>OY735230.1:31249369-33901869 GCA_963457665.1 Thysanoteuthis rhombus
ATTGGGCATTCACTCGTTATCATATCACCAAAGTAAATATACAAATTTCCTTTGTTTGTATAAGATGCTGCCATCTTGCAGAAAAATACTTGGTTGTTAGTGCTTTTTAAGCTAAATTTAGCACCTTTCCCACTGAGGCAGTGCAAAAATTCAACATATAGTACTATTTTAGCAAATATTTAGCTACTTCTTTACCATTTCAAGTAAAACTAAATATCTTCAGCTATTAAAAATGGTCATAAAATGGCTGGCAGTGTTTTTTCAGCTTGTTTTGGTGTCATAGGTGTATTCAGGTTTTATCATTGCGCAAATTCTTTCAGTTTTCAAGTTAACCAATACAAGTTAATATTTATATCGTATTATAATGTTTGATCAAAAATATTGCTGATAGAAATTAGATTCTCTTTATCTTCAATAACAATTTTCAGATTTGGAGGAGTCAGATTTAACCTGAGGACAATGAGAGGTCAAATTCAAGATAGCTACCAGTCAACAAGGTGTAATGTTTAGGTGTGTTCAATTTTGGATTCAAACCCTATATAAAAACACTCAAGGTAACATTTTCAATTAAGTTGGGAATGCTCATTTATTTAGTGATATTTTTGAAATCACTAGAATCCAAGGAATTGCATCTAGGACTGGGTCAAATTAGAAAAAAGAAAATGTTAAAAAGACAATTTCTTGCTAATGTAGTTGGTATTTGGTCAATGAAGTTACTTTGAAGTTAATTTAGAATAGTGATTCCCAAACTGAGGTTGTTTAGTAGGTAGACCTTTCAAAAGCCTGAGATTCATGACCTTGTTTTGTAGGCAGATCTTTCAAAAGCCCAGGTTCATGGCCTTGTTTTGTAGACCTTTCAAAAGCCTGGGTTCCTGTTGGAACCACTGCTTTAGATTTAGGTTTTAAGACATTCTAGCAACCTAAACCACTCCCCTTTTTTTCTTTTTTTTTTCTTAGCTCACTTAATCATCGCCAGTTTCTGTAGTGGCTGTTTGAGCCTCCTCTCCCAACCTCTACAGCAGTCTAAGAGGACATCTACTTCATTTTATTGACCAAGTTGAAGAAGATATTGTTAATTCCTGAACACATCCATTTTTAAGTACATTATTGCCTAATCTGTCAAGCCACATGAATTCTTGTAGAAAGTTCTTTTAATGAGTTGGTTTTCTCACACTTGTTTCACTTAGTTTCATAAAAGACTGTTTTGTCATTGTGACCAGCAAATAGCTTGCAGCCCTAAACTAGTCGAGGGGAAATGGTGAAGTGATCACTTTTCTTTCATTTTTTTTTTTTTTTTTTTTTTTCATTCATTCATTTATTTAGTGGGAAGCATTTCTACATATTCCAACTGTTATGCTGTGTATACTTTCAACTCTGGCTGTTCTGGAAAAAATATTCCCAGAGGCAAAACATTACTTATGTTTGATATTTAGTTTATTTTTTAAGATTTATTTCTATAACTTGCTAATCCATTAAAAAAAAATATTGTTAATTGATATGAAATCTCTCATTGAAGAGGGATCACAGGTATCTGAGACTGGGGTTAAGGAGAAAGAGGATGAATGTGCATGCTGCCTCTATAATGGTTTACTGCCAAACAAGTGTTGAATCCTATCTTTGCTTTTTGCCTTTTTTAAAAAGTTTGAAATTTTTATAAGCCATAAACTGATGTAACTTTCAAAAAGTGAGCGATACCTGTATGTCTACTGTTATAGACTTTTCTAATACCACTTTCAGAGGTTCTGCTAAATGAATCTTTTCCTCTTTTTGGATATGGTAGATAGATTCCAAGGGGCTGGGATTAGATTTTATAATTTCTTGTTTGTTCAGAATTACTTTCACTAGTTCTGTGAGGTAGGATTCAACATGTTAATTATCAATTGTTGTTTAACAGGTTTTTTTTCTGTTTTGGTCGATTACTTTTTGGATATGAAGACTGTTTTCAATGACAGCAAAATAGAAATAGCAAGTCCTGGTTATTCTTGCTTACAGATTTGTCTAAGTGGGGAGATAATCCAAGCCTTACCCAACACAGTCATTGGAAGTGGCAGAGGTTCATCAATGATAGTCTCTTATCTTGATGGGTTCTGCTCCGTTTTTGTGTTGAATTTGGGAGAAAAAAATCCTTTTCGGAAGAACTGGATACATTGGGGAACCTGAGCTTTTGTTTTTTGTGTGTTGTATGCATTTTTGTGTATCTGTATTCTTGTTTGAGAGAAACACTTAGATTTTATGTTTGAAGTTATGCCAATGTCTTATCCTACAGAAATATCCTAAACATAGCTGGGCTATGAAAATGTAAAATAGACCTGCTGTAGACCCTTATTATAATAAACTATTCGGGGGTAGGAGGGATGGATGTTGAAGCCAAATGTTCATTATACTCGATGGTTGCCCCTCATTTGATGTATTGAAAGTTAGTTTGATTCTTCGTCATTCAGTAAATCCAAAGGCAGTTTGGTTACCCCCTCATTCCATTTTCAATCTTACCTCTTCATATGACTTATGCTATGTACAGTTCTATAGAATATTAAATAAAAACAAATAACCACATATGCACGTGCCTGAATTCTTCTATACCAATGAATCCCATCAGTTTTGGCACGCGTGTGTGTTAGTGATCAGTGATTCTGCATTTATCAAAATTTCTATTCGATAAATGAGAAAGTATTTGTTATGGTACACATGTTCACCACAATTATTGAATTTCATCATCGAGGTTTGTTACAGCGAAGGTTAATGACTGTATAGAAACTAAAACATGATCTGAATGTTCAATGAGGTGTCCACTATGAAGTTAAAATCATGTTTGATGCATCATAGATTACTTGAACTACACGTAATTTGGCTTGAGTCACAAAAGGAAAAGCCCCTGGACCAGATAACATCATTGATCTACTCAAAAAAGCTGGTAAGATCAACAAAAAAGTAGCTTCTCTTTCAACTTAGTCTAGAACAGAGTAAAGTCCTGAAAGACGAACACAGCAATCATAATGCTTCTACATGAAAAAAGGAAACCCCAAAGACATCAACAACTACAGGCCTATAAGCCTACTTAACTGCATCTGTAAACTTTTCACAAAAATCAACAACCGGATCACTAAAATATTAGATGAAAACCAACCATGAGAACAGGCTGGATTTAGGAGAAGCTACTCAAGCATAGACCATCTCCATTCAATAAATCAGCTGAAAGAGAAAGCAGCAGTATACAAAATGCCACTCAATGTAGCATTTATTGACTTCAAGACGGTATTTGACTCGGTAGAAATTCCCATGGTCATGAAGGCCATCACCATAAAAGGTGTAGACCCTGCATACGTCAAAGTAATGCAAATTATATACAATCACAGCAATTCCTCTATCAGGCTACATAAAGACTCAACTTTTCCAGCTCCAAAAAGGTAGTAAGACAAGGTGATACCAGCTCATCCAAAACTCTTCACAACCTGCTTCGAGATGATATTCCAAAACCTAGACTGGGAGAATAGAGGAATCAAAATAAATGGCGAATAACTGAGCAACTTCAGATTTTCAGATGACATTGTCCTTTTTGCAAAGAACCTACACAACCTCCAACTAATGATAGATGAACTAAACGAAGTAAGCAGAAAAATTCGCCTACACATGAACTTCAGTAAAACGAAAGTCGTGCAACAACCACATCGTAAATAAGGACATAACAGTCAAAACCGAAGCTGCTATACTGGGAAAAGTTAACCTCTATATCTACCTCAGAGAACAAATCGCTATGAAACCCACAAAAGAAGAAGAAATCAAGCAAATAATCACCCTTGGATGGCAAGCCTTTGGCAGAGCAAGCTCAACCTTCAAAAATAAGATGATCCTAATAATCCTGAAAAGAGTATTCAACCAATGCATCCTGCCTGATAGTCACTTATGGAGCTGAAACATGGAACCTAACCAAGAGACAGACCCACAAACTGGAAAGCATGCAACATGTACATCAGAGAATCAGGCTCAACTTCACATGGAGAGATCACAAGACAGCATAGTATATCAGGAAGAAAACAGGAGGCTGAGACATTGTAGAAACCATAAGAAAAATTAAATGGCAATGGGCAGGTCATGTTGCAAGAATGGCAGACAACTGATGGACATCACAACTCAAGACATGGATCCCCAGAGATCACGTGCAAAACCAAGGCTGACAGAATTCAAAATGGAGAGATGAGCTTGACAAATTTAGAAAATAATGGTCTGTGATGCTCATGACAGAAATGTAGCAGATCCTGGGGAAGGTCTATGTCCAACGACGGACATTAAAAGACCGATGATGACTGGAGTGATCCCTCTCTCTTCTGAAATAAAATGAAAATTTCTACATTTATTTTATAACTATGTGCAGCTCCAAAGAAAAGCTATTGTGATTTGATCAACTTTGAAGTCACATGAGCAGCTTTGAAAAAAAATCTGCAAGGGAGAGAAGGGTTCAAATTAGACCAAATTAGAAACATTGAACAGAGATCTTCAACGAAGAGAGAAACATCTTGTATCTAAATCCCCAGCAGCTGCGAAGTTCCATTCAAATAGGTGATCATCAAGATCAGTTGACTATCTCCCTCCTGCACTTATCCAGCCTCAGGGCTTCTTGGTTTGAAGTCAACTAATCAGAAAAGAGAGCTATTCTTGAGCTGGCCATTGATTTGCTAAGCAGACCATACTACTTTGTAAAAGACTCTGTAATAGGCTAACTGATCCCATAACTAATTTCAGCTAAAACTGACAACCCATATTTGAACGTCCCAACAGACCTGCATATCTCAGATTCCTGTTGAGACTAACAGTTTTGTTTGAATGTTCCAACATGCATATTTCATTTCACATTTATGATGCTAAGCATGATATAAGTTTTTGTATTGTATCCCAAGTCAGTCTCAAAAGTATCCAGCCTTTTTTTTAATATCTCGACTGGCTGCGAACTTAGCAAGCAATCATTCAGATGGGATCTTACTGCGCTGCGTGAACACGCTCTCCGATGGGGTTACTCATTCAACTGTCAGGCTCTATTGAATGAGCTTTTGGACTGAGACCATTGCATTCTCAATGGCAAGTTTCTCCTTTCTTCATCTTTTTGTGCAGGGGTCTAAAGATCACATGACCCAGGTCTGTCAGTCCCCCTACAGTGTAAATTTGACTCCTCACAACTTCTACCTTTTTACTGTTGAAAAGGAGCGGATGGTGATACTGAAAGAGGACTTTGTGGACTGTTTGGAAAAGGTGGAGGGACACTAGGATAAGTGAGAAGTTCAAAGTACTCCCCTTGGAACTTATCTTCTTATTAATATCAAATGGCTGGATACCTTCTGGAAATACCTTTGTATAATCAGATTATGAAAATTGCTTTCTTTTTGACCAGTTTAGTTCTATTTGAAAGCAGAAATGATTTAAGATTTCCATAATTTTTTTTTTTTTTTTTTCCAAATTTAATAAACCAATCTCCTGATTTATGTTCATACTTTCTTAGTAGACGTTAAGTTTTGTATTGCAATCAAGTTATAAACTAATCATTGATTCCTACAGACAAAAATGTAAATCCCAAAATCAAACTGATCAATTGATTTCTACTGGATTACTTATTTCATCAAAATACTGTATTTCTTGGCATGAGGGTGCCGCAACTTCAATGACACACCCAAAGACTTGCTAAATTTTGAAAAAAGAAAAAAACTTTCAGAAATCAAGGTATCAGCACTTTCACCCACTTTACCAAAATGTTTTGTAGATAGCTTACTGATATATAAATCCTCATTAATCTGAATTTTTTTTTATGATATAGGGACTGTAAGTTTACACCCAGCCTAGTTGTAAGTACTCACAATAGAACTGATATGAGAAGGAATTTTTTTTTCGTCTGGTACTTTTGTTTATCTATTGTACTACACTGAATTATTCATACTCTTCAATCAGAGGTCATATATAGGAGTTCATATTACTGTGTAACATAAATCACCTTTGCCTGGCGTTAGGATAGGACCATGAGAAAAAAATAACCATCAGCCTGTAGGATGCTCAGTAAACTTTCAAGACTTGAGAGAAAAGCATAGTCTTCAACGCATGAGGGGCAGGGGGAGATACAGTATTTATTTGTAAATGTATGCAATGGGTTGAAAGAAATGTCGCCCTGTACCCTTATATAGTAGAGAGAAATTTAAAAAACATTTTTGGACTGGATTCTGCTCAGCATATTAAATAATGACAAAACATTTTAAACAAGTGATATTAATTGTGCTCAAACAATTGGATTGTCTCTATCTCTTTTCAATTCCTGGAGTCAACATTATAGCCAAACTTCTGTAAAATGTGTCAAGATTTGAGAAATTTTCCTGAAGTCTAATGCCAGATAACTCCCACTGATAAATCAGTCAATTTAACCATGCTAGAACCATAATTTTTTGCAATCTATTTTCATTAGAATCTGAACCCATGAAATATTATGAAAATTCATACACTTTATCCAAAAATAACATTGAACAATTGTTACATTTAACCTTTGATTGGTAGAAGAGAGGAAATCAAAATGCTTTTGTCATAAAGCTAATCTCAACTTAGTATTGTGGGTGAATGAATAGAACTTACAGATTGAAAAAATGGGTGGATAAGTTTTTCATTTGAATATAAAGCTGATTCCTGAGGTTTATGCCAACCTGATTTGTTTTTTTAAGTGCATGGGACGTCTATTTGTTTTTGTGTGGACCTTTTTCATGAAAAGATTGCTTGGATTTTATCGAAATAGTTATTTTTTGATTCTTTAAATTTTTTTCACTTTCTTCACTTAGTAGAAAAAGTGTAATGGAATACAAAAATTTATTCTCCACCCAAAATGAAATTGAAGAGATCTATGTATCTATAAATTAAGTGTAATATATATCATATGAACTGGTACCCCAAAATAGCCATAATTGTAAAGGTTCTCTCTTGTTGAAACTTTGGAAAGAAAGCATGGGTCATCTCGAACTTGTTTCTCCAAATCATTGCACACATTCAAACGATCATTTTTTTATTCTCTGTTAGCAAAAAAGGCATAAATTTTATGGAAATGTGATTCATTCTCAAATCTTTTAACATTTACTGGCATGAACTCCAAGATACACTTGTCGCCTCAGACATCTCATCAATGGTCTGAGGATGATCTTCGTTGATTGCATGCTAACTATAAAAAGAGATTCATCTTTTTAGTTTGTTGAAGGCCAGCCGGATTGTGGTTGGCCTTCAAATGACATTTTACCAGGTTTGAAAAGCGAATAACATTCATACGTTTGAATTTTATCCAAAGCTTCATTACTAAAAGCTCCTCAAAGCATTATGGCTGTTTCAGCTGCGGTTTTCCCTAAAAGAAAAAACTCCAGGCAAAATTCTCACACTTTTTTGAATCGGCCATCTACAAAATTGCCTAGCATGCTTAGAAAGCTCAGAAAAAAACCAAATCAATGAATACCATGTGTCAGTCTGGCTGTGAATCATGTCAACTTGTGATTGTTTCCAGTGCAATGTGTGGAAACATCGAGTTTACATGCTACATTTGAATTCCATTTGTTTTTGTCACTCCCTTCTATATATGACAATGAAAAGTAGGATTTAGTCATTTTTCTAAATTTGTTTACAATATTGAATAAGATCGTGAAAAAACACCTATTAGATTCATTTTTGTTGAAATTGCATTTTGCTCTCAATAATTTTTCTGTTCTTCATTTATCTAGAAGATAAATTGCAACTGGGCTGGAAATGTTTCTTTTATTAATGTATTTATTTGTGACTAATATGGTTTTGCTGAAGCTGTGTGTTGGTATTTTTAGTGACCTTGTCTTGTAGAATTTAATTTCAGATAACCAGACTGAAACATAATGCACAAGTCCTAGTTTTCTGCTTGTTTTATTAAAGAGTCAATTTCCTGCTTACCCATTGTTTGGTTGGATTGTCTTCATAACGCTAGTGAACTTTTGAACCTTGACATTTTCGTACAGCTCTTGGTTATTGAGATACTAACATTTCCTTTTGTTGATCTCTAAAACTGGAGTTGACTTTATTTTCCCACTTTTATGAGAACAAGAAGAAACCTCACCAAAATTTACCATGTAAACCGATATGTATAATTCACATGCTATTGTGTGATTTGAACTCACAACCAACTGATAAGTAGGATTCTGTCTTACTGCCTAAGTGAAATTGCCAAATCTTAGATTCTAACTAAAATACAGCATACAGATACATAAGGGCTTATTTCATTCCAATAAGTACATTTATACAATGTATGTATGTGTATAATATATATATATATATATATATATGTATGTATGATTTTTTTAAAATTATGTATATAAACCAAAGGTTACAGTTTGCTGCAATCGGGCTTATTCCTTCATTTCTGTATATTTTGGTGGATATAAGGTGACTTCCAGATACAACTGAGATCCCAATTCTTCTATGAATTTCTTGATTTCATTAGATTAGTGTTTAGTCACTGTTTGTATTTAGCCTATTGAATGACCCTATTATAAGGGATGTTTTTGTGATATCCAACAGACTCTGTAAACATTACTGTTGGAAGCAGGTGTAGAATAAAAACTATTTTGTTATTCATGGAATGTCTTTTTTGAATAGTAAGATACAAAACAAAATGAAATTTGGAAGCTCCCATCACAGAGAATTTTATTGGTTTAGTGCAGCACTAAACTAGGATTATTAAAAACTGTCCCCCCTCCATTCATATGTGATGTATGCATATATGCAAAAAAATGACAGGATTATTTATGTATGGATCAGTTTTTGCATAATGTCAGTATCTACATGCTTAGGTTCAATATAGTGTCTGTGTGCACATTGAGAAAGCGATACATATACATACTAGTAAAGAACTGGTTAGAATGACTGGTAACATTTTTGCTGTATTATGGTAACAAATATGTAGAGTTAAGATCTTTTTAGGTAAATTTGAACCAAAAGTTGGAGAACAAAAGCAAGAACCATGTCAGTTTTAGTTTTTTTTTTTCTACAATGATAAGAGGATCAAATATATATTTCTGAAAAAATGGTAATAGATATTAAATTGATAAGTTTTTTGTAATTGTAGTCCATTGTTTGCTTTTTTCAATCCATCCATTTATTTATCAAAGTAATCTTCAATTTCTGATGACTTTTTTTTTTTCTTCAAAAAGTTGGGCCATCTATCTAGTGGCTTTTACTGTTTAGATATCTGCTTCCCAAGTGACTGAGTGACAATACTTATGGCTTGAAATCCTGATTCTGTCATCTCTTTGTGTAATGGTAGATCACTTGTATTTCATCAGACTATTAAGATCCTTGTCTGGCAATCTAATGGCGCTTGCGGTAGTGATTTGTTTGATATATCTGTTTGAATTAGCGTGACAGATGAATAGATATCTGCACAAAAAATGACTGTTTATTTATTTAGTTGTCTATAGATAGATGCTCATGACGTTTTATACATGGATTGTAGTCAATTGTTGGATATTGTAGTTTATTGCAGAATATAACATAAGAATAAATGAAGATTGAGGTTCGTTTGTTTAATTTTTGTTTTTATATTTTTCCAATGCCCCCCCCCCCCCATAAACAAGAAAATTTGGCCAATGATATATCAGTCATTGATTGGATTATTCTTTGCTATTTGTTGTAATGGAAACTATTGCCGCTTCTGCAAAAATATTTCTGACAAAAAATTTGACTGGATTTCTATTTTCCTGCTTTTTATTAGAATTTCTCTGCTTCTCTGTTTTGTGTTGGATTTTTGGACTTTGCCTTTTTCATTTGTATCTTTATTTTCTGCTCAGAAATGTACCCATTCCCATTGTTACTAGTTCATCTTTCACTCGTGCCAATTAACATTTGATCTGATAATTCATACCTTCAATCCAACACAAAACCTTCAAGTAAGTGCTTAATTGCTTGGCGTTTATCACAAGCTTCTTACTAATCCTCTCATTTCAAACTGTCAAGTAACCACTTTATAAATGGGTTTTCTTTCTCCCTCCCTCCCTCTCTAGATAATCCAGTATGGTGAACTTGGTTTTTCAGTTAATTCTAATACTTAATGATATTAGCGTTAATTTTGAGACACTTGTTGAAATTAGAAAGCACTCAGAGTGCATAATTCTGTCAACGCTGTACACAAAATGGATCAAAAAATTCCATGTTTATGTAGTTTCTAAAGACACATACACCTTCATACCTTTGCCTTACAGATTCACTCATATAGTTTGAAATGACTATCTTCTGCCTTTAGCCTTACGTCCATATAATCGTATTGACTTCTGAATTCCTATCTATACTAATATTTGAGCCTTTTTGTTTGTGTCTTCCTCTTCTTTGCTAAAACTACAAGGCTGATATGCCTGATATTTGGCATGGAGAAACAATGAAAATCAACTTTAAGGCCTAGCTTTGGTCCTAAATGTCTGAAGAAAAATTTTATTCCAGGATTTCCATCATTCATTTGTCTTTTGAATGGCACATATATTTCTTGGAATAAATTCTTGAATAAGTTTGGGTGTTGTTTTGTCTCTTTTGGCTATGAAACAGTTCTTAGCAGCAGTAAGAGTAATGTGAAAATGTTTTGGTCTCTCATTCCTCACTGACAAAAAGTGAGGAGGAAGGTGGTCAATGGGTAAAGTGTAGGGACACACGACTCTATTCCTGCTAAATCAGGTAACTTTTTAATGATCAAATTGAAAGTAATTACTCCATTACTTTTTATGAGGTTTTTTTCAACTATTATTATTACTTTTTCTATTTACCTTCATTCTTAATTTTTTTTTTTTTTTTAACCAAAAATGGTAAATTAAGCCATCAATTTAGGACAGTGAGCAAATAGCGTCAATTGAAAGTAAAGATCTAGGTCTGTGTGAATATTATTTCCAAATTATGTGTTGGGTAAGAAGAAATATACAACATATTTTATACAACATATTTTTCAATGTGTCATGTTTTGATGCTCAGTTTTTCCAGGGCAATGCTGGGTATCCCTGCTAGTAGTATATAATCCAGTTACTTTATTTAAATGATTCATTGGAATTTTCATAAGATTATGATGTAAGATTTGTATCTATGGTCTCAACCCGTAACCTGATTTTTCAGTGCAAGTCTTCATTGTGCTGACATCTGAACGGTGTATAACTGAAAGCATCTCTGTGCAAGGACCTACAGAAACAAACTATGGAATTAAAACTAATTGAGATACAAAAATTAAAATAATTGTTGGAGTTGAATTATTTTAGCAAAACAATAAATTATAGAGTTAATTTCAATTTTTGTGATACATTGTTTTATTTTAAGCTCGCGGGGTAACTGAATGAGTTGGTTTACAAGCTATAAAACTCTTTACTGAAATGTATTAAAATCATTTTTACTTTGCAGTAGTTGTAAGTACGTAAAACTTTGAATAAGTCATAATTGCCCGTCATATGACAATGTTTTTATATTGGAAATATACTTTTGCCATTGTGGGTCATGTTTGGTTTTGTCATTTTTGGTCATCCATACTCTAACTGCCTAATGAAATACTTCCTTTCATCACGTATGGGTGACACAATGACTAGAAAAGTTATAAGAAATGGATGAACAGTCACCCTTTTTGATTTTTAAAATGGCAACCCTTAAAGTTTTTTTTCCTTTCATCTGGATGGTTTTTAAATATAATTTAAACCTGGTAGCCAAGATTTTGCTCCAAAAATGATATAAAAAAGATCAAGATTTACCCTTTAAAAATAGAAGTTGATAATAAAAACCACTAACACGAGGCAGAAAAAAATATCCAAGTTGGATAAATTTTTGAAGAATGGAAGTTTAAAGGATACTTATTGGTGCAATACATATAACTGCAGCTTCTGTTATCATTTAGCGTTTATTAGTTTAGGAGAAATCAAAAACTTGTATCAGTTTCTGGATAACTATGCAGTCAGCAAAGGAAAACCTTTTCATTTTACCCCGTATGATTCAAACAAGAGTGCTTGAAATTTCCTTTCCAGTGGTACCAAATATGTTTCAATGATAATTACTTCCTGGCTCAATGTCAATTTGATTACACTACTACTACTTAGCTAAAATAACTGAATAATTCAGTTGATATGAATGTTAAGGCACACGTTTTGTTAGACATTAAATTTCAAATCTCAGTATTTAATCTGTTGTGCATTGAAAATCAGGAATAAGGCCAGGAATCAATACAAGCATTACTGACAGTCTGCTTGGATAGCGTAATGGTTAGCATGTCTGCCTCACATGCAGAGGGTCCTGAGTTTGATTCCCGGTATGATCAAGACCAGTGGAAAAATCTTCATCAGGACAAATTACCCTGTGCACTCAGCAGCTAATTGAGTACTTGAATGTACTTGCATCCTGCCAAAAGGTTGGTCTTAAAAACTTGTAGGTATAAAGTCTTGGTCTGAAACAGATTTGAGACTTGCAAGGATCAGAGCTGATGATGCCAGCAACAGGAAAAGAGACTTCATCAGCAGCCTTCATTCTTTATTGTAGGTTATTTCCCAAGGGACACAGCACTTGATCTTACAGACAGAATTAAATTATTATAGATAATTTTAGATTCGTCTTCTATCATCTTATTTTTGTTGCTTTTCAGTGTAATTCTGAGACCATAAGTTTACAACTTTTAACTGAGCAATGTTGACTGGAAATCTTCATTATTTCCCTAGCTATTATCAACATGATAATCACCCACTGTTAAAGATGATCATGGCTGCAGTTCTCAGTGGTGCAGCAGTATTTAGTTGTCCAAGTGATTTTACAAAAGAAAAAAATAGACTTGGTGTCTCCATTAGTTATTAACCCGTTTGCTGCCATGGGTGAGATTGCTTGTCTTAGCAAGTTGTCAGTCCAGTGTTACCCATGGGACAATCTAACACAGGATGTACCATGTAACATTAAAAAATATGCTTGGTAGTGAACAGATAAAATCTGTGGCTTCACTTTTAATCTATTTGTAATCACCAAAAGTGTCAAAGGGTTCTATCGATTTTATGTGTGTGTGTTTCATGGCCATACCATTTTGTCTACAGACTTGAAAATAGATTTTAGTATTCTGTTAACCTATTCTCCAGAATCTAGATGTTTCTAGATATTTTTTAAGATTCTATTTATTCTTACCATATTTATTCTTTGAAATTTCTTAACATGACTTGAAATTTTGACAGTGGTAGCAAGTCTCTGTTTATTTAATTTTCAAGTCACCATTTTACAACAAAAAGCACTGTCCATTTCTATAACCGTATGGATAGCTATCAAAGCTTTCGTTAGGAAAGTTTTGTACACCTCTATATCAGAAGATGCATCAGTTAAACTGGCCTCCAACCATGTAATAAAAGAACCAATGTTTTCAGTCCATGTGAAAATACATGTAGACTAAAGATGGTTGAGGAGTCCACACTGTATATATGAAGGAAGCATAAATTCCTCAATGGATAATATTCTAAGAATTTCATCATGTGGTGTCCTAGTAGTTTTATGAAAACCCAAAATATTTAGTCTCCATGGGTTATTGAAAAAAGATCTCTGTGGATCAGTCAGCAGTCTTTTACAGATGTATTTTTCTTTAATAACATTTATTTAATTTCATTTTACGTACTTAAATTATTTCAAGACTTCTGGAACATAACACATAATCAGCTTTTTACACACTTTTAAGAATTCAGGCATTAAAGATCCTAATAGCTAACTCTTAAAGGATCTCTGTCTATATTTGTTAATTGTTCCTGAGTTTATTCCATTGTCTTTCTGTGAATTACACATGGATTGTAAGAAGGCTTTCTTTGTGGGTATAAGGGATTTTTTTCTTTCTTCTTACATTTCAATGACTTGTTTAAACCTGTTGATTCATGTAAAATTTAGCACAGCCTTAAGTTCATCATGGATTGTTTTTTGTGCCCCCTCCCTCCTCCTCATATATTGAAGTTGTAAGGCAATTCAAGTTAACTTTTGTAACAAATATAACCTTCTTGTGATTAAAATTGTTTTAACCGTTTATAACATTTGATGTAAAGAATAATTCTATAAAATGTCATTTTTATCAAAATCCATATTCTTACATATTTTTACCTGGTTTCAATTGAAGTATTTTTGTGTATTGTTAGATATTCCTGGGTGCAGAAAAAACATAAGGAATTCATGTAAAATATGAGTCAGCAAAAAGTAAAGGAATATAATTTTTAAGATCTTTTATTCAGACATTTGGATGATTGATGAAATAATTTAGGATTAGGGTTATTCATTGATAAGAGCAATCTATACTTGAAATAAATGAAATCTTTACTTCTCATGAACTGTTCTAAATGGTGAACTTTTTGGCTTTTGCAGACACTCATACACTACTTTGATGGCTTTCAAGAGAAAAAAAAAATGTAATCAATAGTCAGATTTTATATATCTTCTCAGAAGCATAAGTTATTTTTGATATGAGTACGATTTGCAGGTGTCTCACCCACACTTTTTTCTAGCCTTACCTAGCCAGCTTTCTTTTCTTCTGAGTAAAAGGTATCGGGGCTGAGCTGTGGTTACTGGCAAGATGCCAGCATTTTGGATAAGCACTGAACAAGATCTTTCTAAGAGAGGCTTGCCTTTATGGATTATTTTTAGGTAGTAGAAATCATATGCTCACACACACACGCACATATATATATATATGTGTATGTATGTATATGCATAATTGTTCTATCAATTTTTTAAATGTATATAGAACTGCGTTTCCCGGGCTGAAAGATATCTTATTTAATAATTGATAGATTCACCGACCTAACCTATATATCTGTTGTAAGCTATTTGCACATGACATCACCATCACATGACTAAAAAATGTGCTTTTAAAAATCTTGATGTTAACTGCAAATGCTGAGATGAAAAGAACATCACTTTTTCTCGATTTTCGATTTTATTACATCTATATTCCATGTTGATAATGTCCAGATAATGGTTTGAAGCACTGCTACTGATACTTATAGACAATTCTTATACATGTGAAGATTGTTTAAAAAATATTTATGTAAAATAAGTACCTTTTACATCATTAAGCTTATTGATTTGCATGTACATGAATGTGTGTGTGTGTGTATTTGTGTAGAAATAAGATTTCCTTTTCATAAAAATTTAAAATAAAAATTCTCAATTTCCGAAATTTTTACTAATTTCTGAAATTGAGAATTCTTGGAGTACTTTTGTTTTGTTTTTTTTCAATCTATTCTACTGTGGCTTTGTGTCAGACAAAGCTCAACTTGATGATATTTTTGCTACTATTGTGCTATAATACATTTGATTTGTGCATGGAATAAAATCTACTTCATAATAAGAATGTGGTTGGTAATGTCCCCCTGTGACAAGATATCTCCCCTCTACCAAAGTTGTCATTGCTTTGATTAAAATTCTTTACTTTTTCATTGGATGTCTCACTCATATTCATTAGCCAACTGAAATGGTTTGTTCCAAGTAAAGATAAGACATTTTCAATCTTAACTTTATTGAGCGTATTAGACTATCATCTTTCTAGCAACTTCATAATTTTATCTTTCCAGAAATACAAATCTTTCTTGGCAAAGAACTGTTATAGATTCTTTTTTCTCTCCCTCTCTCTCTCTCTCTCCAGTCTTCCAGGGAATTTAGATTTCGTTCCACAAAGACTATTCTGTAAAGACAGCAATAAATGGTAATTTGTTGGTGCAATATCCTATGAAGAGCCAAGCTATAAGAATTGTTGCCTGATCACCAAAGAAGCATGTAGTCTAGCATTATCCTGATTCAATATTACATGGCTTTTCTATCAACTGATTCCGTATGGATCTTTTTCTGTTGTGGACTTATTAGAATCAATTGTTTGGTCCTCCAGAAGGAACTCCTAATTGAAGACTTCCAATCCCACTACACAGCCTCATTCTCTCTGGTGTGGTTGGTACTGGTTCATTTCACTTGCCTCTTTTCAGTCCAATTTTCACTGCCTATCACAATCTGTTTCAAAAACAAACGATAAATCCAATCAAGCAATCTTTTTTTTTTTTTTTCTTTCTTCTCACACCACTGATCACAGACACTAAGATAACCAAGCTGGTGTAAATGATTTGCAATGCTTGATTTGGATATTTATTCTATATCTTGGCTTCTGCATTGTGTAAAAATGAATTATTCTCAAGTAATGTCTTGATTTGATTCCCTTAACCTCAGTTACTGATTTGTTAGAATCAAGAAGTGAAAATAATTTTAATTTTGATGAATTCATGAAATAAGCTAAAATACCTGCCCTAACAAGTAGTAAAAATACTGTGGGGTTGGGAAGAAAAAAGTAATCCTATTGGTAAGAAGCATAAATTGGCAATTTATGTTCTAAAAGTGTTAATCATTTTTTATATGTTTTATCACCGAAAGGTTTGATTTTGTTCACTTTTTATTGAGTTTTCGAAATAAGCAACTTTCCTGATTGTAAAGTTTCACCCTCCCCTTTTCATGTTGAAAATGGTGCATTAATTAAAGTAAAATTTTTAAATTCAAAGCAATAATGATATAATTTGAATGGATTTATTTACTTCTGAATCACTCCCATTAATTCCCTTATTTTTTTTATTTGCGCACCATTTTCTACATTGAGTGAGCAGGTGTGTGAGGTTTATCATAACTTCAATCATGAACTTCCATATTTATCTATTCATATCAATCCATGAATTAAAAATGATTGAATAGTTGAATAATCAAAAGATTTGAAGAGTTTTCAGAAAATTCCACACTCTCAGAGGTATTGCTACACTTTGGCTTCAATAAATAAACAGAACAACTCACACAAAATTGTTAATCACCCTCCCAATGATTATAATTTACTGGGTGATTCAAAAACTAGTTTGCTGAAAATCTTTCCCTGGTTCACTGGAATTTCCATGGTCTTATGTTTTGTGGTTTTGTAAGATTGTTTTCATTTACGATATTAGAAAAGAAATCTGCAGTCAATAACAGTTCAAAGAATGTCTATTTCTCTTAGTTACTCTCTAAACTAAGCACAGTTCTCTCTCTTACTCTCCCTCCCTCTCTGTAAAAGATACAAAGCCACTAGTCAATCATTAACTTGAGCTTCTTTTTAAGCATGTGCTTAATAAAATTTGCCTTTTTAATTTTCAACAATTTTTATCCCATTTATGGTGTTGGGATCAAGTGACTGAAAGTTTTCAGGCTTTCTAAATACAATATCAGTTTTGTTGTAATTTCTGCCTATCCTTTTGTTGCTGGTGATTTTAATAGTTGTGTTGATACTGCTTTCTGTGTTAGTAAATCCTCATCACTCGGTCAATTGCCTTCTCTGCTTGTGAAGATTGGGCTTTATTACATGACTTTTTAATTCTCTGATCCATAGATTTCAGTTTTTCTCTTGTCCTTTTGGCTTCCATCAGGTATTGTTGGTTCTAGAATATGGAATCACTATTTAGAGCGAATGAGCGTGATGGGTAGAGGCCCATATGGGATGACGTACTGAAGGAAACAGCATGTATACCGTCTTCAGGCAATCCAATTTGCTGATCCAACATTGATATCAAAAGCATTTTGAAGTCTCTCATCATGATACTTATCAAAAAAAAAAAAAAAAATCAAAACAGATTACTCGATGCCAGGCAGGAAACTTTGATGAATCCTGATGACATAACCTATGTCAAGTCCAATCGAGCATGGGCCCTGAGGAGTGTTTCCACATTCTTGAGCCAACAACACCTGATGAAGGCTAGAGGGTTCATGGCTAAACGTTGTGAATGAACAATGACAGAGAAAATAGTCCGACCAAATCATACATGACGATCCTTTTTTTTTCTCATTTGTCAAGTGTTTTGCAAATTTTTTGTTAGATAATTTTTGGTTTTACACTGACTTAATTCACTGCCATTAGCCTCATGCCTGTATTGGTGATGGTTCCTTATAGTTCATTGCTAGTATAGTAAGTTTGATGCTTTCTAAAAAGTTATATGGTTTTGTGGTTTGTGTTCTATCAAGCATTTGAAAGGCCTGAATTACAAGGCTCACTCTCTCCCTTCTTGGGTTAGCATAATGTTTTTTTATTGTTTTTTTTTTTTATCTATTCTTGTGCCAAATTAGAATCAGTAAATATCTATTCTATAATGGAAGTCACTGGTTCCAGCTTTGTTCTCTAACCACTAGACTCTCTTTCTCTGGAGAATAGCCTGCCACCAAATGTTGATTAAGACAGCTGTTCCCTAATAAAGTATTCAAAACTCACTTAACTAAAGATTCTTTTGGGGATTAGGGTGTAATGGATAACAGTCACCTAAGGACATCTGTTTCATGTTGATTATTATATGTGCACATGTTTTCAGTTATTCGACCGCGTGTGTATTTATATCTATTTGCCACATTTATTCATTGTGAGAAGTTGATTGGAGATCATAAGGTCTGTATTTATCTAACATACAATTTTTAATTTTTCGTAACATTAGTTATTTAGTTTCTATCTATCCCTCCGTTTATTTATCTCTGTACATCAACTATTGTACCTTTCCAAGTAGAAGCAACTAAAAGGCTTGTGTGTGAAGCAGACTTGCTAACCATCACCCTATCCAAGCAGACTTGTGTTCTGTTGTTCTTTTCACAGCTGATTGGTTTTTTGAAAAAAAAAAAGGCTGCAATGGCAAACAATTTTCACAAGTTTTTTCATTAACTTATTAATGTAAAATCCCATACAAATTATCACTGAAATATTTAATCTTTTCATTTTCTCACAATACCATTTATTCAATGTACTAAAAAGATGGAAGAATGATGATTTCTGACTAAAAGGTAGACTCCTAAACAGTTGCACCTTACAATGATTTATAATTGATATTATACAGTACACACTGTATGGTACTTGCATAGCATTTCATACAAAACCGTTGACATTATCACTTGCTAATATGCATTGTCTATCAATGCTGTATTCATATAGGCCGAAGTATTAGTCATTTTTGACTGATCTGACTCAAACTGCTGATTTTAAAAGCAAACCTCATTTTACATTCAGTACCTTTTTTCCTTTCTTCTTTCACCTGTTCACATATAAATGGCATGGAATCGAGATGCTTTGTTATAAGTTGGAAAAAGCACAAATTTTACTTGGGTTTTGGAAGAAGTTATTATTCATGTTTACTGTGACTAAAGTTTTATTTTGGTTGAAATATATCTGTCTGCTAAGTCTATTTTCGATACAAACTTAAGTATTTTGATAAAAAAACATGAGACTAGTTTTCATTAAGCTGTCTAAATTTCTTGATGAATTCTGGACTCTTGAACAGTATCCTTGGTTGCCAGTAAGACAAGAATGACACTTGACCAATTAGGTCATGTTCACCACCAGCTGCTCATTCAATGGTCCCAAAATAATTAGATTGTTTCAATAAAGTTGTTACAATAAGATGAATGATGAACTTGTCATAATTGATGATGAAAAGGCTTCGGCTTGAGAAATTCGGGTAACTTGAGACTATTATGTCTACTACTACTAGGTGTAAACAAACAGGATGGCATGGAGAAAAATTAGATTAAGAAGAAAGTAGGTACACGATTATTGGTCGTTATCCATGTCAGACAGACTCTCAAGTATATGAAATGAGTTCAAATTTCACTGAAGGCCATTTTATTTATAACCTATGCTGGTTGTCAAAATATCGAATTGACTTGTGCAATGCGATAAGAATAAGATGAAAGATAAATTGTTTTGAGAATGAAATCTCATTCATTTTTGGTCAGAGATGAGGCAAAGCTTTAGCATATGTGGAACAAATATCTACAAAATGTATGGGATTGTCGAAAAAGTACATTCTGGTTCGGTTATTAGATGAAATTTAAAACAATAATTTTTAATCAATTTTATTCAATAAAATTTTTTATTGTATTGTGACAGCTGTCATATCATATTGCATTATGACTGTTGTCATATGTGTGTATATATATATATATATATATATATATGTATGCATATTGTTTTTATCTTGTCAAAATTGGCCTGGTCAGGAGCTATGCTTATCCTTCTTTGTTCTCCTACCATAAGTAATGATTGGTGATATGACAAAAATGTCAAGTTGATACTAGACAAGTATCCTCATTTTTCAAACGTTCACTTTACATTATTTTTTTTCCTTTTACAAAAAAAGGCGGAAAGTGATAATTGATATAGAGGCAGTGCAAACCTTCTTCCTCTCTCTCTCTCTTACTTTTTAGAACTCCTGTACTTCCCACTACTCCAACCTCTGATGATTCTGTATAACATACCATTATTACCATTTTTTTTGGTGTATGGGAATTAAAAAAAAGTTTTTCCCATATAAAAAATGGTAATTGCTGCTTTGTTTTATACAATTTCACTCATCAAATGTTATCATTGAAATTCTCTGCTTTTGAATTGTCCCCACTTCCCCACAATCTTGTATCATGAACTCCTTGATAAACAAACCGTTTATCTTTACCAAATTGTAAATGTACAGATAAATTCAAGAATACTGTAAAGCACTGAGTGAAAAAAATATGTACAGATAATATACTAAATTTGATGAAACATTGGATTAAAAACCCAAAATAATTTTTATGGTTAACCGGTAGGCGAGGGTAAACAAGTTTTCAATCTCTGGGTTCATATTGTCTATATAAATAATTTTTAGTCGATATTTTTCTACAATCTTTCTTCTTATTAGTAACATGATTATTATTATGATGAAATTATTAGATTACAAGTTCCAGATGCCTTTACTGACACCTTTTTGCCAAAATTCTCTGGCAGTTGCTAAATGTATTTATGATTGTCTAAATTTATGATTTGTTTATACTGTACAGTGTATTTTCTATGATGCAGTTTTTCAGTGTGCTGCAAAAATTACCCGAATGTTCTTATTAGATTATTCAAGACTGAACTGCGAATGGGGAAACTTGCAAATACCAAGGGGTAACTGTAGTTTATAACTTACATTCTGCTTATGAACATGACTCAAGTTTGTAAGTCCAGCTGCTTCCTAAAATTGTTGCAGTATTTTTGCATATCTCCCCCCCCATCCAGATTCTGATCAATTTAGCATTCAATTTTTGGCAAACATAGTAGATAATTGTGTTTGTATTTTTCGTGTTTTATTTGATTCAATGGTAACAGAATTTCCCTGTTGACCTTTCTGTATTATGTCCAGTAGATGGATAACAAAGACATAAGAAATAAGATGTCTGAAAAAGTGCTTTGTGTATTGCTCAACTTCTTTCATTTAATACGGCCAAAATTCACAGTTAACTACATTGTAAAGAATTTTTTATACAGCTTCTGGAGACTTTCTCTTTCATTTTTAAATTGAATTTCTTTGCTACCATTAATCATTGGATGCAAAAGTGGTAAGGCCAGCTTTTTTTTTTTTCTCAAAGTCTGCTACACAAGGTGGTGTTATTTATTTTTTCATATGATACTAACTGGCTCCTTGCCTCTGCTCCTCTCTTACCCTCTACCTGTATCTTCTGTTTCACTCCCTTATCTTTTCCAATCTTTGTAACATTTAAATAAAAACCATAAACCAGCGACAAACATGGATTAGATTCATACACAAAAATTTTCCCTACACTTCAGTAAAATATTTATTTCTCCTCTCCTCATCCCCTTGAGACACTACCTAACTTTCTTTCCTCCTTTCTCTTCTTACTCCCTAATTTCCCTTTCACCACTCCCTCTACTTACTCCTCTAGTAAACTACCTAAGTCCCTTTTCTCCCCATTTTTTTCTTTTAATAAAATAAATATTTCAAATGAAAGTGACAAGATATTAAGAATAACTGTATAATACTATGCCTTGAAAATTAGAGCACAATCAACAGTCTCTCCAATAGAGAATCGTGATCTTCCAGACGTAATAGTTTTTGTGCTACGAAAGACGAAAAGTGGGAAAGCCTCATGCAAGGCATGATGATGGATCTTTTAGAAAATGCAGAATTAAAAGTCCATAAAAAAGTTAATTAATTCTTTTTATAATGTAGAGTTGTTAATAAAATGAATTTGATAACAATTTTTATATCTTCTGCTTAATGTTATCAGCTTGTTATTGTTACCTAAAAGACCTTGTCTCAGAGTGATCACAATAAGTGGCTTCCAGTGTATATGCTGATATAAAACAATGATTACATGTATCATTGTTCTAAAGAACTTGTGTACTGTAAACAAACTTGAAGTATAAACTTATCATCTAAAGTCAGATCCCTTCCAAATTTCGGAATGGGCACTGCCCTATTTTTCAGTAATCAGTGGCGTGTGTATTAAGCGATGAATTAGCCTGCCTGGTGCCAGAGGTAGTTGTGAATTTGTCACTGATGTTAGTGGTTGACTTCCATCTTTCAAGCATAAGTAAGATCAAAGAATTTCAAAAGCCCTATGTAACTCTTTTCTTCTACTACTGTTTTCATCTTATTTCTGTTGCTTTTTATCACAACTCTTGGGTCCATATTCTATGACTGTTTGGTGGACAGCATGGATGGATAAAAAAACCGAGTCATCAAGGCTTCTTTCAAGAAATTTATTACCTTTTTATGTTTTTATAATTTTTTTTAATTATTAAGACAGGCCTTCCACACTTAAGAAGATTGTGTTGCACCAATCTTCCTATCTTCTCTTCAACTCTGATCTGGACAGTGGGGTTTTTTTTGTTTTTTTTTTATATCATTATCTGAAGATATTACTTTAACAATTTAAAAACACAAACAGATTGTAATGTTTATAAGACCCTCCGACCACCATCACAGCCAATTTGGCAGTATATTCCATTGAAACTTGCAAGGATATAAGGGGAGAAAGCTAGGTGTATCAGGGTGGGGAAGTTGAGGCAGACAACAAATAGGAAATAACAATGAAAAGCAATGAACTCATTTTGAAGATTTAATTAACATTTAATCATTAGGTATTGTCTTCTGTAGAAGTCTTGCATCTGGAGGAGGGGGTATGTATTTCAATTTCTTTGTTGGAAGTAAAGTTAATCAGACTTGATGCTACATTAATTATATAACACCTCTAGAGGGCATAAATTCTATTGACACATGTGCAGAAGTGATTTGAACTGAGAAATAATAAGAAAAAGATTAAATTATAATTTCCTCTCAAAAACAGCCAACTTATCCTATTCATTGGATTTGAGATTTTATCTTGATAACTTGTTTAGTGTGTTAATCTCCAGTTTTTTCTTTATTTGATTTTATCAAATTTCTAGAATTGTTGTTTTGACTTTGAGCACACCAAAAACAAGTGACCTTATTCACAAATAAGAGATATGTGTGGAAAAACTGCAATACAAATTAATTTTCAACTAGGGTTGACTTTTTATAATGGGAACTACTAATGAGTTAAAATGGGATTTGTAGTTTGGGAATAAGATTATATGGAGAATTGAATTCTGTTTTGTTTACTTTTTAGATATTTATGAAGGAAGGGAGATTGACCCTAGTGCAGCCAAGCTTGTTTTCTGCTCTTGTCTCATGGGGTCTCCTGCTCTTGTCTCATGGGGTCTCCTGCTCTTGTCTCATGGGGTCTCCTGCTCTTGTCTCATGGGGTCTCCTGCTCTTGTCTCATGGGGTCTCCTGCTCTTGTCTCATGGGATCTCCTGCTCTTGTCTCATGGGGTCTCCTGCTCTTATCTCATGGGGTCTCCTGCTCTTGTCTCATGGGGTCTCCTGCTCTTGTCTCATGGGATCTCCTGCTCTTGTCTCATGGGATCTCCTGCTCTTGTCTCATGGGATCTCCTGCTCTTGTCTCATGGGATCTCCTGCTCTTGTCACATGGGATCTCCTGCTCTTGTCTCATGGGATCTCCTGCTCTTGTCTCATGGGATCTCCTGCTCTTGTCTCATGGGATCTCCTGCTCTTGTCTCATGGGATCTTCTGCTCTTGTCTCATGGGGTCTCCTGCTCTTGTCTCATGGGATCTCCTGCTCTTGTCTCATGGGATCTCCTGCTCTTGTCTCATGGGATCTCCTGCTCTTGTCACATGGGGTCTCCTGCTCTCGTCTCATGGGATCTTTTTGTTTACTGTTTTGTTGAAAAACTTACAAAGCTTTCTTGAATTTTCAAAGTTGTGAAGAAAATTTTTCTACTACCTAGATTTTTCATGAATGACAAATCTATATTACTACCCCTGTCCCATAATAATTATGGGACAGAAATGGTCACTGTTATTGTATCTGGCCCCCAAAACTGTCTGATTTCTGGAAGTTTTTTTTTCTTTTTTTTTTTTGAATGCTTTGAGTGTTGTCTTATTTGCTGAAATATAGCAATAAACCCATCCTTATCCTTAATACACCAAAAAAAAGGGCTATGGTAAAACAGCTGATGAACCCCATAATGAAGAATTAGATCACAAATATAAAAAAAATATGCCTAAATTACATGCACTAAGATCCTAAAATTGATTAAAAAAAAATAGTTATGGGATATCACATTGAAATAATTCTAATCTGTTCAAGGATGACTTGTCATGGACATTAAATTTGACCAATAAAATTTTGTTTCCAGCTGTGAAGAAAAATGAGAAATTTCAAGTTTACATGACATATATGATAAAAAAAAATATAGAGAAATACTAACACTGTGACTAGAAGCACTCATCAGAATGGTTGGGAAATCACAAAAGCATCAAGAGAATTCACAAAAAGTTCCTTATTTGGTCTTATTTCAAGCATCATTCGAATGCTCTACCTACTTCTTAGGTTAGTACTGAGCACTCTATAAAAAGTGATGAAACTACAAGAAGTGATGTCTGGCATCAACCAGGGAAAAATAATTTCAAATATAACACAGGAAAACAAATATTTTTTGAGGTTTTCATAAAACTTTGTAGAAGTACTGAAATATCATCCGAAATGTGCATGTGTATACATTAATAATCAATTTTTTTGCTTTGTGTTGTGTCAGAAGATATATATTAAAGAACATTATTTTTACTGTTAGAATATTTGTAAAAAAGCTTATGGGTAAATCACAGGAAATGAAAGGTAAATATTAAAACCTTATTGAATGAAAATTTTGAAACTTACTAAATTCTTTTGGGGAACTATTTGATCTTTCCCCTGTACGTTTGTCTTAATAAAAATAAAAGATGACCTTGATGTCTTTGAATGATCTAAGGCCAACCACTACCTTCACTGTGAAAAGATGTAACCCTATACCCAATATCAGCTTTCCTAAGTGCAAAACTTAGCCTTGCAATTTGTCCTTTGGGCAAGAAATGATTATGACCCCTGATTTCAACTTTACATAGCCCTCATACCAAATCTGAGCTTCCTAAAGGCAGAATTTTAGCCCATAATTGGCTAAAAATGACCAGATGATCTTGAATGATCTTCAAGGTCAACACTTCATTGAACGTCCTCCACAGTGAAAGGATCTAGCTCTATGCCAAATTTACAAAATTGATTTTTGGTCCCATCAGACGGAAAGTTAGGATCCAGTTTACCATTATAATTACATAGTAAATAGAACCTACTGTAAAAAAAAAAAAATATTGTCCATCCTATGTCCTCTGCTGTGAAAAGTTGTACCATTGCAATATTTTAGCTTCCTGCAGGCAAAATTGTGGCCTATAAAGTGGATCAGACTGACGAATTTTGAATTATGTACATGTTTGAAAACTTCCAGTGTCTATGCTTAAAATAACTTGATATAAAGATGTATGTTATTGTGAGATTTTATTTTCAAGTTAGTTTGTACATATATTTTTGACTCTGCCCCAAATTGCTTCTGACTCAGACTTTGTACCTCTGGTAAAAATGAAAGATTATGTAAATAATCGCATCTCATTTTTCAATTTTAGCTCTTAATTCCTTATAACTACTTGTGTTTAACTGTAGTGATATCATTTGGGAATAAGTTTGAAGCCTGTATGTGTTGGGAATGGGGGACCCCCCCCCCAAAAAAAAACTTGTATTAGAAAAAATTACAATTTTATCTGTTATTTATACTTTTATTCATCTACACCTCTCTGTATCTTGCTCAAGTTTTGTCACACCCTAAACTATCAAGTTTCAATGCTATAAAAATACACACGACCATACACACATATATGTAAGAAAAAAAGATTTTTCAAAGCCTTCTCCACTTCAGTTAATGAGAAAAGACGTTATCAACTGGATATATCGGATAACTTCTCTTGTCTGCATAATTGTATTTGACTTTCCTTTTTTTCTTCTTTTTTGTTTGTTTTTGTCTGCGTGTGTGTGTGTGTGTGTCCATGTAACTCAAATTTTACTGCAATTGAAGGTGTTCTCAGGTTTTATTTTTTTTCTAATCACTGTTAGTGGCTTTTTTCAAAATAACTTGAGTATTTTTATCTATTTATTTTTTTCTTTGTTAGATTGCCTCAGTGGTCTAGCGAAGATAATACTTGTTTAAGTGAAGATGTTGACATTTATGAAAATGCAGGCTTATACCTAAGATCTAGCATAAAATCAGTTGCAGTCTCCACCAGCCCACCTCCATCAACTCTTGTGGGATAGACTTGAAAAGAATTACCATATTTACTTGAATACAATGCAATTTTTAACATGAATCGCCCCCCTCAATTTTTATAGTTAGAAATCTGTATTATTTTCTCTTGATGTGACCCTTGAGTATAACAATAGATACTTACATTGTTTAAATCTGTGGACACGTTTTGAATTTCAGTCCAAGTAAATCAAGTTGATTGAAAGTCAGTTTTGTTTGAATTTACCTAATCTTCTATAAAGGTACTCTCAAGTTAATGTCAAAGGTTCCTGAAAACAGCAACTTTTAACTGAAACAGATATAACCATTGAAAGTATTATATGAATAAATCCTTTCATACTCAAAAGGAATCACCAGAGATTGCTCAAAATGATTAAATCATCTGAAAAGCTGGCCAAAATGTTCAAACCTTCTAATTTAATGCTTTTTTCACTCCACTGCATAAACAAGACAAATATATAAAAGAATTTTGTCCATTCCAAACTATTTCAAAGATCACAACTTATAAAAATGAAAGAATATAGCCTCTAACTTTTTCCCCCTATGCATAAAACTAATGTCTCTTCTGAAAAATGACTTAATTTTCAATTCCTCCCTCAATATTTTTTATCAGTTTTTGTTTTTCATCCTGGCCATCAAAAAGTGATGGCAAAGGGTGATATTCAAGTAATTTTGCAATTATATAATACCAAAAACATTGTTGCTCACCATTTTCTTATGTTTAATTCTACCTGAATCATGAATTAGAGGGAAATAAAGTAAAAATATTTAAAAAAAACCCGTTAGAGGAGAGAGTCCATTCCATTTGACTGGCGAATTGACCATCATCACCATTTGTTTTTTTTATGTATAAGTATTGAAAAGTCTTACACACTAGTCAGATGATTGCATAAGCAAATAGAAAATATGTGGCTATACAGTGAAACTTGTTTTGATTTTTTTTTTAATGAAACAATCAAGATGTACTTATATGAAGATCTGTATGTTTGTTGGTCTGTTACCATAATACATTTTGTTTTCCTCTCACACTAGAGTATAATACTATCCCCAAGTTTTGTCCCTGATTTTTTTCATATCAAGTTTCTTGCATTATTCATGAATAAATATTGTAGCTGACAGAATTTTGAAAAATCAAGCTTTTGTGAAATTTTAAAATGCTTCATCCTATTTATTTTGGCTAGTAACTGTTAATGTCCCTGGAATTAATTTTTCAAATTTGCTGTCCCACTGGAGGGAGGTGTAGGATGGCCTAACTGTTAATGGCATAAAGAATAGAATCGACAAGTTCCAATACTGACTGAAACAGTTTGTGTTCATTTTGTTCTAATGCCCTTATGAAAGACATAATTACTTATCTTTACCCTGCTATTTCCCCATAGCCTGGAGGACTGGGCTCTCTAGTCATGGTTGGCAACCAATCTAGGAGGAAAAACCTGATTCCAAACTAACCTGTTGTGGTGTGCGATGAGCACCCTGTTCATCCACTTCATCTCACTATGTCTCCAGCTGTTCTGACTCCTTCACAATGATCAGAGTCAAGTATAAGTCATGACCCTGCAATGCACTACAACTGCTGCATCACTTGGATCTTAAGTTATGGTCAACTTAAACGGTGAAGGATAAACATGATACAACCAGTATAAGTCTCCATTGAACTGATTTAAGCCTGTCATTCATTTCTTTTCCAAATGTCTATCAATTTTCAGATTTAAAAAATTGCTATGGATAGTCTGAGACTATATAATTTTTCCATTTACAAACCATTTTTTTACATTTGTAGACATTTTCCACTTCCTGGTGTTAGTGCTCAATCATATAGCTAAAGTTCAGTTTGTCAGATGATGATTAGAGCACCTGATTATAACTTTTCAATTTGTAATAGATTTTTTTTCTTTGTGACTCTTTGACTAAATATGTATCTTTTCTTTTTTTGTAGGGAATTTACTCTTCGACTTCCACTTTGTTGTAGGCCATGTGGCACAACTTGTGGTTGGGGAGACGTTGTGGTAACGTTCTCCTCATGGTCCTTATGCTGACTCTTACCTGCAACATCATTTTCTACTCCCAAAGATTCCTGCGAAAATCAAGCCACTATGAGAGCTCCTGCGACCTGAAGACTTACTTGAAAGTATCTATGAAGTTTATCGACAGCAGGGGTACCAAATCCTTCAGGGAGATTCTGCAAAACTACTGCCCTGGGGTCGGCGAAAATGTACAGGATGTCCAGCGACTGATCTGGGCCCTGCTTGACTTGGTTTCATTTTGCAAAAATCAAGCAAGGACCAGACAGCGGCCAGAGGCTGGCAAACCCATTCTGACCCTTTTCACCTCATGGGATAGTAACGAAACGAAACACATTGTACATAATAACACTGTCACCAACTGGATGATGCTGAAAAAATATGTTAACCCAATCATCTTTACTAATGATTCTCATTACACAAAACTATGCAAAGATGCTGGCTGGGACGTCTTTCCCATTTCCCACTATGCTGCTGGAAGTGCCCCAGTCTTGAAGACTATGTTTCTCCAAGCAATGGAGAATTATAATACAACTTTTTATGCATTTGCAAACGGTGATATTCTGTTTGAAGATGGTCTCATTGACACATTATCCCTACTGCTGGAGGAAATGCCTCTGGAGAACATG
The DNA here is from genome assembly GCA_963457665.1 of Thysanoteuthis rhombus. Taxonomy (NCBI): domain Eukaryota; kingdom Metazoa; phylum Mollusca; class Cephalopoda; order Oegopsida; family Thysanoteuthidae; genus Thysanoteuthis; species Thysanoteuthis major. The sequence continues at coordinate 31,278,504 of OY735230.1, forward strand.
ACACGGCCAATCTTGGTAATTGGGCGGAGGACTAACGTCAAATATCTGTCCAAGAATGATGCGGCCACATACAAAAGTCTGCGTCATGCCGCCCGGACTAAGGGCCAGCTGTTTCTGGTAAATGCTGAGGATTACTTCATTACTAGCCGCAATTTTCCCTGGAAGGACATTCCTGATTTAGTGATAGGACGGCCAGCTTACGACAACTGGTTAGTTGCACATGCTCGGCGTTCAAATTTCACTGTCGTCGATGCATCTGAAACCATTTTGGCTGTGCACCAGACGACAAGCGCTGGTAACTGGGAGGGTCACAAAAGAAAATTCAGCAATTATAATGACATTCTGCTGAAGCGTCTCAAGTTACCCAGGCGCTATCGTAATGGTGAGACGTGGTGTGCCCCCCTGCGGACATCTTATGATCTATGTAGCCGGACAATTATTCGTGAGCGTAAAGTATTTCATCCTCAGTGTATTTTAAACCCAGGATGAATAGTCTTTACTTGTGAGATTGTTGTTGGTTTTGTTATTTTTTTTTTCTTTTTTGTTTTTATTATCATATTTTATTTATTTATGATTATATTTTTTATTTATTATTATATTTTATTAATGAAAAAAAATTCTTCATTAATTCAATTTTCTCCATTTCTTTCTTTTTTTTTTTTTCTGTCTCTCTTGCCCTCTTCTTTTCTCTTCTTCTCTCTTATGCATGACATGAACAGAAATGCATTTAAACAAAAAAATAAAAGGAATAAACAGGTTATGTGTTCTTTTTCTCCCTTCATTAAAACTTTGACAACCTGCTGCTCTTGGTTAAAGAAAAATGGTGGTATAAACACTCAGCACCAGTTTCTATTGTCTAATTGAAGACTGAATGAACATGAATGAACTTTTAAAATATTCAAGAAATTGGATCAATTTATTATTATTCAAACTACCTTTCTAGCCTCTCTTCTCACCCTCTGTCTATACACCTCAATCACTTCTCACTATCTCCAATCTCTCCCCTCCCCCTATCTATCCTCTCTCTCACTTCTCTCTAAGATCCTTCTCTCTCCTCTCTCTCCCTCTTGGACCCATCCCCCCTCTCTCTCCCTCTTGGACCCATCCCCCCTCTCTCTCCCTCTTGGACCCATCCCCCCTCTCTCTCCCTCTTGGACCCATCCCCCCCTCTCTCTCCCTCTTGGACCCATCCCCCCCCTCTCTCCCTCTTGGACCCATCCCCCCCCTCTCTCCCTCTTGGACCCATCACCCCCTCTCTCCCTCCTGGACCCATCTCCCCCTCTCTCTGCCAGACCCATCCCCCTCTTTCCCTTCAGGACCCATCCATCTTTCCCTCACTCCCCCGACCCATCTCCACCCTCTCCCTCCCTCCATCCCTCTCTGTCTGATCCTTTTCTCTTCATTGTTCTGTTTTTCATGTCTTATATTTCAAGACATTTACTTATTTTCTAATCCTTAAAATGGTGCTTTAATAATTTCTTTAGTGATGGAAGTTTGTTAGCTATTTTGAGATTCTCCTTCTCTAAGTCATAGTCTTTCATCAAGAATGAAAGAGAAGCATTTTCTTAGTCAAAAAAACATTCAAATTGTTAAACCTTCTTGAAATTTCCAGTCTCTATTTTTCTTAAATTTTGCCTTTCTTCTCTCTAGTTAAAAAAACCCAAAAAACCAAAAAACGGTTCATGATTTTCATTGTTCCAATCCCATCTCTAATTATCATGAATGGTCATTTACTCTAAAGCCGTTCCACACCTGAATCTATTACTTATCACCAATTGCAAATTAGTCTATGTTTTATATCTTTTTCTATACCCGGTGCTTGTTCTCTAAAGCTAGTCAAGAAGAGCTTCTTGAATGTGAACTTATAGTTTTAGAATGAAACTTCTCAACCTCAGATCCCATGTGACTTATTCCAGAGACTTAGTTGCCATCATTAACATTTGTATTAATTTTCAATGTGTTTTGCAGATGAGATGTCATTAAAGGTCACAGTTCCCTCTTGCCTTCATTTTTATTCATTTACAAATTCATTCATCTTATTTAATGGCTTTGTAGATTCAAATCCATCCCACGTGAGACTCTGTACATAACTGTTGGAAATGTTTTCATTGCATGAATACATATCCCATGATTCATTGTTGATCTGTCAATCATCTGACCCTGCCCTGAATCAACTCTTGGCCAGAGATGAATGAACTAGTAGTACTAAAAATGGGGCAAAGGACTTGCATTATTTGTGGTTAGTCATCGTAGGGAAAAAAATTGTGGCTCCTGAGGTGTTTGAGCTTAAGTTTTAGAGCAGAACTGGGTGTTTTACTATGCAAAGGGGGTCATAAGGATGAGTAATGCTGAAAAATGAAGAGATTAACCTTCAGATTCTGCAGATGTGTTATGGAAAACAATCTAATTGCCTTAAGGATCAATTTATGATCAATTTGGAGAAAGGAATCTATGGTAAGATTTATACTTTGCCTTCCATCTTGAATGTGACATAGTTTTCAATAGTGCAGTTCCCAGTATTTATTATTTTCTATATCAAAACTAATGGCACATGAATTTCTGTAATTTTCAAACTCTAGAAAATCATTATTTGTAATTTATTTTATTGAATTAAGTATTGTTAATCATTGTTCATATTTTGCTAACTTTTACCTCCTTCTTAATTGTTGTTGCTTTTCATCACAACTAAATTCTGGCTGGTTTCCCTTCAGCAGCGAGTAAATAAATTGACAGTGCAGATTGGAATAAGTTCCAGGTGAGATGCTAGAGGGTGGCTTGCTTAATGCGCAACAGCTCTTCCTACTGTAACTCAGTGACAAGGGTGAGTCCAAATCAAACCCTGAAACTCATTAAACTCACTGCTGGAGGGAACCCAGCCTGAGTTCAGTTGTGATAAAAAGCAACAATGATTTAGATGAAGATGAATAGTAGCAAAAAATTAATGATTTATGATACTTCATCCTGTGAAATTGATAAAATCAAATCTAGAAGATCAGTTTGCAGTTACAAAACCTTTCTACTACTGACTTGTTTAGAAGTATGACAATTGGAACATATTTTCATAAGTTTTACCCAGTACAGGTTTGTAAAGATTTTTTTTTCTTTACTTATCCAACTTAATGTGGTTTTGTATAACCATAAAGGCAACAATGCAACAAGATCTTTTAAAAAGCTTATCTAAAATAAGATTAGCTTTAAAAGCTTGTTTTGAAAATTGTTTTATTTTTTGTTTTTCTCATAATCCCAATTGGTGACCTATATATTTGTTTTTTCTATGAGGATTTAATTGGCTAGAAAGTTTCTTTTGACTCAAGATTTTCAAGTTTATTTAGAAATGTTTTTTTTTCTTTTTTTTTTTAACGATGAAAGGTTTGAATTTTTTTTTTCTCTTGAAAGAATTGTTGCAGTTAAACCAAAATGTTGCTGTTTCTTTTAACCAATTCAACTTGGGACTTTGAAAATATATTGTGAACATTCCTCTTCTTGCAGTTTTTTTTTCCTTTGAATTTTTTTTCTTAGTTTCAGGATTTTTGACTGCAAATCCTTTAAAAAAATATTTAGCTTTGACACAGTGAAAATGAAGCATTAAGTGTGTGTTATAAAGTTGATGCAAAAGTTTCCAGCATTTTTCGACGAAATCTCTGTTATAAATTAATAACATCATTATTCAACTGCCACGGTTGTTGTGTATGAAGTATTTTTTCTTTTTTTTTCTCAATGCTAAGATGAATGATGATCTAAATAACAAAAAACTGTAAATATTTAATCAAAATTCATATTATCCTTATGCCATCTCTATGAAATTCTTTAGGTTTAATGGTCACGTTCAGTAAAAGCACATTATACCTTCCCTATTCTTGAACCTTTTATTACAGATATGAAGTTACTCTACCATTGTATCAAGATGGCTCAAAAACCTCCAATAATAAATGAATCATCTTGATTCACAATGAGTCTGCCAGAAATACAATTATATTAGTAAATTTTTCACTTTTAGTATTTATTATTCTCTATGATGTGAAACAAAAAAAATGCTATTTCTTGTGTAACAACTAAATAAATTGTGTCTTTTATCATAAAAGAATGATTCTGGTTTTGATTCTATCAATTCTTCAAAGAAATTATCAATATCTTGAAATTGTTGGAAGCCTTAACCAGATGAAAGTTGCATGGAGTGAAATGAGTAAACGAATAGTCTTAAGTGTGACAGATCTGGAAAATATGCTGCATGTTGTGGGGGAATGATGCCCATTGCAACTGCATGATTGTTTACTGCATCACATATTCTGTTGCGTCATTCAAACGAGCAAATTGCTTTGTGTTATGTTGCACAGTCTCCTTGGATCTCACCTGACAATTTTCCCCAGTAGATTAGGTTGAGACATAGTAGGCTGGTTTTTTTTTTTTTTGTATAAAATCTATTTTTCTGTTGAGCAAGGATATTTGGTTCTTTTCCAAGTTTGTGTTGAATCCATTTTCCTAGCTTCTGAATTTTTCCCCTAAGGCTTGTAAACGATGTTCGGCAGTTGCCTAATTATACAACTCATAGAGAGCTGAGGACATTTCTAAAATTTCCCTAACATTGTTCAGATGATGACGCTGGGAACTTTTGCATCACCCCAATTTATTGAAATATAATAAATAAGCACTTTAGATTTTACTGTTTGAATTTTCCTCTGTTAGTCTGATCAGTTCTATCTGATCCTGTTGGAAGTTGTATTTTTTTTTTTTTACCCTGCAACAGCCATTCTCAATTTCTGGGGGCTACAACTTCCTTAAGAGCTCTTCTCATGTTCCAGGGCGTCCTATCAAGCAGAAACGCCACACTAACATTTATTCCTTTGGTCTATGGCCCCCTTCAAATGTGCCAAGACCCCTAAGGGGCCATATGATACCCACTGAGAATGGTTCCCCTGCAGTGTTACTGGCTGTGGGTATCTATGACAACATCTAATATTAGATATTAGAAGAACTGATAATTTGGATATATTTTTCTCTCGATTGATAGTCCAACATCAGCATTGTTAAAATAAGTTTTAAAATATAAAGGAAGAATTCTTGTAACTGAAATAGTTATGTATTTCCCACCAGTGCTGGAGGTCAGTTTTCAAGCCCAGGTAGAAACCAGGATTTTGAATGGTGATCTTTCTTGGCAGGCAGCCCCACTCCAATGGAAAGAGTGGAACAACATTATCTTCCTCACTTTGAGCTCGACTAAGCTAAGCTTAGTATTCATCAAGAAGGAACAATTCTTGGTTTTAAAGATTTCATTTTCTTGGATCAATCGGTTTTGATTGGAACACTGAAAGGACATAGTTCGAAATTGTCCGACACAAAATTTCTACCCTACGGGTTCATTGCTGTTGCCAAAAGAAATGGCTTTTAACTGCTTAAATCTGAAAAGAAAATTCAATATTTGTTAAATCTATTTGGTTTGAGCTTTTACAAAAATTGGATTTTTTTTCTTTTTTTTTCTCCCCCCCCTCCTTATGTCACTTGACATAGAGCTTGGATTGGCTATTTTATAGCTAAATTCAAATTTCTTGTATTTTAAGAATTCTATTCAATATTTGTTTGCATTAGGTTGCTGTTTTCATTATAATTTGCCAATAAAAACTATTTTGACAAAGTATTGAATCTGTGTAGATTTTTTTTATTTGTTTATATGTATGTGAATTATTTACATGTTTTTTACCCCCCCCCCTTTCATTGTGAAAAAGAAATTGTATATATATTGACATATTTGGCAAGACTAGCAGGCATTATGTTTTTAAGCACTAACTTTTTTTAACCTGTTCATTCTCGAGTATATTTCTAATGCAACTCTTGTACACTAGTTTTCTCTTTGGTGGCACTGGACTGACAACTTGCTCAGACATCTTGTTTGTGCCAGTGAACAGTTTAAGTACTTGACCCATTCATATGAAAAAATTATCTCACATGTGAGACAGGTTGTGCAAACATTCATTAGTTGTCAAATCAGCCAAGTAAATATGGAAATTTCTTTTGTTTGTTCAAAGAGATGCCATCTGACAGAATGACACACGATTGTAAAACGAGTTATCTCGTCCCAGGCTCTAGATTGACAACATGCTTAGGTGAGTGATCCTGTCTGTGGTGGTTAGAAGGTTAAGGAAAATATTGGGATGAATGCTTAGTACACCTTAATGCTTAATAATATACTCACCTTTATTCAATAAGTAACTAAAACTGTATGAATTTGACACAGCCCTAAAAATAATATAAATGGTAGACAACTGATGATCCCAACAAGAAAAATTCACTTATAATATTAAAATATCTAATTCTGTGTAAAGCATAAAACTTTCATAATCTTACATAAATTGCATGAACAGCTATTTGGAAGCAATTGGCTGAAATGGAGAAAATCTTTTAAAAATTTGTTTACAGCTTTAAACACAAGATGCATAAATATGGCTTCTTGATGTGGGTATCAATTTTTTTATTTCTAGCAGTTTGTTGTCATGACACTTTTTCACTAATCACACCATAAAATTTCAAATTCAGTTTTACTCCATAAATGGATAGAATGAAAACTTTATAAAATGCATCCACTAACAGTGTTACAAAGAATATTCTAGACTAATACGAGCACAGATTGAAAATCTCTAATCTGAAATGGAAGTTTCTCATGGCAGTCATCTGCAGACCAAAGTTTGCATTTTGCATCAAAACATGACCCATTATTTACCCACTCTTAAGGTTAGTTGAGTTCAACATACCTTGGTTGCTTGTTGATATTTTCATTATTTTAGGAATAGAAAGTCTCGTTGTAATAAGGAGGGGTATATATGCATGAATCCGCCCTTAAATTCCTGTCAGATATTCTGTAAACTATCGCCCACTCCCCTACAACATTTAAGAACATTTTGATTTATTGTTTAGTGCAAATAAAACTATAATGGAGGGGATAAACCATGTACCCCCCTCTTCCTCCAAATAATTTTTTTGTAACTCATTTCCCACCCTTCACAAAATTTTTCTAAAATTTGAGAACTTCTGGAGATATTGTGTATACTGACAGAAGGCAGGAAGGATGGACACCCTTAAATACATATACCGCTCTGAACTAAATCATAGTTCCAAGTGTGTGTAAGAGCCTGAATATTGGCCTCAGGTTTCTATATTCAAATCATTCAGTTTTTTTAAAGGATGGCAACCAGTAATGTTGACTTATTGTTAACCTATTCTCGACATTTACAGTGTCATCTAAGATTGAGGTATCAGTTGTAATCTACAGCAAAAAAAAAAAAAAAAGATTAAATATTTTCTTCATATTTATAAAACTAAAATAAATATACATTTAAAGCTAATAACGAACATTGATTAAATCATTTTTCTTGTCTTGAATAGTATTTCACATGATGAACTCAAGTGACAGTAAGTCTGCTTAGGTATCTAGCATTCGACTAAAATCTGTGAGAATATTGTGGTCCTATCATTTAAACTCTCCATCAGATTTTCGGCTCTGCGAAGATTATGATGGTTTTATTATCATTATTTTCTTTGTTGCTCTGTAATTTCCTCTTGAGTACTTATGGGGAGACCTGCTTGTCAAGTCTCAACATGCATCTAGCACAACCAGTACTTTTCTCAGTGTGCCGTACTCAAGAGAACTAATTCTCCCGGTCATGCAGGTCGTATTTGACTTGCAATTGTTCTAAAAAGCTCTTCAGCCTCAGAGGAATGGAACCAAGAGCTCCAATAACTCTAATCTTACTTTCTGATAAACTCTGCTATCTCGCCTGTTTAACTTTTAGCTCAGAATATTAGATCTCTTCAGTTTCTTAAAATTAAAGGAATTATCATTGTTATGATGTCATTGTTGGTGGTGTTGTTCTGTTGCTTGTACGAGTAATCAAATAGACTTTGAACAAGGTTGCTTGTGTGGGAAAAGTCACTCTTGAAACTCTATCTTTCTCAGACATTATTTCATGTTCATTCGTCATAAGTGGGAAGATTTTGTATACAAATTTAGCACCAATCTTCCAATTACACACACACACACAAGGATGATGTTTTTCCTACTCCATTAATTATACATGTAGGGGAAGTAGCAGATAATTTCCCCTCCTCTTTGTGTGTGTGTGTGTGTGTGTGTGTATATATATATATATATCAAGTATATATTCTGAAAAATCTTTATTCCAACCGTGCTCAATACTCATAGCAGAGACAATATATTAATTAAATACACAAATTTTGTCTATGACAATGGTATAACCTCGTTTCGCTTTATTCAGTACCTCAGATGTATCATGCTCTATTATATTGGATTAATGCTATTGATTTATCTTGAATGATCTTTTTCTAAAATGTGGCTGTATGTATTTCCAATACATATGTATACACTAATATATGTGTTTGTCTATGTATGTATATATATATATATATATATATATATATATATATATATATATATATAGTAAACCCTTAACTTAAGACTAATAGGGGAATGGATCCATTAAATCTAAATGCATTTTTGAAAAAAAACTTTTTAAAATGTACTTTTTAATGCAAAAAAAGCAGCTCAATTGCTCTATACAGTTCTATCGAATATAATTAAATTATAATTACGAATGAATAATATTTACTCACCTTTTTGACTGTGTAGTTAAGTGGTTCTTAACCTTTTTCGTCAGTGAGCTGAAATCTGTCATAGACACCCATGTTCATTCAGTGAGATTTATTTTTAGTATAATTAATATTGATTATTCTGAAAAGTAATTTACCATATTTCATTGATGACTAATACTCAGAAGCCCATAGTAATGTAGTTTGAACTCATTTCAGTGAGTAAACTTTCCGTCTCTTTATGGAGTATGATGGTCGGTGATGAAGGTCCCAGATTCTATTGTATACGTCAGATGAGTGATCCTTGTAAATCTCAAGTTTTGTCGAGAACATCATACCTACGTTTTTTATGACTACACCCTTGACATTTAATTTCTAGGTTTGAGAGGAATAATGAATGATCGACAGGTATAGAGATAGTTGAGTCTCTTTTCCTTCTACTCAAGCATAAGCACCCTCCTCCATTTTTATCGCTATTTGCTACAATGTAGGGGCAGGTCGGAAGTGAGAGGAGGAAATATGATTATCAGAAAGTTTAATGGCCGGACATACAAATTAGCAGTACTGAGCATTATCTCTGAAAAATCAGGCAGCATTTTTAACCCTTCTCTTTGCAAGAATGGCTTGGCATGGAGGATTGGAAGGATGAAAATTATGCGGAGAAAAATCAGGAAGTGTAATGGTTGTATATGCAAACAAGTAGAAAGAATAGCACATCAAATTACAATTGAAGGAGTCTACGAGTATGCACTGCGATTAATTGACAGTAGGTTTCGGTATAAAGTTAATATTCACCAGATATATTTGTTTGCGCAAGGCATTGCAGTGTTGAGTTGGAAGTTTTTTGATTCCGCAATTAAAGGAAGAAATTCAATAACAATAAATAAGAAACTACAGATCTTTCGTCTAAGTTGCTATAAATAATCCTCCTTGACTGTCGTCGTTCAGAGTTATCTAAATTATTTAAATTGGCAAAACTGAAGAGGAGTCACCAAAATACTTCGAAGCCATGGTTTCGAACGACAGACGGAAAGTTATTTCCATGACAGTTATGACAGGCTGCTCCACACACCAGGAAATCCACCACTTCCAAACATGAACCTTTGGAACAGGCGCTACCCCAGTTTGATTAATGACTAATGTTGGTTAGGTAAAGTAAGGTAGAACCTTCAAGCTGGCTCCGGCGTAATGCTTTATCTAAAAAATAAAAAACAAAAAAAAATAAATCAGGAAACATTTCTCTTATTTCTAAAAAAAATTTTGTGCATGAGTCGGAAAAAACTCTATGCAAATCAATCTTGACTTTCGAACCAAATCGATCGGTTGTTTTATTGATTGATTGATGTCGATATCGGCTTGTTGGAATCGAGAAGTTCTTTTCAAAGACATTGGCGAAGCACTTTAAGAGGCTCTCTTCATTGGAACAGTCCATCAGCTGTGCACAAGAAACGCAGAATATTGATTATTCATTATTGATCGACTCATCGATCGGTTAGATGTAAAAGAAACAAATAATAACGAGAGACTATGTTGTAGAAGGCTGACTGCCAAACGTCTTATTAGCCGTAGAAGTCAAAAGAAAGGCACATTTAATTAATGGCATGTTGCTTACGCAAAGTAAAATAGTGCCCTTACGCTGACTATGGCATCAGTCGTCCATGCCTGGGCTTCATGTTTCACGCATTTCTCTTAAAGAGAAATAGACTTAGAGGCGACAAGCACCTGGAGTGGCGACACTCACTTCACGATATGCTATTTCATCCATAAATGGGATAAGGAGGAAACTGATTCATGACTTTCCCGGTGGCTTTAGTGCCAGAATCAGTTGGAGTTTTGTACTCGGATCAACAAATCCATTCATGTGCCGCTAACCAACTGGCCAGTGCGGATAAGAAAAGACGTGAATTCGACTTGGTGTTGCCCAGCTGCGCTTTAAAGTTCAACTGCAGCGAAATTATGTCACGCACAACAAATACAATTTTACATATTCTTTATCAACCACTCTTTCTTAAACTTTGCACAACGACTTATTTCATCCAGTGTTAATTTCTGACAAGTGTTTCTTTCATTTTGCTGCATTTCATCGCATTAGACAATGACCATCAGCAGAATTTATTTCCGATCCACACAGCTTATTGCCATAGAATGACGGTCTGTTGCGATGAAAAGCAACTGAAATCAAAATAAAATTAAAAAAAAATTTACTATTCGAAAATTAATGATGGTTAACTACGCGTCATCTAAAAATAAGAGAAAGAACATTCTGTTTAAAACCCACTACGTTGTTCATACAATTTTTGACTGCATTTTTCAACATGAATTTTGTTATAAAACTATTGTTGAATTAATCTCCATAAAAACGCCCGAAACAAAAAAGTATTAGTAATTTTTTTTGCTTTCTATCAAACCTCTGCTACCTTTGGGAAGGTGTCATTTTTGAAACAAGAAGTGTTCACGTTTGGGGTGTGATTGGGATTCCATTGACGATTTAGCTACAATGCTGAGCTGGATCCTTACTTTCCGTCCGTAGTACAACCATTCACAGTTTTAAAAAAAACTGGAAACTCTCTCTGAACATTATTATAAATGAACCCACTTCCACCAGAGAAAAAAAAATCGGCTTCACAACAGAAGTAATCGAGATACTTCAAAGCCATACTTTTGTACGACGGAAGGTCGCGCAACGGACGGAAAGGAAGGGTACTTCCGATTTATTGTTTCATCATAAATAGAACCGTACCCTATCAAACCTATCCCTACCCCAAAGTTACACTTTAGCATAGATAACGAACGTTCTATTGCTTGAAAGCACAATTGAAATGGCCCGTCGGAATGCATCGAAACATGTCCACGTGATAATTAAAAAAAATTCGAGGTGTAACATCTGCTTTTCTCTCGAAATTTTTTACTTTCACCTTCCAATTGTCACTTTGATCAATATTATATATAGATAGGAAGAGAAAGAAAGTAAGACAAGGCCATTCATCATAATCACAAAATAATGTCACCAAACGGCAATTGCTTTCATGTGGTTTTCCACATCATTACAGGTCATAAGTCGACAGGGTCTGTACGTCAATAACCTAAAGGCCTGCACAATGGAGTTTCAAGGTGAGATGCAGCATATATATATATATATATATATATATATATATATATATATATATATATATATATATATATATATATATATAATGCTCCTCTATTCAGGGGTTGAGCACTCTTCAAGTGAGGTAACCCATCGATTGTAAGCTTATGCAATGCTCTTCTATAGGAATTGAGCACTCTGGTCGATGGAGGATTTATGCATAAAATGAATATATTGCTTAAATTTACTGACTGGCCAGTTCCGTAGCTCAGAGGTAGGATATCGGTCTCCGGATCTGAAGCAAAGGTTTCAGTCATGTCTCGCGATACTGGATGGGTTAATGGAAAGTCTACAGCCACACTGAAGATGTAATACATCGAAACAGCTGTCTGTGGATGACCGATAATATATATATGTATATGTGGTACAAATCAGGCTAGCTTAATGAGGCCCGAAGAGGGCAGAAACATGAGCTAGTTTGTGTAGCGAATCCACATTCCACTATATATATATATATATATATATATATACACACACTCACACACACATATGTGTGATAATTGCAGAAACATTTTTATTACAGAACATATATCGCACGCCACTGGTGTAACCAGTAGCAAAACCAACAGCCGACGATGTAAATGAATAAGGAAAATATGGGTCGAGCACGACTCGAAGCTGCATCTACCAGGAAGCAGTCTTAACGCGAATTTACTCTGTCAACTGAGCTAACAACATTGCTGAGGGGGAGGGATCCGAGATCATGTACTCAAATTGTTCATCTCTCCACTCTGTGGTCGTTGGTGTAAATATTTACATACGTATATTCCTATGTGTATGTTCACATTTTACCAATAGTATGCATTATTAGATTGGAAAGTTTGTGTCCGGTAGAATACAATAATTGTAGAGCTATTTTTTTTTTTATTAGGGAACCTATTTTGTCCACACGATGCTAATTTTCTTAATTCATTTACGTGGTCAGTTGTTCGATTTTCCACTGGTTGAAAACCAGTGCCGGACGAAATATGTTCCCTAATAAAAGCGTCTCTACAATTATCATATCCTGTCAGACATAAACTGTCCAATCTAATCATATATATATATATATATATATATATATATATATATATATATATATAGAGAGAGAGAGAGAGAGAGAGAGAGAGAGAAAGAGAAATGTACACAGAGATGTAAGTTTGTTCGGAAGGTGACGTAACATTCTTAGTAATAACAAACACCTATTATGAAGCTAATTCTTTTATTCTTTTTTTCCAATAGCAAAAGTAAGATAGTGTAGCGTCAGTGTGTTAGATATGTCTGCTTGCCTTGAAGATCATCCGTCGAAATCATGTCTTTTATTCTGGCTCGAACACCGACGACGCCGGGAGGCCATACATCAAGTATGCTATAGACATTTACTAAGTTGAGAAAAGTTCAAAGCTAAATGAGGAAGAATGGGATTGAACGATTGCATTGTGCCGTGAAATTCAATATTTAGAATTATGGCTTTCATCAGGATTGAAACAGTTGAGCTAATCGTAAGATAGATTGATAGATTCTATGTTCAATTCGGTTTAATCTAGTACAAAGCAAATTGAGATAAGAGAATAAGAGAAAAGGGATAAGAAGACAGAGTTACGTCGACCTTCCAAATTGGGAGGGAACTCTTGCTTTGAAGAGCAACATGCGAAATTGTCTTTGTTTCACTGGCGTTCGAACAAGTAGAGTGATAATTGATAATATCTACGTTCAATAATTGATTTCTACAATTAAAACGGATGTTGTTTTCAATCCTAACACTGGGTCGTTACAGATTGAACAAGATATCCTCGCAGTATTGCCAGCTTCCGGTAAATTAAAATCATCCAATCGAAGTCAAGAATGGCCAATTTCCGGTATTATCCAGAAAGGCGAATCGGCTTCCGCTTTCGAAAATGTCAGGAAAAGATCAACAGCTCATCGTCGATTTTCAATCTGCCGAGAAGGTCAGAAAGCAACCGATACAATAGCCTCGTTTTTATTCCTGCAATTTTACGCATCAGAAAGCCATGCCCTCTAAGGCGTTGTGTGTGTGTGTGCGTGCAACCGCTGAAAGTGACCTCTAGCCTTGCAATTTGGCTACTCTTTCAGATGTTTAACCTCTTTATGACACAGAAACTAAATTGCAATAAAAAAACGTAAAATTTGGTGTTTTTTCTGAGCTAATATTTGTCATATATGGTTGAGTGTTGTGTTTTCTAATGAAGTCACCAAAAGAAGTTTTTCGTAAACAATCTATGAGACTAGAAAGTTATAACCTCCGAATTCTTTTATTTCTGTTCCAAACAGTATATTGTACAAGTAAATACATATATACATATGTATGCGTGTATGATCATAGATGTATACATAAACAAATATACATATACGTGTATGATAATAGATAGATGAATAAACCTATGGATTTATACTCACACACATATACACACATGCATAAATATAAAGGGAAAGTAAAAAGTATATATAGTAAGTGATATTCGAGTCTATTTGAATAATTTTGTATTGTGAAACAGCGAGGTCCCCGGTGTAATCCGCTTTCAATTTCCATGTAATATAGATGCATATGTATATGTGTAGATATAGTGTGTTTCCTCGTGTAAAATGCAAGAAATCTCATTGAAAAATCCAGGGTAACATTTGTTGGAACCACTCTAGCTCATTTGAACAAAATTGTACAAAATAGACTCTAGGAGCTTCTCTCCAAGTTGTAACAGAGAAAAAAAATTGAATTAAACGATATCTTAACATATTAAGAATCAATCACAGGCCAGGCTTTAACAGGTAAAATTAGCTTTCGTTTGGAGCCACCAAGTACATGATAGATGGAAACCGACACACATAATCCAGAAAGTCAGCAACAAAAGTCATTAAGGGAGTTGGGCAGTCAGCATAAGAAATACACACACAAACACTCTAAGAAGAAATAGGCAACATTAGACCGTACACTCTCATCAACGGTTTAATTACAGTCGCATGTGCAAGGAAAATATCGTCATTCTACATTTACCGACGCTTACATGAACGTCTGGTGAGTACTTACCCCCACTAACATCCTTACGAGTCTCAACACATCAAACCTCGTTGCGACTATTACATGCTCACACACAATCTTACATTATTTCTAAAATATTTATTACCTTCACACACATACTGATATATACATTCCTGTATGAACATTGAACTGAACGATTGAATACATTACAGACTCCTCAAACGAACTCATAGTCTTAGAATGTATAACGATAAGGGGATATTGCCTTGTTGATGCTACTTGAATAAACATTATATCATTACCAATATTCACATTTCTGTCCAATGATTCATTGGACTTTGAATCGCTTTGTATGATAAATATGTTCTCGGTGCACACAACTATACAGGCACCCCACATATAATACTCAAGTGTAAAAAATTTTAATATGTAACATATATTACTGATTTTTAGCTACAAAAAGTGGTGGTCACATCATATTCGAGATAGCATTGTACTTGAGTAAATACTTTACACACACACACACACACACACACACACATATATATATATGTATATATATATATATGACACGAACATCCATTTGAAGCAGAACACGTCATTTACTAATAGAGTGCCTCTGTTATCAGCAATGCATTGAAAACAAAACACAATTACCCACTGTGGCCTCCGATTCAGAATGACCTTTACACATTGTCGGTTAATTGTTTGTTAATTCGAGTCACTCATTTTCACAACTGGTCGATAACTGAGGACAAAACGAACGCAGTTTTATTGCCGAAGATTAATCTGTGAGATGCAAATTTGTTTGTTGCCAATGGCACGATTGGGTGTAACTGGAGAGTAGTACATAAATAATAGTGGCTTCGCCATTTTGAAATCGTCCCCATGAGAAAAATATGCACTATTTTCAATTGCGCAGTGTGATTCTGGGAGATGAATAAATTGGCTGCTACTATGTTTTGAAGTCATTACAAAATATTATCTTCCATAGAAGTCTCTAGAGAAGACAAATGCAAATATAATTCTAGATAATTGGTCTCTAGAGGAAATGATTATACACATATATATATATGTATACGTATATACATATATATGTATATGTTTCATCAGTCATTATATGTCCACTGCTGGACAAAGGCCTTTCCTATCTCCTTCCATAATGACCGTGATTACACTATACTGTTAGAATATTCTCGCAAAGGGTAGCAGACTCCCATGGCTAGTTCAAGTCTCAGCCAGGAGAAGGACTCTCCTGTCAAACCTATGACAAGGCACTCTGCTCCTATTCGATCCACCTCAGCGGACCATAGGATACAAACCCTTGTAAGCCGGCTCTGGGCTAGTCGCATTTCGCCTTAAAACTTCATTGCTCGGGATGGAAAGCTATTCCACACACTGTTGTACAAGGTTCTATTCATGTGGAAATCACTCCCCAAAATCTTCGTTTGCGAAGCTGAACCATTCATTCATTCAAAAGTAGGCCCTTACTTTCTATTCAATATGTATATTTATATGTATATGAACTAT
This sequence comes from Thysanoteuthis rhombus, assembly GCA_963457665.1. Classification (NCBI taxonomy): domain Eukaryota; kingdom Metazoa; phylum Mollusca; class Cephalopoda; order Oegopsida; family Thysanoteuthidae; genus Thysanoteuthis; species Thysanoteuthis major. The sequence continues at coordinate 31,294,751 of OY735230.1, forward strand.
TGGGAATGAGACAAACTCGGGTGTAAAAGTATACGGAGACTTTATTTGTTGATTAATTAACTGACAAACTAATTAATCACTATACATGTTTTGGGAAGGGTTCCCTTCTCTTATAGCATGCGTGTACCTTTTAGTTGTAAAAAGGCTAGGTTCCCATTGAAAACATACTTTGCATTTTGAAAGCAAAAATGGAAATAAAAATTGAAAATTTATAGGAGGCCATAGTGGTGAGTCCAGACTTTATGTGAAAGAATGTATAATGGTTTTGTTAGATTTTTGGCTAGAATTAGACGAAATACTTATGGGTATTTTATTGTTTGTAATGGTCAAAGTTTGTGGGCATTCGTAAGAACTGCTTATCATGGTTATTTGGAATCTAGGTCACACTCCAGTGTTAAGCCATTTGGATGCTTAGTAAGGTGACATGGTGTCCTCGCATACATATGTTAATATGTTGATTACCCATGGTTGTATACATGCTTGCATTACTTTACTAGATGAATATGAATGGTGGGGGTACAACTATGTGTTTAACAGAATGTCCGTATGTACGGTGGAGATTTGGTAATAATGGGGGGGGGGGGGAGTATATAAAATTATTTAGGAGTATTCTGGTGATGGGTTATGGGGTCGAGGCTATGTCTAATAATAATCAAGGTGGTGTGATCGAGTATCATTTGGAAAATGCATGTTTTGTTATCTCAATGGCCATAGTAGATGTTCTGTAAAGTCATAGAGCTTTGAGTAGTACGGGTAAAAAGAACAACGCATAGGTATCAATTTGTGGTACGGTGACCCTTATGTTGGTTCGTAGTTGACGGAAAAGCCTCTACCCACTCCTTGTATCAACTTGGTCGCCAAATGCCTTGTCGGCAGTTGGTAATGTTCCCTTCTTTGGACCACTGCCGATAGGTACTCAGAACAACTGGACGTGAGCACTCCACAACCCAGGTCGTTTTGGAAATGCACTCACATAATGCACTAGCCTTAGCAAACTTGTCTTTATCAAAGTTACCCAAATATTTCTTCTTGCCCATAATCATGGCATTCAACACATCAAAATGGAGTACTCGATGCCAGTTTGCCTGCTTATATACCTACGACCTCACCATCCAGCTTTACACACAACTTACGTTATTCATCAAATAATTTTTTTATTAATATGTTATTGATGTAACTTCAGTCTTTATCTTTTTACCATTTCTACATCTAAATATTTTTCAATTAACCTTTCACATAATTTCTGAAAACATTTCTCAAGCTATCTAAGAGATTCAGACAACTTGAGACTGTTACGGCGTAAAATCAACACAAATAAGATCGAAGAAATACTAATAACAATATTAATTACAATCGGCAATGCTTCATTTAAAAACAAATTCAGAAGTAACATGATTATATTGCTGGTAGTTATCATTGTGCGGTCATTTGCGTTTCATATGACAATAAACGGACTCAATTCAAAACCAAATGATTATAGCAAACGATTTTGTTGGATCCCATTCTTTTCTGATATTTCGTTATTATGGGTCATTGGGATAATGACCATCAGATCTTATCGATGCTGTTATTGATGGTGAGGTCAGAAAGAGTAAATAACCTATAAGTTATAAATGTAAACCAAATGGGCCCGGAAAACCTGATGATTTTGCCTTTCGCTGTACCAACAAGAATCTGGAAAAATCATAGAAAGTCCACCTCTCAGAGATTTTATGAGTGTCTAATATTTTAAGTATATTGAATGTGTCGTAGACCAATCTTTGCTCTTGTTAAAAAATGTTGCAGAGATTCCATAGATAAGGATATCGCAGATCTTTGGAAATATATCGTTTGAAGAAACCAAACGAGAAACACAATCGAGGGTAGGTTTCACCAAACTGTTGAATATATTTTTAAAGCTGAAAAATTAGTGTCTCATTCTTATGAGACTACTATCGTTCAGTAGATAAGTGAGATGAAATTTCTAACTTTGTTAGTACATACCATAACATTATTCTGCAGATTTGAGCTCTGAGGACCCCTAGATGGCCCCCAGTCGACCAGGTCTAATGTTAAAAAGTTTTTAATTTGCGAATCAAACAGCCTGGCCACAGGGAAGGTCTAATTTGAATTATGAACCAGCAATGAGCATTTTGAGAATTTGGCGACTATTTTGTACAACATTTTGATAATTGTACCTTTCCAGAGGTCGAACTGTTGTTGACTTGTAGAATGTCATTGAGCACACCAGATACTACAAAATACCATTGAGAAACTCTTTGTGGTGATTTTGTTAGGGGTAGGGTTGGTTCTTCTTCATAACCAACTAATTTGGCCGTTAACTTGGACACTATTTTGATAGTTTTACATTTCCTGTGGTCAGACTGTAGTAAAATTTTGATACGTTATCAGACACACTCGATATTATGAGAAACCGCTGAAAATTACCTAGTGTAAATAATGAACGAGTAATGGGTATTTTAGAAATTTTGCGGCCATCTTGATTTTACATCTTCTCAATGGTCACACTGTGGTGAACTTTTAGAATATTTTCGAGCACACCTAATGCTGCCAAAACCGTTGAGAAACCCTGGGGCAGGTTTTCAATGCACCCGACCTTGTGATAAATATAAGAAATTACTGCGAATGATGACGTCCTAAATTCTAGTCTGTTAATTACCCATCTAAAAATTGGCAACGTTTTTTCCACATCTGTTGTACACGTATTTTGATATATCAGTGAGATATTGCTTGTAACATGATCGACATGATGTCCAGCCCTAAATGTATTAGTGAATAAAATGTCGGTCTAACATTTCTTTTTAATATCATATTGATCAAAATGCATTTTCTTGGGTTCTGGTGATCTCAAAAGTATTAGCAAATAAACATTTGATCTGGTCGACTGGCGGGTTTTGGGATTGACCTCTCTTGACCCTTAGAAGCCAAATCTGACTTCCCTCCTCATCTGCAAATTATTGTTATGGTATGTCCCGACTATGCCAAGAATTCCATGCTTTTTTTGGAAAAAGTACGTACTTCGAAAGCTTATCCACTGTATTCAGGAAGGTGAAAACTTTTAGATGAGTATTAACTCTGTACCGTTCCGTAACTTCTCCCAGTGGCTTGAGATATTTTCGAACGCATTAAAAATCATACATGGCGCTGTGATGCTTCTAGAACAGTTGTGTCTGGGCAGAGACGTGGTTCTACAGTTTTAAATCTATACACGGTATCCCCCAATTATAAACATTGATGCGAATTTTCAACTAATTTTGGATTAAACTTAATTTCTAACAAAATAAAGAATCTCACCATTTTGTAAGTGGCGTTAATATAAAGTATGAAGTAACAAACAGATGACTTTTTAAAGCTTTTTGCTGCATGCCCCACATTATCAATTAGCCGTCATTGTAATTTGTGGTTTAAGACGCACTCCAAATTCTTTCACCTTTTAAGAGCTGTAATTTGTCCGTATATGACAATGAATGATTACCACTAGCAAACGATTCTTTTCAATCTAAATGCTAAAAATTAACACAAAATAGTCCACCCACCTCTTGGGCTATGTAATCAACGAAAGATTTACTGCTCTATTATCGTCCGCCTTCGAGGGTAAGAGAGAACTGCAAATTAGTTACGGAATCGACAGACGTTGTGAAGGAGTCAAATTATAAATGCTTACAGGAAGTAAACATATCTCGCTGGCTTTCTTGGAGCAAAATGCGCTATCAAACAGGTTGTTCCTGTTTATCATTCAAACGAGATAGTGGGTAGCAAAAGTACAGTAGACCTTCGCTGAACCAGTACAATCAGGACCTGAGGTGTGTCAGATCCGTAGAAATGAGAAATCCCTAAAGGATTACCCCTAAGAAGTAGCTAACCCCCCCATCATACATTTAAAATATAACTTAATCAGTACGTCAGATGGTAAAGGGACAAAAACATTAAAAGAAAATCGAATTAAATTGCTTGAACCAACAAGTCACATTCTTAATCTATTCCAAGTTGTTCACGAAACACTATTGCTTGTACTTTCGTCATATCTCCAGACAATTCAACACCTTCACCTAGACGAAAGTTGAATCAATTGATCATCACATTATGAAGTTCCGAACTTTTTTCTGTCTTACATAGTTTTTTTCGCGCATATATTTTTCTTTGAAACACTGAGAATTTGAAACACTATCAGCGAATCATTCACTGTTGAAGAACATACGCTTCAACACGTACACAAGCTTCTCATCGATACACCACTATACATGTTTCTTGAAGAGTTCAACCTTATTTCTAATCGGCGATGTGCAGTATTTTCACAACACATCACGGTATCATATTCCTTTATTCTCTGAAGCCCTTTTTGTGGTATGATATTCTGGTGAAAGTGTTTTTGGAAATTATGGTTCTGAATAGTTCTAGGAGTTCTGATTGAGGAATGGGTAGCGCGTAAATGTTGGAGACATAGGCAGACACTCAACAGACAGACCATGAAAGACGGAAAACACGGAGTTTTACCCCTGCGTATTTCCCGAAGTAAAGAGAATTAGGATCGATCGACATGACTATCGGATAGTAAAAATCATTGCCATTTCATTCATGAGAGTGAGAGGTGGTTAGACTTTTGGAGCACGTGGTGAAGACACGGTTGCGTAGATGTGCGTGTGTAAGATGCCTCAACATCGGTGAAGTGAAATGGACCAAGTTAGTACAGAGAGAGTTCACAGTGGAAAAATGGTTGCCGGCGAAATGATACCGATCTTAGAGAGAGAGAGAGAGTGAGAGTGAATAGCCGGCAACGAGTGCCGGGTTCAAAAACGTAACCAGCTATGGGGGCTGGCGCCAATGAGCGTTTGACTATGTGCATCCAAGGCCTTTAAAGGGGTCGTCTTAGGAAATAACGTTTTCAATATCTAGCTAAAAGACGGGCTTCATATCTAATTCCTAAGTAAAAGTATAGGGGGCGCTACACCATAGATGGGATTTAATGGGAGAAAATTGTATCAACTAGTTCAGTGCCTCTTCCAAAAGTGTATTTACGGTGTATGGAGCAGCCTACCGTAATTGCTATCTAAATAGATTTTGTATTAGATACTTGTGTGTACACATTTTTAGTAATGAGCAGAAGTCAAGGTAGATGATTCATAGAAACTACGTACTTTTTCTGTTTAATGGTCGACATGTTTTCGAGACGTTTTACAGCAGTGATGCTTAGAGAGGCTGGACATCCTCGTGATTTCGTTTAATGGTCGACATGAAACTATAGATATGGCGATAGTTATATAAAAATATTTATTTTGATTAAATTGATCGCAAACCGCTGATAAAAGAGAAACGCTTCAGACTCGACACAGCAACGCACCACGTACAAAATAATATTTCTAGTGAATATTGATTTCGTACAATGAACAGTTGTCGAGTAATCGCAGGGCACAAACACGTATTCAATCGTGGTGAGATAAATGTAGGAAGATGTGCTGTCGTTCAGTTATTTATCTATCCTAGGCTTGCGTAGAAGTCTTTACATTATTTTCTTCTACACACTGTAGGCCCATATACATTTCTACTTATACGTTCACGTCTGTGCATGAATGTATGCAATAAGTTATGTTGGTTACATTTTAGACATGAGGCGGGGCGAATCCCTTAAATATAATTGTGGTTAAACCGGTTGGTCGGTTTAATATGAAAATACCTGACAACAAATTTACATTAGATACAAGTGTGATGGATTTGTATCTTGATAGGCTGCTCCTAACCAGAGTACGTGCCACCTACTGCTCTATCTTTCCTTGTCTATCTGTCTCTTGGTGTATAGGAAGAGATGTCACCGCAGAACAATGATTAGCAAGATAGTTTCGTAGATTATCACAACTGAAGTGAATAAATATGAATTTCATTGCGTGTCTCATATGTGTGCTTTTTGTGTCATATTAAACTAAGTTTGATAAATGCCGATGCCTCATCATCATCATCATCATCATCATCATCATCATCATCATCAACGTCATTATGAGTAAACTGCTGTCAAAAGCCTTTCCCATAACCACCGCAATGGCGTTTACCTTAATCACGTCTTACCAGCAATCCTTCCTATCTCATTCCATCATTTTATGTCTTCTACTACTGCGTTTACTATCCTATGGTCACCGATCAGTTAGCATTTTAACCTATCTGCTATCATCTCTTTTTGCTAAGTGTCTAATCCATTTCCATTTCCATTTCCATTTAGAGTTCCTGTGATGATGCTTGGTTATTGTTTGGAATAGGTTCACCAAAAAAATAATTCTATATTTTGCAAAGGAGATAACTTCTTGGCAGACACGATGAGCAGCTACTGATGTTTAAGTATTACAGAAAAAAATAAAAGCAGAAAACTTGGAAATTTGAAAACGTATTTCATTAAATTTCACAACAAATGATATAATTTGGCGTTAGGGTTTAGGGGTAGGGTTGCAATTAAATACACGAAAAGATAAAATCTTTTCATGTTCGTAACTCTAATATCGAACAATAATCTGTGGGGAAAATTAGTCTTTTGTCATGAAGAGAAAGATACGGCTAAAATAAAATGCATGGTGGTGAAAAAAAGATTTTCTAAAAATCAGACGACAATTTCTTCCATTCAAAATCAAATGATTAAATGATAACGGTTAGCATGCACGGCATATATCCTGTTTATCTTCCTTGCAAAATATCGACGTATGTTTTGCTGAACTTATTCCAAACATTTACTTGATGATCCGGTCTCCAAACAATACCTAATCCCAGAGATATCATCTCGCACACACACACATATACACATACACACGCACACACACACACACACACACACGCACACACACACACACACACACACACATATATATATATATATATATATATATATATATATATTTATATATATATGTCAGTTTCCTCTAGAATGACGGTTTCCTCCAGAAGCTGGTGTCAGGAAGTGAACAATAGATCCTTCAACTGCTACGAGTTACGTGTTGGAGTGGTCTGCAGAGTTAACTTGTTGATTCAACACACCCCGTAAGTGCTCAAAATACCAAATTTGCTGTCTGAATCCTAAACTAATTATCAGTGATCATCAAGAATATTCACATCACGTAGATGATGTATTTGCAAATGATTTATCAAAAATCTCTGAAATGGCGTCACTATCCGGTCATTATTCTTTGGAGCCCAACAGTAGAGCGATTATTGACCTGTTTTAACAAAAACATTCGGCGCCATATTCCTGACAACGTCTTTGACTTTATTGAAAAGTGAGACATTCTTGTATAATTAATTTGATTATCAATTTTGATTTTCCTGGGAAAATCTTTTTCCTCATTAGTTTATAGCGTCCCTGAGTATTCTCTTCTCTATTTCATTTGTGATTGCTATTTCTTCGTTCCTTTTCGTTAAACATGGGACTTTTTTGATATATCTCTAGAGAACTTGAAATTCATGAAGAGTGTCCCTTGTTAGTCTGAATGAAACCATAAATTATATTACTCATCATCCTCCTCCTCATCATCATTATCATCATTTAATCACTAGTTTTTAACCTCCAAATATTTTCGCCTTTTATCAGTTGATTTAACCAGGGTTTCCTATGCCTTTTTATGTATAAATAAATGATCAAATAGATAAATAAATAAGACATACTATTCTATAATGAGAATTCAATAGTTATCTCATCTTATTATTGTTGCTTTTTATCACCAAATTCTGCGTCGACACTCTCTTCATTCAGGCTGTCATTAGAAATTATCAATCAAAACTGTCAATATATTCAACGTGGGTTTCTCCAGTTTTTAAGTAGGTCTATTTGACTGACTATCTATCAATCTACACTTGTCACTTGTACAGGGGATCACCAATGGAAGTAAAGAGATGGAAATTTAGACATTCACTCTTTATTATGTTTTGGAAAACCCATTTTTTAAATCCTTCCCCCCAAAAAGAAGGATTAAGATGTTTGTAAAGTGAATGTGAGTTTGAGTGAGAGTTCTCGTCTGCCAGATAAACAGTTGTCATTGAAGGATTTCTTTCAACTTGCAGCCCAAGAGAAAGCGTGAGGTTAATCCCTGTGGAATACGCAGACCAAGTGTGTGTGTGTGTGGGGGGGGGGGCAGACACGGGCTGAAGTCTGTTGTGCTATTGCCCATGTATATTTCAACGCTTCTATAGCTATATTATATTGACAGAGCTGATTGTGACTTCTATTAAATGAGATGGATGGTTTGATGAGTGAACGATTTGTGAAAATGGTGAATGAAAGAGACGTCAAAATAATTGTCACCCTTTTTCACCATCAAGTAATACGCGATTTGATTTATTTAAACCAAAACTATCCAAGTGCGCATGATCTGAATGAAAGGAATGAATAATTGAGGAATGAAAAAGCCACTAAACAAACAATGAAACAAACAAAACAATCAAAAATTACACGTGACTGTATAACACGGATCCACAAAATATAGTCCACGCTTATGCAAACGACCAAGTCCCAATCTGTAATCATATCAAAACGCAATGAAATCATCCTATGATGTCCCGAAAACATTTCTGCTCATCAGTAAGTACTAAATATCAATTTTTGATAGAGACTGCACAATTGTCCTCAATCTGTCTTTTGCGAAACTGTTAAAATCTGGTAAAATCGAATGAATATTCAATCTAAATCTAGAAATTGCTGAATTTTAATCATTTTTGATCAGCTAGCTACATTGTAATTTAAACTTCTAAAGCAATGATTGTTCGAGAGCAACTGACGATATATTTACAAATATATTGTTACACAAAAATATCCGGGCACTTAACAAAAATATATGTTGAAGTTACGTTTGTGCACTGGGCCTCTTGGAGGGGGCTGCAGCTGGTACATCGCATCAGGACCTGAGAATTTTTTTTTGGGGGGGGGGGGGTAGAGCAAAGTATCTAAACTTCGGAGTCAATATGATACGTCCATTCATAAAATGGGCCAACTATCGTTTACCAGTGAGTGAATATAATATAGTTTCCTAAAAGATGAAAACAGAATGGTTAAAGGATGAGGGTATTTGTGCAGTGTGTAGGGGGCAAAAAATAGTTTTACACCGACTTCCATTTGCTCTTTCTGTGCACATAAACCTTCACATGTATGAAGAAAAGCTTTTTATTATGATGATATCGTTTCATAGCCTTCTAGTCAGAATCAATCGCGTGTCATTTTCAAGCGAGACACTATGCAAACAAAGCGGGCTAAGTCCTTTGGGATCTGTCTCCCATGCAGGACCTCCAACTACACTTCGCCCTGGTGTCCACAGCCAAATTCGATAAGACAAAAAAATGCCTTTACCCATAGGTAGGCATTGCCCACGGCGGGACGCAAATAAATGTCATCTACTGATCATTTTAGTGTTTTGACTATTTCAGTACTTATGTTACTTCCTGGTGTTTTCCCCAATGTATCCTGAGTATCCTAACAAAAATGTATCCTGATTATCCTAACAAAAAAAAAAAAAAGGGAAAGGAATGTTTCGACTCAAACATTCCCCTACTTCCGGTGCTGGGCACCACGGTAAGGAGACCTGACGTCACTTCTATCCTCATGATCTATGTCCTAAAAGGATAAAGACCTGACGTCACTTCTGTCTACATAAGCTATGCCCCAAAAGGATAGAGACCTGACGTCACTTCTGTCTACATAAGCTGCGTCCCAAAAGGATAAAGACCTGACGTCACTTCTGTCTACGTAAGCTACCTCCCAAAAGGATAAAGACCTGACGTCACTTCTGTCTACATAAGCTATGCCCCAAAAGGATAGAGACCTGACGTCACTTCTGTCTACATAAGCTGCGTCCCCAAAAGGATAAAGACCTGACGTCACTTCTGTTTACGTAAGCTACCTCCCAAAAGGATAAAGACCTGACGTCACTTCTGTCTACATAAGCTGCGTCCCCAAAAGGATAAAGACCTGACGTCACTTCTGTCTACATAAGCTGCGTCCCCAAAAGGATAAAGACCTGACGTCACTTCTGTTTACGTAAGCTACCTCCCAAAAGGATAAAGACCTGACATCACTTCTGTCTACATAAGCTGCGTCCTCAAAAGGATCAAGACCTGACGTCACTTCTGTCTACATAAGCTGCGTCCCCAAAAGGATAAAGACCTGACGTCACTTCTGTTTACGTAAGCTACCTCCCAAAAGGATAAAGACCTGACATCACTTCTGTCTACATAAGCTGCGTCTCAAAAGGATAAAGACCTGACGTCAAATCCGCCCACATCAACCTTATCCCAAAACGATAGGTTTGAAGTATAAATGCAATAAACATTGATTTGAATCCAAATTGACAAACGGCAGCAGGAAGTTTACTCGTCATCAACATTTCTTTTATGACACAGACGGCTATATCTGTTGAGATACGATACATGCATCCATACCTGTATTTATATATGAGAATTGGTTTGATGTTCATTGCACCTGTTCTCAAAATGTCTGGCATCAGAGTCATAATCTGAAGCCAATTTATGTTGCTATACTAAGTTGAATAAAGTCGTTATGTTCGCAAGAACTGGTCAGATACCAGGATGAAGGCTAAACTGTACTCAGACGATATTTGCAGGGAGCTAATCCCTGGTTATGAATGAAGAATATAGACGTTCTTTTAGTAGAATCCGTCAAGTCTCCAAGAATAAGACTTCAACAGTACTGAGGTGATACTCTGAGCGTATATAAAACGCTAATCCTGTTTTAGGGAAACGCTCACTTGTTGCGTTGAAAATGACCTCTTCTAAGTAAGGGAATGAATGAACACGAAGTGTCTCAGGTAGAACATCACAGACAGGATCGGCGAAAAATAAACAATAGCATTGGATCATATAAAAAAGGAAACGGGGTGGGGGGCATCTTCTTGGAAAACATTGTCATTATGAAAATTACTCCTTTTCTTGTCTCACCGTTTCTCTCAGCTCAAATCTATTTTTAATTCTTGAAATTCTGGCTCTCGAAACAACAAACAAACAAACAAACAAACAAAAATAAACAACATAAAGAACTCAGAGTGAAAAGGACCAGGAAAGAAGACAGACTCTTCCCGCTGACTCAGATCAAATGATAAGTGGATCAAAGATCAATCAGAATTGTTCGAAGATCTTTCACTGTATAACAAAATACGTAGGTAAGTGTCTATTTTATGAGAAGCATGTAATAAGAAAATGGCAGATTGACATATTAGCAGAGTTCCTGAATGGCCAGAATGAAGAAGGTTTTCCTCTCGTTATTCGAATCAAATCAGAATGGACCAATAATTTCTTGGAATTCTCAAGAAGTCTCTGGTCGTGAATCAATGAAAATCAGAGTGTTATCTAAAAGAAGATCGAATCAATCATTAGATTATTTAAATTTTTCTAAAATTTTCTACTGATAAAAATTTTTTTTTCAGTATCATTCGGTGTTTTGTTCTGTCAGTATTTATTAAGCTCAGTTTTTGATAATTGAATGAAAACTATTCTCACAACAACTCTAATGTCACTTCCTGCCGCTTCGATTTGGCTCAGGGCCAGGGTGTCAAAAAAGCTTGCTATTGGCAATATTGAGAATTGTCACAAGTATTTTAATTTAAAAAATTACATAAACTATCACCATTCTCACTCAGACCTGATATTAGCATCCATTGGTTATGACGAAGAATTGGGCCAGTGTCCAGACAATCATTGTGCAACAGTGAATGTTACCCCCCGCTCTTTTGTCCCAGGCTACGACTTTAACTCTCGCTGATATGATATAACGCTGGCTGGATATCAACAAGGGAGTGGCTAAATCTCTGGAGCCTTGTGCATGCATAACGGACCTCATTAGATATTTTTTTAATCACACGCTATTGGAATTGCATATCGAATTCATTATTCCGATTTCTCCCGAGAGAAACCAAAAACAGACAGACAGACAGACAGACAGACAGAGCGAGAGAATTCTACCAGAAAGTAGAGTATCAGGAATAGGAGGAGAATGTTAGCAGTTTGCAGTTGGGAGACGTTGCCATTGATAGCGGACCTGTGCAACTGCAGAAATTGAATAACAGAGACTCAAAAAAAACAGCAACAGTTGTATCAAGAATGTAAACAATCATAGATTTACACAATAAAAAAGTAACTACAATAATAATGATAGGAGCAAAAATAACGTAACTCTGAAAAACTGTAACTGCAGAAATAGAAACACACGCCAAGAAGAAAAGAAATAGAATCAGAAATATCACTTGGTTCAACCCATGTTACTGCCCGCTAATAAATGTCAATATTAAAAACATTTCTCTCCTATGAATCAACAAACGTTTCCCCATAGAAAACTACAAAAGATTCTCAACAGAAACACTCCGACAATCAGTTACAGTTGTATCGAAAATACAAACAGAATTATGAATTAACATGTTGAAATATTGATGAAGTCTAACAACAATTATAACAACAACAATAACAATAGGAACAAAAATAATGTGACCGAAAAAAACTGCCACTGCAAAAATAGCAACACGTGCCCAATGAACAACAAATGCACAGCCAAATACGGCCTACACTGCATATATTTAGCAATAATCCTAACATCTGGACAACCATACAGCAAAAAATATCATATTGGAATCACAAATTCCAATGGAAATCTTGATACCATAATAAATCCTGCTCAATTACAGAACTTGAAAATCAAATTGCGATCTCAAAATACTTTTGGCTACTTAAAGAAAGAAAACATACACTTTTTTCAATGGGCTTTCATTAGTAAGTCAAAACCCTCAAATAATTCCAAAGACAAATGCTATTTGTGCCTTGATGAGCAACTAAGAATTAAAAAAAATCTAGAGATAGAAAGGATATTTCGAACCAAAGAAACGAAATGATGTCGGAATGTAGACACAAGACTAGACATTAACATTGAATCCGAATGAACAAATGATCAAATGATAAGCAATAACACCTATTACAATAACAACTAAAAGTACCACTAATAATAACGCATCTACAGTGACACCATAAATCTAATTCACTCAACACAAAATACGAAGTACAAATATAAACTAATGTTGAATACACTATACTCGTGCAGAGACACATAAGAGACCATACAAATATTAACCCCGAAGTTTAAACTAACGAGGATAATGCCACAAATTAGGCCCAAACTCGACCTACAGTGACGCAGGCACCTAACTACCTACAAATCCACACACAACCCCAAGAAATAACAACCAATTAGATACCGACATTGCTTTGATACCCACACTCAAACTAAAACGATTCGATGATATAGTCTTTAAAAATGGAAATAAGAACTACAACAATTCCATCAGGTGGATAAGTATTTAAAAAAATAACCATTTGTAAAATTAAGATGAAATACAACTGAACACTCACATACCTTACATACTTGAATAATTAATTATAAATAAGATTGGGAGTAAATCAAACTAAAGACTCATACATCGAAAACCTTAGACTACTGTGACACAGTACCCCTTCTTTTACAATCTTTATGTCTGTTAATGTTTGAATCCAGGATAAAGTAAAACTAAATGAATCACCCCCCATAAAAACTGATGCAATGGTCAATTAACCGCCGATTCTGGGTATTTCACAGGAAGATGTAGATAGATACACACACACACACACACACACACACACACACACACACACACATATATATATATATATATATATATATATATATATATATAGAGAGAGAGAGAGAGAGAGAGAGAAAGAGGGGGTGATTAGAAATGTATTATTGGTGAAGTGGACGGTATTGCTGCGATGGTTTATGCGAGGGAAACATCTACGATCTTCGTTACAGGAAACTTCTTAGCGTGTTCATTTTTAGCAATTAATGCTTTGCTTAAAGAAGGTTTCGAAATAGTACAAATATTCAGAGGTGATAGCGTGCATATCTTTCCTTTTCCCTATGTTCATGAATAGTAGTATGCCTGGTTGCAAAAAAGAAATACTACTAGTCACAGTGCTGTTAGAATAATTTGTCTAATAATATATCAACGTGATTAGGCAGCAAGTGTGAATGCTAGAAGCAAGCTGGCCAATATTGCATCTAAAGCGGAAGACACGAGCCCGCCTCATTGCCGCCTTTCCCCTCACTTGCTGCGCATCATTTTTGCCACTTCCGGCACGCCTATTAGCATAACAGCGAATGTTTTCCCGCCAAAGTAGAATATCCCGTTCAGCAGGATTAATCAGCTCAGAAAATATCTTCTCAGTTCTTCCTTGCCCCTTTGATGCAGTCTTAAACATCGCCCACGAACTCAGACTGGACAGAAATATTTAAGAAGAAATTCTTTCGCCATTCAAAGAACTGAAATCCTGAAAATACAGAAAGCAGGCTTATTGCCACGAAACAGTAAACAGATGTACTAATTTAGTTTCATTGATATAATGCTGTTAATGGATTGGAGATTCACTTACAATATAGACATTAAGTTAAAAAAATACAAATAAATACTTTGGATAATTCAGATTAGAATATTGAAAGACCCAATTTTTATAATAAGAATATGTAACAAAAAGCCATAAAAGTATAAATAATTTCTCGTTTTTCTTCTTGTTTCAGTGTTTTCAAACGTTCATGCTTAAAATTGTTTTTGAAATTCTGAAAAATCAAATTTTAAAAAACTTTATTCTTACAAAGGTATCTCTACCTTGTGTATTGTTTTTATTGAGTGATGCTTTTAATGTATATGTTACAGCTATGAAGAACATTTTCATACAACTGTCAATATTCAGTAAGCGTTTCTAGACCTGTGCAAACTTTCACAATAAGAATACGCAGGATAAATATAAGATTGATGCAAAAGTTGCCAGCATTTTTGACAAACAGTTTCATTCATAAAATCAAAATCATCATTATCCACCCACCGAAGTATTTTTCTTACGACTTTACACCACTTGAATGGTATTCCTAGAGTTGGTGTCACCCGGGATGGTAACTCTCAGTGTCACCACCAATGCTGCCAATGCTGCCAACTCGAATTTTTTTCACGCTAAATCGATCCTCCCCAAATGTCAAAAACACCAAACCACGCTAAAAAACTGTTTGCCTCTCTATGAACATTTTTAATTGCTGAAATTAGATTAGCCTTAAATGACTAGAAAATAGCTTTAGATTGGCTCAAATCACTGAAATAGCCTAAAATGTAGCGGTAAATGTTGAAATTTTGCTCTGTCAAAACATCATAGTGGCACCCCTCTGATGGTGTCACTATCTTTCAGCTAGATTGTGTACCCCAATTTGATTCGATCAGTTCTTGGAGAAATATTTCAATATCTTGAAATTTCTGGAAGCACTGACCAGACAAGAAGTGTTGTGCGAAGGAAACAGCTGATAGTATAAAGGTGACAGGTCTGTAGAATTAGATTCGTCTAAGAAGTCCAGGAAGCATTTTTTTATCTTTCAGTGTGTTCTTCAAATGGATTGTATGTATAAGTTGATGCAATCTTGCATCTTCCAATTCGTCTGTTTTCTAATTCCGATGCCTTCCGCGGCGTTCTTTTGTCTTCAACTTCAAATTATCCGTTTTTAAACTCCACAAACCATTCACAACTCGTGCTTGCTCCTACAGCATCATTGCCATAAGCTTCAATGATCTATTGACGAGCTTCAGCTTTATTTTTCCCTGATTAAAAATTATTGTAGAATGTGCCCACCCTGTTCAGCCATGATTTCTATTCAAAGCAAAAACAATCACCGAAACTCTATGCATATACAATGAATAAAGAGCCAAGTAAACATCAAGGGCCTTGCCAAGGATCCCTTAATATTGTAGATGGTGCATCCACCTGATGAATTAACTAAAAAAGAGTGTCTGCTTCAGAGCGATGGGAATATTGTAGTGCTCTAAGCCATAAGTGAGTTATTTCCCCCTTGGTTGTTGGATGATTTTCGCAAAGTGTGCGCGATACTTTGTTATCTTTTGGGGAAAACTGCTACCCGTAATGTTGAATGTTTTAAAAAGCCATTAAAGAAGATCTAGTGGTATTTCCTTTTCAAAATTATGAAATATAGCTAAAAGACTCACCATGATCTGGCCGACTTTCAACAAACCGAAGAGACGGGTATACATTATGTTGGAGTTCATGTCAGTGAATGTTAGCTGAAGATTTGAAAATGAAACGCGTTTCTACAAAATTCGTGTCTCGTTTACTCATAGAGAAGTTTAAGAAATCATATGAATGTGTATCGTGATTTTGCCAGTTTCTTTCCAAACTTGTAACTTTTTAGAAATTATTGTTTGTGCATGGGCGCCTGTGAACGTGTGTGTGTGTGTGTGTGTGCTTATGATATATTATTGATTACGAGATGAAAAGGGGATTTGCAATTTGAGTTTTGATTTCGACTGAGGCTGCTTATGTTCACTGCGCAAAGATAACCTTGGGAAAGTCATGAATTTGCATTCCTGTGCTCTGTCCCATCGTCAGATATTTTGAACAAAAATGAATTGTCCTTGGCATGTCACGATGACTGAAATAAAGTGGGTGAGTCAGCATTTGGGAGAACCAATCTCCTGTAAGTACTGTTCGACTGTGATAACTATTGAGAGTTGTTACACTCATCGTTAACTTGACATGAGAGCAGAAAACAAACATATTATCCTCTGGAAGGGTTTTTAGTTATTTTTTTTGCCCCGGAATAAGTGTGCCAACAATCAGAGAAGTTATGTTCGGAACGCCATTAACCGCATTGTTGGAGGTGCCCCTCTTTCCTCATAATGTCACTCATTTTGATTTAAGACTGAAAGCTTTTATGGAGATTAATCTTTGCAAGAAAATTAGATAATTGCAAGAGATAAAAATCCCGGTTACCCATCACCGTGACCCAGTGGTAGAGTGCTTGCCCCCGGTTCTGTTTTTCGTGTTCCAATCCATAGTCGTGTCATACCAAAGACTTTTAAAAAGCACTCAATGCCTTTTTGCTAAGCACTCCACACGAAGATTAGTATTGAGGAACCTCTTCCCAAGGCTAAGGAAAAACGGCCAAATCATCTCGGATACACTGGTTCTCGTAAGATCATCGGAACTCAGTGGAGTCGCGACTGGTCAGTATCTAGATGGGTGACCATTGGGGAATACCAGGTGCCGTTGGCAGAACGAATCCTCAACAGTCTGGTAAGCCGGTAGTGAGTCTTATGAAGAATTGCCCGTGTGCCAAACATAGGGGTAGAATCGATGAAGGTATAAACAGAGAACGATGAAGCATACAATTTATCAAGGACTTTCCTGACTTTTTGAAATATCTTATTCTTTGATAATTGGATAAAATGGATCAGTTTGCAGCTACATAACCCGAGCTGGGAAGGCAGACTTGGAGGAAATTCCCTCCGTCAACCATTGTGGCATACCAGTGAGGGAGGGAGGGGGTCGCTGAATTTATGCCTTTATAAAGAAGTGAAGGGCATTAGTGCAAAGCAAACAACAATCAGAATCCGGACTTGGCTCACCGATTTTATGTCACGCTATTGCACAACTCTTTAGTCAAAGGCCAGTGAAATTGGCAAGTTTCTCACAACAGCAGCAGATGAAGGTCTGGCAATCGAAAGGAGCTCTGGTTTTACGATGTTCACTCTTTTCTTCAGATTTAGCTCAGCAGTTTGCTTCAAAAAAGGATATTACTGTGATGACCTTGTCTCCTCAGAGACATAACTGAATTCCTAAAGACAGTCAGTGTCACAAGCGTTGAAGCTTTGCCTTAGCGCTGGGCAGGTCACGCGAGAAGAATGGAAGACTACTGTCCATCAAAGTCCCCTTCTGTTCAGTTAATCTGGCTTTTATTGCAGAGATGTGTCACAAAAGAGACAGAGGGACCCCTGTTTGAAGAACCTCTTTCTGGTGGAATCAAGTACTGCCAATATATACCTATATATATGATTATAAAATGTGTTATATCATATTGAAACTCTATTTGAAATGATCTCCCGTTATTACACGGTGAATATAGCCGCTATAACGTACCGTTGTTCTTACCATTGAGCTAAACAGACGCCAGTAATGCAAAGGCCCAATTTATATTCATTCTGCCGGTCATACATCCATTTCTTAATAACATAATTGTCTGCGTTAGAAGACGCAAATAAACGAAAATGAGAATTTAGATTTAAAATAGTTGGGGCTTTGCATTATCGGCGTCTGAAAAATTCATGCAGTCCATTATCTCTTGCAAGTAAAATAATTTTTCAAGGTGCTGCCAAAAAGATCAGTAATCCGAGCATGAAGCAAAACTTCACATCTCAACAACTTAGTTTTGACCGTTTCTTCCGAATTAGTCCCCCTCCTTTGGGCGTTTATACAATAATCTAACAAATATGCTGCTCACAAGGAAGCAGCATAAGTCCATGCTACATTCGGTTCGCCTGTGATGTTCAAATCTCCCGAACCTCTCCTAATAAGTTATGAAATACTATTTGTTTGAGCTTTCGTACTAACACATCGTAGAATTGGTTTCGTACTAGTATTTAAGTAACAAAAATGGAGGGGGGCGAGGACAAGCAAAAGACTAACTGATTTCTATCCGCAGGACAACAAACACAGTGAGAAGATACCAGATACAAGATGGATAGACGAAATAAAAAAAAGTTTGCCGGTAAAAAATGGCAGAGATTATCGCAATCACACTCGTCATGGAAGGAGATGGAAAGGCCATCGTCTAATAGTAGACTTCTAACGGCCGAAGATGATATATATGTATGATAATTGTAGGGACATAAATTTTATCGAAGTTGTTGGACATAACCTGTTCAATCTCTCTCTCTCTCTGTCTATCTATATATGATTATAAATAGAGTTATATTACATAGACACTTATTTGAAATGATCTCCTGTTATTACATGGTAAATGTAGCATTTGGTCTAGACAACGTGAATGGAAAAACAATAAAAGAATATATATATATATATATATATATATATATATATATATATATATATATATATATATATATATATTCACCACTATTTACTACGAGTTGAATTACCCACTTAGAACAAAAGCTCAAAAAAGTATTGAGTTTTTCGTGAATAAAAAGTCTAATAGAATAATATATATTTTTCTTTTCCTTTTTTTCACTTATTTTCTACGATTTCGAGAGAAATATACGATGCATTATTCTACTGGAGTTTTATCCTCTCTTTCTTGAGAATCTTCTTTTGAGCTTTTGTATGAGGTGGGTTGTTCAACAGGTAGTAAATGATGGTAAATGAATAAATAAATGAAAAAGAAGTAAAGTTGTGTATTGAAATAAGACGACGCTTCTTGACTCATCTTCCATGGGCCAACGGCATTCCATGTCAACACTCCTTTTAATATTGCTCGCGACGTTCACAACCTACGGCTGTGATTAATGAATGTTAATTGACCAATAAGCCTTGAAATAAATCACTGTACCCTCGCCAACACCCTCTTCAAACATTTGTCCGGTAGGATGATGTCTGCTGATTTCCCTAACCCTTTCACTCTTCTGTGATGTTCTCTATCCATTATTTTGCACTTCATCCCAGAGAAAATGATGTAAGCCCTTCTCCCCTCTTGATGTGGTTTGCCATGCCAGATTTTTCTAACTTCTCTTCGGATATGTTCCTCAAGTCTGACTTTGAGGGGCACAATTGTTTTTTCTTCATTACATTATTTTCCAAATTTGAATTGGGTGTTATGAGTGCAATCTTTTTCTCACGTCAGAGACCAACATTTGCCAGGGCGTTGCAAAAAGTGGTTGTACAATTAAAGACCACTCTGATGCTGTAGTATCCCCAGAGGCTTTGTGTTCAGACATTTCTCTGTACACAAGTACATAGTTGGTATCTCTGGGATTCATCTTCCTATTACCCAATTTGAAAACAGGATAGATATTAGTTGCTTTCGGGGATATTACTCATATTCCCGAATTCCTCCTTCCCTTGGCTGAGATCATTGCTGATGAACTTTGCCTGATTTTGAAGTCAAAGAAACTAATTCTTTCTTAATACAGAAGGGTTGGTTTGAAATATATATATATATATATATATATATATATATATATATATATATATATATATATATATATATATATATGTGTGTGTGTGTGTGTGTGTGTATGTGTGTGTGTGTGTGTGTGTGTAACCTGATATACATATTGTATAAGAGAAAAAAAAATAGAAAAATTGATTAAAAGTAGAATTTTTGAAAAAGAAATAGTGATGGAAAAATTGCATTTTGTTTATTTTGTGTGACAAATGAGAAAGATATTTTATATGATTTGCTCTGACAAACAAAAAAAAATTTTGAATCAAGTCAGACAAAAACGGAATCGAACGGTGAACGTATAATAAATGAATAAATAATTTCTGATTAAATAACATGGCACAGATTAAATGCATTGGCATACGTAGAGTCCCTCGAACGAGGCTGCAAATAAAGACTATTGTAAGGCATGTGTATCGAAAAAGAAATGTAAAATATTTTGAAGGGTATGTGAAGCGGTGAAGAAAGCGTTGAAATGTGAGATGTGTTCAAATTGGATACATGACACCCGTATCGATAGAATGGATGAGAAAGTGTACGATATGCTTTAAGCTATGAATATAAACAACGTAAGAATCCATTGGTTTTATGTAGGTTAGGATGTAAACGCAGCTATATTCAAACATGAACGCCAAGCAAAATGCCATGGAAGCTGAGTATGTTATTGTGGAAAAGAAATGAAATGAAGTGAAAGTTTGGATATGAAGACAAAGAAAATAAGAAATGCTGTAAGAGAAGAAGCTGTTTGAACTTTGATGGTTGTAAGAAGAGAAGCTTTTGGAGTCGGAAAGAGGGAAACAAAGACCCTGATTATGGTTGTTTCTGCTTCACCAGAGATTAAACCAACACCTAACTTGAACTCAATTATAGCTGAAGAAATAAGGGAACGATGCAATAGGAATAAACCTAGTTACGTAGGGTGTGATAAAAGCCGCTACAGAAACTGACCTTGCCCAAGTGACAAAATGATGTAAGAGGAGCTCAACATTACAAAAGGAAGTAGAAAGAATAGTAGAGAAGAGAGATGAAAAAAAGCCAAGACCAATTGAAATAGGTATGAAAAAATCAGGGAGACAGAAAATGTATACTGCGAGATGCAACAAAACTCCGACAAATGATTATATAAAGAAAAACATATTAATCAACCGAGACCTGACCAAGAAGCAGCGAATCGAGACAAAAAGCTTTCGTGACCTGCTCAAATGGAGGGTGAAACAAGAGTCAGAGGAAGAGTGGTGGATACTAAAAGGCGTATTGACCGACATAACCACTACCCAGCAAAACTAAACGATGAACTAGATTATCTCAAATTATTCTGGACTATGACTGGAAACTCATTGCTTTCTAAATTCGATGAATTAAAACTGTCACAACTGCAAATAGATACGATGTATCACTAAACGTGATAAAATCAAAGCATGGAACCATTCCAGATATAGAAGACGTACAGATGCCTGGGTACACCCTTCAGATCTGTGATTTAGAAGACTGTGACACACACGATGTATGTATATATATATGATGAATATAAACCTGAAGTGGTTTAAAAGAACACTTAATTATCGATGAGGTATGCGTAAAACCACGGGACAGCTTGACTCCAAGATACTAATGGCATACAGAGACAGAAGTGAGACCCCAACCCCAAAGGCAGTCAAAAACTTAGAAGAGCCACAGTTGCTGCATACTTCTCAAATCGGTTTTGACTGAATATCTAGACAAGATCATTATAAGTGACGCTGATTTGAAGGAGATCTTAGAAAATTTTAAATCCAACAAATCTCCAGGTCTTGACTACGTGCATCTGAGAGTACTGAAAGAAATGGCCGACACACTAGTTGCTCTATTCCTATCATATACCAACACACTGGCAAAAGCTGTCGTCAGTCCAATAAAGGTGACAGAAGCGACCCAGGGAACTGCTGTCCTGTCTCTCTAATCTCTATTATTTGTAAAATACTTGAAAGAGACAAGTCTCCAAAATTATCAAACACATAAATTCCAACAACAAGGCACGTGAAGTACAACATAGATTTAAGAAAAGGAAAACTTGTAACCTAAAACTTATTAGAGACTTTAAATATATGGTTGAAAGCTGTGGTGCACAATATCCCAAAAGATGTCCTGCACCTTGATTATAAAAAAGACTTCTGACATAGTTCTACATGAGTGACTTAAAAACCAAGCGGAGGGCTTTGAAATCGCTGGACAAACGCTGAAATGGATTAAATTATTCTTGACCGATCGACACCAGAAAGCTCGGTTAAATGGAGAAGAGCTATCCTGGTCACTGGTTCAGAGTGGAATTTTGCAGGGATCCACCCTGAGACCCATCCAGTTTTCACTGTTTGTAAACAATTTACCCAAAGGTATCTGTACCCTCATAAGTATGTCTGCTGATGACACCCAATGATCGTCAAATGAATCTGGAGACATGTTTATGGTGGGCCTCGGCGGTGGGCTCAATCCATGCAGACGAAATTTCATCCCAACAAAGGCAAGGTCATGCACCGAGATAGATACAACTAAAGCTGAAACTATACCACAATTATAGGTGGCGGAACACACAGTAAAGGAAACTACAATGGAGAAATATCTTGGTGTTTGTGCTACACACATAGCTTCATTGTACATTTAAAAGATTCAAAGTGAATACAGCGAATAAAACACTTCGCTCCATACAACATTCATTTAAGTACATCAATAAGGAGAGCTTCCTCCTACTTTATAAATCTTTGGTACGTCCCAAATGGAGTTTGCTTCTTGCATATGGTCTCCTAACATGGAATACAACTCTGATACCAGAGAGAGAGCACAGAGGAGAGCTATCAAGATCATTCAGAGACTTGGAAATATATCTTATATTGAAAGATTAAAACAACTTAATCTAAACACCCTGGAATAGTGATGAAAACGTGCTGACGTATTGGAGGTCGATAGAATCTTGAACAGTATATATATAATGGATACTGATGTTCATTACTCACAATGCCCGGATAAGAAAATGCTGACTGCATCTATCTACGGTAAAACCAGAGGACACATCTCTAAATTACTGACCTCCGCTGGTGTTAGAAAACATTTCTTCTCTACAAGAGTAGCAAACACATGTAGCAGCCAGAGTGAAAAGACAGTCACATCCAAGAATATCAATATTTGAAGAGATAACTTTCATCCTGTTATAGGTCATACCAGATTCAACTAAAAATTTACTTATTAGTTTAATTCCATCCCAACTGAACTGAAGCTGGCTTAATGAGTTAACTACTGCCCAAAACCTTATTTCCTGTGAACACACACACACACACACACACACACACACACATATATATATATATATATATATATATATATATATATATATATATATATCGGGATACTAAGTCCTTCTAATTAGCTATTCTCTTGAATTCAGGACAAAGGCCTCAGTCAAAATGAGAACAGTCAAAAAGCAAACAGTGTTGTACAGACTACTGAAAATTACAATCGCCTTTGGTCAAAAGGCATCAGTCGATAATGTCAAGTGTATAGTACAAATATTCCAACTGAAGTTGTACTAATTTGATTTAGAATTTTTTTGTAAATTTGAACGAATGAAAGTTTGATTTTGATTCTTTAGCGATTTGGGTCAAAAAGCATAACGATTAAAGATATCAATCAAAAGAACAATAGTGTAGTCCGGATTACTGTGACTTACCTTGCTTCTTTTTGTGGTTTTAGTTACTTTAATTAGGTATATCCTCTCTTCTTGGTTGTATATACAATGCCTGCATGGCTATCAATATTAGCATATACTGAAAGTCAGCAACTAATCGATAAAAGGTGCCGTATGATTAGGTCAAGTGGTAAGAGGATCGATCAGTCAATATCTTTGAACTTGACTGACAGAGAAGCAATGCCTGATATATCCTGAAAGCTTATGATCTGTTATTTTGTCTTCCTGTCGATATTATACTTCTATCCGTGCAAGTATTTAACCGATTTTATTTTTTACCTAACTTCACCTGCATTGGTTTAGCATCGACAATGATCGCCGAATCAATACAAGAATATCAGATCTTATAGCCGTGGATAAGGGGAAAAGTACCTGCCCAGTCGTGAATGTGGCTGTGATATCGGACAACAGAACAGATGTGAGGGAGATAGAGAAATTGTATAAATATCAGGACCTTCCCTGGGATCCGGGAAAGCTGTGGAAAATGAAGGTTATGATTGCACAGATAATAGTAGACGTACTTGGAGCATTGCCAAACATACTAGGATCAAGATTATATGAATTAGAAATTAGAGGAATGGTTGAGACTGTCCAGACCACTGGTTATGGGGATCTGTGAGGATACTGAGGAGAGTGCAAATGTATGCATAATAAATAACCACATAATAAGTGGATTCAGCCAGCTATCTCCAAAGGAATATAAAACAGGTCTAGTTAGTCACAAGTTTGAAACCGCCGTGTGACCAACGTTTTTTGCCATGTTGGGTGATCAATTAAAAATTGAATTTTGTTGGACACTTATCACTAAAAGATTCTGAATTGAAAAGAAACAAGTGTGAATGCTGTAGACACCAACTAAGGGACCAATTTATCATAAACTTGCAAATTGAACCTCTGGCTAAATTTTGTTTATTACTCCTCAAACACCATTGGTTTGGTTTGTTTGCATGATACATACGTAGCCAGCCAGCCTGCCAGCCTACCAGCCAGCCAGCCACGGCATGTGCCCGTCTCGGCCAACGATGTCACCCGTGGCGACGGCGACATCGACAGCGACGGCGACGAGAAGCCGTGCTCCAGCTTCTCCTTAGGGTTTCACAAGACAGAAGAGACTGCCGACCGACTGGGAGTCCAGTGGCCGACTTTCCTTCCTTTTCAGCCAGCCAGCCAGCCAGCCAGCCAGCCAGCCAATCTGCCAGCCAACTAGCCGCCCAACTAGCCAGCCAGTCAGCCAGTCAGCCAGGCAGCCAGCCAGCGAGCCTGCCAGGCAGCCAGCCAGCGAGCCTGCCAGGCAGCCAGCCAGGCAGCCAGCCAGCTCAACTTGAAAACTGGAGAAATACATGTTGACAGTTTTGATGACAGTCTTGGTTAAAGGTTTCTAACAAGTGCAACAGAGTAGGGACCGTGATACATTTGGAATTGTACCAACGACTTTTTTAACGATTTTACCAAGGAAATGTACCGCAGGAAATGATTGTCAGTGGTCAGAAATTAATGCAAGTATTACCGACAGAAGAAGATTATTATAGATAATGTAAACGTGTTGCAATTGGTTTTGCTATAGAAACGCTGAGTAAATGAGGAAGGAAGGGATTGTCAGTGGCTGGGAATGAATGCAAGCATTATTGATAGAACGGGGCGATTATATGTGTGAGTTTCAAATGCATTGTTTTTATGATTTTGTCTCATAAATGTATTGAAAACAGGAAGGAATGGATATTCACTGGTTATGAATAATGGCAAACATTACTGATAGAACGGTACTACCATATATTACAATTATTTTACATATTACACTGTTAAATATACATTCAGTGCAATTCCAACACAACTCCCATATATTGAACACATTTCTCATGATGATTTACAATTCAGGATTTAAAAATATCAAAATCATCGAAACTAGCAACAGCCTCTGCGTTATTCTCTATCAGACATTGTGTCAATGGGGAGTCGACATTTCATTGGAAAGACCATCTGTTATTTGCACTTCGACAAACATCAATCATATCTACCGCCCAAATTGTCTGACAACAAAAGAAATCGTCTTATTTTGATCTGACAATCCCAGGATCAGTCATCATAGTTCGTTAACACAGCAGGATTTCAAAGGAAAGATCATTTTTGTACAGATTCTTTAAACTGGTAATTACCCGTAAAAAATTTGAATTTTTATGAAATTTCTCTCTCTCCCTCTGTCTGTCTATCTGTCTCTCTCCGGCTAGCTAACTAGCCGGAGAGAGACAGATAGATAGACAGAGATGATTAAAAAATAGCTGTTATCTTAGAAAAATGAGAAAATACCCTATAAACAACACTAGTTGTGCATAAAGATAGGATCTAAACAGAATAAAACAGTTTTCTGTCGATCAGAATTGTTTGAAAATGATCAGCAACAACAAACTGTAAATATTTTCTGTTTTTTGTTGAGTTCGAACAGTTCCTTTACATTCACTTACTATAAGGCTTTAGATTTCACTTCTTCAAAATTGTTAATTGAGTAAAGAAATGTTTCGTCTAGAGTTTTATAAAAATTAGACTGAAGTTCAACTTCTACATTTGTGATTCCGAAATAAACTTGGACGAAATCTGTTTCATTTGATCAGTTTGCCTGGTTTTATTCGTCAGGAGACAATAACCACAGTCAATAAAAACGGTCACCAAAACAGCCAGCATACGTTTCTTCTATTTCTAAGTTGATCTAGCTGTTTTGCATCACATTGAGATTCCACAAGACTGCATAGTATATCACAGAAAAAAAACAGGAGTTAGAGATAGCAGAGAATCCTTCAGAAAACTCAAATGGCAACGAGCAGGTCATGTGGCAAGAACGTCAGACAATCGCTGGACATTACGACTAGTCCAGTCGAATTTTACGAAAAAATGGTCGAATCGGAAAGAAAGACATAAACCTTTGGGAAAACCTTTCATAAGCACAAATGTAGAGAGTGGTATATAAGCAAAAGGATTTCAAAACTGTATTGTTTTCATTCTGAACCCAGAATGAAGAATTCAATAGCATCAGCCACAACGCAAAATATCGAGGAAGAATTTTAGGTGATGTTTGATTTTATTGTAGCTACCCCAAACAGCTTTTCTGTTGGCTATAAAATGGCTAAAACCAATCCTGAATAGTTACCCCGATTGTAAATGGCAATAAAATGACTACTCCGATTGTTAATTGTAAAGTTTAACTCACTCGGTCATTCAATGTTGGAAATGGCACATAACCTTTGTGCGTCGTTTTTAAAATCGAGTGAGCGAGTCTGTGGAGTGTTTGGATTATCTGATATAATTTCTAACACACTCGCTCACTTGATGTTGAAAATGGCAGACAAAGTTATAAGCAGAAGTGACAAAATACAAAGACATGGATGTTACAAGGACAGATGCTCTCTATTCTGAATTTACCGATTGTTATACAAAATGGGTTGCATTCGTATATTAGATGTACATTTCTGTATTCGCTCTTGCTGTTCATATGATATCCCCAAAAGTTCTCAAAGAATTTAAGTGACATTTGGCGGAAGTATGGGCAATAGTCCAAGGGCGGGGGGGGGTAAATTTTAGGACGAATCCATGCACAATGACTTAATCATAATTGAAAGAAATGTACATTCACAGTCGTCTGTTTTGAAATTCAAAATAGCTCCGCTCAAAGTCCAAAGAAAAAAACTACCACAATTTTTTCCCAATATGGATGTTTTTTTAAAAATGTATTACTTAGCTTTGTAGACAAATTTCTATCTCCTTCTACTCTCCGATAGACTATAATATCATAATTTCTGAGATTCGTCGATTTGGCTTTACCTAACTCCCAGATTGTCATTTTTGACCATGAAATATCTACAAAGAGTCATTTAAAAATAAATATCCATTGAGGCCTACTTAAATTACATATTGGTGAAGTTAGTGCACTTTAGTGGCAATATTTGTATCACTATTGGCAATTTTGTATTTTTGACTGAATAGTCAAAACTAACTGAAAATATGAAATATAATACAATTTTGAATGTGTTGTAGAAAATGTACCCCGAACATTTTCTTCTGTTATTGTAAATAAAGTGGTACAATTTTTTATGCAAAAATGTGCCTCATGGTATATTTACTTCCAGCGCCAACTCTTATCTGATAGGACTAGATTCACTACATGGGTCCACCGAGATCGTATACAAAACTGTGGCCGACATAGAATAAGATAGCGTGACGATTTAGACAGGTTCAGGGGATACTGGTACCGCTAGGCCCACGATAGAGAGATCTGTCGAATCTGTGGGGGTAGTCTATGTCTAACGACAGACGTTAAAGGGTTGTTGCTGCTGCTGTTGCTGCTGCTGCTGCTGCTGCTGCTGATGATGATGATGTTGATGTTGATGCATCGCACGCACAGGCGGCACCAATGGAGCAAGAGAGAGCTGAAAATCTACAACGCTTTGGTCTGAAAATTCTTTTTCTGAACCCCATTTAGGTTTTTTAGTAGGGGTTCAATTTTCAATAAAGATATCATTTGTGAAGAATTGATGTTATATGATGCAGGATTGAACAAACGCATCCAAATATCCAAACCAAGCATTAAAAATCATTTCCATCAGTTTGGATTTGTTGATGTGGAACCTCCGTGTGTGATTCATTGCACTGAATGAAAAGATATTCAGTTTCTTTGGAAACTGTAAAAACACCTTGAGCAGACGACAGCTGAAAAGATTAAAAAATCAAGGAAGATGATGAACGTGCCTAGAAGATGACAGACGATAGTGGAACAAATCCATAAACGGGTTTTACAATAGTTATTATTGTTACTTCCATCAGAATACTCTGGGTCGATAAACTATTGTTAGTATTATTGTATTACTAGTTTTACTCCATTTTCTTATAGTTGACTTTTATCTCAACACTCTGGGTTGATACACTTTCCAACAGCAAGAGAACATAGCGAAGATAGTAATGCTGAAAATCCTTTACCAAAAGTATCTAAAAAAAGAGTCTTGATGAGACTTACAGTCATTAAGCCATCAGCAATGACCACCAGGCAACTGGTATGAAATTGCAAATGACAGCACTGCGGCAGATTATGGTATCGTAGAGGAATCTCCCAAATGGATCTGTAACTCTTTTTCATGATTAAGTTACCTACTACATTGTCACTTCACTTTCAATGCATAAATAACATTGTCATTTTTTATGAGCATAGGAAAATAAACTTGGCAAAGGAACTTAAGGTGTGGAGCATTCAGGCCAAGGTAGTTCCAATAATAGTAGGTGCACTCGGAACTATGCTAAAGACATTTAAAACGAGATTGGAGGATCTGGAGATAAGAGGAAGAATCAAGACATCGCTACTGGGGTCTTCACGAATATTAAGGTGAAAATTAGAAATATGAGATCTACGAACTCAAGTCGTCCGACGTCTGACAGGATAGGAAAGGCATGGCCGATGCTGTACGAAACACAACGCTGCTGAGAGCTGCGAGGTCGCTAAGAGGAGGACTAGAGACCTGAGGAGCTTTACTCAACCTTTTGTGTCAATCAGCAGCTGGTGTGGAACTGCAAACCATGGCACTGCTGCAGTCTGTGTGGAGAGGAGCGCTGGAGACCTGAGAAGGCTTGTTGTTACTTAGTCTTCAGCGACGAACACCAGGTAACTGAAGTGAAACTACTACTACTACTACTACTACTACTACTACTACTACTACTACTACTACTACTGCTGCTACTACTAACAGCAATAATAATAATAATAATAATGATAATAATAATAATAATAATAATAATAATAATAACGACGATGACGATGGCAATAATGGTGATCATGATACACATCAAATATTTATAACGATATTGAAAATGCATTTTAGATGTTCCACCTAGATTTTCCAAATTGTCATGAATATTTAATCATATCCAAAATGATACACATATACAGAAATGTTCATATATGTTTGATGGTAATTTTTATTGTCACGAGGACAGCTTGATGCATTTCGTTGGTTCGGAAATGCTTTAGGCCAATACTTTTAGTCCTTGAGATTTTTTTTCTCGATTTTTTTTTCACTTTCCACATTGTCAAAATTACCACCATTCTGTTGGACTATGCGACAATCTCACAACAAACATATGTGTGTATATATACAAATATTTACAGAGAGAGAGATAGAGAGAGAGAGAGAGAGAGAGAGAGAGAGAGAGAGAGAGAGAGAGAGAGAGAGAGAGAAGTGTATATACATATTTATTTGAAGAATCAAATAAATTGATATATATATATATATATAGAGAGAGAGAGAGAGAGAGGGAGATAGATAAATAGATAAACGAAATTATACGATAAGCCGTTATAAGACAACACTTAGATAATGCAGTAATGCAGATCAGATTAAAGGTGGTTTGTGTGACACACGGTCGTGGATATATCAGGACTATTTATAAAAATTGACGAAAAAGGTCTTTTTCAAGATAGCAATATGAAAAGTTTACACTACATATATATATATATATATATATATATATATATATATATATAGAGAGAGAGAGAGAGAGAGAGAGAGAGAGAGAAAGAGTGAGAGAGAGAAAGAATGGGAAAGAGAGAGATTTCTAAAATAAAATCTCATTTAGATTCAAATATAATAATGTGTGCATACAGATGAGAACCTGTCCTCTCATACCGTGATGGGAATGGGTTTTGAAATCTAGGTGTATGGTAATGACGAGTTTAGGAAACAGGTATACGGTAATGTCTCCATTAGTAACCACTGAAAATGAGGAAGTAGGTGTACGCCGCACCCCTCCCCTTTTCCACCACTGTACTTATTCCTGTCTAAATACTATAACAATATATTCATAAACATAAAGATATTCAGAATTTTGTGGGTGATGACACCAAGAAAAATCAGCCGAACCTTTTGTCTTTAGCCTATGGCAAAAATGACAATCATTTCTGTCAATCCTACATCCCGACCGTGCCCCCGGGGTAGGGGGGCTGATTCATATCAAAGGGCTGAATAATACACAGTGACGTGTAGGGATAGCATTTTTCCTATCTGATATACCGGATGTCACACAACACTGAAGTACATGCTTGTGTACAGGCTCACGCAAACACATACGTGCATAGACATACCCACTAACTCCCCAACACACACACACACATATATATATATATATATGCATATGTTTCACCTCCCCTCCAACACTGAAATTTCGTATATAAAAGGCACGTTCATTGCTAGTCTTTATTTCTTCTCTTAAAGCTCTAAAGACCTCTTCCTTCAGAAAATAGCTCTTCACTCTAGTCTCTCGAAGATGTTGACTTTTCTTTGTACATCAACGATTGTCATTTTGATAGCGTTGAGCCACCAAGCCAGTGGTAAGGCCATTCAACAGATGACCAAAATGTACAACCATGGTGGTTTGTTTGCTGATAACACCTGCCAGTTAAAGCCAGTCCTTGATGTTACCTCCTATCTGGAATGGGTTGCAAACTATGGTTGGGTCAAGAGAACCTGTCCTTTGGGTATGAGGTTCGAAGCAAAGGCATGCCAATGCTTAGCAGCATTGAAGATCGATGGTGGAGTCCCTATGAAGAGCGACCAAGAAGAATCGAGACTCAAGCAGGGAACGTCCTCACCAATTGAGATTGCTCTTAACCCGGCTGCTTGCCTACTGAAACCTGCCACAAATCGCACTTCCTATTTGGAATTGGTTCAAGGGCAGGGTTTTTTGACTAGGACCTGTCCCACAGGAACCGCTTTCAATACTCAACAATGCAGCTGTACGACAATCATTTCGGAAACGACTGTTAGTCAAACTGCTGGTGACGATATCGGCAGAGACACAGGCAGTGTTGTTGAGGATACAACTCAAGAAGTCCCAACTAAAGAGGTCGTAGTAAAAAACGAGGTTTCTGACAGCAAAATGCCCTGCAACAAAAGACCAGCAGAAAAGAGCACATTCTACATGGAATTAGTCCAAGCACGCGGTTGGATGTCCAGACCCTGTCCGGAGGGTACCGTTTTCAACGTTGTTGAGTGTGAATGTGTGGAAGAACTGGTTGTATCAGACAGTATTGACGAGAACTCTAAGCCAGTCGACGCAACCAAGAAGACTATAAGTCAAGAACCAATGCCAAATAACAATGGTCAACAGAAAAAACTAGTGGATGCTCAGATAAAAGACAAGATTGATTCCGAAGAAAAGTCTGATAGCACGGGAGATTCACTGAAAAAGAAAACCATCTCGAAACTCTGTGAAATGAAAGCTGATGCTGTTGCCAAGCGTTATCTAGAACTCGTTGAAGGATATGGCTGGATAAGTCGACCTTGTCCTGTAGGCACTGTCTTCGATGCTAAACATTGCCAGTGTATTTCCACTTCACCCGAACCTACACACACAACGGTACCAGAAAAGAAACCCGACTTCACGACAACGAGTGATCCCTGCACACGGAAACCAAGCCAAACTGAGACCTTTTACCTGCAAATGGTACCAGGAGGTAGGTGGATTCTTATGGAGTGTTCTAAAGGTACCATATACAATACACAGGCCTGTGGTTGCACCTTTCCAACTGATGGAGATGATAACAGTGACAATAACAACAAAAATGATATGAAAGAAGCAATAACTGTGATGCCTAGACTTGAACCTGAGGCCGTTCGAGAAGATACCAGTGAAGATAGAAGCAAAGATGACAAGGCACCAGTAACCGTAGCAGCCAGACCTGTACCTGGAGTCAATCGGAAAGATATCGGTGAAAATAGAAAAGAAAATGAGAAGGCGCCAGCAACTGTGGTGCTCAGACCTGAAACAGAGATCCATGGAGAAGATATCAGCGACAATCGCAGCGAAGATGATGAAAAGGCACCAATCACTGTGGCACCCAGACTTCAGCTTGAGACCAGCGACAATATCAATAGAGATGACTTCAAGGAGCCAATAAGCGTGGCCCCCAGATCTCATCTTGAGACTGATAAGGAAGTTACCAGTGATGATAGCAGCGATGATGACACGAAAGAGCTGGCCCCTAGACTTCAATCTAAGATTGATGGAGAAAGTATCAGTGACGGAGACGGTCACAAAGACACTGACACTGTTGAAAGTAGTTTTGTCAAACATATGCCGAAAGAAAAACCATGTGATTCCGCAGTTACACTTCTGAAACAAATAATATCCACCCAGGGCGGAAAAGATCATATTCCCTGCTTGAGAAAACCCTCAGTAAACCCTCAGCTTTATTTCGAGTTATCTGGAGAATTGGAATGGGTTACCAGGGAATGTCCATTGGGCACCATCTTTGAACCCCAACAGTGTCGTTGTTCCGTACCGCTCAGCAATTTTAGCAAAGATATTCAAGACGAAGACAGAATCAGCAAAGTTGTTGACGAAGCTCGACCACATCACAAAGATGGCGACGCTTCCCTCTCTGAAAAGATGCTTGCTCTAGAGGATCTTTGAACAACTAAACAGTCTCTCATTAGTGACAACATCCCATCTTCACCCGTTTCTTGCAACAAGATCCCCGACACAGAGTAAGTAAGTGTCCGTGCCAGATTCCAACTTCAGGATCTATTAGGATTCTTCCTTCGCGAATGATTAGACATTTTTGTTCTTGAAAAATATAATGAAAACGATCATCAATTTTAAAACTAATTTCTGACTAGTCCATATAATGAAATATTTTTCACGTTTTTTTTTTACATTTATTCTGTAATTCAATGAATAAATCTATGATTTCATTACTCTGATAAGGATTTGTTCTATTTTTGAGTATTTTTCACTTCCTCTCTTAAACATTTGAAGCCTACGGAGACGTTTCTGGATTTGCATTGTGTTATTAAGTTTCTAGCTTTTTCCATTTTGCTTGGTGCCACAATTTTTAGCTGCATGGGAAATGGAATCGACGAAGCTAGTTCGAATACCAGCAAGTTGTTCATGCTCACTTCGTGGGAATATCCTTGGAAAAATTGATTAGATACTCTCTGTGCTTGACCAGATATCTTGAAAAGATTTCACGTCCCAATCAGGTATATGAAAAAGTGAAAATCCAAGCTATCGACACGGAAATTGTCAAACGTTATTTCGATGTTTCTCATTCTGGGTTATTCAACAACAATCTTCTTAAAATTGATAATCCTTTCGAGAAGACCCGATTAAGGTGCTTAATGCGTGAATATCAAATAGGATATAAAAAACTGTTGTTTTTTTATTCTGTGGTTGAAAACCATTCTTTTATTAAATCAAAAAACTTTCCATATTTCGAAGAACCATAATAATGATAGTATCCTATCCAGGTTCGATCCTATTAGTGCTAATTCATCAACCCCTGTATGTATTATTTAAAGGTTCGAGATGATTAAGGTGTGAACTGTCTTTACAACGAGAGAGAGAGAGAGAGAGAGAGAGAGAGAGAGAGAGAGAGAGAGAGAGAGAGAGAGAGAGAGAGTGAAGTGATAGAAAATTCGGTTCTCTATTTCTTGGTGGAGTGATTTTGAGGGTAGTGTATATCCGTCAAGACACGGGAAACGCTGGATAACTTGACAGATCGCCAGACTGATCAGTCTGCTCAAATGGCCAGGACTTCGGTAGCACTTCATAAATTCAAGTCATTAGATATCAAAAAATCCCCAACCAGTGTAGCCTTTCCTTACCTTTTTTTTATCGCAAACATTTTTTATCTCTTCGAATACTTATTCCAAGAGATCCCCAAAAATGTATGCGATAAAACAGAGCCCAGCTCGTCCAACCCAAGCCCTTTGACTAGCCTGGCTGCGAGCGACAAAAATGAATGAATGAACATCAAAAATGTTAAACATCGTCCGTTTGGGAGTGACTTATTTGAAGCAATTCCAAATGAGAGAGAATTTAGACGAAACTCGGCACAATCTCATCAAATACTTTTTGGCATTCATCCTACAATTACAGGTGGTTCTCGATAGACAGATTTAAAGAACGACGCATGCGTAGGTAAGTCAGTTTTTAGTTTTCATTTTGTATTTTTTTTATCTGCTTATACCTTTACTTTTAAAAAACCTTGTATCATATTGCATATGCTCTTTTTATCAAATCGGGTATCGGGCGTTGACGATTCTCAGCAAATAAGATTCTGCCACGACTGATAGAATAAATTAAAAAGATTAAAAAGAAACATTTTCTTATACCTGATATAGTTTTAATCTAACTGAAATCCGGCAAAAAATCACACACAAAAAGATGGAGAATAAAACGCAAGAATTATATGAGATTTAGTTTCTAATCCCTGATAATACCAAGTAACCTTGCTAGTTCTGAATAGAAATTCGTTAACAACTGTTTATTTTTGTTTGTTTTTGGCATCTGAGCAATTTTTTGTTTGTTTGTTTGTCCACACGTTTTCTTTTTCATGCCCGTTTGCACCGGAGATTAATGTTTACCCGGATGTTCAAATATGAGTGGTACCTATACCCGTCTCTATCCCTGTTGCCAAAAAATACATTCCATTTATGAGAAAACGGGTATCGTCTTTCCCAAACACCCTGTCTATCTCGAAATTTGATTGAATAATCCTAATATTCTTTCAAAATTATCATAAATGTTTTGAATTTGAAAAAAAAAAATGTTGATAATCTACATTCCTGATCCCCCCCCCCTCAACAGAACGATGACCTTTTGGTCTTTGCTCGATATATTTGCAATGTCAGGTGGGGCCTTAAAAAAGTAAAGTATGTTCAGTCTAGGTGGATCAGTTGCCTCGGTGTGGCACCACCCCCTTTGCATTAAGAGAGGGAAGGTTAGGCTCGGCCTGACGTCTTCGTTATACTAGTCGCCGGAACTGAGCAATATTCGTCATTGCCTACACGCATGTGCGAGTGCCTTCATTTCAAACCGATTTTATGCCAAATTCACTCTCGCGGATCGGTAAATAAAACTAATACATTGACGTTTTGTGGTTTTAAAGAAAAGGCTATGCAATTACTATATCCTTTTCTTTACCAGTTGGAGCAATGATTTTGTACAATGTCAATATTGTAGATCTACTTGTGTCGAATAAACTGCCGTGTGTCCCATGCAGATGAATGTGAGTATTTATTACTTGGTGGCCAATTCTGCAATGTTGTTTTCCCACGGATTACCTGCTTTGTATACTCAAGTCGGCTTCTCTGTGTTCATCAAGGACGGCATTGAATTTCATGAATTAATTCCCTCAGTTCGTTCAGGGTGGGGGTGGCAGTATCGATCTACCTAATATGTTCTGTACTGTCTAACTTTGAGCGGCAATTCACTGACTGATAGAGCTGACGTTTCACACAGTTGCTAAGAATACAACCAACACCATTTTTTACTGAAAAGTTGAGAAACGCTGGGTCCAATCATTCATGAGGAAGGTACTTTGTCGCGTTGTACCTACTAAACATAATTGCATATGAGGTACACCCCTTCACAGTAACAGTCTTTTACGATGGCAGTGGCATCTTTCAGCAGGACAATGTCTCCTGACATACAGCCCAAGTTGTAAAGGCACCTGAACAAAGCTTCACCGAGTTTTCCTGGCAAACAAACTCCCCAGAGCTCAATCCAATTGACCTAATATGGGATGAGTCTTGGACTAGCAATTACGCTTTTCAGAACGTCCATAACCTGCCACAGGCCCTGATGTTAACATCTTGGCACCAGATTCCATAGGAAGACCTTAGAGGTCTTAAAGAGTCCATGCCTGATTGGTTTAGAGCTGCATGCACATGAATGACCAACACGTTATTAGGCAGATCAATATATACATATATATATATATATATATATATATATATATATATATATATATATATATATATATATATATATAGATAGATAGATAGATAGTCACCGTCATCAAAGGTTACCTTCAATAATTTCGCTATTCATTTATTTTGGATGAACAAATATCTCTGAAATCTTGAATTGAATTTCAAAACAGTTATGCTAAGTACATACATATGACGCAAAACTTGATTGATAATCCATTGACCCAAATCAATCAATCTGCCACCCCTGTCCGATTCGATGTAAACTCCGTCGACTTGTAAAATCCTGATAATATTTTCGTATTATTGTAGTTTTCTGCCGCTTTGTAAAATCTCGTTATTGACAGTATCACAATATCAGGAGGGATTCAGTTAATGAATACGACAAACTTTCATTCACTCAAATGATTACACATGTAGTGATACGGAAAATTCTCGGAATACGGAAAATCATAATCTGACTGGATTCGAACCCAGTATACATGAGCAAGGTTTCAGTTTTTCTAAACGCTCCCTACTTGACTTTACGGCTACTCTGTCCATTCTTTATTTATTTCAGCCATTTTTGTACTAGCAAACTAAATATATTCTAAAGCACCGATTTTTGCAATTTTTAACCTAAAATGTATATTTGCTGGGATCTTTGAGGAT
Source organism: Thysanoteuthis rhombus (assembly GCA_963457665.1). Classification (NCBI taxonomy): domain Eukaryota; kingdom Metazoa; phylum Mollusca; class Cephalopoda; order Oegopsida; family Thysanoteuthidae; genus Thysanoteuthis; species Thysanoteuthis major. The sequence goes on from OY735230.1 coordinate 31,331,868, forward strand.
ACTGAGAAGGGTGAATGGGATTTGAAGAGACCCCATGTCAATCGAGATGCATGAAATAGAAATGATGAAAATCAATTTGACTTTCAAGTGATTTGATCTCTTCTCCACGGTTTCCTTTCAATGGTATTGTGGGTATCACCACAAAGACAGATATGAATGCGTCGTAAGTGATAGAGAAAATGACAAAACATCATTCGCTCTTTCGTCTTGATAGATGCACGATTGATATTAGTTTGATAACTTTTTTCGATTTTTTTTCTCGTCGGTTCGGTTCAGTTTAATATTTTTCAGAATGTCGCATCCCAAACACTGAATTACTTTCCTCATATTTTTCCTAATAAATTGTATCGAATTCTAGAAGCTATTTTCATTTTTATCTCCGAAACAATTTTTATTCATTTTTCTTTTGAGCGTTTTAATGGGGATTAACTAGTTCAGTAAAAAAAAAACAAAACAAAAACATGAACGGAATTCGAATGATGCATCCATGTACTACTGAAAGAGGAACTGAAGATGCAGGGGGGGGGGGGCACTGGAAGGGAAAATTTGGATAAAGGGAAGCTCTGAAAGGTGAACTTCGGATAAAAGAGGGCCACTGAAAGGGACATCGCGGATAAGAGAGCCTGCTAGAAGGGAAACTATAATTCATAAAAATCATATCGCAAAAAGCAATTTTAATCTATAGTCTAATGTTTATGAACGGTTGTTACGTAATTTTATGTTCATTATAAGAATTGATCAAAAAAAGATTGTTTTTCGATGATGTCACTTGTCTGGGTACCGATAAACCTTCTTATAGAGATGTGTGTATGAACACATCTAAAAATAGTAAGAAAAATATAAAGGAAGTAATCCAGTGTTTGGAATGCGATATTTTGAAAAGGATACTAAATTCAACCAAAGGCATTTTTTTCTTCTTTCTGTCAGCGAGGCCATTTTGCAATTTTCCAATTGACTTTTCGTTTGTAGAAACGCCGGTGCGCTTTTGACATTTTCTGTAAATTGACATAAACACAATCTCAATATTTAACGAATCGGTCATGACACTGGGCTTGATATTTATACTTGTAATGATGGTCCGTATATTGCATTGTGCTTTAGAGAGGAAGATAGGAAGAAACGAGTAATGAATGAGAAAGAAAGAGAATAAGAACAGAAGCAGATTGAATGGAGGAAAAGAAAAAGAAAGACGAAGGAAAAAAATGAGGCAAAAAGAAAAAAGAATGGAAGAGAAAAACCCGAAAAGCTTAAAAATGTTTAAAACTACAACAAAAACATATCCAGTAAAATCTTATAATATAAAAACCCATGCTACTTTTTTAACACCGGTTTTATTGGTTTGTTTGTTGGCTTTTCGTCAATCATTGCGCTAAAGATGTGTGAAATTAATTGAATTCCGTCTTAATTGGATTGTTGTATACAAGGTCATTATGAAATCCTAGTACAGACGAAAATTTCCATAACTTCTATTGTGCACATGATAAAATCACTTCACTAATTTTCTCATTAGTAAACCGAACTGAAGCTGGCTTAATGACGCAATTAACTGCTGTCAAAAAAGCCTACTCCAAGTACATTTAACAAGGGCCAATGAAAATAATTACTCTATTTCTAGAGAGGTATTTTCTTAAGGTAGTTAATATCTAACCTGCTCGGCGTCATCAAGTATACAAATTCGATTCAGGAATTTTACTGATATGTTTTGCTGTTGATTCTCAGTGAAACTTGAGTCAAACTAAATATCCTGGTCCGCAGATAATATAAAGAACAAGGTTTTGTCGTATCAGTACTCATTATCTGTCCCCAAAAAGAAATTAAGTGGGATCAAATCTGTCCATTGTGTAAGCCAGAATATAAGTCACTCCAAACTATTCGACAAAGAAATTTTCAAAGGTACTATGGGCATCATTTTACAGAAAAATTATATCTCCCATACTTTCTCTTCTAATAAAGTCATGGGTCAATATCAATTTTGAATATAAAGTGATGAGCTAATTGATAAATAAAAAGAGAAACAAATTTATTACTAAACTTCGATAAAATAAATGAAGCACGCTTCTCAATGCTCTTTACAGATAGATTTTATTGAATAACTTTTTGTGCGTGTGTTTGTTTATGTATTAGTGGGTTCGAGTGCCCCTGACCATGCAGTTTTGTCTAAGGACTTGAGAATCAGCATCAGTACTCTCCTAGAACTATTCTAAAAATGTCTTGAAAATAAGCTCATTTGACCTGTTTTGGGAATTACTTTGACGGATTCATTAATGACGTTTACATTTACAGAATCTAGATGTTTCTCCATGTATTCTAGATGTTTTTCAGCCGAAGACGCCAGTGATGACGTAAATAGAAAACGCGTAAAAATTAAAAAAAAAATCTGATTTACTACACTGAAATAAATATTTTTGTTCATTCTGGCTTTTAATTGAAATTTCATTAATCCAGAAATAAGGAATCTTTTCGGTTTGATGAATACAATTCTTTTTGATTAAAGCACATTAATCTAACAGCTTTATGCACCGATTGCATTTTATTTTAGAAATGATCCGAATATACTTAATACGATTATTAAAAAAAAACCTTGACTTTGAATTGAAGATAGATGATAAAACATGAACACATACGAAGCAATTCAACTACAGCAATCTCATTGAAACGCAGAATATTTTTCATTTTCAAACCACATGAGTTTTAATTTCCCTGATTAAAAAAAAAAAAAAAAAAATTTATGCTATACGTCAGAGTAATACGGGTTAAGCACAGTTTTCTTTATCTTAAGGGCCTCCAGCATCCGTTTTAATTTCCAAAAATGTTGTGTTTTGTAATAATTTGAATATTTTCTTTGGAGTTTAGAATTTTGGTTTGAATTGCAGGAAGATACCAGACAGTCAGTTGCAAATACTTTCTCAGAACAGGTTTTAGAAGGTTTTGAAATATTGTTTCGATTTCTGTCAATAAATACTTCGATTCATCATGAATGTACCTCAACAGAAAAAAGTCTTCTTAAAATTCTCCCATTTAACCCCAGGAAAATTGCCTAATTTAATCATTAACTTTTGAAAAATGTTGCTTAATTGGTTGTGGGCAGAGATTCCACTCGGGAAAACATCTGTTGACGAAACGTCTATCAACGGAACGTTCATCAGCTGGAAGTCTCGTTGACAAAACATTCTTTTGTCAAAAAGGTTATCGACGACCCATTCTTTTTAGGTCACGCTAACCCAAATGGCAGCGTTTTCTATAAGACCTAGAATGTAGGCAGCCAGGTGGAACGTATTCAGATGTATATCAGCGCTTATATAACCTATATTTAATGCATTTCTTTGATCTTTTAAAAATGTTCTCTAAAATATTAAACATATCTTAGATCCGACGTAAAACGATTTAAGCTTCGGAAATTTTCATTAAAATAAATTTGCAGTTCATTAAAACGGAAAGGGCCACGAGCTACGATAAGATTTTTTTTAATTGAAATTTGCGGTTGGCCAACTTTGTTCAGCAACCATGACAGAAACAAAATTACTACGAGTATTTGTATTAATCTCTTGTAGATGTAAAGAAAAAACGATTAAATATCTCCGCGAAGTGTTTGAAGCTGACAGACGTATTTCAAGTGATGCCAGTTGATCGTCATGAAGTAGAAGAAGAAACCCAAGGCGCAATTACTAGAGATCTCTCAAATACACAATTATTCTGAAGCACCAGACGCTGAAGATGAAACTTGCGAGGTCACATGAGAGGAAAGTCAGCGTGACATGGTGGACACTGGACCTGAGGTTTCCACAAAACTTATCGTATACAACAAGAAAAAGACGCTGACCTTTTCCCAAGCCAAAAGTAAATGAGAAAGCGTTTCTTTTCAATTGTATTCAAGACAACCTCAAAATGATAGCTCTCTCCCTTTTTCATCTCTGAGTATATTTAGAAGAAAAATGGTTCTTAGTATTACTGGTTATCTTTCAATGAATGCAATAATTCACTCTTCAGTCCTGTGTGTTCTGCAAGTAGTAAAAACGTAGAAGCAATTCGTGTAAAGAGAATATGAAAATCTGGAGGTATATACAACAAAGGGTTAACAGACACGAAAACAGCAAACACCACAATTATTGAGCAGAAGTTCACATTCTTAGTTCCGACCATAAAAATACATTGAACAATAATCGTTTTACGAATCAGACGATAATGTGTTAATAAGGAGAATAAAACAGAGGTAAAGGAAAGAATAAAGATCAAAGTTGGCTGGTAACCGATTTGGGGTGGGGTCTGAGCTACATAGGTTGTACTACAGCCGGATACACTCGGTGATTCATTGATGGTAAATTTCTCGGAAAGTAAATATGATCCACCAGAGCGTAGATATTTAAAGAAAGTAGCATAGAATAATGAGATGACGCACAAGTCTTGAGATAAAGGTCGCGGTAATTCATCAAGATTAATATCCGAAATGATAAAGAACGTCACAATGGTTTTTCCATCATTAATAGAGAGGGTAATAACTGGTGAAGTAAGCAAAAATGCCAAGTCTTCATTACAAATAGACACAATGCAAGATATTTCCTAAACACATAATATTAATTTCTAATCTTACCATAAATTCCATAGTATCTTATGATGAACTTATTATAGTAGGGATTAATCTCAGATTTGGCCGCAGTTCAAGTATTCAATTGAACATATGCGAAAGTATGCGAAATGTGTTTCTTTTTTGCCTCATGATATATAATTAAATTGGGTTTTCATAATAAGAAGTAGATCGATCTTTTAAGCTGTCGGAGTGGGGCCTCGGACTGGAAAGGTTAAAAAAAAACAAAACAAAAAAAAAAAAACAACGCTGGGTTAGACCATGACGCTATGATTCATGGTTTATCGAGAAAATATTCGTTACTTGCGAAAGAATTACATTATCATTGATTTTATTCTTCAATGCCAATAAATTGTGATTTGTATTATTCCTCTTGTGAAATACGCTGGTTTATTAATTCCTTCTTTTTGGCATATATATATATATATTTAAATGCATAGATATAAAAAGATCATATAAACATAAAAGTTACACTAAGAAATTTGAAAAAAAAATATAAGTAGACATAAAAATTTTGCTTGCATGTGTGCTATAAAAGCTGATAAAGTGCAAGAGAGTATACAGGTTATTCTTGTACATTGAGGAAAACATACACACTATGTAAATACCATAAACATGTATCACTCTTGATTATACCTGTGTTGTGTATCTTTTTTCCTTCTGCCATTAGCAAACAATTTCTCCCATTCAGCATGTAAAGCTTTTTTGAAATCCTGGAAAAATATTTTCAATTTCATAAGTTTCTACAGCAAGTAGTTGGCCAACAGGTTACTTCAGGCAATGGAATATCATTCATAGCTTTACCACACCTCTGCTCGAACTATGCCACCCACACATACACCCACCACACACATTGATTTGAACAATTTACTTTCTACAGTTATCAGAAGATTACTATTCTAAATCTTTAACTATCTTTCATTTTGAAATACGATTTCGTATTTGTTTTAAATTTCATTCTGAAGATTTGTAGGGGAATAAAAACAGTGTTTCCAATCTAAATTTTTATTATTTTGTTTTTCTGAATTTGTGAGTCTAGTAATAAAAAAAAATTAAACGTTCTCTTCAAATTTATTATCACAATTCAAAGTTCAGTGTTACTTATTTATATATATTTTTTTAATATTCTGATTTGAGGGTGAATTCCAGAATCGAAAAACTGAAAAATCACTTCTAAATTGTCAACACTGAACAAAAAAAGTGAAGATGATAACGTACCAGATTTTTAGGGTAAAGCATAGAATACAAACTTCCAAGGAAAAAATTATCCGACTTACGACTGTTTCGAGATACAACCTGCATTTGGAACGGAACCTGGTCGTAAGTCGGAGATTAGGACTATATATTTAAACAATCTAAATAACTTGTTGACCTATCATAACTCCTTCCCATTTTTGCTTGTTATTGATTAACTACCCAGTCTGTAAAAACGATGCGCAGTTACATGATGGAGAAGTCTTGAAAATCTTGGGGAAAGTCTCTGTCCAATGACAGACGCTTAGAGGATGATGAGAATGATGATGAAGCTGTCTATGATAAAAGTGCGTAGTTTTGTTCGGAAACATATGTTATTATGTTTATCACATTATTAGCATTCTACTTTTCCTAAAATGCACAAGATTGTACAAGATTGTACAATATATGTATTTTATACATCAGACCTTTTCCTTATTTTGTAAGCAATCATTGTCAACATTGAGGGACCGATTTTAGGTGTTTGCTTGGCCTGTTTCTGGCCCCCGATACGCCCCAATATATGTATGTATATGATAACAATAATGAAATATACAACAAACGTATGCAAATGTATCGATGTATAATGTAGATCTTCGTAAAAAAAAAAAAAATAAAAGGGACTCAATACCATTAGTAGAGCAGTTATAAAATGAGCAAAGGTTTTTTCATGGGCTCATCACATATTACACACACTGTTTCACTAAAAAAAGATTTTCAAATTTTCATTCGAAAATCTTTTTCTAGTGAAACAGAATGTACAATCTGTAATGAGCCACTATAGAAACAATACTCATTATATATATATATATATATATATATATATATATATATATATATATATATATATATATATATTCTCACAAACACTCATATGTATGTGTGGGAGAGAGAAAGAGCGAACGAGAGAGAGAGAGAGAGAGAGAGAGAGAGAGAGAGAGAGAGAGAGAGAGAGAGAGAGAGAGAGAGAGAGAGAGAGAGAGAGAGAGTACATCAACACCCACATTTCATACACCCACTCTCAAGGGCACCTATCATAGCCATATGGTTAATACACTTGCTACCCGGACCAATTGTTGCAAGTGTTATGAATTATGTTGCCAATACGTTTAAGCCGACGAGCACACAAACAATCAGCAGACTGTCTGAAGAAACACAGAAACAACTTCAATTCACCGACAACAACAAGAGAAAAGATGGAGGCAACTGAGAAGAACGTTGGTAGCGGTTTCGAAACTATTATAAAATCTCTCGGTACTGAAAGAAGCAAATTATTAAAAACCTACAGTATTGCAACACATCTACCGACACAGCAGTTCTTTCATCTGACCACCAAACGATTAAAGGCCTTTTCAATTCGTAAAGGAAGTGAGACAAGATGATACCAGCTCACCAAACTCTTGACAGCCTGCCTCGAGATGATCTTCTGAAATCTAGACTGGGAAAATAGAAGAATCGGAATAGATGGCAAATACCTCAGTAACCTCAGATTCGTTGACAACATCATTCTTTTTTGCTGAGAACCTTCATGATCTCCAAATAATCATCTAGAGCAAATACAACGATCAAAATCGAAAACGCAGAGCTGAAAAAAGAAGATACTTTATCTCCATAAGGCAACGAATCCCCACGAAACATCCAAAGCGAAGAATCACTTGAGGTTGACAAGCTTTCATTAGAGCAAGAACAAGAAAATCACACTAGTCCTAGAAAGAAGGGTCTACAACCAATGTAACCTTAAGATAGTCACCTATGGAGCTGAAAAATGGAAGCTAACCTAAAGATAAACCACCAAACTGCGAACCATGCAACGAACCCAGGAGAGAATCATTCTCAATCTCAAATGAAGAGATCATAACACAGCACAGTTTATCATAGAAACCATTTGAAAACGCAAATAGCAATGGGCTGGTCATGTTGCAAGAAAATAAGACAACTGCTGGACGTCGTACCTCACAACGTGGGTCCCGGGAAATCATAAAGGCATTTTTGGCTGACAGATGACGTGACGAGCTGGACAAGTTCAGAAAATTCTGGCCCCACGACGCCCACGGTAGAGAGGTGTTACGAATCTTGGGAAGTCGATATCCAACAACGCTAAGAGGTTTCTGTTGCTGTTGCTGTGAATTTGATCCTTAAGGATTCAAACGCTTTTTTGTCTTGTACCAGATTGAATAAACCCAAGACCAAAAAACGAACTAGTCCTACATGACTTAAAACATCGTTCTCTTGCACCATATTTTGTCAAATATGCAATTGGTCTGGCTTGTTAATCGATAGGCACTTACTTTTAACTTGGTAGTGAAGAAAACGGATTATTTAAATGAAATTGGGTGAAATTTTATTGATGAGCATCTTGAACAGTAATATTTGATCCGACAGCCTCTCTATCCGATTGAAGAACGTATGGTAACGAGTCTCACTAACCTCGATTTACAAGCATTCTCCCGGAACAACATTAATACAACCAGTGGTTCTAATTTGGGAATATCAATCAGCATATTTATCTATCTACCTATCTATCTGAACACACACACACACACACACACACACACACACACACATATATATATATATATATATATATATGAACGCACACACACAAATACACACACAAATACACACACATACACGTACAATACAAAGCAGGAATATAACCTAATACACTATCCGATGTGTGATGCAGTTTCTCCATCAAGTGGTATACATTCCAGCAATAAACATTAAGTTCAATTAGATTAGAGCTTAAGATATGATGAAGTAAAGATTCTCTACACAAATACGTTTATGTTTTGTTCTTGTTTAGGCTTCTTCAGGCGAATGATTCGATTTATTTTAGATTCCTATTTAGGATATTTTTTCGGGGGGTCTATTTTCCTAGGTGTTCGGATCTTCCTTTTATTCTATTTATATATCATGCAGAAAAAATACATCGTAGAAGAAATGATAAAAATTGAACTTGAAACTTGAAATCAAGACTGATGTAGAAATACTATACTTTGACCCAACCTAGAATAATCAAACTAACAATCAGAATCATATAAAAGTGAATTTTGACATTGGGAAACAGATTTATGTGAGAATAAAATACAATCAGAGAGGAAACATACCACAAAGACTAATGGTTTAACAACACACAGATATCGAAAATATCTTCCTAATTTATAATTCATTGCTACCAAAAAGCAGTGTCCCCACGAAATAAAACAGAAAAACATAACAAGCAATGAACAATCACAAAATAAAGAAAATAAATGTAAATAGAATAAAAAGATGATCGTACAACCTAGAAAAATAGACCCCCCCCAATGTCCCGAAATATGAATTGAAAACAAAAACCGAATCATTTGCCTGAAGGAGCCTAAACAGAGCAGAAATATAAATGTGTTTGTGTTGCTCATCCGTACTTCACCATACATATACAATGTAAATATAGCTATTTGTACATTTGTATCTATCACGTTGGAAGTATCGATGTCAAAAACATTTGTATTCCATTCAGCTATGAATAACTATCAATGTTTCATCCTTCTTGACTCTTTATTCGAATTATAATTGCTAAATAATTCGTATTGGCACTGGTGTTCCATCCCTCAGACAGCACCTCCCCATCACCTGACGAAAGCACCATGGCTAAAAAAGCTGCGACTAGGTCCAGTCCTAGGTGCCGGCAACCCAAGCAGCGTGTTGCCCGATGCTATAGGTATCAGTCACATGATTGAGACAGGAAAACTTTTGAAATTCAAATTGAATCATAGGGAATAGAGAAAACTGAACAGAATGACAGTCAAAATTTAAAAAAATCCTTCTTGAGAAATCAAATTTTCTTAGGAATATCTGACAGTTGAATACTTTCTGTTGAGGTAAAACCAAGAGAAACGATTGGTTGAGAAAATTCTCATGACCGACGACAAACTGACATCGGGCTTCTAGGCCGCCGAAATTCAGTTTTCCCAGGGCACTACAAAGTCGAGGACCGGTCCTGGTTGTTCCACATTCTACATTATCGGGTCGAGGACGGGATCGGGCAGGGTGAGTCAACTTCTTCTTATTCAAATCAATTTTCCACTTCAGCTTACAAAAATAAAAAATGTCATCTTTTCATGCCTCGAAGCAAAACGCCTACGTTTTCTCGTCCATAATAATCTGTCTCCATGACAACGAAATAAGTATTTTGACGTGACGTAAGTCGATGTGTTTCCTGAAATCCTCAACTCACCATTCTATGATATCTGCAAAAGGCAACGCGAAATCTGAAATCAGACGACTTGAGTTCGGATTAGAGACAATCCAGGGTTTTATTAATAGGGAAAGAGAGTCGATTATTTCTTCATCGTCAAATCCCAGTATACGACTTCAAATACAGTTATGTCTAATCACTAATGATAATCCATGACGGTATTTCTTTTTGGTACATCTGCAGCCTAATGGAGTTTTATTTCTGTAGTACTGTTTGCAGAAATGCCCCTGCCTTTCCTCGAAACTAAATGAAATACTCTACAGAAATCAATATCCGTAAATATTAAAGAAAAAACACTTGAAAACAAAACAAACACTTTGAATAATCAGGAAATAAAAACAAGCACTTTAAATGAAGTTGAATAAAAAATGTATATTCATAGAAAATAATTTTTGTGTTTAGATGTCGACGAAAATAGCTAATTAGATATTATCGTCATTAAAGAAAAAATATACAACTTAATCATCGATATGAATTTACAAAAATGGGTTTTCCCTCGATGATTTTTACCAGTACTGAAGTTAATCATATTGTGATTATGTATTTCATATTTTTTTTATTAACTACATTTACCAGCCATAATACATAATATCATGTTTCAATTAATAATGATGGTACTGCAAATCCATCTGCGTTCTCCACTATTGATGCTGTTGTTACGACACTATGTAAGAAAGGTGGTCTCAATTGTAAAGCTTCACACCCATGAGACGGCGTACAAATAACAAGAAAATAAGAGAATTAATGAAAAAAAACAGAAGTAAATACATAGCTTATATTCTTATTGCTTTGAATGAATTCAATTGTTAAATTGTTTACATTTATGCACCGTCTTCAGCATCGACCGCACAAAACTTTACAATAACAGAACCACTTCGGCTGCATTTTACAGTAATTATTACAAGTCTATAATCCATGGAACTATAATATAATTATTACAAGTTCCTCATCGATGTATAATTACTACAATAGCTGGAGAAATATCAACAAAATGTAATATATATATATATATATATATATATATATATATATATATATATATATATATATATATATATATATATATATATATTATATATATATATATATATATATATATATATATATATATATATATATATATATATATATATATATATATATATATATATATATATATAACATCATTTGAAGTTTTTGTTTTGAATCATTATGATTTGAATGCTTATTTACATTGATGACATTTCGGTTAGTTTTAGCCTTTACCAAGGTTATATTTCATTTTTATTTGTGCGACTCTTTTTAACATGGAGTGTGCGAGGATGTGAAACTTTGCAGTCGGGAGCACCTTCCTTACATAGTGCCATAATTATTAATGATGAATTTGAAGTAACATCGATCATTAATTAAAACTTCATTTGACATATTATCGCTGGTAAATGTAGTAAATAAAGCATATGTAGTAATAACAATATGATACACTTTAGTAGTATAACATCACCGTATTCATAACGGTGATTAACTCGTAGTTACAAAAAGTGACAATATTTACTACAGTTGATTGATTTCGTCGACATTTAAACATATTTTCAACAAAAATTATATTATACTCCGTAAATATATAATTTTTTGTATAACCTAAAGTGCTTGTTTTCATATTATTATGCCTTGGATATTCACAAATATTGATTTATGTAGAATATCTCGTCAAGTTTCAGGGAAATCTGATGGGGTTTCGCGGTATTTCGGAACAATCGGAAGGTACTTCGCGATTTTCGAGGGGTATTTCTTTGTTATTTGCCATATTTTAGCTGATAACACTACCATCATAGAACTCCATTATGCTGTAGATGTGCCGTAAAGAAATTCCGTCAACGATTATTATCAGTTGTGGGGTACAACTATATTTGATGCCGTGTATTGGGACTTGATGATGAAGAAACAACCAACATTGTCTCTAATCCGAACTCAAGTCGTCTGATTTCAGATTTCGCGTTGCCTTTTGCAGATATCATAGAATGGTGAGTTGAGGATTTCAGGAAACACATCGACTTACGTCACGTCAAAATACTTATTTCGTTGTCATGGAGACAGATTATTATGGACGAGAAAACGTAGGCGTTTTGCTTCGAGGCATGAAAAGATGACATTTTTTATTTTTGTAAGCTGAAGTGGAAAATTGATTTGAATAAGAAGAAGTTGACTCACCCTACCCGATCCCGTCCTCGACCCGATAATGTAGAATGTGGCACAACCAGGACCGGTCCTCGGCTTTTTAGTGCCCTGGGAAAGCTGAATTTTGGTGGTCTTTGAAGCCCGATAACGAATTCCTGTCATAGGCCCCAAGCTTGTTGTCAGTCTCGAGAATTTCCTTTACCAATCGTTTCTCTTAGTTTTACCACAATAATAAGTTAACTGTTAAATGTCCCTAAGAAAATCTGACTTGAAGGATTTTTTTCTTCATTTTGACTGTCGTTATTCTGTTTAGTTTAGTCCATTCCCTATTTTCAATTTTAATCTCAGAAGTCTTCCTGTCTCAATCACGTGACACATGCCTTCAACACTTGGTGACACACTGCATGGGTTTAAACATATGTTTAACAAAAAGCATATTCTGCATATACATAATTCTTTTTATTCAACCTCTTTTGAAGTGCTTGTTTTTGTATTAATTTGGCTGATATATTTATGAATATAGATTTTGGTAGAGCATTTTCTTTTGTATTGGAAACATCCAAAGGGTATTTTGCGATTTTCCGTGATATTCAGGGGGTATTTCGTGGTATTTTTGCAACCTCCATTTCATAATGCAAAAAGTTTTAAAAAGACTAATAGTCACCACGTGTCGTTTTCTCGTTTTTCATAAAATTATTATCAGATTTAAAAAACTTAACATCTGATATCAATAATTAAGAAGAAAAACGTGAAAACTGTTACAAGAGACTTAAAATGTGACATCATCAGTGAAAAGAAAAACGTGAAAACATTTCAAGTTTTGAAGTGGGTGAGCCGAACATTTCGGTACAAAATCAAGGGCAAATTATCTTTATGATTCTGGAAGCTCTATTATTGTAGGGCTGGAGAAAGTATGATAGCAATATAAGTGTAACAACTTTTCACCTTTTTGACCAAGATGGTCGCCATGAAATTTTATACTGGCAATACCTTGAAAACTAATTTATCCATCGTAACGATTCTGGTATTTATGCCCACGTTTTTCTGTTCAGTGAATCATTGAAATTCAAGTCAAGCAGGAAAGAAGGGCAAAAAAACTTTCAATCTAAAACTAGGTCCACTCTAAAATTGAGATAGTCAATACAGAAGTTTATTTGAAAAGAAACGAAAAATATTCCTCAACCCAGGACGAATTCCTGGAATCAGCGCGAAATTCTTCCTTATAATATGGATCATCGTACCACAAATTTGCTGAGAACTTTTGGAGAAACCTTGTGAACGGACGTGAGCGAATATTTAGAAAATGAAAATATCTCTCAATCCAAAAAGAATTCCTGGATCCGCCCCGGAATTTGATCACTTCTTTCAAACCTTGTGGTTTGCCTTTCCACATAATTTCACAGAAATAACTGCAACATCACGAAGGAGCAAATATGAAAGAAAAATGCAAAAATATCTATTTCCATTTTTCCACATAAATTTCTGTATTCGCTTCTAACTGTCCATACGATATCTCGAAAAGTTCTCAATGAAAATTTGTGGAATGGTAAGCCACATCGTGAGAAAGGGGCTATCAAAATAGGGAACGGAACGGAAAATTTGTTTTGCATTGAGAGATATTTTTCTGTACATTTTTCACTCCTGTCTGCCCAGTCAGTATTTTCAAAGATCCCTTCCCTCAAAATATGATGAAATTTTGTGGAAGGGTCGGTGATGGGGTGATAAAGAGTTGTTCAAATTTTGAAGTGGATCAAGAAATTCTTTCTTGAATGGGGGAATATTTTTGCGTTTTTTTTTCTTCTCACATTTCTGTATTCGATCCTGTCTATCCCATGATATCTCCGTAAGTTTTCAATGAATTTCATTAGAATTTCATGTCAGGTTTGACAACAGTCTACGAAATATAGATAGATATCTTGAAAAGTAAATGAATACTATTATACTTGGTGGAATACATAGTATAAATAGTGCACTATTATATTCAGTGGGAGGGTGTCCAAAAGGCTACAAAAGTAGTGATTTAGGGGCGGATCCATACATAACTGCCGACCCTTCGTCGTACTTCTTTTTTTGTAATTGTATCCCCAGGGTATAGTATGGTCTCAAAAATGGTATTTTCCATGAAAGCCGTGTGATCCGCACAGCTGTTATGCTTTTTTGGAAAGTCCAGATATTTCAGTGAATTTGATTGCACACTTTCCTATTTGTATATTGGTCAAAACTTGATAGAACTTCACACCAAGAATCAACACTGGTGTTTTTTGTATCTTTAAAAGCAATTAATTGGAGACCCTCTCTCTCTCTCTCTCACACACACACACACTGTGTTTCTTCCCCTGTTAGCATTCTGACCCCATTGTGTATTTGTCAAGTTTAAAGCTTCCTAGTTTTGCAAATCTTCCAAATAACTATGTTAGTTGGCCTTTTCAATCTCCTTGATCGAATCTGAACAAGATTTTAGCAGGATAGAAACAATACTTGGTCTGAATCATTTACCAATTTAATTCTATCAAATGTTTTCAAGCGTATTTATATTTCCCACAAAAATATCATTGACAATAATTCATTACTGTTTGCAAATATCCCATTTATGAATTATCAAAGAAAATACTTATTGATTAAATCGATTATCAAAGCTGCTACGTAGCTTTTACAATCAATTTACTAATAAGTTCTTCCTTTAATAATTCATAACTGTGATATTCATAAATTGTAATGATGAGTACGTATGAATTATAGATACAATTTCATAACATCTCTGCTACGTAAATTTTGGCATTATCGATTCACGGTCTTATAATCTTTTGTGATGTAATTCATTTATGTCTATAGGTTTGTGCACTTTACCAGAGCCTCCAACATTTCTATGACTCGAATGGTCGAAATTTAGTCGCTACCATACTTCCCAATGGATCATTCCCAATGGATCATTCCCAATGGATCATTCTCCTCGCCCAGTCGTCCCTGTTCTTGAACTCCTTCCGGATTGATTAACTGCGTTCACTTACTACATCTATTATCACTATAAGCTTTGTTAACGAAGATGAATAGGTAGATGTATCCGGTGGGGTCCATCTATCCATCTGTTTGTCCATCTGTTTGTCCTTCCACATGATATCTCGATGAATTTCACTGAAATTTGTCGGAGGGTGATTGAGTAAGAAAAAATGGTTAAATTTGGGGTGGATCCAGGAATTCTTCTTTGATAGAGAGATATGTTCCATACATTTATGTATACGCTCATGACATCTCCAAAAGTTCTCAATGAATTTAAATGACATTTTGGTCAATCGGGTAAGAAAGATGTAATTGAATTTTGGGGCGGATACATGCAAAATTATCACTCCTTGGTCGTAGTCATATGTCCTCACCACACAATATCGCTCAAGTTTCATGTTTGTTCATATAATATCTCCAAAAGTTGTCGGTGAATATCAAAATATGTTTATTGATACCTACTTTTAAAAGTTTATCAAGTTAAAAGATAAAATTGACGTGGAATTTGATACTCTTTGATTGTTGCAAGCTTATCAATCGAGCAATGGAAGCAGTTGAATTTAATATTTCACGCTTTTTACTCTGCTTAGTAATGACTAAAAAAAGATTTTATGTAATATCCTGCGAGTTTAGAAAAATGAAACTCATATCATATTCAAAACCAACAGGGAGACGTTTCCTGAGCAAGTTATAAATAGCTAACTAAAATAAGCTGACACGAAGAAAAATAAAATTATGAGTTAAACACAAATTTCAGAAGCTCTTGGCTGCAAATTCCGTCAAAATTTCGGTGGCTTACAATTACATCCTCACTTTACACATAAATAGAAACAAATCAGATATGAATTCTTTCATTCCGGTCTGAACAGCATAGCGAATGGAGCCCTTCTATATAACGGAGATGAAATTCCTTTTTCAACCTTGCTAAAATTAAAATCTCATTATACACATATTTCAATCTATTTTCTTTCAACGTACGCTCGTTCCATTATCACGATACTTGCAAAAAATAATTGTTACATTATTTTCTCTCTGTATCCAACATGCCTGTAATTCTTGTTATAGACTGATCTCCGTTGTTATGTGATTAAATGTTTTGTTAAAATATATCTGTCTTGTTCGTATTTCTCTTCATTGCTTTCTGCTATTATATTTGATTAACGACCACCCGTAACTGTACTTACAATAAAAGTCTACATACATACTTACTTTTCAAAGAACACTACGGACATTATATTGGTATTTCTAGAGTCAGATTAATATTGAGTATTGAATATAAATTTGTATCCAAACAGACAACACTTCATACCAATGGTATACCAAACAATTCAATTTATACAGAAAAATATTTCCCGAAGAATCAGAAACTGTCAACCAAAACTGCCAACAAAGTTTCAGTTTTAAAGTTCGCTCCCGATTTTGACTCGGAAAAAAAAAGTGTTCCCCCTGGATCTTGACCACTAAAAAGTTAAGAGAATTTCCACTTCTATTAAGACCCTTGAAATGGAAACAGTTTCCGCTCTATCTTCAACTCAAAAAGGGTGGAAAAAAAAAGAAGTTCTCCCAAATTGACCCTTAGAAGGGGGGAAAACACCACCGCAAATTTCGACCCTTGAAAGAGAAAAACGTTTTCCCTCACTTTTGACCTTCAAAAAGGAATTGAATTTTCTCCTCAACTTTGACTTCTAACAGAGAAAACAATTCAACAAATCTGGTTTTCTAAAAGAGCATTTACTTACTCACGTCTTCTTCATTTTTATGTCAAAACAGCCTCATTTCATGACAACTATATGATCATAAATTGCATTGTATTATATTTTAAATGATCTCCCTTTATTACGGTGGATGTATCATTTGGCCCTGACAACGTAAATCAAATAAATAATTAAAGAAGATAGGGATGCTGCAGGAATCGAAGCTGCAACCGATAGGGTAGCCACTTCAACATAGCGTTACTCTTACCATTGAGCTAAACTGGTGAGTATTACCCGTGGTTGAAAAAATCAAATGCTAACCAAATCAATCAATGGACCTGAAAATACGATGCCGCCAACTCAAAGGGCGGTGGGGATAAAGATTGAGAGAAAAAAGACACATTAAGGAAATAAATAGATCAAATTAGGATTATTATGTAGGTTTTAAAAAAATGAAAAATTATTTGATGTATCTGTTTGAAATCAGTGTTCATAATCTGTTTGTTTTTTTCTCACAAAAAAGGAATATTTTGCGTATTTATTCAGAAGAAATATCTCTTTTGAAATTCGATAGAAAGAAAAAATAAGGGAAATATTTTATTTAAAAAATGGAAATTCAGTAAATCATCGATTCAACGGATAGATGGTAAAAATTCCCTCCTAGGTTACATTCGGATTCAACGGACGTTTGATGGCATTAATAAACTTTCCCCAACCCTAATCATCCATTCGTGGAAATGATTCTGATTAAAGGGAGGTAATTCTCAAACAACCCTGAAAGAGTTACTTCCCATGTGCATAGTCTGTATTTTTTTAGATTAGTAACTAATTTTTACTATGGTATCTTTCATCTGATTATTGTTGCTTTTAATTATAACGCTCCAGTCGTTTCACATTTCATAATTCTTGATTAAGAAGTATCGGTAGGAAACAAAGAACCAACCTCAAATGAAATCTTAACTTGTATCCAGTAAATCCATTATTTTCCGAGCTTAAAATATGAAGTCTTCGAAGAAGAAATGTTCTTTCTTTCAATTTCAGGTGTTTTCAATCCACCGATCTACCTGGATATTTGTTCGTCATCATCATCATCATCATCATCATCATCATCATCATCATCATCATCATCATCATCATCATCATCATCATCATCACCATCATCATCATCATCATCAGTCTTTTAGCATCCGTCGTTGGACATAGACCTTCCCCAGGATTAGCCACACTTCCCTATCATGGGCGTCACGGAGCCAGTATTTCCTGAACTTGTCTAGTTCGTCTCTCCATCTAACACTTTGCTGGCCTTGGTTGCGTACGTGGTCTCGAGGGATCCATGTTGTGAGTCGCGATGTCCATCGATTGTCTGCCATTCTTGCAACATGGCCAGCCCACCGCCATTTGAGATTTTTAATGGATTCTATGATGTCCCTAAGTCTTGTCTTTTATCGGATGTACTGTGCTGTTTTGTGGTCTCTCCATGTGAGGCCCAGCACTATTCTTTCATGTGCACGTTGCATGGTTCTCAATTTTCGAGTCTGTCTCTTGGTTAGGTTCCATGTTTCAGCTCAATAAGTGACTATTGGGAGGATGCATTGGTTATACACCCTTCTCTTTAGGATTAATGTGATCTTATTATTTTTTAAGGTTGAGCTAGCTCTGCCAAAGGATTGCCATCCTAGTGTGATTCTTCGCTTGATGTCCTCTTCTTTTGAGGGTCTCATGGAGATTCGTTGTCCTAGGTAGATATAGTGGTCTACTTCTTCCAGTTGTGTGTCCTTGATTTTGATCTTAGTGTTTTTATCCCCGATGTGGTTGTTGCACATGATCTTCGTCTTGCTGAAGTTCATGTGTAGGCTGACTTTCTTTCTCTCTTCATTTAGTTTATCTATCATTAGTTGGAGGTCGTGTAGGTTCTCTGCGAAAAGGGCCATGTCGTCTGCAAATCTGAGGTTGCTCAGATACTCGCCGTCTATTTTAATTCCTTTATTCTCCCAGTCTAGCCTTCTGAAGATCATCTCGAGGCAGGCTGTGAAGAGTTTAGGTGAGCTGGTATCACCTTGTCTGCAGGAGCTGCCGTGATTGTATGTATGTTTCAACACTTCAACATATACCGGATCTACACCTTGCTGACTGATGGCCTCCATGGCCTTAGGGATTTCTACTGAGTCGAATTGTTTGCTTACCAAAAATAAAAGTTTTACGAAGAATCCTTCTATTTAAATTCTAAATGTTAAACTAGCCACTTATTTTTCTGTCATTTTTACGATAGAAGGGTTTATATGAATTATCTTCCCTTTGATATGAATTCGGTAATTCCTCATGTTTTAAACTGCATGCAGCTTGTACCTTTTTAACGGGGCCCATGTGAGCCGTACTACCATCTATACTTCTGTGAAAATAGCGGAAGGTTAGTGCCCAGCTTAGCATTATATTAAATTATATCATATTATACATTATATTATATATTATATATACATTATATTAGATTGTAAATGAAAATCTGACGGTAAAACCACTAATTTGGAAAAAAAAATCCAGGTGGTCCGAAGGTCAAATGCATTGGAAGCTCCTAAAAACAATATTTAGGAAAATCATGCTCGGCCCATGAAATAAGAAATTACCCTACATGCTTAGGAGCCATTATATTATTGCATCTGTCACTAGAATTGCAAACAATATGCTGAGGATAAATCAGATGAAAAAGGACGTTGCTATAAGATTAGATTCAGATTTGTCTTCTTAGTTGATCTCAGTCACATCAGTAAATGCATTGTTCATTTTTATTTCAACTTTCGTTTTAAAAAAAACAAACTTTTTTTCACTGTGTAAATCAGAGAGGGAGAAATATATATAAAAGAGGGGAGAGAGGGGAAGGACATATAGAGAGAGGGAGGAATAGGAATGAGAGAAAAAGGGTGTGAGAGCAAGAGTAAAAGATAGGGAGGGAAGAGAGATAGAGAGAGAGTGGGATTTAGAGAGAGAGAGAGAGAGAGAGAGAGAGAGAGAAAGAGAGACTCTTGATATACACTTAGTAGTTTGGTGTGTTTTTCTACTTTTTTCCAAATTGGCAAATTATTTTGGAAGTCATTTTGATTGTTTTATTTTCTGACTAAAACGATTTTTTGTTTGAAAATATATGACTGGAAAGGAAAGATTAGCCAAATGAAATGCTGATCCTAAAGCTGTCAGTATTTCTTGGTATGATTTCGTTTTAGAGGGAAATCGTAGAGAGAGTCGATATCGCCCTCTCTCTGTATCTCTTTCCCTCTATCTCTCTGTCTCTCTCTGTCTCTGTCTGTCTGTCTCTCTCTATATATATTTATGTATAGTGAATTAGATAGGCAATATGGAAATGGCAAAGTTTGAAAAATAGATAGTATTTATTTCCGTTTCATGTTTCGAAAGACTGTTCTCTCGTTGTCAAACGTCAAATAAGATAACATATCGTGAATAACAAGGTGTGAAGAGGGGGTTTGGGAAATGATGCATGGTTATTATTGTTAGTTTTCCAAATTTCTATTTTGGCAAAAAACGGGGAAATGTGTTTGTGTCAAAGTTCGAATCATTTGTGAATGAGAACTGAAAATGAGGATGACTTCGTGTGTGTATGTGTAATTGAATCTAGTGACTGTGTTATTAAGGAAAATTGTGTGTGTGTATGTAGCGTACGTAAGTGTATGTTGTTGCGGGTGTGGGGAAAAAGTATGTCTTCATTAGTATTTGCTGTGTCAATATATGTGTGGGTAATCCAAGATTTAGAAGAGTATATGTAATTTTTATTTAAATCCCAGATGTCGATTGTTATATTTTGATTTTTGTACTAATTTGTTATATGTCGGATAAATCTCTTCCTCACTTTATACAAAATTTGATTTCAAAAACTTCATAGATAATATTTGTACTGTGTTTTAAACGTGCACATACACAAGAACACACTCTCTCTGACAGACATTCGCACACCTCAGATCTGGCCCTTCTTTGGCAATGAATCTGACTGGGATCGAGATAATCCATGTATCGTGATGAGTTCAAGGAAAATAGTGATTGTCTTTTTGTAGCTGACAATACTTCGTTTATATTACGTCATACATTAAATCAATAGAATAGGAACCTTGGGGGGGGGGAAGGAACAACATATCCCTGTTTTAAGCGGTTACTCACAAAAGATCGAGATCCCTCAGTGGCCTTTGGAATGCTGAATACTCAACTACATAGGAAACTCTGAGGAGAGATTTGAAAACGCCCCCGGGCCCCAACTATTGCAGTACTATTTGCATTATATGGACATAGGCAGGCTCGATCGAACAGTTCGTTTTGTCAACAGAAATCTGTTGGGGCAAGGAGTTACACGAAAATGATTAAGTTGGAAACGAAAACCGAATAGAGAGACTGAGGAAAAATGAGAAGGCAGAAATGTGCCCACCTTTGGTGTTTGGTCTTCGCTGCATTGTAAATAATTGAGTTGAAACAAATATTTTGGCAAAAGAAGAATTTTTCTTAATTTATTTACGTCTTGTGAATTTAAAAAAATCTATCTGACCCCCCACTTGTCCGCGGGAAAAGACTGTCCCACACAATCTCTTCCACTTAATTACGGATAATTCAAGTTCTATTTATTCGAAACCGACACACGGTTTGCTCGTAAGCTGCTTCTGGAAGAAGTTTGTTGCTTTTTCGAATCACTTTTTCCAACTGTTGACATTTAGAATTCGATTGGATTCTCATTTCTAATTGGTCAACCATGTCATGTGACCAATATTCATTTCTTAGATTAATTAATTCCATATGGCCCGAATCGAGAAAGACATCGAAAAAATAGCCAGATCAAAACCACAGGGGGTTCAAGTCTAGTTGACAAAAAGCTGACTGATCGTCCACAACGTAACAGAGAACCCTGATAAGACCCTGAAAACAGTCTCATTTAATATTTGTATGCGTGTGTCATTCCGTCCTCACCCCATATACACGTCCGTTCTGACCACCAACGTGAGTATACACACATACATGTATCTACTGAAAACTGCTATGTTGGTCAGTCTGCAATTCAAGCGGGATAAAGTGACCACCAAGCTTCCCTTAATCTAACTCAATGCATGTGTGTGTGTGTGTGTGTGTGTGTGTGTGTGTGTGTGTGTGTGTGTGTGATCCAATGAAGCTTTATTAATAATAGTTCAACTACTGCTTTTCTATTAACATTATATATCAAATATTGGAAGGGGAGCCGAACACGCTGGGCCTCAAATTTCTTGCTAGGTCCTGATGAAGACCCTAATTATAGTTACAATGTTTTCAAACTATTATTGTCATCAGAATCAGTCAGTCCCAAACAATTTATTTGAAGTGACCACAACGAGCATTCCCTCAATATAATTGTCACCAATCGGCCGTCGTAATCCAAACAACACTTTTCTCAAGATGATCAGGACGAGTAGCTTTCATCTTTACTTGAATAAAAAAAATCATTTTAATACTCTGTAATGGTTAAATCAGTTTAAATTAATAATTTTATGAGTATGTAAAAGATACAGGAGAAAAAGGTTGTCAACATTATTCTCAAATTGCCAAAGTATTTTCCATTGTATTTTTCATTCAAAACATCTCTTGCAGACAAAATATGCTATAAACATTCTAATTATAACAAACAACAACCTTTTAGGAATATTTTGAAACGCCGTGAAAAAAAAAAGTAAAAGAAAAAGAAACCCTACGGAAGAAACCTGATACCTGTCTACAGAAAAGTGACTTGAAATAGGACGAGTTGTTTCCCTTGGGTCAATCATTCCTCGCCTTAATGACGATAAATGTATTTCTACGACAGAAAACTTCCGTCAAACTGTATGCGATCAGCGACTCACTCTAACTCGCTCTAGATCAAATGGATTTATTCAAAGTAACATGAGAAAAATAAAAGGTTGTCACTCTAGATTTATTCACGTGGAAGATTGGAGAAAAATCGTATTTTTTTGAACGAATCAGAATCGAATCTCTTCTTTTCGTAATGGATAGTGTCAGCTTTCATTTTTATACATGTTATATGTACCACTGAATACATATATTGATCTATCTATCTATCTATCTATCTATCTATCTCTGTTCATATCTATCTATCTATCTATCTATCTTAGTCTGTCCACATCTTTCTATCTATCTATCTATCTATCTATCTATCTATCTATCTATCTATCAGTCTGTTCATATCTATCTATCTATCTATCTATCTATCTATCTATCTATCTATATCTGTTCATATCTATCTATCTATACAATCATATCAGTATGAAATAATCAAAACTATACATACGTAAGAAATACCAGTCAAAAAATTAATAATTGATAATGCTTCATCTAATAGATTCTATTGCTACTGATACTACTTGTGTGTGCAAATATAAAAAATGGGCAAATCAAAGTATTGAGCATTTGGAAGAACGAAGAAGAAAAACGATTTGATAATATTAACCAATCCATGTTTCTTTGGAGTTTTAATGGTTACTTCACAATCTCTCACTCACTTCAATACTAAATAGTCAAGAATTTCAAAGTTGTTAATAGTGTTGATAAATGTTTACGTCTAATGAACTTCATCGGAGGTTTTATTAAGAAATAACTAAATTTGTTCAAGTGGAAGGGTCCATTGTTTCAAATGGTGGGTCGGAGATATTTCATCAACAAAATTGATAACTTTAAGTGGGAAAGTCCATAATTATAGACTGAGAAATTAACAGAGACCAGGTACGTTTTATTGAGAGTTCCATTCTTCCTAACAATTCTCCTTGATGATTCGATACAGAACTTCATCTCGAACCACAAATGCAATAATTCATCTTCCAGTTTCTCAAATCCCAAGTGTTTCTCTTCTTTTATCTTCTTTTTTCTTTCATTTACAAACATCTGATTTCGAGCGTCTATAATTCATTTCCGACTGCATATGAACAAACGCATGTGCAGCGCCCCCTATTCTTTTAGATGGGAACTAAATTCGAAATCCTTCTTGAAAACGTCATTTACTCCTCCGACCCATACAAAACCCCTGGATGCACATGGTATAATGCTCATTGGCACCAGGACCCCTAGAATTTGCTGTCGGCTACTCTTTCTCTCTCTTGCCTTCTCCTTAAGATTGTTATCATTTCGCCGACCTCCCAGCAGATCCGATCTTAACCATTCTTCCTCCGTGACATATCTCTGTACTAACTTTGCCCATTTCACTTCACCCATATCGAGCCTCACACATACGCACAGCTACGCTGCTACGCGACCGTGTCTTCACCATGTTCTACAAACGCGTATACACTTTTTACTATCCGATAGTCACGATGATCATTCCTAAACTTCCTTAATTCGGGAAACGCACATGGATAAAACTCCACGTTCTGTCTTTCATGGTCTGTCCGTGGAGAGTTTATTAGCGTCAGAGCATTGCCCTAAGTTTAACGCACACAACTCGGCAGTTGCTCTCTGAACCCGGATTCTAAGTGTTACCTTGGAGCGATCTAAGCTATATGGAAATCAAAGCGTTTCAGACAACTCTCCTCCAACTCCGATGCCAGTACTATCAATGACAAGAAAGTTCCCACCTTTCACTATCTCTTCTCTTCTCATCTCTTCACACGATAGATCCTTATATGTATTTCATCTTCATTCTTCATTCGTCATTTATGTCTTTGCATTAAACATACGTCTTTTGTCAAACCAAAATATTTGTATGCGTTCTTTTCACTTTGTTTTATCCCCACGTCCAAATTCATACTTGGTGCCTATTCTCATTGTACAACTTCCTCACTCCCCACCATTTCCAGGGCTGCACGCCAAACGACGAGGGTGATAAAATCCTTCGCCTCAAACATTCGGCACGCTATTCATATTCCAACAAGAACTAAAGAAGACACCAAATGCATGAACTGTATCAGTTTTTAAATATATAATTATATATATATATATATATATATATATATATATATATATATATATATATATATATATATATATATGTATACCTTTTCCCTATTGTGATTGCCATGTGATTTCTAAGCGGCTCTCTTACCAACTGAGCCAAACTGACGAGTCATATATCTACAAATTTATTTAATATTGATACGAAATCTGCAGAAATCATCTTCAGTTGGAATAGAAGGAGTGGACTTTGAACCTACTCAGCCAGGTTTGTTCATCTTTATAGTCAACGATTTTTTTAGATCTCACTGATTTTTTTACCTGTATCTCAGAATTTTTGCCAACTGCTTTTTCCAGAGAGCTTCGATTTATCTACCTGAAGAGAGCCAAAATCGGCTGAGAGTTTTTTTGAAAGCTGAGATCACAGTACTTAAGCCTGGTGGAACGTAACTCAGTTTTGCCGACCCAAATTAAGGCTTGTGCCTCAACATCGTATTTTGATAGTATGTTCAAACCGGCAAAGAAAACAATGAGAGGCCAACAGGGCAATTCGGACTTCTAGGCAGCTGCCTATGGTGAAAACCTCAGAAGGTTGCAGAGCTGAACTTTCAGGAGAAAAATTTAAAAGAAGATCAAGCAACTGGTATGTGTGTGTGTGTGTGTGTGTGTGCGTGTGCATGCATGCAAATTTTGAGTCACGCCCAGGGTGCACAAGACTGCAGGTCGAATTTTAATCCTCACGCCGGCCACTTGCTGGCGGCGCCAGCATTTTGTACTGGTCCAGGCAATTTGGTGCTTACTGATATGAAATACGAACTGAGCTGTTTCTGTTAAAGAGGTAAAAAACAAAGTGCTGGGTAACATTAAAGCAGAGCTCCTCAAACTTTTTTTTGCACTGAGGACAGGTTTTATACTGACAATATTCTTGCGGGCCAGCCGACGGGAATTGGAGAGTAATTACTGGAATACGTATAATGAGATTATTATGTTATATGATAGTGGTTAATACATTCAATTTCCTTTCTGAAAGGTTTTATCCAACGAATTTGATATCAAAGTCCAAGAAATTAATTTACTTCATTTAACAAAGAATTATAGCTAACACATCGTTACCTCACGGCCCGGTAACACATGCTTGGCGACCCTGTACCGGTTCGCAGCCCGATGATTGGGGACTACTACACCAAAATATTATGGGATGCATCGTTATTAGCATTCAATAAGATCAGCTTAGTCTTGCATGAATCCACAAGTGACTAAATTAGCAACGTCGTGCGAGATCAGTTTGATAACCACACCTCCAATATGTCAGTATAATATTCAAATGTACTATAGAGCAAAACTTAAAGATGTCCCTCGAATTGCTCTTTCTTTACGGTTCTAAGTTGGTTTTCAGTTCGTTTTGTTAATTCAAAGATCAACATAGATCCATCGGTGGACCAGGGTGAAATAAAATTGTATAATACCTTTCAAAAGCGACAAAAATGGAGATATGCTGAACACTTAACAGGAAGGAATGACAATATATGGAACAAAAGGCTAACCAATTGGTACCCATGGGGCAGTAAACTCAGTAGGAAAAGATAAGTAAGATGAGATAGAAAGGTTTGCCCATGAAACATGGCTCAGATCATTGCAATCGAGATCGTCATGGAAGGAGATTGGGAAAGGCCTTTGTCCAGCACTGGACTCACGACGGATGATGATGAAGTATGAAACAGAAAGAATAACAGAAAGACCAATTGAAAAGTAATTCTCTCATTTTTTTTACTGCTTTGCTTTACCTTCATCAATTTTGTAATGTCTATCATTGGACATGGACCTTCTCCATGATTTGCTAGACTTTCCTATCATGGGAGTCGCTTTTCGATTCTACACGCCATTTTATTTTTGCCAGCCACAATTCCTGGTTTTCATGATATCTCTGACTTCTGTTTGATTTTTAATATTTTTTATATATGATTCTTTTTCGCTGATGGTTCTCAGTTTGAGGCTCAATCTTTTGGTTAGGATACATAGGTGACTATCCGGTGGACGCATTTGTTGTAGACTTTTCGTTACAAAACCGAAGGGATTTTCTTGTTTTTGAAAGATGAGCTTGGTTTGTCGAAAGCTTCCCAGCCTGGGGGTGCTTCTTTACTTGATTTCTTCTCAAGTTCTGATCAGGTTAAATACGGTCTTTTATTTCTTTCTATAATCACTTGATTTGTCAAATTTGGCAAAGGGTTAGAAGTTGCTTAGAGCTACTGATTATCCGAAGTAGTCACTAGGGTATAAAACAAGAAAAATTGATCTCTGAACAAAATTTTGCTTTTAACATAATTATGGAGTCCTGTAAATCCACATTTAGGAAAACTGCAACAATAATTCATTTCATTATAACACAAAAGGGAGGGGGGTGATCACTGCTCTCTTATTTTATATCATAGCAGTTGACCATCTTGGCTCTGATTTCATTGGAGAATGGGCCAGGGGGTAAACGGAAAGATTTCAATTTAATGGGTCAAATGCAGTTATTTGGCCAATGCATTACCGGTAGGCTGTTTAGCACAATAGTAACTGCATCATTACGTAGAGACAGCTGATCTCTTGGTGGCAGGTTCAATTCCTGCAGCAGCCCCATTTTCTTTAATTGTTTATTCTATTTACGTTGTCTGAATTGAGTGATATATCAACCGTGTAACGACGGGAGATCATTCCAAATAAGTTTCTGAATAACACAGTTTCTAATTCATTCGGTTGGACCAAATATGTCCATTTATTATATATATATATATATATATATATATATATATATATATATATATGCAATGCTCTTCCAACTCTGGAATAAAGCACTCTGGTGGATGGGGAATTGTGTGTAAGTAAATAAATCGCTCAAGTTTAGCCTTACTGACCGTCCAGTTTTGCATAAGGCAGAGATAAAATGCATATATAAAAAATATATATACATATATATACTTACCTTTATATATATATATAGTAAACAACAGGTGGTCCCAACAATTAAAATTTATACATAGTAGTATAATATCTAAATCTCTGTAAAAAAAATTGCATTAACAAACATTCGGAAATAATTGACAACAATGACACGAAATTTGAAAATATCTTTTACATCTTTAGTTTTAAAGCTGTAAAGCTTTATAGACTTTAAATACAATGTTTGCATAATTGTTATATTTATTCATTTATTTATTCTTATTTTGCATAAATTTATCCTAATTCAGACTTTTCTGGCAAGCTTTAAAAAAATTGATATGATCCTTAAAGTTTTTTTTTGCTTTTTGTTTATTATCAATCCCCTATAATCTTCACGACCAAATTTGGAGAGTCTAGGGTTTTCAGTGATATTCAAGATGTCTTCTTTTTTATGATTGTTATTGAAATTCCGGATTGTGTTTAATGCTTAACAATATAAACCCATTTTTCTGTTTAAGCAAAGATCATTGAATCAGACGAACGCGTTTTTACGTAAAATTAAGAGAAAGAAATGGATTCATTGAATTAGCATTTGAAAGATGCTAATCAAATACGTATTCAGGTCTTGTTTGTTACTCAGTAGAAACCATCACATCTTTTGACTGCATGTCGTGCTGGGGTTGATCAATTAAGAATTTGCAAAAGACGTGACCAAAGAATAAATTACTTCTCTCGACTTTTGTTGGGTAGTGATTTATAAAATTCCAAATTTCTAAAAAACAGGCATGGACGCTACTGGTCAAAAGCTAAGAAAGCAATTCATCATAAAATTACTGTGTAAACTGAACCCCCACTAAAAGCCTCTTCGGGGCAGGATGGTTCGTAAAGCAAAATATGCTTCCATATAGACATAATAAAGAGTAAATATTCAAATTTTCGGCCATCTTGGTCCATTGGTGAAGCCTGTACACATGAGGCGTGAAAAGATAACCAGTCAAAAAGAGTCACTTAAAAACTGAAGAAACATTTGTTTACCGGTGGACAGTTTTGATCGGCAGTTGACAATTTCTTATAAGAAAAAGAGAATTTGGGGGAATATTGGAGGCACAGTGGGTTTGGAATGTTTTCTTCTTCAAGAACTTTAGTACAGCCACCATTGGTCAGGTCAGATCTGTAAATAATATGAAGAAAAGGTCATCAATTTAATGGTTCGAATAGGATTAATCAGTTTGAAAAAAACTCTTGAATATTCGAGAAAGTCACCATTACAAAGTAATTTGCATTACACACACGCACGCACGCACATATGGAGTATGAATTATCTATTAATAACACTTGAGTGATTAATTGAGATTAGATTCTACATTTCAAATGTATATCAATCATTGTTTGCCTCTCTGATTATTACTATGAAATAAATCGTTGAAAATATGTGTTTTGCTAAGTGAGTCTTACATCATGTATGTATTTACTATGTTCAGCCAAATCAAGCATATTTAAGAGATATTCAAGTTGGAGAGCGAACGTTTGTAGAAATTATGGTTCTAGAGAATTCTAGTTGTTCTCTTCGAAGAATGGGTCCCCAATAGAAATGTGGGCCCACATGGACGTCAGTGGAAGAGTGGAAGAAGGAAGGGAGATGAACGAAAAGAGTGTGCACCATGTATAAACGGAGATGCGAGGATAAAACTAAGTAAAAAGAATACATACATGCATATACGTCCATTTAATACAAAAACAGTAATGAAAAATTACATGCAGTACATGTAGTGATAACATTAATACGATCGATCATGTAAAGAGGAAAGAAGAGATAGCGAAAGGTGGGAACTTTGTTGTCATTTATAGTGCAGGGGTCAAAGCGGAGGTGTCTGAACTGCTTTTGAATCTATACGGTTTGGAGCGTACCAAGGGATGATTATGGAGACCAGGTTCAGTGTGTGTGCCAAACTGCCAAGTTGCATGAACGACTTGGGGGCTATTTTCTGACGCTGGTAGACACACCACAGACATACCATGAAAGATAGAGAAAACATGGAGTTTAATCGATGCATGCTTCCCGAAGTAAGGAGAATTAGGAGACAGATCATCGTGACTATCTGATAGTAAAAATCATTGACATTTCATTCATGAGAGTTGGAGGTGTAAACG
This sequence comes from Thysanoteuthis rhombus, assembly GCA_963457665.1. Classification (NCBI taxonomy): domain Eukaryota; kingdom Metazoa; phylum Mollusca; class Cephalopoda; order Oegopsida; family Thysanoteuthidae; genus Thysanoteuthis; species Thysanoteuthis major. The sequence goes on from OY735230.1 coordinate 31,361,734, forward strand.
TGTTTGGACGCGTGGTTAGAACACGGTTGAGTGGTCTTGTAGCTGTGCGTATTTGAGATGCGTCAACATCGGTGAAGTGAAATGAGCAAGGTTAGTACAGAGATTGGTCACGGTGGAGAAATGGCTAAGTTGGGATCGGCCAGTAGGTCGGCGAAATGATACCGATCTTAGAGAGGAGGAAAGAGAGAGAAAGGGTAGCCGGCAACAAATACCAGGACCAAAAGGGCGTAACCAGCTAGAGATGCCGGTGCCAAGAACATGTGTTCAGGGCTTTTATAGGAGTCGTCGTAGGATGTGACGTTTTTGATATCTAGCTACAAGAAGGATTTTGTATCCAACTCTCGACTAAAAGTATATAAAGGGATATAACTTGGAAAAACAAAGAAGGGAATTTAGCTCCTTACCTATTATTACTAACTTCCAATAGGTAATTTCTTTCAACCCGCCCTGTATACAATTATTCGAGTGATTGAATGATTTCAAGTATTACTTTAATAAACTTTGCTTCTAATAGCACAGGTTACATAAACAGAGAGTATTAAAATGATTAACAATCGATTTCTAAAGTGAAAAATCACAAATGAATTTCTATATATGCCTTTAGTATTAGTTGTGAAACTCTGCGTTGTTAGATCGGAAGTTTTGACGTAATTATTCGATGGATCCTACGAATCATAACCGTTCCTATGGCGCCCGCTCAGTCAAAACGTAAGCAAAGGCCGCCTCATCGGAACTCCATGAGCACTCCCTGTTTAAGGGGAATAACCCAATACTAAAAATTGGGTATACTTAGTTGGACTATACATTTAAACAGAACTCAGGCCGTCAAAGATAGTAATTGAACAGCGGTTTAGAAGTTAGGAATAAGTTTTCGGTGTAAATAATCTTTTTGATGTATAAAGTAAGGAGACATATATTAAAGGACATTTTCAGTGTGTTGTCAAATTTTAAATTATTTCCCTCTGACCATTGTCAGATATCCCTGCCAGTGATGAATATTCTACTACTATTACTACTGATATCTTGGTGTTAGCACGGAAAACAAATCCACTGGCATCTCTAATCATTCAGGGATAACAATGATGTTTTTCCCATTAGAATAAATTCGTTTTGTACCCTATCCTTCGACTTTATTGTTTTGAAATTATTAAAAACAGGAAATATGAAGAGTTGTGGAAAACTAACAGAAAAATAAATTTTGTTCAGGGTTTTGAGTGTTTTTTGCAATATATATATATTAGTATAATTTATACTTTCATAAATAATTCCGTTATTTTTACCGATACCATGCGATTGTTTTGATAAGTCAGACAAGGAAAATAAAGAAAGAATAATTTACAATTCAAATGGTCACTTAAATATATTAACGAATGAAGTATACGCATGAAGTAAAAAAAATATCTGACGGTTTTTGTAATCAGTGAAATTCGAACAGTGTATCTTTACGCTGACCTTTTCCAGGAGAAGATATAAAAGTGAAGGTCAAGATGGAAAAAAGTCTCTTTTTCAAATCCACTCAGTTAAGTGACTGTGAACATAGATCGGGGTGGTGAGACGGCAAAAGAGGAAAAGAGTAATACAACTGAAAGACATGTTAGAAGAAATAAAGACACCAGAGAAGGAATGTGATATCATTTCAATATTAATGGGGAGAGTTGATACCATTTTTATGTGAACAAATACATTTTTACAGATTAAATTTCTTTCTGAAAGATTTGGATTTCAGCATTTAAGAAGTCAGTGTCGGCGTTCTATTTGCTACTTGACTGGTTACTGGCTGATTCAGAGCGTTTATCTGTTGGCTTTTCTTTAAATGAATCATTGAAGGTGTGTCTAGGCACGTGTAACACAGTAAGAGCCGGAATGGGCATCTAGAACGTTTCGGGATGAACAAAAGGGTCTCAAATGTGTGCATGTGCACAGCAAGGATTGGAGCAGTCATGGCGTGACTTCTGTCAGTGGCTGCAGAAGAACAGTTTTCTTTTCGCTAGGCGAAATCTTTTATCAGATCACCAGAATCTAATCTTTCCCCCTGTTTTATGGCATGTTATTGATTACAAAATAATTCAATATAATCAATTGAATGATGTATTTAAGTGCTGGGATTGTGATGTCGTGGATTTGTGTGACGAGTTGGCACCAACTTTCTTTTCTCCAAAACCATCCTGGTCATTTGGTGCCGGAAATGACTTGAATTGTAACAAAACTAGACATTTCTTTTGATTAGGGATTCTGAAGCAACAACGTCTCGATGTCTTTCTAAAGGGATGCTGTGTACATAGTTTCAACAGTTTGCCTCAATGTTATTGTTGCTTTCTATAACAAGATTCTTGATCGACCTCATCAACATTTATTTGTTTTCCATTTGAATTATTGTTGCTATTTATCGCAACTCTATGGGTCTATAGACTTTTCATAATACTATTATTTTATTACTAGTTTTATTCAATCTTATTTGCGTTGTTTCTTTTATCCAGAAATTCCAGGTCGACACACTTTTCATTATTACTATTATTTATCATTGGTTTTCTTCCATCTTTTTTAACATTGTTTTTTTTTATCTCAACATTGTGAGTCGATAAACTCTTCAGTATTGCTATTATTTGTCACCACTTTTACTCTATCTTTTGATTGTTGCTTCCCTATCTCGACACACTAAGTCAATACACTCTTCACAATTAATATTTGTCTTCTTAGTTCAAGCCCATCCGATTTTGTTGCTCTTTATCACAACACTGGGTTGATAGACTCTTCAGTATTACTATTATCAGCTTTTGAAATCATGAATCTTATATGGGCTTGAGCACCAACCACTGCTATCGGTGGGAAATATTTGACTAACGAACCCACCGAACAGGTTCTTGATACATTTATTCGATTAATGGATGTGGACATTGTTGTTATTTACGATCAGTCACGCATTCACACATACGAAAGTAAATCAATGTTCGTATCATGATGATGAAAAAAAAAACTTATCTTATGCAACAAATATCTCCTTCGTTGTCATCGCATTAAATTCAGTGTCGAATATAAATCATTATACGGTGAAAATTTCAGATCAAAATTCTACTAATAACTACATGTGAGACTGTAGACTTATTAATACACACACACACACACACACACACACACACACACACACACACACACACACACACACACACACATATATATATATATATATATATATATATATATATATAAAAACAATAAATAAAAATAAAAAATTAGTTTGGACATTTTATGTCCGGGGGAATGTGATTATTGTTGAGACATTTTATTATGGAGCATATTTCATCCTGTACCGGAGTTAGCCGAGTAGCGAATCGAACAGCCGACCACATAAATGAATGAAAGAAATGAGTCTCGCCCAGGATTCGGACATGCATCCGCTATGGAGATTGTCTTAACGCGACTCTTCTCTACCGACTGAACTAACAAAATCCTTCATAAGAAGTTCGAAAATAGCGCACTCAAATCAACTATCTCTTTACTCTGCACTGGTTAGCATGGATACTTACACACGCGCACGCACCAATATATATTCATATATATATGTGTGTGTGTGTGTGTGTGTCCCCGTTTTGTAAATAATCCAAGTACTTTTTGGAATCTTTCCCTCTTTCACGAAATTCCTTTTTAGCAGAGGGGTAATCATAATTTTATTGGCTGTTTTGCAACATTTTTCCAGCCCTGGAAAGTGTAGACAACGGAGATTTTACAAGTACAGAAATATGCCGACAGCTCGAGTGTTCGAGGAGCCATAGTAAATAGGAGCTAATTAGCTGAAAAAAGTCAACATTCAAAAAACGTTGGCCTTCTCGATTTTACTGATTATTTGAACAGAAAATTTACCTTATGCCATTTTAGCCACCAAGTTATCTATAAGTGGTTATATGGGAGCTAAGTGGAATGAAAAATTTTTAGAAGTAAACAAATCCAATAATTACTAGCAAGCAATGTCAGGTTGTGAGACGTCAATATCTACAGAGGAAGTAGTATCATTAATCGTTATTCAAATTTAGGGACGCTAGAATATATGATAGTAAATAAGCACTTAAAACATACAGGTAGATATGGATGGTCTGAATAGATAGATAGATAGATCGATAGATAGAAAGAGAGAAAGAATGTATATACATATACTCACCATTCATAGTCAAATATTTGATTTTACTTAAGGGACGTCCGAAGATGAGCTTGGAGAGGATTTTTTTCTCTTTCCCATTTCACCTAATTTTCTCGTTATGTTTTTTCGTCTTGAATTCATTTTTGTTGACTGAGAATTCCTGTTGAGTTTACAACAATCCTTTCATTGTTGTTGGTATAGATATCATTTGTTTTTTTTCCGGTGATTCTGTTGAATAAACCCACCACGACAATTTCAAGAGATGCAAATATTCTTATTCTTATGATGAAGGATTTTGTTTTGCCTGACATAGTGCTTTCAGAACGTGTGATCGTCACGGGGAAGAAGGTTATAACCAGTAGTGTTACTTTTGTAGAGAGGGTGAACAGTGTTCTCTCACTATTCTTATTTTGTACAATAATGAAATGACATGATTGTAGCAGTTTTCCTATGTGTGGATTTTTATCTTACTCCATATTTATGCTAATAGCAACATTTTGTGCTGTGATCAATTTTTATTGTTTTGTACCCTGATGATGGGAGATATTCTGCGGTAGTATAGCTTTTTTTCAGAGACATTTCAATTTTTTTTGATTGCGTGTTCGTGGTGAATTTAATGTTTGAAATAGAAATACTTTCCTGACCAGATCGATGCCCTGGACGTTAAGACTTATTTTTTCTGGTAGTTCCGATCATCGTAAATCGGCAAATTCGGGACATCATCAGTAACTTTTTCAGTCATTTCACGTCTCACGATGGGACTCATGTCGTTTAGTTGACTATGTTCCAGATCCCTGTTCCGGTCAAATAACATCTTTGAAAACTTCTTGGATGCTTTTGAATCCTCAGAACCGATTAGTCCAATTGTCGAAAACAACAGGTAAATAAATAAGACTCGGGTAGAAAACATGGTGGGATTTACGTATGATATAGTGTAGCGTTTGTAGTCGTCCACAGCGAAATGGTGATGAGAGACGCGCAGTGAGACGTAACCAGTCGCCAACGCCTATCGACTCTAAGTAAGTTAATCAAAACTATTTTGTTCAGTCTTCCAGTACTTTCCTTTCAATTCTTTTTTTTTTTTTAAATCACCAACCCCACAGAGGCTGGGTCGACGTGGGAGAGAGGGTCAATACCAAGAAACTACAGAAACGATATATTCAACGGGGAGATTATCTCGGTGCGAATGAAAATTGGCGAGAGATTTATTTCGTTATTTTTTCAAGATAGATAAGTTTTGCTTAAGTTTAACACATCCTTTAAAGTTATTGTAAACAGTTTCATGTAATGAAGAAAACTTGTGGGAGTTGTAGGCAGTAGTATTCAGTTTATCTTTCCTTCCAACCTATACCCGAAACTCTTTCTCAGGAATTTGAAAAGTTCTGTATACCAAATATTACCTTTTCTCATACAAAAATTGAATGTGCAGTAGCCCTCCCCGCTTTATCCACGAGGGATAAGTTCTCAGATTCCCAGCAGATGCCCGAAACCGCAGATATTACCGAAATACATGTCGATGATGAAGTTTGATCTATTAATTTGGCACAATATGAGATTCACAACAATAACTTACAATAAATGACAAAACAGAAAATTATGAGAATCTATTGAACCACCTTGGCCATCAAACATGGCGAAAGTTTCAATCTTTTTTTTATGTTTTTTATAAGCACATGTTTTTCGATTGATTGTTCGATTGTTCCAGTACTCCTGGTCGTACCGTTTCGTCTTGGGAAATTAACATCAGTACTCTACTAGACCCCTTTAAAAATGCTTTTTTTTTCGGAATAAAAGTTTTTCGGGCCTCATTCTGACCAGGTTATATGTTCGTGTGTTCCTGTGTTACTGGCCTTACTGTTTTGTCCACAGACTTGAAAAATTGGCATCAGTAATCCACTAAGAGAAAAGTTCTTTTGAACCTTTGTAGGTCTTATTCTGACGGATTCAATAATTGCATCTCGATTCTCGTGAATCTAGATGTTTTTTTTTTCAAAACTCTATTCTAAATGTTTTCCAGAAGAAAACGCCAATGATATCATGAATAGAATTTATTCTAACCATATTGATGCATTACAGCATAGCATATAAGGTACATTTTCCCCATTCTTGTATAGTTTGGCACAAAAGTGGTCACCCAGCTAGGTACCCATCATGTTTAATGCTGCTCAATAAGTGTTTTTTTGTAAGCTCTGGCATTTACAGAATATTCCTAGTTCGAAATGCAAGATACCCAATATCACATGCATGGGGTTCCCATACTGAAAAGATCCTCGTGTCACCCTAAATCTCCGTGGGGAATAACTAACCCCCAAGTCTTGATTGGGTGAAAACTGCCTGAAATTGGCAGAGACCACCTACGACTGAACTTGTTGCCTTCATTTGGTTACAGACTTGAGGTCTGATGACTGGGACCCCCCCCCCCGCCAAACCTTGTCAATCTATATGTTTGTTTTATTTTCTCGAATTAGTGAGATCAGTGATGAAAGTCTTTTTTTTAATTTGATTTTTTGAATGTGGGAGCCCAGTGTTGCCGATTTAGATGTTTATTTTTATAAAATTTCGAATTTGAAAGTGTAACCCAGACGAAAAAAGACATCTAAATTGATAACACAGCCTCGCCGTTCCACTGAGACGGTCAGCGTCGAAAACTTTTTTGTCATGATTCACCATAAACAGCAACCTGGAGTCATATGCCCAATTAAGTGGGTACACGAATTCGTTCTCCACGTACATAACTCTTCATGTGTAACATTTTAACCAATGAGGCGGTACATAAATGGGAAACAGTCTCGGTTCCTGGATTCTTCAACACAACACAATACAACGTAAACACAGAACGAAGGAAATACTTTCATCATTTTCGGCGTAAAAGATTATAAAGTCAGAGAGATTTAGATATATCGTAATTCTCCCAACTAGCCACCACATTCTCATCACCATTCGTGTCTTCTACATTCGATCATGGAATAAAGAGAAAATACTCCAGTCTCCTGGTGCTTACTTTGACATGACCCGTCGAGTTTGCTACTCAATTTCGAAGTTACTTATTCGGGCTTTGTTTCGATCATTTTAATCTTATTTAATCATCGTTCAGGAAAATCCTAACAAGAAATAACTTGAACGTCGTTTTTTTTTCTTATTTGCTCTCAGGCTGGTATGAGAGAAGCGGAGTGAGATTCGTTGGGGGACTGGGAATCTCTTCCATAATCAGTCTCTCCTCCCCTTTACCAAAAGCTTTTCTCTTATGTTTGCAACTACCAGTGGATTACTATAAGCATTCTTGGAAAGTGAACATTTAAATTAAATTCGTGGATGTAGATAAATACCAACTCTAGACAGTGAGCCGCAAAGCGTAATCAGGTTTGGTACCCAAAAGAGAAAGTAAGTACATTTTCTGATATATGCTTAAAAAGACGAGCCTGGGACATTTATTTCATTCTAAGTCAATAAACGTGAAGAAATCATGGATATATTTGAAATTCCATGAAACGATTTTAAAGCGAAAATAGTGAATTTGATTCAGTTGAAAAGTTCATAGTTTGAAATGGTGAGTTGGGGCTATCCTGACCAGTTAATGTTTCTACCTGTCACTAGAAGAGTTCAGTGTTACAGACATAAAATCAAAAATGTCACACTGTTCATTGTATAAATATATATAAACTCGGCATGAGTTGGCAATAGACGATCTACTATGGGAGATCCAGTGGGGATCAAACCCAATAACAATGGCTAGGGAGATTAGCTTGCTGATAATTGCTATACGGCGTGCGTCCCGGTCCATTTCTCTTCATATCATTTACAAACACATCAGTTTGTATCAGACCATTAATAGTGGTGGATCCAATCTTCGAACAATGGCCAACAGGTTTCGCTTGCTGATCTTTGCTATACAATATGCGTCCTGATTTTATTTTCACATAATTCATCAACAGCTTAGTTTGGATCGAACCCACTAACAACAGCAAGAAAGATTAGTTCGCTGATTATTGCGATACGACGTGTGTCTTGATACGTTTTCTCCAGAATATTTTTTTAAGATGTCAGTTTGATATCAGACCATCAAATGTGTGAGATACAACGAGGATCGAACCCACCGACAACGGCGAGCAAAATAAACTGGTAAATCATTACTATATGACGTGCACCCTGAATTCTTTTCACATGATTCATTGAATTAGCATAGTTTGTTATCAAACTACCAATAGTGGGAGATCCAATGACGTTGAACCCACTAACGACCGGCAAGATCAGCTTGTTACGTGCGTCCTGACCTTTTTCACCCAATATGATTTACTCATTAATCTCTTTTGGAAAGTGTTTACCCCAAGTGGAAGAGCCAGTGTTACGGACAGCAAACCAAGGAAATCATACTGCCCATTATTAGGGTAGATTTATCTATTAATAGAACCCATATTAGAGAAGCGATACGGTCTCATCCTCGTTATTACACGGTGGTATGGGTAGATGAATACCCCTGTTTTACCTGTAAAATTTTGCATCAATAAAAAGACAAATAAAATGGAGATACTCGTTGAAAAGTTCGGTCAGAGCATTTCCTGATGCCCACAGTTCCTATCGATCTATCTACAATTTTTTGAAAAGTGCCCACATTAATAACAAAATTAAAAAAAATCTACTTATATAATGAACAGCGTGATGTTCTTAGTTCTTTGTCTGTAAGCGAAGGTTTTTCCATTGAAAGGAAAGTTTGCTGATGAAAATATCTCCATCTCACCATTTTAAACAATTGGTTCTTCCACTGAAACGGGTTTATAATAGAATTCAAGTGCAGGTCGTCTCTTTTTTTTTATTACAAAATCGCTTTATGCAACTTTTTCGTTTTGGCGATAAAAACGAAAAGCGAAAGTAGCGTTCAGCTTTATTTTCGCAGCAAACTACTAGAGAGGCAGCACACACCCTCTTCAACACTCGAATCTCCTGCACTTCTCACCATCACAACTTCCGATGACCCAGCCTGATACGCCATTTTTGGATCTGAGAATGCTCAAAATTTTTTCCATTAGGAATTAATGATAATTGCTCCCTCGCTTTACGTCATTTCTGCTTATCGAAGGCTTTTATAGGAACAATCTGCTTTCGAATTACGAAGGAAAACCGTGAAGGTTTCATCTCGGAGATTAACTAATAGAAAAACGTGAAATTATTGTTGTAATCTTTCCAGTTTTCCAAACACAAATCACGAATTCTTTTCTCCGAGAAATCTCTTATTATTTCTATGAAATTGAAATCTGACGAATTTAATCGATCGATTTCAACAAAAGTCGACGTACTGCATTGAAATGTTCTGATCGTTCGTAGAAGCTTTTGATGATTGGAAATCTAAACAGAGTGGTTTTTTCAGGGGAAATTTTATCAATATTCAATGAATTTGTTTTTTTTTTTACAATCCACGTCATCTCGCCCCCGCTCTCTCTTTCTCTCGCACGTGCTTTATATCACCCTTTCCCTGTCCCTGTCTATTGAAAAAATTATTTTTTTTAATACATTTCTCTTTTTTCTTCTTCATTTTTCTTTTCTTTCTTTCTTTTTCACTCGTTATTTCATCTTCTTTTATACTTCACCCTTTTCTTCTTTTTTTTCTTTTTTCATTTATTTTTATTTTTTCGTTATTTTTGTTTTTTGGATCTCTATCTTTTTTTCTTTTTTTTTCACTTTTCTTTTCATGTCTTTAAAACATTTCTTTAATGCTTGTTTTTTTTTCTCATTTCCTTTTGTCTTTTTCGTTTTTTCTTTTCTTTTCGTCTTTTTCTAGTCTTTTTTCTTTTTTTTTCCTTTTCTTTTTATGGCCTTTTTTCATTACTTAATTTCTTTTTCGATCCTTTCCTTTTCTTCCTGCTTTATTTTGTTTTTTGTTCTGCTCGTCTGGAAAGGCAAATAAACATCGTATGTTTCCACTGAATGTTAATGACATTCCACGACATACAAAGTCTGACGAACCAACAAAAGATTAAAAAATGCCCCAAAGTCAAAGGCCCGAGAATAGATCAGCTAAGATTTGGGCAAAAAAGAAAAAAGATGACGACGATGATAGTCCAAAACTTCACTAAACACAAGATAATTATTGATTTTTCTCTCTTTCTTTCTGAATTTCGTTTGAAAATGATTTAAAATGTTTAAACTTTCTTGTTCTTTTCTAGTTACCGTATAAACTGATGTATGAGTCGACTTTTTAAGCATAAAGAATTTTCTCTTATGGATCATATTAGTCTGTTTAAAAACGATAGATTTGAAAGTCTAATGAACGTAATACTGCCTTATATCGGAGAATCGACTTATCCAGCGAACTAAACTAGAATTAAACCTAAGTTTTAGGATCGACTTTTATACTTTATTCGGTAATCCAGTCCCAGGTCAATATGAAAGAAAATCGATTTAACACCATCAATTTAATTAAGTCTTCCATATTTTTTCATTCTCCAAATATTCTGAGGTGAAGTTGTCTGGACAATGAGTTTCCAAATAGGTATTTATTAAATTTTTTTCACAGGTGATCTGATTTTCTCAATACCAACTTAAATTCCAATGTAGAATAATATCAATACAATCATTATTCTCTCAGTAATCATTGAATAATTACTGACCACTGATAATCCATTTTCCCCATTTGCAACGTATTTTAAGTAAATTTACCTGCAAAGCGTTTTTCTTTAATGAACTCATAAATAGTGCCTTTCATTATACATCAGAAATGAGATCAGTATTGTTTTAAATCATATCATTATCATTAACGAATTGTGCTGCCCTTTAAGGGATTGTACCCTTCATGATACAAAGACATCGAATTCATATGATGGACATACAACCACTGCAACATACCGTAGGCTCACTTGCTATTGGTCCGGTCAGAGTTCCATTCGTGCTAATATCAATGAACATGGCAGATAGGCATTGATATATCCACTGGTAGATGCTGAATCAAATACTCGGAAATAATATATTCTATGATGGAATATATATATATATATATAATACGATCTATACATATATGTGTGAGTGTGTGTAATGATTAAAAAGATGAATCTAAAAAGGAAAACTCTTCTATGTACATAGATTTACTTGATTTATTAAGTTTTCTGTAGCTTAGCACACAAAAACAAATCGTTAACAACACTTGATGCTGCGGTTACCCATGTAACGGATTCGAATCGGAGTTGCTCAACTTCTATCATCAAATGAGAAGAAAACAATTGTTTTCTGTGCAATTTGTCCGTAAACACTATTCCCGGCATGTGATAAACCAAGGAGAGAAAAATGGTGAAACATAGAGACTGAAATATTGAGAAATAGACAGAGAGGGGGAGAGGGAGATGAAAACTTCTTGGTGAGCCACAGGGCTGTCTATAGATGAGAACAGAACATAACACACTCAATTTAATTTGCATTTTCAATTAATAAAGATTTAGTCACAGACGCGGAGCTGAGGGTGGAGGTGTGTGGCTCCAAGGCTCCAATGAAGTAGTTCACCTACTGCATTTCTATCGATCAATCTTACAAAATATTAGAGGGGGTCTTTCAAGGGGCCAATCTCCCCGGACTTTAGAAACCTTTAACTAGCTTTTGCTAGTCGTTTTTAAATATCCAAATCACATGTTAAGAACTAAAAACTTACAACATCCAAACGATTGCCATTAATTATAGGCTAATTTTAGTGTCAATGCTTTTCAAGTACAATCAGCGGTTAAGTTTCATTTAGTTTACAATTAGCTTACGCAAATTATACAATTTATTTAATTTGATTCGTTTTAGTAATCAAGTTAAACAACTGAACAATTGAAGCAGCGGAGAGACTCAGCAATCAGTCACATTATTTCTACCGGTTCAGCTAACCAATGATTAAATAAGAATCATTTTGATTCTGTTCCATTCATACTTTTCAGGTCAGTTGATGGACCTTTCTTTCACTTAACCAAAACAAATTGTAAAAAATAACAGACTTATTCATAAATGGATCTGCACTAAGGAGTGATTCTATCAGGTAATTTTATTTGGTAATTTACTTTAATTATTCAAGTATTCTAGTTTTGAGCTTTTTTTTTCAAGTTTCCACCAATCTAAAGCTGTTTTAAAGGAGGATCGGACATAAAATCAAAAAGGTGAATACTGCAGATGAATGAATAAACAAACTAATTTGAAAATATATCTATCAAATGTTTAGATGACAAAACTTTTGAATTAGTTTAGGTACAAATCCAGTCGTTCAAACACCTGTAAACCAACCTTCCTTTCAAATGATGAAAGTGTTTCATTCACATTTACTATTTGTGTTTCTATCAATACTTTGTACCTGTACACAACCTGTGGTCCGAACATCATTTATGCAACCAACATTCGATCAGATTTTATTCACTTTTACGATTCCATCATCATCATCATCATCATCATCATCATTATCCGTCGTTAGACGTAGATCTTCCCCATGATTCATCAGACCTCTTTATCATGGGCGTCGCAGAGCCAATACTTTCTGAACTTGTCTAGTTTGTCTTGCTACCTAATACTCTGCCCGCCACGGTTTCGCAGGTGATTTTTGGGGATCCACGTTGTGAGTCGTGATGTCCAGTGATTGTCTGCCATTCTTGCAACATGACTAGCCCATTGTCATTTGAGTTTCCTAACTGATTTTTTGATGTCTCGGACCCTTATTTATTCCCTAATATATTGTGTTGTCTTATGGTCTCTCCATGTGATGTTGAGCATGATTCCCTTGTTTTCTAATTGTATGGTTCTCAGTTTGTGGATCAGTCTCTTGTTCAGGTATCATGTTTCAGTTCCATAGGTGTATTGGTTGTCGACACTTCTTTTTAGGACTAATGGGATTTTCTTGTTCTTAAAAGTTGAGTTTGCTCTGTCAACCTTGAGTGATTCTTTGCTTGATTTTCTCTTCTTTTGACGATTTCATGGAGATTCGATGTCCTTAGTAGATGAAGTAGTCTATTTCTCCAGCTCTGCGTTTTTGATTTTGATCATTGTTTGCCTTCAACATGTTTGTTGTACAAAAGCTTTGTTTTGCTAAAGTTCATGTGGAGGCCTACTTCCTTGCTCTCTTCGTGCAGTTTGTCTTACATCAGTTGGAGGTCATGAAGATTTCCTGATAAAGGTTGCTTAGGTATTCGCCGTCTATTCTGATTCCTTTATTCTCCCAATCAAGGTTTTGGAAGAACATCTCTAGACAGGTTGTCGAGTTCCATCGTCAAATGCAACCGATGTGGGTCGCTTGAAATATGTTTTCTTAGCCTCAAGCATTTATCATACAATTCTTTGAAGGTATTCATAAGATCCCGCAAACCTACCTTAGATATCTTCTTTCAAAATTCAAAGTCACACATTTCTGCATTCATTGTAACACAGGTTATTTTGGGGGTCTGAGAATGCTCAAGATTCTCCGGATATAACTTGATTATAATTGCTCCTTATCTTTACACCATTTTGATTTACGAGAGTTTTCATAAGAGCACTTTACTTTTGGTTAGCGGGGGAAAACAGGCATTTTGGAAAACAATTTCCTGTGAAATTACCGAATCGTCTTCATCAAAGTCTGCCGGTTTTCGTAGTAATGGTTACCAAGCTTGTGATGCTGGCCATCACTACTTAAATTTGTTCAATGCTCCCTGGGTGCCATATCACCGTGGATCTGAGTCAAACTGAGATAAACTTGGTGAATATAAAGTATGATTTCCTTCGGTATCTAGAGTGTATACGAATTTAATTTCTATCTTGCTGAAACTAACATACCTTATGAATTTATCAAAATCATCACACCGTCTTATAGTTTATCACATATAGTCTTCAGGGGTATTTGAATCTGAATTCGGCTATCAGCATATTCAACCTTTTCTATTCAAATATTTTCCCACAATCTTACAAACAGCCTGTATCGATAATATCACTTAGTTCTCTGTGTCTCACCCTTTCTCTCTCAGTCACTCTATTCTTTTGTTCCTCTTACTCTCACTCTCACCTATTTTTTATCCAACCCTTTCTCACTCATACTCTCTTTTGCTCTTTGACTTACGCATTTTTCTCTCTCACACACATGAACACTCTCTCTTCTACACGCACATTTTCTTTCTCTCTCTTTCTATCTCACTTTTTCTCTATATCTCTAACACTCACCTAGACAAAGCCTATCAAGCTAGTGAATCACCCCATTTTCTGCAAATAGTGATAGATGTTTTCCGTTCTCCATACCGTCTGCTTCCTTTCATTTATAGTACCGCCATTTTCGCTGTGCCTTTATCGACAGGAAATTCTAGCTTGCCAAGGAAAATCGAAAACCATTGGAGTAGCAACTGAACAGGTTGAACTTGTATGGCCGGATGGTTAATCAAGTACAGACCTGTATCTATTATAGAAACCGAATTACTGGAAAAAATAAGTGAGATCAAGTTTTTGCTTCCTTTCTTATGCATTTCACTAAGATACTCTACAACATGGGTTTTGGTCTGACGTTGTCTAAGGATAAATCTTTGAATTTTTTTTCATTATTAATCCTGGCAAACATCAAAATATCATAAAGTATCATACATGAAATAGCCTCATCTTGTCAGTAATGCCTTCATTCCTGATCATTGACAATTCCTTTTTTATATCCCAATGCATTTCTATGGTAGAATCATTAACAATGCATCAATTTAATAGCCCAATTTTGTCAGTAACGCTTTCATTAATTCCTGATCAGTGAATATCCATCTAATAAATCTGAGAGAAATAATTGGGTTCATGTTTTATTTTTATATTTCTACTTTTTTTGTTGTTTATTTGCTTGTTTTTTTTCTACGCACACGTTCAAAAAAAGAAAGAAGGACAGACATACTCTTCGTAATGGATTTCAATTTGAAATAGCATTTTATCAGTCCAGGAGAAAGCATCATTAATTAACATCCCTATTCTGTCTGTAGCACTAACATTAATTCCAGACCACCGACAATATCTCTTTCGTCTCGATTTTCAGTGCATTTCTATAGAAATGTCTTTTGGAATGCACTTACGTTTTTCATGTAACAGACTTATTCTCCCATTAACGCTTGCATTTATTCCTGACAAATCTCTGAAAATCTCTTTTTAATGCAGTTCTACAAGCTAACTATTTCCACTGCGTTTCTATAATAAGATTATCAACAAATTATTTACATATCACGGAGTTTTTGAGATGAGGTATTATTATTATTTCTATTGATATTCGGACCATCCTCATCTTTGTTGTTTTTCATACAACGTTTCGGCCGTTGCACTCTACGGCCTTCGTCAGGTATCATCTGGTAGATTTGGGAAGTAACGAACCGAACCCTTTATCTATCCGACGCGGGTATATTGACCATACTCCCCTCTTTAGCGTTAGTAGTATTGTTATACTGTCTCACACTAGGATTGAACCTAGAACCATCAGATTACTTAACAGTAATTTGTCTGATGCTGTAACCACTGCGCTATGTGTCCATACTACTAACGCTAAAGAGGGGAGTACGGTCAATATACCCCCGTCGGATAGATAAAGGGTTCGGTTCGTTACTTCCCAAATCTACCAGATGATACCTGACGAAGGTCGTAGAGTGCAACGGCCGAAACGTTGTATGAAAAACAACCAAGATGAGGATAGTCCGAATATCAATAGAAATAAAATCATTTACAGTTTGAATGCCACCAAAAGCTCAAATAAATCTTTGGTGAAAAATTACAAAATTGCGTTTTGAATAGTGAAATTCGATTTCTAAGCCGAGATGTTCCTCTGGCAATTTTCATTCATCAACCCCTGAATGACCTTCAAGTTCTTTTGCGAAACATGATACACCCTACGCCCCCCTGGGCACAGCTTTTAAGTTGATATTTTGAATAAAAATTTTAGCAGAAGATATTCAAGACCAAAATCTTCTCTATTAACGTCGTTTCCTCAGAGCGTCGTCAAAGATAAATATAAATATTTAATGATATAAAATATCATTGATCGAATTGGGAATTGAGCAATTTTTCTGACGACGTAAGTTAGTCGTAAAATTTCTGCACAATTCTAAATCAGATAGATTAATAGGGGTTATTAACATAATTCTACCAATGGTAAAATTGGTTTCCACTTGACGTTGTTCCAGTTGAAATCGTAGTTTTCAGAAACCAAACCATGACGTTAATCCCGGAGTTCTTGTATTAGCCAACTAAAATTTTTGTTCGGTTTGTTAAATAAAAATAAAAGACAGGTTTGGTTAGTCACAAAATAGAAACCAACATGCCATCAATGTCTTCTGGCAGCATGCCATGTTGCAGGTGATCAGTTAAACAATTGGAAAAAAAGGGGTGATCAATAAATAAGTTACTTGTCTCACCTTTTTCTCAAATTCTCTCGCCCTTGCATTAATTCAAAATGTTCAAATTTTCAGCCTCCCAGTCACATTGGTGCAGCCAGCCAGCCAGCCAACCAGCCAATCAACCAGCTAACCAGCCAGCCAGCCAGCTAACCAGCCAGCCAGCCAGCCAGCCAGCTAACCAGCCAGCTAACCAGCCAACCAGCCAGCTAACCAGCCAGCCAGCCAGCCAGCCAACCAACCAGCTAACCAGCCAACCAACCAGCTAACCAGCCAACCAACCAGCCAACCAGCCAACCAGCCCACCAGACAGCCAGCCAGACAGCCTGATAGCTAGCTCAAAAACTGAGAGACACCTATGTTGACAGTCTCGGTTGACGGTTTATAACGATATTTTTTGGTGATAACTTTTATGAACAACATATTAATCATTTTTTTCTCCTATCCTCTGTCATTTTTCAGGCAACTTCACAGTTCCATCTTCCCAATAATTTTATTCTTTTCGGCAAAGAATTGCTATAGGTGCATTTTGCAGTCTTCCAGAGGATTGATTTGTTCCCTTGAAGAAATCTGTAAAGACAATCCGAATGTGCAACATCTTTTAAATACTTTCCATCCAAACTGTTACAATTTTTGTCTGGTAAAAATGGGAAACATAGAATAAAGTGTCATCCAGATTGTATAACGGGCGCTTTCTTATGTTGATCACCATCAAATA
Organism: Thysanoteuthis rhombus; assembly: GCA_963457665.1. Taxonomy (NCBI): domain Eukaryota; kingdom Metazoa; phylum Mollusca; class Cephalopoda; order Oegopsida; family Thysanoteuthidae; genus Thysanoteuthis; species Thysanoteuthis major. The sequence goes on from OY735230.1 coordinate 31,378,898, forward strand.
GTCTATTCGACCGTGGAGAATCGTTCAACGAGAAATCTTCGACACGAAAAATCACAAACTACGTTCACAGTAGTTTCTCCATAAATTACTCAGATATTTTGTGTAGGTCGCATTTTCACCTTTAAAAATAGAAAGAAGTATAATATGCCAGAAATGTTGCTTATTTTTCTTTCATCATCTAACTTAGAATCAATAAAGAAAAATACACTCATTTTGACAAAACATTTAAAAAATGCACGCTGATAAGACAGCAATCGCAATACGATCAAAATCGATCTTTTTGAATGAAATTAATTTAGTTAGATGTCGTAAGGGGCGTTTAGCCCCTTACGACATCTAACTACAAACGCAGAACAATATTTTTGAGTTCATTCACTGTATCTGTTAAGATGTTAAATGCTCAATGAAATTTTTGGCATCTCCTTACTCTTGAAATGTGCCAATTTATATGTAATCATGTGATTCAATGAAAGTTTAGACGCATTTGATAAATCCTACCTATGAAAGTTTTACTGAATTTAATAAATCCTGCCCATGATAGGAGACTGCAATAACAGTAGCCATATAACAAAAGTGTAATAATGTATACGATACTAAATATAATAGTACTATGATGATCCCAAATGTAATTCTTGTGACCAAAGTTAAAGCTAAGCGGTACGCGCATGCGTAGATACATTTTTCAACCAGCGCGCGAAGGAATTTAGATTTCAAATTCCAAAGATAGTTTACTGAGTTTTTATTGAAAAGATTGAAAAGTGCGTATTACAGGGAAATGAATATGTGCATCATAAGGATTTTGAGCGCATTGAATACAAACAATTAGGAGGAACATTGATGATATCGATACTGCGTTGTTCAGACTGCAATCTATTCATGTTTAGTACAAGTCAAAAGAAGGTGTGTTTAGAACTTCTTAAAAAAAAGGGTTCAAGGGGCCTTTCAACAGGTGGGCCAACAAATTAGGATTCATTTAATATTTAGACTTTCGTAAAGAGGGTATATCAAGGCCGAGTAGTGTTCATTTATTCACTAGTTAATCCCCGTGAAAAAAATCACAGTAGAACGTTCCTATAGAAGCCTTTCGTGATAGTGTAAAGTGAAGTAGATGGTTGTTTAGAAGAGAGAGGACAAAGGCACACGCTGCCTTTATAATGATTCGCTGCGAAACGAAAACTGGAAGTTATTTTCGTTTTTCCCTTTTTTCAAAAGAGCGAAAAAGTGCTGTAAAGAGAACTTTTAAAAAGCAGGCAATGCTGATGGGTGGTGTCTCTTTGCCCTCGGAACCAATTTCTATTGGACTGTTCAATCTTTGAACCTTTAATTTAGCTGGCGCCCTCACTCACTTCATGGTATCAGCCGACCCTTCCTGGGCTTCCCATATCATGGTTTCTCTTGCCTTTGCTTACGATATGTGAAATAGACTTGAAGGCTACAAGCACTCGAAGTGGCGTCACTCTCTTCACCATTCTAGCTTACGACGCCTGATGTGCCAATGCAGCCAGTCATCTAAGAAGTGACCAGGTTCAACGTTGCTTAACTTCGTTTTTGGTACGAGAACCGGTGTATTGGACCTGATTTTGCGGTAATTACTAACCTTATGAATAGCTTTCATTATAGTGCTTGTAAAACATCCATATTACTGCGATGGAGGGGAAAAACGGGGCATGTGCCCCCCCCCCATTCCGATCAAGCCTTCTCACCTAGGGCGGAGCAGTTTGAAAGTTGAAACCTTTTTGTCAATAAAGGTTAAAGGTACAGTACAATTGTTTTATGTAACCCCCGACTGAATGTACCAAACTGAAAATATAGTATTATTTTTTGCTGGTAACAGGGTTACTGCTAAGATATAAACCCACTATACTCCTCCCCCTGCCCTGTGGAAATATATCCTTTTGCGACCCCTCCCTGGAAAAGTGGTCGCGGAAACCCATGACTCCTGCGTGGAGATATGTAGGATCTTTGCACCTCACACATTCTTCCCATCATCTTTTCCATTTTTCAAAACAGTCTTCTGTCGAGATCTCTGTCGTACTCTGTCTGAAACCCCACCCTTTCAAGGGCGAAAAGTCAAAAATCGTAGTGAGCCAAATCTGTGCCATAGAGAGAAGGGGCTGACAGACGTGACGTGATCTATTGCCGAAAAACAAACAAAATCCTGCCCAAGACGTGAAGAATGTACAGGTCTTGAGATATTTGTTGAAGCATGCACATTAAGGTCCCCTATGATTAGATGCAAAATTACATCAAGACCATGCAACTGGTTCTCATGATTTTCAAAATGACTTGATACTTTCCAGACCGAACTCAACAAGTGTAATTTGATATTCTCACATTACGAGTCTTACCACCGAACTCTGATTCCTTCTCATCCGCGAATTTTCTGTTTTAATTGTGGCTTCAATTAATGGAAACGGCTGTTTGAAACTAGGTCTTCGGTAAGGCAGGCTTTTGGGAACCTGGTATACGGTAAGGCTTAGTTTTGGGAATTAGGTATACAGTAATGTCTGTATCAGTAGACATTGAACATGCAAAAAACCTGGAGATTGAGAAATAGGTATACTGTACCTCACCCCATTTACTTCGTGTCAAATACAGATGCAGATATCTATAGTTAAGTTGAATAAAATTATCCATGCTCCCAACCTTTGAGGTGGTTGTGGCGAACGTCTTCTTTTCCCGGGGACAGGAAGTCAAATAGAAGAAAATAGTTTTTACAAACAGATAAGATCGAAATATCTACAATGCATTTCTATTGTCAAATCATTAGTGAAGCATTTAGATCCAACAAATGAAAGTACTATTCTTTTGGATGACGCTTGCGAACCATTGACTTCCTGATTTTGAAAGCACAACCGACAGACTTAATACCTAAACTGACTCATCCAGAAGGTCAAAATTTGCAAAAGTCGATGCTAAATCATCAAATAGTCCCCCGACCCCCAGGAAATATTTACTTCGTTTTGAAAAAACAACTAAATTAGAACAAGATCAAATTCCCTTACTTCATAAATATCTAAAAAGTAAACAAAACAGAATTAATTTCTCCGCACAATATTATTCCAAAACTACACATCCAATTTCAACTCATTTATCAAGTGTTTTTGTAAATGAGATTCGCAAACTTAAGCAAAACAAGACCTGAGTTGGGCTTTAGGAATGGGTGCAAAATCGTCATCAATCTTAGCGTACGGCACCGGGTCACTGTTATTCGTGCATGACGTCACTGGTTTTTGGTCTGGTCATTGCCATCCGTCATTGTTGTTACATACGAAAATAAAGTAAAAACCCAATAGTTGGAGTTTGACAAAAAACGAGAGAGATCAGGTTGAGTAATTAGTCTGTTATGCATTGAACATTTAGGAAAAAGTTATTGTTAATGGTCAAGAATTAATTTAAACCTTACTACAAGAATATGGCTATTATATGTTTAATGCCTAAGTATCGCTAATGATTTCACTATAGAATGCACTGGAAATAAGGAAGGAAGGGATGCAATTATATATGCCTTAAAAATTTAGAAAAAAGTGTTGTCAATGTTCTGAAATTTATGTGTTTCTCTAAGAATAGGGCTACTAAATATATTGTGTAAATGTATTGCTATTTTGGAAATTGTACTGCTGGCAATGATGCCCTTTGGCAAAGGAAGTTATTTTTCGATATCGAAATCTGTTCTAGTTTGGAATGCCTTGATTAGATTACAAAAAGATTTCAAGAATGCTGTATACATTTTTCTTTCTATCCCCCCCCTGCTCGTCTAAATCGAAACTCTCTCTCCCTCTGTTATTCATCTCTCACTTCTTCTTTTCATCTCTCTTTCGGTATCTTTAACTCTCTCCCCCATCCCCATTCTATTTCTTTGATCTTCTATTCTCCCTCTTCTTTCACCCCCCTCTTATCTTTTTGTCTCACTTCTCACGTAGGTTTCTTCAATTTCCAAGATGATCTTTACGTATGTACCACGCGTACAATCTGCATACATGTATGTATGTATATAAGTATCAGGCGTACACTCCTAATTATGTAAAAAATAACATTTTTTTTTCAAAATCTATCCTCAAAATAGGTTTTTAGTTCAAATTGCAATGGAAGTTTATGCTAAATAGATCCATTTCACCTTTGATTGGGGGATATTCTGACTTTTTAGAGATCACTGCCCGACAAAAGGCGAGAGAAGTCACTTAATGATTGATTATTCCTTCTTCCATTTTTAAATTGATCACCCCAACACAGCAAACTGCCAAAAGACGTTGGTCACATAACAGTTTCTGTTGAGTGACTATCCAAACCGGATTCAGTAAATATAATTTCTGATGTACTGATCCTCACTGAGTTCCCCATCTTCGTAACCCTACTGTAGAGCACAGGTTTACTAATTAGTCCCACAAGCTGTTGTTGGTGAGTTCGATCCTCTCTGGTTGCTCCAAAAATATAGCTCTGTATCAAAGTTGGGTTCATTCAATGTATATCCACTGGGTATTTGTTTGAATTCTTGCTAAGTGCTCCATGAACTTGGCCATGAAAAGTACCCGGATGAATCATTTAGAAACAGTCTGTGTGCAGCAACCTCTGGCAATTCCCTGACAGATTCATTATAAACTAATGCACTCAAGAATGATGGGAAAGCACTTAAAAACTTACACCGACATCAGAGAGAGAGAGAGAGAGAGAGAGAGAGAGAGAGAGAGAGAGAGAGAGAGAGAGAGAGAGAGAGAGAGAGAGAGAGAGATCGGATCAAATCTCTCTGAAAGCAGAGATGAGTATTACTATGCCTCAACTTCAAAGAGCCGCCAGATTATAACAATTTCTAAACAGGTCACGTGTCTACCTATGTCTACTCTGTCGTTAAATGAGACCTGCACTTCCACATCCCAGACAAACTGCACATTACCTCGACTCAGTGACGTTTGTCGTGTCTGACAATAGATACAGTTACAAGTTTACCACTATATATAGCACATATATATGTCATTTATCTCTCTTTCTTTCGTAGTATGATTCACAATGAGTTTAGAGTCACATTTACAGCAAGGATTCTCCCTGTTTCATCCGGTGGAATCTTCATAATGGGCCCATTAGCTTGGATTCATCCTGGAGGGTCATGGTAGTACACATTGTTATTCATGTCAGTTTTAAACGTAGTCAAATGAGAGCAAAGCATGTGATCAGGACATATTATTGATACATACGTATTATTACGTGATTTCAGCAATGAAAACTTATGAAAAGTGATCAGCACGTAACAGGATCGGCGTCAGCGAAAGCGTAAACAGAGCCAGCATAAAGAATACTTTCTAATGTCTTTGTCCACGATTAAAACATTTTATCCCTTCTGCACGACCAGAAAAGGTCAGACAAAATGGGTTCCTTTATTGACTTGAATGAAGACTTCATCCTTTGTTCGACCTCTCATTTTCTCTCCCACCTTCCAAAATAGTCTCAGTTGTAATTTGACAGCCATACATATGTGTATGTGTGTGTGTGATAATAATAATGATAATGATAATATTAGAAAACAACCAGAAACAACATTGTATTTCACGAAGGACGCTTATCAGTAGTCATGAAAATTTAAAGTGATAAAAACATTCTTGTCAAGATCCAAATCTCCAAATAAAAGAAGCAGGTCCAATAATAAGATACTGCTAAGCTTATATAAATTCCACGGGTATCACTGTTGACAATTAAGATATCATCCCTATTCTCGCATATATATTTCTGTATTGAAAGTGTATATCGTTTTGTTAAGGTAATTTATTACACATGGAATGTTTCTTTTTCAAGCATAATAACATGCAGAGGCAAATGAAACCAATACATCTTGTATTGTTGTTGTTGTTGTTGTTATTATCATTATTATTATTATTATTATTATCATTATTATTATTATTATCATTATTATTATTATTATTAACCACTTTTAATATTTGTCTATATCTCCATAGTCTGTCACAACTATAACTTATTTTTTAGGCTTTAGACTTGTGCGGTGGGGGGAGGGTAATGAATGAATAGCTATTATAATGAAGATTGAGCCATTTTTGCTCCCATTCAAGCATAAGTACTCTCTTTCATTCTTATATTCTAAGGGAGAAAGAATGAAAGAAATACCCATAACAAGCAGGATAATAATATAATATTTCTACACTCCTTTTCAAGAGACGGAGTCAGAATTCTAAAAATTACGACCAAGCATTTTTTTCTGACATTCCATCGTTCCTACTACCCAACCACACATAATACAGTTCTGGTTAGTCATGCAATAGAAACCATCATGTGATCAACATATTTTGGTAGCATAGCATGTTGGGGGTGATCAATTAAAAAATTTGGAAAAAGGTATAATCAATGAAAAAGTTACTTATCTTGCATTTTGTTAGGCAACGGTCACTACAAAAGTTCGGATAAAAAAAAATAAGCATGAATGCTGCCGGTCACAAACTAAGGGTCAATTTAGCATTAACTTACATAGAAGATTGAAATCCTAATGAAACCTACGTGGATAATTTTCGGAAAACAAACTTTTTTTCTAGACATAAAAAGGAGTGAATGTTGATATTTTCTGCCTTTTGGCTCTATTGGTGCGGACTGTACAACTAATACATACATACGTACAGAGCCAGTAAGCCAACTGAAGAAACCCATACTGATGCTTTTGGTGACAGTTTTGGTTGGCGGTTACTAATGAGACTCACGTGAATGATAAGGAACTTCCTTCCTTAATTTTGAACCTCGATTCAATGAATTAATTACATTTTGCCATTTTTTCACGTGGGAAATGCAGAAAATGTTTGTTCAAAATCCCCGAAGACAACAGTGCGTTTTGCAGAATGAATTGGGATCTTCATTCCTTTTTGTTTCTTCCTTCTTTCTATCTATCTATTTATTTGTCATGGAATTGTGGTAGGCGAGCTAGTCTCGCAGATTATTGCTATTGTAGTGAGCTAGATCTCACATATTCGTGGTCTTGTGTCATACTATCAAAAATATTCTATACCTTTATACACAGATGCATGATCAGAGATATACAGTTTTATAGGAATATATAGAGTGAAATATGCAGGCATTCTCTCTCTCTCTCTCTCTCTCTCTCAGTATCTCTGTTTCTATCACACATACACATGCACACACAGCCATACACACGCAGTCTCACAAAGAGCTAAAGCCGTATGGTAACCAATGAGGAATAGTCTCAGAGAGAGAGAGAGAGAGAGAGAGAGAGAGAGAGAGAGAGAGAGAGAGAGAGACCTTCTTGCTACGTGCTTTGCCCATCTCCATTTTTATTACTTAATTGCTTGTGTGATATCCTTCGCCCTGACCCTCTCTCGGATCGATGTTGAACTTTTACTATCGATAAGTGTTATTCCAAACATTGCTCCCCTGTGCTTTTCAGAGTTTGTTTTCGAATGGTTTTGTGAATTTTCAGGTTTTGCATCTGTACTCCATAGCTGGTATTATGCATTGTTTATATACTTTACTTTTTTAGCACTTTGGTAATTTACTTTTCAGTATGTCTCTATTTATGCCAAATGCATTCAAACCAATTACTATCCACCGTCTTATTTTGTTTCCATGGTTTTTCACAAGCTTCATCGTCTGACCCAATGTATTACTTAACTTCTTCTAAGCCTCAATCGTCTATTCTTATGGTGTTTTTTTTTCCATTGAACATTACTTTTGTCTTTGTTTTGTACTTTTTGATTCCAATTTTTTTAGCTTTCTCTATCTAGATCACCTAACATGTTTTGTAGATCCTCTGCAGTTTCTGATATTAATGACTTATCATCACTGTACCTTGAAATCGTTCAAATATTCTCCGTTTATGTATACTACCACGTTTTCCCAGTGCTTTCAGGATTCGTCATTCTCCTTTCCCAACGAAGATTGCAATAAAAAAAAATGAAACATGCAAATGTATCAATTCTGTGAGCAATAAAAAGCATTGTTGCAATTAAATGTCAATTGGCTATCGTCACAAATTATAAATGTTATTGATCGTGAATTTAATTGATTCCATTAAATGAACATTTCTTTCTATCATGTTCTGAATATTATCAAAGCGATCATATTTGTCCGGATCTGAGGCCACTTATCTTGCTTCGAACAATCTATCTTACAATCGTTTCCAATTCAAATGATCGATTTCATTTATACCTCTGTTCTTTCAGACAAACACATAAATTAGCTTATTTCTTTATGAATTAATTCTTGAAGATATTCATTCTTTTTAAAAAAAAATGATTCCATATATCCTATTGTCATAGGCTTATAGATAGTCACAATATTTAGCGACCGATCACCGTGGCCATGTTGTAGGATACTCTCCCTCGGTTCTGTAGGCTGGGATTCAATCCACCACCAAGTCATACCAAATTCTTTAAAATATCTTCAATACCTCACTGATAATAACTCAGCACAAGAACTACGATCGAGGGACCTCGTCCCGAAGCAAAGAGTTTACGGGCACAGCACGTTTGATACACTCATAACGAAGTTGAGCAATGTCAATCCTGGTCAGTACCTTGATGACCTCTGGGAATACCAGATGCAGTAAGCAGAGCAAATGACCAGGAATGGGTCTTACTAACAACCGCCCGTGTATATCAACTGTTATTCTTACCCTCGACGATTTTATAAGAGCAAAATGACGATACATATTAAGTTTAGCTTAGTTTGATAGAAGGCCAGAAATGTGGTGCACTAGATCGGAATCGAACTTGACGTGCTTAGGAACGCCTTTATAAGTTAATTTCTGAACATTTGCACCACTTTCTGGCTTGCTTTCATGGTCCAAAAATATTGATAAAACAATATTACTTCCTGCATAAATTGATCAACTGCGCGTTCTTATTTTCGATGTTTTTATCCCTACTTTTCAATCGATATGTCAAGCTTCTCTCGGATGTTGCATCTGATTAAATTTCGTCTATCAAAACCTTTTATTAATAGGATCGAAATTTTGTAAAAATGATCCAAAGTTGGTGGGTTTTAAAGTTATAGATGTTTCAACTAACATCGGTAATCATCGAGAATTGAAATGTAGGTCATTCAAAATGTAATCAATATTAGCTTTATTTTTATTTCAAATGTCGTTTCCTAAACGTGAGTAGTCATAACTAAATGTGTTTAAATATATATATATATATATATATATATATATATATATATATATATATATACATATATATATATATATATATATATATATATATATATATATATATATATACACTCTCGCCACAGACATTGGATCTGTGGATTGTATCAGTTAACCGGAATCATTTGTATTAAATATTTAGCTCGTCGTCGAAGCACTCGTCTAAATGACTTCATGCTTAATGCCTGGCTCGTCTGCCATCATCTTGTCTTTCTTTGTGAATAATTTCAAATGGCTCCAGCTACTTTTTTTTATCCAATCGATAACCTGGAAATACCAACGTTGAAAATTAGTCAAATGCGTTTTTTTTCCCCACTTAAGTTTGAAACTACAGTTCATGACGAAATGCAGCTTTGTTTAACGGTCAATGTGACCCAAGTCTTCAAATAATTACTCATTTTTTATAAACAGTGATGAAAAATGGTTTGGGGAACTAGGTTAACGGTAGGCTGGCTTTTTGGGAAGTAGGTATACGGTAATATCTCTATTAGTAGACATTGAATATACAAAAAAAAAGAAAAGAAATTGAGAAGTAGGCATACGCCGTATCTTTACGTACCGTCTCATTTACACCACAATAAAAAAATAATTTCTCATTAATTCCGTTGTTTTGCAAGGAAATTTCCAGTGCTTCAGAAATTGGGTCAGTTGTTAAAAGTAATACACTGTGGTTATCATAGATTTTGTCCATTCAAGTCTGAACGTACATACGATCAAGTCCGCTGAAAACACCGATTCTCGTCTGAAGTTAAACAGTGTAGAACCATATCTGTACTCAGAAGGTAACCGATTAGACAAACCAGGTCCCGTGTACGACTTGTAGCCTTGACTAAGAAAAGAAAAGTAAATAACTTTACAGGTCTGGTTGGTCTCTCAATAGAAACCACCACAGGAGCAAAGTATTTTGACAGCATGCTGTGTTGGGAGAGATCGATTAAACTTTGAAATTATGGACTGATCAATGAAAAAGTCACTTCTCTCGGCCTTTGTTGGAGCGTTATCAATAAAAAAAAGTCCGAATTTTACAAAAGAAAGTATGAATGCTGCTCGACATAAACTAAGGGACCGATTTAGCATAAATTTACATCGCAAATTGAAGCCCTTTTTAAAAATCTATTTTTAGGGGAATTTTCAAAAAACAAGAAACGTATTTTCTAAACATAATGAGACGTGAGTGTTTAGATTTTCAGACCTCTAGCTCTACTATTGTGGCCCGTATGCACAATATATACATAGCCAGCAAAGTCAACCAGACCAACAGACGAACATAAAAACTGAAGAAACATACGCCAACAGTTTTGGTGACACTTTGGGTTGACGGTCTCTCATCGGACACAAAAGGAGAGGACATTTTTTTTTGCTTATTTGAAAATGGCTAACCGTTTGGGGTTGTTTTTTTCGTCCTCTTTCCTCTGTTTTCTTTCCTTTAATTTTTTGCTTTAATCAATTGAAAATTCAAATCAATTCTTTGGTTTCCCTGAATTAAAAAAGTCAGTTTCTTTACAAAAGATATCATGATTAACAATAATCGTTCTTTGGCACGTATTTGTGGGGACAACAGTAAATTACTTTCTCTTGTATTCAATATCCTTTATCAATGGCTGCAAAGGCAGTAAAACTCTCCCTTCTCGAATGCATTTCTTTGTATGTCATTGAACCGGAAGAGAATTCTTTGATCTATTTGAAAAAAAAAGAAAGGATGATTAGGAGTAGAAATACATACCCTATGAGTACTCATGTACCCGGACAAGGTAGAAATACTGGAAGTTGATCGAATATTTGAATGATATCTATTTGAAATAGGTTTTACCGTTAATATCGATCAAAATACTGCTTGTTTTTTTTACTTCATCAGGTGTGGTGCGAGTTTTCACCACAATATCTATTTATCCACTACACACACAAACACACACACAAACACACACACACACACACACACACACATATATGTATGTAGTGTGTGTGTGTGTGTGTGTGTGTTGGTCTAACACCGAGCAATATAAGAAAGTCGTGTTGTGCCAATCTTCTAAATGAGAAAAATCGTTTGTTATTGGTCAGGAATTACTGCACGCGTTACTGGCAAAATAAAGATGTCATGCAAATAGGTTGTTAATGATTTTACTATAAAATCCTTGAAACCTGGGGAACACTGATGATCAGGAAGTAATGAAAACTCTCTTGACAGAATAATGTGATAACATTGTTTATGTTTTGTTGAAGAAAAGCACTGCAAATAATTCCACTCGAGAAATATATAATAGTAGATGATGTTAAGATTGAGATGCATTATGATTCGTCCACATCTTTTTATTCTAGTTTTCTATCTATAATGTACTTGGGAAAAGCCTGAAGTCGCTAGGAGCTAACTCTGGATTGTATGAGCAGATGTTATGTGTGTTTGTCGGGGGTGGGGTGGGGGTGATCAACCTGGTTTATGCGAAGTTTTGAAAAAAGAAATCTCGCATGAGATGATCATTACGAATGAGATAGTCACACTGGACACAAGTTCACTCAATGGTATCTCACTTCTGGCTGGATCACCCTACGGAAGATGGTCTGTCTACACATGCATTGGTCTCTTCTGACTGGTTCAATGCCGTGCAATCGTTACTCGTGGTATTCAAAATGACTAGATTGTTTCCCAACTGACATTGTATTTGGTTTTGTGCTATATCTAACTAAGCTTTCTAAATATCAATATTTACTTAGCTTAATTACTTGGCACAACTAAGGAGTGTGTGTGTGTGTGTGCGTGTGTGAGTGTGTTTGTGTGTGTGTGTGTGTTTGTGTGTGTGTGTGTGTTTGTGTGTGTGTTGGGGTTGTCTGACCATTTGTGGTCAGAATCCAATAATTATGATTTCAGTGTCCTATGCAACTCCTTCATATTGCACTAAAAGAGAGTAAGATCAGTAAGTACATCCTGACACTTGCAGCAATACCAATGGAATTGGCATTTTTGCACGTACATACGGGTTCTTATACCAAAATGGCTGTGTGACACAGTTAAACTTCGTGGGAAGATGAATAGATACATGCTAAACTTAACTTAGTACACAAATGTTTGGTATCAAGTTAGGTTTGATGGTCACGTGATACTCACACATGTGATCTTGTGTCCTACTACGTTAAACTAAGTAGATATTTTGAAAGCTTCTCTGGAGTAATGGTCGGAATTTAGTATGAAAGAGAATCATAACAGAATGACCTTGAACCTCATTAAGGGACGTTTTGGGGGTAAATACGAGAAGCTACAAGAAGCAAAACAAAGATATCATTTATTACCAGGACGATTGTTCTGATCAACCAAAACCCCTAACCCTATCCCCAACCCTTAATTATTCTATAAAATTCTACAAACCTCTATATAAGAGCTATATGTAATTATTTTTCAAATTACATTCCCGGAAGCAGCGAGAAGCGAAATAAAGATATAATTTATTACCAGTGGAATTGCTTTACTGAAAGAATACCCGTAACCCCACATTCTTTGATCAATCACCACAAACCTTTGTATTAAAGCCTTTTTTCCTTTTAATTACGTTCCTTTTGCTTCTCGTTGAATCCAGTTGCTTCTTGTATTTTACTGTTTCCGTAAATACTATCAGAAAGTTCTGAATAAAATCTATGTAAGTTTAACTCATGGATGATCCCAGATAAAATGTCTTTTTGTCAAAATAAAGATCAAAACAGAAATCTGTAAATCCATATTTAAAACCGTTGGATTCCAACAATATTTTAAAAATCCTATTTGAAAAAAATTATAAAAATGCAGAATGAAAATGTTGAAAATATTTTTATTATCTATTCACATTGAAAGTACAGCCGAGTGCATAGAAGAAAGGTCACATGTTTTGTCGAGGTCCATATTCCATGATCAAATGTCAATATTGAGAGAAGGTCTTTTCCAGATTTGTAATTACACTTTCAATATATTTGAAGTCTTTGGAAATCAATAGGCTTATAGCAGCTCAGATTAGATATGCTAACCCACAAAGTCAGAAAAATTACTTTCCAGCAAATATTCATGGCATAAGAAAAGGGCCCAATAAAGATGGTTTTCTCTCAACAACGGATCAAATGAGATTAAATCTTCGTATTCCCTGGGACGAAATGATGTAAAACCATCTTTCCAAATTTGACTTTTACATTTATTATAGTTTTTTAAGTTTTTTAAGCTTCGAAAAGCTTTGATACATTAACTTTTGTTTGGCTCAGGGCCTTATTTGTGGGGGATCAATTGAGAATTGACCACAACACTTGCAATGATCAGTAGGACCCACTTGCTAACCATCACTGATAGACAGGAGCTCAACAGAGATATAGTAAGCTAAGCATAATCTGGATAAGGCTACAACAATCGGTTACGCAGTGAGAGTTGAACACACTTCGTAATGCTCTACAAGTCGAGCTAAATAACTAAGCTCCTCGGTCATTTGGCTGGGATCGTATTTTGTCTTTGAGCGAATGGGGATACTAACCTGGGTGATATCACCTCCCCACTGTATCAAAGATGAAGGGTCGACAGTCACCCGGAATGCAAAGATTGGACATTTTGTGTCTTTGCCCATATGTACGTACGTGAGACCCTGCATTAAAGTGACAATGTGCCATATTTGCCATCGTAGGGAGGCAAATACATATAATCTCTATAAGGTAAGCGCTCTGCAGATATTCATTGACTGGCTTAGTCAATACTCAGAGATTTACACAAGGCTGCAAGTGTTCGAGGGCTTGTCTGGCATAAGGCCACAATAGTTTGAAGGCAAGTGAGAAATGACTTCACTACCCTAAAAATAATCTGCAGGTCTAGTTTGCAAACCACCACTCTACAGCAGGCATCTTATAATGGAGTTCCCAGTGAGAAACGAAGTCACAATACTACCAATGGCCTGGGAGATAAGCATCATAACCATCATTCTACTGGAGTCAATCTTCAATGGAAAATCATGAAACAGATAAGTCAGTGGATGACATTCAAAGACGAATCAATTTTTACAATGAATCATACGATATGTAATTTTATTTGAAATTAATTCGTCAGTTTTTTCTTGTGTAAATTGCTTGGAACAAATTCTGTACCTTTTCCGAGCAAATCAAAAATTAGAAATTAAAAAATATGGCAATCAAATTAAAAAAAAACACAACAAAATTAGAAACTATGACAATTAAATTAAAAATAAGCCATGCAAATAAATAAATATGCCAAGTAAATTCGAAAGACTAAGGACCTGAATCGCAGGGTGAATTTTTGATTCAATTGTCGTAGTTTTTAATTTGTTTGCCGCATATCAAAATTTCTCAATTTTCATATTTTCAATTTTTTTTATTTGACTGTCGTGTTTTAGAATTTGGTTGTCGTATTTCTAATAAGCTTGCTTTACTATGATTTGCTCGGGACAAGGAAAAGAGTAGTCGATTCCAAAAATTTTCCTGTGCAGTAAACCATAACCACAAATGCAATCGCGTGGTATTTGAAATGAGTAAAAGATTATACACTTGTAGAAATATTTTGAAAGAGCCTTTTTCTAGACACGACATTTGAATGTTGGTTTGTAACAGGAGAAAAAAGTTTTCAATTCATTTCAATAGTTAATCAATTCCATGGCATTTCTGCATTGAAAAATTTGAAATGCTTCTCCATAATGAAAGAAAAATCACTGCATGTAATTAAATAGCATAGAAAAGACCTTTCCACAACAGGGATAACCATGAAAGTATATATATATATATATATATATATATATATATATATATATATATATGAAAACGTTTTTCTACTATTATTCGGATTTCCTAGATGGTGCATTATTCTTATTCATTTTTTGCTAGCAATATCTCAATCTAACTCGACTTGCTTTTTTTATTGCATTTCCGAGATCGTCATTCTACGATCGTAGTTAAGCAACATAATAATATGGTCAGAATCTAATTCTTTCTTCTCAGATCCACCTGGCTCGTAGAATGACTATCTGGGTCTTGCAATGAAAAGCAACTGAAATCAGATGAAAGGAATATTAGTAAAAATAATCATAATTACAGTTTCTGTTATACATGTACATTATATAAGTACAAATTGGCGTGGGGTTCAAATTTAAACATTTTCTTACAATTTTTCTTTAACCAGCACGTTACATCAGAGATTCTCTTGATTCCCAGGGAAGGAATTCCAATCAACGGAGGAATTTCAGTCATGAGATGTATAACAGTGGAAATATGAATACTAGATGATAATTCAATATATGGGAGGGAATGAAGAGACCAAGGATTTCAAAAAGAAGAATGTGATCTGAGAAACTCTTTGTTACACAGATACTGGTTAAATATATGTCTTCAGGTATTGATCATTTTAGACGTTTTTTTTTTACGTTTCGACAGTCAGGATCATTTTCAAGTGAAATCCTAATTATCGAATGAATGAAGTATTGAAATTGATTCGATTAGATTGGATAATTATCTTATTTTTCATCCCTCTTAACGTAATTGAGAATTCGAGCTATCGTCACCTATTCATTCCCTTTGGATGTTATCAGTTTAATAATTTCTGATTGGGTCGAGTGTAATCTTGATAGGAGCGGGGAGGAGGCCACCCTTTTTATTGTAATCTTTCAAGAAAAATAGATGAAGCCAACATTTCCAGAACGATACGGACGGGAAAAGCAACTTGTATTTGAACTGTAAAGCACCCTGAATAATAATTGAATTTTAATCTCAGTGACTTTTCTTGACAGCGTGTGTTAGGCCATCTTTTTGGTAGACTTGCAAACGACCATAGTGACATTCATCAGAATTCGATCGTAAGCTATGCACGAGCACATATTTTGCAACCAGCGCACAAAAAAATAATATATGTACAAAAGGTTAATAAACTAAATTAATGTTAATTAGGAATTATTTTAAAAAAATATAAGTATAATAGTATACCTTAATTACACTTATTGAAAATGGCATTTTAGCAATCTGTTATTTTTTTTCATCTAGTTTGTCGTGTTTTTTTAAATACTAAAGTTGTGATGGATGTTGACATCATACAATTAATACGCTTGTCACGCTTCCGACAATCACTAAAAATAATCTAGGAACGCAGACACTTAAATAAAGCATTTATGACTATGAAGAGGATATTTTTGTTTGTTTCTTTAATACGTTGTAGAATTAGAAGAACACTTATATTTAGAAACACTAATTAGTTTTTTTTGTGCTAAAATCACCTTGAAATTTTAGGTTTACATTTACACAAGCATTCTATGCAAACATAATTTTGTCATAGGAAGAAAATCATAATATAGGATTTTTTCGCAAAATGACAATTAAAAATTAGAGGGAAAATTAATCATGGCAGTTTAAATCCCTGTCTGGATTACATGCATTAACAAATGAATTTAATTCAAAGCGTGTTCAAAGTTCAAATAAATCATCGGGTCGAAAGGCGTATAAAGATGATAATATATTCTTCATTCAAATAAACACCTATGAGGATATTTTGTTTTCCTGTGTTGATTGTTAAATATTGTCTGCGTTCAAAGAATCTCCGATGCAATTGATATAATGTTCCATTAAAATGTTCTCGAAAGAGAGTGCATGTCAATACACTTTGTCAGCCTTTTAGGGTGGTGTATGGCTGCACATGTGTCTGTTGTAGGTGCAATGTGTTTTAAAAGGTGTTGAAAACTCATAAGGATTTAGTGGGGGGAAAGTTACTCACTGTCCATTGATGTGAGTAAATGTGGAGTGAAGATATCTCCAGAGAATCGTCAATGAACGTGCACAACAGACTGGTTACGTGGGCTGTTTTCTTCTTTTGGGAGGGGGGTTAGGGGGGATGTTACAGTGAATACCCATTTCGTTCGCTGAAAGTGGTCCGTGATTGGTCATTCATTCAAAAATGTATCATTTATTATCATTTTTGAATATTTTTCTGTTGCTGTTTTGGGAAACCCCTGAGGCCTTTTTTATACAAAATTCGTTCAACCTAATTTGATTGGTCCCAACATGACACCTGAAGATGATCAAAAAGTTGATAAAAGCAACATGCAGGAAATTGACCAATCTAATATTAAATAACAGCAATAAGTTATTTCAAAACAGATTTGACTGTTTTTCCTTAATCTCAATTTTTAATTGTTTTCAATGAGCCGAACCATAATGATACTCTTTATGACTGGGAGTATGCTTCATTGACATGAAAAATCCCGACCGTTACGAGAAATTACGATATCTAAGACCAATGGAGAATCTCTGGAGCTTCGCACAGAATGGATACACAAGAAAATAACAATGTGACAACAACATTTCTTATATTTATTAGTAAACTCTCTACAGTTTGACGAATTGTTTCGTTGTCTTTACATTGATAAACGCCAATAAATTGAACGTTTGTTCTTTCCGAATTATTTTTTTGCACATGTCACTCCTCCATCTCGTTCTAAACGTCATTTAAAGATAAAAATTACAACCCATCAAAAAAAAAATGCTACATAAAAAGAGGAGAAAGGAAAACGTGAAAAAAGAATAATTCGAAAAGAAAGTTCATTTAATACTTTTGTTCAAGGGAACAATCCAAACAGAATGGAAACCAGTGGCTTCTACCTAACTCGTGAATCGCAATAGCAGATCATTATAACCCAAGAAATCAACATTTTTTTCTCCTTAGTTTTTTTTAAAGGGGTTTGTCGGATTAAAAGAAATACTGGAATAACCAGGATTAATGCCCACATGACAACAATTGTCAGTCGGCGTAAATCAAACCGACGTAAAAAGGGAACGAAAACCCAAAGTGAGGATTTAAGGTGTGAAAACTAAGCCGGGGGAGATAATTACGCAAAGAACGTTTTATGATTTCCGGTTATAGAATGAAGTGTTAACACGATTCACAATAAAGGTACTTGTACATAAATATTTAGGAAAGGCTTGTGGCCAGCAGTGGACTTATAACGGCTGATGATAATGTTATGGCTCGACTCCATAGGTTAAGCCTTGATTTTGTATGACAACTATCAATTTGGGGGCCATCATTTCTATGGTAACGAATAAATGCGCGACCGGAAATAAATAATACGTTGCCATAGAAACGATGGCTTTAATTGAAAGTTGTATAAAAACTACTAAAAATCAAAATGAAGATAAAAAAAATAGTCAAATTCAATAAAAAAATTGTGTGTTACGATGATACATCATCCAATAATAATAATGAGATTGATAATAATAACAATAAGATTGCATTCGTAATAACAATTATTCTGCAGATTATAAAGCATACAAATATATAGTAAATGGTATCCGTCTCATGTTGTCTGCAAAAGAGCAGACATTTATTTGATTCTAAGGCAACTGTTTTATTCGAGTTTTGTTTCAGTCATAATTAAATTTAATATTGGATATTTTTCTCCGAAAACAACGACTACATAAAAATGATATTGTTCCAAACACACATAATTGCTCCGTACATTATTCGAACCCGTATCTCCATCTACAAAATAAATACACCTGATAACCGGAGAACACATCGACTGAAACATTGTGATAAAAGCAACAAAAATGAATATCTCATTCGTCTTATTTCTATTACTCCTGGTCACAACTTCTATGAATGCTGAGTAAGTAGGATAGATCTGCTTACGTATTATACGAGCGTCAAATAAAGACCTGGCAATTGGGATAAGTAGCAAAATATACCAAATGAAGAAAATAATCATCAGAAATTCATAATCACAACTGATAATTCTCCATCTAAGAAATTCGAAGACTATAGCATGAAGATATCAGTCGAGATAACGTTTGGAATAATATAAATACATCTTAGAACTTTAGCCAACAGTCATTGAAAACAAACTAATCAATACACAAAAAACAACAACAAAGAATAAAACTACTAATTTCATTTAACGACAAACATTGGTTAAATTATTCATGATAAAAAAAGAAAAGTCAACACTACAAAACATCGTGATACTTTTCTTAATCTCTGTTCAGCGAATACTGAAATAGATAAAACAATTGTTCATTTAAAACATTACCAAAACAGTCAACAAGGCAATAGTGTAATCCAGGGCTTCTCAAAGTATAGATCAGGACCCCTCCGGGGATCGTGTGTGATTATCGTAGCAGAAATATTTAGAAATCTTTTCTGTCAAGTTTAATTATCTAACAAAAGTTTTCCTTTTCTTTACACAAAATGTATTCTTACTGGTCCAATGCTATTCGCTAATTGAAGAAATGTTACTTTTTAGTGATCTATTTAAAAAAATGATATTTTTTCTCGTAATAAACACCATAAAACATACAGATTTAGAAACGTGGCAATTTTTTTAATAACTTGCTAGGTCGTAGATGATGGTGTATTTATTTTTTTAAATATTTATTCAATGTTAGAATACGACTAAAGACTAATAATACATTGTCTTAATGCCTATAGCTTTTATATCTGTGAGTGACGCATCACGAAAATTTCTTGTTTTGTTAGAAGGAGTCGCAGAAAATTTTGTCTCACCAAAAAAAGAAGCCCTGGTGTAATCTACGTGTATTTCTCCTAAGGGTCGAATCAAATTCTACAAAAATAATCAATCTTCTGATCAAATCAACGTTTTTTTTTCTTGGTCGATTTGACCGCTAATTTGTGAAATCGAGACATCTTGAACCGGTTATTTGTCGTGGATATGTGGAGATCGTTCATCTTGCGGTTCATATCCTGTACAATAACTGACTGCCGAGCCGTGATTCGGGACGCAGCTGACCAGCCGTGAGTGACAACCGTACTGAACATATGTAGACGAGAGTGGACATCCCTTTTCAGGGCCAATCCTAGTGTGCTTTCGAACTGAGATAACTGCAACAAGATCCGGAGTTCTTGCCGGTCCCGACTTGAGAGATACGCCGAATCAAGACGTTGTCTAACGTAGGCTGACATTGATTGTATATTCCCGTATTGCTTATCAACTTTATCTCCAGCGACCGGAGATTCTCCCCCAGTTTCGGACTGGTCGTTATTGCAATGTGTCGTTTGGTTTTTGTCAAGCTCCGATTTCTGATCTGTTTGAACGGTTGACGAAGGCAAAACCCCGTTGCTTATGGGACTTGAGGGGACATCCTCCAGATCTGACCCATAATAATGCGACGGTGTGCTGTGTTGGGCCGCTTCTTCCTGGGTTTTCATACTTGGATCGATCGGGGTTGAAGAGCGTGAATCGAGACGAGATATTTCCGGTGAACTCGTGGGTCGACTTCCTGTATTGTTCAACCATTCGTATTTAATCAAGTTGACCGCTGATCTATCGTAGCGGTATGACCGTTGCTTGGCAGGTGGGGTTTGCCCAAAGCATTTTATCGTTGAAGACTGGTTGCTGCTTTGAGCTGTGAGCTTGCTTGTCGATCCTGACGCTACAACTTCTTCGACGCTCTGCTCAACTTGAATCTTCTTGCATAAGCCCTCATTTTGCCGAATCAAATGTCGAAAAACTTGATCCAACTTCGATTCTAAGTTAGCGAGACGAAGCTGTTGAATCGGACTCAAGTGGGTGAGAATGCGGTCAAGCTTTACTTCCAGGGCGGTCAGCCGACCCTGTTGAATGGGGTTCAAACGTTGGAGGATCTGATCCAGCTTCGCCTCGACGTTGGTCAGTCGAAGATTGGTCTGAGCTAGCTCTTCCTGCAGTTCAACGATCTTAGTATCGTCAGAAACAATTACCTTTGACATGACGATTCAAATGCACCGGTTGTATCAAGATTTCATGAGATAAGTATAAAAAATGTTGTGGTTTTTGTAAATTTATTTGAAATTAAAAAAAAAAAAGAAAAAAAAGAAGTTTCATAAAAATAACGAAAATTCCAGATTTTTAGCGGTCTTTGTAGAGATTTTTATACTTGCATTTAAAAAAAAAATACTTGCATAGTACCCGTCATAATATCAAGATTATTTACGTATAGATTGGCACTTCTGTCTAAAATCAGAGTATCCGAGGGATCTGCCTCGGATCAAAATATTGTTCTTCAGCACTTCTACCAAGGTTCAAAGTGCAGCAACTGCATGCTCGTTAAAAAGTGTTAGTACACAAAAAATATACACATTTATGCACATTGCTTTTATATATATATGGCTTCTTTTGTACAAATCATTAATTCTGTTTGATAAATTTTGGATTTTTTAAAAAGATTCCAATGAAAAAAGTATTTTCATTTGAGTAGTTTTTGGTCTCTTTCCGCTTGTAATCCCTTTTAAAAAAACATCATTTTATCTTAATTTTAGTATTTTATCTTCTTTATAATTAAATTCATAATCCTGTAGTCATAATTTAAATGATTTGTCAGCGGGAAAACAAGAAATCGCAACAGAAAAAAAGAAACAAAAACAGAAAATGCGGGAAGAAAATTGAGATTTTTTTCAGCTTTTCTGTATTCGCTTTTTGTATTATTTTGATGTCCAACTTTTTAGTTCATAATTTTCTTTTTTTCTTTTTCTTTTACTTATATTTTCTTTTGTTGTACCTTCCTCTTTTCTAAATCACAGTCATTACGTGCAGATCACATGTCGAAATCGTCACGTTTTTTAAGCACGAACAAATTGCACAGGTTGTCAGTTCATAAATGTGACGTCACACTGAGTGATCGTATCAACACAGTTGTTACTTTTTTAATGGTTCAGCTAAGTCTTCGTTTTCCTTCTTTTTTTCTCTCTTTCGTAAACAGATATTTCATTTCCGCTGCAAATATAGCCTGTTTACGTTTTTCTTTTCATTTATTTATTTACATTTGGTATGTTGATTTTTCTCGACAATTTATAGATTCAGATCTGTGTGGGCGTAAGTGGTAAACAGGGCAGGATCTTATCAAAATGTACAAAAAAATCATTCATAAATACAAAAGTATTCTCTATCAGTAATGATAGGAAACGAATTATCTGATTAATTTTAAAAAGAAGCAAAACAAAACAAATGTTTTCCTGCGCATGCGTATGGTGATATAATTACGCGGTTATTCTTGTAAGTGGCCACGCAAACTAACATGTAAAGCGAACGATGAAAAAAAATTGAAACAATCTCTTTGTTCGATTCTCCGAAAACAAAAGCATAAGAAACCCAAATAAACCCTTATTGCCGTGAAGAGAGGAAGTTGGGATTTCGAATATTTCCATACAAATATGATTTGATCATGAAAAAATTTAATTTTTTTTTCTTTTTTCTTTCCGAAGCGCAAGTGTTATGTTATATCAGAATGAGGACTTAGCTGAAATCTAAAAATTGCAGAGTTCATGTTCAGTGACACAAACAAAAAAATTTTTCGACTAAAAATAAATAAAAAAAAATGGAATTAACAAAGGAATTATTCATGTTGTGATTTTTTACCTGGAAGTTGAACTTTATGACTTGAAAAGTTAAAAACAAACCCAACGTCTTTTCGTTATTCGACGAAATATGAAACAATTAAACAATCCAAATAATCGGGAGAGAGAAATTAGAATAAATATCCAAAGACTGGAGAAAGTTTCATAACCAGACGACACTTCGTCCTAGAGCTAAAATCCGCGCAAACCACTTGACATGTCTCTGGTTAAGTGACAAATCATCACTGCTATTTTTCGTTTAGTTCCGAATAGTCCATGTCCTGAGCTATCTCCAACTGCGGTGATCAGTTTTGTTTGATACAAACGATTGTTTTTCTTTTCAAGCAGTTGTAGAGGGTAGGCATAGATCTTGCAGAAGTAGAAGTCCGCTGTTCTCAGTCTAACGTTACAACTCCATTCCGTGTTTTATAGCAGGCAGCACATTTACGTGTTGGTACGTGCGAGAAGAATGAAGTCTTCAGTCGATCGTTCGAAGCGCGCTAGATGCTGACAGCAACAGACGAGAAAGATGAGGATACAAACCAACAAAGAGGAAGAGGGAAAGTCGGTTGACGAGAAATATTGAAAGAAGATGCCGCGGATATTCTATCGAAATTGGCCGGCGGTGATTGAAAGAACGGGAAGGAGGTGGGCGCACGCGCAATCATGCATGAGGGAATGTTGTGTAAACTCGATGATGCGTGAGGTACGAGTAAAGCGTGTGGTGTGCGTGTGGGGTGGAGGGGAACTTTAGAAGGCATCTGGAATTTTTCTGCGTATGAGTGCAGCTTCAGATGCATCATGTGATCAAATAGACTTTTAATGTGTTGTACGATGTAATGTGAATGTATGCGTGCGACTACATGTTGAACGATGCATGTTTGACTGCGTCACTCACGTGGAAGATTCTCTGGCTGAGTGCTTATTCTGAGTTATCATTATTATTATTATTATTAATCATCATCATTATTATAATTCGAGCATCTACATGTTAACACTAGATGTCTGGTGGTCACCGCTGCAGACAGATGACATTGAGTCTCCTCAAGACCCTAGCCCTCCTCTCAAAATCCCTGCAGTTCAAAACAATGCTATGTTGTGATATCTATTATAAAATAAAATCCGAAATATATATATATATATATATATATATATATATATATATATATATATATATATATATATATAGAGAGAGAGAGAGAGAGAGAGAGAGAGAGAGAGAGGGGGTGAAAAGCCGAGATAGAACCGGAGTTTGTTGTGTATATGTAGTTGTTTATTCTATTACGAACATGTTCCAAAGCGAAAAATCCCCATCTTTAGCGGTAGATGGTTATGTAGAATTAGTAAAACGCAACATTTCATTTGAAGTCAACCCGGCTGCTATGGGTCAGTGAACAGGATTAGTTGACTGAGAATTGGTTACTTGCTTGTGTGAGTAGGGTGTTCATCCAGAGGCAAGGTCTTCAAGAGACAGATTGCCATGGGGACATTTTGGGTGGGGATAGAAAGGGTGTAATAATATCAAGGGATTAAAACTACGAGGAAGTGATGATTGAAAATTCTGGTTGTAAAGAACTATTTGAGAGTTAATAGTTTTATTATTAGGAAATAAAGTGATTAAAGGTTCTTACATTATTGTTGACATTCTCATTGTGACTTGAAAAAATTCTTTTATTCGTTTTCAAAGTTTGTTTATTTATTTTATTCTTTTAACGTGGTTATAATTTTCAGGACTTACCCTTGGGGTCCCTATAAAAAGATATTTTTGTTTTTTGTGTATATCATGATATTTAGGCTTATAGGTGTATGTTAAAGCTTGTGGGCGGTTTGGGTGTTCTGTAGTGATGGTGATAATCTTATGGGTCGGAGTTAGGTGTCAGGTTGTTAAATCTCATATTTAGTCCATTAGGGGAAGATTTTGTTGAAGTGATAACCACATATTTTCATGATTCTTAGGCATTTTTGTGTCCTTTGTGTAATCTTCTCCATCCTTTCGCCTGATAGGCAAAAGTGCTGCTCTGTTGGGAGTAAATTGTATTTTGCACGAATATGAATCGTGAAGTCCATCGGTTGCCGGCCGTTCTTGCAATATAACCAGCTCATTGCCATTTGAGTTTCCTGATGGTTTCTACGATGTCTCAGATTTCTGTTTTTCCCTGATAAATTGTGTTGTCTTCTGATCTCTCCACGAGAGGTTGAGTATGATTTTTTCATGTGCACGTTCCATGGGTCTCAGTTTGAAGGTCAGTCTCTTGGTTAGATTTCATGTTTCAGCTCCATAGGTGACTACTGAGAGGATGCATTGGTTGTAAATTCTTCCTTTTATATATATATATATATATATATATATATATATATATATATATATATATATATATATATATATATGCACACTAGGTGACCCCCCAAGGCTAAGGATTTGGGGGACTGTAGTCGCTAAAAAATAGTTTACACAAATCTGCACTTTGTAAGGTGTAGCCCCCTTCGTAAGAAAATGCAAAAATGGACTTTTTTTTAGAAAATGTCAGAATTGTCCTGATCTAGAATTGACCTTAAATGGTCACCAGAGACCATTGCAGTCTATCCAGTGTTCATCCTTGGGTCATGTTACACTCGTAAGCAGTTTAATATGCTGTTACATCAAACTAGTTTATGATATGAAGATTTTCAAATAAGGTATGATTCAGTAAATAAATGGTTCAAATCCACGATCTTTCATTGGAACCTAAGGTTGTTGGATGCAACCTACTCCGTTGGTTTTAATGCCTGAAATAACCTGACTTTAAATTAACCTCCAGTGTTCATCAGGGGATCATTGCAACCAACTTGTAGCAAGTCAAAGCTGGGGCAGAGGCAGAGTGTTATATATATATATATATATATATATATATATATATATATATATATATATATGTGTGTGTGTGTGTGTGTGGTCCTATGCTTTCATTTGATATGGAAAGAGCAGATAATATAGTAGAGTTTTGGCAGTCTTACAAATTTGCAACTTTCAAGGTGCAGCTGTCTCCGTTAGATCTGAAAATGCCAAAATGGTTCTGAGCCGAAATTGACCTTTAGAGGTCGCCTGAGGTCATTACCATCTATACTATGTTCATCCGGTGCTCAAGTTACCTTTATACACATTTTTTCAGCTTGTAGGGTGCAATCGTTTAGGAGTCTCATGAAACATGAAACAAGCATCCATCGTCTTTATAATGTTGGATATAAAGTAACTCATTTAGTCCAATCATTGTTCAAGACCAATCATCACTTAAGAGTCCAACACAGGGCCTATGAGATGTTTGTCTAGAGGGGCCCAGGAGTCCAGAGGAGCATGGAAGTTAAGGAGGGGGAATCAGGGCCAGCACGTATGTATTTATATAGATGTAGTGTATTGGTCTGTGTATGTTTGTGTGTAGTGCAGTTAATTCAAATTATTTTTCACTTTGACATTTCTCCTACATTTTTCATTCTGCATTTTTGTTTGTTTGTTTGTTTGTTTGTTCATGGCATTTTATGCATTATGGTCATGTGTGTCTGGCAGTTGACTTGCTTTCTCCATGTTTCTACTTGAAGCAAGTCAAAGCAGTGGAGGTGGCTATTTTGGCGGCATTGTTTTATTTGTAATGTAAGGGACGGGATTTCAATTAGAAAATAAAGGAATGATTGAGAGGAGAGGAGATTAAAGAGAGAGGGAGAAGATAAGGAAGAGAGAAAACATGAGTTGAGTGGCAGAAAGGAAGGGGCAATAAGAGAGAGAGAGAGAGAGAGAGAGAGAGAGAGAGACAGAGAGAAAATGGAGGCGAATAAAGAGAGTGAGACAAAAGGGGAGAAGGGGGGGTGAATGAAGGAAGTGGAAGGGAAAAGGAGCGAATGAAAAAAAAAGAGAGAGAAAAAAGGGTCGAATGAAGAAAGAGAATAATTTTGATGAAGGTTACGAAAGAAAGAATAAATGAATGAAAGACGAATCAATAACCATTATCGATCAGTCCTATACCCCCTTCTCCCTCATCTCAAATTCTTCCCTCCCCCTAACTGTTTTTTAAGGCTGTTGTTATGCCTTATCAATGCAACATTTTGCACATTGTGGGGCCATCCGCAACATTCCAGGCCTCCATGGACACCCCCTCTAATTGTCGGCAGCCCCAACATCAATACAAAGAATAAATGCGTTCAATCTTCGCAATCAATACTATTCCCGCGTTCCCATTCTGACTATATTAACCCTCTGGTAATTGACTGGATGAGGTTCGCAAAAAAAGGGAAGTAATTAGTATAGACATTGTACATGATGAAAGCGTAAAGCATAAATTACTCAGACAATTTGGAACAATTACCAAAACTTGATCATATAAGACTGTATTTTATTAAATTTAACTGCAAAGGACATAATTTGGGGTTAGTGTTTAGGGTTAGCGGTTACGTTGCAATTGACAAAAATCATTAAGTATTTTTCTCCTCATTTGTAACACTAAAATGAATATACAGTCGAAATTGATATTATGAAAAGGATTTCTCATTTGTTCCAAATTTACGCTTTTATAATGTACTGGGTCCATACTAATTAACTCTCTTTTCTGCGGACCTCATTCAAACGATTGCCATCCCTCTCCTCCAATACTACTACTACTACTACTACTACTACTACTAATGATAATAATAATAATAATAATAATGATGATGATGATGATGATAATAATAATAATAATAATAATAATAATAATAATATATATATATATATATATATATATATATATATATATATATATATATATATATATATATATGTTAATGTGTAATTTTTAAGGAGGAAAAAGTGAAGGAAAACTTTCCCCCCACATAATGGTTCAAATGGGGAGGAGGTCAATTTCACCTCTTTTAAAGAGTCGAAAGTGAATATGAACTTTTTACATCTTTAAGGGGTCAAATTTCATAAAATCCCTATTTTCATAAATAGCATGGTAATGCTTGAGTTACTTGTCATTTGTACTGTGGCCTCGTATCAAACTAAGCTAAATTTAGTAAATATGTTCTTCTTTAGTATTTGCAGTGTATACATAGCTTAGTTCGACAATATCTATAGTGCATATACGGCTCAGTTTGTCTGTTCATTGAAACTCCTCGAAAATATGTGCACACAATATCCTCAAGAACGTAGAACTACGAACAAGTGTGCGCGCGTGTACACACACACACACACACACACACATGCATACACACACACACATGCACACACACATACACACACACATACACACAGACCAGCACAACTTCGAATGTGCTATAAATACATTCATTTATGATAGCACTATGTGAATTACAGTCACACAAAAACTGGTGTATATATAGATAAACACATACACACATCTGTATAAACAAACACACGAACATACACATCTCAGATCGCATACAAAGATCTGCATATTTGTGTCATATTGTGAACTCCAATACTCCCGCTCCCCAAGTCCCTGACTCACGCATCTCAACATCAGCCATAAGCAGCCCCACCCATCAGATCGGTTTAATGTATCAATACTCGATCACATTTAGTCGACCTGCTGTCTTTGTCTAACTCGGAATTCCGTAGAATGCCTAAACGAACATAGAAAATAGGATTCCAGAATCCAAGAAGACCTGAGACGTTCGCTAAATGGAAATGCAGACGAGAGACTCTTTGGCTTGTATTCAAAGAAAGTTAATGGAAGAATTAGTCGTATTTTTCCTCATCATTTGGCAAGAATTACTACACAGATTTTTTATTGATTTTATTTGTCAATTTATTAATAACATCATTCATTTGTTCACGTTATTCTTCTTCCATTTTTTCTTTTCTCATTATAATCTCGTCTGAAGAGATCATCGTGGCCAAATGGTAGAGTGCTTGTCTGCGGTTCAGTAGGCCGAGGTTCAATCAAAAGACTATAAAAGTCTTACTCAATGTATCTCCGCTAAGCACTCAACACAAGGACTGGGATTTAGGAATCCCTCCCCAAGGCTGAGGGGTTACTGCTAAACCATGTTGGATACACCAGTTCTCCTGAGATTGCTGATCAGTACCTAGAAAGCCTGATCAGTACCTAGAAATATAGGGGAACATCAGGCGCTGTAAGCAAAATGAAGCCTCGATAGGTTTGACAAGTCAGAAATGGGTCTTATTAACAATTGTCCATGAGTACTTAACTCTGCGATACCCTCGGTGAGGGTATAAGCGAAGAAGGATGATACATACGCACATACACCTTAATCTTCATTGTAAAGGCAATGACCTCTTGCGATACATATCGATTATTACCACCGACATCATCATTTTACACGAGACTCTTCGATACTTTTTTCGTTTTACCTGCTGATTTTTTTAGTTATGCTGTCGTCTGGATTGCTCCAGTTTTTCCTTGGGTTTCCAGTTCTCACAACCTCGTTGCAAGGCTGTTGGGAACTGTTCCAAACTCTCCAATAATGACGTGACCAGTTGTTCCAAAGTTCTTTTCTGTTCTCTGACATTTTCACAACTTTTCCGTTTCTTTCGATGTTATTCTGTCATTCACTGGATCCACGATGTCTTCTATATGACGGGTCTTCTCTTTGTTTACGATGGTTAAGTATGGTGCTCTGGTCTGGATTTATAATTTTTCATAACTGCATCATTCGTACTGCTTGGTAGTTCTTTCAAGCTTAGATGAGGTCGTGTGGCTTCTCTCAAGCCCTCCTCTCCTCGTTCTCATAGACCACAGTAATACTGCAGTTTACAGTTTCACACCAGGTACCCGGTAGTCATTGCTGAAGGCTGAGTGACAATAAGTCTCCTCAGGTCTTCAGTCAACATCTGTTCTTTCCTTTGCCTATCATGCCAGTGCTGCAGTTTACGTTTCCGCTTTCATTTCCCATCCTCTGTTAGGTCACTGTTAACAATTAGTGTTGCAGTCTTTATATTTCTAGCACTTTCCTGTGTCCGTGCAATTCCTAGCAGTGCTGTGGTCTGTACCGTCTCAATCCTTCCCTCTATCCCGATCTCCCCCAGTCTTGCCCTCAGTGTCTTTGGGACTTTCATGTTCCACATCTTCTTCAGTTCTCTTGCTAGATCTTGGTATTTCCCAGTTTTTCACTCTCCCTCCTCTTTACTCTGTGGTCTGCTGGTACAGCTACGTCCACTATTTGGCAGGTTTTCCTCTTCTTGTCTACAATTACCAAGTCCGGTCTTCTTGCCTGGATGAGATGGTCGGTTTGGATGTCAAAGTCCTAGAGTAATTTGTGGTTTCCATTCTACAGGGCTGCCTCTGGTTTGTGCTGATACCACTTCTCCACATGGTTGAATCCCATTTGTTTGCTTAGTTCCCAGTGTATCATCGTTGCTACTCTATCGTGTCTATGCTTATACTCCTTCTGGGTGAGTTGACTACATTCACTAGTAATGTGGTTTACAGTCTCATCTCTTTCATTGCACATGCGGCATTTGCTGTTTGTCTGTATTCTGTCGATTTTTGTTTTTATGTAGTTTGTCCTTATGCTTTTGTATTGGGCTGCCATGATGAGGACTTCCGTTTCTCTCTTCAGGTTTCCTTTTTGTTACCACGTCCATGATTTCTCGTCTGCTACCTCTTGTATCTGCCTTTTAAACTCTCCGTACAATTTTTTCTTTTCCCATTTTTCTTTTCTTGTTTGTTGTGCTGTTCCATTGTTTTCTACTTTGTTGTTTGTTGGGCTGTCTCTCGCACTCTTTATGATTTCTTCACTATTCGTTTGTACATACCTTTCTAGGACTGCTTTAGCTCTCTGGACAATTATTATTATAGTTTTCATACCAGCAGCAATCAGTGGTTTCCTCCGGAGATCAATTGACAGCAAGTCTCCTAGAGAATACAGGACCCCCCCCGTATTATAACCGTCTTCAGAAATGCTATAATCTGGGTAGTCACAGTTATTTCCCTGATTCCTAGTTTTTTGAGCCTTTTTGCTAAGCTCTATGGGGCTGTTCCCAGGGCTCCGAATACTACTAGCACTACCGTCACCCCCATTTCTTATAATTTCTTCAGCGTCATGTAAAGGTCTAGATATTGATCCAAGTTTCCACTCTATTTCCGCCGGGACAGCAAAATATACTATTTGACATGATCTCTTTCTTTTTTCACTCCAACAAGATCTGGTCTTTAGGACTGGATTCAATGGTCTCTTTGAATCTAAAAGTCCCTGAGAATTTCGTGCGTATCATTTTATAGGATAGACTTTGGTCAGTGTATGTACCATTGGTTTACAGGGTCAAAATGTTGTTGCTTACCCAAATACCGATGTTCACCTTCTTCATCCAGTCGGTCCTTTTCTTGTACATCTTCTGGGCTAGTTGGCTGCACTCACTCACAATCCAATCGATTATCTCATCTTTATTTTCGCATTTTCATTATTATTATTATCATCATAATCCAGACATTTTATGAAATAACCTTTTTCAGGTTCCAAATCTTTGGAAGAAAGAAGTCGAGAGAACACCTGCTTGAAAGAATGTTTTTGAATCTCTTTCCTTCAGAATATGCCATTTTGAGATACACGTGGGCCTATTTTGTTGATAATACGCAAAACATATTTTTGTTTCTTTCTCCAATGTACTTCCTATTCTTCTTCTCCTCTTCCACTCCAATAACAACAACATATTCATAACAATATTAATAATAACGTTGTTGTTTTATAAATAATACAAAATGATTTTCGTATGTCTGAGGATATTGATTATATTTTTGTGTTCATTCAAGCATGGGAGCGAGATAAAGCTAGTTTTTAAAACGTTTTTCTTTCTTCTTCTTCTTCTCCATTCAGTCCTTTTTTTTGATTGTTTAGAAAAGCTTTGCTTCATACAGCACACGTTCGAATGGGAGGAAATGGAGGTAGATCAAGCCTGGCTGCTGCATGGTTATACTCTACTCCTACTTCAATTCCAACAAAAGATGATTACGGCAACTTTTCTATCGTATATGTAGAGAATTCATAAAGTTTGGCACAGTTAGTATGAGAGTCGCCTACTAATCGATTGGATGTGATTTCAGATCCCGGTAGAGAAACGTTAATTCTTTATATCGGTTTGGTTTAACTTGGAGGGATAGACAGACTGAAGAGTTGTAACTTGACGACCAGACAGAGAGAACCTTACTTTGCGTACATGGACAGATACGCTGCTGTGATGTTAGAAACGAGATGCTATTGAATCAGTTTGATTATTGTGTGGTCGTCGCATTCACAATGAATGCATGTTCTAATTTGCAAAATCACCCGGGTCTCTCAGGTTACAGTCCAGATTTAGCTCTATCTCTATAAGGTCGATGCCAAATTTCTAAGAGACATTTTGAGCAATGTTAAGAAAATCTCAGAAGCGTCTTGAGTCTATCCGGTTTTTTATTGCTTGTGTATTCAGCCGAATGCAGTACGTCGTTTATAAGGCATCATGAGCCTAGATAGACTATTTTCTCTCGGTAATACTAAAGGTTGAACATTCCTCCGGGAGACTTTGTATATATACTAACTGGAATGGCCGTACAGACAAAGATGGAACTAGTATGTTTGGTATTGTTATCATTGACTACTTTCGCTAGCAGTTAATATTCGTGTGGTTTTTAACTACTATAACTTAATTTTTAGAATGGCAGTTATCGTCAATGTTGAATCTCATTCATGCATAAGCACCCTCGTTCATTCCTACCTTTATTAATTACATTGCAAAAGTGGTTACTAAGTTAGAAGAGAAATGATGAAATAAGTGAGGAACCGGTACAGTCGCTCACGCTTTTATGACGTCAGGAATAGGGCTCCCAAAGCTGGTCCCCCTCTCCAGATCTGGGGTTTTCACCAATCAGCTGCATTTATATTTTGTAACGAGTTTATAAATGTGAGTTTTTTTATCCGTCAAATAAATAAATTCTAGAAAATGTTTTTGAAATATTTAAGAAAATATCTTCAAATGAGCTGTTGATTTATCACCATTTTGAACGAATCTCCTATGATAGCTGATACTAAAACAGCACACCTATTACTAAGTGATGATAAAAACGTTGGTATGAAATCAACAACTGACAAAAAAGAAATAATAAATAAACTAACAAAACAAAAACAAACACCAAACTCAAATCTTGGAGTTATTAATAAAAAAATTCGTTTTGTTTATTAAAATAAATTGAATAATAGAAGTGATTCCTTTGATCTAGATATAAAAGTAAATAAAATGCAGTTATATTTCCAATCGAAGTTGATATTTTTACAGTTTGGGTTTTTTTCTCTTGTGTGTCCTTTGTGAACCTTATCCAGGGTTTCCTTAGAATCTCATTGGCTGCGCTTATCTGGGAGGGATATAGTCAGGTCATCAAGAAAGGGCTGCAAAGGAGCCATTCTCACCCTAAAGCATATCGTTTTCATATCAATTTCCAGGACTTGAATTTGGTTGTTTTCAAAAAAGTAAATTCCTCTCTCTAGTCTGTAATTGTAGAGCCTTTGACATGTTTGAGATACTAATGCATTGCTCATTCCAAAGGTGCAGGCTTAGAAATGACTGGACGTTACAGTGTGTGGGGCAGCCAGTCATAATTGTCATGTAAATTTCTTTCTGGTCGGTGTACAAAACTACGGCTTTGAAGTATTTGGTTACTTTTCAGTGCTATCAATTTCGGTATTTCAGATATTTTAGATAAATCTTAAGAGCAAGAGTGATGATGTGCAGAAACTAGAGAAACAATGATCCGCTGGAACATTGAAGGGTTCTTCATACCATGTTGACTACGGACTCGAAAATTGGCATCAGTACTCCTCTAGACCGCTTTTAAAAATGTTTTTGATTTCCAGAAAAAAAACACAACTTTTGGGTGTCTTATTTTGATGGTTTTAAAAATTCCATTTTAAATATTTTCCGGTAGAAAACATTGACGTCAAAAATTTATTTCTGGTCATTTTTATTTTCGTAGGATTTTACATAACTTCAAAATTTGATACTATGATCGTTCAATTATTGACTGTGAGGAGAGTTTTATTAATCTTCCTTCATCAGATTTCTCGAGAACTGCTGATAGATTGAAAAACAAACTGAGAACTTCAAAAAACAATACTGCATTGCATTAAGTTAATCTGGCGGATTTCAACTTTGTACAATGGCCAGTTGTCGAGAAATCACGGTATAGAGACACCAATTTCTTCAATTGTACTTAGATAATTGATAAGCAACAGAATTAAAAAAAAACATTACAAAAAAGTAAATTTCTTGGAGTGAATTGAAACGGAGAGTTGTTGCCACAAGCAAGATAAAACAAACATTCTTGTGGTCTTATACTTTCATCTATCAACGACAAAAAAGTGAAACCTTAAGTTTTAGCAGCAAATGAAAAATTACACGATAAAAACGTTTTGTTTTTAAAATTTAATCCTGGAATTGTATTCATTATATGGATAGACTGGAAGGAAAAAATTACTTACTGGTCATTACTTGAGCACAAGTTTCGTAACAAATGAAGCATAAGCAATTAATTGCTTAACTATAATATATCTACCGGAGCCAGGGCATTTTAGGTTAATGAGGTTCCCTCTTATACAAAAATGTAATTCTGAAATAAACGTGACACAACGCACACTATCTGTAACAACTTTCAAACATGAAATATAAATTGAAAAATAGATTTAAAAAAATCACTAATGTAAGCAGTAATTCTATTTCATTTAAAGCAATTGAAAGCGTCATAATGAAGTGAATTTCGAGCAGTATTTATTCATTCCTTATCAAAGGAACTCATTTTAAATTATATTTTCGTATGGTGGGCCTGGGGGCAATTGTCCTTTTATAAACAAAAATGAAAAGAAAAAAAAATCATTTTTGTGCATCATGGACAGAAGGAATATCAACTAAAATGGTAAAGTTAGCTGATTATTCTTGGTATCAAGAAACAAAAACGAAGAAGAAAAACAATTTCGTGTAAGTGCCTTGCAAAGAGCTTGTGAATTTCATAGAAATCTGATAATTATTTTGTTTTCTGTGGATAGATTTTGTTTTACCAAGGATTATGTCATTTAAGTGGCAAATTCCTAAGATTTCTCTACGCATTTATGTCAATTGTTTTTAAGACAAGGGAATTGTACAGAAGGCAAATCAGTTTTTGCACAAGAAAATTTTAGTATTCTATATGCTGACAAAAATAGAAAACTTGTATCTCATCATCATCAAAATTCATAAAAGTAAAAAATGGCCTTAATTGTTTACTATGATCAGGACTTACATCCTAAAATGGGCCCTCGTACTAAGCCGATCCTGCGAAGGCGAGGGAAATGAGCCGAATAGGTTTTGAAATGAGCAGAGCTCAGACCAAGCTCATGAAAAGTTATTCCGAAACATCTCACAAATATCTTCGTTTGTGGTCACGCCTCGCTCGTCTGCTGACGTGACACTGGCGATATGTCAGCTTGAAGCGCTTCAAATTTCACACGTAATTCAGCGGCCATATTCGTTGCATCGACAGCCATTATTCTTAACCTAGCTCTAACTACCAAAGTCCAATCTTTTCGGTTAAATAAAGAGGCAAGTTCTGTCTTAGCTATAGAAACTTCATTTGTATCCCCCATACAAACTGCCGGCTGTATTTTAGACCAAACTTTATTTTTAAGATGGCCCTAGAATTTATTCCCAAAGACTGCCCTGTTAGCTCCCGCATAATCATTAATGATTACTGGCCCCGAAAATTCTTCACAACCAGTAAGGATGTGTTGAATTTCCAGTAAACTATCTTGTTAGGTTTTGCCTTACCTAAATTTATTCAGGCCCTCACTAGTCTATGTACTGAATGAACTACCCTATGAAAACTTGGATACTAAGAGACCTACGTTGACTATCCTAAGTAGTACTCAGTACTTCTTGAGAAGCGTGCACTCAAATGAGGGGGGGGGGCGACCGTCGTATGTCCCGTCGTTTTCAAACAGAACCACTTTTTCTGTAATTTATAAAATGACGAAAAAGACTGATTAAATCATAAGCACCGTGGAATTTCCACTGGCACTGACAAGTTCAATTATCCATTATCTTATGTCAGTGCTATTTTCATTTTCTCCCTTATCCCTCCCAATCTTCGCTGCCTGTCCATGTTTAGTCTAAATGTTATGAAAACATGAATTCGTTTCATGTACGAAAATCTTTCTATCCCTTCATTTCTACCCTCCCACTTCCCGCTCCCTCATTACTTTACCCATCTTTCATTCCTGTCCTCTCTCTCATACGCTCTCATTTAACTAGTGAAGATCTAACTTGCTAACTTGCTAACCACCGTTCCAAAGTAAGGCGCCCAGAAAATGTTTCTTTGATCAAAGCCTAACAAACTGATTCCCGTCCATTGTTTAATTGAGGGGGAGACTGAGAAAGTGGATTTTTCTTTGAATCCACTTCATCCAATTTTTGCAATGAATCTAATTGATTTTAAACTCGCAAACAGCCATTTTGTTTCTATACCAAAGTAACGTTAGGATGAGGGTAATCATTTTAGTCTTGTAAGCCATTAACAATTAGTTCTTTTCAAATAGTAGACACTGTATGAAGTGGCCTTTTGCTTAATCTAGTGTCGCTGATATTCTAGTCATGTCAGCTATTGACAGTGTTGCTTTAACTATTGGGTTCTCCATATAGCCACACTGAAGAGTTGTAATACAGCGAAACAGCTGAATAGAAAATGCAGAGCTAAAGGAAGTAGACCACAACATCTACTTAGAACAATGAGTATAAGAATCAAGCGAAAATCAGACTAGCTTGGCAAGATTTTGTCAGGGAGAACCCAATCTCCAAAAAAACAAGAAAATATCATCAGTCCCTAATAGAAGGGTCTACAACCAATGCATCCCAACTGATAGTCACCTATGGAGCTGATACATGAAACTTAATCAAAAGATTGACCTACAAACTGAGAAGCATGCAATATGAACAAGAGAGATCACAATACAGCACAGTATATAACAGGAGACATCATAGAAACCATTGGAAAACTCAAATGACAATTGGCTGGTCAGGTTGCAAAAATATCAGACAACCGCTGGACGTCATGACACGCAACATGGATTCCTAGAGATCATATATAAAAGTCTAAAAAGTACACCTATCATCATGTAAAGGTGTGGAAAATCTTGGGGGAGGTATATGCCCAACATTGGACGGTAAAAGGCTGCAGCAGATGATGATTCAGGAAGATGCAGCGTACTGAAGATATTTTCTGAACCACAAAAGAGCTAAGAATTATAACGAAATAATTTCAATTTATTCCAACGGATACAATAAATCGCAATTCAGCCTCATTCTATTCGTAACACTATTTGACACCTAACTATTAAGAGTTAATAAATCATTCATTATCATTATTCGAGCGCAAAATCTTGTTTTTTTTTTTGGAAAAGCTGCTGGCAACACTGATCAAAACCGGAAACGTTCACCTGCCAACACGAGACGCTCTCACTGAGAATTTTGCTGATAAAAATATCTCCTACCAATCATTTAGAACAATGGACTGTTCCACTGAAACGAGTTTTTTTAGTTTTTCCCCGAAAAAAATCATATACAGATTATCCCAGCTTTAAGGTACTTTTTCGCTTTTTTGTAAAAAGGCAAGAAGCGAAAATCACGTTCAGCTTTTGTTTTGCAGTGTAATTTTGACAGCAGTGCAATTCTTTTCTTCTCTTTTTTACGTCCTAGTCTCGAATTCCTGGGGGCACTCAAAACATTTTCCCATCTAAACTAATGATAATTGTTTTTTTTCGCTCAGCGTCATTTCGGCCTAGAAAAGGCTTTTCTTTGTTTGGATAATGGGGAACTAGTTTCTAATGAGGTAAATCAGTCTACACACACACACACACACACACATATATATATACACACACACACACATATATATATATATATACATACATATATATATATATATATATATATATATATATATATATATATATATATATATAAATATATCAGCGTCATAAAATTTATTGGTGTGTTTATTCATTGGCCCATTCGCATCAGAGAGTCACGGTGGAAACGAAAGAATGATATTTACACCAGTTTTGAGTCTCTCTGTTGTGTGTGTTCTGTTCTGCTTCCCTATCTGGCTACTGCTGGGTGTTAGGCCCTTTCCACCGGTGTGGTCAGCCCTTACCTACATAATATACAAGTAGTGGCTGGTTTGACACAGGGTCAGAATAGAAGGACGAAAATTAAAAGAAAAGAAAAACGTTTGTTGGAAAAGGAAAACTAATTTTGTTATCGCTGAATCCAGATAAAAATCTACTTAAAAAGGAACTTTAGTTTGGTGTGAAATCTTGATCACAAACCACTTGAAATCAAATAATCAAAAAATAGAACCAGGAATAACTCTAGGAATCACACTTCTTTATGAAGAATATAGTCTACAAAGGATTATGCAATAAACATATTTGTACTAAACTATATGTTTGCATATTTCATCCATGATTGAGTTTTCCCGTCATTTTTCAACGAGTTCTACACTTGTCTATCCATGTACTTGGCACATATACATATTTCCCCTGTTTGATGATCTCATTGGTTAATTTACCTTTCTATCGTGGTCTAAGAATGAAGATTACGTCATAGAGACTTTGTCTTATCATACATTAAAACGGTTTGAGTTGAGTTGAGACTCTGGATGTTGGTGCCGATCTATACATAGACAGCCCTTTCATTTT
Source organism: Thysanoteuthis rhombus (assembly GCA_963457665.1). Classification (NCBI taxonomy): domain Eukaryota; kingdom Metazoa; phylum Mollusca; class Cephalopoda; order Oegopsida; family Thysanoteuthidae; genus Thysanoteuthis; species Thysanoteuthis major. Next base: position 31,417,048 of record OY735230.1, read on the forward strand.
TGACGGACATTTGCTAGTGCTTCACCTCTGTCGTTCCGTACTTTGTATCAGGATTCGCCGACGCAACGTTCCTTTTTTTGTTCTACCTTTGCATTGACGTTTGCCATTAGGACACCGATGAATTTTCTGGTATCTTGGAGTAGGGAGTTCAAGTCATCATTGACGTTGTCTATTTCCTCTTCGGTTGACTGCTAGGTGGGAGCGGAGATTTGGATGATATTCAGTTTGTACCTATATCAGAGTTGAACAGTGACACTGGCTATGCGGCCAGAAACAACCACAAGCAAATACCCATCAAAATATTACCACTGGCAAATAACCATCAAAATATTACCACTGGCAAATAACTATCAAAATGTTACCACTGACAAATACCTTTCAAAATAATACCCCAAGGAAATATACATCAAAATATTACCACTAGCAAATACCCATCAAATTATTACTGCTAGCAAATACAAGTTAAATGACGCAGTTTGATAATCACGGCTTATCAACGGACAGAGGAATAGAAAACACTGATGAGCAGCCTTTGGCATTTGGTGCTATCCTGAACCACCCACATCCACCTGTCACGCACATGTTTCTCATTCTTTTTATCTCTATCTTTCTCTCTCCTTCTCTCACTTTCTCTCTTCCTCATGTATCATAACCAACACAAATTGTCATTTAGCTTTCTTCGTCTTCTAAAAAAGCTAATTATGGAATTCTATTGATAACGAGGTCGCTATCTCGTCTTCCTCGTTCGAATTCCGATTATCTCATCAATGTAGGTATAATCAGACAATTAAGGGCAAGTAGCAATGCGGAGGCGTACCTGAATTTCTAGCAAGGTTACTTGTCTTTGTCCGGGTTAAAACTGAAACAGCATCAGAAATTTACACTTATTGATCATTTTCGATCATGGCACATCTAGGAGGTCTGGACGAAATGTAGCGAGCAGGGTTTCTGAGATACCTTTGTCATACATTTGTTATAGGCTGACAATGATTTTGAACAAATAAACCATCATTCATGAAACAAACTTGTTGCTTTTGTTTAAACTTAGTAAATCCCCCCCCAAAAAAAAACTACATCACAGAATTACACAAAAACGTTCACTTTATTTTTCTCAAAGAAATTTAAAAAATCAGAATGAGTTTATGATTAATTCGATTTTTCCCTTTGATTTTTCTTGATTTACGATACATGACTCGTTAAGAATTCAGACAGGAAGAGTTTGTCATATTTCCTGCTCCTTCATTCCGTCTTTGGTGGTTCTTTTGACGAGACCATAGATTGTGAAAAGTGATTTTTCCTGGTGCTCTTTGTCTTGTTGCTTTTTTGGTTTCCACAACCAGAATTTCGAGAGTTGAAATAATCATTTTTAGCCGAGGGGAAAGGACAGGACGCAAGAAGTTTCAAAATGACCATGTTCCAGGAAAGTGGTTTATTCCCTTTTTTTTTATATCATCAAATATTATTATTTATGATTTGCTGATATCGTCCAATTTTCTAGCTTGGACATTTTGTGAACACTCAAGCCCCCCTACTTCAGGTGTCTCTTCTTCCTTCAGACGGGGTCAGCATTGCACATGTGCTCATAGAACACTTCTGTACAGTCAGTCTTATTCTTAAAGACTGTGAGGATCCACTAAAATGAACATCGCCCATAATAGAAAGTTCTGGCAATATTTGAGAAGGTTTATCTCCAACGACAGACGCTAAAAGGCTGCTGCTAATAATGATGATATTTATTTACCATGTAAATAAATCAGTTTTTCCCCAAAACTTCTGTAGATTCTTATGCAAAAAGAAGCTTTATGAAGAAATGTGCCTTTTAGCATTTATTATAGTTGGACACGGAATAAATATGTTATATTATGTGACCGACATCTATATTCACAGTGGAGGAATTACAATGACCGAATTGAAATCAATAGACACTTCAAATTATTAGCTTATCAAAAGCCAACCCACAAAATGACAACCCAAAAACGATGAGGACACTAGAACCTTTTGCAAGGTTACTGTCAGAGACATCCCATCTCTTTTGACCATCTTGGGACAAAGTGCAGAACTATGGAGACGAAGCTGTTAGGACAAAAACTTGATTCAGCTGTTTCCTATTGACGGTTATTACCGCTTTCTTTCGCCTCTAAAAGTACTTCCCTCCTTGAAAGAATAGACTCGTACAGATAACTGACCGACCATTAATCTTTGTTTAGCGACCAAGCACCCAGGAAGGGTTAATTTGAAGTTTATAACCATAGAGCCTCTAATAAAACAATCTTGCTAGAGTTTAACAATCACACAAGCGTTCTCTTCCATTCTCAAGATCTTTGGTAAATTCATTTTCTGAAAAGATCAATTCCAACTCGAAGATGTTTCGAACAATTTTGCCAAAAATCCTTCTGTGGATCTTCAAACACAACGTAGGCATACAAAGTGTTGGCGGGAAGTCTTGTTGATGGAAAGCACAGAAAATGACTCGAAAAGAAAATTCCGACCAAAACGGCGATGCTAACTAAACCGAATCTCTACCAACATTGGTTCATCTAAAAAGCAACAGTAACAAGATTGTGTAAAGCAAATGATAAAATGATATCTATGATGAAAAGTGTATTGACCTAAAGTGCTGGGATAAAATACAAATGAAATAATGATAACTGGAAATGAATCAGTCCCAGAATACTAATAATGAACATACTTCATCTAAAAAACAACGATAATTAGATGGAGTGAAACTAGTCATAAAATATCAATAATGAGTAGAGTATTAGATCTTTTTATGGAGAGCAACAATAAGACAATAGAGTAAAACTAATTATTAGATAATAATTTCAAGGGAAATAATCCAGATAGACACTATTTACGATTAGCTGCTGCCTTTGAACTATTTGGCAGCTAACTTTTCAATTGGTCATTTTGAAGAGCTGGAAGCGGCAAGATTTTTACAAAATAACGTTACTTACGATCTCAAAAGACTGTTTATTTTAGAGAAACGTATAGTAGTTGTAAACAGACCCGTAAGCTGAGAACCATGCAACGTGCACATGAAAGAATAATGCTGGGCCTCACATAGAGAGAACACAAAACAGCACAACACATCCGGGAAAAGACAAGAGTTAGAGACATCATAGAATCCATAAAAAATCTCAAATGGCGGTGGGCTGGCCATGTTGCAAGAATGGCTGACAATCGATGGACATCACGACTCACAACATGGATTCCCCGAGACCATATGCGCAACCGAGGCCGGCAGAATATTAGATGGAGAGATGAGCTAGACAAGTTCAGGAAGTACTGGCTCCGTGACGCCCATGATAGAGAAGTGCGGCAAATCCTGGGGAAGGTCTATGTCCAACGACGGACGCTAAAAGACTGATGATGATGATGAATGATGATGATAGTAGTTGTAGGATTATTAGGTAGGCTTATTCTTACAGTTAGTTGGTATGTTTAAGGTTAGCTTTCATCATCATCATGAATGATGGTGTGTCCAAATTTTGGTGGCTTGAAAAAACTAACCTATTCACTGACAGAGTAAAAAAAACAACAGAAAAACAACACAGGAGAAAAAATTTGTCAATAACAAAATGGAATAAACTATTGTTGGCGTGGTGTACATCCTTTTAGAATATTGGACTGGATATGAAAAAGTATCCCTTCCTTCTTCCACGATCCCATGTTTCTCCATTTACCATTGTGCATGAACTGTAAAAATCTATTCAAAAACAAAATTTTGTCAATAACAAATTGAAATGAAATATTGTTGGCGTTTTGCATATCACTTTTAGAATATTGGACTGATTATGAAAAGGCATTCCATCCAGTTTTTTTTTATCCTTTTCACTGGAGAATCAACTGTTTGAATCTCTTTAAAAATGAATTTTTGTCAGGAAAAAAGTGAAATAAAATATTGTTGGAGTTTTGCACACCCCTTTTAGAATATTGGACTGACTATGAAAAGGTATTCCATCCAGTTAATTTGATCCTTTTTTCCCCTTTTCCCTGGTGCATCAACTGTTTAAATCCCTTCAAAAACAATTTTAGTCAAGAAGAAAGTTGAATAAAATATTGTTGGCATCTTGCACATCCCTTTTAAAATATTGGACTGAATATGGAAAAGTATTCCCTCTAGTTAATTTGATCCTTTTTTTCCCCTTTTCCCTGGTGCATCAAACTGTTAGAATCCAGCCAAAAACAGATTTTTGTAAAAAACAAAATGAAATAAAATATTGTTGGCGTCTTGCACACCCCTTTTAGAATATTGGACTGACTATGAAAAGGTATTCAGTTCCGTTTCTTTTATCCTTTTTTTCCGTTTTCCCTGGTGCGTCAACTGTTTAAATCCCTCCATAAACAAAGTTTTGTCAAGAACAAAGTGAAATAAAATATTGTTGGCGTCTTGCACACCCCTTTTAGAATATTGGACTGACTATGAAAAGGTATTCCATCCAGTTAATTTGATCCTTTTTTCCCCTTTTCCCTGGTGCATCAACTGTTTAAATCCCTTCAAAAACAATTTTAGTCAAGAAGAAAGTTGAATAAAATATTGTTGGCATCTTGCACATCCCTTTTAAAATATTGGACTGAATATGGAAAAGTATTCCATCTAGTTAATTTGATCCTTTTTTTCCCCTTTTCCCTGGTGCATCAACTGTTAGAATCCAGCCAAAAACAGATTTTTGTAAAAAACAAAATGAAATAAAATATTGTTGGCGTCTTGCACACCCCTTTTAGAATATTGGACTGACTATGAAAATGTATTCGATTCCGTTTCTTTTATCATTTTTTTTCCCATTTCCCTGGTGCATCAACTGTTAGAATCCAGCCAAAAACAGATTTTTGTAAAAAACAAAATGAAATAAAATATTGTTGGCGTCTTGCACACCCCTTTTAGAATATTGGACTGACTATGAAAATGTATTCGATTCCGTTTCTTTTATCCTTTTTTTTCCCATTTCCCTGGTGCATCAACTGTTAGAATCCAGCCAAAAACAGATTTTTGTAAAAAACAAAATGAAATAAAATATTGTTGGCGTCTTGCACACCCCTTTTAGAATATTGGACTGACTATGAAAATGTATTCGATTCCGTTTCTTTTATCCTTTTTTTTCCCATTTCCCTGGTGCATCAACTGTTAGAATCCAGCCAAAAACAGATTTTTGTAAAAAACAAAATGAAATAAAATATTGTTGGCGTCTTGCACACCCCTTTTAGAATATTGGACTGACTATGAAAATGTATTCGATTCCGTTTCTTTTATCATTTTTTTTCCCATTTCCCTGGTGCATCAACTGTTAGAATCCAGCCAAAAACAGATTTTTGTAAAAAACAAAATGAAATGAAATATTGTTGGCGTCTTGCACACCCCTTTTAGAATATCGGTCTGACTATGAAAAGGTATTCGATTCCGTTTCTTTTATCATTTTTTTCCGTTTTCCCTGGTGCATCAACTGTTTAATTCCCTCCAAAAACAAATTTTTGTAAAGAACAAAGTGAAATAAAATATTGTTGGCGTCTTGCACACCCATTTTAGAATATTGGACTGACTATGAAAAGGTATTCAGTTCCGTTTCTTTTATCCTTTTTTTCCGTTCTCCCTGGTGCGTCAACTGTTTAAATCCCTCCATAAACAAAGTTTTGTCAAGAACAAAGTGAAATAAAATATTGTTGGCGTCTTGCACACCCCTTTTAGAATATTGGACTGACTATGAAAAGGTATTCCATCCAGTTAATTTGATCCTTTTTTCCCCTTTTCCCTGGTGCATCAACTGTTTAAATCCCTTCAAAAACAATTTTAGTCAAGAAGAAAGTGGAATAAAATATTGTTGGCATCTTGCACATCCCTTTTAAAATATTGGACTGAATATGGAAAAGTATTCCATCTAGTTAATTTGATCCTTTTTTTCCCCTTTTCCCTGGTGCATTAACTGTTTAAATCCCTCCAAAAACAAATTTTTGTAAAAAACAAAGTAAAAAAAATATTGTTGGCGTCTTGCACACCCCTTTTAGAATATTGGACTGACTATGAAAAGGTATTCCATTTAGTTTCCCTGACCCATTTTTTCCCATTTCCCTGGTGCATCAACTGTTTAATTCCCTCCAAAAACAAATTTTTGTAAAAAACAAAGTGAAATAAAATATTGTTGGCGTCTTGCACACCCCTTTTAGAATATTGGACTGACTATGAAAAGGTATTCAGTTCCGTTTCTTTTATCCTTTTTTTTTATTTTCCCTGGTGCATCAACTGTTTAAATCCCTCCAAAAACAAATTTTCGTCAAGAACAAAGTGAAATACGATATTGTTTGCGTCTTGCACACCTCTTTTAGAATATTGGACTGACCATGAAAAGGAATTCCATCCAGTTTATTTGATCCCTTTTTTTTCCTTTTCTCCTGTGCATCGACTGTTTGAATCCCTCCAAAACAAATTTTTGTCAAGAACAAAGTGAAATAAAATATTGTTGGCGCCTTGCACACCTCTTTTAGAATATTGGACTGACTATGAAAATGAATTCAATTCCGTTTCTTTTATCCTTTTTTTTCTGTTTTCACTGGTGCACCAACCGTTTAAAGCCCTCAAAAAACAAAGTTTTGTCAAGAACAAAGTAAAATAAAATATTGTTGGTGCCTTGCACACCCCTTTTAGAATATTGGAATGACTATGAAAAGGTATTCCATTCAGTTTCCCTGACCCATTTTTTCCCATTTCCCTGGTGCATCAACTGTTTAATTCCCTCCAAAAACAAATTTTTGTAAAGAACAAAGTAAAAAAAATATTGTTGGCGTCTTGCACACCCCTTTTAGAATATCAGTCTGACTATGAAAAGGTATTCGATTCCGTTTCTTTTATCCTTTTTTTCCGTTTTCCCTGGTGCATTAACTGTTTAAATCCCTCCATAAACAAAGTTTTGTCAAGAACAAAGTGAAATAAAATATTGTTGGCGTCTTGCACACCCCTTTTAGAATATCAGTCTGACTATGAAAAGGTATTCGATTCCGTTTCTTTTATCCTTTTTTTCCGTTTTCCCTGGTGCATTAACTGTTTAAATCCCTCCATAAACAAAGTTTTGTCAAGAACAAAGTGAAATAAAATATTGTTGGCGTCTTGCACACCCCTTTTAGAATATTGGACTGACTATGAAAAGGTATTCCATTCCGTTTCTTTGATCCTTTTTTTTTATTTTCCCTGGTGCATCAACTGTTTAAATCCCTCCAAAAAAAATTTTAGTCAAGAAAAAAGTGAAATACGATATTGTTTGCGTCTTGCACACCTCTTTTAGAATATTGGACTGACCATGAAAAGGAATTCCATCAAGTTTATTTGATCCCTTTTTTTTCTTTTTCTCTTGTGCAATGACTGTTTGAATCCCTCCAAAAACAAAGTTTTGTCAAGAACAAAGTGAAATAAAATATTGTTGGTGCCTTGCACACCTCTTTTAGAATATTGGACTGACTATGAAAATGTATTCAATTCCGTTTCTTTTATCCTTTTTTTTCTGTTTTCTCTGGTGCACCAACCGTTTAAATCCCTCCATAAAGAAAGTTTTGTCAAGAACAAAGTAAAATAAAATATTGTTGGTGCCTTGCACACCCCTTTTAGAATATTGGACTGACTATGAAAAGGTATTCCATTCAGTTTCCCCGACCCATTTTTTCCCATTTCCCTGGTGCATCAACTGTTTAATTCCCTCCAAAAACAAATTTTTGTAAAGAACAAAGTAAAATAAAATATTGTTGGCGTCTCGCACACCCATTTTAGAATATTGGACTGACTATGATAAGGTATTCCATTCCATTTCTTTTATCTTTTTTTTCTGTTTTCCCTGGTGTATCAACTGTTTAAATCCCTCCAAAAACAAATTTTTGTCAAGAACAAAGTGAAATACGATATTGTTTGCGTCTTGCACACCCCTTTTAGAATATTGGACTGACCATGAAAAGGAATTCCATCCAGTTTATTTGATCCCTTTTTTTTCCTTTTCTCTTGTGCATCGACTGTTTGAATCCCTCAAAAACAAATATTTGTCAAGAACAAAGTGAAATAAAATATTGTTGGCGCCTTGCACACCTCTTTTAGAATATTGGACTGACTATGAAAATGTATTCAATTCCGTTTCTTTTATCCTTTTTTTTCTGTTTTTGCTGGTGCACCAACCGTTTAAATCCCTCAAAAAACAAAGTTTTGTAAAGAACATAGTAAAATAAAATATTGTTGGCGTCTTGCACACCCATTTTAGAATATTGGACTGACTATGAAAAGGTATTCCATTCCGTTTCTTTTATCTTTTTTTTCCGTTCTCCCTGGTGTGTCAACTGTTTAAATCCCTCCATAAACAAAGTTTTGTCAAGAACGAAGTGAAATAAAATATTGTTGGCGTCTTGCACACCCCTTTTAGAATATTGGACTGACTATGAAAATGTATTCAATTCCGTTTCTTTTATCCTTTTTTTTTCTGTTTTCTCTGATGCACCAACCGTTTAAATCCCTCCATAAACAAAGTTTTGTCAAGAACAAAGTAAAATAAAATATTGTTTATGCCTTGCACACCCCTTTTAGAATATTGGACTGACTATGAAAAGGTATTCCATTCAGTTTCCCCGACCCATTTTTCCCAATTTCCCTGGTGCATCAACTGTTTAAATCCCTCCAAAAACAAATTTTTGTAAAGAACAAAGTAAAAAAAATATTGTTGGCGTCTTGCACACCAATTTTAAAATATTGGACTGACTATGATAAGGTATTCAGTTCCGTTTCTTTTATCCTTTTTTTCCGTTCTCCCTGGTGCGTCAACTGTTTAAATCCCTTCATAAACAAAGTTTTGTCAAGAACAAAGTGAAATAAAATATTGTTGGCGTCTTGCACACCCCTTTTAGAATATCGATCTGACTATGAAAAGGTATTCCATTCCGTTTCTTTTATCCTTTTTTTCCGTTTTCCCTGGTGCATTAACAGTTTAAATCCCTCCATAAACAAAGTTTTGTCAAGAACAAAGTGAAATAAAATATTGTTGGCGTCTTGCACACCCCTTTTAGAATATCGGTCTGACTATGAAAAGGTATTCCATTCCGTTTCTTTTATCCTTTTTTTCCGTTTTCCCTGGTGCGTCAACTGTTTAAATCCCTCCATAAACAAAGTTTTGTCAAGAACAAAGTGAAATAAAATATTGTTGGCGTCTTGCACACCCCTTTTAGAATATTGGACTGACTATGAAAAGGTATTCCATTCCGTTTCTTTTATCCTTTTTTTCCGTTTTCCCTGGTGCGTCAACTGTTTAAATCCCTCCAAAAACAAATTTTTGTCAAGAACAAAGTGAAATACGATATTGTTTGCGTCTTGCACACCCCTTTTAGAATATTGGACTGACTATGAAAAGGTATTCCATTCAGTTTCCCCGACCCATTTTTCCCATCTCCCTGGTGCATCAACTGTTTAATTCCCTCAAAAAACAAATTTTTGTAAAGAACAAAGTAAAAAAAATATTGTTGGCGTCTTGCACACCCCTTTTAGAATATCGGTCTGACTATGAAAAGGTATTCCATTCCGTTTTTTTTATCCTTTTTTTCCGTTTTCCCTGGTGCATCAACTGTTTAAATCCCTCCATAAACAAAGTTTTGTCAAGAACAAAGTGAAATAAAATATTGTTGGCGCCTTGCACACCTCTTTTAGAATATTGGACTGACTATGAAAATGTATTCAATTCCGTTTCTTTTATCCTTTTTTTTTCTGTTTTCTCTGATGCACCAACCGTTTAAATCCCTCCATAAACAAAGTTTTGTCAAGAACAAAGTAAAATAAAATATTGTTGGTGCCTTGCACACCCCTTTTAGAATATTGGACTGACTATGAAAAGGTATTCCATTCAGTTTCCCCGACCCATTTTTCCCAATTTCCCTGGTGCATCAACTGTTTAAATCCCTCCAAAAACAAATTTTTGTAAAGAACAAAGTAAAAAAAATATTGTTGGCGTCTTGCACACCCCTTTTAGAATATCGGTCTGACTATGAAAAGGTATTCCATTCCGTTTCTTTTATCCTTTTTTTCCGTTTTCCCTGGTGCGTCAACTGTTTAAATCCCTCCATAAACAAAGTTTTGTCAAGAACAAAGTGAAATAAAATATTGTTGGCGTCTTGCACACCCCTTTTAGAATATCGGTCTGGCTATGAAAAGGTATTCCATTCTGTTTCTTTTATCCTTTTTTTCTGTTTTCCCTGGTGCGTCAACTGTTTAAATCCCTCCATAAACAAAGTTTTGTCAAGAACAAAGTGAAATAAAATATTGTTGGCGTCTTGCACACCCCTTTTAGAATATCGGTCTGACTATGAAAAGGTATTCCATTCCGTTTCTTTTATCCTTTTTTTCTGTTTTCCCTGGTGCATTAACTGTTTAAATCCCTCCATAAACAAAGTTCTGTCAAGAACAAAGTGAAATAAAATATTGTTAGCGTCTTGCACACCCCTTTTAGAATATCGGTCTGACTATAAAAAGGTATCCATTCCGTTTCTTTTATCCTTTTTTTCCGTTTTCCCTGGTGCATTAACTGTTTAAATCCCTCCATAAACAAAGTTTTGTCAAGAACAAAGTGAAATAAAATATTGTTGGCGTCTTGCACACCCCTTTTAGAATATCGGTCTGACTATGAAAAGGTATTCCATTTCGTTTCTTTTATCCTTTTTTTACGTTTTCCCTGGTGCATTAACTGTTTAAATCCCTCCATAAACAAAGTTTTGTCAAGAACAAATTGAAATAAAATATTGTTGGCGTCTTGCACACCCCTTTTAGAATATCGGTCTGACTATGAAAAGGTATTCCATTCCGTTTCTTTTATCCTTTTTTTCCGTTTTCCCTGGTCCGTCAACTGTTTAAATCCCTCCATAAACAAAGTTTTGTCAAGAACAAATTGAAATAAAATATTGTTGGCGTCTTGCACACCCCTTTTAGAATATTTGACTGACTATGAAAAGGTATTCCATTCCGTTTCTTTTATCCTTTTTTTCCGTTTTCCCTGGTGCGTCAACTGTTTAAATCCCTCCATAAACAAAGTTTTGTCAAGAACAAAGTGAAATAAAATATTGTTGGCGTCTTGCACACCCCTTTTAGAATATCGGTCTGACTATGAAAAGGTATTCCATTCCGTTTCTTTTATCCTTTTTTTCCGTTTTCCCTGGTGCATCAACTGTTTAAATCCCTTCAAAAACAATTTTAGTCGAGAAGGAAGTGGAATAAAATATTGTTGGCATCTTGCACATCCCTTTTAAAATATTGGACTGAATATGGAAAAGTATTCCCTCTAGTTAATTTGATCCTTTTTTTCCCCTTTTCCCTGGTGCATCAACTGTTAGAATCCAGCCAAAAACAGATTTTTGTAGAAAACAAAATGAAATAAAATATTGTTGGCGTCTTGCACACCCCTTTTAGAATATTGGACTGACTATGAAAAGGTATTCGATCCAGTTTCTTTGGTCCTTTTTTTATTTTCCCTGGTGCATCAACTGTTTAAATCCCTCCAAAACAAATTTTCGTCAAGAACAAAGTGAAATACGATATTGTTTAAGTTTTGCACACCTCTTTTAGAATATTGGACTGACTATGATAAGGTATTCCATTCCGTTTCTTTTATCCTTTTTTTCCGTTTTCCCTGCTGCATTAACTGTTTAAATCCCTCCATAAACAAAGTTTTGTCAAGAACAAAGTGAAATAAAATATTGTTGGCGTCTTGCACACCCCTTTTAGAATATCGGTCTGACTATGAAAAGGTATTCCATTCCGTTTCTTTTGTCCTTTTTTTCCGTTTTCCCTGGTGCATTAACTGTTTAAATCCCTCCATAAACAAAGTTTTGTCAAGAACAAAGTGAAATAAAATATTGTTGGCGTCTTGCACACCCCTTTTAGAATATCGGTCTGACTATGAAAAGGTATTCCATTCCGTTTCTTTTATCCTTTTTTTCCGTTTTCCCTGGTGCATTAACTGTTTAAATCCCTCCATAAACAAAGTTTTGTCAAGAACAAAGTGAAATAAAATATTGTTGGCGTCTTGCACACCCCTTTTAGAATATCGGTCTGACTATGAAAAGGTATTCCATTCCGTTTCTTTTATATTTTTTTTCCGTTTTCCCTGGTGCATTAACTGTTTAAATCCCTCCATAAACAAAGTTTTGTCAAGAACAAAGTGAAATAAAATATTGTTGGCGTCTTGCACACCCCTTTTAGAATATCGGTCTGACTATGAAAAGGTATTCCATTCCGTTTCTTTTATCCTTTTTTTTCCGTTTTCCCTGGTGCATTAACTGTTTAAATCCCTCCATAAACAAAGTTTTGTCAAGAACAAAGTGAAATAAAATATTGTTGGCGTCTTGCACACCCCTTTTAGAATATCGGTCTGACTATGATAAGGTATTCCATTCCGTTTCTTTTATCCTTTTTTTCTGTTTTCCCTGGTGCATTAACTGTTTAAATCCCTCCATAAACAAAGTTTTGTCAAGAACAAAGTGAAATAAAATATTGTTGGCGTCTTGCACACCCCTTTTAGAATATTGGACTGACTATGAAAAGGTATTCCATTCCGTTTCTTTTACCCTTTTTTTCCGTTTTCCCTGGTGCATTAACCGTTTAAATCCCTCCATAAACAAAGTTTTGTCAAAAACAATGTGAATTAAGATAATGTTGGCGTCTTGCACACCCCTTTTGGAATATTGGACTGACTATGAAAAGGTATTCCATTCCGTTTCTTTTATCCTTTTTTCCTGTTTTCCCTGGTGCATCAACTGTTTAAATCCCTCCTTAAACAAAGTTTTGTCAAGAACAAAGTGAAATAAAATATTGTTGGCGTCTTGCACACCCATTTTAGAATATTGGACTGACTATGAAAAGGTATTCCATTCCGTTTCTTTTACCCTTTTTTTCCGTTTTCCCTGGTGCATTAACTGTTTAAATCCCTCCATAAACAAAATTTTGTCAAAAACAATGTGAAATAAGATAATGTTGGCGTCTTGCACACCCCTTTTGGAATATCGGTCTGACTATGAAAAGGTATTCCATTCCGTTTCTTTTATCCTTTTTTCCTGGTTTCCCTGGTGCATCAACTGTTTAAATCCCTCCTTAAACAAAGTTTTGTCAAGAACAAAGTGAAATAAAATATTGTTGGCGTCTTGCACACCCATTTTAGAATATTGGACTGACTATGAAAAGGTATTCCATTCCGTTTCTTTTACCCTTTTTTTCCGTTTTCCCTGGTGCATCAACTGTTTAAATCCCTTCAAAAACAATTTTAGTCGAGAAGGAAGTGGAATAAAATATTGTTGGCATCTTGCACATCCCTTTTAAAATATTGGACTGAATATGGAAAAGTATTCCCTCTAGTTAATTTGATCCTTTTTTTCCCCTTTTCCCTGGTGCATCAACTGTTAGAATCCAGCCAAAAACAGATTTTTGTAAAAAACAAAATGAAATAAAATATTGTTGGCGTCTTGCACACCCCTTTTAGAATATTGGACTGACTATGAAAAGGTATTCAATCCAGTTTCTTTGATCCTTTTTTTTATTTTCCCTGGTGCATCAACTGTTTAAATCCCTCCAAAAACAAATTTTCGTCAAGAACAAAGTGAAATACGATATTGTTTGCGTCTTGCACACCTCTTTTAGAATATTGGACTGACCATGAAAAGGAATTCCATCAAGTTTATTTGATCCCTTTTTTTCCTTTTCCCTGTTGCACCAACAGTTTAAATCCCTCCATAAACAAAGTTTTGTCAAGAACAAAGTGAAATTAAATATTGTTGGTGTCTTGCACACCCCTTTTAGAATATCGGTCTGACTATGATAAGGTATTCCATTCCGTTTCTTTTATCCTTTTTTTCCGTTTTCCCTGGTGCATTAACTGTTTAAATCCCTCCATAAACAAAGTTTTGTCAAGAACAAAGTTAAATAAAATATTGTTGGCGTCTTGCACACCCCTTTTAGAATATCAGTCTGACTATGAAAAGGTATTCCATTCCGTTTCTTTTATCCTTTTTTTCCGTTTTCCCTGGTGCATTAACTGTTTAAATCCCTCCATAAACAAAGTTTTGTCAAGAACAAAGTGAAATAAAATATTGTTGGCGTCTTGCACACCCCTTTTAGAATATCGGTCTGACTATGAAAAGGTATTCCATTCCGTTTCTTTTATCCTTTTTTCCTGTTTTCCCTGGTGCATCAACTGTTTAAATCCCTCCTTAAACAAAGTTTTGTCAAGAACAAAGTGAAATAAAATATTGTTGGCGTCTTGCACACCCCTTTTAGAATATTGGACTGACTATGATAAGGTATTCCATTCCGTTTCTTTTATCCTTTTTTTCCGTTTTCCCTGCTGCATTAACTGTTTAAATCCCTCCATAAACAAAGTTTTGTCAAGAACAAAGTGAAATAAAATATTGTTGGCGTCTTGCACACCCCTTTTAGAATATCGGTCTGATTATGAAAAGGTATTCCATTCCGTTTCTTTTATCCTTTTTTTCCGTTTTCCCTGGTGCATTAACTGTTTAAATCCCTCTATAAACAAAGTTTTGTCAAGAACAAAGTGAAATAAAATATTGTTGGCGTCTTGCACACCCCTTTTAGAATATCGGTCTGACTATGAAAAGGTATTCCATTCCGTTTCTTTTATCCTTTTTTTCCGTTTTCCCTGGTGCATTAACTGTTTAAATCCCACCATAAACAAAGTTTTGTCAAGAACAAAGTGAAATAAAATATTGTTGGCGTCTTGCACACCCCTTTTAGAATATCGGTCTGACTATGAAAAGGTATTCCATTCCGTTTCTTTTATCCTTTTTTCCTGTTTTCCCTGGTGCATCAACTGTTTAAATCCCTCCTTAAACAAAGTTTTGTCAAGAACAAAGTGAAATAAAATATTGTTGGCGTCTTGCACACCCATTTTAGAATATTGGACTGACTATGAAAAGGTATTCCATTCCGTTTCTTTTACCCTTTTTTTCCGTTTTCCCTGGTGCATCAACTGTTCAATTCCCTCCAAAAACAATTTTAGTCGAGAAGGAAGTGGAATAAAATATTGTTGGCATCTTGCACATCCCTTTTAAAATATTGGACTGAATATGGAAAAGTATTCCCTCTAGTTAATTTGATCCTTTTTTTCCCCTTTTCCCTGGTGCATCAACTGTTAGAATCCAGCCAAAAACAGATTTTTGTAAAAAACAAAATGAAATAAAATATTGTTGGCGTCTTGCACACCCCTTTTAGAATATTGGACTGACTATGAAAAGGTATTCAATCCAGTTTCTTTGATCCTTTTTTTTTATTTTCCCTGGTGCATCAACTGTTTAAATCCCTCCAAAAACAAATTTTCGTCAAGAACAAAGTGAAATACGATATTGTTTGCGTCTTGCACACCTCTTTTAGAATATTGGACTGACCATGAGAAGGAATTCCATCAAGTTTATTTGATCCCTTTTTTTCCTTTTCCCTGTTGCACCAACAGTTTAAATCCCTCCATAAACAAAGTTTTGTCAAGAACAAAGTGAAATTAAATATTGTTGGTGTCTTGCACACCCCTTTAAGAATATCGGTCTGACTATGAAAAGGTATTCCATTCTGTTTCTTTTATCCTTTTTTTCTGTTTTCCCTGGTGCATTAACTGTTTAAATCCCTCCATAAACAAAGTTCTGTCAAAAACAAAGTTAAATAAAATATTGTTGGTGTCTTGCACACCCATTTTAGAATATTGGACTGACTATGAAAAGGTATTCCATTCCGTTTCTTTTATCCTTTTTTTCCGTTCTCCCTGGTGCATTAACTGTTTAAATCCCTCCATAAACAAAGTTTTGTCAAGAACAAAGTGAAATAAAATATTGTTGGCGTCTTGCACACCCTTTTTAGAATATTTGACTGACTATGAAAAGGTATTCCATTCCGTTTCTTCTATCCTTTTTTTCCGTTTTCCCTGGTGCATCGACTGTTTAAATCCCTTCATAAACAAAGTTTTGTCAAGAACAAAGTGAAATAAAATATTGTTGGCATCTTGCACATCCCTTTTAAAATATTGGACTGAATATGGAAAAGTATTCCATCTAGTTAATTTGATCCTTTTTTTTCCCCTTTTCCCTGGTGCATCAACTGTTTAAATCCCTCCCAAAACAATTTTAGTCAAGAAGAAAGTTGAATAAAATATTGTTGGCATCTTGCACATCCCCTTTAAAATATTGGACTGAATATGGAAAAGTATTCCCTCTGGTTGATTTGATCCTTTTTTTCCCTTTTTCCCTGGTGCATCAACTGTTAGAATCCAGCCAAAAACAGATTTTTGTAAAAAACAAAATGAAATAAAATATTGTTGGCGTCTTGCACACCCCTTTTAGAATATTGGACTGACTATGAAAAGGTATTCAATCCAGTTTCTTTGATCCTTTTTTTTTATTTTCCCTGGTGCATCAACTGTTTAAATCCCTCCAAAAACAAATTTTCGTCAAGAACAAAGTGAAATACAATATTGTTTAAGTCTTGCACACCTCTTTTAGAATATTGGACTGACCATGAAAAGGAATTCCATCAAGTTTATTTGATCCCTTTTTCTCCTTTTCTCTTGTGCATCGACTGTTTGAATCCCTCCAAAAACAAATTTTTGTCAAGAACAAAGTGAAATAAAATATTGTTGGCGCCTTGCACACCTCTTTTAGAATATTGGACTGACTATGAAAATGTATTCCATTCCGTTTCTTTTATCCTTTTTTTTTCTGTTTTCTCTGGTGCACCAACCGTTCAAATCCCTCCATAAACGAAGTTTTGTCAAGAACAAAGTAAAATAAAATATTGTTGGTGCTTTGCACACCCCTTTCAGAATATTGGACTGACTATGAAAAGGTATTCCATTCAGTTTCCCCAACCCATTTTTCCCCATTTCCCTGGTGCATCAACTGTTTAATTCCCTCCAAAAACAAATTTTTGTAAAGAACAAAGTAAAATAAAATATTGTTGGCGTCTTGCACACCCCTTTTAGAATATTTGACTGACTATGAAAAGGTATTCCATTCCGTTTCTTTTATCCTTTTTTTCCGTTCTCCCTGGTGCGTCAACTGTTTAAATCCCTCCATAAACAACGTTTTGTCAAGAACAAAGTTAAATAAAATATTGTTGGCGTCTTGCACACCCCTTTTAGAATATTGGTCTGACTATGAAAAGGTATTCCATTCCGTTTCTTTTATCTTTTTTCCGTTTTCCCTGGTGCATCAACTGTTTAAATCCCTCAATAAAGAAAGTCTCGTCAAGAACAAAGTAAAATTAAATATTGTTGGCGTCTTGCACACCCCTTTTAGCATATTGGACTGACTATGAAAGGTATTCCATTCCGTTTCTTTAATCCTTTTCTTCTGTTTTCCCTGGTGCATCAACTGTTCAAATCCCTCCAAAAACAAAGTTTTGTCAAGAATAAAATGAAATTAAATATTGTTAGCGTCTTGCACACCCCTTTTAGAATATCGGTCTGACTATGAAAAGGTATTCCATTCTGTTTCTTTAATCCTTTTTTTCTGTTTTCCCTGGTGCATCAACTGTTTAAATCTCTCTAAAAACAAATTTCTGTCAAGAACAAAGTGAAATAAAATATTGTTGGCGTCTTGCACACCCATTATAGAATATTGGTCTGACTATGAAAGGTATTCCATTCCGTTTCTTTAATCCTTTTCTTCTGTTTTCCCTGGTGCATCAACTGTTCAATTCCCTCCAAAAACAAAGTTTTGTCAAGAACAAAGTGAAATGAAATATTGTTGGCGTCTTACACACCCCTTTTAGAATATTGGACTGACTATGAAAAGGTATTCCATCCAGTTTCTTTGATCCATTTTTCCCTTTTCCCCTGGTGCATCAACCGTTCAATTCCCTCCAAAAACAAAGTTTTGTCAAGAACAAAGTGAAATAAAATATTGTTGGCGTCTTGCACACCCCTTTTAGAATATCGGTCTGACTATGAAAAGGTATTCCATTCCGTTTCTTCTATCCTTTTTTTCCGTTTTCCCTGGTGCATCAACAGTTTAAATCCCTCCATAAACAAATTTTTGTCAAGAACAAAGTGAAATAAAATATTGTTGGCGTCTTGCACACCCCTTTTAGAATATTGGACTGACCATGAAAAGGTATTCCATCCAGTTTCTTTGATCCATTTTTCCCTTTTCCCCTGGTGCATTAACCGTTCAATTCCCTCCAAAAACAAAGTTTTGTCAAGAACAAAGTGAAATAAAATATTGTTGGCGTCTTGCACACCCCTTTTAGAATATTTGACTGACTATGAAAAGGTATTCCATTCCGTTTCTTCTATCCTTTTTTTCCGTTTTCCCTGGTGCATCAACAGTTTAAATCCCTCCATAAACAAATTTTGTCAAGAACAAAGTGAAATAAAATATTGTTGGCGTCTTGCACACCCCTTTTAGAATATTGGACTGACCATGAAAAGGTATTCCATCCAGTTTCTTTGATCCATTTTTCCCTTTTCCCCTGGTGCATCAACCGTTCAATTCCCTCCAAAAACAAATTTCTGTCAAGAACAAAGTGAAATAAAATATTGTTGGCGTCTTGCACACCCATTTTAGAATATTGGACTGACCATGAAAAGGAATTCCATCAAGTTTATTTGATCCCTTTTTTTTCCTTTTCTCTTGTGCATCGACTGTTGGAATCCCTCAAAAACAAATTTTTGTAAAGAACATAGTAAAATAAAATATTGTTGGGGCCTTGCACACCTTTTTTAGAATATTGGACTGACTATGAAAATGTATTCAATTCCGTTTCTTCTATCCTTTTTTTTCTGTTTTCTCTGGTGCACCAACAGTTTAAATCCCTCCATAAACAAATTTTGTCAAGAACAAAGTGAAATAAAATATTGTTGGCGTCTTGCACACCCCTTTTAGAATATTGGACTGACTATGAAAAGGTATTCCATTCCGTTTCTTTTATCCTTTTTTTCCGTTTTCCCTGGTGCATCAACTGTTTAAATCTCTCTAAAAACAAATTTCTGTCAAGAACAAAGTGAAATAAAATATTGTTGGCGTCTTGCACACCCCTTTTAGAATATTGGACTGACTATGAAAAGGTATTCCATTCCGTTTCTTTTATCCTTTTTTTCCGTTTTCCCTGGTGCATCAACAGTTTAAATCCCTCCATAAACAAAGTTTTGTCAAGAACAAAGTGAAATAAAATATTGTTGGCGTCTTGCACACCCCTTTTAGAATATCGGTCTGACTATGAAAAGGTATTCCATTCCGTTTCTTTAATCCTTTTTTTCTGTTTTCCCTGGTGCATCAACTGTTTAAATCTCTCTAAAAACAAATTTCTGTCAAGAACAAAGTGAAATGAAATATTGTTGGCGTCTTGCACACCCCTTTTAGAATATTGGACTGACTATGAAAAGGTATTCCATCCAGTTTCTTCGATCCTTTTTTTTCTTTTCTCTTGTGCATCAACTGTTCAATTCTCTCAAAAAACGAAATTTTGTCAAGAACAAAGTGATATAAAATATTGTTGGTGTTTTGCACATCCTTTCCAGAATAATGGACTGACTATGAAAAGGTATTCCATCCAGTTTCTTCGATCGTTCTTTTTCTTTTTCCGTGGTGCATCAACTGTTTTTTTCTTGACAAACCTTTTTTTTAGAGAGATTTAAACAGTTGTGACACCAAGTAAAAGGAAAAACTGTTCAAAGAATCTGGATGGAATACCTTTTCGTAGTCAGTCCATTATTTTAAAAGGGATGTGCAGTGATGTTCAAGTACTAGTTCAACCAGGGTTCGATCCCCAGTCGGGTGACCAAGGGGTTGAAAGAGGCAAGAAAAATATAAAAAGAAGGACATACATAATAACAGGCTCATAACCCTGCTTAACACAGGGAAAGATTTTGGCCAAGATCCTGTCGAATCGTTTGTCAATTGTCATTGAGGATTAGGTCAGACCAGATCAGAATTATGCACTGAGGCGAAAATCAATCTAAAACAATTTGAAAACTGTTTGCTCAGTGTTAGAGGGATTAATGACGACACTGGAGGTGCACTAATTAATTTAGATCAGTCCAAGGCGTTCAACATGGTTGACCAAACTTTTTAGCAACTGTGCTAAGTTGGTGGATATTAATGAATCAAACTTATGTGCATTTTTTGAAATTTCATTTTCCAAATAATGAATATGGTGTCCCATCAATATCTTGGAGAAGATTACTCTTATGGAAACATTCCATCAGATGAAATGTACAGTAAACGCGGAATTACCATTAATTTATATGGCAGATATTTTTTGACACTTTAAAACCTGATTAATGATTGTTCTGATTGTATTTTAGGCTGAATCGTTGGTGCTTAGGATGTTGGGAGATACAGGAAACAGGAGAATTGGAGAGAGAGAGGAAAAGGTTGTACGATACCTCTACAAAGGCTTGCAAAATAAACGCTGAAATTATTGTCACCTTTTGTCTTTTTCTGTAAAAGCAAAGACATAGCTTTTCAGCAAACTTTTGTGGTATACCTGGACGTATTCAACAAACTTTGAGGTGATCAAAAACGTGTGTGCTTTTTGTTTTCTCTTCCTATTATTTGAAATTTCAGCTGAAAAACTTGCAACCTTTGCACCAACTCTGAATTACAAAGTTTATGCCAAACATCCTGATGATACAGATATCAAAACAATTATTTCATATCTGGATAAATGTATAGGTACATGCATCGTAGCTCAACAGATGTAGCCCTCTGCATCATATAAGAAACGTTAATGTCACGTTTCAGTTTGTCAATTTAGCCTCAAGTCAATATTTTTTTCATTTGTATCTGATGCCTGTTCTCTTAGGTCGTAGCTGATATGGGCGGATATGACATCATCGTTTTTGGACATAGACTATGTTGATGGAAGTGATGTTATATCTTTATCCATTTTGAAAGGCTCATCCAGGTGAAGTGATGTCATATTTTCATCCTTATCTTGGCGATAAACCCACATCTTTTTTTACATGACTTCTGTGGATAGAAGTGACTTGTTATGATAGAAAGATATTTAGGTGCTCAGCACCTGAAGTAGACTTCGAGTTGGAACATTCCTTTCTTTTGTTATTAAGATTGTCCTTTGCAGAACAGATTGGTGAAAACACCATAAATTGATGAAGTATTAAAATAGACAAACACAGAGAAATAATAATCAGCAGATGTCCTATATTTGACTCCACGTGCAAGAAAATACAACATGATTTCTTAAGATTAGCATAAATGTGATATGTAAACATGTAGGTGCGGGTTGTAGACAAAGTGAATAGTGAAACACAAATATTTTCTTTCAATGAATTTTTGAATATGATCAGGGTAATATTCAAGCAGACATCGAGACCCTAGTTTTAAAAAGAAATTAAAATGAAAAAATAAATTGTTTTTTTTATTTAAATACTGACACCAAGTCGTATTCCTTATCCTTCATTAGTGTAATGGGAGATTCCATCCTGGGAGACAGATCTGTGTCCGGTCGTTTCGCTGATACACTGTCAACGGACATCACTTTTGCTGTGAAACCCATTTATAGACAAACATTGCGACGAACTGATATTTCAATCATTTGATTGACTGGAAGCAGCTAGGTTCTGACCGTCAATCAATTAACGTTTCTCTTGATCGATAAAAAATGTTTACTCTAGAGACAAGTTGGTATGGAGTGAAAGTCAGTAAATAGTTTTACTGTTACAGTTAGTAGGTATGTTCAGAGTCCGTGATTAGGTTCAGGGTAGGGATTAAGAGCTAGATTTGGGGTTAAGGTGGGTAGATAGATTTGGAGAATGAAGCTGTGGTTAGTATTAGTTGGTAGGTTCAGGATTAGAATGAGTTGGTATATCTTGTGTTATGATCAGTTGATAGGTTTGGGGTTAGTTTTTCTGAATTACCAATTATTATTGGTGTGATCGAGTTACATGGATATTAAATCTATCCAATTGCCAATTTGAAAAAATAACTATTTTAGCTATTTCGAAATGGTTGTATACAAGATGGCGGGGCCTGATACAAAGATAGCTAAAAATAATTATTTCCAGGGCAACATGGTACCTCATATTAAACCTGAATATTAACCCTAACAGTAATCATAAATCATATCGTTTGTAGTAAAATTCAATAGAATGCAGTTTCAAATATTCACAGTTTTCTGTTTTCATTTCTCTGTAATAGTTCAACAGCAGCAGGTAATTGTATGTATTCAAATGCTATCTCCCTTGTAAAACATCAACACATTGTTTTGATGAACCTCTTCCAAAGAATTGCCATAAAAAAATAAAATGTTAAAAAAGTCACAGCCCAATGAAGGACACATAAAATAAAGGCATTGACTTTACAAATAACGCAAAGCATACTGAAAAACAATATAAACTTTTTTGAAAAAATATTTTCCCAGAAAAATCTTAATTTATAACTAAAATAATCCACCAGAAATTACTTACATTATAACGAAATCAGATATGTATTCAAAAGGTTTTCGTAACAGATAAACAAGTTTTTTAGCAATTTGTTAATACGTCAATTCCTTCAAGAAGCTTTTGGGAATATGGCGCCCAATGTTTTGGTCAAAACACGTTGTCAATTGCGTTACTAAGGTCTCGATAGAATTATGACTCGATGGTGACGTCATTTCAGAGATCCATTGATAATAGAAGTTTGAATGATACGTTACAAAGTATTTACAAATAGACCATCTACTTATTTCAAATATCACTAAACATCAATGAACATTAGTTTAAGGATTCATGGAGCACAATTGGCCATTTGACAAGAAGAAAAATAAGGAAAAAAAGCTTTATGTTCGATAATAACCGGATGAAATTTACAATTCTTCAGAATGATGGTATGTGCAAGCTTTAATTGCTTTAAGTAGCCCAACGTATTTACCCTATCTGCTGGCATAGTAAGAAAATCCAGGAATATAAATTCTCTTTCAGATATCTAGTCAGCTTGTCTATGACAATCATTGTTTTCACTGCTATCATCACTATCTGCTGATTGTCTTGAATCATTATCAAATTCACTGCCGAATTAAGAAGAGATCGGAGCAAAGAAATTTCTATTCAGATATCTTGTAAGTCAATCAGGGACAATTATTGCTTTTAATGCACCCATTTCCATTTAAAATTATCTTGAATCATTATCCAATTTAGCTGAATCATATAATCTTGTATTGGTAATGTTTCATTCAATTTTATGAGTACAAAAATGAAACATTGATTCAATGGAGCACATCCTTTAATTTGGTGAGTGTCAAAATATAGAAAAAAAGCTTTATGTTTGCTAATTACCAAATGAAATTTACAACTCTTTGGAATGATGGTATGTGCAAGCTTTGGTTGCTTGAAATAGTTTACCTTCAAAATGGAATTTTTCAGTTATTTGTTATGATATCTTTGTACTGTTTCATCTTCTGTTGGGAAATCTGAATCATCAACATGAAGCATCTCAGTGGGTAAACTGGATCCTTTCCTGTAGTTATGTTCAATGTTTGGGTTTGGTTTATTAACTTCAGCTTCTTGCATTATTTAGCATTCATTTAAACCGATTGCAAAAGTTTAGTATCTTTCTTTGAAAATTTTATTTCAGGGCACCATCCTAGTTTCGTGGTCTAGATTTTTACAGTTTAATTTTTTCAAAAGTTAGTATTTGTTTTATTTGAATTGTTTTTCCCATGAATATAATTTTACCAAAATGAAATTATATGGTTGAATTTTCATCGTTGAATGTTTTTTTTTTTGAAACTTTTTGAAGCAATATTTCAATCACAAGTATCACTATGATTTATTCTAAGAAAAAACTTGAAAAAGTTAAAACGAGTCCAAAAAAGTAATGAAAAATTATGATAAGTACATTGACTTAGTAAGTATTTATTTTTCCCTCACCTGAGTGAAGAAAACTTGAAAATTCATTACAGGAAGGCCAGGTCACATGGTTTTTGGTGACGACAATACATGAAATTCATAACAACCTTTGTTTTTGTCAATTGAAAAAGTATTCAAATTAAATTGAAATTTAAGAAGAAAACAATTGGAATATAACCATAAAAGTGTTTAAAATTGAAAATTGGAGGTTAATGTTATGTTTCGTTGGAGTACAGATACTACTCTTTGATCTGCATGTTTTCTTGCTTCCTCAAAACAGCTAGATGTGATGCAAGGTCGTTCTCAAAGTGGGATTCCAGGGATAGCTGAACCAATCCCTTTCAGTGCAATGGGGCACTTACGCCCTTGGGCCTACTGCTCCCCCAAGACAGGGATGTGTAATTTATGCCTCTTGCACTTAGTAAATCTTCATTGGACACGGTATTGCACCGGTGCCAAGCCAAAGTTAGGTCTGCGAACAGATGCAACGCTTTGATCATGATTCAAAAACTGCAAAAACTTAGATATCAAAACATGTATAATGCAAGGTTCGATGGTCCAAATGTCCATTGTATTTATCAAACTTCATTTGGTTAATAAGAAAAATTTCGTTATGATCAGTGTGTTCGTTAACCCCAAAATTCGTTATAGTGAGGGTTTATAGTACGTATTTGGAGAAGAGGGTAGATCAAAATATTCAATGACACTTTTGCTTTATATATTTCTTAAAACTAACGTTAGATTCAAAACTGATTGTCGTTTCCTATATATAATGTTTTCTCTCTTTAGAAATCGGCATTTCTTCATAATCTGTTGCAACTGGGACACAAAATGGTAATTTTCGGTGGGCAAGAAAGATCAATACTCCTTGTGACAGCTTCTTAAATAGTAAAGAGGAATACACAATAAACTTTTAAAAACAGATTTAGATCATCTGTGCAATTTGTAAGAGTTTATCTGCGTTTTATTCTTATTCGACAATATTTGGAGTAATCAGATAGATGTGCATTTTAGGTTTAATATTGTTCTTATTTGACTAAAATTACATTAAAAAATATTAATAGCAATGTAAGTGTTCAGTCAGAACATATAAAGCAGATATTAACGGTCAGCAATGGGTGTTATTTATTTTTATGTTATTCAAAAAAACTCTGCCTTTATTTATAAGAAGCCGAAACATTTTGAAAATTACAGATCTTGTTAAACAGTACAAGTCGGTGAATTTTACTGCAGGCTATTGATAGACCTATGTTACCTTTGTGAAATAAATTGGATCTTAATTTTCGACCTATAGGTTATATTATCTGCTCAGTAACCAAACAGGTTGTAACAGTGGTGATAAATTTTTGACGTATTAAACCTTAATGAAAGGTTTGGTTTCAAATCATTCAAAAGCTTTTACCAGGTTTGATGGGAGTAACTACGATATTTTCCCGATTTCAGGGGTTCCAACAAGCTTGAAACATTGGACTAGCTATCGAAAAGATGGAAGATACTATCGTCGGCATGATGTCGCTCAGTTTTGGAGCAATGGACTTACAATTGAAATGTTTTCAGTTCATCATCGAAATTCCAAAATCTGTGAAAATCAGGTAGAAATAAAATGAAAGAAACTATTATCGACGTGATGTAGTTGGGTTTTAGACCATTTGTCTGACTATCAGGGGATATTCGACTCAATTTTGACGGTCCTTCATTTCTCCAGTCTCATTAACCAAGAATTGTGGAAATTCTGCGAATAACAATAAAGAAGGAACTTTTGTCGAAGTGATGTATATCCATTTTGAAACATTGTGCTGGCTATCGAGAAGTATTCGGCTCAACTGAGAAGGACTTCATTTCTCCTGTATCCTAAACCAGTAACTGTGAAAATCCCAGAAAAATAAGATGGAAGGGACAAATACCAGAGAGACGTGAATCAGTGTTGGAACATCGGACTGAATATCGAAAAGTATTCGTCTGAACTTCGAGGAGATCTCAATTCTCCATTTTCCTTGACAAAAAACAATGGAAATCAAGCAGAAATGAAATGGAAAAAACAATTGTCAAGGAGATGTGAATCGTTTTTGGGCATTGAACTGACCATGTAAATGCATTCAACTAAGCTTAGAGCGTATCTCATTTCTATTGTTTCCTTAAGCAGAAACGGTGGAAATCCAGTAGAAATGAAATGGAAAAAACAATTGTCAAGGAGATATAAATCGTTCTGGGGAATTGAACTGACCATGTAAATGCATTCAACTAAGCTTAAAGCGTATATCATTTCTATTGTTTCCTAAAGCAGAAACGGTGGAAATCCAGCAGAAAAAAAGATTGGGAGAAAAATTGTCGACAAAATACGGCTCAATTTTGGATAATTACGGATAGAACCAGAAAGAATTCGGTTCATCTTTGAGGGTTCCTCGTTTCTTTCGTTTCCTTAATCAGAAACAGTAAAATCCACCAAAAAACGTAATCGAAAAAACAACGTCGACAAAAAGCAGCTAAGATTTAGAACATCAAAGTAATTATCTGAAATTATTCAGTCAACAATTGAGGGTCCTTCATTTCTCTCTTATTCTAGAATTCATGAAATTCAACATAAACCAAGATAGGACAAAATATTGTCAACATGATGTACATTAGTTCGCAAGAATCAAATTAATTATAAGAAAGTATGAAAGTCGATATAAACACTACCTCATTTCTCACGTCCCCTGAAGAAAAAAAATTGAAAATCTCACCCTAAACTTATTTCTTTCGAAAGAAAAAAAAAGAGAAGATAATATCATTAGTGTAATGTAGTTCCCTTTTAGAATATTGGACAAACTATTGAAATGTATTCAGTTCAACTTCAAAAGTCGTACATTTTCTCGATTTCTTTGAGCATAAACACTGAGAATCACTCGAAAAAATTTTCCTTTCAAAAAAATAAACGGAAGGAACTATTGTTGAGTTAATGTAGCTCTGTTTTGGAATATTGAACTGATAATGAAAATAAATTCGGGTCAATCTAAATAGTCCCACGTTTTTTCTGTTTCCTCAAGTATAAACAGTGAAAATCTCTCATATTGGACTGACTATGAATAGTTATTCCACTTAGCCTCTACAATCTTACGTATATTCTTTTTCCTAGTAGCTCTTTTTGGAGAATTTGACTGGCTACAAGAAATGTATTCCGTCTAGACTAAAAAGTCCAACATTTCTTCTGTTTATGAAAATACGAAAATCACTCTGAAAAACAATTTCTGTAAAGAACACAGTGGGAAAACTACTGTTGAATCACTGTAAAGAGGGTTGCAAACACATAAGACATCCTCAAGTATATTTCAAACTGTCTGGTCTCGGTGACTTGTTGAAGCTGACCTGCTTCAGTGCAGCATGGACTTTATTCCCATGAACCTGTCTCCCATAGCTAACTGCTTCAGCTGACGCAAATTGGGGAAATTCCGCTAAATAGCTGCTCACACAGGTCAGGCTCCTAACTACTTGTCCTTGGTAGTTTCCTATAGCCGATTACTACGGGTCCCTCCAAACTATTTCTATGCCACTACCGGGTAAAGATTATCTTCTAGTAACACTCTTGTCACAGCCTTATTAAAGGGCGAGTTGTTGGCTGTATTCGACAGTGAACATTCCAATCTCTGTTTCAAGTTAGACCACCACATTGCCCGTGAAGAACTGACTAGTTCCTGTCGAATGAAACCCCCCAGCTGTTCCTGGAAGTCCCAGCTCTCCTGTAAGGAGATATTGAACTTCCAGTAACTAGTCAAAATTGGCTTATTACCTAACCGCATCAGGGCCTTCATTAATCTATTGTCCAAATGCTCAAACGTTTACTTGCAAGATTGAGAGCTTTTTAGCTTACCTCACAGTGTTGCACACAGTCCCGAAGAACAATAAAGACGGTCTTTCCTCTACAGCCAGTGCCTAGTTCAGTTGTAACCCAACTGTCTATGGAAACGTTCATTTTAGAGCCCTATAAAGGGAGAGGTAAAGATTAATTGTAACCGATGATTCATAAATTTCAAACTCTCATGCTCCTACTGAACCAACTTAACATCCGTGACCGTCTCTCGGGCGGTTGCCAAAATGTCACACATCTTGTGGCTATTGCTTGTACACCAGATGAAGAAGGGAGCTTTTAAGGAGTTGGTAGGTTCTTCTATGTTCAGTTTGTCTATTTGTGTTTGCTTTAAGAGGGTTTAAGGGACAACACCTGCTGACTCAGATTGTCCCTCTTGAGAATTTACCTGCCAACCCGGCAATTTCCAATCTTCCCCCTGGAAGGGCAGTTGTTCTTTCTTGAAGGGACTGACATATTTGCAAATTGATTTCAGTTGGAATTTTCTTTTCTGATTATTTATTGCGTTTCTCAGTATTCTCTTGTAAAGTAGAGTTTTCATTTTGTATGTGTGCTTTGTTGGGTTATAACTTTTTCATCATTGTATTTTTGGCATTAAATGTTTGGAATAGGTTCATCAAAACGTTATGTTCATATTCTGCAAGGGGCATAACCATTTAGGAGATGCAATTACCGCCAACTATTGTTGAACAATTTTGAAAAAAATAAAAACAGGAAGTATTGACATTCAAAACAGTATTTTGTTGAATTTAATCACAGAGGATTTTATTTAGTGTTAGTTCTAGGGAAAGGCTTAGTATTTAAAGTTAGTTTTTGCATTGGGGTTGCAATTACCAATACAAAAAATACATATATTTTGCGATTCTTGCATAAGATTTTTTTTTAATTAAATGCCTGGAAGTATCTAGACTTATAAAATATTACAAAATATGTCCATAGGATAGATTTAATTTCAAAGTAACCGAATATGATAAAAAATAATTGGGAATTTAGAAAAAATAACCTCAAACATGCCTACTTACCCTCGTACTAAACCTACTTACTAACCATTTACCTATCAACTAACCCTAACAGTTAGCCAACCAGCAGGATCTAACCCTGAATTACTGACCAACCATAAATGTAACCCGACCTACTGACTCTAAGTACATGTCTTATTGGCTCTATAATAGACAGTAATTATCAATCAAAAGTAACGTTTAATAATATCAAATAAACAGTTTTACTCCAAATTATTTGTGTTGTTTTTTTAGTTGAATTTGCTTAAAAACATCAGCCCAACAAGAGTTTTCTCAACATTGCTCCGGACAAAAAAACAAGCTGGGAGAATCTATTTTTTCATTGGGTTATAGCTCAATGGTAGAGCATGCGACTGAATATCGAAAGCATTCGGTTCAACTCGAAGGATCCCTAATTCCTACTATTATTTCAATCAGAAGCTGTCACAATCTTGAGAAAAATAAGCTGGAAAAGGCTATGGTCGCTGAGATATAGCTCAGAGGTCGGACAATCTTCTGCTTATCGAAATGTGTTCATCCCCGAATGTCACTCATCTAACATATTTTCCTGAACAGGATTTGTTTGAATCTTGAGGAAAACAAGCTTGACGAATACATTGCCGTAGGTGTAAAGCTCGGTGGTAAAGCATTAAACTGCATATCGAAATGTCTTTGATTCAGACCTGAGTGTCCCTCATTTAACCAATCTTTTTCAAAGGAAACTTTAAGAATACAGAAGATAAAAAGCTAGAAGTATGCCTTGACTTCTCCATCAATTTAGGACATTCCAGTGAATATCAAAACGTCTCCTATTTAACCCCGTGTATCCCTCATTTGTGATATTTTCTACACAAGAAAATCTTGAATATTACAAGGTTGTAGAATTTATTGTCCTTCTTAATACAGTAGATAGAAAACATGCTACGATTCAATTCTCAAAGTTTTGTCCAACAAATTACTATAATTTCATGTTTGGAAGGAAAAAAATCATGTATGGATTCCAATTTGATTTTTGTTTTTTGGCCTTTTTTTTACAAATTGATGTTGTTAAGGACGGTGTGACCGACTTATATACGCATAATGGAAGAATTACAATGACTGTATTGGAATCAATAGGCAACTTAAAATAATAGCTTATCAAAGGCCAATCTATAAAACGGTATATGCAGGCTGACGAATCCTGAAAATATTAGAACACTCCAAGTTTCTATCGATATTATTGTCAAAGTAAATAAAGTTTTTACACAACTCTTCTCTGTTTAGAATTATTCGTGGTTTCCTTCCATTCTTAAAGTACTCCTGTCCCCGAAAGGAAAGACTTGTAGAGAAAACTGACCGACTGTCAATCTTTGTTTAGTCATTAAAAACCAGGAAGCGGGTGGATTTGTAGTTTGTAATCTTGGAACATAATGAAAGGCTCTTGTGATTCTTTTAGCTTCAAGATCAAAATTGAGGACACAGAACTCGAGAAAGTAGACCACTACATCTACCTAGGACAACGAATCTCCATGAGACCCTCAAAAGAAGAAGAAATCAAGCAAAGAATCACACTAGAATGGCAAGCCTTTGGCAGAGCTAGCTCAACCTTCAAAAATAATTAGATCCCATTAATCCTAAAGAGAAGGGTGTATAACCAATGCATCCTCCCAATAGTCACTTATGGAGCTGAAACATGGGACTTAACCAAGAAACGGACCCGTAAATTGAGAACCATACAACGTGCATATGAAACAATAATGCTGGGCCTCACATGGAGAGACCACAGAACAGCACAGTACATTCGAGAAAAGACAAGACTTAGGGACATCATAGAATCCATTAAAATTCTCAAATGGCGGTTGGCTGGCCATGTTGCAAGAATTGCAGACAATCGATGGACATCACAACTCAAAACATGGATTACCCGAGACCACATGCGCAACCGAGGCCGGCAAAAAGTTAGATGGAGAGACGAGCTAGACAAGTTCAGGAAGTACTGGCTCCGTGACGCCCATGATAGAGGAGTGTGGCAAATCCTGGGGAAGGTCTATGTCCAATGACGGATGCTAAAAGACTGATGATGATGATGAATGAAAATTTCACATCTATTGAGAAACTCATAAGAGAGATGAATTAGCCACAGAATATCAATATTGAATTTTTTTATCTAAAAAGCAACAATAATTAGATGGAGTATAAGTAGTGATAAAATGATCATCAGAAATTGTGCATCAACCCAAATTGTTATTAAATGAGAAACGCTTAAATTTAAGAAAATATTTTTCCAGTAAAATCAAAATTGATGATAAAGATAACGATACAAAAATCTCTTATTTTTCAATGAAATCAAACAATGTATACAAAAAAGTTATCGTAAAAGATAGACAAGATTGTAGCAATTTACAAAAACGGTAATTCTTTCAAGACATTGTCAGGAATATGGCATCGAATGTTTTGATCGAAACACGTGATTAACTGCGTTACCAAAGGCTTGATAGAATAATGACACCTAATGACGTCATTTGAGAGATTCATCAATATGCAAAAATATTAATACTAATTCAACTATTTTCTACTTGTTATAGATACCCTTCATGATCACTGAAAATTAGTTTTTGATTCACAAAGCAAATTCAGCTAAAAAAAAACAGCACAAATTATTTTGAATAATACTGTTCATTTCATATCATTTAACTTTACTCTCGATTGAAAAATACTGTTTACTTTACAGGCAATGCTGACAACAACCATTTATACTAAACCTACAAATAAAAATAACACTAAATAATATCCTCTATGATTAAATTCAAAAAAATACTGTTTCGAATTCTCACTAACTTCTGTTTCCATTTTTCGGAAAATTGTTCGACAGTAGCAGCAGCTAATCGTATTTTCTCCATGGTTATCCCTTTTGAGACTATCAACATAACGTTTCAATGAACTTATTGAAAATAATTACTGCCCAAATTACCTTGCTTGAAAAGTTACAACCCAAAAAGGCACATATACCAAAAAAAGACATTGTTTTTACAAATAATCAAAAGTATACTAAGAAACGTAATAAATAAACAGGAAAAAATTCCAACAAAAATCAAAATCGATAATTGAAATAACTCCACAAAAATCACGTAATCTCAGATGAAATCAAAAATGTTGAGGGAAGTGACGTTATATATTTATCCATTTTGAGAGCTCATCCAGGCGGAAGTGATGTCATGTTTTCATCCTTATCTTCACGATAGACCCACATCTTTTCTTTACATGGCTTCTGTGGACAGAAGTGACATGCTATGGTGAAATTAGTTTAATCTGAGTTTAATCAGGGTTAGGTTGAATTTCAAATGAGAATACAAGGAATTGTGCATGGTTCGTTGGTCAAGGTGTATGATTCTCGCTTAGGGTGCGAGAGGTCCCGGGTCCAAATCCTGGACGAGCCTGATTATGTTTTTTTACTTAACATATAGATCTAAACACTTTTTATTAGAGGGAGCAAAGATTTCATCGTTAGCCATGAGCAATTTCGTTTGACAGACATGATGGTGAAATTAGTTTAAACTGAGTTTTGACAGCGTTATTAATAGACTTTTAATTGGAACATTCTTTTCCTTTGTTATTAAGATTGTCCTTTACAGAACAGATTGGTGAAAACACCTTAAATTGATAAAGTATTAAAATAGACAAACACAGAGAAATAATAATCAGTTGGTAGTTGGTATATCTTGTGATATGGTCATTTGATAAGTTTGGGGTTAGTTTTTCTGAATTACCAATTATTATTGGTGTAATCAAGTTACATGGATATTAAATCTATCCAATTGCCAATTTGAATTTGAAAATGGTTGAATACAAGATGGCGGGGCCTGATGTGAAGATAGCAAAAAATATTTATTTTTCAGGGCAACATGGAACCTAATACTAAACCTGAATATTAACCCTAACACTAAACACTAATCTCAAATCATATCGTTTGTAGTAAAATTTAATACATTACAGTTCCAAATGTTCACAGTTTTCTGTTTTCATTTCTCTGTAATAGTTCAACAGCAGCAGCTAATTGTGTCTACTCAAATGTTATCTCCCTTAAAAACATCAATATAACGTTTTGATGAACCTCTTCCTAACAATTACCACAAAAAATAAAATGTCAAAAGAGTCAGAGCCCAATGAAGCACACATAAAATAAAGGCATTGCCTTTATAAATAGCGCAAAGCATACTGAAAAACAATATAAACTTTTATGAAAAAATATTTTCCCAGAAGAATCTAAATTGATGACTAAATAATCCACTAGAAATCACTTACATTATAATGAAATCAAAAATGTATTCAAAAGGTTTTCGTAACAGATAAACAAGTTTGTAGCAATTTGCAAATACGTCAATTCCTTCAAGAAGCTTTTAGGAATATGGCGCCCAATGTTTTGGTCAAAACACGTTGTTAATCGCGTTACTAAGGTCTCAATAGAATTATGACTTGATGGTGACGTCATTCCAGAAATTCATTGATAATAAAAGTTTGAATAATACGTTAAAAAGAATTCACAAATAGATCATCTACTTATTTCAAATATCACAAAACATCAAAGAACATTAGGAACAAGAGTTTTTACCACTTTGTTGTGGACAAAAACTTGTTTTGGAGTCATTTCAACAGTTAATCTTCGAAGGAAAAGAAGACACGTGGGACAAATGAGGTTGAACAGAATACCTTTTCATAGTCAGTCCAATATTGTAAAATATGTGCCACATCAGCCCAACAAGAGTTTTCTCAACGTTGTTCTGGACAAAAACTTGTTTTGGAGTCATTTCAACGGTTAATGTTCAAAGGGAAAAAAAGACACGTGGAACCACCGAGATTGAACATAATACCTTTTAATAGTCAGTCCAATATTGTAAAGAGTGTGCTAAATCACTCTAACAAGAGTTTTTACCACTTTGTTGTGGACAAAATTTGTTTTGGAGTCATTTCAACGGTTAATGTTCAAGGGAAAAGAAGACACGTGGGACAAATGAGGTTGAACAGAATACCTTTTCATAGTCAGTCCAATACTGTGAAGAGTGTATTACATAAGTCAAACGAGAGTTTTTACCACTTTGTTGTGGACAAAAACTTGTTTTGGAGTCATTTCAACGGTTAATGTTCAAGGGAAAAGAAGACACGTGGGACAAATGAGGTTGAACAGAATACCTTTTCATAGTCAGTCCAATATTGTAACAAGTGTGCTACATCACTGTAACGAGAGTTTTTTACCACTTTGTTGTGGACAAAAACTTGTTTTGGAGTCATTTCCATGGTTAATGTTCAAGGGGAAAGAAGACACGTGGGACAAATGAGGTTGAACAGAATACCTTTTCATAGTCAGTCCAATATTGTAACAAGTGTGCTACATCACTCTAACAAGAGTATTTACCACTATGTTCTGGACAAAAACTTGTTTTGGAGTCATTTCAACGGTTAATGTTCAAAGGGAAAAGAAGACACGTGGGACAAATGAGGTTGAACAGAATACCTTTTCATAGTCAGTCCAATATTGTAACGAGTATGCTACATCACTCTAACAAGAGTATTTACCATTTTGTTGTGGACAAAAACTTGTTTTGGAGTCATTTCAACGGTTAATATTCAAGGGAAAAGAAGACACGTGGGACAAATGAGGTTGAACAAAATACCTTTTCATAGTCAGTCCAATATTGTAACGAGTATGTTACATCACTCTAACAAGAGAATTTACCACTTTGTTCTGGACAAAAACTTGTTTTGGAGTCATTTCAACGGTTAATGTTCAAGGGAAAAGAAGACACGTGGGACAAATGAGGTTGAACAGAATACCTTTTCATAGTCAGTCCAATATTGTAACGAGTATGCTACATCACTCTAACAAGAGTATTTACCACTTTGTTGTGGACAAAAACTTGTTTTGGAGTCATTTCAACGGTTAATGTTCAAAGGGAAAAGAAGACACGTGGGACAAATGAGGTTGAACAGAATACCTTTTCATAGTCAGTCCAATATTGTGAAGAGTGTATTACATCAGTCAAACGAGAGTTTTTACCACTTTGTTGTGGACAAAAACTTGTTTTGGAGTCATTTCAACGGTTAATGTTCAAGGGAAAAGAAGACACGTGGGACAAATGAGGTTGAACAGAATACCTTTTCATAGTCAGTCCAATATTGTAACGAGTATGCTACATCACTCTAACAAGAGTATTTACCACTTTGTTGTGGACAAAAACTCGTTTTGGAGTCATTTCAACGGTTGATGTTCAAAGGAAAAGAAGACACGTAGGACCAATGAAGTTGAACAGAATACCTTTTCATAGTCAGTCCAATATTGAAAAGAGTGTGCTACATCACTGTAACGAGAGTTTTTTACCACTTTGTTGTGGACAAAAACTTGTTTTGGAGTCATTTCCATGGTTAATGTTCAAGGGGAAAGAAGACACGTGGGACAAATGAGGTTGAACAGAATACCTTTTCATGTCAGTCCAATATTGTAACAAGTGTGCTACATCACTCTAACAAGAGTATTTACCACTATGTTCTGGACAAAAACTTGTTTTGGAGTCATTTCAACGGTTAATGTTCAAAGGGAAAAGAAGACACGTGGGACAAATGAGGTTGAACAAAATACCTTTTCATAGTCAGTCCAATATTGTAACGAGTATACTACATCACTCTAACAAGAGTATTTACCATTTTGTTGTGGACAAAAACTTGTTTTGGAGTCATTTCAACGGTTAATGTTCAAGGGAAAAGAAGACACGTGGGACAAATGAGGTTGAACAAAATACCTTTTCATAGTCAGTCCAATATTGTAACGAGTATGTTACATCACTCTAACAAGAGTATTTATCACTTTGTTGTGGACAAAAACTTGTTTTGGAGTCATTTCAACGGTTAATGTTCAAGGGAAAAGAAGACACGTGGGACAAATGAGGTTGAACAGAATACCTTTTCATAGTCAGTCCAATATTGTAACGAGTATGCTACATCACTCTAACAAGAGTATTCACCATTTTGTTCTGGACAAAAACTTGTTTTGGAGTCATTTCAACGGTTAATGTTCAAGGGAAAAGAAGACACGTGGGACAAATGAGGTTGAACAGAATACCTTTTCATAGTCAGTCCAATATTGTAACGAGTATGCTACATCACTCTAACAAGAGTATTTACCACTTTGTTGTGGACAAAAACTTGTTTTGGAGTCATTTCAACGGTTAATGTTCAAAGGGAAAAGAAGACACGTGGGACAAATGAGGTTGAACAGAATACCTTTTCATAGTCAGTCCAATATTGTGAAGAGTGTGCTACATCACTCTAACAAGAGTATTTACCACTTTGTTCTGGACAAAAACTTGTTTTGGAGTCATTTCAACGGTTAATGTTCAAGGGAAAAGAAGACACGTGGGACAAATGAGGTTGAACAGAATACCTTTTCATAGTCAGTCCAATATTGTGAAGAGTGTATTACATCAGTCAAACGAGAGTTTTTACCACTTTGTTGTGGACAAAAACTTGTTTTGGAGTCATTTCAACGGTTAATGTTCAAGGGAAAAGAAGACACGTGGGACAAATGAGGTTGAACAGAATACCTTTTCATAGTCAGTCCAATATTGTAACGAGTATGCTACATCACTCTAACAAGAGTATTTACCACTTTGTTGTGGACAAAAACTCGTTTTGGAGTCATTTCAACGGTTGATGTTCAAAGGAAAAGAAAACACGTAGGACCAATGAAGTTGAACAGAATACCTTTTCATAGTCAGTCCAATATTGAAAAGAGTGTGCTACATCACTGTAACGAGAGTTTTTTACCACTTTGTTGTGGACAAAAACTTGTTTTGGAGTCATTTCAACGGTTAATGTTCAAGGGGAAAGAAACCACGTGGGACAAATGAGGTTGAACAGAATACCTTTTCATGTCAGTCCAATATTGTAACAAGTGTGCTACATCACTCTAACAAGAGTATTTACCACTATGTTCTGGACAAAAACTTGTTTTGGAGTCATTTCAACGGTTAATGTTCAAAGGGAAAAGAAGACACGTGGGACAAATGAGGTTGAACAGAATACCTTTTCATAGTCAGTCCAATATTGTAACGAGTATGCTACATCACTCTAACAAGAGTATTTACCATTTTGTTGTGGACAAAAACTTGTTTTGGAGTCATTTCAACGGTTAATGTTCAAGGGAAAAGAAGACACGTGGGACAAATGAGGTTGAACAAAATACCTTTTCATAGTCAGTCCAATATTGTAACGAGTATGTTACATCACTCTAACAAGAGTATTTACCACTTTGTTCTGGACAAAAACTTGTTTTGGAGTCATTTCAACGGTTAATGTTCAAGGGAAAAGAAGACACGTGGGACAAATGAGGTTGAACAGAATACCTTTTCATAGTCAGTCCAATATTGTAACGAGTATGCTACATCACTCTAACAAGAGTATTTACCATTTTGTTGTGGACAAAAACTTGTTTTGGAGTCATTTCAACGGTTAATGTTCAAGGGAAAAGAAGACACGTGGGACAAATGAGGTTGAACAGAATACCTTTTCATAGTCAGTCCAATATTGTAACGAGTATGCTACATCACTCTAACAAGAGTATTTACCACTTTGTTGTGGACAAAAACTTGTTTTGGAGTCATTTCAACGGTTAATGTTCAAAGGGAAATGAAGACACGTGGGACAAATGAGGTTGAACAGAATACCTTTTCATAGTCAGTCCAATATTGTGAAGAGTGTGCTACATCACTCTAACAAGAGTATTTACCACTTTGTTCTAGACAAAAACTTGTTTTGGAGTCATTTCAACGGTTAATGTTCAAGGGAAAAGAAGACACGTGGGACAAATGAGGTTGAACAGAATACCTTTTCATAGTCAGTCCAATATTGTAACGAGTATGCTACATCACTCTAACAAGAGTTTTTACCACTTTGTTGTGGACAAAAACTCGTTTTGGAGTCATTTCAACGGTTGATGTTCAAAGGAAAAGAAGACACGTAGGACCAATGAAGTTGAACAGAATACCTTTTCATAGTCAGTCCAATATTGTAACGAGTATGCTACATCACTCTAACAAGAGTATTTACCACTTTGTTCTGGACAAAAACTTGTTTTGGAGTCATTTCAACGGTTAATGTTCAAGGGAAAAGAAGACACGTGGGACAAATGAGGTTGAACAGAATACCTTTTCATAGTCAGTCCAATATTGTGAAGAGTGTGCTACATCACTCTAACAAGAGTATTTACCACTTTGTTCTGGACAAAAACTTGTTTTGGAGTCATTTCAACGGTTAATGTTCAAGGGAAAAGAAGACACGTGGGACAAATGAGGTTGAACAGAATACCTTTTCATAGTCAGTCCAATATTGTAACGAGTATGCTACATCACTCTAACAAGAGTATTTACCATTTTGTTCTGGACAAAAACTTGTTTTGGAGTCATTTCAACGTTTAATGT
This sequence comes from Thysanoteuthis rhombus, assembly GCA_963457665.1. Taxonomy (NCBI): domain Eukaryota; kingdom Metazoa; phylum Mollusca; class Cephalopoda; order Oegopsida; family Thysanoteuthidae; genus Thysanoteuthis; species Thysanoteuthis major. Next base: position 31,455,179 of record OY735230.1, read on the forward strand.
TCAAGGGAAAAGAAGACACGTGGGACAAATGAGGTTGAACAGAATACCTTTTCATAGTCAGTCCAATATTGTAACGAGTATGCTACATCACTCTAACAAGAGTATTTACCACTTTGTTGTGGACAAAAACTCGTTTTGGAGTCATTTCAACGGTTAATGTTCAAGGGAAAAGAAGACACGTGGGACAAATGAGGTTGAACAGAATACCTTTTCATAGTCAGTCCAATATTGTAACGAGTATGTTACATCACTCTAACAAGAGTATTTACCATTTTGTTCTGGACAAAAACTTGTTTTGGAGTCATTTCAACGGTTAATGTTCAAGGGAAAAGAAGACACGTGGGACAAATGAGGTTGAACAGAATACCTTTTCATAGTCAGTCCAATATTGTAACGAGTATGCTACATCACTCTAACAAGAGTATTTACCACTTTGTTGTGGACAAAAACTCGTTTTGGAGTCATTTCAACGGTTAATGTTCAAGGGAAAAGAAGACACGTGGGACAAATGAGGTTGAACAGAATACCTTTTCATAGTCAGTCCAATATTGTAACGAGTATGCTACATCACTCTAACAAGAGTATTTACCACTTTGTTCTGGACAAAAACTTGTTTTGGAGTCATTTCAACGGTTAATGTTCAAGGGAAAAGAAGACACGTGGGACAAATGAGGTGGAACAGAATACCTTTTCATAGTCAGTCCAATATTGTAACGAGTATGCTACATCACTCTAACAAGATTATTTACCATTTTGTTCTGGACAAAAAACTTGTTTTGGAGTCATTTCAACGGTTAATGTTCAAGGGAAAAGAAGACACGTGGGACAAATGAGGTTGAACAGAATTCCTTTTCATAGTCAGTCCAATATTGTAACGAGTATGCTACATCACTCTAACAAGAGTATTTACCATTTTGTTGTGGACAAAAAACTTGTTTTGGAGTCATTTCAACGGTTAATGTTCAAGGGAAAAGAAGACACGTGGGACAAATGAGGTTGAACAGAATACCTTTTCATAGTCAGTCCAATATTGTAACGAGTATGCTACATCACTCTAACAAGAGTATTTACCATTTTGTTCTGGACAAAAACTTGTTTTGGAGTCATTTCAACGGTTAATGTTCAAGAGAAAAAAAGACATGTACGACCAATGAGGTTGAACAGAATTCCTTTTCATAGTCAGTCCAATATTGTAACAAGTGTGCTACATCACTCTAACAAGAGTATTTACCACTTTTTTCTGGACAAAAACTTGTTTTGGAGTCATTTCAACGGTTAAGGTTCAAGGGAAAAGAAGACACGTGGGACAAATGAGGTTGAACAGAATACCTTTTCATAGTCAGTCCAATATTGTAACGAGTGTGCTACATCACTCTAACAAGAGTATTTACCACTTTGTTGTGGACAAAAACTTGTTTTGGAGTCATTTCAACGGTTAATGTTCAAGGGAAAAGAAGACACGTGGGACAAATGAGGATGAACAGAATACCTTTTCATAGTCAGTCCAATATTGTACCGAGTATGCTACATCACTCTAACAAGAGTATTTACCACTTTGTTCTGGACAAAAACTTGTTTTGGAGTCATTTCAATGGTTAATGTTCAAGGGAAAAGAAGACACTTACGACCAATGAGGTTGAACAGAATTCCTTTTCATAGTCAGTCCAATATTGTAACGAGTATGCTACATCACTCTAACAAGAGTATTTACCACTTTGTTCTGGACAAAAACTTGTTTTGGAGTCATTTCAACGGTTAAGGTTCAAGGGAAAAGAAGACACGTGGGACAAATGAGGTTGAACAAAATACCTTTTCATAGTCAGTCCAATATTGTAACAAGTATGCTACATCACTCTAACAAGAGTATTTACCACTTTTTTCTGGACAAAAACTTGTTTTGGAGTCATTTCAACGGTTAAGGTTCAAGGGAAAAGAAGACACGTGGGACAAATGAGGTTGAACAGAATACCTTTTCATAGTCAGTCCAATGTTGTAACGAGTGTGCTACATCACTCTAACAAGAGTATTTACTACTTTGTTCTGGACAAAAACTTGTTTTGGAGTCATTTATACGGTTAATGTTCAAGGGAAAAGAAGACACGTGGGACAAATGAGGTTGAACAGAATACCTTTTCATCGTCAGTCCAATATTGTAACGAGTATGCTACATCACTCTAACAAGAGTATTTACCACTTTGTTCTGGACAGAAACTTGTTTTGGAGTCATTTCAACGGTTAATGTTCAAGGGAAAAGAAGACACGTGGGACAAATGAGGTTGAACAGAATACCTTTTCATAGTCAGTCCAATATTGTACCGAGTATGCTACATCACTCAAACAAGAGTTTTTACCACTTTGTTGTGGACAGAAACTTGTTTTGGAGTCATTTCAACGGTTAATGTTCAAGGGAAAAGAAGACACGTGGGACAAATGAGGTTGAACAGAATACCTTTTCATAGTAAGTCCAATATTGTAACGAGTATGCTACATCACTCTAACAAGAGTATTTACCATTTTGTTCTGGACAAAAACTTGTTTTGGAGTCATTTCAACGGTTAATGTTCAAGGGAAAAGAAAACACGTGGGACAAATGAGGTAGAACAGAATACCTTTTCATAGTCAGTCCAATATTGTAACGAGTATGCTACATCACTCTAACAAGAGTATTTACCATTTTGTTCTGGACAAAAACTTGTTTTGGAGTCATTTCAACGGTTAATGTTCAAGAGAAAAGAAGACATGTACGACCAATGAGGTTGAACAGAATTCCTTTTCATAGTCAGTCAAATATTGTAACAAGTGTGCTACATCACTCTAACAAGAGTATTTACCACTTTTTTCTGGACAAAAACTTGTTTTGGAGTCATTTCAACGGTTAATGTTCAAGGGAAAAGAAGACACGTGGGACAAATGAGGTTGAACAGAATACCTTTTCATAGTCAGTCCAATATTGTAACGAGTGTGCTACATCACTCTAACAAGAGTATTTACCACTTTGTTCTGGACAAAAACTTGTTTTGGAGTCATTTCAACGGTTAATGTTCAAGGGAAAAGAAGACACGTGGGACAAATGAGGTTGAACAGAATACCTTTTCATAGTCAGTCCAATATTGTACCGAGTATGCTACATCACTCTAACAAGAGTATTTACCACTTTGTTGTGGACAAAAACTTGTTTTGGAGTCATTTCAATGGTTAATGTTCAAGGAAAAAGAAGACACTTACGACCAATGAGGTTGAACAGAATTCCTTTTCATAGTCAGTCCAATATTGTAACGAGTATGCTACATCACTCTAACAAGAGTATTTACCACTTATTTCTGGACAAAAACTTGTTTTGGAGTCATTTCAACGGTTAAGGTTCAAGGGAAAAGAAGACACGTGGGACAAATGAGGTTGAACAAAATACCTTTTCATAGTCAGTCCAATATTGTAACGAGTATGCTACATCACTCTAACAAGAGTATTTACCACTTTTTTCTGGACAAAAACTTGTTTTGGAGTCATTTCAACGGTTAATGTTCAAGGGAAAAGAAGACACGTGGGACAAATGAGGTTGAACAGAATACCTTTTCATAGTCAGTCCAATATTGTAACGAGTGTGCTACATCACTCTAACAAGAGTATTTACTACTTTGTTCTGGACAAAAACTTGTTTTGGAGTCATTTCAACGGTTAATGTTCAAGGGAAAAGAAGACACGTGGGACAAATGAGGTAGAACAGAATACCTTTTCATAGTCAGTCCAATATTGTAACGAGTATGCTACATCACTCTAACAAGAGTATTTACCACTTTGTTCTGGACAGAAACTCGTTTTGGAGTCATTTCAACGGTTAATGTTCAAGGGAAAAGAAGACACGTGGGACAAATGAGGTTGAACAGAATACCTTTTCATAGTCAGTCCAATATTGTACCGAGTATGCTACATCACTCAAACAAGAGTTTTTACCACTTTGTTGTGGACAGAAACTTGTTTTGAAGTCATTTCAACGGTTAATGTTCAAGGGAAAAGAAGACACGTGGGACAAATGAGGTTGAACAGAATACCTTTTCATAGTCAGTCCAATATTGTAACGAGTATGCTACATCACTCTAACAAGAGTATTTACCACTTTGTTCTGGACAAAAACTTGTTTTGGAGTCATTTCAACGGTTAATGTTCAAGGGAAAAGAAGACACGTGGGACAAATGAGGTTGAACAGAATACCTTTTCATAGTCAGTCCAATATTGTAACGAGTATGCTACATCACTCTAACAAGAGTATTTACCACTTTGTTCTGGATAGAAACTTGTTTTGGAGTCATTTCAACGGTTAATGTTCAAGGGAAAAGAAGACACGTGGGACAAATGAGGTTGAACAGAATACCTTTTCATAGTCAGTCCAATATTGTACCGAGTATGCTACATAACTCAAACAAGAGTTTTTACCACTTTGTTGTGGACAGAAACTTGTTTTGGAGTCATTTCAACGGTTAATGTTCAAGGGAAAAGAAGACACGTGGGACAAATGAGGTTGAACAGAATACCTTTTCATAGTCAGTCCAATATTGTAACGAGTATGCTACATCACTCTAACAAGAGTATTTACCATTTTGTTCTGGACAAAAACTTGTTTTGGAGTCATTTCAACGGTTAATGTTCAAGGGAAAAGAAGACACGTGGGACAAATGAGGTTGAACAGAATACCTTTTCATAGTCAGTCCAATATTGTAACGAGTATGCTACATCACTCTAACAAGAGTATTTACCATTTTGTTGTGGACAAAAACTTGTTTTGGAGTCATTTCAACGGTTAATGTTCAAGGGAAAAGAAGACACGTGGGACAAATGAGGTTGAACAGAATACCTTTTCATAGTCAGTCCAATATTGTAACGAGTATGTTACATCACTCTAACAAGAGTATTTACCACTTTGTTCTGGACAAAAACTTGTTTTGGAGTCATTTCAACGGTTAATGTTCAAGGGAAAAGAAGACACGTGGGACAAATGAGGTTGAACAGAATACCTTTTCATAGTCAGTCCAATATTGTAACGAGTATGCTACATCACTCTAACAAGAGTATTTACCACTTTGTTCTGGACAAAAACTTGTTTTGGAGTCATTTCAACAGTTAATGTTCAAGGGAAAAGAAGACACGTGGGACAAATGAGGTTGAACAAAATACCTTTTCATAGTCAGTCCAATATTGTAACGAGTATGCTATATCACTCTAACAAGAGTTTTTACCACTTTGTTCTGGACAAAAACTTGTTTTGGAGTCATTTCAACGGTTAATGTTCAAGGGAAAAGAAGACACGTGGGACAAATGAGGTTGAAAAGAATACCTTTTCATAGTCAGTCCAATATTGTAACAAGTATGCTACATCACTCGAACAAGAGTATTTACCACTTTGTTCTGGACAAAAACTTGTTTTGGAGTCATTTCAAAGGTTAATGTTCAAGGGAAAAGAAGACACGTGGGACAAATGAGGTTGAACAGAATACCTTTTCATAGTCAGTCCAATATTGTAACGAGTATGCTACATCATTCTAACAAGAGTTTTTACCACTTTGTTCTGGACAAAAACTTGTTTTGGAGTCATTTCAACGGTTAATGTTCAAGGGATAAGAAGACATGCTGGACAAATGAGGTTGAACAGAATACCTTTTCATAGTCAGTCCAATATTGTAACGAGTATGCTACATCACTCTAACAAGAGTTTTTACCACTTTGTTGTGGACAAAAACTTGTTTTGGAGTCATTTCAACGGTTAATGTTCAAGGGAAAAGAAGACACGTGGGACAAATGAGGTTGAACAGAATACCTTTTCATAGTCAGTCCAATATTGTAACGAGTATGCTACATCACTCTAACAAGAGTATTTACCACTTTGTTCTGGACAAAAACTTGTTTTGGAGTCATTTCAACGCTTAATGTTCAAGGGAAAAGAAGACACCTGGGACAAATGAGGTTGAACAGAATACCTTTTCATAGTCAGTCATATATTGTAACGAGCATGCTACATCACTCTAACAAGAGTATTTACCACTTTATTCGCGACAGAAACTTGTTTTGGAGTCATTTCAACGGTTAATGTTCAAGGGAAAAGAAGACACGTGGGACAAATGAGGTTGAACAGAATACCTTTTCATAGTCAGTCCAATATTGTAACGAGTATGCTACATCACTCTAACAAGAGTATTTACCACTTTGTTCTGGACAGAAACTTGTTTTGGAGTCATTTCAACGGTTAATGTTCAAGGGAAAAGAAGTCACGTGGGACAAATGAGGTTGAACAGAATACCTTTTCATAGTCAGTCCAATATTGTAACGAGTATGCTACATCACTCAAACAAGAATTTTTACCACTTTGTTGAGGACAAAAACTTGTTTTGGAGTCATTTCAACGGTTAATGTTCAAGGGAAAAGAAGACACGTGGGACAAATGAGGTAGAACAGAATACCTTTTCAAAGTCAGTCCAATATTGTAACGAGTATGCTACATCACTCAAACAAGAGTATTTACCACTTTGTTCTGGACAAAAACTTGTTTTGGAGTCATTTCAACAGTTAATGTTCAAGGGAAAAGAAGACACGTGGGACAAATGAGGTTGAACAAAATACCTTTTCATAGTCAGTCCAATATTGTAACGAGTATGCTATATCACTCTAACAAGAGTTTTTACCACTTTGTTCTGGACAAAAACTTGTTTTGGAGTCATTTCAACGGTTAATGTTCAAGGGAAAAGAAGACACGTGGGACAAATGAGGTTGAAAAGAATACCTTTTCATAGTCAGTCCAATATTGTAACAAGTATGCTACATCACTCTAACAAGAGTATTTACCACTTTGTTCTGGACAAAAACTTGTTTTGGAGTCATTTCAAAGGTTAATGTTCAAGGGAAAAGAAGACACGTGGGACAAATGAGGTTGAACAGAATACCTTTTCATAGTCAGTCCAATATTGTAACGAGTATGCTACATCATTCTAACAAGAGTTTTTACCACTTTGTTCTGGACAAAAACTTGTTTTGGAGTCATTTCAACGGTTAATGTTCAAGGAAAAAGAAGACACGTGGGACAAATGAGGTTGAACAGAATACCTTTTCATAGTCAGTCCAATATTGTAACGAGTATGCTACATCACTCTAACAAGAGTATTTACCATTTTGTTCTGGACAAAAACTTGTTTTGGAGTCATTTCAACGGTTAATGTTCAAGGGAAAAGAAGACACGTGGGACAAATGAGGTTGAACAGAATACCTTTTCATAGTCAGTTGAATATTGTAACGAGTATGCTACATCACTCTAACAAGAGTATTTACCACTTTGTTCTGGACAAAAACTTGTTTTTGAGTCATTTAAACATTTAATGTTCAAGGGAAAAGAAGACACGTGGGACAAATGAGGTTGAACTGAACACCTTTTCATAGCCAGTCCAATATTGGAAAGAGTGTGCTACATCACTTTAACAAGAGCTTTAACCACTTTGTTCTGGACAAAAACTTGTTTTGGAGTCATTTCAACGGTTAATGTTCAAGGGAAAAGAAGACACGTGGGACAAATGAGGTTGAACAGAATACCTTTTCATAGTCAGTCCAATATTGTAACGAGTATGCTACATCATTCTAACAAGAGTTTTTACCACTTTGTTCTGGACAAAAACTTGTTTTGGAGTCATTTCAACGGTTAATGTTCAAGGGAAAAGAAGACACGTGGGACAAATGAGGTTGAACAGAATACCTTTTCATAGTCAGTTGAATATTGTAACGAGTATGCTACATCACTCTAACAAGAGTATTTACCACTTTGTTCTGGATAGAAACTTGTTTTGGAGTCATTTCAACGGTTAATGTTCAAGGGAAAAGAAGACACGTGGGACAAATGAGGTTGAACAGAATACCTTTTCATAGTCAGTCCAATATTGTAACGAGTATGCTACATCACTCTAACAAGAGTATTTACCATTTTGTTCTGGACAAAAACTTGTTTTTGAGTCATTTCAACGGTTAATGTTCAAGGGAAAAGAAGACACGTGGGACAAATGAGGTTGAACAGAATACCTTTTCATAGTCAGTCCAATATTGTAACGAGTATGCTACATCACTCTAACAAGAGTATTTACCACTTTGTTCTGGACAAAAACTTGTTTTTGAGTCATTTAAACATTTAATGTTCAAGGGAAAAGAAGACACGTGGGACAAATGAGGTTGAACTGAACACCTTTTCATAGCCAGTCCAATATTGGAAAGAGTGTGCTACATCACTTTAACAAGAGCTTTAACCACTTTGTTCTGGACAAAAACTTGTTTTGGAGTCATTTCAACGGTTAATGTTCAAGGGAAAAGAAGACACGTGGGACAAATGAGGTTGAACAGAATACCTTTTCATAGTCAGTCCAATATTGTAACGAGTATGCTACATCATTCTAACAAGAGTTTTTACCACTTTGTTCTGGACAAAAACTTGTTTTGGAGTCATTTCAACGGTTAATGTTCAAGGGAAAAGAAGACACGTGGGACAAATGAGGTTGAACAGAATACCTTTTCATAGTCAGTCCAATATTGTAACAAGTATGCTACATCACTCGAACAAGAGTATTTACCACTTTGTTCTGGATAGAAACTTGTTTTGGAGTCATTTCAACGGTTAATGTTCAAGGGAAAAGAAGACACGTGGGACAAATGAGGTTGAACAGAATACCTTTTCATAGTCAGTCCAATATTGTACCGAGTATGCTACATCACTCAAACAAGAGTTTTTACCACTTTGTTGTGGACAGAAACTTGTTTTGGAGTCATTTCAACGGTTAATGTTCAAGGGAAAAGAAGACACGTGGGACAAATGAGGTTGAACAGAATACCTTTTCATAGTCAGTCCAATATTGTAACGAGTATGCTACATCACTCTAACAAGAGTATTTACCATTTTGTTCTGGACAAAAACTTGTTTTGGAGTCATTTCAACGGTTAATGTTCAAGGGAAAAGAAGACACGTGGGACAAATGAGGTTGAACAGAATACCTTTTCATAGTCAGTCCAATATTGTAACGAGTATGCTACATCACTCTAACAAGAGTATTTACCATTTTGTTGTGGACAAAAACTTGTTTTGGAGTCATTTCAACGGTTAATGTTCAAGGGAAAAGAAGACACGTGGGACAAATGAGGTTGAACAGAATACCTTTTCATAGTCAGTCCAATATTGTAACGAGTATGTTACATCACTCTAACAAGAGTATTTACCACTTTGTTCTGGACAAAAACTTGTTTTGGAGTCATTTCAACGGTTAATGTTCAAGGGAAAAGAAGACACGTGGGACAAATGAGGTTGAACAGAATACCTTTTCATAGTCAGTCCAATATTGTAACGAGTATGCTACATCACTCTAACCAGAGTATTTACCACTTTGTTCTGGACAAAAACTTGTTTTGGAGTCATTTCAACGGTTAATGTTCAAGGGAAATGAAGACACGTGGGACAAATGAGGTTGAACAGAATACCTTTTCATAGTCAGTCCAATATTGTAACGAGTATGCTACATCACTCTAACAAGAGTATTTACCACTTTGTTCTGGACAAAAACTTGTTTTGGAGTCATTTCAACAGTTAATGTTCAAGGGAAAAGAAGACACGTGGGAAGAAAGGGGTTGAACAGAATACCTTTTCATAGTCAGTCCAATATTGTAACAAGTATGCTACATCACTCTAACAAGAGTATTTACCACTTTGTTCTGGACAAAAACTTGTTTTGGAGTCATTTCAACGGTTAATGTTCAAGGGAAAAGAAGACACGTGGGACAAATGAGGTTGAACAGAATACCTTTTCATAGTCAGTCCAATATTATAACGAGTATGCTACATCACTCTAACAAGAGTATTTACCATTTTGTTCTGGACAAAAACTTGTTTTGGAGTCATTTCAACGGTTAATGTTCAAGGGATAAGAAGACATGTGGGACAAATGAGGTTGAACAGAATACCTTTTCATAGTCAGTCCAATATTATAACGAGTATGCTACATCACTCTAACAAGAGTATTTACCACTTTTTTCTGGACAAAAACTTGTTTTGGAGTCATTTCAACGGTTAATGTTCAAGGGAAAAGAAGACACGTGGGACAAATGAGGTTGAACAGAATACCTTTTCATAGTCAGTCCAATATTATAACGAGTATGCTACATCACTCTAACAAGAGTATTTACCACTTTTTTCTGGACAAAAACTTGTTTTGGAGTCATTTCAACGGTTAATGTTCAAGGGAAAAGAAGACACGTGGGACAAATGAGGTTGAACAGAATACCTTTTCATAGTCAGTCCAATATTATAACGAGTATGCTACATCACTCTAACAAGAGTATTCACCATTTTGTCTTGGACAAAAACTTGTTTTGGAGTCATTTCAACGGTTAATGTTCAAGGGAAAAGAAGACACGTGGGACAAATGAGGTTGAACAGAATACCTTTTCATAGTCAGTCCAATATTGTAACGAGTATGCTACATCACTCAAACAATAGTTTTTACCACTTTGTTGTGGACAAAAACTTGTTTTGGAGTCATTTCAACGGTTAATGTTCAAGGGAAAAGAAGACACGTGGGACAAATGAGGTTGAACAGAATACCTTTTCATAGTCAGTCCAATATTGTAACGAGTATGCTACATCACTCTAACAAGAGTATTTACCATTTTGTTCTGGACAAAAACTTGTTTTGGAGTCATTTCAACGGTTAATGTTCAAGGGAAAAGAAGACACGTGGGACAAATGAGGTTGAACAGAATACCTTTTCATAGTCAGTCCAATATTGTAACGAGTATGCTACATCACTCTAACAAGAGTATTTACCACTTTATTCGCGACAGAAACTTGTTTTGGAGTCATTTCAACGGTTAATGTTCAAGGGAAAAGAAGACACGTGGGACAAATGAGGTTGAACAGAATACCTTTTCATAGTCAGTCCAATATTGTAACGAGTATGCTACATCACTCTAACAAGAGTATTTACCACTTTGTTCTGGACAGAAACTTGTTTTGGAGTCATTTCAACGGTTAATGTTCAAGGGAAAAGAAGTCACGTGGGACAAATGAGGTTGAACAGAATACCTTTTCATAGTCAGTCCAATATTGTAACGAGTATGCTACATCACTCAAACAAGAATTTTTACCACTTTGTTGAGGACAAAAACTTGTTTTGGAGTCATTTCAACGGTTAATGTTCAAGGGAAAAGAAGACACGTGGGACAAATGAGGTAGAACAGAATACCTTTTCAAAGTCAGTCCAATATTGTAACGAGTATGCTACATCACTCAAACAAGAGTATTTACCACTTTGTTCTGGACAAAAACTTGTTTTGGAGTCATTTCAACAGTTAATGTTCAAGGGAAAAGAAGACACGTGGGACAAATGAGGTTGAACAAAATACCTTTTCATAGTCAGTCCAATATTGTAACGAGTATGCTATATCACTCTAACAAGAGTTTTTACCACTTTGTTCTGGACAAAAACTTGTTTTGGAGTCATTTCAACGGTTAATGTTCAAGGGAAAAGAAGACACGTGGGACAAATGAGGTTGAAAAGAATACCTTTTCATAGTCAGTCCAATATTGTAACAAGTATGCTACATCACTCTAACAAGAGTATTTACCACTTTGTTCTGGACAAAAACTTGTTTTGGAGTCATTTCAAAGGTTAATGTTCCAGGGAAAAGAAGACACGTGGGACAAATGAGGTTGAACAGAATACCTTTTCATAGTCAGTCCAATATTGTAACGAGTATGCTACATCATTCTAACAAGAGTTTTTACCACTTTGTTCTGGACAAAAACTTGTTTTGGAGTCATTTCAACGGTTAATGTTCAAGGAAAAAGAAGACACGTGGGACAAATGAGGTTGAACAGAATACCTTTTCATAGTCAGTCCAATATTGTAACGAGTATGCTACATCACTCTAACAAGAGTATTTACCATTTTGTTCTGGACAAAAACTTGTTTTGGAGTCATTTCAACGGTTAATGTTCAAGGGAAAAGAAGACACGTGGGACAAATGAGGTTGAACAGAATACCTTTTCATAGTCAGTTGAATATTGTAACGAGTATGCTACATCACTCTAACAAGAGTATTTACCACTTTGTTCTGGACAAAAACTTGTTTTTGAGTCATTTAAACATTTAATGTTCAAGGGAAAAGAAGACACGTGGGACAAATGAGGTTGAACTGAACACCTTTTCATAGCCAGTCCAATATTGGAAAGAGTGTGCTACATCACTTTAACAAGAGCTTTAACCACTTTGTTCTGGACAAAAACTTGTTTTGGAGTCATTTCAACGGTTAATGTTCAAGGGAAAAGAAGACACGTGGGACAAATGAGGTTGAAAAGAATACCTTTTCATAGTCAGTCCAATATTGTAACGAGTATGCTACATCATTCTAACAAGAGTTTTTACCACTTTGTTCTGGACAAAAACTTGTTTTGGAGTCATTTCAACGGTTAATGTTCAAGGGAAAAGAAGACACGTGGGACAAATGAGGTTGAACAGAATACCTTTTCATAGTCAGTTGAATATTGTAACGAGTATGCTACATCACTCTAACAAGAGTATTTACCACTTTGTTCTGGATAGAAACTTGTTTTGGAGTCATTTCAACGGTTAATGTTCAAGGGAAAAGAAGACACGTGGGACAAATGAGGTTGAACAGAATACCTTTTCATAGTCAGTCCAATATTGTAACGAGTATGCTACATCACTCTAACAAGAGTATTTACCATTTTGTTCTGGACAAAAACTTGTTTTTGAGTCATTTCAACGGTTAATGTTCAAGGGAAAAGAAGACACGTGGGACAAATGAGGTTGAACAGAATACCTTTTCATAGTCAGTCCAATATTGTAACGAGTATGCTACATCACTCTAACAAGAGTATTTACCACTTTGTTCTGGACAAAAACTTGTTTTTGAGTCATTTAAACATTTAATGTTCAAGGGAAAAGAAGACACGTGGGACAAATGAGGTTGAACTGAACACCTTTTCATAGCCAGTCCAATATTGGAAAGAGTGTGCTACATCACTTTAACAAGAGCTTTAACCACTTTGTTCTGGACAAAAACTTGTTTTGGAGTCATTTCAACGGTTAATGTTCAAGGGAAAAGAAGACACGTGGGACAAATGAGGTTGAACAGAATACCTTTTCATAGTCAGTCCAATATTGTAACGAGTATGCTACATCATTCTAACAAGAGTTTTTACCACTTTGTTCTGGACAAAAACTTGTTTTGGAGTCATTTCAACGGTTAATGTTCAAGGGAAAAGAAGACACGTGGGACAAATGAGGTTGAACAGAATACCTTTTCATAGTCAGTCCAATATTGTAACAAGTATGCTACATCACTCGAACAAGAGTATTTACCACTTTGTTCTGGATAGAAACTTGTTTTGGAGTCATTTCAACGGTTAATGTTCAAGGGAAAAGAAGACACGTGGGACAAATGAGGTTGAACAGAATACCTTTTCATAGTCAGTCCAATATTGTACCGAGTATGCTACATCACTCAAACAAGAGTTTTTACCACTTTGTTGTGGACAGAAACTTGTTTTGGAGTCATTTCAACGGTTAATGTTCAAGGGAAAAGAAGACACGTGGGACAAATGAGGTTGAACAGAATACCTTTTCATAGTCAGTCCAATATTGTAACGAGTATGCTACATCACTCTAACAAGAGTATTTACCATTTTGTTCTGGACAAAAACTTGTTTTGGAGTCATTTCAACGGTTAATGTTCAAGGGAAAAGAAGACACGTGGGACAAATGAGGTTGAACAGAATACCTTTTCATAGTCAGTCCAATATTGTAACGAGTATGCTACATCACTCTAACAAGAGTATTTACCATTTTGTTGTGGACAAAAACTTGTTTTGGAGTCATTTCAACGGTTAATGTTCAAGGGAAAAGAAGACACGTGGGACAAATGAGGTTGAACAGAATACCTTTTCATAGTCAGTCCAATATTGTAACGAGTATGTTACATCACTCTAACAAGAGTATTTACCACTTTGTTCTGGACAAAAACTTGTTTTGGAGTCATTTCAACGGTTAATGTTCAAGGGAAAAGAAGACACGTGGGACAAATGAGGTTGAACAGAATACCTTTTCATAGTCAGTCCAATATTGTAACGAGTATGCTACATCACTCTAACCAGAGTATTTACCACTTTGTTCTGGACAAAAACTTGTTTTGGAGTCATTTCAACGGTTAATGTTCAAGGGAAATGAAGACACGTGGGACAAATGAGGTTGAACAGAATACCTTTTCATAGTCAGTCCAATATTGTAACGAGTATGCTACATCACTCTAACAAGAGTATTTACCACTTTGTTCTGGACAAAAACTTGTTTTGGAGTCATTTCAACAGTTAATGTTCAAGGGAAAAGAAGACACGTGGGAAGAAAGGGGTTGAACAGAATACCTTTTCATAGTCAGTCCAATATTGTAACAAGTATGCTACATCACTCTAACAAGAGTATTTACCACTTTGTTCTGGACAAAAACTTGTTTTGGAGTCATTTCAACGGTTAATGTTCAAGGGAAAAGAAGACACGTGGGACAAATGAGGTTGAACAGAATACCTTTTCATAGTCAGTCCAATATTATAACGAGTATGCTACATCACTCTAACAAGAGTATTTACCATTTTGTTCTGGACAAAAACTTGTTTTGGAGTCATTTCAACGGTTAATGTTCAAGGGATAAGAAGACATGTGGGACAAATGAGGTTGAACAGAATACCTTTTCATAGTCAGTCCAATATTATAACGAGTATGCTACATCACTCTAACAAGAGTATTTACCACTTTTTTCTGGACAAAAACTTGTTTTGGAGTCATTTCAACGGTTAATGTTCAAGGGAAAAGAAGACACGTGGGACAAATGAGGTTGAACAGAATACCTTTTCATAGTCAGTCCAATATTATAACGAGTATGCTACATCACTCTAACAAGAGTATTTACCACTTTTTTCTGGACAAAAACTTGTTTTGGAGTCATTTCAACGGTTAATGTTCAAGGGAAAAGAAGACACGTGGGACAAATGAGGTTGAACAGAATACCTTTTCATAGTCAGTCCAATATTATAACGAGTATGCTACATCACTCTAACAAGAGTATTCACCATTTTGTCTTGGACAAAAACTTGTTTTGGAGTCATTTCAACGGTTAATGTTCAAGGGAAAAGAAGACACGTGGGACAAATGAGGTTGAACAGAATACCTTTTCATAGTCAGTCCAATATTGTAACGAGTATGCTACATCACTCAAACAATAGTTTTTACCACTTTGTTGTGGACAAAAACTTGTTTTGGAGTCATTTCAACGGTTAATGTTCAAGGGAAAAGAAGACACGTGGGACAAATGAGGTTGAACAGAATACCTTTTCATAGTCAGTCCAATATTGTAACGAGTATGCTACATCACTCTAACAAGAGTATTTACCATTTTGTTCTGGACAAAAACTTGTTTTGGAGTCATTTCAACGGTTAATGTTCAAGGGAAAAGAAGACACGTGGGACAAATGAGGTTGAACAAAATACCTTTTCATAGCCAGTCCAATATTGGAAAGAGTGTGCTACATCACTTTAACAAGAGCTTTAACCACTTTGTTCTGGACAAAAACTTGTTTTGGAGTCATTTCAACGGTTAATGTTCAAGGGAAAAGAAGACATGTAGGAACCGATGAGGTTGGACAGAATACCTTTTCATAGTCAGTCCAATATTTTAACAAGTGTGTTACATCACTCTAACAATAGTATTTACCACTTTGTCCTGGACAGAAACTTGTTTTGGAGTCATTTCAACGGTTAATGTTCAAGGGAAAAGAAGACACGTGGGACAAATGAGGTTGAACAAGATACGTTTTCATATCCAGTCCAATATTGGAAAGAGTGTGCTACATCACTTCAACAAGAGCTTTAATCACTTTGTTCTGGACAAAAACTTGTTTTGGAGTCATTTCAACGGTTAATGTTCAAGGGAAAAGAAGACACGTGGGACAAATGAGGTTGAACAGAATACCTTTTCATAGTCAGTCCAATATTGTAACGAGTGTGCTACATCACTCTAACAAGAGTATTTACCATTTTGTTCTGGACAAAAACTTGTTTTGGAGTCATTTCAACGGTTAATGTTCAAGGGAAAAGAAGACACGTGGGACAAATGAGGTTGAACAGAATCCCTTTTCATAGTCAGTCCAATATTGTAACGAGTGTGCTACATCACTCTAACAAGAGTATTTACCATTTTGTTCTGGACAAAAACTTGTTTTGGAGTCATTTCAACGGTTAATGTTCAAGAGAAAAGAAGACATGTAGGAACCGATGAGGTTGGACAGAATACCTTTTCATAGTCAGTCCAATATTTTAACAAGTGTGTTACATCACTCTAACAATAGTATTTACCACTTTGTTCTGGACAGAAACTTGTTTTGGAGTCATTTCAACGGTTAATGTTCAAGGGAAAAGAAGACACGTGGGACAAATGATGTTGAACAAAATACCTTTTCATAGTCAGTCCAATATTGTAACGAGTATGCTACATCACTCTAACAAGAGTATTTACCACTTTGTTCTGGACAGAAACTTGTTTTGGAGTCATTTCAACGGTTAATGTTCAAGGGAAAAGAAGACACGTGGGACAAATGAGGTTGAACAAGATACGTTTTCATATCCAGTCCAATATTGGAAAGAGTGTGCTACATCACTTCAACAAGAGCTTTAACCACTTTGTTCTGGACAAAAACTTGTTTTGGAGTCATTTCAACGGTTAATGTTCAAGGGAAAAGAAGACACGTGGGACAAATGAGGTTGAACAGAATACCTTTTCATAGCCAGTCCAATATTGGAAAGAGTGTGCTACATCACTTTAACAAGAGCTTTAACCACTTTGTTCTGGACAAAAAATTGTTTTGGAGTCATTTCAACGGTTAATGTTCAAGGGAAAAGAAGACACGTGGGACAAATGAGGTTGAACAGAATACCTTTTCATAGTCAGTCCAATATTGTAACGAGTATGCTACATCACTCTAACAAGAGTATTTACCATTTTGTTCTGGACAATAACTTGTATTGGAGTCATTTCAACGGTTAATGTTCGAGGGAAAAGAAGACACGTGGGACAAATGAGGTTGAACAAGATACGTTTTCATATCCAGTCCAATATTGTAACGAGTATGCTACATCACTCTAACAAGAGTATTTACCATTTTGTTCTGGACAAAAACTTGTTTTGGAGTCATTTCAACGGTTAATGTTCAAGGGAAAAGAAGACACGTGGGACAAATGAGGTTGAACAGAATACCTTTTCATAGTCAGTCCAATATTGTAACGAGTATGCTACATCACTCTAACAAGAGTATTTACCACTTTGTTCTGGACAAAAACTTGTTTTTGAGTCATTTAAACATTTAATGTTCAAGGGAAAAGAAGACACGTGGGACAAATGAGGTTGAACTGAACACCTTTTCATAGCCAGTCCAATATTGGAAAGAGTGTGCTACATCACTTTAACAAGAGCTTTAACCACTTTGTTCTGGACAAAAACTTGTTTTGGAGTCATTTCAACGGTTAATGTTCAAGGGAAAAGAAGACACGTGGGACAAATGAGGTTGAACAGAATACCTTTTCATAGTCAGTCCAATATTGTAACGAGTATGCTACATCATTCTAACAAGAGTTTTTACCACTTTGTTCTGGACAAAAACTTGTTTTGGAGTCATTTCAACGGTTAATGTTCAAGGGAAAAGAAGACACGTGGGACAAATGAGGTTGAACAGAATACCTTTTCATAGTCAGTTGAATATTGTAACAAGTATGCTACATCACTCGAACAAGAGTATTTACCACTTTGTTCTGGATAGAAACTTGTTTTGGAGTCATTTCAACGGTTAATGTTCAAGGGAAAAGAAGACACGTGGGACAAATGAGGTTGAAAAGAATACCTTTTCATAGTCAGTCCAATATTGTACCGAGCATGCTACATCACTCAAACAAGAGTTTTTACCACTTTGTTGTGGACAGAAACTTGTTTTGGAGTCATTTCAACGGTTAATGTTCAAGGGAAAAGAAGACACGTGGGACAAATGAGGTTGAACAGAATACCTTTTCATAGTCAGTCCAATATTGTAACGAGTATGCTACATCACTCTAACAAGAGTATTTACCATTTTGTTCAGGACAAAAACTTGTTTTGGAGTCATTTCAACGGTTAATGTTCAAGGGAAAAGAAGACACGTGGGACAAATGAGGTTGAACAGAATACCTTTTCATAGTCAGTCCAATATTGTAACGAGTATGTTACATCACTCTAACAAGAGTATTTACCACTTTGTTCTGGACAAAAACTTGTTTTGGAGTCATTTCAACGGTTAATGTTCAAGGGAAAAGAAGACACGTGGGACAAATGAGGTTGAACAGAATACCTTTTCATAGTCAGTCCAATATTGTAACGAGTATGCTACATCACTCTAACCAGAGTATTTACCACTTTGTTCTGGACAAAAACTTGTTTTGGAGTCATTTCAACGGTTAATGTTCAAGGGAAAAGAAGACACGTGGGACAAATGAGGTTGAACAGAATACCTTTTCATAGTCAGTCCAATATTGTAACGAGTATGCTACATCACTCTAACAAGAGTATTTACCACTTTGTTCTGGACAAAAACTTGTTTTGGAGTCATTTCAACAGTTAATGTTCAAGGGAAAAGAAGACACGTGGGAAGAAAGGGGTTGAACAGAATACCTTTTCATAGTCAGTCCAATATTGTAACAAGTATGCTACATCACTCTAACAAGAGTATTTACCACTTTGTTCTGGACAAAAACTTGTTTTGGAGTCATTTCAACGGTTAATGTTCAAGGGAAAAGAAGACACGTGGGACAAATGAGGTTGAACAGAATACCTTTTCATAGTCAGTCCAATATTGTAACGAGTATGCTACATCACTCTAACAAGAGTATTTACCACTTTGTTCTGGACAAAAACTTGTTTTTGAGTCATTTAAACATTTAATGTTCAAGGGAAAAGAAGACACGTGGGACAAATGAGGTTGAACTGAACACCTTTTCATAGCCAGTCCAATATTGGAAAGAGTGTGCTACATCACTTTAACAAGAGCTTTAACCACTTTGTTCTGGACAAAAACTTGTTTTGGAGTCATTTCAACGGTTAATGTTCAAGGGAAAAGAAGACACGTGGGACAAATGAGGTTGAACAGAATACCTTTTCATAGTCAGTCCAATATTGTAACGAGTATGCTACATCATTCTAACAAGAGTTTTTACCACTTTGTTCTGGACAAAAACTTGTTTTGGAGTCATTTCAACGGTTAATGTTCAAGGGAAAAGAAGACACGTGGGACAAATGAGGTTGAACAGAATACCTTTTCATAGTCAGTTGAATATTGTAACGAGTATGCTACATCACTCTAACAAGAGTATTTACCACTTTGTTCTGGATAGAAACTTGTTTTGGAGTCATTTCAACGGTTAATGTTCAAGGGAAAAGAAGACACGTGGGACAAATGAGGTTGAACAGAATACCTTTTCATAGTCAGTCCAATATTGTAACGAGTATGCTACATAACTCAAACAAGAGTTTTTACCACTTTGTTGTGGACAGAAACTTGTTTTGGAGTCATTTCAACGGTTAATGTTCAAGGGAAAAGAAGACACATGGGACAAATGAGGTTGAACAGAATACCTTTTCATAGTCAGTCCAATATTGTAACGAGTATGCTACATCACTCTAACAAGAGTATTTACCATTTTGTTCTGGACAAAAACTTGTTTTGGAGTCATTTCAACGGTTAATGTTCAAGGGAAAAGAAGACACGTGGGACAAATGAGGTTGAACAGAATACCTTTTCATAGTCAGTCCAATATTGTAACGAGTATGCTACATCACTCTAACAAGAGTATTTACCATTTTGTTGTGGACAAAAACTTGTTTTGGAGTCATTTCAACGGTTAATGTTCAAGGGAAAAGAAGACACGTGGGACAAATGAGGTTGAACAAAATACCTTTTCATAGTCAGTCCAATATTGTAACGAGTATGTTACATCACTCTAACAAGAGTATTTACCACTTTGTTCTGGACAAAAACTTGTTTTGGAGTCATTTCAACGGTTAATGTTCAAGGGAAAAGAAGACACGTGGGACAAATGAGGTTGAACAGAATACCTTTTCATAGTCAGTTGAATATTGTAACGAGTATGCTACATAACTCTAACAAGAGTATTTACCACTTTGTTCTGGACAAAAACTTGTTTTGGAGTCATTTCAACAGTTAATGTTCAAGGGAAAAGAAGACACGTGGGAAGAAAGGGGTTGAACAGAATACCTTTTCATAGTCAGTCCAATATTGTAACAAGTATGCTACATCACTCTAACAAGAGTATTTACCACTTTGTTCTGGACAAAAACTTGTTTTGGAGTCATTTCAACGGTTAATGTTCAAGGGAAAAGAAGACACGTGGGACAAATGAGGTTGAACAGAATACCTTTTCATAGTCAGTCATATATTGTAACGAGTATGCTACATCACTCTAACAAGAGTATTTACCACTATGTTCTGGACAGAAACTTGTTTTGGAGTCATTTCAACGGTTAATGTTCAAGGGAAAAGAAGACACGTGGGACAAATGAGGTTGAACAGAATACCTTTTCATAGTCAGTCCAATATTGTAACGAGTATGCTACATCACTCTAACAAGAGTATTTACCACTTTGTTCTGGACAAAAACTTGTTTTGGAGTCATTTCAACGGTTAATGTTCAAGGGAAAAGAAGACACGTGGGACAAATGAGGTTGAACAGAATACCTTTTCATAGTCAGTCCAATATTGTAAAGAGTATGCTACATCACTCTAACAAGAGTTTTTACCACCTTGTTCTGGACAAAAACTTGTTTTGGAGTCATTTCAACGGTTAAGGTTCAAGGGAAAAGAAGACCTGTGGGACAAATGAGGTTGAACAGAATACCTTTTCATAGTCAGTCCAATATTGTAACGAGTATGCTACATCACTTTAACAAGAGTTTTTACCACTTTGTTCTGGACAAAAACTTGTTTATGAGTCATTTGAACGGTTAATGTTCAAGGGAAAAGAAGACACGTGGGACAAATGAGGTTGAACAAAATACCTTTTCATAGTCAGTCCAATATTGTAAAGAGTATACTACATCACTGTAACAAGAGCTTTAACCACTTTTTTGTGGACAAAAACATGTTTTGGAGTCATTTCAACGGTTAATGTTCAAGGGAAAAGAAGACACGTGGGACAAATGAGGTTGAACAGAATACCTTTTCATAGTCAGTCCAATACTGTGAAGAGTGTACTACATCACTCAAACAAGACTTTTCACCACTTTGTTCTGGACAAAAACTTGTTTTGGAGTCATTTCGATGGTTAATCTTCAAGGGAAAAGAAGACATGTAGGACCAATGAGGTTCAACAGAATACCTTTTCATAGTAAGTCCAATATTGTAAAGAGTGTGCTACATCACTTTAACAAGAGCTTTCACCACTTTGTTCTGGACAAAAACTTGTTTTGGAGTCATTCCAACGGTTAATGTTCAAGGGAAAAGAAGACACGTGGGACAAATGAGGTTGAACAGGATACCTTTTCATAGTCAGTCCAATATTGTAAAGAGTGTGCTTCATCACTTTAATAAGAGTTTTTACCACTTTGTTGTGGACAAAAACTTGTTTTGGATTCATTTCAACGGTTATTGTTCAAAGGGAAAAGAAGACACGTGGGATCCCAGAGGTTGAACAGAATACCTTTTCATAGTAAGTCCAGTATTGTAAAGAGTGTGCTACATCACTTTAACAAGAGTATTTACCACTTTATTCTGGACGAAAAACTTGTTTTGGAGTCATTTCAACGGTTAATGTTCAAAGGGAAAAATAGACACGTAGGACCAATGAGTTTGAAAAGAATACGTTTTCATAGTCAGTCCAATATTGTAACGAGTGTGCTACATCACTTTAAGAAGAGTATTTACCATTTTGTTCTGGACAAAAACTTGTTTTGGAGTCATTTCAACGGTTAAGGTTCAAGGGAAAAGAAGACACGTGGGACAAATGAGGTTGAACAGGATACCTTTTCATAGTCAGTCCAATATTGTAACGATTGTGCTACATCATTCTAACAAGAGCTTTCACCACTTTGTTGTGGACAAAAACTTGTTTTGGAGTCATTTCAACGGTTAATGTTCAAGGGAAAAGAAGACACCTGGGACAAATGAGGTTGAACAGAATACCTTTTCATAGTCAGTCGAATATTGTAACGAGTGTGCTACATCACTCTAACAAGAGTTTTTACCACTTTGTTCTGGACAAAAAACTTGTTTTGGAGTCATTTCAACGGTTAAGGTTCAAGGGAAAAGAAGACACGTGGGACAAATGAGGTTGAACAGAATACCTTTTCATAGTCAGTCCAATATTGTAAAGAGTGTGCTACATCAGCCCAACAAAAGTTTTCTCCACTTTGTTGTTGACAAAAACTTGTTTTCGAGTCATTAGAATGGTTAATGTTCAAAGGGAAAAATAGACACGTAGGACCAATGAGGTTGAAAAGAATACCTTTTCATAGTCAGTCCAATATTGTAAAAAGTATGGTACATCAGCCCAACAAGAGTTCTTTCCACTTAGTTCTTGACAGAAATTTGTTTTCAGTGAGATTTCCACGGTTTATGTTCTGGGTTAGGGTTAGGGTTAGGGGAATCAAAGAAACGGGATTTTTTTTGTGTCATTATTTGAGTCAAATTATCAATGAATCAAGAATATTTGAAAATTCTTTAGAAAAAAAATCATACTTGTTATCCATCAAGAAAAATCTGAGTGAATTCGGTAAAATTGCATTAATGATTAAATTATCCAGTCCATCAAGGCTTCTTTATTTTACAGATTAGATTTTATAGTTTTCCTCGATTGTTTTTGCTGAAGTGTTTGTGTAAGTTTTATATAAATTCTTATATATTTTTAATGAAATATACATTCATATATATTTATAATGAAAAAGTTTATTATGATATTAAAAAAAATTAAATGAACGAGTATTAAGGATGAAACAATTACTGTTTTAAGATAAACAATGGTAAAATTCCCATAATACCATATAGAATTTTAGTTATTTTTAATAATGTGACGGTTTTTGACTACCGTTTATTTCTATAGAAAATGCACAGGAAGAGAACCTTTTAGTTCAATACATGATGTGGGAATTTCGGAATGAAGTAAATATCATTGTTGTTTGTTTCTCTGTCTTGTTAATGGCTTTTCAGAACCAAAGGTTGAGGTGTTAAAAGTTCCCTACCGGTGTTGCACTTTATTTTGTTACCTAGCAGATAATGTTACTTGTAGGTTAGTAATGGAGATCATTTTTACTTTGTGAAAGTATTGTTAGTCTATCAATAGCATGGTGTAAAATCCATTGAGACAAAGTTAAACTTCAATATGAAGACAAGAAAGCAAGAATAAAGCTATCAATGCATTAATAAATTCAACTGAAAAGATTTTGTTGAAGAAAAAGTTCTATACTGAGTAAGTGATAATTTACCTAATAGCCAAGACTGTATTAAATTACAATATGTCAACATGAAGACTAACAAGAGATTCGTTAAATAAAGTTGACAGAACCCATTGTAAACAATTGAGAATGATTTAGAATTGACAAGGACATCATAGAATCCATTAAAAATCAGTGTGGCAAATCCTGGGGAAGGTCTATGTCCAACGACGGACGTTAAAAGACTGATGATGATGATGATAGAATGACAAGGACAAGAAAAACAATACTATTTCTATTCCACTATCGGGGTTAAGATTATCTTCTAGTAACATTTTTGTCTCAGCCTTATTAAGGGCAAGTCGTTGGCTTCATTTGACAGTGAATATTCCAATCTCTGTTTCAAGTTAGACCACCACATTGCCCGTGAATAACTGACTAAAGATAAGACAGTAGAAGGATATCATAACAAATAACTGAAAAAATCCATTTTGGAGGAAACGATGATAAATGGGGAAAAAACGATTATCAAAGTAAGGGAAATCGAAAGATGAGGAAGCTGAATGGATGAATCTAAAGAAATGGACATTATGAACACAAGAAAACAAGAAAAAAGCGATCAATTTTAGTAATAAAATCAACTGAAAAAATTTAGTTGAAGAAAAATGTGTATTTTGGGAAAGTGAAAAGTTATAAAACAATAGCCAAGCCTGTATTAACTTACAATATGTCAACATGAAGACTAACAAGAGATTCGTCTAATAAAGTTGACAGAACCCATTGTAAACAATTGAGAATGATTTAGAATAATAAGGACAAGAAAAACAAAGAATTATACGGGGATAGAAACAAAAGAAAAGAAACAAAAAAAAGATATAAACATTTCAAGATGTCGAGCTTTTAGACATTTTATTTGACAACCATGCGAGGAAGCTTTCCAACAAACTATGAGATATTATTTCGAACAATGAATTGCAAAAAATCTCCTGGAAAAATACGAACCACCCTGCCTTTTGTAATGAATAATGACATCAGGCAATGCAAGTATCTTCATTAGTTGTAGTATCAATATTCGAAAAAATGAATGATTATGATAATTGGAAAGATAATGCTACTGATCAAATGAAATAGAAAGACTTTCATCTCTAATTTACGATATAGCCGAAGGTGAATTTTAGTTTCTAACTGAAACTGCATATGATGGACAAATAACAAAATAAGATCAATGTTTCATTTTCTAACTCATGCAGAACACAATGCCAACAAGCTATGAGATATTATTTTGAACAATGAATGGAAAAAGATTTCCTTAAAAAAAACAAACAAACTATCAACCATAGTAGTAATAATTGATGGCATCAGGCAATACAAGCATCTTCAAAAAGTACCATTGCCAATACTTGAAGAACTTTTAAAAATTGAATGATATGTTTTCAATACGAGACTATATGATGCAGCTTAGCTTATAATAATTCTAGACAATTTTTCAGATAGAAATGGATGCAGTAAAAGCAATGATTGTCTTGGACCGACTGACAAGATATCTGAAAAAGAATTTCTTTATTCCTATGTTTTCTTACTGTGCCAGAAAATCGGATGAGCTACTTTAAGCATTTAAAGCTTGCATATGCCATTATTCTAAAGAATTGTAAATTTCAGTGCGTATTTAACGAAACCAAATCCTTTTTTCCTTATTTTTCCTCCTGTCAAATCACCAAATACGGTCCACTAATCCTAAAACTGATTATCATTGATTGTGATTGATATTTACAATACGGAGATTGTAGATTTACTAACAATATTTCAAATAGTATTCAGACTTTTACGTACTCAAACTTTATCAATGAATCTCTGAAATGACGTCACTATCTGGTCATAATTTTATCGAGACCTTAGTAACGCGATTAACAACGTATTTTGACCAAAACATTGGGCGCCATATTCCTAAAAGCTTTTAGAAGGAATTGACGTATTCGTAAATTGCTACAGACTTGTTGACCTGTTAGGAAAACCTTTATAATACATCAATCGATTTCATTGAGAAGTAAGTAATTTTTGTCGAATTATCTCAATTATCAATTTAGATTTTCCAGAGAAGTTTATAGCATATAAAGTAAACGGTATTTTTATCTTGAAAGTAACGTTATGTGATCAATGGTAAGAATATAGCCGCATCAGTCATTCAAATTGACCAATTACAAACATTGCTGCCAAATAGTTTAACAGCATCAGTTGGTTGTCTATAGTGTTTACCCGGGTTATTTCCCTTGAAAAATATCGACACAACATTTCAATGAACCTATTCCAAATAACTTTTTGTCTCAGGACTAAAAGACTTGGATTTTATGGAGAGAGTCCTTAGCAAAAGATAATGAAACAACGAAATCATATTACCTATATCGTGATCATTCACTAACCCCATTCATGATGATAATTCATCATTATCATCATGATCATCATCATTTTAAACATGGAAAATATTATCATCATTATTTAATCGCTATGTTTTACTTAACCTTCTCATTGTTGGTCTTTATCCAAAGAAACTTTCGGTTAATACAGTCTTTATATTTTATGACTAATTGTACTCTGTTTTATTATTGAAGAAGTTGTTCTGTGAATCCCGAACTAATCCGTCTCTGAAATTCTTTTTTGAATTCATTTCTTGATTTTATTCATAATTACTTTAATTATCAAGTTTGATTTTTCTGGGGAAATATTTTTCTGTTTTCTTGTATTTCTCAGTATTCTCTTCATTATTAGCAAAAGGAAAATCTTCCTTTAGTTTGTTTTGCTACTGTCTCAAATCCCAACAGTATGCCTCTTATCTGCACCCCCGTAAGAAAAGCGGGAAGCAAACGACTGTTACATGCTGGTGTATCGGTAGGGAAGGGGATATCTATGACAACAGCGTAATTCTTTGAATTAATATATTTGTTAATTTAATAAATTAAAATTGACTCGACTTTGTTTGCTCTAAAGTGATGAACAATAATTGAATCTGAGTCATCTAAGTCCTCTCTATTCTGTAAGGAGGAAAACTTTCATCTTTCAAATTCGTTGCAAGTCAAAAACTTTTGAAATAAAATTTTTGATCCCATTGAAAAGTAAGTAATTGTGGTAGAGTTATTTCAATCATCATTTTTGATTTTCGTGGGAACTTTTTTTCCGGTTTCTTTATCGTGTTTCTCAGTATTCTCTGGATTATTTGTAAAAGTAATGTCTTTATTTTCTATGTGTGCCTTGGTGGGCTATATCTTTTTAATCATTGTATTTTTGGCGGTGATTGTTCGGAATAGGTTCATCAAAACGTTATGTTGATATTCTGCAAGAGGGATAACCATTGACAAGACGCAATTAGCGGCTGCTACTGTTGAACAATTTTGAAGAGAATGAAAACAAAAAGCACTGAATATTTGAAAAAGTATTTTAATGAATTTAACCACAGACGATATTATTTAGTGTCAGTTCAAGTAAAAAGTTTAGTATTTACGGTTGGTGTTAGCATTGAGGTTACAATTACCAACACAAAAATTTCGCTTTTGCATCAGGTACCATCACTTTGAATAAGTCATTTTTCTTAAATGGCTGAAAGTAGTTAACTGTAAGAGTACCTGCTGGATCTAACCGCGAACCTACCAACCAACCATAAGTGTAACTCGACCTACCGACCTTAATTACATGCCGTATTGGCTCTGAAGTAAAAATGTGACAGTGTTGGACTATTGATTATTACTATAGTAGATGCCAGGGATGTGGACTTTTAATCCAATACATGATATGGTAAGTTCGAAATGAAGTGAATATCATTGTTGTTTGTCTGTCTGTCTCGTTAATGGCTTGTCAGAACCAAAGCTTTCATTCGAGGTTGATGTCTTAAAAATTTCCTACCAGTGTTAAACTGTGTTTTGTTACCTAGCAGATAATGTTTCCCGTACGTTAGTTATAGAAATTCTTACTTCATAAAAAATAACTTTAGCCTATCAATACCAAAATCTATTGACGATATCTTCGGTAGAGCAAGCTCAACCTTCAAAAACAAGAAGATCCCAATGATCCTAAAAAGAAGGGTATACAACCAATGCATCCTCCCTATAGTCATCTATGGAGCTGAAAATGGAATTTAACCAAAAGATTCACTCACAGACTGAGAAGAATGATACGTGGACATGAGAGAATCATGCTCAACCTTACATGGAGAGATTGTAAGACAGCACAATATATTAGGGAGAAAACAGGAATCCAAGACATCATATAATCTATTAGAAAACTCAAATGGCATCAAATTGGTTATGTTAGAAAAATGGCAGACAACCAATGGACATCACGACTCATGACATGGATCCTCAGAGATCACATACACAACTGAGGCTGGAAGAATACGTGATGGAGACACAGACTAGACGGATTCATTAGATAGTGAGGAGAGGCGAATCTTGGGGAAGGTCTATGTCCCATGACGGACGATAAAAAACTGATGATGATGATGATGATGATGATGATAATGATGATGATGATGAAGAGGGAGATGATAATGATGATATGGCAGGTACTACTTTGAAACATTGAGACTAGTGCTGACTTATGTGGAATTTCTATAGAATTCAAAACTGTCAACTGATCAAATAATGTCTCTCCTCCTCCAAGGCGACAAATATGGCCGATAATCTAAAACGTAAAAAGACTATATCCATTGGAAGAGATTCTTACTCAAATACTACCCTAAATAAAGCCCTAATTGTTTTTTCCTCTCATTTATAACGCATAACACAGAGTCTATGCAGTCGGCATATGTATCACTAGTGCTATAGGCGTGTTGGAATGATTATTTGAAATGTTTTCGATTTTCGGATGTTCTCAAAATTGCTTATTTTCATCTCCTCATTTGACCATGTTGGTAGTTAAGCACTATTTTCATATTGTCACTATGGATTTAAAAAAAAATTTTGACCATGATCTGCCGAAAGTTCATTGCTTTTTTCTGAGATTTCCTATTGAGTAATGATTTTTATATCATACAGGAGAGGGGCTGGAAGTAGGAGAAATGAGGGACTGTCAAGGTGGAACCCATCACCTTTTGATGGTCAGTCCAATGCTCTACTACTGATCCAAACCTCAACGGCTAAAGTTTCAACCCCCTGGTTTCCTGCAGGAGTTTCAAAGTTTCTGATTCAGGAAATTGGAGAAGTGGAAGACGTAATACCTTTCGATAGGTGGTGGAATGCTCTACCTTCTAGTTACATCCCATTGACGATAAAATGGGTTTCCTTCAGGATCTCCAGAGTTTCTGATTAAAGAAATCGGAGAAATGTGAGACCCTCCAGATAATACCGAATACCTTCCCATAGGTAATGAAGGATTATTGCATAGGGACATATTTCGACTCTGTACCGTTCTTCTGGCAACGCAGATGCAGCAAGGGAAGGAACAAAAGACTTAAAAGTAATGTCAGGATTCAAAATCAAACCTTCATTTTTCTTCTTCGGCTAACTGAAAATAGATCGATAGTCTTCGTTTGAACACCAAAGAAAATTCTCATACAGAGAGAGAGAGAGAGAGACAGAGACAGATAGACAGACACAGAGACAGAGAGAGACAGAGAGAGAGATAGAGACAGAGAGAGAAAGAGATTAATCGGCCCTTCCGGTTACCCTTCGACGATCAGACGTTTTCTTTTGTCTACTCTTCTCCTCTCGTTTTCTAACCTCCTACTCTACTTCTTTTCAACTACTTTGGTCTCCTTTTTAAAGGCAAGTGTCATTCTTTTTTTTTTATTCCTATCAGTTTTACTAAATTAACTAACCCTTTCCTTTTAACTGATATCAGAATTAAATGGTCATCAAACCTTTTCTTTCCTATTTTCCTCCTGATTTCATTTATTTCTCACGCAAGTAAACTTCAAAGCTATCATTCTTACCTCCATCGTTAGAATTCATGTATACATTTCTTTTTTTTAACAACCCCTTTTCGTTTCTTTCTCCTAAAGTTTTTCAATTAAGTGTCTGCCACTGGCTATCTATCTGCAGGGCTTCCAAACGACTACACTTTATCTTGTCAATGAATCCACTTGAAATGTTCTTATCATTCTTTTGGCATCTAAAAAAAGTTACTCTGTGACTTACATTATCTTTCATCAAGTACTTACTGATAATTTACATTAATCTACGCAAAAATAGTATATGTGGATTGAAAAATGAATTAAAATCAAATGAATTATTCAATTATCGGGCCTCATGCTGTAACAGCAGTCGAATGCTCTGAAACCGAACTATATCACATCAAAAAAGCTTTGTTTTTCATTTTCATTCCATCAAAATTTTTCCAGTTTCTGTTTAATGAAACGAGGAAAGGAAGAGCCTCAGATTTGGACTAAATACCAGACAGCGGGTAGCCCAAACCTCTACAACCAAAGTAAATCATGTTGACAATAGTTTCTAACAATTCATTTTCTGAAACAATTGAAAGTTTCTGATTAACAAGACAGGCTAAATGAGAAAACGTAAACGTTCTACCAAATAAGTACCAATAGCCATTCTAATCCACGACTACTTTACTAAAGATTAAACAGGATATCTATCGATAGTCAGTCAAATGCCTTAAAAACAAACCTACATCACATCAACGGTAATTTTTTCAATTTATTTCTCTTCGGGATATTTACATATTCTGAAAAAGGAAACGGGAGAAATGTGGAACCATCAAAGTTGAACTTAATACCTTTCTATAGTCATTCCAATGTCCTGAAAGCAAAGTACATCATGGCAAAAATAAATTCTTACATTTCGTTTCTGTCGGAATGCTAACAGTTTCTGATAGTGGAAACAGGAGATATGAGGGACTCTCGGAATAGAAACAAATACATATTGATAGCAAGTCAAATATCCTAAAAGCTAGCTGATTCATACCCATGATATTTTCTACCATCTTCTTTTCGATGGAACGTTAACAGTTTTGTGTTAAAGAAATACAATAAATGGCCAAAATTCCTAATGGAATATGGAACCTTGAAGTACTCAGTCCAAATTACTGGGACTGGGCCTAATCATTAGAACGGGGGTTTCATCAGTCTTGATTTTGGTGAATTACACGGAACCAACAATTTTTCATTCGACTTTGTTCTTGTTTTCAGAGAGATTTACACATTTGATGCACGCGGGGAAAGAAGTGGCATGAGATTGTGGAAGCTGGACAGAATATCTTTTCATAATCAGTTCAATTTTCTAAAAGGGATGTAGAGTTAACCAACAATTTTTTATTTTATTTTGTTGTGGATAAAAATTTGTTTTTGGAGAGATTTACAAAGTTGATGTAGAAAGGAAAAGAAGTGGCATGGGATCATGGAGGCTGGACAGAATATCTTTTCATTATCAGTCAAATATTCTAAAAGGGATAAAAAGTTAACCAACAATTTTGTATTCCATGTTGTTGTGGATGAAAATTTGTTTTTGGAAAGATTTACACAGTTGATGTAGAAGGGAAAAAAGTGGTATGGGAGCATGGAGGCTGGACAAAATATCTTTTCATAGTCAGTCTAATATTCTGAAAAAGATGTAGGGTTAACCAACAATTTATTATTTGACGTTGTTGTGGATAAAGATTTGTTTCAGGAGAGACTTACACAATGGAAGAAGAAGGGAAAAAAAGTGGCATGGGATCATGGAGGGTGGACAGAATATCTTTTCATAATCAGTCCAATATTCTAAAAGGGATGTAGAGTTAACCAACAATTTTTTATTTTACGTTGTTGTGGATAAAAATTTGTTTTTGGAGAGATTTACAAAGTTGATACACAACAGAAAAAAAGTGGCATGGAATCATGGAGGCTGGACAGAATATCTTTTCATAATCAGTCCAATATTCTAAAAGGGATGTAGAGTTAACCAACAATTATTTATTTTACTTTGTTGTGGATAAAAATTTGTTTTTGGAGAGATTTACAAAGTTGATATACAACAGAAAAAAAGTGGCATGGAATCATGGAGGCTGAACAGAATATTGTTTCATAATCAGTCCAATATTCTAAAAGGGATGTAGAGTTAACCAACAATTTTATATTCCACTTTGTTTTGGATAAAAATTTGTTTTTGGAGAGATTTACACAGTTGATGTTGAAGGGAAAAGAAGTGGCATGGGATCATGGAGGCTGGACAGAATATCTTTTCATAATCAGTCCAATATTCTAAAAGGGATAAAAAGTTAACCAACAATTTTATATTCCACTTTGTTTTGGATAAAAATTTGTTTTTGGAGAGATTTACACAGTTGATGTTGAAGGGAAAAGAAGTGGCATGGGATCATGGAGGCTGGAAAGAATATCTTTTCATAATCAGTCGAATATTCTAAAAGGGATGTAGAGTTAACCAACAATTTTTTATTCCACTTTGTTTTGGATAAATATTTGTTTTTGGAGAGATTTACACAGTTGATGTTGAAGGGAAAAGAAGTGGCATAGGATCATGGAGCCTGGACAGAATATCTTTTCATAATCAGTCCAATATTCTATACGGGATGTAGAGTTAACCAACAATTTTTTTTTTTACTTTGTTGTGGATAAAAATTTGTTTTTGGAGAGATGTACACTGTTGATGTAGAATGGGAAAAAGTGGTATGGGAGCTTGGAGGCTGGACAAAATATCTTTTCATAATCAGTCCAATATTCTAAAAGGGATGTAGGGTTAACCAACAATTTTTTATTTTACGTCGTTGTGGATGAAGATTTGTTTCAGGAGAGATTTACACGGTTGAAGAAGAAGGGAAAAAAAGTGGCATGGGATCATGGAGGCTGGACAAAATATCTTTTCATAATCAGTCCAATATTCTAAAAGGGATGTAGAGTTAACCAACAATTATTTATTTGACTTTATTGTGGATAAAAATTTGTTTTTGAAGAGATTTACAGAGTTGATGTAGAAGGCAAAAGAAGTGGCATAGGATCATGGAGGCTGGACAGAATATATTTTCATAATCAGTCCAATATTCTGAAAGGGATGTAGAGTTAACAAACAAGTTTTTATTCCACTTTGTTTTGGATAAAAACTTGTTTTTGGAGAGATTTACACAGTTGATGTTGAAGGGAAAAGAAGTGGCATAAGATCATGTAGACTAGACAGAATATCTTTTCATAATCAGTCCAATATTCTGAAAGGGATGTAGAGTTAACGAACAATTTTTTATTTTACTTTATTGTGGAAAAATAATTGTTTTTGAAGAGATTTACACAGTTGATGTAGAAGGCAAAAGAAGTGGCATAGGATCATGGAGCCTGGACAGAATATCTTTCATAATCAGTCCAATATTCTGAAAAGGATGTGAAGTTAAAAAACAATTTTTTTATAATACATTGTTGTGGACAAAATTTGTTTTTGAAAAGATTTACACAGTTGATGTACAAGGCAAAAGAAGTCGCATAGGTTCAGGTAGACTGGACAGAATATCTTTTCATAATCAGTCCAATATTCTAAAAGGGATGTAGAGTTAACCAACAATTTTTTATTATACTTTATTGTGGACAAAAATTTGTTTTTGAAGAGATTTACACAGTTGATGTAGAAGGCAAAAGAAGTGGCATAGGATCATGGAGGCTTGACAGAATATCTTTTCATAATCAGTCCAATATTCTAAAAAGGATGTACAGTTAACAAACAATTTATTATTTTACTTCACTGTGGACAAAAACTTGTTTTTGAAGAGGTTTACACAGTTGATATACAACAGAAAAAAAGTGGCATGGAATCATGGAGGCTGGACAAAAAATCTTTTCATAATCAGTCCAATATTCTAAAAGGGATGTAGAGTTAACCAATAATTATTTATTTTACGTTGATGTGGATAAAAACTTGTTTTTGGAGAGATTTACAAAGTTGATACACAACAGAAAAAAAGTGGGATGGAAACATGGAGGCTGGACAGAATATCTTTTCTTAATCAGTCCAATATTCTATAAGGGATGTTAAGTAAACCAACAATTTTTTATTCCACTTTATTTGGGACAAAAATTTGTTTTTTAAAGAGATTTACACAGTTGATGTACAAGGCAAAAGAAGTCGCATAGGATCATGGAGGCTGGGCAGAATATCTTTTCATAATCAGTCCAATATTCTATACGGGATGTAGAGTTAACCAACAATTTTTTATTCCACTTTATTGGGGACAAAAATTTGTTCTTGAAGAGATTTACACAGTTGATGTACAAGGAAAAAGAAGTGGCAAAGGATCATGGAGGCTGGGAAGAATATCTTATCATAATCAGTCCAATATTCTAAAAGGGATGTAGAGTCAACCAACAATTTTTTATTATACTTTATTGTGGACAAAAATTTGTTTTTGAAGAGATTTACACAGTTGATGTACAAGGCAAAAGAAGTGGCATAGGATCATGGAGGCTGGACAGAATATCTTTTCATAATCAGTCCAATATTCTAAAAAGGATGTACAGTTAACTAACAATTTGTTATTTTACTTTACTGTGGACAAAACTTTGTTTTTGAAGAGATTTACAGAGTTGATGTGGAAGGCAAAAGAAGTGGCATAGGATCATGGAGGCTGGACAGAATATTGTTTCATAATCAGTCGAATATTCTAAAAGGGATGTAGAGTTAACCAACAATTTTTTATTATACTTTATTGTGGACAAAACTTTGTTTTTGAAGAGATTTACACAGTTGATGTAGAAGGCAAAAGAAGTGGCATAGGATCATGGAGCCTGGACAGAAAATCTTTTCATAATCAGTCCAATATTCTAAAAGGGATGTACAGTTAACCAACAATTTTTTATTATACTTTGTTGTGGACAAAAATTTGTTTTTAAAGAGATTGACACAGTTGATGTAGAAGGCAAAAGATGTGGCATAGGATCATGGAGCCTGGACAGAAAATCTTTTCATAATCAGTCCAATATTCTAAAAGGGATGTACAGTTAACCAACAATTTTTTATTATACTTTGTTGTGGACAAAAATTTGTTTTTAAAGAGATTGACACAGTTGATGTAGAAGGCAAGAGATGTGGCATAGGATCATGGAGCCTGGACAGAATATCTTTTCATAATCAGTCCAATATTCTAAAAGGGATGTAGAGTTAACCAACAATTTTTTATTATACTTTGTTGTGGACAAAAATTTGTTTTTAAAGAGATTTACACAGTTGATGTAGAAGGCAAAAGAAGTGGCATAGGATCATGGAGCCTGGACAGAATATCTTTTCATAATCAGTCCAATATTCTAAAAGGGATGTAGAGTTAACCAACAATTTTTTATTATACTTTGTTGTGGACAAAAATTTGTTTTTAAAGAGATTGACACAGTTGATGTAGAAGGCAAAAGATGTGGCATAGGATCATGGAGCCTGGACAGAAAATCTTTTCATAATCAGTCCAATATTCTAAAAGGGATGTACAGTTAACCAACAATTTTTTATTATACTTTGTTGTGGACAAAAATTTGTTTTTAAAGAGATTGACACAGTTGATGTAGAAGGCAAAAGATGTGGCATAGGATCATGGAGCCTGGACAGAATATCTTTTCATAATCAGTCCAATATTCTAAAAGGGATGTAGAGTTAACCAACAATTTTTTATTATACTTTATTGTGGACAAAAATTTGTTTTTGAAGGGATTTACACAGTTGATGTAGACGGCAAAAGAAGTGGCAGGGATCGTGGAGGCTGGACAAAATATTTTTTCATAATCAGTCCAATATTCTAAAAGGGATGTAAAGTTAACCAATAATTATCTATTTTACGTTGTTGTGGATAAAAACTGGTTTTTGAAAAGATTTACACAGTTGATGTACAAGGCAAAAGAAGTGGCAGGGATCGTGGAGGCTGGACAGAATATCTTTTCATAATCAGTCCAATATTCTAAAAGGGATGTAGAGTTAACCAACAATTTTTTATTATACTTTATTGTGGACAAAACTTTGTTTTTGAAGAGATTTACAGAGTTGATGTAGAAGGCAAAAGAAGTGGCATAGGATCATGGAGCCTGGACAGAATATCTTTTCATAATCAGTCCAATATTCTAAAAGGGATGTACAGTTAACCAACAATTTTTTATTATACTTTATTGTGGACAAAACTTTGTTTTTGAAGAGATTTACAGAGTTGATGTAGAAGGCAAAAGAAGTGGCATAGGATCATGGAGCCTGGACAGAATATCTTTTCATAATCAGTCGAATATTCTAAAAGGGATGTAGAGTTAACCAACAATTTTTTATTATACTTTATTGTGGACAAAACTTTGTTTTTGAAGAGATTTACAGAGTTGATGTAGAAGGCAAAAGAAGTGGCATAGGATCATGGAGCCTGGACAGAATATCTTTTCATAATCAGTCGAATATTCTAAAAGGGATGTAGAGTTAACCAACAATTTTTTATTATACTTTATTGTGGACAAAACTTTGTTTTTGAAGAGATTTACAGAGTTGATGTAGAAGGCAAAAGAAGTGGCATAGGATCATGGAGCCTGGACAGAATATCTTTTCATAATCAGTCCAATATTCAAAAAGGGATGTAGAGTTAACCAACAATTTATTATTATACTTTATTGTGGACAAAAATTTTTTTTTGAAGAGATTTACACGGTTGATGTACAAAGCAAAAGAAGTGGCATGGGATCATGGAGCCTGGACAGAATATCTTTTCATAATCAGTCGAATATTCTAAAAGGGATGTACAGTTAACCAACAATTTTTTATTATACTTTATTGTGGACAAAAATTTGTTTTTGAAGAGATTTACACAGTTGTTGTACAAGGCAAAAGAAGTGGCATAGGATCATTGAGGCTGGACAGAATATCTTTTCATAATCAGTCCAATATTCTAAAAGGGATGTAGAGTTAACCAACAATTTTTTATTATACTTTATTATGGACAAAAATTTGTTTTTGAAGAGATTTACACAGTTGATGTAGAAGGCAAAAGAAGTGGCATAGGATCATGGAGCCTGGACAGAATATCTTTTCATAATCAGTCCAATATTCTAAAAGGGATGTAGAGTTAACCAACAATTTTTTATTATACTTTATTGTGAACAAAAATTTGTTTTTGAAGAGATTTACACAGTTGTTGTACAAGGCAAAAGAAGTGGCATAGGATCATTGAGGCTGGACAGAATATCTTTTCATAATCAGTCGAATATTCTAAAAGGGATGTAGAGTTAACCAACAATTTTTTATTATACTTTATTGTGAACAAAAATTTGTTTTTGAAGAGATTTACACAGTTGTTGTACAAGGCAAAAGAAGTGGCATAGGATCATTGAGGCTGGACAGAATATCTTTTCATAATCAGTCCAATATTCTAAAAGGGATGTAGAGTTAACCAACAATTTTTTATTATACTTTATTGTGAACAAAAATTTGTTTTTGAAGAGATTTACACAGTTGTTGTACAAGGCAAAAGAAGTGGCATAGGATCATTGAGGCTGGACAGAATATCTTTTCATAATCAGTCCAATATTCTAAAAGGGATGTAGAGTTAACCAACAATTTTTTATTATACTTTATTATGGACAAAAATTTGTTTTTGAAGAGATTTACACAGTTGATGTACAAGGCAAAAGAAGTGGCATAGGATCATGGAGCCTGGACAGAATATCTTTTCATAATCAGTCCAATATTCTAAAAGGGATGTAGAGTTAACCAACAATTTTTTATTATACTTTATTGTGAACAAAAATTTGTTTTTGAAGAGATTTACACAGTTGTTGTACAAGGCAAAAGAAGTGGCATAGGATCATTGAGGCTGGACAGAATATCTTTTCATAATCAGTCGAATATTCTAAAACGGATGTACAGTTAAGCAACAATTTTTTATTATACTTTATTGTGGACAAAAATTTGTTTTTGAAGAGATTTACACAGTTGATGTACAAGGCAAAAGAAGTGGCATAGGATCATGGAGGCTGGACAGAATATCTTTTCATAATCAGTCTAATATTCTAAAAGGGATGTAGAGTTAACCAACAATTTTTTATTATACTTTATTGTGGACAAAAATTTGTTTTTGAAGAGATTTACACAGTTGATGTAGAAGGCAAAAGAAGTGGCATAGGATCATGGAGCCTGGACAGAATATCTTTTCATAATCAGTCGAATATTCTAAAAGGGATGTAGAGTTAACCAACAATTTTTTATTATACTTTATTGTGGACAAAAATTTGTTTTTGAAGAGATTTACACAGTTGATGTACAAGGCAAAAGAAGTGGCATAGGATCATGGAGGCTTGACAGAATATCTTTTCATAATCAGTCCAATATTCTAAAAAGGATGTACAGTTAACAAACAATTTATTATTTTACTTCACTGTGGACAAAAACTTGTTTTTGAAGAGGTTTACACAGTTGATATACAACAGAAAAAAAGTGGCATGGAATCATGGAGGCTGGACAAAATATCTTTTCATAATCAGTCCAATATTCTAAAAGGGATGTAGAGTTAACCAATAATTATTTATTTTACGTTGTTGTGGATAAAAACTTGTTTTTGGAGAGATTTACAAAGTTGATACACAACATAAAAAAAGTGGGATGGAAACATGGAGGCTGGACAGAATATCTTTTCTTAATCAGTCCAATATTCTATAAGGGATGATAAGTAAACCAACAATTTTTTATTCCACTTTATTTGGGACAAAAATTTGTTTTTTAAAGAGATTTACACAGTTGATGTACAAGGCAAAAGAAGTCGCATAGGATCATGGAGGCTGGGCAGAATATCTTTTCATAATCAGTCCAATATTCTATACGGGATGTAGAGTTAACCAACAATTTTTTATTCCACTTTATTGGGGACAAAAATTTGTTTTTGAAGAGATTTACACAGTTGATGTACAAGGAAAAAGAAGTGGCAAAGGATCATGGAGGCTGGGAAGAATATCTGATCATAATCAGTCCAATATTCTAAAAGGGATGTAGAGTCAACCAACAATTTTTTATTATACTTTATTGTGGACAAAAATTTGTTTTTGAAGAGATTTACACAGTTGATGTACAAGGCAAAAGAAGTGGCATAGGATCATGGAGCCTGGACAGAATATCTTTTCATAATCAGTCCAATATTCTAAAAAGGATGTACAGTTAACTAACAATTTGTTATTTTACTTTACTGTGGACAAAACTTTGTTTTTGAAGAGATTTACACAGTTGATGTAGAAGGCAAAAGAATTGGCATAGGATCATGGAGGCTGGACAGAATATTGTTTCATAATCAGTCCAATATTCTAAAAGGGATGTAGAGTTAACCAACAATTTTTTATTATACTTTATTGTGGACAAAACTTTGTTTTTGAAGAGATTTACACAGTTGATGTAGAAGGCAAAAGAAGTGGCATAGGATCATGGAGCCTGGACAGAATATCTTTTCATAATCAGTCCAATATTCTAAAAAGGATGTACAGTTAACCAACAATTTTTTATTATACTTTGTTGTGGACAAAAATTTGTTTTTAAATAGATTGACACAGTTGATGTAGAAGGCAAAAGATGTGGCATAGGATCATGGAGCCTGGACAGAATATCTTTTCATAATCAGTCCAATATTCTAAAAGGGATGTACAGTTAACCAACAATTTTTTATTATACTTTGTTGTGGACAAAAATTTGTTTTTAAAGAGATTGACACAGTTGATGTAGAAGGCAAAAGATGTGGCATAGGATCATGGAGCCTGGACAGAATATCTTTTCATAATCAGTCCAATATTCTTAAAGGGATGTAGAGTTAACCAACAATTTTTTATTATACTTTATTGTGGACAAAAATTTGTTTTTGAAGGGATTTACACAGTTGATGTAGACGGCAAAAGAAGTGGCAGGGATCGTGGAGGCTGGACAAAATATCTTTTCATAATCAGTCCAATATTCTAAAAGGGATGTAAAGTTAACCAATAATTATTTATTTTACGTTGTTGTGGATAAAAACTTGTTTTTGAAGAGATTTACACAGTTGATGTACAAGGCAAAAGAAGTGGCAGGGATCGTGGAGGCTGGACAGAATATCTTTTCATAATCAGTCCAATATTCTAAAAGGGATGTAGAGTTAACCAACAATTTTTTATTATACTTTATTGTGGACAAAAATTTGTTTTTGAAGAGATTTACACAGTTGATGTACAAGGCAAAAGAAGTGGCAGGGATCGTGGAGGCTGGACAGAATATCTTTTCATAATCAGTCCAATATTCTAAAAGGGATGTAGAGTTAACCAACAATTTTTTATTATACTTTATTGTGGACAAAAATTTGTTTTTGAAGAGATTTACACAGTTGATGTAGAAGGCAAAAGAAGTGGCATAGGATCGAGGAGCCTGGACAGAATATCTTTTCATAATCAGTCGAATATTCTAAAAGGGATGTAGAGTTAACCAACAATTTTTTATTATACTTTATTGTGGACAAAACTTTGTTTTTGAAGAGATTTACAGAGTTGATGTAGAAGGCAAAAGAAGTGGCATAGGATCATGGAGCCTGGACAGAATATCTTTTCATAATCAGTCCAATATTCTAAAAGGGATGTAGAGTTAACCAACAATGTTTTATTATACTTTATTGTGGACAAAACTTTGTTTTTGAAGAGATTTACAGAGTTGATGTAGAAGGCAAAAGAAGTGGCATAGGATCATGGAGCCTGGACAGAATATCTTTTCATAATCAGTCGAATATTCTAAAAGGGATGTAGAGTTAACCAACAATTTTTTATTATACTTTATTGTGGACAAAAATTTGTTTTTGAAGAGATTTACAGAGTTGATGTAGAAGGCAAAAGAAGTGGCATAGGATCATGGAGGCTGGACAGAATATCTTTTCATAATCAGTCCAATATTCTAAAAGGAATGTAGAGTTAACCAACAATTTTTTATTATACTTTATTGTGGACAAAAATTTGTTTTTGAAGAGATTTACACAGTTGATGTACAAGGCAAAAGAAGTGGCATAGGATCGTGGAGGCTGGACAGAATATCTTTTCATAATCAGTCCAATATTCTAAAAGGGATGTAGAGTTAACCAACAATTTTTTATTATACTTTATTGTGGACAAAAATTTGTTTTTGAAGAGATTTACACAGTTGATGTACAAGGCAAAAGAAGCGGCATATGATCATGGAGGCTGGACAGAATATCTTTTCATAATCAGTCCAATATTCTAAAAGGGATGTAGAGTTAACCAACAATGTTTTATTATACTTTATTGTGGACAAAACTTTGTTTTTGAAGAGATTTACAGAGTTGATGTAGAAGGCAAAAGAAGTGGCATAGGATCATGGAGCCTGGACAGAATATCTTTTCATAATCAGTCGAATATTCTAAAAGGGATGTAGAGTTAACCAACAATTTTTTATTATACTTTATTGTGGACAAAAATTTGTTTTTGAAGAGATTTACAGAGTTGATGTAGAAGGCAAAACAAGTGGCATAGGATCATGGAGCCTGGACAGAATATCTTTTCATAATCAGTCGAATATTCTAAAAGGGATGTAGAGTTAACCAACAATTTTTTATTATACTTTATTGTGGACAAAAATTTGTTTTTGAAGAGATTTACAGAGTTGATGTAGAAGGCAAAAGAAGTGGCATAGGATCATGGAGCCTGGACAGAATATCTTTTCATAATCAGTCCAATATTCTAAAAGGGATGTAGAGTTAACCAACAATTTTTTATTATACTTTATTGTGGACAAAACTTTGTTTTTGAAGAGATTTACAGAGTTGATGTAGAAGGCAAAAGAAGTGGCATAGGATCATGGAGCCTGGACAGAATATCTTTTCATAATCAGTCCAATATTCTAAAAGGGATGTAGAGTTAACCAACAATGTTTTATTATACTTTATTGTGGACAAAACTTTGTTTTTGAAGAGATTTACAGAGTTGATGTAGAAGGCAAAAGAAGTGGCATAGGATCATGGAGCCTGGACAGAATATCTTTTCATAATCAGTCGAATATTCTAAAAGGGATGTAGAGTTAACCAACAATTTTTTATTATACTTTATTGTGGACAAAAATTTGTTTTTGAAGAGATTTACAGAGTTGATGTAGAAGGCAAAAGAAGTGGCATAGGATCATGGAGGCTGGACAGAATATCTTTTCATAATCAGTCCAATATTCTAAAAGGAATGTAGAGTTAACCAACAATTTTTTATTATACTTTATTGTGGACAAAAATTTGTTTTTGAAGAGATTTACACAGTTGATGTACAAGGCAAAAGAAGTGGCATAGGATCGTGGAGGCTGGACAGAATATCTTTTCATAATCAGTCCAATATTCTAAAAGGGATGTAGAGTTAACCAACAATTTTTATTATACTTAATTGTGGACAAAAATTTGTTTTTGAAGAGATTTACACAGTTGATGTACAAGGCAAAAGAAGCGGCATATGATCATGGAGGCTGGACAGAATATCTTTTCATAATCAGTCCAATATTCTAAAAGGGATGTAGAGTTAACCAACAATTTTTTATTATACTTTATTGTGGACAAAAATTTGTTTTTGAAGAGATTTACACAGTTGATGTACAAGGCAAAAGAAGTGGCATAGGATCATGGAGCCTGGACAGAATATCTTTTCATAATCAGTCCAATATTCTAAAAGGGATGTAGAGTTAACCAACAATTTTTTATTATACTTTATTGTGGACAAAACTTTGTTTTTGAAGAGATTTACAGAGTTGATGTAGAAGGCAAAAGAAGTGGCATAGGATCATGGAGCCTGGACAAAATATCTTTTCATAATCAGTCGAATATTCTAAAAGGGATGTAGAGTTAACCAACAATTTTTTATTATACTTTATTGTGGACAAAAATTTGTTTTTGAAGAGATTTACACAGTTGATGTAGAAGGCAAAAGAAGTGGCATAGGATCATGGAGGCTGGACAGAATATCTTTTCATAATCAGTCCAATATTCTAAAAGGAATGTAGAGTTAACCAACAATTTTTTATTATACTTTATTGTGGACAAAAATTTGTTTTTGAAGAGATTTACACAGTTGATGTACAAGGCAAAAGAAGTGGCATAGGATCGTGGAGGCTGGACAGAATATCTTTTCATAATCAGTCCAATATTCTAAAAGGGATGTAGAGTTAACCAACAATTTTTTATTATACTTTATTGTGGACAAAAATTTGTTTTTGAAGAGATTTACACAGTTGATGTACAAGGCAAAAGAAGCGGCATATGATCATGGAGGCTGGACAGAATATCTTTTCATAATCAGTCCAATATTCTAAAAGGGATGTAGAGTTAACCAACAATGTTTTATTATACTTTATTGTGGACAAAACTTTGTTTTTGAAGAGATTTACAGAGTTGATGTAGAAGGCAAAAGAAGTGGCATAGGATCATGGAGCCTGGACAGAATATCTTTTCATAATCAGTCGAATATTCTAAAAGGGATGTAGAGTTAACCAACAATGTTTTATTATACTTTATTGTGGACAAAACTTTGTTTTTGAAGAG
This sequence comes from Thysanoteuthis rhombus, assembly GCA_963457665.1. Lineage (NCBI taxonomy): Eukaryota > Metazoa > Mollusca > Cephalopoda > Oegopsida > Thysanoteuthidae > Thysanoteuthis > Thysanoteuthis major. Next base: position 31,498,166 of record OY735230.1, read on the forward strand.
ATTTACAGAGTTGATGTAGAAGGCAAAAGAAGTGGCATAGGATCATGGAGCCTGGACAGAATATCTTTTCATAATCAGTCGAATATTCTAAAAGGGATGTAGAGTTAACCAACAATTTTTTATTATACTTTATTGTGGACAAAAATTTGTTTTTGAAGAGATTTACAGAGTTGATGTAGAAGGCAAAAGAAGTGGCATAGGATCATGGAGGCTGGACAGAATATCTTTTCATAATCAGTCCAATATTCTAAAAGGAATGTAGAGTTAACCAACAATTTTTTATTATACTTTATTGTGGACAAAAATTTGTTTTTGAAGAGATTTACACAGTTGATGTACAAGGCAAAAGAAGTGGCATAGGATCGTGGAGGCTGGACAGAATATCTTTTCATAATCAGTCCAATATTCTAAAAGGGATGTAGAGTTAACCAACAATTTTTTATTATACTTTATTGTGGACAAAAATTTGTTTTTGAAGAGATTTACAGAGTTGATGTAGAAGGCAAAAGAAGCGGCATATGATCATGGAGGCTGGACAGAATATCTTTTCATAATCAGTCCAATATTCTAAAAGGGATGTAGAGTTAACCAACAATGTTTTATTATACTTTATTGTGGACAAAACTTTGTTTTTGAAGAGATTTACAGAGTTGATGTAGAAGGCAAAAGAAGTGGCATAGGATCATGGAGCCTGGACAGAATATCTTTTCATAATCAGTCGAATATTCTAAAAGGGATGTAGAGTTAACCAACAATTTTTTATTATACTTTATTGTGGACAAAAATTTGTTTTTGAAGAGATTTACAGAGTTGATGTAGAAGGCAAAAGAAGTGGCATAGGATCATGGAGCCTGGACAGAATATCTTTTCATAATCAGTCGAATATTCTAAAAGGGATGTAGAGTTAACCAACAATGTTTTATTATACTTTATTGTGGACAAAAATTTGTTTTTGAAGAGATTTACAGAGTTGATGTAGAAGGCAAAAGAAGTGGCATAGGATCATGGAGCCTGGACAGAATATCTTTTCATAATCAGTCGAATATTCTAAAAGGGATGTAGAGTTAACCAACAATTTTTTATTATACTTTATTGTGGACAAAACTTTGTTTTTGAAGAGATTTACAGAGTTGATGTAGAAGGCAAAAGAAGTGGCATAGGATCATGGAGCCTGGACAGAATATCTTTTCATAATCAGTCCAATATTCTAAAAGGGATGTAGAGTTAACCAACAATTTTTTATTATACTTTATTGTGGACAAAACTTTGTTTTTGAAGAGATTTACAGAGTTGATGTAGAAGGCAAAAGAAGTGGCATAGGATCATGGAGCCTGGACAGAATATCTTTTCATAATCAGTCCAATATTCTAAAAGGGATGTAGAGTTAACCAACAATTTTTTATTATACTTTATTGTGGACAAAAATTTTTTTTTGAAGAGATTTACACGGTTGATGTACAAAGCAAAAGAAGTGGCATGGGATCATGGAGCCTGGACAGAATATCTTTTCATAATCAGTCCAATATTCTAAAAGGGATGTACAGTTAACCAACAATTTTTTATTTTACTTTGTTGTGGAAAAAAATTTGTTTTCAAAGAGATTTACACAGTTGATGTAGAAGGCAAAAGAAGTGGCATAGGATCATGGAGCCTGGACAGAATATCTTTTCATAATCAGTCCAATATTCTAAAAGGGATGTACAGTTAACCAACAATTTTTTATTATACTTTATTGTGGACAAAACTTTGTTTTTGAAGAGATTTACAGAGTTGATGTAGAAGGCAAAAGAAGTGGCATAGGATCATGGAGCCTGGACAGAATATCTTTTCATAATCAGTCCAATATTCTAAAAGGGATGTAGAGTTAACCAACAATTTTTTATTATACTTTATTGTGAACAAAAATTTGTTTTTGAAGAGATTTACACAGTTGTTGTACAAGGCAAAAGAAGTGGCATAGGATCATTGAGGCTGGACAGAATATCTTTTCATAATCAGTCGAATATTCTAAAACGGATGTACAATTAAGCAACAATTTTTTATTATACTTTATTGTGGACAAAACTTTGTTTTTGAAGAGATTTACAGAGTTGATGTAGAAGGCAAAAGAAGTGGCATAGGATCATGGAGCCTGGACAGAATATCTTTTCATAATCAGTCCAATATTCTAAAAGGGATGTAGAGTTAACCAACAATTTTTTATTATACTTTATTGTGAACAAAAATTTGTTTTTGAAGAGATTTACACAGTTGTTGTACAAGGCAAAAGAAGTGGCATAGGATCATTGAGGCTGGACAGAATATCTTTTCATAATCAGTCGAATATTCTAAAACGGATGTACAGTTAAGCAACAATTTTTTATTATACTTTATTGTGGACAAAAATTTGTTTTTGAAGAGATTTACACAGTTGATGTACAAGGCAAAAGAAGTGGCATAGGATCATGGAGGCTGGACAGAATATCTTTTCATAATCAGTCCAATATTCTAAAAGGGATGTAGAGTTAACCAACAATTTTTTATTATACTTTATTGTGGACAAAAATTTGTTTTTGAAGAGATTTACACAGTTGATGTAGAAGGCAAAAGAAGTGGCATAGGATCATGGAGCCTGGACAGAATATCTTTTCATAATCAGTCCAATATTCTAAAAGGGATGTAGAGTTAACCAACAATTTTTTATTATACCTTATTGTGGACAAAAATTTGTTTTTGAAGAGATTTACACAGTTGATGTACAAGGCAAAAGAAGTGGCATAGGATCATGGAGGCTTGACAGAATATCTTTTCATAATCAGTCCAATATTCTAAAAAGGATGTACAGTTAACAAACAATTTATTATTTTACTTCACTGTGGACAAAAACTTGTTTTTGAAGAGGTTTACACAGTTGATATACAACAGAAAAAAAGTGGCATGGAATCATGGAGGCTGGACAAAATATCTTTTCATAATCAGTCCAATATTCTAAAAGGGATGTAGAGTTAACCAATAATTATTTATTTTACGTTGTTGTGGATAAAAACTTGTTTTTGGAGAGATTTTCAAAGTTGATACACAACATAAAAAAAGTGGGATGGAAACATGGAGGCTGGACAGAATATCTTTTCTTAATCAGTCCAATATTCTATAAGGGATGATAAGTAAACCAACAATTTTTTATTCCACTTTATTTGGGACAAAAATTTGTTTTTTAAAGAGATTTACACAGTTGATGTACAAGGCAAAAGAAGTCGCATAGGATCATGGAGGCTGGGCAGAATATCTTTTCATAATCAGTCCAATATTCTATACGGGATGTAGAGTTAACCAACAATTTTTTATTCCACTTTATTGGGGACAAAAATTTGTTTTTGAAGAGATTTACACAGTTGATGTACAAGGAAAAAGAAGTGGCAAAGGATCATGGAGGCTGGGAAGAATATCTTATCATAATCAGTCCAATATTCTAAAAGGGATGTAGAGTCAACCAACAATTTTTTATTATACTTTATTGTGGACAAAAATTTGTTTTTGAAGAGATTTACACAGTTGATGTACAAGGCAAAAGAAGTGGCATAGGATCATGGAGGCTGGACAGAATATCTTTTCATAATCAGTCCAATATTCTAAAAGGGATGTAGAGTTAACCAACAATTTTTTATTATACTTTATTGTGGACAAAACTTTGTTTTTTGAAGAGATTTACACAGTTGATGTAGAAGGCAAAAGAAGTGGCATAGGATCATGGAGCCTGGACAGAATATCTTTTCATAATCAGTCCAATATTCTAAAAAGGATGTACAGTTAACCAACAATTTTTTATTATACTTTGTTGTGGACAAAAATTTGTTTTCTAAAGAGATTGACACAGTTGATGTAGAAGGCAAAAGATGTGGCATAGGATCATGGAGCCTGGACAGAATATCTTTTCATAATCAGTCCAATATTCTAAAAGGGATGTACAGTTAAACAACAATTTTTTATTATACTTTGTTGTGGACAAAAATTTGTTTTTAAAGAGATTGACACAGTTGATGTAGAAGGCAAAAGATGTGGCATAGGATCATGGAGCCTGGACAGAATATCTTTTCATAATCACTCCAATATTCTTAAAGGGATGTAGAGTTAACCAACAATTTTTTATTATACTTTATTGTGGACAAAAATTTGTTTTTGAAGGGATTTACACAGTTGATGTAGACGGCAAAAGAAGTGGCAGGGATCGTTGAGGCTGGACAAAATATCTTTTCATAATCAGTCCAATATTCTAAAAGGGATGTAAAGTTAACCAATAATTATTTATTTTACGTTGTTATGGATAAAAACTTGTTTTTGAAGAGATTTACACAGTTGATGTACAAGGCAAAAGAAGTGGCAGGGATCGTGGAGGCTGGACAGAATATCTTTTCATAATCAGTCCAATATTCTAAAAGGGATGTAGAGTTAACCAACAATTTTTTATTATACTTTATTGTGGACAAAAATTTGTTTTTGAAGAGATTTACACAGTTGATGTACAAGGCAAAAGAAGTGGCAGGGATCGTGGAGGCTGGACAGAATATCTTTTCATAATCAGTCCAATATTCTAAAAGGGATGTAGAGTTAACCAACAATTTTTTATTATACTTTATTGTGGACAAAAATTTGTTTTTGAAGAGATTTACACAGTTGATGTAGAAGGCAAAAGAAGTGGCATAGGATCGAGGAGCCTGGACAGAATATCTTTTCATAATCAGTCCAATATTCTAAAAGGGATGTAGAGTTAACCAACAATTTTTTATTATACTTTATTGTGGACAAAACTTTGTTTTCGAAGAGATTTACAGAGTTGATGTAGAAAGCAAAAGAAGTGTCATAGGATCATGGAGCCTGGACAGAATATCTTTTCATAATCAGTCGAATATTCTAAAAGGGATGTAGAGTTAACCTACAATTTTTTATTATACTTTATTGTGGACAAAACTTTGTTTTCGAAGAGATTTACAGAGTTGATGTAGAAGGCAAAAGAAGTGGCATAGGATCATGGAGCCTGGACAGAATATCTTTTCATAATCAGTCCAATATTCTTAAAGGGATGTAGAGTTAACCAACAATTTTTTATTATACTTTATTGTGGACAAAACTTTGTTTTTGAAGAGATTTACAGAGTTGATGTAGAAGGCAAAAGAAGTGGCATAGGATCATGGAGCCTGGACAGAATATCTTTTCATAATCAGTCCAATATTCTAAAAGGGATGTAGAGTTAACCAACAATTTTTTATTATACTTTATTGTGGACAAAAATTTGTTTTTGAAGAGATTTACAGAGTTGATGTAGAAGGCAAAAGAAGTGGCATAGGATCATGGAGGCTGGACAGAATATCTTTTCATAATCAGTCCAATATTCTAAAAGGAATGTAGAGTTAACCAACAATTTTTTATTATACTTTATTGTGGACAAAAATTTGTTTTTGAAGAGATTTACACAGTTGATGTACAAGGCAAAAGAAGTGGCATAGGATCGTGGAGGCTGGACAGAATATCTTTTCATAATCAGTCCAATATTCTAAAAGGGATGTAGAGTTAACCAACAATTTTTTATTATACTTTATTGTGGACAAAAATTTGTTTTTGAAGAGATTTACACAGTTGATGTACAAGGCAAAAGAAGCGGCATATGATCATGGAGGCGTGACAGAATATCTTTTCATAATCAGTCCAATATTCTAAAAGGGATGTAGAGTTAACCAACAATTTTTTATTATACTTTATTGTGGAAAAAAATTTGTTTTTGAAGAGATTTACACAGTTGATGTACAAGGCAAAAGAAGTGGCATAGGATCATGGAGCCTGGACAAAATATATTCTCACAATCAGTCCAATATTCTAAAAGGGATTTAGAGATAACCAACAATTTTTTATTATACTTTATTGTGGACAAAAATTTGTTTTTGAAGAGATTTACACAGTTGATGTACAAGGCAAAAGAAGTGGCATAAGATCATGTAGGCTAGACAGAATATCTTTTCATAATCAGTCCAATATTCTTAAAGGGATGTAGAGTTAACAAACAATTTTTTATTATACTTTTTTGTGGACAAAAATTTGTTTTTGAAAAGATTTACACAGTTGATGTACAAGGCAAAAAAAGTGGCATAGGATCATGGACGCTGGACAGAATATCTTTTCATAATCAGTCGAATATTCTAAAAGGGATGTAGAGTTAACCAACAATTTTTTATTATACTTTATTGTGGACAAAAATTTGTTTTTGAAGAGATTTACACAGTTGATGTAGAAGGCAAAAGAAGTGGCATAGGATCATGGAGGCTGGACAGAATATCTTTTCATAATCAGTCCAATATTCTTAAAGGGATGTAGAGTTAACCAACAATTTTTTATTATACTTTGTAGTGGACAGAAATTTGTTTTTGCAGAGATTTACACAGTTGATATACAAGGCAAAAAAAGTGGCATAGGATCATGGAGGCTGGACAGAATATCTTTTCATAATCAGTCCAATATTCTTAAAGGGATGTAGAGTTAACCAACAATTTTTTATTATACTTCATTGTGGACAAAAATTGGTTTTTGAAGAGATTTACACAGTTGATGTACAAGGCAAAAGAAGTAGCATAGGATCATGGAGGCTGGACAGAATATCTTTTCATAATCAGTCCAATATTCTAAAAGGGATGTAGAGTTAACCAACAATTTTTTATTATACTTTATTATGGACAAAAATTTGTTTTTGAAGAGATTTACACAGTTGATGTACAAGGCAAAATAAGTGGCATAGGATCATGGAGGCTGGACAGAATATCTTTTCATAATCAGTCCAATATTCTTAAAGGGATGTACAGTTATCCAACAATTTTTTATTATACTTTGTTGTGGACAAAAATTTGTTTTTGAAAAGATTTACACAGTTGATGTAGAAGGCAAAAGAAGTGGCATAGGATCATGGAGCCTGGACAGAATATCTTTTCATAATCAGTCCAATCTTCTTAAAGGGATGTAGAGTTAACCAACAATTTTCATTATACTTTGTAGTGGACAAAAATTTGTTTTTGAAAAGATTTACACAGATGATATACAAGGTAAAAAAAGTGGCATAGGATCATGGAGGCTGGACAGAATATCTTTTCATAATCAGTCCAATATTCTTAAAGGGATGTAGAGTTAACCAACAATTTTTTATTATACTTCATTGTGGACAAAAATTGGTTTTTGAAGAGATTTACACAGTTGATGTAGAAGGCAAAAGAAGTGGCATAGGATCATGGAGGCTGGACAGAATATCTTTTCATAATCAGTCCAATATTCAAAAAGGAATGTAGAATTAACCAACAATTTTTTATTATACTTTGTTGTGTACAAAAATTTTTTTGAAGAGATTTACACAGTTGATGTACAAGGCAAAAGAAGTAGCATAGGATCATGGAGGCTGGACAGAATATCTTTTCATAATCAGTCCAATATTCTAAAAGGGATGTAGAGTTAACCAACAATTTTTTATTATACTTTGTTGTGGACAAAAATTTGTTTTTGAAGAGATTTACACATTGATGTACGAGGCAAAAGAAGTGTTATAAGATCATGGAGGCTGGACACAATATCTTTTCATAATCAGTCCAATATTCTTAAAGGGATGTAGAGTTAACCAACAATTTTTCATTATACTTTGTAGTGGACAGAAATTTGTTTTTGAAGAGATTTACACAGTTGATATACAAGGCAAAAGAAGTGGCATAGGATCATGGAGGCTGGACAGAATATCTTTTCATAATCAGTCCAATATTCTAAAAGGGATGTAGAGTTAACCAACAATTTTTCATTTTACTTTGTAGTGGACAAAAATTTGTTTTTGAAGAGATTTACACAGTTGATGTACAAGGCAACAGAAGTGGCATAGGATCATGGAGGCTGGACAGAATATCTTTTCATAATTAGTCCAATATTCTAAAAGGGATGTAGAGTTAACCAACAATTTTTTATTATACTTTATTGTGGACAAAAATTTGTTTTTGAAGAGATTTATACAGTTGATGTAGAAGGCAAAAGAAGTGGCATAGGATCATGGAGGCTGGACAGAATATCTTTTCATAATCAGTCCAATATTCTAAAAGGGATATAGAGTTAACCAACAATTTTTATTATACTTTGTTGTGGACAAAAATTTGTTTTTGAAAAGATTTACACAGTTGATGTACAAGGCGAAAGAAGTGGCATAGGATCATGGAGGCTGGACAGAATATCTTTTCATAATCAGTCCAATATTCTAAAAGGGATGTAGAGTCAACCAACAATTTTTTATTATACTTTTTTGTGGACAAAAATTTGTTTTTGAAGAGATTTACACAGTTGTTGTACTAGACAAAAGAAGTGGCATAGGATCATGGAGGCTGGATAGAATATCTTTTCATAATTAGTCCAATATTCTAAAAGGGATGTAGAGTTAACCAACAATCTTTTAATATACTTTATTTTGGACAAAAATTTGTTTTTGAAGAGATTCACACAGTTGTTGTACAAGGCAAAAGAAGTGGCATAGGATCATGGAGCCTGGACAGAATATCTTTTCATAATCAGTCCAATATTCTAAAAGGAATTTAGAGTTAACCAACAATTTTTTATTATACTTTGTTGTGGACAAAAATTTGTTTTTGAATAGATTTACACAGTTGATGTACAAGGCAAAAGAAGTGGCATAGGATCATGGAGGCTGGACACAATATCTTTTCATAATCAGTCCAATATTCTAAAAGGGATGTAGAGTTAACCAACAATTTTCTATTATACTTTATTGTGGATAAGAAATTTGTTTTTGAAGAGATTTACACCGTTGATGCACAAGGCAAAAGAAGTGGCATAGGTTTATAGAGGCTGGTCAGAATATCTTTTCATAATCAGTCCAATATTCTGAAAGGGCTGTAGAGTTAACCAACAATTTTTTTTATATTTTATCGTGGACAAAAATTTTCTTTTGAAGAGATTTACACAGTTGATATACAAAGCAAAAGAAAAGGCATAGGATCATGGAGCCTGGACAGAATATCTTTTCAAAATTAGTCCGATATTCTAAAAGGGATGTAGAGTTAACCAACAATTTTTTAGTATACTTTTTTGTGGACAAAAATTTGTTTTTGAAGAGATTTACACAGTTGATGTACAAGGCAAAAGAAGTGGCATAGGATCATGGAGCCTAGACAGAATATCTTTTCATAATCAGTCCAATATTCTAAAAGGGATGTACAGTTAACCAACAATTTTTTATTATACTTTATTGTGGACAAAAATTTGTTTTTGAAGAGATTTACACAGTTGATGTACAAGGCAACAGAAGTGGCATAGGATCATGGAGGCTGGACAGAATTTCCTTCCATAATCAGTCCAATATTCTAAAATGGATGTAGAGTTAACCAACAATTTTTTATTATACTTTGTTGTGGACAAAAATTTATTTTTGAAGAGATTTATACAGTTGATGTAGAAGGCAAAAGAATTGGCATAGGATCATGGAGGCTGGACAGAATATTGTTTTATAATCAGTCCAATATTCTAAAAGGGATGTAGAGTTAACCAACAATTTTTTATTATACTTTATTGTGGACAAAAATTTGTTTTTGAAGAGATTTACACTGTTGGTGTAGAAGGCAAAAGAAGTGGCATAGGATCATGGAGGCTGGACAGAATATCTTTTCATAATCAGTCCAATATTCTAAAAGGGATGTACAGTTAAGCAACAATTTTTTATTATACTTTATTGTGGACAAAAATTTGTTTTTAAAGAGATTTACACAGTTGATGTAGAAGGCAAAAGAAGTGGCATAGGATCATGGAGGCTGGACAGAATATCTTTTCATAATCAGTCCAATATTCTGAAAGGGATGTACAGTTAACCAGGTATTTTTTATTATACTTTGTTGTGGACAAAAATTTGTTTTTTAAAGAGATTTACACAGTTGATGTAGACGGCAAAAGAAGTGGCATAGGATCATGGAGGCTGGACAGAATATCTTTTCATAATCAGTCCAATATTCTGAAAGGGATGTAGAGTTAACCAGGTTTTTTTTATTATACTTTGTTGTGGACAAAAATCTGTTTTTAAAGAGATTTACACAGTTGATGTAGAAGGCAAAAGAAGTGGCATAAGATCATGGAGGCTGGACAAAATATCTTTTCATAATCAGTCCTATATTCTAAAAGGGATGTAGAGTTAACCAACAATTTTTTATTATACTTTGTTGTGGATAAAAATTTGTTTTTGGAGAGATTTACACAGTTGATGTAGAAGGCAAAAGAAGTGGCATAGGATCATGGAGCCTGGACAGAATATCTCTTCATAATCAGTCCAATATTCTAAAAGGGATGTATAGTTAACCAACAATTTTTTATTATACTTTGTTTTGGACAAAAATTTGTTTTTGAAGAGATTTACACAGTTGATGTAGAAGGCAAAAGAAGTGGCATAGGATCATGGAGGCTGGATAGAATATCTTTTCATAATCAGTCCAATATTCTGAAAGGGATGTACAGTTAACCAACAATTTTTCATTTCACTTTTTTGTGGATAAAAATTTGTTTTTGAAGGGATTTACACGGTTGATGTACAAGGCAAAAGAAGTGGCATAAGATCATGGAGGCTGGACAGAATTTCTTCTTATAATCAGTCCAATATTCTAAAAGGGATGTAGAGTTAACCAACAATTTTTTATTATACTTTGTTGTGGATAAAAATTTGTTCTTGGAGAAATTCGCACAGTTGATGTACAAGGCAAAAGAAGTGGCATGGGATCATGGAGGCTGGATAGAATATCTTTTCATAATCAGTCCAATATTCTAAAAGGGATGTACAGTTAACCAACAATTTTTTATTATACTTTGTTGTGGATAAAAATTTGTTTTTGGAGAGATTCACACAGTTGATGTACAAGGGAAAAGAAGTGGCATGGGATCATGGAGGCTGGATAGAATATCTTTTCATAATCAGTCCAATATTCTAAAAGGGATGTACAGTTTACCAACAATTCTTTATTATACTTTGTTGTGGACAGAAATTAGTTTTAGGAGAGATTTACTCAATTGATGTAGAAGGGAAAATAATTGGCATTGGATCATGGAGGCTGGACAGAATATCTTTCCATAATAAGTCCAATATTTTAAAAGGGAATTAGAGTTAATGAAGAATCTTTTATTTCACTTTGTTGTTGATAAAAATATTTTTTTGGAGACATTCACACCCACGAATACAAGAGAAACGAAGTGGCATGGTATCATGGAAGCTAGACAGAATATCTTTTCATAATCAGTCCAATATTCTAAAAGGGATGTACAGTTAAACAATAAGTTTTTATTTTACTTTGTAGTTGATAAAAATTTGTTTTTGAAGAGATTTACACAGTTGATGTTCAAGGCAAAAGAAGTGGCATAGGAACATGGAAGCTGGAGAGAATATCTCTTCATAATCAGTCCAATATTCTAAAAAGGATGTACAGTTAACCGACAATTTTTTAATCCACTTCGCTGCAGATAAAAATTTGTTTTTGAAGAGATTTACACAGTTGATGTACAAGGCAAAAGAAGTGGCATAGGATCATGGAGGCTGGACAGAATATCTTTCCATAATCAGTCCAATTTTCTAAAAATGATGTACAGTTAACCAACAATTTTTTATTCCATTTTGTTTTGGACCAGAATTGGCTTTTGAAGAGATTTATACAGTTGATATACAAGGCAAAAGAAGTGGCATAGGATCATGGAGGCTGGACAGAATATCTTTTCATAATCAGTCCAATATTCTAAAAGGGATGTAGAGTTAACCAACAATTTTTTATTATACTTTGTTGTGGATAAAAATTTGTTTCTGAAAAGATTCGTACAGTTGATGCAGAAGGGAAATGGATTGGCATGGGATCATGTAGGCTGGACAGAATATCTTCTCATAATCAGTCCAATCTTCTAAAAGGGATGTATACTTAACCATCAATTTTCATTCCACTTTCTTGTGGATAAAAATTTGTTCTTTGAATGGAATTATACATTTGATGTAGAAGGCAATAGAAAAGTCATATAATCATCGAGGCTGCACAGAATATGTTTTCATAATCAGTCCAATATTCTAAAACGGATGCAGAGTTAACCAACAATTTTTCATTCTACTTTGTTGTGGTCAAATATTTGCTTTTGGAGAGATTTACGCATTTGATGCAGAAGGGAAAAGAAATGTCAGAACATATTTTTATAATCATTCAATATTCTAAAAGGGATGTACAGTTAACCAACAATTTTTTTATTCCACTTAATTATGGATGAAAATTTGATTTTTTGTTAGGGATTTGTACATTTGATGCAGAAGGGAAAAGAAGTGGCATAGGATCATATAGGCTGGACAGAATATTTTTTCATAATCAATCGAATATTCTAAAAGGGACGTACAAAGAACCAACAATTTTCCATTCCATTTTGTTTCTGAGAAAAATCAGTTTTCGGAGAGATTCACATTGTTTATGTTCAAGTGAAAACGGGAAACATCTCATCTTGGAGGCTTGATGGAATTCATTTCCATAATCAGTCGAATATTCTAAAAGTATGGTAATTGACTCCAACACGATTTCTTCCCACTTTGTTCTTCACAGGATTTTGCTCCTGAGAGATTATATCATTTTTCGAAGGGACATGTGGAACTGTACAGGTTGGACGGAATACTTTTGCTTCGTCAGTCTAATATCCTAAAAGGACGGTACATCACCACATCATGCGTTCTCTCCACTTTTTCTTGACAGAAAATTGTTTTTGGAGAGATTTTCACAGTTCATGTTCAAGGGAAGTGAAGACACGTTGGACCGTTGAATTTTAAAATTTAGTCAAGGACACTACATCAGCCCAACAAGAGTTTTTTTCCACTTTTTTCTTGAGAATTACTTGTTTTGGAGTCATTCCCACGGTTTATGTTCAAGGGAAAAGAACACTCATGGGACCACTGAGGTTGAAAGGAATACCTTTTCATAGATAGTCCAATATAGTAAAAAGTTGGCCACATCAGTCCGACAATAGTTTTTTCCACTTTGTTTTTGACGAAAACTTGTTTGGGAGTCATTTCCACGGTTAGTGTTCAAGGGATAAGAAGACGCTTAGGACCATTGAGGTTGAATAGAAAACCTTTTCATAGTCAGTCCAATATCGTAAAAAGTGTGCTACATCAGCCCACCAAGAGTTTTTTCCACTTCGTTCCGGACAAAAACTTGTTTGGGAGTCATTTCCACAGTTAATGTTCAAGGGGAAAGAAGACACGTTGGACTGCTGAATTTGAACAGAATACCTTTTCATAGTCAGTCCAATATTGTAAAGAGTGTGCTACATCGGCCAAACAAGAGTTTTTACCAATTTGTTCTTGACAAAAACTTGTTTTCTGAGTCATATCAACGGTTTATTTTCAAGGGAAAAGAAGACACGTTGGACCACTGAGGTTGAACAGAATCCCTTTTCCATAGTCAGCCTAATATTCTAAAAGTTATGTTAAATCAGCCCAACAAGAGCTTTTTCCGCTTTGTTTTTGACAAAAACTTTGTGGGGGGATTTTTACAGATGATATGCAAGGGAAAAGAAGAATCGTGGGACCGTTGAGGTTGAACAGAATATATTTTCATAGTCAATCCAATATTTTTGTCGACTGTTTATGTAGACTCTCTCATAATAAGTATAATTTTCCCAAACTGATGTTCTTTATGTTGACAATATTTTGTCCCATTTTGGTTTGTGTCGAATTCCATTTATTCTAGAATAAAGACACTGGAGAAATGAGGGACTCACAAATGTTGGACTGAATACTTTCCGAAAATCAGTATGATTCTCCAAAACTGAGGTCCTTTTTGTTGACATTGTTTTTCCGATTATGTTTTCTGGTAGAATTTGACTCCTCCTCGTTAAGAGAAATGAGGAATAATTTCTTGTTGTTAATGTAATCACGATGTTGAGCTGAATCCATTTCAATAGTAAGTCCACTGCTCCAAAACTGAGCTACATCATGCAGACGATAGTATCTTCCATCTTGTTTTCTGTTTGATTTTCACATTTTCTTGATGCAATTGAATATTCTACAACTGAGCTGTATCTTGACGACAATATATTCTTCCATTTTGTTTTCTGTAGAATTTCACACTTCTTTTGAGAAATAAAAGAGATATGGTTCGGAGCCGGTGTTGAACCGAATATAATTCAATATGATCTCCACCGAGGTATATCCTGACGATTTTCTTGCATCTTTTATTCTTTTACACAGTCTATTGGAGAAAATTGGATATATGTGTCACAGTTGAGTTTGAATCGGAGACATTCCGATGTGTTGTTGAATGCACAACCACTGGGCCACATAGCATCATTGATAAATTCTTCTGATTACTTTTCTCCAAGATTTTCAGTGTTTCTGTTGAGGACGTTTGGAGAAATGGACAACATTCTGGGTCGAATCAAAGGTATGCAGTTGAATGTTTCACTACTGAGCTTACATCCCAACAACAATTGATTTTCTAACTTGTTTTTGTAATGATTTTCATATTTCTTGCTGAAAAAATGTCTGTTATTCGGGTTTGAACCGAAGACATTTCGATTAGCCGTCAAAATCTCTACCATCAGCGATATACCGACTCGGCATTAAATGGTTGCCACTTTCACGATAAACTTCGATAAAAATTCCTGATGGTTAGTAATAACGGTCCTAATTTTTGTTAATAACGTGACAATATTTAAATATAGATCATTATTTAAGGGAATGCATGGTAAGTCAATTTTTAGTTCAATGCATGATGTTGGAACTTCGAAATGGAGAAAATATCATAGTTTTCCCCATCCAACATCACATGGTGAAAGCTTTTGAATGATTTGAAACCAAACCTTTCATTAAGGTTTAATACGTCAAAAATTTATCACCTGTGTAACAACCTGTTTGGTTACCAAGCAGATAATATAACCTATAGGTCGAAAATTAAGATCCAATTTATTTCACAAAGGTAACATAGGTCTATTAATAACCTGATGTAAAATTTGCTGACATGTACTGTTAAACAAGATCTTTAAATTACAAAATGTTTCGGCTTCTTATTAATAAAAGCAGATTTTTCTGAAATAGCATAAAAATAAATTACACCCATCGTCGACCGTTAATATCTGCTTTATATTTTCTGACTGAACACTTACATTGTTATTAGAATTTTTCAAGGTACTCTGAGTCAAATGAGAATAATATTAAACCTAAAATGCACATCTATCGGAATACTCCAGATATTGTCGAATAAGAAGAAAATGCAAACTGTGTAGATACACTTTAAAAAATTACATTGATAATCTAAATCTGTTTTTAAAAGTTTAGTGTGTACTCTACTATTTAAGAAGCAGTCACATGGAGAATTGACCTTTCTTGCCCACTCAATACACTCTTCATCATAGATATTTTTATTACTCACTTTACACAATTACATTATTGATACTTCGATGAACTGATTTCAGGAGAGACTCAGTTTAGTTGGCATCACATTTTTTGTAGTTTTTTTTTCCTGGTAATTTCATATATTTCCAGTGTATAATACTTTTGTGACGGATTTCTCCGAGCTAGACTTGATCTTTTCAAAAATGAATTTACCAAAGAATTTTTTAAGTTCAGAATTGCCAGCATAAAGCTTGAAGAATTACAAAAGCGTTCTATTAGATGCTCCCGGATTACAAACTTCAAATTAAGTGTATCCCAGGCGCTTGATGGCTAACCAAAGTTTGACAGTCGGTCAGTTTTCTCTACAAGGCTTTCCTTCCGGGGACGGAATTAACTCAAAAGTGGCAGAAAACCAGGAATAATTTTAAACAGAGAACAAAAGTGTCAAAAGTTCCTCCACTACAAATGGCTGTTTCTTCTCCATAATTTTTAGCTCAGTTGGAATCATCTGAAATCAATCTCAGTTTCAACAGTTTTGACCAGCCTTTCGTCCTAATGTGGTCAAAGGGGCTGCAGGTTGTCTCTGACAATAATATCGACAGAAGCTTGGAGTATTCTCATATTTCGGGCATTTGTTGTCCTATATATACCGTTTTATAGATTGGCTTTTGATAAGCTATTATTTTAAGGTGTCTACAGTCATTGTAGTTCTTCCATCGTGAGTATATAAGTTGGTCACGTAATATAACATACTCATGCTGTGTTTAAATATAATATAACACTGAATGAATTTAAAAAACAAATATCTCTGAATTGTATAAGAATCTAGAGTAGTATATATCATTATGATTTAGCATCCGTTGTTGGACATAAATCCTCCCAAAGATTAGCTAGACATCTGTATCATGGGTGTCATGGAGCTAATATTTTCTGAACTTGTTTAGTTTGAAAAAAAAAAAAAGACCTTATGTACCTCAAGCTTATTGGTTACTCTCAGAGAAGCTTAATTGAATTTATGAGCGAGCGTAGATATTAGATATTTCTATTTGATTGTTAGTTCTCTACATCTAATAATTATTCCTTTGTGTCACAATTGATTAGATACATTTTATACATTTTTTCGGCAGCACCAGAAGCCGAATTATCTTTAGTAATATGACTTGTAGTATTAGTAGTAGTAATTATTTAATTCCATCTTATTTCATCGTTTTATCACAATCAAATAATAGTGATAAATCTTCACCGAAATATAATTAAACAAATGTACCTATGTGTTTTCTTCAAGAAATTGAATTTTTGTTTTTCGTTTGTTCCAGATTTAAAATGGCTCGGCTTATTTCCATAAGGCCTCTTGCCAATATGGACCTTCCACCCCTTAATTTACATTGCAGTACTGTAAAGTAAATGACAGAGGAAAGGAGAGTTGTCGTCTGCCAGAGAAACGGTCTTCATTGAAGGACTTCTTTACTTCTCTGCCGCGCATTCATCGTAGAACTGGCAACTACGACGTTAACCCTCAACCGAAGAAAAAACATAGGGTTATCCCAAAGAATTGGGGAAAGCGCAGACCACTCCTGCAAGACTTGAGCCTTTGCTGTGCTCTATTGATATACTATTGCCCTTGCTTATTACTATGCTACGATTTTGACGGAACTGATTGTGACTCGTACAAAATGTGATGGATGATTATATGAGTGAACAATTTGTGAAAATGGCGAATGAAAGAGACGTCAAAATGATTTCCATTGACATGTGACGCACCATTTGAAATTTGATTTTATTTATTCAATCAAAAACCAGGGCTTCTGAGAGAAGGGTGCAACCGGTGCATGGCACTGGCACTGGCGCTCGTAAGGCCAAAGGCTGTCCGGGGATTTCTCAGATGGGGCTACTGTTTCAGATAAAAGAGTGGCTATAAGACAAGGGTATTTGAGCTCTCCCTCTCTCTCTCTCTCTGTCTGTCTGTCTGTCTGTCTGTCTTGAGAGACCGAAAACATATTTGTATCACCTTATAAAATTCCTCACCGTGGCCCTGGCCAAATCCATCTGAGTGTGCATGAGCTGATTGAAAGGAATGAATAAGTAAGGACTGAAAATGTTGATAATGCAAATGAAAATTGACAAACAAACAAACAAACAAACAAACAAACAAACAAACAGGAAGACCAATAAAAAGAGAGACAAGCAAAAAAAAAAACAACAAACAACATTTGACAGAATACATATGACAATGGTTCCAGGATGAATATATCAAACAAACAAATAAACAAACAAACAAACAAACAGACAAACAAACAAGCACACATGACTGTAAAACACAGATATACAAAATGCAGTCTGTACTGTTGACTAAGTCCCAATCTGTAATCAAATGAAAAATCATAACAAAATGAAATCATCCTGTGATGTCCCACAAACATTTCAGGTTAGTTATAAATTCTAAATATTATTAACTTTTAATTTAGACTCCACTATTGTTTCTTTGGTCAAATTTTTGCAAAACTGTTAGAATCTTATTCTACCAACCAATTTAATTAAACTTCAATTATTGATCATGAAGTAGATTGAATGTCTTCAGAGCTCCTTGACAGATGTATCTGTTCCTTGGGCAACTGTCGATGTATCTCACAAGAATTATCCGTGTCTTTTATCTTTTAACTTTCGTAGTGAATCCTTTAAGGAATCAAGAAAATTCGTAGATAATGATGAAGGTATGAACACAATGATTAGGAACAGTTGACAAGATCAGGTCATCACCATAATATCCCTTCCCTTAAGGGAATCACTTTTGAATCCTCCCTCCCTTAACACAATGATTGGGAACAGTTGACAAGATCAGGTCATCACCATAATATCCCTTCCCTTAAGGGAATCACTTTTAAATCCCCCCCCTTAAACAAGATCAGGTCATCACCATAATATCCCTCCCCTTAAAGGAATCACTTTTGAATCCCCCCCCCTTAAACAAGATCAGGTGATCACCATAATATCCCTTCCCTTAAAGGAATCACTTTTGAATCCCCCCCTTAAACAAGATCAGGTCATCACCATAATATCCCTCCCCTTAAAGGAATCACTTTTGAATCCTCCCTCTTAAACAAATCTAGGATTTGGACATTCCAGTTATCAAAATGGATTTTCTGAAATTCAGCCAAAAAAGAAAATATCCACTAATTGTTTTATATCTTCTTTAACTTCTGGTTATGATTGTCGGACACAGCAAAAATGAATCATTCATGGTCCATTGGGATCTTTCCCATTTGCACTATCAGGGCAGGATATGCTCTGACACCAATGGCAAAAGCCGATTGTGCTAGGCACTTGCTTACCTTCATTCACATGTACGCGTGTTAGGCCACATTAAAGCGAACATCATCCTAAAAGAAATTATGTTGTATTTGCCCATGCAGAGAAGTATGTAGATGTTATCTAATAAGAAAAAATCTTATAACAGTATTTTGACAATTTCAATCTTTTCATTATTTTCAGGTTGTTTACGCAGATCTATCTTGTATACGACGATCTTAATAACAAGGGAAATGAACATTCCAACTAAACCATTCCCCGAACATGTCTACTTCCGGTGCTGAGCACCAAGATAGAAAAACCTGACGTCAATTCCGTCCACATAAGCCCGGTCCAAAAAGGATGAGATATTACCATCAATTTCGTCCACATCTGTGGTATCCAAAAAGGAGAGGCTTAAAATATAAATGCAATAAATATTGACTGGAAGTCAAATTGACAAAAGGTAGCAGGAAGTTTACTTGTCATCATCATTTCTTCTATGACACGGATATATCTGTTGAGATACGATACATGTATCCATACATGTATATATGTATAAAAGAATTGGTTTGATGTCTGCTCAACTTTTTCCTGAAATGTCTGGGTCGAGAGTCAATATACAAAGTCAATTTATATGCAGAGGGAAAGTGTTATGTCTGTAAGAACTGGTCAAGGACAGGGCTGGTGCAATGGTTTCATGCGCTCCGGATAAGACACAACATCTGTGCTGCCAGTTGTATTCAGACGACAATTTTTACAGAACTTTGTTTTTTCTAAGTAATGGACCGACAAAGATGGAGACATAAACTTTATCGAGAAGATATCTGCAGAAAGTAAATCCTGGATTCTGAAGGATAAATAGAGGCATTCTTCTGAGTGAATCCTTCCAGTCTTTAAGATAAAGACTTGAACTGTACCGAGGTGATACTGTGAGCGTATGTTCAATGTTGATCCTTTCGGAAGAGATCGTTCAGGCGTTGGATTTGAAACGAGACTCCTCTAACTCAGTGATCATGCAGTATCCAAGGTAGAAAAGACTGTACACTAATTTTCGGCATAGGAGAAACAATGACATTGCTTGATATTATAAAGTTTGGGGAGAAACCACTTTTCTAAAAACCTTGTCATTATGAAATTTCTCTTTCATCTGCTGTCAGAGTGGAAGACCAGGAAAGAAGACAGACTCTTCTTACTAACTCAAATCAAACTCTAATTGGATTAAAGATCAATGAGAATTGTTGAAAGATCTTTTGTTTTATAACAAAACACTTAGGGAAGAGTCTGTTGTATAAAAACATGTTATGAAAATGGAAGATAGACATATTTTTGATGTCCCAAATTGCCAGAAGGGAGAATTAAAGAAACGGGAACGTTTTCATTTCATTATTTGAGTCGAATTATTAATGGATCAAGAATATCTAAGACTCTTTGAGAAAACGCAAAAAACACTCTTACTATCAATCAAGAAAGATCAGAGTGAATTTGGTAAAATATTATCAATGATTAAAATTATTCAGAGTTTTTTCTTTGAAATTTCTGATAATAAAATAAAAACATGTTTACATGTGATTGTGATTTGTGTTTTTTACTCATAGTTATTATTTATCACGGATGTATTGTTCACATAAAAAAGCACTTCAACAAGCATGACTTCCATGTTTTCATTGCCAAAGACTACAGGTGCAATTAAGGCTCCAATGTTTTCTCAGCGAAAATAAATTCAACAGTTTTCATTGATGGCTTTTACGTGGAATTTTATGCTAGTATATAATATATATTTATACAAATTCAAAATGAAATATCTATTCATTTATATTTATAATAAAAAACGAAGTGAAGTCGTATTAAGGGTGAAACAGTTAATGTTTTACTATGAACAGCAGTAAAATTCCCTTAATATCGTATGGAAATTTAATTATCGTTAATAATATGAATATGGCCGAGAATCAAAA
This sequence comes from Thysanoteuthis rhombus, assembly GCA_963457665.1. Lineage (NCBI taxonomy): Eukaryota > Metazoa > Mollusca > Cephalopoda > Oegopsida > Thysanoteuthidae > Thysanoteuthis > Thysanoteuthis major. The sequence continues at coordinate 31,518,791 of OY735230.1, forward strand.
ACGTAAAGGAATGATATCCACTGTCAGACCTTCAAGCAGCCAGTGTGAGCCCCCCACCCACCCCAAGAAAGAAAGGAGGAGCAAATCTATTTTATATAAGAATGAAAGAAAAAGTGAATTCGTGAAAGAAAAATAACAGTAAGTCGCCAAAATTATTCAATATAATCTTTAATATTTTCCCGGTTGGGCAAATTAAGTTATGATTGGCAGTTTTATAAGTACCAGTATCAATATTCGAAGGAAAAAATGATTATAATAATATGAAAAATATTACTTCTAATCGAACAAAATGGAAAAACTCAAATTTGTTATGTAGTAGAAGGTGACAAATAATTATAGTTTCTAACTGAAACTGCATATTAAATCAATATTTCATTTTTGAACTCATAAAAACTGAATGGAACATTGTGAATACAAGATTATATGATTTGGCTAAATTGGATAATGATTCAAGATAAGTTTTGAATAGAAATGAGAGCATTAAATGCAATAATTGTCCCTGATTGGCTGACAAGATATCTGAATAGAAATTTTTTTGTTTCTGTGTCTTCTTAATTTGGCAATGAATTGGATAATGATTCAAGACAATCAGCAGATAGTGATGATAGCAGTGAAAACAATGATTATTCTGGACGAGCCGATGAGATATCTGAAGAAGAATTTTTATTCTTAGATTTTCTTACTTTGCCATCGAATAGGTTAAGCTACTTCATGCAATCAAAGCTTACACATACCAACATTCCAAAGAATTGTTAATTTCAGTATGTATTTAACAAACCTGAACCCTTTTTTCCTTATTTTTCCTCTAGCCAAATTAGCGAATGAGCTCCATGAAGCCTAAAACTCATGTCCAATAATGTTTAGTGATATTTACTATACAATATTTGCAATATATCTGAAATGACGTCACTATATGGTCATAATTCTATCGAGACCTTTGTAACGCGATTAACAACGTATTTTGACCAAAACATTGGGCGCCATATTCCTAAAAGCTTCTTGAAGGAATTGACGTATTTGCAAATTGCTACAAAATTTGTCTTTTTTTTGGGGAAAACCTTTTGAATACATTTTTGATTTCATTATAATGTAAGTCTTTTGTTGGATTTTTTAAATTATCGATGTAGATATTCTGAGGGGAATATTTATTTTTCTGTGAGTTTATATTGTTTTTCAGTATGCTTTTCATTATTTGTAAAAGCAATGCTTTTATTTTCTATTTGTGCCTCATTTCGCTGTAAGTTTTTTAACACTACATTTTTTATTTTATTTGTTTGAAAAAAAAACCAAAACGTCTTGTTGATGTTTTGCAAAGGAGATAACATTTAAGCCGACCCAATTAGCTGCTGATGATAAATTACGTTCACTATAGTTTCCAACGATTCATTTTCTAAAAATAATAATTTCTGAATAAGGAAACAGGAGAAACGTGAAACCATCAAAGTTGAACTTAACACCTTTCTATAGTCATTCCAATGTCCAAAAAGCAAACTACATCATGGCAAAAATAGATTCTTTCATTTCGCTTCAGTTGGAATGCTCACAGGTTCTGATGAAGAAAATGGGAGAAATGAGGAACCCTTGAAGTAGAAACAAATACATTTTGATATTGAGTCAAATATCCTAAAAGCTAGCTGATATTTTTTCCGATATTTTTTTCCGTCTTGTCTTTAGTGGAACGTTAACAGTTTTGGGTTAAAGAAGCAGAAGAAATGAGGAAAACTCCAAATTAAACAGAGAAACCTTGCGGTAGTCAGTCCAAGTTAATAAAACTGAGCCACATCATGCAAACAATGGTTTCATTCATCTTGTTTTTTACAGGATTTTTAAAGGTTCTGATCGAAAAAACAGGAGAAGTGAGGGACTCATGAGTTTGAGACAAATACCTTCCAATAGTCAGACAAATATTCCAAATATTCCAAAACTAAAAAAAGTCTTTTCCATCTTAATTTTGGCAAATATTCTAAAGTTTCCGTTCAAGGAGACACGAGGAATGACGGACCCTCCAAGTTGAACTGATTGCAAACAATAATCAGTCTAATGTTTTAAAAATAATTCCTTCAATCTGGTCTTCAGTGGTATATCAACAGCTTCTGGGTAGGGTGGAAGGGATATAAGGGAGCAGACACATGTAGATAGTCCCCTTTGATAAAAACAACCTTACACGTCCCAACAATAGTTCCTTCCAGGGGAGATAAGAAACCAGCGATGAAGAAGTGAATATCTTTTCAAAGTTAGTCCAATATTCTCAAAATGAGCTACGTCACATAAACAATGGATTATTGCATCTTGTTTTCAATAGAAATTGGTTTTCGAGGAGATTTTCTCGGTTTATCCTCAAAGAATATATGTTTTGGAGAGATTTCAATAATTTATGTTTAAGGGAAAAGAAGAAACGTCGGACCGTGGAAGTTGAACCGAATACCTTTTATAGTCAGTCAGATATTTTAAAAGGGGGCTACAGCACAAAAACAATATTTTTTTCAATTTTGTTTTCACACAGAATTTATTTTCGGAGAGATTTTCACAGTTTATGTAAAAGAGAAAAGTAGACACATGGGACTGAGGATGTTGAACCAAATACATTTTTGTCGTCAGTCCAACGTTCTAAAAAGGTGCTACATTACCCAAACAATAGTTTCTACGACTTTAGTATCGATTTCAACATTTTATGCTCAAGGGAAAAGTAGAAATGATGGACTGTGGAGGTTGAACCAAATACCTTTTCATACTCAGTCTAATATTCTAAAAAGGAGCTACATCAACCAAATAATATTTTTTTCCACTCTGTTCCCGACAGAAATTTGTTTTGGGGGAGATTTTCATAGTTTATGCTCAAAGGAAAAGAAGAAAGGTGGTACCCTCGAGGTTGGACTGAATACTTTCCATAGTCAGTCCATTATTCTAAAAGAGAAGTATATTGCACCAACAATAATTTCTTCCACTTTGTTTCAACAAAAATTTGTTTTTGGAGATATTTTCACAGTTTATGCTCAAGGGGAATTGAAGAAACGTGGAACCGTGGATGTTGAACAAAATACCTTTTCATAGTCAGTCAAATATTCTGCATCACACCAACAATAATTTATTCCACATGGTTCCCGACAGAAATTTGTTTTTGGACAGATTTTAACAATTTATGTTCAAGGTTAGGGTTGGGGTTAGGAGAATTAAAAGAATGGGAACGTTTTTGTCTCATTTTTGAGTCAAATTATGAATGGATCAATAATATCTAAAACTTATTGAAAAAAAAACACACTTGTTTTTAATCAAGAAAGATCTGAGTGAATTCGGTAAAATGCATTAATGATCGATCCATTAAAATCCATTGAAACAAAATTAAACTTCATTAAAATTTAAAAGGAATCATTCCAAATCTGAATCGAAGACATTTCGATATGTTTTTCAATGCTTTACCACCGAGCTTTACACCGACTGCAATGAATACTTCAAGCTTATTTTTCTCAAGATTCCAACAAATTCTGTTGAGGAAAATATGTGAAATGAGTGACATTTGGGGATGATCACACTTCGAAAATCATTCAAACGTTCGACCTCTCAGCTATATCACAACGAAAATGGTTTCCTGTAGCTTGTTTTCTTTTGGATTTTTGTAGTTTTTGATAAAGGAAATTGTAGATATGAGGGACCCTCGAAGTTGAACCGAATACTTATTGGTACGCATTCAGATCCTTTACCACCAAGCTGTTTCCTAATGACAATAGTTTTATCTATTTTTTACATATTTTGATTAAATAACTCTTTTTTTTATTTTTACTGCGATAATACTGTTAACCGTGATGATTTTGTCACCAACCCCTCGTAAGATATATCGGAGGCAAATGAAGGGGACGAAAAAATACCAGACAGAAACAGTAGGAGGATATTATAACAAATAACTGAAGAGCTCTATCTTGAAGTAAACAATGACAAATGGGAAAAACAATTATCAAAAGAATTGAAAGATGAGGAAGCTGAATGGAGGAATCTAAAGAAAGATTATGAAGACAAAAAAACAAGAATAAAGCGACCAATTTATTAATGAATTCAACTGAAAAGATTTTACTGAAGGAAAAGTTCTATATCGAGTAAGTGATAATTCACCTAATAGCCAAGACTGTATTAAATTACAATATGTCAACATGGCGACTAACAAAAGATTGGTCAAATAATGTTGACAGAACACATTGTAAACATTGAAAATGATTTAGAATGACACTAATCCACTAATCCTAAAACTGATTATCATTGATTGTGATTGATATTTACAATACGGAAATTGTAGATTTACTAACAATATTTCAAATAGTATTCAAACTTTTACGTACTCAAACTTCATCAATGAATCTCTGAAATGACGTTGCTATCTGGTCATAGTTTCATCGAAACCTTACTAACCCGATTAATAACGATTAATAACAAATGATGCACGAGGGGAGATAAGTGGTATGGGATAGTGAAACATTGACAGAATACCTTTTCATAATCAGTCCAATATTCTAAAATGGATGTAGAAAGAACCAACAATTTTGATACCACTTTGATCTGGACGTAAATATGTTTTTGGAGAGATATACACAGATGATGCACAAGGAAAAAAGTGATATTGGATGGTGGAAGCTGAAGGGAGTAGCTTTTCAAAATCGGTCCAATATCCTACAAGTGATGCATAAGGGGCCCACATATTTTTCATAGCACATTGTTCTTGATAAAAAGTTGTTTTGAAGAGATTTACACTTATGATACACAAGGGAAAGAAGTAGCATAGAATAATGAAAGCTGGATGGGATATCTTTTCACTAAGAATCCAATATTCCGAAAGGGATGTAGACAGATCCAACAATTTATCATAGCACTATGTTCTTGACAAAAATTTGATTTTGAAGAGATTTACACAGACGATACACAAGGGATAAGAAGTAGCATAGAATAATGAAAGCTGGACAGAATACCTTTGCATTTACAGTCCAATATTCCAAAAGGGATGTACAAAAAACCAACAATTTTTCATAGCACTTTGTTCTTGACAAAAATTTATTTTTGAAGAGATTTACACAGATGATACACAGGGGAAAAGAAGTACCATGGAATAATTAAAGCTGGATGGGATACCTTATTATTTACAGTCCAATATTCCAAAAGGGATGTACAAAGAAGCAACGATTTTTCATAGCACTTTGTTCTCGACAAAAATTTGTTTTTGAAGAGATTTACACAGATGATACATAAGGAAAAAGAAAGACCATGGAATAATTAAGGCTGGATGGAATAGCTTTTCATTCACTGTCCAATATTACAAAAGGGATGTTCAAAGAACCAACAATTTTCATAGCACTTTGTTCTTGACAAAAATTTGTTTTTGAAGAGTTTTACACAGACAATACACAAGGGAAAAGAATTAGCATAGAGTAATGAAAGCTGGATTGGATACCTTTTCATTTACAGTCCAAAATTCAAAAAGGGATGTACAAAGATCAAACAATTTTTCGAAGCACTTTGTTCTTGACAAAAATTTGTTCTTGAAGAGATTCACACTGATGATACACAAGGGAAAAGAAGTACCATGGAATAATTAAAGCTGGATGGGATACTTTTTCATTTACAGTCCAACATTCCAAAAGGGATGTACAAAGAACCAACAATTTTTCATAGCACTTTGTTCTTGACAAAAATTTGTTTTTTAAAGAGATTCACACAGACAATACACAAGGGAAAAAAAGTAGCATATAATAATGAAAGCAGGACTGAATACCTTTTCATTAACAGTCGAATATTCCAAAAAGGATGTACAAAGAAACAACAATTTTTCATAGCTCGTTGTTCATGACAAAAATTTGTTTTTGAAGAGATTTACACAGATGATACACAAAGGAAAAGAAGTAGCATAGAATAATGAAAGCTGGATGGGATACCTTTTCATTTACAGTCCAATATTCCAAAAGGGATGGAAAAAGAATCAACAATTTTTCAAAGCACTTTGTTCTTGACAAAAATTTGTTTTTGAAGAGATTTACACATCTGATACACAAGGTAAAAGAAGTACCATGGAATAATTAAAGCTGGATGGGATACGTTATCATTTACAGTCCAATATTCCAAAAGGGATGTACAAAGAATCAACAATTTTTCATAGCACGTTGTTCTTGACAAAAATTTGTTTTGAAAGAGATTTACACAGATGATACACAAGGGAAAAGAAGTAGCATAAAATAACAAAAGCTGGATGGAATACCTTTTCATTTACAGTCCAATATTCCAAAAGGGATGGACAAAGAATCAACAATTTTTCAAAGCACTTTGTTCTTGACAAAAATTTGTTTTTGAAGAGATTTACACAGATGATACACAAGGGAAAAGAAGTACCATGGAATGATTAAAGCTGGATGGGATACGTTATTATTTACAGTCCAATATTCCAAAAGGGATGTACAAAGAACCAACAATTTTTCATAGCACTTTGTTCTCGACAAAAATTTGTTTTTGAAGAGATTTACACATCTGATACACAAGGGAAAAGAAGTAGCATAGAATAATAAAAGCTGGATAGGATACTTTTTCATTTACAGTCCAATATTCCAAAAGGGATGGACAAAGATCCAACAATTTTTGTAAGCACTTTGTTCTTGACAAGAATTTGTTTTGAACAGATTTACACATCTGATACACAAGGGAAAAGAAGTACCATGGAATAATTAAAGCTGGATGGGATACCTTATTATTTACAGTCCAATATTCCAAAAGGGATGTACAAAGAACCAACGATTTTTCATAGCACTTTGTTCTTGACAAAAATTTGTTTTTGAAGAGATTTACACAGATGATACACAAGGGAAAAGAAGTACCATGGAATAATTAAAGCTGGATGGGATACCTTTTCATTTACAGTCCAATATTCCAAAAGGGATGTACAAAGATCAAACAATTTCTCATAGCACTTAGTTTTTGACAAAATTTGTTTTTGAAGAGATTTACACAGATGATACACAAGGGAAAAGAAGTAGCATAGAATAATAAAAGCTCGATGGGATACCTTTTCATTTACAGTTTAATATTCCAAAAGGGATGTACAAAAAACAAACAATTTTTCATAGCACTTTGTTCTTGACAAAATTTGTTTTTGAAGAGATTTACACAGATGATACACAAGGGAAAAGAAGTAGCATAGAATAATGAAAGCAAGACTGAATACCTTTTCATTTACAGTCAAATATTCCAAAAGGGATGTACAAAGAACCAACAATTTTTCATAGCATTACGATCTTGACAAAAATTTATTTTTGAAGATATTTACACAGATGATACACAAGGGAAAAGAAGTAAAATAAAATAATGAAAGCTGGACGGAATACCTTTTCATAAATCAGTCCTATACTCCAAGAGGGATGTACAAAGAACCAACAATTTTTCATAGCACTTTGTTCTTGACAAAAATTTGTTTTTGAAGAGATTTACACATCTGATACACAAGGGAAAAGAAGTAAAATAAAATAATGAAAGCTGGACGGAATACCTTTTCATAAATCAGTCCTATACTCCAAGAGGGATGTACAAAGAACCAACAATTTTCCATAGCACTTTGTTCTTGACAAAAATTTGTTTTTGAAGAGATTCACACAGACGATACACAAGGGAAAAGAAGTAGCATAGAATAATAAAAGCTGGATGGGATACCTTTTCATTTACAGTCTAATATTCCAAAAGGGATGTACAAAAAACAAACGATTTTTCGTAGCACTTTGTTCTTGACGAAAATTAGTTTTTGAAAAGATTTACACAGACGATACACAAGGTAAAAGAAGTACCATAGAATAATGAAAGCTGGATGAAAAACCTTTTCATTTACAGTCTAATATTCCGAAAGGGATGTACAAAGATCAAACAATTTTTCATAGCACTTCGTTCTTGACAAAAATTTGTTTTTGAAGATATTTACACAGAAGATACAGAAAGGGAAAAGAAGTAGCATTGAATAATGAAAGCTGGATGGAATACCTTTTCATTTACAGTCCAATATTCCAAAAGGGATGTACAAAGATCAAACAATTTTTCAAAACACTTTGTTCTTGACAATAATTTTTTTTTGAAAAGATTTACACAGACGATACACAAGGGAAAAGAAGTAGCATTGAATAAGGAAAGCTGGATGAAAAACCTTTTCATTTACAGTCTAATATTCCAAAAGGGATGTACAAAGAACCAACGATTTTTCATAGCACTTTGTTCTTGACAAAAATTTATTTTTGAAGAGATTTTCACAGATGATACATACGGGAAAAGAAGTAGCATAGAATAATGAAAGCTGGATGGAATACCTTTTCATTAACAGTCCAATATCCCAAAAGGGATGTACAAATAACCAACAATTTTTCATAGCACTTTGTTCTTGACAAAAATTTGTTTTTGATGAGATTTACACAGATGATACACAAGGGAAAAGAAGTAGCATTGAATAATGAAAGCTGGATGGAATACCTTTTCATTTACAGTCTAATATTCCAAAAGGGATGTACAAAGAACCAACAATTTTTCATAGCACTTTGTTTTTGACAAAAATTTGTTTTTGAAGAGATTTACACATCTGATACACAAAGGAAAAGAAGTAATATAGAATAATGAAAGCTGGATGGAATACCTTTTCATTTACAGTCCAATCTTCCAAAAGGGATGTACAAAGAACCAACAATTTTTCATAGCACTTTGTTCTTGACAGAAATTTGTTTTTGAAGAGATTTACACAGATGATACACATGGGAAAAGAAGTAGCATTGGATAATGAAAGCTGGACGGAATACCTTTTCATAAATCAGTCCAATATTCTAAAAGGGATGTACAAAGAACCAACAATTTTCACAGCACTTCGTTCCAGGGAAAAATTTGTTTTTGAAGAGATTCACACAGTTTTTGCACAAGGGAAAGAAGTAGTATAGAATAATGAAAGCAAGACAGAATACCTTTTCATTTACAGTCCAATATTCCAAAAGGGATGTACAATGAACCAACCATTTTCCATAGCACTATGTTCTTGACAAAAATATTATTTTGAAGAGATTCACACGGATGAAACATTAGGGAAAAGAAGTAGCGTAGAATAATGAAAGCTGGACGGAATACATTTTCATTAACAGTCCAATACTACCAAGGGCATGTACAGAGAACTAACAATTTTTCATAGCATTACGATCTTGACAAAAATTTGTTTTTGAAGAGATTCACACAGATGATACACATGGGAAAAGAAGTAGCATAGAATAATGACAACTGGACAGAACTCTTTTCCATTTACAGTCCAATATTCCAAAAAGGATGTACAAAGAACCAACAATTTTTCTTTGTTTTTGACAAGGAGAGATCCACAGAGTTGATGTAGAAGGGAAAAGAAGTGATATGGGATCATGGAGGATTAACAGAATATATTTTCATTACGGTCCAATATTACCAATGGGATGTACAGAGAACTAACAATTTTTCATAGCACTTTGTTCTTGACAAAAATTCGTTTTTGAAGAGATTTACACAAATGATATACAAGGGAAAAGAAGTGGTATGGTATCATGGAGGCTGGATTGAACACTTTTATATGATCATTCCAATATTTTAAAAGGGATATATGAAGAACCAACAATTAATTATAGCACTTTGTTTTTTGGAGAGATTTACTCATTTGATGCACGGGGGAAAAGAATTAGCGTGAGATTGTGGAGTTTTGACGGAATACCTTTCCATAATCAGTCCAATATTCTACAAGGGATCTAGACCAAGTCAACATCTTTTTATTCCACTTTGTTGTGGATAAAATTTTGTTGTTTGGAGATATTTACACAGCTCATGCACATGAGAAAGAAGTGGTATGGGATCGTGCAGGCTGGAGAGAAAACCTTGTCGTGATAATTTCAATATTCTATAAAGGATGTACAAGGAACCAACAATTTTTCATACCACTTTCTCCTTGACAAAAAATTGTCGGTGGTAAGATTTACACAATTGAATCACACGCTGACATTTTTCTGGCCTTTTGTTTGGGATGAAAATGTAGTATCTATTCTACGGCACAGACTGAGGAGTCGGTAATGACACTTGCCCGTCGAATGGGCTGGAGATTGTGTGTAGGTTGGCATTAAAGACCGAGTGTACCAGTGCAAACGTTGGCATCGGGAGGCCTTTGGACTCTTCCTTAGGCTCTTCCATTATTACTCGGCCCAGCTGCGGGGTCTTGCTTTTGCAGGTGACGTTGTCTAGCCATTACGATGAGCCTTTCAACGGTAACTGCATCGGCTGGAGCCATTTTTAGAAGGGTTGTTCCTATCTCTTCCCACGTTAAGCCTGGCCTTGTGTCACATATTGCTGCAGTGGGACAGTGATTAAATAGATGCACACGGGAAAAGGAGTGGTGTGGGATCTTTGGAGCTTGACAGAACACTTTTTCATAATAGAGTTAACCAATGTAGAGTTGACCAACAATTTTTTATTTTACTTTGTTATGGATAAAAATTTGTTTTTGGAGAGATTTACACAGTTGATGTAGAAAAGAAAAGAAGTGGCATGGGATCATGGAGGCTGGACAGAATATCTTTTTATTAACAGTCCAATATTCTAAAAAAGATGTACAAAGAACCAACAATTTTTCTTACCATTTTGTTCTTGACAGAAATTTGTTTTTGTAGAGATTTACACAGTCGATGCACACGGGAAATGAAGTTGTATCGTCGAGACTTGATGAAAAACCTTTCCAAAATCAGTCCAATATTCTAAAAGGTATGTACAAAGAACCAACAATTTTTCATAGCACTTTGTTCTTGACCAAAACTTGTTTGTGGAGAGATTTACACGGTTGAAACACACGGAAAAAGGAGTGGTATGGGATTGTGGATGCTTGACAGAGCACTTTTCCATCATTAGTCTAATATTCTAAAAGGGATGTACAATGAACCAACAATTTTTCATACCACTTTGTTCTTGGCAAAAGTTTGTCTGTGAAGAGATTTACACAGTTGATGCACACGGGAAAAATGTGGTGTGGGAGGTTTGAGGTTGGACAGAAGACCTTTTCATAATCAGTCCAATATCCCAAAAGGGATGTACAAAGGCCAGACGGAACACCTTTCTATAATAAATCCAATATTCTAAAAGGGATGTACAAAGAACCAACAATTTTTCATACGACTTTGTTTTTGACAAAAATCCGTTTTTGGCGAGATTTACACAGTTGATGGACAAGGGAAAAGGAGTCTTGAGATCGTGGAGGCTTGACAGAATACGTTTTTCTAATCCAATGTTGTAAAAAGGATTTAAATGGATCCAATAATTTTTTATAGCACTTTGTTCTTGACAAAAATTTTTTGGAGAGAGATTTACACAGTGGATGTGCACGGGAAAAAAGGTGGTATTGGATCATGGAGGCTGGACTGAATACATTTTCATAACAAGTCCAATATTATAATATGGATGTACAAGGAACCAACTATTTTTTGTACCACATTATTCATAACCAAAATTTGTTTTTTGACACATTTACACAGTTCATGCATAAGGGAAAAGAAGTAGCATGAGATTGGTGAGGCTGGACGAAATACCTTCTCATAATTAGTCCAATATTCTAAGTGGGATATATAAGGAACCAACAATTTTACATATCACTCTGTTCTTGACAAGAATTTGTTATCGTAGTGACTCACCCAGATGATTCACAAGGTAGAAGAAGTGGTATTGGATAGTGGAGGTTGAATGGGATACCTTTTAATAATCAGACCAATATTCTAAAAGGGGTGTACACCTACGCCAACTGTAGTTTTTCCTTTGTGTTCATTACAGAAATTTGTTCTCAGAGAGGTTTCCATATTTAAGTTAAGGAAACAGAGGAAACGTTGGACCTTTGTGACTTGACTGAATACTTTTTCGGAGCCTGTCCAATTCTTTAAAACAGAGCTACTTGGAAAAAGAATATACGTAAGATTGTAGAGGCTAAATAGAATAACTTTTCATAATCAGTCCAATATTAGATATTTTTACAGTTTATCCTCGAGGAAACAGTAAAAACGTGGGACAGTTTAGATTGACCAGAATTTATTTTCATTATCAGTTCAATATTCTAAAAGAGAGTTACATCCGAATCTTAGCTACTTTTTGTCGACGTTGTTTTTTCGATTACGTTTTTTGGCTGATTTTACTGTTTCTGGTTAAGGAAACAAAAGAAACGAGGAACCCTCAAAGTTGAACGGAATTCTTTCTGGTTCTATTCGTAATGCTCCAAAACTGAGCCGTATTTTGTCGACAATTGTTCTCTTGAATAGCATAAAAATAAATAACACCCATCGCTGACCGTTCATATCTGCTTTATACGTTCTGACTGAACACTTACATTGCTATTAATATTTTTTAATGTAATTTTAGTCAAATAAGAACAATATTAAACCTAAAATGCACATCTATCTGATTACTCCAAATATTGTCGAAAAAGAATAAAACACAAACCGTGTTGATAAACTGTTACGAATTGCACAGATGATCTAAATCTTTTTTTAAAAGTTTAATGTGTATTCGCCTCTACTATTTAAGAAGTAGTCACATGGAGTATTGATCTTTCTTGCACACTGAAAAATTACCATTTCGTGTCCCAGTTGCAACAGAATATGAAGAAATGTCGTTTTCTGGAGAGAGAAAACATTATATATAAGAAACGACAATAAGTTTTGAATCGAAAGGTTATAAAAAATATATAAAGCAAAAGTGTCATTGAATATTTTGATCTGCCTTGTTCTCGAAATACTTACTATAAACCCTCTCTATAACGAATTTTGGCGTTAACGAACACACTGATCATAATTAAATTTTTCTTATTAACCAAATGAAGTTTGATAAATACAATGGACACGTGGACCATCGAACCTTGCATTATACAAGTTTTGATATCTAGGTATTTGCAGTTTTTGTATCATGATCAAAGCGTTGCATCTGTTCGCAGAACTAACTTTGGCTTAGCACCGGTGCAATACCGTGTCCAATGAAGATTTACTAAGTGCAAGAGGCATAAATTACTCATCCCTGTCTTGGGGGAGCAGTATGCCCCAGGGCGTAACTGCCCCATTGCACTGAAAGGGATTGGTTCGGCTATCCCTGGAATCCCACTTTGAGAACCACCTTGCATCACATCTAGCTCTTTTGAGGAAGCAAGAAAACATGCAGATCAAAGAGTAGTATCTGTACTCCAACGAAACATAAAATTAACCTCCCGTTTTCATTTTTAAACACTTTTATGGTTATATTTCAATTGTTTTCTTCCTAAATTTCAATTTAATTTGAATACTTTTTCAATTGATGAAAACAAAGGTTGTTATGAATTTCATTTATTGTCGTCACCGAAAACCATGTAACCTGGCCTTCCTGTAATGAATTTTTAAGTTTTCCTCACTCAAGTGAGGGAAAAATAAGTATTTACTAAGTCAATCTACTTATCATAATTCTTCATTAGCTTTTTTGACTTGTTTTAACTTTTATTTATTTTTTCTCAGAATAAATCATAGTAGTATGTGATTGAATTATTGCATCAAAAGTTTTTCCAAAAAAACATTCAACGCTTAAAATTTAACTATATAATTTCATTTTTGGAAAGTAAATTAATGAGGAAAACAATTGAAGTAAAACAAATAATAACCTTCGAAATTGAAGAAAAAATTACACTGTAAAAATCTAGACCACTAAATAAAACTTTCAAAGAAAGATACTAAACTTTTGCAATCGGTTTAAATGAATGCTAAATAATGCAAGAAGCTGAAATTAATAAACCAAACCCAAACATTGAACATAACTATAGGAGAAGATCCAGTTTACCCACTGAGATGCTTTATGTTGATGATTCAGATTTCCCAACAGAAGATGAAACAGTACAAAGATATTATAAGAAATAACTGAAAAATTCCATTTTGAAGGTAAACTTTTTCAAGCAACCAAAGCTTGCACATAGCATCATTCCAAAGAGTTGTAAATTTCATTTGGTAATTAGCAAACATAAAGCTTTTTTTCTTTATTTTGACCCTTATCAAATTACAGTATGTGCTCCATTGAATCAATGTTTCATTTTTGTACTCATAAAATTGAATGAAACATTACCAATACAAGATTATATGATTCGGTTAAATTGGATAATGATTCACGATAATTTCAAATGGAAATGGGTGCATTAAAAACAATAATTGTCCTTGATTCGCTGACAAGATATTTGAACAGAAATGTTTTTTTCCTGTGTCTTTTTAATTTGACAGTGTATTGGATGATGATTCAAGACAATCAGCAGATAGTGATGATAGCATTGAAAACAATGATTGTCCTGGACGAGCTGACGAGATATCTTGAAGAGAATTTCTGTTCCTGGGTTTCTTTGTCAGGGTGCCAGCAAATAGGGTAAGCTACTTCAAGCAATCAAAGCTTGCACATACCATCATTCCGAATAATTGTAAATTTCATTCGGTTATTATCGAACATAAAGCTTTTTTCCTTATTTTTCTTCTTCTGAAATTGCCAATTGTGCTCCATGAATCCTAAAACAAATGTTCATCGATGTTTAGTTATATACGTAGATGATCTATTTGCAAATAGGTTTCAACGTATTATTCAAACTTTAATGATTAATGGATCTCTGAAATGACGTCACTATCTGGTCGTAATTCTATCGAGACCTTAGTAACGCGATTGACAACGTGTTTTAACCAAAACATTGGGCGCCATATTCCTAAAAGCTTCTTGAAGGAATTGACGTATTTGCAAATTGCTACAAACTTCTTCATCTGTTACGAAAACCTTTTGGATACATTTTTGATTTCATTATAATGTAAGTAATTTTTGGTGGATCATTTTAGTTATCAATTTAGATTTTTCTTGGAAAATATTTTTTCATAAAAGTTTATATTGTTTTTCATTATGCTTTGCAATAATTTTAAAAGTCAATGCCTTTATTTTATGTGTGCCTCATTGGGTTGTGACTTTTTTGACATTTTATTTTTCATGGTAATTGTTTGAAAGAGGTTCATCAAAACGATATGTTGATGTTTTACAAAGGAGATACCATTTGAATACACACAATTAGTTGCTGCTGTTGAACTATGGCTGAGAAATGAAAACAGAAAACTGTGAACATTTGAAACTGTATTCTATTAAATTTCACTACAAACAATATGATTTAAGATTGAATACAAGACGGCAGGGCCATCTTCTATCCAACCATTTCAAAATGGTTAAAATGGTTATTTTTTTCAAATTGGCAATTGGATAAATTTAATATCCATATAACTCGATTACACTGATAATAATTGGTAATTCAGAAAAACTAACCCCAAACCTATCAACTGACCATAACACAAGATATACCAACCCATTCTCATCCTGAACCTACCAACTGATAATAACCACAGCTCCATTCCCAAAATCTATCTACCAACCTTAACCACAAATCTAGCTCTTAACCCCTACCCTGAACTTTATCATGAACTCCAAACATACCAACTAACGGTAACAGTAAACTTATTCACTGAGTCTCACTACACACTGAATTTTTTCTAGAGTAAACAGTATTTATTGATCGAGAGAAACGTTAATTGATCGATAGTCAGAAACTAACCGCTTCCAGCCAAATTGATTCCATTTTAACTTTTTTCAAAAATAGGGTCTTGATGTCTGCTTGAATATTACCCTGATCATTTGCAAAGATTCATTAAAAGAAAATATTCGTGTTTCACAATTCACGTTCTTCTTCCACCCACACGTACATATTTACACACTACGTTTAAGCTAATCGAACAAATTGTGTTGCTTTTGACTGCATGTGACGGCAAATAAATGACATTTACTAATTATTATTTCTCTGTGTTTGTCTATTTCAATACTTCATCAATTTAAGGTGTTTTCATCAATCTGTTCTATAAGGACAATATTGTTTTCTCCAATCTGTTCTATAAGGACAATCTTAATAACAAAGGAAAGCAATGTTCCAATTCAAAGTCTACTAATAACGCTCACTAAACTCAGATTAAACTAATTTCACCATCATGTCTGTCAAACGAAATTGCTCATGGCTAACAATGAAATCTTTGTTCCCTCTAATAAAAAGTGTTTAGATCTATATGTGAATTAAAAAAGACATAATTGGGCTGGTCCAGGATTTGAACCCAGGACCATCTCGCCCCTTAAGTGAGAATAATACCCCTAGACCACCGAGCCATGCACGATTCCTAGAAATCTCTTTTGAAATTCCACCTAACGCTGAATGAATTCAAGATTAAACTAATTTCACCATAGCATGTCACTTCTGTCCACAGAAGCTATATCGAAATATATATGGATATGGGTCTATTCGTCTGAAATCAATTCATATTGCTATTTTTAAGACAAATGTTACGTCTGTGAGAACTGGTCAAGCCCGGAATTGGTGCAAAGGAAACCATATTTATTATTTGGTAAATGATATTTCAAAAAGATGTACATAAGTTTGAGTCATTAATATCCACCAACTTAGCACAGTTGCTGAAAAGTTTGGTCAACCATGTTGAACGCCTTGGACTGATCTAAATTAATTAGTGCACTTCCAGTGTCATCTTTAATCCCTCTAAAACTGAGCAAACAATTTTCTAATTGTTTTGGATTGATTTTCGCCTCAGTGCATAATTCTGATCTGGTCTGACCTAATCCTCAATGACAATTGACAAACGATTCAACAGGATCTTGGCCAAAATCTTTCCCAGGTTTATGAGCCTATTATTATCTATGTCTCTCTATTCATTTTTGTCCTGCTTCTTAAACAACGTGATCAGCCCCTTGGTCACTCAACCAAAGATTGGTCCCTGGTTGACCTAATGCTTGAACATCACTGTCAAGAGGGTTGCAAACACATAGGACGTCATCAAGTATAATTCAAACCGTCTGGCCCCGGTGACTTCTTTTAGCCTACCTGCTTCAGTGCAGCATGGACGTTATCCCCATAACCTGTATCCCTTAGCAAACTGCTTCAGCTGGTGCAAATTGGGGAAATTCCGCTAAATAGCTACTCACACAGGCCAGGCTCCTTGATGAAGCAATCTAAGAGATGCAGCTCGGACCTCTTGTATATGTCACCCGTTAATCGGAAGATGCACGAGTACAAGGTCTAATGCAATAAATATATCAATCAGGAAATTGGTGCATTTCTTTCTCACGCATATTCTTGTCAAGTTTCATAGCTGCGTTTGATATTCCTCCTAAGCCAATCCTAACTACTTGTCCTTGGTAGTTTCTTCTAGCAGATTGCTGCAGGTTCTTCCAAACTATTTCTATGCCACTACCAGGGTTAAGATTATCTTTTAGTAACACTTTTGTCTTAGCATTATTGAGGGCGAGTTGTTGGCTGTATTTAACAGTGAATATTCCAATCTCTTCTTCAAGTTAAAGAACCACATTGCACGAGAACAACTGATTAGTTCCCACTGAATTGAACCCTCTAGCTGTTCCCAGAAGTCCCGGTTCTCCTGTGAGGAGATATTGAACCTCCAGTAACTGATCGATTAAGAGGGTTGAAGGAACAACACCCACTGACTCGCATAGTCCCTCTCCAGAATTCACCTGTGAACCTGGCAATTTCAAATCCTCCTCCTGGAAGGGTGGTTGTTTTTTCCTGAAGGAACTGACTGATTTACATATTGTTACAAATTTGTCTATCTTTTCCGGAAACTTTGAAATTAATTTTTTGATTTCATTAAAAATTACGTGATTTTTGTGGAGTTATTCTAATTATCGATTTTGATTTTCGTGGGAATTTTTTCCTGTTTATTTATGTTTCTTAGTATACTTTCGATTATTTGTAAAAGCAATGTCTTTATTTGGTATATGTGCTTTGTGGGGTCGTAACTTTTCCAGCATGGTATTGTGGGGTTGTAACTATTCCAGCATGGTATTGTGGGGTTGTAACTTTTCCAGCATGGTAATTTGGGCAGTAATTATCTCCAATAAGTTCATTAATACGTTATGTTGATAGTCTGCAAAAGGGATAGCCATTGAGAAAATACGATTAACTGCCGTTACTGTCAAACAATTTTCCAAAAAAATGGGAACAGAAGTAAGTGAGAATTCGAAACAGTATTTTACTGAATTTAATCATAGAGGATATTATTTAATGTTAGTTCTATTAGAAGGTTTCGTATAAAAAGTTGGTGTTAGTATTGGCTGTAAAGTAAACAGTATTTATCAATCGAAAGTAAAGTTAAATAAAATGAAATGAATAGTTCTACTCCAGATTATTTTTGTTGTTTTTTTGGCTGAATTGGCTTTGTGAATCCTAAACTTATTCTCAGTGATCATGAAGGGTATCTATAACATGTAAAAAATAGTTGAAATATTATTAACATTTTTCCATATTGATGAATCTCTCAAATGACGTCATTAGGTGTCATTATTTTATCAAGCCCTTGGTAACGCAGTCAATCACGTGTTTTGACCAAAAAACATTCGTCGCCATATTCCTGACAACGTCTTGAAGGAATTACCGTTTCTGCAAATTGTTACAATATGGTCTACCTTTTGCAATAACTTTTTTGTATACATTGTTTGATTTCATTGAAAAATAAGAGATTTTTGTATCGTTATTTTTATCATCAATTTTGATTTTACCGGAAAAATATTTTCTTAAATTTAAGCGTTTCTCATTTAATAACAATCTGGGTTGATGCACAATTTCTGATTATTATTTTATCACTACTTATACTCCATCTAATTATTGTTGCTTTTTAGATGAATCACTTTCAATATTGATATTCTGTGGCTATTTCATCTCTCTTATGAGTTCTTAATAGATGTGAAATTTTCATTATTACTACCTCATTACTTTTTTCGCTATTACTGTTGTTTTTTTATAATCCCAGCACTCAAAGTTAATACACTCTTCATCATAGATATTTTTTTATTACTTACCTTACACAATCTCATTATTGATACTTTTTAGATGAACTGATTTCGGTACGGATTCAGTTTAAAAAGCATCACCTTTTTTTCATAGTTTTATTTTACGGTAATTTAATGTGTTTTCAGTGTATGATACTTTTGTGAAAGATGTCCCTCCGTTTGGACTCTTCTCACCCCGCAAACGCCTTTTACGCCCAAGTTTCGTTTTAATGGTTGTTAGCGACATTGATTTGAACATATTCGAGCCGGATTTGCCCAGATTACAAACTTCAAATTCCCCAGCTTCCAGGTGTTTGATGACTAAACAAAGATTTACGAAAAATTCTGAACAGAGAAGAGTTGTGTAAAATCTTTATTCACTTCAAACAGCCATTTCCTCTGCATAATTCATAGTTCAGTTGGAGTAATCTGAAATAAATCTCAGTTTCCATACTTTGGGTCAGCCTTTCGTCCTAATGTGGTCAAAGTAGGTGGGGGCAGACTTTGACAATAATATCAATAATTGGAGTGTTCTTATATTTTGAGGATTTGTCAGCCGTTTTATAGATTGGCCTTTGATAAGCTATTATCTTAAGATGCCTATTGTTTTCAATACAGTCATTGTAATTCTTCCACGGTGAGTATATAAGTCGGTCACAATGTCCTTAACGACATGAAAAAAAAAAGGCAAAAAAAAAAAAAAAAATTGGAATCCATACATGATTTTTTCCTTCCAAACTTCTGGTAAACATGAAGTTACAGTAATTTGTTGGACAAAAACTGGAGAAATAAATTGAACCAAAACACATAGTTTTCTATCTACGGTATTAAGAAGGACAATAAAATCTACAATATTGTTATCTTCAGGATTTTTAAAGCTTCTGGTAAGGAAAATATCACAAATGAGGGACAGATGTGGTTAAATAGGAGACAATTCGATATGCAGTGGAATGTCTTAAAATAGAGCAAGAACACAAGGGATACTTCTAGATTATTATCTTCTGTATTCTTAAAGTTTCCTTTGACAAAGATTGGTTAAATGAGGGACACTCAGGTCAGAATCAAAGACATTTCGATACGCAGCTTAATGCTTTACCACTGAGCTTTACTCCTACGGCAATGGATTCGTCAAGCTTGTTTTCCTCATGATTCCAACAAACTCTGTTCAGGAAAATATGTCGGATGAGTGACATTCGGGGATGAACACATTTCGATAAGCAGACGATTGTTCGACCTCTGAGTTATATGTCAGCGACCATAGCTTTTTCCAGCTTGTTTCTCTCAAGGTTGTTACAGCTTCTGATTGAAATAATAGTAAGAATTAAGGATCCTTCGACTTGAACCAAATGCTTTCAATATTCAGTCGCATGCTCTACCATTGAACTATAACCCAATAAAAAAATAGATTCTCCCAGCTTGTTTTCTTCTGGATTTTTAAAGTTCTGTTAAAGGAAATTGTAGATATGAGGGACCCTCAAAGTTGAACCGAATACTTTTTGATACGCCATCGGATACTGTAACACCATCCTATATCCCGATGACAATAGTTTTCTCCAATTTGTTCTCTGGACGAATTCTACAGTTTCTTATTAAGGAAATAAGAGAAATAAGGGACTTTTGATGTTGAAACGGAATAACTCTAAACATGCAATCGAACGTTTTACCATCTGGGTTTATTCTAAGGACAATATTCACTTCCAGCTTGTTTTCTACTGGATTTCTACAGTGTCTGATGAATCAAATTAGAGAAATTAATAACACCGTGTTTTGGAGCGAATAACTTTTGATAGGCAGTCGAATGTTCTACAATCGAGTTATATCCCAACGACAATACTGTCTTCCATATTGTTGTATGTGGGATTTTCACAAATTTGTTTGGCCTGCAAATTATTATTCTAATTCAAGAAAAAACACAAAACAATTAAAATTCAACCATTTAGTTTTGTCTTTTTTCTAATTTAAGAAAATAATCAAATTCAAGTAAAATTGATGAGGAATTAAAAATGAAAATATTGAGCTCCCTAATTAAACAGCTCAAGTTGACAAACCAAACCCCCAAATCGAACATAACTACAAGAGAGGATCCAGTTTACTCACTGAGATGCTCCATTCAGAATCCCCATCAAAAGATAATCACTTGGATAAAACAGTACAAGGATATCATAACAAATAAATGAAAAACTCCATTCTGGAGTAAACGATGACAAATGGGAAAAACGATTATCAAAGTAGGGAAATCGAAAGATGAAGAAGCTGAATGGAGGAATCTAAAGAACTGGACATTATGAAGGCATCAAATCGAGAATAAAGCAATCAATTTTAGTAATAAAATCAACTGAAATAAATTAGTGGAAAAAAAAGGCTATATTGGGAAAGTGAAATTTTATAAAACAATAGCCAAGACTGTATTAACTTATAATATGTTATCATGAAAACTAACAAAAGATTGGTTTAATAAACTTGACAGAACCCATTGTAAACAATTGAGAATGATTTAGAATGACAAGAACAAGAAAAACAAAGAATTATACGGGGATGGAAACGAAGGGAAAGAAACAAAAAAAAAAAGATATAAACATTTCAAGATTGTGAGCTTTTAGACATTTTATTGAACGACCATACAGACAACAGTTCGAACAAGCTATGAGATATTATTTTGAACAATGAATTTTAAAAGATCCCCGAGAAAAATACAAACCACCCAGCCTGTTGTAAACAATGATGGCATAAGGAAATTTAAGCATCTTCACCAAGTATTAGTATCAATATTCGAAGAAATGAATGATCACAATAATCTGAAAGATAATGTTACTGGTCAAAAGAAATAGAAAGACTTTCATCTTTAATTTGTGATATAGCAGAAGGTGAATTATAATTTCTAACCGATACTGCATATAATAAATAAAATAACAAAAATGGATCAACGTTTCATTTTCAAACTCTTAAAAATTGAATGAAATTTTGCCAATAAAAGAATATAAGATGCACCTACATTGGATAAGGATTCAAGACAATTTTTAGGAATGAATAATTGTAGTAAAAGTAATGATTGTCCAGAACTGACAAAACACCTGAATAGAAATTCCTTTGTTCCTGTGTCATCTTAATTTGGAAATGAATTGGATAATGATTTTAAAAAATCATCAGATAGTGATGATAGCAGTAAAAACAGTGTAGTCCTGGACATTCTGACGAGATATCTGAAAGAGAATTTCTGTTCCCATGTTGTTTTTTGGTTTTTCTTATTGTGCCAGCGAATAGGTTAGACTATTTCAAGCCACCAAAGCTTGCACACACCATCATTCCGAAGAATTGTAAATTTCATTCGGTTATTATCGAACATAATGATTTCTTTCCTTATTTTTCTTCTTGCCAAATTACAGATTGTGCTCCATGAATCTTAAAACTAATGTTCATGGATGTTTAGTGATATTTGCAATACGTAGATAGTCTATTTGCTAATAAATTTTAACGTATTATTCAAACTTTTATAATCAATGAATCTCTGAAATGACGTCACAATCTGGTCGTAATTCTATCGAGACCTTAGTAACGCGATTGACAACGTGTTTTGACCAAAACATTGGGCGCCATATTCCTAAAAGTTTCTTGAAGGAATTGACGTATTTGCAAATTGAAAAAAAAAACTTGTTTATCTGTTACGAAAACTTTTTGAAAACATTTTTGATTTCATAATAATGTAAGTAATTTCTGATGGATTATTTTAATCATCAATTTAGATTTCCAGGGAAAATATTCTTTCAAATAAGCTTATATTGTTTTTCAGTTAGCGTTGCGTTATTTGTGAAGGCAATGAGTTTATTTTATGTGTGCGTCATGGGGCTGTGACTTATTTTGACATTTCATTTTTTGTGGAAATTATTTGGGAAAGGTTCATCAAAACGTTATATTGATGTTTTGTAAGGGAGATAACATTTGAGTACACACAATCAGCTGCTGCTGTTGAACTATTACAGAGAAATGAAAACAGAAAACTGTGAACATTTGAAACAATATTCTATTAAATTCTACTACAAAGGATATTATTTAAGATTAATGTTTAGTGTTAGGTTTCATGTTGCACTGAAAAATAAATATTTTTTGGTATTTTTTCATCAGTCCCCGCCATCTTGTATTCAACCATTTTGAAATGACTAAAAAGATTTTTTTTTCAAATTGGCAATTAGATTGATTTAATATCCGTGTAACTCGATTACACCAATAATAATTGGTAGTTCAGAAAAACTAACCCAAACTTATCAACTGATCATAACACAAGATATACTAACTCACTCTAATCTTGAACCTACCAACTAATACTAACCACAGCTTCATTCTCCAAATCTATCTACCAACCCTAACCAAAAATCTAACTCTTAACCCCTACCCTGAACCTAATCACGGACTCCAAACATACCTACTTACTGTAACAGTAAAACTATTTACTGACTTTCACTCCATACCAACTTGTCTCTAGAGTAAACCTTTTTTATAGATCAAGAGAAACGTTAATTGATCGACGGTCAGAAAGTAGCTGCTTCCAGTCAATCAAAATGATTGAAATATCAGTTCGTCGAAATGTTTGTCTATAAATAGGTTTCACAGCAAAAGTGATGTCCGTTGACAATGTATCGGCGATACGACACGACACAGATCTGTCTCCCAGGATGGAATCTCCCATTTCACTAATGAAGGATAAGGAATACGACTTGGTGTCAGTATTTAAATAAAAAAAACAATTTATTTTTTCATTTTAATTTCTTTTTAAAACTAGGGTCTCGATGTCTGCTTGAATATTACCCTGATCATATTCAAAAATTCATTGAAAGAAAATATTTGTGTTTCACTATTCACTTTGTTTACCTCCCGCACGTACATGTTTACATATCACATTTATGCTAATTTTAAGAAATTATGTTGTATTTTCTTGCACGTCGAGTCGAATATAGGACATCTGCTGATTATTATTTCTCTGTGTTTGTCTATTTTAATACTTTATCAATTTAAGGTGTTTTCACCAATCTGTTCCGTAAAAGACAATCTTAATAACAAAGGAAAGGAATGTTCCAACTCGAAGTCTACTTCTGGTGCTGAGCACCTAAATATCTTTCTATCATAGCAAGTCACTTTTGTCCACAGAAGCCATGTCAAAAAAAGTTGTGGGTCTATCGCCAAGATAAGGATGAAAATATGACATCACTTCGCCTGGATGAGCTATCAAAATGAATAAAGATATAACATCACTTCCATCAACATAGTCTATGTCCAAAAACGATGATGTCATATCTGCCCATATCAGCTACGACCTAAGAGAACAGGCTTAAGATACAAATGCAATTAATATTGACTTGAGGCTAAATTGACAAACTGAAACGTGACATCAACGCTTCTTATATGATGCAGAGGGCTATATCTGTTGAGCTACGATGCATGTACCTATACATTTATCCAGATATGAAATAATTGTTTTGATATCTGTATCTTTTTTTCCCAAGATGTTTGGCATAAACTTCGTAATTCAGAGTTGGCGCTAAGGTTGCATGTTTTTCAGCTAAAATTTCAAATAATAGGAAGAGAAAACAAAAAGCAAACACGTTTTTGATCACTTCAAAGTTTGTTGAATACGTCCAGGTATACCACAAAAGTTTGCTGAAAAGCTATGTCTTTGCTTTTACAGAAAAAGACAAAAATTGACAATAATTTCAGCGTTTATTTTGCAAGCCTTTGTAGAGGTATCGCACAACCTTTTCCTCTCTCTCTCTCCAATACTCCTGTTTCCTGTATCTCCCAACATCCTAAGCACCAACGATTCAGCCTAAAATACAATCAGAACAATCATTAATCAGGTTTTAAAGTCTTAAAAAATATCTGCCATATAAATTAATGGTAATTCTGCGTTTACTGTACATTTCATCTTCTGAAATGTTTCCATAAGAGTAATCTTCTCCAAGATATTGATGGGACACCAGATTCATTATTTGGTAAATGAAATTTCAAAAAAATGTACATAAGTTTGAGTCATTAATATCCACCAACTTAGCACAGTTGCTAAAAAGTTTGGTCAACCATGTTGAACGCCTTGGACTGATCTAAATGAAATAGTGCACCTCCAGTGTCATCTTTAATCCCTCTAACACTGAGCAAACAGTTTTCAAATATTTTTGGATTGATTTTCGCCTCAGTGCATAATTCTGATCTGGTCTGACCAAATCCTCAATGACAATTGACAAACGATTCGACAGGATCTTGGCCAAAATCTTTCCCTGTGTTAAGCAGGGTTATGAGCCTGTTATTATCCATGTCCTTCTTTTTATATTTGTCTTGCTTCTTTCAACCCTTTGGTCACCCAACTTGGGACCGAACCCTTGTTGAATCAGTACTTGAACATCATTGTAAAGAGGGTTGCAAACACATAGGACATCCTCAAGTACATTTCAAACCGTCTGGTCTCGGTGACTTGTTGAAGGTGACCCGCTTCAGTGCAGCATGGACTTTATTCCCATGAACCTGTCTCCCATAGCTAACTGCTTCAGCTGACGCAAATTGGGGAAATTCCGTTAAAAAGCTAGTAATTATTTAATTCCATCTCATTTCATCGTTTTATCACAATCAAATAATAGTGATAAAACTTCACCAAAATATAATTAAACAAATTTACCTATGTATTTCTTCAAGAAAATGAATTTTTGTTCTTCGTTTGTTTCAGATTTAAAATGGCTCGGCTTATTTCCATAAGGCCTCTTGCCAATATGGACCTTCCACCCCTTAATTTACATCGCAGCGAGGAAGGAAATGACTGTAAAGTAAATGACAGAGTGAAGGAGAGTTGTCGTCTGCCAGATAAACGGTCTTCATTGAAGGACTTCTTTACTTCTCTGCCGCGCATTCATCGTAGAACTGGCAGCTACGACGTTAACCCTCAACCGAAGAAAAAACGTAGGGTTATCCCCAAGAATTGGGGAAAGCGCAGACCACTCCCGCAAGACTTGAGTCTTTGCTGTGCTCTATTGATATGCTATTGCCCTTGCTTATTACTATGCTACTATTTTGACGGAACTGATTACGACTCGTACAAAATGTGATGGATGATTATATGAGTGAACAATTTGTGGAAATGGCGTATGAAAGAGACGTCAAAATAATTTCCATCGTCACGTAACGCACCATTTGTAATTTGAATTTTATTTATTCAAGCAAGAACCAGGGCTTCTGAGAGAAGGGTGCAACCGGTGCATGGCACTGGCACTGGCGCTCGTAAGGCCAAAAGCTGTCCGAGGATTTTTCAGATAGGGCTACTGTTTCAGATAAAAGGGTGGCTATAAGACAGGGATATTTGAGCCTCCTCTCTCTGTCTCTCTCTCTGTGTCTGTCTGTCTGTCTGTCTCTCTGGAGAGATTGAAAACATATTTGTATCACCTTATAAAATTCCTCTCAGTGGCCCAGGCCAAAACCATCTGAGTGCACATGAGCTGACTCAAAGGAATGAATAAGTAAGGAATGAAAATGTTAATAATGTAAATGAAAACAAACAAACAAACAAACAAACAAATAAACAAACGGGAAGACCAACAAAAGGAGAGAAAAGCAAAAACTAAACAACAAACAACATTTGACGGAATACATAGGACGATGGTTCCAGTATGAATATATGAAACAAACAAACAAACAAACAAACAAACAAACAAACAGACAGACAAACAAAGAATCACACATGACTGTAAAACACGGATATACAAAATGCAGTCTGTACTGTTGACTAAGTCCCAATCTGTAATCAAATGAAAAATTAAAACACAATGAAATGATCCTGTGATGTCCCAGAAACATTTCAGGTTAGTTATAAATTCTAAATATTATTAACTTTCAATTTAGACTTCACTATTGTTTCTTTGGTCAAATTTTTGCAAAACTGTTAGAATCTTATTCTACCAACCAATTTAATTAAACTTCAATTATTGATCATTAAGTAGATTGAGTGTCTTCCGAGCTCCTTGACCGATATATCTGTTCCTTGGGCAACTGTCGATGTATCTCACAAGAATTATCCGTGTCTTTTATCTTTTAACTTTCGTAGTGAATCCTTTAAGGATTCAAGGAAATTCGTAGATAATGATGAAGGTATGAACACAATGATTAGGAACAGTTGACAAGATCAGGACATCACCATAATATCCTTTCCCTTAAGGGAATCACTTTTGAATCCTCCCTCCCTTAACACAATGATTGGGAACAGTTGACAAGATCAGGTCATCACCGTAATATCCCTTCCCTTAAAGGAATCACTTTTGAATCCTCCCCCTTAAGGGAATCACTTTTGAATCCTCCCCCTTAAGGGAATCACTTTTGAATCCTCCCCCTTAAGGGAGTCACTTTTGAATCTTCCCCCTTAAACAAATCTAGGATTTGGACATTCCAGTTATCAAAATGGATCTTCTGAAATTCAGCCAAAAAAGAAAATATCCACTAATTGTTTTATATCTTCTTTAACTTCTGGTTATGATTGTCGGACACAGCACAAATGAATCATTCATGGTCCCTTGGGATCTTTCCCATTTGCACTAACAGGGCAGGATATGCTCTGACACCTATGGCAAAAGCCGATTGTGCTAGGCACTTGATTACCTTCATTCACATGTACGCGTGCTAGGCCACATTGAAGCGAACATCATCCTAAAAGAAATTATGTTGTATTTGCCCATGCAGAGAAGTATGTAGATGTTATCTAATAAGAAAAAATCTTATAACTGTATTTTGACAATTTCAATCTTTTTATCATTTTCAGGTTGTTTACGCAAATCTATCTTGCATACGACGATCTTAATAACAAGGGAAATGAACATTCCAACTAAACCATTCCCCGAAGACGTCTCCTTCCGGTGCTGAGCACCAAGATAGGAAAACCTGACGTCAATTCCGTCCACATAAGCCCGGTCCAAAAAGGATGAGATATTAACATCTATTCCGTCCACATCATCAGTATCCAAAGAGGAGAGGCTGGAAATATAAATGCAATAAATATTGACTGGAAGCCAAATTGACAAAAATCAGCAGGAAGTTTACTCGTCATCATCATTTCTTTCTATGACACGGACGGCTATATCTGTTGAGATACGATACATGTATCCATACATATATTTATGTATAAAAGAATTGGTTTGATGTCTGCTCCACTTTTTCCTGAAATGTCCGGGTCAAGAGTCAATATACAAAGTCAATTTATATGCAGAGGGAAAGTGTTATGTCTGTAAGAACTGGTCAAGGACAGGGCTGGTGCAACGGTTTCATGCGCTCCGGATAAGACACAGCATCTGTGCTGCCAGTTGTATTCAGACGACAATTTTTACAGAACTTTGTTTTTTCTAAGTAATGGACGGACAAAGATGGAGACATAAACTTTATCGAGAAGATATCTGCAGAAAGTAAATCCTGGATTCTGAAGGATAAATAGAGGCATTCTTCTGAGTGAATCCTTCCAGTCTTTAAGATAAAGACTTGAATTGTACCGAGGTGATACTGTGAGCGTATGTTCAATGTTGATCCAATTGGAAGAGATCGTTCAGGCGTTGGATTTGAAACGAGACTCCTCTGACTCAGTGATCATGCAGTATCAAGGTAGAAAAGACTGTACACTAATTTTCGGCATTGGAGAAACAATGACATTGCTTGATATTATAAAGATTGGGGAGAAACCACTTTTCTAAAAACCTTGTCATTATGAAAATTCTCTTTCATCTGCTGTCAGAGTGGAAGACCAGGAAAGAAGACAGACTCTTCTTACTAACTCAAATCAAACTCTAATTGGATTAAAGATCAATGTGAATTGTTGAAAGATCTTTTGTTCTATAACAAAACACTTAGGGAAGAGTCTGTTGTTTGGAAAACATGTTATGAAAATGGAAGATAGACATATTTTTGATGTCCTAAATTGCCAGAAGGGATAATTAAAGAAACAGGAACGTTTTTGTCTCATTATTTGAGTCAAATTATTAATGGATCAAGAATATCTAAGACTCCTTGAGAAAAAGCAAAAAACACTCTTACTATCAATCAAAAAAGATCAGAGTGAATTTGGTAAAATATTATCAATGATTAAAATTATTCAGAGTTTTTTGCACAGAAATTTCTGATAACAAAATAAAAATATGTTTACATGAGATTGTGATTTGTGTTTTTTACTCATAGTTATTATTTATCATGGATGTATTGTTCACATAAAAAAGCACTTCAACAAGCATGAAATATGTTTTCATTGCCAAAGACTACAGGTGCAATTAAGGCTTCCATGTTTTCTCAGAGATTATAAATTCAACAGTTTTCATTGATGGCTTTTACGTGGAATTTTATGCTAGTATATAATATATATTTATACAAATTCAAAATGAAATATCCATTCATTTATATTTATAATAAAAAACGAAGTGAAGTCGTATTAAAGGTGAAACGGTTAATGTTTTACTATGAACAGCAGTAAAGTTCCCTATATTTTTAATTATCGTTAATAATATGAATATGGCCGAGAATCAAAAACGTAAAGGAATGATATCCACTGTCAGAACTTCAAGCAGCCAGTGTGAGCCCCCCACCCACCCCAAGAAAGAAAGGAAAAGCAAATCTATTTTATATAAGAATGAAAAAAAAAAGTGAATTCGTGAAAGAAAAATAACAGTAAGTCGCCAAAATTATTCAATATAATCTTTAATATTTTCCCGTTTGGGCAAATTATGTTATGATAGGCAGTTTTATAAGTACCAGTATCAATATTCGAAGGAAAAAATGATTATGATAATATGAAAAATATTACTTCTGATCAAACAAAATGGAAAAACTCAAATTTGTTATGTAGTAGGTGAGTAATAATTATAGTTTCTAACTTAAGTGCATATTGAATCAATATTTCATGTTTGAACTCATAAAAACTGAATGGAACATTGTGAATACAAGATTATATGATTTGGCTAAATTGGATAATGATTCAAGATAAGTTTTAAATAGAAATGAGTGCATTAAAAGCAATAATTGTCCTTGATTGGCTGACAAGATATCTGAATAGAAATGTTTTTTGTTCCTGTGTCTTCTTAATTTGGCAATGAATTGGATAATGATTCAAGACAATCAGCAGATAGTGATGATAGCAGTGAAAACAATGATTATTCTGGACGAGCCGATGAGATATCTAAAGAAGAATTTTTATTCTTAGATTTTCTTACTTTGCCATCGAATAGGTTAAGCTACTTCATGCAATCAAAGCTTGCACATACCAACATTCCAAAGAATTGTTAATTTCAGTATGTATTTAACAAACCTGAACCCTTTTTTCCTTATTTTTCCTCTAGCCAAATTAGCGAATGAGCTCCATGAAGCCTAAAACTCATGTCCAATGATGTTTAGTGATATTTACTATACAATATTTGCAATATATCTGAAATGACGTCACTATATGGTCATAATTCTATAGAGACCTTAGTAACGCGATTAACAACGTGTTTTGACCAAAACATTGGGCGCCATATTCCTAAAAGCTTCTTGAAGGAATTGACGTATTTGCAAATTGCTACAAAATTTGTCCTTTTTTTTGGGAAAACCTTTTGAATACATTTTTGATTTCATTATAATGTAAGTCTTTTGTTGGATTTTTTAAATTATCGATGTAGATATTCTGCGGGAAATATTTATTTTTTCTGTGAGTTTATATTGTTCCTCAGTATGCTTTTCATTATTTGTAAAAGCAATCCTTTTATTTTCTATTTGTGCCTCATTTCGCTGTAAGTTTTTTTAACACTATATTTTTTATTTTATTTCTTTGAAAAAAAAAAACAAAAACGTTTCGTTGATATTTTGCAAAGGAGATAACATTTAAGCCGACCCAATTAGCTGCTGATGATAAATTACGTTCACAATAGTTTCCAACGATTCATTTTCTAAAACAATTGACAGTTTCTGATTAACAAGACAGGCTGAATGAGAGAACGTAAACGTTGTACCAAATAAGTACCAATAGCCATTCTAATCCACGACTACTTAACTAAAGATTAAACAGGATATCTATCGATAATCAGTCAAATGTCTTAAAAACAAACCTACATCACATCAACGGCAACGGCATATTTTTCAATTTATTTCCCTTCAGGATATTTACATATTCTGAATAAGGAAACAGGAGAAACGTGAAACCATCAAAGTTGAACTTAACACCTTTCTATAGTCATTCCAATGTCCAAAAAGCAAACTACATCATGGCAAAAATAGATTCTTTCATTTCGCTTCTGTCGGAGTGCTCACAGGTTCTGATGAAGAAAATAGGAGAAATGAAGGACCCTTGAAGTAGAAACAAATACATTTTGATATTGAGTCAAATATCCTAAAAGCTAGCTGATTCACGCCCAGGATATTTTTTCCGTCTTGTCTTTGGTGGAACATGAACAGTTTCGGGTTAAAGAAGCAGAAGAAATGAGGAAAACTCCAAATTAAACAGAGAAACCTTGCGGTAGTCAGTCCAAGTTACTAAAACTGTGCCACATCATGCAAACAGTGGTTTCATTCATCTTGTTTTTTGCAGGATTTTCAAAGGTTCTGATTGAAAAATCAGGAGAAGTGAGGGACTCACGACTTTAAGACAAATACCTTCCATTAGTCAGGCAAATATTCCAAATATTCAAAAACCAAAAAAAGTTTTTTCTATCCTAATTTTGGCAAATATCCTAAAGTTTACGTTCAAGGAGACACGAGGAATGACGGACCCTCCAAGTTGAACTGATTGCAAACAATAATCAGTCTAATGTTCTAAAAATAATTCCTTCAATCTGGTCTTCAGTGGTATATTAACAGCTTCTATGTAGGGTGGAAGGGATATAAGGGACCAGACACATGTAGATAATCCCCTTTGATAAAAACAACCTTACACGTCCCAACGATAGTTTCTTCCAGGGGAGATAAGAAACCAGCGATGAAGAAGTGAATATCTTTTCAAAGTCAGTCCAATAATCTCAAAGTGAGCTACGTCACATAAACAATGGATTATTGCATCTTGTTTTCAATAGAAATTGGTTTTCGAGGAGATTTTCTCGGTTTATCCTCAAAGAATATATGTTTTGCAGAGATTTCAATAGTTTATGTTTAAGGGAAAAGAAGAAACGTCGGACCGTGGAAGTTGAACCGAATACCTTTTATAGTCAGTCAGATATTTTAAAAGGGGGCTACATCACAAAAACAATATTTTTATCAATTTTGTTTTCACACAGAATTTGTTTTCGGAGAGATTTTCACAGTTTATGTACAAGAGAAAAGAAGACACATGGGACTGTGGATGTTGAACCAAATACATTTTCATCGTCAGTCCAACGTTCTAAAAAGGTGCTACATTACCCAAACAATAGTTTCTACGACTTTAGTATCGATTTCAACATTTTATGCTCAAGGGAAAAGTAGAAATGATGGACTGTGGAGGTTGAACCAAATACCTTTTCATACTCAGTCTAATATTCTAAAAAGGAGCTACATCAACCAAATAATATTTTTTTCCACTCTGTTCCCGACAGAAATTTGTTTTGGGGGAGATTTTCATAGTTTATGCTCAAAGGAAAAGAAGAAAGGTGGGACCCTCGAGGTTGGACTGAATACTTTCCATAGTCAGTCCATTATTTCAAAAGAGAAGTATATCGCACCAACAATAATTTCTTCCACTTTGTTTCAACAAAAATTTGTTTTTGGAGATATTTTCACAGTTTATGCTCAAGGGGAATTGAAGAAACGTGGAACCGTGGATGTTGAACAAAATACCTTTTCATAGTCAGTCCAATATTCTACATCACACCAACAATAATATCTTTCACATGGTTCCCGACAGAAATTTGTTTTTGGACAGATTTTAACAATTTATGTTCAGGGTTAGGGTTAGGGTTAGGAGAATTAAAGAAATGGGAACGTTTTTGTCTCATTTTTGAGTCAAATTATGAATGGATCAATAATATCTAAAACTTATTGAAAAAAAACACACTTGTTTTCAATCAAGAAAGATCTGAGTGAATTCGGTAAAATGCATTAATGATTGATCCATTAAAATCCATTGAGACAAAGTTAAACTTTATCAAAATTTAAAAGGAATCATTCCAAATCTGAATTGAAGACATTTCGATATGTAGTTTAATGCTTTACCACCGAGCTTTACACTGACTGCAATGAATACTTCAAGCTTGTTTTTCTCAAGATTCCAACAAATTCTGTTGAGTAAAATATGTGAAATGAGTGACATTTGGGGATGATCACACTTCGAAAATCAGTCAAATGTTTGACCTCTCAGCTATATCACAACGACAATAGTTCCCTGTAGTTTGTTTTCTTTTGGATTTTTGTAGTTTTTGATAAAGGAAATTGTAAATATGACGGACCCTCGAAGTTGAACCAAATATTTATCGGTACGCAGTCAGATCCTTTACCACCAAGCTGTTTCCTGATGACAATAGTTTTATCCGTTTTTGACATTTCTTGATTAAATAACTCTTTTTTTTATTTATACTGCGATAATACTGTTAACCGTGATGATTTTGTCACCAACCCCTCGTAAGATATATCGGACGTAAATGAAGGGGACGAAAAAATACCAGACAGAAACAGTAGGAGGATATTATAAAAATAACTGAAGAGCTCTATCTTGAAGTAAACAATGACAAATGGGAAAAACAATTATCAAAAGAATCGAAAGACGAGGAAGCTGAATGGAGGAATCTAAAGAAAGATTATGAAGACAAGAAAACAAGAATAAAGCGACCAATTTATTAATGAATTCAACTGAAAAGATTTTACTGAAGGAAAAGTTCTATATCGAGTAAGTGAAAATTTACCTAAAAGCCAAGACTATATTTAATTACAATATGTCAAAATGGCGACTAACAAAAGATTGGTCAAATAATGTTGACAGAACACATTGTAAACAATTGAGAATGATTTAGAATGACACTAATCCACTAATCCTAAAACTGATTATCATTTATGGTGATTGATATTTACAATACAGAGATTGTAGATTTACTAACAATATTTCAAATAGTATTCGAACTTTTACGTACTCAAACTTTATCAATGAATCTCTGAAATGACGTCACTATCTGGTCATAATTTTATCGAGACCTTAGTAACGCGATTAACAACGTATTTTGACCAAAACATTGGGCGCCATATTCCTAAAAGCTTTTAGAAGGAATTGACGTATTTGTAAATTGCTACGGACTTGTTTACCTGTTAGGAAAACCTTTTGAATACATTATTCGATTTCATTGAGATGTAAGTAATTTTTGTCGAATTATCTCAATTATCAATTTATATTTTCCAGAGAAGTTTATAGCATATAAAGTAAACGGTATTTTTAGCTTGAAAGTAACGTTATGTGATCAATGGTAAGAATATAGCCGCATCAGTCATTCAAATTGACCAATTACAAACATTGCTGCCAAATAGTTTAACAGCATCAGTTGGTCGTCTATAGTGTTTACCCGGGTTATTTCCCTTGAAAAATATCGACACAACATTTCAATGAACCTATTCCAAATAACTTTTTGTCTCAGGACTAAAAGACTTGGATTTTATGGAGAGAGTCCTTAGCAAAAGATAATGAAACAACGAAATCATATTACCTATATCGTGATCATTCGCTTAACCCCATTCATGATGATAATTCATCATTATCATCATGATCATCATCATTTTAAACATGGAAAATATTATCATCATTATTTAATCGCTATGTTTTACTTAACCTTCTCATTGTTGGTCTTTATCCAAAGAAGCTTTCGGTTAATACAGTCTTTATATTTTATGACTAATTTTACTCTCTTTTATTATTGAAGAAGTTGTTCTGTGAATCCCGAACTAATCCGTCTCTGAAATTCTTTTTTGAATTCATTTCTTGATTTTATTTATAATTATTTTAATTATCAAGTTTGATTTTTCTGGGGAAATATTTTTCTGTTTTCTAGTATTTCTCAGTATTCTCTTCATTATTTGCAAAAGGAAAATCTTCCTTTAATTTGTTTTGCTACTGTCTCAAATCCCAACAGTATGCCTCTTATCTGCACCCCCCGTAAGAAAAGCTGGAAGCAAACGACTGTTACACGCTGGTGTATTGATAGGGTGGGGTATATCTATGACAACAGCGTAATTCTTTGAATTAATATATTTGTAAATTTAATAAATTAAAATTGACTCGACTTTGTTTGCTCTAAAGTGATGAACAATAATTGAATCTGAGTCATCTAAGTCCTCTCTATTCTGTAAGGAGGAAAACTTTCATCTTTCAAATTCGTTGCAAGTCAAAAACTTTTGAAATAAAATCTTGGATCCCATTGAAAAGTAAGTAATTGTGGTAGAGTTATTTCAATCATCATTTTTGATTTTCGTGGGAACTTTTTTTCCGGTTTCTTTATCGCGTTTCTCAGTATTCTCTGGATTATTTGTAAAAGTGATGTCTTTATTTTCTATGTGTGCCTTGGTGGGCTATATCTTTTTAATCATTGTATTTTTGGCGGTGATTGTTCGGAATAGGTTCATCTAAACGTTATGTTGATATTCTGCAAGAAGGATAACCATGAAAAGACGCAATTAGCGGCTGCTACTGTTGAACAATTTTGAAGAGAATGAAAACAAAAAGCTCTGAATATTTGAAAAAGTATTTTAATGAATTTAACCACAGACGATATTATTTAGTGTCAGTTCAAGTAAAAAGTTTAGTATTTACGGTTGGTGTTAGCATTGAGGTTACAATTACCAACACAAAAATTACGCTTTTGCATCAGGTACTATCACTTTGAATAAGTCATTTTTCTTAAATGGCTGGAAGTAGTTAACTGTAAGAGTACCTGCTGGATCTAACCGCAAACCTACCAACCAACCATAAGTGTAACTCGACCTACCGACCTTAATTACATGCCGTATTGGCTCTGAAGTAAAAATATGACAGTGTTGGACTATTGATTATTACTATAGTAGATGCCAGGGATGTGAACTTTTAATTCAATACATGATATGGTAAGTTCGAAATGAAGTGAATATCATTATTGTTTGTCCGTCTGTCTGTATCGTTAATGGCTTGTCAGAACCAAAGCTTTCATTCGTGGTTGATGTCTTAAAAATTTCCTACCAGTGTTAAACTGTGTTTTGTTACCTAGCAGATAATGTTTCCCGTACGTTAGTTATGGAAATTCTAACTTCATAAAAAATAACTTTAGCCTATCAATACCAAAATCTATTGACGATATCTTCGGTAGAGCAAGCTCAACCTTCTAAAACAAGAAGATCCCAATGATCCTAAAAAGAAGGGTATACAACCAATGCATCCTCCTTATAGTCATCTATGGAGCTGAAAATGGAATCTAACCAAAAGATTCACTCACAGACTGAGAAGAATGATACGTGGACATGAGAGAATCATGCTCAACCTTACATGGAGAGATTGTAAGACAGCACAGTATATTAGGGAGAAAACAGGAATCCAAGACATCATATAATCTATTAGAAAACTCAAATGGCATCAAATTGGTTATGTTAGAAAAATGGCAGACAACCAATGGACATCACGACTCATGACATGGATCCTCAGAGATCAAATACGCAACTGAGGCTGGAAGAATACGTGATGGAGACACAGACTAGACGGATTCATTAGATAGTGAGGAGAGGCGAATCTTGGGGAAGATCTATGTCCAATGACGGACGATAAAAAACTGATGATGATGATGATGATGATGATGATGATGATGATGATGAAGAGGGAGATGATAATGATAATATCGAGGGTACTACTTTGAAACATTGAGAATAGTGCTGACTTTTGTGGAATTTCTATAGAATTCAAAACTGTCAACTGATCAAATAATGTCTCTCCTCCTCGAAGGCGACGAATATGGCCGATAATCAAAAACGTAAAAAGACTATATCCATTGGAAGAGATTCTTACCCAAATACTACCCTAAATAAAGCCCTAATTGTTTTTTTCCTCTCATTTATAACACATAACATGGAGTCTATGCAGTCGGCATATGTATTACTAGTGCTAGAGGAGTGTTGGAATGATTATTTGAAATGTTTTCGATTTTCGGATGTTCTCAGAATTGCTTATTTTCATCTCCTCATTTGACCATGTTGGTAGTTAAGCACTATTTTCATATTGTCACTATGGATTTTAAAAAAATTTTTGACCATGATCTGCCGAAAGTTCATTGCTTTTTCTGAGATTTCCTATAGAGTAATGATTTTTATATCATACAGGAGAGGGGCTGGAAGTAGGAGAAATGAGGGGCTGTCAAGGTGGAACCCATCACCTTTTGATGGTCAGTCCAATGCTCTACTACCGATCCAAACCTCAACGGCTAAAGTTTCAACCCCCTGGTTTCCTGCAGGAGTTTCAAAGTTTCTGATTCAGGAAATTGGAGAAGTGGAAGACGTAATACCTTTCGATAGGTGGTGGAATGCTCTACCTTCTAGTTACATCCCATTGACGATTAAATGGGTTTCCTTCAGGATCTCCAGAGTTTCTGATTAAAGAAATCGGAGAAATGAGAGACCCTCCAGATAATACCGAATACCTTCCCATAGGTAATGAAGGATAATTGCATAGGGACATATTTCGACTCTGTACCGTTCTTCTGGCAACGCAGATGCGGCAAGGGAAGGAACAAAAGACTTAAAAGTAATGTCAGGATTCAAAATCAAACCTTCATTTTTCTTCTTCGGCTAACTGAAAATAGATCGATAGTCTTCGTTTGAACACCAAAGAAAATTCTCATACAGAGAGAGAGAGAGAGAGACAGAGACAGATAGACAGACACAGAGACAGAGAGAGACAGAGAGAGAGATAGAGACAGAGAGAGAAAGAGATTAATCGGCCCTTCCGGTTGTCCTTCGACGATCAGACGTTTTCTTTTGTCTACTCTTCTCCTCTCGTTTTCTAACCCCCTACTCTACTTCTTTTCAACTAATTTGGTCTCCTTTTTAAAGGCAAGTGTCATTCTTTTTTTTTTTAATTCCTATCAGTTTTACTAAATTAACTAACCCTTTCCTTTTAACTGATATCAGAATTAAATGGTCATCAAACCTTTTCTTTCCTATTTTCCTCCTGATTTCATTTATTTCTCACGCAAGTAAACTTCAAAGCTATCATTCTTACCTCCATCGTTAGAATTCATGTATACATTTCCTTTTTTTTAACAACCCCTTTTCGTTTCTTTCTCCTAAAGTTTTACAATTAAGTGGCTGCCACTGGCTATCTATCTGCAGGGCTTCCAAACGACTACACTTTATCTTGTCAATGAATCCACTTGAAATGTTCTTATCATTCTTTTGGCATCTAAAAAAGGTTACTCTGTGACTTACATTATCTTTCATCAAGTACTTACTGATAATTTACATTAATCTACGCAAAAATAGTATATGTGGATTGAAAAATGAATTAAAATCCAATGAATTATTCAATTATCGGGCCTCATGCTGTAACAGCAGTCGAATGCTCTGAAACCGAACTATATCACATCAAAAAAGCTTTGTTTTTCATTTTCATTCCATCAAAATTTTTCCAGTTTCTGTTTAATGAAACAAGGAAAGGAAGAGCCTCAGATTTGGACTAAATACCAGACAACGGGCAGCCCAATCCTCTACAACCAAAGTAAATCATGTTGACAATAGTTTCTGACGATTCATTTTCTGAAACAATTGACAGTTTCTGATTAACAAGATAGGCTAAATGAGAAAACGTAAACGTTGTACCAAATAAGTACCGATAGCCATTCTAATCCAAGACTACTTAACTAAAGATTAAACAGGATATCTATCGATAGTCAGTCAAATGCCTTAAAATCAAAACTACGTCACGTCAACGGTAATTTTTTCAATTTATTTCTCTTCGGGATTTTTTCATATTCGGAATAAGGAAACGGGAGAAATGTGGAACCATCAAAGTTGAACTTAATACCTTTCTATAGTCATTCCAATGTCCTAAAAGCAAAGTACATCACGGCAAAAATGAATTCCTTCATTTCGTTTCTGTCGGAATTCTCACAGTTTCTGATAGTGGAAACAGGAGATATGAGGGACTCTCAGAATAGAAACAAATGCATATTGATAGCAAGTCAAATATCCTAAAAGCTAGCTGATTCACACCCATGATATTTTCTACCATCTTCTTTTCCATGGAACGTTAACAGTTTTGTGTTCAAGAAATACAATAAATGGCCAAAATTCCTAATTGAACATGGAACCTTGAAGTAGTCAGTCCAAATTACTGGGACTGGGCCTAATCATTAAAACGTAGGTTTCATCAATCTTGATTTTGGTGAATTACACGGAACGAACAATTTTTTATTCCACTTTGTTCTTGTTTTCAGAAAGATTTACACATTTGATGCACACGGGGAAAGAAGTGGCATGAGACTGTGGAAGCTGGACGGAATATCTTTTCATAATCAGTTCAATTTTCTAAAAGGGAAGTAGAGTTAACCAACAATTTTTTATTTCACTTTGTTGTGGATAAAAATTTGTTTTTGGAGAGATTTACACAGTTGATGAAGAAGGGAAAAGAAGTGGCATGGGATCATGGAGGCTGGACAGAATATCTTTTCATTATCAGTCTAATATTCTAAAATGGATGTAGAGTTAACCAACAATTTTTTATTTTTCGTTAATGTGGATGGAAATTTGTTTTAGGAGAGATTTACACAAATGATGTAGGAAGGGAAATGAAGTGGCATGGGATCATGGAGGCTGGACAATATATCTTTTCATAATCAGTCCAATATTGTGAAAGGGATGTACAGTTAACCAGGTATTTTTTATTATACTTTGTTGTGGACAAAAATTTGTTTTAAAGAGATTTACACAGTTGATGTAGAAGGCAAAAGAAGTGGCATAGGATCATGGAGGCTGGACAGAATATCTTTTCATAATCAATCCAATATTCTAAAAGGGATGTAGAGTTAACCAGGTATTTTTAATTATACTCGGTTGTGGACAAAAATTTGTTTTTAAAGAGATTTACACAGTTGATGTAGAAGGCAAAAGAAGTGGCATAGGATCATGGAGGCTGGACAGAATATCTTTTCATAATCAGTCCAATATTCTAAAAGAGATGTACAGTTAACCAGGTATTTTTTATTATACTTTGTTGTGGACAAAAATTTGTTTTTAAAGAGATTTACACAGTTGATGTAGAAGGCAAAAGAAGTGGCATAGGATCATGGAGGCTGGACAGAATATCTTTTCATAATCAGTCCAATATTGTGAAAGGATTGTACAGTTAACCAGGTATTATTTATTATACTTTGTTGTGGACAAAAATTTGTTTTTAAAGAGATTTACACAGTTGATGTAGAAGGCAAAAGAAGTGGCATAGGATCATGGAGGCTGG
This sequence comes from Thysanoteuthis rhombus, assembly GCA_963457665.1. Taxonomy (NCBI): domain Eukaryota; kingdom Metazoa; phylum Mollusca; class Cephalopoda; order Oegopsida; family Thysanoteuthidae; genus Thysanoteuthis; species Thysanoteuthis major. Next base: position 31,559,070 of record OY735230.1, read on the forward strand.
ACAGAATATCTTTTCATAATCAGTCCAATATTCTGAAAGGGATGTACAGTTAACCAAGTATTTTTTATTATACTTTGTTGTGGACAAAAATTTGTTTTTAAAGAGATTTACACAGTTGATGTAGAAGGCAAAAGAGGTGGCATAGGATCATGGAGGCTGGACAGAATATCTTTTCATAATCAGTCCAATATTCTGAAAGGGATGTACAGTTAACCAGGTATTTTTTATTATACTTTCTTGTGGACAAAAATTTGTTTTTAAAGAGATTTACACAGTTGATGTACAAGGCAAAAGAAGTGGCATAGGATCATGGAGGCTGGACAGAATATCTTTTCATAATCAGTCCAATATTCTAAAAGGGATGTAGAGTTAACCAGGTATTTTTCATTATACTTTGTTGTGGACAATGAATTGTTTTTAAAGAGATTTACACAGTTGATGTAGAAGGCAAAAGAAGTGGCATAGGATCATGGAGGCTGGACAGAATATCTTTTCATAATCAGTCCAATATTCTGAAAGGGATGTACAGTTAACCAGGTATTTTTTATTACACTTTGTTGTGGACAAAAATTTGTTTTTAAAGAGATTTACACAGTTGATGTAGAAGGCAAAAGAAGTGGCATAGGATCATGGAGGCTGGACAGAATATCTTTTCATAATCAGTCCAATATTCTGAAAGGGATGTAGAGTTAACCAGGTATTTTTCATTATACTTTGTTGTGGACAAAAATTTGTTTTTAAAGAGATTTACACAGTTGATGTAGAAGGCAAAAGAAGTGGCATAGGATCATGGAGGCTGGACTGAATATCTTTTCATAATCATTCCAATATTCTAAAAGGGATGTAGAGTTAACCAGGTATTTTTTATTATACTTTGTTGTGGACAAAAATTTGTTTTTAAAGAGATTTACACAGTTGATGTAGAAGGCAAAAGAAGTGGCATAGGATCATGGAAGCTGGACAATATATCTTTTAATAATCAGTCCAATATTCTAAAAGGGATGTAGAGTTAACCAGGTATTTTTTATTATACTTTGTTGTGGACAAAAATTTGTTTTTAAAGAGATTTACACAGTTGATGTAGAAGGCAAAAGAAGTGGCATAGGATCATGGAGGCTGGACAGAATATCTTTTCATAATCAGTCCAATATTCTAAGAGGGATGTACAGTTAACCAGGTATTTTTTATTATACTTTGTTGTGGACAAAAATTTGTTTTTAAAGAGATTTACACAGTTGATGTAGAAGGCAAAAGAAGTGGCATAGGATCATGGAGGCTGGACAGAATATCTTTTCATAATCATTCCAATATTCTAAAAGGGATGTACAGTTAACCAGGTATTTTTTATTATACTTTGTTGTGGACAAAAATTTGTTTTTAAAGAGATTTACACAGTTGATGTAGAAGGCAAAAGAAGTGGCATAGGATCATGGAGGCTGGACAATATATCTTTTAATAATCAGTCCAATATTCTGAAAGGGATGTAGAGTTAACCAGGTATTTTTTATTATACTTTGTTGTGGACAAAAATTTGTTTTTAAAGAGATTTACACAGTTTATGTAGAAGGCAAAAGAAGTGGCATAGGATCAGGGAGGCTGTACAATATATCTTTTCATAATCAGTCCAATATTCTGAAAGGGATGTAGAGTTAACCAAGTATTTTTTATTATACTTTGTTGTGGACAGAAAATTTGTTTTCAAAGAGATTTACACAGTTGATGTAGAAGGCAAAAGAAGTGGCATAGGATCATGGAGACTGAACAGAATATCTTTTCATAATCAGTCCAATATTCTAAAAGGGATGTACAGTTAACTAGGTATTTTTTATTATACTTTGTTGTGGACAAAAATTTGTTTTTAAAGAGATTTACACAGTTGATGTAGAAGGCAAAAGAAGTGGCATAGGATCATGGAGGCTGGACAGAATACCTTTTCATAATCAGTCCAATATTCTAAAAGGGATGTTGAGTTAACCAGGTATTTTTTATTATACTTTGTTGTGGACAAAAATTTGTTTTAAAAGAGATTTACACAGTTGATGTAGAAGGCAAAAGAAGTGGCATAGGATCATGGAGGCTGGACAATATATCTTTTCATAATCAGTCCAATATTCTGAAAGGGATGTAGAGTTAACCAGGTATTTTTTATTATACTTTGTTGTGGACAAAAATTTGTTTTTAAAGAGATTTACACAGTTGATGTAGAAGGCAAAAGAAGTGGCATAGGATCATGGAGGCTGGACAGAATATCTTTTCATAATCAGTCCAATATTCTAAAAGGGATGTTGAGTTAACCAGGTATTTTTTATTATACTTTGTTGTGGACAAAAATTTGTTTTTAAAGAGATTTACACAGTTGATGTAGAAGGCAAAAGAAGTGGCATAGGATCAGGGAGGCTGGACATTATATCTTTTCATAATCAGTCCAATATTCTGAAAGGGATGTACAGTTAACCAGGTATTTTTTATTATACTTTGTTGTGGACAAAAAATTTGTTTTTAAAGAGATTTACACAGTTGATGTAGAAGGCAAAAGAAGTGGCATAGGATCATGGAGACTGAACAGAATATCTTTTCATAATCAGTCCAATATTCTGAAAAGGATGTACAGTTAACCAGGTATTTTTTATTACACTTTGTTGTGGACAAAAATTTGTTTTTAAAGAGATTTACACAGTTGATGTAGAAGGCAAAAGAAGTGGCATAGGATCATGGAGGCTGGACAATATATCTTTTCATAATCAGTCCAATATTCTGAAAGGGATGTACAGTTAACCAAGTATTTTTTATTATACTTTGTTGTGGACAAAAATTTGTTTTTAAAGAGATTTACACAGTTGATGTAGAAGGCAAAAGAGGTGGCATAGGATCATGAAGGCTGGACAGAATATCTTCTCATAATCAGTCCAATATTCTGAAAGGGATGTAGAGTTAACCAGGTATTTTTTATTATACTTTGTTGTGGACAAAAATTTGTTTTTAAAGAGATTTACACAGTTGATGTAGAAGGCAAAAGAAGTGGCATAGGATCATGGAGGCTGGACAGAATATCTTTTCATAATCAGTCCAATATTCTGAAAGGGATGTACAGTTAACCAGGTATTTTTTATTATACTTTGTTGTGGACAAAAATTTGTTTTTAAAGAGATTTACACAGTTGATGTAGAAGGCAAAAGAAGTGGCATAGGATCATGGAGGCTGGACAATATATCTTTCCATAATCAGTCCAATATTCTGAAAGGGATGTACAGTTAACCAAGTATTTTTTATTATACTTTGTTGTGGACAAAAAATTTGTTTTTAAAGAGATTTACACAGTTGATGTAGAAGGCAAAAGAAGTGGCATAGGATCATGGAGGCTGGACAGAATATCTTTTCATAATCAGTCCAATATTCTGAAAGGGATGTACAGTTAACCAGGTATTTTTTATTATACTTTGTTGTGGACAGAAATCTGTTTTTAAAGAGATTTACTCAGTTGATGTAGAAGGCAAAAGAAGTGGCATAGGATCATGGAGGCTGGACTGAATATCTTTCATAATCAGTCCAATATTCTAAAAGGGATGTACAGTTAACCAGGTATTTTTCATTATACTTTGTTGTGGACAATAAATTGTTTTTAAAGAGATTTACACAGTTGATGTAGAAGGCAAAAGAAGTGGCATAGGATCATGGAGGCTGGACAATATATCTTTTAATAATCAGTCCAATATTCTGAAAGGGATGTAGAGTTAACCAGGTATTTTTTATTATACTTTGTTGTGGACAAAAATTTGTTTTTAAAGAGATTTACACAGTTTATGTAGAAGGCAAAAGAAGTGGCATAGGATCATGGTGACTGAACAGAATATCTTTTCATAATCAGTCCAATATTCTGAAAGGGATGTAGAGTTAACCAAGTATTTTTTATTATACTTTGTTGTGGACAGAAAATTTGTTTTTAAAGAGATTTACACAGTTGATGTAGAAGGCAAAAGAAGTGGCATAGGATCATGGAGACTGAACAGAATATCTTTTCATAATCAGTCCAATATTCTAAAAGGGATGTACAGTTAACTAGGTATTTTTTATTATACTTTGTTGTGGACAAAAATTTGTTTTTAAAGAGATTTACACAGTTGATGTAGAAGGCAAAAGAAGTGGCATAGGATCATGGAGGCTGGACAGAATACCTTTTCATAATCAGTCCAATATTCTAAAAGGGATGTTGAGTTAACCAGGTATTTTTTATTATACTTTGTTGTGGACAAAAATTTGTTTTTAAAGAGATTTACACAGTTGATGTAGAAGGCAAAAGAAGTGGCATAGGATCATGGAGGCTGGACAATATATCTTTTCATAATCAGTCCAATATTCTGAAAGGGATGTAGAGTTAACCAGGTATTTTTTATTATACTTTGTTGTGGACAATAATTTGTTTTTAAAGAGATTTACACAGTTGATGTAGAAGGCAAAAGAAGTGGCATAGGATCATGGAGGCTGGACAGAATACCTTTTCATAATCAGTCCAATATTCTAAAAGGGATGTTGAGTTAACCAGGTATTTTTTATTATACTTTGTTGTGGACAAAAATTTGTTTTTAAAGAGATTTACACAGTTGATGTAGAAGGCAAAAGAAGTGGCATAGGATCAGGGAGGCTGGACAATATATCTTTTCATAATCAGTCCAATATTCTGAAAGGGATGTACAGTTAACCAGGTATTTTTTATTATACTTTGTTGTGGACAAAAAATTTGTTTTTAAAGAGATTTACACAGTTGATGTAGAAGGCAAAAGAAGTGGCATAGGATCATGGAGACTGAACAGAATATCTTTTCATAATCAGTCCAATATTCTGAAAAGGATGTACAGTTAACCAGGTATTTTTTATTACACTTTGTTGTGGACAAAAATTTGTTTTTAAAGAGATTTACACAGTTGATGTAGAAGGCAAAAGAAGTGGCATAGGATCATGGAGGCTGGACAATATATCTTTCCATAATCAGTCCAATATTCTGAAAGGGATGTACAGTTAACCAAGTATTTTTTATTATACTTTGTTGTGGACAAAAAATTTGTTTTTAAAGAGATTTACACAGTTGATGTAGAAGGCAAAAGAAGTGGCATAGGATCATGGAGGCTGGACAGAATATCTTTTCATAATCAGTCCAATATTCTGAAAGGGATGTACAGTTAACCAGGTATTTTTTATTATACTTTGTTGTGGACAGAAATCTGTTTTTAAAGAGATTTACTCAGTTGATGTAGAAGGCAAAAGAAGTGGCATAGGATCATGGAGGCTGGACTGAATATCTTTCATAATCAGTCCAATATTCTAAAAGGGATGTACAGTTAACCAGGTATTTTTCATTATACTTTGTTGTGGACAATAAATTGTTTTTAAAGAGATTTACACAGTTGATGTAGAAGGCAAAAGAAGTGGCATAGGATCATGGAGGCTGGACAATATATCTTTTAATAATCAGTCCAATATTCTGAAAGGGATGTAGAGTTAACCAGGTATTTTTTATTATACTTTGTTGTGGACAAAAATTTGTTTTTAAAGAGATTTACACAGTTTATGTAGAAGGCAAAAGAAGTGGCATAGGATCATGGTGACTGAACAGAATATCTTTTCATAATCAGTCCAATATTCTGAAAGGGATGTAGAGTTAACCAAGTATTTTTTATTATACTTTGTTGTGGACAGAAAATTTGTTTTTAAAGAGATTTACACAGTTGATGTAGAAGGCAAAAGAAGTGGCATAGGATCATGGAGACTGAACAGAATATCTTTTCATAATCAGTCCAATATTCTAAAAGGGATGTACAGTTAACTAGGTATTTTTTATTATACTTTGTTGTGGACAAAAATTTGTTTTTAAAGAGATTTACACAGTTGATGTAGAAGGCAAAAGAAGTGGCATAGGATCATGGAGGCTGGACAGAATACCTTTTCATAATCAGTCCAATATTCTAAAAGGGATGTTGAGTTAACCAGGTATTTTTTATTATACTTTGTTGTGGACAAAAATTTGTTTTTAAAGAGATTTACACAGTTGATGTAGAAGGCAAAAGAAGTGGCATAGGATCATGGAGGCTGGACAATATATCTTTTCATAATCAGTCCAATATTCTGAAAGGGATGTAGAGTTAACCAGGTATTTTTTATTATACTTTGTTGTGGACAATAATTTGTTTTTAAAGAGATTTACACAGTTGATGTAGAAGGCAAAAGAAGTGGCATAGGATCATGGAGGCTGGACAGAATACCTTTTCATAATCAGTCCAATATTCTAAAAGGGATGTTGAGTTAACCAGGTATTTTTTATTATACTTTGTTGTGGACAAAAATTTGTTTTTAAAGAGATTTACACAGTTGATGTAGAAGGCAAAAGAAGTGGCATAGGATCAGGGAGGCTGGACAATATATCTTTTCATAATCAGTCCAATATTCTGAAAGGGATGTACAGTTAACCAGGTATTTTTTATTATACTTTGTTGTGGACAAAAAATTTGTTTTTAAAGAGATTTACACAGTTGATGTAGAAGGCAAAAGAAGTGGCATAGGATCATGGAGACTGAACAGAATATCTTTTCATAATCAGTCCAATATTCTGAAAAGGATGTACAGTTAACCAGGTATTTTTTATTACACTTTGTTGTGGACAAAAATTTGTTTTTAAAGAGATTTACACAGTTGATGTAGAAGGCAAAAGAAGTGGCATAGGATCATGGAGGCTGGACAATATATCTTTTCATAATCAGTCCAATATTCTAAAAGGGATGTAGAGTTAACCAGGTATTTTTTATTATACTTTGTTGTGGACAAAAATTTGTTTTTAAAGAGATTTACACAGTTGATGTAGAAGGCAAAAGAAGTGGCATAGGATCATGGAGGCTGGACAATATATCTTTTCATCATCAGTCCAATATTCTAAAAAGGATGTAGAGTTAACCAGGTATTTTTTATTATACTTTGTTGTGGACAAAAATTTGTTTTTAAAGAGATTTACACAGTTGATGTAGAAGGCAAAAGAAGTGGCATAGGATCATGGAGGCTGGACAATATATCTTTTCATTATCAGTCCAATATTCTAAAAGGGATGTAGAGTTAACCAGGTATTTTTTATTATACTTTGTTGTGGACAAAAATTTGTTTTTAAAAAGATTCACACAGTTGATGTAGAAGGCAAAAGAAGTGGCATAGGATCATGGAGGCTGGACAATATATCTTTTCATAATCAGTCCAATATTCTAAAAGGGATGTTGAGTTAACCAGGTATTTTTTATTATACTTTGTTGTGGACAAAAATTTGTTTTTAAAGAGATTTACACAGTTGATGTAGAAGGCAAAAGAAGTGGCATAGGATCATGGAGGCTGGACAGAATATCTTTTCATAATCAGTCCAATATTCTGAAAGGGATGTACAGTTAACCAGGTATTTTGTATTATACTTTGTTGTGGACAAAAATTTGTTTTTAAAGAGATTTACACAGTTGATGTAGAAGGCAAAACAAGTGGCATACGATCATGGAGGCTGGACAGAATATTTTTTCATAATCAGTCCAATATTCTGAAAGGGATGTAGAGTTAACCAGGTATTTTTTATCATACTTTGTTGTGGACAAAAATTTGTTTTTAAAGAGATTTACACAGTTGATGTAGAAGGCAAAAGAAGTGGCATAGGATCATGGAGGCTAGACAGAATGTCTTTTTATAATCAGTCCAATATTCTAAGAGGGATGTACAGTTAACCAGGTATTTTTTATTATACTTTGTTGTGGACAATAATTTGTTTTTAAAGAGATTTACACAGTTGATGTAGAAGGCAAAAGAAGTGGCATAGGATCATGGAGGCTGGACAATATATCTTTTCATAATCAGTCCAATATTCTAAAAGGGATGTTGAGTTAACCAGGTATTTTTTATTATACTTTGTTGTGGACAAAAATTTGTTTTTAAAGAGATTTACACAGTTGATGTAGAAGGCAAAAGAAGTGGCATAGGATCATGGAGGCTGGACAATATATCTTTTCATAATCAGTCCAATATTCTGAAAGGGATGTAGAGTTAACCAGGTATTTTTTATTATACTTTGTTGTGGACAATAATTTGTTTTTAAAGAGATTTACACAGTTGATGTAGAAGGCAAAAGAAGTGGCATAGGATCATGGAGGCTGGACAGAATACCTTTTCATAATCAGTCCAATATTCTAAAAGGGATGTTGAGTTAACCAGGTATTTTTTATTATACTTTGTTGTGGACAAAAATTTGTTTTTAAAGAGATTTACACAGTTGATGTAGAAGGCAAAAGAAGTGGCATAGGATCAGGGAGGCTGGACAATATATCTTTTCATAATCAGTCCAATATTCTGAAAGGGATGTACAGTTAACCAGGTATTTTTTATTATACTTTGTTGTGGACAAAAAATTTGTTTTTAAAGAGATTTACACAGTTGATGTAGAAGGCAAAAGAAGTGGCATAGGATCATGGAGACTGAACAGAATATCTTTTCATAATCAGTCCAATATTCTGAAAAGGATGTACAGTTAACCAGGTATTTTTTATTACACTTTGTTGTGGACAAAAATTTGTTTTTAAAGAGATTTACACAGTTGATGTAGAAGGCAAAAGAAGTGGCATAGGATCATGGAGGCTGGACAATATATCTTTTCATAATCAGTCCAATATTCTAAAAGGGATGTACAGTTAACCAGGTATTTTTTATTATACTTTGTTGTGGACAAAAATTTGTTTTTAAAGAGATTTACACAGTTGATGTAGAAGGCAAAAGAAGTGGCATAGGATCATGGAGGCTGGACAATATATCTTTTCATAATCAGTCCAATATTCTAAAAGGGATGTAGAGTTAACCAGGTATTTTTTATTATACTTTGTTGTGGACAAAAATTTGTTTTTAAAGAGATTTACACAGTTGATGTAGAAGGCAAAAGAAGTGGCATAGGATCATGGAGGCTGGACAATATATCTTTTCATCATCAGTCCAATATTCTAAAAAGGATGTAGAGTTAACCAGGTATTTTTTATTATACTTTGTTGTGGACAAAAATTTGTTTTTAAAAAGATTCACACAGTTGATGTAGAAGGCAAAAGAAGTGGCATAGGATCATGGAGGCTGGACAGAATATCTTTTCATAATCAGTCCAATATTCTAAGAGGGATGTACAGTTAACCAGGTATTTTTTATTATACTTTGTTGTGGACAAAAATTTGTTTTTAAAGAGATTTACACAGTTGATGTAGAAGGCAAAAGAAGTGGCATAGGATCATGGAGGCTGGACAGAATATCTTTTCATAATCAGTCCAATATTCTGAAAGGGATGTAGAGTTAACCAGGTATTTTTTATTATACTTTGTTGTGGACAAAAATTTGTTTTTAAAGAGATTTACACAGTTGATGTAGAAGGCAAAAGAAGTGGCATAGGATCAGGGAGGCTGTACAATATATCTTTTCATAATCAGTCCAATATTCTGAAAGGGATGTAGAGTTAACCAGGTATTTTTTATTATACTTTGTTGTGGACAGAAAATTTGTTTTTAAAGAGATTTACACAGTTGATGTAGAAGGCAAAAGAAGTGGCATAGGATCATGGAGACTGAACAGAATATCTTTTCATAATCAGTCCAATATTCTAAAAGGGATGTACAGTTAACTAGGTATTTTTTATTATACTTTGTTGTGGACAAAAATTTGTTTTTAAAGAGATTTACACAGTTGATGTAGAAGGCAAAAGAAGTGGCATAGGATCATGGAGGCTGGACAGAATACCTTTTCATAATCAGTCCAATATTCTAAAAGGGATGTTGAGTTAACCAGGTATTTTTTATTATACTTTGTTGTGGACAATAAATTGTTTTTAAAGAGATTTACACAGTTGATGTAGAAGGCAAAAGAAGTGGCATAGGATCATGGAGGCTGGACAATATATCTTTTCATAATCAGTCCATTATTCTAAAAGGGATGTACAGTTAACCAGGTATTTTTTATTATACTTTGTTGTGGACAAAAATTTGTTTTTAAAAAGATTTATACAGTTGATGTAGAAGGCAAAAGAAGTGGCATAGGATCATGGAGGCTGGACAATATATCTTTTCATAATCAGTCCAATATTCTAAAAGGGATGTAGAGTTAACCAGGTATTTTTTATTATACTTTGTTGTGGACAAAAATTTGTTTTTAAAAAGATTCACACAGTTGATGTAGAAGGCAAAAGAAGTGGCATAGGATCATGGAGGCTGGACAGAATATCTTTTCATAATCAGTCCAATATTCTAAAAGGGATGTACAGTTAACCAGGTATTTTTTATTATACTTTGTTGTGGACAAAAATTTGTTTTTAAAGAGATTTACACAGTTGATGTAGAAGGCAAAAGAAGTGGCATAGGATCATGGAGGCTGGACAGAATATCTTTTCATAATCAGTCCAATATTCTGAAAGGGATGTAGAGTTAACCAGGTATTTTTTATTATACTTTGTTGTGGACAAAAATTTGTTTTTAAAGAGATTTACACAGTTTATGTAGAAGGCAAAAGAAGTGGCATAGGATCAGGGAGGCTGTACAATATATCTTTTCATAATCAGTCCAATATTCTGAAAGGGATGTAGAGTTAACCAGGTATTTTTTATTATACTTTGTTGTGGACAGAAAATTTGTTTTTAAAGAGATTTACACAGTTGATGTAGAAGGCAAAAGAAGTGGCATAGGATCATGGAGACTGAACAGAATATCTTTTCATAATCAGTCCAATATTCTGAAAGGGATGTAGAGTTAACCAGGTATTTTTTATTATACTTTGTTGTGGACAATAATTTGTTTTTAAAGAGATTTACACAGTTGATGTAGAAGGCAAAAGAAGTGGCATAGGATCATGGAGGCTGGACAGAATACCTTTTCATAATCAGTCCAATATTCTAAAAGGGATGTTGAGTTAACCAGGTATTTTTTATTATACTTTGTTGTGGACAAAAATTTGTTTTTAAAGAGATTTACACAGTTGATGTAGAAGGCAAAAGAAGTGGCATAGGATCAGGGAGGCTGGACAATATATCTTTTCATAATCAGTCCAATATTCTGAAAGGGATGTACAGTTAACCAGGTATTTTTTATTCTACTTTGTTGTGGACAAAAAATTTGTTTTTAAAGAGATTTACACAGTTGATGTAGAAGGCAAAAGAAGTGGCATAGGATCATGGAGACTGAACAGAATATCTTTTCATAATCAGTCCAATATTCTGAAAAGGATGTACAGTTAACCAGGTATTTTTTATTACACTTTGTTGTGGACAAAAATTTGTTTTTAAAGAGATTTACACAGTTGATGTAGAAGGCAAAAGAAGTGGCATAGGATCATGGAGGCTGGACAATATATCTTTTCATAATCAGTCCAATATTCTAAAAGGGATGTACAGTTAACCAGGTATTTTTTATTATACTTTGTTGTGGACAAAAATTTGTTTTTAAAGAGATTTACACAGTTGATGTAGAAGGCAAAAGAAGTGGCATAGGATCATGGAGGCTGGACAATATATCTTTTCATAATCAGTCCAATATTCTAAAAGGGATGTAGAGTTAACCAGGTATTTTTTATTATACTTTGTTGTGGACAAAAATTTGTTTTTAAAGAGATTTACACAGTTGATGTAGAAGGCAAAAGAAGTGGCATAGGATCATGGAGGCTGGACAATATATCTTTTCATCATCAGTCCAATATTCTAAAAAGGATGTAGAGTTAACCAGGTATTTTTTATTATACTTTGTTGTGGACAAAAATTTGTTTTTAAAAAGATTCACACAGTTGATGTAGAAGGCAAAAGAAGTGGCATAGGATCATGGAGGCTGGACAGAATATCTTTTCATAATCAGTCCAATATTCTGAAAGGGATGTAGAGTTAACCAGGTATTTTTTATTATACTTTGTTGTGGACAAAAATTTGTTTTTAAAGAGATTTACACAGTTGATGTAGAAGGCAAAAGAAGTGGCATAGGATCAGGGAGGCTGTACAATATATCTTTTCATAATCAGTCCAATATTCTGAGAGGGATGTAGAGTTAACCAGGTATTTTTTATTATACTTTGTTGTGGACAGAAAATTTGTTTTTAAAGAGATTTACACAGTTGATGTAGAAGGCAAAAGAAGTGGCATAGGATCATGGAGACTGAACAGAATATCTTTTCATAATCAGTCCAATATTCTAAAAGGGATGTACAGTTAACTAGGTATTTTTTATTATACTTTGTTGTGGACAAAAATTTGTTTTTAAAGAGATTTACACAGTTGATGTAGAAGGCAAAAGAAGTGGCATAGGATCATGGAGGCTGGACAGAATACCTTTTCATAATCAGTCCAATATTCTAAAAGGGATGTTGAGTTAACCAGGTATTTTTTATTATACTTTGTTGTGGACAATAAATTGTTTTTAAAGAGATTTACACAGTTGATGTAGAAGGCAAAAGAAGTGGCATAGGATCATGGAGGCTGGACAATATATCTTTTCATAATCAGTCCATTATTCTAAAAGGGATGTACAGTTAACCAGGTATTTTTTATTATACTTTGTTGTGGACAAAAATTTGTTTTTAAAAAGATTTATACAGTTGATGTAGAAGGCAAAAGAAGTGGCATAGGATCATGGAGGCTGGACAATATATCTTTTCATAATCAGTCCAATATTCTAAAAGGGATGTAGAGTTAACCAGGTATTTTTTATTATACTTTGTTGTGGACAAAAATTTGTTTTTAAAAAGATTCACACAGTTGATGTAGAAGGCAAAAGAAGTGGCATAGGATCATGGAGGCTGGACAGAATATCTTTTCATAATCAGTCCAATATTCTAAAAGGGATGTACAGTTAACCAGGTATTTTTTATTATACTTTGTTGTGGACAAAAATTTGTTTTTAAAGAGATTTACACAGTTGATGTAGAAGGCAAAAGAAGTGGCATAGGATCATGGAGGCTGGACAGAATATCTTTTCATAATCAGTCCAATATTCTGAAAGGGATGTAGAGTTAACCAGGTATTTTTTATTATACTTTGTTGTGGACAAAAATTTGTTTTTAAAGAGATTTACACAGTTTATGTAGAAGGCAAAAGAAGTGGCATAGGATCAGGGAGGCTGTACAATATATCTTTTCATAATCAGTCCAATATTCTGAAAGGGATGTAGAGTTAACCAGGTATTTTTTATTATACTTTGTTGTGGACAGAAAATTTGTTTTTAAAGAGATTTACACAGTTGATGTAGAAGGCAAAAGAAGTGGCATAGGATCATGGAGACTGAACAGAATATCTTTTCATAATCAGTCCAATATTCTGAAAGGGATGTAGAGTTAACCAGGTATTTTTTATTATACTTTGTTGTGGACAATAATTTGTTTTTAAAGAGATTTACACAGTTGATGTAGAAGGCAAAAGAAGTGGCATAGGATCATGGAGGCTGGACAGAATACCTTTTCATAATCAGTCCAATATTCTAAAAGGGATGTTGAGTTAACCAGGTATTTTTTATTATACTTTGTTGTGGACAAAAATTTGTTTTTAAAGAGATTTACACAGTTGATGTAGAAGGCAAAAGAAGTGGCATAGGATCAGGGAGGCTGGACAATATATCTTTTCATAATCAGTCCAATATTCTGAAAGGGATGTAGAGTTAACCAGGTATTTTTTATTATACTTTGTTGTGGACAAAAAATTTGTTTTTAAAGAGATTTACACAGTTGATGTAGAAGGCAAAAGAAGTGGCATAGGATCATGGAGACTGAACAGAATATCTTTTCATAATCAGTCCAATATTCTGAAAAGGATGTACAGTTAACCAGGTATTTTTTATTACACTTTGTTGTGGACAGAAAATTTGTTTTTAAAGAGATTTACACAGTTGATGTAGAAGGCAAAAGAAGTGGCATAGGATCATGGAGGCTGGACAATATATCTTTTCATAATCAGTCCAATATTCTAAAAGGGATGTAGAGTTAACCAGGTATTTTTTATTATACTTTGTTGTGGACAAAAATTTGTTTTTAAAGAGATTTACACAGTTGATGTAGAAGGCAAAAGAAGTGGCATAGGATCATGGAGGCTGGACAATATATCTTTTCATAATCAGTCCAATATTCTAAAAGGGATGTAGAGTTAACCAGGTATTTTTTATTATACTTTGTTGTGGACAAAAATTTGTTTTTAAAGAGATTTACACTGTTGATGTAGAAGGCAAAAGAAGTGGCATAGGATCATGGAGGCTGGACAGAATATCTTTTCATAATCAGTCCAATATTCTAAAAGGGATGTAGAGTTAACCAGGTATTTTTCATTATACTTTGTTGCGGACAATAAATTGTTTTTAAAGAGATTTACACAGTTGATGTAGAAGGCAAAAGAAGTGGCATAGGATCATGGAGGCTGGACAGAATACCTTTTCATAATCAGTCCAATATTCTGAAAGGGATGTACAGTTAACCAGGTATTTTTTATTACACTTTGTTGTGGACAAAAATTTGTTTTTAAAGAGATTTACACAGTTGATGTAGAAGGCAAAAGAAGTGGCATAGGATCATGGAGGCTGGACAATATATCTTTTCATCATCAGTCCAATATTCTAAAAAGGATGTAGAGTTAACCAGGTATTTTTTATTATACTTTGTTGTGGACAAAAATTTGTTTTTAAAGAGATTTACACAGTTGATGTAGAAGGCAAAAGAAGTGGCATAGGATCAGGGAGGCTGGACAATATATCTTTTCATAATCAGTCCAATATTCTGAAAGGGATGTAGAGTTAACCAGGTATTTTTTATTATACTTTGTTGTGGACAGAAAATTTGTTTTTAAAGAGATTTACACAGTTGATGTAGAAGGCAAAAGAAGTGGCATAGGATCATGGAGACTGAACAGAATATCTTTTCATAATCATTCCAATATTCTAAAAGGGATGTACAGTTAACTAGGTATTTTTTATTATACTTTGTTGTGGACAAAAATTTGTTTTTAAAGAGATTTACACAGTTGATGTAGAAGGCAAAAGAAGTGGCATAGGATCATGGAGGCTGGACAGAATACCTTTTCATAATCAGTCCAATATTCTAAAAGGGATGTTGAGTTAACCAGGTATTTTTTATTATACTTTGTTGTGGACAAAAATTTGTTTTTAAAGAGATTTACACAGTTGATGTAGAAGGCAAAAGACGTGGCATAGGATCAGGGAGGCTGGACAATATATCTTTTCATAATCAGTCCAATATTCTGAAAGGGATGTAGAGTTAACCAGGTATTTTTTATTATACTTTGTTGTGGACAATAATTTGTTTTTAAAGAGATTTACACAGTTGATGTAGAAGGCAAAAGAAGTGGCATAGGATCATGGAGGCTGGACAGAATACCTTTTCATAATCAGTCCAATATTCTAAAAGGGATGTAGAGTTAACCAGGTATTTTTTATTATACTTTGTTGTGGACAAAAATTTGTTTTTAAAGAGATTTACACAGTTGATGTAGAAGGCAAAAGAAGTGGCATAGTATCATGGAGGCTGGACAGAATATCTTTTCATAATCAGTACAATATTCTGAAAGGGATGTAGAGTTAACCAGGTATTTTTTATTATACTTTTTTGTGGACAAAAAATTTGTTTTTAAAGAGATTTACACAGCTGATGTAGAAGGCAAAAGAAGTGGCATAGGATCATGGTGACTGAACAGAATATCTTTTCATAATCAGTCCAATATTCTGAAAAGGATGTACAGTTAACCAGGTATTTTTTATTACACTTTGTTGTGGACAAAAATTTGTTTTTAAAGAGATTTACACAGTTGATGTAGAAGGCAAAAGAAGTGGCATAGGATCATGGAGGCTGGACAGAATATCTTTTCATGATCAGTCCAATATTCTAAAAGGGATGTAGAGTTAACCAGGTATTTTTTATTATACTTTGTTGTGGACAATAAATTGTTTTTAAAGAGATTTACACAGTTGATGTAGAAGGCAAAAGAAGTGGCATAGGATCATGGAGGCTGGACAGAATATCTTTTCATAATCAGTCCAATATTCTGAAAGGGATGTACAGTTAACCAGGTATTTTTTATTACACTTTGTTGTGGACAAAAATTTGTTTTTAAAGAGATTTACAAAGTTGATGTAGAAGGCAAAAGAAGTGGCATAGGATCATGGAGGCTGGACAATATATCTTTTCATCATCAGTCCAATATTCTAAAAGGGATGTACAGTTAACTAGGTATTTTTTATTATACTTTGTTGTGGACAAAAATTTGTTTTTAAAGAGATTTACACAGTTGATGTAGAAGGCAAAAGAAGTGGCATAGGATCATGGAGGCTGGACAATATATATTTTCATTATCAGTCCAATATTCTAAAAGGGATGTAGAGTTAACCAGGTATTTTTTATTATACTTTGTTGTGGACAAAAATTTGTTTTTAAAAAGATTCACACAGTTGATGTAGAAGGCAAAAGAAGTGGCATAGGATCATGGAGGCTGGACAGAATATCTTTTCATAATCAGTCCAATATTCTAAGAGGGATGTACAGTTAACCAGGTATTTTTTATTATACTTTGTTGTGGACAAAAATTTGTTTTTAAAGAGATTTACACAGATGATGTAGAAGGCAAAAGAAGTGGCATAGGATCATGGAGGCTGGACAGAATATCTTTTCATAATCAGTCCAATATTTTAAAAGGGATGTACAGTTAACCAGGTATTTTTTATTATACTTTGTTGTGGACAAAAATTTGTTTTTTAAGAGATTTACACAGTTGATGTAGAAGGCAAAAGAAGTGGCATAGGATCATGGAGGCTGGACAGAATATCTTTCATAATCAGTCCAATATTCTAAGAGGGATGTACAGTTAACCAGGTATTTTTTATTATACTTTGTTGTGGACAAAAATTTGTTTTTAAAGAGATTTACACAGTTGATGTAGAAGGCAAAAGAAGTGGCATAGGATCATGGAGGCTGGACAATATATCTTTTCATAATCAGTCCAATATTCTAAAAGGGATGTAGAGTTAACCAGGTATTTTTTATTATACTTTGTTGTGGACAATAAATTGTTTTTAAAGAGATTTACACAGTTGATGTAGAAGGCAAAAGAAGTGGCATAGGATCATGGAGGCTGGACAGAATATCTTTTCATAATCAGTCCAATATTCTGAAAGGGATGTTCAGTTAACCAGGTATTTTTTATTACACTTTGTTTTGGACAAAAATTTGTTTTTAACGAGATTTACACAGTTGATGTAGAAGGCAAAAGAAGTGGCATAGGATCATGGAGGCTGGACAATATATCTTTTCATCATCAGTCCAATATTCTAAAAGGGATGTACAGTTAACCAGGTATTTTTTATTATACTTTGTTGTGGACAAAAATTTGTTTTTAAAGAGATTCACACAGTTGATGTAGAAGGCAAAAGAAGTGGCATAGGATCATGGAGGCTGGACAATATATCTTTTCATAATCAGTCCAATATTTTAAAAGGGATGTAGAGTTAACCAGGTATTTTTTATTATACTTTGTTGTGGACAAAAATTTGTTTTTAAAAAGATTTACACAGTTGATTTAGAAGGCAAAAGAAGTGGCATAGGATCATGGAGGCTGGACAGAATATCTTTTCATAATCAGTCCAATATTCTAAGAGGGTTGTACAGTAAACCAGGTATTTTTTATTATACTTTGTTGTGGACAAAAATTTGTTTTTAAAGAGATTTACACAGTTGATGTAGAAGGCAAAAGAAGTGGCATAGGATCATGGAGGCTGGACAGAATATCTTTTCATAATCAGTCCAATATTTTAAAAGGGATGTACAGTTAACCAGGTATTTTTTATTATACTTTGTTGTGGACAAAAATTTGTTTTTAAAGAGATTTACACAGTTGATGTAGAAGGCAAAAGAAGTGGCATAGGATCATGGAGGCTGGACAGAATACCTTTTCATAATCAGTCCAATATTCTAAAAGGGATGTTGAGTTAACCAGGTTTTTTTTATTATACTTTGTTGTGGACAAAAATTTGTTTTTAAAGAGATTTACACAGTTGATGTAGAAGGCAAAAGAAGTGGCATAGGATCATGGAGGCTGGACAGAATACCTTTTCATAATCAGTCCAATATTCTGAAAGGGATGTAGAGTTAACCAGGTATTTTTTATTATACTTTGTTGTGGACAAAAAATTTGTTTTTAAAGAGATTTACACAGTTGACGTAGAAGGCAAAAGAAGTGGCATAGGATCATGGAGGCTGGACAGAATATCTTTTCATAATCAGTCCAATATTCTAAAAGGGATGTACAGTTAACCAGGTATTTTTTATTATACTTTGTTGTGGACAATAATTTGTTTTTAAAGAGATTTACACAGTTGATGTAGAAGGCAAAAGAAGTGGCATAGGATCATGGAGGCTGGACAGAATACCTTTTCATAATCAGTCCAATATTCTAAAAGGGATGTTGAGTAAACCAGGTATTTTTTATTATACTTTGTTGTGGACAAAAATTTGTTTTTAAAGAGATTTACACAGTTGATGTAGAAGGCAAAAGAAGTGGCATAGGATCAGGGAGGCTGGACAGAATATCTTTTCATAATCAGTCCAATATTCTGAAAGGGATGTAGAGTTAACCAGGTATTTTTTATTATACTTTGTTGTGGACAAAAATTTGTTTTTAAAGAGATTTACACAGTTGATGTAGAAGGCAAAAGAAGTGGCATAGGATCAGGGAGGCTGGACAATATATCTTTTCATTATCAGTCCAATATTCTGAAAGGGATGTAGAGTTAACCAGGTATTTTTTATTATACTTTGTTGTGGACAAAAAATTTGTTTTTAAAGAGATTTACACAGTTGATGTAGAAGGCAAAAGAAGTGGCATAGGATCATGGAGGCTGGACAGAATATCTTTTCATAATCAGTCCAATATTCTGAAAAGGATGTACAGTTAACCAGGTATTTTTTATTACATTTTGTTGTGGACAAAAATTTGTTTTTAAAGAGATTTACACAGTTGATGTAGAAGGCAAAAGAAGTGGCATAGGATCATGGAGGCTGGACAATATATCTTTTCATAATCAGTCCAATATTCTAAAAGGGATGTAGAGTTAACCAGGTATTTTTTATTATACTTTGTTGTGGACAAAAATTTGTTTTTAAAGAGATTTACACAGTTGATGTAGAAGGCAAAAGAAGTGGCATAGGATCATGGAGGCTGGACAGAATATCTTTTCATAATCAGTCCAATATTCTAAAAGGGATGTAGAATTAACCATGTATTTTTCATTATACTTTGTTGTGGACAATAAATTGTTTTTAAAGAGATTTACACAGTTGATGTAGAAGGCAAAAGAAGTGGCATAGGATCAGGGAGGCTGGACAGAATATCTTTTCATAATCAGTCCAATATTCTGAAAGGGATGTACAGTTAACCAGGTATTTTTGATTACACTTTGTTGTGGACAAAAATTTGTTTTTAAAGAGATTTACACAGTTGATGTAGAAGGCAAAAGAAGTGGCATAGGATCATGGAGGCTGGACAATATATCTTTTCATCATCAGTCCAATATTCTAAAAGGGATGTAGAGTCAACCAGGTATTTTTTATTATACTTTGTTGTGGACAAAAATTTGTTTTTAAAGAGATTTACACAGTTGATGTAGAAGGCAAAAGAAGTGGCATAGGATCAGGGAGGCTGGACAATATATCTTTTCATTATCAGTCCAATATTCTGAAAGGGATGTAGAGTTAACCAGGTATTTTTTATTATACTTTGTTGAGGACAAAAATCGTTTTTGAAGAGATTCACACAGTTGATGTAGAAGGCAAAAGAAGTGGCATAGGATCATGGAGGCTGGACAGAATATCTTTTCATAATCAGTCCAATATTCTAAAAGGGATGTACAGTTAACCAGGTATTTTTTATTATACTTTGTTGTGGACAAAAATTTGTTTTTAAAGAGATTTACACAGTTAATGTCGAGGGCAAAAGAAGTGGCATAGGATCAGGAAGGCTGGACAATATATCTTTTCATGATCAGTCCAATATTCTGAAAGGGATGTAGAGTTAACCAGGTATTTTTTATTATACTTTGTTGTGGACAAAAAATTTGTTTTTAAAGATATTTACACAGTTGATGTAGAAGGCAAAAGAAGTGGCATAGGATCATGGAGACTGAACAGAATATCTTTTCATAATCAGTCCAATATTCTAAAAGGGATGTAGAGTTAACCAGGTATTTTTTATTATACTTTGTTGTGGACAATAATTTGTTTTTAAAGAGATTTACACAGTTGATGTAGAAGGCAAAAGAAGTGTGGCATAGTATCATGGAGGCTGGACAGAATATCTTTTCATAATCAGTCCAATATTCTAAAAGGGATGTACAGTTAACCAGGTATTTTTTATTATACTTTGTTGTGGACAATAATTTGTTTTTAAAAAGATTCACACAGTTGATGTAGAAGGCAAAAGAAGTGGAATAGGATCATGGAGGCTGGACAGAATATCTTTTCATAATCAGTCCAATATTGTGAAAGGGTTGTACAGTTAACCAGGTATTTTTTATTATAATTTGTTGTGGACAAAAATTTGTTTTTAAAGAGATTTACACAGTTGATGTAGAAGGCAAAAGAAGTGGCATAGGATCATGGAGGCTGGACAGAATATCTTTTCATAATCAGTCCAATATTCTAAAAGGGATGTAGAGTTAACCAGGTATTTTTCATTATACTTTGTTGTGGACAAAAATTTGTTTTTAAAGAGATTTACACAGTTGATGTAAAAGGCAAAAGAAGTGGCATAGGATCATGGAGGCTGGACAGAATATCTTTTCATAATCAGTCCAATATTCTGAAAGGGATGTAGAGTTAACCAGGTATTTTTTATTATACTTTGTTATGGACAAAAATTTGTTTTTAAAGAGATTTACACAGTTGATGTAGAAGGCAAAAGAAGTGGCATAGGATCAGGGAGGCTGGACAATATATCTTTTCATAATCAGTCCAATATTCTGAAAGGGATGTAGAGTTAACCAGGTATTTTTTATTATACTTTGTTGTGGACAAAAAATTTGTTTTTAAAGAGATTTACACAGTTGATGTAGAAGGCAAAAGAAGTGGCATAGGATCATGGAGGCTGGACAGAATATCTTTTCATAATCAGTCCAATATTGTGAAAGGATTGTACAGTTAACCAGGTATTTTTTATTTTACTTTGTTGAGGACAAAAATCGTTTTTGAAGAGATTTACACAGTTGATGTCGAGGGCAAAAGAAGTGGCATAGGATCAGGAAGGCTGGACAATATATCTTTTCATGATCAGTCCAATATTCTGAAAGGGATGTAGAGTTAACCAGGTATTTTTTATTATACTTTGTTGTGGACAATAATTTGTTTTTAAAGAGATTTACACAGTTGATGTAGAAGGCAAAAGAAGTGGCATAGGATCATGGAGGCTGGACAGAATATCTTTTCATAATCAGTCCAATATTCTAAAAGGGATGTACAGTTAACCAGGTATTTTTTATTATACTTTGTTGTGGACAATAATTTGTTTTTAAAATGATTCACACAGTTGATGTAGAAGGCAAAAGAAGTGGCATAGGATCATGGAGGCTGGACAGAATATCTTTTCATAATCAGTCCAATATTCTAAAAGGGATGTAGAGTTAACCAGGTATTTTTCATTATACTTTGTTGTGGACAAAAATTTGTTTTTAAAGAGATTTACACAGTTGATGTAAAAGGCAAAAGAAGTGGCATAGGATCATGGAGGCTGGACAGAATATCTTTTCATAATCAGTCCAATATTCTGAAAGGGATGTAGAGTTAACCAGGTATTTTTTATTATACTTTGTTATGGACAAAAATTTGTTTTTAAAGAGATTTACACAGTTGATGTAGAAGGCAAAAGAAGTGGCATAGGATCATGGAGACTGAACAGAATATCTTTTCATAATCAGTCCAATATTCTAAAAGGGATGTAGAGTTAACCAGGTATTTTTTATTATACTTTGTTGTGGACAATAATTTGTTTTTAAAGAGATTTACACAGTTGATGTAGAAGGCAAAAGAAGTGTGGCATAGGATCATGGAGGCTGGACAGAATATCTTTTCATAATCAGTCCAATATTCTAAAAGGGATGTACAGTTAACCAGGTATTTTTTATTATACTTTGTTGTGGACAATAATTTGTTTTTAAAAAGATTCACACAGTTGATGTAGAAGGCAAAAGAAGTGGCATAGGATCATGGAGGCTGGACAGAATATCTTTTCATAATCAGTCCAATATTGTGAAAGGGTTGTACAGTTAACCAGGTATTTTTTATTATACTTTGTTGTGGACAAAAATTTGTTTTTAAAGAGATTTACACAGTTGATGTAGAAGGCAAAAGAAGTGGCATAGGATCATGGAGGCTGGACAGAATATCTTTTCATAATCAGTCCAATATTCTAAAAGGGATGTAGAGTTAACCAGGTATTTTTCATTATACTTTGTTGTGGACAAAAATTTGTTTTTAAAGAGATTTACACAGTTGATGTAAAAGGCAAAAGAAGTGGCATAGGATCATGGAGGCTGGACAGAATATCTTTTCATAATCAGTCCAATATTCTGAAAGGGATGTAGAGTTAACCAGGTATTTTTTATTATACTTTGTTATGGACAAAAATTTGTTTTTAAAGAGATTTACACAGTTGATGTAGAAGGCAAAAGAAGTGGCATAGGATCAGGGAGGCTGGACAATATATCTTTTCATAATCAGTCCAATATTCTGAAAGGGATGTAGAGTTAACCAGGTATTTTTTATTATACTTTGTTGTGGACAAAAAATTTGTTTTTAAAGAGATTTACACAGTTGATGTAGAAGGCAAAAGAAGTGGCATAGGATCATGGAGGCTGGACAGAATATCTTTTCATAATCAGTCCAATATTGTGAAAGGATTGTACAGTTAACCAGGTATTTTTTATTTTACTTTGTTGAGGACAAAAATCGTTTTTGAAGAGATTTACACAGTTGATGTCGAGGGCAAAAGAAGTGGCATAGGATCAGGAAGGCTGGACAATATATCTTTTCATGATCAGTCCAATATTCTGAAAGGGATGTAGAGTTAACCAGGTATTTTTTATTATACTTTGTTGTGGACAATAATTTGTTTTTAAAGAGATTTACACAGTTGATGTAGAAGGCAAAAGAAGTGGCATAGGATCATGGAGGCTGGACAGAATATCTTTTCATAATCAGTCCAATATTCTAAAAGGGATGTACAGTTAACCAGGTATTTTTTATTATACTTTGTTGTGGACAATAATTTGTTTTTAAAATGATTCACACAGTTGATGTAGAAGGCAAAAGAAGTGGCATAGGATCATGGAGGCTGGACAGAATATCTTTTCATAATCAGTCCAATATTCTAAAAGGGATGTAGAGTTAACCAGGTATTTTTCATTATACTTTGTTGTGGACAAAAATTTGTTTTTAAAGAGATTTACACAGTTGATGTAAAAGGCAAAAGAAGTGGCATAGGATCATGGAGGCTGGACAGAATATCTTTTCATAATCAGTCCAATATTCTGAAAGGGATGTAGAGTTAACCAGGTATTTTTTATTATACTTTGTTATGGACAAAAATTTGTTTTTAAAGAGATTTACACAGTTGATGTAGAAGGCAAAAGAAGTGGCATAGGATCATGGAGACTGAACAGAATATCTTTTCATAATCAGTCCAATATTCTAAAAGGGATGTAGAGTTAACCAGGTATTTTTTATTATACTTTGTTGTGGACAATAATTTGTTTTTAAAGAGATTTACACAGTTGATGTAGAAGGCAAAAGAAGTGTGGCATAGGATCATGGAGGCTGGACAGAATATCTTTTCATAATCATCCAATATTCTAAAAGGGATGTACAGTTAACCAGGTATTTTTCATTATACTCTGTTGTGGACAATAATTTGTTTTTTAAGAGATTCACACAGTTGATGTAGAAGGCAAAAGAAGTGGCATAGGATCATGGAGGCTGGACAGAATATCTTTTCATAATCAGTCCAATATTCTGAAAGGGTTGTACAGTTAACCAGGTATTTTTTATTATACTTTGTTGTGGACAAAAATTTGTTTTTAAAGATATTTACACAGTTGATGTAGAAGGCAAAAGAAGTGGCATAGGATCATGGAGGCTGGACAGAATATCTTTTCATAATCAGTCCAATATTCTAAAAGGGATGTACAGTTAACCAGGTATTTTTCATTATACTTTGTTGTGGACAAAAATTTGTTTTTAAAGAGATTTACACAGTTGATGTAGAAGGCAAAAGAAGTGGCATAGGATCATGGAGGCTGGACAAAATATCTTTTCATAATCAGTCCAATATTCTGAAAGGGATGTACAGTTAACTAAGTATTTTTTATTATACTTTGTTGTGGACGAAAATCTGTTTTTAAAGAGATTTACACAGTTGATGTAGAAGGCAAAAGAAGTTGGTAGGATCATGGAGGCTGGACAGAATATCTTTCATAATCAGTCCAATATTCTGAAAGGGATATATAGTTAACCAGGTATTGTTTATTATACTTTGTTAGGGACAAAAATTTGTTTTTAAAGAGATTTACACAGTTGATGTAGAAGGCAAAAGAAGTGGCATAGGATCATGGAGGCTGGACAATATATCTTTTCATAATCAGTCCAATATTCTAAAAGGGATGTAGAGTTAACCAGGTATTTTTTATTATACTTTGTTGTGGACAAAAATTTGTTTTTAAAGAGATTTACCCAGTTGATGTAGAAGGCAAAAGAAGTGGCATAGGATCATGGAGGCTGGACAATATATCTTTTCATAATCAGTCTAATATTCTAAAAGGGATGTACAGTTAACCAGGTATTTTTTATTATACTTTGTTGTGGACAAAAATTTGTTTTTAAAGAGATTTACACAGTTGATGTAGAAGGCAAAAGAAGTGGCATAGGATCATGGAGGCTGGACAGAATATCTTTTCATAATCAGTCCAATATTCTAAAAAGGAGGTAGAGTTAACCAGGTATTTTTTATTATACTTTGTTGTGGACAAAAATTTGTTTTTAAAGAGATTTACACAGTTGATGTAGAAGGCAAAAGAAGTGGCATAGGATCATGGAGGCTGGACAGAATATCTTTTCATAATCAGTCCAATATTCTAAAAGGGATGTAGAGTTAACCAGGTATTTTTCATTATACTTTGTTGTGGACAAAAATTTGTTTTTAAAGAGATTTACACAGTTGATGTAGAAGGCAAAAGAAGTGGCATAGGATCATGGAGGCTGGACAATATATCTTTTCATAATCAGTCCAATATTCTGAAAGGGATTTACAGTTAACCAGGTATTTTTTATTACACTTTGTTGTGGACAAAAATTTGTTTTTAAAGAGATTTACACAGTTGATGTAGAAGGCAAAAGAAGTGGCATAGGATCATGGAGGCTGGACAATATATCTTTTCATCATCAGTCCAATATTCTAAAAGGGATGTAGAGTTAACCAGGTATTTTTTATTATACTTTGTTGTGGACAAAAATTTGTTTTTAAAGAGATTTACACAGTTGATGTAGAAGGCAAAAGAAGTGGCATAGGATCATGGAGGCTGGACAATATATCTTTTCATAATCAGTCCAATATTTTAAAAGGGATGTACAGTTAACCAGGTATTTTTTATTATACTTTGTTGTGGACAAAAATTTGTTTTTAAAGAGATTTACACAGTTGATGTAGAAGGCAAAAGAAGTGGCATAGGATCATGGAGACTGAACAGAATATCTTTTCATAATCAGTCCAATATTCTGAAAGGGATGTAGAGTTAACCAGGTATTTTTTATTATACTTTGTTGTGGACAAAAATTTGTTTTTAAAGAGATTTACACAGTTGATGTATAAGGCAAAAGAAGTGGCATAGGATCATGGAGACTGAACAGAATATCTTCCCATAATCAGTCCAATATTCTAAAAGGGATGTAGAGTTAACCAGGTATTTTTTATTATACTTTGTTGTGGACAAAAATTTGTTTTTAAAGAGATTTACACAGTTGATGTAGAAGGCAAAAGAAGTGGTATAGGATCATGGAGGCTGGACAGAATATCTTTTCATAATCAGTCCAATATTCTAAAAGGGATGTAGAGTTAACCAGGTATTTTTTATTATACTTTGTTGTGGACAAAAATTTGTTTTTAAAGAGATTTACACAGTTGATGTAGAAGGCAAAAGAAGTGGTATAGGATCATGGAGGCTGGACAGAATATCTTTTCATAATCAGTCCAATATTCTAAAAGGGATGTAGAGTTAACCAGGTATTTTTTATTATACTTTGTTGTGGACAAAAATTTGTTTTTAAAGAGATTTACCCAGTTGATGTAGAAGGCAAAAGAAGTGGCATAGGATCATGGAGGCTGGACAATATATCTTTTCATAATCAGTCTAATATTCTAAAAGGGATGTACAGTTAACCAGGTATTTTTTATTATACTTTGTTGTGGACAAAAATTTGTTTTTAAAGAGATTTACACAGTTGATGTAGAAGGCAAAAGAAGTGGCATAGGATCATGGAGGCTGGACAGAATATCTTTTCATAATCAGTCCAATATTCTGAAAGGGATGTACAGTTAACCAGGTATTTTTTATTATACTTTGTTGTGGACAAAAATTTGTTTTTAAAGAGATTTACACAGTTGATGTAGAAGGCAAAAGAAGTGGCATAGGATCATGGAGGCTGGACAGAATATCTTTTCATAATCAGTCCAATATTCTAAAACGGATGTAGAGTTAACCAGGTATTTTTCATTATACTTTGTTGTGGACAAAAATTTGTTTTTAAAGAGATTTACACAGTTGATGTAGAAGGCAAAAGAAGTGGCATAGGATCATGGAGGCTGGACAATATATCTTTTCATAATCAGTCCAATATTCTGAAAGGGATTTACAGTTAACCAGGTATTTTTTATTACACTTTGTTGTGGACAAAAATTTGTTTTTAAAGAGATTTACACAGTTGATGTAGAAGGCAAAAGAAGTGGCATAGGATCATGGAGGCTGGACAATATATCTTTTCATCATCAGTCCAATATTCTAAAAGGGATGTAGAGTTAACCAGGTATTTTTTATTATACTTTGTTGTGGACAAAAATTTGTTTTTAAAGAGATTTACACAGTTGATGTAGAAGGCAAAAGAAGTGGCATAGGATCATGGAGGCTGGACAATATATCTTTTCATAATCAGTCCAATATTTTAAAAGGGATGTACAGTTAACCAGGTATTTTTTATTATACTTTGTTGTGGACAAAAATTTGTTTTTAAAGAGATTTACACAGTTGATGTAGAAGGCAAAAGAAGTGGCATAGGATCATGGAGACTGAACAGAATATCTTTTCATAATCAGTCCAATATTCTGAAAGGGATGTAGAGTTAACCAGGTATTTTTTATTATACTTTGTTGTGGACAAAAATTTGTTTTTAAAGAGATTTACACAGTTGATGTAGAAGGCAAAAGAAGTGGCATAGGATCATGGAGACTGAACAGAATATCTTTCCATAATCAGTCCAATATTCTAAAAGGGATGTAGAGTTAACCAGGTATTTTTTATTATACTTTGTTGTGGACAAAAATTTGTTTTTAAAGAGATTTACACAGTTGATGTAGAAGGCAAAAGAAGTGGTATAGGATCATGGAGGCTGGACAGAATATCTTTTCATAATCAGTCCAATATTCTGAAAGGGATGTAGAGTTAACCAGGTATTTTTTATTATACTTTGTTGTGGACAAAAATTTGTTTTTAAAGAGATTTACACAGTTGATGTAGAAGGCAAAAGAAGTGGTATAGGATCATGGAGGCTGGACAGAATATCTTTTCATAATCAGTCCAATATTCTAAAAGGGATGTAGAGTTAACCAGGTATTTTTTATTATACTTTGTTGTGGACAAAAATTTGTTTTTAAAGAGATTTACACAGTTGATGTAGAAGGCAAAAGAAGTGGCATAGGATCATGGAGGCTGGACAGAATATCTTTTCATAATTAGTCCAATATTCTAAAAGGGATGTACAGTTAATCAGGTATTTTTTATTATACTTTGTTGTGGACAAAAATTTGTTTTTAAAGAGATTTACACAGTTGATGTAGAAGGCAAAAGAAGTGGCATAGGATCATGGAGGCTGGACAGAATATCTCTTCATAATTAGTCCAATATTCTAAAAGGGATGTAGAGTTAACCAGGTATTTTTTATTATACTTTGTTGTGGACAAAAATTTGTTTTTAAAGTGATTTACACAGTTGATGTAGAAGGCAAAAGAAGTGGTATAGGATCATGGAGGCTGGACAGAATATCTTTTCATAATCAGTCCAATATTCTAAAAGGGATGTAGAGTTAACCAGGTATTTTTTATTATACTTTGTTGTGGACAAAAATTTGTTTTTAAAGAGATTTACACAGTTGATGTAGAAGGCAAAAGAAGTGGCATAGGATCATGGAGGCTGGACAGAATATCTTTTCATAATTAGTCCAATATTCTAAAAGGGATGTAGAGTTAACCAGGTATTTTTCATTATACTTTGTTGTGGACAATAAATTGTTTTTAAAGAGATTTACACAGTTGATGTAGAAGGCAAAAGAAGTGGCATAAGATCATGGAGGCTGGACAGAATATCTTTTCATAATCAGTCCAATATTCTGAAAGGGATGTAGAGTTAACCAGGTATTTTTTATTACACTTTGTTGTGGACAAAAATTTGTTTTTAAAGAGATTTACACAGTTGATGTAGAAGGCAAAAGAAGTGGCATAGGATCATGGAGGCTGGACAATATATCTTTTCATAATTAGTCCAATATTCTAAAAGGGATGTAGAGTTAACCAGGTATTTTTCATTATACTTTGTTGTGGACAATAAATTGTTTTTAAAGAGATTTACTCAGTTGATGTAGAAGGCAAAAGAAGTGGCATAGGATCATGGAGGCTGGACAGAATATCTTTTCATAATCAGTCCAATATTCTAAAAGGGATGTAGAGTTAACCAGGTATTTTTTATTATACTTTGTTGTGGACAAAAATTTGTTTTTAAAAAGATTCACACAGTTGATGTAGAAGGCAAAAGAAGTGGCATAGGATCATGGAGTCTGGACAGAATATCTTTTCATAATCAGTCCAATATTCTGAAAGGGATGTAGAGTTAACCAGGTATTTTTTATTATACTTTGTTGTAGACAAAAAATTTGTTTTTAAAGAGATTTACACAGTTGATGTAGAAGGCAAAAGAAGTGGCATAGGATCATGGAGGCTGGACAGAATATCTTTTCATAATCAGTCCAATATTCTGAAAGGATTGTACAGTTAACCAGGTATTTTTTATTATACTTTGTTGTGGACAAAAATTTGTTTTTAAATAGATTTACACAGTTGATGTAGAAGGCAAAAGAAGTTGCATAGGATCATGGAGGCTGGACAGAATATCTTTTCATAATCAGTCCAATATTCTAAAAGGGATGTAGAGTTAACCAGGTATTTTTTATTACACTTTGTTGTGGACAAAAATTTGTTTTTAAAAAGATTTACACAGTTGATGTAAAAGGCAAAAGAAGTGGCATAGTATCATGGAGGCTGGACAGAATATCTTTTCATAATCAGTCCAATATTCTGAAAGGGATGTACAGTTAACCAACAATTTTTTATTATACTTTATTGTGGACAAAAATTTGTTTTTGAAGAGATTTACACAGTTGATGTAGAAGGCAAAAGAAGTGGCATAGGATCATGGAGGCTGAACAGAATATCTTTTCATAATCAGTCCAATATTCTGAAAGGGATGTACAGTTAACCAGGTATTTTTTATTATACTTTGTTGTGGACAAAAATCTGTTTTTAAAAAGATTTACACAGTTGATGTAGAAGGCAAAAGAAGTGGCATAGGATCATGGAGGCTGGACAGAATATCTTTTCATAATCAGTCCAATATTCTAAAAGGGATGTAGAGTTAACCAGGTATTTTTTATTATACTTTGTTGTGGACAAAAATCTGTTTTTAAAGAGATTTACACAGTTGATGTAGAAGGCAAAAGAAGTGGCATAAGATCATGGAGGCTGGACCGAATATCTTTTCATAATCAGTCCAATATTCTAAAAGGGATGTAGAGTTAACCAGGTATTTTTTATTATACTTTGTTGTGGACAAAAAATTTGTTTTTAAAGAGATTTACACAGTTGATGTAGAAGGCAAAAGAAGTGGCATAAGATCATGGAGGCTGGACAGAATATCTTTTCATAATCAGTCCAATATTCTAAAAGGGATGTAGAGTTAACCAGGTATTTTTTATTATACTTTGTTGTGGACAAAAATCTGTTTTTAAAAAGATTCACACAGTTGATGTAGAAGGCAAAAGAAGTGGCATAGGATCATGGAGTCTGGACAGAATATCTTTTCATAATCAGTCCAATATTCTGAAAGGATTGTACAGTTAACCAGGTATTTTTTATTATACTTTGTTGTGGACAATAATTTGTTTTTAAAGAGATTTATACAGTTGATGTGGAAGGCAAAAGAAGTGGCATAGGATCATGGAGGCTGGACAGAATATCTTTTCATAATCAGTCCAATATTCTGAAAGGGATGTAGAGTTAACCAGGTATTTTATATTATACTTTGTTGTGGAAAAAAAATTGTTTTTAAAGAGATTTATACAGTTGATGTAGAAGGCAAAAGAAGTGGCATAGGATCATGGAGACTGAACAGAATATCTTTTCATAATCAGTCCAATATTCTGAAAGGGATGTAGAGTTAACCAGGTATTTTTTATTATACTTTGTTGTGGACAAAAAATTTGTTTTTAAAGAGATTTATACAGTTGATGTAGAAGGCAAAAGAAGTGGCATAGGATCATGGAGACTGAACAGAATATCTTTTCATAATCAGTCCAATATTCTGAAAGGGATGTAGAGTTAACCAGGTATTTTTTATTATACTTTGTTGTGGACAAAAAATTTGTTTTTAAAGAGATTTACACAGTTGATGTAGAAGGCAAAAGAAGTGGCATAGGATCATGGAGACTGAACAGAATATCTTTTCATAATCAGTCCAATATTCTGAAAGGGATGTAGAGTTAACCAGGTATTTTTTATTATACTTTATTGTGGACAAAAATTTGTTTTTGAATAGATTTACACAGTTGATATACAAGGCAAAAGAAGTGGCATAGGATCATGGAGGCTGGACAGAATATCTTTTCATAATCAGTCCGATATTCTAAAAGGGATGTAGAGTTAACCAGGTATTTTTTATTATACTTTGTTGTGGACAAAAAATTTGTTTTTAAAGAGATTTACACAGTTGATGTAGAAGGCAAAAGAAGTGGCATAGTATCATGGAGGCTGGACAGAATATCTTTTCATAATCAGTCCAATATTCTGAAAGGGATGTACAGTTAACCAGGTATTTTTTATTATACTTCGTTGTGGACAAAAATCTGTTTTTAAAGAGATTTACACAGTTGATGTAGAAGGTAAAAGAAGTGGCATAGGATCATGGAGACTGAACAGAATATCTTTTCATAATCAGTCCAATATTCTAAAAGGGATGTAGAGTTAACCAGGTATTTTTTATTATACTTTGTTGTGGACAAAAAATTTGTTTTTAAAGAGATTTACACAGTTGATGTAGAAGGCAAAAGAAGTGGCATAGGATCATGGAGGCTGGACAGAATATCTTTTCATAATCAGTCTAATATTCTGAAAAGGATGTAGAGTTAACCAGGTATTTTTTATTATACTTTGTTGTGGACAAAAAATTTGTTTTTAAAGAGATTTACACAGTTGATGTAGAAGGCAAAAGAAGTGGCATAGGATCATGGAGGCTGGACAGAATATCTTTTCATAATCAGTCCAATATTCTGAAAGGGATGTAGAGTTAACCAGGTATTTTTTATTATACTTTGTTGTGGACAAAAAATTTGTTTTTAAAGAGATTTACACAGTTGATGTAGAAGGCAAAAGAAGTGGCATAGGATCATGGAGGCTGGACAGAATATCTTTTCATAATCAGTCCAATATTCTGAAAGGGATGTAGAGTTAACCAGGTATTTTTTATTATACTTTGTTGTGGACAAAAAATTTGTTTTTAAAGAGATTTACACAGTTGATGTAGAAGGCAAAAGAAGTGGCATAGGATCATGGAGGCTGGACAGAATATCTTTTCATAATCAGTCCAATATTCTGAAAGGATTGTACAGTTAACCAGGTATTTTTTATTATACTTTGTTGTGGACAAAAATTTGTTTTTAAATAGATTTACACAGTTGATGTAGAAGGCAAAAGAAGTGGCATAGTATCATGGAGGCTGGACAGAATATCTTTTCATAATCAGTCCAATATTCTGAAAGGGATGTAGAGTTAACCAGGTATTTTTTATTATACTTTGTTGTGGACAAAAAATTTGTTTTTAAAGAGATTTATACAGTTGATGTAGAAGGCAAAAGAAGTGGCATAGGATCATGGAGACTGAACAGAATATCTTTTCATAATCAGTCCAATATTCTGAAAGGGATGTAGAGTTAACCAGGTATTTTTTATTATACTTTGTTGTGGACAAAAAATTTGTTTTTAAAGAGATTTATACAGTTGATGTAGAAGGCAAAAGAAGTGGCATAGGATCATGGAGACTGAACAGAATATCTTTTCATAATCAGTCCAATATTCTGAAAGGGATGTAGAGTTAACCAGGTATTTTTTATTATACTTTGTTGTGGACAAAAAATTTGTTTTTAAAGAGATTTATACAGTTGATGTAGAAGGCAAAAGAAGTGGCATAGGATCATGGAGACTGAACAGAATATCTTTTCATAATCAGTCCAATATTCTGAAAGGGATGTAGAGTTAACCAGGTATTTTTTATTATACTTTGTTGTGGACAAAAAATTTGTTTTTAAAGAGATTTATACAGTTGATGTAGAAGGCAAAAGAAGTGGCATAGGATCATGGAGACTGAACAGAATATCTTTTCATAATCAGTCCAATATTCTAAAAGGGATGTAGAGTTAACCAGGTATTTTTTATTATACTTTGTTGTGGACAAAAATTTGTTTTTAAAAAGATTCACACAGTTGATGTAGAAGGCAAAAGAAGTGGCATAGGATCATGGAGTCTGGACAGAATATCTTTTCATAATCAGTCCAATATTCTGAAAGGGATGTAGAGTTAACCAGGTATTTTTTATTATACTTTGTTGTGGACAAAAAATTTGTTTTTAAAGAGATTTATACAGTTGATGTAGAAGGCAAAAGAAGTGGCATAGGATCATGGAGACTGAACAGAATATCTTTTCATAATCAGTCCAATATTCTGAAAGGGATGTAGAGTTAACCAGGTATTTTTTATTATACTTTGTTGTGGACAAAAAATTTGTTTTTAAAGAGATTTACACAGTTGATGTAGAAGGCAAAAGAAGTGGCATAGGATCATGGAGGCTGGACAGAATATCTTTTCATAATCAGTCCAATATTCTGAAAGGATTGTACAGTTAACCAGGTATTTTTTATTATACTTTGTTGTGGACAAAAATTTGTTTTTAAATAGATTTACACAGTTGATGTAGAAGGCAAAAGAAGTGGCATAGGATCATGGAGACTGAACAGAATATCTTTTCATAATCAGTCCAATATTCTAAAAGGGATGTAGAGTTAACCAGGTATTTTTTATTATACTTTGTTGTGGACAAAAATCTGTTTTTAAAAAGATTCACACAGTTGATGTAGAAGGCAAAAGAAGTGGCATAGGATCATGGAGTCTGGACAGAATATCTTTTCATAATCAGTCCAATATTCTGAAAGGGATGTAGAGTTAACCAGGTATTTTTTATTATACTTAGTTGTGGACAAAAAATTTGTTTTTAAAGAGATTTATACAGTTGATGTAGAAGGCAAAAGAAGTGGCATAGGATCATGGAGACTGAACAGAATATCTTTTCATAATCAGTCCAATATTCTGAAAGGGATGTAGAGTTAAACAGGTATTTTTTATTATACTTTGTTGTGGACAAAAAATTTGTTTTTAAAGAGATTTATACAGTTGATGTAGAAGGCAAAAGAAGTGGCATAGGATCATGGAGACTGAACAGAATATCTTTTCATAATCAGTCCAATATTCTGAAAGGGATGTAGAGTTAACCAGGTATTTTTTATTATACTTTGTTGTGGACAAAAAATTTGTTTTTAAAGAGATTTATACAGTTGATGTAGAAGGCAAAAGAAGTGGCATAGGATCATGGAGACTGAACAGAATATCTTTTCATAATCAGTCCAATATTCTGAAAGGGATGTAGAGTTAACCAGGTATTTTTTATTATACTTTGTTGTGGACAAAAAATTTGTTTTTAAAGAGATTTACACAGTTGATGTAGAAGGCAAAAGAAGTGGCATAGGATCATGGAGACTGAACAGAATATCTTTTCATAATCAGTCCAATATTCTGAAAGGGATGTAGAGTTAACCAGGTATTTTTTATTATACTTTATTGTGGACAAAAATTTGTTTTTGAATAGATTTACACAGTTGATATACAAGGCAAAAGAAGTGGCATAGGATCATGGAGGCTGGACAGAATATCTTTTCATAATCAGTCCAATATTCTGAAAGGATTGTACAGTTAACCAGGTATTTTTTATTACACTTTGTTTTGGACAAAAATCTGTTTTTAAAGAGATTTACTCAGTTGATGTAGAAGGCAAAAGAAGTGGCATAGGATCATGGAGGCTGGACAGAATATCTTTTCATAATCAGTCCAATATTCTAAAAGGGATGTAGAGTTAACCAGGTATTTTTTATTATACTTTGTTTTGGACAAAAATCTGTTTTTAAAGAGATTTACACAGTTGATGTAGAAGGCAAAAAAGTGGCATAGGATCATGGAGGCTGGACAGAATATCTTTTCATAATCAGTCCAATATTCTAAAAGGGATGTAGAGTTAACCAGGTATTTTTTATTATACTTTGTTGTGGACAAAAATTTGTTTTTAAAGAGATTTACACAGTTGATGTAGAAGGCAAAAAAAGTGGCATAGTATCATGGAGGCTGGACAGAATATCTTTTCATAATTAGTCCAATATTCTAAAAGGGATGTACAGTTAACCAGGTATTTTTTATTATACTTTGTTTTGGACAAAAATTTGTTTTTAAAGAGATTTACACAGTTGATGTAGAAGGCAAAAGAAGTGGCATAGTATCATGGAGGCTGGACAGAATATCTTCTCATAATCAGTCCAATATTCTTAAAGGGATGTAGAGTTAACCAGGTATTTTTTATTATACTTTGTTGTGGACAAAAATTTGTTTTTAAAGAGATTTACACAGTTGATGTAGAAGGCAAAAGAAGTGGCATAGGATCATGGAGGCTGGACAGAATATCTTTTCATAATCAGTCCAATATTCTGAAAGGGATGTACAGTTAACCAGGTATTTTTTATTATACTTTGTTGTGGACAAAAATTTGTTTTTAAAGAGATTTACACAGTTGATGTAGAAGGCAAAAGAAGTGGCATAGTATCATGGAGGCTGGACAGAATATCTTTTCATAATCAGTCCAATATTCTTAAAGGGATGTAGAGTTAACCAGGTATTTTTTATTATACTTTGTTGTGGACAAAAATTTGTTTTTAAAGAGATTTACACAGTTGATGTAGAAGGCAAAAGAAGTGGCATAGTATCATGGAGGCTGGACAGAATATCTTTTCATAATCAGTCCAATATTCTTAAAGGGATGTAGAGTTAACCAGGTATTTTTTATTATACTTTGTTTTGGACAAAAATTTGTTTTTAAAGAGATTTACACAGTTGATGTAGAAGGCAAAAGAAGTGGCATAGGATCATGGAGGCTGGACAGAATATCTTTTCATAATCAGTCCAATATTCTTAAAGGGATGTAGAGTTAACCAACAATTTTTTATTATACTTTGTTGTGGACAAAAATTTGTTTTTAAAGAGATTTACACAGTTGATGTAGAAGGCAAAAGAAGTGGCATAGGATCATGGAGGCAGGACAGAATATCTTTTTATAATCAGTCCAATATTCTGAAAGGGATGTACAGTTAACCAGGTATTTTTTATTATACTTTGTTGTGGACAAAAATTTGTTTTTAAAGAGATTTACACAGTTGATGTAGAAGGCAAAAGAAGTGGCATAGTATCATGGAGGCTGGACAGAATATCTTTTCATAATCAGTCCAATATTCTTAAAGGGATGTAGAGTTAACCAACAATTTTTTATTATACTTTGTTTTGGACAAAAAATTTGTTTTTAAAGAGATTTACACAGTTGATGTAGAAGGCAAAAGAAGTGGCATAGGATCATGGAGGCTGGACAGAATATCTTTTCATAATCAGTCCAATATTCTGAAAGGGATGTACAGTTAACCAGGTATTTTTTATTATACTTTGTTGTGGACAAAAATTTGTTTTTAAAGAGATTTACACAGTTGATGTAGAAGGCAAAAGAAGTGGCATAGGATCATGGAGGCTGGACAGAATATCTTTTCATAATCAGTCCAATATTCTTAAAGGGATGTAGAGTTAACCAACAATTTTTTATTATACTTTGTTGTGGACAAAAATTTGTTTTTAAAGAGATTTACACAGTTGATGTAGAAGGCAAAAGAAGTGGCATAGGATCATGGAGGCAGGACAGAATATCTTTTTATAATCAGTCCAATATTCTGAAAGGGATGTACAGTTAACCAGGTATTTTTTATTATACTTTGTTGTGGACAAAAATTTGTTTTTAAAGAGATTTACACAGTTGATGTAGAAGGCAAAAGAAGTGGCATAGTATCATGGAGGCTGGACAGAATATCTTTTCATAATCAGTCCAATATTCTTAAAGGGATGTAGAGTTAACCAACAATTTTTTATTATACTTTGTTTTGGACAAAAAATTTGTTTTTAAAGAGATTTACACAGTTGATGTAGAAGGCAAAAGAAGTGGCATAGGATCATGGAGGCTGGACAGAATATCTTTTCATAATCAGTCCAATATTCTGAAAGGGATGTACAGTTAACCAGGTATTTTTTATTATACTTTGTTGTGGACAAAAATTTGTTTTTAAAGAGATTTACACAGTTGATGTAGAAGGCAAAAGAAGTGGCATAGGATCATGGAGGCTGGACAGAATATCTTTTCATAATCAGTCCAATATTCTGAAAGGGATGTACAGTTAACCAGGTATTTTTTATTATACTTTGTTGTGGACAAAAATTTGTTTTTAAAGAGATTTACACAGTTGATGTAGAAGGCAAAAGAAGTGGCATAGGATCATGGAGGCTGGACAGAATATCTTTTCATAATCAGTCCAATATTCTGAAAGGGATGTACAGTTAACCAGGTATTTTTTATTATACTTTGTTTTGGACAAAAATTTGTTTTTAAAGAGATTTACACAGTTGATGTAGAAGGCAAAAGAAGTGGCATAGGATCATGGAGGCTGGACAGAATATCTTTTCATAATCAGTCCAATATTCTGAAAGGGATGTACAGTTAACCAGGTATTTTTTATTATACTTTGTTTTGGACAAAAATTTGTTTTTAAAGAGATTTACACAGTTGATGTAGAAGGCAAAAGAAGTGGCATAGGATCATGGAGGCTGGACAGAATATCTTTTCATAATCAGTCCAATATTCTGAAAGGGATGTACAGTTAACCAGGTATTTTTTATTATACTTTGTTTTGGACAAAAATTTGTTTTTAAAGAGATTTACACAGTTGATGTAGAAGGCAAAAGAAGTGGCATAGGATCATGGAGGCTGGACAGAATATCTTTTCATAATCAGTCCAATATTCTGAAAGGGATGTACAGTTAACCAGGTATTTTTTATTATACTTTGTTGTGGACAAAAATTTGTTTTTAAAGAGATTTACACAGTTGATGTAGAAGGCAAAAGAAGTGGCATAGGATCATGGAGGCTGGACAGAATATCTTTTCATAATCAGTCCAATATTCTTAAAGGGATGTAGAGTTAACCAGGTATTTTTTATTATACTTTGTTGTGGACAAAAATTTGTTTTTAAAGAGATTTACACAGTTGATGTAGAAGGCAAAAGAAGTGGCATAGTATCATGGAGGCTGGACAGAATATCTTTTCATAATCAGTCCAATATTCTTAAAGGGATGTAGAGTTAACCAACAATTTTTTATTATACTTTGTTTTGGACAAAAATTTGTTTTTAAAGAGATTTACACAGTTGATGTACAAGGCAAAAGAAGTGGCATAGGATCATGGAGGCTGGACAGAATATCTTTTCATAATCAGTCCAATATTCTTAAAGGGATGTAGAGTTAACCAACAATTTTTTATTATACTTTGTTGTGGACAAAAATTTGTTTTTAAAGAGATTTACACAGTTGATGTAGAAGGCAAAAGAAGTGGCATAGGATCATGGAGGCTGGACAGAATATCTTTTTATAATCAGTCCAATATTCTAAAAGGGATGTAGAGTTAACCAGGTATTTTTTATTATACTTTGTTTTGGACAAAAATTTGTTATTGAAGAGATTTACACAGTTGATGTAGAAGGCAAAAGAAGTGGCATAGTATCATGGAGGCTGGACAGAATATCTTTTCATAATCAGTCCAATATTCTTAAAGGGATGTAGAGTTAACCAACAATTTTTTATTATACTTTGTTGTGGACAAAAATTTGTTTTTAAAGAGATTTACACAGTTGATGTAGAAGGCAAAAGAAGTGGTATAGGATCATGGAGGCTGGACAGAATATCTTTTTATAATCAGTCCAATATTCTAAAAGGGATGTAGAGTTAACCAGGTATTTTTTATTATACTTTGTTTTGGACAAAAATTTGTTTTTAAAGAGATTTACACAGTTGATGTAGAAGGCAAAAGAAGTGGCATAGGATCATGGAGGCTGGACAATATATCTTTTCATAATCAGTCCAATATTCTAAAAGGGATGTAGAGTTAACCAGGTATTTTTTATTATACTTTGTTTTGGACAAAAATCTGTTTTTAAAGAGATTTACACAGTTGATGTAGAAGGCAAAAGAAGTGGCATAGGATCATGGAGGCTGGACAGAATATCTTTTCATAATCAGTCCAATATTCTAAAAGGGATGTAGAGTTAACAATGTATTTTTTATTATACTTTGTTTTGGACAAAAATCTGTTTTTAAAGAGATTTACACAGTTGATGTACAAGGCAAAAGAAGTGGCATAGGATCATGGAGGCTGGACAGAATATCTTTTCATAATCAGTCCAATATTCTAAAAGGGATGTAGAGTTAACCAGGTATTTTTTATTATACTTTGTTTTGGACAAAAATCTGTTTTTAAAGAGATTTACACAGTTGATGTAGAAGGCAAAAGAAGTGGCATAGGATCATGGAGGCTGGACAGAATATCTTTTTATAATCAGTCCAATATTCTAAAAGGGATGTAGAGTTAACCAGGTATTTTTCATTATACTTTGTTCGGGACAAAAATTTGTTATTGAAAAGATTTACACAGTTGATGTAGAAGGCAAAAGAAGTGGCATAGGATCATGGAGGCTGGACAGAATATCTTTTCATAATCAGTCCAATATTCTAAAAGGGATGTAGAGTTAACCAGGTATTTTTTATTATACTTTGTTGTGGACAAAAATTTGTTTTTAAAGAGATTTACACAGTTGATGTAGAAGGCAAAAGAAGTGGCATAGGATCATGGAGGCTGGACAGAATATCTTTTCATAATCAGTCCAATATTCTAAAAAGGATGTACAGTTAACCAAGAATTTTTTATTTTACTTTGTTGAGGACAAAAATCGTTTTTGAAGAGATTTACACAGTTGATGTAGAAGGCAAAAGAAGTGGATAAGGATCATGGAGGCTGGACAATATATCTTTTCATAATCAGTCCAATATTCTAAAAGGGATGTAGAGTTAACCAGGTATTTTTTATTATACTTTGTTGTGGACAAAAATTTGTTTTTAAAGAGATTTACACAGTTGATGTAAAAGGCAAAAGAAGTGGCATAGGATCATGTAGGCTGGACAGAATATCTTTTCATAATCAGTCCAATATTCTAAAAGGGATGTAGAGTTAACCAGGTATTTTTTATTATACTTTGTTGTGGACAAAAATTTGTTTTTAAAGAGATTTACACAGTTGATGTAAAAGGCAAAAGAAGTGGCATAGGATCATGTACGCTGGACAGAATATCTTTTCATAATCAGTCCAATATTCTAAAAGGGATGTAGAGTTAACCAGGTATTTTTTATTATACTTTATTGTGGACAAAAATTTGTTTTTAAAGAGATTTACACAGTTGATGTAAAAGGCAAAAGAAGTGGCATAGGATCATGTAGGCTGGACAGAATATCTTTTCATAATCAGTCCAATATTCTAAAAGGGATGTAGAGTTAACCAGGTATTTTTTATTATACTTTGTTGTGGACAAAAAATTTGTTTTTAAAGAGATTTATACAGTTGATGTAGAAGGCAAAAGAAGTGGCATAGGATCATGGAGACTGAACAGAATATCTTTTCATAATCAGTCCAATATTCTGAAAGGGATGTAGAGTTAACCAGGTATTTTTTATTATACTTTGTTGTGGACGAAAATCTGTTTTTAAAGAGATTTACACAGTTGATGTAGAAGGCAAAAGAAGTTGGTAGGATCATGGAGGCTGGACAGAATATCTTTCATAATCAGTCCAATATTCTGGAAGGGATATACAGTTAACCAGGTATTTTATTATACTTAGTTAGGGACAAAAATTTGTTTGTAAAGAGATTTACACAGTTGATGTAGAAGGCAAAAGAAGTGGTATAGGATCATGGAGGCTGGACAGAATATCTTTTCATAATCAGTCCAATTTTTTGAAAGGATTGTACAGTTAACCAGGTATTTTTTATTATACTTTGTTGTGGACAAAAATTTGTTTTTAAAGAGATTTACACAGTTGATGTAGAAGGCAAAAGAAGTGGCATAGGATCATGGAGGCTGGACAGAATATCTTTTCATAATCAGTCCAATATTCTGAAAGGGATGTACAGTTAACCAGGTATTTTTTATTATACTTTGTTGTGGACAAAAATTTGTTTTTAAAGAGATTTACACAGTTGATGTAGAAGGCAAAAGAAGTGGCATAGGATCATGGAGCCTGGACAGAATATCTTTTCATAATCAGTCCAATATTCTAAAAGGGATGTAGAGTTAACCAGGTATTTTTCATTATACTTTGTTGTGGACAATAAATTGTTTTTAAAGAGATTTACACAGTTGATGTAGAAGGCAAAAGAAGTGGCATAGGATCATGGAGGCTGGACAGAATATCTTTTCATAATCAGTCCAATATTCTAAAAGGGATGTACAGTTAACCAGGTATTTTTTATTACACTTTGTTGTGGACAAAAATTTGTTTTTAAAGAGATTTACACAGTTGATGTAGAAGGCAAAAGAAGTGGCATAGGATCATGGAGGCTGGACAATATATCTTTTCATAATCAGTCCAATATTCTAAAAGGGATGTACAGTTAACCAGGCATTTTTTATTATACTTTGTTGTGGACAAAAATTTGTTTTTAAAGAGATTTACACAGTTGATGTAGAAGGCAAAAGAAGTGGCATAGGATCATGGAGACTGAACAGAATACCTTTTCATAATCAGTCCAATATTCTAAAAGGGATGTAGAGTTGACCAGGTATTTTTTATTATACTTTGTTTTGGAAAAAATTTGTTTTTAAAGAGATTTACACAGTTGATGTAGAAGGCAAAAGAAGTGGCATAGGATCATGGAGGCTGGACAGAATATCTTTTCATAATCAGTCCAATATTCTGAAAGGGATGTACAGTTAACCAGGTATTTTTTATTATACTTTGTTGTGGACAAAATTTTTTTTTTAAAGAGATTTACACAGTTGATGTAGAAGGC
Source organism: Thysanoteuthis rhombus (assembly GCA_963457665.1). Lineage (NCBI taxonomy): Eukaryota > Metazoa > Mollusca > Cephalopoda > Oegopsida > Thysanoteuthidae > Thysanoteuthis > Thysanoteuthis major. The sequence continues at coordinate 31,600,994 of OY735230.1, forward strand.
AAAAGAAGTGGCATAGGATCATGGAGGCTGGACAGAATATCTTTTCATAATCAATCCAATTTTTTGAAAGGATTGTACAGTTAACCAGGTATTTTTTATTATACTTTGTTGTGGATAAAAATTTGTTTTTAAAGAGATTTACACAGTTGATGTAGAAGGCAAAAGAAGTGGCATAGGATCATGGAGGCTGGACAGAATTTCTTTTCATAATCAGTCCAATATTCTGAAAGGGATGTAGAGTTAACCAGGTATTTTTTATTATACTTTGTTGTGGACAAAAAATTTGTTTTTAAAGAGATATACACAGTTGATGTAGAAGGCAAAAGAAGTGGCATAGGATCATGGAGGCTGGACAATATATCTTTTCATAATCAGTCCAATATTCTAAAAGCGATGTACAGTTAACCAGGTATTTTTCATTATACTTTGTTGTGGACAAATAATTTGTTTTTAAAGAGATTCACACAGTTGATGTAGAAGGCAAAAGAAGTGGCATAGGATCATGGAGGCTGGACAGAATATCTTTTCATAATCAGTCCAATATTCTGAAAGGATTGTACAGTTAACCAGGTATTTTTTATTATACTTTGTAGTGGACAAAAATTTGTTTTTGAAGAGATTTACACAGTTGATGTAGAAGGCAAAAGAAGTGGCATAGGATCATGGAGGCTGGACAGAATATCTTTTCATAATCAGTCCAATATTCTGAAAGGGATGTAGAGTTAACCAGGTATTTTTTATTATACTTTGTTGTGGACAAAAAATTTGTTTTTAAAGAGATTTACACAGTTGATGTAGAAGGCAAAAGAAGTGGCATAGGATCATGGAGGCTGGACAGAATATCTTTTCATAATCAGTCCAATATTGTGAAAGGATTGTACAGTTAGCCAGGTATTTTTTATTATACTTTGTTGTGGACAAAAATTTGTTTTTAAAGAGATTTACACAGTTGATGTAGAAGGCAACAGAAGTGGCATAGGATCATGGAGGCTGGACAGAATATCTTTTCATAATCAGTCCAATATTCTGAAAGGGATGTAGAGTTAACCAGGTATTTTTTATTATACTTTGTTGTGGACAAAAAATTTGTTTTTAAAGAGATTTACACAGTTGATGTAGAAGGCAAAAGAAGTGGCATAGGATCATGGAGGCTGGACAGAATATCTTTTCATAATCAGTCCAATATTGTGAAAGGGTTGTACAGTTAACCAGGTATTTTTTATTATACTTTGTTGTGGACAAAAATTTGTTTTTAAAGAGATTTACACAGTTGATGTAGAAGGCAAAAGAAGTGGCATAGGATCATGGAGGCTGGACAGAATATCTTTTCATAATCAGTCCAATATTCTGAAAGGGATGTACAGTTAACCAGGTATTTTTTATTATACTTTGTTGTGGACAAAAATTTTTTTTTAAAGAGATTTACACAGTTGATGTAGAAGGCAAAAGAAGTGGCATAGGATCATGGAGGCTGGACAGAATATCTTTTCATAATCAATCCAATTTTTTGAAAGGATTGTACAGTTAACCAGGTATTTTTTATTATACTTTGTTGTGGATAAAAATTTGTTTTTAAAGAGATTTACACAGTTGATGTAGAAGGCAAAAGAAGTGGCATAGGATCATGGAGGCTGGACAGAATATCTTTTCATAATCAGTCCAATATTCTGAAGGGGATGTAGAGTTAACCAAGTATTTTTTATTATACTTTGTTGTGGACAATAATTTGTTTTTTAAGAGATTCACACAGTTGATGTAGAAGGCAAAAGATGTGGCATAGGATCATGGAGGCTGGACAGAATATCTTTTCATAATCAGTCCAATATTCTGAAAGGATTGTACGGTTAACCAGGTATTTTTTATTATACTTTGTTGTGGACAATAATTTGTTTTTAAAGAGATTTACACAGTTGATGTAGAAGGCAAAAGAAGTGGCATAGGATCATGGAGGCTGGACAGAATATCTTTTCATAATCAGTCCAATATTCTGAAAGGGATGTAGAGTTAACCAGGTATTTTTTATTATACTTTGTTGTGGACAAAAAATTTGTTTTTAAAGAGATTTACACAGTTGATGTAGAAGGTAAAAGAAGTGGCATAGGATCATGGAGGCTGGACAGAATATCTTTTCATAATCAGTCCAATATTGTGAAAGGATTGTACAGTTAACCAGGTATTTTTTATTATACTTTGTTGTGGACAAAAATTTGTTTTTAAAGAGATTTACACAGTTGATGTAGAAGGCAAAAAAGGTGGCATAGGATCATGGAGGCTGGACAGAATATCTTTTCATAATCAGTCCAATATTCTGAAAGGGATGTAGAGTTAACCAGGTATTTTTTATTATACTTTGTTGTGGACAAAAAATTTGTTTTTAAAGAGATTTACACAGTTGATGTAGAAGGCAAAAGAAGTGGCATAGGATCATGGAGGCTGGACAATATATCTTTTCATAATCAGTCCAATATTCTAAAAGGGATGTAGAGTTAACCAAGTATTTTTCATTATACTTTGTTGTGGACGATAATTTGTTTTTAAAGTGATTTACACAGTTGATGTAGAAGGCAAAAGAAGTGGCATAGGATCATGGAGGCTGGACAGAATATCTTTTCATAATCAGTCCAATATTCTAAAAGGGATGTAGAGTTAACCAGGTATTTTTTATTATACTTTGTTGTGGACAATAATTTGTTTTTAAAGAGATTTACACAGTTGATGTAGAAGGCAAAAGAAGTGGCATAGGATCATGGAGGCTGGACAATATATCTTTTCATAATCAGTCCAATATTCTGAAAGGGATGTAGAGTTAACCAGGTATTTTTTATTATACTTTGTTGTGGACAAAAAATTTGTTTTTAAAGAGATTTACACTGTTGATGTAGAAGGCAAAAGAAGTGGCATAGGATCATGGAGGCTGGACAGAATATCTTTTCATAATCAGTCCAATATTCTAAAAGGGATGTAGAGTTAACCAGGTATTTTTTATTATACTTTGTTGTGGACAAAAATTTGTTTTTAAAGAGATTTACACAGTTGATGTAGAAGGCAAAAGAAGTGGCATAGGATCATGGAGGCTAGACAGAATAACTTTTCATAATCAGTCCAATATTCTAAAAGGGATGTACAGTTAACCAGGTATTTTTTATTATGCTTTGTTGTGGACGATAATTTGTTTTCAAAGAGATTTACACAGTTGATGTAGAAGGCAAAAGAAGTGGCATACGATCATGGAGGCTGGACAATATATCTTCTCATAATCAGTCCAATATTCTAAAAGGGATGTAGAGTTAACCAGGTATTTTTTATTATACTTTGTTGTGGACAAAAATTTGTTTTTAAAGAGATTTACACAGTTGATGTAGAAGGCAAAAGAAGTGGCATAGGATCATGGAGGCTGGACAGAATATCTTTTCATAATCAGTCCAATATTGTGAAAGGATTGTACAGTTAACCAGGTATTTTTTATTTTACTTTGTTGAGGACAAAAATCGTTTTTGAAGAGATTTACACAGTTGATGTAGAAGGCAAAAGAAGTGGCATAGGATCATGGAGGCTGGACAGAATATCTTTTCATAATCAGTCCAATATTCTAAAAGGGATGTACAGTTAACCAGGTATTTTTTATTATACTTTGTTGTGGACAAAAATTTGTTTTTAAAGAGATTTACACAGTTGATGTCGAGGGCAAAAGAAGTGGCATAGGATCAGGAAGGCTGGACAATATATCTTTTCATGATCAGTCCAATATTCTGAAAGGGATGTAGAGTTAACCAGGTATTTTTTATTATACTTTGTTGTGGACAAAAATTTGTTTTTAAAGATATTTACACAGTTGATGTAGAAGGCAAAAGAAGTGGCATAGGATCATGGAGACTGAACAGAATATCTTTTCATAATCAGTCCAATATTCTAAAAGGGATGTAGAGTTAACCCGGTATTTTTTATTATACTTTGTTGTGGACAATAATTTGTTTTTAAAGAGATTTACACAGTTGATGTAGAAGGCAAAAGAAGTGGCATAGGATCATGGAGGCTGGACAGAATATCTTTTCATAATCAGTCCAATATTCTAAAAGGGATGTACAGTTAACCAGGTATTTTTCAATATACTTTGTTGTGGACAATAATTTGTTTTTAAAGAGATTCACACAGTTGATGTAGAAGGCAAAAGAAGTGGCATAGGATCATGGAGGCTGGACAGAATATCTTTTCATAATCAGTCCAATATTGTGAAAGGGTTGTACAGTTAACCAGGTATTTTTTATTATACTTTGTTGTGGACAAAAATTTGTTTTTAAAGAGATTTACACAGTTGATGTAGAAGGCAAAAGAAGTGGCATAGGATCATGGAGGCTGGACAGAATATCTTTTCATAATCAGTCCAATATTCTAAAAGGGATGTAGAGTTAACCAGGTATTTTTCATTATACTTTGTTGTGGACAAAAATTTGTTTTTAAAGAGATTTACACAGTTGATGTAGAAGGCAAAAGAAGTGGCATAGGATCATGGAGGCTGGACAAAATATCTTTTCATAATCAGTCCAATATTCTGAAAGGGATGTACAGTTAACTAGGTATTTTTTATTATACTTTGTTGTGGACGAAAATCTGTTTTTAAAGAGATTTACACAGTTGATGTAGAAGGCAAAAGAAGTTGGTAGGATCATGGAGGCTGGACAGAATATCTTTCATAATCAGTCCAATATTCTGAAAGGGATATACAGTTAACCAGGTATTTTTTATTATACTTTGTTAGGGACAAAAATTTTTTTTTAAAGAGATTTACACAGTTGATGTAGAAGGCAAAAGAAGTGGCATAGGATCATGGAGGCTGGACAGAATATCTTTTCATAATCAGTCCAATTTTTTGAAAGGATTGTACAGTTAACCAGGTATTTTTTATTATACTTTGTTGTGGACAAAAATTTGTTTTTAAAGAGATTTACACAGTTGATGTAGAAGGCAAAAGAAGTGGCATAAGATCATGGAGGCTGGACAGAATATCTTTTCATAATCAGTCCAATATTCTAAAAGGGATGTACAGTTAACCAGGTATTTTTTATTATACTTTGTTGTGGACAAAAATTTGTTTTTAAAGAGATTTACACAGTTGATGTAGAAGGCAAAAGAAGTGGCATAGGATCATGGAGGCTGGACAGAATATCTTTTCATAATCAGTCCAATATTCTAAAAGGGATGTACAGTTAACCAGGTATTTTTCATTATACTTTGTTGTGGACAAAAATTTGTTTTTAAAGAGATTTACACAGTTGATGTAGAAGGCAAAAGAAGTGGCATAGGATCATGGAGGCTGGACAGAATATCTTTTCATAATCAGTCCAATATTCTAAAAGGGATGTACAGTTAACCAGGTATTTTTTATTATACTTTGTTGTGGACAAAAATTTGTTTTTAAAGAGATTTACACAGTTGATGTAGAAGGCAAAAGAAGTGGCATAGGATCATGGAGGCTGGAGAGAGGATCTTTCCATAATCAGTCCAATATTCTAAAACGGATGTAGAGTTAACCAGGTATTTTTTATTATACTTTGTTGTGGACAAAAATTTGTTTTTAAAGAGATTTACACAGTTGATGTAGAAGGCAAAAGAAGTGGCATAGGATCATGGAGGCTGGACAATATATCTTTTCATAATCAGTCCAATATTCTGAAAGGGATGTACAGTTGACCAAGAATTTTCTATTATACTTTGTTGTGGACAAAAATTTGTTTTTAAAGAGATTTACACAGTTGATGTAGAAGGCAAAAGAAGTGGCATACGATCATGGAGGCTGGACAGAATATCTTTTCATAATCAGTTCAATAGTGTGAAAGGGTTGTACAGTTAACCAAGTATTTTTTATTATACTTTGTTGTGGACAAAAATTTGTTTTTAAAAAATTTAAACAGTTGATGTAGAAAGGAAAAGAAGTGGCATAGGATCATGGAGGCTGGACAAAATATCTTTTCATAATCATTCCAATATTCTGAAAGGGATGTAGAGTTAACCAGGTATTTTTTATTATACTTTGTTGTGGACAAAAATTTGTTTCTGAAGAGATTTACACAGTTGATGTAGAAGGCAAAAGAAGTGGCATAGGATCATGGAGGCTGGACAGAATATCTTTCCATAATCAGTCCAATATTCTAAAACGGATGTAGAGTTAACCAGGTATTTTTTATTATACTTTGTTGTGGACAAAAATTTGTTTTTAAAGAGATTTACACAGTTGATGTAGAAGGCAAAAGAAGTGGCATAGGATCATGGAGGCTGGACAGAATATCTTTCCATAATCAGTCCAATATTCTAAAACGGATGTAGAGTTAACCAGGTATTTTTTATTATACTTTGTTGTGGACAAAAATTTGTTTTCGAAGAGATTTACACAGTTGATGTAGAAGGCAAAAGAAGTGGCATAGGATCATGGAGGCTGGACAGAATATCTTTTCATAATCAGTCCAATATTCTGAAAGGGATGTAGAGTTAACCAGGTATTTTTTATTATACTTTGTTGTGGACAAAAATTTGTTTTTAAAGAGATTTACACAGTTGATGTAGAAGGCAAAAGAAGTGGCATAAGATCATGGAGGCTGGACAGAATATCTCTTCATAATCAGTCCTATATTCTAAAAGGGATGTAGAGTTAACCAGGCATTTTTTATTATACTTTGTTGTGGACAATAATTTGTTTTTAAAGAGATTTACACAGTTGATGTAGAAGGCGAAAGAAGTGGCATAGGATCATGGAGGCTGGACAGAATATCTTTTCATAATCAGTCCAATATTCTAAAAGGGATGTAGAGTTAACCAGGTATTTTTTATTATACTTTGTTGTGGACAAAAATTTGTTTTTAAAGAGATTTACACAGTTGATGTAGAAGGCAAAAGAAGTGGCATAGGATCATGGAGGCTGGACAGAATATCTTTTCATAATCAGTCCAATATTCTAAAAGGGATGTACAGTTAACCAGCTATTTTTCATTATACTTTGTTGTGGACAAAAATTTGTTTTTAAAGAGATTTACACGGTTGATGTAGAAGGCAAAAGAAGTGGCATAGGATCATGGAGGCTGGACAGAATATCTTTTCATAATCAGTCCAATATTCTGAAAGGGATATAGAGTTAACCAGGTATTTTTTATTATACTTTGTTGTGGACAAAAATTTTTTTTTAAGGAGATTTACACAGTTGATATAGAAGGTAAAAGAAGTGGCATAGGATCATGGAGGCTGGACAGAGTATCTTTTCATAATCAGTCCAATATTGTGAAAAGGTTGTACAGTTAACCAGGTATTTTTTATTATACTTTGTTGTGGACAAAAATTTGTTTTTAAAGAGATTTACACAGTTGATGTAGAAATTAAAAGAAGTGGCATAGGATCATGGAGGCTGGACAGAATATCTTTTCATAATCAGTCCAATATTCTGAAAAGGATGTAGAGTTAACCAGGTATTGTTTATTATACTTTGTTGTGGACAAAAATTTGTTTTTAAAGAGATTTACACAGTTGATGTAGAAGGCAAAAGAAGTGGCATGGGATCATGGAGGCTGGACAGAATATCTTTTCATAATCAGTCCAATATTCTAAAAGGGATGTACAGTTAACCAGGTATTTTTTATAATACTTTGTAGTGGACAAAAATTTGTTTTTAAAGAGATTCACACGGTTGATGTACAAGGCAAAAGAAGTGGCATAGGATCATGGAGGCTGGACAGAATATCTTTTCATAATCAGTCCAATATTCTAAAAGAGATGTACAGTTAACCAGGTATCTTTTATTATACTTTGTTGTGGACAAAAATTTGTTTTTTAAAGAGATTTACACAGTTGATGTAGACGGCAAAAGAAGTGGCATAGAATCATGGCGGCTGGACATAATATCTTTTCATAATCAGTCCAATATTCTAAAATGGATGTAGAGTTAACCAGGTATTTTTTATTATACTTTGTTGTGGACAAAAATTTGTTTTTTAAAGAGATTTACACAGTTGATGTAGAAGGCAAAAGAAGTGGCATAGGATCATGGAGGCTGGACAGAATATCTTTTCATAATCAGTCCAATATTCTAAAACGGATGTAGAGTTAACCAGGTATTTTTTATTATACTTTGTTGTGGACAAAAATTTGTTTTTAAAGAGATTCACACAGTTGATGTAGGAGGCAACAGAAGTGGCATAGGATCATGGAGGCTGGACAGAATATCTTTTCATAATCAGTCCAATATTCTAAAAGGGATGTAGAGTTAACCAGGTATTTTTTATAATACTTTGTTGTGGACAAAAATTTGTTTTTTAAAGAGATTTACACAGTTGATGTAGAAGGCAAAAGAAGTGGCTTAGGATCATGGAGGCTGGACAGAATATCTTTTCATAATCAGTCCAATATTCTAAAACGGATGTAGAGTTAACCAGGTATTTTTTATTATACATTGTTGTGGACAAAAGTTTGTTTTTAAAGAGATTTACACAGTTGATGTAGAAGGCAAAAGAAGTGGCATAGGATCATGGAGGCTGGACAGAATATCTTTTCTTAATCAGTCCAATATTCTAAAAGGGATGTACAGTTAACCAGGTATTTTTTATTATACTTTGTTGTGGACAAAAATTTGTTTTTAAAAGATTTACACAGTTAATGTAGAAAGCAAAAGAAGTGGCATACGATCTTGGAGGCTGGACAGAATATCTTTTCTTAATCAGTCCAATATTCTAAAAGGGATGTAGAGTTAACCAGGTATTTTTTATAATACTTTGTTGTGGACAAAAATTTGTTTTTGAAGAGATTCACACAGTTGATGTAGAAGGCAAAAGAAGTGGCATAGGATCATGGAGGCTGGACAGAATATCTTTTCATAATCAGTCCAATATTCTAAAAGAGATATACAGTTAACCAGGTATTTTTTATTATACTTTGTTGTGGACAAAAATTCGTTTTTTAAAGAGATGTACACAGTTGATGTAGAAGGCAAAAGAAGTGGCATAGGATCATGGAGGCTGGACAGAATATCTTTTCATAATCAGTCCAATATTTTGAAATGGATGTACAGTCAACCAGGTATTTTTTATTATACTTTGTTGTGGACAAAAATTTGTTTTTGAAAGAGATTTACACAGTTGATGTAGGAGGCAAAAGAAGTGGCATAGGATCATGGAGGCTGGACAGAATATCTTTTCATAATCAGTCCAATATTCTAAAAGGGATGTACAGTTAACCAGGTATTTTTTATTATACTTTGTTGTGGACAAAAATTTCTTTTTGAAGAGATTCACACAGTTGATGTAGAAGGCAAAAGAAGTGGCATACGATCATGGAGGCTGGACAGAATATCTTTTCATAATCAATCCAATATTCTAAAAGAGATGTACAGTTAACCAGGTATTTTTTATTATACTTTGTTGTGGACAAAAATTTGTTTTTTAAAGAGATTTACACAGTTGATGTAGAAGGCAAAAGAAGTGGCATAGGATCATAGAGGCTGGACATAATATCTTTTCATAATCAGTCCAATATTCTAAAACGGATATAGAGTTAACCAGGTATTTTTTATTATACTTTGTTGTGGACAAAAATTTGTTTTTAAAGAGATTTACACAGTTGATGTAGAAGGCAAAAGAAGTGGCATAGGATCATGGAGGCTGGACAGAATATCTTTTCATAATCAGTCCAATATTCTAAAAGGGATGTACAGTTAACCAGGTATTTTTTATTATACTTTGTTGTGGACAAAAATTTGTTTTTAAAGAGATTTACACAGTTGATGTAGAAGGCAAAAGAAGTGGCATAGGATCATGGAGGCTGGACAGAATATCTTTTCATAATCAGTCCAATATTCTAAAAGGGATGTACAGTTAACCAGGTATTTTTTATTATACTTTGTTGTGGAAAAAAATTCGTTTTTTAAAGAGATTTACACAGTTGATGTAGAAGGCAAAAGAAGTGGCATAGAATCATGGAGGCTGGACATAATATCTTTTCATAATCAGTCCAATATTCTAAAAGGGATGTACAGTTAACCAGGTATTTTTTATTATACTTTGTTGTGGACAAAAATTTGTTTTTTAAAGAGATTTACACAGTTGATGTAGAAGGCAAAAGAAGTGGCATAGGATCATGGAGGCTGGACAGAATATCTTTTCATAATCAGTCCAATATTCTGAAAGGGATGTGGAGTTAACCAGGTATTTTTTATTATACTTTGTTGTGGACAAAAATTTGTTTTTAAAGAGATTTACACAGTTGATGTAGAAGGCAAAAGAAGTGGCATAGGATCATGGAGGCTGGACAGAATATCTTTTCATAATCAGTCCGATATTTTGAAATGGATGTACAGTTAACCAGGTATTTTTTATTATACTTTCTTGTGGACAAAAATTTGTTTTTGAAAGAGATTTACACAGTTGATGTAGAAGGCAAAAGAAGTGGCATAGGATCATGGAGGCTGGACAGAATATCTTTTCATAATCAATCCAATATTCTAAAAGGGATGTACAGTTAACCAGGTATTTTTTATTATACTTTGTTGTGGACAAAAATTTGTTTTTAAAGAGATTTACACAATTGATGTAGAAGGCAAAAGAAGTGGCATAGGATCATGGAGGCTGGACAGAATATCTTTTCATAATCAGTCCAATATTCTGAAAGGGATGTAGAGTTAACCAGGTATTTTTTATTATACTTTGTTGTGGACAAAAATTTGTCTTTAAAGTGATTTACACAGTTGATGTAGAAGGCAAAAGAAGTGGCATAGGATCATGGAGGCTGGACAGAATATCTTTTCATAATCAGTCCAATATTCTAAAAGGGATGTACAGTTAACCAGGTATTTTTTATTATACTTTGTTGTGGACAAAAATTTGTTTTTTAAAGAGATTTACACAGTTGATGTAGAAGGCAAAAGAAGTGGCATAGAATCATGGAGGCTGGACATAATATCTTTTCATAATCAGTCCAATATTCTAAAAGGGATGTAGAGTTAACCAGGTATTATTTATTATACTTTGTTGTGGACAAAAATTTGTTTTTTAAAGAGATTTACACAGTTGATGTAGAAGGCAAAACAAGTGGCATACGATCATGGAGGCTGGACATAATATCTTTTCATAATCAGTCCAATATTTTAAAAGGGATGTACAGTTAACCAGGTATTTTTTATTATACTTTGTTGTGGACAAAAATTTGTTTTTAAAGAGATTTACACAGTTGATGTAGAAGGCAAAAGAAGTGGCATAGAATCATGGAGGCTGGACATAATATCTTTTCATAATCAGTCCAATATTCTAAAAGGGATGTAGAGTTAACCAGGTATTATTTATTATACTTTGTTGTGGACAAAAATTTGTTTTTGAAAGAGATTTACACAGTTGATGTAGAAGGCAAAAGAAGTGGCATAGGATCATGGAGGCTGGACATAATATCTTTTCATAATCAGTCCAATATTCTAAAAGGGATGTACAGTTAACCAGGTATTTTTTATTATACTTTGTTGTGGACAAAAATTTGTTTTCGAAGAGATTTACACAGTTGATGTAGAAGGCAAAAGAAGTGGCATAGGATCATGGAGGCTGGACAGAATATCTTTTCATAATCAGTCCAATATTCTAAAAGGGATGTACAGTTAACCAGGTATTTTTTATAATACTTTGTTGTGGACAAAAATTTTTTTTGAAGAGATTCACACAGTTGATGTAGAAGGCAAAAGAAGTGGCATAGGATCATGGAGGCTGGACATAATATCTTTTCATAATCAATCCAATATTCTAAAAGGGATGTACAGTTAACCAGGTATTTTTTATTTTACTTTGTTGTGGACAAAAATTTGTTTTTTAAAGAGATTTACACAGTTGATGTAGAAGGCAAAAGAAGTGGCATAGGATCATGGAGGCTGGACATAATATCTTTTCATAATCTTCCAATATTCTGAAAGTGGTGTACAGTTAACCAGGTATTTTTTATTATACTTTGTTGTGGACAAAAATTTGTTTTTTAAAGAGATTTACACAGTTGATGTAGAAGGCAAAAGAAGTGGCATAGGATCATGGAGGCTGGACATAATATCTTTTCATAATCAGTCCAATATTCTAAAACGGATGTAGAGTTAACCAGGTATTTTTTCTTATACTTTGTTGTGGACAAAAATTTGTTTTTAAAGAGATTTACACAGTTGATGTAGAAGGCAAAGGAAGTGGCATAGGATCATGGAGGCTGGACAGAATATCTTTTCATAATCACTCCAATATTCTAAAAGGGATGTACAGTTAACCAGGTATTTTTTATTATACTTTGTTGTGGACAAAAATTTGTTTTTAAAGAGATTTACACAGTTGATGTAGAAGGCAAAAGAAGTGGCATAGAATCATTGAGGCTGGACATAATATCTTTTCATAATCAGTCCAATATTCTAAAAGGGATGTACAGTTAACCAGGTATTTTTTATTATACTTTGTTGTGGACAAAAATTTGTTTTTTAAAGAGATTTACACAGTTGATGTAGAAGGTAAAAAAAGTGGCATAGGATCATGGAGGCTGGACATAATATCTTTTCATAATCAGTCCAATATTCTGAAAGGGATGTGGAGTCAACCAGGTATTTTTATTATACTTTGTTGTGGACAAAAATTTGTTTTTAAAGTGATTTACACAGTTGATGTAGAAGGCAGAAGAAGTGGCATAGGATCATGGAGGCTGGACAGAATATCTTTTCATAATCAGTCCAATATTCTGAAAGGGATGTAGAGTTAACCAGGTATTTTTTATCATACTTTGTTGTGGACAAAAATTTGTTTTTAAAGAGATTTACACAGTTGATGTAGAAGGCAAAAGAAGTGGCATAGGATCATGGAGGCTGGAGAGAATATCTTTTCATAATCAGTCCAATATTCTAAATGGGATGTAGAGTTAACCAGGTATTTTTTATTATACTTTGTTGAGGACAAAAATTTGTTTTTAAAGAGATTTACACAGTTGATGTAGAAGGCAAAAGAAGTGGCATAGGATCATGGAGGCTGGATAGAATATCTTTTCATAATCAGTCCAATATTCTGAAAGGGATGTAGAGTTAACCAGGTATTTTTTATTATACTTTGTTGTGGACAAAAATTTGTTTTTAAAGAGATTTACACAGTTGATGTAGGAGGCAAAAGAAGTGGCATAGGATCATGGAGGCTGGACAGAATATCTTTTCATAATCAGTCCAATATTCTAAAACGGATGTAGAGTTAACCAGGTATTTTTTATTATACTTTGCTGTGGACAAAAATTTGTTTTTAAAAAATTTACACAGTTGATGTAGAAAGGAAAAGAAGTGGCATAGGATCATGGAGGCTGGACATAATATCTTTTCATAATCAGTCCAATATTCTAAAACGGATGTAGAGTTAACCAGGTATTTTTTATTATACTTTGTTGTGGACAAAAATTTGTTATTAAAGAGATTTACACAGTTGATGTAGAAGGCAAAAGAAGTGGCATAGGATCATGGAGGCTGGACAGAATATCTCTTCTTAATCAGTCCAATATTCTAAAAGGGATGCAGAGTTAACCAGGTATTTTTTATTATACTTTGTTGTGGACAAAAATTTGTTTTTGAAAGAGATTTACAAAGTTGAGGTAGAAGGCAAAAGAAGTGGCATAGGATCATGGAGGCTGGACAGAATATCTTTTCATAATCAGTCCAATATTCTAAAAGGGATGTACAGTTAACCAGGTATTTTTTATTATACTTTGTTGTGGACAAAAATTTGTTTTTAAAGAGATTTACACAGTTGATGTAGAAGGCAAAAGAAGTGGCATAGGATCATGGAGGCTGGACAGAATATCTTTTCATAATCAGTCCAATATTCTGAAAGGGATGTAGAGTTAACCAGGTATTTTGTATTATACTTTGTTGTGGACAAAAATTTGTTTTTAAAGAGATTTACACAGTTGATGTAGAAGGCAAAACAAGTGGCATACGATCATGGAGGCTGGACAGAATATCTTTTCATAATCAGTCCAATATTCTGAAAGGGATGTAGAGTTAACCAGGTATTTTTTATCATACTTTGTTGTGGACAAAAATTTGTTTTTAAAGAGATTTACACAGTTGATGTAGAAGGCAAAAGAAGTGGCATAGGATCATGGAGGCTAGACAGAATGTCTTTTTATAATCAGTCCAATATTCTGAAAGGGATGTACAGTTAACCAGGTATTTTTTATTATACTTTGTTGTGGACAAAAATTTGTTTTCGAAGAGATTTACACAGTTGATGTAGAAGGCAAAAGAAGTGGCATAGGATCATGGAGGCTGGACAGAATATCCTTTTATAATCAGTCCAATATTCTAAAAGGGATGTACAGTTAACCAACAATTTTTCAATCCATTCTGTTGTTGATAAAATTTGTTTTTGAAGAGATATACACAGTTGATGTCCAAGGCAAAAAAAGTGGCATAGGATCATGGAGGCTGGACATAATATCTTTTCATAATCAGTCCAATATTCTGAAAGGGATGTAGAGTTAACCAGGTATTTTTTATCATACTTTGTTGTGGACAAAAATTTGTTTTTAAAGAGATTTACACAGTTGATGTAGAAGGCAAAAGAAGTGTCGTAGGATCATGGAGGCTGGACAGAATATCTTTTCATAATCAGTCCAATATTCTAAAACGGATGTAGAGTTAACCAGGTATTTTTTATTATACTTTGCTGTGGACAAAAATTTGTTTTTAAAGAGATTTACACAGTGGATGTACAAGGCAAAAGAAGTGGCATTGGATCATGGAAGCTGGCCAGAATATCTTTTCATGATCAGTCCAATATTCTAAAAGGGATGTAGAGTTAACCAACAATTTTTAATCCATTTATTTGTTGATAAAAATTTGTTTTTGATGAGATTTACACAGTTGATGTACAAAGCAAAAGAAGTGGCATAGGATCATGGAGGCTGGACAGAATATCTTTTCATGATCCATCAAATATTCTAAAAGGGATGTAGAGTTAACCAACAATTTTTTAATCCACTTTGTTGGGGATAAAAATTCGTTTTTGAAGAGATTTACACATTTGATGTAGAAGGCAAAAGAAGTGTCATGGTATCATTGAAGTTAGACGGAAAATCTTTTCATAATCAGTCCAATATTTTCAAAGGGATATAGAGTTAACCAAGTATTTTTTATTATACTTTGCTGTGGACAAAAATTTGTTTTCAAAGAGATTTACACAGTTGATGTAGAAGGCAAAAGAAGTGGCATAGGATCATGGAGGCTGGACAGAATATCTTTTCATAATCAGTCAAATATTCTAAAAGGGATGTAGAGTTAACCAGGTATTTTTGTTATACTTTGTTGGGGACAAAAATTTGTTTTTAAAGAGATTTACACAGTTGATGTAGAAGGCAAAAGAAGTGGCATAGGATCATGGAGGCTGGACAGAATATCTTTTTATAATCAGTCAAATATTCTAAAAGGGATGTAGAGTTAACCAGGTATTTTTGTTATACTTTGTTGGGGACAAAAATTTGTTTTTAAAGAGATTTACACGGTTGATGTAGAAGGCAAAAAAAGTGGCATAGGATCATGAAGGCTGGACAGAATATCTTTTCATAATCAGTCCAATATTCTGAAAGGGATGTAGAGTTAACCAGGTATTTTTTTTTATACTTTGTTGTGGACAAAAATTTGTTTTTAAAGAGATTTACACAGTTGATGTAGAAGGCAAAAGAAGTGGCAGAGGATCATGGAAGTTGGACAGAATATCTCTTCATAATCAGTCAAATATTTTAAAACGGATGTAGAGTTAACCAGGTATTTTTTATTATACTTTGTTGTTGACAAAAATTTGTTTTTAAAGAGATTTACACAGTTGATGTAGAAGGCAAAAGAAGTGGCATAGGATCATGGAGGCTGGACAGAATATCTTTTCATAATCAGTCCAATATTCTAAAAGGGATATAGAGTTAACCAGGTTTTTTTTATTATACTTTGTTGAGGCCAAAACTAGTTTTTAAAGAGATTTACACAGTTGATGTAGAAGGCAAAAGAAGTGGCATAGGATCATGGAGGCTGGACAGAATATCTTTTCATAATCAGTCCAATATTCTGAAAGGGATGTAGAGTTAACCAGGTATTTTTATTATACTTTGTTGTGGACAAAAATTTGTTTTTAAAGAGATTTACACAGTTGATGTAGAAGGCAAAAGAAGTGGCAGAGGATCATGGAAGTTGGACAGAATATCTTTTCATAATCAGTCAAATATTTTAAAACGGATGTAGAGTTAACCAGGTATTTTTTATTATACTTTGTTGTTGACAAAAATTTGTTTTTAAAGAGATTTACACAGTTGATGTAGAAGGCAAAAGAAGTGGCATAGGATCATGGAGGCTGGACAGAATATCTTTTCATAATCAGTCCAATATTCTAAAAGGGATATAGAGTTAACCAGGTATTTTTTATTATACTTTGTTGAGGCCAAAACTAGTTTTTAAAGAGATTTACACAGTTGATGTAGAAGGCAAAAGAAGTGGCATAGGATCATGGAGGCTGGACAGAATATCTTTTCATAATCAGTCCAATATTCTGAAAGGGATGTAGAGTTAACCAGGTATTTTTATTATACTTTGTTGTGGACAAAAATTTGTTTTTAAAGAGATTTACACAGTTGATGTAGAAGGCAAAAGAAGTGGCAGAGGATCATGGAAGTTGGACAGAATATCTTTTCATAATCAGTCAAATATTTTAAAACGGATGTAGAGTTAACCAGGTATTTTTTATTATACTTTGTTGTTGACAAAAATTTGTTTTTAAAGAGATTTACACAGTTGATGTAGAAGGCAAAAGAAGTGGCATAGGATCATGGAGGCTGGACAGAATATCTTTTCATAATCAGTCCAATATTCTAAAAGGGATATAGAGTTAACCAGGTATTTTTTATTATACTTTGTTGAGGCCAAAACTAGTTTTTAAAGAGATTTACACAGTTGATGTAGAAGGCAAAAGAAGTGGCATAGGATCATGGAGGCTGGACAGAATATCTTTTCATAATCAGTCCAATATTCTGAAAGGGATGTAGAGTTAACCAGGTATTTTTATTATACTTTGTTGTGGACAAAAATTTGTTTTTAAAGAGATTTACACAGTTGATGTAGAAGGCAAAAGAAGTGGCAGAGGATCATGGAAGTTGGACAGAATATCTTTTCATAATCAGTCAAATATTTTAAAACGGATGTAGAGTTAACCAGGTATTTTTTATTATACTTTGTTGTTGACAAAAATTTGTTTTTAAAGAGATTTACACAGTTGATGTAGAAGGCAAAAGAAGTGGCATAGGATCATGGAGGCTGGAGAGAATATCTTTTCATAATCAGTCCAATATTCTAAAAGGGATATAGAGTTAACCAGGTTTTTTTTATTATACTTTGTTGAGGCCAAAACTAGTTTTTAAAGAGATTTACACAGTTGATGTAGAAGGCAAAAGAAGTGGCATAGGATCATGGAGGCTGGACAGAATATCTTTTCATAATCAGTCCAATATTCTAAAATGGATGTAGAGTTAACCAGGTATTTTTTATTATACTTTGTTGTGGACAAAAATTTGTTTTTAAAGAGATTTACACAGTTGATGTAGAAGGCAAAAGAAGTGGCATACGATCATGGAGGCTGGACAGAATATCTTTTCATAATCAGTCCAATATTCTGAAAGGGATGTAGAGTTAACCAGGTATTTTTTATCATACTTTGTTGTGGACAAAAATTTGTTTTTAAAGAGATTTACACAGTTGATGTAGAAGGCAAAAGAAGTGGCATACGATCATGGAGGCTGGACAGAATATCTTTTCATAATCAGTCCAATATTCTGAAAGGGATGTACAGTTAACCAGGTATTTTTTATTATACTTTGTTGTGGACAAAAATTTGTTTTCGAAGAGATTTACACAGTTGATGTAGAAGGCAAAAGAAGTGGCATAGGATCATGGAGGCTGGACAGAATATCCTTTTATAATCAGTCCAATATTCTAAAAGGGATGTACAGTTAACCAACAATTTTTCAATCCATTCTGTTGTTGATAAAATTTGTTTTTGAAGAGATATGCACAGTTGATGTCCAAGGCAAAAAAAGTGGCATAGGATCATGGAGGCTGGACATAATATCTTTTCATAATCAGTCCAATATTCTGAAAGGGATGTAGAGTTAACCAGGTATTTTTTATCATACTTTGTTGTGGACAAAAATTTGTTTTTAAAGAGATTTACACAGTTGATGTAGAAGGCAAAAGAAGTGTCGTAGGATCATGGAGGCTGGACAGAATATCTTTTCATAATCAGTCCAATATTCTAAAACGGATGTAGAGTTAACCAGGTATTTTTTATTATACTTTGCTGTGGACAAAAATTTGTTTTTAAAGAGATTTACACAGTGGATGTACAAGGCAAAAGAAGTGGCATTGGATCATGGAAGCTGGCCAGAATATCTTTTCATGATCAGTCCAATATTCGAAAAGGGATGTAGAGTTAACCAACAATTTTTAATCCATTTATTTGTTGATAAAAATTTGTTTTTGATGAGATTTACACAGTTGATGTACAAAGCAAAAGAAGTGGCATAGGATCATGGAGGCTGGACAGAATATCTTTTCATGATCCATCAAATATTCTAAAAGGGATGTAGAGTTAACCAACAATTTTTTAATCCACTTTGTTGGGGATAAAAATTCGTTTTTGAAGAGATTTTCAGATTTGATGTAGAAGGCAAAAGAAGTGTCATGGTATCATGGAAGTTAGACGGAAAATCTTTTCATAATCAGTCCAATATTTTCAAAGGGATGAAGAGTTAATTAACAATTTTTTATTTTATTTTGTTGTGGATAAAAAAATTTTTCTGAAAAAATTTGTGCAGTTGATGCAGAAGGGAAAAGAAGTGGCATAAGATCATGGAGGCTGGACAGAATATCTTTTCATAATCAGTCGAATATTCTAAAATGGATGTACAGTTAGCCTTCAATTTTTTATTCCACTTTGTTGTGGATAAAAATTTGTTCTTTGAATGGAATTATACATTTGATTTAGAAGGCAATAGAAATGTCATATAATCATTTAGGCTGCACAGAATATTTTTTCATAATCAGTCCAATATTCTAAAACGGATGCAGAGTTAACCAACAATTTTTCATTCTACTTTGTTGTGGTCAAATATTTGCTTTTGGAGAGATTTACACATTTGATGCAGAAGGGAGAAGAAATGTCAGGACATCTTTTCATAATCATTCAATATTCTAAAAGGGATGTACAGTTAACCAGAAATTTTTTTATTCCACTTAATTATTGGTGAAAATTTTAATTTTTTCCCAGGGATTTGTACATATGATGCAGAAGGGAAAAGAAGTGGCATTCGATCATATAGGTTGGACAGAATATCTTTTCATAATCAATCCAATATTCTAAAAGGGACGTTCAAAGAACCAACATCTTTCCATTTCACTTTGTTTCTGAGAAAAATCAGTTTTCGGAGAGAGAAGACACGTTGGAATAGTTGAATTTTATAATTTAGTCAAGGACACTACATCAGTCCAACAAGAGTTTTTTCCACTTCTTTCTTGAGAATTACTTGTTTTGGAGCCATTCCCACGGTTTATGTTCAAGGGAAAAGAACACACATGGGACCACTGAGGTTGAAAGGAATACCTTTTCATAGATAGTCCAATATAGTAAAAAGTTGGCCACATCAGCCCGACTATAGTTTTTTCAACTTTGTTTTTGACGAAAACTTGTTTGGGAGTCATTTCCACGGTTAATGTTCAAGGGATAAGAAGACACTTAGGACCATTGAGTTTGAACAGAATACCTTTTCATAGTCAGTCCAATATTTTAAAAAGTGTGCTACATCAGCCCACCAAGAGTTTTTTCCACTTTGTTCTGGACAAAATCTTGTTTTGGATTCATTTCAACAGTTAATATTCAAAGGGAAAGAAGACACGTTGGACTGCTGATGTTGAACAGAATACCTTTTCATTGTCAGTCCAATATTGTAATGAGTGTGCTACATCGGACTAACAAGAGTTTTTACCACTTTGTTCTTGACAAAAACTTGTTTTTGGAGTCATATCAACGGTTAATTTTCAAGGGAAAAGAAGACACGTCGGACCACTGAGGTTGAACAGAATCCCTTTTCCATAGTCAGTCCAATATTCTGAAAGGTGTGTTAAATCAGCCCAACAAGAGCTTCTTCCACTTTGTTTTTGACAAAAACTTTGCTGGGGGATTTTTACAGATGATATGCAAGGGAAAAGAAGAATCGTGGGACCGTTGAGGTTGAACAGAATACATTTTCATAGTCAATCCAATATTTTTGTCGACTGTTTATGTAGACTCTCTCATAATAAGTATAATTTTCCCAAACTGATGTTCTTTATGTTGACAATATTTTGTCCCATTTTGGTTTGTTTCGAATTCCATTTATTCTAGAATAAAGACACTGGAGAAATGAGGGACTTACAAATGTTGGACTGAATACTTTCCGAAAATCAGTATGATTCTCCAAAACTGAGGTCCTTTTTGTTGACATTGTTTTTCTGATTATGTTTTCTGGTAGAATTTGACTCCTCCTCGTTAAGAGAAATGAGGAATAATTTCTTGTTGTTAATGTAATCACGATGTTGAGCTGAATTCATTTCAATAGTAAGTCCACTGCTCCAAAACTGAGCTACATCATGCAGACGATAGTATCTTCCATCTTGTTTTCCTGTTTGATTTTCACATTTTCTTGATGCAATTGAATATTCTACAACTGAGCTGTATCTTGACGACAATATATTCTTCCATTTTGTTTTCTGTAGAATTTCACACTTCTTTTGAGAAATAAAAGAGATATGGTTCGGAGCCGGTGTTGAACCGAATATAATTCAATATGATCTCCATCGAGGTATATCCTGACGATTTTCTTGCATCTTTTATTCTTTTACACATTCTATTGGAGAAAATTGGTGATATGTGTCACAGTTGAGTTCGAATCGGAGACATTCCGATGTGTTGTTGAATGCACAACCACTGGGCCACATAGCATCATTGATAAATTCTTCTGATCACTTTTCTCCAAGATTTTCAGTGTTTCTGTTGAGGACGTTTGGAGAAATGGACAACATTCTGGGTCGAATCAAAGGTATGCAGTTGAATGTTTCACTACTGAGCTTACATCCCAACAACAATTGATTTTCTAACATGTTTTTGTAGTGATTTTCATATTTCTTGCTGAAAAAATGTCTGTTATTTGGGTTTGAACCGAAGACATTTCGATTAGCTGTCAAAATCTCTACCATCAGCGATATACCGACTCGGCATTAAATGGTTGCCACTTTCACGATAAACTTCGATAAAAATTCCTGATGGTTAGTAATAACGGTCCTAATTTTTGTTAATAACGTGACAATATTTAAATATAGATCATTATTTAAGGGAATGCATGGTAAGTCAATTTTTAGTTCAATGCATGATGTTGGAACTTCGAAATGGGGAAAATATCATAGTTTTCCCCATCCAACATCACATGGTGAAAGCTTTTGAATGATTTGAAACCAAACCTTTCATTAAGGTTTAATACGTCAAAGATTTATCACCTGTGTAACAACCTGTTTGGTTACCAAGCAGATAATATAACCTATAGGTTGAAAATTAAGATCCAATTTATTTCACAAAGGTAACATAGGTCTATTAATAACCTGATGTAAAATTCACCGACATTTACTGTTTAACAAGATCTTTAAATTACAAAATGTTTCGGCTTCTTATTAATAAAAGCAGATTTTTCTGAAATAGCATAAAAATAAATTACACCCATCGTTGAGCGTTAATATCTGCTTTATATTTTCTGACTGAACACTTACATTGTTATTAGAATTTTTTAAGGTACTCTGAATCAAATGAGAATAATATTAAACCTAAAATGCACATCTATCGGAATACTCCAGATATTGTCGAATAAGAAGAAAATACAAACTGTGTAGATACACTTTAAAAAATTACATTGATAATCTAAATCTGTTTTTAAAAGTTTAGTGTGTACTCTACTATTTAAGAAGCAGTCACATGGAGAATTGACCTTTCTTGCCCACCAAAAATTACCATTTCCTGTCCCAGTTACAACAGAAAATGAAAAAATGCAGTTTTTCAGAGAGAGGAAACATTATCTATAGAAAACGACAATCAGTTTTGAATAATGCAAGGGGCTGTAGTTAATAAACCAAACCCAAACATTGAACATAACTACAGAAGAGGATACAGTTTACCCACTGAGATGTTTTATGTTGATGATTCAGATTTCCCAACGGAAGATGAAACAGTACAAAGATATTATAACAAATAACTGAAAAATTCCATTTTGTAGGTAAACTATTTCAAGCAACCAAAGCTTGCACATACCATCATTTCAAAGAGTTGTAAATTTCATTTGGTAATTAGCAAACATAAAGCTTTTTTTCTTTATTTTGACCCTCACCAAATTACAGAATGTGCTGCATTGAATCAATGTTTCATTTTTGCACTCATAAAATTGAATGAAACATTACCAATACAAGATTATATGATTCGGTTAAATTAGATAATGATTCAAGATAATTTTAAATGGAAATGGGTGCATTAAAAGCAATAATTGTACCTGATTGGCTTACAAGATATCTGAATAGAAATGTTTTTTGTTCGTATGTCTTCTTAATTTGGCTGTGAATTTGATAATGATTCAAGACAATCAGCAGAGAGTGATGATTGCAGTGAAAACAATGATTGTCCTGGACAAGCTGACGAGACATCTTAAAGAGAATTTCTGTTCCTTGGTTTCTTTCTCAGTGTGCCAGCAAATAGAGTAAGCTACTTCAAGCAACCAAAGCTTGCACATACCATCATTTCAAAGAATTGCAAATTTCATTCGGTTATTATCGAGCATAAAGCTTTTTTTCCTTATTTTTCTTCTTCTCAAATTACCAATTGTGCTCCATGAATCCTAAAACTAATGTTCATTGATGTTTAGTGATATTTGCAATACGTAGATGATCTATTTGTGAATACTTTTTAACGTATTATTCAAACTTTTATTATCAATGAATCTCTGAAATGACGTCATTATCTGATCGTAATTCTATCGAGACCTTAGTAACGCGATTGACAACGTGTTTTGACCAAAACATTGGGCGCCATCTTCCTAAAAGCTTCTTGAAGGAATTGACGTATTTGCAAATTGCTACAAACTTCTTCATCTGTTACGAAAACCTTTTGGATACATTTTTGATTTCATTATAATGTAAGTAATTTCTGGTGGATTATTTTAGTTATCGATTTAGATTTTTCTGGGAAAATATTTTTTCAAAAAAGTTTATATTGTTTTTCAGTATGCTTTGCAATATTTTTTAAAGTCAATGCCTTTATTTTATGTGTGCCTCATTGGGCTGTGACTTTTTTGACATTTTATTTTTCGTGGTAATTGTTAGGAAGAGGTTCATCAAAACGTTATATTGATGTTTTGTAAGGGAGATGACATTTGAGTAGATACAATCAGCTGCTGCTGTTGAACTATTACAGAGAAATGAAGACAGAAAACTGTGAACATTTGAAACTGTATTTTATTAAATTCTACTACAAAGGATATGATTTAAGATTAGTGTTTAGTGTTAGGGTTAATATTCAGGTTTAGTATTAGGTTCCATGTTGCCCTGGAAATGAATATTTTTTGCTATCTTCGCATCAGGCCCCGCCATCTTGTATTCAACCATTTTAAAATGGCTGAAATGGTTATTTTTTCAAATTGGCAATTGGATAGATTTAATATCCATATAACTCGATTACACCGATAATAATTGGTAATTCAGAAAAACTAACCCCAAACCTTTTCGCCTCAGTGCATAATTCTGATCTTGTTTGACCTAATCCTAAATGACAATAGACAAACGATTCGACAAGATCTTGGCCAAAATCTTTCCCAGAGTTATGAGCCTGTTATTATCTATGTCCCTCTTTTTATATTTGTCCTGACTTTTTAACAACATGATCAACCCCTTGGTCATCCAACCAGGGATTGATCCCTGGTTGACCTATTGCTTGAACTTCCAAGAGGTTTGAAAACACACAGGACATCCTCAAGTATAATTCAAACCATCCGGCCCCGTTGACTTGTTGTAGACTACCTGCTTTAGTGCAGCATGGACTTTATTCCTATGAACCTGTCTCCCATAGCTAGCTGCTTCAGCTGACGCAAATTGGGGAAATTCCGCTAAATAGCTGCTCACACAAGCTAGGCTCCTTGATGAAGCGATCTTGAAGATGCACCTCGAACCCCTCATAGATGTCAGCCATTAATCGAAAGATGCGCTGTTCCAAGTTCTAATGCAATAGATTTATCGATCTGGCAATTGATGCATTTCTTTCTCACGCATATTTTTGTCAAGTTTCATAACTACGTTGGATATCCTTTCTAAGCTACTCCTAACTACTTGTCCTTGGTAGTTATCTTAAGCCCATTGCTACAGGTCCCTCCAAACTATTTCTATGCCACTGCCAGGTTAAGATTATCTTCTCGTAACACTTTTGTCTTAGCCTTATTAAGGGCGAGGTGTTGACTGTATTTGATAGTGAACATTCCAATCTCTGTTCTAAGTTAGACCCCCCACACTGCACGTGAACAAATGACTTGTTCCCGCTGAATTAAACCCTCTAGCTGTTCCCAGAAGTCCCGGCTCTCCTATAAGGAGATATTGAACTTCCAGTAACTAGTCAAAATTGGCATATTACGTAACTGCATCTGGGCCTTCACCAATCTCTGGTCCAAATGCCCAAACTTTGACTTGGAAGATTGAGAGCTATTTAGCTCACCTCACAGTGTTGCACACCGTCCTGAAAGAGATCAACGACGGTCTTTCCTCTGCAGCCAGTGCCTAGTTCAGTTGTAATCCAACTGTCTATGGAAACGTTCATTTTAGAGCCCTATAAAGAGGAAGGTAAAGATTAATTGTAACCGATGATTCATAAGTTTCAAACTCTCATGCTCCTACTGAACCAACTTAACATCTGTGACCATCTCTCGGGCGGTTGCCAAAATGTCATACGTCTTGTGGCTATTGCTTGTACACCTGATGAAGAAGGGAGCTTTAAAGAAGTTGGTAAGTTCTTCTATGTTCAGTTTGTTTATTTGTGTTTGCTTTAAGAGGGTTTAAGGGACAACACCTATTGACTCAGATAGTCCCTCTTGAGAATTTACCTGTCAACCTGGCAATTTCCAATCTTCCTCCTGGAGGGGCAGTTGTTCTTTCTTGATGGGACTGACGTATTTGTAAATTGATTTCAGTTGGAATTTTCTTTTCTGATTATTTATTGCATTTCTCAGTATTCTCTTGTAAAGTAATGTTTTCATTTTGCATGTGTGCTTTGTTGGGTTATAACTTTTTCATCATTATATTTTTGGCATTAAATGTTTGGAATAGGTTCATCAAAACGTTATGTTGATATTCTGCAAGGGGGATAACCATTTAGAAGATGCAATTACCGCCAACTACAGTTGAACAATTTTGAAAAAAAAATGAAAACAGGAAACATTGATATTCGAAACGGTATTTTATTGAATTTAATCACAGAGGATTTTATTTAGTGTTAGTTCAAGTGAAAGGTTTAGTATTTATGGTAAGTGTTAGCATTAGGGTTGCAATTACCAATACAAAAAATACATTTATTTTGCAATTCTTGCATCAGATTTTTTCAATTAAATACCTGAAAGTATTTCAACTTATAAAATATTACAAAATATGTCAATAGGATGGATTTAATTCCAAAGTAACCGAATATAATAAAGAAAATTTCGGAATTTAGAAACACTAGCCTCATACATACCTACCTACCCTCGCACTAAACCTACTAACCCACCATCAACCTATCAACTAACCCTAACAGTTAGCCTACCAGCAGGATCTGACCCCGAATCTACCGACCAACCATAAATGTAACCCGACCTACTGACTCATGTCCTATTGGCTCTATAATAGACAGTAATTATCAATCAAAAGTAACGTTCAATAATATCAAATAAACAGTTTTACTCCAAATTATTTATGTTGTTTTTTTAGCTGAATTTGCTTTGTGAATCCTGAAGTAATTCTCAGTGATCATGAAGGGTATCTATAACAAGTAGAAAATAGTTGAAATAGTATTAATATTTTTGCATATTGATGAATCTCAAATGACGTCATTACGTATCGTTATTCTATCAAGCCCTTGGTAACGCAGTTAATCACGTGTTTTGACCAAAACATTCGACGCCATATTCCTGACAATGTCTTGAAGGAATTACCATTTTTGCAAATTGCTACAATCTTGTCTATCTTTTACAAAAACTTTTTTGTATACATTGTTTGATTCCATTGAAAAGTGAGACATTTTATGTTTAGGCATTTCATTAGCTATTTCGATTCTCCTTGGAAAATATTTTCTTGAATTTAAGCGTTTCTCATTCAATAACTTGTTCAGTCCCATATTTTTATTTTTGCTCTTCATAATGAAAACAATTTGGGGGAATTCACAATTTTTAATTACAATTTTATGACTATTAAACTCCATCTAATTAGTGTTGCTTTTCAGTTAAATCACTTTCATTATCAATATTCTCTGGCTTAACAATCCCTCTTATTATTGTTTCTTAACGGATGCAAAATTCTCATTATTAATACTTTATTACTATTTTTGCCCTTTTTATTGCGGTTGTTCTATTATCCAAACACTTTAAGTCAATACACTCTTCATTATAGATATTTTTATTACTCACTTTACACAATTACATTATTGATACTTCGATGAACTGATTTTGGTAGAGACTCAGTTTAGCTGGCATCATATTTTTGTAGTTTTTTTTTCCTGGTAATTTCATATATTTTCAGTGTATAATATTTTTGTGACGGATGTCTCTGAGCTAGAGTTGATTTTATCAAAAATGAATTTACCAAAGAATTTTGTAAGTTGAGAATTGCCTGCATAAAGCTTGAAGAATTACAAAAGCGTTCTATTAGATGCTCCCAATTTACAAACTTCAAATTAAGTGTATCCCAGGCGCTTGATGGCTAACCGAAGATTGACAGTCGGTCAGTTTTCTCTACAAGGCTTTCCTTCCTGGGACAGAATTAACTCGAAAGTGGAAGAAAACCAGGAATAATTTTAAACAGAGAACAAAAGTGTCAAAAGTTCCTCCACTACAAATGGCTGTTTCTTCTCCATAATTCTTAGCTCAGTTGGAATAATCTGAAATCAATCTCAGTTTCAACAGTTTTGACCAGCCTTTCGTCCTAATGTGGTCGAAGGGGCTGCAGGTTGTCTCTGACAATAATATCGACAGAAGGTTGGAGTATTCTCATATTTCGGTTATTTGTTGTCCTATATATATCGTTTTATAGATTGGCTTTTGATAAGCTATTATTTTAAGGTGTCTACAGTCATTGTAGTTCTTCCATCGTGAGTATATAAGTCGGTCACGTAATATAACATACTCATGCTGTGTTTAAATATAATATAACACTGAATGAATTTAAAAAACAAATATCTCTGAATTGTATAAGAATCTAGAGTAGTTTTGGGAAATCCAGATTGACTTTCATGGAAATATATATCATTATCATTTAGCA
Source organism: Thysanoteuthis rhombus (assembly GCA_963457665.1). Lineage (NCBI taxonomy): Eukaryota > Metazoa > Mollusca > Cephalopoda > Oegopsida > Thysanoteuthidae > Thysanoteuthis > Thysanoteuthis major. Next base: position 31,628,604 of record OY735230.1, read on the forward strand.
TCCGTTGTTGGACATAAACCCTCCCAAAGATTCGCTAGACATCTGTATCATGGGTGTCATGGAGCTAATATTTTCTGAACTTGTTTAGTTTGAAAAAAAAAGACCTTATGTACCTCAAGCTTATTTGTTACTCTCGGAGAAGCTTAATTGAATTTATGAGCGAGCGTAGATATTAGATACTTCTATTTAATTGTTAGTTCTCTACATCTAATAATTATTCCTTTGTGTCACGATTCATTAGATACATTTTATACATACAGCACCAGCAGCCGAATTATCTTTAGTAATATGACTTGTAGTATTAGTAGTAGTAGTTATCTAATTACATCTTATTTCATCGTTTTATCACAATAAAATAATAGTGATAAAACTTCACCGAAATATAATTAAACAAATGTACCTATGTGTTTTCTTCAAGGAAATGAATTTTTGTTTTTCGTTTGTTTTTTTGTTTTTTTTAGATTTAAAATGGCTCGGCTTATTTCCATAAGGCCTCTTGCCAATATGGAGCTTCCACCCCTCAATTTGCATTGCAGTAATGTAAAGTAAATGACAGAGGGAAGGACAGTCGTTGTCTGCCAGAGAAACGGTCTTCATTGAAGGACTTCTTTACTTCTCTGCCGCGCATTCATCGTAGAACTGGCAGCTACGACGTTAACCCTCAACCGAAGAAAGAACGTAGGTTTATCCCCAAGAATTCGGGGAAGCGCAGACCACTCCCGCAAGACTTGAGCCTTTGCTCTGCTCTATTGATATGCTATTGCCCTTGCTTATTACTATGCTACTATTTTGACGGAACTGATTGCGACTCGTACAAAATGTGATGGATGATTATATGAGTGAACAATTTGTGAAAATGGCGTATGAAAGAGACGTCAAAATAATTTCCATTGTCACGTGACGCACCATTTGTAATTTGATTTTATTTATTCAAGCAAGAACCAGGGCTTCTGAGAGAAGGGTGCAACCGGTGCATAGCACTGGCGCTCGTAAGACCAAAAGCTGTCCGGGGATTTCTCAGATGGGGCTACTGTTTCAGATAAAAGGGTGGCTATAGGACAAGGATATTTTAGCTCTCTCTCTCTGTCTGTCTATCTGTCTGTCTGGAGAGACCAAAAACATATTTGTATCACCTTATAAAATTCCTTCCAGTGGCCCTGGCCAAAACCATCTGAGTGCGCATGAGCTGATTGAAAGGAATGAATAAGTAAGGACTGAAAATGTTTATAATGCAAATGAAAACTGACAAACAAACAGGAAGACCAACAAACAGAGGGACAAGCAAAAACAAAACAACGAACAACATTTGACAGAATACATATGACAAGGGTTCCAGGATGAATATATCAAACAAACAAACAAACAAACAAACAAACAGACAAACAAACAATCACACATGAATGTAAAACACAGATATGCAAAATGCAGTCCGTACTGTTGACTAAGTCCTAATCAGTTATCCGATGAAAAATCAAAACACAATTAAATCATCCCGTGATGTCCCAGAAACATTTCAGGTTAGTTATAAATTCTAAATATTGTTAACTTTTAATTTAGACTCCACTATTGTTTCTTTGGTCAAATTTTTGCAAAACTGTTAGAATCTTATTCTACCTACCAATTTAATTAAACTTCAATTATTAATAATGAAGTAGATTGAGTGTTTCCTGAGCTCCTTGACTGATATATCTGTTCCTTGGGCAACTGTTCAGGTATCTCACTAGAATTATCTATGTCCTGGGTCTTTAAACTCTAGTAGTGAATCTTTTAACGATTCAAGAAAATTCGTAGACAATGATGAAGGTATGAACACAATGATTGGGAACAGTTGACAAGATCAGGTCATCACCATAATATCCACCCCTTAAGGGAATCACTTTTGAATCCTCCCCATTAAACAAATCTAGGATTTGGACATTCCAGTTATCAAAATGGATCTTCTGAAATTCAGCCAAAAAAGAAAATATCCACTAATTGTTTTATATCTTCTTTAACTTCTGGTTATGATTGTCGGACACAGCACAAATGAATCATTCATGGTCCCTTGGGATCTTTCCTATTTGCACTAACAGGGCAGGATATGCTCTGACACCAATGGCAAAAGCCGATTGTGCTAGGCACTTGCTTACCTTCATTCACACGTACGCGTGTTAGGCCACATTAAAGCAAACATCATCCTAAAAAAAATTGTGTTGTATTTGCCTTTGCAGAGAAGTATGTAAATGTTATCTAATAAGAAAAGTTTTATAACTGTGTTTTGACAATTTCAATCCTTTTATCATTTTCAGGTTGTTTACGCAGATCTATCTTGCATACGACGATCTTAATAACAAGGGAAATGAACATTCCAACTAAATCATTCCCCAAACATAGTCTACTTCCGGTGCTGAGCACCAAGCTAAGGAAACTTGGTGTCAGTTCCGTCCACATGAATCCAACAATTTTTAATACCACTTTGTTCTTGACAAAAATTTGTTTTTGGAGAGATTTACACAGTTGATGCAAAAGGGAAAAGAAGTAACATGATATTGTGGAGGCTGGACGGAATACCTTTTCATAATCAGTCTAATATTCTAAAAGGGATGTACAGGGAACCAACAATTTTTTATTCGACTTTGTTGTGGATAAAAATTTGTTCTTGGAGTGACTCACACAGATGATTCACAAGAGAGAAGAAGTGGTATTGGATAGTGGAGGTTGAACAGGGTACCTTTTAATAATCAGTCCAATATTTTAAAAGGGGTGTACACCTACGCCAACTGTAGTTTTTCCCTTGTGTTCTTTACAGAAATCTGTTTTCAGAGAGATTTCCATATTTAAGTTAAGGAAACAGAGGAAACGTTGGACCTTTGTGACTTGACTGAATATTTTTTCGGAGCCTGTCCAATTCTTTGAAACAGAGCTACTTGGAAAAAAATTTACGTAAGATCGTAGAGACTAAATAGAATAACTTTTCATAATCAGTCCAATATCAGATATTTTTACAGTTTATACTCGAGGAAACAGAAAAAATAAAGGGCTGTTTAGATTGACCCGAATTTATTTTCATTGTCAGTTCAATATTCTAAAAGAGAGCTACATCCGAATCTTAGCTACTTTTTGTCGACTTTGTTTTTCCGATTACCTTTTTTTGGTGGATTTCACTTTTTCCGGTTAAGGAAACGAAAGAAACGATGAACCTGCAAAGTTGAACCGAATTCTTTCTGGTTCTATTCGTAATGCTCCAAAACTGAGCCGTATTTTGTCGACAATTGTTCTCTTGAATAGCATAAAAATAAATAACACCCATCGCTGACCGTTCATATCTGCTCTATATGTCCTGACTGAACACTTACATTGCTGATAATATTTTTAATGTAATTTTAGTCAAATAAGAACAATATTAAACCTAAAATGCACATCTATCTGATTACTCCAAATATTGTCGAATAAGAATAAAACGCAGATAAACTGTTACAAATTGCACAGATGATCTAAATCTGTTTTTAAAAGTTTAATGTGTATTCGCCTCTACTATTTAAGAAGTAGTCACATGGAGTATTGATCTTTCTTGCCCACCGAAAATTACCATTTCGTGTCCCAGTTGCAACAGAATATGAAGAAATATCGTTTTCTTGAGAGAGAAAACATTATATATAGGAAACGACAATCAGTTTTGAATCTAACGTTAGTTTTAAGAAATATATAAAGCAAAAGTGTCATTGAATATTTTGATCTACCCTGTTCTCCAAATACGTACTATAAACCCTCTCTATAACGAATTTTGGGGTTAACGAACACACTGATCATAACGAAATTTTTCTTATTAACCAAATGAAGTTTAATAAATACAATGGACATTTGGACCATCGAACCTTGCATTATACATGTTTTGATATCTAAGTTTTTGCAGTTTTTGAATCATGATCAAAGCGTTGCATCTGTTCGCAGAACTAACTTTGGCTTGGCACCGGTGCAATACCGTGTCCAATGAAGATTTACTAAGTGCAAGAGGCATAAATTACACATCCCTGTCTTGGGGGAGCAGTAGGACCAAGGGCGTAACTGCCCCATTGCACTGAAAGGGATTGGTTCGGCTATTCCTGGAATCCCACTTTGAGAACGACCTTGCGTCACATCTAGCTGTTTTGAGGAAGTAAGTAAACATGCAGATCAAAGAGTAGTATCTGTACTCCAACGAAACATAACATTAACCTCCTGTTTTCAATTTTAAACACTTTTATGGTTATATTTCAATTGTTTTCTTCTTAAATGTCAATTTAATTTGAATACTTTTTCAATTGACAAAAACAAAGGTTGTTATGAATTTCATGTGACCTGGCCTTCCTGTAATGAATTTTTAAGTTTCCTTCACTCAGGTGAGGAAAAAAAAGCACTCCCTAAGTCAATCTACTTATCATAATTCTTCATTACTTTTTTGGACTCGTTTTAAATTTTATTAAGTCTTTTCTCGGAATGAATCATAGTGGTATTTGTGATTGAATTATTGCATCAAAAGTTTTTTCCAAAAAAACATTCAACGCTTAAAACTTAACTATATAATTTCATTTTTGGAAAATAAATTGATGGGGTAAACAATTAAAATAAAGCAATAATAACTTTCGAAATTGAAAAAAAAATTAAACTGTAAAAATCTGGACCACGAAACTAGGATGGTGCCCCGAAATAAAACTTTCAAAGAAAGATACTAAACTTTTGCAATCGGTTTAAATGAATGCTAAATAATGCAAAAAGCTGAAGTTAATAAACCAAACCCAAACATTGAACATAACTACAGAAGAGGATCCAGTTGACCCACCTGAGATGCTTTATGTTGATGATTCAGATTTACCAACAGAAGATGAAATAGTACAAAGATATCATAACAAATAACTGAAAAATTCCATTTTGAAGGTAAACTATTTCAAGCAACCAAAGATTGCACATACCATCATTCCAAAGAGTTGTAAATTTCATTTGGTACTTAGCAAACATAAAGCTTTTTTCTTTATTTTGACCCTCACCAAATTACAGAATGAGCTGCATTGAATCAATGTTTCATTTTTGCACTCATAAAATTGAATGAAACATTACCAATACAAGATTATATGATTCGGTTAAATTAGATAATGATTCAAGATAATTTTAAATGGAAATGGTTGCATTGAAAGCAATTATTGTACCTGATTGGCTTACAAGATATCTGGATAGAAATGTTTTTTTCCTGAGTCTTTTTAATTTGACGGTGTATTGGATAATGATTCAAGACAATCAGCAGATAGTGATGATAGCAGTGAAAACAATGATTGTCCTTGACTAGCTGACTACATATCTGAAGGAGAATTTCTGTTCGTGGATTTTCTCAGTGTGCCAGCAAATAGGGTAAGCTACTTCAAGCAACCAAAGCTTGCACATACCATCATTTCGAAGAATTGCAAATTTCATTCGGTTATTATCGAGCATAAAGCTTTTTTTCCTTATTTTTCTTCTTGCCAAATTACAGATTGTGCTCCATGAATCTTAAAACTAATGTTCATGGATGTTTAGTGATATTTGCAATTCGTGGATAGTCTATTTGCTAATAAATTTTAACGTATTATTCAAACTTTTATTATCAATGAATCTCTGAAATGACGTCATTATCTGATCGTAATTCTATTGAGACCTTAGTAACGCGATTAACAACGCGTTTTGACCAAAACATTGGGCGCCATCTTCCTAAAAGCTTCTTGAAGGAATTGACGTATTTGCAAATTGCTACAAACTTCTTCATCTGTTACGAAAACCTTTTGGATACATTTTTGATTTCATTATAATGTAAATAATTTCTGGTGGATTATTTTGATTGTCAATTTAGATTTTTCTGGGAAAATATTTTTTCATAAAAGTTTATATTGTTTTTCAGTATGCTTTGTGTTATTTATAAAGGCAATGCCTTTATTTTATGTGTGCGTCATTGGGCTCTGACTCTTTTGACATTTTATTTTTCGTGGTAATTGTTAGGAATAGGTTCATCAAAACGTTATATTGATGTTTTGTAAGGGAGATGACATTTGAGTAGATACAATCAGCTGCTGCTGTTGAACTATTACCGGGAAATGAAGACAGATAACTGTGAACATTTGGAACTGTAATGTATTAAATTTTACTACAAACGATATGACTCAAGATTAGTGTTTTGTATCATGGTTAATATTCAGGTTTAACATAAGGTACCATGTTGCCCTGAAAAATAAATATTCATGGCTATCTTTGTATCAGTCCCCGCCATCTTGTATTTAAACATTTTAAAATGACTAAAATGGTTATTTTTTCAAATTGGCAATTGGATAGATTTAATATCCATGTAACTCGATTACACCAATAATAATTGGTAATTCAGAAAAACTAACCCCAAACCTACCAACTGACCATATCACAAAATATACCAACTACCAACTAATTATTATTTCTCTATGTTTGTCTATTTTAATACTTTATCAATTTAAGGTGTTTTCACCAATCTGTTCTGAAAAGACAATCTTAATAACAAAGGAAAGGAATGTTCCAACTTTAAGTCTACCACTAACGCTGAGTAAACTCAGTTTAAACTAATTTCACCATCATGGCTGTCAAACGAAATTGCTCATGGCTAACGATGAAATCTTTGCTCCCACTTATAAAAAATGTTTAGATCTATACGTGAAGTAAAAAAACATAATTGGGCTCGTCCAGGATTTGAACCCGGGACCTCTCGCACCCTAAGCGAGAATCATACACCTAGACCAACGAGCCATGCACAATTCCTAGTATTCTCATTTGAAATTCAACCTAACCCTGATTAAACTAATTTCACCATAGCATGTCACTTCTGTCCACAGAGGCCATGTAAAAAAAAGATGTGGGTCTATCATGAAAATAAGGATGAAAACATGACATCACTTCCGCCTGGATGAGCTCTCAAAATGGATAAATATACAACGTCACTTCCCTCAACATTGGCTATGTCCAAAAAAGGTGACGTCATATCTGCCCTCATCAGCTACGTCTCAAAATGATAGGCTTAATATACAAATGCATTTTATATTGACTTGAAGCCGGATCGACAGGATCTCGGCCAAAATCTTTATCCAGTGTTTTGCAATGTTACTAGCCTTTTATTATCTATGTCTCTCTTTATATATTTGTCCTGCTTCTTTAACAACGCGATCAACCCCTTGGTCACCCGACCAGGGATTGATCCCTGGTTGACCCAATGCTTGAGCAACACTCTCAAGAGGGTTGCAAACACATTGGACATCATCAAGTATAATTCAAACCGTTTGTCCCCGGTGACTTCTTGTAACCTACCTGCTTCAGTGCAGCATGGACTTTATTCCTATGAACCTGTCTCCCATAGCTAACTGCTTCAGCTGACGCAAATTGGGGAAATTCCACTAAATAGCTGCCCACACAGGCCAGGATCTTTGATGAAGCGATCTCAGAGATAAAGCCCGGGTTCAAATCCTGGACGAGCCCAATTATGTTTTTTTACTTCACCCTTTAATCGAAAGATGCACTGGTCCAAGGTCTAATGCAATAATTATATCGATCAGGCAATCGATGCATTTCTTTCTCACGCATATTTTTGTCAAGTTTCATAACTACGTTGGATATCCTTTCTAAGCTACTCCTAACTACTTGTCCTTGGTAGTTTTCTTTAGCCCATTGCTACAGGTCCCTCCAAACTATTTCTATGCCACTACCGGGGTTAAGATTATCTCCTACCAACACTTTTGTCTCAGCCTCATTAAGGGCAAGTCGTTGGCTGTATTTGACAGTGAACATTCCAATTTCTGTTTCAAGTTAGACCACCACAATGCACGTGAACAACTGACTTGTTCCCGTTGAATTAAACCCTCTAGCTGTTCCCAGAAGTCTCAGCTCTCCTGTAAGGAGATATTGAACTTCCAGTAACTAGTCAAAATTGGCTTATTACCTAACCGCATCAAGGCCTTCACTTACCTGTTGTCCAAATGCTCAAATTTTGACTTGGAAGATTGAGAGCTATTTAGCTTACCTCACAGTGTTGCACACAGTCCTAAAAGACAACAACCAGTGCCTAGTTCAGTTGTAACCCAACCGTCTATGGAAACATTCATTTTTGAGCCCTATAAACGGAGAGGTAAAAATTGATTGTAACCGATGATTAATAGATTTCAAACTTTTTTTTCCCTCTTCCTTTGTGCATCAACTGTTTTAATCTTTCTGCAAACAAATATTTGTCAAGAGCAAATTGATATGAAATCTTGTTGGCGTCATGCACATCCCTTTTCGAATATTGGACTGGCTATGAGAAGGTATTCCATCCAGTTTTGTTTTCCTTTTTTTCCCTTTCCCTTTGAGCATCAACTGTTTTAATCTTTCTAAAAACAAATTTTTGTCAAGAACAAAGAGAAAAAAAAATCTTGTTTGCATCTTGCACATCCCTTTTAGAATATTGGACTGACTATGGGACGGTATTCCACCCAGTTTTATTTTCCTTTTTTTTCCTTTCCCTTTGTGCATCAACTGTTTTAATCTTTCTAAAAACAGATTTTTGTCAAGAACAAAGAGAAAAAAAAATCTTGTTTGCATCTTGCACATCCCTTTTAGAATATTGGACTGACTATGGGACGGTATTCCACCCAGTTTTATTTTCCTTTTTTTTCCTTTCCCTTTGTGCATCAACTGTTTTAATCTTTCTGGAAACAAATTCTTGTCAAGAACAAAGAGAAATAAAATCTTGTTGGCGTCTAGCACATCCCTTTTAGAATATTGGACTGACTATGAAAAGGTATTCCATCCAGTTTCTTTGATCTTTTTTTCCTTTTCCTTTGTGTATCAGCTATTTAAATCTTTCTAAAAACAAATTTCTGTCAAGAACAAAGAGAAAAAAAATCTTGTTGGCGTCTTGCACGTCCCTTTTAGAATATTGGACTGGCTATGAAAAGGTATTCCATCCAGTTTTTTTTCCCTTTTTTTCCATTCCTTTGAGCATCAACTGCTTTAATCTTTCTAAGAACAAATTTTTGTCAAGAACTAAGAGAAATAAAATCTTGTTGGCGTCTTGCACGTCCCTTTTAGAATATTGGACTGACTATGAAAAGGTATTCCATCCAGTTTTTTTTCCTTTTTTTCCATTCCATTGAGCATCAACTGTTTTAATCTTTCTAAAAACAAATTTTTGTCAAGAACAAAGATAAAAAAAATCTTGTTGGCGTTTTACACATCCCTTTTAGACAATAAGACTGACTATGAAAAGGTATTCCATCAAGTTTTGTTTTCCTTTTTTTCCTTTCCCTTTGTGCATTCATAGTTTTAATCTTTCTGGAAACAAATTTTCGTCAGGAACAAATTGAAATAAAATATTGTTGGCGTCTTGCACATCCCTTTTCGAATATTGGACCGGCAATGAGAAGGTATTCCATCCAGTTTTGTTTTCCTTTTTTTCCTCTCCCTTTGTGCATCAACTGTTTTAATCTTTCTAAGAACAAATTTTTGTCAAGAAAAAGAGAAATAAAATTTTGTTGGCGTCTTGCACATCCCTTTTAGAATATTGGGCTGGCTATGAAAAGGTATTCCATCCAGTTTTTTTTCCTTTTTTTCCATTCCTTTGAGCATCAACCGTTTTGATCTTTCTAAAAACAGATTTTTGTCAAGAACAAAGAGAAATAAAATATTGTTGGCGTCTAGCACGTCCCTTTTAGAATATTGGACTGGCTATGAAAAGGTATTCCATCCAGTTTTTTTTTCCTTTTTTTCCATTCCTTTGAGCATCAACTGTTTTATTCTTTTTAAAAACAAATTTCTGTCAAGAACAAATTGAAATAAAAAATTGTTGGCATCTTGCACATCCCTTTTAGAATATTGGACTGACTATGAAAAGGTATTCCATCCAGTTTTTCTTCCCTTTTCCCTTTTTTCCTTGGTGCATGAACTGTTTAATTCTCTCTAAAAACCAAAATTTGTCAAGAACAAAGTGAAATAAAATATTTTCGGAGTCTTGCACATCACTTTTTAAATATTGGACAGACTATGAAAAGGTTTTCCATCAAGTTTTTTTCCTTTTTTTCCCTTTTCCTTTGTGCATCAGCTGTTTTAATCTTTCTGAAAATAAATTTTTGTCAGAACAAAGAGAAATAAAATATTGTTGGTGTCTTGCATGTCCCTTATAGAATATTTGACTGACTATGAAAAGATATTCCATCCAGTTTTATTTTTCTTCTTTTTCTTTTTCCTTTGTGCATCAGCTGTATAAATCTTTATAAAAAGAGATTTTTGTCAAGAACAAATCAAAATAAAATATTGTTGGTGTCTTGCACATTCCTTTTAGAATACTGGACTGATTATGAAAAGGTATCCCACCCAGTTTATATTCCTTTTTTTCCCTGCTCCTTTATGCATCGACTGTTTTAATCTTTCTAAAAACAAATTTTTGTCAAGAACAAATAGAAATGAAATATTGTTGGCGTTTTGCATATCCCTTTTAGAATATTGGACTGACTTTGAAAAGGTATTCCATCCAATTTGTTTGATCTTTTTTTTCGTTTTCCCTGGTGCATCAACTGTTTTAATCTCTCTAAAGACGAATTTTTACAAGAACAAAGTGAAATAAAATATTGTTGATGTTTTGAGCATCTGTTTCAGAATATTGGACTGACTATAAAATGGTATTCCATCCAGTTTTTTTTATCCATTTTTTTCCTTTTCCCTGGTGCATCAACTGTTTAATCTCCTCTAAAAACAAATTTTGTCAGGAACAGAGTGACATAAATTATTGTTTGTGTTTTGTACATACCTTTCAGAATATTGGACTGACTATGAACACGTATTCCATTCAGTATCTTTGATCTTTCTTCTCCCATTTCCTCTGTGCATCAACTGTTTAATTTTCTCTAAAAATAAATTTTTGTTGAAAAAAAAGTGAAATAAAATATTGTTAGCGTCTTGCACACCCCTTTTAGAATATTGGACTGACTATGAAAAGGTATTCCATCCAGTTTCTTTGATCCTTTTTCTCCTTTCCCCTTGTGCATCAAATGTTTAAATCTCTCTAAAAACAAATATGAAAAGGTATTCCATCCAGTTTGAACAGAGTCGTATAAAAAATTGTAGGTTCCTTGTCTAGTGTCCATGATTTGATGTTACTTTTTCTCCTTGTACATCAACTGTGTAAATCTCACCAAATAGAAAGTTTTTGTCGAGAACATTGTGGTAAGAAAATTTTTTGGTGTTTTTATCCATTTCACAATATTAGACTGATTATCTAAAGCTATTCTGCCTAGCCTCCATGACTTCATGCTACTTCCTCTCCCTTCTGGATCAACTGTGTAAATCTCTCTCAAAAAAATATTTGTCAAGAACAAAGTGGTATAAAAAAATGTTGGTTCCTTGTAAATCCTTTTTACAATATTGGACTGATTATGGAAAGGTATTCCGTCCAGACTCCACGATCTCACGCTGCTTCTTTTTCCTTGTGCCTCAGCTGTGTAAATCTCTCCAAAAACATTTTTTGTCAAGAATATCGTGGTACAAAATATATTTGGTTCCCTTACATCCATTTTAGAATATTAGACTGTTTATGGTACTTCTTTCCCCTTGTGCATCAACTGTGTAAGTCACTTAAAAAAATTCATTTTCGTCAAGAACAAAGTGGAATAAAATATTGTTGGTTCAGTGTACATCCCTTGTAGAATATTGGACTGATTATGAAAAAGTGTTCCGTTAGTCTCCATATATAATGGTACTTCTTTTCCCTTGTGCATCACCTGTGTGAATCTCTCCAAGAACAAATTTTTGTCAAGAAGAAATTGGTAAAAAAAATTGTTGGTTCCTCGTAATTCCCTTCTACAATATTGGACTGATATTCAAGCGGACATCGAGACCCTATTTTCTGAAAATTCGGTGTGAAGTGAGACTTAGTAAATAAGTTTACTGTTACAGTTACTTGGTATGTTTGGAGTCCGTGATTAGGTTCAGGATAAGGGTTGGGAGCTAGATTTGGGGTTAAAGTTGGTAGATAGATTTTGGGAATGAAGCTGTGGTTAGTATTAGTTGGTAGGTTCAAGATTAGAGTGAGTTGGTATATCTTGTGTTATGATCAGTTGATAGGTTTGGGGTTAATTTTTCTGAACTACCAATTAATATTGGTGTAATCGAGTTCCATGGATATTAAATCTATCCAATTGCCAATTTGAAAAAAAAACAACATTTTAGTCATTTGAAAATGGTTAAATACAAGATGGCTTGGCCTAATACGAAGATAGCCAAAAATTTTAATTTTTCAGGGCAACATGGACCTATTGCTTAACCTGAATATTAACCATATCACAAAACACTAATCTCAAATCATATCCTTCGTAGTAGGATTTAATAGAATGCAGTTTCAGATGATCACAGTCTTCTGTTTTCATTTCTCTGTAATAGTTCAACAGTAGCAGCTAATTATGTGCACTCAAATGCTATCTCCCTTGTAAAACATCAACATATTGTTTTGATGAACTTATTCCAAACAATTACCATAAAAAATAAAATTTAAAATAGTCACAGCCCAATGAAGCACACGTAAATTAAAGGCATTGCCTTTACAAATAACACAAGGCATACTGGAAAACAATATAAACTTATACGAAAAAATATTTTCCCAGAAAAATCTAAACTGATAATTAAAATAATCCACCAGAAATCACTTACATTATAATGAAATCAAAAATGTATTCAAAAAGTTTTCGTAACAGATAAACAAGTTTTTCTAGCAATTCGGAAATACAATTGTCTTGAGTCCTTATCCAATTCACTGCCGAATTGAGAAGAGATAGGAGCAAAGAAATTTCTATTCAGATATCTTGTCAGTTTTGAGCAATTATTACTTTTACTACAACTATTCATTCCTGAGAATTGTCTTGAATCCTTATCCAATGCTGATGCATACCATAATCATTCATTTCTTCGAATATTGATACTAGTGCTTTATGAAGATACTTGCATTGCCTGATGTCATCATTTATTACAAAAGTCAGGGTGGTTCGTATTTTTCCAGGAGATCTTTTAAAATTCATCGTTCAAAATAATATCCCATAGTTTGTAGGAAAAGTTCCTCGCATGGTCGTCGAATAAAATGTCTAAAAGCTCGCCACCTCGAAATGTTCAAATCTTTTTTTTTTTTGTTTCTTTGCTTTTGTTTCTATCCCTGTATAATTCTTTGTTTTTCTTCTTGTTGTCATTCTAAATCATTCTCAATTGTTTACAATGGGTTTTGTCAACTTTACTTGACCAATCTTTTGTTAGTCTTCATGTTGACATATTGTAAGTTAATACAGTCTTAGCTATTCGGTAAATTATCACTTACTCAGTATAGAACTTTTTCTTCAACAAAATCTTTTCAGTTGAATTTATTAATGCATTGATCACTTTATTCTTGTTTTTTTTTGTCTTCATAATCTCTCTTTTGATTCCTCCATCCAGCTTCCTCATCTTTCGATTTCCCATTTTTGATAATCGTTTTTCCCCATTTGTTATCGTTTACTCCAGAATGGAGTTTTTCATTTATTTGTTATGATATCATTCTACTGTCTTATCTCTGTGATTATCTTTTGATGGAGAATCTGAATGGAGCATCTCAGTGAGTAAACTGGATACTCTCCTGTAGTTATGTTCAATTTTGGGGTTTGGCTTGTTAACTTCAGCTGTTTAATTTGAGCGCTCTATTTTTTCATTCAATTCCTCATCAATTTTACTTGAATTTGATTATTTTCTTAAATTAAAAAAAAAACAAAACTAAATGGTTGAATTTTAATTGTTGCGTGTTTTTTTTTGAATAAGAATAATAATTTGCACGCCAAACAAATTTGTGAAAATCCCACAAACAACAAGATGGAAGACAGTATTGTCGATGGGATATAACTCGATTGTAGAACATTCGACTGCCTATCAAAAGTTATTCGCTCTAAAACACGGTGTTATTAATTTCTCTGATTCAATTTATCAGACACTGTAGAAATCCTGTAGAAAACAAGCTGGAAGTGAATATTATCCTTAGAATAAACCCAGATGGTAAAACGTTCGAGTGCATATTTAGAGTTATTCCGTTTCAACATCAAAAGTCCCTTATTTCTCTTATTTTCTTAATAAGAAACTGTAGAATTCATCCAGAAAAAAATTCGGAGAAAACTATTGTCATCGGGATATAGGATGGTGGTACAGTATCCGATGGCGTAACAAAAAGTATTCGGTTCAACTTTGAGGGTCCCTCATATCTACAATTTCCTTTAACAGAACTTTAAAAATCCAGAAGAAAACAAGCTGGGAGAATCTATTTTTTTTATTGGGTTATAGTTCAATGGTAGAGCATGCGACTGAATATTGAAAGCATTCGGTTCAACTCGAAGGATCCTTAATTCCTACTATTATTTCAATCAGAAGCTGTCACAATCTTGAGAAAAATAAGCTGGAAAAGGCTATGGTCGCTGAGATATAGCTCAGAGGTCGAACAATCGTCTGCTTATCGACATGTGTTCATCCCCGAATGTCACTCATCCAACATATTTTCCTGAACAGAGTTTGTTGGAATCTTGAGGAAAACAAGCTTGAAGAATTCATTGCCGTATTTGTAAAGCTCGGTGGTAAAGCATGGAACTGCATATCGAAATGTCTTTGATTCAGACGTGAGTGTCCCTCATTTCACCAATCTTTTTCAAAGAAAACATTAAGAATACAGAAGATAAAAAGCTAGAAGTATGCCTTGACTTCTTGCTCAATTTAGGACATTCCAGTGCATCTCAAAATGTCTCCTATTTAACCCCGTGTATCCCTCATTTGTGATATTTTCTACACAAGAAAATGTTGAATATTACAAGGTCGTAGAATGTATTGTCCTTCTTAATACAGTAGATAGAAAACATGCTACGATTCAATTCTCAAGTTTTTGTCCAACAAATTACTATAATTTCATGTTTGGAAGGAAAAAAATCATGTATGGATTCCAATTTGATTTTTGTTTTTTGGCCTTTTTTTTTTACAAATTGATGATGTTGTCACAAAAGTATCATACGCTGAAAGTACATTAAATTGAAGAGTGTATTAACTTTGAGTGCTGGGATTATGAAACGACATCAGTAAGAGCAAAAATAGCAACCACATTGGAGATAAATACACTAAGATCAAAATTGAGGACACAGAACTCGAGAAAGTAGACTGCTACATCTACCTAGGACAACGAATCTCCATGAGACCCTCAAAAGAAGAAGAAATCAAGCAAAGAATCACACTAGAATGGCAAGCCTTTGGCTGAGCTAGCTCAAACTTCAAAAATAATTAAATCCCATTTATCCTAAAGAGAAGGATGTATAACCAATGCATCCTCCCAATAGTCACTTATGGAGCTGAAACATGGACTTTAACCAAGAGACAGACCCGTAAATTGAGAACCATACAACGTGCATGTGAAAGAATAATGCTGGGCCTCACATGGAGAGACCACAGAACAGCACAGTACATTCGAGAAAAAAGACAAGAGTTAGGGACATCATAGAATCCATTAAAAATCTCAAATGGCGGTGGGCTGGCCATGGTGCAAGAATTGCAGACAATCGATGGACATCGCAACTCACAACATGGATTCCCCGAGACCACATGCGCAACCGAGGCCGGCAAAATGTTAGATGGAGAGACGAGCTAGACAAGTTCAGGAAGTACTGGCTCCGTGACACCCATGATAGAGGAGTGGGGCAAATCCTGGGGAAGGTCTATGTCCAATGACGGATGCTAAAAGACTGATGATGATGATGAATGAAAATTTCACATCTATTAAGAAACTCATAAGAGAGATGAATTAGCCACAGAATATCAATATTGGATTTTTCTTATCTAAAAAGCAAGAATGATCAGATGGAGTATAAGTAGTGATAAAATAATAATCAGAAATTGTGCATCAACCCGGATTGTTATTAAATGAGAAACGCTTAAATTCAAGAAAATATCAAAATCAAAATTGATGATAAAAATAACAATACAAAAATCTCTTTTTTTTCAATGAAATCAAACAATGTATACAAAAAAGTTATCGTAAAAGATAGACAAGATTGTAGAAATTTACAAAAACGGTAATTCTTTCAAGACATTGTCAGGAATATGGCATCGAATGTTCTGATCGAAACACGTGATTAACTGCGTTACCAAGGGCTTGATAGAATAATGACACCTAATGACGTCATTTGAGAGATTCATCAATATGCAAAAATATTAATACTAATTCAACTATTTTCTACTTGTTATAGATACCCTTCATGATCACTGAAAATTAGTTTTTGATTCACAAAGCAAATTCAGCTAAAAAAAAAACAACACAAATCATTTTAAATGAAACTGTTCATTTCATATCATTTAACTTTACTCTTGATTGAAAAATACTGTTTACTTTACAGGCAATGCTGACAACAACCCTTTATACTGAACCTACAAATAAAAATAACACTGAATAATATCCTCTATGATTAAATTCAAGAAAATACTGTTTCGAATTCTCACTAACTACTGTTCCCATTTTTTGGAAAATTGTTCGACAGTAGCAGTAGCTAATCGTATTTTCTCAATGGTTATCCGTTTTGCACACTATCAACATAACGTTTTAGTGAACTTATTAGAAATAATTAACGCCCAAATAACAATGCTTGAAAAGTTACAACCCCACAAGGCACATATACCAAATAAAGACATTGCTTTTACAAATAATCAAAAGTATACTAAGAAACGTAATAAATAAACAGGAAAAAATTTCCCACAAAAATCGAAATCGATAATTGAAATAACTCCACAAAAATCACGTAATTTCTGATAAAATCAAAAAATTTATTTAAAAGTTTTTGGAAAAGATAGACAAGTTTGTAATGATATGCAAATCAGTCAGTCCTTTCACAAAAAATTTGCAAATATGTCAGTCCCTTCAAGAAAAAACAACTGCACTCCCAGGAGATTGGAAATTGCTAGGTTGACAGTTAATTCTCAAGAGAGACTATCTGAGTCAGCAGGTGTTGTCCCTTGAATCCTCCTAAAACAAACACAAATAAACAAACTGAACATAGAAGAACTTACCAACTCCTTTAAAGCTCCCTTCATCATCTAGTGTACAAGCAATAGCCACAAGATGTGTGACATTTTGGCAACCGCCCGAGAGACGGTCACGGATGTTAAGTTGGTTTAGTAGGAGCATGAGAGTTTGAAACTTATGAATCATCGATTAGAATTAATCTTTACCTCTCCCTTTATAAGGCTCCAAAATGAACGTTTCCATAGACGGTTGGGTTACAACTGAACTAGGCATTGGCTGCGGAGTAAAGACCGTTGTTGATCTCTTTCAGGGCCGTATGCAACACTGTGAGATGAGCTAGATAGCTCTCAATCTTCCAAGTCAAAGTTTGGGCATTTGGACCAGTGATTAGTGAAGGCCCAGATGCAGTTACCTAATGCACCAATTTTGACGAGTTACTGGAAGTTCAATATCTTCTTACAGGAGAGCCGGGACGTTCGAGAACAGCTGGACGGTTTCATTCGACAGGAACTAGTCAGATCTTCACAGGAAATGTGGGGGTCTAACTTGAAACATAGATTAGAATATTCACCGTCAAATACTGCCAACAACTCGACCTTGATAAGGCTGAGACAAAAGCGTTATTATAAGATAGAATTGACCCGGTAGTGGCATAGAAATAGTTTGGAGGGACCTGTAGTAATCGGCTATAGAAAACTAATAAGGACAAGTAGTTAGGATCATCTTTGAAGGAATATCCAACGTAACCATGGAACTTGATGAAAATATACAAGTGGTTCTAGCAGCATCTCTGAGATCGCTTCATCACGGAGCCTGGCCTGTGTGAGCAGCTTTTTAACAGAATTTCCCCAATTTGCGTCAGCTGAAGCAGTTAGCTATGGGAGACAGGTTCATGGGAATAAAGTCCATGCTGCACTGAAGCAGGTCAGCTTCAACAAGTCACCGAGACAGGACGGTTTGAAATGTACTTGAGGATGTCCTATGTGTTTGCAACCCTCTTTACAGTGATGTTCAAGTACTGTTTCAACCAGGGTTCGGTCCCAAGTTAGGTGACCAAGGGGTTGAAAGAAGCAAGACAAATTTAAAAAGAAGGACATAGATAATAACAGGCTCATAACCCTGCTAAACACAGGGAAAGATTTTGGCCAAGATCCTGTCGAATCGTTTGTCAATTGTCATTGAGGATTAGGTCAGACCAGATCAGAATTATGCACTGAGGCGAAAATCAATCCAAAACAATTTGAAAACTGTTTGCTCAGTGTTAGAGGGATTAAAGATGACACTGGAGGTGCACTAATTAATTTAGATCAGTCCAAGGCGTTCAACATGGTAGACCAATCTTTTTAGCAACTGTGCTAAGTTGGTGGATATTAATGAATCAAACTTATGTACATCTTTTTGAAATATCATTTACCAAATAATGAATCTGGTGTCCCATCAATATCTTGGAGAAGATTACTCTTATGGAAACATTTCAGAAGATGAAATGTACAATAAACGCGGAATTACCATTAATTTATATGGCAGATATTTTTTAACACTTTAAAACCTGATTAATGATTGTTCTGATTGTATTTTAGGCTGAATCGTTGGTGCTTAGGATGTTGGGAGATACAGGAAACAGGAGTATTGGAGAGAGAGAGGAAAAGGTTGTGCGATACCTTTACAAAGGCTTGCAAAATAAACGCTGAAAGTATTGTCACCTTTTGTCTTTTTCTGTAAAAGCAAAGACAAAGCTTTTCAGCAAACTTTTGTGGTATACCTGGACGTATTCAACAAACTTTGAGGTGATCAAAAACGTGTGTGCTTTTTGTTTTCTCTTCCTATTATTTGAAATTTCAGCTGAAAAACATGCAACCTTAGCGCCAACTCTGAATTACAAAGTTTATGTCAAACATCTTGGGAAAAAAAGATACAGATATCAAGACAATTATTTCATATCTGGATAAATGTATAGGTACATGTATCGTAGCTCAACAGATGTAGCCCTCTGCATCATATAAGAAACGTTAGTGTCACGTTTCAGTTTGTCAATTTAGCCTCAAGTCAATATTTTTTTCATTTGTATCTGATGCCTGTTCTCTTAGGTCGTAGCTGATATGGGCGGATATGACATCATCGTTTTTGGATAAGGACTATGTTGATGGAAGTGATGTTATATCTTTATCCATTTTTAGAGCTCATCCAGGCGGAAGTGATGTCATATTTTCATCCTCATCTTGGCGATAAACCCACATCTTTTTTTACATGACTTCTGTAGATAGAAGTGACTTGTTATGATAGAAAGATATTTAGGTGCTCAGCACCAGATGTAGACTTTGAGTTGGAACATTCCTTTCCTTTGTTATTAAGATTGTCCTTTACAGAACAGATTGGTGAAAACACCTTAAATTGATAAAGTATTAAAATAGACAAACACAGAGAAATAATAATCAGCAGATGTCCTATATTCGACTCCACGTGCAAGAAAATACAACATAATTTCTTAAAATTAGCATAAATGTGATATGTAAACATGTACGTGCGGGTTGTAGACAAAGTGAATAGTGAAACACAAATATTTTCTTTCAATGAATTTTTGAATATGATCAGGGTAATATTCAAGCAGACATCGAGACCCTAGTTTTAAAAAGAAATTAAAATGGAAAAAAAATTGTTTTTTCATTTAGATACCGACACCGGGGCGTATTCCTTATCCTTCATTAGTGTAATGGGAGATTCCATCCTGGGAGACAGATCTGTGTCGTGTCGTATCGCCGATACATTGTCAACGGACATCACTTTTGCTGTGAAACCCATTTATGGACAAACATTTCGACGAACTGATATTTCAATCATTTTGATTGACTGGAAGCAGCTACTTTCTGACCGTCGATCAATTAACGTTTCTCTTGATCAATAAATACTGTTTACTCTAGAGACAATTTGGTGAGGAGTGAAAGTCAGTAAATAGTTTTACAGTTACAGTTAGTTGGTATGTTTGGAGTTCGTGATTAGGTTCAGGGTACCGGTTATAAGCTAGATTTGTGGTTAAGGTTGGTAAATAAATTTGGAGAATGAAGCTGTGGTTAGTATTAGTTGGTAGGTTCAGGATTAGAGTGAGTTGGTATATCTTGTGTTATGATCAGTTGATAGGTTTGGGGTTAGTTTTTCTGAACTACCAATTATTATTGGTGTAATCGAGTTACATGGATATTAAATCTATCCAATTGCCAATTTGAAAAAAAACAACATTTTAGTCATTTGAAAATGGTTGAATACAAGATGGCGGGCCTGATGGAAAAATAGCAAAAAATATTTATTTTTCAGTGCAACATGAAACCTAACACTAAACATCATTCTTAAATAATATCCTTTGTAGTAGAATTTAATAGAATACAGTTTCAAATGTTCACAGTTTTCTGTTTTCATTTCTCTGTAATAGTTCAACAGCAGCAGCTAATTGTGTCTACTCAAATGTTATCTCCCTTGCAAAACATCAACAAATCATTTTGATGAACCTTTCCCAAATAATTTCCACAAAAATGAAATGTCAAAATAAGTCACAGCCCCATGACGCACACATAAAATAAACTCATTGCCTTCACAAATAATGCAAAGCTAACTGAAAAACAATATAAGCTTATTTGAAAGAATATTTTCCCTGGAAAATCTAAATTGATGATTAAAATAATCCATCAGAAATTACTTACATTATTAGGAAATCAAAAATATTTTCAGAAAGTTTTCGTAACAGATAAACAAGTTTTTTTAGCAATTTGAAAATACGTCAATTTCTTCAAGAAGCTTTTAGGAATATGGCGCCCAATGTTTTGGTCAAAACACGTTGTCAATCGCGTTACTAAGGTCTCGATAGAATAACGACCAGATAGTGATGTCATTTCAGAGATTCATTGATAATAAAAGTTTGAATAATACGTTAGAATTTATTAGCAAATAGACTATCTACGTATTGCAAATATCACTAAACATCAATGAACATTAGTTTTTAGATTCATGGAGCACAATTGGTAATTTGGCAAGAAGAAAAATAAGGAAAAAAAGCTTTTTGTTCGATAATAACTGAATGAAATTTACAATTCTTCGGAATACTGGTGTGTGCAAGCTTTGGTTGCTTGAAATAGTCTAACCTATTCGCTGGCACTGTAAAAAAAAACAAAAAAAACAACATGGGAACAGAAATTCTCTTTCAGATATCTCGTCAGAATGTCCAGGACTACACTGTTTTTACTGCTATCATCACTATCTGATGATTTTTTTTAATGATTATCCAATTCACTTCCAAATTAAGAAGACACAGGAACAAAGGAATTTCTATTCAGGTGTTTTGTCAGTTCTGGACAATCATTACTTTTACTACAATTATTCATTCCTAAAAATTGTCTTGAATCCTTATCCAATGTAGGTGCATTTTATATTCTTTTAGTGGCAAAATTTCATTCAATTTTTAAGACTTTGAAAATGAAACGTTGATCCATTTTTGTTATTTTATTTATTATATGCAGTATCGGTTAGAAACTATAATTCACCTTCTACTATATCACAAATTAGAGATGAAAGTTTTTCTATTTCTTTTGACCAGTAACATTATCTTTCAGATTATTATAATCATTCATTTCTTCGAATATTGATACTAATACTTGGTGAAGATGCTTACATTTCCTTATGCCATCATTCTTTACAACAGGCAGGGTGGTTTGTATTTTTCTCGGAGATCTTTTAAAATTCATTGTTCAAAATAATATCTCATAGCTTGTTCGAACTGTTGTCTGTATGGTCGTTGAATAAAATGTCTAAAAGCTCGCCACCTTGAAATGTTTATATCTTTGTTTAATTTCTTTTCTTTTCTTTCTATCCCTGTATAATTCTTTGTTTTTCTTGTTCTTGTCATTCTAAATCATTCTCAATTGTTTACAATGGGTTCTGTCAATTTTATTAAACCAATCTTTTGTCAGTCTTCATGTTGACATATTGTAAATTAATACAGGCTTGGCTATTGTTTTATAACTTTTCACTCTCCCAATATAGACCCTTTTCTTCCACTAAATTTTTTCAGCTGATTTTATTGCTAAAATTGATTGCTTTATTCTCGATTTCATGCCTTCATAATGTCCACTTCTTTACATTCCTCCATTCAGCTTCTTCATCTTTCGATTTCCTTACTCGATAATGGCGTTCTCCCATTTGTCATCATTTACTCTATTGCTTGTACACCATATGAAGAAGGGAGCTTTAAAGGAGTTGGTAGGGTTTAAGGGACAACACCTGCTGACTCAGATAGTCCCTCTCCAGAATTTACCTGTCAACCTGACAATTTCCAATCTTCCTCCTGGAAGGGCAGTTGTTTGGGACTGACATTTTTGCAAATTGATTTCAGTTGGAATTTTCTTTTCTGATTATTTATTGCGTTTCTCAGTATTCTCTTATAAAGTATGTTTTCATTTTGTATGTGTGCCTTGTTGTGCTACAACTTTTTCATCATTGTATTTTTGGCATTAAATGTCTGGAATAAGTTCATCAAAAAGTTATGTTGATATTCTGCAAGGGGGATAACCATTTAGAAGATGCAATTACTGCTAACTACAGTTGAACAATTTTGAGAAAAATAAAAACAGGAAGAATTGATATTTGAAACAGAATTTTATTGAATTAAATCACAGAGAATTGTATTTAGTGTTAGTTCTAGGGAAAGGCTTAGTATTTAAAGTTAGTTTTTGCATCTGGATTGCAATTACCAATACAAAAAATTACGTATATTTTGCAATTCTTGCATCAGATTTTTTTTTTAATTAAATGCCTAAATGTATCTAAACTTATAAAACATTACAAAATATGTCCATAGGATAGATTTACTTTCAAAGTAACCGAATATGATAAAAAATAATCGGGAATTTAGAAACACTAACCTCAAACATACCTACTTACCCTCGCACTAAACCAACTTACTAACCATTTACCTATCAACTAACCCTAACAGTTAGCCAACCAGAAGGATCTAATCCCGAATCTACCGACCAACCATAAATGTAACCCGACCTACTGACTCTAAGTACATGTCTTATTGGCTCTATAATAGACAGTAATTATCAATCAAAAGTAACGTTCAATAACATTAAATGAACAGTTTTACTCCAAATTATTTATGTTATTTTTTTTAGCTGAATTGGCTTTGTGAATCCTAAAGTAATTCTCAGTGATCATGAAGGGTATCTATAATAAGTAGAAAATAGTTGAAATAGTATTGATATTTTTGCATATTGATGAATCTCTCAAATGACGTCATTATGACTCATTATTCTATTAAGTCCTTGGTAATGCAATTAATTGCGTGTTTAACCAAAACATTTCATACCATATTCCTAATTATTTCTGGAAGGAATTACCTTTTTTTACAAATTGCTGCAATTTTTTCTATCTTTTACGAACACTTTTTCGTATACCTTGTTTGATTTCATTGAAAAGTAAGAAATTTTATGTTTAGTCATTTTATTAGCAATTCTAATTCTCTTTGAAAAATGTTTTCCTGAATTTAAGCGTTTCTCATTCAATAACTTGTTCAGTCCCATATTTTCATTTCTACTCAAAATAAAACAATTTTGGCGAATGCACAATCTCTCATTACAATTTTATGACTATTAAACTCCATCTAATTAGCGTTGCTTTTCAGTTAAATCACTTTCATTATCAATATTCTCTGGCTTATCAATCCCTCTTATCATTGTTTCTAAACAGATGCAAAATTCTCATTATTAATACTTTATTACTATTTTTGCCCTTTTTATTGCGGTTGTTCTATTATCCAAACACTTTAAGTCAATACACTCTTCATCCTAGATATTTTTTTTACCCACTTTACACGATTACATTATTGATACTTCGATCAACTGATTTCAGTAGAGACTCAGTTTAGTTGGCATCACATTCTTGTAGTTTTTTTTTCTGGTAATTTCATATATTTTCAGTGTATAATACTTTTGTGACGGATGTCTCCGAGCTAGAGTTTATCTTGTCAAAAATGAATTTACCAAAGAACTTAGTAAGTTGAGAATTGCCTGCATAAAGCTTGAAGAATTACAAAAGCGTTCTATTAGATGCTCCCGGATTACAAACTTCAAATTAAGTGTATCCCAGGCGCTTGGTGACTAAGTAAAGATTGACAGCCGGTCAGTTGTCTCTACAAGGCGTTCCTTTCGGGGACAGAAGTAACTCAAAAGTGGAAGAAAACCAGGATTAATTCTAAACAGAAAACAGATGTGTCCAAACTCCCTTCACTACAAATGGCTGTTTCTTCTCCATAATTTTAGCTCAGTTGGAATCATCTGAAATCAATCTCAGTTTCAACAGTTTTGACCAGCCTTTCGTCCTAATGTGGTCAAAGGGGCTGCAGGTTGTCTCTGACAATAATATCGACAGAAGCTTGGAGTATTCTCATATTTCGGGCATTTGTTGTCCTATATATACCGTTTTATCGATTGGCTTTTGATAAGCTATTATTTTAAGGTGTCTACAGTCATTGTAGTTCTTCCATCGTGAGTATATAAGTCGGTCACGTAATATAACATACTCATGCTGTGTTTAAATATAATATAACACTGAATGAATTTAAAAAACAAATATCTCTGAATTGTATAAGAATCTAGAGTAGTTTTGGGAAATCCTGATCGACTTTCATTGAAAATATATATCATTATCATTTAGCATCCGTTGTTGGACATAAATCCTCCCAAAGATTCGCTAGACATCTGTATCATGGGTGTCATGGAGCTAATATTTTCTGAACTTGTTTAGTTTGAAAAAAAAAAGACCTTATGTACCTCAAGCTTATTGGTTACTCTCGGAGAAGCTTCATTGAATTTATGAGCGAGCGTTGATATTAGATACTTCTATTTAATTGTTAGTTCTCTACATCTAATAATTATTCCTTTGTGTCACGATTCATTAGATACATTTTATACATTTCTTCAGCAGCACCAGCAGCCGAATTATCTTTAGTAATATGACTTGTAGTATTAGTAGTAGTAATTATTTAATTCCATCTTATTTCATCGTTTTATCACAATCAAATAATAGTGATAAGACTTCACCAAAATATAATTAAACAAATGTAGCTATGTATTTCTTCAAAAAAATGAATTTTTGTTTTTCGTTTGTTCCAGATTTAAAATGGCTCGGCTTATTTCCATAAGGCCTCTTGCCAATATGGAGCTTCCACCCCTTAATTTGCATCGCAGCGAGGAGGGAAATGACTGTAGAGTGGATGACAGAGGGAAGGAGAGTTATCGTCTGCCAGATAAACGGTCTGCATTGAAGGACTTCTTTACTTCTCTGCCGCGCATTCATCGTAGAACTGGCAGCTACAACATTAACCCTCAACTGAAGAAAAAACGTAGGGTTATCCCCAAGAATTGGGGAAAGCGCAGACCACTCTCGCAAGACTTGAGCCTTTGCTCTGCTCTATTGATATGCTATTGCCCTTGCTTATCACTATGCTACTATTTTGACGGAACTGATTGCGACTCGTACAAAATGTGATGGATGATTATATGAGTGAACAATTTGTAAAAATGGCGTATGAAAGAGACGTCAAAATAATTTCCATTGTCACGTGACGCACCATTTGTAATTTGAATTTTATTTATTCAAGCAAGAACAAGGGCTTCTGAATGAAGGGTGCAACCGGTGCATGGCTCTGGCGCTCGTAAGGCCAAAGGCTCTCCGGGGATTTCTCAGATAGGGCTACCGTTTCAGATAAAAGGGTGGCTATAAGACAAGGATATTGGAGCTCTCTCTCTCTCTCTTTCTCTCTCTCTCTCTCCCTCTCTGTCTCTGTCTGTCTGTCTGTCTGGAGAGACCGAGAACATATTTGTATCACCTAGTAAAATTCCTCTCAGTGGCCCAGGCCGAAACCATCTGAGTGCGCATGAGCTGATTGAAAGGAATGATTAAGTAAGGAATGAAAATATCAATAATGCAAATGAAAACAAACAAACAAACAAACAAACAAACAAACGGGAAAACCAACAAAAGGAGAGAAAAGCAAAAAACTAAACAACAAACAACATTTGACAGAATACATAGGACAATGGTTCCAGTATGAATATAACGAACAAACAAACAAACAAACAAAAAACAGACAAACAAACAGACAAACAAAGAATCACACATGACTGTAAAACACAGATATACAAAATGCAGTCCGTACTGTTGACTAAGTCCTAATCAGTTATCCGATGAAAAATTAAAACAAAATGAAATCATCCTGTGATGTCCCACAAACATTTCAGGTTAGTTATGAATTCTAGATATTATTAACTTTCAATTTAGACTTCACTATTGTTTCTTTGGTCAAATTTTTGCAAAACTGTTAGAATCTTATTCTACCTACCAATTTAATTAAACTTCAATTATTAATAATGAAGTAGATTGAGTGTCTTCAGAGCTCCTTGATTGATATATCTGTTCTTTGGGCAACTGTCGATGTATCTCACAAGAATTATCTATGTCCTGGGTCTTTTAACTTTAGTAGTGAATCTTTGAAGGAATCAAGAAAATTCGTAGATAATGATGAAGGTATGAACACAATGATTAGGAACAGTTGACAAGATCAGGTGATCACCATAATATCCTTTCCCTTAAGGGAATCACTTTTGAATCCTCCCTCCCTTAAACAAATCTAGGATTTGGACATTCCAGTTATCAAAATGGATTTTCTGAAATTCACCCAAAAAAGAAAATATCCACTAATTGTTTTATATCTTCTTTAACTTCTGGTTATGATAGTCGGACACAGCACAAATGAATCATTCATGGTCCCTTGGGATATTTCCCATTTGCACTAACAGGGCAAGATATGCTCTGACACCAATGGCAAAAGCCGATTGTGCTAGGCACTTGCTTACCTTCATTCACATGTACGCATGTTAGGCCACATTAAAGCAAACATCATCCTAAAAGAAATTATGTTGTATTTGCCCATGCAGAGAAGTATGTAGATGTTATCTAATAAGAAAAAATCTTATAACTGTATTTTGACAATTTCAATCCTTTTATCATTTTCAGGTTGTTTACGCAGATCTATCTTGTATACGACGATCTTAATAACAAGGGAAATGAACATTCTGACTAAACCATTCCCCGAACATGTCTACTTCCGGTGCTGAGCACCAAGATTGGAAAACCTGACGACTATTCTGTCCACATAAGCTATGTCCCAAAAAGGACGAAGACCTGACGTCAGTTCCGTCCACATAAGCTACGTCCAAAAAGGATGAAGACCTGACGTCAATTCTGTCAACATAAGCTCCGTCCAAAAAGGATGAAGACCTGACGTCAATTCTGCCCACATAAGCTCCGTCCAAAAAAGATGAGAGATTAACATCTATTCCGCCCACATCATCAGTATCCAAAAAGGAGAGGCTTGAAATATAAATGCAATAAATATTGACTGGAAGCCAAATTGACAAAAGGCAGCAGGAAGTTCACTCGTCATCATCATTTCTTTCTATGACACGGATATATCTGTTGAGATACGATACATGTATCCAGACATGTATTTATGTTTAAAAGAATTGGTTTGATGTCTGCTCCACTTTTTCCTTAAATGTCTGGGTCGAGAGTCAATATACAAAGTCAATTCATATGCAGAGGGAAAGTGTTATGTCTGTAAGAACTGGTCAAGGACGGGGCTGGTGCAATGGTTTCATGCGCTCCGGGTAAGACACAACATCTGTGCTGCAAGTTGTATTCAGACTAAAATTTTTACAGAACTTTGTTTTTGTAATTAATGGACCGACCCTGGCCAAGTAACAAAGATGGAGACATAAACTTTATCGAGAAGATATCTGCAGAAAGTAAATCCTTAATTCTGAAGGATGAATAGAGGCGTTCTTCTGAGTGAATCCTTCCAGTCTTCATGATAAAGACTTGAATTGTACTGAGGTGAAACTGTGAGCGTATGTTCAATGTTGATCATTTCGGAAGAGATCGTTCAGGCGTTGGATTTGAAACGAGACTCCTCTAACTCAGTGATCATGCAGTATCCAAGGTAGAAAAGACTGTACACTAATTTTCGGCATAGGAGAAACAATGACATTGCTTGATATTATAAAGATTGGGAAGAAACCACTTTTCTAAAAACCTTGTCATTATGAAAATTCTCTTTCATCTGCTGTCAGAGTGGAAGACCAGGAAAGAAGACAGACTCTTCCCACTAACTCAGATCAAACTCTAATTGGATTAAAGATCAATGTGAATTGTTGAAAGATCTTTTGTTTTATAACAAAACACTTAGGGAAGAGTCTGTTGTATAAAAACATGTTATGAAAATGGAAGATAGACATATTTTTGATGTCCCAAATTGCCAGAAGGGAGAATTAAAGAAACGGGAACGTTTTCATTTCATTATTTGAGTCAAATTATTAATGGATCAAGAATATCTAAAACTCTTTGAGAAAACGCAAAAAACACTCTTACTATCAATCAAGAAAGATCAGAGTGAATTTGGTAAAATATTATCAATGATCAGAATTATTCAGAGTTTTTTTCTTTGAAATTTCTGAGAATAAAATAAAAATATGTTTACATGTGATTGTGATTTGTGTTTTTTACTCATAGTTATTATTTATCATGGATGTATTGTTCACATAAAAAAGCACTTCAACAAGCATGAAATATGTTTTCATTGCCAAAGACTACAGGTGCAATTAAGGCTTCCATGTTTTCTCAGAGAAAATAAATTCAACAGTTTTCATTGATAGCTTTTACATGGAATTTTATGCTAGTATATAATATATATTTATACAAATTCAAAATGAAATATCCATTCATTTATATTTATAATAAAAAACGAAGTGAAGTCGTATTAAGGGTGACACGTTTAATATTTTACTATGAACAGCAGTAAAATTCCCTTAATATCGTATGGAAATTTAATTATCGTAAATAATATGAATATGGCCGAGAATCAAAAACGTAAAGGAATGATATCCACTGTCAGACCTTCAAGCAGCCAGTGTGAGCCCCCCCCACCCACCCCAAGAAAGAAAGGAAAAGCAAATCTATTTTATATAAGAATGAAAAAAAAAAGTGAATTCGTGAAAGAAAAATAACAGTAAGTCGCCAAAATTATTCAATATAATCTTTAATATTTTCCCGGTTGGGCAAATTAAGTTATGATAGGCAGTTTTCTAAGTACCAGTATCAATATTCGAAGGAAAAAATGATTATAATAATATGAAAAATATTACTTCTGATCAAACAAAATGGAAAAACTCAAATTTGTTATGTAGTAGAAGGTGAGTAATAATTATAGTTTCTAACTGAAAGTGCATATTGAATCAATATTTCATTTTTGAACTCATAAAAACTGAATGGAACATTGTGAATACAAGATTATATGATTTGGCTAAATTGGATAATGATTCAAGATAAGTTTTGAATAGAAATGAGAGCATTAAATGCAATAATTGTCCCTGATTGGCTGACAAGATATCTGAATAGAAATTTTTTTGTTCCTGTGTCTTCTTAATTTGGCAATGAATTGGATAATGATTCAAGACAATCAGCAGATAGTGATGATAGCAGTGAAAACAATGATTATTCTGGACGAGCCGATGGGATATCTAAAGAAGAATTTTTATTCTTAGATTTTCTTACTTTGCCATCGGATAGGTTAAGCTACTTCATGCAATCAAAGCTTGCACATACCAACATTCCAAAGAATTGTTAATTTCAGTATGTATTTAACAAACCTGAACCCTTTTTTCCTTAGTTTTCCTCTAGCCAAATTAGCGAATGAGCTCCATGAAGCCTAAAACTCATGTCCAATGATGTTTAGTGATATTTACTATACAATATTTGCAATATATCTGAAATGACGTCACTATCTGGTCATGCTTCCATCGAGACCTTAGTAACGCGATTAACAACGTGTTTTCACCAAAACATTGGGCGCCATATTGCTGAAACCTCCTTGAAGGAATTGATGTATTTGCAAATTGCTACAAAATTCGTCTTTTTTTGGGGGAAAACCTTTTGAATACATTTTTGATTTCATTATAATGTAAGTCTTTTGTTGGATTTTTAAAATTATCGATGTTTCCGTGGGAAATATTTATTTTTCTGTGAGTTTATATTGTTTTTCAGTATGCTTTTCATTATTTGTAAAAGCAATGCTTTTATTTTCTATTTGTGCCTCATTTCGCTGTAAGTTTTTTATAATATTCTTTATTTTATTTGTTTGAAAAAAAAAACGTCTTGTTGATGTTTTGCAAAGGAGATAACATTTAAGCCGACCCA
The DNA here is from genome assembly GCA_963457665.1 of Thysanoteuthis rhombus. Taxonomy (NCBI): domain Eukaryota; kingdom Metazoa; phylum Mollusca; class Cephalopoda; order Oegopsida; family Thysanoteuthidae; genus Thysanoteuthis; species Thysanoteuthis major. Next base: position 31,658,923 of record OY735230.1, read on the forward strand.
ATTAGCTGCTGATTATAAATTACGTTCACAATAGTTTCCAACGATTCATTTTCTAAAACAATTGACAGTTTCTGATCAACAAGACAGGCTGAATGAGAGAACGTAAACGTTGTACAGAATAAGTACCAATAGCCATTCTAATCCACGACTACTTAACTAAAGATTAAACAGGATATCTATCGATAATCAGTCAAATGTCTTAAAAACAAACCTACATCACATCAACGGCATATTTTTCAATTTATTTCCCTTCAGGATATATACATATTCTGAATAAGGAAACAGGAGAAACGTGAAACCATCAAAGTTGAACTTAACACCTTTCTATAGTCATTCCAATGTCCAAAAAGCAAACTACATCATGGCAAAAATAGATTCTTTCATTTCGCTTCAGTTGGAATGCTCACAGGTTCTGATGAAGAAAATAGGAGAAATGAGGGACCCTTGAAGTAGAAACAAATACATTTTGATATTGAGTCAAATATCCTAAAAGCTAGCTGATTCACGCCAACGATATTTTTTCCGTCTTGTCTTTGGTGGAACGTTAACAGTCTTGGGTTAAAGAAGCAGAAGAAATGAGGAAAACTCCAAATCAAAAAGAGAAACCTTGCGGTAGTCAGTCCAAGTTATTAAAACTGAGCCACATCATGCAAACAATGGTTTCACTCATCTTGTTTTTTTACAGGATTTTTAAAGGTTCTGATTGAAAAAACAGGAGAAGTGAGGGACTCATGAGTTTGAGACAAATACCTTCCAATAGTCAGACAAATATTCCAAATATTCCAAAACTAAAAAAAGTTTTTTCCATCTTAATTTTGGCAAATATTCTAAAGTTTCCGTTCAAGGAGACACGAGGAATGCAAACAATAATCAGTCTAATGTTTTAAAAATAATTCCTTCAATCTGGTCTTCAGTGGTATATTAACAGCTTCTGGGTAGGGTGGAAGGGATATAAGGGAGCAGACACATGTAGATAGTCCCCTTTGATAAAAACAACCTTACACGTCCCAACAATAGTTCCTTCCAGGGGAGATAAGAAACCAGCGATGAAGAAGTGAATATCTTTTCAAAGTTAGTCCAATATTCTCAAAGTGAGCTACGTCACATAAACAATGGATCATTGCATCTTGTTTTCAATAGAAATTGGTTTTCGAGGAGATTTTCTCGGTTTATCCTCAAAGAATATATGTTTTTGGAGAGATTTCAATAGTTTATGTTTAAGGGAAAAGAAGAAACGTCGGACCGTGGAAGTTGAACCGAATACCTTTTATAGTCAGTCAGATATTTTAAAAGGGGGCTACATCACAAAAACAATATTTTTTTCAATTTTGTTTTCACGCAGAATTTATTTTCGGAGAGATTTTCACAGTTTATGTAAAAGAGAAAAGAAGACACATGGGACTGTGGATGTTGAACCAAAAACATTTTCATCGTCAGTCCAACGTTCTAAAAAGGTGCTACATTACCCAAACAATAGTTTCTACGACTTTAGTATCGATTTCAACATTTTATGCTCAAGGGAAAAGTAGAAATGATGGAACGTGGAGGTTGAACCGAATACCTTTTCATACTCAGTCTAATATTCTAAAAAGGTGCTACATTACCCAAACAATAGTTTCTACGACTTTAGTATCGATTACAATATCTTATGCTCAAGGGAAAAGTAGAAATGATGGAACGTGGAGGTTGAACCGAATACCTTTTCATACTCAGTCTAATATTCTAAAAAGGAGCTACATCAACCAAATAATATTTTTTCCACTCTGTTCCCGACAGAAATTTGTTTTGGGGAAGATTTTCATAGTTTATGCTCAAAGGAAAAGAAGAAAGGTGGGACCCTCGAGGTTTGACTGAATACTTTCCATAGTCAGTCCATTATTTTAAAAGAGAGGTACGTAGCACCAACAATAATTTCTTCCACTTTGTTTTCAACAAAAAATTGTTTTTGGAGAGATTTTCACAGTTTATGCTCAAGGGGAATTGAAGAAACGTGGAACCGTGGATGTTGAACAAAATACCTTTTCATAGTCAGTCCAATATTCTACATCACACCAACAATAATTTATTCCACATGGTTCCCAACAGAAATTTGCTTTTGGGGAGATTTTAACAGTTTATGTTCAGGGTTAGGGTTAGGGTTAGGAGAATTAAAGGAATGGGAACGTTTTTGTCTCATTTTTGAGTCAAATTATGAATGGATCAATAATATCTGAAACTTATTGAAAAAAAAACACACTTGTTTTCAATCAAAAAAGATCTGAGTGAATTTGGTAAAATGCATTAATGATTGATCCATTAAAATCCATTCAAACAAAGTTAAACTCCATTAAAATTTAAAAGGAATCATTCCAAATCTGAATCGAAGACATCTCGATATGTAGTTTAATGCTTTACCACCGAGCTTTACACCGACTGCAATGAATACTTCAAGCTTGTTTTTCTCAAGATTCCAACAAATTCTGTTGAGGAAAATATGTGAAATGAGAGACATTTGGGGATGATCACACTTCGAAAATCATTCAAACGTTCGACCTCTCAGCTATATCACAACGAAAATGGTTTCCTGTAGCTTGTTTTCTTTTGGGTTTTTGTAGTTTTTGATAAAGGAAATTGTAGATATTTAATCGCTATGTTTTACTTAACCTTCTCATTATTGCTTTTTATCCAAAGAAACATTCGGTTAATACAGTCTTTATATTTTATGACTAATTTTACTCTGTTTTATTATTGAAGAAGTTGTTCTGTGAATCCTGAACTAATCCGTCTCTGAAATTCTTTTTTGAATACATTTCTTGATTTTACTTATAATTATTTTAATTATCAATTTTGATTTTTCTGGGGAAATATTTTTCTACTTTCTAGTATTTCTCAGTATTCTCTTCATTATTAGCAAAAGGAAAATCTTCCTTTAATTTGTTTTGCTACTGTCTCAAATCCCAACAGTATGCCTCTTATCTGCACCCCCCGTAAGAAAAGCTGGAAGCAAACGACTGTTACACGCTGGTGTATCGGTAGGGAAGGGGATATTTATGTAAACTGCGTATTTCTTTGAATTAATATATTTGTTATTTTAATAAATTAAAATCGACTCAACCTTGTTTACTCTAAAGTGATGAACAATAATTGAATCTGAGTCATCTAAGTCCTCTCTATTCTGTAAGGAGGAAAATTTTCATTTTTCAAATTCAAAAACTTTTAAAATGAATTTCTGGATCCCATTGAAAAGTAAGTAATTGTATTAGAGTTATTTTCGTGAGAACTTTTTTCCTGTTTATTTATCGCGTTACTCAGTATGCTCAGGATTATTTGTAAAAGTAATGTCTTTATTTTCTATGTGTGCCTTGGTGAGCAGTATCTTTTAATCATTGTATTTTGGGCGGTGATTGTTCGGAATAGGTTCATCAAAATGTTATATTGATATTCTGTAAGAAGGATAACCATTAACAAGACGCAATTAGCGACTGCTACTGTTGAACAATTTCGAAAAGAAATAAAACAAAAAGCATTAAATATTTGCAAAAGTATTTTAATGAATTTAACCACGGACGATATTATCATATATATGAATATATTGTCATAATGAGTCCAATATTCTGAAAGGAAAAAAACACCAAATCGACATAGTTTTATTTTACTTGGTTTTTGATGAAAATAAGTTTTTGAAAAGATTTACTCAGTTGATGTACAAGGGAAAAGAAGTTGCATGGGATCATGGAGGCTGGACAGAATATCTTTTCATGATCAGTCTAATATTCTAAAAGGGTTGTAGAGTTAACCAACAATTTTTATTATACTTTGTTGTGGTAAAAAATTTGTTTTTGAAGAAATTTACACAGTTAATGTACAAGGGAAAAGAAGTTGCATGGGATCATGGAGGCTGGACAGAATATCTTTTCATAATTAGTCCAAAATACTGGAAAGGATGTACACTGACACAACAATTTTTTATACCACTTATACCACAAAAATTTGTTTTTGGAGAGATTTATACAGTTGATGCACGAGGGAAAAGAAGTACCATGAGATAGTGGAAGCTGGAAAGAACACCTTTTAATAATCTGTCCAATATTCTAAAAGGGATGTACAAAGAACCAACAATTTTTCATACCAGTTTGTTCTCGACAGAATTTTTTTTTTGGAAATATTTACACTGATGATAAGCAAGGAAGAAAGGAGTGGTAGAGGTTAAAGAAGGCTCGACAGAATACATTCTCATAATTTGTCCAATATTCTAAAAGGCGTGTACAAGGAACCAACAATTTTTTATACCAGTTTGTTTTTGACAAAAATTAGTTCTCAGAAAGACTTACATAGTTCATGCACGAACGAAAGAAGTTGTACAAGATTGTGGATGCTGGACGGAATACATTTTATTAATCAGTCCAATATTCTGAGGAGGATGTACAAGGAACCAAAAATTCTTTATTCCACTTTGTTCTTGACAAAAATTTGTTTTTGGAGAGATTTACACAGTTTACCATACGGGAAAAGAAATGGTATGGGATCTTTGAGGCTGGACGGAACACCGTTTCATAATCTGTCCAATATTTTAAAAGAGGTGTACAAAGAACTTACAATTTTTTTCATATCAATTTGTTCTTAATGGAACTTGGTTCATGAAGAGGTTTGAACAGATGATACACACAGAAAAAGAAGTGGTAAGGGTATTGGAACCTTGACGGAATACCTTTTCTTAATCAGTTGAATATAAAAAGGGGTTGTACAAGGAACCAACGATTAATTATACCAATCTATTCTTGACAAATATTTGTTTTGGGAGAGATTAACAGTGTTGATGCACAACTGAATAGAATTAGCATGAGATCGTGGAGCCTGGACAGAATACCTTTTTCAAAAAAATCCAATATTCTAAAAGAGATGTGCAAAAAACCAAGAATTTTTCATAGAATTTATTTTTGGAGATATTTACATAGTTGATACACAGGGGAAGAGAAATGGCAGGAGACTGTGGAGCCTTGACTGAATACTTTCTCACGATCAGTCTAATATGCTAAATGGAATGTACAAGGAACCAACAATTTTTCATACCACTTTGTTGTTAACGATAATGGGTTTATCGAGAGGTTTAGACAAATGATGCACGAGGGGAGATAAGTGGTATGGGATAGTGAAACATTGACAGAATACCTTTTCATAATCAGTCCAATATTCTAAAATGGATGTAGAAAGAACCAACAATTTTTGATACCACTTTGTTCTGGACAAAAATATGTTCTTGGAGAGATATACACAGGTGATGCACAAGGAAAAAAGTGATATTGGATAGTGGAAGCTGAAGGGAGTAACTCTTCAAAATCAGTCCAATATCCTACAAGTGATGCATAAGGGGCAGACATATTTTCATACCATTTTATTCTTGACAGGAAATTTGTCATAGAATAATGAAAGCTGGACGGAAAACCTTTTAATTAACAGTCCAATATTCCGAAAGGAATGTACAAAGAACCCACAATTTTTCATAACACATTGTTCATGACAAAAATTTGTTTTTGAAAAGATTCACACGGATGATACGAAAGGGAAAAGAAGAAGCATAGAATAATGAAAGCTGGACGGAATACCTATTCATTTACAGTCCGATATTCCAAAAAGGATGAACAAAGAACCAACAACTTTTCAAAACACTTTGTTCTTGACAAAAATTTGTTTTTGAAGATATTCAAACAGATGATACAAGAGGGAAAAGAAGTGGAATGGACTAATGAAAGCTGGACAGAATATCTTTTCATTAACAATCCAATATTCCAAAATGAATGTACAAAGAACCGACAATTTTTCATACCACATTGTTCTTGACAATGAATTGTTTTGAAGAGATTCACACAGACGATACACAAGGGAAAGAAAAAGCATAGAATAATGAAAGCTGGACGGAATACATTTTCATTAACAATCCAATATTCCAAAAGGGATGTACATAGAACAAACAATTTTTCATACCATATTGTTCTTGATAAAAAATTGATTTTGAAGAGATTTACACGGATGATACACAAGGGAGAAGAAGTAGCATAGAATAATGAAAGCTGGATGGGATACCTTTTCATTAACAATCCAATATTCCAAAAGGGATGTACAAAGAAACAACAATTTTTCATAGCATTTTGTTCTTGACAAAAATTTGTTTTTGAAGAGATTTACACGGATGATACACAAGGGAAAAGAAGTAGCAAAAGATAATGGAAGCTGGATTGGATACCTGTTCATTTACAGTCCAATATTCCTAAAGGGATGCAGAAAGAACCAAAAATTCTTTATAGATCTTTGTTCTCGACAAAAATTAGTTTTTGAAGAGATTTACACAGATGATACACAAGGAAAAAGAAGTAGCATAGAATAATGAAAGCTGGATGGAATACCCTTTCATTCACAGTTCAATATTAAAAAAAAGATGTACAAAGAACCAGCAATTTTTCATAGCACTTCGTTCTTGACTAAAATTCATTTTTGAAGAGATTTACACAGATTATACACAAGGGAAAAGAAGTAGCAAAGAATAATGAAAGCTGGATGGGATACCTTTTCATTAACAATCCAACATTCCAAAAGGGATGTACAAAGAAAGAACAATTTTTCATGGCACTTAGTTCTTGACAAAAATTTGAATTTGAAGAGATGTACACCGATGATACACAAGGGAGAAAAAGTAGCATAGAATAATGAAAGCTTGTCTGAATACTTTTTCATTAACAGTCCAATATTCCAAAAGGAATGTACAAATAAACAACAATTTTTTAGAACACTTTGTTCTCGACAAAAATTTGTTTCTGAAGAGATTTACACAGATGATACACAAGGGAAATGAAGTAGCATAGAATAATGAAAGCTTGTCTTAATACCTTATCATTAACAGTCTGATATTCTAATAAAGATGTACAAAGAAACAACAATTTTTCAAAGCACTTTGTTTTTGACAAAAATTTGTTTTCGAAGAGATTTACACGGATAATACACAAGGGAAATGGAGTAGCATAGAATAATGAAAACTAGATGTAATACCTTTTCATTAACAGTCCAATATTCCAAAAGGGATGTACAAAGGAACAACAATTCTGCATAGCACTTTGTTCTTGACAAAAAATTTTTTATTGAAGAGATTTACACGGATGACACACAAGGGAAAAGAAGTAGCATAGAATAATCAAAGCTGGATGGGATACCCTTTCATTAACAGTCCAATATTCCAAAAGGGATGTACAAAAAACCAGCAATTTTTCATAGAACTTTGTTCTTGACTAAAATTCATTTTTGAAAAGATTTACAAAGATGATACACAAGGGAAAAGAAGTAGCATAGAATAATTAAATCTGGATGGGATACCTTTTTATTAACAGTCTGATATTCCAGAAAAGATGTACAAAGAAACAACAATTTTTCATAGCATTTTGTTCTTGACAAAAATTTGTTTTTGAAGAGATTTACACAGATGATACACAAGGGAAATGAAGTAGCGTAGAATAATGAAAGCTTGTCTGAATACCTTTTCATTAACAGTCCAATATTCAAAAAGGGATGTACAAAGAAACAACAATTTTTCGTAGCACTTCGTTTTCGATTAAAATTCATTTTTGAAGAGATTAAACAGATGATACACAAGGTAAAGAAGTAGCAAAGAATAATGATAACTGGATGGAATACCTTTTCATTAACAGTCTAATATTCCAAAAGGGATGTACAAAGAAAGAACAATTTTTCATAACACATTGTTCTTCACAAAAATTTGTTTTTGAAGAGATTTACACGGATGATACACAAGAGAAATTAAGTAGCATAGAATAATGAAAGCTGGATGGAATACCTTTTCATTTACAGTCCAATATTCCAAAAGGGATGTACAAAGAAATAACAATTTTTCATAGCACTTTGTTCTTGACAAAAATTTGTTTTTGAAGAGATTCACACGGATGATACACAAGAGAAATGAAGTAGCATAGAATAATGAAAGCTTGTCTTGATACCTTTTCATTAACAGTCTGATATTCCAGAAAGGATATACAAAGAAACAACAATTTTTCATACATGAATGATACAAAAGGGAAAAGAAGTAGAATAGAATAATGAAAACTGGACGGAAAACCTTTTCATTAACAATCTAATAGTCCGAAAGGGATGTACAAAGAAAGAACAATTTTCATAGCACATTGTTCTTGACAAAAATTAGTTTTTGAAGAGATTTACACGGATGATACACATGAAAAATTGTTCTTTCTTTCCCTTTTGGAGTATTAGATTGTTAATGAAAAGGTATTCCCTCCAGTTTTCATTATTCTATGCTATTTCTTTTCCCTTTTGTATCATACGTGTGAATCTCTTCAAAAAACAAATTTTTGTCAAGAATAAAATCCTATGAAAAATTGTCGGTTTTTCCTACATCCCTTTTGGAATATTGGACTGTAAATGAAAAGGTATTCAATCCAGATTTAATTATTCCATGCTACGTCATTTCCCTTGTGTATCATCTGTGTAAATCTCTTCAAAAACAAAGTTTTGTCAAGAACAAAATGCTATGAAAAATTGCTGTTTCTTTGTACATCCCTTTTGGAATATTGGACTGTGAATGAAAATTTTTGTCAAAAAATAGCATAGAATAATGAAAGCTGGTTGGGATACCTTTTAATTTACAGTCCAATATTCCAAAAAGGATGTACAAAGAAAGAACAATTTTTCATAGAACTTTTTTCTTGACAAAAATTTGTTTTTTGAAGAGTTCACACGTATGATACAAAAGGGAAAAGAAGTAGCATAAAATAATGAAAATTGGACGGAATTCCTTTTCATTAATATTTTAATATTCCGAGAAGAATATTTGAAGAGATTTACACAGATGATACACAAGGGAAATGAAGTAGCATAGAATAATGAAAGCTTGTCTGAATACCTTTTCATTAACAGTCCAATATTCAAAAAGGGATGTACAAAGAAACAACAATTCTTCATAGCACTTTGTTCTTGACAAAAATTCATTTTTTAAGAGATTTACACAGATGATACACGAGGGAATAAAATAGCATAGAATAATGAAAGCTGGATGGGATACCTTTTCATTTACAGTCCAATATTCCAAAAGGGATGTACGAAGAACCAACAATTTTTCATAGCACTTTGTTCTTAACAAAAATTTGTTTTTGAAGATATTTACACCGATGATACACAAGGGAAATGACGTAGCATGGAATAATTAAATCTGGATTGAATACCTTTTCATTTACAGTCCAATATTCCAAAAGGGATGTACGAAGAACCAACAATTTTTCATAGGATTTTATTCTTGACAAAAATTTGTTTTTTGAAGAGATTCACACGTATGATACAAAAGGGAGAGGAAATAGCATAGAATAATGAAAACTTGACGGAATACCTATACATTAACAATCTAATACTCCAAAAGGGATGTACAAAGAAAGAACAATTTTTCATAGCACATTGTTATTGACAAAAATTTGTTTTTGAAGAAAAATCACACGGATGATACACAAGGGAAAAGAAGTAGCATAGAATAATGAAAGCTGGATGGAATACCCTTTCATTTAAAGTCCGATATTCAAAAAGGGATGTAGAAAGAACCAAAAATTTTTCGTAGCACTTTGTTCTTGACAAAAATTTGTTTTTGAAGAGATTTACACTGATGATACACAAGGGAGAAAAAGTAGCACAGAATAATGAAAGCTGGATGGGATACCTTTCCATTAACAGTCCAATATTCAAAAAGGGATGTACAAAAAACCAACAATTTTTCATAGCACATTGTTCGTGACAAAAATTAGTTTTTGAAGTGATTTACACTGATGATACACAAGGGAAATGAAGTAGCATAGAATAATGAAAGCTGGATGGGATACCTTTTCATTTACAGTCTAATATTCCAAAAGGGATGTACGAAGAACCGACAATTTTTCATAGGATTTTATTCTTGACAAAAATTTGTTTTTTGAAGAGATTCACATGTATGTAAAAAAGAGAAAAGAAATAGCATAGAATAATGAAAACTGGACGGAATACCTTTACATTAACAATCTAATACTCAAAAACGGATGTACAAAGAAACCACAATTTTCCATAGCACATTGTTCTTGACAAAAATTTGTTTTTGAAGAGATTTACACGGATGATACACAAAGGAAAAGAAGTACCACGGAATAATTAAAGCTGGATGGGATACCCTTTCATTTAAAGTCCAATATTCAAAAAGGGATGTACAAAGAAAGAACAATTTTTCATAGCACTTTGTTCTTGACAAAAATTTGTTTTTGAAGATATTTACACCGATGATACACAAAGGAGAAAAAGTAGCACAGAATAATGAAAGCTGGATGGGATACCTTTCCATTAACAGTCCAATATTCAAAAAGGGATGTACAAAAAACCAACAATTTTTCATAGCACATTGTTCGTGACAAAAATTAGTTTTTGAAGTGATTTACACTGATGATACACAAGGGAAATGAAGTAGCATAGAATAATGAAAACTGGATGGGATACCTTTTCATTTACAGTCTAATATTCCAAAAGGGATGTACAAAGATCAAACAATTTTTCATAGCACTTTGTTCTTGACAAAAGTTTGTTTTTTGAAGAGATATACACGGATGATACACAAGGGAAACGAAGTAGCATAGAATAATGAAAGCTGAATGGAATACTTTTTCATTTACAGTCCAATATTCAAAAAGGGATGTACAAAGAACCATCAATTTTTCATAGCACTTTGTTCTTGACAAAAAGTCATTTTTTATGAGATTTACACAGACGATACATAAGGGAAAAGAAGTAGCATAGAGAAATGAAAGCTGGATGGGATACCTTTTTATTAACAGTCCAATATTCCAAAAGGGATGTACAAAGAAACCACAATTTTTCATAGAACTTTGTTCTTGACTAAAATTCATTTTTTATGAGATTTACACAGATGATACACAAGGGATATTAAGTAGTATAGAATAATGAAATCTCGGTTGACTACCATTTCATTAACAGTCCAATATTCAAAAAGGGATGTACAAAGAAACAACAATTTTTCATAGCACTTTGTTCTTGACAAAAATTTGTTTTTGAAGAGATTCACACAGACGATTCACAAGGGAAAAAAATAGCATAGAATAATGAAAGCTTGACTGAATACCTTTTCATTAACAGTCCAATATTCAAAAAGGGATGTACAAAGAACCAGCAATTTTTCATAGCACTTTGTTCTTGACAAAAATTCATTTTTTAAGAGATTTACACTGATGATACACAAGGGAAATGACGTAGCATAGAATAACAAAAGCTGGATTGGATACCTTTTCATTTACAGTCCAATATTCCAAAATTTGTTTTTGAAGAGATTTACACTGATGATACACAAGGGAGAAAAAGTAGCACAGAATAATGAAAGCTGGATGGGATACCTTTCCATTAACAGTCCAATATTCAAAAAGGGATGTACAAAAAACCAACAATTTTTCATAGCACATTGTTCGTGACAAAAATTAGTTTTTGAAGTGATTTACACTGATGATACACAAGGGAAATGAAGTAGCATAGAATAATGAAAGCTGGATGGGATACCTTTTCATTTACAGTCTAATATTCCAAAAGGGATGTACGAAGAACCGACAATTTTTCATAGGACATTATTCTTGACAAAAATTTGTTTTTTGAAGAGATTCACACGTATGTAAAAAAGAGAAAAGAAATAGCATAGAATAATGAAAACTGGACGGAATACCTTTACATTAACAATCTAATACTCCAAAAGGGATGTACAAAGAAACCACAATTTTCCATAGCACATTGTTCTTGACAAAAATTTGTTTTTGAAGAGATTTACACGGATGATACACAAAGGAAAAGAAGTACCACGGAATAATTAAAGCTGGTGGGATACCCTTTCATTTAAAGTCCAATATTCAAAAAGGGATGTAGAAAGAACCAAAAATTTTTCATAGCACTTTGTTCTTGACAAAAATTTGTTTTTGAAGATATTTACACCGATGATACACAAGGGAGAAAAAGTAGCACAGAATAATGAAAGCTGGATGGGATACCTTTCCATTAACAGTCCAATATTCAAAAAGGGATGTACAAAAAACCAACAATTTTTCATAGCACTTTGTTCTTGACAAAAAATTCGTTTTTTGAAGAGATATACACGGATGATACACAAGGGAAACGAAGTAGCATAGAATAATGAAAGCTGAATGGAATACTTTTTCATTTACAGTCCAATATTCAAAAAGGGATGTACAAAGAACCAGCAATTTTTCATAGCACTTTGTTCTTGACAAAAAGTCATTTTTTATGAGATTTACACAGACGATACATAAGGGAAAAGAAGTAGCATAGAAAAATGAAAGCTGGATGGGATACCTTTTTATTAGCAGTCCAATATTCCAAAAGGGATGTACAAAGAAACCACAATTTTTCATAGAACTTTGTTCTTGACTAAAATTCATTTTTTAAGAGATTTACACAGATGATACACAAGGGATATTAAGTAGTATAGAATAATGAAATCTCGGTTGACTACCATTTCATTAACAGTCCAGAATTCAAAAAAGGATGTACAAAGAAACAACAATTTTTCAAAGCACTTTGTTCTTGACAAAAATTTGTTTTTGAAAAGATTCACACAGACGATTCACAAGGGAGAAAAATAGCATAGAATAATGAAAGCTTGACTGAATACCTTTTCATTAACAGTCCAATATTCAAATAGGGATGTACAAAGAACCAGCAATTTTTCATAGCACTTTGTTCTTGACAAAAATTCATTTTTTAAGAGATTTACACTGATGATACACAAGGGAAATGGAGTAGCATAGAATAACAAAAGCTGGATTGGATACTTTTTCATTTACAGTCCAATATTCCAAAAGGAATGTACAAAGAAACAACAATTCTTCGTAGCACTTCGTTCTTGATTAAAATTCATTTTTGAAGAGATTTACACAGATGATACACAAGGGGAAAAAAGTAGCAAAGAATAATGAAAGCTGGACAGAATACCTTTTCATTAACAATCCAACATTCCAAAAGGGATGTACAAAGAAAGAACAATTTTTCATGGCACTTTGTTCTTTACAAAAATTTGTTTTTGAAGACATTTACACCGATGATACACGAGGGAGAAAAAGTTGCATAGAATAATGAAAGCTTGTCTGAATACCTTTTCATTAACAGTCCAATATCCCAAAAGGGATGTACAAAGAAACAACAATTCTTCATAGCACTTTGTTCTTGACAAAAATTTGTTTTTGAAGAGATTTACACAGATGATACACAAGGGAAATGAAGTAGCATGGAATAAATAAATCTGGATGGAATACCTTTTCATTTACATTCCAATATTTCAAAAGGGATGTACAAAGAACCAACAATTTTTCATAGGACATTATTCTTGACAAAAATTTGTTTTTTGAAGAGATTCACACGTATGATACGAAAGGGAAAAAAAGTAGCATAGAATAATGAAAACTGGACGGAATACCTTTACATTAACAATCTAATACTCCAAAAAGGATGTACAAAGAAAGAACAATTTTCATAGCATTTTGTTCTTGATAAAAATTTGTTTTTGAAGAGATTTACACGGATGATACACAAATAAAAGAAGTAGCATAGAATAATGAAAGCTGGATGGGATACCTTTTAAATTACAGTCCAATATTCCAAAAGGGATGTACAAAGAAAGAACAATTTTTCATAGAACTTTTTTCTTGGCAAAAATTTCATTCGAAGAAATTCATACGGATGATACACGAGGGAGAAAAAGTTTCATAGAATAATGAAAGCTTGTCTGAATACCTTTTCATTAACAGTCCAATATCCCAAAAGGGATGTACAAAGAAACAACAATTTTTCATAGCACTTTGTTCTTGACAAAAATTTGTTTTTGAAGAGATTTACACAGATGATACACAAGGGAAATGAAGTAGCATGGAATAATTACATCTGGATGGAATACCTTTTCATTTACATTCCAATATTTCAAAAGGGATGTACAAAGAACCAACAATTTTTCATAGGACATTATTCTTGACAAAAATTTGTTTTTTGAAGAGATTCACACGTATGATACGAAAGGGAAAAAAAGTAGCATAGAATAATGAAAACTGGACGGAATACCTTTACATTAACAATCTAATACTCCAAAAAGGATGTACAAAGAAAGAACAATTTTCATAGCATTTTGTTCTTGATAAAAATTTGTTTTTGAAGAGATTTACACGGATGATACACAAATAAAAGAAGTAGCATAGAATAATGAAAGCTGGATGGGATACCTTTTAATTTACAGTCCAATATTCCAAAAGGGATGTACAAAGAAAGAACAATTTTTCATAGAACTTTTTTCTTGGCAAAAATTTCATTCGAAGAGATTCATACGGATGATACACGAGGGAGAAAAAGTTTCATAGAATAATGAAAGCTTGTCTGAATACCTTTTCATTAACAGTCCAATATCCCAAAAGGGATGTACAAAGAAACAACAATTTTTCATAGCACTTTGTTCTTGACAAAAATTTGTTTTTGAAGAGATTTACACAGATGATACACAAGGGAAATGAAGTAGCATGGAATAATTACATCTGGATGGAATACCTTTTCATTTACATTCCAATATTTCAAAAGGGATGTACAAAGAACCAACAATTTTTCATAGGACATTATTCTTGACAAAAATTTGTTTTTTGAAGAGATTCACACGTATGATACGAAAGGGAAAAAAAGTAGCATAGAATAATGAAAACTGGACGGAATACCTTTACATTAACAATCTAATACTCCAAAAAGGATGTACAAAGAAAGAACAATTTTCATAGCATTTTGTTCTTGATAAAAATTTGTTTTTGAAGAGATTTACACGGATGATACACAAATAAAAGAAGTAGCATAGAATAATGAAAGCTGGATGGGATACCTTTTAATTTACAGTCCAATATTCCAAAAGGGATGTACAAAGAAAGAACAATTTTTCATAGAACTTTTTTCTTGGCAAAAATTTCATTCGAAGAAATTCATACGGATGATACACGAGGGAGAAAAAGTTTCATAGAATAATGAAAGCTTGTCTGAATACCTTTTCATTAACAGTCCAATATCCCAAAAGGGATGTACAAAGAAACAACAATTTTTCATAGCACTTTGTTCTTGACAAAAATTTGTTTTTGAAGAGATTTACACAGATGATACACAAGGGAAATGAAGTAGCATGGAATAATTAAATCTGGATGGAATACCTTTTCATTTACATTCCAATATTTCAAAAGGGATGTACAAAGAACCAACAATTTTTCATAGGACATTATTCTTGACAAAAATTTGTTTTTTGAAGAGATTCACACGTATGATACGAAAGGGAAAAAAAGTAGCATAGAATAATGAAAACTGGACGGAATACCTTTACATTAACAATCTAATACTCCAAAAAGGATGTACAAAGAAAGAACAATTTTCATAGCATTTTGTTCTTGATAAAAATTTGTTTTTGAAGAGATTTACACGGATGATACACAAATAAAAGAAGTAGCATAGAATAATGAAAGCTGGATGGGATACCTTTTAATTTAAAGTCCAATATTCCAAAAGGGATGTACAAAGAAAGAACAATTTTTCATAGAACTTTTTTCTTGGCAAAAATTTCATTCAAAGAAATTCATACGGATGATACACGAGGGAGAAAAAGTTTCATAGAATAATGAAAGCTTGTCTGAATACCTTTTCATTAACAGTCCAATATCCCAAAAGGAATGTACAAATAAACAACAATTTTTTAGAACACTTTGTTCTCGACAAAAATTTGTTTTTGAAGAGATTTACACAGATGATACACAAGGGAAATGAAGTAGCATGGAATAATTAAATCTGGATGGACTACCTTTTCATTTACATTCCAATATTTCAAAAGGGATGTACAAAGAACCAACAATTTTTCATATGACTTTATTTTCGACAAAAATTTGTTTTTTGAAGAGATTCACACGTATGATACAAAAGGGAAAAGAAGTAGCATAGAATAATGAAAACTGGACAGAATACCTTTTCATTAATATTTTAATATTCCGAGAGGGATGTACAAAGAAAGAACAATTTTTCATAGCACATTGCTCTTGACAAAAATTTGTTTTTGAAGAGATTTACACGGATGATACACAAAGGAAACGAAGTTGCATAGAATAATGAAAGCTGGATGGGATACCTTTTCATTTACAGTCCAATATTCCAAAAGGGATGTACTAAGAAACAACAATTTTTCATAGCACTTTGTTCTTGACAAAAATTTGTTTTTTGAAGAGATTTACACAGATGATACACAAGGGAAAAGAAGTAGCATAGAATAATGAAAGCTGGATGGGATACCATTTCATTAACAGTCCAATATTCCAAAAGGGATGTACAAAGAACCATCAATTTTTCATAGCACTTTGTTTTTGACAAAAATTTGTTTTTTGAAGAGATATACACGGATGATACACAGGGGAAATGAAGTAGCATGGGATAATTAAATCTTGATGGAATACCTTTTCATTTACAGTCCAATATTCCAAAAGGGATGTACAAAGAAAGAACAATTTTTTCATAGAACTTTTTTCTTGACAAAAATTTGTTTTTGAAGAGATTTACACGGATGATACACAAGGGAAAAGAAGTACCATTGAATAATTACAGCTGAATGGGAAACCTTTTCATTTACAGTCCAATATTCCAAAAGGGATGTACAAAGAACCAACAATTTTTCATAGCTCTTTTTTCTTGACAAAATTTTTTTTTTAAGAGATTTACATAGATGATACACAAGGGAAAAGAAGTAGCCTAGAATAATGGAAGCTGGGTGGAATACTTTTTCATTTACAGTCTAATATTCCAAAAGGGATTTACAAAGAAACAAAAATTTTTCATAGCACTTTTTTCTTGACAAAAATTTGTTTTTTGAGAGATCTACACAGTGGATGTGCACTGGAAAAATGGTGGTATTGGATCATGGAGGCTGGACTGAATACATTTTCATAATTAGTCCAATATCTTAATATGGATGTACTAGGAACCAACTATTTTTTGTACCACATTGTTTTTAACCAAAATTTGTTTTTTTGTCAGATTTACACAGTTCATGCATAAGGGAAAAGAATCAGCATGAGATTGGTGAGGCTGGACGAAATACCTTCTCATAATTAGTCCAATATTCTAAGTGGGATATACAAGGAACCAACAATTTTACATATCACTCTGTTCTTGACAAGAATTTGTTATCATAGTGACTCACCCAGATGATTCACAAGGTAGAAGAAGTGGTGCTGGATAGTTGAGGTTGAATGAGACACCTTTTAATAATCAGACCAATGTTCTAAAAGGGGTGTACACTTACGCCAACTGTAGTTTTTCCTTTGTGTTCATTACAGAAATTTGTTCTCAGAGAGATTTCCATATTTAAGTTAAGGAAACAGAGGAAACGTTGGACCTTTGTGACTTGACTGAATACTTTTTCGGAGCCTGTCCAATTCTTTAAAACAGAGCTACTTGGAAAAAGAATATACGTAAGATTGTAGAGGCTAAATAGAATAACTTTTCATAATCAGTCCAATATTAGATATTTTTACAGTTTATACTCGAGGAAACAGTAAAAACGTTGGACAGTTTAGATTGACCCGAATTTATTTTCATTGTCAGTTCAATATTCTAAAAGAGAGTTACATCCGAATCTTAGCTACTTTTTGTCGACGCTGTTTTTTCGATTACGTTTTTTGGCTGATTTTGCTGTTTCTGGTTAAGGAAACAAAAGAAACGAGGAACCCTCAAAGTTGAACGGAATTCTTTCTGGTTCTATTTGTAATGCTCCAAAACTTAGCCGTATTTTGTCGACAATTGTTCTCTTGAATAGCATAAAAATAAATAACACCCATTGCTGACCGTTCATATCTGCTTTATATGTTCTGACTGAACACCTACATTGCTATTAATATTTTTTAATGTAATTTTAGTCAAATAAGAACAATATTAAACCTAAAATGCACATCTATCTGATTACTCCAAATATTGTCGAAAAAGAATAAAACACAAACCGTGTTGATAAACTGTTACAAATTGCACAGATGATCTAAATCTTTTTTTAAAAGTTTAATGTGTATTCGCCTCTACTATTTAAGAAGTAGTCACATGGAGTATTGATCTTTTTGCACACTGAAAAATTACCATTTCGTGTCCCAGTTGCAACAGAATATGAAGAAATGTCGTTTTCTGGAGAGAGAAAACATTATATATAGGAAACGACAATCAGTTTTGAATCTAAAGGTTATAAAAAATATATAAAGCAAAAGTGTCATTGAATATTTTGATCTGCCTTGTTCTCCAAATACTTACTATAAACCCTCTCTATAACGAATTTTGGCGTTAATGAACTCACTGATCATAATTAGATTTTTCTTATTAACCAAATGAAGTTTGATAAATACAATGGACACGTGGACCATCGAACCTTGCATTATACAAGTTTTGATATCTAGGTTTTTACAGTTTTTGTATCATGATCAAAGCGTTGCATCTGTTCGCTGAACTAACTTTGGCTTGGCACCGGTGCAATACCGTGTCCAATGAAGATTTACTAAGTGCAAGAGGCATAAATTACACATCCCTGTCTTGGGGGAGCAGTAGGCCCAAGGGCGTAACTGCCCCATTGCACTGAAAGGGATTGGTTCGGCTATCCCTGGAATCCCACTTTGAGAACGACCTTGCATCACATCTAGCTCTTTTGAGGAAGCAAGAAAACATGCAGATCAAAGAGTAGTATCTGTACTCCAACGAAACATAACATTAACCTCCCGTTTTCATTTTTAAACACTTTTATGGTTATATTTCAATTGTTTTCTTCCTAAATTTCAATTTCATTTGAATACTTTTTCAATTGACAAAAACAAAGGTTGTTATGAATTTCATTTATTGCCGTCACCCAAAATCATGTGACCTGGCCTTCCTGTCTTGAATTTTTAAGTTTTCCTCACTCAAGTGAGGGAAAAATAAGTATTTACTAAGTCAATCTACTTATCATAATTCTTCATTACCTTTTTTGACTTGTTTTAACTTTTATTTATTTTTTCTCAGAATAAATCATAGTAGTATGTGATTGAATTATTGCATCAAAAGTTTTTCCAGAAAAACATTCAACGTTTAAAATTTAACTATATAATTTCATTTTTTGAAAATAAATTAATGGGGAAAACAATTGAAGTAAAACAAATAATAACCTTCGAAATTGAAGAAAAAATTACACTGTAAAAATCTAGACAACGAAATAAAACTTTCAAAGAAAGATACTAAACTTTTGCAATCGGTTTAAATGAATGCTAAATAATGCAAGAAGCTGAAATTAATAAACCAAACCCAAACATTGAACATAACTATAGGAGAAGATCCAGTTTACCCACTGAGATGCTTTATGTTGATGATTCAGATTTCCCAACAGAAGATGAAACAGTACAAAGATATCATAACAAATAACTGAAAAATTCCATTTTGAAGGTAAACTATTTCAAGCAACCAAAGATTGCACATACCATCATTCCAAAGAGTTGTAAATTTCGTTTGGTAATTAGCAAACATAAAGCTTTTTTTCTTTATTTTGACCCTCACCAAATTACAGAATGTGCTCCATTGAATCAATGTTTCATTTTTGTACTCATAAAATTGAATGAAACATTACCAATACAAGATTATATGATTTGGCTAAATTGGATTATGATTCAAGATAATTTTAAATGGAAATGGGTGCATTAAAAGCAATAATCGTCTTTGATTGGCTGACAAGATATCTGAATAGAAACGTTTTTTGTTCCTGTGTCTTTTTAATTTGACAGTGTATTGGATAATGTTTCAAGACAATCAGCAGATAGTGATGATAGCATTGAAAACAATGATTGTCCTGGACGAGCTGACAAGATATCTTGGAGAGAATTTCTGTTCCTCAGTGTGCCAGCAAATAGGGTAAGCTACTTCAAGCAATCAAAGCTTGCAGATACCATCATTCCGAATAATTGTAAATTTCATTCGGTTATTATCGAACATAAAGCTTTTTTTCCTTATTTTTCTTCTTCTGAAATTGCCAATTGTGCTCCATGAATCCTAAAACAAATGTTCATTGATGTTTAGATATATACGTAGATGATCTATTTGCAAATAGGTTTCAACGTATTATTCAAACTTTAATGATTAATGGATCTCTGAAATGACGTCACTATCTGGTCGTAATTCTATCAAGACCTTAGTAACGCGATTGACAACGTGTTTTAACCAAAACATTGGGCGCCATATTCCTAAAAGCTTCTTGAAGGAATTGACGTATTTGCAAATTGCTACAAATTTGTCTGTTACAAAACCTTTTGAATACATTTTTGATTTCATAATAATGTAAGTAATTTCTGGTGGATTATTTTAATTTTTCTGGGAAAATATTTTTTATTTATTAAGTTTGTATTGTTTTCCAGCATGCTTTGCAATATTTTTAAAGTCAATGCCTTTATTTTATGTGTGCCTCATTGGGTTGTGACTTTTTTGACATTTTATTTTTCATGGTAATTGTTTGAAAGAGGTTCATCAAAACGATATGTTGATGTTTTACAAAAGAGATACCATTTGAATACACACAATTAGTTGCTGCTGTTGAACTATGGCTGAGAAATGAAAACAGAAAACTGTGAACATTTGAAACTGTATTCTATTAAATTTCACTACAAACAATATGATTTAAGTTTGAATACAAGACGGCAGGGCCATCTTCTATCCAACCATTTCAAAATGGTTAAAATGGTTATTTTTTTCAAATTGGCAATTGGATAAATTTAATATCCATATAACTCGATTACACCAATAATAATTGGTAATTCAGAAAAACTAACCCCAAACCTATCAACTGATCATAACACAAGATATACCAACTCACTCTAATCCTGAATACTAACCACAGCTTCATTCTCCAAATTCATTTACCAACCTTAACCACAAATCTAGCTCTTAATCCCTACCCTGAACCTAATCACGGACTCCAAACATACCTACTAACTGTAACAGTAAACTTATTCACTGAGTCTCACTACACACTGAATTTTTTCTAGAGTAAACAGTATTTATTGATCGAGAGAAACGTTAATTGATTGATAGTCAGAAACTAACCTCTAAGATTCATTAAAAGAAAATATTCGTGTTTCACAATTCACGTTCTTCTTCCATCCACACGTACATATTTACACACTACATTTAAGCTAATCTAACAAATTATGTTGCATTTGACTGCATGTGACGGCAAATAAATGACATCTACTAATTATTATTTCTCTGTGTTTGTCTATTTCAATACTTCATCAATTTAAGGTGTTTTCATCAATCTGTTTTATAAGGACAATCTTGTTTTCACCAATCTGTTCTATAAGGACAATCTTAATAACAAAGGAAAGGAATGTTCCAATTAAAAGTCTACTAATAACGCTGACTAAACTCAGATTAAACTAATTTCACCATCATGTCTGTCAAACGAAATTGCTCATGGCTAACAATGAAATCTTTGTTCCCTCTAATAAAAAGTGTTTAGATCTATATGTGAAGTAAAAAAGACATAATTGGGCTGGTCCAGGATTTGAACCCAGAACCATCTCGCACCCTAAGCGAGAATAATACCCCTAAACCACCGAGCCATGCAAATTCCTAGAATTCTCTTTTGAAATTCAACCTAACGCTGAATGAATTCAAGATTAAACTAATTTCACCATAGTATGTCACTTCTGTCCACAGAAGCTACATCGAAAAAGGATATGGGTCTATTCGTCTGAAATCAATTCATATTGCTATTTTCAAGACAAATGTTACGTCTGTGAGAACTGGTCAAGCCCGGAATTGGTGCAAAGGAAACCATATTCATTATTTGGTAAATGATATTTCAAAAAGATGTACATAAGTTTGATTCATTAATATCCACCAACTTAGCACAGTTGCTAAAAAGATTGGTCTACCATGTTGAACGCCTTGGACTGATCTAAATTAATTAGTGCACCTCCAGTGTCCTCTTTAATCCCTCTAACACTGAGCAAACAGTTTTCAAATTGTTCTGGATTGATTTTCGCCTCAGTGCATAATTCTGATCTGGTCCAATCTAATCCTTAATGACAATTGACAAACGATTCGACAGGATCTTGGCCAAAATCTTTCCAAGAGTTATGAGCCTGTTATTATCTATGTCTCTCTGTTCATTTTTGTCCTGCTTCTTTAACAACGTGATCAGCCCCTTGGTCACTCAACCAAAGATTGGTCCCTGGTTGACCTAATGCTTGAACATCACTGTCAAGAGGGTTGCAAACACATAGGACATCTTCAAGTATAGTTCAAACCGTCTGGCCCCGGTGACTTCTTTTAGCCTACCTGCTTCAGTGCAAGCATGGGCGTTATCCCCATAACCTGTATCCCATAGCAAACTGCTTCAGCTGACGCAAATTGGGGAAATTCCGCTAAATAGCTACTCACACAGGCCAGGCTCCTTGATGAAGCAATCTCGGAGATGCAGCTCGGACCTCTTGTATATGTCACCCGTTAATCGTAAGATGCACGAGTACAAGGTCTAATGCAATAAATATATCAATCAGGAAATTGGTGCATTTCTTTCTCACGCATATTCTTGTCAAGTTTCATAGCTGCGTTTGATATTCTTCCTCAGCTAATCCTAACTACTTGTCCTTAGTAGTTTCCTCTAGCAGATTGCTGCAGGTTCTTCCAAACTATTTCTATGCCACTACCAGGGTTAAGATTATCTTTTAGTAACACTTTTGTCTTAGCATTATTAAGGGCGAGTTGTTGGCTGTATTTAACAGTGAATATTCCAATCTCTTCTTCAAGTTAAAAAACCACATTGCACGAGAACAACTGATTAGTTCCCACTGAATTGAACCTTCTAGCTGTTCCCAGAAGTCCCGGTTCTCCTGTGAGGAGATATTGAACCTCCAGTAACTAATCGATTAAGAGGGTTGAAGGAACAACACCCACTGACTCGCATAGTCCCTCTCCAGAATTCACCTGTGAACCTGGCAATTTCCAATCCTCCCCCTGGAAGGGTGGTTGTTTTTTCCTGAAGGAACTGACTGATTTACATATTGTTACAAATTTGTCTATCTTTTCCGGAAACTTTGAAATGAATTTTTTGATTTCATTAAAAATTACGTGATTTTTGTGGAGTTATTCTAATTATCAATTTTGATTTTCGTGGGAATTTTTTCCTGTTTATTTATGTTTCTTAGTATACTTTTGATTATTTGTAAAAGCAATGTCTTTATTTGGTATATGTGCTTTGTGGGGTCGTAACTTTTCCAGCATGGTAATTTGGGCGGTAATTATTTCCAATAAGTTCATTAAAACGTTATGGTGATAGTCTGCAAAAGGGATAGCCATTGAGAAAATACGATTAGCTGCCGCTACTGTCAAACAATTTTCAAAAAAATGGGGACAGAAGTAACTGAAAATTCGAAACAGTATTTTACTGAATTTAATCATAGAGGATATTATTTAAAGTTAGTTCTATCAGAAGGTTTCGTATAAAAAGTTGGTGTTAGTATTGGCTGTAAAGTAAACAGTATTTATCAATCGAAAATAAAGTTAAATAAAATGAAATGAACAGTTCTACTCCAGATTATTTTTGTTGTTTTTTTGGCTGAATTGGCTTTGTGAATCCTAAACTTATTCTCAGTGATCATGAAGGGTATCTATAACATGTAAAAAATAGTTGAAATATTATTAACATTTTTCCATATTGATGAGTCTTTCAAATGACGTCATTAGGTGTCATTATTTTATCAAGCCCTTGGTAACGCAGTCAATCACGTGTTTTGACCAAAAAACATTCGTCGCCATATTCCTGACAACGTCTTGAAGGAATTACCGTTTTTGCAAATTGTTACACTATGGTCTACCTTTTGCAATAACTTTTTTGTATACATTGTTTGATTTCATTGAAAAATAAGAGATTTTTGTATCGTTATTTTTATCATCAATTTTGATTTTACCGGAAAAATATTTTCTTAAATTTAAGCGTTTCTCATTTAATAACAATCTGGGTTGATGCACAATTTCTGATTATTATTTTATCACTACTTATACTCAATCTAATTATTGTTGCTTTTTAGATGAATCACTTTCAATATTGATATTCTGTGGCTAATTCATCTCTCTTATGAGTTCTTAATAGATGTGAAATTTTCATTATTACTACCTCATTACTTTTTTCGCTATTACTGTTGTTTTTTTATAATCCCAGCACTCAAAGTTAATACACTCTTCATCATAGATATTTTTTTATTACTTGCCTTACACAATCTCATTATTGATACTTTTTAGATGAACTGGTTTCGGTACGGATTCAGTTTAGAAAGCATCACCTTTTTTTTCATTGTTTTATTTTACGGTAATTTAATGTGTTTTCAGTGTATGATACTTTTGTGAAAGATGTCCCTCCGTTTGGACTCTTTTCACCCCGCAAACGCCTTTTACGCCCAAGTTTCGTTTTAATGGTTGTTAGCGACATTGATTTGAACATATTCGAGCTGGATTTGCCCGGATTACAAACTTCAAATTCCCCAGCTTCCAGGTGTTTGATGACTAAACAAAGATTTACGAATAATTCTGAACAGAGAAGAGTTGTGTAAAAACTTTATTCACTTCAAACAGCCATTTCCTCTGCATAATTCATCGTTCAGTTGGAGTAATCTGAAATAAATCTCAGTTTTCATACTTTGGGTCAGCCTTTCGTCCTAATGTGATCAAAGAGGGTGGGGGTAGACTTTGACAATAATATCAATAATTGGAGTGTTCTTATATTTTGAGGATTTGTCAGCCGTTTTATAGATTGGCCTTTGATAAGCTATTATCTTAAGATGCCTATTGTTTTCAATACAGTCATTGTAATTCTTCCACGGTGAGTATATAAGTCGGTCACAATGTCCTTAACGACATGAAAAAAAAAAGGCAAAAAAAAAAAAAAATTGGAATCCATACATGTTTTTTTCCTTCCAAACTTCTGGTAAACACGAAGTTACGGTAATTTGTTGGACAAAAACTGGAGAAATAAATTGAACCAAAACACATAGTTTTCTATCTACGGTATTAAGAAGGACAATAAAATCTACAATATTGTTATATTCAGGATTTTTAAAGCTTCTGGCAAGGAAAATATCACAAATTAGGGACAGATGTGGTTAAATAGGAGACAATTCGATATGCAGTGGAATGTCTTAAAATTGAGCAAGAACACAAGGGATACTTCTAGATTATTATCTTCTGTATTCTTAAAGTTTTCTTTGACAAAGATTGGTTAAATGAGGGACACTCAGGTCAGAATCAAAGACATTTCGATACGCAGTTTAATGCTTTACCACTGAGCTTTACTCCTACGGCAATGGATTCTTCAAGCTTGTTTTCCTCATAATTCCAACAAACTCTGTTCAGGAAAGTATGTCGGATGAGTGACATTCGGCGATGAACACATTTCGATAAGCAGACGATTGTTCGACCTCTGAGCTATATCTCAGCGACCATAGCTTTTTCCAGCTTGTTTCTCTCAAGATTGTTACAGCTTCTGATTGAAATAATGGGAATTAAGGATCCTTCGACTTGAACCAAATGGTTTCAATATTCAGTCACATGCTCTACCATTGAACTATAACCCAATAAAAAGATAGATTCTCCCAGCTTGTTTTCTTCTGGATTTTTAAAGTTCTGTTAAAGGAAATTGTAGATATGAGGGACCCTCAAAGTTGAACCGAATACTTTTTGATACGCCATCGGATACTGTAACACCATCCTATATCCCGATGACAATATTTTTCTCCAATTTGTTCTCTGGACGAATTCTACAGTTTCTTCTTAAGGAAATAAGAGAAATAAGGGACTTTTGATGTTGAAACGGAATAACTCTAAATATGCACTCAAACGTTTTACCATCTGAGTTTATTCTAAGGACAATATTCACTTCCAGCTTGTTTTCTACAGGATTTCTACAGTGTCTGATAAATCAAATTAGAGAAATGTATAACACCGTGTTTCAGAGCGAATAACTTTTGATAGGCAGTCGAATGTTCTACAATCGAGTTATATCCCATCGACAATACTGTCTTCCATCTTGTTGTTTGTGGGATTTTCACAAATTTGTTTGGCGTGCAAATTATTATTCTAATTCAAGAAAAACACACAACAATTAAAATTCAACCATTTAGCTTTGTTTTTTCTAATTTAAGAAAATAATCAAATTCAAGTAAAATTGATGAGGAATTAAATGAAAATATTGAGCTCCCTAATTAAACAGCTGGATTTAACAAACCAAACCCCCAAATCGAACATAAGTACAAGAGAGGATCCAGTTTACTCACTGAGATGCTCCATTCAGATTCCCCATCAAAAGATAATCACTTGGATAAAAGAGTACAAAGATATCATAACAAATAAATGAAAAACTCCATTCTGGAGTAAACGATGACAAATGGGAAAAACGATTATCAAAGTAGGGAAATCGAAAGATGAAGAAGCTGAATGGAGGAATCTAAAGAACTGGACATTATGAAGGCATGAAATCGAGAATAAAGCAATCAATTTTAGTAATAAAATCAACTGAAATAAATTAGTGGAAGAAAAATGTCTATATTCGGAAAGTGAAAAGTTATAAAACAGTAGCCAAGACTGTATTAACTTACAATATGTTATCATGAAAACTAACAAAAGATTGGTTTAATAATATTGACAGAACCCATTGTAAACAATTGAGAATGATTTAGAATGACAAGAACAAGAAAAACAAAGAATTATACGGGGATAGAAACAAAAGAAAAGAAATTAAACAAAGATATAAACATTTCAAGGTGGCGAGCTTTTAGACATTTTATTCAACGACCATACAGACAACAGTTCGAACAAGCTATGAGATAATATTTTGAACAATGAATTTTAAAAGATCTCCGGGAAAAATACAAACCACCCAGCCTGTTGTAAACAATGATGGCATAAGGAAATGTAAGCATCTTCACCAAGTATTAGTATCAATATTCGAAGAAATGAATGATTATAATAATCTGAAAGATAATGTTACTGGTCAAAAGAAATAGAAAGACTTTCATCTCTAAATTGTGATATAGCAGAAGGTGAATTATAATTTCTAACCGATACTGCATATAATAAATAAAATAACAAAAATGGATCAACGTTTCATTTTCAAACTCTTAAAAATTGAATGAAATTTTGCCAATAAAAGAATATAAGATGCACCTACATTGGATAAGGATTCAAGACAATTTTTAGGAATGAATAATTGTAGTAAAAGTAATGATTGTCCAGAACTGACAAAAAACCTGAATAGAAATTCCTTTGTTCCTGTGTCTTCTTAATTTGGAAATGAATTGGATAATGATTTAAAAAAATCAGCAGATAGTGATGATAGCAGTAAAAACAGTGTAGTCCTGGACAATCTGACGAGATATCTGAAAGAGAATTTCTGTTCCCATGTTGTTTTTTTGTTTTTCTTACTGTGCCAGCGAATAGGTTAGACTATTTCAAGCAACCAAAGCTTGCACACACCATCATCCCGAAGAATTGTAAATTTCATTCGGTTATTATCGAACATAAAGCTTTTTTTCCTTATTTTTCTTCTTGCCAAATTACAGATTGTGCTCCATGAATCTTAAAACTAATGTTCATGGATGTTTAGTGATATTTGCAATACGTAGATAGTCTATTTGCTAATAAATTTTAACGTATTATTCAAACTTTTATTATCAATGAATCTCTGAAATGACGTCACTATCTGGTTGTAATTCTATCGAGACCTTAGTAACGCGATTGACAACGTGTTTTGACCAAAACATTGGGCGCCATATTCCTAAAAGCTTCTTGAAGGAATTGACGTATTTGCAAATTGCTAAAAAAACTTGTTTATCTGTTACGAAAACTTTTTGAAAACATTTTTGATTTCATAATAATGTAAGTAATTTCTGATAGATTATTTTAATCATCAATTTAGATTTTCCAGGGAAAATATTCTTTCAAATGAGCTTATATTTTTTTCAGTATGCTTTGCGTTATTTGTGAAGGCAATGAGTTTATTTTATGTGTGCGTCATGGGGCTGTGACTCATTTTGACATTTCATTTTTTGTGGAAATTATTTGGGAAAGGTTCATCAAAACGTTATATTGATGTTTTGTAAGGGAGATAACATTCTAGTACACACAATTAGCTGCTGCTGTTGAACTATTACAGAGAAATGAAAACAGAAAACTGTGAACATTTGAAACAATATTCTATTAAATTCTACTACAAAGGATATTATTTAAGATTAATATTTAGTGTTAAGTTTCATGTTGCACTGAAAAATAAATATTTTTTGGTATTTTTTCATCAGTCCCCGCCATCTTGTATTCAACCATTTTGAAATGACTAAAAAGATTTTTTTTTCAAATTGGCAATTAGATTGATTTAATATCCGTGTAACTCGATTACACCAATAATAATTGGCAGTTCAGAAAAACTAACCCCAAACTTATCAACTGATCATAACACAAGATATACTAACTCACTCTAATCTTGAACCTACCAACTAATACTAACCACAGCTTCATTCTCCAAATCTATCTACCAACCCTAACCAAAAATCTAGCTCTTAACCCCTACCCTGAACCTAATCACGGACTCCAAACATACCTACTAACTGTAACAGTAAAACTTATTTACTGAGTCTCACTCCTCACCAAATTGTCTCTAGAGTAAACAGTATTTATTGATCAAGAGAGACGTTAATTGATCGACGGTCAGAAAGTAGCTGCTTCCAGTCAATCAAAATGATTGAAATATCAGTTCGTCGAAATGTTTGTCTATAAATAGGTTTCACAGCAAAAGTGATGTCCGTTGACAGTGTATCAGCGAAATGACCGGACACAGATCTGTCACCCAGGAAGGAATCTCCTATTACACTAATGAAGGATAAGGAATACGCTTTGGTGTCAGTATTTAAATAAAAAAAACAATTTATTTTTTCATTTTAATTTCTTTTTAAAACTAGGGTCTCGATGTCTCCTTGAATATTACCCTGATCATATTCAAAAATTCATTGAAAGAAAATATTTGTGTTTCACTATTCACTTTCTTTTCCACCCACAGGAACATGTTTACATATCACATTTATGCTAATCTTAAGAAATTATGTTGTATTTTCTTGCATGCGGAGTCAAATATAGGACATCTGCTGATTATTATTTCTCTGTGTTTGTCTATTTTAATACTTCATCAATTTAAGGTGTTTTCACCAATCTGTTCTGAAAAGGACAATCTTAATAACAAAGGAAAGGAATGTTCCAACTCAAAGTCTACATCTGGTGCTGAGCACCTAAATATCTTTCTATCATAACAAGTCACTTCTATCCACAGAAGTCATGTAAAAAAAGATGTGGGTCTATCGCCAAGATGAGGATGAAAATATGACATCACTTCACCTGGATGAGCTCTCAAAATGGATAAAGATATAACATCACTTCCATCAACATAGTCTTTGTCCAAAAACGATGATGTCATATCTGCCCATATCAGCTACGACCTAAGAGAACAGGCTTAAGATACAAATGCAATTAATATTGACTTGAGGCTAAATTGACAAACTGAAACGAGTCATCAACGTTTCTTATATGATGCAGAGGGTTACATCTGTTGAGCTACGATACATGTACCTATACATTTATCCAGATATGAAATAATTGTCTTGATATCTGTATCTTTTTTTCCCGAGATGTTTGGCATAAACTTCGTAATTCAGAGTTGGCGCTAAGGTTGCATGTTTTCCAGCTGAAATTTCAAATAATAGGAAGAGAAAACAAAAAGCACACACGTTTTTGATCACCTCAAAGTTTCTTGAATACGTCCAGGTATACCACAAAAGTTTGCTGAAAAGCTGTGTCTTAGCTTTTATAGAAAAAGACAAAAGGTGACAATAATTTCAGCGTTTATTTTGCAAGCCTTTGTAGAGGTATCGCACAACCTTTTCCTCTCTCTTTCCAATACTCCTGTTTCCTGTATCTCCCAACATCCTAAGCACCAACGATTCAGCCTAAAATACAATCAGAACAATCATTAATCAGGTTTTAAAGTCTTAAAAAATATCTGCCATATAAATTAATGGTAATTCCGCGTTTACTGTACATTTCATCTGATGGAATGTTTCCATAAGAGTAATCTTCTCCAAGATATTGATGGGACACCAGATTCATTATTTGGTAAATGATATTTCAAAAAGATGTACATAAGTTTGATTCATTAATGTCCACCAACTTAGCGCAGTTGCTAAAAAGTTTGGTCAACCATGTTGAACGCCTTGGACTGATCTAAATTATTTAGTGCACCTCAAGTGTCATCTTTAATCCCTCTAACACTGAGCAAACAGTTTTCAAATTGTTTTGGATTGATTTTCGCCTCAGTGCATAATTCTGATCTGGTCTGACCTAATCCTCAATGACAATTGACAAACGATTCGACAGGATCTTGGCCAAAATCTTTCCCTGTGTTTAGCAGGGTTATGAGCCTGTTATTATCTATGTCCTTCTTTTTATATTTGTCTTGCTTCTTTCAACCCTTTGGTCACCCAACTTGGGACCGAACCCTGGTTGAACCAGTACTTGAACATCACTATAAAGAGGGTTGCAAACACATAGGACATCCTCAAGTACATTTCAAACCGTCTGGTCTCGGTTACTTGTTGAAAGTGACCCGCTTCAGTGCAGCATGGACTTTATTCCCATGAACCTGTATCCCATAGCTAACTGCTTCAGCTGACGCAAATTGGGGAAATTCCGTTAAAAAGCTAGTAATTATTTAATTCCATCTCATTTCATCGTTTTATCACAATCAAATAATAGTGATAAAACTTCACCAAAATATAATTAAACAAATGTAGCTATGTATTTCTTCAAGAAAATGAATTTTTGTTTTTCGTATGTTCCAGATTTAAAATGGCTCGGCTTATTTCCATAAGGCCTCTTGCCAATATGGAGCTTCCACCCCTTAATTTACATCGCAGCCAGGAAGGAAATGACTGTAAAGTGGATGACAGAGTGAAAGAGAGCTGTCGTCTGCCAGATAAACGGTCTTCATTGAAGGACTTCTTTACTTCTCTGCCGCGCATTCATCGTAGAACTGGCAGCTACGACGTTAACCCTCAACCAAAGAAAAAACGTAGGGTTATCCCCAAGAATTGGGGAAAGCGCAGACCACTCCCGCAAGACTTGAGCCTTTGCTGCGCTCTATTGATATGCTATTGCCCTTGCTTATTACTATGCTACTATTTTGAGGGAACTGATTACGACTCGTACTATATGTGATGGATGATTATATGAGTGAACAATTTGTGAAAATGGCGTATGAAAGAGACGTCAAAATAATTTCCATTGTCACGTGACGCACCATTTGAAATTTGAATTTTATTTATTCAAGCAAGAACCAGGGCTTCTGAGAGAAGGGTGCAACCGGTGCATGGCACTGGCACTGGCACTCTCAGGGCCAAAAGATGTCCGAGGATTTTTCAGATAGGGCTACTGTTTCAGATGAAAGGGTGGCTATAAGACAGGGATATTTGAGCACTCTCTCTCTGTCTGTCTCTCTCTCTGTCTGTCTGTCCGTCTGTCTGTCTGGAGAGATTGAAAACATATTTGTATCACCTTATAAAATTCCTCTCAGTGGCCCAGGCCAAAACAATCTGAGTGCACATGAGCTGATTCAAAGGAATGAATAAGTAAGGAATGAAAATGTTAATAATGTAAATGAAAACAAACAAACGAACAAATAAACAAACGGGAAGACCAACAAAAGGAGAGAAAAGCAAAAACTAAACAACAAACAACATTTGACAGAATACATATGACAATGGTTCCAGTATGAATATATGAAACAAACAAACAAACAAACAG
Source organism: Thysanoteuthis rhombus (assembly GCA_963457665.1). NCBI lineage: Eukaryota > Metazoa > Mollusca > Cephalopoda > Oegopsida > Thysanoteuthidae > Thysanoteuthis > Thysanoteuthis major. The sequence goes on from OY735230.1 coordinate 31,690,879, forward strand.
ACAAACAAAGAATCACACATGACTGTAAAACACAGATATACAAAATGCAGTCTGTACTGGTGACTAAGTCCCACTCTGTGATCAAATGAAAAATCAAAACAAAATGAAATCATCCTGTGATGTCCCACAAACATTTCAGGTTAGTTATAAATTCTAAATATTATTAACTTTCAATTTAGACTTTCCTATTGTTTCTTTGGTCAAATTTTTGCAAAACTGTCAGAATCTTATTCTACCTACCAATTTAATTAAACTTCAATTATTGATAATGAAGAAGATTGAATGTCTTCCGAGCTACCTGACCGATATATCTATTCCTTGGGCAACTTTCGATGTATCTCACAAGAATTATCCGTGTCTTTTATCTTTTAACTTTCGTAGTGAATCCTTTAAGGAATCAAGAAAATTCGTAGATAATGATGAAGGTATGAACACAATGATTAGGAACAGTTGACAAGATCAGGTCATCACCATAATATCCCTTCCCTTAAGGGAATCACTTTTGAATCCTCCCTCCCTTAACACAATGATTGGGAACAGTTGACAAGATCAGGTGATTACCATAATATCCCTCCCCTTAAAGGAATCACTTTTGAATCCTCCCCCTTAAACAAATCTAGGATTTGGACATTCCAATTATCCAAATGGATTTTCTGAAATTCAGCCAAAAAAGAAAATATCCACTAATTGTTTTATATCTTCTTTAACTTCTGGTTATGATTGTCGGACACAGCACAAATGAATCATTCATGGTCCCTTGGGATCTTTCCCATTTGCACTATCAGGGCAGGATATGCTCTGACACCAATGGCAAAAGCCGATTGTGCTATGCACTTGCTTACCTTCATTCACACGTACGCATGTTAGGCCACATTGAAGCGAAGATCATCCTAAAAGAACTTATGTTGTATTTGCCCATGCAGAGAAGTATGTAGATGTTATCTAATAAGAAAAAATCTTATAACTGTATTTTGACAATTTCAATCTTTTTATCATTTTCAGGTTGTTTACGCAGATCTATCTTGTATACGAAGATCTTAATAACAAGGGAAATGAACATTCCAACTAAACCAATCCCCGAACATGTCTACTTCCGGTGCTGAGCACCAAGATAGGAAAACCTGACGTCAATTCCGTCCACATAAGCCCGGTCCAAAAAGGATGAGAGATTAACATCAATTTCGTCCACATCAGCAGTATCCAAAAAGGAAAGGCTTAAAATATGAATGCAATAAATATTGAGTGGAAGTCAAATTGACAAAAGGCAGCAGGAAGTTTACTTGTAATCATCGTTTCTTCTATGACACAGACGGCTATATCTGTTGAGATACGATACATGTATCCATACATGTATTTATGTATAAAAGAATTGGTTTGATGTCTGCTCCACTTTTTCCTGAAATGTCTGGGTCGAGAGTCAATATACAAAGTCAATTTATATGCAGAGGGAAAGTGTTATGTCTGTAAGAACTGGTCAAGGACAGGGCTGGTGCAATGGTTTCATGCGCTCCGGGTAAGACACAACATCTGTGCTGCCAGTTGTATTCAGACGACCATTTTTACAGAACTTTGTTTTTGTAATTAATGGACCGACGAAGATGGAGACATAAACTTTATCGAGAAGATATCTGCAGAAAGTAAATCCTTAATTCTGAAGGATGAATAGAGGCGTTCTTCTGAGTGAATCCTTCCAGTCTTCATGATAAAGACTTGAATTGTACTGAGGTGAAACTGTGAGCGTATGTTCAATGTTGATCCAGTTGGAAGAGATCGTTCAGGCGTTGGATTTGAAACGAGACTCCTCTGACTGTGTGATCATGCAGTATCCAAAGTAGAAAAGACTGTACACTTATTTTCGGCATAAGAGAAACAATGACATTGCTTGATATTATAAAGATTGGGGAGAAACCACTTTTCTAAAAACCTTGTCATTATGAAAATTCTCCTTCATCTGCTGTCAGAATGAAAGACCAGGAAAGAAGACAGACTCTTCCCACTAACTCAGATCAAACTGTAACTGAATCAAAGATCAAAAAGAATTGTTGAAAGATCTTTTGTTTCATAACAAAACACTTAGGGAAGAGTCTGTTGTATAAAAACATGTTATGAAAATGGAAGATAGACATATTTTTGATGTCCTAAATTGCCAGAAGGGAGAATTAAAGAAAACGGGAACGTTTTTGTCTCATTATTTGAGTCAAATTATTAATGTATCAAGAATATCTAAGACTCCTTGAGAAAAAGCAAAAAACACTCTTACTATCAATCAAGAAAGATCAGAGTGAATTTGGTAAAATATTATCAATGATTAAAATTATTCAGATTTTTTTTCTTTGAAATTTCTGATAACAAAATAAAAATATGTTTACATGTGATTGTGATTTGTGTTTTTTACTCATAGTTATTATTTATCATGGATGTATTGTTCACATAATAAAGCACTTCAACAAGCATGACTTCCATGTTTTCATTGCCAAAGACTACGGGTGCAATTAAGGCTCCCATGTTTTCTCAGAGAAAATAAATTCAACAGTTTTCATTGATGGCTTTTACGTGGAATTTTATGCTAGTATATAATATATATTTATACAAATTCAAAATGAAATATCCATTCATTTATATTTATAATAAAAAACGAAGTGAAGTCGTATTAAAGGTGAAACGGTTAATGTTTTACTATGAACAGCAGTAAAATTCCCTCAATATCGTATGGAAATTTAATTATCGTTAATAATATGAATATGGCCGAGAATCAAAAACGTAAAGGAATGATATCCACTGTCAGACCTTCAAGCAGCCAGTGTGAGTCCCCCACCCATCCCAAGAAAGAAAGGAGGAGCAAGTCTATTTTATATAAGAATGGAAAAAAAAAGTGAATTCGTGAAAGAAAAATAACAGTAAGTCGCCAAAATTATTCAATATAATCTTTAATATTTTCCCGGTTGGGCAAATTAAGTTATGATAGGCAGTTTTATAAGTACCAGTATCAATATTCAAAGGAAAAAATGATTATAATAATATGAAAAATATTACTTCTGATCGAACAAAATGGAAAAACTCAAAATTTGTTATGTAGTAGAAGGTGACTAATAATTATAGTTTCTAACTTAAGTGCATATTGAATCAATATTTCATTTTTGAACTCATAAAAACTGAATGTAACATTGTGAATACAAGATTATATGATTTGGCTAAATTGGATAATGATTCAAGATAAGTTTTAAATAGAAATGAGTGCATTAAAAGCAATAATTGTCCCTGATTGGCTGACAAGATATCTGAATAGAAATTTTTTTGTTCCCGTGTCTTCTTAATTTGGCAATGAATTGGATAATGATTCAAGACAATCAGCAGATAGTGATGATAGCAGTGAAAACAATGATTATTCTGGTCGAGCCGATGAGATATCTGAAGAAGAATTTTTATTCTTAGATTTTCTTACTTTGCCATCGAATAGGTTAAGCTACTTCATGCAATCAAAGCTTGCACATACCAACATTCCAAAGAATTGTTAATTTCAGTATTTATTTAACAAACCTGAACCCTTTTTTCCTTATTTTTCCTCTAGCCAAATTACCGAATGAGCTTCATGAAGCCTAAAACTCATGTCCAATGATGTTTAGTGATATTTACTATACAATATTTGCAATATATCTGAAATGACGTCACTATATGGTCATGATTCTATAGAGACCTTAGTAACGCAATTAACAACGTATTTTGACCAAAACATTGGGCGCCATATTGCTGAAACCTCTTTGAAGGAATTGACGTATTTGCAAATTGCTACAAAATTTGTCTTTTTTTTGGGAAAACCTTTTGAATACATTTTTGATTTCATTATAATGTAAGTCTTTTGTTGGATTTTTTAAATTATTGATGTAGATATTCTGAGGGGAATATTTATTTTTCTGTGAGTTTATATTGTTTTTCAGTATGCTTTTCATTATTTGTAAAAGCAATGCTTTTATTTTCTATTTGTAACTCATTTCGCTGTAAGTTTTTTTAACACTATATTTTTTATTTTATTTCTTTGAAAAAAAAAAACAAAAACGTTTTGTTGATATTTTGCAAAGGAGATAACATTTAAGCCGACCCAATTAGCTGCTGATGATAAATTACGTTCACAATAGTTTCCAACGATTCATTTTCTAAAACAATTGACAGTTTCTGATTAACAAGACAGGCTGAATGAGAGAACGTAAACGTTGTACCAAATAAGTACCAATAGCCATTCTAATCCACGACTACTTAACTAAAGATTAAACGGGATATCTATCGATAATCAGTCAAATGTCTTAAAAACAAACCTACATCACATCAACGGCAACGGCATATTTTTCAATTTATTTCCCTTCAGGATATTTACATATTCTGAATAAGGAAACAGGAGAAACGTGAAACCATCAAAGTTGAACTTAACACCTTTCTATAGTCATTCCAATGTCCAAAAAGCAAACTACATCATGGCAAAAATAGATTCTTTCATTTCGCTTCAGTTGGAATGCTCACAGGTTCTGATGAAGAAAATAGGAGAAATGAGGGACCCTTGAAGTAGAAACAAATACATTTTGATATTGATTCAAATATCCTAAAAGCTAGCTGATTCACGCCCACGATATTTTTTTCCGTCTTGTCTTTGGCGGAACATGAACAGTTTTGGGTTAAAGAAGCAGAAGAAATGAGGAAAACTCCAAATTAAACAGAGAAACCTTGCGGTAGTCAGTCCACGTTACTAAAACTGAGCCACATCATGGAAACAATGGTTTCATTCATTTTGTTTTTTGCGGGATTTTCAAAGGTTCTGATTGAAAAAACAGGAGAAGTAAGGGACTCATGAGTTTGAGACAAATACCTTCCAATAGTCGGACAAATATTCCAAATATTCAAAAACCAAAAAAAGTTTTTTCTATCTTAATTTTGGCAAATATTCTAAAGTTTCCGTTCAAGGAGACACGAGGAATGACGGACCCTCCAAGTTGAACTGATTGCAAACAATAATCAGTCTAATGTTCTAAAAATAATTCCTTCAATCTGGTCTTCAGTGGTATATTAACAGCTTCTGGGTAGGGTGGAAGGGATATAGGGGAGCAGACACATGTAGATAGTCCCCTTTGATAAAAACAACCTTACACGTCCCAACGATAGTTTCTTCCAGGGGAGATAAGAAACCAGCGATGAAGAAGTGAATATCTTTTCAAAGTTAGTCCAATATTCTCAAAGTGAGCTACGTCACATAAACAATGGATTATTGCATCTTGTTTTCAATAGAAATTGGTTTTCGAGGAGATTTTCTCGGTTTATCCTCAAAGAATATATGTTTTTGGAGAGATTTCAATAGTTTATGTTTAAGGGAAAAGAAGAAACGTCGGACCGTGGAAGTTGAACCGAATACCTTTTATAGTCAGTCAGATATTTTAAAAGGGGGCTACATCACAAAAACAATATTTTTTTCAATTTTGTTTTCACACAGAATTTATTTTCAGAGAGATTTTCACGATTTTCAAGAGAAAAGAAGACACATGGGACTGTGGATGTTGAACCAAATACATTTTTGTCGTCAGTCCAACGTTCTAAAAAGGTGCTACATTACCCAAACAATAGTTTCTACGACTTTAGTATCGATTTCAACATTTTATGCTCAAGGGAAAAATTGAACTGATGGACTATGGAGGTTGAACCAAATACCTTTTCATACTCAGTCTAATATTCTAAAAAGGAGCTACATCAACCAAACAATATTTTTTTCCACTCTGTTCCCGACAGAAATTTGTTTTTGGAGAGATTTTCATAGTTTATGCTCGAAGGAAAAGAAGAAAGGTGGGACCCTCGAGGTTGGACTGAATACTTTCCATAATCAGTCCATTATTTTAAAAGAGAGGTATATCGCACCAACAATAATTTCTTCCACTTTGTTTCCAACAAAAATTTGTTTTTGGAGAGATTTTCACAGTTTATACTCAAGGGGCATTGAAGAAACATGGAACCGTGGATGTTGAACAAAATACCTTTTCATAGTCAGCCCAATATTCTATATCACACCAACAATAATATATTCTACATGGTTCCCGACAGAAATTTGTTTTTGGAGAGATTTTAACAGTTTATGTTCAGGGTTAGGGTTAGGGTTAGGAGAATTAAAAAAACGGGAACGTTTTTGTGTCATTTTTTAGTCAAATTATGAATGGATCTAATAATATCTAAAACTTATTGAAAAAAAAAAACACTTGTTTTCAATCAAGAAAGATCTGAGTGAATTCGGTAAAATGCATTAATGATCGATCCATTAAAATCCATTGAAACAAAGTTAAACTTCATAAAAATTTAAAAGGAATCATTCCAAATCTGAATTGAAGACATTTCGATGTGTAGTTTAATGGTTTACCACCGAGCTTTACACCGACTGCAATGAATACTTCAAGCTTGTTTTTCTCAAGATTCCAACAAATTCTGTTGAGGAAAATATGTGAAATGAGTGACATTTGGGGATGATCACACTTCGAAAATCCTTCAAATGTTTGACCTCTCAGCTATATCACAACGAAAATGGTTTCCTGTAGCTTGTTTTCTTTTGGATTTTTGTAGTTTTTGATAAAGGAAATTGTAAATATGAGGGACCCTCGAAGTTGAACCGAATACTTATCGGTACGCAGTCGAATCCTTCACCACCAAGCTGTTTCCTGATGACAATAGTTTTATCTATTTTTTACATTTCTTGATTAAATAACTCTTTTTTTTATACTGCGATAATACTGTTAACCGTGATGATTTTGTCACCAACCCCTCGTAAGATATATCGGACGCAAATGAAGGGGACGAAAAAATATCAGATAGAAACAGTAGGAGGATATTATAACAAATAACTTAAGAGCACTATCTTGAAGTAAACGATGACAAATGGGAAAAACAATTATGAAAAGAATCGAAAGATGAGGAAGCTGAATGGAGGAATCTAAAGAAAGATTATGAAGACAAGAAAACAAGAATAAAGCGACCAATTTATTAATGAATTCAACTGAAAAGATTTTACTGAAGGAAAAGTTCTATATCGAGTAAGTGATAATTTACCTAATAGCCAAGACTATATTTAATTACAATATGTCAACATGGCGACTAACAAAAGATTGGTCAAATAATGTTGACAGAACACATTGTAAACAATTGAGAATGATTTAGAATGACACTAATCCACTAATCCTAAAACTGATTATCATTGATTGTGATTGATATTTACAATACGGAGATTGTAGATTTACTAACAATATTTCAAATAGTATTCAAAATTTTACGTACTCAAACTTTATCAATGAATCTCTGAAATGATGTCGCTATCTGGTCATAGTTTTATCGAGACCTAAGTAACGTGATTAATAACGATTAATAACAAATGATGCACGAGGGGAGATAAGTGGTATGGGATAGTGAAACATTGACAGAATACCTTTTCATTTACAGTCCAATATTCTAAAATGGATATAGTAAGAACCAACAATTTTTGATACCACTTTGTTCTGGACAAAAATATGTTTCTGAAGAGATTTACACAGATGATGCACAAGGAAAAAAGTGATATTGGATGGTGGAAGCTGAAGGGAGTAGCTTTTCAAAATCGGTCCAGAATCCTACAAGTGATGCATGAGAGGCCCACATATTTTTCAGAGCACATTGCTCGATAAAAAGTTGTTTTGAAAAGATTCACACGGATGATACACAAGGGAAAGAAGTAGCATAGAATAATGAAAACTAGGCGGATTACCTTTTCAGTAACAATCCAATATTCTAAAAATGATGTAGACAAAACAAAGAATTTTTCATAGCACTATGTTCTTGACAAAAATTTGTTTTTGAAGAGATTTACACGGATGATACACAAGGGAAAAGAAGTAGAATAGAATAATGAAAGCTGGACAGAATACCTTTTCATTTACAGTCCAATATTCTAAAATGGAAGTACAAAGAACCAACAATTTTTCATAGCTCTTTGTTCTTGACAAAAATTTGTTTTGAAGAGATTTACACAGATGATACACAAGGGAAAAGAAGTAGCAGAAAAAAATGAAAGCTGGACGGAATACCCTTTCATTTACAGTCCAATATTCTAAAAAGGATGTACAAAGAACCGACAATTCTTCATAGCACATTGTTCTTGATAAAAATTTATTTTCGAAGAGATTTACACAGACGACAAACAAGGGAAAAGAATTAGCATAGAATAATGAAAGCTGGACAGAATACCTTTTCATTTACAGTCCAATATTCCAAAAGGGATGTACAAAGAACCAACAATTTTTCAAAGCACTTCGTTCTTGACAAAAATTTGTTTTTGAAGAGATTTACACAGATGATACACTAGGGAAAAGAAGTACCATGGAATAATTAAAGCTGGATGGAATACCTTTTCATTTACAGTCCAATATTCCAAAAGGGATGTACAAAGATCCAACAATTTTTCATAGCACTTTGTTCTTGACAAAAATTTGTTCTTGAAGAGATTCACACTGATGATACACAAGAGAAAAGAAGTAGCATAGAATAATGAAAGCTGGACGGAAAACCTTATTATTTACAGTCCAATATTCTAAAAAAGATGTACAAAGAACCAACAATTTTTCATAGCACTTTGTTCTCGAAAAAAAATTATTTTTGAAGAGATTTACACTGATGATACACAAGGAGAAAGAATGACCATGGAATAATGAAAAGTGGATGGAATACTTTTTCATTTACAGTCCTATATTCCAAAACGGATGTACAAATAACCAACAATTTTTCAAAGGATTTTGTTTTTGACAAAAATTTGATTTTGAAAAGATTTAAACAGACTATACACAAGGGAAAAGAAGTAGCATAGAATAATGAAAGCTGGATGGGATACCTTTTGATTTACAGTCCAACATTCAAAAAGGGACGTACAAAGAACCAACAATTTTTCATAGCACTTTGTTCTAGACAAAAATTCGTTTCTGAAGAGATTTACACATCTGATAGACAAGGGAAAGAAGTACCATGGAATAATTAAAGCCAGATTGATACCTTTTTATTTACAGTCCAATATTCCAAAAAGGACGTACAAAGAACCAACTATTTTTCATAGCACTCTGTTCTTGACAAAAATTGGTTTTTGAAGAGAATTACACGGATGATACACAAGGGAAAAGAAGTACCATGGAATAATTAAAGCTGGATGGGATACCTCATTATTTACAGTCCAATATTCCAAAAGGGATGTACAAAGAACCAACAATTTTTCATAGCACTTTGTTCTCGACAAAAATTTGTTTTTGAAGAGATTCACACTGATGATACACAAGGGAAAAGAAGTAGCATAGAATAATGAAAGCTGGACGGAAAACCTTTTCATTTACAGTCCAATATTCCAATTGGGTTGTACAAAAAACCAATAATTTTTCATAGCAATCTGTTCTTGACAAAAATTGTTATTGAAAGGATTTACACAGATGAAACACAAGGGAAAAGAAGTACAATGGATTAATTAAAGCTTGATGGAATACCTTTTCATCTACAGCCCAATATTCCAAAAGGGATGTACAAAGAACCACCAATTTTTCATAGCATATTGTTCTTGACAAAAATTTGATTTTGAAGAGATTTAAACTGACTATACACAAGGGAAAAGAAGTACCATGGAATAATTAAAGCTGGACGGAATACCTTTTCATTTACAGTCAAATATTCCAAAAGGGATGTACAAAGAACCAAGAATTTTTCATAGCACTTTGTTCTTGACAAAAACTTGTTTTTGAAGAGATTTACACATCTGATAGACAAGGGTAAAGAAGTACCATGGAATAAATAAAGCTGGAAGGGATACCTTTTCATTAACAGTCCAATATTCCAAAAGGGATGTAAAAAGAACCAACAATTTTTCTTAGCACTTTGTTCTTGACAAAAAAATTTGTTTTTGAAGAGATTTACACAGATGATACACAAAGGAAAAGAAGTAGCATACAATAATGAAAGGTGGATGGGATGCCTTATTATTTACAGTCCAATATTCCAAAAAGGATGTACAAAGAACCAACAATTTTTCATAGCACTTTGTTCTAGACAAAAATTTATTTTTGAAGAGATTTACATATCCGATACACAAGGGAAAAGAAGTACCTTGGAAAAATTAAAGCTGGATGGGATACCTTTTCATTCACTGTCCAATATTCCAAAAGGGATGTACAAAGAACCAACAATTTTTCATAGCACTTTGTTCTTGACATAAATTTGTTTATGAAGGGATTTAAACAGACTATACAAAAGGGAAAAGAAGTAGCATAGAATAATGAAAGATGGATGGGATACCTTTTCATTTACAGTCTAATATTCCAAAAAGGATGTACAAAGAACCAACAATTTTTCATAGCACTTTGTTCTTGACAAAAATTGTTTTTGAAGAGATTTACACAGATGATACACAAAGGAAAAGAAGTACCATGGAATAATTAAAGCTGGATGGAATACTTTTTCATTTTCAGTCCAATATTCCAAAAGGGATGTACAAAGATCCAACAATTTTTCATAGCACTTTGTTCTTGACATAAATTTGTTTATGAAGGGATTTAAACAGACTATACAAAAGGGAAAAGAAGTAGCATAGAATAATGAATGCTGGATTGAATACCTTTTCATTCACAGTCTAATTTTCCAAAAGGGATGTACAAAGAACCAACAATTTTTCAAAGCACTTTGTTCTTGACAAAAATTTTTTTTAAGAGATTCACACTGATGATACACAAGGAAAAAGAAGTACCATGGAATAATTAAAGCTGTATGGGATACCTTTTCATTTACAGCCCAATATTCAAAAGAGACGTACAAAGAACCAACAATTTTTCATAGCACTTTGTAATTGACAAAAATTTGTTTTTGAAGAGATATACACATCTGATACACAAGGGAAAAAATGTACCATGGAATAATTAAAGCTGGATGGAATACCTTTTCATTTACAGTCCAATATTCCAAAAGGGATGTACAAAGATCCAACAATTTTTCATAGCAGTTTGTTCTTGACAAAAATTTGTTTCTGAAGAGATTTACACATCTGATAGAAAAGGGAAAAGAAGTACCATGGAATAATTGAAGCTGGATGGAATACTTTTTCATTTACAGTCCTATATTCCAAAAGGGATGTACAAAGAACCAACAATTTTTCATAGCACATTGTTCTTGACAAAAATTTGTTTTCAAAAAGATTTAAACAGTCTATACACAAGGGAAAAGAAGTAGCATAGAATAATGAAAGCTGGATTGAATACCTTTTCATTTAAAGTCCAATATTCCAAAAGGGATGTACAAAGAACCAACAATTTTTCATAGCACTTTGTTCTTGACAAAAATTTGTTTTTGAAGAGATTTACACAGATGATAGACAAGGGAAAGAAGTACCATCGAATAATTAAAGCTGGATGGAATACTTTGTCATTTACAGCCCAATATTCAAAAGAGATGTACAAAGAACCAACAATTTTTCATTGCACTTTGTAATTGACAAAAATTTGTTTTTGAAGAGATATACACATCTGATACACAAGGGAAAAGAAGTACCATGGAATAATTAAAGCTGGATCGGATACCTTTTCATTTACAGTCCAATATTCTAAAAGGGATGTACAAAGAACCAACAATTTTTCAAAGCACTTTGTTCTTGACAAAAATTTGTTTCTGAAGAGATTTGCACTGATGATACACAAGGGAAAAGAAGTACCATGGAATAATTAAAGCTGGATGGGATACCTTTCCATTTACAGTCCAATATTCCAAAAGGGATGTACAAAGATCCAACAATTTTTCATAGCACTTTGTTCTTCACAAAAATTTGTTTCTGAAGAGATTTACACATCTGATAGAAAAGGGAAAAGAAGTACCATGGAATAATTAAAGCTGGATGGAATACTTTTTCATTTTCAGTCCTATATTCCAAAAGGGATGTACAAATAACCAAAAATTTTTCATAGCACTTTCTTCTTGACGTAAATTTGTTTCTGAAGGGATTTAAACAGACTATACAAAAGGGAAAAGAAGTAGCATAGAATAATGAAAGCTGGATGGAATACCTTTTCATTCACAGTCCAATATTCCAAAAGGGATGTACAAAGATCCAACAATTTTTCATAGCACTTTGTTCTCGACAAAGATTTGTTTTTGAAGAGATTTACTCATCTGATAGACAAGGGAAGGAAGTACCATGGAATAAATAAAGCTGGATGGGATACCTTTTTATTTACAGCCCAATATTCCAAAAGGGATATACAAAGAAACAACAATTTTTCATAGCACTTTGTTCTTGACAAAAATTTGTTTCTGATGAGATTTACACATCTGATAGAAAAGGGAAAAGAAGTAGCATAGAATAATGAAAGCTGGATGGGATACGTTATTATTTACAGTCCAATATTCCAAAAAGGACGTACAAAGAACCAACAATTTTTCATAGCACATTGTTCTTGACAAAAATTTGTTTTCGAAAAGATTTAAACAGACTATACACAAGGGAAAAGAAGTAGCATAGAATAATGAAAGCTGGATGGAATACCTTTTCATTTACAGTCCAATATTCCAAAAGGGATGTACAAAGAACCAACAATTTTTCATAGGACTTTGTTCTTGACAAAAATTTGTGTTTGAAGAGATTCACACATCTGATTGACAAGGGAAAAGAAGTACCATGGAAAAAATGGAAGCTTGATTGAATACCTTTTCATTTATAGCCCAATATTCAAAAGGCATGTACAAAGAACCAACAATATTTCATAGCACTTTGTAATTGACAAAAATTTGTTTTTGAAGATATATACACATCTGATACACAAGGGAAAAGAAGTACCATGGAATAATTAAAGCTGGATGGGATACCTTTCCATTTACAGTCCAATATTCCAAAAGGGATGTACAAAGATCCAACAATTTTTCATAGCACTTTGTTCTTGACAAAAATTTGTTTCTGAAGAGATTTACACATCTGATAGAAAAGGGAAAAGAAGTAGCATAGAATAATGAAAGCTGGATGGAATACTTTTTCATTTACAGTCCTATATTCCAAAAAGGACGTACAAAGGACCAACAATTTTTCATAGCACATTGTTCTTGACAAAAATTTGTTTTCCAAAAGATTTAAACAGACCATACACAAGGGAAAAGAATTAGCATAGAATAATGAAAGCTGGACAGAATACCTTTTCATTTACAGTCCAATATTCTAAAAGGGATGTACAAAGAACCAACAATTTTTCATAGCACTTTGTCCTTGACAAAAGTTTGTGTTTGAAGAGATTCACACATCTGATTTACAAGGTAAAAGAAGTACCATGGAATAATTAAAGCTGGATGGAATACCTTTTCATTTACAGTCCAATATTCCAAAAGAGATGTACAAAAAACCAACAATTTTTCAAAGCATTTTGTTCTTGACAAAAATTTGTGTTCGAAGAGATTTACACATCTGATAGAAAAGGGAAAAGAATTACCATGGAATGATTAAAGCTGGATGGAATACTTTTTCATTTTCAGTCCTATATTCCAAAAGGGATGTACAAATAACCAAAAATTTTTCATAGCACTTTGTTCTTGACATAAATTTGTTTCTGAAGGGATTTAAACAGACTATACAAAAGGGAAAAGAAGTAGCATAGAATAATGAAAGCTGGATGGAATACCTTTTCATTCACAGTCCAATATTCAAAAAATTGTTTTTGAAGTGATTTACACGGATGATACACAAGGGAAAGAAGTACCATGGAATAATTAAAGTTGGATGGAATACTTTTTTACAGTCCAATATTCCAAAAGGGATGTACAAAGAACCAACAATTTTTCATAGCACTTTGTTCTTGACAAAAATTTGTTTTTTAAGAGATTTACACCGATGATACACAACTGAAGAGAAGTACCATGGAATAATTAAAGCTAGATGGGATACCTTATTATTTACAGTCCAATATTCCAAAAGAGATGTACAAAGAATCAACAATTTTTCATAGCACTTTGTTCTTGACAAAAATTTGTTTTTGAAGAGATTTACACAGATGATAGACAAGGGAAAGAAGTACCATGGAATAATTAAAGCTGTATGGGATACCTTTTCATTCACAGTCCAATATTCCAAAAGGGATGTACAAAGAACCAACAATTTTTCTTAGCACTTTGTTCTTGACAAAAATTTGTTTTTGAAGAGATTTACACGGATGATACACAAGGGAAAAGAAGTACCATGGAATAATGAAAGGTGGACTGGATACCTTTTCATTTACAGTCCAATATTCCAAAAGAGATGTACAAAGAACCAACAATTTTTCAAAGCACTTTGTTCTTGACAAAAATTTGTTTTTGAAGAGATTTACACAAATGATATACAAGGGAAAATAAGTGGTATGGTATCGTGGAGGCTGGACTGAACACTTTTTCATGATCATTCCAATATTCTGAAAGGGATATATGAAGAACCAACAATTAATCATAGCACTTTGTTCTTGACAAAAGTTTGTTTTCGGAGAGATTTACACAGTTCATGTGCATGAGAAAGAAGTGGTATGGGATCGTGCAGGCTGGAGAGAAAACCTTGTCGTGATAATTTCAATATTCTATAAAGGATGTACAAGGAACCAACTTTTTTTCATACCACTTTCTCCTTGACAAAAAATTGTCGGTGGAAAGATTTACACAATTGAATCCCACGCTGATATTTTTCTGGCCTTTTGTTTGGGATGAAGATGTAGTATCTATTCTACGGCACAGACATAGGAGTCGGTACTGACACTTGCCCGTCGAATGGGCTGGAGATTGTGTGTAGGTTGGCATTAAAGACCAAGTGTACCAGTGCAAACGTTGGCATCGGGAGGCCTTTGGACTCATCCTTAAGCTCTCCCATTATTACGCGGCCCAGCTGTGGGGTCTTGCTTTTGCAGGTGACGTTATCTAACCATTACGATGGGCTTTTCAACGGTAACTGCATCGGCTGGAGCCATTTTTAGAAGGGTTGTTCCTATCTCTTCCCACGTTAAGCCTGGCCTTGTGTCACATATTGCTGCGGTGGGACAGTGATTGAATAGATGCAATGGGGAAAAAGTTGTATGGGATCTTTGGAGCTTGACAGAACACTTTTTCATAATAGAGTTAACCAATGTAGAGTTGACCAACAATTTTTTATTTTATTTTGTTGTGGATAGAAATTTGTTTTTGGAGAGATTTACACAGTTGATGTAGAAAAGAAAAGAAGTGACATGGGATCATGGAGGCTGGACAGAATATCTTTTTATTAACAGTCCAATATTCTAAAAAGGATGTACAAAGAACCAACAATTTTTCTTACCATTTTGTTCTTGACAGAAATTTGTTTTTGTAGAGATTTACACAGTCGATGCACACAGGAAATGAAGTTGTATCGTCGAGACTTGACGGAAAACCTTTCCTAAATCAGTCCAATATCCTAAAAGGCATGTACAAAGAACCAACAATTTTTCATAGCACTTTGTTCTTGACAAAAACTTGTTTGAGGAGAGATTCACACGGTTGAAACACACGGAAAAAGGAGTGGTATGGGATTGTGGATGCTTGACAGAACACTTTTCCATGATCAGTCTAATATTCTAAAAGGGATGTACAATGAACCAACAATTTTTCATACCACTTTGTTCTTGGCAAAAGTTTGTCTGTGGAGAGATTTACACAGTTGATGCACACGGGAAAAATGTGGTGTGGGAGGTTTGAGGCTGGACAGAAGACCTTTTCATAATCAGTCCAATATCCCAAAAGGGATGTACAAAGGCCAGACGGAACACCTTTCTATAATAAATCCAATATTCTAAAAGGGATGTACAAAGAACCAACAATTTTTCATACGACTTTGTTTTTGACAAAAATCCGTTTTTGGTGAGATTTACACAGTTGATGCACAAGGGAAAAGGAGTCATGAGATCGTGGAGGCTTGACGGAATACGTTTTTCTAATCCAATGTTGTAAAAAGGATTTAAAAGGATCCAATAATTTTTCATAGCACTTTGTTCTTGACAAAAATTTTTTTGAGAGAGATTTACACAGTGGATGTGCACGGGAAAAAAGGTGGAATTGGATCATGGAGGCTGGACTGAATACATTTTCATAACAAGTCCAATATTATAATATGGATGTACAAGGAACCAACTATTTTTTGTACCACATTATTCTTAACCAAAATTTGTTTTTTGACACATTTACACAGTTCATGCATAAGGGAAAAGAAGTAGCATGAGATTGGTGAGGCTGGACGAAATACCTTCTCATAATTAGTCCAATATTCTAAGTGGGATATACAAGGAACCAACAATTTTACATATCACTCTGTTCTTGACAAGAATTTGTTATCGTAGTGACTCACCCAGATGATTCACATGCTAGAAGAAGTGGTATTGGATAGTGGAGGTTGAATGGGACACCTTTTAATAATCAGACCAATATTCTAAAAGGGGTGTACACTTACGCCAACTGTGGTTTTTCCTTTGTGTTCATTACAGAAATTTGTTCTCAGAGAGATTTCCATATTTAAGTTAAGGAAACTGAGGAAACGTTGGACCTTTGTGACTTGACTGAATACTTTTTCGGAGCCTGTCCAATTCTTTAAAACAGAGCTACTTGGAAAAAGAATATACGTAAGATTGTAGAGGCTAAATAGAATAACTTTTCATAATCAGTCCAATATTAGATATTTTTACAGTTTATACTCGAGGAAACAGTAAAAACGTGGGACAGTTTAGATTGACCCGAATTTATTTTCATTGACAGTTCAATATTCTAAAAGAGAGTTACATCCGAATCTTAGCTACTTTTTGTCGACGTTGTTTTTTTGATTACGTTTTTTGGCTGATTTTACTGTTTCTGGTTAAGGAAACAAAAGAAACGAGGAACCCTCAAAGTTGAACGGAATTCTTTCTGGTTCTTTTTGTAATGCTCCAAAACTGAGCCGTATTTTGTCGACAATTGTTCTCTTGAATAGCATAAAAATAAATAACACCCATCGCTGACCGTTCATATCTGCTTTATATGTTCTGACTGAACACTTACATTGCTATCAATATTTTTTAATGTAATTTTAGTCAAATAAGAACAATATTAAACCTAAAATGCACATCTATCTGATTACTCCAAATATTGTCGAAAAAGAATAAAACACAAACCGTGTTGATAAACTGTTACAAATTGCACTGATGATCTAAATCTTTTTTTAAAAGTTTAATGTGTATTCGCCTCTATTATTTAAGAAGTAGTCACATGGAGTATTGATCTTTTTGCACACTGGAAAATTACCATTTACTGTCCCAGTTGCAACAGAATATGAAGAAATGTCGTTTTCTGGAGAGAGAAAACATTATATATAGGAAACGACAATCAGTTTTGAATCTAAAGGTTATAAAAAATATATAAAGCAAAAGTGTCATTGAATATTTTGATCTGCCTTGTTCTCGAAATACTTACTATAAACCCTCTCTATAACGAATTTTGGCGTTAACAAACTCACTGATCATAATTAGATTTTTCTTATTAACCAAATGAAGTTTGATAAATACAATGGACACGTGGACCATCGAACCTTGCATTATACAAGTTTTGATATCTAGGTTTTTACAGTTTTTGTATCATGATCAAAGCGTTGCATCTGTTCGCTGAACTAACTTTGGCTTGGCACCGGTGCAATACCGTCTCCAATGAAGATTTACTAAGTGCAAAAGGCATAAATTACTCATCCCTGTCTTGGGGGAGCAGTAGGCCCCAGGGCGTAACTGCCCCATTGCACTGAAAGGGATTGGTTCGGCTATCCCTGGAATCCCACTTTGAGAACCTACTTGCATCACATCTAGCTCTTTTGAGGAATCAAGAAAACATGCAGATCAAAGAGTAGTATCTGTACTCCAACGAAACATAAAATTGACCTCCCGTTTTCATTTTTAAACATTTTTATGGTTATATTTCAATTGTTTTCTTCCTAAATTTCAATTTAATTTGAATACTTTTTCAATTGACAAAAACAAAGGTTGTTATGAATTTCATTTATTGTCGTCACCAAAAACCATGTGACCTGGCCTTCCTGTAATGAATTTTTAAGTTTTCCTCACTCAAGTGAGGGAAAAATAAGTATTTACTAAGTCAATCTACTTATCATAATTCTTCATTACCTTTTTTGACTTGTTTTAACTTTTATTTATTTTTTCTCAGAATAAATCATCGTAGTATGTGATTGAATTATTGCATCAAAAGTTTTTCCAAAAAAACATTCAACGCTTAAAATTTAACTATATAATTTCATTTTTGGAAAATAAATTAATGGGGAAAACAATTGAAGTAAAACAAATAATAACCTTCGAAATTGAAGAAAAAATTACACGGTAAAAATCTAGACCACGAAATAAAACTTTCAAAGAAAGATACTAAACTTTTGCAATCGGTTTAAATGAATGCTAAATAATGCAAGAAGCTGAAATTAATAAACCAAACCCAAACATTGAACATAACTACAGGAAAGGATCCAGTTTACCCACTGAGATGCTTTATGTTGATGATTCAGATTTCCTAACAGAAGATGAAACAGTACAAAGATATCATAACAAATAACTGAAAAATTCCATTTTGAAGGTAAACTTTTTCAAGCAACCAAAGCTTGCACATACCATCATTCCAAAGAGTTGTAAATTTCATTTGGTAATTAGCAAACATAAAGCTTTTTTCCTTTATTTTGACCCTCACCAAATTACAGTATGTGCTCTATTGAATCAATGTTTCATTTTTGTACTCATAAAATTGAATGAAACATTACCAATACAAGATTATATGATTTGGCTAAATTGGATAATGATTCACGATAATTTCAAATGGAAATGGGTGCATTAAAAACAATAATTGTCCTTGATTGGCTGACAAAATATTTGAACAGAAATGTTTTTTTCCTGTGTCTTTTTAATTTGACAGTGTATTGGATGATGATTCAAGACAATCAGCAGATAGTGATGATAGCATTGAAAACAATTATTGTCCTGGACGAGCTGACGAGATATCTTGAAGAGAATTTCTGTTCCTGGGTTTCTTTCTCAGTGTGCCAGCAAATAGGGTAAGCTACTTCAAGCAATCAAAGCTTGCAGATACCATCATTCCGAATAATTGTAAATTTCATTCGGTTATTATCGAACATAAAGCTTTTTTCCTTATTTTTCTTCTTCTGAAATTGCCAATTGTGCTCCATGAATCCTTAAACTAAAGTTCATTGATGTTTAGTTATATACGTAGATGATCTATTTGCAAATAGGTTTCAACGTATTATTCAAACTTTAATGATTAATGGATCTCTGAAATGACGTCACAATCTGGTCGTAATTCTATCGAGACCTTAGTAACGCGATTGACAACGTGTTTTGACCAAAACATTGGGCGCCATATTCCTAAAAGCTTCTTGAAGGAATTGACGTATTTGCAAATTGCTACAAATTTGTCTGTTACGAAAACCTTTTGAATACATTTTTGATTTCATAATAATGTAAGTAATTTCGAGTGGATTATTTTAGTTATCAATTTAGATTTTTCTGGGAAAATATTTTTTCATAAAAGTTTATATTGTTTTCCAGTATGCTTTGCAATATTTTTAAAGTCAATGCCTTTATTTTATGTGTGCCTCATTGGGCTGTGACTTTTTTGACATTTTATTTTTCATGGTAATTGTTTGAAAGAGGTTCATCAAAACGATATGTTGATGTTTTACAAAGGAGATAGCATTTGAATACACACAATTAGTTGCTGCTGTTAAACTATGGCTGAGAAATGAAAACAGAAAACTGTGAACATTTGAAACTGTATTCTATTAAATTTCACTACAAACAATATGATTTAAGATTGAATACGAGATGGCAGGGCCATCTTCTATCCAACCATTTCAAAATGGTTAAAATGGTTATTTTTTTCAAATTGGCAATTGGATAGATTTAATATCCATATAACTCGATTACACCGATAATAATTGGTAATTCAGAAAAACTAACCCCAAACCTATCAACTGAACATAACACAAGATATACCAACTCACTCTAATCCTGAACTTACGAACTAATACTAACCACAGCTTCATTCTCCAAATTCATTTACCAACCTTAACCACAAATCTAGCTCTTAACCCCTTCCCTGAACTTTATCATGAACTCCAAACATACCAACTAACGGTAACAGTAAACTTATTCACTGAGTCTCACTACACACTGAATTTTTTCTAGAGTAAACAGTATTTATTGATCGAGAGAAACTTTAATTGATCGATAGTCAGAAACTAACCGCTTCCAGCCAAACTGATTCCATTTTAACTTCTTTTCAAAAATAGGGTCTTGATGTCTGCTTGAATATTACCCTGATCATTTGCAAAGATTCATTAAAAGAAAATATTCGTGTTTCACAATTCACGTTCTTCTTCCACCCACACGTACATATTTACACACAACGTTTAAGCTAATCTAACAAATTGTGTTGCATTTGACTGCATGTGACGGCAAATAAATGACATCTACTAATTATTATTTCTCTGTGTTTGTCTATTTCAATACTTCATCAATTTAAGGTGTTTTCTTCAATCTGTTCTACAAGGACAATAGTGTTTTCTCCAATCTGTTCTATAAGGACAATCTTAATAACAAAGGAAAGCAATGTTCCAATTCAAAGTCTACAAATAACGCTGACTAAACTCAGATTAAACTAATTTCACCATCATGTCTGTCAAACGAAATTGCTCATGGCTAACAAT
This sequence comes from Thysanoteuthis rhombus, assembly GCA_963457665.1. Taxonomy (NCBI): domain Eukaryota; kingdom Metazoa; phylum Mollusca; class Cephalopoda; order Oegopsida; family Thysanoteuthidae; genus Thysanoteuthis; species Thysanoteuthis major. Next base: position 31,711,634 of record OY735230.1, read on the forward strand.
GAAATCTTTGTTCCCTCTAATAAAAAGTGTTTAGATCTATATGTGAAGTAAAGAAGACATAATTGGGCTGGTCCAGGATTTGAACCCAGGACCATCTCGCCCCCTAAGTGAGAATAATACCCCTAGACCACCGAGCCATGCACAATTCCTAGAAATCTCTCTTGAAATTCAACCTAACGCTGAATGAATTCAAGATTAAACTAATTTCACCATAGCATGTCACATCTGTCCACAGAAGCTATATCGAAAAAGGATATGGGTCTATTCGTCTGAAATCAATTCATATTGCTATTTTCAAGACAAATGTTACGTCTGTGAGAACTGGTCAAGCCCGGAATTGGTGCAAAGGAAACCATATTTATTATTTGGTAAATGATATTTCAAAAAGATGTACATAAGTTTGAGTCATTAATATCCACCAACTTAGCACAGTTGCTAAAAAGTTTGGTCAACCATGTCGAACGCCTTGGACTGATCTAAATTAATTAGTGCACCTCCAGTGTCCTCTTTAATCCCTCTAACACTGAGCAAACAGTTTTCTAATTGTTTTGGATTGATTTTCGCCTCAGTGCATAATTCTGATCTGGTCTGACCTAATCCTCAATGACAATTGACAAACGATTCGACAGGATCTTGGCCAAAATCTTTCCCAGGTTTATGAGCCTATTATTATCTATGTCTCTCTATTCATTTTTGTCCTGCTTCTTTAACAACGTGATCAGCCCCTTGGTCACTCAACCAAAGATTGGTCCCCGGTTGACCTAATGCTTGAACATCACTGTCAAGAGGGTTGCAAACACATAGGACGTCATCAAGTATAATTCAAACCGTCTGGCCCCGGTGACTTCTTTTAGCCTACCTGCTTCAGTGCAGCATGGACGTTATCCCCATAACCTGTATCCCTTAGCAAACTGCTTCAGCTGGTGCAAATTGGGGAAATTCCGCTAAATAGCTACTCACACAGGCCAGGCTCCTTGATGAAGCAATCTCAGAGATGCAGCTCGGACCTCTTGTATATGTCACCCGTTAATCGGAAGATGCACGAGTACAAGGTCTAATGCAATAAATATATCAATCAGGAAATTGGTGCATTTCTTTCTCACGCATATTCTTGTCAAGTTTCATAGCTGCGTTTGATATTCTTCCTAAGCCAATCCTAACTACTTGTCCTTGGTAGTTTCTTCTAGCAGATTGCTGCAGGTTCTTCCAAACTATTTCTATGCCACTACCAGGGTTAAGATTATCTTTTAGTAACACTTTTGTCTTAGCATTATTAAGGGCGAGTTGTTGGCTGTATTTAACAGTGAATATTCCAATCTCTTCTTCAAGTTAAAAAACCACATTGCACGAGAACAACTGATTAGTTCCCACTGAATTGAACCTTCTAGCTGTTCCCAGAAGTCCCGGTTCTCCTGTGAGGAGATATTGAACCTCCAGTAACTAATCGATTAAGAGGGTTGAAGGAACAACACCCACTGACTCGCATAGTCCCTCTCCAGAATTCACCTGTGAACCTGGCAATTTCAAATCCTCCCCCTGGAAGGGTGGTTGTTTTTTCCTGAAGGAACTGACTGATTTACATATTGTTACAAATTTGTCTATCTTTTCCAGAAACTTTGAAATTAATTTTTTGATTTCATTAAAAATTACATGATTTTTGTGGAGTTATTCTAATTATCGATTTTGATTTTCGTGGGAATTTTTTCCTGTTTATTTATGTTTCTTAGTATACTTTTGATTATTTGTAAAAGCGATGTCTTTATTTGGTATATGTGCCTTGTTGGGTCGTAACTTTTCCAGCATGGTAATTTGGGCGGTAATTATTTCCAATAAGTTCATTAAAACGTTATGGTGATAGTCTGCAAAAGGGATAGCCATTGAGAAAATATGATTAGCTGCCGCTACTGTCAAACAATTTTCCAAAAAAATGGGGACAGAAGTAACTGAAAATTCGAAACAGTATTTTACTGAATTTAATCATAGAGGATATTATTTAATGTTAGTTCTATTAGAAGGTTTCGTATAAAAAGTTGGTGTTAGTATTGGCTGTAAAGTAAACAGTATTTATCAATCGAAAGTAAAGTTAAATAAAATGAAATGAACAGTTCTACTCCAGATTATTTTTGTTGTTTTTTTGGCTGAATTGGCTTTGTGAATCCTAAACTTATTCTCAGTGATCATGAAGGGTATCTATAACATGTAAAAAATAGTTGAAATATTATTAACATTTTTCCATATTGATGAGTCTTTCAAATGACGTCATTAGGTGTCATTATTTTATCAAGCCCTTGGTAACGCAGTCAATCACGTGTTTTGACCAAAAAACATTCGTCGCCATATTCCTGACAACGTCTTGAAGGAATTACCGTTTTTGCAAATTGTTACACTATGGTCTACCTTTTGCAATAACTTTTTTGTATACATTGTTTGATTTCATTGAAAAATAAGAGATTTTTGTATCGTTATTTTTATCATCAATTTTGATTTTACCGGAAAAATATTTTCTTAAATTTAAGCGTTTCTCATTTAATAACAATCTGGGTTGATGCACAATTTCTGATTATTATTTTATCACTACTTATACTCAATCTAATTATTGTTGCTTTTTAGATGAATCACTTTCAATATTGATATTCTGTGGCTAATTCATCTCTTTTATGAGTTCTTAATAGATGTGAAATTTTCATTATTACTACCTCATTACTTTTTTCGTTATTACTGTTGTTTTTTTATAATCCCAGCACTCAAAGTTAATACACTCTTCATCATAGATATTTTTTTATTACTTACCTTACACAATCTCATTATTGATACTTTTTAGATGAACTGATTTCGGTACAGATTCAGTTTAGAAAGCATCACCTTTTTTTTCATAGTTTTATTTTACGGTAATTTAATGTGTTTTCAGTGTATGATACTTTTGTGAAAGATGTCCCTCAAATTGGACTCTTCTTACCCCGCAAACGCCTTTTACGTTTCGTTTTAATGGTTGTTAGCGACATTGATTTGAACATATTGGAGCTGGATTTGCCCGGATTACACACTTCAAATTCCCCAGCTTCCAGGTGTTTGATGACTAAACAAAGATTTACGAATAATTCTGAACAGAGAAGAGTTGTGTAAAAACTTTATTCACTTCAAACAGCCATTTCCTCTGCATGATTCATAGTTCAGTTGGAGTAATCTGAAATAAATCTCAGTTTTCATACTTTGGGTCAGCCTTTCGTCCTAATGTGATCAAAGAGGGTGGGGGTAGACTTTGACAATAATATCAATAATTGGAGTGTTCTTATATTTTGAGGATTTGTCAGCCGTTTTATAGATTGGCCTTTGATAAGCTATTATCTTAAGATGCCTATTGTTTTCAATACAGTCATTGTAATTCTTCCACGGTGAGTATATAAGTCGGTCACAATGTCCTTAACGACATGGAAAAAAAAAGGCAAAAAAAAAAAAAATTGGAATCCATACATGATTTTTTCCTTCCAAACTTCTGGTAAACATGAAGTTACAGTAATTTGTTGGACAAAAACTGGAGAAATAAATTGAACCAAAACACATAGTTTTCTATCTACGGTATTAAGAAGGATAATAAAATCTACAATATTGTTATCTTCAGGATTTTTAAAGCTTCTGGTAAGGAAAATATCACAAATGAGGGACAGATGTGGTTAAATAGGAGACAATTCGATATGCAGTGGAATGTCTTAAAATTGAGCAAGAACACAAGGGATACTTCTAGATTATTATCTTCTGTATTCTTAAAGTTTTCTTTGACAAAGATTGCTTAAATGAGGGACACTCGGGTCAGAATCAAAGATATTTCGATACGCAGTTTAATGCTTTACCACTGAGCTTTACTCCTACGGCAATGGATTCTTCAAGCTTGTTTCCCTCATGATTCCAACAAACTCTGTTCAGGAAAATATGTCGGATGAGTAACATTCGGCGATGAACACATTTCGATAAGCAGACGATTGTTCGACCTCTGAGTTAAATGTCAGCGACCATAGCTTTTTCCAGCTTGTTTCTCTCAAGATTGTTACAGCTTCTGATTGAAATAATAGTAGGAATTAAGGATCCTTCGACTTGCTTTCAATATTCAGTCGCATGCTCTACCATTGAACTATAACCCAATAAAAGAATAGATTCTCCCAGCTTGTTTTCTTCTGGATTTTTAAAGTTCTGTTAAAGGAAATTGTAGATATGAGGGACCCTCAAAGTTGAACCGAATACTTTTTGATACGCCATCGGATACTGTAACACCATCCTATATCCCGATGACAATAGTTTTCTCCAATTTGTTCTCTGGACGAATTCTACAGTTTCTTATTAAGGAAATAAGAGAAATAAGGGACTTTTGATGTTGAAACGGAATAACTCTAAACATGCACTCGAACGTTTTACCATCTGGGTTTATTCTAAGGACAATATTCACTTCCAGCTTGTTTTCTACAGGATTTCTACAGTGTCTGATAAATCAAATTAGAGAAATTAATAACAACGTGTTTTGGAGCGAATAACTTGATAGGCAGTCGAATATTCTACAATCGAGTTATATCCCAACGACAATACTGTCTTCCATATTGTTGTATGTGGGATTTTCACAAATTTGTTTGGCCTGCAAATTATTATTCTAATTCAAGAAAAACACACAACAATTAAAATTCAACCATATAGCTTTGTTTTTTCTAATTTAAGAAAATAATCAAATTCAAGTAAAATTGATGAGGAATTAAAAATGAAAATATTGAGCTCCCTAATTAAACAGCTCAAGTTGACAAACCAAACCCCAAAATCGAACATAACTACAAGAGAGGATCCAGTTTACTCACTGAGATGCTCCATTCAGATTCCCCATCAAAAGATAATCACTTGGATAAAACAGTACAAGGATATCATAACAAATAAATGAAAGACTCCATTCTGGAGTAAACGATGACAAATGGGAAAAACGATTATCAAAGTAGGGAAATCGAAAGATGAAGAAGCTGAATGGAGGAATCTAAAGAACTGGACATTATGAAGGCATCAAATCGAGAATAAAGCAATCAATTTTAGTAATAAAATCAACTGAAATAAATTAGTGGAAAAAAAAGGCTATATTGGGAAAGTGAAATTTTATAAAACAATAGCTAAGACTGTATTAACTTACAATATGTCAACATAGCGACTAACAAAAGATTGGTTTAATAAACTTGACAGAACCCATTGTAAACAATTGAGAATGATTTAAAATGACAAGAACAAGAAAAACAAAGAATTATACGGGGATGGAAACGAAAGGAAAGAAACAAAAAAAAAAGATATAAACATTTCAAGATTGTGAGCTTTTAGACATTTTATTGAACGACCATACAGACAACGGTTCGAACAAGCTATGAGATATTATTTTGAACAATGAATTTTAAAAGATCCCCGAGAAAAATACAAACCACCCAGCCTGTTGTAAACAATGATGGCATAAGGAAATGTAAGCATCTTCACCAAGTATTAGTATCAATATTCGAAGAAATGAATGATTATAATAATCTGAAAGATAATGTTACTGGTCAAAAGAAATAGAAAGACTTTCATCTCTAATTTGTGATATAGCAGAAGGTGAATTATAGTTTCTAACCGATACTGCATATAATAAATAAAATAACAAAAATGGATCAACGTTTCATTTTCAAACTCTTAAAAATTGAATGAAATTTTGCCAATAAAAGAATATAAGATGCACCTACATTGGATAAGGATTCAAGACAATTTTTAGGAATGAATAATTGTAGTAAAAGTAATGATTGTCCAGAACTGACAAAACACCTGAATAGAAATTCCTTTGTTCCCGTGTCTTCTTAATTTGGAAATTAATTGGATAATGATTTTAAAAAATCGGCAGATAGTGATGATAGCAGTAAAAACAGTGTAGTCCTGGACATTCTGACGAGATATCTGAAAGAGAATTTCTGTTCCCATGTTGTTTTTTGGTTTTTCTTATTGTGCCAGCGAATAGGTTAGACTATTTCAAGCAACCAAAGCTTGCACACACCATCATTTCGAAGAATTGTAAATTTCATTCGGTTATTATCGAACATAAAGATTTTTTTCCTTATTTTTCTTCTTGCCAAATTACAGATTGTGCTCCATGAATCTTAAAACTAATGTTCATGGATGTTTAGTGATATTTGCAATACGTAGATAGTCTATTTGCTAATAAATTTTAACGTATTATTCAAACTTTTTTTTATCAAAGAATCTCTGAAATGACGTCACTATCTGGTCGTAATTCTATCGAGACCTTAGTAACGCGATTGACAACGTGTTTTGACCAAAACATTGGGCGCCATATTCCTAAAAGCTTCTTGAAGGAATTGACGTATTTGCAAATTGCTAAAAAAACTTGTTTATCTGTTACGAAAACTTTTTGAAAACATTTTTGATTTCATAATAATGTAAGTAATTTCTAATGGATTATTTTAATCATCAATTTAGATTTTCCAGGGAAAATATTCTTTCAAATAAGCTTATATTGTTTTTCAGTTAGCTTTGCGTTATTTGTGAAGGCAATGAGTTTATTTTATGTGTGCGTCATGGGACTGTGACTTATTTTGACATTTCATTTTTTGTGGAAATTATTTGGGAAAGGTTCATCAAAACGTTATATTGATGTTTTGTAAGGGAGATAACATTTGAGTACACACATTTAGCTGCTGCTGTTGAACTATTACAGAGAAATGAAAACAGAAAACTGTGAACATTTGAAACAATATTCTATTAAATTCTACTACAAAGGATATTATTTAAGAATAATGTTTAGTGTCAGGTTTCATGTTGCACTGAAAAATAAATATTTTTAGCTATCTTTTCATCAGTCCCCGCCATCTTGTATTTAACCATTTTAAAATGACTAAAATGTTGTTTTTTTTTTCAAATTGGCAATTGGATAGATTTAATATTCATGTAACTCGATTACACCAATAATAATTGGTAGTTCAGAAAAACTAACCCAAACTTATCAACTGATCATAACACAAGATATACTAACTCACTCTAATCTCGAACCTACCAACTAATACTAACCACAGCTTCATTCTCCAAATCTATCTACCAACCCTAACCCTAAAATGTAGCTCTTAATCCCTACCCTGAACCTAATCACGGACTCCAAACATACCTACTATCTGTAACAGTAAAACTATTTACTGACTTTCACTCCATACCAACTTGTCTCTAGAGTAAACCTTTTTTATTGATCAAGAGAAACGTTAATTGATCGACGGTCAGAAACTAACTGCTTCCAGTCAATCAAAATGATTGAAATATCAGTTCGTCGAAATGTTTGTCTATAAATAGGTTTCACAGCAAAAGTGATGTCCGTTGACAATGTATCGGCGATACGACCGGACACAGATCTGTCTCCCAGGATGGAATCTCCCATTACACTAGTGAAGGATAAGGAATACGACTTGGTGTCAGTATTTAAATAAAAAAAACAATTTATTTTTTCATTTTAATTTCTTTTTAAAACTAGGGTCTCGATGTCTGCTTGAATATTACCCTGATCATATTCAAAAATTCATTGAAAGAAAATATTTGTGTTTCACTATTCACTTTCTTTTCCACACGCACGTACATGTTTACATATCACATTTATGCTAATTTTAAGAAATTATGTTGTATTTTCTTGCACGTGGAGTCAAATATAGGACATCTGCTGATTATTATTTCTCTGTGTTTGTCTATTTTAATACTTTATCAATTTAAGGTGTTTTCACTATTCTGTTCTGAAAAGGACAATCTTAATAACTAAGGAAAGGAATGTTCCAACTCAAAGTCTACATCTGGTGCTGAGCACCTAGATATCTTTCTATCATAGCAAGTCACTTTTGTCCACAGAAGCCATGTCAAAAAAAGTTGTGGGTCTATCGCCAAGATAAGGATGAAAATATGACATCATTTCCGCCTGGATGAGCTCTAAAAATGGATAAAGATATAACATCACTTCCATCAACATAGTCCTTGTCCAAAAACGATGATGTCATATCCGCCCATATCAGCTACGACCTAAGAGAATAGGCTTAAGATACAAATGCAATAAAAATTGACTTGAAGCTAAATTGACAAACTGAAACGTGTCATCAACGCTTCTTATATGATGCAGAGGGCTACATCTGTTGAGCTACGATACATGTACCTATACATTTATCCAGTTATAAAATAATTGTCTTGATATCTGTATCTTTTTTTCCCAAGATGTTTGGCATAAACTTCGTAATTCAGAGTTGGCGCTAAGGTTGCATGTTTTTCAGCTGAAATTTCAAATAATAGGAAGAGAAAACAAAAAGCACACACGTTTTTGATCACCTCAAAGTTTCTTGAATACGTCCAGGTATACCACAAAAGTTTGCTGAAAAGCTATGTCTTTGCTTTTACAGAAAAAGACAAAAGGTGACAATACTTTCAGCGTTTATTTTGCAAGCCTTTGTAAAGGTATTGCACAACCTTTTCCTCTCTCTCTCTCCAATACTCCTGTTTCCTGTATCTCCCAACATCCTAAGCACCAACGATTCAGCCTAAAATACAATCAGAACAATCATTAATCAGGTTTTAAAGTCTTAAAAAATATCTGCCATATAAATTAATGGTAATTCCGCGTTTACTGTACATTTCATCTGATGGAATGTTTCCATAAGAGTAATCTTCTCCAAGATATTGATGGGACACCAGATTCATTATTTGGTAAATGATATTTCAAAAAGATGTACATAAGTTTGATTCATTAATATCCACCAACTTAGCACAGTTGCTAAAAAGTTTGGTCAACCATGTTGAACGCCTTGGACTGATCTAAATTAATTAGTGCACCTCCAATGTCATCTTTAATCCCTCTAACACTGAGCAAACAGTTTTCAAATTGTTCTGGATTGATTTTCGCCTCAGTGCATAATTCTGATCTGGTCTGACCTAATCCTCAATGACAATTGACAAACGATTCGACAGGATCTTGGCCAAAATCTTTCCCTGTGTTTAGCAGGGTTATGAGCCTGTTATTATCCATGTCCTTCTTTTTATATTTGTCTTGCTTCTTTCAACCCTTTGGTCACCCAACTTTGGACCGAACCCTTGTTGAATCAGTACTTGAACATCACTGTAAAGAGGGTTGCAAACACATAGGACATCCTCGAGTACATTTCAAACCGTCCTGTCTCGGTGACTTGTTGAAGGTGACCCGCTTCAGTGCAGGATGGACTTTATTCCCATGAACCTGTCTCCCATAGCTAACTGCTTCAGCTGACGCAAATTGGGGAAATTCCGTTAAAAAGCTAGTAATTATTTAATTCCATCTCATTTCATCGTTTTATCACAATCAAATAATAGTGATAAAACTTCACCAAAATATAATTAAACAAATGTAGCTATGTATTTCTTCAAGAAAATGAATTTTTGTTTTTCGTTTGTTCCAGATTTAAAATGGCTCGGCTTATTTCCATAAGGCCTCTTGCCAATATGGAGCTTCCACCCCTTAATTTACATCGCAGCCAGGAAGGAAATGACTGTAAAGTGGATGACAGAGTGAAGGAGAGTTGTCGTCTGCCAGAGAAACGGTCTTCATTGAAGGACTTCTTTACTTCTCTGCCGCGCATTCATCGTAGAACTGGCAGCTACGACGTTAACCCTCAACCGAAGAAAAAACGTAGGGTTATCCCCAAGAATTGGGGAAAGCGCAGACCACTTCCGCAAGACTTGAGCCTTTGCTCTGCTCTATTGATATGCTATTGCCCTTGCTTATTACTATGCTACTATTTTGAGGGAACTGATTACGACTCGTACTATATGTGATTGATGATTATATGAGTGAACAATTTGTGAAAATGGCGTATGAAAGAGACGTCAAAATAATTTCCATTGTCACGTGACGCACCATTTGTAATTTGAATTTTATTTATTCAAGCAAGAACCAGGGCTTCTGAGAGAAGGGTGCAACTGGTGCATGGCACTGGCACTCTCAGGGCCAAAAGCTGTCCGAGGATTTTTCAGATAGGGCTACTGTTTCAGATAAAAGGGTGGCTATAAGACAGGGATATTTGAGCCCTCTCTCTCTGTCTGTCTCTCTCTCTGTCTGTCTGGAGAGATTGAAAACATATTTGTATCACCTTATAAAATTCCTCTCAGTCGCCCAGTCCAAAACCATCAGAGTGCACATGAGCTGATTCAAAGGAATGAATAAGTAAGGAATGAAAATGTTAATAATGTAAATGAAAACAAACAAACAAACAAACAAACAAACGGGAAGACCAACAAAAGGAGAGAAAAGCAAAAACTAAACAACAAACAACATTTGAGGGAATACATAGGACAATGGTTCCAGTATGAATATATGAAACAAACAAACAAACAAACAGACAAACAAAGAATCACACATGACTGTAAAACACGGATATACAAAATGCAGTCTGTACTGTTGACTAAGTCCCAATCTGTAATCAAATGAAAAATCAAAACAAAATGAAATCATCCTGTGATGTCCCACAAACATTTCAGGTTAGTTATAAATTCTAAATATTATTAACTTTCAATTTAGACTTTCCTATTGTTTCTTTGGTCAAATTTTTGCAAAACTGTTCGAATCTTATTCTACCTACCAATTTAATTAAACTTTAATTATTGATCATGAAGTAGATTGAATGTCTTCAGAGCTCCTTGACTGATATATCTGTTCCTTGGGCAACTGTCGATGTATCTCACAAGAATTTTCCGTGTCTTTTATCTTTTAACTTTCGTAGTGAATCCTTTAAGGAATCAAGGAAATTCGTAGATAATGATGAAGGTATGAACACAATGATTGGGAACAGTTGACAAGATCAGGTGATCACCATAATATCCCTTCCCTTAAGGGAATCACTTTTGAATCCTCCCTCCCTTAACACAATGATTGGGAACAGTTGACAAGATCAGGTGATCACCATAATATCCCTCCCCTTAAAGGAATCACTTTTGAATCCTCCCCCTTAAACAAATCTAGGATTTGGACATTCCAGTTATCAAAATGGATTTTCTGAAATTCAGCCAAAAAAGAAAATATCCACTAATTGTTTTATATCTTCTTTAACTTCTGGTTATGATTGTCAGACACAGCACAAATGAATCATTCATGGTCCTTTGGGATCTTTCCCATTTGCACTAACAGGGCTGGATACGCTCTGACACCTATGGCAAAAGCCGATTGTGCTAGGCACTTGCTTACTTTCGTTCTCATGTGCGCGCCTTAGGCCACATTGAAGCGAACATCATCCTAAAAGAAATTATGTTGTATTTGCCCATGCAGAGAAGTATGTAGATGTTATCTAATAAGAAAAAATCTTATAACTGTATTTTGACAATTTCAATTCTTTTATCATTTTCAGGTTGTTTACGCAAATCTATCTTGCATACGACGATCTTAATAACAAGGGAAATGAACATTCCAACTAAACCATTCCCCGAAGACGTCTACTTCCGGTGCTGAGCACCAAGATAGGAAAACCTGACGTCCACTCCGTCCACATAAGCCCGGTCCAAAAAGGATGAGATATTAACATCAATTTCGTCCACATCTGTGGTATCCAAAAAGGAGAGGCTTAAAATATGAATGCAATAAATATTGACTGGAAGTCAAATTGACAAAAGGTAGCAGGAAGTTTACTTGTCATCATCATTTCTTCTATGACACGGATATATCTGTTGAGATACGATACATATATCCATACATGTATTTATGTATAAAAGAATTGGTTTGATGTCTGCTCCACTTTTTCCTGAAATGTCTGGGTCGAGAGTCAATATACAAAGTCAATTTATATGCAGAGGGAAAGTGTTATGTCTGTAAGAACTGGTCAAGGACAGGGCTGGTGCAATGGTTTCATGCGCTCCGGGTAAGACACAACATCTGTGCTGCCAGTTGTATTAAGACGACAATTTTTACAGAACATTGTTTTCCTAATTAATTGACCGACAAAGATGGAGACATAAACTTTATCGAGAAGATATCTGCAGAAAGTAAATCCTGGATTCTGAAGGATAAATAGAGGCATTCTTCTGAGTGAATCCTTCCAGTCTTTAAGATAAAGACTTGAACTGTACCGAGGTGATACTGTGAGCGTATGTTCAATGTTGATCCTGTTGAAAGAGATCGTTCAGGCGTTGGATTTGAAACGAGACTCCTCTAACTCAGTGATCATGCAGTATCAAGGTAGAAAAGACTGTACACTAATTTTCGGCATAGGAGAAACAATGACATTGCTTGATATTATAAAGATTGGGGAGAAACCACTTTTCTAAAAACCTTGTCATTATGAAAATTCTCTTTCATCTGCTGTCAGAGTGGAAGACCAGGAAAGAAGACAGACTCTTCTTACTAACTCAAATCAAACTCTAATTGGATTAAAGATCAATGTGAATTGTTGAAAGATCTTTTGTTCTATAACAAAACACTTAGGGAAGAGTCTGTTGTATAAAAACATGTAATGAAAATGGAAGATAGACATATTTTTGATGTCCCAAATTGCCAGAAGGGAGAATTAAAGAAACAGGAACGTTTTTGTCTCATTATTTGAGTCAAATTATTAATGGATCAAGAATATCTAAGACTCCTTGAGAAAAAGCAAAAAACACTCTTACTATCAATCAAAAAAGATCAGAGTGAATTTGGTAAAATATTATCAATGATTAGAATTATTCAGAGTTTTTTGCACAGAAATTTCTGATAATAAAATAAAAATATGTTTACATGTGATTGTGATTTGTGTTTTTTACTCATAGTTATTATTTATCATGGATGTATTGTTCACATAAAAAAGCACTTCAACAAGCAGAAATATGTTTTCATTGCCAAAGACTACAGGGGCAATCAAGGCTTCCATGTTTTCTCAGAGAAAATAAATTCCAGTTTTCATTGATGGCTTTTACATGGAATTTTATGCTAGTATATAATATATATTTATACAAATTCAAAATGAAATATCCATTCATTTAATTTATAATAAAAAACGAAGTGAAGTCGTATTAAAGGTGAAACGGTTAATGTTTTACTATGAACAGCAGTAAAGTTCCCTATATTTTTAATTATCGTTAATAATATGAATATGGCCGAGAATCAAAAACGTAAAGGAATGATATCCACTGTCAGACCTTCAAGCAGCCAGTGTGAGCCCCCCACCCACCCCAAGAAAGAAAGGAGGAGCAAGTCTATTTTATATAAGAATGAAAAAAAAAAAGTGAATTCGTGAAAGAAAAATAACAGTAAGTCGCCAAAATTATTCAATATAATCTTTAATATTTTCCCGTTTGGGCAAATTATGTTATGATAGGCAGTTTTATAAGTACCAGTATCAATATTCGAAGGAAAAATATTATAATAATACGAAAAATATTACTTCTGATCGAACAAAATGAAAAAACTCAAATTTGTTATGTAGTAGAAGGTGACAAATAATTATAGTTTCTAACTGAAAGTGCATATTGAATCAATATTTCATTTTTCAACTCATAAAACCTGAATGGAACATTGTGAATACAAGATTATATGATTTGGCTAGATTAGATAATGATTCAAGATAAGTTTTGAATAGAAATGAGAGCATTAAAAGCAATAATTGTCCCTGATTGGCTGACAAGATATCTGAATAGAAATTTTTTTGTTCCTGTGTCTTCTTAATTTGGCAATGAATTGGATAATGATTCAAGACAATCAGCAGATAGTGATGATAGCAGTGAAAACAATGATTATTCTGGACGAGCCGATGAGATATCTGAAGAAGAATTTTTATTCTTAGATTTTCTTACTTTGCCATCGAATAGGTTAAGCTACTTCATGCAATCAAAGCTTACCCATACCAACATTCCAAAGAATTGTTAATTTCAGTATGTATTTAACGAACCGAAACCCTTTTTTCCTTATTTTTCCTCTAGCCAAATTACCAAATGAGCTCCATGAAGCCTAAAACTCATGTCCAATGATGTTTAGTGATATTTACTATACAATATTTGCAATATATCTGAAATGACGTCACTATCTGGTCATGCTTCCATCGAGACCTTAGTAACGCGATTAACAACGTGTTTTGACCAAAACATTGGGCGCCATATTGCTGAAACCTCCTTGAAGGAATTGACGTATTTGCAAATTGCTACAAAATTTGTCTTTTTTGGGGAAAACCTTTTGAATACATTTTTGATTTCATTATAATGTAAGTCTTTTGTTGGATTTTTTAAATTATCGATGTAGATATTCTGTGGGAAATATTTATTTTTCTGTGAGTTTATATTGTTTTTCAGTATGCTTTTCATTATTTGTAAAAGCAATGCTTTTATTTTCTATTTGTGCCTCATTTCACTGTAAGTTTTTTTAACACTATATTTTTTATTTTATTTGTTTGAAAAAAAAAAACAAAACGTCTTGTTGATGTTTTGCAAAGGAGATAACATTTAAGCCGACCCAATTAGCTGCTGATGATAAATTACGTTCACTATAGTTTCCAACGATTCATTTTCTAAAAAATTGACAGTTTCTGATTAACAAGATAGGCTGGATGAGAGAACGTAAACGTTGTACCAAATAAGTACCAATAGCCATTCTAATCCACGACTACTTAACTAAAGATTAAACAGGATATCTATCGATAATCAGTCAAATGCCTTAAAAACAAACCTACATCACATCAACAGCATATTTTTCAATTTATTTCCTTTCAGGATATTTACATATTCTGAATAAGGAAACAGGAGAAACGTGAAACCATCAAAGTTGAACTTAACACCTTTCTATAGTCATTACAATGTCCAAAAAGCAAACTACATCATGGCAAAAATAGATTCTTTCATTTCGCTTCTGTCGGAATGCTCACAGGTTCTGATGAAGAAAATAGGAGAAATGAGGGGCCCTTGAAGTAGAAACAAATACATTTTGATATTGAGTCAAATATCCTAAAAGCTAGCTGATTCACGCCAACGATATTTTTTCCGTCTTGTCTTTGGTGGAACGTTAACAGTTTTGGGTTAAAGAAGCTGAAGAAATGAGGAAAACTCCAAATTAAACAGAGAAACCTTGCGGTAGTCAGTCCAAGTTACTAAAACTGTGCCACATCATGCAAACAGTGGTTTCATTCATCTTGTTTTTTGCGGGATTTTCAAAGGTTCTGATTGAAAAAACAGGAGAAGTGAGGGATTCATCATTATCATCATGATCATCATCATTTTAAACATGGAAAATATTATCATCATTATTTAATCGCTATGTTTTACTTAACCTTCTCATTGTTGGTCTTTATCCAAAGAAACTTTCGGTTAATACAGTCTTTATATTTTATGACTAATTTTACTCTGTTTTATTATTGAAGAAGTTGTTCTGTGAATCCCGAACTAATCCGTCTCTGAAATTCTTTTTTGAATACATTTCTTGATTTTATTTATAATTACTTTAATTATCAAGTTTGATTTTTCTGGGGAAATATTTTTTCTACTTTCTAGTATTTCTCAGTATTCTCTTCATTATTTGCAAAAGGAAAATCTTCCTTTAATTTGTTTTGCTACTGTCTCAAATCCCAACAGTATGCCTCTTATCTGCACCCCCCCGTAAGAAAAGCTGGAAGCAATCGACTGTTACACGCTGGTGTATCGGTAGGGAAGGGGATATTTATGTAAACTGCGTATTTCTTTGAATTAATATATTTGTTAATCTAACAAATTAAAATCGACTCAACCTTGTTAACTCTAAATTGATGAACAATAATTGAATCTGAGTCATCTAAGTCCTCTCTATTCTGTAAGGAGGAAAATTTTCATTTTTCAAATTTGTTGCAAGTCACAGTCCTGCATTTTGTTCAATTCATTTCTGCTAACGATATGAAACAAACAAGCCGTCATCAGTTCATTTAATTTTCAACTGAAGCCAAAAAATAAGAAAATGGTCTTACACACCCCATTGTGTGTGCTGATCCACCACAAAGACATGTTGAAGTTTTTTCTATATCATTTTTAGCTAAATTCTAAATTTCTGTTTCAATCCAACGAGGAAGAACTAACACGCAAACAATGGATTCTTCCACTTTGTTTCTGACAAAAATTCGTTTTTAGTTATATTTTCACAGTTTATGCTCGAATGGACAGAAAAAAAGAGGTATCATGGAGGCTGGACGGAATACCTTTTCATAATCGGTCCAATATTCTGAAATAGATGTACACCGATCCAACAATTATTTATTCCACTTTTTCTTAACAAAAATTGTTTTTGGAGAGATTTACACACACATGCAAAAGGGAAAAGAAGTGGAATGAGATATTGAAGGCTGGACATATTACCTTTTCATGATCAGTCCAATATTCTGAGAGGGATGTAGAGTTAACCAACATTTTTTTATTCCACTTTCTTGAGGATAAAAAATTTGTTTTTGGAGAGATTTAACCAGTTGATGTAGAAGGGAAAAGAAGTGGCATGGGATCATGGAGGCTTGACAGAATATCTTTCCATAATCAGTCCAATATTCTAAAAGGGATGTAGAGTTAACCAACAATTTTTTATTTGACTTCGTTGTGGACAAAAATTTGTTTTTGGAGAGATTTACACGGTTGATGCAGAAAAGAAAAGAATTGGTATGGGATCTTTGAGGCTGGATAGAATATCTTTTCATAATCAGTCCGATATTCTAAAAGGGGTGTACACTGAACCAACGATTTTTATCCCTCTTTGTTCACGACAAATATATGTTTTTGGAGAGATATACACAGATGATGCACTTGGGAAAGGAAGTGTTATCGGATGGTGGAGACTGGACGGAATATCTTTTCATAATCAGTCCGATATTCTAAAAGGGATGTACATGGAACTAACAGTTTTTTATTGAACTTTGTTCTTGACAAAATTTGTTTTTGGAGAGATTTACCCAGTTGATGCACATGGACACATAAGTGGCATGAGATTGTTAACCCTCGACGGAATACATTTTCATAATCAGTCCAATATTCTGAAAGGGATATACAAGGAACATACAATTTTTTATACCACATTGTTCTTTTTTTTTTAAAAAAGTTTTACACAGTTGATGTAGAAGGGAAAAGAAGTGGAATGGGATCATGGAGGCTGGACAGAATATCTTTTCATAATCAGTCCAATATTCTAAAAGGGATGTACAGTTAACAAACAATTTTTTATTTTACTTCATTGTGAATAAAAAATTGTTTTAGGAGATATTTACACAGTTGATTTAAAAGGGAAAAGAAGTGGCATGGGATCATGGAGGCTGGACAGAATATCTTTTCATAATCAGTCCAATATTCTCAAAGGGATGTAGAGTTAACCAACAATTTTTCATTTGACTTTGTTGTGGATAAAAATTTGTTTATGGAGAGATTTACGCAGTTGATGTAGAAGGGAAAAGAAGTGGAAGGGGATCATAGAGGCAGAACAGAATATCTTTTCATAATCAGTCCAATATTCTCAAAGGGAAGTAGAGTTAACCAATAATTTTTTATTTGACTTTTTTGTGGACCAAAATTTGTGTTTGGAGAGATTTACACAGTTGATGCAGAGGGGAAAAGAAGTGGCATGTGATCATGGAGGCTGGACAGATTATCTTCTCATAATCAGTTCAATATTCTAAAAGGGATGTACAGTTAACCAAAAATGTTTCATTCTACTTTGTTGTGGACAGAAACTCGTTTTTGGAGAGATTTACACAGTTGATTTAGAAGGGAAAAGAAGTGGCATGGGATCATGGAGGCTTGACGGTATACATTCTCATAATCTGTCCAATATTCTTAAAGGGATGTACAAGGAACCAACAATTTTTCATACCACTTTTTTCTTGACAAAAATATGTTAATTCTGGTGTTAAAGAACACACTGATCATAACTAAGTTTTTTCATTAACCAAATGAAGTTTGATGAATACAATAGACATGTGGACCATCGAACCTTGCATTATACAAGTTTTGATATCTAGGTTTTTGCAGTTTTTGTATCATGATCAAAGCGTTGCATCTGTTTGCAGAACAAACTTTGGCTTGGCACCGGTGCAATACTGTGTCCAATGAAGTTTTACTGAGTGCAAGAGGCCTATGGCTTCAAAAATTACTCATCCCTGTCTTGGGGGAGCAGTAGGCCCCAGGGCATAAATGTCCCATTGCACTGAAAGGGATTGGTTCGGCTATCCCTGGAATCCCACTTTGAGAACCACCTCGTGTCACATCTAGCTTTTTTGAGGAAACAAGTAATCATGCAGATCAAAGAGTAGTATCTGTACTCCAACGAAACATAACATTAACCTCCCCTTTTCATTTTTAAATACTTTTATGGTTATATTTCAATTGTTTTCTTCTCAAATTTCAATTCAATTTGAATACTTTTTCAATTGACAAAAACAAAGGTTGTTATGAACTTCATTTATGGTCGTCACCAAAAACCATGTGACCTGGCCTTCTTGTAATGAATTTTTAAGTTTTCCTCACTCAGGTGAGGAAAAAATAAACACTCACAAAGTCAATCTACTTATCATAATTCTTCATTACTTTTTGAGATTCGTTTTAACTTTAATAATTTTTTTCTTAGAATAAATCATAGTGGTACTTGTGATATAATTATTGCTTCAAAAAGTTTCCGAAAAAACATACAACGATTAAAATTTAACCATATAATTTCATTTTGGTAAAATGATATTCATGGGAAAAACAATTCGAATAGAACAAATACTAACCTTTCAAATTGAAGAAAAAAATTAAACTGTAAAAATCTAGACCACAAAACTAGGATGGTGCCCTGAAATAATATTTTCAAAGAAAGATACTAAACTTTTGCAATCGGTTTAAATGAATGCTAAATAATGCAAGAAGCTGAAATTAATAAACCAAACCCTAACATTGAACATAACTACAGGAGAAGATCCAGTTTACCCACTGAGATGCTTTATGTTGATGATTCAGATTTCCCAACAGAAGATGAACCAGTACAAAGATATCATAACAAATAACTGAAAAATTCCATTTTGAAGGTAAACTTTTTCAAGCAACCAAAGCTTGCACATACCATCATTTCAAAGAGTTGTAAATTTCATTTGGTAATCAGCAAACATAAAGCTTTTTTTCTTTATTTTGACCCTCACCAAATTAAAAAATGTGCTCCATTGAATCAATGTTTCATTTTTGTACTCATAAAATGGAATGAAACTTTACCAATACAAGATTATATGATTCGGCTAAATTAGATAATGATTCAAGATAATTCAAAATGGAAATGGGTGCATTAAAAGCAATAATTGTACCTGATTGGCTTACAAGATATCTGATTGGAAATTACTTTGTTTTCTTAATTCAGCAGTGAATTGGATAATGATTCAAGACAATCAGCAGATAATGATGATAGCAGTGAAACAATGATTGTCCTGGACAAGCTGACGAGATATCTGAAAGAGAATTTCTATTCCTGGATTTTCTTACTATGCCAGCAAATGGGGTAATTACGTTAGGCTACATAAAGCAATCAAAGATTACACATACCATCATTCTGAAGAATTGTAAATTTAATTTGGTTATTATCGAACATAAAGATTTTTTTCCTTATTTTTCTTCTTGTCAAATGGCCAATTGTGCTCCATGAATCCTTAAACTAATGTTCATTGATGTTTAGTGATATTTGAAATAAGTAGATGGTCTATTTGTAAATACTTTGTAACGTATTATTCAAACTTCTATTATCAATGGATCTCTGAAATGACGTCACTATCTGGTCATAATTCTATCGAGACCTTAGTAACGCGATTGACAACGTGTTTTGACCAAAACATTGGGCGCCATATTCCTAAAAGCTTCTTGAAGGAATCGACGTATTTGCAAATTGCTAAAAAACTTGTTTATCTGTTACGAAAACCTTTTGAATACATATCTGATTTCGTTATAATGTAAGTAATTTCTGGTGGATTATTTTAGTTATAAATTAAGATTTTTCTGGGAAAATATTTTTTCATAAAAGTTTATATTGTTTTTCAGTATGCTTTGCGTTATTTTTAAAGTCAATGCCTTTATTTTATGTGTGCCTCATTGGGCTGTGACTTTTTTAACATTTTATTTTTTTATGGCAATTCTTTGGAAGAGGTTCATCAAAACAATATGTTGATGTTTTACAAAGGAGATAGCATTTGAGTACACACAATTAGCTGCTGCCGTTGAACTATTACAGAGAAATGAAAACAGAAAACTGTGAACATTTGAAACTGCATTCTATTGAATTTTATTACAAAGGATATGATTTAAGATTGAATACAAGATGGCAGTTTTGGATTGATTTTCGCCTCAGTGCATAATTCTGATCTGGTCTGACCTAATCCTCAATGACAATTGACAAACGATTCGACAGGATCTTGGCCAAACCTTTCACAGGTTTAGCAAAGTTATGAGCCTCTTATTATCCATGTCCCTCTATTCATTTTCGTCCTGCTTCTTTAACAACGTGATCAACCCCTTGGTCACCCAACCAGGGACTGATCCCTGGTTGACCTAAATGGATGGCAAACACATAGGACATCTTCAAGTATAATTCAAACCATCCGGCCCTGTTGACTTATAGGCTACCTGCTTTAGTGCAGCATGGACTTTATCCCTATGAACCTGTCTCCCATAGCTAGCTGCTTCAGCTGATGCAAATTGGGGAAATTCTGCTAAATAGCTGCTCACACAAGCTAGGCTTCTTGATGGAGCGATCTCAGAGATGCACTTAGAACCCCTTGTCGATGTCACACAATCATTCGAAAGATGCGCTGGTCCAGGGTCCAATGCAATAAATATATCGATCAGGCAATTGATGCATTTCTTTCTCACGCATGTTTTTGTCAAGTTTCATGGTTACTTTGGATATTCTTTCTAAGCTACTCCTAATTACTTGTCCTTGGTAGTTTTCTTTAGCCGATTACTACAGGTCCCTCCAAACTATTTCTATGCCACTACCGGGGTTAAGATTATCTTCTACCACCACTTTTTTCGTTGGCTGTATTTGACAGTGAATATTCCAATCTCTGTTCCAAGTTAGACCCCAAATTGCACGTGAACAACTGACTTGTTCCCGTTGAATTAAACCCTTCTAGCTGTTCCCAGAAGTCCCGGCTCTCCTGTAAGAAGATATTGAACTTCCAGTAACGAGTCAAAATTGGCTTATTACCTAACCGTATCAAGGCCTTCACTTATCTATTGTCCAAACATTCAAACTTTTACTTGGAAGATTGAGAGCTATTTAGCTTACCTCACAGTTGCACACAGTCCTGAAGGACAATAACCAGTGCCTAGTTCAGTTGTAATCCAACTGTCTATGGAAACATTCATTTTAGAGCCCTATAAAGGGAGAGGTAAAGATTGATTGTAACCGATGATTCATAAGTTTCAAACTCTCATGCTCCTACTAAACCAACTTAACATCCGTGACCGTCTCTCGGGCGGTTGCCAAAATGTCACACATCTTGTGGCTATTGCTTGTACACCAAATGAAGAAGGGAGCTTTAAAGAAGTTGGTAAGTTCTTCTATGTTCAGTTTGTTTATTTGTGTTTGCTTTAAGAGGGTTTAAGGGACAACACCTGCTGACTCAGATAGTTCCTCTTGAGAATTTACCTGTCAACCTGGCAATTTCCAATCCTCCTCCTGGAAGGATGGTTGTTTTTTCCTGAAGGAACTGACTGATTCACATATCATTACAAACTTGTTTATGTCTTCCAAAAACTTTTAAATGAATTTTTTGATTTCATTAAAAATTACGTGATTTTGTGGAGTTATTTCAATTATCAATTTTGATTTTTGTGTGAAATTTTTCCTGTTTATTTATTACGTTTCTCAGTATACTTTTGATTATTTGTAAAAGACATGTCTTTATTTGGTATATGTGCCTTGTGGGGTTGTCACTTTTCAAGCATGGTAATTTGGGTGTTAATTATTTCCAATAAGATCATTAAAACTTTATGTTGATAGTCTGCAAATCAGATAGCCATTGAGAAAATACGATTAGCTGCCGCTACTTTCGAACAATATTCCCAAAAATAGGGACAGAAGTAACTGAAAATTTGAAACAGTATTTTATTGAATTCAATCACAGAAGACATTATTTAGTGTTATTTTTATTTGTAGGTTTAGTATAAAGGGTTGTTGTCAGCATTGCCTGTAAAGTAAACAGTATTTTTCAATCGAGACTAAAGTTAAATGATATGAAATGAACAGTATTATTCAGAATAATTTGTGTTGTTTTCTTTTTAGCTGAATTTGCTTTGTGAATCAAAAACTAATTTTCAGTGATCATTAAGGGTATCTATAACAAGTAGAAAATAGTTGAATTAGTATTAATATTTTTTGCATATTGATGAATCTCTCAAATGACGTCATTAGGTGTCATTATTCTATCAAGCCCTTGGTAACGCAGTTTATCACGTGTTTCGATCAAAACATTGGATGCCATATTCTTGACAATGTCTTGAAAGAATTACCGTTTTTGTAAATTGCTACAATCCTGTCTATCTTTTACGATAACTTTTTTGTATACATTGTTTGATTTCATTGAAAAGTAGGACATTTTTGAATCGTTATTTCTATCATCAATTTTGATTTTCCAGGGGAAATATTTTCTTGAATTTAAGCGTTTATCACTTAATAACTTGTTTTGTCCCATATATTTATTGTTGCTCTTCATAATGAAAACAATCTGGGTTGATGCACAATTTCTGATTTCTATTTTATGACTCGTTTTGCTCCATCTAATTATTATTGCTTTTTAGATAAATCACTTTCAATATTAATATTCTGTGATTAATTCATCTCTCTTATGAGTTTCTTTATAGATGTGGCCTGCATAACGCTAGAGAAATCACAAGAGCCTTTTATTAGATGTCCCCGGATGACAATCTTCAAATTCACCAGCTTCCAGGTTTCTGATGACTAAACAAAGATTGACAGTCGGCCAGTTTTCTCTACAAGGCTTTCCTTTCGGAGACAGGAGTACTTTAAGAATGGAAGGAAACCACGAATAATTCTAAACAGAGAAGAGTTGTGTAAAAACTTTGTTCACTTCAAATGGCCATTTACTCTCCATCATTCTTAACTCAGTTGGAATAATCTGAAATAAATCTCAATTTTCATACTTTGGGTCAGCTTCTCGTCCTAATGTGGTCAAAGACGGTTGGGGTAGACTTTCACAATAATATAGAAAGAAACTAGAAGTGTACTAATATTTTGAGGATGCGTCAGCCTAATATATACCGTTTTATAGATTGGCCTTTGATGAGGTAGTATTTTAAGATGCCTATTGATTCCCATACAGTCATTGTAATTCTTCCACTGTGAGTATATAAGTCAGTCACACTCCTTAACAACATCAAATTGATAGAAAAAAAAGGAAAAAAAAAAAAAATTGGAATCCATACATGATTTTTTTCCTTCCAAACTTCGGGCAAACATGAAATTAAAGTAATTTGTCGGACAAAAACTGGAGAATTGAATTGTAGAATCTTCGAGATTTTCTTGTGTAGAAAATATCATAAATGAGGAACACACGGGGTTAAATAGGAGACATTCTGATATGCAGTGGAATGTCCTTCATTGCACAAGAACACAAGGGATACTTTAGCTTGTTATCTTCTGTATTCTTGAAGTTTCCTTTGAAAAAGATTGGTGAAATGAGGGATAGTCAGGTCTGAATCAAAGACATTTCGATATGTAGTTTAATGCTTTAAAGCAAGCTTTACAGCTACGGTAATGAATTCGTTAACCTTGTTTTCCTCAAGATTCCAACAAACTCTGTTCAGGAAAATATGTTGGATGAGTGACATTCGGGGATGAACACATTTCGATAAGATGACGAATGTTCGACCTCTGAGCTATATGTCAGAGACCATAGCTTTTTCCAGCTTGTTTCTCTCAAGATTGTGACAGCTTCTGATTGAAATAATAGTAGGAATTAAAGATCCTTCGAGTTGAACCGAATGCTTTCAATAATCAGTCGCATGCTCTACCATTGAACTATAACCCAATAAAAAAATAGATTCTCCCAGCTTGTTTTCTTCTGGATTTTTAAAGTTCTGTTAAAGGAAATTGCAGATATGAGGGACCCTCGAAGTTGAACCGAATACTTTTTGATACGCCATCGGATACTGTAACACCATCCTATATCCCGATGACAATAGTTTTTCTCCAAATTGTTTTCTGGACGAATTCTACAGTTTCTTATTAAGGAAATAAGAGAAATAACTCTAAATATGCAATCGAACGTTTTACCATCTTGGTTTATTCTGAGGACAATATTCTCTTCCAGCTTGTTTTCTACAGGATTTCTACAGTGTCTGATAAATCAAATTAGAGAAATTAATAACACCGTGTTTTGGAGCGAATAACTTTTGATAGGCAGTCGAATGTTCTACAATCGAGTTATATCCCAACGACAATACTGTCTTCCATCTTGTTGTTTGTTGGATTTTCACAAATTTGCTTGGCGTGCAAATTATTATTCTTATTCAAGAAAAAACATGCAACAATCAAAATTCAACCATTTAGTTTTTTTTTTTAATTTAAGAAAATAATCAATTTCAAGTAAAATTGATGAGGAATTGAATGAAAAAATAGAGCGCTCAAATTAAACAGCTGAAGTTAACAAGCCAAACCCCAAAATTGAACATAACTACAAGAGAGGATCCAGTTTACTCACTGAGATGCTCCATTCAGATTCTCCATCAAAAGATAATCACGGAGATAAGACAGTAGAATGATATCATAACAAATAAATGAAAAACTCCATTCTGGAGTAAACGATAACAAATGGGGAAAAACGATTATCAAAAAAGGGAAATCGAAAGATGAGGAAGCTGGATGGAGGAATCAAAAGAGAGATTATGAAGACAAAAAAAAACAAGAATAAAGTGATCAATGCATTAATAAATTCAACTGAAAAGATTTTGTTGAAGAAAAAGTTCTATACTGAGTAAGTGATAATTTACCGAATAGCTAAGACTGTATTAACTTACAATATGTCAACATAGCGACTAACAAAAGATTGGTCAAGTAAAGTTGACAGAACCCATTGTAAACAATTGAAAATGATTTAGAATGACAACAAGAAGAAAAACAAAGAATTATACGGGGATAGAAACAAAAGAAAAGAAACAAACAAAAAAAAAAGATTTGAACATTTCGAGGTGGCGAGCTTTTAGACATTTTATTCGACGACCATGCGAGGAACTTTTCCTACAAGCTATGATATATTATTTTGAACGATGAATTTTAAGAGATCTCCTGGAAAAATACGAACCATCCTGACTTTTGTAATAAATGATGACATCAGGCAATGCAAGTATCTTCACAAAGCACTAGTATCAATATTCGAAGAAATGAATGATTATGGTATGCACCAGCATTGGATAAGGATTCAAGACAATTCTCAGGAATGAATAGTTTTAGTAAAAGTAATTATCGTTTAAAACTGACAAGATATCTGAATAGAAATTTCTTTGCTCCTATCTCTTCTTAATTCGGTAGTGAATTGGATAAGGATTCAAGACAATCAGCAGATAGTGATGATAGCAGTGAAATCAATGATTGCCCTGGACAAGCAGACAAGATGTCTGAAGGAGAATTTCTGTTCCTAAATTTTCTCACTGTGCCAGCAAATAGGGTAAGCTACTTCAAGCAACCAAAGCTTGCACATACCATCATTTCAAAGAATTGCAAATTTCATTAGGTTATTATCGAACATAAAGCTTTTTTCTTTATTTTCCTTCTTGTAAAATTGCCAATTATGATCCATGAATCCTAAAACTTAGTGATATTTGCAATTCGTAGATGATCTATTTGCAAATACTTTTTAACGTATTATTCAAACTTTTATTATCAATGAATCTCTGAAATGACGTCACAATCTGGTCATAATTCTATTGGGACCTTAGTAACGCGATTAACAACGCGTTTTGACCAAAACATTGGGCGCCATATTCCTAAAAGCTTCTTGAAGGAATTGACGTATTTCCGAATTGCTAGAAAAACTTGTTTATCCGTTACGAAAACTTTTTGAATATATTTTTGATTTCATTATAATGTAAGTAATTTCTGGTAGATTATTTTAATTATCAATTTAGATTTTTCTGGGAAAATATTTTTTCATAAAAGTTTATATTGTTTTTCAGTATGCTTTGTGTTATTTATAAAGGCAATGCCTTTATTTTATGTGTGCGTCATTGGGCTCTGACTCTTTTGACATTTTATTTTTTGTGGTAATTGTTAGGAAGAGGTTCATCAAAACAATATGTTGATGTTTTACAAGGGAGATAGCATTTGAATACACACAATTAGCTGCTGCTGTTGAACTATTACAGAGAAAAGGATATGATTTGAGATTAGTGTTTTGTGTTATGGTTAATATTCAGGTTTAGTAATAGGTCCATGTTACCCTGAAAAATTAATATTTTTGGCTATCTTCGTATCAGGCCCGGCCATCTTTTATTCAACATATTTTAAAATGACTAAAATGTTGTTTTTTTTTCAAATTGGCAATTGGATATATCTAATATCAATGTAATTCTATTACACCAATAATAATTAGTAATTCAGAAAAAAAAACCCAAACCTACCAACTAACCATAACACAAAATATACCAACTCACTCTAATCCTGAACCTACAAACTGAAACTAACTACAGCTCCATTCTTCTCAAAATCTATCGACCAACCTAAACCAGAAATCTATCTCTTAACCCCTACCCTTAAACTAATCACAAATTAAAAATTTCTAAAAGTAGGGTCTCGATGTCGGCTTGAATATCAGTCCAATATTGTAGAAGGGATTTACGAGGAACCAACAATTTTTTATACCAATTTCTTCTTGACAAAAATTTGTTTTTGGAGAGATTCACACAGGTGATGCACAAGGGAAAAGAAGTACCATTATATATGGAGGCTGGACGGAATACATTTTTAAAATCAGTCCAATATTCTACAAGGGATGTACACTGAACCAACAATTTTTTATTCCACTTTGTTTTTAACAAAAATTAGTTTTTTCAAGAGAATTACACAGTTGATGCCCAAGGGGAAAGAAGTACCATGAGATCATGGAGGCTGGTTGG
This sequence comes from Thysanoteuthis rhombus, assembly GCA_963457665.1. Lineage (NCBI taxonomy): Eukaryota > Metazoa > Mollusca > Cephalopoda > Oegopsida > Thysanoteuthidae > Thysanoteuthis > Thysanoteuthis major. The sequence continues at coordinate 31,738,724 of OY735230.1, forward strand.
AATACCGTTTCATAAACAGTCCAATATTCTGAAAGAACCAACAATTTTTTATACTACTTTGTTTTTTACAAAAATTAGTTTTATGAGAGATTTACACATGCACAAGGGAAAAGAAGTAACATTGGATAATGGAGGCCGGATTTAATACCTTTTCATAATCAGTCCAATATTCTAAAATGGACATACACTGAACCGACAATTTTTTATGGAAAGATTTACACAGTTGATCCAGAAGGGAAAAGAAGTGGTATGGGATAGTAGAGGCTGGACGGAATAACTTTTCATAATCAGTCCAATATTGTAAAACAGATTTACAAGGAACCAACAATTTTTTATACCACTTTATTCTTGACAAAACTTTCTTTTTGGTGAGATTTACACAGTTGATGCACAAAAGAAAAAAAATTGAATGAGATCATGGATACTGGACGGAAAACCTTTTCATAATATTCTGAAAGGGATGTACACAAAACTAACGATCTTACAGATTTGATGCTGACGGGAAAAAGTGGCATCAGATCATTGAGGCTGGGCATAATACACATTTATAATCCGTCCAATATTCTAAAAGGGATGTACACAGACCCATCAATTTATTTTTTCAACTCTGTTCTTAATAAAAATTTGTTTTGGGGAAGATTCACGCAGATGTTGCACCAGAGAAAAATATTTGTATAGGATAGTCGAGGCTGGACAGAATAGCTTTTCATAATCAGTCCAATATTGTGAAAGGGATGTAAAGTTAACCAGGTATTTTTTATTATACTTTGTTGTGGACAAAAATTTGTTTTTAAAGAGATTTACACAGTTGATGTAGAAGGCAAAAGAAGTGGCATAGGATCATGGATGCTGGACAGAATATCTTATCATAATCAGTCCAATATTCTAAAAGGGATGTACAAAGAACCTACTTTTTTTTTATACCACACCATTCAAACTGGATGGAATACCTTTCCATATTCGTTTTTAAAGAGATTTAAACAGTTGATGCACCAGGGAGAAAGATTAAAATGGATCAAAGAAACTGGATTGAATACCTTCTCATAGTCATTCCAATATTCTAAAAGTAATGTACAAGGAGCCTACAATTTTTTATACCACTCCATTCAAACTGGATGGAATACCTTTCAATATTTGTTTTTGGAGAGATTTAAACAGTTGGTGCACAAAGGAAAAAGAAAAAAAAGGATCAAGGAAACTGGAAGGGATATCTTTTCATAGTCAGTCCAATATTCTAAAAGGAATGTGCGAGACCTGCATAATATTTTATTTCACTGTGTTCTTGATAAATATTTGTTTTTAAAGAGATTTAAACAGTTAATGCACCAGGGAAAAGGAAAAAAAAATGATCAAAGATACTGGATAGAATACCTTTTTATAGTCAGTCCAATAATCTAAAAGGGATGTGCAAGACACTAACAATGTCTCATTTCACTTTGTTCTTAACAGATATTTGTTTTTAGAGAGATTTAAACAGTTGATGCACGAAGGAAAGGGAAAAAAAAAGGATCAAAGAAACTGGATGGAACACCTTTCCATATGTGTTTTTAGAGAGATTTAAACAGTTGATGTACCAGGGGAAAAGGAAAAAAAATGAACAAAGAAACTGGATGGAATACCTTTTCATAGTCAGTCCAATATTCTAAAAGGGATGTTCAAGGAACCTGCAATTTTGTATACCACTCTGTTCAAACTGGATGGAATACCTTTCGATATTTGTTTTTAAAGGGATTTAAACAGTTGATGCACCAGGGAAAAGAAAAAAATGGATCTAAGAAACTGGATGGAATACCTTTTCATAGTCTGTCAAATATTCTAAGAGGGATGTACAAGGAACCTACAATTTTGTATACCACTCTGTTCAAACTAGATGGAATACCTTTCGATATTTGTTTTTAGAGGGATTTAAACAGTTGGTGCACCAGGGAAAAGAAAAAAATGGATCTAAGAAACTGGATGGAATACCTTTTCATAGTCTGTCAAATATTCTAAGAGGGATGTACAAGGAACCTACAATTTTGTATACCACTCTGTTCAAACTGGATGGAATACCTTTCGATATTTGTTTTTAGAGGGATTTAAACAGTTGATGCACCAGGGAAAAGAAAAAAATGGATCAAAGAAACTGGATGGAATACCTTTTCATAGTCTGTCCAATATTTTAAAAGGGATGTACAAGGAACCTACAATTTTTTATACCACTCCGTTAAACTGGATGGAATACCTTTCGATATTTGTTTTTAGAGGGATTTAAACAGTTGATGCACCAGGGAAAAGAAAAAAATGGATCTAAGAAACTGGATGGAATACCTTTTCATAGTCTGTCAAATATTCTAAGAGGGATGTACAAGGAACCTACAATTTTTAATACCACTCTGTTCAAACTGGATGGAATACCTTTCGATATCTGTTTTTAGAGGGATTTAAACAGTTGATGCACCAGGGAAAAGAAAAAAATGGATCTAAGAAACTGGATGGAATACCTTTTCATAGTCTGTCAAATATTCTAAGAGGGATGTACAAGGAACCTACAATTTTTAATACCACTCCATTCAAACTGGATGGAATACCTTTCGATATTTGTTTTTAGAGGGATTTAAACAGTTGATGCACCAGGGAAAAGAAAAAAATGGATCTAAGAAACTGGATGGAAATAACTTTTCATAGTCTGTCAAATATTCTAAGAGGGATGTACAAGGAACCTACAATTTTGTATACCACTCTGTTCAAACTGGATGGAATACCTTTCGATATTTGTTTTTAGAGGGATTTAAACAGTTGATGCACCAGGGAAAAGAAAAATATGGATCTAAGAAACTGGATGGAATACCTTTTCATAGTCTGTCAAATATTCTAAGAGGGATGTACAAGGAACCTACAATTTTGTATACCACTCTGTTCAAACTAGATGGAATACCTTTCGATATTTGTTTTTAGAGGGATTTAAACAGTTGATGCACCAGGGAAAAGAAAAAAATGGATCTAAGAAACTGGATGGAATACCTTTTCATAGTCCGTCCAATATTCTAAAAGGGATGTACAAGGAACCTACAATTTTGTATACCACTCTGTTCAAACTAGATGGAATACCTTCCCATATATGTTTTTAGAGGGATTTAAACAGTTGATGCTCCAGGGAAAAGAAAAAAATGGATCAAAGAAACTGGATGGAATACCTTTTCATAGTCCGTCCAATATTCTAAAAGGGATGTACAAGGAACCTACAATTTTGTATACCACTCTGTTCAAACTGGATGGAATACCTTTCGATATTTGTTTTTAAAGGGATTTAAACAGTTGATGCACCAGGGAAAAGAAAAAAATGGATCTAAGAAACTGGATGGAATACCTTTTCATAGTCTGTCAAATATTCTAAGAGGGATGTACAAGGAACCTACAATTTTTAATACCACTCTGTTCAAACTGGATGGAACACCTTTCGATATTTGTTTTTAGAGGGATTTAAACAGTTGATGCTCCAGGGAAAAGAAAAAAATGGATCTAAGAAACTGGATGGAATACCTTTTCATAGTCTGTCAAATATTCTAAGAGGGATGTACAAGGAACCTACAATTTTGTATACCACTCTGTTCAAACTGGATGGAATACCTTCCTATATATGTTTTTAGAGGGATTTAAACAGTTGATGCACCAGGGAAAAGAAAAAAATGGATCAAAGAAACTGGATGGAATACCTTTTCATAGTCTGTCCAATATTTTAAAAGGGATGTACAAGGAACCTACAATTTTTTATACCACTCCGTTAAACTGGATGGAATACCTTTCGATATTTGTTTTTAGAGGGATTTCAACAGTTGATGCACCAGGGAAAAGAAAAAAATGGATCTAAGAAACTGGATGGAATACCTTTTCATAGTCTGTCAAATATTCTAAGAGGGATGTACAAGGAACCTACAATTTTTAATACCACTCTGTTCAAACTGGATGGAATACCTTTCGATATCTGTTTTTAGAGGGATTTAAACAGTTGATGCACCAGGGAAAAGAAAAAAATGGATCTAAGAAACTGGATGGAAATAACTTTTCATAGTCTGTCAAATATTCTAAGAGGGATGTACAAGGAACCTACAATTTTGTATACCACTCTGTTCAAACTGGATGGAATACCTTTCGATATTTGTTTTTAGAGGGATTTAAACAGTTGATGCACCAGGGAAAAGAAAAATATGGATCTAAGAAACTGGATGGAATACCTTTTCATAGTCTGTCAAATATTCTAAGAGGGATGTACAAGGAACCTACAATTTTGTATACCACTCTGTTCAAACTAGATGGAATACCTTTCGATATTTGTTTTTAGAGGGATTTAAACAGTTGATGCACCAGGGAAAAGAAAAAAATGGATCTAAGAAACTGGATGGAATACCTTTTCATAGTCTGTCAAATATTCTAAGAGGGATGTACAAGGAACCAACAATTTTGTATACCACTCTGTTCAAACTGGATGGAATACCTTTTGATATTTGTTTTTAGAGGGATTTAAACAGTTGATGCACCAGGGAAAAGAAAAAAATGGATCTAAGAAACTGGATGGAAATAACTTTTCATAGTCTGTCAAATATTCTAAGAGGGATGTACAAGGAACCTACAATTTTGTATACCGCTCTGTTCAAACTGGATGGAATACCTTTCGATATTTGTTTTTAAAGGGATTTGAACAGTTGGTGCACCAGGGAAAAGAAAAAAATGGATCTAAGAAACTGGATGGAATACCTTTTCATAGTCTGTCAAATATTCTAAGAGGGATGTACAAGGAACCTACAATTTTGTATACCACTCTGTTCAAACTGGATGGAATACCTTTCGATATTTGTTTTTAGAGGGATTTAAACAGTTGATGCACCAGGGAAAAGAAAAAAATGGATCTAAGAAACTGGATGGAAATAACTTTTCATAGTCTGTCAAATATTCTAAGAGGGATGTACAAGGAACCTACAATTTTTAATACCACTCTGTTCAAACTGGATGGAATACCTTTCGATATTTGTTTTTAGAGGGATTTAAACAGTTGATGAACCAGAGAGAAGAAAAAAATGGATCTAAGAAACTGGATGGAATACCTTTTCATAGTCTGTCAAATATTCTAAGAGGGATGTACAAGGAACCTACAATTTTTAATACCACTCTGTTCAAACTGGATGGAATACCTTTCGATATTTGTTTTTAGAGGAATTTAAACAGTTGATGCACCAGGGAAAAGAAAAAAATGGATCTAAGAAACTGGATGGAATACCTCTTCATAGTCTGTCAAATATTCTGAGAGGGATGTACAAGGAACCTACAATTTTGTATACCACTCTGTTCAAACTGGATGGAATACCTTTTGATATTTGTTTTTAGAGGGATTTAAACAGATGATGCACCAGGGAAAAGAAAAAAATGGATCTAAGAAACTGGATGGAATACCTTTTCATAGTCTGTCAAATATTCTAAGAGGGATGTACAAGGAACCTACAATTTTTAATACCACTCTGTTCAAACTGGATGGAATCCTTTCGATATTTGTTTTTAGAGGGATTTAAACAGTTGATGCACCAGGGAAAAGAAAAAAATGGATCTAAGAAACTGGATGGAATACCTTTTCATAGTCTGTCAAATATTCTAAGAGGGATGTACAAGGAACCTACAATTTTGTATACCACTCCGTTCAAACTGGACGGAATACCTTTCAATATTTGTTTTTAGAGGGATTTAAACAGTTGATGCACCAGGGAAAAGAAAAAAATGGATCTAAGAAACTGGATGGAATACCTTTTCATAGTTTGTCAAATATTCTAAGAGGGATGTACAAGGAACCTACAATTTTTAATACCACTCTGTTCAAACTGGATGGAATACCTTTCGATATTTGTTTTTGGGGGAATTTAAACAGTTGATGCACCAGGGAAAAGAAAAAAATGGATCTAAGAAACTGGATGGAATACCTTTTCATAGTCTGTCAAATATTCTAAGAGGGATGTACAAGGAACCTACAATTTTGTATACCACTCTGTTCAAACTGGATGGAATACCTTTTGATATTTGTTTTTAGAGGGATTTAAACAGTTGATGCACCAGGGAAAAGAGAAAAATGGATTTAAGAAACTGGATGGAATACCTTTTCATAGTCTGTCAAATATTCTAAGAGGGATGTACAAGGAACTTACAATTTTTAATACCACTCTGTTCAAACTGGATGGAATACCTTTCGATATTTGTTTTTAGAGGAATTTAAACAGTTGATGCACCAGGGAAAAGAAAAAAATGGATCTAAGAAACTGGATGGAATACCTTTTCATAGTTTGTCAAATATTCTAAGAGGGATGTACAAGGAACCTACAATTTTGTATACCACTCTGTTCAAACTGGATGGAATACCTTTCGATATTTGTTTTTAGAGGGATTTAAACAGTTGATGCACCAGGGAAAAGAAAAAAATGGATCTAAGAAACTGGATGGAATACCTTGACATAGTCAGTCCAATATTCTAAAAGGGATGTACAAGGAACCTACAATTTTTAATACCACTCTGTTCAAACTGGATGGAATACCTTTCGATATTTGTTTTTAGAGGGATTTAAACAGTTGATGCACCAGGGAAAAGAAAAAAATGGATCTAAGAAACTGGATGGAATACCTTTTCATAGTCTGTCAAATATTCTAAGAGGGATGTACAAGGAACCTACAATTTTTAATACCACTCTGTTCAAACTGGATGGAATACCTATTGATATTTGTTTTTAGAGGGATTTAAACAGTTGATGCACCAGGGAAAAGAAAAAAATGGATCTTAGAAACTGGATGGAATACCTTTTCATAGTCTGTCAAATATTCTAAGAGGGATGTACAAGGAACCTACAATTTTGTATACCACTCTGTTCAAACTGGATGGAATACCTTTCGATATTTGTTTTTAGAGGGATTTAAACAGTTGATGCACCAGGGAAAAAAAAAAAAATGGATCTAAGAAACTGGATGGAATACCTTTTCATAGTCTGTCAAATATTCTAAGAGGGATGTACAAGGAACCTACAATTTTTAATACCACTCTGTTCAAACTGGATTGAATACCTTTCGATATTTGTTTTTAGAGGGATTTAAACAGTTGATGCACCAGGGAAAAGAAAAATATGGATCTAAGAAACTGGATGGAATACCTTTTCATAGTCTGTCAAATATTCCAAGAGGGATGTACAAGGAACCTACAATTTTTAATACCACTCTGTTCAAACTGGATGGAATACCTTTCGATATTTGTTTTTAGAGGGATTTAAACAGTTGATGCACCAGGGAAAAGAAAAAAATGGATCAAAGAAACTGGATGGAATACCTTTTCATAGTCTGTCCAATATTTTAAAAGGGATGTACAAGGAACCTACAATTTTTTATACCACTCCGTTAAACTGGATGGAATACCTTTCGATATTTGTTTTTAGAGGGATTTCAACAGTTGATGCACCAGGGAAAAGAAAAAAATGGATCTAAGAAACTGGATGGAATACCTTTTCATAGTCTGTCAAATATTCTAAGAGGGATGTACAAGGAACCTACAATTTTTAATACCACTCTGTTCAAACTGGATGGAATACCTTTCGATATCTGTTTTTAGAGGGATTTAAACAGTTGATGCACCAGGGAAAAGAAAAAAATGGATCTAAGAAACTGGATGGAAATAACTTTTCATAGTCTGTCAAATATTCTAAGAGGGATGTACAAGGAACCTACAATTTTGTATACCACTCTGTTCAAACTGGATGGAATACCTTTCGATATTTGTTTTTAGAGGGATTTAAACAGTTGATGCACCAGGGAAAAGAAAAATATGGATCTAAGAAACTGGATGGAATACCTTTTCATAGTCTGTCAAATATTCCAAGAGGGATGTACAAGGAACCTACAATTTTTAATACCACTCTGTTCAAACTGGATGGAATACCTTTCGATATTTGTTTTTAGAGGGATTTAAACAGTTGATGCACCAGGGAAAAGAAAAAATGGATCTAAGAAACTGGATGGAATACCTTGACATAGTCAGTCCAATAATCTAAAAGGGATGTACAAGGAACCTACAATTCTGTATACCATTCCGTTCAAACTGGATGGAATACCTTTCAATATTTGTTTTTAGAGGGATTTAAACAGTTGATGCACCAGGGAAAAAAAATGGATCTAAGAAACTGGATGGAATACCCTTTCATAGTCTGTCAAATATTCTAAGAGGGATGTACAAGGAACCTACAATTTTGTATACCACGCTGTTCAAACTGGATTGAATACCTTTCGATATTTGTTTTTAAAGGGATTCAAACAGTTGATGCACCAGGGAAAAGAAAAAAATGGATCTAAGAAACTGGATGGAATACCTTTTCATAGTCTGTCAAATATTCTAAGAGGGATGTACAAGGAACCTACAATTTTTAATACCACTCTGTTCAAACTGGATGGAATACCTTTCGATATTTGTTTTTAGAGGGATTCAAACAGTTGGTGCACCAGGGAAAAGAAAAAAATGGATCTAAGAAACTGGATGGAATACCTTTTCATAGTCTGTCAAATATTCTAAGAGGGATGTACAAGGAACCTACAATTTTTAATACCACTCTGTTCAAACTGGATGGAATACCTTTCGATATTTGTTTTTAGAGGGATTTAAACAGTTGATGCACCAGGGAAAAGAAAAAAATGGATCTAAGAAACTGGATGGAATACCTTTTCATAGTCTGTCAAATATTCTAAGAGGGATGTACAAGGAACCTACAATTTTGTATACCACTCTGTTCAAACTGGATGGAATACCTTTCGATATTTGTTTTTAGAGGGATTTAAACAGTTGATGCACCAGGGAAAAGAAAAAAATGGATCTAAGAAACTGGATGGAATACCTTTTCATAGTCTGTCAAATATTCTAAGAGGGATGTACAAGGAAACTACAATTTTTAATACCACTCTGTTCAAACTGGATGGAATACCTTTCGAAATTTTTTTTCAGAAGGATTCAAACAGTTGATGCACCAGGGAAAAGAAAAAAATGGATCTAAGAAACTGGATGGAATACCTTTTCATAGTCTGTCAAATATTCCAAGAATGATGTACAAGGAACCTACAATTTTTAATACCACTCTGTTCAAACTGGATGGAATACCTTTCGATATTTGTTTTTAGAGGGATTTAAACAGTTGATGCACCAGGGAAAAGAAAAAAATGGATCTAAGAAACTGGATGGAATACCTTTTCATAGTCTGTCAAATATTCTAAGAGGGATGTACAAGGAACCTACAATTTTTAATACCACTCTGTTCAAACTGGATGGAATACCTATTGATATTTAGTTTTTAGAGGGATTTAAACAGTTGATGCACCAGGGAAAAGAAAAAAATGGATCTAAGAAACTGGATGGAATACCTTGACATAGTCAGTCCAATATTCTAAAAGGGATGTACAAGGAACCTACAATTTTGTATACCATTCCGTTCAAACTGGATGGAATACCTTTCCATATTTGTTTTTAGAGGGATTTCAACAGTTGATGCACCAGGGAAAAGAAAAAAATGGATCTAAGAAACTGGATGGAATACCTTTTCATAGTCTGTCAAATATTCTAAGAGGGATGTACAAGGAACCTACAATGTTGTATACCGCTCTGTTCAAACTGGATGGAATACCTTTCGATATTTGTTTTTAAAGGGATTTAAACAGTTGATGCACCAGGGAAAAGAAAAAAATGGATCTAAGAAACTGGATGGAATACCTTGTCATAGTCTGTCAAATATTCTAAGAGGGATGTACAAGGAACCTACAATTTTTAATACCACTCTGTTCAAACTGGATGGAATACCTTTCGATATTTGTTTTTAGAGGGATTTAAACAGTTGATGCACCAGGGAAAAGAAAAAAATGGATCTAAGAAACTGGATGGAAATAACTTTTCATAGTCTGTCAAATATTCTAAGAGGGATGTACAAGGAACCTACAATTTTGTATACCGCTCTGTTCAAACTGGATGGAATACCTTTCGATATTTGTTTTTAAAGGGATTTGAACAGTTGGTGCACCAGGGAAAAGAAAAAAATGGATCTAAGAAACTGGATGGAATACCTTTTCATAGTCTGTCAAATATTCTAAGAGGGATGTACAAGGAACCTACAATTTTGTATACCACTCTGTTCAAACTGGATGGAATACCTTTTGATATTTGTTTTTAGAGGGATTTAAACAGTTGATGCACCAGGGAAAAGAAAAAAATGGATCTAAGAAACTGGATGGAAATAACTTTTCATTGTCTGTCAAATATTCTAAGAGGGATGTACAAGGAACCTACAATTTTGTATACCGCTCTGTTCAAAATGGATGGAATACCTTTCGATATTTGTTTTTAGAGGGATTTAAACAGTTGATGCACCAGGGAAAAGAAAAAATGGATCGAAGAAACTGGATGGAATACCTTTTCATAGTCTGTCAAATATTCTAAGAGGGATGTACAAGGAACCTACAATTTTGTATACCACTCTGTTCAAACTGGATGGAATACCTTTCGATATTTGTTTTTAAAGGGATTCAAACAGTTGATGCACCAGGGAAAAGAAAAAAATGGATCTAAGAAACTGGATGGAATACCTTGTCATAGTCTGTCAAATATTCTAAGAGGGATGTACAAGGAACCTACAATTTTGTATACCACTCTGTTCAAACTGGATGGAATACCTTTCGATATTTGTTTTTAGAGGGATTTAAACAGTTGGTGCACCAGGGAAAAAAAGGATCAAAGAAATTGGGTGGAATACCTTTTCATAGTCCGTCGAATTTTCTAAAAGGGATGTACAAGGAACGTACAATTTTGTATACCACTCCGTTCAAACTGGATGGAATACCTTTCGATATTTGTTTTTAGAGGCATTTCAACAGTTGATGCACCAGGGAAAAGAAAAAAATGGATCAAAGAAACTTGGTTGAATAACTTGTCATAGTCAGTCCAATATTCTGAAAGGGATGTACAAGGAACCTACAATTTTGTATACCACTCCGTTCAAACTGGATGGAATACCTTTCCATATTTGTTTTTACAGTGATTTAAACAGATGATGCACCAGGGAAAAGAAAAAAATGGATCAAAGAAACTGGATGGAATACCTTTTCATAGTCTGTCAAATATTCTAAGAGGGATGTACAAGGAACCTACAATTTTGTATACCACTCTGTTCAAACTAGATGGAATACCTTCCCATATATGTTTTTAGAGGGATTTAAACAGTTGATGCTCCAGGGAAAAGAAAAAAATGGATCAAAGAAACTGGATGGAATACCTTTTCATAGTCCGTCCAATATTCTAAAAGGGATGTACAAGGAACCTACAATTTTGTATACCACTCTGTTCAAACTGGATGGAATACCTTTCGATATTTGTTTTTAAAGGGATTTAAACAGTTGATGCACCAGGGAAAAGAAAAAAATGGATCTAAGAAACTGGATGGAATACCTTTTCATAGTCTGTCAAATATTCTAAGAGGGATGTACAAGTAACCTACAATTTTTAATACCACTCTGTTCAAACTGGATGGAACACCTTTCGATATTTGTTTTTAAAGGGATTTAAACAGTTGATGCACCAGGGAAAAGAAAAAAATGGATCAAAGAAACTGGATGGAATACCTTTTCATAGTCTGTCCAATATTTTAAAAGGGATGTACAAGGAACCTACAATTTTTTATACCACTCCGTTAAACTGGATGGAATACCTTTCGATATTTGTTTTTAGAGGGATTTCAACAGTTGATGCACCAGGGAAAAGAAAAAAATGGATCTAAGAAACTGGATGGAATACCTTTTCATAGTCTGTCAAATATTCTAAGAGGGATGTACAAGGAACCTACAATTTTTAATACCACTCTGTTCAAACTGGATGGAATACCTTTCGATATCTGTTTTTAGAGGGATTTAAACAGTTGATGCACCAGGGAAAAGAAAAAAATGGATCTAAGAAACTGGATGGAATACCTTTTCATAGTCTGTCAAATATTCTAAGAGGGATGTACAAGGAACCTACAATTTTGTATACCACTCCATTCAAACTGGATGGAATACCTTTCGATATTTGTTTTTAGAGGGAATTGAACAGTTGATGCACCAGGGAAAAGAAAAAAATGGATCTAAGAAACTGGATGGAAATAACTTTTCATAGTCTGTCAAATATTCTAAGAGGGATGTACAAGGAACCTACAATTTTTAATACCACTCTGTTCAAACTGGATGGAATACCTATTGATATTTGTTTTTAGAGGGATTTAAACAGTTGATGCACCAGGGAAAAGAAAAAAATGGATTTTAGAAACTGGATGGAATACCTTTTCATAGTCTGTCAAATATTCTAAGAGGGATGTACAAGGAACCTACAATTTTGTATACCACTCTGTTCAAACTGGATGGAATACCTTTCGATATTTGTTTTTAGAGGGATTTAAACAGTTGATGCACCAGGGAAAAGAAAAAAATGGATCTAAGAAACTGGATGGAATACCTTTTCATAGTCTGTCAAATATTGTAAGAGGGATGTACAAGGAACCAACAATTTTGTATACCACTCTGTTCAAACTGGATGGAATACCTTTCGATATTTGTTTTTAGAGGGATTTAAACAGTTGATGCACCAGGGAAAAGAAAAAAATGGATCTAAGAAACTGGATGGAAATAACTTTTCATAGTCTGTCAAATATTCTAAGAGGGATGTACAAGGAACCTACAATTTTGTATACCGCTCTGTTCAAACTGGATGGAATACCTTTCGATATTTGTTTTTAAAGGGATTTGAACAGTTGGTGCACCAGGGAAAAGAAAAAAATGGATCTAAGAAACTGGATGGAATACCTTTTCATAGTCTGTCAAATATTCTAAGAGGGATGTACAAGGAACCTACAATTTTGTATACCACTCTGTTCAAACTGGATGGAATACCTTTCGATATTTGTTTTTAGAGGGATTTAAACAGTTGATGCACCAGGGAAAAGAAAAAAATGGATCTAAGAAACTGGATGGAAATAACTTTTCATAGTCTGTCAAATATTCTAAGAGGGATGTACAAGGAACCTACAATTTTTAATACCACTCTGTTCAAACTGGATGGAATACCTTTCGATATTTGTTTTTAGAGGGATTTAAACAGTTGATGCACCAGGGAAAAGAAAAAAATGGATCTAAGAAACTGGATGGAATACCTTTTCATAGTCTGTCAAATATTCTAAGAGGGATGTACAAGGAACCTACAATTTTGTATACCACTCCATTCAAACTGGACGGAATACCTTTCGATATTTGTTTTTAGAGGGATTTCAACAGTTGATGCACCAGGGAAAAGAAAAAAATGGATCTAAGAAACTGGATGGAATACCTTTTCATAGTTTGTCAAATATTCTAAGAGGGATGTACAAGGAACCTACAATTTTGTATACCACTCTGTTCAAACTGGATGGAATACCTTTCGATATTTGTTTTTGGGGGAATTTAAACAGTTGATGCACCAGGGAAAAGAAAAAAATGGATCTAAGAAACTGGATGGAATACCTTTTCATAGTCTGTCAAATATTCTAAGAGGGATGTACAAGGAACCTACAATTTTGTATACCACTCTGTTCAAACTGGATGGAATACCTTTTGATATTTGTTTTTAGAGGGATGTAAACAGTTGATGCACCAGGGAAAAGAAAAAAATGGATTTAAGAAACTGGATGGAATACCTTTTCATAGTCTGTCAAATATTCTAAGAGGGATGTACAAGGAACTTACAATTTTTAATACCACTCTGTTCAAACTGGATGGAATACCTTTCGATATTTGTTTTTAGAGGAATTTAAACAGTTGATGCACCAGGGAAAAGAAAAAAATGGATCTAAGAAACTGGATGGAATACCTTTTCATAGTCTGTCAAATATTCTAAGAGGGATGTACAAGGAACCTACAATTTTGTATACCACTCTGTTCAAACTGGATGGAATACCTATTGATATTTGTTTTTAGAGGGATTTAAACAGTTGATGCACCAGGGAAAAGAAAAAAATGGATCTAAGAAACTGGATGGAATACCTTGACATAGTCAGTCCAATATTCTAAAAGGGATGTACAAGGAACCTACAATTTTGTATACCACTCTGTTCAAACTGGATGGAATACCTTTCGATATTTGTTTTTAGAGGGATTTAAACAGTTGATGCACCAGGGAAAAGAAAAAAATGGATCTAAGAAACTGGATGGAATACCTTTTCATAGTCTGTCAAATATTCTAAGAGGGATGTACAAGGAACCTACAATTTTTAATACCACTCTGTTCAAACTGGATGGAATACCTATTGATATTTGTTTTTAGAGGGATTTAAACAGTTGATGCACCAGGGAAAAGAAAAAAATGGATTTTAGAAACTGGATGGAATACCTTTTCATAGTCTGTCAAATATTCTAAGAGGGATGTACAAGGAACCTACAATTTTGTATACCACTCTGTTCAAACTGGATGGAATACCTTTCGATATTTGTTTTTAGAGGGATTTAAACAGTTGATGCACCAGGGAAAAGAAAAAAATGGATCTAAGAAACTGGATGGAATACCTTTTCATAGTCTGTCAAATATTCTAAGAGGGATGTATAAGGAACCTACAATTTTTAATACCACTCTGTTCAAACTGGATGGAATACCTATTGATATTTGTTTTTAGAGGGATTTAAACAGTTGATGCACCAGGGAAAAGAAAAAAATGGATTTTAGAAACTGGATGGAATACCTTTTCATAGTCTGTCAAATATTCTAAGAGGGATGTACAAGGAACCTACAATTTTGTATACCACTCTGTTCAAACTGGATGGAATACCTTTCGATATTTGTTTTTAGAGGGATTTAAACAGTTGATGCACCAGGGAAAAGAAAAAAATGGATCTAAGAAACTGGATGGAATACCTTTTCATAGTCTGTCAAATATTCTAAGAGGGATGTACAAGGAACCTACAATTTTTAATACCACTCTGTTCAAACTGGATTGAATACCATTCGATATTTGTTTTTAGAGGGATTTAAACAGTTGATGCACAAGGGAAAAGAAAAAAATGGATCTAAGAAACTGGATGGAATACCTTTTCATAGTTTGTCAAATATTCTAAGAGGGATGTACAAGGAACCTACAATTTTGTATACCACTCCGTTCAAACTGGATGGAATACCTTTCGATATTTGTTTTTAGAGGGATTTAAACAGTTGATGCACCAGGGAAAAGAAAAAAATGGATCTAAGAAACTGGATGGAATACCTTGACATAGTCAGTCCAATATTCTAAAAGGGATGTACAAGGAACCTACAATTTTGTATACCATTCCGTTCAAACTGGATGGAATACCTTTCAATATTTGTTTTTAGAGGGATTTAAACAGTTGATGCACCAGGGAAAAAAAAATGGATCTAAGAAACTGGATGGAATACCCTTTCATAGTCTGTCAAATATTCTAAGAGGGATGTACAAGGAACCTACAATTTTGTATACCACGCTGTTCAAACTGGATTGAATACCTTTCGATAATTGTTTTTAAAGGGATTTAAACAGTTGATGCACCAGGGAAAAGAAAAAAATGGATCTAAGAAACTGGATGGAATACCTTTTCATAGTCTGTCAAATATTCTAAGAGGGATGTATAAGGAACCTACAATTTTTAATACCACTCTGTTCAAACTGGATGGAATACCTATTGATATTTGTTTTTAGAGGGATTTAAACAGTTGATGCACCAGGGAAAAGAAAAAAATGGATTTTAGAAACTGGATGGAATACCTTTTCATAGTCTGTCAAATATTCTAAGAGGGATGTACAAGGAACCTACAATTTTGTATACCACTCTGTTCAAACTGGATGGAATACCTTTCGATATTTGTTTTTAGAGGGATTTAAACAGTTGATGCACCAGGGAAAAGAAAAAAATGGATCTAAGAAACTGGATGGAATACCTTTTCATAGTCTGTCAAATATTCTAAGAGGGATGTACAAGGAACCTACAATTTTTAATACCACTCTGTTCAAACTGGATTGAATACCATTCGATATTTGTTTTTAGAGGGATTTAAACAGTTGATGCACCAGGGAAAAGAAAAAAATGGATCTAAGAAACTGGATGGAATACCTTTTCATAGTTTGTCAAATATTCTAAGAGGGATGTACAAGGAACCTACAATTTTGTATACCACTCCGTTCAAACTGGATGGAATACCTTTCGATATTTGTTTTTAGAGGGATTTAAACAGTTGATGCACCAGGGAAAAGAAAAAAATGGATCTAAGAAACTGGATGGAATACCTTGACATAGTCAGTCCAATATTCTAAAAGGGATGTACAAGGAACCTACAATTTTGTATACCATTCCGTTCAAACTGGATGGAATACCTTTCAATATTTGTTTTTAGAGGGATTTAAACAGTTGATGCACCAGGGAAAAAAAAATGGATCTAAGAAACTGGATGGAATACCCTTTCATAGTCTGTCAAATATTCTAAGAGGGATGTACAAGGAACCTACAATTTTGTATACCACGCTGTTCAAACTGGATTGAATACCTTTCGATAATTGTTTTTAAAGGGATTCAAACAGTTGATGCACCAGGGAAAAGAAAAAAATGGATCTAAGAAACTGGATGGAATACCTTTTCATAGTCTGTCAAATATTCTAAGAGGGATGTACAAGGAACCTACAATTTTGTATACCACTCTGTTCAAACTGGATGGAATACCTTTCGATATTTGTTTTTAGAGGGATTTAAACAGTTGGTGCACCAGGGAAAAGAAAAAAATGGATCTAAGAAACTGGATGGAATACCTTTTCATAGTCTGTCAAATATTCTAAGAGGGATGTACAAGGAACCTACAATTTTGTATACCACTCTGTTCAAACTGGATGGAATACCTATTGATATTTGTTTTTAGAGGGATTTAAACAGTTGATGCACCAGGGAAAAGAAAAAAATGGATCTAAGAAACTGGATGGAATACCTTTTCATAGTCTGTCAAATATTCTAAGAGGGATGTACAAGGAACCTACAATTTTGTATACCACTCTGTTCAAACTGGATGGAATACCTTTCGATATTTGTTTTTAGAGGGATTTAAACAGTTGATGCACCAGGGAAAAGAAAAAAATGGATCTAAGAAACTGGATGGAATACCTTTTCATAGTCTGTCAAATATTCTAAGAGGGATGTACAAGGAACCTACAATTTTTAATACCACTCTGTTCAAACTGGATGGAATACCTTTCGATATTTTTTTTTAGAAGGATTCAAACAGTTGATGCACCAGGGAAAAGAAAAAAATGGATCTAAGAAACTGGATGGAATACCTTTTCATAGTCTGTCAAATATTCCAAGAATGATGTACAAGGAACCTACAATTTTTAATACCACTCTGTTCAAACTGGATGGAATACCTTTCGATATTTGTTTTTAGAGGAATTTAAACAGTTGATGCACCAGGGAAAAGAAAAAAATGGATCTAAGAAACTGGATGGAATACCTTTTCATAGTCTGTCAAATATTCTAAGAGGGATGTACAAGGAACCTACAATTTTGTATACCACTCTGTTCAAACTGGATGGAATACCTATTGATATTTGTTTTTAGAGGGATTTAAACAGTTGATGCACCAGGGAAAAGAAAAAAATGGATCTAAGAAACTGGATGGAATACCTTGACATAGTCAGTCCAATATTCTAAAAGGGATGTACAAGGAACCTACAATTTTGTATACCATTCCGTTCAAACTGGATGGAATACCTTTCCATATTTGTTTTTAGAGGGATTTCAACAGTTGATGCACCAGGGAAAAGAAAAAAATGGATCTAAGAAACTGGATGGAAATAACTTTTCATAGTCTGTCAAATATTCCAAGAGGGATGTACAAGGAACCTACAATGTTGTATACCGCTCTGTTCAAACTGGATGGAATACCTTTCGATATTTGTTTTTAAAGGGATTTAAACAGTTGATGCACCAGGGAAAAGAAAAAAATGGATCTAAGAAACTGGATGGAATACCTTTTCATAGTCTGTCAAATATTCTAAGAGGGATGTACAAGGAACCTACAATTTTTAATACCACTCTGTTCAAACTGGATGGAATACCTTTCGATATTTGTTTTTAGAGGGATTTAAACAGTTGATGCACCAGGGAAAAGAAAAAAATGGATCTAAGAAACTGGATGGAAATAACTTTTCATAGTCTGTCAAATATTCTAAGAGGGATGTACAAGGAACCTACAATTTTGTATACCGCTCTGTTCAAACTGGATGGAATACCTTTCGATATTTGTTTTTAAAGGGATTTGAACAGTTGGTGCACCAGGGAAAAGAAAAAAATGGATCTAAGAAACTGGATGGAATACCTTTTCATAGTCTGTCAAATATTCTAAGAGGGATGTACAAGGAACCTACAATTTTGTATACCACTCTGTTCAAACTGGATGGAATACCTTTTGATATTTGTTTTTAGAGGGATTTAAACAGTTGATGCACCAGGGAAAAGAAAAAAATGGATCTAAGAAACTGGATGGAAATAACTTTTCATTGTCTGTCAAATATTCTAAGAGGGATGTACAAGGAACCTACAATTTTGTATACCGCTCTGTACAAAATGGATGGAATACCTTTCGATATTTGTTTTTAGAGGGATTTAAACAGTTGATGCACCAGGGAAAAGAAAAAATGGATCGAAGAAACTGGATGGAATACCTTTTCATAGTCTGTCAAATATTCTAAGAGGGATGTACAAGGAACCTACAATTTTTTATACCACTCTGTTCAAACTGGATGGAATACCTTTCGATATTTGTTTTTAAAGGGATTCAAACAGTTGATGCACCAGGGAAAAGAAAAAAATGGATCTAAGAAACTGGATGGAATACCTTGTCATAGTCTGTCAAATATTCTAAGAGGGATGTACAAGGAACCTACAATTTTGTATACCACTCTGTTCAAACTGGATGGAATACCTTTCGATATTTGTTTTTAGAGGGATTTAAACAGTTGGTGCACCAGGGAAAAGAAAAAAATGGATCAAAGAAACTTGGTGGAATAACTTGTCATAGTCAGTCCAATATTCTGAAAGGGATGTACAAGGAACCTACAATTTTGTATATCACTCCGTTCAAACTGGATGGAATACCTTTCCATATTTGTTTTTAGAGGCATTTCAACAGTTGATGCACCAGGGAAAAAAAGGATCAAAGAAATTGGGTGGAATACCTTTTCATAGTCCGTCGAATTTTCTAAAAGGGATGTACAAGGAACGTACAATTTTGTATACCAATCCGTTCAAACTGGATGGAATACCTTTCGATATTTGTTTTTAGAGGCATTTCAACAGTTGATGCACCAGGGAAAAGAAAAAAATGGATCAAAGAAACTTGGTGGAATAACTTGTCATAGTCAGTCCAATATTCTGAAAGGGATGTACAAGGAACCTACAATTTTGTATACCACTCCGTTCAAACTGGATGGAATACCTTTCCATATTTGTTTTTACAGTGATTTAAACAGATGATGCACCAGGGAAAAGAAAAAAATGGATCAAAGAAACTGGATGGAATACCTTTTCATAGTCTGTCAAATATTCTAAGAGGGATGTACAAGGAACCTACAATTTTGTATACCACTCTTTTCAAACTAGATGGAATACCTTCCCATATATGTTTTTAGAGGGATTTAAACAGTTGATGCTCCAGGGAAAAGAAAAAAATGGATCAAAGAAACTGGATGGAATACCTTTTCATAGTCCGTCCAATATTCTAAAAGGGATGTACAAGGAACCTACAATTTTGTATACCACTCTGTTCAAACTGGATGGAATACCTTTCGATATTTGTTTTTAAAGGGATTTAAACAGTTGATGCACCAGGGAAAAGAAAAAAATGGATCTAAGAAACTGGATGGAATACCTTTTCATAGTCTGTCAAATATTCTAAGAGGGATGTACAAGTAACCTACAATTTTTAATACCACTCTGTTCAAACTGGATGGAACACCTTTCGATATTTGTTTTTAGAGGGATTTAAACAGTTGATGCACCAGGGAAAAGAAAAAAATGGATCAAAGAAACTGGATGGAATACCTTTTCATAGTCTGTCCAATATTTTAAAAGGGATGTACAAGGAACCTACAATTTTTTATACCACTCCGTTAAACTGGATGGAATACCTTTCGATATTTGTTTTTAGAGGGATTTCAACAGTTGATGCACCAGGGAAAAGAAAAAAATGGATCTAAGAAACTGGATGGAATACCTTTTCATAGTCTGTCAAATATTCTAAGAGGGATGTACAAGGAACCTACAATTTTTAATACCACTCTGTTCAAACTGGATGGAATACCTTTCGATATCTGTTTTTAGAGGGATTTAAACAGTTGATGCACCAGGGAAAAGAAAAAAATGGATCTAAGAAACTGGATGGAATACCTTTTCATAGTCTGTCAAATATTCTAAGAGGGATGTACAAGGAACCTACAATTTTTAATACCACTCCATTCAAACTGGATGGAATACCTTTCGATATTTGTTTTTAGAGGGAATTAAACAGTTGATGCACCAGGGAAAAGAAAAAAATGGATCTAAGAAACTGGATGGAAATAACTTTTCATAGTCTGTCAAATATTCTAAGAGGGATGTACAAGGAACCTACAATTTTTAATACCACTCTGTTCAAACTGGATGGAATACCTATTGATATTTGTTTTTAGAGGGATTTAAACAGTTGATGCACCAGGGAAAAGAAAAAAAATGGATTTTAGAAACTGGATGGAATACCTTTTCATAGTCTGTCAAATATTCTAAGAGGGATGTACAAGGAACCTACAATTTTGTATACCACTCTGCTCAAACTGGATGGAATACCTTTCGATATTTGTTTTTAGAGGGATTTAAACAGTTGATGCACCAGGGAAAAGAAAAAAATGGATCTAAGAAACTGGATGGAATACCTTTTCATAGTCTGTCAAATATTCTAAGAGGGATGTACAAGGAACCAACAATTTTGTATACCACTCTGTTCAAACTGGATGGAATACCTTTCGATATTTGTTTTTAGAGGGATTTAAACAGTTGATGCACCAGGGAAAAGAAAAAAATGGATCTAAGAAACTGGATGGAAATAACTTTTCATAGTCTGTCAAATATTCTAAGAGGGATGTACAAGGAACCTACAATTTTGTATACCGCTCTGTTCAAACTGGATGGAATACCTTTCGATATTTGTTTTTAAAGGGATTTGAACAGTTGGTGCACCAGGGAAAAGAAAAAAATGGATCTAAGAAACTGGATGGAATACCTTTTCATAGTCTGTCAAATATTCTAAGAGGGATGTACAAGGAACCTACAATTTTGTATACCACTCTGTTCAAACTGGATGGAATACCTTTTGATATTTGTTTTTAGAGGGATTTAAACAGTTGATGCACCAGGGAAAAGAAAAAAATGGATTTAAGAAACTGGATGGAATACCTTTTCATAGTCTGTCAAATATTCTAAGAGGGATGTACAAGGAACTTACAATTTTTAAAACCACTCTGTTCAAACTGGATGGAATACCTTTCGATATTTGTTTTTAGAGGAATTTAAACAGTTGATGCACCAGGGAAAAGAAAAAAATGGATCTAAGAAACTGGATGGAATACCTTTTCATAGTCTGTCAAATATTCTAAGAGGGATGTACAAGGAACCTACAATTTTGTATACCACTCTGTTCAAACTGGATGGAATACCTATTGATATTTGTTTTTAGAGGGATTTAAACAGTTGATGCACCAGGGAAAAGAAAAAAATGGATCTAAGAAACTGGATGGAATACCTTGACATAGTCAGTCCAATATTCTAAAAGGGATGTACAAGGAACCTACAATTTTGTATACCACTCTGTTCAAACTGGATGGAATACCTTTCGATATTTGTTTTTAGAGGGATTTAAACAGTTGATGCACCAGGGAAAAGAAAAAAATGGATCTAAGAAACTGGATGGAATACCTTTTCATAGTCTGTCAAATATTCTAAGAGGGATGTACAAGGAACCTACAATTTTTAATACCACTCTGTTCAAACTGGGTGGAATACCTATTGATATTTGTTTTTAGAGGGATTTAAACAGTTGATGCACCAGGGAAAAGAAAAAAATGGATTTTAGAAACTGGATGGAATACCTTTTCATAGTCTGTCAAATATTCTAAGAGGGATGTACAAGGAACCTACAATTTTGTATACCACTCTGTTCAAACTGGATGGAATACCTTTCGATATTTGTTTTTAGAGGGATTTAAACAGTTGATGCACCAGGGAAAAGAAAAAAATGGATCTAAGAAACTGGATGGAATACCTTTTCATAGTCTGTCAAATATTCTAAGAGGGATGTATAAGGAACCTACAATTTTTAATACCACTCTGTTCAAACTGGATGGAATACCTATTGATATTTGTTTTTAGAGGGATTTAAACAGTTGATGCACCAGGGAAAAGAAAAAAATGGATTTTAGAAACTGGATGGAATACCTTTTCATAGTCTGTCAAATATTCTAAGAGGGATGTACAAGGAACCTACAATTTTGTATACCACTCTGTTCAAACTGGATGGAATACCTTTCGATATTTGTTTTTAGAGGGATTTAAACAGTTGATGCACCAGGGAAAAGAAAAAAATGGATCTAAGAAACTGGATGGAATACCTTTTCATAGTCTGTCAAATATTCTAAGAGGGATGTACAAGGAACCTACAATTTTTAATACCACTCTGTTCAAACTGGATTGAATACCTTTCGATATTTGTTTTTAGAGGGATTTAAACAGTTGATGCACCAGGGAAAAGAAAAAAATGGATCTAAGAAACTGGATGGAATACCTTTTCATAGTTTGTCAAATATTCTAAGAGGGATGTACAAGGAACCTACAATTTTGTATACCACTCCGTTCAAACTGGATGGAATACCTTTCGATATTTGTTTTTAGAGGGATTTAAACAGTTGATGCACCAGGGAAAAGAAAAAAATGGATCTAAGAAACTGGATGGAATACCTTGACATAGTCAGTCCAATATTCTAAAAGGGATGTACAAGGAACCTACAATTTTGTATACCATTCCGTTCAAACTGGATGGAATACCTTTCAATATTTGTTTTTCGAGGGATTTAAATAGTTGATGCACCAGGGAAAAAAAAATGGATCTAAGAAACTGGATGGAATACCCTTTCATAGTCTGTCAAATATTCTAAGAGGGATGTACAAGGAACCTACAATTTTGTATACCACGCTGTTCAAACTGGATTGAATACCTTTCGATAATTGTTTTTAAAGGGATTCAAACAGTTGATGCACCAGGGAAAAGAAAAAAATGGATCTAAGAAACTGGATGGAATACCTTTTCATAGTCTGTCAAATATTCTAAGAGGGATGTACAAGGAACCTACAATTTTGTATACCACTCTGTTCAAACTGGATGGAATACCTTTCGATATTTGTTTTTAGAGGGATTTAAACAGTTGGTGCACCAGGGAAAAGAAAAAAATCGATCTAAGAAACTGGATGGAATACCTTTTCATAGTCTGTCAAATATTCTAAGAGGGATGTACAAGGAACGTACAATTTTTAATACCACTCTGTTCAAACTGGATGGAATACCTTTCGATATTTGTTTTTAGAGGGATTTAAACAGTTGATGTACCAGGGAAAAGAAAAAAATGGATCTAAGAAACTGGATGGAATACCTTTTCATAGTCTGTCAAATATTCTAAGAGGGATGTACAAGGAACCTACAATTTTGTATACCACTCTGTTCAAACTGGATGGAATACATTTCGATATTTGTTTTTAGAGGGATTTAAACAGTTGATGCACCAGGGAAAAGAAAAAAATGGATCTAAGAAACTGGATGGAATACCTTTTCATAGTCTGTCAAATATTCTAAGAGGGATGTACAAGGAACCTACAATTTTTAATACCACTCTGTTCAAACTGGATGGAATACCTATCGATATTTTTTTTTTAAAGGGATTTAAACAGTTGATGCACCAGGGAAAAGAAAAAAATGGATCTTAGAAACTGGATGGAATACCTTTTCATAGTCTGTCAAATACTCTAAGAGGGATGTACAAGGAACCTACAATTTTTAATACCACTCTGTTCAAACTGGATGGAATACCTTTCGATATTTTTTTTTAGAAGGATTCAAACAGTTGATGCACCAGGGAAAAGAAAAAAATGGATCTAAGAAACTGGATGGAATACCTTTTCATAGTCTGTCAAATATTCCAAGAGGGATGTACAAGGAACCTACAATTTTTAATACCACTCTGTTCAAACTGGATGGAATACCTTTCAATATTTGTTTTTAGAGGGATTTAAACAGTTGATGCACCAGGGAAAAGAAAAAAATGGATCTAAGAAACTGGATGGAATACCTTTTCATAGTCTGTCAAATATTCTAAGAGGGATGTACAAGGAACCTACAATTTTTAATACCACTCTGTTCAAACTGGATGGAATACCTTTCGATATTTGTTTTTAGAGGAATTTAAACAGTTGATGCACCAGGGAAAAGAAAAAAATGGATCTAAGAAACTGGATGGAATACCTTGACATAGTCAGTCCAATATTCTAAAAGGGATGTACAAGGAACCTACAATTTTGTATACCATTCCGTTCAAACTGGATGGAATACCTTTCCATATTTGTTTTTAGAGGGATTTAAACAGTTGATGCACCAGGGAAAAGAAAAAAATGGATCTAAGAAACTGGATGGAAATAACTTTTCATAGTCTGTCAAATATTCCAAGAGGGATGTACAAGGAACCTACAATTTTGTATACCGCTCTGTTCAAACTGGATGGAATACCTTTCGATATTGGTTTTTAAAGGGATTTAAACAGTTGATGCACCAGGGAAAAGAAAAAAATGGATCTAAGAAACTGGATGGAATACCTTGTCATAGTCTGTCAAATATTCTAAGAGGGATGTACAAGGAACCTACAATTTTTAATACCACTCTGTTCAAACTGGATGGAATACCTTTCGATATTTGTTTTTAGAGGGATTTAAACAGTTGATGCACCAGGGAAAAGAAAAAAATGGATCTAAGAAACTGGATGGAAATAACTTTTCATAGTCTGTCAAATATTCTAAGAGGGATGTACAAGGAACCTACAATTTTGTATACCGCTCTGTTCAAACTGGATGGAATACCTTTCGAAATTTGTTTTTAAAGGGATTTGAACAGTTGGTGCACCAGGGAAAAGAAAAAACTGGATCTAAGAAACTGGATGGAATACCTTTTCATAGTCTGTCAAATATTCTAAGAGGGATGTACAAGGAACCTACAATTTTGTATACCACTCTGTTCAAACTGGATGGAATACCTTTCGATATTTGTTTTTAAAGGGATTCAAACAGTTGATGCACCAGGGAAAAGAAAAAAATGGATCTAAGAAACTGGATGGAATACCTTGTCATAGTCTGTCAAATATTCTAAGAGGGATGTACAAGGAACCTACAATTTTGTATACCACTCTGTTCAAACTGGATGGGATACCTTTCGATATTTGTTTTTAGAGGGATTTAAACAGTTGGTGCACCAGGGAAAAGAAAAAAATGGATCTAAGAAACTGGATGGAATACCTTTTCATAGTCTGTCAACCTACAATTTTGTGTACCACTCTTTTCAAACTGGATTGAATACCTTTCCATATTTGTTTTTAGAGATATTCAAACAGTTGATGCACCAAGGAAAAAAAGGATCAAAGAAATTGGGTGGAATACTTTTTTATAGTCAGTCCAATATTCTGAAAGGGATGTACAAGGAAACTACAAATTTTTCATACCACTCGGTTCAAACTGGATGGAATACCTTTCCATATTTGTTTTCAGAGAGATTTAAACAGTTGATGCACCAGGGAAAAGGAAAAAATGGATCAAAGAAACTGGATGGAATACCTTTTCATAGTCCGTCGAATATTTTAAAAGGGATGTACAAGGAACCTACAATTTTGTGTACCACTCTTTTCAAACTGGATTGAATACCTTTCCATATTTGTTTTTAGAGATATTTAAACAGTTGATGCACCAAGGAAAAAAAGGATCAAAGAAATTGGGTGGAATACCTTTTCATAGTCCGTCGAATTTTCTAAAAGGGATGTACAAGGAACGTACAATTTTGTATACCACTCCGTTCAAACTGGATGGAATACCTTTCCATTTTTGTTTTTAGAGGCATTTAAACAGTTGATGCACCAGGGAAAAAGAAAAAAGTAGATCAAAGAAACTTGGTGGAATACCTCGTCATAGTCAGTCCATTATTCTGAAAGGGATGTACAAGGAACCTACAATTTTTTATATCACTCCATTCAAACTGGATGGAATACCTTTCCATATTTGTTTTTAGAGAGATTTAAATAGTTGATGCACCAGGGAAAAGGAAAAAAATGGATCAAAGAAACTGGATGGATTACCTTGTCATAGTTGGTCCAATATTCTGAAAGGGATGTACAAGGAACCACAATCTTATATACCACCCCATTCAAACTTGATGGAATACCTTTCCATATTTTTTTTTAAAGGGATTTAAACATTTGATGCACCAGGGAAAAGAAAAAAATGGATCAAAGAAACTGGATGGGATACCTTCTCGTAATCAGTTCAATATTCTAAAAGGGATGTACTATGAACCTAAAATTTTGTGTACCACTCTTTCCAAAGTGGATGGAATACCTTCCCATATTTGTTCCAGAGATATTTAAACAGTTGATGCACCAAGGAAAAGGAAAAAAAGGATCAAAGAAACTGGATGGAATACCTTTTCTTAGTCCGTCGAATATTCTAAAAGGGATGTACAAGGAACCTACAATTTTGTATACCACTCTGTTCAAACTGGATGGAATACCTTTCCATATTTGTTTTTAAAGAGATTTAAACAGTTGATGCACCAAGGAAAAGGAAAAAAATGGATCAAAGAAACTGGATGAAATACCTTGTCATAGTCAGTCCAATATTCTGAGAGGAATGTACACGGAACCTACAAATTTTGATACCACTCCGTTCAAAGTGGATGGAATACCACTCCATATTTATTTTTAGAGAGATTTCAACCGTTGATGCACCAGGGAGAGGAAAAAAATGGGACGAAGAAACTGGATGGAAACCTTTTCATTGTCTGTCGAATATTTTAAAAGGGGTGTACAAGGAATCTACTATTGTTTATACCACTCCGTTCAAACTTGATGGAATACCTTTCCATATTTGTTTTTAGAGAGATTTAAACAGTTGATGCACCAGGGAAAAGAAAATAATGGATAAAAAAACTGGATGGAATACCTTTTAATGGTCAGTCCAATATTCTAAAAAGGGATGTACAAGGAACCTACGATTTTGTATACCACTCTTTTCAAAGTGGATGGAATACCTTTCCATATTTGTTTTTAGAGAGATTTCAACAGTTGATGCACCACGGAAAAGAAAAAAAAGGATCAAAGAAACTGGATGGAATACCTTTTAATAATCCATCGAATATTCTAAAAGGGATGTACAAGGAACCTACAATTTTGTGTACCACTCTTTTCAAAGTGGATGGAATACCTTTCCATATTTGTTTTTGAAGAGATTCGAACAGTTGATGCACTAGGGACAAAAAAAAAAAGATCAGAAAAACTGGATGGAATACCTTTTCATAGTCCGTTGAATATTCTAAAAGGGATGTACAAGGAACCTACAATTTTGCATACCACTCCGTTCAAACTTGATGGAATACCTTTCAATATTTGTTTTTAGAGAGATTTCAACAGTTGATGCACCACGGAAAAGGAAATAATGGATAAAAGAAACTGGATGGGATACCTTTTCATAGTCAGTCCAATATTCTAAAAGTGATGTACAAGGAAACTACAAATTTTTCATACC
Source organism: Thysanoteuthis rhombus (assembly GCA_963457665.1). Lineage (NCBI taxonomy): Eukaryota > Metazoa > Mollusca > Cephalopoda > Oegopsida > Thysanoteuthidae > Thysanoteuthis > Thysanoteuthis major. The sequence goes on from OY735230.1 coordinate 31,766,651, forward strand.
ACTCCGTTCAAAATGGATTGAATAACTTTCCATATTTGTTTTTAGAGAGATTTAAACAGTTGATGCACCAGGGAAAAGAAAATAATGGATAAAAAAACTGGATGGGATACCTTTTCATAGTCTGTCAAATATTCTAAAAGGGATGTACAAGGAACCTACAATTTTGCATACCACTCTGTTCAAACTGGATGGAATACCTTTCCATATTTGTTTTTAGAGAGATTTCAACAGTTGATGCACCAGGTAAAAAAAAATTATGGATAAAAGAAACTGGGTGGAATACCTTTTCATAGTCAGTCCAATATTCTAAAAGGGATGTACAAGGAACCTACAATTTTGTGTACCACTCTGTTCCAACTGGAAGGGATACCTTTCCATATTTGTTTTTAGAGAGATTTAAACAGTTGATGCACCAGGGAAAAGAAAATAATGGATAAAGGAAACTGGGTGGAATACCTTTTCATAGTCAGTCCAATATTCTAAAAGGGATGTACAAGGAAACTACAAATTTTTCATACCACTCCGTTCAAACTGGATTGAATACCTTTCCATATTTGTTTTTAGAGAGATTTATACAGTTGATGCACCAGGGAAAAGGAAAAAATGGATCAAAGAAACTGGATGGAATACCTTGTCATAGTCAGTCCATTATTCTGAAAGGGATGTACAAGGAACCTACAATTTTGTATACCACTCCGTTCAAACGGGATGAAATAACTTTCCATATTTGTTTTCAGAGAGATTAAAACAGTTGATGCACCAGGGAAAAGAAAATAATGGATAAAAGAAACTGGATGGAATACGTTTTCATAGTCTGTCGAATATTTTAAAAGGGATGTACAAGGAACCTACAATTTTGTGTACCACTCTGTTCAAACTGGAAGGAATACCTTTCCATATTTGTTTTTAGAGAGATTTAAACAGTTGATGCACCAGGAAGAGAAAATAATGGATAAAAGAAACTGGATGGAATACCTTTTCATAGTCAGTCCAATATTCTGAAAGGGATGTACAAGGAACCTACAATTTTGTGTACCACTCTTTTCAAAGTGGATGGAATACCTTTCCATATTTGTTTTTAGAGGGATTTAAACAGTTGATGCACCAGGGAAAAAGAAAAAAAACTGGATGGAATACCTTTTCTTAGTCCGTCGAATATTCTAAAAGGGATGTACAAGTAACCTACAATTGCTTATACCACTCTGTTCAAACTTGATCGAATACCTCTCATATTTGTTTCAAAGAGATTTAAACAGTTGATGCACCAGGGAGAAGAGAAAAAAAGATCAAGGAAACTGGATGGAATGCCTTTTCATAGTCAGTCCAATATTCTGAAAGGGATGTGAAGGACGCCAACAATATTTTTTTCACTTCGTTCTTGACAAAAATTTGTTTTTAGAGATGTTTAAACAGTTGATGCACCAGAGAGAAAGAAAAAAAAAGGATGAAAAAAATGAATGGAATAGATATTCATAATCAGTCCAATATTCTAAAAGGGATGTGTAAGACGCCAACAATATTTTATTTCACTTTGTTCTTAAACAAAATTTGTTTTTAGAGAGATTTAAAACAATAATGCAATATTCTAAAAGGGATGTACAAGGGACCTACAATTTTGTATACCACATACATATATGGAAAGGTATTCCATCCAGTTTGAACGGAATACCTTTCCATATATGTTTTTAGAAAGATTTTAACAGTTGATGCACCAAGAAGAAGGAAGAAAAGGATCAAAGAAACTGGATGGAATGCCTTTTCATCTTCAGTCCAATATTCTAAAACCGATGTGCAAGACATCAACAGTATTTTTTTCACTGTGTTCTTGACAAAAATTTGCTTGTAAAATCACTTAAACAGCTGATGCACCAGGGAAATGGAAAAAAAAGGATCAAAGAGACTAGATGGAATGCCTTTAAATAGTCAGTCCAATATTTTGAAAGGGATGTGCAAAACGCCAACAATATTTTATTTCACTTTGTTCTTGACAAATATTTGTTTTTAGAGATATTTAAACAGTTGATGCACCAGGGAAAAGGGGAAAAAATTCTATGAAACTGGATGGAATACCTTTTCATAGTCATTTCCAATATTCTAAATGAGATGGGCAAAACGCAAACAATATTTTATTTCAAGTTGTTCCAGACAAAAATTTGTTTTTAAAGAAATTTAATCAGTTGATGCACCAAGGAAAAAAAAAGGATTAAAGAAACTGGATGGAATACCTTTTAGTCAGTCCAATATTCGAAGAGGGATGTGCAATACGCCAACAATACTTTATTCCACTTTGTTCTTGACAAAAATCGGTTTCTAGAGAGATTTAAACAGTTGATGCACCAGGGAAAAGGAAAAAAAAGGATCAAAGACACTGGATGGAATACCTTTCCATAGTCAGTTTAATATTCTAAATGAGATGGGCAAAACGCAAACAATATTTTATTTCAAGTTGTTCTTGACAAAAATTTGTTTTTAAAGAAACTTGATCAGTTGATGCACCAAGGAAAAGAAAAAGGATTAAAGAAACTGGGTGGAATACCATTTTATAGTCAGTCCAATATTCTAAGAGGGATGTGCAAAACGCCAACAATATTTTATTCCACTTTGTCCTTGACAAAAATGTGTTTTTAGAGAGATTTAAACAGTTGATGCACCAGGGAAAAGGAAAAAAAAAGGATCAAAGAAACTGGATGGAATACCTTTTCATAGTCAGTCCAATATTCTAAGAGGGATGTGCAAAACGCCAACAATATTTTATTTCACTTTGTTCATGACAAAAATGTGTTTTTAGAGAGATTTAAACAGTTGATGCACCAGGGAAAAGGAAAAAAAAGGATTAAAGACACTGGATGGAATACCTTTCCATAGTCAGTCTAATATTCTAAATGAGATGGGCAAAACGCAAACAATATTTTATTTCAAGTTGTTCTTGACAAAAATTTGTTTTTAAAGAAACTTGATCAGTTTATGCACCAAGGAAAAGAAAAAGGATTAAAGAAACTGGATGGAATACCTTTTCATAGTCAGTCCAATATTCTAAAAAGGATGTGCAAGACACTACCAGTATTTTGTTTCACTTTGTTCTTGACAAAAATTTGATTTTAGAGAGATTTATACGTTGATGTACCAGGGAGAAGGGAAAAAAAGGATCAAAGAAAATGGATGGAAAACCTTTTCATAGTCAGTCCAATGTTTGTAAAAGGGACCTATAAGGAACCTACATTTTTTATACCACTCCGTTCCAACTGGATGGTATACCTTTCCATATATGTTTTTAGAAAGATTTAAACAGTCGATGCACCAGGAAGAAGGAAAAAAATGGATCAAAGAAACTGGATGGAATGCCTTTTCATAGTCAGTCCAACATTCTAAAAGGGATGTGCAAGACACCAACAGTATTTCATTTCACTTTGTTCTTGAAAAAATATTTGTTTCTAGAGATATGTAAACAGTTTATGCACCAGGGAAAAGGGAAAAAAAGGATCAAAGAAACTGGATGGAATACCTTTTCATAGACATAGTCAGTCTAATATTCTAAAAGGGATTTGCAAGACGCCAGCAATATTTTATTTCACTTTTTTCTAGACAAATATTTGTTTTTAGAGATATTTAAACAGTTGATGCACCAGGGAAAGGAAAGAAAAGGATCAAACAAACTGAATGGAATACCTTTCCATAGTCAGAGCAATATTCTAAAAGGGATATTCAAGACACCAATAATATCTTATTTCACTTTGTTCTCGACAAAAATGTGTTCTGAGAGATATTTAAACAGTTAATGCACCAGGGAGAAGGAAAAAAAAGGATCAAAGAAACTGGATGGAATGCCTTTTAATAGTCAGTTCAATATTTTGAAAGGGATGTGCTAGACACCAACAATATTTTTTTTCACTTTGTTCTTGACTAATATTTGTTTTCAGAGATATTTAAACAGTTGATGCACTAGGGAGAAAGAAAAAAAAAAGGATCAAAGAAACTGGATGGAATAACTTTTTATAGTCAGTCCAATATTCTAAAAGGGATGTGCAAGACACCAACAAAATTTTTTTCACTTTGTTCTTGACAAAAATTTGTTTTCAGAGAGATTCAAACAGTTGATGCACAAGTGAGAAGGGAAAAAAAAAGGATCAAAGAAACTGGATGGATTGCCTTTTCATAGTCAGTCCAATATTCTGAAAAGGTTATTCTAAAAGGGATGTGCAAGACGCCAACAATATTTTTTTTCACTTTTTGCTTGACAAATATTTGTTTTTAGTGAGATTTGAAACGTTGATTCACCAGGAAAAAAAGGGTAACAAAAAATGGAAGAAACTGGATGGAATACCTTTTCATAGTCAGTCCAATATTCTAAAAAGGATGTGCAAGACACTACCAGTATTTTGTTTCACTTTGTTCTTGACAAAAATTTGATTTTAGAGAGATTTAAACGTTGATGTACCAGGGAGAAGGGAAAAAAAGGATCAAAGAAAATGGATGGAAAACCTTTTCATAGTCAGTCCAATGTTTGTAAAAGGGACCTATAAGGAACCTACATTTTTTATACCACTCCGTTCCAACTGGATGGTATACCTTTCCATATATGTTTTTAGAGAGATTTAAACAGTTGATGCACCAGGAAGAAGGAAAAAAATGGATCAAAGAAACTGGATGGAATGCCTTTTCATAGTCAGTCCAACATTCTAAAAGGGATGTGCAAGACACCAACAGTATTTCATTTCACTTTGTTCTTGAAAAAATATTTGTTTCTAGAGATATGTAAACAGTTTATGCACCAGGGAAAAGGGAAAAAAAGGATCAAAGAAACTGGATGGAATACCTTTTCATAGACATAGTCAGTCTAGTATTCTAAAAGGGATTTGCAAGACGCCAGCAATATTTTATTTCACTTTTTTCTAGACAAATATTTGTTTTTAGAGATATTTAAACAGTTGATGCACCAGGGAAAGGAAAGAAAAGGATCAAACAAACTGAATGGAATACCTTTCCATAGTCAGAGCAATATTCTAAAAGGGATATTCAAGACACCAATAATATCTTATTTCACTTTGTTCTCGACAAAAATGTGTTCTGAGAGATATTTAAACAGTTAATGCACCAGGGAGAAGGAAAAAAAAGGATCAAAGAAACTGGATGGAATGCCTTTTAATAGTCAGTTCAATATTTTGAAAGGGATGTGCTAGACACCAACAATATTTTTTTTCACTTTGTTCTTGACTAATATTTGTTTTCAGAGATATTTAAACAGTTGATGCACTAGGGAGAAAGAAAAAAAAAAGGATCAAAGAAACTGGATGGAATATCTTTTTATAGTCAGTCCAATATTCTAAAAGGGATGTGCAAGACACCAACAAAATTTTTTTCACTTTGTTCTTGACAAAAATTTGTTTTCAGAGAGATTCAAACAGTTGATGCACAAGTGAGAAGGGAAAAAAAAAGGATCAAAGAAACTGGATGGATTGCCTTTTCATAGTCAGTCCAATATTCTGAAAAGGTTATTCTAAAAGGGATGTGCAAGACGCCAACAATATTTTTTTTCACTTTTTGCTTGACAAATATTTGTTTTTAGTGAGATTTGAAACGTTGATGCACCAGGAAAAAAAGGGTAACAAAAAATGGAAGAAACTGGATGGAATCCCTTTTCATAGTCAGTCCAATATTCCAAAGGAGATGGGCAGAACGTAAAACAATATTTTTTTTCAAGTTGTTCTTGACAAATATTTGTTTTCAAAGAAATCTAAACAGTTGATGCACCAAGGAAAAGGGAAAAAAAGGATCAAACAAACCGGATAGAATACTTTTTCATAGTCAGTCCTATATTCTAAAAGGGATGTACAAGGAACCTACATTTTTTTATACCACTCCGTTCAAACTGGATGGAAAACCTTTCCATATTTGTTTTTAGAGAGATTTAAACAGTTTATGCACCAGGGAAAAACAAAAAAAATGGATCAAAGAAACTGGATGGAATACCTTCTCTTAGTCAGTCCAATATTCTTAATGGGATGTGCAAGACGCCAACAATATTTTATTTCACTTTGTTTTTGACGAAAATTTGTTTTTAGAGAGATTTAAACAGTTGATGCACCGAGGAAAAGGAAAAAAAAAAGGGTTAAACAAACTGGATGGAATACTTTTTCATAGTCAGTCCTATATTCTAAAAGGGATGTACAAAGAACCTACATTTTTTATACCACTCTGTTCAAACTGGATGGAATACTTTTCCATATTTGTTTTTAGAGAGATTTAAATAGTTTATGCACTACGGAAAAGGAAAAAATTGGATCAAAGGAACTGGATGGAATACCTTTCCATAGTCAGTCCAATATTCTAAAAGTGATGTACAAGGAACGTACATTTTTACATACCACTCTGTTCAAACTGGAGGGAAAACCTTCCCATATTTATTTTAAAGAGATTTAAACAGTTGATGCACCGAAGCAAAGGAAAAAATGGATCAAAGAAACTGGATGGAAAACATTTTTATAGTCAGTCCGAAATTCTAAAAGGGATGTACATGGAACTGACATTTTCATACACCACTCCGTTCAAACTGGATGGGATACTTTTCTATGTGTGTTTTTGGAGAGATTCAAAAAGTTGATGCACCAGGGAAAGGAAATTAAAGGATCATACTAACGGAATGGAATACCTTTTCATAGTCAGTCAAATATTCTAAAAGGGATGTGCAAGACCCCAACAATATTTTATTTCACTTTTTCTTGAAATAAATTTGTTTTAGAGAAATTTGAGCAGTTGATGCACCAGGGATAGGAAAGAAAAGGATCAAAAAAACTGAATGGAATAACTTTTCATAGTCAGTCAAATATTCTAAAAGGGATGTGCAAGACCCCAACAATATTTTATTTCACTTGTTCTTGGAACGAATTTGTTTTTAGAGAAATTTAAACAGTTGATGCAACAGGGAAAAGAGAAAAAAAGGATCAAACCAACTGGTTGGAATACCTTTCCAAGTTCAGTCCAAAATTTTAAAAGGGATTATCAAGACGCAAATAATATTTTATTCCACTTTGTTCTTGACAAAAATTTGTTTTTAGAGAAATTTAAACAGTTGATGCAACAGGGAAAAGAGAAAAAAAGGATCAAAACAACTGGTTGGAATACCTTTCCAAGTTCAGTCCAAAATTTTAAAAGGGATTATCAAGACGCCAATAATATTTTATTCCACTTTGTTCTTGACAAAAATTTGTTTTTAGAGAAATTTAAACAGTTGATGCAACAGGGAAAAGAGAAAAAAGGATCAAAACAACTGGTTGGAATACCTTTCCAATTTCAGTCCAAAATTTTGAAAGGGATTATCAAGACGCCAATAATATTTTATTCCACTTTGTTCTTGACAAATATTAGTTTTTAGAGAAATTTAAACAGTTGATGCAACAGGGAAAAGAGAAAAAAAGGATCAAAACAACTGGTTGGAATACCTTTCCAAGTTCAGTCCAAAATTTTAAAAGGGATTATCAAGACGCCAATAATATTTTATTCCACTTTGTTCTTGACAAAAATTTGTTTTTAGAGAAATTTAAACAGTTGATGCAACAGGGAAAAGAGAAAAAAAGGATCAAAACAACTGGTTGGAATACCTTTCCAAGTTCAGTCCAAAATTTTAAAAGGGATTATCAAGACGCCAATAATATTTTATTCCACTTTGTTCTTGACAAAAATTTGTTTTTAGAGAAATTTAAACAGTTGATGCAACAGGGAAAAGAGAAAAAAGGATCAAAACAACTGGTTGGAATACCTTTCCAATTTCAGTCCAAAATTTTGAAAGGGATTATCAAGACGCCAATAATATTTTATTCCACTTTGTTCTTGACAAATATTAGTTTTTAGAGAAATTTAAACAGTTGATGCAACAGGGAAAAGAGAAAAAAAGGATCAAAACAACTGGTTGGAATACCTTTCCAAGTTCAGTCCAAAATTTTAAAAGGGATTATCAAGACGCCAATAATATTTTATTCCACTTTGTTCTTGACAAAAATCAGTTTTTAGAGAAATTTCAACAGTTGATGCAACAGGGAAAAGAGAAAAAAAGGATCAAACCAACTGGTTGGAATACCTTTCCAAGTTCAGTCCAAAATTTTAAAAGGGATTATCAAGACGCCAATAATATTTTATTCCACTTTGTTCTTGACAAAAATTTGTTTTTAGAGAAATTTAAACAGTTGATGCAACAGGGAAAAGAGAAAAAAAGGATCAAAACAACTGGTTGGAATACCTTTCCAAGTTCAGTCCAAAATTTTAAAAGGGATTATCAAGACGCCAATAATATTTTATTCCACTTTGTTCTTGACAAAAATTTGTTTTTAGAGAAATTTAAACAGTTGATGCAACAGGGAAAAGAGAAAAAAGGATCAAAACAACTGGTTGGAATACCTTTCCAATTTCAGTCCAAAATTTTAAAAGGGATTATCAAGACGCCAATAATATTTTATTCCACTTTGTTCTTGACAAATATTAGTTTTTAGAGAAATTTAAACAGTTGATGCAACAGGGAAAAGAGAAAAAAAAGGATCAAAACAACTGGTTGGAATACCTTTCCAAGTTCAGTCCAAAATTTTAAAAGGGATTATCAAGACGCCAATAATATTTTATTCCACTTTGTTCTTGACAAAAATTTGTTTTTAGAGAAATTTAAACAGTTGATGCAACAGGGAAAAGAGAAAAAAAGGATCAAAACAACTGGTTGGAATACCTTTCCAAGTTCAGTCCAAAATTTTAAAAGGGATTATCAAGACGCCAATAATATTTTATTCCACTTTGTTCTTGACAAAAATTTGTTTTTAGAGAAATTTAAACAGTTGATGCAACAGGGAAAAGAGAAAAAAGGATCAAAACAACTGGTTGGAATACCTTTCCAATTTCAGTCCAAAATTTTGAAAGGGATTATCAAGACGCCAATAATATTTTATTCCACTTTGTTCTTGACAAATATTAGTTTTTAGAGAAATTTAAACAGTTGATGCAACAGGGAAAAGAGAAAAAAAGGATCAAAACAACTGGTTGGAATACCTTTCCAAGTTCAGTCCAAAATTTTAAAAGGGATTATCAAGACGCCAATAATATTTTATTCCACTTTGTTCTTGACAAAAATTTGTTTTTAGAGAAATTTAAACAGTTGATGCAACAGGGAAAAGAGAAAAAAGGATCAAAACAACTGGTTGGAATACCTTTCCAATTTCAGTCCAAAATTTTGAAAGGGATTATCAAGACGCCAATAATATTTTATTCCACTTTGTTCTTGACAAATATTAGTTTTTAGAGAAATTTAAACAGTTGATGCAACAGGGAAAAGAGAAAAAAAGGATCAAAACAACTGGTTGGAATACCTTTCCAAGTTCAGTCCAAAATTTTGAAAGGGATTATCAAGACGCCAATAATATTTTATTCCACTTTGTTCTTGACAAAAATTTGTTTTTAGAGAAATTTCAACAGTTGATGCAACAGGGAAAAGAGAAAAAAAGGATCAAACCAACTGGTTGGAATACCTTTCCAAGTTCAGTCCAAAATTTTAAAAGGGATTATCAAGACGCCAATAATATTTTATTCCACTTTGTTCTTGACAAATATTAGTTTTTAGAGAAATTTAAACAGTTGATGCAACAGGGAAAAGAGAAAAAAAGGATCAAAACAACTGGTTGGAATACCTTTCCAAGTTCAGTCCAAAATTTTAAAAGGGATTATCAAGACGCCAATAATATTTTATTCCACTTTGTTCTTGACAAAAATTTGTTTTTAGAGAAATTTAAACAGTTGATGCAACAGGGAAAAGAGAAAAAAGGATCAAAACAACTGGTTGGAATACCTTTCCAATTTCAGTCCAAAATTTTAAAAGGGATTATCAAGACGCCAATAATATTTTATTCCACTTTGTTCTTGACAAATATTAGTTTTTAGAGAAATTTAAACAGTTGATGCAACAGGGAAAAGAGAAAAAAAAGGATCAAAACAACTGGTTGGAATACCTTTCCAAGTTCAGTCCAAAATTTTAAAAGGGATTATCAAGACGCCAATAATATTTTATTCCACTTTGTTCTTGACAAAAATCAGTTTTTAGAGAAATTTAAACAGTTGATGCAACAGGGAAAAGAGAAAAAAAGGATCAAACCAACTGGTTGGAATACCTTTCCAAGTTCAGTCCAAAATTTTAAAAGGGATTATCAAGACGCCAATAATATTTTATTCCACTTTGTTCTTGACAAATATTAGTTTTTAGAGAAATTTAAACAGTTGATGCAACAGGGAAAAGAGAAAAAAAGGATCAAAACAACTGGTTGGAATACCTTTCCAAGTTCAGTCCAAAATTTTAAAAGGGATTATCAAGACGCCAATAATATTTTATTCCACTTTGTTCTTGACAAAAATTTGTTTTTAGAGAAATTTAAACAGTTGATGCAACAGGGAAAAGAGAAAAAAGGATCAAAACAACTGGTTGGAATACCTTTCCAATTTCAGTCCAAAATTTTAAAAGGGATTATCAAGACGCCAATAATATTTTATTCCACTTTGTTCTTGACAAATATTAGTTTTTAGAGAAATTTAAACAGTTGATGCAACAGGGAAAAGAGAAAAAAAAAGGATCAAAACAACTGGTTGGAATACCTTTCCAAGTTCAGTCCAAAATTTTAAAAGGGATTATCAAGACGCCAATAATATTTTATTCCACTTTGTTCTTGACAAAAATCAGTTTTTAGAGAAATTTAAACAGTTGATGCAACAGGGAAAAGAGAAAAAAAGGATCAAACCAACTGGTTGGAATACCTTTCCAAGTTCAGTCCAAAATTTTAAAAGGGATTATCAAGACGCCAATAATATTTTATTCCACTTTGTTCTTGACAAAAATCAGTTTTTAGAGAAATTTAAACAGTTGATGCAACAGGGAAAAGAGAAAAAAAGGATCAAACCAACTGGTTGGAATACCTTTCCAAGTTCAGTCCAAAATTTTAAAAGGGATTATCAAGACGCCAATAATATTTTATTCCACTTTGTTCTTGACAAAAATCAGTTTTTAGAGAAATTTAAACAGTTGATGCAACAGGGAAAAGAGAAAAAAAGGATCAAACCAACTGGTTGGAATACATTTCCAAGTTCAGTCCAAAATTTTAAAAGGGATTATCAAGACGCCAATAATATTTTATTCCACTTTGTTCTTGACAAAAATCAGTTTTTAGAGAAATTTAAACAGTTGATGCAACAGGGAAAAGAGAAAAAAAGGATCAAAACAACTGGTTGGAATACCTTTCCAAGTTCAGTCCAAAATTTTAAAAGGGATTATCAAGACGCCAATAATATTTTATTCCACTTTGTTCTTGACAAAAATCAGTTTTTAGAGAAATTTAAACAGTTGATGCAACAGGGAAAAGAGAAAAAAAGGATCAAAACAACTGGTTGGAATACCTTTCCAAGTTCAGTCCAAAATTTTAAAAGGGATTATCAAGACGCCAATAATATTTTATTCCACTTTGTTCTTGACAAAAATCAGTTTTTAGAGAAATTTAAACAGTTGATGCAACAGGGAAAAGAGAAAAAAGGATCAAAACAACTGGTTGGAATACCTTTCCAATTTCAGTCCAAAATTTTAAAAGGGATTATCAAGACGCCAATAATATTTGATTCCACTTTGTTCTTGACAAATATTAGTTTTTAGAGAGATTAAACAGTTGATGCAACAGGGAAAAGAGAAAAAAAGGATCAAAACAACTGGTTGGAATACCTTTCCAAGTTCAGTCCAAAATTTTAAAAGGGATTATCAAGACGCCAATAATATTTTATTCCACTTTGTTCTTGACAAAAATCAGTTTTTAGAGAAATTTAAACAGTTGATGCAACAGGGAAAAGAGAAAAAAAGGATCAAAACAACTGGTTGGAATACCTTTCCAAGTTCAGTCCAAAATTTTAAAAGGGATTATCAAGACGCCAATAATATTTTATTCCACTTTGTTCTTGACAAAAATCAGTTTTTAGAGAAATTTAAACAGTTGATGCAACAGGGAAAAGAGAAAAAAAGGATCAAAACAACTGGTTGGAATACCTTTCCAAGTTTAGTCCAAAATTGTAAAAAGGATTATCAAGACACCAATAATATTTTATTCCACTTTGTTCTTGACAAAAATTTGTTTTTAGAGAAATTTAAACAGTTGATGCAACAGGGAAAAGAGAAAAAAAGGATCAAAACAACTGGTTGGAATACCTTTCCAAGTTCAGTCCAAAATTTTAAAAGGGATTATCAAGACGCCAATAATATTTTATTCCACTTTGTTCTAGACAAAAATTAGTTTTTAGAGAAATTTAAACAGTTGATGCAACAGGGAAAAGAGAAAAAAAGCATCAAAACAACTGGTTGGAATACCTTTCCAATTTCAGTCCAAAATTGTAAAAGGGATTATCAAGACGCCAATAATATTTTATTCCACTTTGTTCTTGACAAAAATCAGTTTTTAGAGAAATTTAAACAGTTGATGCAACAGGGAAAAGAGAAAAAAAGGATCAAAACAACTGGTTGGAATACCTTTCCAAGTTCAGTCCAAAATTTTGAAAGGGATTATCAAGACACCAATAATATTTTATTCCACTTTGTTCTTGACAAAAATCAGTTTTTAGAGAAATTTAAACAGTTGATGCAACAGGGAAAAGAGAAAAAAAGGATCAAACCAACTGGTTGGAATACCTTTCCAAGTTCAGTCCAAAATTTTAAAAGGGATTATCAAGACGCCAATAATATTTTATTCCACTTTGTTCTTGACAAAAATCAGTTTTTAGAGAAATTTAAACAGTTGATGCAACAGGGAAAAGAGAAAAAAAGGATCAAAACAACTGGTTGGAATACCTTTATAAGTTCAGTCCAAAATTTTAAAAGGGATTATCAAGACGCCAATAATATTTTATTCCACTTTGTTCTTGACAAAAATCAGTTTTTAGAGAAATTTAAACAGTTGATGCAACAGGGAAAAGAGAAAAAAAGGATCAAACCAACTGGTTGGAATACCTTTCCAAGTTCAGTCCAAAATTTTAAAAGGGATTATCAAGACGCCAATAATATTTTATTCCACTTTGTTCTTGACAAAAATTAGTTTTTAGAGAAATTTAAAGAGTTGATGCAACAGGGAAAAGAGAAAAAAAGGATCAAAACAACTGGTTGGAATATCTTTCCAAGTTCAGTCCAAAATTTTGAAAGGGATTATCAAGACACCAATAATATTTTATTCCACTTTGTTCTTGACAAAAATCAGTTTGTAGAGAAATTTAAACAGTTGATGCAACAGGGAAAAGAGAAAAAAGGATCAAAACAACTGGTTGGAATACCTTTCCAAGTTCAGTCCAAAATTTTAAAAGGGATTATCAAGACACCAATAATATTTTATTCCACTTTGTTCTTGACAAAAATCAGTTTTTAGAGAAATTTAAACAGTTGATGCAACAGGGAAAAGAGAAAAAAAGGATCAAAACAACTGGTTGGAATACCTTTCCAAGTTCAGTCCAAAATTTTAAAAGGGATTATCAAGACGCCAATAATATTTTATTCCACTTTGTTCTTGACAAAAATCAGTTTTTAGAGAAATTTAAACAGTTGATGCAACAGGGAAAAGAGAAAAAAAGGATCAAAACAACTGGTTGGAATACCTTTCCAAGTTCAGTCCAAAATTTTAAAAGGGATTATCAAGACGCCAATAATATTTTATTCCACTTTGTTCTTGACAAAAATTTGTTTTTAGAGAAATTTAAACAGTTGATGCAACAGGGAAAAGAGAAAAAAATGATCAAAACAACTGGTTGGAATACCTTTCCATGTTCAGTCCAAAATTTTAAAAGGGATTATCAAGACGCAAATAATATTTTATTCCACTTTGTTCTTGACAAAAATCAGTTTTTAGAGAAATTTAAACAGTTGATGCAACAGGGGAAAGAGAAAAAAAAGGATCAAAACAACTGGTTGGAATACCTTTCCAAGTTCAGTCCAAAATTTTAAAAGGGATTATCAAGACGCCAATAATATTTTATTCCACTTTGTTCTTGACAAAAATCAGTTTTTAGAGAAATTTAAACAGTTGATGCAACAGGGAAAAGAGAAAAAAAGGATCAAAACAACTGGTTGGAATACCTTTCCAAGTTCAGTCCAAAATTTTAAAAGGGATTATCAAGACACCAATAATATTTTATTCGACTTTGTTCTTGACAAATATTTGTTTTTAGAGAAATTTCAACAGTTGATGCGACAGGGAAAAGAGAAAAAAGGATCAAAACAACTGGTTGGAATACCTTTCCAAGTTCAGTCCAAAATTTTAAAAGGGATTATCAAGACGCCAATAATATTTTATTCCACTTTGTTCTTGACAAAAATCAGTTTTTAGAGAAATTTAAACAGTTGATGCAACAGGGAAAAGAGAAAAAAAGGATCAAACCAACTGGTTGGAATACCTTTCCAAGTTCAGTCCAAAATTTTAAAAGGGGTTATCAAGACGCCAATAATATTTTATTCCACTTTGTTCTTGACAAAAATTAGTTTTTAGAGAAATTTAAAGAGTTGATGCAACAGGGAAAAGAGAAAAAAAGGATCAAAACAACTGGTTGGAATACCTTTCCAAGTTCAGTCCAAAATTTTGAAAGGGATTATCAAGACACCAATAATATTTTATTCCACTTTGTTCTTGACAAAAATCAGTTTTTAGAGAAATTTAAACAGTTGATGCAACAGGGAAAAGAGAAAAAAGGATCAAACCAACTGGTTGGAATACCTTTCCAAGTTCAGTCCAAAATTTTGAAAGGGATTATCAAGACACCAATAATATTTTATTCCACTTTGTTCTTGACAAAAATCAGTTTTTAGAGAAATTTAAACAGTTGATGCAACAGGGAAAAGAGAAAAAAAGGATCAAACCAACTGGTTGGAATACCTTTCCAAGTTCAGTCCAAAATTTTAAAAGGGATTATCAAGACGCCAATAATATTTTATTCCACTTTGTTCTTGACAAAAATCAGTTTTTAGAGAAATTTAAACAGTTGATGCAACAGGGAAAAGAGAAAAAAAGCATCAAAACAACTGGTTGGAATACCTTTCCAAGTTCAGTCCAAAATTTTAAAAGGGATTATCAAGACGCCAATAATATTTTATTCCACTTTGTTCTTGACAAAAATCAGTTTTTAGAGAAATTTAAACAGTTGATGCAACAGGGAAAAGAGAAAAAAAGCATCAAAACAACCGGTTGGAATACCTTTCCAAGTTCAGTCCAAAATTTTAAAAGGGATTATCAAGACGCCAATAATATTTTATTCCACTTTGTTCTTGACAAAAATTTGTTTTTAGAGAAATTTAAACAGTTGATGCAACAGGGAAAAGAGAAAAAAATGATCAAAACAACTGGTTGGAATACCTTTCCAAGTTCAGTCCAAAATTTTAAAAGGGATTATCAAGACGCCAATAATATTTTATTCCACTTTGTTCTTGACAAAAATTTGTTTTTAGAGAAATTTAAACAGTTGATGCAACAGGGAAAAGAGAAAAAAATGATCAAAACAACTGGTTGGAATACCTTTCCATGTTCAGTCCAAAATTTTAAAAGGGATTATCAAGACGCAAATAATATTTTATTCCACTTTGTTCTTGACAAAAATCAGTTTTTAGAGAAATTTAAACAGTTGATGCAACAGGGGAAAGAGAAAAAAAAGGATCAAAACAACTGGTTGGAATACCTTTCCAAGTTCAGTCCAAAATTTTAAAAGGGATTATCAAGACGCCAATAATATTTTATTCCACTTTGTTCTTGACAAAAATCAGTTTTTAGAGAAATTTAAACAGTTGATGCAACAGGGAAAAGAGAAAAAAAGGATCAAAACAACTGGTTGGAATACCTTTCCAAGTTCAGTCCAAAATTTTAAAAGGGATTATCAAGACACCAATAATATTTTATTCGACTTTGTTCTTGACAAATATTTGTTTTTAGAGAAATTTCAACAGTTGATGCGACAGGGAAAAGAGAAAAAAGGATCAAAACAACTGGTTGGAATACCTTTCCAAGTTCAGTCCAAAATTTTAAAAGGGATTATCAAGACGCCAATAATATTTTATTCCACTTTGTTCTTGACAAAGATTAGTTTTTAGAGAAATTTAAACAGTTGATGCAACAGGGAAAAGAGAAAAAAAGGATCAAAACAACTGGTTGGAATACCTTTCCAAGTTCAGTCCAAAATTTTAAAAGGGATTATCAAGACGCCAATAATATTTTATTCCACTTTGTTCTTGACAAAAATCAGTTTTTAGAGAAATTTAAACAGTTGATGCAACAGGGAAAAGAGAAAAAAAGGATCAAAACAACTGGTTGGAATACCTTTCCAAGTTCAGTCCAAAATTTTAAAAGGGATTATCAAGACGCCAATAATATTTTATTCCACTTTGTTCTTGACAAAAATTTGTTTTTAGAGAAATTTCAACAGTTGATGCAACAGGGAAAAGAGAAAAAAGGATCAAAACAACTGGTTGGAATACCTTTCCAAGTTCAGTCCAAAATTTTAAAAGGGATTATCAAGACGCCAATAATATTTTATTCCACTTTGTTCTTGACAAAAATTTGTTTTTAGAGAAATTTCAACAGTTGATGCAACAGGGAAAAGAGAAAAAAGGATCAAAACAACTGGTTGGAATACCTTTCCAAGTTCAGTCCAAAATTTTAAAAGGGATTATCAAGACACCAATAATATTTTATTCCACTTTGTTCTTGACAAAAATTTGTTTTTAGAGAAATTTAAACAGTTGATGCAACAGGGAAAAGAGAAAAAAATGATCAAAACAACTGGTTGGAATACCTTTCCAAGTTCAGTCCAAAATTTTAAAAGGGATTATCAAGACGCCAATAATATTTTATTCCACTTTGTTCTTGACAAAAATTTGTTTTTAGAGAAATTTAAACAGTTGATGCAACAGGGAAAAGAGAAAAAAATGATCAAAACAACTGGTTGGAATACCTTTCCAAGTTCAGTCCAAAATTTTAAAAGGGATTATCAAGACGCCAATAATATTTTATTCCACTTTGTTCTTGACAAAAATTTGTTTTTAGAGAAATTTAAACAGTTGATGCAACAGGGAAAAGAGAAAAAAAGGATCAAACCAACTGGTTGGATTACCTTTCCAAGTTCAGTCCAAAATTTTAAAAGGGATTATCAAGACGCAAATAATATTTTATTCCAGTTTGTTCTTGACAAAAATCAGTTTTTAGAGAAATTTAAACAGTTGATGCAACAGGGAAAAGAGAAATAAATGATCAAAATAACTGGTTGGAATACCTTTCCATGTTCAGTCCAAAATTTTAAAAGGGATTATCAAGACGCAAATAATATTTTATTCCACTTTGTTCTTGACAAAAATCAGTTTTTAGAGAAATTTAAACAGTTGATGCAACAGGGGAAAGAGAAAAAAAAGGATCAAAACAACTGGTTTGAATACCTTTCCAAGTTCAGTCCAAAATTTTCAAAGGGATTATCAAGACGCCAATAATATTTTATTCCACTTTGTTCTTGACAAAGATTAGTTTTTAAAGAAATTTAAACAGTTGATGCAACAGGGAAAAGAGAAAAAAAGGATCAAAACAACTGGTTGGAATACCTTTCCAAGTTCAGTCCAAAATTTTAAAAGGGATTATCAAGACGCCAATAATATTTTATTCCACTTTGTTCTTGACAAAAATCAGTTTTTAGAGAAATTTCAACAGTTGATGCAACAGGGAAAAGAGAAAAAAAAGGATCAAAACAACTGGTTGGAATACCTTTCCAAGTTCAGTCCAAAATTTTAAAAGGGATTATCAAGACGCCAATAATATTTTATTCCACTTTGTTCTTGACAAAAATTTGTTTTAGGAGAAATTTAAACAGTTGATGCAACAGGGAAAAGAGAAAAAAAAGGATCAAAACAACTGGTTGGAATACCTTTCCAAGTTCAGTCCAAAATTTTAAAAGGGATTATCAAGACACCAATAATATTTTATTCCACTTTGTTCTTGACAAAGATTAGTTTTTAGAGAAATTTAAACAGTTGATGCAACAGGGAAAAGAGAAAAAAAAGGATCAAAACAACTGGTTGGAATACCTTTCCAAGTTCAGTCCAAAATTTTAAAAGGTATTATCAAGACGCCAATAATATTTTATTTCACTTTTTTCTTGAAATAAATTTGTTTCTAGAGAGATTAAACAGTTGATGCAACAGGGAAAAGAAAAAAAAAAAGGATCAAAACAACTGGTTGGAATACCTTTCCAAGTTCAGTCCAAAATTTTAAAAGGGATTATCAAGACACCAATAATATTTTATTCCACTTTGTTCTTGACAAAGATTAGTTTTTAGAGAAATTTCAACAGTTGATGCAACAGGGAAAAGAGAAAAAAAAGGATCAAAACAACTGGTTGGAATACCTTTCCAAGTTCAGTCCAAAATTGTAAAAGGGATTATCAAGACACCAATAATATTTTATTCCACTTTGTTCTTGACAAAGATTAGTTTTTAGAGAAATTTAAACAGTTGATGCAACAGGGAAAAGAGAAAAAAAAGGATCAAAACAACTGGTTGGAATACCTTTCCAAGTTCAGTCCAAAATTTTAAAAGGGATTATCAAGACACCAATAATATTTTATTCCACTTTGTTCTTGACAAAGATTAGTTTTTAGAGAAATTTAAACAGTTGATGCAACAGGGAAAAGAGAAAAAAGGATCAAAACAACTGGTTGGAATACCTTTCCAAGTTCAGTCCAAAATTTTAAAAGGGATTATCAAGACGCCAATAATATTTTATTCCACTTTGTTCTTGACAAAAATTTGTTTTAAGAGAAATTTAAACAGTTGATGCAACAGGGAAAAGAGAAAAAAAAGGATCAAAACAACTGGTTGGAATACCTTTCCAAGTTCAGTCCAAAATTTTAAAAGGGATTATCAAGACGCAAATAATATTTTATTCCACTTTGTTCTTGACAAAAATTAGTTTTTAGAGAAATTTAAACAGTTGATGCAACAGGGAAAAGAGAAAAAAAGGATCAAACCAACTGGTTGGAATACCTTTCCAATTTCAGTCCAAAATTTTAAAAGGGATTATCAAGACGCCAATAATATTTTATTCCACTTTGTTCTTGAAAAAATTTGTTTTTAGAGAAATTTCAACAGTTGATGCAACAGGGAAAAGAGAAAAAAGGATCAAAACAACTGGTTGGAATAACTTTCCAATTTCAGTCCAAAATTTTAAAAGGGATTATCAAGACGCCAATAATATTTTATTCCACTTTGTTCTTGACAAAGATTAGTTTTTAAAGAAATTTAAACAGTTGATGCAACAGGGAAAAGAGAAAAAAAGGATCAAAACAACTGGTTGGAATACCTTTCCAAGTTCAGTCCAAAATTTTAAAAGGGATTATCAAGACGCCAATAATATTTTATTCCACTTTGTTCTTGACAAAAATTAGTTTTTAGAGAAATTTCAACAGTTGATGCAACAGGGAAAAGAGAAAAAAAAGGATCAAAACAACTGGTTGGAATACCTTTCCAAGTTCAGTCCAAAATTTTAAAAGGGATTATCAAGACGCCAATAATATTTTATTCCACTTTGTTCTTGACAAAGATTAGTTTTTAGAGAAATTTAAACAGTTGATGCAACAGGGAAAAGAGAAAAAAAGGATCAAACCAACTGGTTGGAATACTTTTCCAAGTTCAGTCCAAAATTTTAAAAGGGATTATCAAGACGCCAATAATATTTTATTCCACTTTGTTCTTGACAAAAATCAGTTTTTAGAGAAATTTAAACAGTTGATGCAACAGGGAAAAGAGAAAAAAATGATCAAAACAACTGGTTGGAATACCTTTCCAAGTTCAGTCCAAAATTTTAAAAGGGATTATCAAGACGCCAATAATATTTTATTCCACTTTGTTCTTGACAGAAAATTTGTTTTTAGAGAAATTTCAACAGTTGATGCAACAGGGAAAAGAGAAAAAAGGATCAAAACAACTGGTTGGAATACCTTTCCAATTTCAGTCCAAAATTTTAAAAGGGATTATCAAGACGCCAATAATATTTTATTCCACTTTGTTCTTGACAAAAATTTGTTTTTAGAGAAATTTAAACAGTTGATGCAACAGGGAAAAGAGAAAAAAATGATCAAAACAACTGGTTGGAATACCTTTCCAAGTTCAGTCCAAAATTTTAAAAGGGATTATCAAGACGCCAATAATATTTTATTCCACTTTGTTCTTGACAAAAATTTGTTTTTAGAGAAATTTAAACAGTTGATGCAACAGGGAAAAGAGAAAAAAATGATCAAAACAACTGGTTGGAATACCTTTCCAAGTTCAGTCCAAAATTTTAAAAGGGATTATCAAGACGCCAATAATATTTTATTCCACTTTGTTCTTGACAAAAATTTGTTTTTAGAGAAATTTAAACAGTTGATGCAACAGGGAAAAGAGAAAAAAATGATCAAAACAACTGGTTGGAATACCTTTCCATGTTCAGTCCAAAATTTTAAAAGGGATTATCAAGACGCAAATAATATTTTATTCCACTTTGTTCTTGACAAAAATCAGTTTTTAGAGAAATTTAAACAGTTGATGCAACAGGGGAAAGAGAAAAAAAAGGATCAAAACAACTGGTTGGAATACCTTTCCAAGTTCAGTCCAAAATTTTAAAAGGGATTATCAAGACGCCAATAATATTTTATTCCACTTTGTTCTTGACAAAAATTTGTTTTAGGAGAAATTTAAACAGTTGATGCAACAGGGAAAAGAGAAAAAAAAGGATCAAAACAACTGGTTGGAATACCTTTCCAAGTTCAGTCCAAAATTTTAAAAGGGATTATCAAGACACCAATAATATTTTATTCCACTTTGTTCTTGACAAAGATTAGTTTTTAGAGAAATTTAAACAGTTGATGCAACAGGGAAAAGAGAAAAAAAAGGATCAAAACAACTGGTTGGAATACCTTTCCAAGTTCAGTCCAAAATTTTAAAAGGGATTATCAAGACGCCAATAATATTTTATTTCACTTTTTTCTTGAAATAAATTTGTTTCTAGAGAGATTAAACAGTTGATGCAACAGGGAAAAGAAAAAAAAAAGGATCAAAACAACTGGTTGGAATACCTTTCCAAGTTCAGTCCAAAATTTTAAAAGGGATTATCAAGACACCAATAATATTTTATTCCACTTTGTTCTTGACAAAGATTAGTTTTTAGAGAAATTTCAACAGTTGATGCAACAGGGAAAAGAGAAAAAAAAGGATCAAAACAACTGGTTGGAATACCTTTCCAAGTTCAGTCCAAAATTTTAAAAGGGATTATCAAGACACCAATAATATTTTATTCCACTTTGTTCTTGACAAAGATTAGTTTTTAGAGAAATTTAAACAGTTGATGCAACAGGGAAAAGAGAAAAAAAAGGATCAAAACAACTGGTTGGAATACCTTTCCAAGTTCAGTCCAAAATTTTAAAAGGGATTATCAAGACACCAATAATATTTTATTCCACTTTGTTCTTGACAAAGATTAGTTTTTAGAGAAATTTAAACAGTTGATGCAACAGGGAAAAGAGGAAAAAAAGGATCAAAACAACTGGTTGGAATACCTTTCCAAGTTCAGTCCAAAATTTTAAAAGGGATTATCAAGACGCCAATAATATTTTATTTCACTTTGTTCTTGAAAAAAATTTGTTTCTAGAGAGATTAAACAGTTGATGCAACAGGGAAAAGAAAAAAAAAAGGATCAAAACAACTGGTTGGAATACCTTTCCAATTTCAGTCCAAAATTTTAAAAGGGATTATCAAGACACCAATAATATTTTATTCCACTTTGTTCTTGACAAAGATTAGTTTTTAGAGAAATTTCAACAGTTGATGCAACAGGGAAAAGAGAAAAAAAAAGGATCAAAACAACTGGTTGGAATACCTTTCCAAGTTCAGTCCAAAATTTTAAAAGGGATTATCAAGACACCAATAATATTTTATTCCACTTTGTTCTTGACAAAGACTAGTTTTTAGAGAAATTTAAACAGTTGATGCAACAGGGAAAAGAGAAAAAAAAGGATCACAACAACTGATTGGAATACCTTTCCAAGTTCAGTCCAAAATTTTAAAAGGGATTATCAAGACACCAATAATATTTTATTCCACTTTGTTCTTGACAAAGATTAGTTTTTAGAGAAATTTAAACAGTTGATGCAACAGGGAAAAGAGAAAAAAAAGGATCAAAACAACTGGTTGGAATACCTTTCCAAGTTCAGTCCAAAATTTTAAAAGGGATTATCAAGACACCAATAATATTTTATTCCACTTTGTTCTTGACAAAGATTAGTTTTTAGAGAAATTTAAACAGTTGATGCAACAGGGAAAAGAGAAAAAAAAGGATCAAAACAACTGGTTGGAATACCTTTCCAAGTTCAGTCCAAAATTTTAAAAGGGATTATCAAGACACCAATAATATTTTATTCCACTTTGTTCTTGACAAAGATTAGTTTTTAGAGAAATTTAAACAGTTGATGCAACAGGGAAAAGAGAAAAAAAAAGATCAAAACAACTGGTTGGAATACCTTTCCAAGTTCAGTCCAAAATTTTAAAAGGGATTATCAAGACACCAATAATATTTTATTCCACTTTGTTCTTGACAAAAATTAGTTTTTAGAGAAATTTAAACAGTTGATGCAACAGGGAAAAGAGAAAAAAAAGGATCAAAACAACTGGTTGGAATACCTTTCCATGTTCAGTCCAAAATTTTAAAAGGGATTATCAAGACACCAATAATATTTTATTCCTCTTTGTTCTTGACAAAAATTTGTTTTTAGAGAAATTTAAACAGTTGATGCAACAGGGAAAAGAGAAAAAAAAAAGGATTAAAACAACTGGTTGGAATACCTTTCCAAGTTCAGTCCAAAATTTTAAAAGGGATTATCAAGACGCCAATAATATTTTATTCCACTTTGTTCTTGACAAAAATTTGTTTTTAGAGAAATTTAAACAGTTGATGCAACAGGGAAAAGAGAAAAAAAAAGGATCAAAACAACTGGTTGGAATACCTTTCCAAGTTCAGTCCAAAATTTTAAAAGGGATTATCAAGACGCCAATAATATTTTATTCCACTTTGTTCTTGACAAAGATTAATTTTTAGAGAAATTTGAACAGTTGTTGCAACAGGGAAAAGAGAAAAAAAAGGATCAAAACAACTGGTTGGAATACCTTTCCAAGTTCAGTCCAAAATTTTAAAAGGGATTATCAAGACGCCAATAATATTTTATTCCACTTTGTTCTTGACAAAGATTAGTTTTTAGAGAAATTTAAACAGTTGATGCAACAGGGAAAAGAGAAAAAAAAAGGATCAAAACAACTGGTTGGAATACCTTTCCAAGTTCAGTCCAAAATTTTAAAAGGGATTATCAAGACGCCAATAATATTTTATTCCACTTTGTTCTTGACAAAAATTTGTTTTTAGAGAAATTTGAACAGTTGTTGCAACAGGGAAAAGAGAAAAAAAGGATCAAAACAACGGGTTGGAATACCTCTCCAAGTTCATTCCAAAATTTTAAAACGGATTATCAAGACGCCAATAATATTTTATTCCACTTTTTTCTTGACAAAAATTAGTTTTTAGAGAAATTTAAACAGTTGATGCAACAGGGAAAAGAGAAAAAAAGGATCAAAACAGCAGGTTGGAATACCTTTCCAAGTTCAGTCCAAAATTTTAAAAGGGATTATCAAGACACCAATAATATTTTATTCCACTTTGTTCTTGACAAAGATTAGTTTTTAGAGAAATTTAAACAGTTGATGCAACAGGGAAAAAAGGAAAAAAAGATCAAAACAACCGGTTGGAATACCTGTCCAAGTTCAGTCCAAAATTTTAAAAGGGATTATCAAGACGCCAATAATATTTTATTCCACTTTGTTCTTGACAAAAATCAGTTTTTAGAGAAATTTAAACAGTTGATGCAACAGGGAAAAGAGAAAAAAAAGATCAAAACAACTGGTTGGAATACCTTTCCAGATTCAGTCCAAAATTTTAAAAGGGATTATCAAGACACCAATAATATTTCATTCCACTTTGTTCTAGACAAAAATTAGTTTTTAGAGAAATTTAAACAGTTGATGCAACAGGGAAAAGAGAAAAAAAGGATCAAACCAACTGGTTGGAATACCTTTCCAAGTTCAGTCCAAAATTTTAAAAGGGATTATCAAGACACCAATAATATTTTATTCCACTTTGTTCTTGACAAAAATTAGTTTTTAGAGAAATTTAAACAGTTGATGCAACAGGGAAAAGAGAAAAAAAGGATCAAACCAACTGGTTGGAATACCTTTCCAATTTCAGTCCAAAATTTTAAAAGGGATTATGAAGACGCCAATAATATTTTATTTCACTTTGTTCTTGACAAAAATCAGTTTTTAGAGAAATTTAAACAGTTGATGCAACAGGGAAAAGAGAAAAAAAAAGGATCAAAACAACTGGTTGGAATACCTTTCCAAGTTCAGTCCAAAATTTTAAAAGGGAATATCAAGACGCCAATAATATTTTATTCCACTTTGTTCTTGACAAAGATCAGTTTTTAGAGAAAATCAAACAGTTGATGCAACAGGGAAAAGAGAAAAAAAAGATCAAAACAACTGGTTGGAATACCTTTCCAAGTTCAGTCCAAAATTTTAAAAGGGATTATCAAGACACCAATAATATTTTATTCCACTTTGTTCTTGACAAAAATTAGTTTTTAGAGAAATTTAAACAGTTGATGCAACAGGGAAAAGAGAAAAAAAAAGGATCAAAACAACTGGTGGGAATACCTTTCCAAGTTCAGTCCAAAATTTTAAAAGGGATTATCAAGACGCCAATAATATTTTATTCCACTTTGTTCTAGACAAAAATTAGTTTTTAGAGAAATTTAAACAGTTGATGCAACAGGGAAAAGAGAAAAAAAAAGGATCAAAACAACTGGTTGGAATACCTTTCCATGTTCAGTCCAAAATTTTAAAAGGGATTATCAAGACACCAATAATATTTTATTCCACTTTGTTCTTGACAAAGATTAGTTTTTAGAGAAATTTAAACAGTTGATGCAACAGGGAAAAGAGAAAAAAAAGGATCAAAACAACTGGTTGGAATACCTTTCCAAGTTCAGTCCAAAATTTTAAACGGGATTATCAAGACACCAATAATATTTTATTCCACTTTGTTCTTGACAAAAATTAGTTTTTAGAGAAATTTAAACAGTTGATGTAACAGGGAAAAGAGAAAAAAAAAGGATCAAAACAACTGGTTGGAATACCTTTCCAAGTTCAGTCCAAAATTTTAAAAGGGATTATCAAGACACCAATAATATTTTATTCCACTTTGTTCTTGACAAAGATTAGTTTTTAGAGAAATTTAAACAGTTGATGCAACAGGGAAAAGAGAAAAAAAAAGGATCCAAACAACTGGTTGGAATACCTTTCCAAGTTCAGTCCAAAATTTTAAAAGGGATTATCAAGACGCCAATAATATTTTATTCCACTTTGTTCTTGACAAAAATCAGTTTTTAGAGAAATTTAAACAGTTGATGCAACAGGGAAAAGAGAAAAAAAAGGATCAAAACAACAGGTTGGAATACCTTTCCAAGTTCAGTCCAAAATTTTAAAAGGGATTATCAAGACACCAATAATATTTTATTCCACTTTGTTCTTGACAAAGATTAGTTTTTAGAGAAATTTAAACAGTTGATGCAACAGGGAAAAGAGAAAAAAAGGATCAAAACAACTGGTTGGAATACCTTTCCAAGTTCAGTCCAAAATTTTAAAAGGGATTATCAAGACGCCAATAATATTTTATTCCACTTTGTTCTAGACAAAAATTAGTTTTTAGAGAAATTTAAACAGTTGATGCAACAGGGAAAAGAGAAAAAAAAAGGATCAAAACAACTGGTTGGAATACCTTTCCATGTTCAGTCCAAAATTTTAAAAGGGATTATCAAGACACCCAATAATATTTTATTCCACTTTGTTCTTGACAAAGATTAGTTTTTAGAGAAATTTAAACAGTTGATGCAACAGGGAAAAGAGAAAAAAAGGATCAAAACAACTGGTTGGAATACCTTTCCAAGTTCAGTCCAAAATTTTAAAAGGGATTATCAAGACGCCAATAATATTTTATTCCACTTTGTTCTTGACAAAGATTAGTTTTTAGAGAAATTTAAACAGTTGATGCAACAGGGAAAAGAGAAAAAAAAAGGATCAAAACAACTGGTTGGAATACCTTTCCAAGTTCAGTCAAAAATTTTAAAAGGGATTATCAAGACGCCAATAATATTTTATTCCACTTTGTTCTTGACAAAAATCAGTTTTTAGAGAAATTTAAACAGTTGATGCAACAGGGAAAAGAGAAAAAAAAGGATCAAAACAACAGGTTGGAATACCTTTCCAAGTTCAGTCCAAAATTTTAAAAGGGATTATCAAGACGCCAATAATATTTTATTCCACTTTGTTCTTGACAAAGATTAGTTTTTAGAGAAATTTAAACAGTTGATGCAACAGGGAAAAGAGAAAAAAAGGATCAAAACAACTGGTTGGAATACCTTTCCATGTTCAGTCCAAAATTTTAAAAGCGATTATCAAGACGCCAATAATATTTTATTCCACTTTGTTCTTGACAAAAATTAGTTTTTAGAGAAATTTAAACAGTTGATGCAACAGGGAAAAGAGAAAAAAAAAGGATCAAAACAACTGGTTGGAATACCTTTCCATGTTCAGTCCAAAATTTTAAAAGGGATTATCAAGACACCAATAATATTTTATTCCACTTTGTTCTTGACAAAAATTAGTTTTTAGAGAAATTTAAACAGTTGATGCAACAGGGAAAAGAGAAAAAAAGGATCAAAACAACTGGTTGGAATACCTTTCCAAGTTCAGTCCAAAATTTTAAAAGGGATTATCAAGACACCAATAATATTTTATTCCACTTTGTTCTTGACAAAGATTAGTTTTTAGAGAAATTTAAACAGTTGATGCAACAGGGAAAAGAGAAAAAAAAAGGATCAAAACAACTGGTTGGAATACCTTTCCAAATTCAGTCCAAAATTTTAAAAGGGATTATCAAGACGCCAATAATATTTTATTCCACTTTGTTCTTGACAAAAATCAGTTTTTAGAGAAATTTAAACAGTTGATGCAACAGGGAAAAGAGAAAAAAAAGGATCAAAACAACAGGTTGGAATACCTTTCCAAGTTCAGTCCAAAATTTTAAAAGGGATTATCAAGACACCAATAATATTTTATTCCACTTTGTTCTTGACAAAGATTAGTTTTTAGAGAAATTTAAACAGTTGATGCAACAGGGAAAAGAGAAAAAAAGGATCAAAACAACTGGTTGGAATACCTTTCCAAGTTCAGTCCAAAATTTTAAAAGGGATTATCAAGACACCAATAATATTTTATTCCACTTTGTTCTAGACAAAAATTAGTTTTTCGAGAAATTTAAACAGTTGATGCAACAGGGAAAAGAGAAAAAAAAAGGATCAAAACAACTGGTTGGAATACCTTTCCATGTTCAGTCCAAAATTTTAAAAGGGATTATCAAGACACCAATAATATTTTATTCCATTTTGTTCTTGACAAAGATTAGTTTTTAGAGAAATTTAAACAGTTGATGCAACAGGGAAAAGAGAAAAAAAAAGGATCAAAACAACTGGTTGGAATACCTTTCCAAGTTCAGTCCAAAATTTTAAAAGGGATTATCAAGACGCCAATAATATTTTATTCCACTTTGTTCTTGACAAAAATTAGTTTTTAGAGAAATTTAAACAGTTGATGCAACAGGGAAAAGAGAAAAAAAGGATCAAAACAACTGGTTGGAATACCTTTCCAAGTTTAGTCCAAAATTTTAAAAGGGATTATCAAGACACCAATAATATTTTATTTCACTTTGTTCTTGACAAAAATTTGTTTTTAGAGAAATTTAAACAGTTGATGCAACAGGGAAAAGAGAAAAAGGATCAAAACAACTGGTTGGAATACCTTTCCAAGTTCAGTCCAAAATTTTAAAAGGGATTATCAAGACGCCAATAATATTTTATTCCACTTTGTTCTAGACAAAAATTAGTTTTTAGAGAAATTTAAACAGTTGATGCAACAGGGAAAAGAGAAAAAAAGGATCAAAACAACTGGTTGGAATACCTTTCCAAGTTCAGTCCAAAATTTTAAAAGGGATTATCAAGACGCCAATAATATTTTATTCCACTTTGTTCTTGACAAAAATTTTTTTTCAGAGAAATTTAAACAGTTGATGCAACAGGGAAAAGAGAAAAAAAGGATCAAAACAACTGGTTGGAATACCTTTCCAAGTTCAGTCCAAAATTTTAAAAGGGATTATCAAGACACCAATAATATTTTATTCCACTTTGTTCTTGACAAAAATTTGTTTTTAGAGAAATTTAAACAGTTGATGCAACAGGGAAAAGAGAAAAAAAAAGGATCAAAACAACTGGTTGGAATACCTTTCCAAGTTCAGTCCAAAATTTTAAAAGGGATTATCAAGACGCCAATAATATTTTATTCCACTTTGTTCTTGACAAAGATTAGTTTTTAGAGAAATTTAAACAGTTGATGCAACAGGGATAAGAGAAAAAGAAAGATCAAAACAACTGGTTGGAATACCTTTCCAAGTTCAGTCCAAAATTTTAAAAGGGATTATCAAGACGCCAATAATATTTTATTCCACTTTGTTCTTGACAAAGATTAGTTTTTAGAGAAATTTAAACAGTTGATGCAACAGGGAAAAGAGAAAAAAAGGATCAGACCAACTGGTTGGAATACCTTTCCAAGTTCAGTCCAAAATTTTAAAAGGGATTATCAAGACGCCAATAATATTTTATTCCACTTTGTTCTTGACAAAGATTAGTTTTTAGAGAAATTTGAACAGTTGATGCAACAGGGAAAAGAGAAAAAAAGGATCAAAACAACTGGTTGGAATACCTTTCCAAGTTCAGTCCAAAATTTTAAAAGGGATTATCAAGACACCAATAATATTTTATTCCACTTTGTTCTTGACAAAAATTTGTTTTTAGAGAAATTTAAACAGTTGATGCAACAGGGAAAAGAGAAAAAAAAAGGATCAAAACAACTGGTTGGAATACCTTTCCAAGTTCAGTCCAAAATTTTAAAAGGGATTATCAAGACGCCAATAATATTTTATTCCACTTTGTTCTTGACAAAGATTAGTTTTTAGAGAAATTTAAACAGTTGATGCAACAGGGAAAAGAGAAAAAAAAAGATCAAAACAACTGGTTGGAATACCTTTCCAAGTTCAGTCCAAAATTTTAAAAGGGATTATCAAGACGCCAATAATATTTTATTCCACTTTGTTCTTGACAAAGATTAGTTTTTAGAGAAATTTAAACAGTTGATGCAACAGGGAAAAGAGAAAAAAAGGATCAAAACAACTGGTTGGAATACCTTTCCAAGTTCAGTCCAAAATTTTAAACGGGATTATCAAGACACCAATAATATTTTATTCCACTTTGTTCTTGACAAAAATTAGTTTTTAGAAAAATTTAAACAGTTGATGCAACAGGGAAAAGAGAAAAAAAGGATCAAAACAACTGGTTGGAATACCTTTCCAAGTTCAGTCCAAAATTTTAAAAGAGATTATCAAGACACCAATAATATTTTATTCCACTTTGTTCTTGACAAAAATTTGTTTTTAGAGAAATTTAAACAGTTGATGCAACAGGGAAAAGAGAAAAAAAGGATCAAAACAACTGGTCGGAATACCTTTCCAAGTTCAGTCCAAAATTTTAAACGGGATTATCAAGACACCAATAATATTTTATTCCACTTTGTTCTTGACAAAAATTAGTTTTTAGAAAAATTTAAACAGTTGATGCAACAGGGAAAAGAGAAAAAAAGGATCAAAACAACTGGTTGGAATACCTTTCCAAGTTCAGTCCAAAATTTTAAAAGGGATTATTAAGACACCAATAATATTTTATTCCACTTTGTTCTTGACAAAAATTTGTTTTTAGAGAAATTTAAACAGTTGATGCAACAGGGAAAAGAGAAAAAAAAAGGATCAAAACAACTGGTTGGAATACCTTTCCAAGTTCAGTCCAAAATTTTAAAAGGGATTATCAAGACGCCAATAATATTTTATTCCACTTTGTTCTTGACAAAGATTAGTTTTTAGAGAAATTTAAACAGTTGATGCAACAGGGAAAAGAGAAAAAAAAAGATCAAAACAACTGGTTGGAATACCTTTCCAAGTTCAGTCCAAAATTTTAAAAGGGATTATCAAGACTCCAATAATATTTTATTCCACTTTGTTCTTGACAAAGATTAGTTTTTAGAGAAATTTAAACAGTTGATGCAACAGGGAAAAGAGAAAAAAAAAGATCAAAACAACTGGTTGGAATACCTTTCCAAGTCCAGTCCAAAATTTTAAAAGGGATTATCAAGACGCCAATAATATTTTATTCCACTTTGTTCTTGACAAAAATTAGTTTTTAGCGAAATTTCAACAGTTCATGCAACAGGGAAAAGAGAAAAAAAGGATCAAAATAACTGGTTGGAATACCTTTCCAAGTTCAGTCCAAAATTTTAAAAAGGATTATCAAGACGCCAATAATATTTTATTCCACTTTGTTCTTGACAAAAATTAGTTTTTAAGGAAATTTCAACAGTTGATGCAACAGGGAAAAGAGAAAAAAAGGATCAAAACAACTGGTTGGAATACCTTTCCAAGTTCAGTCCAAAATTTTAAAAGGGATTATCAAGACGCCAATAATATTTTATTCCACTTTGTTCTTGACAAAAATTAGTTTTTAGAGAAATTTAAACAGTTGATGCAACAGGGAAAAGAGAAAAAAAAGGATCAAAACAACTGGTTGGAATACCTTTCCATGTTCAGTCCAAAATTTTAAAAGGGATTATCAAGACGCCAATAATATTTTATTCCACTTTGTTCTTGACATAAATTTGTTTTTAGAGAAATTTAAACGGTTGATGCAACAGGGAAAAGAGAAAAAAAGGATCAAAACAACTGGTTGGAATACCTTTCCGAGTTCAGTCCAAAATTTTAAAAGGGATTATCAAGACGCCAATAATATTTTATTCCACTTTGTTCTTGACAAAAATTTGTTTTTAAGGAAATTTGAACAGTTGATGCAACAGGGAAATGAGAAAAAAGAGGATCAAAACAACTGTTTGGAATACCTTTCCAAGTTCAGTCCAAAATTTTAAAAGGGATTATCAAGACGCCAATAAGATTTTATTCCACTTTGTTCTTGACAAAAATTAGTTTTTAGAGAAATTTGAACAGTTGATGCAACAGGGGAAAGAGGAAAAAAGGATCAAAACAACCGGTTGGAATACCTTTCCAATTTCAGTCCAAAATTTTTAAAGGGATTATCAAGACGCCAATAATATTTTATTCCACTTTGTTCTTGACAAAAATTAGTTTATAGAAAAATTTAAACAGTTGATGCAACAGGGAAAAGAGAAAAAAAGGATCAAAACAACTGGTTGGAATACCTTTCCAAGTTCAGTCCAAAGTTTTAAAAGGGATTATCAAGACGCCAATAATATTTTATTCCACTTTGTTCTTGACAAAAATTAGTTTTTAGAGATATTTGAACAGTTGATGCAACAGGGAAAAGAGAAAAAAAGGATCAAAACAACTGGTTGGAATACCTTTCCAAGTTCAGTCCAAAATTTTAAAAGGGATTATCAAGACGCCAATAATATTTTATTCCACTTTGTTCTTGACAAAAATTTGTTTTTAGAGAAATTTAAACAGTTGATGCAACAGGGAAAAGAGAAAAAAAGGATCAAAACAACTGGTTGGAATACATTTCCAAGTTCAGTCCAAAATTTTAAAAGGGATTATCAAGACACCAATAATATTTTATTCCACTTTGTTCTTGACAAAAATTAGTTTTTAGAGAAATTTAAACAGTTGATGCAACAGGGAAAAGAGAGAAAAAGGATCAAAACAACTGGTTGGAATACCTTTCCAAGTTCAGTCCAAAATTTTGAAAGGGATTATCAAGACGCCAATAATATTTTATTCCACTTTGTTCTTTACAAAAATTTGTTTTTAGAGAAATTTCAACAGTTCATGCAACAGGGAAAAGAGAAAGAAAGGATCAAAACAACTGGTTGGAATACCTTTCCAAGTTCAGTCCAAAATTTTAAACGGGATTATCAAGACGCCAATAATATTTTATTCCACTTTGTTCTAGACAAAAATTTGTTTTTAGAGAAATTTAAACAGTTGATGCAACAGGGAAAAGAGAAAAAAAAGGATCAAAACAACTGGTTGGAATACCTTTCCATGTTCAGTCCAAAATTTTAAAAGGGATTATCAAGACGCCAATAATATTTTATTCCACTTTGTTCTTGACAAAAATCAGTTTTTAGAGAAATTTAAACAGTTGATGCAACAGGGAAAAGAGAAAAAAAGGATCAAAACAACTGGTTGAAATACCTTTCCAAGTTCAGTCCAAAATTTTAAAAAGGATTATCAAGACGCCAATAATATTTTATTCCACTTTGTTCTTGACAAAAATTAGTTTTTAGAGAAATTTAAACAGTTGATGCAACAGGGAAAAGAGAAAAAAAAGGATCAAAACAACTGGTTGGAATACCTTTCCAAGTTAAGTCCAAAATTTTAAAAGGGATTATCAAGACGCCAATAATATTTTATTTCACTTTGTTTTTGACAAAAATTTTTTTTTAGAGAAATTTAAACAGTTGATGCAACAGGGAAAAGAGAAAAAAAGGATCAAAACAACTGGTTGGAATACCTTTCCAAGTTCAGTCCAAAATTTTAAAAGGGATTATCAAGACGCCAATAATATTTTATTTCACTTTGTTTTTGACAAAAATTTGTTTTCAGAGAAATTTGAACAGTTGATGCAACAGGGAAAAGAGAAAAAAAGGATCAAAACAACTGGTTGGAATACCTTTCCAAGTTCAGTCCAAAATTTTAAAAGGGATTATCAAGACGCCAATAATATTTTATTCCACTTTGTTCTTGACAAAAATTTGTTTTTAAAGAAATTTAAACAGTTGATGCAACAGGGAAAAGAGAAAAAAAGGATCAAAACAACTGGTTGGAATACCTTTCCAAGTTCAGTCCAAAATTTTAAAAGGGATTATCAAGACGCCAATAATATTTTATTTCACTTTGTTCTTGACAAAAATCAGTTTTTAGAGAAATTTGAACAGTTGGTGCAACAGGGATAAGAGAAAAAAAGGATCAAAACAACTGGTTGGAATACCTTTCCAAGTTCAGTCCAAAATTTTAAAAGGGATTATCAAGACGCCAATAATATTTTATTTCACTTTGTTCTTGACAAAAATTTGTTTTTAAAGAAATTTAAACAGTTGATGCAAAAGGGAAAAGAGAAAAAAAGGATCAAAACAACTGGTTGGAATACCTTTCCAAGTTCAGTCCAAAATTTTAAAAGGGATTATCAAGACGCCAATAAGATTTTATTTCACTTTGTTCTTGACAAAAATTTGTTTTTAGAGAAATTTAAACAGTTGATGCAACAGGGAAAAGAGAAAAAAAGGATCAAAACAACTGGTTGGAATACCTTTCCAAGTTCAGTCCAAAATTTTAAAAGGGATTATCAAGACACCAATAATATTTTATTCCACTTTGTTCTTGACAAAAATTTGTTTTTAGAGAAATTTCAACAGTTGATGCAACAGGGAAAAGAGAAAAAAAGGATCAAAACAACTGGTTGGAATACCTTTCCAAGTTCAGTCCAAAATTTTAAAAGGGATTATCAAGACGCCAATAAGATTTTATTCCACTTTGTTCTTGACAAAAATTAGTTTTTAGAGAAATTTGAACAGTTGGTGCAACAGGGATAAGAGAAAAAAAGGATCAAAACAACTGGTTGGAATACCTTTCCAAGTTCAGTCCAAAATTGTAAAAGGGATTATCAAGACGCCAATAATATTTTATTCCACTATGTTCTTGACAAAAATTTGTTTTTGGAGAAAAATTTATACAGTTGATGCAACAGGGAAAAGAGAAAAAAAGGATCAAAACAACTGGTTGGAATACCTTTCCAAGTTCAGTCCAAAATTGTAAAAGGGATTATCAAGACGCCAATAATATTTTATTCCACTTTGTTCTTGACAAAAATCAGTTTTTAGAGAAATTTAAACAGTTGATGCAACAGGGAAAAGAGAAAAAAAAAGGATCAAAACAACTGGTTGGAATACCTTTCCAAGTTCAGTCCAAAATTTTAAAAGGGATTATCAAGACGCCAATAAGATTTTATTCCACTTTGTTCTTGACAAAAATTAGTTTTTAGAGAAATTTGAACAGTTGGTGCAACAGGGAAAAGAGAAAAAAAAGGATCAAAACAACTGGTTGGAATACCTTTCCAAGTTCAGTCCAAAATTTTAAAAAGGATTATCAAGACGCCAATAATATTTTATTCCACTTTGTTCTTGACAAAAATCAGTTTTTAGAGAAATTTAAACAGTTGATGCAACAGGGAAAAGAGAAAAAAAAGGATCAAAACAACTGGTTGGAATACCTTTCCAAGTTCAGTCCAAAATTTTAAAAAGGATTATCAAGACGCCAATAATATTTTATTCCACTTTGTTCTTGACAAAAATTTGTTTTTAAAGAAATTTGAACAGTTGATGCAACAGGGAAAAGAGAAAAAAAAGGATCAAAACAACTGGTTGGAATACCTTTCCAAGTTCAGTCCAAAATTTTAAAAGGGATTATCAAGACGCCAATAATATTTTATTCCACTTTGTTCTTGACAAAAATCAGTTTTTAGAGAAATTTAAACAGTTGATGCAACGGGGAAAAGAGAAAAAAAAGGATCAAAACAACTGGTTGGAATACCTTTCCAAGTTCAGTCCAAAATTTTAAAAAGGATTATCAAGACGCCAATAAGATTTTATTCCACTTTGTTCTTGACAAAAATTAGTTTTTAGAGAAATTTGAACAGTTGGTGCAACAGGGAAAAGAGAAAAAAAAGGATCAAAACAACTGGTTGGAATACCTTTCCAAGTTCAGTCCAAAATTTTAAAAGGGATTATCAAGACGCCAATAATATTTTATTCCACTTTGTTCTTGACAAAAATCAGTTTTTAGAGAAATTTAAACAGTTGATGCAACAGGGAAAAGAGAAAAAAAAGGATCAAAACAACTGGTTGGAATACCTTTCCAAGTTCAGTCCAAAATTTTAAAAGGGATTATCAAGACGCCAATAATATTTTATTCCACTTTGTTCTTGACAAAAATCAGTTTTTTAAGAAATTTAAACAGTTGATGCAACAGGGAAAAGAGAAAAAAAAGGATCAAAACAACTGGTTGGAATAACTTTCCAAGTCCAGTCCAAAATTTTAAAAGGGATTATCAAGACGCCAATAAGATTTTATTCCACTTTGTTCTTGACAAAAATTATTTTTTAGAGAAATTTGAACAGTTGGTGCAACAGGGATAAGAGAAAAAAAGGATCAAAACAACTGGTTGGAATACCTTTCCAAGTTCAGTCCAAAATTTTAAAAGGGACTATCAAGACACCAATAATATTTTATTCCACTTTGTTCTTGACAAAAATTAGTTTTTTGAGAAAAATTTAAACAGTTGATGCAACAGGGAAAAGAGAAAAAAAGGATCAAAACAACTGGTTGGAATACCTTTCCAAGTTCAGTCCAAAATTTTAAAAGGGATTATCAAGACGCCAATAATATTTTATTCCACTTTGTTCTTGACAAAAATCAGTTTTTAGAGAAATTTGAACGGTTGGTGCAACAGGGAAAAGAGAAAAAAAGGATCAAAACAACTGGTTGGAATACCTTTCCAAGTTCAGTCCAAAATTGTAAAAGGGATTATCAAGACGCCAATAATATTTTATTCCACTTTGTTCTTGACAAAAATTTGTTTTTAGAGAAATTTGAACAGTTGATGCAACAGGGAAAAGAGAAAAAAAAGGATCAAAACAACTGGTTGGAATACCTTTCCAAGTTCAGTCCAAAATTTTAAAAGGGATTATCAAGACGCCAATAATATTTTATTCCACTTTGTTCTTGACAAAAATTTGTTTTTAAAGAAATTTGAACAGTTGATGCAACAGGGGAAAGAGAAAAAAAAGGATCAAAACAACTGGTTGGAATACCTTTCCAAGTTCAGTCCAAAATTTTAAAAGGGATTATCAAGACGCCAATAAGATTTTATTTCACTTTGTTCTTGACAAAAATTAGTTTTTAGAGAAATTTGAACAGTTGGTGCAACAGGGATAAGAGAAAAAATGGATCAAAACAACTTGTTGGAATACCTTTCCAATTTCAGTCCAAAATTGTAAAAGGGATTATCAAGACGCCAATAATATTTTATTCCACTTTGTTCTTGACAAAAATTAGTTTTTAGAGAAAAATTTATACAGTTGATGCAACAGGGAAAAGAGAAAAAAAGGATCAAAACAACTGGTTGGAATACCTTTCCAAGTTCAGTCCAAAATTGTAAAAGGGATTATCAAGACGCCAATAATATTTTATTCCACTTTGTTCTTGACAAAAATCAGTTTTTAGAGAAATTTCAACAGTTGATGCAACAGGGAAAAGAGAAAAAAAGGATCAAAACAACTGGTTGGAATACCTTTCCAAGTTCAGTCCAAAATTTTAAAAAGGATTATGAAGACGCCAATAATATTTTATTCCACTTTGTTCTTGACAAAAATTAGTTTTTAGAGAAATTTCAACAGTTGATGCAACAGGGAAAAGAGAAAAAAAGGATCAAAACAACTTTTTGGAATACCTTTCCAAGTTCAGTCAAAAATTTTAAAAGGGATTATCAAGACGCCAATAATATTTTATTCCACTTTGTTCTTGACAAAAATTAGTTTTTAGAGAAATTTAAACAGTTGATGCAACAGGGAAAAGAGAAAAAAAGGATCAAAACAACTGGTTGGAATACCTTTCCAAGTTCAGTCCAAAATTTTAAAAGGGATTATCAAGACGCCAATAATATTTTATTCCACTTTGTTCTTGACAAAAATTAGTTTTTAGAGAAATTGAAACAGTTGATGCAACAGGGAAAAGAGAAAAAAAGGATCAAAACAACTGGTTGGAATACCTTTCCAAGTTCAGTCCAAAATTTTAAAAGGGATTATCAAGACGCCAATAATATTTTATTCCACTTTGTTCTTGACAAAAATTAGTTTTTAGAGAAATTTGAACAGTTGGTGCAACAGGGATAAGAGAAAAAAAGGATCAAAACAACTGGTTGGAATACCTTTCCAAGTTCAGTCCAAAATTGTAAAAGGGATTATCAAGACGCCAATAATATTTTATTCCACTTTGTTCTTGACAAAAATTAGTTTTTAGAGAAACATTTATACAGTTGATGCAACAGGGATAAGAGAAAAAAAAGGATCAAAACAACTGGTTGGAATACCTTTCCAAGTTCAGTCCAAAATTTTAAAAGGGATTATCAAGACGCCAATAATATTTTATTCCACTTTGTTCTTGACAAAAATCAGTTTTTAGAGAAATTTAAACAGTTGATGCAACAGGGAAAAGAGAAAAAAAAGGATCAAAACAACTGGTTGGAATACCTTTCCAAGTTCAGTCCAAAATTTTAAAAGGGATTATCAAGACGCCAATAATATTTTATTCCACTTTGTTCTTGACAAAAATTAGTTTTTAGAGATTTTTGAACAGTTGATGCAACAGGGAAAAGAGAAAAAAAAGGATCAAAACAACTGGTTGGAATACCTTTCCAAGTTCAGTCCAAAATTGTAAAAGGGATTATCAAGACGCCAATAATATTTTATTCCACTTTGTTCTTGACAAAAATTAGTTTTTAGAGAAATTTCAACAGTTGATGCAACAGGGAAAAGAGAAAAAAAGGATCAAAACAACTGGTTGGAATACCTTTCCAAGTTCAGTCCAAAATTTTAAAAGGGGATTATCAAGACGCCAATAATATTTTATTCCACTTTGTTCTTGACAAAAATTAGTTTTTAGAGAAATTTAAACAGTTGATGCAACAGGGAAAAGAGAAAAAAAGGATCAAAACAACTGGTTGGAATACCTTTCCAAGTTCAGTCCAAAATTTTAAAAGGGATTATCAAGACGCCAATAATATTTTATTCCACTTTGTTCTTGACAAAAATTAGTTTTTAGAGAAATTTAAACAGTTGATGCAACAGGGAAAAGAGAAAAAAAGGATCAAAACAACTGGTTGGAATACCTTTCCAAGTTCAGTCCAAAATTTTAAAAGGGATTATCAAGACGCCAATAAGATTTTATTCCACTTTGTTCTTGACAAAAATTTATTTTAGAGAAATTTAAACAGTTGATGCAACAGGGAAAAGAGAAAAAAAGGATCAAAACAACTGTTTGGAATACCTTTCCAAGTTCAGTCCAAAATTTTAAAAGGGATTATCAAGACGCCAATAATATTTTATTCCACTTTGTTCTTGACAAAAATTAGTTTTTTGAGAAAAATTTAAACAGTTGATGCAACAGGGAAAAGAGAAAAAAAGGATCAAAACAACTGGTTGGAATACCTTTCCAAGTTCAGTCCAAAATTTTAAAAGGGATTATCAAGACGCCAATAATATTTTATTCCACTTTGTTCTTGACAAAAATTAGTTTTTAGAAAAATTTAAACAGTTGATGCAACAGGGAAAAGAGAAAAAAAAGGATCAAAACAACTGGTTGGAATACCTTTCCAAGTTCAGTCCAAAGTTTTAAAAGGGATTATCAAGACGCCAATAAGATTTTATTCCACTTTGTTCTTGACAAAAATTAGTTTTTAGAGATATTTGAACAGTTGATGCAACAGGGAAAAGAGAAAAAAAGGATCAAAACAACTGGTTGGAATACCTTTTCATGTTCAGTCCAAAATTTTAAAAGGGATTATCAAGACGCCAATAATATTTTATTCCTCTTTGTTCTTGACAAAAATTTGTTTTTAGAGAAATTTAAACAGTTGATGCAACAGGGAAAAGAGAAAAAAAGGATCAAAACAACTGGTTGGAATTCCTTTCCAAGTTCAGTCCAAAATTGTAAAAGGGATTATCAAGACGCCAATAATATTTTATTCCACTTTGTTCTTGACAAAAATTAGTTTCTAGAGAAATTTAAACAGTTGATGCAACAGGGAAAAGAGAAAAAAAGGATTAAAACAACTGGTTGGAATACCTTTCCAAGTTCAGTCCAAAGTTTTAAAAGGGATTATCAAGACGCCAATAATATTTTATTCCACTTTGTTCTTGACAAAAATTAGTTTTTAGCGATATTTGAACAGTTGATGCAACAGGGAAAAGAGAAAAAAAGGATCAAAACAACTGGTTGGAATACCTTTCCATGTTCAGTCCAAAATTTTAAAAGGGATTATCAATACGCCAATAATATTTTATTCCACTTTGTTCTTGACAAAAATTTGTTTTTAGAGAAATTTCAACAGTTGATACAACAGGGAAAAGAGAAAAAAAGGATCAAAACAACTGGTTGGAATACCTTTCCATGTTCAGTCCAAAATTTTAAAAGGGATTATCAAGACGCCAATAAGATTTTATTCCACTTTGTTTTTGACAAAAATTAGTTTTTAGAGAAATTTAAACAGTTGATGCAACAGGGAAAAGAGAAAAAAAGGATCAAAACAACTGGTTGGAATACCTTTCCAAGTTCAGTCCAAAATTTTAAAAGGGATTATCAAGACGCCAATAATATTTTATTCCACTTTGTTCTTGACAAAAATTTGTTTTTTAGAAAAATTTAAACAGTTGATGCAACAGGGAAAAGAGAAAAAAAGGATAAAAAACAACTGGTTGGAATACCTTTCCAATTTCAGTCCAAAATTTTAAAAGGGATTATCAAGACGCCAATAATATTTTATTCCACTTTGTTCTTGACAAAAATTAGTTTTTAGAGAAATTTCAACAGTTGATGCAACAGGGAAAAGAGAAAAAAAGGATCAAAACAACTGGTTGGAATACCTTTCCAAGTTCAGTCCAAAATTTTAAAAGGGATTATCAAGACGCCAATAATATTTTATTCCACTTTGTTCTTGACAAAAATTTGTTTTTAGAGAAATTTCAACAGTTGATGCAACAGGGAAAAGAGAAAAAAAGGATCAAAACAACTGGTTGGAATACTTTTCCAAGTTCAGTCCAAAATTTTAAAAGGGATTATCAAGACACCAATAATATTTTATTCCACTTTGTTCTTGACAAAAATTAGTTTTTAGAGAAATTTAATCAGTTGATGCAACAGGGAAAAGAGAAAAAAAAGGATCAAAACAACTGGTTGGAATACATTTCCATGTTCAGTCCAAAATTTTAAAAGGGATTATCAAGACGCCAATAATATTTTATTCCACTTTGTTCTTGACAAAAATTTGTTTTTTAGAGAAATTTAAACAGTTGATGCAACAGGGAAAAGAGAAAAAAAGGATGAACACAACTGGTTGGAATATATTTCCATGTTCAGTCCAAAATTTTAAAAGGGATTATCAAGACACCAATAATATTTTATTCCACTTTGTTCTTGACAAAAATTAGTTTTTAGAGAAATTTAAACAGTTGATGCAACAGGGAAAAGAGAAAAAAAGGATCAAAACAACTGGTTGGAATACCTTTCCATGTTCAGTCCAAAATTTTAAAAGGGATTATCAAGACGCCAATAATATTTCATTCCACTTTGTTTCTGACAAAAATTAGTTTTTAGAGAAATTTAAACAGTTGATGCAACAGGGAAAAGAGAAAAAAAGGATCAAAACAACTGGTTGGAATACCTTTCCAAGTTCAGTCCAAAATTTTAAAAGGGATTATCAAGACGCCAATAATATTTTATTCCACTTTGTTCTTGACAAAAATTTGTTTTTTAGAGAAATTTAAACAGTTGATGCAACAGGGAAAAGAGAAAAAAAGTATGAACACAACTGGTTGGAATATATTTCCATGTTCAGTCCAAAATTTTAAAAGGGATTATCAAGACACCAATAATATTTTATTCCACTTTGTTCTTGACAAAAATTAGTTTTTAGAGAAATTTAAACAGTTGATGCAACAGGGAAAAGAGAAAAAAAGGATCAAAACAACTGGTTGGAATACCTTTCCATGTTCAGTCCAAAATTTTAAAAGGGATTATCAAGACGCCAATAATATTTCATTCCACTTTGTTTTTGACAAAAATTAGTTTTTAGAGAAATTTAAACAGTTGATGCAACAGGGAAAAGAGAAAAAAAGGATCAAAACAACTGGTTGGAATACCTTTCAAAGTTCAGTCCAAAATTTTAAAAGGGATTATCAAGACGCCAATAATATTTTATTCCACTTTGTTCTTGACAAAAATTTGTTTTTTAGAGAAATTTAAACAGTTGATGCAACAGGGAGAAGAGAAAAAAAGGATGGACACAACTGGTTGGAATATATTTCCATGTTCAGTCCAAAATTTTAAAAGGGATTATCAAGACACCAATAATATTTTATTCCACTTTGTTCTTGACAAAAATTAGTTTTTAGAGAAATTTGAACAGTTGATGCAACAGGGAAAAGAGAAAAAAAGGATCAAAACAACTGGTTGGAATACCTTTCCAATTTCAGTCCAAAATTTTAAAAGGGATTATCAAGACGCCAATAATATTTTATTCCACTTTGTTCTTGACAAAAATTAGTTTTTAGATAAATTTGAACAGTTGATGCAACAGGGAAAAGAGAAAAAAAGGATCAAAACAACTGGTTGGAATACCTTTCCAAGTTCAGTCCAAAATTTTAAAAGGGATTATCAAGACGCCAATAATATTTTATTCCACTTTGTTCTTGACAAAAATTTGTTTTTAGAGAAATTTCAACAGTTGATGCAACAGGGAAAAGAGAAAAAAAGGATCAAAACAACTGGTTGGAATACATTTCCATGTTCAGTCAAAAATTTTAAAAGGGATTATCAAGACACCAATAATATTTTATTCCACTTTGTTCTTGACAAAAATTAGTTTCTAGAGAAATTTAATCAGTTGATGCAACAGGGAAAAGAGAAAAAAAAGGATCAAAACAACTGGTTGGAATACATTTCCATGTTCAGTCCAAAATTTTAAAAGGGATTATCAAAACACCAATAATATTTTATTCCACTTTGTTCTTGACAAAAATTAGTTTTTAGAGAAATTTGAACAGTTGATGCAACAGGGAAAAGAGAAAAAAGGATCAAAACAACTGGTTGGAATACCTTTCCAATTTCAGTCCAAAATTTTAAAAGGGATTATCAAGACACCAATAATATTTTATTCCATTTTGTTCTTGACAAAAATTTGTTTTTAAAGAAATTTGAACAGTTGATGCAACAGGGAAAAGAGAAAAAAAAGGATCAAAACAACTGGTTGGAATACCTTTCCAAGTTCAGTCCAAAATTTTAAAAGGGATTATCAAGACGCCAATAAGATTTTATTCCACTTTGTTCTTGACAAAAATTAGTTTTTTTAGAAAAATTTAAACAGTTGATGCAACAGGGAAAAGAGAAAAAAAGGATCAAAACCACTGGTTGGAATACCTTTTCAAGTTCAGTCCAAAATTTTAAAAGGGATTATCAAGACGCCAATAATATTTTTTTCCACTTTGTTCTTGATAAAAATTACTTTTTAGAGATATTTGAACAGTTGATGCAACAGGGAAAAGAGAAAAAAAGGATCAAAACAACTGGTTGGAATACCTTTCCAAGTTCAGTCCAAAATTTTAAAAGGGATTATCAAGACGCCAATAATATTTTATTCCACTTTGTTCTTGACAAAAATTTGTTTTTAGAGAAATTTAAACAGTTGATGCAACAGGGAAAAGAGAAAAAAAGGATCAAAACAACTGGTTGGAATACTTTTCCAAGTTCAGTCCAAAATTTTAAAAGGGATTATCAAGACACCAATAATATTTTATTCCACTTTGTTCTTGACAAAAATTAGTTTTTAGAGAAATTTAAACAGTTGATGCAACAGGGAAAGAGAAAAAAAGGATCAAAACAACTGGTTGGAATACCTTTCAAAGTTCAGTCCAAAATTTTGAAAGGGATTATCAAGATGCCAATAATATTTTATTCCACTTTGTTCTTGACAAAAATTTGTTTTAAGAGAAATTTAAACAGTTGATATAACAGGGAAAAGAGAAAAAAAGGTTCAAAACAACTGGTTGGAATACCTTTCCAAGTTCAGTCCAAAATTTTAAAAGGGATTATCAAGACGCCAATAATATTTTATTCCACTTTGTTCTTGACAAAAATTTGTTTTTAGAGAAATTTAAACAGTTGATGCAACAGAGAAAAGAGAAAAAAAAGGATCAAAACAACTGGTTGGAATACATTTCCAAGTTCAGTCCAAAATTTTAAAAGGGATTATCAAGACACCAATAATATTTTATTCCACTTTGTTCTTGACAAAGATTAGTTTTTAGAGAAATTTAAACAGTTGATGCAACAGGGAAAAGAGAAAAAAAAAGGATCAAAACAACTGGTTGGAATACCTTTCCAAATTCAGTCCAAAATTTTAAAAGGGATTATCAAGACGCCAATAATATTTTATTCCACTTTGTTCTTGACAAAAATCAGTTTTTAGAGAAATTTAATAGTTGATGCAACAGGGAAAAGAGAAAAAAAAGGATCAAAACAACAGGTTGGAATACCTTTCCAAGTTCAGTCCAAAATTTTAAAAGGGATTATCAAGACACCAATAATATTTTATTCCACTTTGTTCTTGACAAAGATTAGTTTTTAGAGAAATTTAAACAGTTGATGCAACAGGGAAAAGAGAAAAAAAGGATCAAAACAACTGGTTGGAATACCTTTCCAAGTTCAGTCCAAAATTTTAAAAGGGATTATCAAGACACCAATAATATTTTATTCCACTTTGTTCTAGACAAAAATTAGTTTTTCGAGAAATTTAAACAGTTGATGCAACAGGGAAAAGAGAAAAAAAAAGGATCAAAACAACTGGTTGGAATACCTTTCCATGTTCAGTCCAAAATTTTAAAAGGGATTATCAAGACACCAATAATATTTTATTCCATTTTGTTCTTGACAAAAATTAGTTTTTAGAGAAATTTGAACAGTTGATGCAACAGGGAAAAGAGAAAAAGAGGATCAAAACAACTGGTTGGAATACCTTTCCAATTTCAGTCCAAAATTTTAAAAGGGATTATCAAGACACCAATAATATTTTATTCCACTTTGTTCTTGACAAAAATTTGTTTTTAAAGAAATTTGAACAGTTGATGCAACAGGGAAAAGAGAAAAAAAAAGGATCAAAACAACTGGTTGGAATACCTTCCCAAGTTCAGTCCAAAATTTTAAAAGGGATTATCAAGACGCCAATAAGATTTTATTCCACTTTGTTCTTGACAAAAATTAGTTTTTTTATAAAAATTCAAACAGTTGATGCAACAGGGAAAAGAGAAAAAAAGGATCAAAACAACTGGTTGGAATACCTTTTCAAGTTCAGTCCAAAATTTTAAAAGGGATTATCAAGACGCCAATAATATTTTATTCCACTTTGTTCTTGACAAAAATTAGTTTTTAGAAAAATTTAAACAGTTGATGCAACAGGGAAAAGAGAAAAAAAGGATCAAAACAACCGGTTGGAATACCTTTCCAAGTTCAGTCCAAAGTTTTAAAAGGGATTATCAAGACGCCAATAATAT
Organism: Thysanoteuthis rhombus; assembly: GCA_963457665.1. Classification (NCBI taxonomy): domain Eukaryota; kingdom Metazoa; phylum Mollusca; class Cephalopoda; order Oegopsida; family Thysanoteuthidae; genus Thysanoteuthis; species Thysanoteuthis major. The sequence continues at coordinate 31,811,288 of OY735230.1, forward strand.
TTTATTCCACTTTGTTCTTGACAAAAATTAGTTTTTAAAGAAATTTGAACAGATGATGCAACAGGGAAAAGAGAAAAAAAGGATCAAAACAACTGGTTGGTATACCTTTCCAAGTTCAGTCCAAAATTTTAAAAGGGATTATCAAGACGCCAATAATATTTTATTCCTCTTTGTTCTTGACAAAAATTAGTTTTTACAGAAATTTGAATAGTTGATGCAACAGGGAAAAGAGAAAAAAAAGGATCAAAACAACTGGTTGGAATACCTTTCCAAGTTCAGTCCAAAATTTTAAAAGGGATTATCAAAACACCAATAATATTTTATTCCACTTTGTTCTTGACAAAAATTAGTTTTTAGAGAAATTTGAACAGTTGATGCAACAGGGAAAAGAGAAAAAAAGGATCAAAACAACTGGTTGGAATACCTTTCCAATTTCAGTCCAAAATTTTAAAAGGGATTATCAAGACACCAATAATATTTTATTCCACTTTGTTCTTGACAAAAATTTGTTTTTAAAGAAATTTGAACAGTTGATGCAACAGGGAAAAGAGAAAAAAAAGGATCAAAACAACTGGTTGGAATACCTTCCCAAGTTCAGTCCAAAATTTTAAAAGGGATTATCAAGACGCCAATAAGATTTTATTCCACTTTGTTCTTGACAAAAATTAGTTTTTTTAGAAAAATTCAAACAGTTGATGCAACAGGGAAAAGAGAAAAAAAGGATCAAAACAACTGGTTGGAATACCTTTTCAAGTTCAGTCCAAAATTTTAAAAGGGATTATCAAGACGCCAATAATATTTTATTCCACTTTGTTCTTGACAAAAATTAGTTTTTAGAAAAATTTAAACAGTTGATGCAACAGGGAAAAGAGAAAAAAAGGATCAAAACAACCGGTTGGAATACCTTTCCAAGTTCAGTCCAAAGTTTTAAAAGGGATTATCAAGACGCCAATAATATTTTATTCCACTTTGTTCTTGACAAAAATTAGTTTTTAAAGAAATTTGAACAGATGATGCAACAGGGAAAAGAGAAAAAAAGGATCAAAACAACTGGTTGGTATACCTTTCCAAGTTCAGTCCAAAATTTTAAAAGGGATTATCAAGACGCCAATAATATTTTATTCCTCTTTGTTCTTGACAAAAATTAGTTTTTACAGAAATTTGAATAGTTGATGCAACAGGGAAAAGAGAAAAAAAAGGATCAAAACAACTGGTTGGAATACCTTTCCAAGTTCAGTCCAAAATTTTAAAAGGGATTATCAAGACGCCAATAATATTTCATTCCACTTTGTTCTTGACAAAAATTAGTTTTTAGAGAAATTTAAACAGTTGATGCAACAGGGAAAAGAGAAAAAAAAGGATCAAAACAACTGGTTGGAATACCTTTCCAAGTTCAGTCCAAAATTTTAAAAGGGATTATCAAGGCGCCAATAATATTTTATTCCACTTTGTTCTTGACAAAAATTTTTTTTTAGAGAAATTTAAACAGTTGATGCAACAGGGAAAAGAGAAAAAATGGATCAAAACAACTGGTTTGAATACCTTTCCAAGTTCAGTCCAAAATTGTAAAAGGGATTATCAAGACGCCAATAATATTTTATTCCACTTTGTTCTTGACAAAAATTTGTTTTTAGAGAAATTTCAACAGTTGATGCAACAGGGAAAAGAGAAAAAAAGGATCAAAACAACTGGTTGGAATACCTTTCCAAGTTCAGTCAAAAATTTCAAAAGGGATTATCAAGACGCCAATAATATTTTATTCCACTTTGTTCTTGACAAAAATTTGTTTTTAGAGAAATTTCAACAGTTGATGCAACAGGGAAAAGAGAAAAAAAGGATCAAAACAACTGGTTGGAATACCTTTCCAAGTTCAGTCCAAAATTTTAAAAGGGATTATCAAGGCGCCAATAATATTTTATTCCACTTTGTTCTTGACAAAAATTTGTTTTTAGAGAAATTTGAACAGTTGATGCAACAGGGAAAAGAGAAAAAAAAGGATCAAAACAACTGGTTGGAATACCTCTCCATGTTCAGTCCAAAATTTTAAAAGGGATTATCAAGACGCCAATAATATTGTATTCCACTTTGTTCTTGACAAAAATTTGTTTTTAGAGAAATTTCAACAGTTGATGCAACAGGGAAAAGAGAAAAAAAGGATCAAAACAACTGGTTGGAATACCTTTCCTAGTTCAGTCCAAAATTTTAAAAGGGATTTTCAAGATGCCAATAATATTTTATTCCACTTTGTTCTTGACAAAAATTTGTTTTTAGAGAAATTTCAACAGTTGATGCAACAGGGAAAAGAGAAAAAAAGGATCAAAACAACTGGTTGGAATACCTTTCCAAGTTCAGTCCAAAATTTTAAAAGAGATTATCAATACGCCAATAATATTTTATTTCACTTTGTTCTTGACAAAAATTAGTTTTTACAGAAATTTGAACAGTTGATGCAACAGGGAAAAGAGAAAAAAAGGATCAAAACAACTGGTTGGAATACCTTTCCAAGTTCAGTCCAAAGTTTTAAAAGGGATTATCAAGACGCCAATAATATTTTATTCCACTTTGTACTTGACAAAAATTTGTTTTTAGAGAAATTTGAACAGTTGATGCAACAGGGAAAAGAGAAAAAAAGGATCAAAACAACTGGTTGGAATACCTTTCCAAGTTCGGTCCAAAATTTTAAAAGGGATTATCAAGACGCCAATAAGATTTTATTCCACTTTATTCTTGACAAAAATTTGTTTTTAGAGAAATTTAAACAGTTGATGCAACAGGGAAAAGAGAAAAAATGGATCAAAACAACTGGTTTGAATACCTTTCCAAGTTCAGTCCAAAATTGTAAAAGGGATTATCAAGACGCCAATAATATTTTATTCCACTTTGTTCTTGACAAAAATTTGTTTTTAGAGAAATTTCAACAGTTGATGCAACAGGGAAAAGAGAAAAAAAGGATCAAAACAACTGGTTGGAATACCTTTCCAAGTTCAGTCAAAAATTTCAAAAGGGATTATCAAGACGCCAATAATATTTTATTCCACTTTGTTCTTGACAAAAATTTGTTTTTAGAGAAATTTCAACAGTTGATGCAACAGGGAAAAGAGAAAAAAAGGATCAAAACAACTGGTTGGAATACCTTTCCAAGTTCAGTCCAAAATTTTAAAAGGGATTATCAAGGCGCCAATAATATTTTATTCCACTTTGTTCTTGACAAAAATTTGTTTTTAGAGAAATTTGAACAGTTGATGCAACAGGGAAAAGAGAAAAAAAAGGATCAAAACAACTGGTTGGAATACCTCTCCATGTTCAGTCCAAAATTTTAAAAGGGATTATCAAGACGCCAATAATATTGTATTCCACTTTGTTCTTGACAAAAATTTGTTTTTAGAGAAATTTCAACAGTTGATGCAACAGGGAAAAGAGAAAAAAAGGATCAAAACAACTGGTTGGAATACCTTTCCTAGTTCAGTCCAAAATTTTAAAAGGGATTTTCAAGATGCCAATAATATTTTATTCCACTTTGTTCTTGACAAAAATTTGTTTTTAGAGAAATTTCAACAGTTGATGCAACAGGGAAAAGAGAAAAAAAGGATCAAAACAACTGGTTGGAATACCTTTCCAAGTTCAGTCCAAAATTTTAAAAGAGATTATCAATACGCCAATAATATTTTATTTCACTTTGTTCTTGACAAAAATTAGTTTTTACAGAAATTTGAACAGTTGATGCAACAGGGAAAAGAGAAAAAAAGGATCAAAACAACTGGTTGGAATACCTTTCCAAGTTCAGTCCAAAGTTTTAAAAGGGATTATCAAGACGCCAATAATATTTTATTCCACTTTGTACTTGACAAAAATTTGTTTTTAGAGAAATTTGAACAGTTGATGCAACAGGGAAAAGAGAAAAAAAGGATCAAAACAACTGGTTGGAATACCTTTCCAAGTTCGGTCCAAAATTTTAAAAGGGATTATCAAGACGCCAATAAGATTTTATTCCACTTTATTCTTGACAAAAATTTGTTTTTAGAGAAATTTAAACAGTTGATGCAACAGGGAAAAGAGAAAAAAAGGATCAAAACAACTGGTTGGAATACCTTTCCAAGTTCAGTCCAAAATTTTAAAAGGGATTATCAAGACGCCAATAATATTTTATTCCACTTTGTTCTTGACAAAAATTTGTTTTTAGAGAAATTTAAACAGTTGATGCAACAGGGAAAAATAGAAAAAAAGGATCAAAACAACTGGTTGGAATACCTTTCCAATTTCAGTCCAAAATTTTAAAAGGGATTATCAAGACGCCAATAATATTTTATTCCACTTTGTTCTTGACAATAATCAGTTTTTAGAGAAATTTAAACAGTTGATGCAACAGGGAAAAGAGAAAAAAAAAGATCAAAACAACTGGTTGGAATACCTTTCCAAGTTCAGTCCAAAATTGTAAAAGGGATTATCCAGACGCCAATAATATTTTATTCCACTTTGTTCTTGACAAAAATTAGTTTTTAGAGAAATTTAAACAGTTGATTCAACAGGGAAAAGAGAAAAAAAGGATCAAAACAACTGGTTGGAATACCTTTCCTAGTTCAGTCCAAAATTTTAAAAGGGATTTTCAAGACGCCAATAATATTTTATTCCACTTTGTTCTTGACAAAAATTTGTTTTTAGAGAAATTTAAACAGTTGATGCAACAGGGAAAAGAGAAAAAAAGGATCAAAACAACTGGTTGGAATACCTTTCCAAGTTCAGTCCAAAATTTTAAAAGGGATTATCAAGACGCCAATAATATTTTATTCCACTTTGTTCTTGACAAAAATTTGTTTTTAGAGAAATTTAAACAGTTGATGCAACAGGGAAAAGAGAAAAAAAAAGATCAAAACAACTGGTTGGAATACCTTTCCAAGTTCAGTCCAAAATTGTAAAAGGGATTATCAAGACGCCAATAATATTTTATTCCACTTTGTTCTTGACAAAAATTAGTTTTTAGAGAAATTTAAACAGTTGATGCAACAGGGAAAAGAGAAAAAAAGGATCAAAACAACTGGTTGGAATACCTTTCCAAGTTCAGTCCACAATTTTAAAAGGGATTATCAAGACGCCAATAATATTTTATTCCACTTTGTTCTTGACAAAAATTAGTTTTTAAAGAAATTTGAACAGATGACGCAACAGGGAAAAGAGAAAAAAAGGATCAAAACAACTGGTTGGAATACCTTTCCAAGTTCAGTCCAAAATTTTAAAAGGGATTATCAAGACGCCAATAATATTTTATTCCACTTTGTTCTAGACAAAAATTAGTTTTTAAAGAAATTTGAACAGTTGATGCAACAGGGAAAAGAGAAAAAAAGGATCAAAACAACTGGTTGGAATACCTTTCCAAGTTCAGTCCAAAATTTTAAAAGGGATTATCAAGACGCCAATAATATTTTATTCCACTTTGTTCTTGACAAAAATTTGTTTTTAGAGAAATTTAAACAGTTGTTGCAACAGGGAAAAGAGAAAAAAAAAGATCAAAACAACTGGTTGGAATACCTTTCCAAGTTCAGTCCAAAATTGTAAAAGGGATTATCAAGACGCCAATAATATTTTATTCCACTTTGTTCTTGACAAAAATTAGTTTTTAGAGAAATTTAAACAGTTGATGCAACAGGGAAAAGAGAAAAAAAGGATCAAAACAACTGGTTGGAATACCTTTCCAAGTTCAGTCCACAATTTTAAAAGGGATTATCAAGACGCCAATAATATTTTATTCCACTTTGTTCTTGACAAAAATTAGTTTTTAAAGAAATTTGAACAGATGACGCAACAGGGAAAAGAGAAAAAAAGGATCAAAACAACTGGTTGGAATACCTTTCCAAGTTCAGTCAAAAATTTTAAAAGGGATTATCAAGACGCCAATAATATTTTATTCCACTTTGTTCTAGACAAAAATTAGTTTTTAAAGAAATTTGAACAGATGAAGCAACAGGGAAAAGAGAAAAAAAGGATCAAAACAACTGGTTGGAATACCTTTCCAAGTTCAGTCCAAAATTTTAAAAGGGATTATCAAGACGCCAATAATATTTTATTCCACTTTGTTCTTGACAAAAATTTGTTTTTAAAGAAATTTAAACAGATGAAGCAACAGGGAAAAGAGAAAAAAAGGATCAAAACATCTGGTTGGAATACCTTTCCAAGTTCAGTCCAAAATTTTAAAAGGGATTATCAAGACGCCAATAATATTTTATTCCACTTTGTTCTTGACAAAAATTAGTTTTTAGATAAATTGTAACAGTTGATGCAACAGGGAAAAGAGAAAAAAAGGATCAAAACAACTGGTTGGAATACCTTTCCAAGTTCAGTCCAAAATTTTAAAAGGGATTATCAAGACGCCAATAATATTTTATTCCACTTTGTTCTTGACAAAAATTAGTTTTTAGAGAAATTTAAACAGTTGATGCAACAGGGAAAAGAGAAAAAAAGGATCAAAACAACTGGTTGGAATACCTTTCCAAGTTCAGTCCAAAATTTTAAAAGGGATTATCAAGACGCCAATAATATTTTATTCCACTTTGTTCTTGACAAAAATTTGTTTTTAGAGAAATTTCAACAGTTGATGCAACAGGGAAAAGAGAAAAAAAAAGGATCAAAACAACTGGTTGGAATACCTTTCCAAGTTCAGTCCAAAATTTTAAAAGGGATTATCAAGACGCCAATAATATTTTATTCCACTTTGTTCTTGACAAAAATTTGTTTTTAGAGAAATTTAAACAGTTGTTGCAACAGGGAAAAGAGAAAAAAAAAGATCAAAACAACTGGTTGGAATACCTTTCCAAGTTCAGTCCAAAATTGTAAAAGGGATTATCAAGACGCCAATAATATTTTATTCCACTTTGTTCTTGACAAAAATTAGTTTTTAGAGAAATTTAAACAGTTGATGCAACAGGGAAAAGAGAAAAAAAGGATCAAAACAACTGGTTGGAATACCTTTCCAAGTTCAGTCCACAATTTTAAAAGGGATTATCAAGACGCCAATAATATTTTATTCCACTTTGTTCTTGACAAAAATTAGTTTTTAAAGAAATTTGAACAGATGACGCAACAGGGAAAAGAGAAAAAAAGGATCAAAACAACTGGTTGGAATACCTTTCCAAGTTCAGTCAAAAATTTTAAAAGGGATTATCAAGACGCCAATAATATTTTATTCCACTTTGTTCTAGACAAAAATTAGTTTTTAAAGAAATTTGAACAGATGAAGCAACAGGGAAAAGAGAAAAAAAGGATCAAAACAACTGGTTGGAATACCTTTCCAAGTTCAGTCCAAAATTTTAAAAGGGATTATCAAGACGCCAATAATATTTTATTCCACTTTGTTCTTGACAAAAATTTGTTTTTAAAGAAATTTAAACAGATGAAGCAACAGGGAAAAGAGAAAAAAAGGATCAAAACATCTGGTTGGAATACCTTTCCAAGTTCAGTCCAAAATTTTAAAAGGGATTATCAAGACGCCAATAATATTTTATTCCACTTTGTTCTTGACAAAAATTTGTTTTTAGAGAAATTTAAACAGTTGATGCAACAGGGAAAAGAGAAAAAAAAGGATCAAAACAACTGTTTGGAATACCTTTCAATGTTCAGTCCAAAATTTTAAAAGGGATCATCAAGACGCCAATAATATTTTATTCCACTTTGTTCTTGACAAAAATTAGTTTTTACAGAAATTTAAACAGTTGATGCAACAGGGACAAGAGAAAAAAAGCATCAAAACAACTGGTTGGAATACCTTTCCAAGTTCAGTCCAAAATTTTGAAAGGGATTATCAAGACGCCAATAATATTTTATTCCACTTTGTTCTTGACAAAAATTTGTTTTTAGAGAAATTTGAACAGTTGATGCAACAGGGAAAAGAGAAAAAAAGGATCAAAACAACTGGTTGGAATACCTTTCCATGTTCAGTCCAAAATTTTAAAAGGGATTATCAAGGCGCCAATAATATTTTATTCCACTTTGTTCTTGACAAAAATTATTTTTTAGAGAAATTTGAAGAGTTGATGCAACAGGGAAAAGAGAAAAAAAAGGATCAAAACAACTGGTTGGAATACCTTTCCATGTTCAGTCCAAAATTTTAAAAGGGATTATCAAGACGCCAATAATATTTTATTCCACTTTGTTCTTGACAAAAATTTGTTTTTAGAGAAATTTCAACAGTTGATGCAACAGGGAAAAGAGAAAAAAAGGATCAAAACAACTGGTTGGAATACCTTCTCATGTTCAGTCCAAAATTTTAAAAGGGATTATAAAGATGCCAATAATATTTTATTTCACTTTGTTCTTGACAAAAATTTGTTTTTAGAGAAATTTCAACAGTTGATGCAACAGGGAAAAGAGAAAAAAAGGATCAAAACAACTGGTTGGAATACCTTTCCAAGTTCAGTCCAGAATTTTAAAAGGGATTATCAAGACGCCAATAATATTTTATTCCACTTTGTTCTTGACAAAAATTAGTTTTTAGAGAAATTTAAACAGTTGATGCAACAGGGAAAAGAGAAAAAAAGGATCAAAACAACTGGTTGGAATACCTTTCCAAGTTCAGTCCAAAATTTTAAAAGGGATTATCAAGACGCCAATAATATTTTATTCCACTTTGTTCTTGTCAAAAATTAGTTTTTAGAGAAATTTAAACAGTTGATGCAACAGGGAAAAGAGAAAAAAAGGATCAAAACAACTGGTTGGAATACCTTTCCAAGTTCAGTCCAAAATTTTAAAAGGGATTATCAAGACACCAATAATATTTTATTCCACTTTGTTCTTGACAAAAATTTGTTTTTAGAGAAATTTAAACAGTTGATGCAACAGGGAAAAGAGAAAAAAAGGATCAAAACAACTGGTTGGAATACCTTTCCAAGTTCAGTCCAAAATTTTAAAAGGGATTATCAAGACGCCAATAATATTTTATTCCACTTTGTTCTTGACAAAAATTTGTTTTTAGAGAAATTTAAACAGTTGATGCAACAGGGAAAAGAGAAAAAAAGGATCAAAACAACTGGTTGGAATACCTTTCCATGTTCAGTCCAAAATTTTAAAAGGGATTATCAAGACGCCAATAATATTTTATTCCACTTTGTTCTAGACAAAAATTAGTTTTTAGAGAAATTTCAACAGTTGATGCAAAAGGGAAAAGAGAAAAAAAGGATCAAAACAACTGGTTGGAATACCTTTCCATGTTCAGTCCAAAATTTTAAAAGGGATTATCAAGACTCCAATAATATTTTATTCCACTTTGTTCTTGACAAAAATTAGTTTTTAGATAAATTTGAACAGTTGATGCAACAGGGAAAAGAGAAAAAAAGGATCAAAACAACTGGTTGGAATACCTTTCCAAGTTCAGTCCAAAATTTTAAAAGGGATTATCAAGACGCCAATAATATTTTATTCCACTTTGTTCTTGACAAAAATTAGTTTTTAGATAAATTGTAACAGTTGATGCAACAGGGAAAAGAGAAAAAAAGGATCAAAACAACTGGTTGGAATACCTTTCCAAGTTCAGTCCAAAATTTTAAAAGGGATTATCAAGACGCCAATAATATTTTATTCCACTTTGTTCTTGACAAAAATTAGTTTTTAGAGAAATTTAAACAGTTGATGCAACAGGGAAAAGAGAAAAAAAGGATCAAAACAACTGGTTGGAATACCTTTCCAAGTTCAGTCCAAAATTTTAAAAGGGATTATCAAGACGCCAATAATATTTTATTCCACTTTGTTCTTGACAAAAATTTGTTTTTAGAGAAATTTCAACAGTTGATGCAACAGGGAAAAGAGAAAAAAAAAGGATCAAAACAACTGGTTGGAATACCTTTCCAAGTTCAGTCCAAAATTTTAAAAGGGATTATCAAGACGCCAATAATATTTTATTCCACTTTGTTCTTGACAAAAATTTGTTTTTAGAGAAATTTAAACAGTTGATGCAACAGGGAAAAGAGGAAAAAAGGATCAAAACAACTGGTTGGAATACCTTTCCATGTTCAGTCCAAAATTTTGAACGGGATTATCTGCTTTATATGTTCCGACTGAACACTTACATTGCTATTAATATTTTTTAATGTAATTTTAGTCAAATAAGAACAATAATAAACCTAAAATGCACATCTATCTGATTACTCCAAATATTGTCGAATAAGAATAAAACGCAAACCGTGTTGATAAACTCTTACAAATTGCACAGATGATCTAAATCTGTTTTTAAAAGTTTATTGTGTATTCCTCTCTACTATTTAAGAAGCTGTCACATGGAGCATTGATCTTTCTTCCCTACCGAAAATTACCATTTTGTGTCCCAGTTGCAACAGAATATGAAGAAATGCCGATTTCTAAAGAGGGAAAACATTATATATAGGAAACGACAATCAGTTTTGAATCTAACGTTAGTTTTAAGAAATATATAAAGCAAAAGTGTCATCAGATATTTTGATCTACCCTCTTCTCCAAATACGTACTATAAACCCTCACTATAACGAATATTGGGGTTAACGAACTCACTGATCATAACGAAATTTTTCTTATTAACCAAATGAAGTTTGATAAATACAATGGACATTTGGACCATCGAACCTTGCATTATACATGTTTTGATATCTAAGTTTTGCAGTTTTTGAATCATGATCAAAGCGTTGCATCTGTTCGCTGACCTAACTTTGGCTTGGCACCGGTGCAATACCGTGTCCAATGAAGATTTACTAAGTGCAAGAGGTATAAATTACACATCCCTGTCTTGGGGGAGCAGTAGGCCCAAGGGCGTAACTGCCCCATTCCACTGAAAGGGATTGGTTCAGCTAACCCTGGAATCCCACTTTGAGAACCACCTTGCATCACATCTAGCTGTTTTGAGGAAGCAAGTAAACATGCAGATCAAAGAGTAGTATCTGTACTCCAACGAAACATAACATTAACCTCCAATTTTCAATTTTAAACACTTTTATGGTTATATTTCAATTGTTTTCTTCTTAAATTTCAATTTGATTTAAATACTTTTTCAATTGACAAAAACAAAGGTTGTTATGAATTTCATTTATTGTCGTCACCCAAAACCATGTGACCTGGCCTTCCTGTAATTAATTTTTAAGTTTTCTTCACTCAGGTGAGGAAAAAAAAAGCACCCACTTAGTCAATCTACTTATCATAATTCTTCATTACTTTTTTGGACTCGTTTAAATTTTATCACGTTTTTTCTCAGAATAAATCATACTGGTACTTGTGATTGAATTATTGCATCAAATTTTTTCAAAAAAAACATTCAACGCTTAAAACTTAACTATATAATTTCATTTTTGGAAAATAAATTGATGGGGTAAACAATTAAAATAAAGCAATGATAACTTTCGAAATTGAAAAAAAAATTAAACTGTAAAAATCTGGACCACGAAACTAGGATGATGCCCTGAAACAAAACTTCAAAGAAATATACTAAACTTTTGCAATCGGTTTAAATGAATGCTAAATAATGCAAGAAGCTGAAATTAATAAACCAAACCCAAACATTGAACATAACCACAGGAGATGATCCAGTTTACCCACTGAGATGCTTTATGTTGATGATTCAGATTTCCCAACAGAAGATGAAACAGTACAAAGATATTATAAGAAATAACTGAAAAATTCCATTTTGAAGGTAAACTATTTCAAGCAACCAAAGCTTGCACATACCATCATTCCAAAGAGTTGTAAATTTCATTTGGTAATTAGCAAACATAAAGCTTTTATCTTTATTTTGACCCTCACCAAATTACAGTATGTGCTCCATTGAATCAATGTTTCATTTTTGTACTCATAAAAGTGAATGAAACATTACCAATACAAGATTATATGATTCGGCTAAATTGGATAATGATTCAAGATAATTTCTAATGGAAATGGGTGCATTAAAAGCAATAATTGTCCCTGATTGGCTTACAAGATATCTGAATAGAAATATTTTCTGTTCCTATGTCGTCTTGATTTGGCAATGAATTGGATAATGATTCAAGACAATCAGCAGATAGTGATGATAGCAGTGAAAACAATGATTGTCATAGACAAGCTGACTATATATCTGAAAGAGAATTTCTATTCCTGGATTTTCTCACTCTGCCAGCAGATAGGGTGAGCTACTTAAAGCAACCAAAGCTTACACAAACCACCATTTCAAAGAATTGCATTAGGTTATTTCATAAAGTTATAACATAAAGCATTTTTTCCTTATTTTTCTTCTTCTCAAATTACCAATTGTGCTCCATGAATCCTTAAACTAATGTTCATTGATGTTTAGTGATATTTGCAATAAGTAGATGATTTATTTTTGAATACTTTTTAACGTATTATTCAAACTTTTATTATCAATGAATCTCTGAAATGACGTCACTATCTGGTCGTTATTCTATCGAGACCTTAGTAACGCGATTGACAACGTGTTTTGACCAAAACATTGGGTGCCATATTCCTAAAAGCTTCTTGAAGGAATCGACGTATTTCCGAATTGCTAAAAAAACTTGTTTATCTGTTACGAAAACTTTTTGAATATATTTTTGATTTCATTATAATGTAAGTAATTTCTGGTGGATTATTTTAATTATCAATTTAGATTTTTCTGGGAAAATATTTTTTCATAAAAGTTTATATTGTTTTCACTATGCTTTGCGTTATTTATAAAGGTAATGCCTTTATTTTATGTGTGCTTCATTGGGCTCTGACTCTTTTGACATTTTATTTTTTGTGGTAATTGTTAGGAAGAGGTTCATCAAAACGTTATATTGATGTTTTGTAAGGGAGATGACATTTGAGTAGACACAATCAGCTGCTGCTGTTGAACTATTACAGAGAAATGAAAACAGAAAACTGTGAACATTTGGAACTGTAATGTATTAAATTTTACTACAAACGATATGATTTGAGATTAGTGTTTAGTGTTAGGGTTAATATTCAGGTTTAGTATTAGGTTCCATGTTGCCCTGAAAAATAATTATTTTTTGCTATCTTCGCATCAGGCCCCGCCATCTTGTTTTTAACCATTTTAAAATGACTAAAATGTTGTTTTTTTTCAAATTGGCAATTGGATAGATTTAATATCCATGTAACTCGATTACACCAATAATAATTGGTAATTCAGAAAAACTAACCCCAAACCTTCCAACTGACCATATCACAAGATATACCAACTACCAACTGATTATCATTTCTCTGTGTTCGTCTATTTTCATTCTTTATCAATTTAAGGTGTTTTCACCAATCTTTTCTGAAAAGCCAATCTTAATAACAAAGGAAAAAAATGTTCCAATTAAATAATTAATAACGCTGTCAAAACTCATTTTAAACTAATTTCACCATCATGTCTGTCAAACGAAATTGCTCATGGCTAACGATGAAATCTTTGCTCCCTCTAATAAAAAGTGTTTAGATCTATATGTGAAGTAAAAAAACATAATCAGGCTCGTCCAGGATTTGAACCCGGGACCTCTCGCACCCTAAGCGAGAATCATACACCTAGACCAACGAGCCATGCACAATTCCTAGTATTCTCATTTGAAATTCAACCTAACCCTGATTAAACTCAGATTAAACTAATTTCACCATAGCATGTCACTTCTGTCTACAGAAGCCACGTAAAAAAAAGATGTGGGTCTATCGTGAAGATAAGGATGAAAACATGACATCACTTCCGCCTGGATGAGCTCTCAAAATGGATAATATATATAACGTCACTTCCCTCAACATTGGCTAAGTCCAAAAAGAGTGACGTCATATCTGCCCTCATCAGCTACGTCTCAAAATGATAGGCTTAATATAAAAATGCATTTGATATTGACTCGAAGCCGAATCGACAGGATCTCGGCCAAAATCTTTCCCAGTGTTCAGCAATGTTACTAGCCTCTTATTATCCATGTCCCTCTTTATATATTTGTCCTGCCTTTTTAACAACGCGATCAACCCCTTGGTCACCCAACCAGGGATTGATCCCTGGTTGACCCAATGCTTGAGCAACACTCTCAAGAGGGTTGCAAACACATAGGACATCATCGAGTATAATCCAAACCGTCTGTCTCCGGTGACTTCTTGTAGCCTACCGGCTTCAGTGCAGCATGGACTTTATTCCTATGAACCTGTCTCCCATAGCTAACTGCTTCAGCTGACGCAAATTGGGGAAATTCCACTAAATAGCTGCCCACACGGGCCAGGATCTTTGATGAAGCGATCTCAGAGATGCAGCCAGGACCCCTTGCACATGTCACCCATTAAGCAGAAGATGCGCTGGTCCAGGGTCTAATGCAATAATTATATCGATGAAGCAATTGATGCATTTCTTTCTCACGCATATTTTTGTCAAGTTTCATAACTACGTTGGATATCCTTTCTAAGCTACTCCTAACTACTCGTCCTTGGTAGTTTTCTTAAGCCCATTGCTACAGGTCCCTCCAAACTATTTCTATGCCATTACCGGGGTTAAGATTATCTTCTACCACCACTTTTGTCTCAGCCTTATTAAGGGCAAGTCGTTGGCTGTATTCGATAGTGAACATTCCAATCTCTGTTTCAAGTTAGACCACCACAATGCACGTGAACAACTGACTTGTTCCCGTTGAATTAAACCCTTTCCTCTGCAGCCAGTGCCTAGTTCAGTTGTAACCCAACCGTCTATGGAAACGTTCATTTTAGAGCCCTATAAGAGGAGAGATAAAGTTTAATTGTAACCGATGATTCATAAGTTTCAAACTCTCATGCTCTTACTGAACCAACTTAACATCCGTGACCGTCTCTCGGGCGATAGCCAAAATGTCACACATCTTGTGGTTATTGCTTGTAAACCAGATGAAGAAGGGAGCTTTAAAGGAGTTAGTAGGCTCTTCTATGTTCAGTTTGTCAATTTGTGTTTGCTTTAAGAGGGTTTAAGGGACAACACCTGCTGACTCAGATAGTCCCTCTTGAGAATTTACCTGTCAACCCGGTAATTTCCAATCTCCTGGGAGTACAGTTGTTTTTTCTTGAAGGGACTGACATATTTGCAGATTTTTTGTGAAGGAACTGACTGATTTGCATATCATTACAAACTTGTCTATCTTTTCCAGAAACTTTTAAATAAATTTTTTGATTTCATCTGAAATTACGTAATTTTTGTGGAGTTATTTCAATTATCGATTTTGATTTTTGTTGGAATTTTTTCCTGTTTATTTATTACGTTTCTTAGTATACTTTTGATTATTTGTAAAAACAATGTCTTTTTTTGGTATATGTGCCTTGTGGGGTTGTAACTTTTCAAGCAAGGTAATTTGGGCAGTAATTATTTTCAATAAGTTCATTGAAACGTTAAGGGATAACCATTGAGAAAATACGATTAGCTGCTGCTACTGTCGAACAATTTTCCGAAAAATGGGAACAGAAGTTAGTGAGAATTCGAAACAGTATTTTCTTGAATTTAATCATAGAAGACATTATTTAGTGTTATTTTTATTTGTAGGTTTAGTATAAAGGGTAATTGTCAGCATTGCCTGTAAAGTAAACAGTATTTTTCAATCGAGAGTAAAGTTAAATGATATGAAATGAACAGTTTCATTCAAAATAATTTGTGTTGTTTTCTTTTTAGCTGAATTTGCTTTGTGAATCCTAAACTAATTTTCAGTGATCATGAAGGGTATCTATAACAAGTAAAAAATAGTTGAATTAGTATTAATATTTTTGCATATTGATGAATCTCTCAAATGACGTCATTAGGTGTCATTATTCTATCAAGCCCTTGGTAACGCAGTTAATCACGTGTTTCGATCAAAACATTCGATGCCATATTCCTGACAATGTCTTGAAAGAATTACCGTTTTTGTAAATTGCTACAATCTTGTCTGCCTTTTAAGATAACTTTTTTGTATACATTGTTTGATTTCATTGAAAAAAAAAGAGATTTTTGTATTGTTATTTTTATCATCAAATTTGATTTTACTGGAAAAATATTTTCTTAAATTTAAGCGTTTCTCATTTAATAACAATTTGGGTTGATGCACAATTTCTGATTATTATTTTATCACTACTTATACTCCATCTAATTATTATTGCTTTTTAGATAAATCACTTTCAATATTAATATTCTGTGATTAATT
This sequence comes from Thysanoteuthis rhombus, assembly GCA_963457665.1. NCBI lineage: Eukaryota > Metazoa > Mollusca > Cephalopoda > Oegopsida > Thysanoteuthidae > Thysanoteuthis > Thysanoteuthis major. Next base: position 31,827,373 of record OY735230.1, read on the forward strand.
CATCTCTCTTATGAGTTTCTTAATAGATGTGAAATTTTCATTCATCATCATCATCAGTCTTTTAGCGTCCGTCCCAGGATTTGCCACACTCCTCTATCATGGGCGTCACGGAGCCAGTACTTCCTGAACTTGTCTAGCTCGTCTCTCCATCTAACATTTTGCCGGCCTCGGTTGCGCATGTGGTCTCGGGGAATCCATGTTTTGAGTTGTGATGTCTATCGATTGTCTGCAATTCTTGCAACATGGCCAGCCAACCGCCATTTGAGAATTTTAATGGATTCTATGATGTCCCTAAGTCTTGTCTTTTCTCGAATGTACTGTGCTGTTCTGTGGTCTCTCCATGTGAGGCCCAGCATTATTCTTTCATATGCACGTTGTATGGTTCTCAATTTACGGGTCCGTTTCTTGGTTAAGTTCCATGTTTCAGCTCCATAAGTGACTCTTGGGAGGATGCATTGGTTATACACCCTTCTCTTTAGGATTAATGGGATCTAAATATTTTTGAAGTTTGAGCTAGCTCTGCCAAAGGCTTGCCATTCTAGTGTAATTCTTTGCTTGATTTCTTCTTCTTTTGAGGGTCTCATGGAGATTCGTTGTCCTAGGTAGATGTAGTCGTCTACTTTCTCGAGTTCTGTGTCCTCGATTTTGATCTTGAAGCTAAAAGAATCACAAGAGCCTTTCATTATGTTCCAAGATTACAAACTACAAATCCACCAGCTTCCTGGTTTTTAATGACTAAACAAAGATTGACAGTCGGTCAGTTTTCTCTACAAGTCTTTCCTTTCGGGGACAGGAGTACTTTAAGAATGGAAGGAAACCACGGATAATTCTAAACAGAGAAGAGTTGTGTAAAAACTTTATTCACTTCAAACGGCCATTTCCTCTTCATAATTCTTAGCTCAGTTGGAGTAATCTGAAATAAATCTCAGTTTTCATACTTTGGGTCAGCCTTTTGTCCTAATGTGGTCAAAGAGGGAGGGGGTAGACTTTGACAATAATATCGATAGAAACTACAAGTGTTCTAATATTTTGAGGATGCGTCAGCCTACATATACCGTTTTATAGATTGGCCTTTGATAAACTATTATTTTAAGTTGCCTATTGATTCCAATACAGTCATTGTAATTCTTCCATTATGCGTATATAAGTCGGTCACACCGTCCTTAACAACATCAATTTGTAAGAAAAAAGGCCAAAAAACAAAAATCAAATTGGAATCCATACATGATTTTTTTCCTTCCAAACATGAAATTATAGTAATTTGTTTGACAAAACCTTGAGAATTGAATCATAGCATGTTTTCTATCTACTGTAATTAGAAGGACAATGAATTCTACGACCTTGTAATATTCAAGATTTTCTTGTGTAGAAAATATCACAAATGAGGGATACACGGGGTTAAATAGGAGATATTTTGAGATGCACTGGAATGTCCTAAACTGAGCAAGAAGTCAAGGTATACTTCTAGCTTTTTATCTTCTGTATTCTTAAAGTTTCCTTTGAAAAAGATTGTTTAATGAGGGACACTCACGTCTGAATCAAAGACATTTCGATATGCAGTTTAATGCTTTACCACTGAGCTTTACTCCTACGGCAATGGAATCGTCAAGCTTGTTTTCCTCAAGATTCCAACAAACTCTGTTCAGGAAAATATGTCGGATGAGTGACATTCGGGGATGAACACATTTCGATAAGATGACGATTGTTCGACCTCTGAGTTATATGTCAGCAACCATAGCCTTTTCCAGCTTATTTTTCTCAAGATTGTGACAGCTTCTGATTGAAATAATAGTAGGAATTAGGGATCCTTCGAGTTGAACCGAATGCTTTCAATATTCAGTCGCATGCTCTACCATTGAGCTATAACCCAATAAAAAAAATAGATTCTCCCAGCTTGTTTTCATCTGGATTTTTAAAGTTCTGTTAAAGGAAATTGTAGATATGAGGGACCCTCAAAGTTGAACTGAATACTTTTTGATACGCCATCGGATACTGTACCACCATCCTATATCCCGATGACAATAGTTTTCTCCAATTTGTTCTCTGGACGAATTCTACAGTTTCTCCTTAAGGAAATAAGAGAAATAAGGGACTTTTGATGTTGAAACGGAATAACTCTAAATATGCACTCAAACGTTTTACCATCTGGGTTTATTCTAAGGACAATATTCACTTCCAGCTTGTTTTCTACAGGATTTCTACAGTGTCTGATAAATCAAATTAGAGAAATGTATAACACCGTGTTTCGGAGCGAATAACTTTTGATAGGCAGTCGAATGTTCTACAATCGAGTTATATCCCAACGACAATACTGTCTTCCATCTTGTTGTTTGTGGGATTTTCACAAATTTGTTTGGCCTGCAAATTATTATTCTAATTCAAGAAAAAACACGCAACAATTAAAATTCAACCATTTAGTTTTGTTTTTTTTTAATTTAAGAAAATAATCAAATTCAAGTAAAATTGATGAGGAATTAAATGAAAATATTGAGCTCCCTAATTAAACAGCTCAAGTTGACAAACCAAACCCCAAAATCGAACATAACTACAAGAGAGGATCCAGTTTACTCACTGAGATGCTCCATTCTGATTCCCCATCAAAAGATAATCACTTGGATAAAACAGTACAAGGATATCATAACAAATAAATGAAAAACTCCATTCTGGAGTAAACGATGACAAATGGGAGAAAACGATTATCAAAGTAGGGAAATCGAAAGATGAAGAAGCTGAATGGAGGAATCTAAAGAACTGGACATTATGAAGGCATGAAATCGAGAATAAAGCAATCAATTTTAGTAATAAAATCAACTGAAATAAATTAGTGGAAGAAAAATGTCTATATTGGGAAAGTGAAAAGTTATAAAACAATAGCCAAGCCTGTATTAACTTACAATATATCAACATGAAGACTGACAGAAGATTGGTTTAATAAAATTGACAGAACCCATTGTAAACAATTGAGAATGATTTAGAATGACAAGAACAAGAAAAACAAAGAATTATACGGGGATAGAAACAAAAGAAAAGAAATTAAACAAAGATATAAACATTTCAAGGTGGCGAGCTTTTAGACATTTTATTCAACGACCATACAGACAACAGTTCGAACAAGCTATGAGATAATATTTTGAACAATGAATTTTAAAAGATCTCCGAGAAAAATACAAACCACCCTGCCTGTTGTAAAGAATGATGGCATAAGGAAATTTAAGCATCTTCACCAAGTATTAGTATCAATATTCGAAGAAATGAATGATTATAATAATCTGAAAGATAATGTTACTGGTCAAAAGATATAGAAAGACTTTCATCTCTAATTTGTGATATAGTAGAAGGTGAATTATAATTTCTAACCGATACTGCATATAACAAATAAAATAACAAAAATGGATCAACCTTTCATTTTCAAACTCTTAAAAATTGAATGAAATTTTGCCAATAAAAGAATATAAGATGCACCTACATTGGATAAGGATTCAAGACAATTTTTAGGAATGAATAATTGTAGTAAAAGTAATGATTGTCCAGAACTGACAAAACACCTGAATAGAAATTCCTTTGTTCCTGTGTCTTCTTAATTTGGAAGTGAATTTGATAATCATTAAAAAAACTCAGCAGATAGTGATGATAGCAGGAAAAACATTGTAGTCCTGGACATTCTGACAAGATATCTGAAAGAGAATTTCTGTTCCCATGTTGTTTTTTTGTTTTTTTTTTACAGTGCCAGCGAACAGGTTAGACTATTTCAAGCAACCAAAGCTTGCACACACCATCATTCCGAAGAATTGTAAATTTCATTCGGTTATCAGCGAACAAAAAGCTTTTTTTCCTTATTTTTCTTCTTGCCAAATTACAGATTGTGCTCCATGAATCCTAAAATTAATGTTCATTGATGTTTAGTGATATTTGCAATACGTAGATAGTCTATTTGCTAATAAATTCTAACGTATTATTCAAACTTTTATTATCAATGAATCTCTGAAATGACGTCACTATCTGGTCGTTATTCTATCGAGACCTTAGTAACGCGATTGACAACGTGTTTTGACCAAAACATTGGGTGCCATATTCCTAAAAGCTTCTTGAAGGAATTGACGTTTTTGCAAATTGCTAAAAAAACTTGTTTATCTGTTACGAAAACTTTTTGAAAACATTTTTGATTTCATAATAATGTAAGTAATTTCTGATGGATTATTTTAATCATCAATTTAGATTTTCCAGGGAAAATATTCTTTCAAATGAGCTTATATTTTTTTCAGTATGCTTTGCGTTATTTGTAAAGTCAATGCCTTTATTTCATGTGTGCCTCATTGGGCTGTGACTTTTTTAACATTTTATTTTTTTTATGGCAATTCTTTGGAAGAGCTTCATCAAAACGATGTGTTGGTGTTTCACAAGGGAGATAGCATTTGAATACACATAATTAGCTGCTGCTGTCGAACTATTACAGAGAAATGAAAACAGATAACTGTGAACATTTGAAACTGTATTCTATTAAATTCTACTACAAAGGATATTATTTAAGATTAATGTTCAGTGTTAGGGTTAATATTCAGGTTTAGTATTAGGTTCCATGTTGCACTGAAAAATAAATATTTTTAGCTATCTTTTCATCAGGTCCACCATCTTGTATTTAACCATTTTAAAATGACTAAAATGTTGTTTTTTTTCAATTGGCAATTGGATAGATTTAATATCCATGTAACTCGATTACACCAATAATAATTGGTAATTCAGAAAAACTAACCCAAACTTATCAACTGATCATAACACAAGATATACTAACCCATTCTCATCCTGAACCTACCAACTGATAATAACCTCAGCTCCATTCCTCAAATCTTGAACCTACCAACTAATACTAAACTGGTTTACTATCCACAGCTTCATTCTCCAAATCTATCTACCAACTTCAACCACAAATCTAGCTCTTAACCCGTACCCTGAACCTAATCACGAACTCCAAACATACCTACTAACTGTAGCAGTAAAACTATTTACTGACTTTCACTCCATACCAACTTGTCTCTAGAGTAAACATTTTTTATTGATCAAGAGAAACGTTAATTGATCGACGGTCAGAAAGTAGCTGCTTCCAGTCAATCAAAATGATTGAAATATCAGTTCGTCGAAATGTTTGTTTATAAATAGGTTTCACAGTAAAATTGATGTCGGTTGACAATGTATCGGCGATACGACACGACACAGATCTGTCTCCCAGGAAGGAATCTCCCATTACACTAATGAAGGATAAGGAATACGACTTGGTGTCGGTATTTAAATGAAAAAACAATTTATTTTTTCATTTTAATTTCTTTTCAAAACTAAGGTCTCGATGTCTGCTTGAATATCACCCTGATCATATTCAAAAATTCATTGAGAGAATATATTCTTTTCACTATTAACTTTCTTTTCCACCCACTCGTACATGTTTACATATCACATTTATGCTAATCTTAAGAAATTATGTTGTATTTTCTTGCACGTGGAGGCGATTATAGGACATCTACTAATTATTATTTCTCTGTGTTTTGTCCACAGAAGCCATGTCCAAAAAAGATGTGGGTTTATTGCCAAGATAAGGATGAAAATATGACATCACTTCCGCCTGGATGAGCTCTCAAAATGGATAAAGATATAACATCACTTCCATCAACATAGTCTTTGTCCCAAAACGATGATGTCATATCCGCCCATATCAGCTACGACCTAAGAGAACAGGCTTAAGATACAAATGCAATTAATATTGACTTGAGGCTAAATTGACAAACTGAAACGTGTCATCAACGTTTCTTATATGATGCAGAGGGCTATATCTGTTGAGCTACGATGCATGTACCCATACATTTATCCAGATATGAAATAATTGTTTTGATATCTGTATCATCAGGATGTTTGGCATAAACTTTGTAATTCAGAGTTGGCGGTAAGGTTGCATGTTTTCTAGCTGAAATTTCAAATAATAGGAAGAGAAAACAAAAAGCACACACGTTTTCGATCACCTCAAAGTTTGTTGAATACGTCCAGGTATACCACAAAAGTGTGCTGAAAAGCTTTGTCTTTGCTTTTATAGAAAAAGACAAAAGGTGACAATACTTTCCGCGTTTATTTTGCAAGCCTTTGTAGAGGTATCGCACAACCTTTTCCTCTCTCTTTCCAATACTCCTGTTTCCTGTATCTCCTAACATCCTAAGCACCAACGATTCAGCCTAAAATACAATCAGAACAATCATTAATCAGGTTTTAAAGTCTTAAAAAATATCTGCCATATAAATTAATGGTAATTCCGCGTTTACTGTACATTTCATCTTCTGAAATGTTTCCATAAGAGTAATCTTCTCCAAGATATTGATGGGACACCAGATTCATTATTTGGTAAATGAAATTTCAAAAAGATGTACATAAGTTTGATTCATTAATATCCACCAACTTAGCACAGTTGCTAAAAAGTTTGGTCAACCATGTTGAACGCCTTGGACTGATCTAAATGAAATAGTGCACCTCCAGTGTCATCTTTAATCCCTCTAACACTGAGGAAACAGTTTTCAAATTGTTTTGGATTGATTTTCGCCTCAGTGCATAATTCTGATCTGGTCTGACCTAATCCTCAATGACAATTGACAAACGATTCGACAGGATCTTGGCCAAAATCTTTCCCTGTGTTTAGCAGGGTTATGAGCCCTATTATTATCTATGTCCTTCTTTTTATATTTGTCTTGCTTCTTTCAACCCCTTGGTCACCCGACTGGGGATCGAACTTTGGTTGAACCAGTACTTGAACATCACTGTAAAGAGGGTTGCAAACACTTAGGACATCCTCAAGTACATTTCAAACCGTCCGGTCTCGGTGACTTGTTGAAGCTGACCTGCTGCAGTGCAGCATGGACTTTATTCCCATGAACCTGTCTTCCATAGCTAACTGCTTCAGCTGACGCAAATTGGGGAAATTCTGTTAAATAGCTGCTCACACAGGCCAGGCTCCTAACTACTTGTCCTTGGTAGTTTTCTATAGCCGATTACTACGGGTCCCTCCAAACTATTTCTATGCCACTACCGGGTAAAGATTATCTTCTAGTAACACTCTTGTCACAGCCTTATGAAAGGGCGAGTTGTTGGCTGTATTCGACAGTGAACATTCCAATCTCTGTTTCAAGTTAGACCACCACATTGCCCGTGAAGAACTGACTAGTTTCTGTCGAATGAACCCCCCCCAGCTGTTCCTGGAAGTCCCAGCTCACCTGTAAGAAGATATTGAACTTCCAGTAACTAGTCAAAATTGGCTTATTACCTCACCGCATCAAGGCCTTCACTCACCCGTTGTCCAAATGCTCAAACTTTGACTTGGAAGATTGAGAGCTATTTAGCTTACCTCACAGTGTTGCACACAGTCCCGAAGAACAACAAAGACGGTCTTTCCTTTAAAGCCAGTGCCTAGTTCAGTTGTAACCCAACCGTCTATGGAAACGTTCATTTTAGAGCCCTATAAAGGGAGAGGTAAAGATTGATTGTAACCGATGATTCATAAGTTTCAAATTCTCATGCTCCTACTGAACCAACTTAACACCCGTGACCGTCTCTCGGGCGGTTGCCAAAATGTCACACATCTTGTGGCTATTACTTGTACACCTGATGAAGAAGGGAGCTTTAAAGGAGTTGGTAGGTTCTTCTATGTTCAGTTTGTCTATTTGTGTTTGCTTTAAGAGGGTTTAAGGGACAACACCTGCTGACTGCTTACCTACCAACCCGGCAATTTCCAATCTTCCCCCTGGAAGGGCAGTTGTTCTTTCTTGAAGGGACTGACATATTTGCAAATTGATTTCAGTTGGAATTTTCTTTTCTGATTATTTATTGCGTTTCTCGGTATTCTCTTGTAAAGTAGAGTTTTCATTTTGTATGTGTACTTTGTTGGGTTATAACTTTTTCATCATTGTATTTTTGGCATTAAATATTTGGAATAGGTTCATCAAAACGTTATGTTGATATTCTGCAAGGGGGATAACCATTTAGAAGATGCAATTATCGCCAACTATTGTTGAACAATTTTGAAAAAAATAAAAACAGGAAGTATTGACATTCAAAACAGTATTTTATTGAATTTAATCACAGAGGATTGTATTTATTGTTAGTTCTAGGGAAAGGCTTAGTATTTAAAGTTTTTGCATAAGGGTTGCAATTACCAATACAAAAAATACATATATTTTGCGATTCTTGCATAAGATTTTTTTTTAATTGAATGCCTGGAAGTATCTAGACTTATAAAATATTACAAAATATGTCCATAGGATAGATTTAATTTCAAAGTAACCGAATATAATAAAAAATAATTGGGAATTTAGAAAAAATAACCTCAAACATGCCTACTTACCCTCGTACTAAACCTACTAACCCACCATTTACCTATCAACTAACCCTAATAGTTAGCCAACCAGCAGGATCTAACCCCGAATCTACTGACCAACCATAAATGTAACCTGACCTACTGACTCTACGTACATGTCTTATTGGCTCTATAATAGACAGTAATTATCAATCAAAAGTAACGTTCAATAATATCAAATGAACAGTTTTACTCCAAATTATTTATGTTATTTTTCTAGTTGAATTTGCTTTGTGAATTCTAAAGTAATTCTCAGTGATCATGAAGGGTATTTATAACAAGTAGAAAATAGTTGAAGTAGTATTAATATTTTTGCATATTGATGAATCTCAAATGACGTAATTACGTATCGTTATTCTATCAAGCCCTTGGTAACGCAGTTAATCACGTGTTTTGACCAAAACATTTGACGCCATATTCCTGACAACGTCTTGAAGGAATTACCGTTTTTGCAAATTGCTACAATCTTGTCTGCCTTTTATGATAACTTTTTTCTTTACATCTTTTGATTTCATTGAAAAGTAAGACATTTTATGTTTAGCCATTTAATTAGCTATTTTGATTCTCCTTGGAAAATATTTTCTTGAATTTAAGCGTTTCTCATTCAATAACTTGTTCAGTCCCATATTTTTATTTTTGCTCTTCATAATGAAAACAATTTGGGTGAATGCACAATTTCTAATTATAATTTTATGACTATTAAACTATAATCTAATTCGTGTTGCTTTTCAGTTAAATTGTGGGGGTTTCCTTTGGGGTTGGGCTCACCAACTATACTAAACCCAGCCGTGGTTCTGGGTTAGTAAAAGAAGGCAACAAAACGGAATTTCGTTTATATGTTTTATATAGAATATTGATTATCAATATCTCTGGAGACGGGAAATGCCTATTCACAGTTGAAAAGAGAGGAGGCCGATTATTATCCAAGTCGAAATGACAACTGGACTCTCATATCACGAACGGTAGTCCACTGAATGGTAGCAGCGATTGACGGTTACTAAGGGCGGACGGCTGACACGAGGGAGAGAGCTGGCACGAGTCTCTTCTCCAAGCCCAAATTTTACTCTGCTTGCTTGTTACGAAAATTCCCTTATTTAAGCACTTGGTATCGACACTGTATCTCTTGTAACCGACTTCCCCTATCTCTTCTTCTCCTGCCATCTCGACCTTTCCGGAAAAACCCAAAACATTGACCCTCATTCATCTCGCGACGCAGGTCTGTTCAATATCATAAATTAGTCTCCTCCTCTCCCGAGGTCTCTGCAAATAACTTTTCTTTCTAAGCTTTTACTCTCTCTCTCTCTCTAGACCCCAAACACTGACCCTTATATCTGGCTTTGTTTTCAAACCCAGAATTTGACAGATGACACTAGATTGAAAAAGTACAGATAACTCAACTTCCCATGACATGGTTATCGAATCGGGAACAAAACCTTTTCCAAAAGCATTTGTTTTTGCAACCCAGGCCTTGACAGATGACACCAGATTGAAAAAGCACAGGTGACCCAACTTCCTATGACATCTCGAAAAACACATTATCCCCTTTACACCGATAACTCCTTTTTGTAATAACATTAGTAATTACTGGTAATAACCATAGTAATTTTTAGTAACAGCCATTGTAATTTTCGTAATTTTCAGGACTCCTGGTCCCCTAGTGTCACATATATACCGTTTTATAGATTGGCTTTTGATAAGCTATTATTTTAAGGAGCCTACAGTCACTGTAGTTCTTCCACCGTGAGTATATAAGTCGGTTAAGTAATATGACATACTCATGCTGTGTTTAAATATAATATAACACAATTTAAAAAAACAAATATCTCTGAATTGTATAAGAATCTAGAGTAGTTTCAGGAAATCCTGATTGACTTTCATTGAAAATATATATCATTATCATTTAGCATCCGTTGTTGGACATAAACCCTCCCAAAGATTCGCTAGACATCTGTATCATGGGTGTCATGGAGCTAATATTTTCTGAACTTGTTTAGTTTGAAAAAAAGAAGACCTTATGTACCTCAAGCTTATTGGTTACTCTCGGAGAAGCTTAATTGAATTTATGAGCGAGCGTAGATATTAGATACTTCTATTTAATTTTTAGTTCTCTACATCTAATAATTATTCCTTTGTGTCACGATTCATTAGATACATTTTATACATACAGCACCAGCAGCCGAATTATCTTTAGTAATATGACTTGTAGTATTAGTAGTAGTAGTTATCTAATTCCATCTTATTTCATCGTTTTATCACAATCAAATAATAGTGATAAAACTTCACCGAAATATAATTAAACAAATGTACCTATGTGTTTTCTTCTAGGAAATAAATTTTTGTTTTTCGTTTGTTTTTTTTTTAGATTTAAAATGGCTCAGCTTATTTCCATAAAGCCTCTTGCCAATATGGAGCTTCCACCCCTTAATTCACATCGCAGCCAGGAAGGAAATGACTGTAAAGTAAATGACAGAGGGAAGGAGAGTTGTCGTCTGCCAGATAAACGGTCTGCATTGAAGGACTTCTTTACTTCTCTGCCGCGCATTCATCGTAGAACCGGTAGCTACGACGTTAACCCCTAACCGAAGAAAAAACATAGAGTTATCCCCAAGAATTGGGGGAAGCGCAGACCACTCCCGCAAGACTTGAGCCTTTGCTGTGCTCTATTGATATGCTATTGCCCTTGCTTATTACTATGCTACTATTTTGACGGAACTGATTGCGACTCGTACAAAATGTGATGGATGATTATATGAGTGAACAATTTGTGAAATTGGCGTATGAAAGAGACGTCAAAATAATTTCCATTGTCACGTGATGCACCATTTGTAATTTGATTTTATTTATTCAAGCAAGAACAAGGGCTTCTGAGAGAAGGGTGCAACCGGTGCATGGCACTGGCGCTCGTAAGGCCAAAGGCTGTCCGGGGATTTCTCAGATGGGGCTACTGTTTCAGATAAAAGGGTGGCTATAAGACAAGGATATTTGAGCTCTCTCTCTCTCTCTCTCTCTCTCTCTCTCTCTCTCTCTCTCTCTCTCTGGAGAGACCAAAAACTTATTTGTATCACCTTATAAAATTCCTCACCGTGGCCCTGGCCAAAACCATCTGAGTGTGCATGAGCTGATTGAAAGGAATGAATACGTAAGGAATGAAAATGTTAATAATGCAAATGAAAATAAACAAACAAACAGGAAGACAATAAAACAGAGGGACAAGCAAAAACAAAACAGCAAACAACATCTGACAGAATACATATGACAATTGTTCCAGTATGAATATATCAAACAAACAAACAAACAAACAAACAGACAGACAAACAAAGAATCACACATGACTGTAAAACACAGATATACAAAATGCAGTCTGTACTGGTGACTAAGTCCCAATCTGTAATCAAATGAAAAATCATAACAAAATGAAATCATCCTGTGATGTCCCACAAACATTTCAGGTTAGTTATAAATTCTAAATATTATTAACTTTCAATTTAGACTTCACTATTGTTTCTTTGGTCAAATTTTTGCAAAACTGTTAGAATCTTATTCTACCTACCAATTTAATTAAACTTTAATTATTGATAATAAAGTAGACTGAGTGTCTTCAGAGCTCCTTGACCGATATATCTGTTCCTTGGGCAATTGTCGAGGTATCTCACAAGAATTATCTATGTCCTGGGTCTTTTAACTCTAGTAGTGAATCTTTTAACGATTCAAGAAAATTCGTAGACAATGATGAAGGTATGAACACAATGATTGGGAACAGTTGACAACATCAGGTCATCACCATAATACCCCCCTTAAGGGAATCACTTTTGAATCCTCCCCCTTAAACAAATCTAGGATTTGGATATTCCAGTTATCCAAATAGTCCCTTGGGATATTTCCCATTTGCACTAACAGGGCAGGATACGCTCTGACTCCTATGGCAAAAGCTGATTGTGCTAGGCACTTGCTTACCTTCATTCACACGTACGCGTGCTAGGCCACATTAAAGCGAACATCATCCTAAAAGAAATTATGTTGTATTTGCCTTTGCAAAGACGTATGTAAATGTTATTTAATAAGAAAAGTCTTATAACTGTGTTTTGACAATTTCAATACTTTTATCATTTTCAGGTTGTTTACACAGATCTATCTTGTATACGACGATCTTAATAAAAAAGGAAATGAACATTCCAACTAGACCATTCCCCAAATATGTCTACTTCCGGTACTGAGAACCAAGCTAGGAAAACTTGGTGTCAGTTCCGTCCACATAAGCTATGTCCCAAAAAGGACGAAGACCTGACGTCAGTTCCGTCCACATAAGCTACGTCCAAAAAGGAGGAAGAGCTGACGTCAATTCTGTCCACATAAGCTCCGTCCAAAAAGGATGAGATATTAACATCAATCCCGTCCACATCAGCAGTATCCAAAAAGGAAAGGCTTAAAATATAAATGCAATAAATATTGACTGGAAGCCAAATTGACAAAAGGCAGCAGGAAGTTTACTTGCCATCATCATTTCTTCTATGACACAGACGGCTATATCTGTTGAGATACGATACATGTATCCATACATGTATTTATGTATAAAAGAATTGGTTTGATGTCTGCTCAACTTTTTCTTGAAATGTCTGGGTCGAGAGTCAATATACAAAGTCAATTTATATTGATATGCAAAGGGGAAGTGTTATGTCTGTAAGAAATGGTCAAGGACAGGGCTGGTGCAATAGTTTCATGCACCCTGGGTAAGATACAACATCTGTGCTGCCAATTGAATTTAAACGACAATTTTTATAGAACTTTGTTTTTTCTAATTAATTGACAGACAAAGATGGAGACATAAACTTTATCGAGAAGATATCTGCATAAAGTAAATCCTGGATTCTGAAGGATGAATAGAGGCGTTCTTCTGAGTGAATCCTTCCAGTCTTTAAGATAAAGACTTGAACTGTACCGAGGTGATACTGTGAGCGTATGTTCAATGTTGATCCTTTCGGAAGAGATCGTTCAGGCGTTGGATTTGAAACGAGACTCCTCTGACTGAGTGATCATGCAGTATCCCAGGTAGAAAAGATTGTACACTAATTTTCGGCATAGGAGAAACAATGACATTGCTTGATATTATAAAGATTGAGGAGAAACCACTTTTCTAAAAACCTTGTCATTATGAAAATTCTCTTTCATTCGTGTCTGAGTGGAAGACCAGGAAAGAAGACAGACTTTTCCCACTAACTCAGATCAAACTGTAACTGAATCAAAGATCAAAAAGAATTGTTGAAAGATCTTTTGTTTCATAACAAAACACTGAGGGAAGAGTCTGTTGTATGGAAAACATGTTATGAAAATGGAAGATAGACATATTTTTGATGTCCTAAATTGCCAGAAAGGAGAATTAAAGAAACGGGAACGTTTTTGTCTCATTATTTGTGTCAAATTATCAATAGATCAAGAATATCTAAGACATTTTGAAAAAAACAAAAACAAAACACTCTTATTATCAATCAAGAAGGATCTGAGTGATTTCGGTAAAATATTGTTAATGATTAGAATATTCAAAAATTTTTTTCTCAAAAATTTCTGATAATAAAATGAAAAATATGTTTTCATGTGATTGTGATTTGCCTTCATGAGTACTCGAACAAGCACGAAATCTGTTTTTATTGCCAATGATTCCAAGGGCCATTAAAGCTCCCGTGTTTTCTCATAGAAAGTAGATTTTACAGTTTTCATTGATGGCTTTTATATGGGATTTTATGTTAGTATATAATAGGTATTTATACTGATTCAAAATGAAATATATATTCATTTATATCTATAATGAAAAACGAAGTGAAGTAGTGTTAAGGATGAAACAGTTACTGTTTTACTATGAATTGCAGTAAAATTCCCATGATATCGTATGTAAATTTAATTATCGTTAATAATGTGAAGATGTTTTGACTTATTACTATAGCGAATGTAATGGAAGTGGACTTTTAGTTCAATCCATGATGTGGGAACTTCAGAATGGAGTAAACATCATTGTTGTTTGTTTCTGTCTTGTTAATGGCTTTTCAGAACCAAAGGTTGAGGTGTTAAAAATTTCCTAACGGTGTTGCACCATGTTTTCTTACCCAGCAGAAAATGTTACCCGTAGGTAAGTAATCGAGATTCTTCTTTCTTTGAAAGAGTAACGTTAGCCTATCAATAATAAGGTGTAAAATCCATTGAGATAAAGATAAACTCCGTCAAACATTAAAATTTAAAAGGAATCATTCCTTATCGAATCACCCAAGGATCCCTGCAATCACCCTCCCAGATTCCTCTGAAAAGATAACAGTTTCTCCCTTCCTGAACATATATCTGCATCTCTAAAGGTTTTTGAATTAAACATCTTCCTGAACATTATGATTTCTAAAAAGGTGCTACATTACCCAAACAATAGTTTCTACGACTTTAGTGTCGATTTAAACATTTCATGCTCAAGGGAAAAGTAGAAATGATGGAACGTAGAGGTTTTCATACTCAGTCTAATATTCTAAAAAGGAGCTACATCAACCAAACAATAGTTTTTTCCACTCTGCTCCTACGGAAATTTGTTTTGGGGGAGATTTTCATACTTTATGCTCAAAAGAAAAGAAAAAACATGGGACGCTTGAGGTTGAACTTTTCATAGTCAGTCCATTATTTTGAAAGTAGGTTACATCACGCCAACAATAGTTTCCTCCACTTTGTTTTCACCAAAAATTTGTTTTTGGAGAGATTTTCACAGTTTATACTCAAAGGAATTGAAGACACGTGGAACCGTGGATGTTGAACAAAATACCTTTTCATAGTCAGTCCAATATTCTAAAAGAGCTACATCACACCAACAATGATTTCTTCCACGTGGTTCCCGACAGAAATTTGCTTTTTGGGGAGATTTTGACAGTTTGTGATCGAGGAAAAGAAAAAACCTGGGACCAAGGAAGTTGAACCTAATACCTTTTATAGTCAGTCCAATATTCGAAAAAGACTCAACATCGAGCCAACAACAGTTCCTTCCACTTGTTCTTGAGTGAAATTTGCCTTCGGAGAGATTTTCACAGTTTATATTCAAGCAAAAAGAAGAAAGACTTGGAACCAATGAGTTTGAACTGAATACCTTTACATAGTCATTCCAATATTGTAAAATGTGTGCTACATCAATCCAACAAGAGTTTTTACCACTTTGTTCAAGACAAAAACTTGTTTTGGAGTCATTTCAATGGTTAATGTTCAAAGGGAAAAGAAGACACGTGGGACCACTGATGTTAAACAAAATACCTTTTCGGAGTCAGTCCAATATTGTAAGAGGTGTGCTACATCAGCCTAACAAGAGTTTTCTCAACGTTGTTCTGGACAAAAACTTGTTTTGGAGTCAATTCAATGGTGAATGTTCAAAGGGAAAAGAAGACACGTGGGATCCCTGAGGTTGAACAAAATACTTTTTCATAGTCAGTCCAATATAGTAAAAGGTGTGTTACATAAAACCAACAGGAGTTTTCTCCACTGTGTTCTGGACAAAAACTTGTTTTCGAGTAATTTGAACGCTTAATGGTCAAAGGGAAAGGAAGACACGTGGGACTACTGAGGTTGAAGAGAATACCTTTTCATAGTCAGTCCAGCATTGTAAAAAGTGTGCTACATCAACCCAACAAGAGTTTTCTCCTCTTTGTTCCAGACAAAAACTTGTTTTGGAGTCATTTAGATGGTTAATGTTCAAAGGGAAAAGAAGACACGTGGGATCCCTGAGGTTGAACAGAATACCTTTTCATAGTCAGTCCAATATTGTAAAAGGTGTGCTACCTCAGCCCAACAAGAGTTTTTACCACTTTGTTCCCGACGAAAACTTGTTTCTGAGTCATTTCAATGGTTAATGTTCAAAGGGAAAAGAAGACACGTTGGACCACCGACTTTGAACAGAATACCTTTTCAGAGTCGGTCCAACATTGTAAAAGGTGTGCTACATCAGCCAAACAAGAGTTTTCTCAACTTTGTTCTGGACAAAAACTTGTTTTGGAGTCATTTCAATGGTTGATGTTCAAAGGGAAAAGAAGACACGTTGGACCACCGACTTTGAACAGAATACCTTTTCAGAGTCGGTCCAACATTGTAAAAGGTGTGCTACCTCAGCCCAACAAGAGTTTTCTCAACGTTGTTCTGGACAAAAACTTGTTTTGGAGTCATTCCAACGGTTAATGTTCAAAGGGAAACGAAAACACGTGGGATCCCTGGGTTTGAACAGAATACCTTTTCATAGTCAGTCCAATATTGTAAAAGGTTTGTCAGACCAGCCCAACAAGAGTATTTACCACTTTGTTCCCGACAAAAACTTGCTTCAGAGTGATTCAAACGGTTAATGTTCAAAAGGAAAAGAAGACACGTTATATCCCTGAGTTTGAACAGAATGCCTTTTCATAGTCAGTCCAATATTGTAAAAGGTGCGTTACATCTGTCCAACAAGAGTTTTCTCCACATTGTTCTGACAAAAACTCGTTTTGGAGTCATTTCAACGGTTACTGTTCAAAGGAAAAGACGACGCGTCGGACCACTGAGTTTGATGGGAATACCTTTTCATAGTCAGTCCAATATTGTAAAAGGTGTGCTACATCAGCCCAACAAGAGTTCTCTCACCGTCTCTCTGGACAAAAACTCGTTTTGGAGTCATTTCAACGGTTAATGTTGAAAGGAAAAAGAAGACACGTGGTATCCCTGAGGTTGAAAAGAATACATTTTCATAGTCAGGCCAATATTGTAAAAGGTGTGCTACATCAGCCCAACAAGATTTTTTTCAACGTTGTTCTGGACAAAAACTTGTTTTGGAATCATTTTAATGGTTAATGTTCAAAGGGAAAAGATGACACGTGGGATCCCTGAGGTTTGACAGAATACCTTTCCATAGTCAGTCCAATATTGTAATAAGTTTACTTCATCAGTCCAACAAGAGTTTTTTACACTTTGTTTCGGACAAAAACTTGTCTTTAAGTCACTTCAATGGTTAATGTTCTAAGGGAAAAGGAGACACGTTGGAAAAATGAGGTTGAACAGAATATCTTTTCATAGACAGTCCAATATTGTAAAAAGTGTGCTACATCAGCCTAACAAGAGTTTCCTCAACGTAATTCTGGACAAAATCTTGTTTTGGAGTCATTCCAACGGTTAATGTTCAAAGGGAAAAGAAGACACGTGGGATCCCTGAGGTTGACTAAAATACCTTTTCATAGTCAGTCCGATATTGTAAAAGGTGTGCTACATCAGCTGGACAAGAGGTTTCTAAACGTTATTCAGGACAAAAACTTTTTTTGGAGTAATTTCAACGGTTAATGTTCAAAGGGAAAAGAAGACACATACGATCCCTGAGGTGAAGGGAATACCTTTTCATAGTCAGTTCAATATTGCAAAAGATGTGCTACATCAGCCCAACAAGACTTTTCTACACTTTGTTCTGAACAAAATCTTGTTTTGGAGTCATTTCAACGATTTATGTTTAAAGGGAAGAGAAGACACGAAGGACCAATGAGGTTGAACAGAATACCTTTCCAAAGTCAGTCATATATTGTGAAAGGTGTGGTACATCAGCCCAACAAGAGTTTTCTCAACGTTTTTCCAGACAAAAACTTGTTTTTGAGTCATTTCGATGGTTAATGTTCAAAGGGAAAGGAAGACACGTGGGATCCCTGAGGTTGAACAGAATACATTTTCATAGTCAGTCCAATATTGTGAAAGGTGTGCTACATCAGCCTAACAAGAGTTTTCTCAACGTTGTTTCGGACAAAAACTTGTTTTGGAGTCATTTCATTGATTAATGTTCAAAGGGAAAAAAGACACGTCGGATCCCTGAGGTTGAACAGAATACCTTTTCATAGTCAGTTTAATATTGAAATAAGTGTGCTACATCAGCCCAACAAGAGTTTTCTCAACGTTGTCCTGGACAAAAAGTGGTTTTGGAGTCATTTCAACTGTTAATGTTCAAAGGGAAAAGAAGACACATACAATCCCTGAGGTTGAACAGAATACCTTTTCATAGTCAGTCCAATATTGTAAAAGGTGTGTTACATCAGCCCAACAAGAGTTTTCCCCACGTTGTTCCGGACAAGAACTTGTTTTGGAGTCATTTCAACGGTTAATGTTCAAAGGGAAAAGAAGACACGTGGGATCCCTGTAGTTGAACAGAATACCTTTTCATAGTCAGTCCAATATTGTAAAAAGTGTGCTACCTCAGCCCAACAAGATTTTTCTAAACATTGTTCTGGACAAAAACTTGTTTTGGAGTCATTTCAATGGTTAATGTTCAAAGATAAAAGAAGACACGTGGGATCCCTGAGGTTGAACAGAATACCTTTCCATAGTCAGTCTAATATTGAAATAAGTGTGCTACATCAGTCCAACGAGTGTTTTTTGTCCCCGTTGTTGTGGACAAAAACTTGTTTTGGAGTCATTTCAACTGTTAATGTTCAAAAGGGAAAAGAAGACACGTTGGATCCCTGGAGTTGAACAGAATACCTTTTCATAGTCAGTCCAATATTGTAAAATGTGTGCTACATCAGCCTAACAAGAGTTCTCTAAACGTTGTCCTGGACAAAAACTTGTTTTTGGGTCATTTCAACGGTTAATGGTCAAAGGGAAAAGAAGACACGTGGGATCGCTGAGGTTGAACAGAATACCTTTTAATAGTCAGTCTAACATTGAAATAAGTGTGCTACATCAGCCCAACAAGAGTTTTTTCAACGTTGTTTTAGACAAAAACTTGTTTTGGAGTCATTTCAACTGTTAATGTTCAAAAGGGAAAAGAAGACACGTGGGATCCCTGAAGTTGAACAGAATACCTTTTCATAGACAGTCCAATATTGTAAAAAGTGTGCTACCTCAGCCCAACAAGAGTTTTTTTTAATGTTGTTCTGGACAAAAACTTGTTTTGGAGTCATTTCAACTGTTAATGTTCAAAAGGAAAAATAAGACACGTGGGATCCCTGAGGTTGAACAGAATACCTTTTCATAGTCAGTCCAATATTGTAAAACGCGTGCTACATCAGCCCAACAAGAGTTTTCTCAACGTTGTTCTGGACAAAAACTTGTTTTGGATTCCTTTCAACGGTTAATGTTCAAAGGGATAAGAAGACACCTGGGATCCCTGAAGTTGAACAGAATACCTTTTCATAGGCAGTCCAATATTGTAAAAGGTGAGCTACGTCAGCCCAACAAGAGTTTTTTCAACGTTGTTCTGGACAAAAACTTGTTTTGGAGTCATTTCAACGGTTAATATTCAAAGGGAAAGAAGACACGTGAGATCCCTGAGGTTGAACAGAATACCTCTTCATAGTCAGTCTAATATTGACATAAGTGTGCTACCTCAGCCCAAGAAGAGCTTCTTCAACGTAGTTTTGGACAAAAACTTGTTTTGGAGTCATTTCATTGATCAATGTTCAAAGGGAAAAGATCACACGTGGGATCCCGGAAGTTGAACAGAATACCTTTTCATAGTCAGTCCGGCATTGTAAAAGGTGTGGTACCGCAGCCCAACAAGAGTTTTCTCAACGTTGTTCTGGACAAAAATTGGTTTTGGAGTCATTTCAACGGTTAATGTTCAAGGGGAAAAGAAGACACATACGATCCCTGAGGTTTAACAAAATACGTTTTCATAGTCAGTCCAATATTGTAAAAGGTGTGCTACATCAGCCCAACATGATTTTTCCCCACGTTGTTCCGGACAAGAACTTGTTTTTGAGTCATTCCAACGGTTAATGTTCAAAGGGAAAAGAAGACACGTGGGATCCCTGTAGTTGAACAGAATACCTTTTCATAGTCAGTCCAATATTGTAAAAGGTGTGCTACCTCAGCCCAACAACAGTTTTTTCAATGTTGTTCTGGACAAAAACTTGTTTTGGAGTCATTTCAACTGTTAATGTTCAAAAGGAAAAATAAGACACGTGGGATCCCTGAGGATGAACAGAATACCTTTTCATAGTCAGTCCAATATTGTAACAGGTGTGCTACCTCAGCCCAACAAGAGTTTTCTCAACGTTGTTCTGGACAAAAACTTGTTTTGGAGTCATTTCAACGGTTAATGTTCAAAGGGAAAAGAAGACACCTGGGATCCCTGAAGTTGAACAGAATACCTTTTAATAGTCAGTTTAATATTGAAATAAGTGTATTACATCAGCCCAACAAGAGTTTTTTCAATGTTGTTCTGGACAAAAACTTGTTTTGGAGTCATTTCAACTGTTAATGTTCAAAAGGAAAAATAAGACACGTGGGATCCCTGAGGTTGAACACAATACCTTTTCATAGTCAGTCCAATATTGTAAAAGGTGTGCTACCTCAGCCCAACAAGAGTTTTCTCAACGTTGTTCTGGACAAAAACTTGTTTTGGAGTCATTTCAACGGTTAATGTTCAAAGGGAAAAGAAGACACGTGGGATCCCTGAAGTTGAACAGAATACCTTTTCATAGGCAGTCCAATATTGTAAAAGGTGTGCTACATCAGCTCAATAAGAGTTTTTTCAACGTTGTTCTGGACAAAAACTTGTTTTGGAGTCATTTCAACGGTTAATATTCAAAGGGAAAGAAGACACGTGAGATCCCTGAGGTTGAACAGAATACCTCTTCATAGTCAGTCTAATATTGACATAAGTGTGCTACCTCAGCCCAACAAGAGTTTTCTCAACGTTGTTCTGGACAAAAACTTGTTTTGGAGTCATTTCAACGGTTAATGTTCAAAGGGAAAAGAAGACACCTGGGATCCCTGAAGTTGAACAGAATACCTTTTAATAGTCAGTTTAATATTGAAATAAGTGTATTACATCAGCCCAACAAGAGTTTTTTCAATGTTGTTCTGGACAAAAACTTGTTTTGGAGTCATTTCAACTGTTAATGTTCAAAAGGAAAAATAAGACACGTGGGATCCCTGAGGTTGAACACAATACCTTTTCATAGTCAGTCCAATATTGTAAAAGGTGTGCTACCTCAGCCCAACAAGAGTTTTCTCAACGTTGTTCTGGACAAAAACTTGTTTTGGAGTCATTTCAACGGTTAATGTTCAAAGGGAAAAGAAGACACGTGGGATCCCTGAAGTTGAACAGAATACCTTTTCATAGGCAGTCCAATATTGTAAAAGGTGTGCTACATCAGCTCAATAAGAGTTTTTTCAACGTTGTTCTGGACAAAAACTTGTTTTGGAGTCATTTCAACGGTTAATATTCAAAGGGAAAGAAGACACGTGAGATCCCTGAGGTTGAACAGAATACCTCTTCATAGTCAGTCTAATATTGACATAAGTGTGCTACCTCAGCCCAACAAGAGCTTCCTCAACGTAGTTTTCGACAAAAACTTGTTTTGGAGTCATTTCATTGATTAATGTTCAAAGGGAAAAGATCACACGTGGGATCCCGGAAGTTGAACAGAATACCTTTTCATAGTCAGTCCAGCATTGTAAAAGGTGTGCTACCGCAGCCCAACAAGAATTTTATCAACTTTGTTCCGGGAAAAAATTGGTTTTGGAGTCATTTCAACGGTGAATGGTCAGAGGGAAAAGAAGACACATACGATCCCTGAGGTTTAACAAAATACGTTTTCATAGTCAGTCCAATATTGTAAAAGGTGTGCTACATCAGCCCAACATGATTTTTCCCCACGTTGTTCCGGACAAGAACTTGTTTTTGAGTCATTCCAACGGTTAATGTTCAAAGGGAAAAGAAGACACGTGGGATCCCTGTAGTTGAACAGAATACCTTTTCATAGTCAGTCCAATATTGTAAAAGGTGTGCTACCTCAGCCCAACAAGATTTTTCTAAACACTGCTCTGGACAAAAACTTGTTTAGAGTCATTTCAATGGTTAGTGTTTAAAGATAAAAGAAGACAGGTGGGATCCCTGAGGTTGAACAGAATACCTTTTCATAGTCAGTCTAATATTAAAATAAGTGTGCTACATCAGTCCAACAAGTGTTTTTTGTCCACGTTGTTGTGGACAAAAACTTGTTTTGGAGTCATTTCATTGATTAATGTTCAAAGGGAAAAAATCACACGTGGGATCCCTGAAGTTGAACAGAATGACTTTTCATAGTCAGTCATATATTGTAAAAGGTGTGCTACCTCAGCCCAACAAGAGTTTTCTCAACGTTGTTCTGGACAAAAACTTGTTTTGGAGTCATTTCAACGGTTAATATTCAAAGGGAAAAGAAGACACGTGGGATCCCTGAAGTTGAACAGAATACCTTTTCATAGTCAGTCTAATATTGTAAAAGGTGTGCTACCTCAGCCCAACAAGAGTTTCCTCAACGTAGTTTTGGACAAAATTCGTCTTAGACTCATTTCATTGATTAATGTTCAAAGGGAAAAGATTACACGTGGGATCCCTGAAGTTGAACAGAATACCTTTTCATAGTCAGTCCAATATTGTAAAATGTGTGCTACCTCAGCCCAACAAGAGTTTTCTCAACGTTGTTCTGGACAAAAACTTGTTTTGGAGTCATTTCAACGGTTAATGTTCAAAGGGAAAAAAAAACACGTGAGATCCTTGAGGTTGAACAGAATACCTTTTCATAGTCAGTCCAATATTGTAAAAGGTGTGCTACATCAGCCCAACAAGAGTTTTCTTAACGTTGTTCTGGACAAAAACTTGTTTTGGAGTCATTTCAACGGTTAATGTTCAAAGGGAAAAAAAAACACGTGGGATCCCTGAAGTTGAACAGAATACCTTTTCATAGTCAGTCTAATATTGAAATAAGTGTGTTACATCAGCCCAACAAGAGTTTTCTCCACGAGGTTGTGGACAAAAACTTGTTTTGGAGTCAATTCAACTTTTAATGTTGAAAAGGGGAGAGAAGACACGTGGGATACCTGAAGTTGAACAGAATACCTTTTCAAAGTCAGTTCATTATTGTAAAAAGTGTGCTACATCAGCCCAACAAGAGTTTTCTCAACGTTGTTCTGGACAAAAACTTGTTTTGGAGTCATTTCAACGGTTAATGTTCAAAGGGAAAAAAAAACACGTGGGATCCCTGAAGTTGAACAGAATACCTTTTCATAGTCAGTCTAATATTGAAATAAGTGTGCTACCTCAGCCCAACAAGAGTTTCCTCAACGTAGTTTTGGACAAAAACTTGTTTTGGAGTCATTTCATTGATTAATGTTCAATTGGAAAAGATCACACGTGGGATCCCTGAAGTTGAACAGAATGACTTTTCATAGTCAGTCATATATTGTAAAAGGTGTGCTACCTCAGCCCAACAGGAGTTTCCTCAACGTTGTTCTGGACAAAAACTTGTTTTGGAGTCATTTCAACGGTTAATGTTCAAAGAGAAAAAAAGACACGTGGGATCCTTGAGGTTGAACAGAATACCTTTTCATAGTCAGTCCAATATTGAAATAAGTGTGTTACATCAGCCCAACAAGAGTTTTCTTAACGTTGTTCTGGACAAAACTTGTTTTGGAGTCATTTCAACGGTTAATGTTCAAAGGGAAAAAAAGACACGTCGGATCCCAGAGGTTGAACAGAATACCTTTTCATAGTCAGTCTAATATTGAAATAAGTGTGCTACATCAGCCCAACAAGAGTTTTCTCAACGTTGTTCTGGACAAAAACTTGTTTTGGAGTCATTTCAACGGTTAATGTTCAAAGGGAAAAAAAAACACGTGGGATCCCTGAAGTTGAACAGAATACCTTTTCATAGTCAGTCTAATATTGAAATAAGTGTGCTACCTCAGCCCAACAAGAGTTTTTTGTCCACGTTGTTCTGGACAAAAACTTGTTTTGGAGTCATTTCATTGATTAATGTTCAAAGGGAAAAGATCACACGTGGGATCCCGGAAGTTGAACAGAATGACTTTTCATAGTCAGTCATATATTGTAAAAGGTGTGCTACCTCAGCCCAACAAGAGTTTTTTGTCCACGTTGTTCTGGACAAAAACTTGTTTTGGAGTCTTTTCAACTGTTAATGTTCAAAAGGAAAAAGAAGACACGTTGGATCCCTGAAGTTGAACAGAATACCTTTTAATAGTCAGTCCAATATTGTAAAACGCTTGCTACATCAGCCCAACAAGAGTTTTCTCAACGTTGTTCTTGACAAAAACTTGTTTTGGAGTCATTTCATTGATTAATGTTCAAATGGAAAAGAAAACACGTGGGATCCCTGAGTTGAACATAATACCTTCTCATAGACAGTCCAATATTGTAAAAGGTTCACTACCTCAGCCCAAAAAGAGTTTTCTCAACGTTGTTCTGGACGAAAACTTGTTTTGGAGTCATTTCAACGGTTAATGTTCAAAGGGAAAAGATCACACGTGGGATCCCGGAAGTTGAACAGAATACCTTTTCATAGTCAGTCCAGCATTGTAAAAGGTGTGCTACCGCAGCCCAACAAGAATTTTATCAACTTTGTTCCGGGAAAAAATTGGTTTTGGAGTCATTTCAACGGTGAATGGTCAGAGGGAAAAGAAGACACATACGATCCCTGAGGTTTAACAAAATACGTTTTCATAGTCAGTCCAATATTGTAAAAGGTGTGCTACATCAGCCCAACATGATTTTTCCCCACGTTGTTCCGGACAAGAACTTGTTTTTGAGTCATTCCAACGGTTAATGTTCAAAGGGAAAAGAAGACACGTGGGATCCCTGTAGTTGAATAGAATACCTTTTCATAGTCAGTCCAATATTGTAAAAGGTGTGCTACCTCAGCCCAACAAGATTTTTCTAAACACTGCTCTGGACAAAAACTTGTTTAGAGTCATTTCAATGGTTAATGTTCAAAGATAAAAGAAGACAGGTGGGATCCCTGAGGTTGAACAGAATACCTTTTCATAGTCAGTCTAATATTAAAATAAGTGTGCTACATCAGTCCAACAAGTGTTTTTTGTCCACGTTGTTGTGGACAAAAACTTGTTTTGGAGTCATTTCATTGATTAATGTTCAAAGGGAAAAAATCACACGTGGGATCCCTGAAGTTGAACAGAATGACTTTTCATAGTCAGTCATATATTGTAAAAGGTGTGCTACCTCAGCCCAACAAGAGTTTTCTCAACG
The DNA here is from genome assembly GCA_963457665.1 of Thysanoteuthis rhombus. Taxonomy (NCBI): domain Eukaryota; kingdom Metazoa; phylum Mollusca; class Cephalopoda; order Oegopsida; family Thysanoteuthidae; genus Thysanoteuthis; species Thysanoteuthis major. The sequence continues at coordinate 31,852,752 of OY735230.1, forward strand.
TTGTTCTGGACAAAAACTTGTTTTGGAGTCATTTCAACGGTTAATATTCAAAGGGAAAAGAAGACACGTGGGATCCCTGAAGTTGAACAGAATACCTTTTCATAGTCAGTCTAATATTGTAAAAGGTGTGCTACCTCAGCCCAACAAGAGTTTCCTCAACGTAGTTTTGGACAAAATTCGTCTTAGACTCATTTCATTGATTAATGTTCAAAGGGAAAAGATTACACGTGGGATCCCTGAAGTTGAACAGAATACCTTTTCATAGTCAGTCCAATATTGTAAAATGTGTGCTACCTCAGCCCAACAAGAGTTTTCTCAACGTTGTTCTGGACAAAAACTTGTTTTGGAGTCATTTCAACGGTTAATGTTCAAAGGGAAAAAAAAACACGTGAGATCCTTGAGGTTGAACAGAATACCTTTTCATAGTCAGTCCAATATTGTAAAAGGTGTGCTACATCAGCCCAACAAGAGTTTTCTTAACGTTGTTCTGGACAAAAACTTGTTTTGGAGTCATTTCAACGGTTAATGTTCAAAGGGAAAAAAAAACACGTGGGATCCCTGAAGTTGAACAGAATACCTTTTCATAGTCAGTCTAATATTGAAATAAGTGTGTTACATCAGCCCAACAAGAGTTTTCTCCACGAGGTTGTGGACAAAAACTTGTTTTGGAGTCAATTCAACTTTTAATGTTGAAAAGGGGAGAGAAGACACGTGGGATACCTGAAGTTGAACAGAATACCTTTTCAAAGTCAGTTCATTATTGTAAAAAGTGTGCTACATCAGCCCAACAAGAGTTTTCTCAACGTTGTTCTGGACAAAAACTTGTTTTGGAGTCATTTCAACGGTTAATGTTCAAAGGGAAAAAAAAACACGTGGGATCCCTGAAGTTGAACAGAATACCTTTTCATAGTCAGTCTAATATTGAAATAAGTGTGCTACCTCAGCCCAACAAGAGTTTCCTCAACGTAGTTTTGGACAAAAACTTGTTTTGGAGTCATTTCATTGATTAATGTTCAATTGGAAAAGATCACACGTGGGATCCCTGAAGTTGAACAGAATGACTTTTCATAGTCAGTCATATATTGTAAAAGGTGTGCTACCTCAGCCCAACAGGAGTTTCCTCAACGTTGTTCTTGTCAAAAACTTGTTTTGGAGTCATTTCAACGGTTAATGTTCAAAGAGAAAAAAAGACACGTGGGATCCTTGAGGTTGAACAGAATACCTTTTCATAGTCAGTCCAATATTGAAATAAGTGTGTTACATCAGCCCAACAAGAGTTTTCTTAACGTTGTTCTGGACAAAACTTGTTTTGGAGTCATTTCAACGGTTAATGTTCAAAGGGAAAAAAAGACACGTCGGATCCCAGAGGTTGAACAGAATACCTTTTCATAGTCAGTCTAATATTGAAATAAGTGTGCTACATCAGCCCAACAAGAGTTTTCTCAACGTTGTTCTGGACAAAAACTTGTTTTGGAGTCATTTCAACGGTTAATGTTCAAAGGGAAAAAAAAACACGTGGGATCCCTGAAGTTGAACAGAATACCTTTTCATAGTCAGTCTAATATTGAAATAAGTGTGCTACCTCAGCCCAACAAGAGTTTCCTCAACGTAGTTTTGGACAAAAACTTGTTTTGGAGTCATTTCATTGATTAATGTTCAAAGGGAAAAGATCACACGTGGGATCCCGGAAGTTGAACAGAATGACTTTTCATAGTCAGTCATATATTGTAAAAGGTGTGCTACCTCAGCCCAACAAGAGTTTTTTGTCCACGTTGTTCTGGACAAAAACTTGTTTTGGAGTCTTTTCAACTGTTAATGTTCAAAAGGAAAAAGAAGACACGTTGGATCCCTGAAGTTGAACAGAATACCTTTTAATAGTCAGTCCAATATTGTAAAACGCTTGCTACATCAGCCCAACAAGAGTTTTCTCAACGTTGTTCTTGACAAAAACTTGTTTTGGAGTCATTTCATTGATTAATGTTCAAATGGAAAAGAAAACACGTGGGATCCCTGAGTTGAACATAATACCTTCTCATAGACAGTCCAATATTGTAAAAGGTTCACTACCTCAGCCCAAAAAGAGTTTTCTCAACGTTGTTCTGGACGAAAACTTGTTTTGGAGTCATTTCAACGGTTAATGTTCAAAGGGAAAAGATCACACGTGGGATCCCGGAAGTTGAACAGAATACCTTTTCATAGTCAGTCCAGCATTGTAAAAGGTGTGCTACCGCAGCCCAACAAGAATTTTATCAACTTTGTTCCGGGAAAAAATTGGTTTTGGAGTCATTTCAACGGTGAATGGTCAGAGGGAAAAGAAGACACATACGATCCCTGAGGTTTAACAAAATACGTTTTCATAGTCAGTCCAATATTGTAAAAGGTGTGCTACATCAGCCCAACATGATTTTTCCCCACGTTGTTCCGGACAAGAACTTGTTTTTGAGTCATTCCAACGGTTAATGTTCAAAGGGAAAAGAAGACACGTGGGATCCCTGTAGTTGAATAGAATACCTTTTCATAGTCAGTCCAATATTGTAAAAGGTGTGCTACCTCAGCCCAACAAGATTTTTCTAAACACTGCTCTGGACAAAAACTTGTTTAGAGTCATTTCAATGGTTAATGTTCAAAGATAAAAGAAGACAGGTGGGATCCCTGAGGTTGAACAGAATACCTTTTCATAGTCAGTCTAATATTAAAATAAGTGTGCTACATCAGTCCAACAAGTGTTTTTTGTCCACGTTGTTGTGGACAAAAACTTGTTTTGGAGTCATTTCATTGATTAATGTTCAAAGGGAAAAAATCACACGTGGGATCCCTGAAGTTGAACAGAATGACTTTTCATAGTCAGTCATATATTGTAAAAGGTGTGCTACCTCAGCCCAACAAGAGTTTTCTCAACGTTGTTCTGGACAAAAACTTGTTTTGGAGTCATTTCAACGGTTAATATTCAAAGGGAAAAGAAGACACGTGGGATCCCTGAAGTTGAACAGAATACCTTTTCATAGTCAGTCTAATATTGTAAAAGGTGTGCTACCTCAGCCCAACAAGAGTTTCCTCAACGTAGTTTTGGACAAAATTCGTCTTAGACTCATTTCATTGATTAATGTTCAAAGGGAAAAGATTACACGTGGGATCCCTGAAGTTGAACAGAATACCTTTTCATAGTCAGTCCAATATTGTAAAATGTGTGCTACCTCAGCCCAACAAGAGTTTTCTCAACGTTGTTCTGGACAAAAACTTGTTTTGGAGTCATTTCAACGGTTAATGTTCAAAGGGAAAAAAAAACACGTGAGATCCTTGAGGTTGAACAGAATACCTTTTCATAGTCAGTCCAATATTGTAAAAGGTGTGCTACATCAGCCCAACAAGAGTTTTCTTAACGTTGTTCTGGACAAAAACTTGTTTTGGAGTCATTTCAACGGTTAATGTTCAAAGGGAAAAAAAAACACGTGGGATCCCTGAAGTTGAACAGAATACCTTTTCATAGTCAGTCTAATATTGAAATAAGTGTGTTACATCAGCCCAACAAGAGTTTTCTCCACGAGGTTGTGGACAAAAACTTGTTTTGGAGTCAATTCAACTTTTAATGTTGAAAAGGGGAGAGAAGACACGTGGGATACCTGAAGTTGAACAGAATACCTTTTCAAAGTCAGTTCATTATTGTAAAAAGTGTGCTACATCAGCCCAACAAGAGTTTTCTCAACGTTGTTCTGGACAAAAACTTGTTTTGGAGTCATTTCAACGGTTAATGTTCAAAGGGAAAAAAAAACACGTGGGATCCCTGAAGTTGAACAGAATACCTTTTCATAGTCAGTCTAATATTGAAATAAGTGTGCTACCTCAGCCCAACAAGAGTTTCCTCAACGTAGTTTTGGACAAAAACTTGTTTTGGAGTCATTTCATTGATTAATGTTCAATTGGAAAAGATCACACGTGGGATCCCTGAAGTTGAACAGAATGACTTTTCATAGTCAGTCATATATTGTAAAAGGTGTGCTACCTCAGCCCAACAGGAGTTTCCTCAACGTTGTTCTGGACAAAAACTTGTTTTGGAGTCATTTCAACGGTTAATGTTCAAAGAGAAAAAAAGACACGTGGGATCCTTGAGGTTGAACAGAATACCTTTTCATAGTCAGTCCAATATTGTAAAAGGTGTGCTACATCAGCCCAACAAGAGTTTTCTTAACGTTGTTCTGGACAAAACTTGTTTTGGAGTCATTTCAACGGTTAATGTTCAAAGGGAAAAAAAGACACGTCGGATCCCAGAGGTTGAACAGAATACCTTTTCATAGTCAGTCTAATATTGAAATAAGTGTGCTACATCAGCCCAACAAGAGTTTTCTCAACGTTGTTCTGGACAAAAACTTGTTTTGGAGTCATTTCAACGGTTAATGTTCAAAGGGAAAAAAAAACACGTGGGATCCCTGAAGTTGAACAGAATACCTTTTCATAGTCAGTCTAATATTGAAATAAGTGTGCTACCTCAGCCCAACAAGAGTTTCCTCAACGTAGTTTTGGACAAAAACTTGTTTTGGAGTCATTTCATTGATTAATGTTCAAAGGGAAAAGATCACACGTGGGATCCCGGAAGTTGAACAGAATGACTTTTCATAGTCAGTCATATATTGTAAAAGGTGTGCTACCTCAGCCCAACAAGAGTTTTTTGTCCACGTTGTTCTGGACAAAAACTTGTTTTGGAGTCTTTTCAACTGTTAATGTTCAAAAGGAAAAAGAAGACACGTTGGATCCCTGAAGTTGAACAGAATACCTTTTAATAGTCAGTCCAATATTGTAAAACGCTTGCTACATCAGCCCAACAAGAGTTTTCTCAACGTTGTTCTTGACAAAAACTTGTTTTGGAGTCATTTCATTGATTAATGTTCAAATGGAAAAGAAAACACGTGGGATCCCTGAGTTGAACATAATACCTTCTCATAGACAGTCCAATATTGTAAAAGGTTCACTACCTCAGCCCAAAAAGAGTTTTCTCAACGTTGTTCTGGACGAAAACTTGTTTTGGAGTCATTTCAATGGTAAATGTTCAAAGGGAAAAAAAGACACGTGGGGTCCCTGAGGTTGAACAGAATACCTTTTCATAGTTAGTCTAATATTGAAATAAGTGTGCTACATCAGCCCAACAGGAGTTTTCTCAACGTTGTTCTGGACAAAAACTTGTTTCGGAGTCATTTCAACGGTTAATGTTCAAAGGGAAAAAAAGACACGTCGGATCCCTGAAGTTGAACAGAATACCTTTTCATAGTCAGTCTAATATTGAAATAAGTGTGTTACATCAGCCCAACAAGAGTTATCTCCACGAGGTTGTGGACAAAAACTTGTTTTGGAGTCAATTCAACATTTAATGTTGAAAAGGGGAGAGAAGACACGTGGGATCCCTGAGGTTGAACAGAATACATTTTCATAGTCAGTTTTATATTGAAATAAGTGTGCTACATCAGCCCAACAAGAGTTTTCTCAACGTTGTTCTGGACAAAAACTTGTTTTGGAATCATTTCAACGGTTAATGTTCAAAGGGATAAGAAGACACGTGGGATCCCTGAAGTTGAACAGAATACCTTTTCATAGACAGTCCAATATTGTAAAAGGTGTGCTACATCAGCCCAACAAGAGTTTTCTCAACGTTTTTCTGGACAAAAACTTGTTCTGGAGTCATTTCAACTGTTAATGTTCAAAGGGAAAAGAAGACACGTGGGATCCCTGAGGTTGAACAGAATACCTTTTCATAGTCAGTCCAATATTGTAAAAGGTGTGCTACCTCAGCCCAACAAAAGTTTTGTCAACGTTGTTCTGGACAAAAGTTGTTTTGGAGTCATTTCAACGGTTAATGTTCAAAGGGAAAAAAAGACACGTCGGATCCGTGAGGTTGAACAGAATACCTTTTCATAGTCAGTCCATTATTGTATAAGGTGTGCTACCTCAGCCCAACAATAGTTTTCTCAACGTTGTTCTGGACAAAAGTTGTTTTGGAGTCATTTCAACGGTTAATGTTCAAAGTGAAAAAAAGACAGGTGGGATCCCTGAAGTTGAACAGAATACCTTTTAATAGTCAGTCCAATATTGTAAAACGCTTGCTACATCAGCCCAACAAGAGTTTTCTCAACGTTGTTCTGGACAAAAACTTGTTTTGGAGTCATTTCAATGGTTAATGTTCAAAGGGAAAAGAAGACAGGTGGGATCCCTGTAGTTGAACAGAATACCTTTTCATAGTCAGTTAAATATTGTAAAAGGTGTGCTACCTCAGCCCAACAATAGTTTTCTCAACATTGTTCTGGACAAAAGTTGTTTTGGAGTCATTTCAACGGTTAATGTTCAAAGGGGAAAGAAGACACGTGGGATCCCTGAGGTTGAACAGAATACCTTTTCATAGTTAGTCTAATATTGAAATAAGTGTGTTACATCAGCCCAACAAGAGTTTTTTCAAAGTTGTTCTGGACAAAAACTTGTTTTGGAATCATTTCAACGGTTAATGTTCAAAGGGAAAAAAAACACGTGGGATGCCTGAGGTTGAACAGAATACCTTTTCATAGTCAGTCTAATATTGACATAAGTGTGCTACCTCAGCCTAACAAGAGTTTCCTCAACGTTGTTCTGGACAAAAACTTGTTTTGGAGTCATTTCAACTGTTAATGTTCAAAAGGGAAAAGAAGACGCGTGGGATCCCTGAGGTTGAACAGAATACCTTTTCATAGTCAGTTTAATATTGAAATAAGTGTGTTACATCAGCCCAACAACAGTTTTCTCCACGAGGTTGTGGACAAAAACTTGTTTCGGAGTCATTTCAACATTTAATGTTGAAAAGGGAAAAGAAGACACGTGGGATCCCTGAAGTTGAACAGAATACCTTTTCATAGTCAGTCCAATATTGTAAAAGGTGTGGTACATCAGCCCAACAAGAGTTTTCTCAACGTTGTTCTAGACAAAAACTTGTTTTGGAGTCATTTCAATGGTTAATGTTCAAAGGGAAAAGATCACACGTGGGATCCCTGAAGTTGAACAGAATACCTTTTCATAGTCAGTTCAATATTGTAAAAAGTGTGCTAGATCAGCCCAATAAGGGTTTTTTGTCCAAGTTGTTCTGGACAAAAACTTGTTTCGGAGTCATTTCAACTGTTAATGTTCAAAAGGGAAAAGAAGACACGTGGGATCCCTGAAGTTGAACAGAATACCTTTTCATAGTCAGTCTAATATTGAAATAAGTGTGCTACATCAACCCAACAATAGTTTTCTCAACGTTGCTCTGGACAAAAGTTGTTTTGGAGTCATTTCAATTTTCAATGTTCAAAGGGAAAAAAAGACACGTGGGATCCCTGAGGTTAAACAGAATACCTTTTCATAGTCAGTCTAATATTGAAATAAGTGTGTTACATCAGCCCAACAAGAGTTTTCTCAACGTTGTTCTGGACAAAAGTTGTTTTAGAGTCATTTCAATGGTTAATGTTCAAAGGGAAAAGAAGACACGTGAGATCCCTGAGGTTGAACAGAATACCTTTTTATAGTCAGTCTAATATTGAAATAAGTGTGATACATCAGCCCAACAAGAGTTTTTTGTCCACGTTGTTCTGGACAAAAACTTGTTTTGGAGTCATTTCAACTGTTAATGTTCAAAAGGGAAAAGAAGACACGTGGGATCCCTTAAGTTGGACAGAATACCTTTCCATAGTCAGTCCAATATTGTAAAAGGTGTGCTACATCAGCCTAACAAGAGTTTTCTCAACGTTGTTCTGGACAAAAACTTGTTGTGGAGTCATTTCATTGATTAATGTTCAAAGGGACAAGAAGACACATGGGATCCCTGAGGTTGAACGAATACCTTTTCATAGTCAGTTCACTATTGTAAAAGGTGTGCTACCTCAGCCCAACAAGAGTTTTCTCAACGTTGTTCTGGACAAAAACTTGTTTTAGAGTCATTTCAACGGTTAATGTTCAAAGGGAGAAAAAGACACGTGGGGTCCCTGAGGTTGAACAGAATACCTTTTCATAGTCAGTCCAGTATTGTAAAACGTGTGCTACATCAGCCCAACAAGATTTTTCTCAACGTTGCTCTGGACAAAAACTTGTTTTGGAGTCATTTCATTGATTGATGTTCAAATGGAAAAGAAGACACGTTGGATCCCTGAGGTTGATCAGAATACCTTTTCATAGTCAGTTTAATATTGTAAAAGGTGTGCTACCTCAGTCCAACAACAGTTTTCTCAACGTTGTTCTGAACAAAAACATGTTTTGGAGTCTTTTCAACAGTTAATGTTCAAAGGGGAAAGAAGACACGTTGGATCCCTGAGGTTGATCAGAATACCTTTTCATAGTCAGTTTAATATTGTAAAAGGTGTGCTACCTCAGTCCAACAACAGTTTTCTCAACGTTGTTCTGAACAAAAACATGTTTTGGGGTCATTTCAACGGTTAATGTTCAAAGGGAAAAGAAGACACGTGGGATCCCTGAAGTTGAACAGAATACCTTTTCATAGTCAGTCCAATATTGTAAAAGGTGTGCTACCTCAGCCCAACAAGAGTTTTCTCAACGTTGTTCTGGACAAAAACTTGTTTTGGAGTCATTTCAACATTTAATGTTCATAGGGAAAAAAAGACACGTAGGATCCCTGAGGTTGAACAGAATACCTTTTCATAGTCAGTCCAATATTGTAAAAGGTGTGCTACCTCAGCCCAACAAAAGTTTTCTCAACGTTGTTCTTGACAAAAGTTGTTTTGGAGTCATTTCAATTTTCAATGTTCAAAGGGGAAAAAAGACACATGGGATCCCTGAGGTTAAACAGAATACCTTTTCATAGTCAGTCTAATATTGAAATGAGTGTGCTACATCAGCCCAACAAGAGTTTTTTGTTCACGTTGTTCTGGACAAAGACTTGTTTTGGAGTCATTTCAACTGTTAATGTTTGAAAGGGAAATGAAGACACGTGGGATCCCTGAAGTTGAACAGAAGACCTTTTCATAGTCAGTCAAATATTGTAAAAGGTGTGCTACATCAGCCTAACAAGAGTTCTCTCAACGTTGTTCCTGACAAAAACTTGTTTTGGAGTCATTTCATTGATTAATGTTCAGAGGGACGAGAAGACACGTGGGATCCCTGAGGTTGAACAGAATACTTTTTCAGAGTCAGTCCAATATTGTAAAAGGTGTGTTACCTCAGCCTATCAAGAGTTTTCTTAACGTTGTTCTGGACAAAAGTTGTTTTGGAGTCATTTCAATGGTTAATATTCAAAGGGGAAAAAAGACACATGGGATCCCTGAGGTTGAACAGAATACCCTTTCATAGTGAGTCTAATAATGAAATAAGTGTGTTACATCAGCCCAACAAGATTTTTTTGTGCACGTTGTTCTGGACAAAAACTTGTTTTGGAGTCATTTCAACTGTTAATGTTCAAAAGGGAAAAGAAGACACGTGGGATCCCTGAAGTTGAACAGAATACTTTTTCATAGTCAGTCCAATATTGTAAAAGGTGTGCTACATCAGCCCGACAAGAGTTTTCTCAACGTTGTTCTGGACAAAAGTTGTTTTTGAGTCATTTCAACTGTTAATGTTCAAAGGGGAAAAAAGACACGTGGGATCCCCGAGGTTAAACAGAATACCTTTTCATAGTCAGTCTAATATTGAAATAAGTGTGCTACATCAGCCCAACAAGAGTTTTTGTGCACGTTGTTCTGGACAAAGACTTATTTTGGAGTTATTTCAACTGTTAATGTTCAAAAAGGAAAAGAAGACACGTGGGATCCCTGAAGTTGAACAGAATACCTTTTCATAGTCAGTCCAATATTGTAAAAGGTGTGCTACATCAGCCTAACAAGAGTTTTCTCAACGTTGTTCCTGACAAAAACTTGTTTTGGAGTCATTTCATTGATTAATGTTCAAAGGGACAAGAAGAAACGTGGGATCCCTGAGGTTGAACAGAATACCTTTTCATAGTCAGTCCAATATTGTAAAAGGTGTGCTACCTCAGCCCATCAAGAGTTTTCTTAACGTTGTTCTGGACAAAAGTTGTTTTGGAGTCATTTCAACGGTTAATGTTCAAAGGGAAAAGAAGACACGTGGGATCCCTGAGGTTGAACAGAATACCTTTTCATAGTCAGTCCAATATTGTAAAAGGTGTGCTACCTCAGCCCATCAAGAGTTTTCCTAACGTTGTTATGGACAAAAGTTGTTTTGGAGTCATTTCAATGGTTATTATTCAAAGGGGAGAAAAGACACATTGGATCCCTGAGGTTGAACAGAATACCTTTTCATAGTCAGTTTAATAATAAAATAAGTGTGTTACATCAGCTCAACAAGAGTTTTTTGTGCACGTTGTTCTGGACAAAACTTGTTTTGGAGTCATTTCAACTGTTAATGTTCAAAAGGGAAAAGAAGACAAGTGGGATCCCTGAAGTTGAACAGAATACCTTTTCATAGTCAGTCCAATATTGTAAACGGTGTGCTACATCAGCCTGACAAGAGTTTTCTCAACGTTGTTCTGGACAAAAACTTGTTTTGGAGTCATTTCATTGATTAATGTTCAAAGGGAAAAGAAGACACGTGGGATCCCTGAAATTGAACAGAATACCTTTTCATAGACAGTCCAATATTGTAAAAGGTGTGCTACCTCAGCCCAACAAGAGTTTTCTCAACGTTGTTCTGGACAAAAGTTGTTTTGGAGTCATTTCAATGGTTAATATTCAAAGGGGAAAAAAGACACATGGGATCCCTGAGGTTGAACAGAATACCCTTTCATAGTCAGTCTAATAATGAAATAAGTGTGTTACATCAGCCCAACAAGAGTTTTTTGTGCACATTGTCCTGGACAAAGACTTGTTTTGGAGTCATTTCAACTGTTAATGTTCAAAAGGGAAAAGAAGACACGTGGGATCCCTGAAGTTGAACAGAATACCTTTTCATAGTAAGTCCAATATTGTAAAAGGTGTGCTACATCAGCCCGACAAGAGTTTTCTCAACGTTGTTCTGGACAAAAACTTGTTTTGGAGTCATTTCTTTGATTAATGCTCAAAGGGAAAAGAAGACACGTGGGATCCCTGAAATTGAGCAGAATACCTTTTCATAGACAGTCCAATATTGTAAAAGGTGTGCTACCTCAGCCCAACAAGAGTTTTCTCAACGTTGTTTTGGACAAAAACTTGTTTTGGAGTCATTTCAACGGTTAATGTTCAAAAGGGAAAAGAAGACACATGGGATCCCTGAAGTTGAACAGAAAACCTTTTCATAGTCAGTCCAATATTGTAAAAAGTGTGCTACATCAGCCCAACAAGAGTTTTTTCAATGTTATTCTGGACAAAAATTTGTTTTTGCGTGATTTCAACGGTTAATGTTCAAAGGGAAAAGGAGACACGTGGGATCCCTGAAGTTGAACAGAATACATTTTCAGAGTCAGTCCAATATTGCAAAAGGTGTGCTACTTCAGCCCAACAAGAGTTTTCTCCACGTTGTTCTGGACAAAAGGTGTTTTGGAGTCATTTCAACGGTTAATGTTCAAAAGGAATAAAAGACACATGGGATCCCTGAGGTTGAACAGAATATCTTTTCATAGTCAGTCTAATATTGAAATAAGTGTGCTACATCAGCCCAACACGAGTTTTTTGTTTACGTTGTTTTGGACAAAGACTTGTTTTGGAGTCATTTCAAGTGTTAATGTTCAAAAAGGAAAAGAAGACACGTGGGATCCCTGAAGTTGAACAGAATACCTTTTCATAGTCAGTTTAATATTGTAAAAGGTGTGCTACCTCAGCCCGACAAGAGTTTTCTCAATGTGGTTCTGGACAAAAGTTGTTTCAAAGTCATTTCAATGGTTAATGTTCAAAGGGAAAAGAAGACACGTGGGATCCCTGAAGTTGAACAGAATACCTTTTCATAGTCAGTCTAATATTGAAATAAGTGTGCTACATCAGCCCAACAAGAGTTTTTTGTGCATGTTGTTCTGGACAAAAATTGTTTTGGAGTCATTTCAACTGTTAATGTTCAAAAGGGGAAAGAAGACACGTGGGATCCCTGAAGTTGAACAGAATACCTTTTCATAGTCAGTCCAATATTGTAAAAGATGTGCTACATCAGCCCAACAAGAGTTTTCTCAACGTTGTTCTGGACAAAAACTTGTTTTGCAGTCATTTCAATGGTTAATGTCCAAAGAGAAAAGAAGACACGTGGGATCCCTGAGGTTGAACAGAATACTTTTTCATAGTCAGTCCAGTATTGAAATAAGTGTGTTACATCAACCCAACAAGAGTTTTCTCAACGTTGTTCTGGACAAAAACTTGTTTTGGAGTCATTTGTTTCATTAATGTTCAAAGGGAAAAGAAGACACGTGGGATCCCTGAGGTTGAACAGAATACCTTTCATAGTCAGTCCAATATTGTAAAAGGTGTGCTACCTCAGCCCAACAAGCGTTTTCTCCACGTTGTTCTGGACAAAAACTTGTTTTGGAGTCATTTCAACTGTCAATGTTCAAAAGGGAAAAGAAGACACGTGGGATCCCTGAAGTTGAACAGAATACCTTTTCATAGTCAGTCCAATATTGTAAAAGGTATGCTACATCAGCCCAACAAGAGTTTTCTCAACGTTGTTCTGGACAAAAACTTGTTTTTGAGTCATTTCAATGGTCAATGTTCAAAGGGAAAAGAAGACACGTAGGATCGCTGAAGTTGAACAGAATACCTTTTCATAAACAGTCAAATATAGTAAAAGGTGTGCTACCTCAGCCCTACAAGGGTTTTCTCAACGTTGTTCTGGACAAAAACTTGTTTTGGAGTCATTTGAACGGTTAATGTTCAAAGGGGAAAAAGACACGTCGGATTCCTGAGGTTGAACAGAATACCTTTTCATAGTCAGTCTAATATTGAAATAAGTGTGCTACATCAGCCTAACAAGAGTTTTTTGTGCACGTTGTTCTATACGAAAACGTGTTTTTGAGTCATTTCAACTGTTAATGTTCAAAAGGGAAAAGAAGACACGTGGGATCCCTTAAGTTGGACAGAATACCTTTTCATAGACAGTCCAATATTGTAAAAGGTGTGCTACCTCAGCCCAACAAGAGTTTTCTCAACGTTGTTTTGGACAAAAATTTGTTTTGGAATCATTTGAACGGTTAATGTTCAAAGGGGAAAAAGACATGTTGGATTCCTGAAGTTGAACAGAATACCTTTTCATAGTCAGTCCAATATTGTTCAAGGTGTGCTTCATCAGCCCAACAAGAGTTTTCTCAACGTTGTTCTGGACAAAAGTTGTTTTGGAGTCATTTCAACTGTTCATGTTCAAAAGGGATAGAAGACACGTGGGATCCCTGAAGTTGAACAGAATACCTTTTCATAGTCAGTCCAGTATTGTAATAAGTGTGTCACATCAGCCCAAAAAGAGTTTTCTCCACTTCGTTGTGGACAAAAACTTGTTTTAGAGTCATTCCAACTATCAATGTTCAAAAAGGAAAAGAAGACACGTGGGATCCCTGAAGTTGAACAGAATACCTTTTCATAGTCAGTCCAATATTGTAAAAGGTGCGCTACATCAGCCCAACAAGAGTTTTCTCAACGTTGTTCTGGACAAAAACTTGTTTTTGTGTCATTTCAATGGTCAATGTTCAAAGGGAAAAGAAGACACGTGGGATCCCTGAGGTTGAACAGAATACCTTTTCATAGTCAGTCCAATATTTTTCAAGGTGTGGTACATCAGCCCAACAAGAGTTTTCTCAACGTTGTTCTGGACAAAAGTTGTTTTTGAGTCATTTTAACTTTCCATGTTCAAAAGGGAAAAGAAGACACGTGGGATCCCTGAATTTGAACAGAATACCTTTTCATAGTCAGTCCAATATTGTTCAAGGTTTGCTACATCAGCCCAACAAGAGTTTTTTCAATGTGGTTCTGGACAAAAGTTTTTTTGGGGTCATTTCAACAGTTAATGTTCAAAGGGAAAAGAAGACACGTGGGATCCCTGAAGTTGAACAGAATACCGTTTCATAGTCAGTCCAATATTGTAAAAAGTGTGCTACATCAGCCCAACAAGAATATTCTTAAAGTTGTTCTGGACAAAAGTTGTTTTGTAGTCATTTCAACGGTTAATGTTCAAAGGGAAGAAAAGACACGTGGGATCGCTGAAGTTGAACAGAATACCTTTTCATAGTCAGTCTAATAATGTAATGAGTTTGCTACATCAGCCAAACAAGAGTTTTCTCAACGTTGTTGTGGACAAAAACTTGTTTCGGAGTCATTTCAATGGTTAATGTTCAAAGGGATAAGAAGACAAGTTGGATCCCTGAAGTTGAACAGAATACCTTTCCATAGTCAGTCTAATATTGTAAAAGGTGTGCTACATCAGCCCAACAAGAGTTTTCTCAACGTTGTTCTGGACAAAAACTTGTTTTGGAGTCATTTCAATGGTTAATGTTCAAAGGGAAATGAAAACACGTGGGATCCCTGAGGTTGAACAGAATACCTTTTCATAGAGAGTCCAATATTTTAAAAGGTGTGCTACATCAGCCCAACAAGAGTTTTCTCAACGTTGTTCTGGACAAAAACTTGTTTTGGTGTCATTACAACGGTTAATGTTCAAAGGGATAAGAACACACATGGGATCCCTGAAGTTGAACAGAATACCTTTTCATAGTCAGTCCAATATTGTAAAAAGTGTGCTACATCAGCCCAAGAAGTGTATTCCCAAAGTTGTTCTGGACAAAAGTTGTTTTGGAATCATTCCAACGGTTAATGTTCAAAGGGAAGAAAAGACACGTGGGATCCCTGAAGTTGAACAGAATACCTTTTCATAGTCAGTCTAATATTGTAATGAGTGTGCTACATCAGCCCAACAAGAGTTTTCTCAACGTTGTTGTGGACAAAAACTTGTTTCGGAGTCATTTCAACGGTTAATGTTCAAAAGGAAAAGAAGACACATCGGATCCCTGAAGTTGAACAGAATACTTTTTCATAGGCAGTCTATTATATAAATAAGGGTGCTACCCCAGCCCAACAAGAGTTTTTCGTGCACGTTGTTCTGGACAAAAACTTCTTTTGGAGTCATTTCAATGGTTAATGTTCAAAGGGAAAAGAAGACACGTGGGATCCCTGAAGTTGAACAGAATACCTTTTCATAAAGAGTCCAATATTGTAAAAGGCGTGCTACCTCAGCCCAACAATAGTTTTTTCAACGTTGTTCTGGAGAAAAACTTGTTTTGGAGTCATATCAACGGTTAATTTTCAAAGGGAAAAGAAGACACATTGGATACCTGGGGTTAAACAGAATGAATACGTTTTCATAATCAGTCCAATATTGTAAAAGGTGTGCTTCATCCGCCCAATAAGAGCTTTCCCAACGTTGTTCTGGACAAAAACTTGTTTAGGAGTCATTTCAATGGTTAATTTTCAAAGGAAAAAGAAGACATGTGGGATCCCTGAGGTTGAACAGAATACCTTTTCAAAGTCAGTCCAATATTGTAAAAGGTGTGCTACATCAGCCTAACAAGAGTTTTGTCAACGTTGTTCTGGACAAAAACTTGTTTTAGAGTCATTTCAACGGTTAATGTTCAAAGGGAAAAGAAGACACGTTGGATCTCTAACGTTGAACAGAATACTTTTTCATAGTCAGTCCAATATTGTAAAAGGTGTGCTTCATCAGCCCTACAAGAGATTTCTCAACGTTGTTCTGGACAAAAACATCTTTTGGAGTCATTTCAATGGTTAATGATCGAAGGGAAAAGTAGACACTAGGGATCCCTGAGGTGTAACAGAATACCTTTTCATAGTCAGTCCAATATTGTAAAAGGTGTGCTACATCAGCCTAACAAGAGTTCTCTTAACGTTGTTCTGGACAAAAACGTGTTTTGGAGTCATTTCAATGGTTAATGTTCGAAGGGAAAAGAAGACACGTAGGATCCCTGAGGTTGAACAGAATACCTTTTCATAGTCAGTCCAATATTGTAAAAAGTGTGCTTCATCAGTCCAACAAGAGTTTTCTCAACGTTGTTCTGGACAAAAACATCTTTTGGAGTCATTTCAACGGATAATGTTCAAAAGGAAAAGAAATCACGTGGGATCCCTGAGGTTGAACAGAATACTTCTTTATAGTCACACGAACATTGTATAAGTCGTGCTACATCAGCCCAACAAGAGCTTTCTCAACGTTGTTCTGGACAAAAACGTGTTTTAGAGTCATTTCAATGGTTAATGTTCAAAGGGAAAAGAACACAACTGGGATCCCTGAGGTTGAACAGAATACCTTTTCATAGTCAGTCCAATATTGTAAAACGTGTGCTACATCAGACCAACAAGAGTATTTTCGACGTTGTTCTGGACAAAAATTTGTTTTGGAGTCATTTCGATGGTTAATGTTCAAAGGGAAAAAAAGACACGTCAGATCCCTGAGTTTGAACAGAATACCTTTTTACAGTCAGTCCAATATTGTAAAAGGTGTGCTTCATCAGCCCAACAAAAGTTTGGTCAACGTTGTTCTGGACAAAAACTTGTTTTGGAGTCATTTCAACGGTTAATGTTCAAAGGGATAAGAAGACACGTGGGATCTTTGAAGTTGAATAGAATACTTTTTCATAGTCAGTCCAATATTGAAAAAGGTGTGCTACCTTGGCCCAACAAGTGTTTTTCTCAACGTTGTTCTAGACAAAAACTTGTTTTGGAGTCATTTCAATGGTTAATGTTCAAAGGGAAAAAAAGACACGTTGGATCCCTGAGGTTGAACAGAATAACTTCTCATAGTCAGTCCAATATTGTAATGAGTGTGCTACATCAACCCAACAATAGTTTTCTCAACCTTTTTCTAGACAAAAACTTGTTTTGGAGTCATTTCAACGGTTAATGTTCAAAGGAAAAAGAAGACACGTCGGACCAATGAGGTTGAACAGAATATTTTTTCATAGTCAGTCCAATATTGTAAAAAGTGTGCTACATCAGCCCAACAAGAGATCTTTCAATTTTGTTCAAGAGAAAAAAAAATTTGTTTTGGAGTCATTTCAACGGTTAATGTTCAAAGGGGAAAAAAGACACGTCGGATCCCTGAGGTTGAACAGAATACCTTTTTTTAGTCGGTCCAATATTGTAAAAGGTGTGCTTCATCAGCCCAACAAGAGCTTTCTCAACGTTTTTCTGGAGAAAAACTTGTTTTGGAGTCATTTCAACGGTTAATGTTCAAAGGGAAAAGAAGTCACTTTTGATCCCTGAGGTTGAACAGAATACCTTTCTATAGTTAGTTGAATATTCTAAAAGGTGTGCTAAATCAGCCCAACAAGAGTTTTCTCAACGTTGAACAGAACAAAAACATGTTTTGGAGTCATTTCAATGGTTAATGTTCAAAGGGAAAAGAAGTCACGTTGGATCTCTGAAGTTGAACAGAATACCTTTTCATAGTCAGTCCAATATTCAAAAAGGTGTGCTTCATTAGCCCAACAAGAGTTTTCTGAACGTTGTTCCGGACGAAATCTTGTTTTGGGGTCATTTTAATGGTTAATGTCCAAAGGGAAAAGAAGACCCGTCAGATCCCTGAGGTTGAACAGAATATATTTTCTTAGTCAGTCCAATGATGAATAATGTGTGCTACATCAGTCTAACAAGAGTTTTCTCAACGTTGTTCTGGACAAAAACTTGTTTGAGAGTCATTTCAACGGTTAATGTTCAAAGGGAAAAAAAGACACGTCAGATCCCTGAGGTTGAACAGAATACCTTTTCATAGTCAGTCCAATATTGTAATAGGTGTGCTTCATCAGCCCAACAAGAGTTTTCTCAACGTTGTTTTGGACAAAAACGTGTTTCAGAGTCATTTCAATGGTTAATGTTCAACGGTAAAAGAAGACACGTAGGATCCCTGAGGTTGAACAGAATACATTTTCATAGTAAGTCCAATATTGTAAAAAGTGTGCTACATCAGCCTAACAAGAGTTTTCTCAACGTTGTTCTTGACATAAACTTGTTTTAGAGTCATTTCAATGGCTAATGTTCAAAGGGAAATGAAGACACGTGGGATCCCTGAGGTTGAACAGAATACCTTTTCATAGTCAGTCCAATATTGTAAAAGGTGTGCTTCATCAGCCCAACAAGAGTTTTTTCAACGTTGTTCTGGACAAAAACTTGTTTTGGAGTCATTTTAACGGTTAATGATCAAAGGGAAAAGAAGTCACGTTGGATCCCTGAGGTTGAACAGAATACTTCTTTATAGTCAAACGAACATTGTATAAGTCGTGCTACATCAGCCCAACAAGAGCTTTCTCAACGTTTTTCTAGACTAAAACTTGTTTTGGAGTCATTCCAATGGTTAATGTTCAAAGGGAAAAAAAGACACGTGGGATCCCTGAGGTTGAACAGAATACCTTTTCATAGTCAGTCCAATATTGTAATGAGTGTGCTACATCAACCCAACAATAGTTTTCTCAAACTTTTTCTAGACAAAAACTTGTTTTGGAGTCATTTCAACGGTTAATGTTCAAAGGAAAAAGAAGACACGTCGGACCAATGAGGTTGAACAGAATACCTTTTCATATTCAGTCCAATATTGTAAAAAGTGTGCTACATCAGCCCAACAAGAGATTTTTCAATTTTGTTCAAGAGAAAAAAAATTTGTTTTGGAGTCATTTCAACGGTTAAAGTTCAAAGGGGAAAAAAGACACGTCGGATCCCTGAGGTTGAACAGAATACCTTTTCATAGTCAGTCCAATATTGTAAAAGGTGTGCTACCTCAGCCCAAAAAGAGCTTTCTCAACTTTGTTCTGGACAAAAACTTGTTTTGGAGTCATTTCAACGGTTAATGTTCAAAGGGAAAAGAAGTCACTTTTGATCCCTGAGGTTGAACAGAATACCTTTTTATAGTTAGTTGAATATTCTAAAAGGTGTGCTAAATCAGCCCAACAAGAGTATTCTCAACGTTGAACAGAACAAAAACATGTTTTGGAGTCATTTTAATGGTTAATGTTCAAAGGGAAAAGAAGTCAAGTTGGATCCCTGAGGTTGAACAGAATACCTTTTCATAGTCAGTCCAATATTCAAAAAGGTGTGCTTCATTAGCCCAACAAGAGTTTTCTGAACGTTGTTCCGGACGAAATCTTGTTTTGGGGTCATTTTAATGGTTAATGTCCAAAGGGAAAAGAAGACCCGTCAGATCCCTGAGGTTGAACAGAATACCTTATCATAGTCAGTCCAATATTGTAATGAGTGTGCTACATCAGCCCAACAAGAGTTTTTTCCCCTTTGTTCTAGAGAAAAAACGTGTTTTGGAGTCATTTCAATGGATAATGCTCAAAGGGAAAAGAAGACACGTGGGATCCCTGAGGTTGAACAGAATACCTTTTCTTAGTCAGTCCAATGATGAATAATGTGTGCTACATCAGTCTAACAAGAGTTTTCTCAACGTTGTTCTGGACAAAAACTTGTTTGAGAGTCATTTCAACGGTTAATGTTCAAAGGGAAAAGATGACACGTAGAATCCCTGAAGTTGAACAGAATACCTTTTCATAGTCAGTCCAATATTGTAATAGGTGTGCTTCATCAGCCCAACAAGAGTTTTCTCAACGTTGTTCTGGACAAAAACGTGTTTTAGAGTCATTTCAATGGTTAATGTTCAACGGTAAAAGAAGACACGTAGGATCCCTGAGGTTGAACAGAATACATTTTCATAGTAAGTCCAATATTGTAAAAAGTGTGCTACATCAGCCTAACAAGAGTTTTCTCAACGTTGTTCTTGCCATAAACTTGTTTTAGAGTCATTTCAATGGCTAATGTTCAAAGGGAAAAGAAGACACGTGGGATCCCTGAGGTTGAACAGAATACCTTTTCATAGTCAGTCCAATATTGTAAAAGGTGTGCTTCATCAGCCCAACAAGAGTTTTTTCAACGTTGTTCTGGACAAAAACTTGTTTTGGAGTCATCTCAACGGTTAATGATCAAAGGGAAAAGAAGTCACGTTGGATCCCTGAGGTTGAACAGAATACTTCTTTATAGTCAGTCGAACATTGTAAAAGTCGTGCTACATCAGCCCAACAAGAGCTTTCTCAACGTTTTTCTGGACAAAAACTTGTTTTGGAGTCATTCCAATGGTTAATGTTGAAAGGGAAAAGAAGACACGTTGGATCCCTGAGGTTGAACAGAATACCTTTTCATAGTCAGTCCAATATTGTAAAAGGTGTGCTTCATCAGCCCAACAAGAGTTTTCTCAACGTTGTTCCGGACGAAATCTTGTTTTGGGGTCATTTTAATGGTTAATGTCCAAAGGGAAAAGAAGACCTGTTAGATCCCAGAGGTTGAACAGAATACCTTTCCATAGTCAGTCCAATATTTTAATGAGTGTGCTACATCAGCCCAAAAAGAGTTTTTTGAGCTTTGTTCTAGAGAAAAAACGTGTTTTGGAGTCATTTCAATGGATAATGTTCGAAGGGAAAGGAAGACACGTGGGATCCCTGAGTTCGAACAGAATACCTTTTCATAGTCAGTCCAATAATGAAAAACGTGTGTTACATCAGCCCAACAAGAGTTTTTTCAACGTTGTTCTGGACAAAAACGTGTTTTAGAGTCATTTCAATGGTTAATATTCAAAGGGAAAAGAAGACACTTACGATCCCAGAGGTTGAACAGAATACTTTTTCATAGTCAGTCCAATATTGTAAAAGGTGTGCTTCATCAGCCCAACAAGAGTTTTTTCAACGTTGTTCTAGACAAAAACTTGTTTTGGAGTCATTTCAATGGTTAATGTCCAAAGGGGAAAGAAGACACGTGGGATCCCTGAGTTTCAACAGAATGCCTTTTCATAGTCAGTCCAATATTGTAAAAGGTGTGCTTCATCAGCCCAACAAGAGTTTTGTCAACGTTGTTCTTGACAAAAACTTGTTTTGGAGTCATTTCGATGATTAATGTTCAAAGGGAAAAAAAGACACGTGGGATCCCTGAGTTTCAACATAATGCCTTTTCATAGTCAGTCCAATATTGTGGAAGGTGTGCTACATCAGCCCAACAAGAGTTTTCTCAACGTTGTTCTGGACAAAATCATGTTTTGGAGTCATTTCAATGGTTAGTGTTCAAAGGAAAAAGAAGACACGTGGGATCCCTGTGGTTGAACAGAATACCTTTTCATAGTTAGTCCAATATTGTAAAATGTGTGTTTCATCAGCCCAACAAGAGTTTTTCCATTTTGTTCAAGAGATAAAACTTGTTTTGGAGTCATTTCAATGGATAATGTTCAAAGGGAAAAGAAGACACATAGGATCCCTTAGGTTGGACAGAATACCTTTTCATAGTCAGTCCAATATTGTAAAGGTGTGCTACATCAGCTTAGCAAGAGTTTTTTCAACGTTGTTCTAGACAAAAACTTGTTTTGGAGTCATTTCAACGGTTAATGTTCAAAGGGATAAGAAGACACGTGGGATCTTTGAAGTTGAATAGAATACCTTTTTATAGTCAGTCCAATATTGAAAAAGGTGTGCTACCTCAGCCCAACAAGAGTTTTGTCAACGTTGTTCTAGACGAAAACTTGTTTTGGAGTCATTTCAATGGTTAATCTTCAAAGGGAAAAGAAAACACGTTGGATCCCTGAGGTTGAACAGAATACCTTTTCATAGTCAGTCCAATATTATAAAAGGTGTGCTACATCAGCCCAGCAAGAGTTTTTTCAACGTTGTTCTAGACAAAAACTTGTTTTGGAGTCATTTAAACGGTGAATGTTCAAAGGGAAAAGAAGACCCGTCGGATCCCTGAGGTTGAACAGAATACCTTTTCAGAATCAGTCCAATATTGTAATGAGTGTGCTACTTCAGCCCAAGAAGAGTTTTTTCAACTTTGTTCTAGAGAAAAAACGTGTTTTGGAGTCATTCCAATGGATAATGTTCAAAGGGAAAAGAAGACATGTGGGATCCCTGAGGTTGAACAGAATACCTTTTTTTAGTCAGTCCAATAATGAAAAAGGTGTGCTACATCAGCTTAACAAGAGTTTTCTCAACGTTGTTCTGGACAAGAACTTGTTTGAGAGTCATTTCAACGGTTAATGTTCAAAGGGAAAAGAAGACACGTAGGATCCCTGAGGTTGAACAGAATACCTTTTCATATTCAGTCAATATTGTAAAAGGTGTGCTTCATCAGCCCAACAAGAGTTTTCTCAACATTGTTCTAGACAAAAACTTGTTTTGGAGTCATTTCAATGGTTGATGTCCAAAGGGAAAAGAAGACACGTTGGATCCCTGAGGTAACAGAATACCTTTTCATAGTCAGTCCAATATTGTAAAACGTGTGCTACATCAGACCAACAAAAGTATTTTCAAAGTTGTTCTTGACAGAAACTTGTTTTGGAGTCATTTCGATGATTGATGTTCAAAGGGAAAAGAAGACACGTGGGATCCCTGAGTTTCAACAGAATGTCTTTTCATAGTCAGTCCAATATTGTAAAAGGTGTGCTTCATCAGCCCAACAAGAGTTTTGTCAACGTTGTTCTGGACAAAAACTTGTTTTGGAGTCATTTCAACGGTTAATGTTCAAAGGGAAAAGAAGACACGTGGGATCTTTGAAGTTGAACAGAATACCTTTTCATAGTCAGTCCAATATTGTAAAACGTGTGCTACATCAGCCCAACAAGAGTTTTTTCAACGTTGTTCTGGACAAAATCATGTTTTGGGGTCATTTCAACGGTTAATGTTCAAAGGGAAATGAAGACACGTGGGATCCCTGAGGTTGAACAGAATACCTTTTCATAGTCAGTCCAATATTGAAAAAGGTGTGCTACCTCAGCCCAACAAGAGTTTTCTCAACGTTGTTCTACACAAAAACTTGTTTTGGAGTTATTTCGATGGTTAGTGTTCAAAAGAGAATGAAGACACGTGGGATCCCTGAGGTTGAACAGAATACCTTTTCATAATCAGTCCAATATTGTAAAATGTGTGCTTCATCAGCCTTAGAAGTGTTTTTTCAACATTGTTCAAGACAAAACTTGTTTTGGAATCATTTCAACGGTTAATTTTCAAAGGGAAATGAAGACACGTGGGATCCCTGAGGATGAACAGAATACCTTTTCATAGTCAGTCCAATATTGAAAAAGGTGTGCTACATCAGCCCAACAAGAGTTTTTCCATTTTGTTCAAGAGAAAAAACTTGTTTTGGAGTCATTTCAATGGATAATGTTCAAAGGGAAAAGAAGACACATGGGATCCCAGTAGTTGAACAGAATAACTTTTCATAGTCAGACCAATATTGTAAAAAGTGTGCTACATCAGCTCAACAAGAGTTTTCTCAACGTTGTTCTGGAGAAAAACTTGTTTTGGAGTCTTTTTAACGGTTAATGTTCCAAGGGAAAAGAAGACACGTTGGATCCCTGAGGTTGAGCAGAATACCTTTTCAAAGTCAGTCCAATATTGTAAAAGGTGTGCTACATCAGCCCAGCAAGAGTTTTTTCAACGTTGTTCTAGACAAAAACTTGTTTTGGAGTCATTTGAACAGTTAATGATCAAAGGGAAAAGAAGACCCGTCGGATCCCTGAGGTTGAACAGAATACCTTTTCAGAATCAGTCCAATATTGTAATGAGTGTGCTACTTCAGCCCAAGAAGAGTTTTTTCCACTTTGTTCCAGAGAAAAAACGTGTTTTGGAGTCATTTCAATGGATAATGTTCAAAGGGAAAAGAAGACATGTGGGATCCCTGAGGTTGAACAGAATACCTTTTTTTAGTCAGTCCAATAATGAATAAGGTTTGCTACATCAGCCTAACAAGAGTTTTTCTCAACGTTGTTCTGGACAAAAACTTGTTTGAGAGTCATTTCAACGGTTAATGTTCAAAGGGAAAAGAAGACACTTACGATCCCTGAGGTTGAACAGAATACTTTTTCATAGTCAGTCCAATATTGTAAAAGGTGTGCTTCATCAGCCCAACAAGAGTTTTCTCAACGTTGTTCTAGACAAAAACTTGTTTTGGAGTCATTTCAATGGTTAATGTCCAAAGGGGAAAGAAGACACGTGGGATCCCTGAGGTTGAACAGAATACCTCTTCATAGTCAGTCCAATATTGTAAAACGTGTGCTACATCTGACCAACAAAAGTATTTTCAACGTTGTTCTTGACAAAAACTTGTTTTGGAGTCATTTTGATGATTGATGTTCAAAGGGAAAAAAAGACACGTGGGATCCCTGAGTTTCAACAGAATGCCTTTTCATAGTCAGTCCAATATTGTAAAAGGTGTGCTTCATCAGCCCAACAAGAGTTTTGTCAACGTTGTTCTGGACAAAAACTTGTTTTGGAGTCATTTCAACGGTTAATGTTCAAAGGGAAAAAAGACACGTGGGATCCCTGAGGTTGAACAGAATACATTTTCATAGTCAGTCCAATATTGTAAAAGGTGTGCTACATCAGCCCAACAAGAGTTTTTTCAACGTTGTTCTGGACAAAATCATGTTTTGGGGTCATTTCAACGGTTAATGTTCAAAGGGAAATGAAGACACGTGGGATCCCTGAGGTTGAACAGAATACATTTTCATAGTCAGTCCAATATTGAAAAAGGTGTGCTACCTCAGCCCAACAAGAGTTTTCTCAACGTTGTTCTACACAAAAACTTGTTTTGGAGTTATTTCAATGGTTAGTGTTCAAAGGAGAATGAAGACACGTGGGATCCCTGAGGTTGAACAGAATACCTTTTCATAGTCAGTCCAATATTGTAAAATGTGTGCTTCATCAGCCTTAGAAGTGTTTTCTCAACGTTGTTCAAGACAAAACTTGTTTTGGAATCATTTCAACAGTTAATTTTCAAAGGGAAATGAAGACACGTGGGATCCCTGAGGATGAACAGAATACCTTTTCATAGTCGGTCCAATATTGAAAAAGGTGTGCTACATCAGCCCAACAAGAGTTTTTCCATTTGGTTCAAGAGAAAAAACTTGTTTTGGAGTCATTTCAATGGATAATGTTCAAAGGGAAAAGAAGACACATGGGATCCCAGTAGTTGAACAGAATAACTTTTTATAGTCAGACCAATATTGTAAAAGGTGTGCTACATCAGCTCAACAAGAGTTTTCTCAACGTTGTTCTGGAGAAATACTTGTTTTGGAGTCATTTTAACGGTTAATGTTCCAAGGGAAAAGAAGACACGTTGGATCCCTGAGGTTGAACAGAATACCTTTTCATAGTCAGTCCAATATTGTAAAACGTGTGCTACATCTGACCAACAAAAGTATTTTCAACGTTGTTCTTGACAAAAACTTGTTTTGGAGTCATTTCGATGATTAATGTTCAAAGGGAAAAAAAGACACGTGGGATCCCTGAGTTTCAACAGAATGCCTTTTCATAGTCAGTCCAATATTGTAAAAGGTGTGCTTCATCAGCCCAACAAGAGTTTTGTCAACGTTGTTCTGGACAAAAACTTGTTTTGGAGTCATTTCAACGGTTAATGTTCAAAGGGAAAAGAAGACACGTGGGATCTTTGAAGTTGAACAGAATACCTTTTCATAGTCAGTCCAATATTGTAAAACGTGTGCTACATCAGCCCAACAAGAGTTTTCTCAACGTTGTTCTGGACAAAGTCATGTTTTGGGGTCATTTCAACGGTTAATGTTCAAAGGGAAATGAAGACACGTGGGATCCCTGAGGTTGAACAGAATACCTTTTCATAGTCAGTCCAATATTGAAAAAGGTGTGCTACCTCAGCCCAACAAGAGTTTTCTCAACGTTGTTCTACACAAAAACTTCCTTTGGAGTTATTTCAATGGTTAGTGTTCAAAGGAGAATGAAGACACGTGGGATCCCTGAGGTTGAACAGAATACCTTTTCATAGTCACTCCAATATTGTAAAATGTGTGCTTCATCAGCCCAACAAGAGTTTTGTCAACGTTGTTCTGGACAAAAACTTGTTTTGGAGTCATCTCAACGGTTAATGTTCAAAGGGAAAAGAAGACACGTGGGATCTTTGAAGTTGAACAGAATACCTTTTCATAGTCAGTCCAATATTGTAAAACGTGTGCTACATCAGCCCAACAAGAGTTTTCTCAACGTTGTTCTGGACAAAGTCATGTTTTGGGGTCATTTCAACGGTTAATGTTCAAAGGGAAATGAAGACACGTGGGATCCCTGAGGTTGAACAGAATACCTTTTCATAGTCAGTCCAATATTGAAAAAGGTGTGCTACTTCAGCCCAACAAGAGTTTTCTCAACGTTGTTCTACACAAAAACTTCTTTCGGAGTCATTTCAATGGTTAGTGTTCAAAGGAAAATGAAGACACGTGGGATCCCTGTGGTTGAACAGAATACCTTTTCATAGTCACTCCAATATTGTAAAATGTGTGCTTCATCAGCCTTGGAAGTGTTTTCTCAACGTTGTTCAAGACAAAACTTGTTTTGGAATCATTTCAACAGTTAATGTTCAAAGGGAAAAGAAGACCCGTCAGATCCCTGAGGTTGAACAGAATACCTTTTCAGAATCAGTCCAATATTGTAATGAGTGTGCTACATCAGCCCAACAAGAGTTTTTCCATTTTGTTCAAGAGATAAAACTTGTTTTGGAGTCATTTCAATGGATAATGTTCAAAGGGAAAAGAAGACACATGGGATCCCCGAAGTTGAACAGAATAACTTTTCATAGTCAGACACATATTGTAAAAGGTGTGCTACATCAGCTCAACAAGAGTTTTCTCAACGTTGTTCTGGAGAAAAACTTGTTTTGGAGTCATTTTAACGGTTAATGTTCAAAGGGAAAAGAAGACACGTTGGATCCCTGAGGTTGAACAGAATACCTTTTCATAGTCACTCCAATATTGTAAAAGGTGTGCTACATCAGCCTAGCAAGAGTTTTCTCAACGTTGTTCTAGACAAAAACTTGTTTTGGAGTCATTTAAACGGTTAATGTTCAAAGGGAAAAGAAGACCCGTGGGATCCCTGAGGTTGAACAGAATACCTTTTCAGAGTCAGTCCAATATTGTAATGAGTGTGCTATTTCAGCCCAACAAGAGTTTTTTCCACTTTGTTCTAGAGAAAAAACGTGTTTTGGAGTCATTTCAATGGATAATGTTCAAAGGTAAAAGAAGACATGTGGGATCCCTGAGGTTGAACAGAATACCTTTTCTTAGTCAGTCCAATAATGAATAAGGTGTGCTACATCAGCCTAACAAGAGTTTTCTCAACGTTGTTCTGGACAAAATCTTGTTTGAGAGTAATTTCAACGGTTAATGTTCAAAGGGAGAAGAAGACACGTGGGATCCCTGAGGTTGAACAGAATACATTTTCATAGTCAGTCCAATATTGTAATAGGTGTGCTTCATCAGCCCAACAAGAGTTTTCTCAACGTTGTTCTAGACAAAATCTTGTTTTGGGGTTATTTCAATGGTTGATGTCCAAAGGGAAAAGAAGACACGTGGGATCCCTGAGGTTGAACAGAATACATTTTCAGAGTCAGTCCAATATTGTAAAAGATGTGCTACATCTGCCCAATAATAGTTTTCTCAACGTTGTTCTGGACAAAAAGATTTTTTGGAGTCATTTCAATGGTTAATGTTCAAAAGGAAAAGAAGACACGTGGGATCCCTGAGGTTGAACAGAATACCTTTTCATGGTCAGTCCAATATTGTAATAAGTGTGCTACACCAGCCCAACAATAGTTTTCACAACGTTGTTCTGGACAAAAATTTGTTTTGGAGTCATTTCAATGGCTAATGTTCAAAGGGAAAAGAAGACACGGTGGATCTCTGAGGTTGAACAGAATACCTTTTCATAGTCAGTCCAATATTGTAAAAGGTGTGCTACATCAGCCAAAAAAGACTCTTCTCCAAGTTGTTCCGGAAAAAATGTTGTTTTTGGGTCATTTCAATGGTTAATGTCCAAAGGGAAAAGAAGACACGTGGGATCCCTGTGTTTGAACAGAATAACTTTTCATTGTCAGTCCAATATTGTAAAAGGTGTGCTTCATCAGCCCAACAAGAGTTTTTTGTGCACGTTGTTCTGGACAAAGACTTGTTTTGGAGTCATTTCAACGGTTAATGTTCAAAGGGAAAAGAAGACACGTGGGATCCCTGAAGTTGAACAGAATACATTTTCATAGTCAGTCCAATATTTAAAAAGGTGTGCTACATCAGCCCAACAAGAGTTTTCCCAACATTGTTCTGGACTTAAACTTGTTTTGGAATCATTTCAACAGTTAATGTTCAAAGGGAAAAGATGACACGTGGGATCCCTGAGGTTGAACAGAATACCTTTTCATAGTCAGACCAATATTGTAAAAGGTGTGGTACATCAGCTCAACAAGAGTTTTCTCAACGTTGTCCTGGACAAAAACTTTTTGGGGGGTCATTTCAACGGTTAATGTTCAAAGGGAAAAGAAGACACGTTGGATCCCTGAGGTTGAACAGAATACATTTTCATAGTCAGTCCAATTTTGTCAAAGATGTAGTACATCAGCCTAACAAGAGTTTTTATCAGTGTTGTTCTGGACAAAAACGTGTTTTGGAGTCATTCCAATGGTTAATGTTCAAAAGGAAAAGAAGACACGTGGGATCCCTGAGGTTGAACAGGATACATTTTCATAGTCAGTCCAATATTGTATTAGGTGTGCTTCATCAGCCCAACAAGAGTTTTCTCAACGTTGTTCTAGACAAAATCTTGTTTTGGGGTTATTTCAATGGTTGATGTCCAAAGGGAAAAGAAGACACGTGGGATCCCTGAGGTTGAACAGAATACATTTTCAGAGTCAGTCCAATATTGTAAAAGATGTGCTACATCTGCCCAATAATAGTTTTCTCAACGTTGTTCTGGACAAAAAGATTTTTTGGAGTCATTTCAATGGTTAATGTTCAAAGGGAAAAGAAGACACGTTGGATCCCTGAGGTTGAACAGAATACCTTTTCATAGTCAGTCCAATTTCGTAAAAGATGTAGTACATCAGCCTGACAAGAGTTTTCTCAACGTTGTTCTGGACAAAAACTTGTTTTGGAGTCATTTCAATGGTTTATTTTCAAAGGGAAAAGAAGACACGTTGGATTCCTGAGGTTGAACAGAATACCTTTTCATGGTCTGTCCAATATTGTAATAAGTGTGCTACATCAGCCCAACAAGAGTTTTCTCAACTTTGTCCTGGACAAAAACTTTTAGGGGGGTCATTTCAACGGTTAATGTTCAAAGGGAAAAGAAGACACGTTGGATCCCTGAGGTTGAACAGAATACCTTTTCATAGTCAGTCCAATATTGAAAAAGGTGTGCTACATCAGCCCAACAAGAGTTTTCTCAACGTTGTTCTGGACAAAAACTTGTTTCGGAATCATTTCAACGGTTAATGTTCAAAGGGAAAAGAAGACACGTGGGATCCCTGAGGTTGAACAGAATACCTTTTCATAGTCAGACCAATATTGTAAAAGGTGTGCTACATCAGCTCAACAAGAGTTTTCTCAATGTTGTTCCGGACAAAAACTTTTTTGGGGGTCATTTCAACGGTTAATGTTCAAAGGGAAAAGAAGACACGTTGGATCCCTGAGGTTGAACAGAATACCTTTTCATAGTCACTCCAATATTGTAAAAGATGTAGTACATCAGCCTAACAAGAGTTTTCTCAACGTTGTTCTGGACAAAAACTTGTTTTGGAGTCATTTCAATGGTTTATTTTCAAAGGGAAAAGAAGACACGTGGGATTCCTGAGGTTGAACAGAATACCTTTTCATGGTCAGTCCAATATTGTAATAAGTGTGCTACATCAGCCCAACAAGAGTTTTCTCCACTCTGCCGTTGACAGAAAATAGTTTTCAGAGAGATTTCCACATTTCATGTTTGGGGTTCGGGTTAGGATCAGGAGAATTAAAGAAACAGGAACGTTTTCGTCTGATCATTCAAGTCAAATTTTGAATGGATCAAGAATATTTAAAATTTCTTGAAGAAAAAAATACACTTTTTATCTATCAAGAAAGATCAGAATGAATTTGGTTAAACAGCATTAATGATTAAATTATTCCGTCCATCAAGGCTTCTTTCTTTTTACAGATTAGATTTTACAGTTTTCATCGATTGTTTTTGCCAAGGTGTTTGTGTGAGTATAATATAAATTCTTATATATTCATAATGAAATATACATTCATATAGATATATAATGAAAAAGTTTATTACAAAATAAAAAAAAATAAATAAACGAGTATTAATGATGAAACAGTTAGTGTTATAAGATAAACAATTGTAAAATTTCCATAATACCATATAGAAATTTAGTTATTTTTAATAATGTGACGGTTTTTGACTACCGATTATTTTTTATAGAAAAAAGGCGGGAAGAGGACATTTTAGTTTAGAACATGATGTGGGAACTTTGGAATGGAGTAAACATCATTGTTATTTGTTTCTCGGTCTTGTTAATGGCTTTTCAGAACCAAAGGTTGAGGTGTTAAAAATATCTTACCGGTGTTGCACTTTTGTTACCTAGCAGATAATGTTACTTGTAGGTTAGTAATGGAGATCATTTTTACTTTGTGAAAGTATTGTTAGTCTGTCAATAGCATGGTGTAAAATCCATTGAGACAAAGTTAAACTTCAATATGAAGACAAGAAAACAAGAATAAAGCGATCAATGCATTAATAAATTCAACTGAAAAGATTTTGTTGAAGAAAAAGTTCTATACTGAGTAAGTGATAATTTACCTAATAGCCAAGACTGTATTAAATTACAATATGTCAACATGAAGACTAACAAGAGATTCGTCAAATAAAGTTGACAAAACCCATTGTAAACAATTGAGAATGATTTAGAATTGACAAGGACATCATAGAATCCATTAAAAATCAGTGTGGCAAATCCTGGGGAAGGTCTATGTCCAACGAAAGACGTTAAAAGACTGATGATGATGATGATAGAATGACAAGGACAAGAAAAACAAAACTATTTCTATGCCACTATCGGGGTTAAGATTATCTTCTAGTAACATTTTTGTCTCAGCCTTATTAAGGGCAAGTCGTTGGCTTCATTTGACAGTGAATATTCCAATCTCTGTTTCAAGTTAGACCACCACATTGCCCGTGAATAATTGACTAGAGATAAGACAGTAGAAGGATATCATAACAAATAATTGAAAAAATCCATTTTGGAGGAAACGATGATAAATGGGGAAAAAACAATTATCAAAGTAAGGGAAATCGAAAGATGAGGAAGCTGAATGGATGAATCTAAAGAAATGGACATTATGAACACAAGAAAACAAGAAAAAAGCGATCAATTTTAGTAATAAAATCAACTGAAAAAATTTAGTTGAAGAAAAATGTGTATTTTGGGAAAGTGAAAAGTTATAAAACAATAGCCAAGCCTGTATTAACTTACAATATGTCAACATGAAGACTAACAAGAGATTCGTCTAATAAAGTTGACAAAACCCATTGTAAACAATTGAGAATGATTTAGAATGACAAGAACAAGAAAAACAAAGAATTATACGGGGATAGAAACAAAAGAAAAGAAACAAAAAAAGATATAAACATTTCAAGATGTCGAGCTTTTAGACATTTTATTTGACAACCATGCGAGGAAGCTTTCCAACAAACTATGAGATATTATTTCGAACAATGAATTGCAAAAAATCTCCTGGAAAAATATAAGCCACCCTGCCTTTTATAATAAATAATGACATCAGGCAATGCAAGTATCATCATTAGTAGTAGTATCAATATTCGAAGAAATGAATGATTATGATAATTGGAAAGATAATGCTACTGATCAAATGAAATAGAAAGACTTTCATCTCTAATTTACGATATAGCAGAAGGTAAATTATAGTTTCTAACTGAAACTGCATATGATGGACAAATAACAAAATAAGATCAATGTTTCATTTTCTAACTCATGCAGAAGACAATGCCAACAAGCTATGAGATATTATTTTGAACAATGAATGGAAAAAGATTTCCTTAAAAAAAACAAACAAACTATCAACCATAGTAGTAATAATTGATGGCATCAGGCAATACGAGCATCTTCAAAAAGTACCATTGCCAATACTTGAAGAACTTTTAAAAATTGAATGATATGTTTTCAATACGAGACTATATGATGCAGCTTAGCTTATAATAATTCTAGACAATTTCTCAGATAGAAATGGATGCAGTAAAAGCAATGATTGTCTTGGACCGACTGACAAGATATCTGAACAAGAATTTTTTTATTCCTATGTTTTCTAACTGTGCCAGAAAACCGGATGAGCTACTTTAAGCATTTAAAGCTTGTATATGCCATTATTCCAAAGTATTGTAAATTTCAGTGCGTATTTAACGAACCTAAAGCCTTTTTTCCTTATTCTTCTTATGTCAAAATGGCGACTAACAAAAGATTTGTCAAATAATGTTGACAGAACACATCGTAAACAATTGAGAATGATTTAGAATGACACTAATCCACTAATCCTAAAACTGATTATCATTGATTGTGATTGATATTTACAATACGGTGATTGTAGATTTACTAACAATATTTCAAATAGTATTCAGACTTTACGTACTCAAACTTTATCAATGAATCTCTGAAATGACGTCACTATCTGGTCATAATTTTATCGAGACCTTAGTAACGCGATTAACAACGTATTTTGACCAAAACATTGGGCGCCATATTCCTAAAAGCTTTTAGAAGGAATTGACGTATTTGTAAATTGCTACAGACTTATTTACCTGTTAGGAAAACCTTTTGAATACATTATTTGATTTCATTGAGAAGTAAGTAATTTTTGTCGAATTATCTCAATTATCAATTTAGATTTTCCAGAGAAGTTTATAGCATATAAAGTAAACGGTATTTTTAGCTTGAAAGTAACGTTATGTGATCAATGGTAAGAATATAGCCGCATCAGTCATTCAAATTGACCAATTACAAACATTGCTGCCAAATAGTTTAACAGCATCAGTTGGTTGTCTATAGTGTTTACCCGGGTTATTTCCCTTGAAAAATATCGACACAACATTTCAATGAACCTATTCCAAATAACTTTTTGTCTCAGGACTAAAAGACTTGGATTTTATGGAGAGAGTCCTTAGCAAAAGAAAATGAAACCACGAAATCATATTACCTATATGGTGATCATTCACTAACCCCATTCATGATGATAATTCATCATTATCATCATGATCATCATCATTTTAAACATGGAAAATATTATCATCATTATTTAATCGCTAGGTTTTACTTAACCTTCTCATTGTTGGTCTTTATCCAAAGAAACTTTCGGTTAATACAGTCTTTATATTTTATGACTAATTGTACTCTGTTTTATTATTGAAGAAGTTGTTCTGTGAATCCCGAACTAATCCGTCTCTGAAATTCTTTTTTGAATTCATTTCTTGATTTTATTTATAATTATTTTAATTATCAAGTTTGATTTTTCTGGGGAAATATTTTTCTGTTTTCTAGTATTTCTCAGTATTCTCTTCATTATTTGCAAAAGGAAAATCTTCCTTTAATTTGTTTTGCTACTGTCTCAAATCCCAACAGTATGCCTCTTATCTGCACCCCCCGTAAGAAAAGCTGGAAGCAAACGACTGTTACATGCTGGTGTATCGATAGGGTGGGGTATATCTATGACAACAGCGTAATTCTTTGAATTAATATATTTGTAAATTTAATAAATTAAAATTCACTCGACTTTGTTTGCTCTAAAGAGATGAACAATAATTGAATCTGAGTCATCTAAGTCCTCTCTATTCTGTAAGGAGGAAAACTTTCATCTTTCAAATTCGTTGCAAGTCAAAAACTTTTGAAATAAAATCTTGGATCCCATTGAAAAGTAAGTAATTGTGGTAGAGTTATTTCAATCATCATTTTTGATTTTCGTGGGAACTTTTTTTCCGGTTTCTTTATCGTGTTTCTCTGTATTCTCTGGAATATTTGTAAAAGTGATGTCTTTATTTTCTATGTGTGCCTTGGTGGGCTGTATCTTTTCAATCATTGTATTTTTGGCGGTGATTGTTCGGAATAGGTTCATCAAAACGTTATGTTGATATTCTGCAAGAAGGATAACCATGAAAAGACGCAATTAGCGGCTGCTACTGTTGAACAATTTTGAAGAGAATGAAAACAAAAAGCACTGAATATTTGAAAAAGTATTTTATTGAATTTAACCACAGACGATATTATTTAGTGTCGGTTCAAGTAAAAAGTTTAGTATTTACGGTTGGTGTTGTTAGCATTGAGGTTACAATTACCAACACAAAAATTACGCTTTTGCATCAGGTACCATCACTTTGAATAAGTTATTTTTCTTAAATGGCTGAAAGTAGTTAACTGTAAGCCTACCTGCTGGATCTGACCGCGAACCTACCAACCAACCATAAGTGTAACTCGACCTACCGACCTTAATTACATGCCGTATTGGCTCTGAAGTAAAAATGTGACAGTTCTCAAAATTGCTTATTTTCATCTCCTCATTTGACCATGTTGGTAGTTAAGCACTATTTTCATATTGTCACTATGGATTTTAAAAAAATTTTTGAACATGATCTGCCGAAAGTTCATTGCTTTTTCTGAGATTTCCTATAGAGTAATGATTTTTATATCATACAGGAGAGGGGCTGGAAGTAGGAGAAATGAGGGACTGTCAAGGTGGAACCCATCACCTTTTGATGGTCAGTCTAATGCTCTACTACTGATCCAAACCTCAACGGCTAAAGTTTCAACCCCCTGGTTTCCTGCAGTTTCAAAAGGAGTTTCAAAATTTCTGATTCAGGAAATTGAAGAAGTGGAAGACGTAATACCTTTCGATAGGTGGTGGAATGCTCTACCTTCTAGTTACATCCCATTGACGATAAAATGGGTTTCCTTCAGGATCTCCAGAGTTTCTGATTAAAGAAATTGGAGAAATGAGAGACCCTCCAGATAATACCGAATACCTTCCCATAAGTAATGAAGGATTATTGTATAGGGACATATTTCGACTCTGTACCGTTCTTCTGGCAACGCAGATGCGGCAAGGGAAGGAACAAAAGACTTAAAAGTAATGTCAGGATTCAAAATCAAACCTTCATTTTTCTTCTTCGGCTAACTGAAAATAGATCGATAGTCTTCGTTTGAACACCAAAGAAAATTCTCATACAGAGAGAGAGAGAGAGAGAGAGAGAGAGAGAGACAGACAGACAGACAGACAGACACAGACACAGAGACAGAGACAGACAGACAGAGAGAGAGACAGATAGACAGAGAGAGAGAGAGAGAGAGATAGAGACAGAGAGAGAAAGAGATTAATCGGCCCTTCCGGTTGCCCTTGGACGATCAGACGTTTTCTTTTTATGTAACAGCAGTCGAATGCTCTGAAACCGGACTATATCACATCAAAAAAGCTTTGTTTTTCATTTTCATTCCATCAAAATTTTTCCAGTTTCTGTTTAATGAAACAAGGAAAGGAAGAGCCTCAGATTTGGACTAAATACCAGACAACGGGTAGCCCAAACCTCTACAACCAAAGTAAATCATGTTGACAATAGTTTCTAACAATTCATTTTCTAAAACAATTGACAGTCTCTGATTAACAAGACAGGCTAAATGAGAAAACGTAAACGTTGTACCAAATAAGTACCGATAGCCATTCTAATCCACGACTACTTAACTAAAGATTAAACAGGATATCTATCGATAGTCAGTCAAATGCCTTAAAATCAAAACTACATCACGTCAACGGTAATTTTTTCAATTTATTTCTCTTCGGGATTTTTTCATATTCTGAATAAGGAAACGGGAGAAATGTGGAACAATCAAAGTTGAACTTAATACCTTTCTATAGTCATTCCAATGTCCTGAAAGCAAAGTACATCATGGCAAAAATGAATTCTTTCATTTCGTTTCTGTCGGAATGCTCACAGTTTCTGATAGTGGAAACAGGAGATATGAGGGACTCTCGCAATAGAAACAAATACATATTGATAGCAAGTCAAATATCCTAAAAGCTAGCTGATTCACACCAATGATATTTTCTACCATCTTCTTTTCGATGGAACGTTAACAGTTTTGTGTTAAAGAAATACAATAAATGGCCAATATTCCTAATTGAACATGGAACCTTGAAGTACTCAGTCCAAATTACTGGGACTAGGCCTAATCATTAAAACGAAGGTTTCATCAATCTTGATTTTGGTGAATTAGACGGAACCAACAATTTTTTATTCCACTTTGTTCTTGTTTTCAGAAAGATTTACACATTTGATGCACACGGGGAAAGAAGTGGCATGAGACTGTGGAAGCTTGACATAATATCTTTTCATAATCAGTTCAATTTTCTAAAAGGGAAATAGAGTTAACCAACATTTTTTTATTTTACTTTGTTGTGGATAAAAATTTGTTTTTGGAGAGATTTACACAGTTGATGAATAAGGGAAAAAAAGTGGCATGGGATTATGGAGGCTGGACAGAATATCTTTTCATTATCAGTCCAATATTCTGAAAGGGATGTACAGTTAACCAACAATTTTTTATTCCACTTTGTTGTGGATAAAAAATTGTTTTTAAAGAGATTTACACAGTTGATGTAGAAGGCAAAAGAAATGGCATGGGATCATGGACGCTGCACAGAATATCTTTTCTTAATCAGTCCAATATTCTAAAATGGATGTAGAGTTAACCAACAATTTTTTATTTTACGTTGTTGTGGATGGATATTAGTTTTAGGAGGGATTTACACAAATGATGTAGAAGGGAAATGAAGAGGCATGGAATCATGGACGCTGGACAGAATATCATTTCATAATCAGTCCAATATTCTAAAAGGGATGTACAGTTAACCAACAATTTTTTATTTTAAGTTGTTGGGGATGGAAATTTATTTTAGGAGGGATTTACACGGTTGATGTAGAAGGGAAAAAAAGTGATATGGGATCATGGAAGCTGGACAGAATATCTTTTCATAATCAGTCCAATATTCTAAAAAGGATGTAGAGTTAACCAACAATTTTTATTTTAATTTGTTGTAGATAAAGATTTGTTTTAGGAGAGATATACACAGTTAATGTAGAAGGGAAAAAAAGTGGCATGGGATCATGGATGCTGGACAGAATATCTTTTTTTAATCAGTCCAATATTCTGGAAGGGATGTAGAGTTAACCAACAATTTTTTATTCTATTTTGTTGTGGATAAAAATTGATTTTAGGAGAGATTTACACAGTTGATGTAGAAGGGAAAGAAGTGGCATGAGATCATGGAGGCTGGACAGAATATCTTTTTTTAATCAGTCCTATATTCTAAAAGGGATGTAGAGTTAACCAACAATTTTTCATTTTACTATGTTGTGGATGGAAATTTGTTTTAGGAGAGATTTACACAGTTGATATAGAAGGGAAAAGAAGTGGCATAAGATCATGGAGGCTGGACAGAATATCTTTTCATAATCAGTCCAATATACTAAAAGGGATGTACAGTTAACCAACAATTTTTTATTTTACGTTGTTGTGGATGGAAATTTGTTTTAGGAGAGATTTACACAGTTGATGTAGAAGGGAAAGAAGTGGCATGAGATCATGGAGGCTGGACAGAATATCTTTTTTTAATCAGTCCTACATTCTTGAATGGATGTAGAGTTAACCAACAATTTTTTATTTTACTATGTTTTTCGATGGAAATTTGTTTTAGGAGAGATTTACACAGTTGATGTAGAAGGGAAAAGAAGTGGCATGGGATCAGGGAGGCTGGACAGAATATCTTTCCTTAATCAGTCCAATATTCTAAAAGGGATGTAGAGTTAACCTACAATTTTTTTTTTTACGTCGTTGTGGATGGAAATTTGTTTTAGGAGAGATTTACACAGTTGATGTAGAGGGGAAAAGATATGGCATGGGATCATGGAGGCTGGACAGAATATCTTTTCATAATCAGTCCAATAATCTAAAAGGGATGTACAGTTAACCAACAATTTTTTATTCTATTTTGTTGTGGATAAAAATTGGTTTTAGGAGAGATTTACACAGTTGATGTAGAAGGGAAAGAAGTGGCATGAGATCATGGAGGCTGGACAGAATATCTTTTTTTAATCAGTCCTATATTCTAAAAGGGATGTAGAGTTAACCAACAATTTTTTATTTTACTATGTTGTGGATGGAAATTTGTTTTAGGAGAGATTTACACATTTGATGTAGAAGGGAAAAGAAGTGGCATAAGATCAGGGAGGCTGGACATAATATCTTTTTTTAATCAGTCCTATATTCTAAAGAGGATGTACAGTTAACCAACAATTTTTCATTTTACTTTCTTGTGGATAAAAATTTGTTTCTGAAGAGATATTTACACAGTTGATGTAGAAGGGAAAAGATATGGCATGGGATCATGGACGCTGCACAGAATATCCTTTCTTAATCAGTCCAATATTCTGAAAGGGATGTACAGTTAACCAACAATTTTTTTATTATACTTTGTTGTGGATATAAATTTGTTTTTGGAGAGATTCACACAGTTGATGTACAAGGCAAAAGAAGTGGCATGAGATCATGGAGGCTTGACCGAATATCTTTTCATAATCAGTCCAATATTCTGAAAGGGATGTACAGTTAACCAAGAATTTTTTATTATACTTTGTTGTCGATGAAAATTTGTTTCCTAAGAGATTTACACTGTTGATGTACAAGGCAAAAGAAGTAGCATGGGACAATGGAGGCTGGACAGAATATCTTTTCATAATCAGTCCAATATTCTAAAGAGGATGTAGAGTTAACCAGGTATTTTTTATTATACTTTGTTGTGGACAAAAATTTGTTTTTAAAGAGATTTACGCAGTTGATGTAGAAGGCAAAAGGAGTGGCATAGGATCATGGAGGCTGGACAGAATATCTTTTCATAATCAGTCCAATATTCTAAAAGGGATGTACAGTTAACCAGGTATTTTTTATTATACTTTTTTGTGGACAAAAATTTGTTTTTAAAGAGATTTACACAGTTGATGTAGAAGGCAAAAGAAGTGGCATAGGATCATGGAGGCTGGACAGAATATCTTTTCATAATCAGTCCAATATTCTGAAAGGGATGTAGAGTTAACCAGGTATTTTTTATTATACTTTGTTGTGGACAAAAATTTGTTTTTAAAGAGACTCACGCAGTTGATGTAGAAGGCAAAAGGAGTGGCATAGGATCATGGAGGCTGGACAGAATATCTTTTCATAATCAGTCCAATATTCTAAAGAGGATGTATAGTTAACCAACAATTTTTTATTATACTTTGTTGTGGACAAAAATTTGATTTTAAAGAGATTTACACAGTTGATGTAGAAGGCAAAAGAAGTGGCATAGGATCATGGAGGTTGGACAGAATATCTTTTCATAATCAGTCCAATATTCTGAGAGGGATGTACAGTTAACCAAGAATTTTTTATTATACTTTGTTGTGGACAAAAATTTGATTTTAAAGAGATTTACACAGTTGATGTAAAAGGCATAAGAAGTGGCATAGGATCATGAAGACTGGACAGAATATCTTTTCATAATCGGTCCAATATTCGGAAAAGGATGTACAGTTAACCAACAATTTTTATTATATTTTGTTGTAGAAAAAAATTTGTTTTTAAAGAGATTTACACAGTTGATGTACAAGGCAAAAGGAGTGGCATAGGATCATGAAGGTTGGACAGAATATCTTTTCATAATCAGTCCAATATTCTAAAGAGGATGTACAGTTAACCAAGAATTTTTTATTATACTTTGTTGAGGACCAAAATTTGTTTTTAAAGAGATTTACACAGTTGATGTAGAAGGCAAAAGAAGTGGAATAGGATCTTGGAGGCTGGACAGAATATCTTTTCATAATCAGTCCAATATTCTGAAAGGGATGTAGAGTTAACCAACAATTTTTTATTATACTTTTCTGTGGACAAAAATTTGTTTTTGAAGATATTTACACAGTTGATGTAGAAGGCAAAAGAAGTGGCATAAGATCATGGAGGCTGGACAGAATATCTTTTCATAATCAGTCCAATATTCTAAAAGGGATGTACAGTTAACCAGGTATTTTTTATTATACTTTGTTGTGGACAAAAATTTGTTTTTGAAGATATTTACACAGTTGATGTAGAAGGCAAAAGAAGTGGCATAGGATCATGGAGGCTGGACAGAATATCTTTTCATAATCAGTCCAATATTCTGAAAGGGATGTACAGTTAACCAACAATTTTTTATTATACTTTGCTGTGGACAAAAATTTGTTTTTGAAGATATTTACACAGTTGATGTAGAAGGCAGAGGAAGTGGCATAAGATCATGGAGGCTGGACAGAATATCTTTTCATAATCAGTCCAATATTCTAAAAGGGATGTACAGTTAACCAGGTATTTTTTATTATACTTTGTTGTGGACAAAAATTTGTTTTTAAAGAGATTTACACAGTTGACGTACAAGGCAAAAGGAGTGGCATAAGATCATGGAGGCTGGACAGAATATCTTTCCATAATCAGTCCAATATTCTGAAAGGAATGTACAGTAAACCAAGAATTTTTTTATTATACTTTGTTGTGGACAAAAATTTGATTTTAAAGAGATTTACACAGTTGATGTAGAAGGCAAAAGAAGTGGCATAGGATCATGGAGGCTGGACAGAATATCTTTTCATAATAAGTCCAATATTCTGAGAGGGATGTACAGTTAACTAAGAATTTTTCATTATACTTTGTTGTGGACAAAAATTTGATTTTAAAGAGATTTACACAGTTGATGTAGAAGGCAAAAGAAGTGGCATAGGATCATGGAGCCTGGACAGAATATCTTTTCATAATCAGTCAAATATTCTGAAAGGGATGTATAGTTGACCAAGAATTTTTTATTATACTTTGTTGTGGACAAAAATTTGATTTTAAAGAGATTTACACAGTTGATGTAGAAGGCAAAAGAAGTGGCATAGGATTATGGAGGCTGGACAGAATATCTTTTCATAATCAGTCCAATATTCTGAAAGGGATGTAGAGTTGACCAACAGTTCTTTATTATACTTTGTTGTGGACAAAAATTTGTTTTTAAAGAGATTTACACAGTTGATGTACAAGGCAAAAGGAGTGGCATAGGATCATGGAGGCTGGACAGAATATCTTTTCATAATCAGTCCAATATTCTGAAAGGAATGTACAGTAAACCAAGAAATTTTTATTATACTTTGTTGTGGACAAAAATTTGTTTTTAAAGAGATTTACACAGTTGATGTAGAAGGCAAAAGAAGTGGCATAGGATCATGGAGGCCAGACAGAATATCTTTTCATAATCAGTCCAATATTCTGAAAAGGAATTACAGTTAACCAACAATTTTTTATTATACTTTGTTGTGGACAAAAATTTGTTTTTGAAGATATTTACACAGTTGATGTAGAACACAAAAGAAGTGGCATAGGATCATGGAGGCTGGACAGAATATCTTTTCATAATCAGTCCAATATTCTAAAGAGGATGTACAGTTGACCAGGAATTTTTTATTATACTTTATTGTGGACAAAAATTTGTTTTTAAAGAGATTTACACAGTTGATGTAGAAGGCAAAAGAAGTGGCATAGGATCATGGAGGCTGGACAGAATATCTTTTTATAATCAGTCCGATATTCTGAAAGGGATGTACAGTTGACCAGGAATTTTTTATTATATTTTATTGTGGACAAAAATTTGTTTTTAAAGAGATTTACACAGTTGATGTAGAAGGCAAAAGAAGTGGCATAGGATCATGGAGGCTGGACAGAATATCTTTTCATAATCAGTCCAATATTCTAAAAGGGATGTACAGTTAACCAAGAATTTTTTATTATACTTTGTTGTGGACAAAAATTTGTTTTTAAAGAGATTTACACAGTTGACGTACAAGGCAAAAGGAGTGGCATAAGATCATGGAGGCTGGACAGAATATCTTTCCATAATCAGTCCAATATTCTGAAAGGAATGTACAGTAAACCAAGAATTTTTTTATTATACTTTGTTGTGGACAAAAATTTGATTTTAAAGAGATTTACACAGTTGATGTAAAAGGCAAAAGAAGTGGCATAGGATTATGGAGGCTGGACAGAATATCTTTTCATAATAAGTCCAATATTCTGAGAGGGATGTACAGTTAACTAAGAATTTTTCATTATACTTTGTTGTGGACAAAAATTTGATTTTAAAGAGATTTACACAGTTGATGTAGAAGGCAAAAGAAGTGGCATAGGATCATGGAGGCTGGACAGAATATCTTTTCATAATCAGTCAAATATTCTGAAAGGGATGTAGAGTTAACCAGGTACTTTTTATTATACTTTGTTGTGGACAAAAATTTGATTTTAAAGAGATTTACACAGTTGATGTAGAAGGCAAAAGAAGTGGCATAGGATCATGGAGGCTGGACAGAATATCTTTTCATAATCAGTCCAATATTCTGAAAGGGATGTAGAGTTGACCAACAGTTCTTTATTATAATTTGTTGTGGACAAAAATTTGTTTTTAAAGAGATTTACACAGTTGATGTAGAAGGCAAAAGAAGTGGCATAGGATCATGGAGGCTGGACAGAATATCTTTTCATAATAAGTCCAATATTCTGAGAGGGATGTACAGTTAACTAAGAATTTTTCATTATACTTTGTTGTGGACAAAAATTTGATTTTAAAGAGATTTACACAGTTGATGTAGAAGGCAAAAGAAGTGGCATAGGATCATGGAGGCTGGACAGAATATCTTTTCATAATCAGTCAAATATTCTGAAAGGGATGTAGAGTTAACCAGGTACTTTTTATTATACTTTGTTGTGGACAAAAATTTGATTTTAAAGAGATTTACACAGTTGATGTAGAAGGCAAAAGAAGTGGCATAGGATCATGGAGGCTGGACAGAATATCTTTTCATAATCAGTCCAATATTCTGAAAGGGATGTAGAGTTGACCAACAGTTCTTTATTATACTTTGTTGTGGACAAAAATTTGTTTTTAAAGAGATTTACACTGTTGATGTACAAGGCAAAAGGAGTGGCATAGGATCATGGAGGCTGGACAGAATATCTTTTCATAATCAGTCCAATATTCTGAAAGGAATGTACAGTAAACCAAGAAATTTTTGTTATACTTTGTTGTGGACAAAAATTTGTTTTTAAAGAGATTTACACAGTTGATGTAGAAGGGAAAAGAAGTGGCATAGGATCATGGAGGCCAGACAGAATATCTTTTCATAATAAGTCCAATATTCTGAGAGGGATGTACAGTTTAGCAAGAATTTTTCATTATACTTTGTTGTGGACAAAAATTTGATTTTGAAGAGATTTACACAGTTGATGTAGAAGGCAAAAGAAGTGGCATAGGATCATGGAGGCTGGACAGAATATCCTTTCATAATCGGTCCAATATTCTGAAAGGGATGTACAGTTAACCAACAATTTTTTATTATACTTTGTTGTGGAAAAAAATTTGTTTTTAAAGAGATTTACACAGTTAATGTAGAAGGGAAAGAAGTGGCATGAGATCATGGAGGCTGGACAGAATATCTTTTTTTAATCAGTCCTATATTCTAAAAGGTATGTAGAGTTAACCAACAATTTTTCATTTTACTATGTTGTGGATGGAAATTTGTTTTAGGAGAGATTTACACAGTTGATATAGAAGGGAAAAGAAGTGGCATAAGATCATGGAGGCTGGACAGAATATCTTTTCATAATCAGTCCAATATTCTAAAAGGGATGTAGAGTTAACCAACAATTTTTTATTATACTTTATTGTGGACAAAAATTTGTTTCTGAACAGATTTACACAGTTGATGTACAAGGCAAAAGAAGTGGCATAGGATCATGGAGGCTGGACAGAATATCTTTTCATAATCAGTCCAATATTCGAAAAGAGATGTACAGTTAACCAAAAATTTTTATCATACTTCATTGTGGACAAAAATTTGTTTCTGAAAAGATTTACACAGTTGAATGTAGAAGGCAAAAGAAGTGGCATAGGATCATGGAGCCTGGACAGAATATCTTTTCATAATCAGTCCAATATTCTAAAAGGGATGTAGAGTTAACCAACAATTTTTTATCATACTTTACTGTGGACAAAATTTTGTTTTTGAAGAGATTTACACGGTTGATGTACAAGGCATAAGAAGTGGCATGGGATCATGGAGGCTGGACAGAATATCTTTTCATAATCAGTCCAATATACTAAAAGGGATGTAGAGTTAACCAGGTATTTTTTATTATACTTTTTTGTGGACAAAAATTTGATTTAAAGAGATTTACACAGTTGATGTAGAAGGCAAAAGAAGTGGCATAGGATCATGGAGGCTGGACAGAATATCTTTTCATAATCAGTCCAATATTCTGAAAGGGATGTAGAGTTAACCAACAATTTTTTATTATACTTTATTGTGGACAAAAATTTGTTTCTGAACAGATTTACACAGTTGATGTAGAAGGCAAAAGAAGTGGCATAGGATCATGGAGGCTGGACAGAATATCTTTTCATAATCAGTCCAATATTCTAAAAGGGATGTAGAGGTAACCGACAATTTTTTATTATACTTTATTGTGGATAAAAATTTGTTTTTAAAGAGATTTACACGGTTGATGTACAAAGCAAAAGAAGTGGCATAGGATCATGGAGGCTGGACAGAATATCTTTTCATAATCAGTCCAATATTCTAAAAGGGATGTAGAGTTAACCAAAAATTTTTTATTATACTTTATTGTGGATAAAAATTTGTTTTTAAAGAGATTTACACAGTTTTTGTACAAAGCAAAAGAAGTGGCATAGGATCATGGAGCCTGGACAGAATATCTTTTCATAATCAGTCCAATATTCTAAAAGGGATGTAGAGTTAACCAACAATTTTTTATTATACTTTATTGTGGACAAAAATTTGTTTCTGAACAGATTTACACAGTTGATGTAGAAGGCAAAAGAAGTGGCATAGGATCATGGAGGCTGGACAGAATATCTTTTCATAATCAGTCCAATATTCGAAAAGGGATG
This sequence comes from Thysanoteuthis rhombus, assembly GCA_963457665.1. Taxonomy (NCBI): domain Eukaryota; kingdom Metazoa; phylum Mollusca; class Cephalopoda; order Oegopsida; family Thysanoteuthidae; genus Thysanoteuthis; species Thysanoteuthis major. Next base: position 31,897,566 of record OY735230.1, read on the forward strand.
TACAGTTAACCATCAATTTTTTTATTCTTTTTTGTTGTGGACAAAAATTTGTTTTTGAAGAGATTTACACAGTTGATGTAGAAGGCAAAAGAAGTGGCATAGGATCATGGAGGCTGGACAGAATATCGTTCCATAATCAGTCCAATTTTCTTAAAGGGATGTACAGTTAACCAACAATCTTTCATTATACTCTGTTGTGTACAAAAATTTGTTTTTGAATAGATTTAGACAGTTGATGTACAAGGCATAAGAAGAGGCATAGGATCATAGAGGCTGGACAGAATATCATTTCATAATCAGTCCAATATTCTAAAAGGGATGTAGAGTTAACCAACAATTTTTTATTATACTTTGTCGTGTACAAAAATTTGTTTTTGAAGAGATTCACACAGTTGATGTACAATGCAAAAGAAGTGGCATAGGATCATGGAGGCTGGACAGAATATCTTTTCATAATCAGTCCAATATACTGAAAGGGATGTAGAGTTAACCAGGTATTTTTTATTATACTTTTTTGTGGACAAAAATTTGATTTAAAGAGATTTACACAGTTGATGTAGAAGGCAAAAGAAGTGGCATAGGATCATGGAGGCTGGACAGAATATCTTTTCATAATCAGTCCAATATTCTAAAAGGGATGTAGAGTTAACCAACAATTTTTTATTATACTTTATTGTGGACAAAATTTTGTTTCTGAAGAGATTTACACAGTTGATGTACAAGGCAAAAGAAGTGGCATCGTATCTTGGAGGCTGGACAGAATATCTTTTCATAATCAGTCCAATATTCTAGAAGGGATGTACAGTTAACCAACAATTTTTTATTCTTTTTTGTTGTGGACAAAAATTTGTTTTTGAACAGATTTACACAGTTGATGTACAAAGCAAAAGAAGTGACATAGGATCATGGAGGCTGGACAGAATATCTTTTCATAATCAGTCCAATATTCTAAAAGGGATGTAGAGTTAACCAACAATTTTTTATTATACTTTATCGTGGATAAAAATTTCTTTTTAAAAAGATTTACACGGTTGATGTACAAAGCAAAAGAAGTGGCATAGGATCATGGAGCCTGGACAGAATATCTTATCATAATCAGTCTAATATTCCAAAAGGGATGTAGAGTTAACCAACAATTTTTAATTATACTTTATTGTGGACAAAATTTTGTTTTTGAAGAGATTTACACGGTTGATGTACAAGGCATAAGAAGTGGCATGGGATCATGGAGGCTGGACAGAATATCTTTTCATAATCAGTCCAATATTCTAAAAGGGATGTAGAGTTAACCAACAATTTTTTATTTTACTTTGTTGAGGACAAAAATTTGATTTTAAAGAGATTTACACAGTTGATGCAGAAAGTAAAAGAAGTGGCATAGGATCATGCAGGTTGGACAGAATATCTTTTCATAATCAGTCCAATATTGTGAAAGGGTTGTACAGTTAACCAGGTATTTTTTATTATACTTTGTTGTGGACAAAATTTTGTTTTTGAAGAGATTTACACGGTTGATGTACAAGGCATAAGAAGTGGCATAGGATCATGGGGGCTGGACAGAATATCTTTTCATAATCAGTCCAATATACTAAAAGGGATGTAGAGTTAACCAACAATTTTTTATTTTACTTTGTTGAGGACAAAAATTTGTTCTTGAAGAGATTTACACGGTTGATGTACAAGGCATAAGAAGTGGCATAGGATCATGCAGGCTGGACAGAATATCTTTTCATAATCTGTCCAATATTCTAAAAGTGATGTAGCGTTAACCAACAATTTTTTATTATACTTTATTGTGTACAAAAATTTGTTTCTGAATAGATTTACACAGTTGATGTAGAAGGCAAAAGAAGTGGCATAGGATCATGGAGCCTGGACAGAATATCTTTTCATAATCAGTCCAATATTCTAAAAGGGATGTAGAGTTAACCAACAATTTTTTATTATACTTTATTGTGGAAAAAAATTTGGTTCTGAAGAGATTTACGCAGTTGATGTACAAGGCAGAAGAAGAGGCATAGGATCATGGAGGCTGGACAGAATACCTTTTCATAATCAGTCCAATATTCTAAAAGGGATGTAGAGTTAACCAACAATTTTTTATTATTCTTTATTGTGGACAAAAATTTGTTTTTGAAGAGACTTACACAGTTGATGTACAAGGCAAAAGAAGTGGCATAGGATCATGGAGCCTGGACAGAATATCTTTTCATAATCAGTCCAATATTCTAAAAGGGATGTAGAGTTAACCAACAATTTTTTATTATACTTTATTGTGGAAAAAAATTTGTTTCTGAAGAGATTTACACAGTTGATGTACAAGGCAGAAGAAGTGGCATAGGATCATGGAGGCTGGACAGAATATCTTTTCATAATCAGTCCAATATTCTAAATGGGATGTACAGTTAACCAACAATTTTTTATTATACTTTATCGTGGAAAATAATTTGTTTCTGAAGAGATTTACGCAGTTGATGTACAAGGCAGAAGAAGAGGCATAGAATCATGGAGGCTGGACAGAATATCTTTTCATAATCAGTCCAATATTCTAAAAGGGATGTAGAGTTAACCAACAATTTTTTATTATTCTTTATGGTGGACAAAAATTTGTTTCTGAATAGATTTACACAGTTGATGTACAAGGCAAAAGAAGTGGCATAGGATCATGGAGCCTGGACAGAACATCTTTTCATAATCAGTCCAATATTCTAAAAGGGATGTAGAGTTAACCAACAATTTTTTATTATACTTTATTGTGGACAAAAATTTGTTTTTGAAGAGATTTACACAGTTGATGTACAAGGCAAAAGAAGTGGCATAGGATCATGGAACCTGGACAGAATATCTTTTCATAATCAGTCCAATATTCTTAAAGGGATGTAGAGTTAACCAACAATTTTTTATTATACTTTATTGTGGACAAAAATTTGTTTTTAAAAAGATTTACACAGTTGATGTACAAGGCAGAAGAAGTGGCATAGGATCATGGAGGCTGGACAGAATATCTTTTCATAATCAGTCCAATATTCTAAAAGGGATGTAGAGTTAACCAATAATTTTTTATTATACTTTATTGTGGACAAAAATTTGTTTTTGAAGAGATTTACACAGTTGATGTACAAGGCAAAAGAAGTGGCATAGGATCATGGAGGCTGGACAGAATATCTTTTCATAATCAGTCCAATATTCTTAAAGGGATGTAGAGTTAACCAACAATTTTTTATTATACTTTATTGTGGACAAAAATTTGTTTTTAAAAAGATTTACACAGTTGATGTACAAGGCAGAAGAAGTGGCATAGGATCATGGAGGCTGGACAGAATATCTTTTCATAATCAGTCCAATATTCTAAAAGGGATGTAGAGTTAACCAACAATTTTTTATTATACTTTATTGTGGACGAAAATTTGTTTCTGAATAGATTTACACAGTTGATGTACAAGTTAAAAGAAGTGGCATAGGATCATGGAGGCTGGACAGAATATCTTTCCATAATCAGTCCAATATTCTTAAAGGGATGTAGAGTTAACCAACAATTTTTTATTATACTTTATTGTGGACAAAAATTTTTTTCTGAACAGAATTACACAGTTGATGTACAAGGCAAAAGAAGTGGCATAGGATCATGGAGGCTGGACAGAATATCTTTTCATAATCAGTCCAATATTCTAAAAGGGATGTACAGTTAACCAATAATTTTATATCATACTTTATTGTGGATAAAAATTTGTTTCTGAAGAGATTTACACAGTTGATGTACAAGGCAAAAGAAGTGGCATAGTATCATGGAGGCTGGACAGAATATCTTTTCATAATCAGTCCAATATTCTAAAAGGGATGTACAGTTAACCAATAATTTTATATCATACTTTATTGTGGATAAAAATTTGTTTTTAAAGAGATTTACACAGTTGATGTACAAGGCAAAAGAAGTGGCATAGGATCATGGAGGCTGGACAGAATATCTTTTCATAATCAGTCCAATATTCTTAAAGGGATGTAGAGTTAACCAACAATTTTTTATTATACTTCATTGTGGACAAAAATTTGTTTCTGAACAGAATTACACAGTTGATGTACAAGGCAAAAGAAGTGGCATAGGATCATGGAGGCTGGACAGAATATCTTTTCATAATCAGTCCAATATTCTAAAAGGGATGTACAGTTAACCAACAATTTTTTATTATACTTTATTGTGGACAAAAATTTGTTTCTGAAGAGATTTACACAGTTGATGTACAAGGCAAAAGAAGTGGCATAGGATCATGGAGGCTGGACAGAATATCTTTTCATAATCAGTCCAATATTCTAAAAGGGATGTAGAGTTAACCAACAATTTTTTATTATACTTTATTGTGGACAAAAATTTGTTTCTGAAGAGATTTACACAGTTGATGTACAAGGCAAAAGAAGTGGCATAGGATCATGGAGGCTGGACAGAATATCTTTTCATAATCAGTCCAATATTCTAAAAGGGATGTACAGTTAACCAATAATTTTATATCATACTTTATCGTGGATAAAAATTTGTTTCTGAAGAGATTTACACAGTTGATGTACAAGGCAAAAGAAGTGGCATAGGATCATGGAGGCTGGACAGAATATCTTTTCATAATCAGTCCAATATTCTTAAAGGGATGTAGAGTTAACCAACAATTTTTTATTATACTTTATTGTGGACAAAAATTTGTTTTTAAAAAGATTTACACAGTTGATGTACAAGGCAGAAGAAGTGGCATAGGATCATGGAGGCTGGACAGAATATCTTTTCATAATCAGTCCAATATTCTAAAAGGGATGTAGAGTTAACCAACAATTTTTTATTATACTTTATTGTGGACGAAAATTTGTTTCTGAATAGATTTACACAGTTGATGTACAAGTTAAAAGAAGTGGCATAGGATCATGGAGGCTGGACAGAATATCTTTTCATAATCAGTCCAATATTCTTAAAGGGATGTAGAGTTAACCAACAATTTTTTATTATACTTTATTGTGGACAAATATTTTTTTCTGAACAGAATTACACAGTTGATGTACAAGGCAAAAGAAGTGGCATAGGATCATGGAGGCTGGACAGAATATCTTTTCATAATCAGTCCAATATTCTAAAAGGGATGTACAGTTAACCAATAATTTTATATCATACTTTATTGTGGATAAAAATTTGTTTCTGAAGAGATTTACACAGTTGATGTACAAGGCAAAAGAAGTGGCATAGTATCATGGAGGCTGGACAGAATATCTTTTCATAATCAGTCCAATATTCTAAAAGGGATGTACAGTTAACCAATAATTTTATATCATACTTTATTGTGGATAAAAATTTGTTTTTAAAGAGATTTACACAGTTGATGTACAAGGCAAAAGAAGTGGCATAGGATCATGGAGGCTGGACAGAATATCTTTTCATAATCAGTCCAATATTCTTAAAGGGATGTAGAGTTAACCAACAATTTTTTATTATACTTCATTGTGGACAAAAATTTGTTTCTGAACAGAATTACACAGTTGATGTACAAGGCAAAAGAAGTGGCATAGGATCATGGAGGCTGGACAGAATATCTTTTCATAATCAGTCCAATATTCTAAAAGGGATGTACAGTTAACCAACAATTTTTTATTATACTTTATTGTGGACAAAAATTTGTTTCTGAAGAGATTTACACAGTTGATGTACAAGGCAAAAGAAGTGGCATAGGATCATGGAGGCTGGACAGAATATCTTTTCATAATCAGTCCAATATTCTAAAAGGGATGTAGAGTTAACCAACAATTTTTTATTATACTTTATTGTGGACAAAAATTTGTTTCTGAAGAGATTTACACAGTTGATGTAGAAGGCAAAAGAAGTGGCATAGGATCATGGAGGCTGGACAGAATATCTTTTCATAATCAGTCCAATATTCTAAAAGGGATGTACAGTTAACCAATAATTTTATATCATACTTTATCGTGGATAAAAATTTGTTTCTGAAGAGATTTACACAGTTGATGTACAAGGCAAAAGAAGTAGCATAGGATCATGGAGGCTGGACAGAATATCTTTTCATAATCAGTCCAATATTCTTAAAGGGATGTAGAGTTAACCAACAATTTTTTATTATACTTTATTGTGGACTAAAATTTGTTTCTGAACAGAATTACACAGTGGATGTACAAGGCAAAAGAAGTGGCATAGGATCATGGAGGCTGGACAGAATATCTTTTCATAATCAGTCCAATATTCTAAAAGGGATGTAGAGTTAACCAACAATTTTATATCATACATTATTGTGGATAAAAATTTGTTTCTGAAGAGATTTACACAGTTGATGTACAAGGCAAAAGAAGTGGCATAGGATCATGGAGGCTGGACAGAATATCTTTTCATAATCAGTCCAATATTCTTAAAGGGATGTAGAGTTAACCAACAATTTTTTATTATACTTTATTGTGGACAAAAATTTGTTTCTGAACAGAATTACACAGTTGATGTACAAAGCAAAGGAAGTGGCATAGGATCATGGAGGCTGGACAGAATATCTTTTCATAATCAGTCCAATATTCTAAAAGGGATGTACAGTTAACCAACAATTTTTTATTATACTTTATTGTGGATAAAAATTTGTTTTTGAAGACATTTACACAGTTGATGCACAAGGCAAAAGAAGTGGCATAGGATCATAGGGGCTGGACAGAATATCTTTTCATAATCAGTCCAATATTCTTAAAGGGATGTAGAGTTAACTAACAATTTTTTATTATACTTTATTGTGGATAAAAATTTGTTTTTAAAGAGATTTACACAGTTTTTGTACAAAGCAAAAGAAGTGGCATAGGATCATGGAGCCTGGACAGAATATCTTTTCATAATCAGTCCAGTATTCTAAAAGGGATGTAGAGTTAACCAACAATTTTTTATTATACTTTATTGTGGACAAAAATTTGTTTCTGAACAGATTTACACAGTTGATGTACAAGGCAAAAGAAGTGGCATAGGATCATGGAGGCTGGACAGAATATCTTTTCATAATCAGTCCAATATTCGAAAAGGGATGTACAGTTAACCATCAATTTTTTTATTTTTTTTTGTTGTGGACAAAAATTTGTTTTTGAAGAGATTTACACAGTTGATGTAGAAGGCAAAAGAAGTGGCATAGGATCATGGAGGCTGGACAGAATATCGTTCCATAATCAGTCCAATTTTCTTAAAGGGATGTACAGTTAACCAACAATCTTTCATTATACTCTGTTGTGTACAAAAATTTGTTTTTGAATAGATTTAGACAGTTGATGTACAAGGCAAAAGAAGTGGCATAGGATCATGGAGGCTGGACAGAATATCATTTCATAATCAGTCCAATATTCTAAAAGGGATGTAGAGTTAACCAACAATTTTTTATTATACTTTGTCGTGTACAAAAATTTGTTTTTGAAGAGATTCACACAGTTGATGTACAATGCATAAGAAGTGGCATAGGATCATGGAGGCTGGACAGAATATCTTTTAATAATCAGTCAATTATTCTAAAAGGGATGTAGAGTTAACCAACAATTTTTTATTATACTTTATTGTGGACAAAAATTTGTTTCTGAACAGATTTACACAGTTGATGTACAAGGCAAAAGAAGTGGCATAGGATCATGGAGGCTGGACAGAATATCTTTTCATAATCAGTCCAATATTCTTAAAGGGATGTAGAGTTAACCAACAATTTTTTATTATACTTTATTGGGGACAAAAATTTGTTTCTGAAAAGATTTACACAGTTGATGTACAAGGCAAAAGAAGTGGCATAGGATCATGGAGGCTGGACAGAATATCTTTTCATAATCAGTCCAATATTCTAGAAGGGATGTACAGTTAACCAACAATTTTTTATTATACTTTATTGTGGACAAAAATTTGTTTCTGAACAGATTTACACAGTTGATGTACAAAGCAAAAGAAGTGACATAGGATCATGGAGCCTGGACAGAATATCTTTTCATAATCAGTCCAATATCCTAAAAGGGATGTAGAGTTAACCAACAATTTTTTATTATACTTTATTGTGGATAAAAATTTGTTTTTAAAGAGATTTACACGGTTGATGTACAAAGCAAAAGAAGTGGCATAGGATCATGGAGCATGGACAGAATATCTTATCATAATCAGTCTAATATTCCAAAAGGGATGTAGATTTAACCAACAATTTTTAATTATACTTTATTGTGGACAAAATTTTGTTTTTGAAGAGATTTACACGGTTGATGTACAAGGCATAAGAAGTGGCATGGGATCATGGAGGCTGGACAGAATATCTTTTCATAATCAGTCCAATATTCTAAAAGGGATGTAGAGTTAACCAACAATTTTTTATTTTACTTTGTTGAGGACAAAAATTTGATTTTAAAGAGATTTACACAGTTGATGCAGAAAGCAAAAGAAGTGGCATAGGATCATGCAGGTTGGACAGAATATCTTTTCATAATCAGTCCAATATTGTGAAAGGGTTGTACAGTTAACCAGGTATTTTTCATTATACTTTGTTGTGGACAAAATTTTGTTTTTGAAGAGATTTACACGGTTGATGTACAAGGCATAAGAAGTGGCATAGGATCAAGGAGGCTGGACAGAATATCTTTTCATAATCAGTCCAATATACTAAAAAGGATGTAGAGTTAACCAACAATTTTTTATTTTACTTTGTTGAGGACAAAAATTTGTTTTTGAAGAGATTTACACAGTTGATGCAGAAAGCAAAAGAAGTGGCATAGGATCATGCAGGCTGGACAGAATATCTTTTCATAATCAGTCCAATATTCTAAAAGGGATGTAGCGTTAACCAACAATTTTTTATTATACTTTATTGTGTACAAAAATTATTTTCTGAACAGAATTACACAGTGGATGTACAAGGCAAAAGAAGTGGCATAGGATCATGGAGCCTGGACAGAATATCTTTTCATAATCAGTCCAATATTCTAAAAGGGATGTAGAGTTAACCAACAATTTTTTATTATACTTTATTGTGGAAAAAAATTTGTTTCTGAAGAGATTTACGCAGTTGATGTACAAGGCAGAAGAAGTGGCATAGGATCATGGAGGCTGGACAGAATATCTTTTCATAATCAGTCCAATATTCTAAAAGGGATGTAGAGTTAACCAACAATTTTTTATTATTCTTTATTGTGGACAAAAATTTGTTTCTGAATAGATTTACACAGTTGATGTAGAAGGCAAAGAAGTGGCATAGGATCATAGAGCCTGGACAGAATATCTTTTCATAATCAGTCCAATATTCTAAAAGGGATGTAGAGTTAACCAACAATTTTTTATTATACTTTATTGTGGAAAAAATTTTGTTTCTGAAGAGATTTACACAGTTGATGTACAAGGCAGAAGAAGTGGCATAGGATCATGGAGGCTGGACAGAATATCTTTTCATAATCAGTCCAATATTCTAAATGGGATGTACAGTTAACCAACAATTTTTTATTATACATTATTGTGGAAAAAAATTTGTTTCTGAAGAGATTTACGCAGTTGATGTACAAGGCAGAAGAAGAGGCATAGGATCATGGAGGCTGGACAGAATATCTTTTCATAATCAGTCCAATATTCTAAAAGGGATGTAGAGTTAACCAACAATTTTTTATTATTCTTTATTGTGGACAAAAATTTGTTTCTGAATAGATTTACACAGTTGATGTACAAGGCAAAAGAAGTGGCATAGGATCATGGAGCCTGGACAGAATATCTTTTCATAATCAGTCCAATATTCTAAAAGGGATGTAGAGTTAACCAACAATTTTTTATTATACTTTATTGTGGAAAAAAATTTGTTTCTGAAGAGATTTACACAGTTGATGTACAAGGCAGAACAAGAGGCATAGGATCATGGAGGCTGGACAGAATATCTTTTCATAATCAGTCCAATATTCTAAATGGGATGTACAGTTAACCAACAATTTTTTATTATACTTTATTGTGGACAAAAATTTGTTTCTGAATAGATTTACACAGTTGATGTACAAGGCAAAAGAAGTGGCATAGGATCATGGAGCCTGGACAGAATATCTTTTCATAATCAGTCCAATATTCAAAAAGGGATGTAGAGTTAACCAACAATTTTTTATTATACTTTATTGTGGACAAAAATTTGTTTCTGAATAGATTAACACAGTTGATGTAGAAGGCAAAGAAGTGGCATAGGATCATGGAGCTTGGACAGAATATCTTTTCATAATCAGTCCAATATTCTAAAAGGGATGTAGAGTTAACCAACAATTTTTTATTATACTTTATTGTGGAAAAAATTTTGTTTCTGAAGAGATTTACACAGTTGATGTACAAGGCAGAAGAAGTGGCATAGGATCATGGAGGCTGGACAGAATATCTTTTCATAATCAGTCCAATATTCTAAATGGGATGTACAGTTAACCAACAATTTTTTATTATACTTTATTGTGGAAAAAAATTTGTTTCTGAAGAGATTTACGCAGTTGATGTACAAGGCAGAAGAAGAGGCATAGGATCATGGAGGCTGGACAGAATATCTTTTCATAATCAGTCCAATATTCTAAAAGGGATGTAGAGTTAACCAACAATTTTTTATTATTCTTTATTGTGGACAAAAATTAGTTTCTGAATAGATTTACACAGTTGATGTACAAGGCAAAAGAAGTGGCATAGGATCATGGAGCCTGGACAGAATATCTTTTCATAATCAGTCCAATATTCTAAAAGGGATGTAGAGTTAACCAACAATTTTTTATTATACTTTATTGTGGAAAAAAATTTGTTTCTGAAGAGCTTTACACAGTTGATGTACAAGGCAGAAGAAGTGGCATAGGATCATGGAGGCTGGACAGAATATCTTTTCATAATCAGTCCAATATTCTAAATGGGATGTACAGTTAACCAACAATTTTTTATTATACTTTATTGTGGACAAAAATTTGTTTCTGAAGAGATTTACACAGTTGATGTACAAGGCAGAAGAAGTGGCATAGGATCATGGAGCCTGGACAGAATATCTTTTCATAATCAGTCCAATATTCTAAAAGGGATGTAGAGTTAACCAACAATTTTTTATTATACTTTATTGTGGAAAAAAATTTGTTTCTGAATAGATTTACACAGTTGATGTACAAGTTAAAAGAAGTGGCATAGGATCATAGAGGCTGGACAGAATATCTTTTCATAATCAGTCCAATATTCTAAAAGGGATGTAGAGTTAACCAACAATTTTTTATTATACTTTATTGTGGACAAAAATTTGTTTCTGAATAGATTTACACAGTTGATGTACAAGTTAAAAGAAGTGGCATAGGATCATGGAGGCTGGACAGAATATCTTTTCATAATCAGTCCAATATTCTAAAAGGGATGTAGAGTTAACCAACAATTTTTTATTATACTTTATTGTGGAAAAAAATTTGTTTCTGAACAGAATTACACAGTTGATGTAGAAGGCAAAAGAAGTGGCATAGGATCATGGAGGCTGGACAGAATATCTTTTCATAATCAGTCCAATATTCTAAAAGGGATGTACAGTTAACCGATAATTTTATATCATACTTTATTGTGGATAAAAATTTGTTTCTGAAGAGATTTACACGGTTGATGTACAAGGCAAAAGAAGTGGCATAGGATCATGGAGGCTGGACAGAATATCTTTTCATAATCAGTCCAATATTCTAAAAGGGATGTACAGTTAACCAACAATTTTTTATTATACTTTATTGTGGACAAAAATTTGTTTTTGAAGAGATTTACACGGTTGATGTACAAGGCAAAAGAAGTGGCATGGGATCATGGAGGCTGGACAGAATATCTTTTCATAATCAGTCCAATATTCTGAAAGGGATGTAGAGTTAACCAACAATTTTTTATTATACTTTATTGTGGACAAAAATTTGTTTTTGAAGAGATTTACACAGTTGATGTAGAAGGCAAAAGAAGTGGCATAGGATCATGGAGGCCGGACAGAATATCTTTTCATAATCAGTCCAATATTCTAAAAGGGATGTAGAGTTAACCAACAATTTTTTATTATACTTTATTGTGGATAAAAATTTGTTTCTGAACATATTTACACTGTTGATGTACAAGGCAAATGAAGTGGCATAATATCATGGAGGCTGGACAGAATATCTTTTCATAATCAGTCCAATATTCTAAAAGGGATGTACAGCTAACCAACAATTTTTTATTATACTTTATTGTGGATAAAAATTTGTTTCTGAACAGATTTACACAGTTGCTGTACAAGGCAAAAGAAGTGGCATAGGATCATGGAGCCTGGACAGAATATCTTTTCATAATCAGTCCAATATTCTAAAAGGGATGTAGAGTTAACCAACAATTTTTTATTATACTTTATTGTGGATAAAAATTTGTTTCTGAACAGATTTACACAGTTGATGTAGAAGGCAAAAGAAGTGGCATAGGATCATGGAGGCTGGACAGAATATCTTTTCATAATCAGTCCAATATTCTAAAAGGGATGTAGAGTTAATCAACAATTTTTTATTATACTTTATTGTAGATAAAAATTGGTTTCTGAAGAGATTTACACAGTTGATGTAGAAGGCAAAAGAAGTGGCATAGGATCATGGAGGCTGGATAGAATATCTCTTCATTATCAGTCCAATATTCTAAAAGGGATGTAGAGTTAACCAACAATTTTTTATTATACTTTATTGTGGACAAAAATTTGTTTCTGAACAGATTTACACAGTTGATGTACAAGTTAAAAGAAGTGGCATAGGATCATGGAGGCTGGACACAATATCTTTTCATAATCAGTCCAATATTCTAAAAATGATGTAGAGTTAACCATCAATTTTTTATTATACTTTATTGTGGACAAAAATTTGTTTTTGAAGAGATTTACACGGTTGATGTACAAGACAAAAGAAGTGGCATAGGATCATGGAGGCTGGACAGAATATCTTTTCATAATCAGTCCAATATTCTGAAACGGATGTAGAGTTAACCAACAATTTTTTATTATACTTTATTGTGGATAAAAATTTGTTTCTGAAGAGATTTACACAGTTGATGTAGAAGGCAAAAGAAGTGGCATAGGATCATGGACGCTGGACAGAATATCTTTTCATGATCAGTCCAATATTCTAAAAGGGATGTAGAGTTGACCAACAATTTTTTAATATACTTTATTGTGGACAAAAATTTGTTTCTGAACAGATTTACACAGTTGATGTACAAGGCAAAAGAAGTGGCATAGGATCATGGAGGCTGGACAGAATATCTTTTCATAATCAGTCCAATATTCTAAAAGGGATGTACAGTTAACCAACAATTTTTTATTATACTTTATTGTGGACAAAAATTTGTTTTTGAAGAGATTTACACAGTTGATGTAGAAGGCAAAAGAAGTGGCATAGGATCATGGAGGCTGGACAGAATATCTTTTCATAATCAGTCCAATATTCTAAAAGGGATGTACAGTTAACCAACAATTTTTCATTATACTTTATTGTGGACAAAAATTTGTTTTTGAAGAGATTTACACAGTTGATGTACAAGGCAAAAGAAGTGGCATAGGATCATGGAACCTGGACAGTATATCTTTTCATAATCAGTCCAATATTCTAAAAGGGATGTACAGTTAACCAACAATTTTTTATTATACTTTATTGTGGACAAAAATTTGTTTTTGAAGAGATTTACACAGTTGATGTAGAAGGCAAAAGAAGTGGCATAGGATCATGGAGGCTGGACAGAATATCTTTTCATAATCAGTCCAATATTCTAAAAGGGATGTAGAGTTAACCAACAATTTTTCATTATACTTTATTGTGGACAAAAATTTGTTTTTGAAGAGATTTACACAGTTGATGTACAAGGCAAAAGAAGTGGCATAGGATCATGGAACCTGGACAGAATATCTTTTCATAATCAGTCCAATATTCTAAAAGGGATGTAGAGTTAACCAACAATTTTTTATATACTTTATTGTGGACAAAAAATTGTTTCCGAACAGATTTACACAGTTGATGTAGAAGGCAAAAGAAGTGGCATAGGATCATGGAGGCTGGACACAATATCTTTTCATAATCAGTCCAATATTCTAAAAGGGATGTAGAGTTAACCATCAATTTTTTATTATACTTTATTGTGGACAAAAAATTGTTTTTGAAGAGATTTAGACAGTTGATGTACAAGGCAAAAGATGTGGCATAGGATCATAGGGGCTGGACAGAATATCTTTTCATAATCAGTCCAATATTCTGAAATGGATGTAGAGTTAACCAACTATTTTTTATTATACTTTATTATGGACAGAAATTTTTTTCTGAACAGATTTACACAGTTGATGTAGAAGGCAAAAGAAGTGGCATAGGATCATGGAGGCTGGACAGAATATCTTTTCATAATCAGTACAATATTCCAAAACGGATGTAGAGTTAACCAACAATTTTTTATTATACTTTATCGTGGTTAAAAATTTGTTTTCAAAGAGATTTACACAGTTGATGTACAAGGCAGAAGAAGTGGCATAGGATCATGGAGGCTGGACAGAATATCTTTTCATAATCAGTCTAATATTCTAAAAGGGATGTAGAGTTAACCAACAATTTTTTATTATACTTTATTGTGGACAAAAATTTGTTTCTGAACAGATTTACACAGTTGATGTACAAGGCAAAAGAAGTGGCATAGGATCATGGAGGCTGGACACAATATCTTTTCATAATCAGTCCAATATTCTAAAAGGGATTTACAGTTAACCAACAATTTTTTATTATACTTTATTGTGGATAAAAATTTGTTTCTGAAGAGATTTACACAGTTGATGTACAAGGCAGAAGAAGTGGCATAGGATCATGGAGGCTGGACAGAATATCTTTTCATAATCAGTCCAATATTCTAAAAGGGATGTAGAGTTAACCAACAATTTTTTATTATACTTTATTGTGGACAAAAATTTGTTTCTGAACAGAATTACACTGTTGATGTACAAGGCAAAAGAAGTGGCATAGGATCATGGAGGCTGGACAGAATATCTTTTCATAATCAGTCCAATATTCTAAAAGGGATGTAGAGTTAACCAACAATTTTTTATTATACTTTATTGTGGACAAAAATTGGTTTCTGAACAGAATTACACAGTTGATGTACAAGGCAAAAGAAGTGGCATAGGATCATGGAGGCTGGACAGAATATCTTTTCATAATCAGTCCAATATTCTAAAAGGGATGTACAGTTAACCAATAATTTTATATCATACTTTATTGTGGATAAAAATTTGTTTCTGAAGAGATTTACACAGTTGATGTACAAGGCAAAAGAAGTGGCATAGTATCATGGAGGCTGGACAAATTATCTTTTCATAATCAGTCCAATATTCTTAAAGGGATGTAGAGTTAACCAACAATTTTTTATTATACTTTATTGTGGACAAAAATTTGTTTTTGAAGAGATTTACACAATTGATGTAGAAGGTAAAATATGTGGCATAGGATCAAAAGGCTGGACAGAATATCTTTTCATAATCAGTCCAATATTCTAAAAGGGATGTACAGTTAACCAACAATTTTTTATTATACTTTATTGTGGACAAAAATTTGTTTTTGAAGAGATTTACACGGTTGATGTACAAGGCATAAGAAGTGGCATGGGATCATGGAGGCTGGACAGAATATCTTTTCATAATCAGTCCAATATTCTGAAAGGGATGTAGAGTTAACCAACAATTTTTTATTATACTTTATTGTGGACAAAAATTTGTTTTTGAAGAGATTTACACAGTTGATGTACAAGGCAAAAGAAGTGGCACAGGATCATGGAGGCCGGACAGAATATCTTTTCATAATCAGTCCAATATTCTAAAAGGGATGTAGAGTTAACCAACAATTTTTTATTATACTTTATTGTGGATAAAAATTTGTTTCTGAACAGATTTACACTGTTGATGTACAAGGCAAAGGAAGTGGCATAATATCATGGAGGCTGGACAGAATATCTTTTCATAATCAGTCCAATATTCTAAAAGGGATGTACAGCTAACCAACAATTTTTTATTATACTTTATTGTGGATAAAAATTTGTTTCTGAACAGATTTACACAGTTGATGTACAAGGCAAAAGAAGTGGCATAGGATCATGGAGGCTGGACAGAATATCTTTTCATAATCAGTCCAATATTCTAAAAGGGATGTAGAGTTAACCAACAATTTTTTATTTACTTTATTGTGTACATAAATTTGTTTCTGAACAGATTTACACAGTTGATGTACAAGGCAAAAGAAGTGGCATAGGATCATGGAGGCTGGACAGAATATCTTTTCATAATCAGTCCAATATTCTAAAAGGGATGTAGAGTTAATCAACAATTTTTTATTATACTTTATTGTAGATAAAAATTGGTTTCTGAACGGATTTACACAGTTGATGTAGAAGGCAAAAGAAGTGGCATAGGATCATGGAGGCTGGACAGAATATCTTTTCATAATCAGTCCAATATTCTAAAGGGGATGTACAGTTAACCAACAATTTTTTATTATACTTTTTTTGGACAAAAATTGTTCTTGAAAAGATTTACACAGTTGATGTAGATGGCAAAAGAAGTTGCATAGGATCATGGAGGCTGGACAGAATATCTTTTCATAATAAGTCCAATATTCTAAAAGGGATGTAGAGTTAACCAACAATTTTTTATCATACTTTATTCTGGACAAAAATTTGTTTTGAAGAGATTTACACAGATGATGTACAAGGCAAAAGAAGTGGCATAGGATCATGGAGGCTGGACACAATATCTTTTCATAATCAGTCCAATATTCTAAAAGGGATGTAGAGTTAACCAACAATTTTTTATCATACATTAATGTGGACAAAAATTTGTTTCTGAAGAGATTTACACAGTTGATGTACAAGGCAAAAGAAGTGGCATAAGATCATGGAGCCTGGACAGAATATCTTTTCCTAATCAGTCCAATATTCTAGAAGGGATGTAGAGTTAACCAACAATTTTTTATTATACTTTATTGTGGATAAAAATTCGTTTTTAAAGAGATTTACACAGTTTATGTACAAAACAAAAGAAGTGGCATAGGATCATGGACCCTGGACAGAATATCTTTTCATAATCAGTCCAATGTTCTAAAAGGGATGTAGAGTTAACCAACAATTTTTTATTATACTTTATTGTGTACATAAATTTGTTTCTGAAGAGATTCACACAGTTGATGTACAAGGCAAAAGAAGTGGCATAGGATCATGGAGCCTAGACAGAATATCTTTTCATAATTAGTCCAATATTCTAAAAGGGATGTAGAATTAACCAACAATTTTTTTATTATACTTTATTGTGGACAAAAATTTGTTTTTGAAGAGATTTACACAGTTGATGTAGAAGGCAAAAGAAGTGGCATAGGATCATGGAGGCTGGGCAGAATATCTTTTCATAATCAGTCCAATATTCTAGAAGGGATGTAGAGTTAACCAACAATTTTTTATTATACTTTATTGTGGACAAAAATTTGTTTTTGAAGAGATTTACACAGTTGATGTACAAGGGAAAAGAAGTGGCATAGGATCATGGAGGCCGGACAGAATATCTTTTCATAATCAGTCCAATATTCTAAAAGGGATGTAGAGTTAACCAACAATTTTTTATTATACTTTATTGTGGACAAAAATTTGTTTCTGAACAGATTTACACAGTTGATGTACAAGGCAAAAGAAGTGGCATAGGATCATGGAGGCTGGACAGAATATCTTTTCATAATCAATCCAATATTCTAAAAGGGATGTAGAGTTAATCAACAATTTTTTATTATACTTTATTGTGGATAAAAATTGGTTTCTGAACGGATTTACACAGTTGATGTAGAAGGCAAAAAAAGTGGCATAGGATCATGGAGGCTGGACAGAATATCTTTTCATAATCAGTCCAATATTCTAAAAGGGATGTAGTGTTAACCAACAATTTTTTATTATACTTTATTGTGGACAAAAATTTGTTTCTGAAGAGATTTACACAGTTGATGTACAAAACAAAAGAAGTGGCATAGGATCATGGACCCTGGACAGAATATCTTTTCATAATCAGTCCAATGTTCTAAAAGGGATGTAGAGTTAACCAACAATTTTTTATTATACTTTATTGTGTACATAAATTTGTTTCTGAAGAGATTCACACAGTTGATGTACAAGGCAAAAGAAGTGGCATAGGATCATGGAGGCTGGACAGAATATCTTTTCATAATTAGTCCAATATTCTAAAAGGGATGTAGAATTAACCAACAATTTTTTTATCATACTTTATTGTGGACAAAAATTTGTTTTTGAAGAGATTTACACAGTTGATGTACAAGGCAAAAGAAGTGGCATAGGATCATGGAGGATGGACAGAATATCTTTTCATAATCAGTCCAATATTCTAAAAGGGATGTAGAGTTAACCAACAATTTTTTTATTATACTTTATTGTGGACAAAAATTTGTTTTTGAAGAGATTTACACAGTTGATGTACAAGGCAAATGAAGTGGCATAGGATCATGGAGGCAGGACAGAATATCTTTTCATAATCAGTCCAATATTCTAAAAGGGATGTAGAGTTAACCAACAATTTTTTTATTATACTTTATTGTGGACAAAAATTTGTTTTTGAAGAGATTTACACAGTTGATGTACGAGGCAAAAGAAGTGGCATAGGATCATGGAGGCTGGACAGAATATCTTTTCATAATCAGTCCAATATTCTAAAAGGGATGTAGAGTTAACCAACAATATTTTATTATACTTTACTGTGGACAAAAATTTGTTTCTGAACAGATTTACACGGTTGATGTACAAGGCAAAAGAAGTGGCATAGGATCATGGAACCTGGACAGAATATCTTTTCATAATCAGTCCAATATTCTAAAAGGGATGTAGAGTTAACCCACAATTTTTTTATTATACTTTATTGTGGATAAAAATTTGTTTCTGAACAGATTTACACAGTTGATGTAGAAGGCAAAAGAAGTGGCATAGGATCATGGAGGCTGGACAGAATATCTTTTCATAATCAGTCCAATATTCTAAAAGGGATGTAGAGTTGACCAAAAATTTTTTATTATACTTTATTGTGTACATAAATTTGTTTCTGAACAGATTTACACAGTTGATGTACAAGGCAAAAGAAGTGGCATAGGATCATGGAGGCTGGACAGAATATCTTTTCATAATCAGTCCAATATTCTTAAAGGAATGTACAGTTAACCAACAATTTTTTATTATACTTTATTGTGGACAAAAATTTGTTTTTGAAGAGATTTACACAGTTGATGTAGAAGGCAAATGAAGTGGCATAGGATCATGGAGGCTGGACACAATATCTTTTCATAATCAGTCCAATATTTTAAAAGGGATGTTGAGTTAACCAAGAATTTTTTATTATACTTTATTGTGGACAAAAATTTGTTTTTGAAGAGATTTACACAGTTGATGTACAAGGCAAAAGAAGTGGCATAGGATCATGGAACCTGGACAGAATATCTTTCCATAATCAGTCCAATATTCTAGAAGGGATGTAGAGTTAACCAACAATTTTTTATTATACTTTATTGTGGACAAAAATTTGTTTCCGAACCGATTTACACAGTTGATGTAGAAGGCAAAAGAAGTGGCATAGGATCATGGAGGCTGGACAGAATATCTTTTCATAATCAGTCCAATATTCTAAAAGGGATGTACAGTTAACCAGGTATTTTTCATTATACTTTGTTGTGGACAAAAATTTGTTTCTGAAGAGATTTACACGGATGATGTACAAGGCAAAAGAAGTGGCATAGGATCATGGAGGCTGGACAGAATATCTTTTCATAATCAGTCCAATATTCTAAAAGGGATGTACAGTTAACCAACAATTTTTTATTATACTTTATTGTGGACAAAAAATTGTTTTTGAAGAGATTTACACAGTTGATGTACAAGGCAAAAGAAGTGGCATAAGATCATGGAACCTGGACAGAATATCTTTTCATAATCAGTCCAATATTCTAAAAGGGATGTAGAGTTAACCAAGAATTTTTTATTATACTTTATTGTGGACAAAAATTTGTTTCCGAACAGATTTACACAGTTGATGTAGAAAGCAAAAGAAGTGGCATAGGATCATGGAGGCTGGACAGAATATCTTTTCGTAATCAGTCCAATATTCTAAAAGGGATGTAGAGTTAACCAAGAATTTTTTATTAGCCTTTATTGTGGACAAAAATTTGTTTCTGAACAGATTTACACGGTTGATGTACAAGGCAAAAGAAGTGGCATAGGATCATGGAGGCTGGACAGAATATCTTTTCATAATCAGTCCAATATTCTAAAAGGGATGTACAGTTAACCAGGTATTTTTCATTATACTTTGTTGTGGACAAAAATTTGTTTCTGAAGAGATTTACACGGATGAATACAAGGCAAAAGAAGTGGCATAGGATCATGGAGGCTGGACACAATATCTTTTCATAATCAGTCCAATATTCTAAAAGGGATGTACAGTTAACCAACAATTTTTTATTATACTTTATTGTGGACAAAAAATTGTTTTTGAAGAGATTTACACAGTTGATGTACAAGGCAAAAGAAGTGGCATAGGATCATGGAACCTGGACAGAATATCTTTTCATAATCAGTCCAATATTCTAAAAGGGAATTAGAGTTAACCAACAATTTTTTATTATACTTTATTGTGGACAAAAATTTGTTTCTGAACAGATTTACACAGTTGATGTAGAAAACAAAAGAAGTGGCATAGGATCATGGAGGCTGGACAGAATATCTTTTCGTAATCAGTCCAATATTCTAAAAGGGATGTACAGTTAACCAACAATTTTTTATTAGACTTTATTGTGGACAAAAATTTGTTTCTGAACAGATTTACACGGTTGATGTAGAAGGCAAAAGAAGTGGCATAGGATCATGGAGGCTGGACAGAATATCTTTTCATAATCAGTCCAATATTCTAAAAGGGATGTACAGTTAACCAACAATTTTTTATTATACTTTATTGTGGACAAAAAATTGTTTTTGAAGAGATTTACACAGTTGATGTACAAGGCAAAAGAAGTGGCATAGGATCATGGAACCTGGACAGAATATCTTTTCATAATCAGTCCAATATTCTGAAAGGGATGTAGAGTTAACCAACAATTTTTTATTATACTTTATTGTGGACAAAAATTTGTTTCCGAACAGATTTACACAGTTGATGTAGAAAACAAAAGAAGTGGCATAGGATCATGGAGGCTGGACAGAATATCTTTTCGTAATCAGTCCAATATTCTAAAAGGGATGTAGAGTTAACCAAGAATTTTTTATTAGACTTTATTGTGGACAAAAATTTGTTTCTGAACAGATTTACACGGTTGATGTACAAGGCAAAAGAAGTGGCATAGGATCATAGGGGCTGAACAGAATATCTTTTCATAATCAGTCCAATATTCTGAAACGGATGTAGAGTTAACCAACAATTTTTTATTATACTTTATTGTGGATAAAAATTTGTTTCTGAAGAGATTTACACAGTTGATGTAGAAGGCAAAAGAAGTGGCATAGGATCATGGAGGCTGGACAGAATATCTTTTCATAATCAGTCCAATATTCTAAAAGGGATGTAGAGTTGACCAACAATTTTTTATTATACTTTATTGTGGACAAAAATTTGTTTCTGAACAGATTTACACAGTTGATGTACAAGGCAAAAGAAGTGGCATAGGATCATGGAGGCTGGACAGAATATCTTTTCATAATCAGTCCAATATTCTAAAAGGGATGTACAGTTAACCAACAATTTTTTATTATACTTTATTGTGGACAAAAATTTGTTTTTGAAGAGATTTACACGGTTGATGTAGAAGGCAAATGAAGTGGCATAGGATCATGGAGGCTGGACACAATATCTTTTCATAATCAGTCCAATATTCTAAAAGGGATGTAGAGTTAACCAACAATTTTTTATTATACTTTATTGTGGACAAAAATTTGTTTTTGAAGAGATTTACACAGTTGATGTACAAGGCAAAAAAAGTGGCATAGGATCATGGAGGCTGGACGGAATATCTTTTCATAATCAGTCCAATATTCTAGAAGGGATGTAGAGTTAACCAGGTATTTTTCATTATACTTTGTTGTGGACAAAAATTTGTTTCTGAAGAGATTTACACGGATGATGTACAAGGCAAAAGAAGTGGCATAGGATCATGGAGGCTGGACAGAATATCTTTTCATAATCAGTCCAATATTCTAAAAGGGATGTACAGTTAACCAGGTATTTTTCATTATACTTTGTTGTGGACAAAAATTTGTTTCTGAAGAGATTTACACGGATGATGTACAAGGCAAAAGAAGTGGCATAGGATCATGGAGGCTGGACAGAATATCTTTTCATAATCAGTCCAATATTCTAAAAGGGATGTACAGTTAACCAACAATTTTTTATTATACTTTATTGTGGACAAAAAATTGTTTTTGAAGAGATTTACACAGTTGATGTACAAGGCAAAAGAAGTGGCATAGGATCATGGAGGCTGGACAGAATATCTTTTCATAATCAGTCCAATATTCTAAAAGGGATGTAGAGTTAACCAAGAATTTATTATTATACTTTATTGTGGACAAAAATTTGTTTCCGAACAGATTTACACAGTTGATGTAGAAAGCAAAGAAGTGGCATAGGATCATGGAGGCTGGACAGAATATCTTTTCGTAATCAGTCCAATATTCTAAAAGGGATGTACAGTTAACCAACAATTTTTTATTAGACTTTATTGTGGACAAAAATTTGTTTCTGAACAGATTTACACAGTTGATGTAGAAGGCAAAAGAAGTGGCATAGGATCATGGAGGCTGGACAGAATATCTTTTCATAATCAGTCCAATATTCTAAAAGGGATGTACAGTTAACCAACAATTTTTTATTATACTTTATTGTGGACAAAAATTTGTTTCTGAACAGATTTACACAGTTGCTGTACAAGGCAAAAGAAGTGGCATAGGATCATGGAGGCTGGACAGAATATCTTTTCATAATCAGTCCAATATTCTAAAAGGGATGTAGAGTTAACCATCCATTTTTTATTATACTTTATTGTTGACAAAAATTTGTTTTTGAAGAGATTTAGACAGTTGATGTACAAGGCAAAAGAAGTGGCATAAGATCATAGGGGCTGGACAGAATATCTTTTCATAATCAGTCCAATATTCTGAAACGGATGTAGAGTTAACCAACAATTTTTTATTATACTTTATTGTGGATAAAAATTTGTTTCTGAAGAGATTTACACAGTTGATGTAGAAGGCAAAAGAAGTGGCATAGGATCATGGAGGCTGGACAGAATATCTTTTCATAATCAGTCCAATATTCTAAAATGGATGTAGAGTTGACCAACAATTTTTTATTATACTTTATTGTGGACAAAAATTTGTTTCTGAACAGATTTACACAGTTGATGTACAAGGCAAAAGAAGTGGCATAGGATCATGGAGGCTGGACAGAATATCTTTTCATAATCAGTCCAATATTCTAAAAGGGATGTACAGTTAACCAACAATTTTTTATTATACTTTATTGTGGACAAAAATTTGTTTTTGAAGAGAATTACACAGTTGATGTAGAAGGCAAATGAAGTGGCATAGGATCATGGAGGCTGGACACAATATCTTTTCATAATCAGTCCAATATTCTAAAAGGGATGTAGAGTTAACCAACAATTTTTTATTATACTTTATTGTGGACAAAAATTTGTTTTTGAAGAGATTTACACAGTTGATGTACAAGGCAAAAAAAGTGGCATAGGATCATGGAGGCTGGACAGAATATCTTTTCATAATCAGTCCAATATTCTAGAAGGGATGTAGAGTTAACCAACAATTTTTTATTATACTTTATTGTGGACAAAAAATTGTTTCCGAACAGATTTACACAGTTGATGTAGAAGGCAAAAGAAGTGGCATAGGATCATGGAGGCTGGACAGAATATCTTTTCATAATCAGTCCAATATTCTAAAAGGGATGTACAGTTAACCAGGTATTTTTCATTATACTTTGTTGTGGACAAAAATTTGTTTCTGAAGAGATTTACACGGATGATGTACAAGGCAAAAGAAGTGGCATAGGATCATGGAGGCTGGACAGAATATCTTTTCATAATCAGTCCAATATTCTAAAAGGGATGTACAGTTAACCAACAATTTTTTATTATACTTTATTGTGGACAAAAAATTGTTTTTGAAGAGATTTACACAGTTGATGTACAAGGCAAAAGAAGTGGCATAGGATCATGGAACCTGGACAGAATATCTTTTCATAATCAGTCCAATATTCTAAAAGGGATGTACAGTTAACCAACAATTTTTTATTATACTTTATTGTGGACAAAAAATTGTTTCCGAACAGATTTACACAGTTGATGTAGAAGGCAAAAGAAGTGGCATAGGATCATGGAGGCTGGACAGAATATCTTTTCATAATCAGTCCAATATTCTAAAAGGGATGTAAAGTTAACCAGGTATTTTTCATTATACTTTGTTGTGGACAAAAATTTGTTTCTGAAGAGATTTACACGGATGATGTACAAGGCAAAAGAAGTGGCATAGGATCATGGAGGCTGGACAGAATATCTTTTCATAATCAGTCCAATATTCTGAAATGGATGTAGAGTTAACCAACTATTTTTTATTATACTTTATTATGGATAGAAATTTTTTTCTGAACAGATTTACACAGTTGATGTAGAAGGCAAAAGAAGTTGCATAGGATCATGGAGGCTGGACAGAATATCTTTTCATAATCAGTCCAATATTCTGAAAGGGATGTACAGTTAACCATCAATTTTTTATTATACTTTATTGTGGACAAAAATTTGTTTTTGAAGAGATTTAGACGGTTGATGTACAAGGCAAAAGATGTGGCATAGGATCATAGGGGCTGGACAGAATATCTTTTCATAATCAGTCCAATATTCTGAAATGGATGTAGAGTTAACCAACTATTTTTTATTATACTTTATTATGGACAGAAATTTTTTTCTGAACAGATTTACACAGTTGATGTAGAAGGCAAAAGAAGTTGCATAGGATCATGGAGGCTGGACAGAATATCTTTTCATAATCAGTACAATATTCTAAAAGGGATGTACAGTTAACCAGGTATTTTTCATTATACTTTGTTGTGGACAAAAATTTGTTTCTGAACAGATTTACACAGTTGATGTACAAGGCAAAAGAAGTGGCATAGGATCATGGAGGCTGGACAGAATATCTTTTCATAATCAGTCCAATATTCTAAAAGGGATGTAGAGTTAACCAACAATTTTTCATTATACTTTGTTGTGGACAAAAATTTGTTTCTGAAGAGATTTACACGGATGATGTACAAGGCAAAAGAAGTGGCATAGGATCATGGAGGCTGGACAGAATATCTTTTCATAATCAGTCCAATATTCTAAAAGGGATGTACAGTTAACCAGGTATTTTTCATTATACTTTGTTGTGGACAAAAATTTGTTTCTGAAGAGATTTACACGGATGATGTACAAGGCAAAAGAAGTGGCATAGGATCATGGAGGCTGGACAGAATATCTTTTCATAATCAGTCCAATATTCTGAAATGGATGTAGAGTTAACCAACAATTTTTTATTATACTTTATTGTGGACAAAAAATTGTTTTTGAAGAGATTTACACAGTTGATGTACAAGGCAAAAGAAGTGGCATAGGATCATGGAGGCTGGACAGAATATCTTTTCATAATCAGTCCAATATTCTAAAAGGGATGTAGAGTTAACCAAGAATTTATTATTATACTTTATTGTGGACAAAAATTTGTTTCCGAACAGATTTACACAGTTGATGTAGAAAGCAAAGAAGTGGCATAGGATCATGGAGGCTGGACAGAATATCTTTTCGTAATCAGTCCAATATTCTAAAAGGGATGTACAGTTAACCAACAATTTTTTATTAGACTTTATTGTGGACAAAAATTTGTTTCTGAACAGATTTACACAGTTGATGTACAAGGCAAAAGAAGTGGCATAGGATCATGGAGGCTGGACAGAATATCTTTTCATAATCAGTCCAATATTCTAAAAGGGATGTACAGTTAACCAACAATTTTTTATTATACTTTATTGTGGACAAAAATTTGTTTCTGAACAGATTTACACAGTTGCTGTACAAGGCAAAAGAAGTGGCATAGGATCATGGAGGCTGGACAGAATATCTTTTCATAATCAGTCCAATATTCTAAAAGGGATGTAGAGTTAACCATCCATTTTTTATTATACTTTATTGTTGACAAAAATTTGTTTTTGAAGAGATTTAGACAGTTGATGTACAAGGCAAAAGAAGTGGCATAAGATCATAGGGGCTGGACAGAATATCTTTTCATAATCAGTCCAATATTCTGAAACGGATGTAGAGTTAACCAACAATTTTTTATTATACTTTATTGTGGATAAAAATTTGTTTCTGAAGAGATTTACACAGTTGATGTAGAAGGCAAAAGAAGTGGCATAGGATCATGGAGGCTGGACAGAATATCTTTTCATAATCAGTCCAATATTCTAAAATGGATGTAGAGTTGACCAACAATTTTTTATTATACTTTATTGTGGACAAAAATTTGTTTCTGAACAGATTTACACAGTTGATGTAGAAGGCAAAAGAAGTGGCATAGGATCATGGAGGCTGGACACAATATCTTTTCATAATCAGTCCAATATTCTAAAAGGGATGTACAGTTAACCAACAATTTTTTATTATACTTTATTGTGGACAAAAATTTGTTTTTGAAGAGAATTACACAGTTGATGTAGAAGGCAAATGAAGTGGCATAGGATCATGGAGGCTGGACACAATATCTTTTCATAATCAGTCCAATATTCTAAAAGGGATGTAGAGTTAACCAACAATTTTTTATTATACTTTATTGTGGACAAAAATTTGTTTTTGAAGAGATTTACACAGTTGATGTACAAGGCAAAAAAAGTGGCATAGGATCATGGAGGCTGGACAGAATATCTTTTCATAATCAGTCCAATATTCTAGAAGGGATGTAGAGTTAACCAACAATTTTTTATTATACTTTATTGTGGACAAAAAATTGTTTCCGAACAGATTTACACAGTTGATGTAGAAGGCAAAGGAAGTGGCATAGGATCATGGAGGCTGGACAGAATATCTTTTCATAATCAGTCCAATATTCTAAAAGGGATGTACAGTTAACCAGGTATTTTTCATTATACTTTGTTGTGGACAAAAATTTGTTTCTGAAGAGATTTACACGGATGATGTACAAGGCAAAAGAAGTGGCATAGGATCATGGAGGCTGGACAGAATATCTTTTCATAATCAGTCCAATATTCTAAAAGGGATGTACAGTTAACCAACAATTTTTTATTATACTTTATTGTGGACAAAAAATTGTTTTTGAAGAGATTTACACAGTTGATGTACAAGGCAAAAGAAGTGGCATAGGATCATGGAACCTGGACAGAATATCTTTTCATAATCAGTCCAATATTCTAAAAGGGATGTAGAGTTAACCAACAATTTTTTATTATACTTTATTGTGGACAAAAAATTGTTTCCGAACAGATTTACACAGTTGATGTAGAAGGCAAAAGAAGTGGCATAGGATCATGGAGGCTGGACAGAATATCTTTTCATAATCAGTCCAATATTCTAAAAGGGATGTAAAGTTAACCAGGTATTTTTCATTATACTTTGTTGTGGACAAAAATTTGTTTCTGAAGAGATTTACACGGATGATGTACAAGGCAAAAGAAGTGGCATAGGATCATGGAGGCTGGACAGAATATCTTTTCATAATCAGTCCAATATTCTGAAATGGATGTAGAGTTAACCAACTATTTTTTATTATACTTTATTATGGACAGAAATTTTTTTCTGAACAGATTTACACAGTTGATGTAGAAGGCAAAAGAAGTTGCATAGGATCATGGAGGCTGGACAGAATATCTTTTCATAATCAGTCCAATATTCTGAAAGGGATGTACAGTTAACCATCAATTTTTTATTATACTTTATTGTGGACAAAAATTTGTTTTTGAAGAGATTTAGACGGTTGATGTACAAGGCAAAAGATGTGGCATAGGATCATAGGGGCTGGACAGAATATCTTTTCATAATCAGTCCAATATTCTGAAATGGATGTAGAGTTAACCAACTATTTTTTATTATACTTTATTATGGACAGAAATTTTTTTCTGAACAGATTTACACAGTTGATGTAGAAGGCAAAAGAAGTTGCATAGGATCATGGAGGCTGGACAGAATATCTTTTCATAATCAGTACAATATTCCAAAACGGATGTAGAGTTAACCAACAATTTTTTATTATACTTTATCGTGGATAAAAAATTGTTTTCAAAGAGATTTACACAGTTGATGTACAAGGCAGAAGAAGTGGCATAGGATCATGGAGGCTGGACAGAATATCTTTTCATAATCAGTCTAATATTCTAAAAGGGATGTAGAGTTAACCAACAATTTTTTATTATACTTTATTGTGGACAAAAATTTGTTTTTGAAGAGATTTACACAGTTGATGTACAAGGCAAAAGAAGTGGCATAGGATCATGGAGGCTGGACAGAATATCTTTTCATAATCAGTCCAATATTCTAAAAGGGATTTACAGTTAACCAATAATTTTATATCATACTTTATTGTGGATAAAAATTTGTTTCTGAAGAGATTTACACAGTTGATGTACAAGGCAAAAGAAGTGGCATAGTATCATGGAGGCTGGACAGAATATCTTTTCGTAATCAGTCCAATATTCTAAAAGGGATGTACAGTTAACCAACAATTTTTTATTAGACTTTATTGTGGACAAAAATTTGTTTCTGAACAGATTTACACGGTTGATGTACAAGGCAAAAGAAGTGGCATAGGATCATGGAGGCTGGACAGAATATCTTTTCATAATCAGTCCAATATTCTAAAAGGGATGTAGAGTTAACCAACAATTTTTTATTATACTTTATTGTGGACAAAAATTTGTTTCTGAACAGATTTACACGGTTGATGTACAAGGCAAAAGAAGTGGCATAGGATCATGGAGGCTGGACAGAATATCTTTTCATAATCAGTCCAATATTCTAAAAGGGATGTACAGTTAACCAACAATTTTTTATTATACTTTATTGTGGACAAAAAATTGTTTTTGAAGAGATTTACACAGTTGATGTACAAGGCAAAAGAAGTGGCATAGGATCATGGAACCTGGACAGAATATCTTTTCATAATCAGTCCAATATTCTAAAAGGGATGTAGAGTTAACCAACAATTTTTTATTATACTTTATTGTGGACAAAAAATTGTTTCCGAACAGATTTACACAGTTGATGTAGAAGGCAAAAGAAGTGGCATAGGATCATGGAGGCTGGACAGAATATCTTTTCATAATCAGTCCAATATTCTAAAAGGGATGTAAAGTTAACCAGGTATTTTTCATTATACTTTGTTGTGGACAAAAATTTGTTTCTGAAGAGATTTACACGGATGATGTACAAGGCAAAAGAAGTGGCATAGGATCATGGAGGCTGGACAGAATATCTTTTCATAATCAGTCCAATATTCTGAAATGGATGTAGAGTTAACCAACTATTTTTTATTATACTTTATTATGGACAGAAATTTTTTTCTGAACAGATTTACACAGTTGATGTAGAAGGCAAAAGAAGTTGCATAGGATCATGGAGGCTGGACAGAATATCTTTTCATAATCAGTCCAATATTCTGAAAGGGATGTACAGTTAACCATCAATTTTTTATTATACTTTATTGTGGACAAAAATTTGTTTTTGAAGAGATTTAGACGGTTGATGTACAAGGCAAAAGATGTGGCATAGGATCATAGGGGCTGGACAGAATATCTTTTCATAATCAGTCCAATATTCTGAAATGGATGTAGAGTTAACCAACTATTTTTTATTATACTTTATTATGGACAGAAATTTTTTTCTGAACAGATTTACACAGTTGATGTAGAAGGCAAAAGAAGTTGCATAGGATCATGGAGGCTGGACAGAATATCTTTTCATAATCAGTACAATATTCCAAAACGGATGTAGAGTTAACCAACAATTTTTTATTATACTTTATCGTGGATAAAAAATTGTTTTCAAAGAGATTTACACAGTTGATGTACAAGGCAGAAGAAGTGGCATAGGATCATGGAGGCTGGACAGAATATCTTTTCATAATCAGTCTAATATTCTAAAAGGGATGTAGAGTTAACCAACAATTTTTTATTATACTTTATTGTGGACAAAAATTTGTTTTTGAAGAGATTTACACAGTTGATGTACAAGGCAAAAGAAGTGGCATAGGATCATGGAGGCTGGACAGAATATCTTTTCATAATCAGTCCAATATTCTAAAAGGGATTTACAGTTAACCAATAATTTTATATCATACTTTATTGTGGATAAAAATTTGTTTCTGAAGAGATTTACACAGTTGATGTACAAGGCAAAAGAAGTGGCATAGTATCATGGAGGCTGGACAGAATATCTTTTCGTAATCAGTCCAATATTCTAAAAGGGATGTACAGTTAACCAACAATTTTTTATTAGACTTTATTGTGGACAAAAATTTGTTTCTGAACAGATTTACACGGTTGATGTACAAGGCAAAAGAAGTGGCATAGGATCATGGAGGCTGGACAGAATATCTTTTCATAATCAGTCCAATATTCTAAAAGGGATGTAGAGTTGACCAACAATTTTTTATTATACTTTATTGTGGACAAAAATTTGTTTCTGAACAGATTTACACAGTTGATGTACAAGGCAAAAGAAGTGGCATAGGATCATGGAGGCTGGACAGAATATCTTTTCATAATCAGTCCAATATTCTAAAAGGGATGTACAGTTAACCAACAATTTTTTATTATACTTTATTGTGGACAAAAATTTGTTTCTGAACAGATTTACACGGTTGATGTACAAGGCAAAAGAAGTGGCATAGGATCATGGAGGCTGGACAGAATATCTTTTCATAATCAGTCCAATATTCTAAAAGGGATGTAGAGTTGACCAACAATTTTTTATTATACTTTATTGTGGACAAAAATTTGTTTCTGAACAGATTTACACGGTTGATGTACAAGGCAAAAGAAGTGGCATAGGATCATGGAGGCTGGACAGAATATCTTTTCATAATCAGTCCAATATTCTAAAAGGGATGTACAGTTAACCAACAATTTTTTATTATACTTTATTGTGGACAAAAATTTGTTTCTGAACAGATTTACACAGTTGCTGTACAAGGCAAAAGAAGTGGCATAGGATCATGGAGGCTGGACAGAATATCTTTTCATAATCAGTCCAATATTCTAAAAGGGATGTAGAGTTAACCATCCATTTTTTATTATACTTTATTGTGGACAAAAATTTGTTTTTGAAGAGATTTAGACAGTTGATGTACAAGGCAAAAGAAGTGGCATAGGATCATAGGGGCTGGACAGAATATCTTTTCATAATCAGTCCAATATTCTGAAATGGATGTAGAGTTAACCAACTATTTTTTATTATACTTTATTGTGGACAGGAATTTGTTTCTGAACAGATTTACACATTTGCTGTACAAGGCAAAAGAAGTGGCATAGGATCATGGAGGCTGGACAGAATATCTTTTCATAATCAGTCCAATATTCTAAAAGGGATGTAGAGTTAACCATCCATTTTTTATTATACTTTATTGTGGACAAAAATTTGTTTTTGAAGAGATTTAGACAGTTGATGTACAAGGCAAAAGAAGTGGCATAGGATCATAGGGGCTGGACAGAATATCTTTTCATAATCAGTCCAATATTCTGAAATGGATGTAGAGTTAACCAACTATTTTTTATTATACTTTATTGTGGACAAAAATTTGTTTTTGAAGAGATTTAGACAGTTGATGTACAAGGCAAAAGAAGTGGCATAGGATCATTGAGGCTGGACAGAATATCTTTTCATAATCAGTCGAATATTCTAAAACGGATGTACAGTTAAGCAAGAATTTTTTATTATACTTTATTGTGGACAAAAATTTGTTTTTGAAGAGATTTACACAGTTGATGTACAAGGCAAAAGAAGTGGCATAGGATCATGGAGGCTGGACAGAATATCTTTTCATAATCAGTACAATATTCCAAAACGGATGTAGAGTTAACCAACAATTTTTTATTATACTTTATTGTGGATAAAAATTTGTTTTCAAAGAGATTTACACAGTTGATGTACAAGGCAGAAGAAGTGGCATAGGATCATGGAGGCTGGACAGAATATCTTTTCATAATCAGTCCAATATTCTAAAAGGGATGTAGAGTTAACCAACAATTTTTTATTATACTTTATTGTGGACAAAAATTGGTTTCTGAACAGATTTACACGGATGATGTACAAGGCAAAAGAAGTGGCATAGGATCATGGAGGCTGGACAGAATATCTTTTCATAATCAGTCCAATATTCTAAAAGGGATGTAGAGTTAACCAACAATTTTTTATTATACTTTATTGTGGACAAAAAATTG
This sequence comes from Thysanoteuthis rhombus, assembly GCA_963457665.1. NCBI lineage: Eukaryota > Metazoa > Mollusca > Cephalopoda > Oegopsida > Thysanoteuthidae > Thysanoteuthis > Thysanoteuthis major. The sequence goes on from OY735230.1 coordinate 31,930,091, forward strand.
TTTTTGAAGAGATTTACACAGCTGATGTACAAGGCAAAAGAAGTGGCATAGGATCATGGAACCTGGACAGAATATCTTTTCATAATCAGTCCAATATTCTAAAAGGGATGTAGAGTTAACCAAGAATTTTTTATTATACTTTATTGTGGACAAAAATTTGTTTCCGAACAGATTTACACAGTTGATGTAGAAAGCAAAAGAAGTGGCATAGGATCATGGAGGCTGGACAGAATATCTTTTCATAATCAGTCCAATATTCTAAAATGGATGTAGAGTTAACCAGGTATTTTTTATTATACTTTGTTGTGGACAAAAATTTGTTTCTGAACAGATTTACACGGTTGATGTACAAGGCAAAAGAAGTGGCATAGGATCATGGAGGCTGGACAGAATATCTTTTCATAATCAGTCCAATATTCTAAAAGGGATGTACAGTTAACCAAGAATTTTTTATTAGCCTTTATTGTGGACAAAAATTTGTTTCTGAACAGATTTACACAGTTGATGTACAAGGCAAAAGAAGTGGCATAGGATCATGGAGGCTGGACAGAATATCTTTTCATAATCAGTCCAATATTCTAAAAGGGATGTAGAGTTAACCAACAATTTTTTATTATACTTTATTGTGGACAAAAATTGGTTTCTGAACAGATTTACACGGATGATGTACAAGGCAAAAGAAGTGGCATAGGATCATGGAGGCTGGACAGAATATCTTTTCATAATCAGTCCAATATTCTAAAAGGGATGTAGAGTTAACCAACAATTTTTTATTATACTTTATTGTGGACAAAAAATTGTTTTTGAAGAGATTTACACAGTTGATGTACAAGGCAAAAGAAGTGGCATAGGATCATGGAACCTGGACAGAATATCTTTTCATAATCAGTCCAATATTCTAAAAGGGATGTAGAGTTAACCAAGAATTTTTTATTATACTTTATTGTGGACAAAAATTTGTTTCCGAACAGATTTACACAGTTGATGTAGAAAGCAAAAGAAGTGGCATAGGATCATGGAGGCTGGACAGAATATCTTTTCATAATCAGTCCAATATTCTAAAAGGGATGTAGAGTTAACCAAGAATTTTTTATTAGACTTTATTGTGGACAAAAATTTGTTTCTGAACAGATTTACACGGTTGATGTACAAGGCAAAAGAAGTGGCATAGGATCATGGAGGCTGGACAGAATATCTTTTCATAATCAGTCCAATATTCTAAAAGGGATGTACAGTTAACCAACAATTTTTTATTATACTTTATTGTGGACAAAAATTTGTTTCTGAACAGATTTACACAGTTGATGTACAAGGCAAAAGAAGTGTCATAGGATCATGGAGGCTGGACAGAATATCTTTTCATAATCAGTCCAATATTCTAAAAGGGATGTAGAGTTAACCATCAATTTTTTATTTTTCTCTATTGTGGACAAAAATTTGTTTTTGAAGAGATTTAGACATTTGATGTACAAGGCAAAATAAGTGGCATAGGATCATGGAGGCTGGACACAATATCTTTTCATAATCAGTCCAATATTCTGAAATGGATGTAAAGTTAACTAACAATTTTTTATTATACTTTATTGTGGACAGAAATTTGTTTCTGAACAGATTTACACAGTTGATGTAGAAGGCAAAAGAAGTGGCATAGGATCATGGAGGCTGGACAGAATATCTTTTCATAATCAGTCCAATATTCTAAAAGGGATGTAGAGTTAACCAACAATTTTTTATTATACTTTATTGTGGATAAAAATTTGTTTTCAAAGAGATTTACACAGTTGATGTAGAAGGCAAAAGAAGTGGCATAGGATCATGGAGGCTGGACAGAATATCTTTTCATAATCAGTCGAATATTCTAAAAGGGATGTAGAGTTAACCAACAATTTTTTATTATACTTTGTTGTGGACAAAAATTTGTTTTTAAAGAGATTTACACAGTTGATGTAGAAGGCAAAAGAAGTGGCATAGGATCATGGAGGCTGGACAGAATATCTTTTCATAATCAGTCCAATATTCTGAAAGGGATGTAGAGTTAACCAGGTATTTTTTATTATACTTTGTTGTGGACAAAAAATTGTTTTTAAAGAGATTTACACAGTTGATGTAGAAGGCAAAAGAAGTGGCATAGGATCATTGAGGCTGGACAGAATATCTTTTCATAATCAGTCCAATATTGTGAAAGGATTGTACAGTTAACCAGGTATTTTTTATTATACTTTGTTGTGGATAAAAATTTGTTTCTGAACAGATTTACACAGTTGATGTAGAAGGCAAAAGAAGTGGCATAGGATCATGGAGGCTGGACAGAATATCTTTTCATAATCAGTCCAATATTCTGAAAGGGATGTAGAGTTAACCAGGTATTTTTTATTATACTTTGTTGTGGACAAAAATTTGTTTTTAAAGAGATTTACACAGTTGATGTAGAAGGCAAAAGAAGTGGCATAGGATCATTGAGGCTGGACAGAATATCTTTTCATAATCAGTCCAATATTCTGAAAGGGATGTAGAGTTAACCAGGTATTTTTTATTATACTTTGTTGTGGACAAAAATTTGTTTTTAAAGAGATTTACACAGTTGATGTAGAAGGCAAAAGAAGTGGCATAGGATCATTGAGGCTGGACAGAATATCTTTTCATAATCAGTCCAATATTCTGAAAGGGATGTAGAGTTAACCAGGTATTTTTTATTATACTTTGTTGTGGACAAAAATTTGTTTTTAAAGAGATTTACACAGTTGATGTACAAGGCAAAAGAAGTGGCATAGGATCATGGAGGCTGGACAGAATATCTTTTCATAATCAGTCCAATATTCTAAAAGGGATGTAGAGTTAACCAACAATTTTTTATTATACTTTATTGTAGACAAAAATTTGTTTCTGAAGAGATTTACACGGTTGATGTACAAGGCAAAAGAAGTGGCATAGGATCATGGAGGCTGGACAGAATATCTTTTCATAATCAGTCCAATATTCTAAAAGGGATGTAGAGTTAACCAACAATTGTTCATTATACTTTATCGTCGACAAAAATTTGTTTTTGTAGAGATTTACACAGTTGATGTACAAGGCAAAAGAAGTGGCATAGGATCATGGAACCTGGACAGAATATCTTTTCATAATCAGTCCAATATTCTAAAAGGGATGTACAGTTAACCAACAATTTTTTATTATACTTTATTGTGGACAAAAAATTGTTTCCGAACAGATTTACACAGTTGATGTAGAAGGCAAAAGAAGTGGCATAGGATCATGGAGGCCGGACAGAATATCTTTTCATAATTAGTCCAATATTCTAAAAGGGATGTAGAGTTAACCAACAATTTTTTATTATACTTTATTGTGGACAAAAATTTGTTTCCGAACAGATTTACACAGTTGATGTAGAAGGCAAATGAAGTGGCATAGGATCATGGAGGCCGGACAGAATATCTTTTCATAATTAGTCCAATATTCTAAAAGGGATGTAGAGTTAACCAACAATTTTTTATTATACTTTATTGTGGACAAAAATTTGTTTCTGAACAGATTTACACAGTTGATGTAGAAGGCAAAAGAAGTGGCATAGGATCATGGAGGCTGGACAGAATATCTTTTCATAATCAGTCCAATATTCTAAATGGGATGTAGAGTTAACCAACAATTTTTTATTATACTTTATTGTGGATAAAAATTTGTTTCTGAACAGATTTACACAGTTGATGTAGAAGGCAAAAGAAGTGGCATAGGATCATAGGGGCTGGACAGAATATCTTTTCATAATCAGTCCAATATTCTAAAAGGGATGTAGAGTTAACCAACAATTTTTTATTATACTTTATTGTGGACAAAAATTTGTTTCTGAACAGATTTACACGGTTGATGTACAAGGCAAAAGAAGTGGCATAGGATCATGGAGGCTGGACAGAATATCTTTTCATAATCAGTCCAATATTCTAAAAGGGATGTAGAGTTAACCAACAATTGTTCATTATACTTTTTTGCGGACAAAAATTTGTTTTTGAAGAGATTTACACAGTTGATGTACAAGGCAAAAGAAGTGGCATAGGATCATGGAGGCTGGACAGAAAATCTTTTCATAATCAGTCCAATTTTCTAAAAGGGAAGTACAGTCAACCAATAAATTTTTATTCCACTTTGTTGTGGATGAAAATTTGTTTCTGAAGAGATTTTCACAGTTGATGTACAAAGAAAAAGAAGTAGAATGGGATCATGGAGGCTGGACAGAATATCTTTTCATAATCAGTCCAATATTCTAAAAGGGATGTAGAGTTAACCAACAATTTTTTATTATACTTTGTTGTGGATAAAAATTTGTTTCTGAAAAGATTCGTACAGTTGATGCAGAAGGGAAAAGAATTGGCATAGGATCATGGAGGGTGGACAGAATATCTTCTCATAATCAGTCCGATCTTCTAAAAGGGATTTATAGTTAATCATCAATTTTTTATTCCACCTTGTTGTGGATAAAAATTTGTTCTTTGAATGGAATTATACATTTGAGTTAGAAGGCAATAGAAATGTCATATAATCATCGAGGCTGCACAGAATATGTTTTCATAATCAGTCCAATATTCTAAAACGGATGCAGAGTTAACCAACAATTTTTCATTTTACTTTGTTGTGGTCAAATATTTGCTTTTGGAGAGATTTACGCATTTGATGCAGAAGGGAAAAGAAATGTCAGAACATATTTTTATAATCATTCAATTTTCTAAAAGGGATATACAGTTAACCAACAATTTTTTATTCCACTTAATTATGGATGAAAATTTGATTTTTTCCCAGGGATTTGTACATTTGATGCAGATGGGAAAAGAAGTGGCATTCGATCATATAGGCTGGACAGAATATCTTTTCATAATCAGTCCAATATTCTAAAAGGGACGTACAAAGAACCAGCAATTTTTCATTTCATTTTGTTTCTGAGAAAAATCAGTTTTCGGAGAGATTTACATTGTTTATGTTCAAGGGGAAACGGGAAACATCTCATCTTGGAGGCTTGATGGAATTCATTTCCATAATCAGTCGAATATTCTAAAAGTATGGTAATTGACTCCAACACGATTTCTTCCCACTTTGTTCTTCACAGGATTTCGTTCCTGAGAGATTATTTCATTTTTTGAAGGGACATGTGGGACTGTACAGGTTGGACAGAATACTTTTTCTTCGTCAGTCTAATATCCTAAAAGGACGGTACATCACCACATCATGTGTTCTTTCCACTTTTTCTTGACAGAAAATTGTTTTTGGAGAGATTTTCACAGTTCATGTTCAAGGGAAGAGAAGACACGTTTGACCGTTGAATTTTAAAATTTAGTCAAGGACACTACATCAGCCCAACAAGAGTTTTTTTCCACTTTTTTCTTGAGAATTACTTGTTTTGGAGTCATTCCCACGGTTTATGTTCAAGGGAAAAGAACACACATGGGACCACTGAGGTTGAAAGGAATACCTTTTCATAGATAGTCCAATATAGTAAAAAGTTGGCCACATCAGTCCGACAATAGTTTTTTCCACTTTGTTTTTGACGAAAACTTGTTTGGGAGTCATTTCCACGGTTAATGTTCAAGGGATAAGAAGACACTTAGGACCATTGAGGTTGAACAGAATACCTTTTCATAGTCAGTCCAATATTGTAAAAAGTGTGCTACATCAGCCCACCAAGAATTTTTTCCACTTCGTTCCGGACAAAAACTTTTTTGGGAGTCATTTCCACAGTTAATGTTCAAGGGGAAAGAAGACACGTTGGACTGCTGAATTTGAACAGAATACCTTTTCATAGTCAGTCCAATATTGTAAAGAGTGTGCTACATCGGCCAAACAAGAGTTTTTACCAATTTGTTCTTGACAAAAACTTGTTTTCTGAGTCATATCAACGGTTTATTTTCAAGGGAAAAGAAGACACGTTGGACCACTGAGGTTGAACAGAATCCCCTTTCCATAGTCAGCCCAATATTCTAAAAGTTGTGTTAAATCAACCCAACAAGAGCTTTTTCCGCTTTGTTTTTGACAAAAACTTTGTGGGGGGATTTTTACAGATGATATGCAAGGGAAAAGAAGAATCGTGGGACCGTTGAGGTTGAACAGAATATATTTTCATAGTCAATCCAATATTTTTGTCGACTGTTTATGCAGACCCTCTCATAATAAGTATAATTTTCCCAAACTGATGTTCTTTATGTTGACAATATTTTGTCCCATTTTGGTTTGTTTCGAATTCCATTTATTCTAGAATAAAGACACTGGAGAAATGAGGGACTCACAAATGTTGGACTGAATACTTTTCGAAAATCAGTATGATTCTCGAAAACTGAGGTCCTTTTTGTTGACATTGTTTTTCCGATTATGTTTTCTGGTAGAATTTGACTCCTCCTCGTTAAGAGAAATGAGGAATAATTTCTTGTTGTTAATGTAATCACGATGTTGAGCTGAATCCATTTCAATAGTAAGTCCACTGCTCCAAAACTGAGCTACATCATGCAGACGATAGTATCTTCCATCTTGTTGTCTGTTTGATTTTCACATTTTCTTGATGCAATTGAATATTCTACAACTGAGCTGTATCTTGACGACAATATATTCTTCCATTTTGTTTTCTGTAGAATTTCACACTTCTTTTGAGAAATAAAAGAGATATAGCTCGGAGCCGGTGTTGAACCGAATATAATTCAATATGATCTCCACCGAGGTATATCCTGACGATTTTCTTGCATCTTTTCTTCTTTTACACAGTCTATTGGAGAAAATTGGATATATGTGTCACAGTTGAGTTTGAATTGGAGACATTCCGATGTGTTGTTGAATGCACAACCACTGGGCCACATAGCATCATTGATAAATTCTTCTGATTACTTTTCTCCGAGATTTTCACTGTTTCTGTTGAGGACGTTTGGAGAAATGGACAACATTCTGGGTCGAATCAAAGGTATGCAATTGAATGTTTCACTACTGAGCTTACATCCCAACAACAATTGATTTTCTAACATGTTTTTGTAGTGATTTTCATATTTCTTGCTGAAAAAATGTCTGTTATTCGGGTTTGAACCGAAGACATTTCGATTAGCTGTCAAAATCTCTACCATCAGCGATATACCGACTCGGCATTAAATGGTTGCCACTTTCACGATAAACTTCGATAAAAATTCCTGATGGTTAGTAATAACGGTCCTAATTTTTGTTAATAACGTGACAATATTTAAATATAGATCATTATTTAAGGGAATGCATGGTAAGTCAATTTTTAGTTCAATGCATGATGTTGGAACTTCGAAATGGGGAAAATATAGTTTTCCCCAACCAACATCACATGGTGAAAGCTTTTGAATGATTTGAAACCAAACCTTTCATTAAGGTTTAATACGTCAAAGATTTATCACCTGTGTAACAACCTGTTTGGTTACCAAGCAGATAATATAACCTATAGGTCGAAAATTAAGATCCAATTTATTTCACAAAGGTAACATAGGTCTATCAATAACCTGATGTAAAATTTGCTGACATGTACTGTTTAAAAAGATCTTTAAATTACAAAATGTTTCGGCTTCTTATTAATAAAAGCAGATTTTTCTGAAATAGCATAAAAATAAATTACACCCATCGTTGACCGTTAATATCTGCTTTATATTTTCTGACTGAAAACTTACATTGTTATTAGAATTTTTTAAGGCACTCTGAATCAAATGAGAATAATATTAAACCTAAAATGCACATCTATCGGAATACTCCAGATATAGTCGAATAAGAAGAAAATGCAAACTGTGTAGATACACTTTAAAAAATTACATTGATAATCTAAATCTGTTTTTAAAAGTTTAGTGTGTACTCTACTATTTAAGAAGCAGTCACATGGAGAATTGACCTTTCTTGCCCACCAAAAATTACCATTTCCTGTCCCAGTTACAATAGAAAATGAAAAAATGCTGTTTTCCTGAGAGAGAAAACATTATCTATAGAAAACGACCATCAGTTTTGAATAATGCAAGAAGCTGTAGTTAATAAACCAAACCCAAACATTGAACATAACTACAGAAGAGGATACAGTTTACCCACTGAGATGTTTTATGTTGATGATTCAGATTTCCTAACAGAAGATGAAACAGTACAAAGATATCATATCAAATAACTGAAAAATTCCATTTCGAAGGTAAACTTTTTCAAGCAACCAAAGCTTGCACATACCATCATTCCAAAGAGTTGTAAATTTCATTTGGTAATTAGCAAACATAAAGCTTTTTCCCTTTATTTTGACCCTTATCAAATTACAGAATGTGCTCCATTGAATCAATGTTTCATTTTTGCACTCATAAGATTGAATGAAATATTACAAATACAAGATTATATGATTTGGCTAAATTGGATAATGATTCAAGATAATTTTGAATGGAAATGGGTGCATTAAAAGCAATAATTGTCCCTGATTGGCTTACAAGATATCTGAATAGAAATTTCTTTGCTCCTATCTCTTCTTAATGGCTGAAATAGTTATTTTTCCATATTGGCAATTGGATAGATTTAATATCCATGTAACTTGATTACACCAATAATAATTGGTAATTCAGAAAGACTAACCCCAAACCTACCAAATGTCCATAACACAAGATATACCAACTCACTCTAATCTTGAACCTACTAACTAATACTAACCACAGCTTCATTCTTCAAATTCATTTACCAACCTCAACCAAAAATCTAGCTCTTAATCCCTACCCTGAACCTAATCACGGACTCCAAACATACCTACTAACTGTAACAGTAAACTTATTTACTGAGTCTCACTTCACACCGAATTGTCTCTAGAGTAAACAGTATTTATTGATCAGGAAAAACGTTAATTGATCGATGGTCAGAGACTAGCTGCTTCCGGTCCATCAAAATGACTGAAATATCAGTTCGTCGAAATGTTTGTTTATAAATGGATTTCACAGCAAAAGTGATGTCCGTTGACAGTGTATCAGCAAAACGACTGGACACAGATCTGTCTCCCAGGAAGGAATCTCCCATTACACTAATGGAGGATAAGGAATACGCCCCGATTTAAATAAAAAAAAACTTATGAACAATTATCTTTTCCATTCAAACTTCTTTCTAAAAATAGGGTCTCGATGTCTGCTTGAATATTTCCCTGATCAAATGCGAATATTCATTAAAAGAATATATTTGTGTTTCACCATTTACTTTTTTCCTCAATCCACACGTACTTTTAACTTAATCTTAACAGATTATGTCGTATTTGCCTGCACGCCGAGGCAAATAAATTTCATCTACTAATTATTATTTCTCTGTGTTTTTCTATTTTAATACTTTATCAATTTAAGGTGTTTTCACTAATCTGTTCTGTAAAGGACAATCTTAATAACAAAGGAAAGGAATGTTCCAACTCAAAGTTTTCTTCCAGTGCTGAGCACCTAGATATATTCTCATCATAGTCACTTCTGTCCACAGAAGCCATGTAAAAAAAAAGGATGTGGGTCTATCGTCAAGATAAGGACGGAAACATGACATCACTTCCGCCTAGATTAGCTCTCTAAATATATGAAGATATAACATCACTTCCGTCAACGTAGGCTATGACCAAAAAGAATGACGTCATATCTGCCCTTATCAGCTAAATCCTAAAATGATAAGCTTAATATACAAATGCAATTAATATTGACTTGAAGCCAAATTCACAAACTGAAACTGGTTATCAACGAGAAATCTGAAATCAATTCATAGTGCTATTTTCAAGACAAATGTTACGTCTGTGAGAACTGGTCAAGCCCGGAATTGGTGCAAAGGAAACCATGTTCATTATTTGGTAAATGAAATTTCGAAAAGATGTACATAAGTTTGATTCATTAATATCCACCAACTTAGCACAGTTACTAACATGTTTGGTCTACCATGTTGAAGGCCTTAGACTGATCTAAATTAATTAGTGCACCTCCAGTGTCATCTTTAATCCCTCTAACACTGAGCAAACAGTTTTCAAATTGTTCTGGATTGATTTTCACCTCAGTGCATAATTCTGATCTGGTCAAACCTAATCCTTAATGACAATTGACAAACGATTCGACAGGATCTTGGCCAAAATCTTTCCCAGAGTTATGAGCCTGTTATTATCTATGTACCTCTTTCTATATTTGTCCTGCCTTTTTAACAACATGATCAACCCCTTGGTCACCCGACCAGGGATTGATCCCTGGTTGACCCATTGCTTGAACATCACTTCCAAGAGGTTTGAAAACACATAGGACGTCATCAAGTATAATTCAAACCATCCAGCTCCGATGACTTGTTGTAGCCTACCTGCTTCAGTGCAGCATGGACTTTATTCCTATGAACCTGTCTCCCATAGCTAACTGCTTCAGCTGACGCAAATTGGGGAAATTTTGCTAAATAGCTGCTCATACAAGCTAGGCTCCTTGATGCAGCGATCTTGAAGATGCATCTCGAACCCCTCATAGATGTCAGCCATTAATCGAAAGATGCGCTGGTCCAAGTTCTAATGCAATAGATATATCGATCAGGCAATTGATGCATTTCTTTCTCACGCATATTTTTGTCAAGTTTCATAACTACGTTGGATATCCTTTCTAAGCTACTCCTAACTACTTGTCCTTGGTAGTTTTCTCAAGCAGATTACTACGGGTCCCTCCAAACTATTTCTAAGCCACTGCCAGGTTAAGATTATCTTCTCGTAACACTTTTGTCTTAGCCTTATTAAGGGCGAGGTGTTGACTGTATTTGATAGTGAACATTCCAATCTCTGTTCCAAGTTAGACCCCCCACAATGCACGTGAACAACTGACTTGTCCCCGCTGAATTAAACCCTCTAGCTGTTCCCAGAAGTCCTGGCTCTCCTCTAAGGAGATATTGAACTTCCAGTAACTAGTCCAACTTTGCATATTACGTAACTGCATCTGGGCCTTCATCAATCTCTGGTCCAAATGCCCAAACTTTGACTTGGAAGATTGAGAGCTATTTAGCACACCTCACAGTGTTGCACACCGTCCTGAAAGAGATCAACGACGGTTTTTCCTCTGCAGCCAGTGCCTAGTTCAATTGTAACCCAACTGTCTATGGAAACGTTCATTTTAGAGCCCTATAAAGGGAGAGGTAAAGATTAATTGTAACCGAAGATTCATAAGTTTCAAACTCTCATGCTCCTACTAAACCAACTTAACATCCGTGACCATCTCTCTGGCAGTTGCCAAAATGTCACACATCTTGTGGCTATTGCTTGTACACCAGATGAAGAAGGGAGCTTTAAGGGAGTTGGTAGGTTCTTCTATGTTCAGTTTGTCTATTTGTGTTTGCTTTAAGAGGGTTTAAGGGACAACACCTGCTGACTCAGATTGTCCCTCTTGAGAATTTACCTGTCAACCTGGCAATTTCCAATCTTCCTCCTGGAGGGGCAGTTGTTCTTTCTTGATGGGACTGACGTATTTGCAAATTGATTTCCGTTGGAATTTTTTTTCTGATTATTTATTGCGTTTCTCAGTAAGTAATGTTTTCATTTTGTATGTGTGCTTTGTTGGGTTATAACTTTTTCATCATTGTATTTTTGGCATTAAATGTTCGGAATAAGTTCATTAAAACGTTATGTTGATGTTCCGCAGGGGGGATAACCATATAGGAGATGCAATTACCGCCAACTATTGTTGAACAATTTAGAAAAAAATAAAAACAGGAAGTATTGACATTGAAACAGTATTTTATTGAATTAAATCACAGAGAATTGTATTTAGTGTTAGTTTTAGGGAAAGGCTTAGTATTTAAAGTTAGTTTTTGCATCTGGGTTGCAATTACCAATACAAAAAATTACATATATTTTGCAATTCTTGCATCAGATTTTTTTAAAATTAAATGCCTAAATGTATCTAAACGTATATAATATTACAAAATATGTCCATAGGATAGATTTACTTTCAAAGTAACCGAATATAATAAAAAATAATTGGGAATTTAGAGACATTAACCTGAAACATACCTACTTACCCTCGCACTAAACCTACTTACTAACCATTTACCTATCAACTAACCCTAATAGTTAGCCAACCAGCAGGATCTAACCCTGAATCTACTGACCAACCATAAATGTAACCCGACCTACTGACTCTAAGTACATGTCTTATTGGCTCTATAATAGACAGTAATTATCAATCAAAAGTAACGTTTAATAATATCAAATAAAAAGTTTTACTCCAAATTATTTGTGTTGTTTTCTTTTTAGCTGAATTTGCTTTGTGAATCCTAAAGTAATTCTCAGTGATCATGAAGGGTATCTATAACAAGTAGAAAATAGTTGAAGTAGTATTAATATTTTTGCATATTGATGAATCTCAAATGACGTAATTACGTATCGTTATTCTATCAAGCCCTTGGTAACGCAGTCAATCACGTGTTTTGACCAAAACATTTGACGCCATATTCCTGATAACGTCTTGAAGGAATTACCGTTTTTGCAAATTGCTACAATCTTGTCTATCTTTTACAAAAACTTTTTTTGTATACATTGTTTGATTCCATTGAAAAGTGAGACATTTTATGTTTAGGCATTTTATTAGCAATTTTGATTCTCCTTGGAAAATATTTTCTTGAATTTAAGCGTTTCTCATTCAATAACTTGTTAAGTCCCATATTTTTATTTTTGCTCTTCATAATGAAAACAATTTGGGTGAATTCACAATTTCTAATTACAATTTTAAGACTATTAAACTCCATCTAATTATTGTTGCTTTTCAGTTAAATCACTTTCATTATCAATATTCTCTGGCTTAACAATCCCTCTTATTATTGTTTCTTAACAGATGCAAAATTCTCATTATTAATACTTTATTACTATTTTTGCCCTTTTTATTGCGGTTGTTCTATTATCCAAACACTCTAAGTCAATACACTCTTCATTATAGATATTTTTATTACTCACTTTACACAATTACATTATTGATACTTCGATGAACTGATTTCAGTAGAGACTCAGTTTAGTTGGCATCACATTTTTTGCTGTTTTTTTTTCTGGTAATTTCATATATTTTCAGTGTATAATACTTTTGTGACGGATGTCTCCGAGCTAGAGTTGATCTTTTAAAAAATGAATTAACCAGAGAATTTTTTAAGTTCAGAATTGCCTGCATAAAGCTTGAAGAATTACAAAAGCATTCTATTAGATGCTCTCGGATTACAAACTTCAAATTAAGTGTATCCCAGGCGCTTGATGGCTAACCAAAGATTGACAGTCGGTCAGTTTTCTCTACAAGGCTTTCCTTCCGGGGACGGAATTAACTCAAAAGTGGCAGAAAACCAGGAATAATTTTAAACAGAGACCAAAAGTGTCAAAAGTTCCTCCACTACAAATGGCTGTTTCTTCTCCATAATTCTTAGCTCAGTTGGAATCATCTGAAATCAATCTCAGTTTCAACAGTTTTGACCAGCCTTTCGTCCTAATGTGGTCAAAGGGGCTGCTGGTTGTCTCTGACAATAATATCGACAGAAGCTTGGAGTATTCTCATATTTCGGGCATTTGTTGTCCTATATATACCGTTTTATAGATTGGCTTTTGATAAGCTATTATTTTAAGGTGTCTACAGTCATTGTAGTTCTTCCATCGTGAGTATATAAGTCGGTCACGTAATATAACATACTCATGCTGTGTTTAAATATAATATAACACTGAATGAATTTAAAAAACAAATATCTCTGAATTGTATAAGAATCTAGAGTAGTTTTGGGAAATCCTGATTGACTTTCATTGAAAATATATATCATTATCATTTAGCATCCGTTGTTGGACATAAACCCTCCCAGAGATTAGCTAGACATCTGTATCATGGGTGTCATGGAGCTAATATTTTCTGAACTTGTTTAGTTTGAAAAAAAAAGACCTTATGTACCTCAAGCTTATTGGCCACTCTCGGAGAAGCTTAATTGAATTTATGAGCGAGCGTAGATATTAGATACTTCTATTTTATTGTTAGTTCTCTCCATCTAATAATTATTCCTTTGTGTCACAATTGATTAAATACATTTTATACATTTCTTCGGCAGCACCAGAAGCCGAATTATCTTTAGTAATATGACTTGTAGTATTAGTAGTAGTAATTATTTAATTCCATCTTATTTCATCGTTTTATCACAATCAAATAATAGTGATAAAACTTCACCGAAATATAATTAAACAAATGTACCTATGTGTTTTCTTCAAGAAATTGAATTTTTGTTTTTCGTTTGTTTCAGATTTAAAATGGCTCGGCTTATTTCCATAAGGCCTCTTGCCAATATGGACCTTCCACCCCTTAATTTACATCGCAGTACTGTAAAGTAAATGACAGAGGGAAGGAGAGTTCTCGTCTACCATATAAACGGCCTGCATTGAAGGACTTCTTTACTTCTCTGCTGCGCGTTCATCGTAGAACTGGCAGCTACGATGTTAACCCTCAACCGAAGAAAAAACGTAGGGTTATCCCCAAGAATTTGGGGAAGCGCAGACCACTCCCACAAAACTTGAGCCTTTGCTGTGCTCTATTGATATGCTATTGCCCTTGCTTACTACTATGCTACGATTTTGACGGAACTGATTGCGACTCGTACAAAATGTGATGGATGAGTGAACAATTTGTGAAAATGGCAAATGAAAGAGACATCAAAATAATTTTCATTGTCACGTGACGTACCATTTGTAATCTGATTTTATTTATTCAAGCAACAACAAGGGCTTCTGAGAGAAGGGTGCAACCGGTGCATGGCACTGGCGCTCGTATGGCCAAAAGCTGTCCGGGGATTTCTCAGATGGGGCTACTGTTTCAGATAAAAGGGTGGCTATAGGACAAGGATATTTTAGCTCTCTCTCTCTCTCTCTCTCTCTCTGTCTGTTTGTCTGTCTGTCTGTCTGGAGAGACCAAAAACATATTTGTATCACCTTATAAAATTCCTCACCGTGGCCCTGGCCAAAACCATCTGAGTGTGCATGAGCTGATTGAAAGGAATGAATATGTAAGGACTGAAAATGTTAAT
This sequence comes from Thysanoteuthis rhombus, assembly GCA_963457665.1. NCBI lineage: Eukaryota > Metazoa > Mollusca > Cephalopoda > Oegopsida > Thysanoteuthidae > Thysanoteuthis > Thysanoteuthis major. The sequence continues at coordinate 31,945,091 of OY735230.1, forward strand.
AATGCAAATGAAAATAAACAAACAAACAAACAAATAGGAAGACCAACAAACAGAGGGACAAGCAAAAACAAAACAACAAACAACATTTGACAGAATACATATGACAATTGTTCCAGTATGAATATATCAAACAAACAAACAAACAAACAAACAAATAATCACACATGACTGTAAAACACAGATATGCAAAATGCAGTCCGTACTGTTGACCAAGTCCTAATCTGTTATCCAATGAAAAATCAAAACACAATTAAATTATCCCGTGATGTCCCAGAAACATTTCAGGTTAGTTATAAATTCTAAATATTGTTAACTTTCAATTAAGACTTCACTATCGTTTCTTTGAACAAAGTTTTGCAAAACTGTTCGAATCTTATTCTACCTACCAATTTAATTAAACTTCAATTATTGATCATGAAGTAGATTGAGTGTCTTCAGAGCGCCTTGACTAATATATCTGTTCCTTGGGCAACCGTCGAGGTATCTCACAAGAATTATCCGTGTCTTTTATCTTTTAACTTTAGTAGTAAATCCTTTAAGGAATCAAGAAAATTCGTAGATAATGATCAAGGTATGAACACAATGATTGGGAACAGTTGACAAGATCAGGTCATCACCATAAAATCCCTTCCCTTAAGGGAATCACTTTTAAATCCTCCCCCTTAAACAAATCTAGGATTTGGACATTCCAGTTATCAAAATGGATTTTCTGAAATTCAGCCAAAAAAGAAAATATCCACTAATTGTTTTATATCTTCTTTAACTTCTGGTTATGATTGTCGGACATAGCACAAATGAATCATTCATGGTCCCTTGGGATCTTTCCCATTTGCACTAACAGGGCAGGATATGCTCTGACACCAATGGCAAAAGCCGATTGTGCTAGGCACTTGCTTACCTTCATTCACATGTACGCGTGTTAGGCCACATTAAAGCGAACATCATCCTAAAAGAAATTATGTTGTATTTGCCCATGCAGAGAAGTATGTAGATGTTATCTAATAAGAAAAAATCTTATAACTGTATTTTGACAATTTCAATCTTTTCATTATTTTCAGGTTGTTTACACAGATCTATCTTGTATACGACGATCTTAATAACAAGGGAAATGAACATTCCAACTAAACCATTCCCCAAACATGTCTACTTCCGGTGCTGAGCACCAAGCTAGGAAAACTTGGTGTCAGTTCCGTCCACATAAGCTATGTCCCCAAAAGGATAAAGACCTGACGTCAGTTCCGTCCACACAAGCTACGTCCAAAAAAGATGAAGACCTGACGTCAGTTCCGTCAACATAAGCTACGTCCAAAAAAGATGAAGACCTGACGTCAGTTCCGTCAACATAAGCTACGCCCAAAAAAGATGAAGACCTGACGTCAGTTCCGTCAACATAAGCTACGTCCAAAAAAGGACGAAGACCTGACGTCAGTTCCGTCAACATAAGCTACGTCCAAAAAGGATGAAAACCTGACGTCAATTCTGTCCACATAAGCCCAGTCCAAAAAGGATGAGATATTAACATCAATTCTGTTCACAGCAGCAGTATCCAAAAAGGACAGGCTTAAAATATAAATACAATAAATATTGACTGGAAGTCAAATTGACAAAAGGCAGCCGGAAGTTTACTTGTAATCATCATTTCTTCTATGACACAGACGGCTATATCTGTTGAGATACGATACATGTATCCATACATGTATTCATATATAAAAGAATTGGTTTGATGTCTGCTCCACTTTTTCCTGAAATGTCTGGGTCGAGAGTCAATATACAAAGTCAATTTATATTGCTATGCAGAGGGAAAGTGTTATGTCTGTAAGAACTGGTCAAGGACAGGGCTGGTGCAATAGTTTCATGCACCCTGGTTAAGATACAACATCTGTGCTGCCAATGGAATTTAAACGACAATTTTTACAGAACTTTGTTTTTTGTAATTAATTGACCGACAAAGATGGAGAATACCTTTTCATAATCAGTCCAATATTCTAAAAGGAATATACAAAGAACCAACAATTTTTCATACCACTTTCCTCTCGACAAAAATTTGTTTTTGGAGAGATTTACACAGTTGATGCACACGGGAAAAGAAGCGGTATGGGATCGTGGAGGCTGGACAGAACACCTTTTATAATCAGTGCAATATTCTAAAAGGGATGTAGAGTTAACCAACAATTATTCATACCACTTTGTTCTAGGGGAAAAATTTGTTTTTGGAGAGATTTACACAGTTGATGTATAAGGGAAAAGAAGTGGCATGGGATCATGGAGGCTGGACAGAATATCTTTTTATTATCAGTCCAATATTCTAAAAGGGATGTAGAAGGAACCAACAACTTTTCATACCTCTTATTTCTTGACAAGAATTTGTTTTCTGAAATATTCACACCGTTGATGCACCTGGGAAAAGACGTAGCTTGAGATCGTGGAGGCTGGACGGAATACCTTTTCATATTCCTTCCAATATTCTAAAAGGGAAGTAGAAAAATCCAACAATTTTTAATACCACTTTGTTCTTGACAAAAATTTGTTTTAAGAGAGATTTACACGGTTGATGCAAAAGGGAAAAGTAGCATCATGATATTGTGGAGGCTGGACGGAATACCTTTTCATAATCAGTCCAATATTCTAAAAGGGATGTACAAGGAACCAACAATTTTTTATTTGACTTTGTTCGTGACAAAAATTTGTTTTTGGAGTGACTCACACAGATGATTCACAAGAGGGAAGAAGTGGTATTGGATAGTGGAGGTTGAACAGGATACCTTTTAATAATCAGTCCAATTTTCTAAAAGGGGTGTACACTTATGCCAACTGTACTTTTTCCCTTGTGTTCTTTACAGAAATTTGTTTTCAGAGAGGTTTCCATATTTAAGTTAAGGAAACAGAGGAAACGTTGAAACGTTGTGACTTGAGTGAATACTTTTTCGGAGCCTGTTCAATTTTTTAAAACAGAGCTACTTGGAAAAAGAATATACGTAAGATCGTAGAGGCAAAATAGAATAACTTTTCATAATCAGTCCAATATTAGAGATTTCCACAGTTTATACTCGAGGAAACAGAAAAAGCGTGGGACTGTTTAGATTGACCCGAATTTATTTTCATTGTCAGTTTAATATTCTAAAAGAGAGTTACATCCAAATCTTAGCTATTTTTTGTCGACGTTGTCCTTTCGATTACATTTTTTGGTGGATTTTACTGTTTTTGGTTAAGGAAACGAAAGAAACGATGAACCCGCGAAGTTGAACGGAATTCTTTCTGGTTCTATACGTAATTATCCAAAACTGAGCCGTATTTTGTCGACAATTGTTCCCTTGAATAGCATAAAAATATATAACACCCATCGCTGACCGTTCATATCTGCTTTATATTTTCTGACTGAACACTTACATTGCTAATAATATTTTTAATGTAATTTTAGTCAAATAAGAACAATATTAAACCTAAAATGCACATCTATCTGATTACTCCAAATATTGTCGAATAAGAATAAAACGCAGATAAACTCTTACAAATTGCACAGATGATCTAAATCTGTTTTTAAAAGTTTAATGTGTATTCGCCTCTACTATTTAAGAAGTAGTCACATGGAGTATTGATCTTTCTTGCCCACCGAAAATTACCATTTCGTGTCCCAGTTGCAACAGAATATGAAGAAATGTCGTTTTCTGGAGAGAGAAAACATTATATATAGGAAACGACAATCAGTTTTGAATCTAACGTTAGTTTTAAGAAATATATAAAGCAAAAGTGTCATTAGATATTTTGATCTACCCTCTTCTCCAAATACGTTCTATAAACCCTCACTATAACGAATTTTGGGGTTAACGAACTCACTGATCATAACGAAATTTTTCTTATTAACCAAATGAAGTTTGATAAATACAATGGACATTTGGACCATCGAACCTTGCATTATACATGTTTTGATATCTAAGTTTTTGCAGTTTTTGAATCATGATCAAAGCGTTGCATCTGTTCGCAGAAATAACTTTGGCTTGGCACCGGTGCAATACCGTGTCCAATGAAGATTTACTAAGTGCAAGAGGTATAAATTACACATCCCTGTCTTGGGGGAGCAGTAGGCCCAAGGGCGTAACTGCCCCATTCCACTGAAAGGGATTGGTTCAGCTATCCCTGGAATCCCACTGTGAGAACAACCTTGTGTCACATCTAGCTGTTTTGAGGAAGTAAGTAAACATGCAGATCAAAGAGTAGTATCTGTACTCCAACGAAACATAGCATTAACCTCCTATTTTCAATTTTAAACACTTTTATGGTTATATTTCAATTGTTTTCTTCTTAAATTTCAATTTGATTTAAATACTTTTTTAATTGACAAAAACAAAGGTAGTTATGAACTTCATTTATTGTCGTCACCCAAAACCATGTGACCTGGCCTTCCTGTAATTAATTTTTAAGTTTTCTTCACTCAGGTGAGGAAAAAATAAGCACTCACTAAGTCAATCTACTTATCATAATTCTTCATTACTTTTTTGGACTCGTTTTAAATTTTATCAAGTTTTTTCTCAGAATAAATCATACTGGTACTTGTGATTGAATTATTGCATCAAAAGTTTTTCAAAAAAACATTCAACGCTTAAAACTTAACTATATAATTTCATTTTTGGAAAATAAATTGATGGGGTAAACAATTAAAATAAAGCAATAATAACTTTCGAAATTGAAAAAAAAATTAAACTGTAAAAATCTGGACCACGAAACTAGGATGGTGCCCTGAAACAAAACTTCAAAGAAAGATACTAAACTTTTGCAATCGGTTTAAATGAATGCTAAATAATGCAAGAAGCTGAAATTAATAAACCAAACCCAAACATTGAACATAACTACAGGAGATGATCCAGTTTACCCACTGAGATGCTTTATGTTGATGATTCAGATTTCCCAACGGAAGATGAAACAGTACAAAGATATTATAAGAAATAACTGAAAAATTCCATTTTGAAGGTAAACTATTTCAAGCAACCAAAGCTTGCACATACCATCATTTCAAAGAGTTGTAAATTTCATTTGGTAATTAGCAAACATAAAGCTTTTATCTTTATTTTGACCCTCACCAAATTACAGTATGTGCTCCATTGAATCAATGTTTCATTTTTGTACTCATAAAAGTGAATGAAACATTACCAATACAAGATTATATGATTCGGCTAAATTGGATAATGATTCAAGATAATTGTAAATGGAAATGGGTGCATTAAAAGCAATAATTGTCCCTGATTGGCTTACAAGATATCTGAATAGAAATGTTTTCTGTTCCTATGTCGTCTTGATTTGGCAATGAATTGGATAATGATTCAAGACAATCAGCAGATAGTGATGATAGCAGTGAAAACAATGATTGTCATAGACAAGCTGACTGGATATCTGAAAGAGAATTTCTATTCCTGGATTTTCTCACTCTGCCAGCAGATAGGGTAAGCTACTTCAAGCAACCAAAGCTTGCACAAACCACCATTTCAAAGAATTGCATTAGGTTATTTCATAAAGTTATAACATAAAGCATTTTTTCCTTATTTTTTTTTCTTCTCAAATTGCCAATTGTGCTCCATGAATCCTAAAACTAATGTTCATTGATGTTTAGTGATATTTGCAATAAATAGATGATTTATTTTTGAATACTTTTTAACGTATTATTCAAACTTTTATTATCAATGAATCCCTGGAATGACGTCACCATCAAGTCATAATTCTATCGAGACCTTAGTAACGCGATTGACAACGTGTTTTGACCAAAACATTGGGCGCCATATTCGTAAAAGCTTCTTGAAGGAATTGACGTATTTCCGAATTGCTAAAAAAACTTGTTTATCTGTTACAAAAACTTTTTGAATACATTTTTGATTTCATTATAATGTAAGTGATTTCTGGTGGATTATTTTAGTCATCAATTTAGATTTTTCTGGGAAAATATTTTTTCATAAAAGTTTATATTGTTTTCCAGTATGCCTTGTGTTATTTGTAAAGGCAATGCCTTTATTTTATGTGTGCCTCATTGGGCTCTGACTCTTTTGACATTTTATTTTTTGTGGTAATTGTTAGGAAGAGGTTCATCAAAACGTTATATTGATGTTTTGTAAGGGAGATAACATTTGAGTGGACACAATCAGCTGCTGCTGTTGAACTATGGCAGAGAAATGACAACAGAAAACTGTGAACATTTTGAACTGTAATGTATTAAATTTTACTACAAACGATATGATTTGAGATTAGTTTTTAGTGTTAGGGTTAATATTCAGTTTTAGTATTAGGTTCCATGTTGCCCTGAAAAATAATTATTTTTTGCTATCTTCGTATCAGTCCCCGCCATCTTGTATTCAACCATTTTAAAATGACTAAAATGTTTTTTTTTTCAAATTGGCAATTGGATAGATTTAATATCCATGTAACTCGATTACACCAATAATAATTGGTAATTCAGAAAAACTAACCCCAAACCTTCCAACTGACCATATCACAAGATATACCAACTACCCACTAATTATTATTTCTCCGTGTTCGTCTATTTTCATTCTTTATCAATTTAAGGTGTTTTCACCAATCTGTTCTGAAAAGCCAATCTTAATAACAAAGGAAAGGAATGTTCCAATTAAATAATTAATAACGCTGTCAAAACTCAGTTTAAACTAATTTCACCATCATGTCTGTCAAACGAAATTGCTCATGGCTAACGATGAAATCTTTGCTCCCTCTAATAAAAAGTGTTTAGATCTATATGTGAAGTAAAAAAAACATAATAAGGCTCGTCCAGGATTTGAACCCGGGACCTCTCGCACCCCAAGCGAGAATCATACACCTAGACCAACGAGCCATGCACAATTCCTAGTATTCTCATTTGAAATTCAACCTAACCCTGATTAAACTCAGATTAAACTAATTTCACCGTAGCATGTCACTTCTGTCTACAGAAGCCATGTAAAAAAAGATGTGGGTCTATCGTGAAGATAAGGATGAAAACATGATATCAATTCCGCCTGGATGATCTCTCAAAATGGATAATATATATAACGTCACTTCCCTCAACATTGGCTATGTCCAAAAAGAGTGACGTCATATCTGCCCTCATCAGCTACGTCTCAAAATGATAGGCTTAATATAAAAATGCATTTGATATTGACTCGAAGCCGAATCGACAAGATATCGGCCAAAATCTTTCCCAGTGTTCAGCAATGTTACTAGCCTCTTATTATCCATGTCCCTCTTTATATATTTGTCCTGCCTTTTTAACAACGCGATCAAACCCTTGGTCACCCAACCAGGGATTGATCCCTGGTTGACCCAATGCTTGAGCATCACTCTCAAGAGGGTTGCAAACACATGGGACATCATCGAGTATAATCCAAACCGTCTGTCTCCGGTGACTTCTTGTAGCCTACCGGCTTCAGTGCAGCATGGACTTTATTCCTATGAACCTTTCTCCCATAGCTAACTGCTTCAGCGGACGCAAATTGGGGAAATTCCACTAAATAGCTGCCCACACAGGCCAGGATCTTTGATGAAGCGATCTCACTGCACTGGTCACCAATTAAGCAGAAGATGCGCTGGTCCAGGGTCTAATGCAATAATTATATCGATCAAGCAATTGATGCATTTCTTTCTCACGCATATTTTTGTCAAGTTTCATAACTACGTTGGATATCCTTTCTAAGCTACTCCTAACTACTTGTCCTTGGTAGTTTTCTTTAGCCCATTGCTACAGGTCCCTCCAAATTATTTCTATGCCACTACCGGGGTTAAGATTATCTTCTACCACCACTTTTGTCTCAGCCTCATTAAGGGCAAGTCGTTGGCTGTATTTGACAGTGAACATTCCAATCTCTGTTACAAGTTAGACCACCACAATGCACGTGAACAACTGACTTGTTCCCGTTGAATTAAACCCTTTCCTCTGCAGCCAGTGCCTAGTTCAGTTGTAACCCAACCGTCTATGGAAACGTTCATTTTAGAGCCCTATAAAGGGAGAGATAAAGATTAATTGTAACCGATGATTTATAAGTTTCAAACTCTCATGCTCTTACTGAACCAACTTAGCATCCGTGACCGTCTCTGGGGCGATAGCCAAAATGTCACACATCTTGTGGTTATTGCTTGTACACCAGATGAAGAAGGGAGCTTTAAAGGAGTTAGTAGGCTCTTCTATGTTCAGTTTGTCTATTTGTGTTTGCTTTAAGAGGGTTTAAGGGACAACACCTGCTGACTCAGATAGTCCCTCTTGAGAATTTACCTGTCAACCCGGTAATTTCCAATCTCCTGGGAGTACAGTTGTTTTTTCTTGAAGGGACTGACATATTTGCAAATTTTTTGTGAAGGAACTGACTGATTTGCATATCATTACAAACTTGTCTATCTTTTCCAAAAACTTTTAAATAAATTTTTTGATTTCATCTGAAATTACGTAATTTTTGTGGAGTTATTTCAATTATCGATTTTGATTTTTGTTGGAATTTTTTCCTGTTTATTTATTACGTTTCTTAGTATACTTTTGATTATTTGTAAAAACAATGTCTTTTTTTGGTATATGTGCTTTGTGGGGTTGTGACTTTTCAAGCAAGGTAATTTGGGCAGTAATTATTTTCAATAAGTTCATTGAAACGTTATGTTGATAGTCTGCAAAACGGATAACCATTGAGAAAATACGATTAGCTGCTGCTACTGTCGAACAATTTTCCGAAAAATGGGAACAGAAGTTAGTCAGAATTCGAAACAGTATTTTCTTGAATTTAATCATAGAGGATATTATTTAGTGTTATTTTTATTTGTAGGTTTAGTATAAATGGTTGTTGTCAGCATTGCCTGTAAAGTAAACAGTATTTTTCAATCGAGAGTAAAGTTAAATGATATGAAATGAACAGTTTCATTCAAAATAATTTGTGTTGTTTTCTTTTTAGCTGAATTTGCTTTGTGAATCAAAAACTAATTTTCAGTGATCATGAAGGGTATCTATAACAAGTAGAAAATAGTTGAATTAGTATTAATATTTTTGCATATTGATGAATCTCTCAAATGACGTCATTAGGTGTCATTATTCTATCAAGCCCTTGGTAACGCAGTTAATCACGTATTTCGATCAAAACATTCGATGCCATATTCCTGACAATGTCTTGAAAGAATTACCGTTTTTGTAAATTGCTACAATCTTGTCTATCTTTTACGATAACTTTTTTGTATACATTGTTTGATTTCATTGAAAAAAAAAGAGATTTTTGTATTGTTATTTTTATCATCAATTTTGATTTTACTTGAAAAATATTTTCTTAAATTTAAGCGTTTCTCATTTAATAACAATCTGGGTTGATGCACAATTTCTGATTATTATTTTATCACTACTTATACTCCATCTAATTGTTGTTGATTTTTAGATAAATCACTTTCAATATTAATATTCTGTGATTAATTCATCTCTCTTATGAGTTTCTTAATAGATGTGAAATTTTCATTCATCATCATCATCAGTCTTTTAGCGTCCGTCCCAGGATTTGCCACACTCCTCTATCATGGGCGTCACGGAGCCAGTACTTCCTGAACTTGTCTAGCTCGTCTCTCCATCTAACATTTTGCCGGCCTCGGTTGCGCATGTGGTCTCGGGGAATCCATGTTTTGAGTTGTGATGTCTATCGATTGTCTGCAATTCTTGCAACATGGCCAGCCAACCGCCATTTGAGAATTTTAATGGATTCTATGATGTCCCTAAGTCTTGTCTTTTCTCGAATGTACTGTGCTGTTCTGTGGTCTCTCCATGTGAGGCCCAGCATTATTCTTTCATATGCACGTTGTATGGTTCTCAATTTACGGGTCTGTTTCTTGGTTAAGTTCCATGTTTCAGCTCCATAAGTGACTCTTGGGAGGATGCATTGGTTATACACCCTTCTCTTTAGGATTAATGGGATCTAGATATTTTTGAAGTTTGAGCTAGCTCTGCCAAAGGCTTGCCATTCTAGTGTAATTCTTTGCTTGATTTCTTCTTCTTTTGAGGGTGTCATGGAGATTCGTTGTCCTAGGTAGATGTAGTGGTCTACTTTCTCGAGTTCTGTGTCTTCGATTTTGATCTTGAAGCTAAAAGAATCACAAGAGCCTTTCATTATGTTCCAAGATTACAAACTACAAATCCACCAGCTTCCTGGTTTTTAATGACTAAACAAAGATTGACAGTCGGTCAGTTTTCTCTACAAGTCTTTCCTTTCGGGGACAGGAGTACTTTAAGAATGGCAGGAAACCACGGATAATTCTAAACAGAGAAGAGTTGTGTAAAAACTTTATTCACTTCAAACGGCCATTTCCTCTCCATAATTCTTAGCTCAGTTGGAGTAATCTGAAATAAATCTCAGTTTTCATACTTTGGGTCAGCCTTTTGTCCTAATGTAGGCAAAGAGGGTGGGGGTAGACTTTGACAATTATATCGATAGAAACTAGAAGTGTTCTAATATTTTGAGGATGCGTCAGCCTACATATACCGTTTTATAGATTGGCCTTTGATAAACTATTATTTTAAGTTGCCTATTGATTCCAATACAGTCATTGTAATTCTTCCATTATGCGTATATAAGTCGGTCACACCGTCCTTAACAACATCAATTTGTAAAAAAAAAGGCCAAAAAACAAAAATCAAATTGGAATCCATACATGATTTTTTTCCTTCCAAACATGAAATTATAGTAATTTGTTTGACAAAACCTTGAGAATTGAATCATAGCATGTTTTCTATCTACTGTAATTAGAAGGACAATAAATTCTACGACCTTGTAATATTCAAGATTTTCTTGTGTAGAAAATATCACAAATGAGGGATACACGGGGTTAAATAGGAGATATTTTGAGATGCAGTGGAATGTCCTAAATTGAGCAAGAAGTCAAGGTATACTTCTAGCTTTTTATCTTCTGTATTCTTAAAGTTCTCTTTGAAAAAGATTGGTTAAATGAGGGACACTCACGTCTGAATCAAAGACATTTCGATATGCAGTTTAATGCTTTACCACTGAGCTTTACTCCTACGGCAATGGAATCGTCAAGCTTGTTTTCCTCAAGATTCCAAGAAACTCTGTTCAGGAAAATATGTTGGATGAGTGACATTCGGGGATGAACACATTTCGATAAGCAGACGATTGTTCGATCTCTGAGTTATATGTCAGCGACCATAGCCTTTTCCAGCTTATCTTTCTCAAGATTGTGACAGCTTCTGATTGAAATAATAGTAGGAATTAGGAATCCTTCGAGTTGAACCGAATGCTTTCAATATTCAGTCGCATGCTCTACCATTGAGCTATAACCCAATAAAAAAATAGATTCTCCCAGCTTGTTTTCATCTGGATTTTTAAAGTTCTGTTAAAGGAAATTGTAGATATGAGGGACCCTCAAAGTTGAACCGAATACTTTTTGATACGCCATCGGATACTGTAACACCATCCTATATCCCGATGACAATAGTTTTTCTCCAATTTGTTCTCTGGACGAATTCTACAGTTTCTTATTAAGGAAATAAGAGAAATAAGGGACTTTTGATGTTGAAACGGAATAACTCTAAATATGCACTCAAACGTTTTACCATCTTGGTTTATTCTAAGGACAATATTCACTTCCAGCTTGTTTTCTACAGGATTTCTACAGTGTCTGATAAATCAAATTAGAGAAATGTATAACACCGTGTTTCAGAGCGAATAACTTTTGATAGGCAGTCGAATGTTCTACAATCGAGTTATATCCCATCGACAATACTGTCTTCCATTTTGTTGTTCGTGGGATTTTCACAAATTTGTTTGGCGTGCAAATTATTATTCTAATTCAAGAAAAACACACAACAATTAAAATTCAACCATTTAGTTTTGTTTTTTTTAATTTAAGAAAATAATCAAATTCAAGTAAAATTGATGAGGAATTAAAAATGAAAATATTGAGCTCCCTAATTGAACAGCTGGATTTAACAAACCAAACCCCAAAATCGAACATAACTACAAGAGAGGATCCAGTTTACTCACTGAGATGCTCCATTCAGATTCCCTATCAAAAGATAATCACATGGATAAAACAGTACAAGGATATCATAACAAATAAATGAAAAACTCCATTCTGGAGTAAACGATGACAAATGGGAGAAAACGATTATCAAAGTAGGGAAATCGAAAGATGAAGAAGCTGAATGGAGGAATCTAAAGAAATGGACATTATGAAGGCATGAAATCGAGAATAAAGCAATCAATTTTAGTAATAAAATCAACTGAAATAAATTAGTGGGAGAAAAATGTCTATATTGGGAAAGTGAAAAGTTATAAAACAATAGCCAAGACTGTATTAACTTACAATATGTCAACATGAAGACTGACAAAAGATTGGTTTAATAAAGTTGACAGAACCCATTGTAAACAATTGAGAATGATTTAGAATGACAAGAACAAGAAAAACAAAGAATTATACCGGGATAGAAACAAAAGAAAAGAAATTAAACAAAGATATAAACATTTCAAGGTGGCGAGCTTTTAGACATTTTATTCAACGACCATACAGACAACGGTTCGAACAAGCTATGAGATATTATTTTGAACAATGAATTTTAAAAGATCTCCGAGAAAAATACAAACCACCCTGCCTGTTGTAAAGAATGATGGCATAAGGAAATGTAAGCATCTTCACCAAGTATTAGTATCAATATTCGAAGAAATGAAGGATTATAATAATCTGAAAGATAATGTTACTGGTCAAAAGAAATAGAAAGACTTTCATCTCTAATTTGTGATATAGTAGAAGGTGAATTATAGTTTCTAACCGATACTGCATATAATAAATAAAATAACAAAAATGGATCAACGTTTCATTTTCAAACTCTTAAAAATTGAATGAAATTTTGCCAATAAAAGAATATAAGATGCACCTACATTGGATAAGGATTCAAGACAATTTTTAGGAATGAATAATTGTAGTAAAAGTAATGATTGTCCAGAACTGACAAAACACCTGAATAGAAATTCCTTTGTTCCTGTGTCTTCTTAATTTGGAAGTGAATTTGATAATCATTAAAAAAAATCAGCAGATAGTGATGATAGCAGTAAAAACATTGTAGTCCTGGACATTCTGACGAGATATCTGAAAGAGAATTTCTGTTCCCATGTTGTTTTTTTGTTTTTTTTTTACAGTGCCAGCGAACAGGTTAGACTATTTCAAGCAACCAAAGCTTGCACACACCATAATTCCGAAGAATTGTAAATTTCATTCGGTTATTAGCGAACAAAAAGCTTTTTTTCCTTATTTTTCTTCTTGCCAAATTACCAATTGTGCTCCATGAATCCTAAAATTAATGTTCATTGATGTTTAGTGATATTTGCAATACGTAGATAGTCTATTTGCTAATAAATTTGAACGTATTATTCAAACTTTTATTATAAATGAATCTCTGAAATGACGTCACTATCTGGTCGTTATTCTATCGAGACCTTAGTAACGCGATTGACAACGTGTTTTGACCAAAACATTGGGCGCCATATTCCTAAAAGCTTCTTGAAGGAATTGACGTTTTTGCAAATTGCTAAAAAAACTTGTTTATCTGTTACGAAAACTTTTTGAAAACATTTTTGATTTCATTATAATGTAAGTGATTTCTGGTGGATTATTTTAATCATCAATTTAGATTTTCCAGGGAAAATATTCTTTCAAATGAGCTTATATTTTTTTCAGTATGCTTTGCGTTATTTGTAAAGTCAATGCCTTTATTTTATGTGTGCCTCATTGGGCTGAGACTTATTTTGACATTTCATTTTTTGTGGAAATTATTTGGGAAAGGTTCATCAAAATGATTCGTTGATGTTTTACAAGGGAGATAACATTTGAATACACACAATTAGCTGCTGCTGTTGAACTATTACAGAGAAATGAAAACAGAAAACTGTGAACATTTGAAACTGTATTCTATTAAATTCTACTACAAAGGATATTATTTAAGATTAATGTTCAGTGTTAGGGTTAATATTCAGGTTTAGTATTAGGTTCCATGTTGCACTGAAAAATAAATATTTTTAGCTATCTTTTCATCAGGTCCGCCATCTTGTATTTAACCATCTTAAAATGACTAAAATGTTGTTTTTTTCAAATTGGCAATTGGATAGATTTAATATCCATGTAACTCGATTACACCAATAATAATTGGTAATTCAGAAAAACTAACCCAAACTTATCAACTGATCATAACACAAGATATACTAACTCACTCTAATCTTGAACCTACAAACTAATACTAAACTGGTTTACTATCCACAGCTTTATTCTCCAAATCTATCTACCAACTTCAACCACAAATCTAGCTCTTAACCTGTACCCTGAACCTAATCACGAACTCCAAACATACCTACTAACTGTAACAGTAAAACTATTTACTGACTTTCACTCCATACCAACTTGTCTCTAGAGTAAACATTTTTTTTTGATCAAGAGAAACGTTAATTGATCGACGGTCAGAAAGTAGCTGCTTCCAGTCAATCAAAATGATTGAAATATCAGTTCGTCGAAATGTTTGTCTATAAATGGGTTTCACAGCAAAATTGATGTCGGTTGACAATGTATCGGCGATACGACACGACACAGATCTGTCTCCCAGGATGGAATCTCCCATTACACTAATGAAGGATAAGGAATACGACTTGGTGTCGGTATTTAAATGAAAAAACAATTTATTTTTTCATTTTAATTTCTTTTCAAAACTAGGGTCTCGATGTCTGCTTGAATATTACCCTGATCATATTCAAAAATTCATTGAAAGAAAATATTTGTGTTTCACTATTCACTTTGTTTACCTCCCGCACGTACATGTTTACATATCACATTTATGCTAATTTTAAGAAATCATGTTGTATTTTCTTGCACGTGGAGTCAAATATAGGACATCTGCTGATTATTATTTCTCTGTGTTTGTCTATTTTAAAACTTTATCAATTTAAGGTGTTTTCACCAATCTGTTCTGAAAAGGACAATCTTAATAACAAAGGAAAGGAATGTTCCAACTCAAAGTCTACATCTGGTGCTGAGCACCTAGATATCTTTCGATCATAGCAAGTCACTTTCGTCCACAGAAGCCATGTCAAAAGAAGTTGTGGGTCTATCGCCAAGATAAGGATGAAAATATGACATCACTTTGCCTGGATGAGCTCTCAAAATTGATAAAGATATAACATCACTTCCATCAACATAGTCTATGTCCAAAAACGATGATGTCATATCCGCCCATATCAGCTACGACCTAAGAGAACAGGCTTAAGATACAAATGCAATAAAAATTGACTTGAGGCTAAATTGACAAACTGAAACGAGTCATCAACGTTTCTTATATGATGCAGACGGCTACATCTGTTGAGCTACGATACATGTACCTATACATTTATCCAGTTATAAAATAATTGTCTTGATATCTGTATCTTTTTTTCCCAAGATGTTTGGCATAAACTTCGTAATTCAGAGTTGGTGCAAAGGTTGCAAGTTTTTCAGCTGAAATTTCAAATAATAGGAAGAGAAAACAAAAAGCACACACGTTTTTGATCACCTCAAAGTTTCTTGAATACGTCCAGGTATACCACATAAGTTTGCTGAAAAGCTTTGTCTTTGCTTTTACAGAAAAAGACAAAAGGTGACAATACTTTCAGCGTTTATTTTGCAAGCCTTTGTAAAGGTATCGCACAACCTTTTCCTCTTTCTCTCCAATACTCCTGTTTCCTGTATCTCCCAACATCCTAAGCACCAACGATTCAGCCTAAAATACAATCAGAACAATCATTGATCAGGTTTTAAAGTGTTAAAAAATATCTGCCATATAAATTAATGGTAATTCCGCGTTTACTGTACATTTCATCTGATGGAATGTTTCCATAAGAGTAATCTTCTCCAAGATATTGATGGGACACCATATTCATTATTTGGTAAATGAAATTTCAAAAAGATGTACATAAGTTTGAGTCATTAATATCTGCCAACTTGGCACAGTTGCTAAAAAGTTTGATCTACCATGTCGAACGCCTTGGACTGATCTAAATTAATTAGTGCACCTCCAGTGTCATCTTTAATCCCTCTAACACTGAGCAAACAGTTTTCAAATTGTTTTGGATTGATTTTCGCCTCAGTGCATAATTCTGATCAGTTCTGACCTAATCCTCAATGACAATTGACAAACGATTCGACAGGATCTTGGCCAAAATCTTTCCCTGTGTTTAGCAGGGTTATGAGCCTGTTATTATGTATGTCCTTCTTTTTATATTTGTCTTGCTTCTTTCAACCCTTTGGTCACCCAACTTGGGACCGAACCCTGGTTGAACCAGTACTTGAACATCACCGTAAAGAGGGTGGCAAACACATAGGACATCCTCAAGTACATTTCAAACCGTCTGGTCTCGGTGACTTGTTGAAGGTGACCCGCTTCAGTACAGCATGGACTTTATTCCCATGAACCTGTCTCCCATAGCTAACTGCTTCAGCTGACGCAAATTGGGGAAATTCCGTTAAAAAGCTAGTAATTATTTAATTCCATCTCATTTCATCGTTTTATCACAATCAAATAATAGTGATAAAACTTCACCAAAATATAATTAAACAAATGTAGCTATGTATTTCTTCGAGAAAATGAATTTTCGTTTTTCGTTTGTTCCAGATTTAAAATGGCTCGGCTTATTTCCATAAAGCCTCTTGCCAATATGGAGCTTCCACCCCTTAATTTACATCGCAGCGAGGAAGGAAATGACTGTAAAGTAAATGACAGAGTGAAGGAGAGTTGTCGTCTGCCAGATAAACGGTCTTCATTGAAGGACTTCTTTACTTCTCTGCCGCGCATTCATCGTAGAACTGGCAGCTACGACATTAACCCTCAACCGAAGAAAAAACGTAGGGTTATCCCCAAGAATTGGGGAAAGCGCAGACCACTCCCGCAAGACTTGAGTCTTTGCTGTTCTCTATTGATATGCTATTGCCCTTGCTTATTACTATGCTACTATTTTGACGGAACTGATTGCGACTCGTACAAAATGTGATGGATGATTATATGAGTGAACAATTTGTGAAAATGGCGTATGAAAGAGACGTAAAAATAATTTCCATCGTCACGTGACGCACCATTTGTAATTTGAATTTTATTTATTCAAGCAAGAACCAGGGCTTCTGAGAGAAGGGTGCAACCGGTGCATGGCACTGGCACTGGCACTCTCAGGGCTAAAAGCTCTCCGAGGATTTTCCAGATAGGGCTACTGTTTCAGATAAAAGGGTGGCTATAAGACAGGGATATTTGAGCCCTCTCTCTCTGTCTCTCTCTGTCTGTCTGTCTGTCTGTCTGTCTGGAGAGATTGAAAACATATTTGTATCACCTTATAAAATTCCTCTCAGTGGCCCAGGCCAAAACCATCTGAGTCTGCATGAGGTGATTGAAAGGAATGAATAAGTAAGGACTGAAAATGTTTATAATGCAAATGAAAACAAACAAACAAACAAACAAACAAACAAATAAACAAACGGGAAGACCAACAAAAGGAGAGAAAAGCAAAAACTAAACAACAAACAACATTTGACGGAATACATAGGACAATGGTTCCAGTATGAATATATGAAACAAACAAACAAACAAACAGACAAACAAAGAATCACACATGACTGTAAAACACAGATATACAAAATGCAGTCTGTACTGGTGACTAAGTCCCACTCTGTGATCAAATGAAAAATCAAAACAAAATGAAATCATCCTGTGATGTCCCACAAACATTTCAGGTTAGTTATAAATTCTAAATATTATTAACTTTCAATTTAGACTTTCCTATTGTTTCTTTGGTCAAATTTTTGCAAAACTGTTCGAATCTTATTCTACCTACCAATTTAATTAAACTTTAATTATTGATCATGAAGTAGATTGAATGTCTTCAGAGCTCCTTGACTGATATATCTGTTCCTTGGGCAACTGTCGATGTATCTCACAAGAATTATCCGTGTCTTTTATCTTTTAACTTTCGTAGTGAATCCTTTAATGAATCAAGAAAATTCGTAGATAATGATGAAGGTATGAACACAATGATTGGGAACAGTTGACAAGATCAGGTGATCACCATAATATCCCTTCCCTTAAGGGAATCACTTTTGAATCCTCCCTCCCTTAACACAATGATTGGGAACAGTTGACAAGATCAGGTGATCACCATAATATCCCTCCCCTTAAGGGAATCACTTTTAAATCCTCCCCCTTAAACAAATCTAGGATTTGGACATTCCAGTTATCAAAATGGATTTTCTGAAATTCAGCTAAAAAAGAAAATATCCACTAATTGTTTTATATCTTCTTTAACTTCTGGTTATGATTGTCGGACACAGCACAAATGAATCATTCATGGTCCCTTGGGATCTTTCCCATTTGCACTAACAGGGCAGGATATGCTCTGACACCAATGGCAAAAGCCGATTAGGCTAGGCACTTGCTTACCTTCATTCACATGTACGCGTGCTAGGCCACATTGAAGCGTACATCATCCTAAAAGAAATTATGTTGTATTTGCCCATGCAGAGAAGTATGTAGATGTTATCTAATAAGAAAAAATCTTATAACTGTATTTTGACGATTTCAATTCTTTTATCATTTTCAGGTTGTTTACACAAATCTATCTTGCATACGACGATCTTAATAACAAGGGAAATGAACATTCCAACTAAACCATTTCCCGAAGACGTCTACTTCTGGTGCTGAGCACCAAGATAGGAAAACCTGACGTCCACTCCGTCCACATAAGCCCGGTCCAAAAAGGATGAGATATTAACATCAATTTCGTCCACATCTGCGGTATCCAAAAAAGAGAGGCTTAAAATATAAATGCAATGAATATTGACTGGAAGTCAAATTGACAAAAGGCAGCAGGAAATTTACTTGCCATCATCATTTCTTCTATGACACAGACGGCTATATCTGTTGAGATACGATACATGTATCCATACATGTATTTATGTATAAAAGAATTGGTTTGATGTCTGCTCAACTTTTTCCTGAAATGTCTGGGTCGAGAGTCAATATACAAAGTCAATTTATATGCAGAGGGAAAGTGTTATGTCTGTAAAAAATGGTCAAGGACAGGGCTGATGCAATGGTTTCATGCGCTCCGGGTAAGACACAACATCTGTGCTGCCAGTTGTATTAAGACGACAATTTTTACAGAACATTGTTTTCCTAATTAATTGACCGACAAAGATGGAGACATAAACTTTATCGAGAAGATATCTGCAGAAAGTAAATCCTTGATTCTGAAGGACGAATAGAGGTGTTCTTCTGAGTGAATCCTTCCAGTCTTTAAGATAAAGACTTGAACTGTACCGAGGTGATACTGTGAGCGTATGTTCAATGTTGATCCTGTTGAAAGAGATCGTTCAGGCGTTGGATTTGAAACGAGACTCCTCTAACTCAGTGATCATGCAGTATCCAAAGTAGAAAAGACTGTACACTCATTTTCGGCATAGGAGAAACAATGACATTGCTTGATATTATAAAGATTGGGGAGAAACCACTTTTTTAAAAAACCTTGTCATTATGAAAATTCTCTTTCATCTGCTGTCAGAGTGGAAGACCAGGAAAGAAGACAGACTCTTCTTACTAACTCAAATCAAACTCTAATTGGATTAAAGATCAATGTGAATTGTTGAAAGATCTTTTGTTCCAAAACAAAACACTTAGGGAAGAGTCTGTTGAATAAAAACATGTTATGAAAATGGAAGATAGACATATTTTTGATGTCCTAAATTGCCAGAAGGGAGAATTAAAGAAACAGGAACGTTTTTGTCTCATTATTTGAGTCAAATTATTAATGGATCAAGAATATCTAAGACTCTTCGAGAAAAAGCAAAAAACACTCTTACTATCAATCAAAAAAGATCAGAGTGAATTTGGTAAAATATTATTAATGATTAAAATTATTCAGAGTTTTTTGCACAGAAATTTCTGATAATAAGATAAAAATATGTTTACATGTGATTGTGATTTGTGTTTTTTACTCATAGTTATTATTTATCATGGATGTATTGTTCGCATAAAAAAGCACTTCAACATGCATGAAATATATTTTCATTGCCAAAGACTACAGGGGCAATCAAGGCTTCCATGTTTTCTCAGAGAAAATAAATTCCACAGTTTTCATTGATGGCTTTTACATGGAATTTTATGCTAGTATATGATATATATTTATACAAATTCAAAATGAAATATCTATTCATTTATATTTATAATAAAAAACGAAGTGAAGTCATATTAAGGGTGAAACGGTTAATGTTTTACTATGAACAGCAGTAAAATTCCCTTAATATCCTATGGAAATTTAATTATCGTTAATAATATGAATATGGCCGAGAATCAAAAACGTAAAAGAATGATATCCACTGTCAGAACTTCAAGCAGCCAGTGTGAGACCCCCACCCACCCCAAGAAAGAAAGGAGGAGCAAATCTATTTTATATAAGAATGAAAAAAAAAAATAAGTGAATTCGTGAAAGAAAAATAACAGTAAGTCCCCAAAATTATTCAATATAATCTTTAATATTTTCCCGATTGGGCAAATTAAGTTATGATAGGCAGTTTTATAAGTACCAGTATCAATATTCGAAGGAAAAAATGATTATAATAATACGAAAAATATTACTTCTGATCAAACAAAATGGAAAAACTCAAATTTGTTACGTAGTAGGAGGTGACTAATAATTATAGTTTCTAACTTAAGTGCATATTGAATCAATGTTTCATTTTTTAACTCATAAAAACTGAATGGAACATTGTGAATACAAGATTATATGATTTGGCTAAATTGGATAATGATTCAAGATAAGTTTTAAATAGAAATGAGTGCATTAAAAGCAATAATTGTCCCTGATTGGCTGACAAGATATCTGAATAGAAATTTTTTTGTTCCTGTGTCTTCTTAATTTGGCAGTGAATTGGATAATGATTCAAGACAATCAGCAGATAGTGATGATAACAGTGAAAACAATGATTATTCTGGACGAGCCGATGAGATATCTGAAGAAGAATTTTTATTCTTAGATTTTCTTACTTTGCCATCGAATAGGTTAAGCTACTTCATGCAATCAAAGCTTGCACATACCAACATTCCAAAGAATTGTTAATTTCAGTATGTATTTAACAAACCGAAACCCTTTTTTCCTTATTTTTCCTCTAGCCAAATTAGCGAATGAGCTCCATGAAGCCTAAAACTCATGTCCAATGATGTTTAGTGATATTTACTATACAATATTTGCAATATATCTGAAATGACGTCACTATCTGATCATGATTCTATAGAGACCTTAGTAACGGAATTAACAACGTATTTTGACCAAAACATTGGGCGCCATATTGCTGAAACCTCCTTGAAGGAATTGACGTATTTGCAAATTGCGACAAAATTTGTCTTTTTTTTTGGGAAAACCTTTTGAATACATTTTTGATTTCATTATAATGTAAGTCTTTTGTTGGATTTTTTAAATCATCGATGTAGATATTCTGTGGGAAATATTTATTTTTCTGTGAGTTTATATTGTTCCTCAGTATGCTTTTCATTATTTGTAAAAGCAATGCTTTTATTTTCTATTTGTGCCTCATTTCGCTGTAAGTTTTTTAACTCTATATTTTTTATTTTATTTGTTTGAAAAAAAAAAAAAACGTCTTGTTGATGTTTTGCAAAGGAGATAACATTTAAGCCGACCCAATTAGCTGCTGATGATAAATTACGTTCACAATAGTTTCCAACGATTCATTTTCTAAAAAATTGACAGTTTCTGATTAACAAGACTGGCTGAATGAGAGAACGTAAACGTTGTACAGAATAAGTACCAATAGCCATTCTAATCCACGACTACTTAACTAAAGATTAAACGGGATATCTATCGATAATCAGTCAAAAGCCTTAAAAACAAACCTACATCACATCAACGGCAACGGCATATTTTTCAATTTATTTCCTTTCAGGATATTTACATATTCTGAATAAGGAAACAGGAGAAACGTGAAACCATCAAAGTTGAACTTAACACCTTTCTATAGTCATTCCAATGTCCAAAAAGCAAACTACATCATGGCAAAAATAGATTCTTTCATTTCGCTTCAGTTGGAATGCTCACAGGTTCTGATGAAGAAAATAGGAGAAATGAGGGACCCTTGAAGTAGAAACAAATACATTTTGATATTGAGTCAGATATCCTAAAAGCTAGCTGATTCACGCCCACGATATTTTTTTCCGTCTTGTCTTTGGTGGAACGTTAACAGTCTTGGGTAAAAGAAGCAGAAGAAATGAGGAAAACTCTAAATTAGACAGAGAAACCTTGCGGTAGTCAGTCGAAGTTATTAAAACTGAGCCACATCATGCAAACAATGGTTTCATTCGTCTTGTTTTTTACGGGACTTTTAAAGGTTCTGATCGAAAAAACAGGAAAAGTGAGGGACTCACGAGTTTGAGACAAATACCTTCCAATAGTTAGACAAATATTCCAAATATTCCAAAACTAAAAAAAATTTTTTCCATCTTAATTTTGGCAAATATTCTAAAGTTTCCGTTCAAGGAGACACGAGGAATGACGGACCCTCTAAGTTGAACTGATTGCAAACAATAATCAGTCTAATGTTTTAAAAATAATTTCTTCAATCTGGTCTTCAGTGGTATATTAACAGCTTCTATGTAGGGTGGAAGGGATATAAGGGACCAGACACATGTAGATAATCCCCTTTGATAAAAACAACCTTACACGTCCCAACGATAGTTCCTTCCAGGGGAGATAAGAAGCCAGCGATGAAGAAGTGAATATCTTTTCAAAGTCAGTCCAATATTCTCAAAGTGAGCTACGTCACATAAACAATGGATTATTGCATCTTGTTTTCAATAGAAATTGGTTTTCTCGGAGATTTTCTCGGTTTATCCTCAAAGAATATATGTTTTTGGAGAGATTTCAATAGTTTATTTTTAAGGGAAAAGAAGAAACGTCGGACCGTGGAAGTTGAAACGAATACCTTTTATAGTCAGTCAGATATTTTAAAAGGGGGCTACATCACAAAAACAATATTTTTTTCAATTTTGTTTTCACACAGAATTTGTTTTCGGAGAGATTTTCACAGTTTATGTACAAGAGAAAAGAAGATACATGGGACTGTGGATGTTGAACCAAAAACATTTTCATCGTCAGTCCAACGTTATAAAAAGGTGCTACATTACCCAAACAATAGTTTCTACGACTTTAGTGTCGATTTCAACATTTTATGCTCAAGGGAAAAGTAGAAATGATGGACTGTGGAGGTTGAACCAAATACCTTTTCATACTCAGTCTAATATTCTACATCACACCAACAATAATTTCTTCCACATGGTTCCCGACAGAAATTTGTTTTTTGAGAGATTTTAACAGTTTATGTTCAGGGTTAGGGTTAGGGTTAGGAGAGTTGAAGAAACAGGAACGTTTTTGTCTCATTTTTGAGTTTTTTTTTAGATGAATGGATCAATAATATCTAAAACTTATTGAAAAAAAACACACTTGTTTTCAATCAAGAAAGATCTGAGTGAATTCGGTAAAATGCATTAATGATTGATCCATTAAAATACATTGAAACAAAGTTAAACTTCATTAAAATTTAAAAGGAATCATTCCAAATCTGAATCGAAGACATTTCGATATGTAGTTTAATGCTTTACCACCGAGCTTTACACCGACTGCAATGAATACTTCAAGCTTGTTTTTCTCAAGATTCCAACAAATTCTGTTGAGGAAAATATGTGAAATGAGAGACATTTGGGGATGATCACACTTCGAAAATCATTCAAACGTTCGACCTCTCAGCTATATCACAACGAAAATGGTTTCCTGTAACTTGTTTTCTTTTGGATTTTTGTAGTTTTTGATAAAGGAAATTGTAAATATGACGGACCCTCGAAGTTGAACCGAATACTCATCGGTACGCAGTCAGATCCTTTACCACCAAGCTGTTTCCTGATGACAATAGTTTTATCTATTTTTTACATTTCTTGATTAAATAACTCTTTTTTTTATTTATACTGCGATAATACTGTTAACCGTGATGATTTTGTCACCAACCCCTCGTAAGATATATCGGAGGCAAATGAAGGGGACGAAAAAATACCAGACAGAAACAGTAGGAGGATATTATAACAAATAACTGAAGAGCTCTATCTTGAAGTAAACAATGACAAATGGGAAAAACAATTATCAAAAGAATTGAAAGATGAGGAAGCTGAATGGAGGAATCTAAAGAAAGATTATGAAGACAAGAAAACAAGAATAAAGCGACCAATTTATTAATGAATTCAACTGAAAAGATTTTGTTGAAGAAAAAGTTCTATATCGAGTAAGTGATAATTTACCTAATAGCCAAGACTATATTTAATTACAATATGTCAAAATGGCGACTAACGAAAGATTGGTCAAATAATGTTGACAGAACACATTGTAAACATTGAAAATGATTTAGAATGACACTAATCCACTAATCCTGAAACTGATTATCATTGATTGTGATTGATATTTACAATACAGAAATTGTAGATTTACTAACAATATTTCAAATAGTATTCAAACTTTTACGTACTCAAACTTTATCAATGAATCTCTGAAATGACGTTGCTATCTGGTCATAGTTTTATCGAGACCTTAGTAACGCAATTAATAACGATTAATAACAAATGATGCACGAGGGGAGATAAGTGGTATGGGATAGTGAAACATTGACAGAATACCTTTTCATAATCAGTCCAATATTCTAAAATGGATGTAGAAAGAACCAACAATTTTTGATACCACTTTGTTCTGGACAAAAATATGTTTTTGGAGAGATATACACGGATGATGCACAAGGAAAAAAGTGATATTGGATGGTGGACGCTGAAAGGAGTAGCTTTTCAAAATCGGTCCAATATCCTACAAGTGATGCATAAGGGGCCCACATATTTTTCATAGCACATTGTTCTTGATAAAAAATTGTTTTGAAGAGATTCACACAGTTGATACACAAGGGAAAAGAAGTAGGATAGAATAATGAAAGCTGGACAGAATACCTTTTCATTTACAGTCAAATATTCCAAAAGGGATGTACAAAGAACCAACAATTTTTCATAGCACATTGGTCTTGATAAAATTTATTTTCGGAAAGATTTACACATCTGATACACAAGGGAAAAGAAGTAGCATAGATTAATGAAAGCTGGACTGAATACCTTTTCATTAACATTCCAATATTCCAAAAGGGATGTACAAAGAACCAACAATTTTTCATAGCACTTTGTTCTTGACAAAAATTTGTTTTTGAGGAGATTTACACACATGATACACAAGGGAAAAGAAGTACCATGGAATAATTAAAGCTGGATGGGATACCTTATTATTTACAGTCCAATATTCCAAAAGGGATGTACAAAGAACCAACAATTTTTCATAGCACTTTGTTCTCGACAAAAAATTGTTTTTGAAGAGATTTACACAGATGATACACAAGGAAAAAGAATGACCATGGAATAATTAAAGCTGGATGGAATAGCTTTTCATTCACCGTCCAATATTCCAAAAGGGATGTAAAACTAACCAACAATTTTTCAAAGCACTTCGTTCTCGACAAAAAATTGTTATTGAAGAGATTTACACAGATGATACACAAGGGAAAAGAAATACCATGGAATAATCAAAGCTGGATGGGATACCTTTTCATTTACAGTCCAATATTCCAGGAGGGATGTACAAAGATACAACAATTTTTCATAGTACTTTGTTCTTGACAAAAATTTGTTTTTGAAGAGATTTACACAGACGATGCAGAAGGGAAAAGAAGTAGCATAGAATAACGAAAGCTGGATGGAATACCTTTTCATTTACAGTCCAATATTCCAAAAGGGATGTACAAAGAAACAACAATTTTTCAAAGCACTTTTGTTCTTGACAAAAATTTGTTTTTGAAGATATTTACACAGATGATACACAAGGGAGAAGAAGTACCATGGATTAATTAAAGCTGGATGGGATACCTTATTATTTACCGTCCAATATTCCAAGATTGACGTACAAAGAAACAACAATTTTTCAAAGCACTTTGTTCTTGACAAAAATTTGTTTTTGAAGAGATTTACACAGACGATACTCAAGGGAAATGAAGTACCATGGAATAATTGAAGCTACATGGGATACATTTTCATATACAGTCCAATATTCCAAAAGCGATGTACAAAGAACCAACAATTTTTCATAGCACATCGTTCTTGACAAAAATTTGTATTTGAAGAGATTTACACAGATGATACACAAGAGAAAAGAAGTAGCATTGAATAATGAAAGCTTGATGGAATACCTTTTCATTAACAGTCCAATATTATAAAAGAGATGTATAAAAAACCAACAATTTTTCATAGCACTTTGTTCTTGACAAAAATTTGTTTTTGAAGAGATTTACACAGATTATACACGATGGAAAAATAAGTAGCATAGAATAATGAAAGCTTGATGGAATACCTTTTCATTTACAGTCCAATATTCCAAAAGGGAAGTACAAAGAACCAACAATTTTTCAAAGCACTTTGTTCTTGACTAAAATTTGTTTTTGAAGAGATTTACACATCTGATACACAAGGGAAAAGAAGTACCATGGAATAATTAAAGTTCGATGGAATACCTTTTAATTTACAGTCCAATATTCCAAAAGGGATGTACAAAGAACCATCAATTTTTCATAGCACTTTGTTCATGACAAAAATCGGTTTTTTAAGAGATTTACACATCTGAAACACCAGGGAAAAGAAGTACCATGGAATAATTAAAGCTGGATGGGATATCTTATTATTTACAGTCCAATATTCCAAAAGGATGTAAAAAGGACCAAAAATTGTTCAAAGCACTTTGTTCTTGACAAAAATACATATTTGAAGAGATTTACACAGATGATACACAAGGGAAAAGAAGTAGCATAGAATAACAAAAGCAGGATGGAATACCTTTTCATTTACAGTCCAATATTCCAGAAGCGATGTACAAAGAACCAACAATTTTTCATAGCACTTTGTTCTTGACAAAAAATTGATTTGAAGAGATTCAAACAGATGATACACAAGGAAAAAGAATGACCATGGAATAATTAAAGCTGGATGGAATACCTTCTCATTTACAGTCCAATATTCAAAAAGGGATGTACAAAGAACCAACAATTTTTCATAGCACATTGTTCTTGACAATAATTAGTTTTTGAAGAGATTTACACAGATGATACACAAGGGAAAAGAAGTAGCATAGAATAACAAAAGCTGGATGGAATACCTTTTCATTTACAGTCCAATATTCAAAAAGGGATGTACAAAGAACCATTAATTTTTCATAGCACTTAGTTCTTGACAAAAATTTGTATTTGAAGAGATTTACACATCTGATACACAATGGAAAAGAAGTAACATAGAATAATGAAAGCTGGATGGAATACCTTTTCATTCACAGTCCAATATTCCAAAAGCGATGTACAAAGAACCAACAATTTTTCATAGCACTTTGTTCTTGACAAAACCTCGTTTTTGAAGAGATTTACAGAAATGATAAACAAGGGAAAAGAAGTACCATGGAATAATTAAAGCTGGATGGAGTACCTTTTCATTTACAGTCCAATATTCCAAAAGGGATGTACAAAGAACCAACAATTTTTCAAAGCACTTTGTTATTGAAAAAAATTTTCTTGAAAAATTTACACATCAGATATACAAGGGAAAAGAAGTACCATGGAATACTTATGGCTGGATGGGATACCTTTTTATTTAGAGTCCAATATTCCAGAAGGGATGTTCAAAGGGATATGTTTTTCATATCACTTTGTTCCTGACAAAAATTTGTTTTTGAAGAGATTTACACAGATGATACACAATGGAATAGAAGTACCATGGAATAATTAAAGCTGGATGGGATACTTTATCATTAACTGTCCAATATCCCAAAAGGGATGTACAAAGGACCAACAATTTTTCTTATCACTTTGTTTTTTACAAAAATTTGATTTTGAAGAGATTTACACAGATGATACACAGGGGAAAAGAAGTACCATTGAATAATAAAAGCTAGATGGAGTACCTTTTCATTTACAGTCCAATGTTCCAAAAGGGATGTACAAAAAACCAACAATTTTTCAAAGCACTTTGTTCTTGAAGAAATTAGTTTTTGAAGAGATTTACACATGTGATACACAAGGGAAATAAGTAGCATAGATTACTTAAAGCTGGATGGGATACCTTTTCATTTACCGTCCAATATTCAAAAAAGAATGCACAAAGAACCAACAATTTTTCAAAGCACTTTTGTTCTTGACAAAAATTTGTTTTTGAAGAAATTTACACATCTGATACACAAGGGAGAAGAAGTACCATGGATTAATTAAAGCTGGATGGGATACCTTATTATTTACCGTCCAATATTCCAAAAGAGATGTACAAAGAACCAACAATTTTTCATAGCACTTTGTTCTTGACAAAAATTGGTTTTTGAAGAGATTTAAACAGATGATACACAAGGGAAAAGAATGACCATGGAATGATTAAAGATGGATGGGTTACCTTTTCATTTACAGTCCAATATTCTAAAAGGGATGTACAAAGAAACAACAATTTTTCATAGCACTTTGTTCTTGACAAAATTTTTTTTTGAAGAGATTTACACATCTGATACACAAGGGAAAAGAAGTAGCATAGAATAACAAAAGCTTGATGGAATACCTTTTCATTTATAGTCCAATATTCAAAGAGGGATGTACGAAGAACCAACAATTTTTCATAGCACTTAGTTCTTGACAAAAATTCGTATTTGAAGAGATTTACACTGATGATACACAATGGAAAAGAAGTAACATAGAATAATGAAAGCTGGATGGAATACCTTTTCATTTACAGTCCAATATTCCAAAGGGGATGTACAAAGAACCAACAATTTTTCTTATCACTTTGTTTTTGACAAAATTTGATTTTGAAGAGATTCACACGGATGATACACAGGGGAAAAGAAGTACCATTGAATAATTAAAGCTTGATGGGATACCTTTTCATGTACAGTCCAATATTCCAAAAGCAATGTACAAAGAACCAACAATTTTTCATAGTACTTTGTTCTTGACGAAAATTTGTTTTTGAAGAGATTTACACAGATGATACACAAAAGAAAAGAAATACCATGGAATAATGAAAGCTAAATGGGATACATTTTCATTTACAGTCCAATATTCAAAAAAGGATGTACAAAATTCAACAATTTTTCATAGCACTTTCTTCTTGAAAAAATTAGTTTTTGAAGAGATTTACACATGTGATACACAAAGGAAAAAAATTAGCATAGAATAATGAAAGCTGGATGGAATACCTTTTCATTTACAGTCCAATATTCCAAAAAGGATGCACAAAGAACCAACAATTTTTCAAAGTACTTTGTTCTAGACAAAATTTTGTTTTTGAAGAGATTTACACATCTGATACACAAGGGAAAAGAAGTACCATGGAATAATTAAAGCTGGATGGGATACTTTATTATTTACAGTCCAATATTCCAAAATGGATGTACAAAGAACCATCAATTTTTCATAGTACTTTGTTCTTGACAAAAATTTGTTTTTGGAAGGGATTTACACAGATGATACACAAGGGAAAAGAAGTACCATGGAATGATTGAGGCTGGATGGAATACCTTTTCATTTACAGTCCAATATTCCGAAAGGGATGTACAAAGAACCAACAATTTTTCAAAGCACTTTGTTCTTGACAAAAATTTTTTTTGAAGAGATTTACACATCTGATACACAAGGGAAAAGAATTACCATGGAATAACTAAAGCTTGATGGGATACCTTTTCATTTACAGTCCAATATTCAAAAAGGAACGTACAAAGAACCAACAATTCTTCATAGCACTTTCTTCTTGACAAAAATTTGTTTTTGAAGGGATTCACACAGATGAAACACACTAAAAAGAAATACCATGGAATAATTAAAGCTGGGTGGGATACCTTTTCATTTACAATCCAATATTCCGAGAGGGATGTACAAAGAAACAACAATTTTTCATAGCACTTTGTTCTTGACAAAAATTTGTTTCTGAAGAGATTTACACTGATGATACACAAGGGAAAAGAAGTACCATTGAATAATTGAAGCTGGATGGAATACCTTTTAATTTACAGTCCAATATTCCAAAAGGGATGTACAAAAAACCAATAATTTTTATCATAGCACTTTGTTCTTGAAGAAAATTTGTTTTTGAAGAGATTTACACAAACGATACAGAAGGGAAAAGAAGTAGCATAGAACAACGAAAGCTGGATGGAATACCTTTTCATTAACAGTCAAATATTCCAAAAGGGATGTACAGAGAAACAACAATTTTTCATAGCACTTTGTTCTTGACAAAAATTTGTTTTTGAAGAGATTTACACAGACGATACACATGGGAAAAGAATTAGCATAGAATAATGAAAGCTGGATGGAATACCTTTCAATTTACAGTCCAATATTCCAAAAGGGATGTACAAAGAACCAACAATTTTTCAAAGCACTTTGTTTTTGACAAAAATTTTTTTTGAGGAGATTTACACATCTGATACACAAGGGAGAGGAATTACCATGGAATAATTAAAGCTTGATGGGATACCTTTTCATTTACAGTCCAATATTCAAAAAGGAATGTACGAAGAAACCAACAATTTTTCATAGCACTTTGTTCTAGACAAAAATTAGTTTTTGAAGGGATTCACACAAGTGATACACAAGGGAAAAGAAGTGCCATGGAATATTTAAAGCTGGGTGGGATACCTTTTCATTTACAGTCCAATATTCCAAAAAGGATGTACGAAGAAACAACAATTTTTCATAGCACCTTGTTCTTGACAAAAATATGTTTTTGAAGAGATTTACACAGATGATACACAAGGGAAAAGAATTAGCATAGAATTATGAAAGCTGGATGGAATACCTTTCAATTTACAGTCCAATATTCCAAAAGGGATGTACAAAAAACCAACAATTTTTCAAAGCACTTTGTTCTTGACAAAAATTTGTTTTCGAAGAGATTTACACATCTGAGACACAAGGGAAAAGAAGTACCATGGAATAATTAAAGCTCGATGGAATACCTTATTATTTACAGTCCAATATTCCAAAAGGGATGTACGAAGAAACAACAATTTTTCATAGTACTTTGTTCTTGACAAAAATTTGTTTTTCGAAGAGATTTACACAGATTATACACAAGGGAAAAGAATTACAATGGAATAATTAAAGCTGGATGGAATACTTTTTAATTTACAGTCCAATATTCCAAAAGGGATGTACAAATAACCAACAATTTTTCTTATCACTTTGTTTTTGACAAAAATTAGTTTCTGAAGAGATTTACACAGATGATACACAGAGGAAAAGAATTACCATGGAATAATTGAAAGTGGATGGAATACCTTTTCATTTACAGTCCAATATTCCAAAAGGGATGCACAAAGAACCATCAATTTTTCAAAGCACTTTGTTCCTGACAAAAATTTGTTTTTGAAGAGATTTACACAGATGATACACAAGGGAAAAGAAGTACCATGGAATAATTAAAGCTCGATGGGATACCTTATTATTTAGTGTCCAATATTCCAAGAGGGATGTACAAAGAACCAACAATTTTTCAAAGCACTTTGTTCTTGACAAAAACTCGTTTTTGAAGAGATTTACACAGATGATACACAAGGGAAAAGAAGACAATGGAATAAGTAAAGCTGGATGGGATACCTTTTCATTTAGAGTCCAATATTCCAAAAGGGATGTACAAAGAACCAACAATTTTTCATAGCACTTTGTTCTTGACAAAAATTTGTTTCTGAAGAGATTTACACATCTGATACACAGAGGAAAAGAAGTTGAATAGAAAAAATGAAAGCTTGTCTAAATACCTTTTCATTTACAGTCTAATATTCAAAAAGTGATGTACAAAGAACCAACAATTTTTCATAGCACTTTGTTCTTGACAAAAATTTGTTTTTGAAGAGATTCACACAGATGATACACAAGAGAAAAGAAGTAGCATAGAATAACAAAAGCTGGATGGAATACCTTTTCATTTATAGTCCAATATTCAAAGAGGGATGTACGAAGAACCAACAATTTTTCATAGCACTTAGTTCTTGACAAAAATTCGTATTTGAAGAGATTTACACTGATGATACACAATGGAAAAGAAGTAACATAGAATAATGAAAGCTGGATGGAATACCTTTTCATTTACAGTCCAATATTCCAAAGGGGATGTACAAAGAACCAACAATTTTTCTTATCACTTTGTTTTTGACAAAATTTGATTTTGAAGAGATTTACACAGATGATACACAAGGGAAAAGGAGTAGCATAGAATAATGAAAGCTGGATGGAATACCTTTTCATTTACAGTACAATATTCCAAATAGGATGTACAAAAAAAGAACAATTTTTCATAGCATTTCATTCTAGACAAAGAATTGTTTTTGGAGAGATTTACACAGATGATACACAAGGGAAAAGAAGTACCATGGAGTAATTAGAGCTGGATGGGATACCTTTTTATTTACAATCCAAAATTCCAAAAGGGATGTACAAAGAACCAACAATCTTTTATAGCACTTTGTTCTTGACAAAAATTTGATTTTGAAGAGATTTACACAGATGATCCACAAGGGAAAAGAATTACCATGGAATAATTTAAGCTAGATGGAATACCTTTTCATTTACAGTCCAATATTCCAAAAGGGATGTACAAAGATACAACAATTTTTCATAGCACTTTGTTCTTGACAAAAATTTTTTTTTGAAACCATTTACACAGACGATACACAAGGGAAAAGAATTACCATGGAATAATTTAAGCTAGATGGAATACCTTTTCATTTACAGTCCAATATTCCGAAAGGGATGTACAAAGATACAACAATTTTTCATAGCACCTTGTTCTTGACAAAAATATGCTTTTGAAGAGATTTACACAGATGATACACAAGGGAGAAGAAGTAGCAGAGAATAATGAAGACTGGATGGGATACCTTTTTATTAACTGTCCAATATTCCAAAAGGGATGTATAAAGATACAACAATTTATTTCATAGCACTTTGTTCCTGACAAAAATTTGTTTTTTAAAAGATTTACACAGATGATACACAAGGGAAAAAAAGTACTATTGAATGATTAAATCTTGATCAAATACCTTTTCATTTACAGTCCAATATTCAAGAAGGGATGCACAAAAAACCAACAATTTTTCATAGCACTTTGTTCTAGACAAAAATTTGTTTTTTAAAAGATTTATACAGACGATACACATGGGAAAAGAATTAGCATAGAATAATGAAAGCTGGATGGAATACCTTTTAATTTACAGTCCAATATTCCAAAAGGGATGTACAAAGAACCAACAATTTTTCAAAGCACTTCATTCTAGACAAAGAATCGTTTTTGAAGAGATTTACACGGATGATACACAAGGGAAAAGAAGTACCATGGGGTAATTAGAGCTGGATGGGATACCTTTTAATTTACAGTCCAATATTCCAAAAGGGATGTACAAAGATCCAACAATTTTTCATAGCACTTTGTTCTTGACAAAAATATGTTTTTTAAAAGATTTACACGGACGATACACAGGGGAAAAGAAGTAGCATTAAAAAATGAAAGCTGGATAGGATACCTTTTCATTTACAGTCCAATATTCCAAAAGGGATGTACAAATAACCAACGATTTTTCATAGCACTTTGTTCTTGACAAAAATATGTTTTTGAAGAGATTTACAGAGATGATACAGAAGGGAAAAATTACAATGGAATAATTAAAGATGGATTGAATACCTATTCATTTACAGTCCAATATTCTAAAAGGGATGTACAAAGAACCAACAATTTTCATAGCACTTTGTTCTTGACAAAAATTTGTTTTTGAAGAGATTCACACAGATGATACACAAGAGAAAAGAAGTAGAATAGAATAATGAGAGCTGGATGGAATACCTTTTCATGAACAGTCCAATATTCCAGAAGGGATGTACAAAGAACCAACAATTTATCATATTACTTTGTTCTTGACAAAAATTGGTTTTTGAAGAGATTCACACAGACGATACACAAGGGAAAAAAAGTGGCATGGGATCTTGTCGGCTTGACAGAATACTTTCATTTACAGTCCAATATTCCAAAAAGAAAGTACAAAGAACCAACAACTTTTCATAGCACTCACTTCTTGGGAAAAATTAGTTTCTGAAAAGATTCACACAGATGATACAAAAGGGAAGAGAAGTATCATAGAATAATGAAAGCTGCATGGAATACCTTTTCATTAACAGTCCAATATTCCAAAAAGGATGTGCAAAGAACCAACAATTTTTCTTTGTTTTTGACAAGGAGAGATCCACGGAGTTGATGTAGAAGGGAAAAGAAGTGATATGGGATCATGGAGGATTAACAGAATATATTTTCATTACGGTCCAATATTACCAATTGGATGTACAGAGAACTAAAAAATTTTCATAGCACTTTGTTCTTGACAAAAATTAGTTTTTGAAGGGATTTACACAAATGATATACAAGGTAAAAGAAGTGGTATGGTATTGTGGAGGCTGGACTGAACACTTTTTCATGATCATTCCAATATTCTAAAAGGGATATATGAAAAACCAACAATTAATCATAGCACTTTGTTCTTGACAAAAATTTGTTTTCGGAGAGATTTACACATTTGATGCACGGGGGAAAAGAATTAGCGTGAGATTGTGGAGTTTTGACGGAATACCTTTCCATAATCAGTCCAATATTCTACAAGGGATCTAGACCTAGTCAACATCTTTTTATTCCACTTCGTTGTGGATAACATTTTGTTTTTTGGAGATATTTACACAACTCATGCACATGAGAAAGAAGTGGTATGGGATCGTGCAGGCTAGAGAGAAACCTTGTCATGATAATTTCAATATTCTATAAAGGATGTACAAGGAACCAACAATTTTTCATTCCACTTTCTCCTTGACAAAAAATTGTCGGTGGAAAGATTTACACGATTGAATCGCACGCTGACATTTTTCTGGCCTTTTGTTTGGGATGAAAATGTAGTATCTATTCTACGGCACAGACATAGGAGTCGGTACTGACACTTGCCCGTCGAATGGGCTGGAGATTGTGTGTAGGTTGGCATTAAAGACCGAGTGTACCAGTGCAAACGTTGGCATCGGGAGGCCTTTGGACTCATCCTTAGGCTCTCCCATTATTACTCGGCCCAGCTGCGGGGTCTTTCTTTTGCAGGTGACGTTGTCTAGCCATTACGATGAACCTTTCAACGGCAACTGCATCGGCTGTAGCCATTTTCGAAGGGTTGTTCCTATCTCTTCCCACGTTAAGCCTGGCCTTGTGTCACATATTGCTGCAGTGGGACAGTGATTAAATAGATGCACAAGGGGAAAGGAGTGGTGTGGGATCTTTGGAGCTTGACAGAACACCTTTTCATAATAGAGTTAACCAATGTAGAGTTAACCAACATGTTTTTATTTTACTTTGTTGTGGATAAAAATTTGTTTTTGGAGAGATTCGAACAGTTGATGTAGAAAAGAAAAGAAGTGGCATGGGATCATGGAAGCTGGACAGAATATCTTTTTATTAACAGTCCAATATTCTAAAAAAGATGTACAAAGAACCAACAATATTTCTTACCATTTTGTTCTTGACGGAAACTTGTTTTTGTAGAGATTTACACAGTTGATGTACAAGGCAAAAGAAGTGGCATAGGATCATGGAGCCTGGACAGAATATCTTTTCATAATCAGTCCAATATTCTAAAAGGGATGTAGAGTTAACCAACAATTTTTCATTCCACTTTCTGGTGGACAGAAATTTGTTTTTGAAGAGATTTACACAGATGATGTACAAGGCAAAAGAAGTGGCATAGGATCATGGAGGCTGGACAGAATATCTTCTTATCAACAGTCCAATATTCAAAAAAGGATGTACAAAGAACCAACAATATTTCTTACCATTTTGTTCTTGACAGAAATTTGTTTTTGTAGAGATTTACACAGTCGATGCACACGGGAAATGAAGTTGTATCGTCGAGACTTGAAGGAAAACCTTTCCAAAATCAGTCCAATATTCTAAAAGGCATGTACAAAGAACCAACAATTTTTCATAGCTCTTTGTTCTCGATAAAAACTTGTTTGTGGAGAGATTTAAACAGTTGATGTAGAAAAGAAAAGAAGTGGCATGGGATCATTGAAGCTGGACAGCATATCTTTTTATTAACAGTCCAATATTCTAAAAAGGATGTACAAAGAACCAACAATATTTCTTACCATTTTGTTCTTGACAGAAATTTGTTTTTGTAGAGATTTACACAGTTGATGTACAAGGCAAAAGAAGTGGCATAGGATCATGGAGGCTGGACAGAAGACCTTTTCATAATCAGTCCAATATTCTAAAAGGGATGTAGAGTTAACCAACAATTTTTCATTTCACTTTCTGGTGGACAGAAATTTGTTTTTGAAGAGATTTACACAGTTGATGTAGAAGGCAAAAGAAGTGGCATAGGATCATGGAGGCTGGACAGAATATCTTTTTATCAACAGTCCAATATTCAAAAAAGGATGTACAAAGAACCAACAATTTTTCTTACCATTTTGTTCTTGACAGAAAATTGTTTTTGTAGAGATTTACACAGTCGATGCACACGGGAAATGAAGTTGTATCGTCGAGACTTGACGGAAAACCTTTCCAAAATCAGTCCAATATTCTAAAAAGCATGTACAAAGAACCAACAATTTTTCATACCACTTTGTTCTTGACAAAAACTTGTTTGTGGAGAGATTTACACGGTTGAAACACACGGAAAAAGGAGTGGCATGGGATTGTGGATGCTTGACAGAACACTTTTCCATCATCAGTCTAATATTCTAAAAGGGATGTACAATGAACCAACAATTTTTCATACCACTTTGTTCTCGGCAAAAGTTTGTCTGTGGAGAGATTTACACAGTTGATGCACACGGGAAAAATGTGGTGTGGGAGGTTTGAGGCTGGACAGAAGACCTTTTCATAATCAGTCCAATATCCCAAAAGGGATGTACAAAGGCCAGACGGAACACCTTTCTATAATAAATCCAATATTCTAAAAGGGATGTACAAAGAACCAACAATTTTTCATACGACTTTGTTTTTGACAAAAATCCGTTTTTGGCGAGATTTACACAGTTGATGCACAAGAGAAAAGGAGTCATGAATTCGTGGAGGCTTGACGGAATACGTTTTTCTAATCCACTGTTGTAAAAAGGATTTAAAAGGATCCAATAATTTTTCATAAGACTTTGTTCTTGACAAAATTTTTTTGAGAGAGATTTACACAGTGGATGTGCACGGGAAAAAAGGTGGTATTGGATCATGGAGGCTGGACTGAATACATTTTCATAACAAGTCCAATATTATAATATGGATGCACAAGGAACCAACTATTTTTTGTACCACATTATTTTTAACCAAAATTTGTTTTTTGACACATTTACACAGTTCATGCATAAGGGAAAAGAAGTAGCATGAGATTGGTGAGGTTGGACGAAATACCTTCTCATAATTAGTCCAATATTCTAAGTGGGATATACAAGGAACCAACAATTTTACATATCACTCTGTTCTTGACAAGAATTTGTTATTGTTGTGACTCACCCAGATGATTCACAAGGTAGAAGAAGTGGTATTGGATAGTGGAGGTTGAATGGGACACCTTTTAATAATCAAACCAATATTCTAAAAGGGGTGTACACCTACGCCAACTGTAGTTTTTCCTTTTTGTTCATTTCAGAAATTTGTTCTCAGAGAGATTTCCATATTTAAGTCAAGGAAACAGAGGAAACGTTGGACCTTTGTGACTTTACTGAATACTTTCTCGGAGCCTGTCCAATTCATTAAAACAGAGCTACTTGGAAAAAGAATATACGTAAGATTGTAGAGGCTAAATAGAATAACTTTTCATAATCAGTCCAATATTAGATATTTTTACAGTTTATACTCGAGGAAACAGTAAAAACGTGGGACAGTTTAGATTGACCCGCATTTATTTTCATTGTCAGTTCAATATTCTAAAAGAGAGTTACATCCGAATCTTAGCTACTTTTTGTTGACGTTGTTTTTTCGATTACGTTTTTTGGCTGATTTTACTGTTTCTGGTTAATGAAACAAAAGAAACGAGGAACCCTCAAAGTTGAACGGAATTCTTTCTGGTTCTATTCGTAATGCTCCAAAACTGAGCCGTATTTTGTCGACGATTGTTCTCTTGAATAGCATAAAAATAAATAACACCCATCGCTGACCGTTCATATCTGCTTTATATGTTCTGACTGAACACTTACATTGCTATTAATATTTTTTAATGTAATTTTAGTCAAATAAGAACAATATTAAACCTAAAATGCACATCTATCTGATTACTCCAAATATTGTCGAATAAGAATAAAACGCAAACCGTGTTGATAAACTGTTACAAATTGTACGGATGATCTAAATCTTTTTCTAAAAGTTTAATGTGTATTCGCCTCTACTGTTTAAGAAGTAGTCACATGGAGTATTGATCTTTCTTGCACACTGAAAAATTACCATTTACTGTCCCAGTTGCAACAGAATATGAAGAAATGTCGTTTTCTGGAGAGAGAAAACATTATATATAGGAAACGACAATCAGTTTTGAATCTAAAGGTTATAAAAAATATATAAAGCAAAAGCGTCATTGAATATCTTGATCTGCCTTGTTCTCCAAATACTTACTATAAACCCTCTCTAGAACGAATTTTGGCGTTAACGAACACACTGATCATAATTAAATTTTTCTTATTAACCAAATGAAGTTTGATAAATACGATGGACACGTGGACCATCGAACCTTGCATTATACAAGTTTTGATATCTAGGTTTTTGCAGTTTTTGTTTCATGATCAAAGCGTTGCATCTGTTCGCAGAAATAACTTTGGCTTGGCACCGGTGCAATACCGTGTCCAATGAAGATTTACTAAGTGCAAGAGGCATAAATTACACATCCCTGTTTTGGGGGAGCAGTAGGCCCAAGGGTGTAACTGCCCCATTGCACTTAAAGGGATTGGTTCGGCTATCCCTGGAATCCCACTTTGAGAACGACCTTGCATCACATCTAGCTCTTTTGAGGAAGCAAGAAAACATGCAGATCAAAGAGTAGTATCTGTACTCCAACGAAACATAATATTAACCTCCCGTTTTCATTTTTAAACACTTTTATGGTTATATTTCAATTGTTTTCTTCCTAAATTTCAATTTAATTTGAATACTTTTTCAATTGACAAAAACAAAGGTTGTTATGAATTTCATTTATTGTCGTCACCAAAAACCATGTGACCTGGCCTTCCTGTAATGAATTTTTAAGTTTTCCTCACTCAAGTGAGGGAAAAATAAGTATTTACTAAGTCAATCTACTTATCATAATTCATCATTACCTTTTTTGACTTGTTTTAACTTTTATTTATTTTTTCTCAGAATAAATCATCGTAGTATGTGATTGAATTATTGCATCAAAAGTTTTTCCAAAAAAACATTCAACGCTTAAAATTTAACTATATAATTTCATTTTTGGAAATTAAATTAATGGGGAAAACAATTGAAGTAAAACAAATAATAACCTTCGAAATTGAAGAAAAAATTACACTGTAAAAATCTAGACCACGAAATAAAACTTTCAAAGAAAGATACTAAACTTTTGCAATCGGTTTAAATGAATGCTAAATAATGCAAGAAGCTGAAATTAATAAACCAAACCCCAATATTGAACATAACTATAGGAGAAGATCCAGTTTACCCACTGAGATGCTTTATGTTGATGATTCAGATTTCCTAACAGAAGATGAAACAGTACAAAGATATCATAACAAATAACTGAAAGATTCCAATTTGAAGGTAAACTATTTCAAGCAACCAAAGCTTGCACATACCATCATTCCAAAGAGTTGTAAATTTCGTTTGGTAATTAGCAAACATGAAGCTTTTTTTCTTTATTTTGACCCTCACCAAATTACAGAATGTGCTCCATTGAATCAATGTTTCATTTTTGTACTCATAAAATTGAATGAAACATTACCAATACAAGATTATATGATTTGGCTAAATTGGATAATGATTCAAGATAATTTCTAATGGAAATGGGTGCATTAAAAGCAATAATTGTCTTTGATTGGCTGACAAGATATCTGGTTAGAAACTTTTTTTTCCTGTGTCTTTTTAATTTGACAGTGTATTGGATAATGATTCAAGACAATCAGCAGATAGTGATGATAGCATTGAAAACAATGATTGTCCTGGACGAGCTGACAAGATATCTTGGAGAGAATTTCTGTTCCTGGGTTTCTTTCTCAGTGTGCCAGCAAATTGGGTAAGCTACTTCAAGCAATCAAAGCTTGCACATACCATCATTCCGAATAATTGTAAATTACATTCGGTTATTATCGAACATAAAGATTTTTTCCTTATTTTTCTTCTTCTGAAATTGCCAATTGTGCTCCATGAATCCTAAAACAAATGTTCATCGATGTTTAGTTATATACGTAGATGATCTATTTGCAAATAGGTTTCAACGTATTATTCAAACTTTAATGATTAATGGATCTCTGAAATGACGTCACTATCTGGTCGTAATTCTATCGAGACCTTAGTAACGCGATTGACAACGTGTTTTAACCAAAACATTGGGCGCCATATTCCTAAAAGCTTCTTGAAGGAATTGACGTATTTGCAAATTGCTACAAATTTGTCTGTTACGAAAACCTTTTGAATACATTTTTGATTTCATTATAATGTAAGTAATTTCTGGTGGATTATTTTAGTTATCAATTTAGATTTTTCTTGGAAAATATTTTTTCATAAAAGTTTATATTGTTTTCCAGTATGCTTTGCAATATTTTTTAAAGTCAATGCCTTTATTTTATGTGTGCCTCATTGGGTTGTGACTTTTATGACATTTTATTTTTCATGGTAATTGTTTGAAAGAGGTTCATCAAAACGATATGTTGATGTTTTACAAAGGAGATACCATTTGAATACACACAATTAGTTGCTGCAGTTGAACTATGGCTGAGAAATGAAAACAGAAAACTGTGAACATTTGAAACTGTATTCTATTAAATTTCACTACAAACAATATGATTTAAGATTGAATACAAGACGGCAGGGCCATCTTCTATCCAACCATTTCAAAATGGTTAAAATGGTTATTTTTTTCAAATTGGCAATTGGATAGATTTAATATCCATATAAC
Organism: Thysanoteuthis rhombus; assembly: GCA_963457665.1. Classification (NCBI taxonomy): domain Eukaryota; kingdom Metazoa; phylum Mollusca; class Cephalopoda; order Oegopsida; family Thysanoteuthidae; genus Thysanoteuthis; species Thysanoteuthis major. The sequence goes on from OY735230.1 coordinate 31,986,373, forward strand.
TCGATTACACCAATAATAATTGGTAATTCAGAAAAACTAACCCCAAACCTATCAACTGACCATAACACAAGATATACCAACCCATTCTCATCCTGAACCTACCAACTGATAATAACCACAGCTCCATTCCCAAAATCTATCTACCAACCTTAACCACAAATCTAGCTCTTAACCCCTACCCTGAACTTTATCATGAACTCCAAACATACCAACTAACGGTAACACTAAACTTATTCACTGAGTCTCACTACACACTGAATTTTTTCTAGAGTAAACAGTATTTATTGATCGAGAGAAACGTTAATTGATCGATAGTCAGAAACTAACCGCTTCCAGCCAAATTGATTCCATTTTAACTTCTTTTCAAAAATAGGGTCTTGATGTCTGCTTGAATATTACCCTGATCATATGCAAAGATTCATTAAAAGAAAATATTCGTGTTTCACTATTCACTTTCTTCTTCCACCCACACGTACATATTTACACACAACGTTTAAGCTAATCTAACAAATTGTGTTGCTTTTGACTGCATGTGACGGCAAATAAATGACATCTACTAATTATTATTTCTCTGTGTTTGTCTATTTCAATACTTCATCAATTTAAGGTGTTTTCATCAATCTGTTCTATAAGGACAATATTGTTTTCTCCAATCTGTTCTATAAGGACAATCTTAATAACAAAGGAAAGCAATGTTCCAATTCAAAGTCTACAAATAACGCTGACTAAACTCAGATTAAACTAATTTCACCATCATGTCTGTCAAACGAAATTGCTCATGGCTAACAATGAAATCTTTGTTCCCTCTAATAAAAAGTGTTTAGATCTATATGTGAAGTAAAAAAGACATAATTGGGCTGGTCCAGGATTTGAACCCAGGACCATCTCGCCCCCTAAGCGAGCTATGCACAATTCCTAGAAATCTCTTTTGAAATTCAACCTAACGCTGAATGAATTCAAGATTAAACTAATTTCACCATAGCATGTCACTTCTGTCCACAGAAGCTATATCGAAATATGTATGGATATGGGTCTATTCGTCTGAAATCAATTCATATTGCTATTTTCAAGACAAATGTTACGTCTGTGAGAACTGGTCAAGCCCGGAATTGGTGCAAAGGAAACCATATTTATTATTTGGTAAATGATATTTCAAAAAGATGTACATAAGTTTGAGTCATTAATATCCACAAACTTAGCACAGTTGCTGAAAAGTTTGGTCAACCATGTTGAACGCCTTGGACTGACCTAAATTAATTAGTGCACCTCCAGTGTCATCTTTAATCCCTCTAACACTGAGCAAACAGTTTTCAAATTGTTTTAGATTGATTTTCGCCTCAGTGTTTCGCCTCAGTGCATAATTCTGATCTGGTCTGACCTAATCCTCAATGACAATTGACAAACGATTCAACAGCATCTTGGCCAAAATCTTTCCCAGGTTTATGAGCCTATTATTATCTATGTCTCTCTATTCATTTTTGTCCTGCTTCTTAAACAACGTGATCAGCCCCTTGGTCACTCAACCAAAGATTGGTCCCTGGTTGACCTAATGCTTGAACATCACTGTCAAGAGGGTTGCAAACACATAGGACGTCATCAAGTATAATTCAAACCGTCTGGCCCCGATGACTTCTTTTAGCCTACCTGCTTCAGTGCAGCATGGACGTTATCCCCATAACCTGTATCCCTTAGCAAACTGCTTCAGCTGGTGCAAATTGGGGAAATTCCGCTAAATAGCTACTCACACAGGCCAGGCTCCTTGATGAAGCAATCTAAGAGATGCAGCTCGGACCTCTTGTATATGTCACCCGTTAATCGTAAGATGCACGAGTACAAGGTCTAATGCAATAAATATATCAATCAGGAAATTGGTGCATTTCTTTCTCACGCATATTCTTGTCAAGTTTCATAGCTGCGTTTGATATTCTTCCTAAGCCAATCCTAACTACTTGTCCTTGGTAGTTTCTTCTAGCAGATTGCTGCAGGTTCTTCCAAACTATTTCTATGCCACTACCAGGGTTAAGATTATCTTTTAGTAACACTTTTGTCTTAGCATTATTAAGGGCGAGTTGTTGGCTGTATTTAACAGTGAATATTCCAATCTCTTCTTCAAGTTAAAGAACCACATTGCACGAGAACAACTGATTAGTTCCCACTGAATTGAACCCTCTAGCTGTTCCCAGAAGTCCCGGTTCTCCTGTGAGGAGATATTGAACCTCCAGTAACTGATCGATTAAGAGGGTTGAAGGAACAACACCCACTGACTCGCATAGTCCCTCTCCAGAATTCACCTGTGAACCTGGCAATTTCAAATCCTCCCCCTGGAAGGGTGGTTGTTTTTTCCTGAAGGAACTGACTGATTTACATATTGTTACAAATTTGTCTATCTTTTCCGGAAACTTTGAAATTAATTTTTTGATTTCATTAAAAATTACGTGATTTTTGTGGAGTTATTCTAATTATCGATTTTGATTTTCGTGGGAATTTTTTCCTGTTTATTTATGTTTCTTAGTATACTTTCGATTATTTGTAAAAGCAATGTCTTTATTTGGTATATGTGCTTTGTGGGGTCGTAACTTTTCCAGCATGGTAATTTGGGCGGTAATTATTTTCAATAAGTTCATTAAAACGTTATGGTGATAGTCTGCAAAAGGGATAGCCATTGAGAAAATATGATTAGCTGCCGCTACTGTCAAACAATTTTCCAAAAAATGGGGACAGAAGTAACTGAAAATTCGAAACAGTATGTTACTGAATTTAATCATAGAGGATATTATTTAATGTTAGTTCTATTAGAAGGTTTCGTATAAAAAGTTGGTGTTAGTATTGGCTTTAAAGTAAACAGTATTTATCAATCGAAAGTAAAGTTAAATAAAATGAAATGAACAGTTCTACTCCAGATTATTTTTGTTGTTTTTTTGGCTGAATTGGCTTTGTGAATCCTAAACTTATTCTCAGTGATCATGAAGGGTATCTATAACATGTAAAAAATAGTTGAAATATTATTAACATTTTTCCATATTGATGAGTCTTTCAAATGACGTCATTAGGTGTCATTATTTTATCAAGCCCTTGGTAACGCAGTCAATCACGTGTTTTGACCAAAAAACATTCGTCGCCATATTCCTGACAACGTCTTGAAGGAATTACCGTTTCTGCAAATTGTTACAATATGGTCTACCTTTTGCAATAACTTTTTTGTATACATTGTTTGATTTCATTGAAAAATAAGAGATTTTTGTATCGTTATTTTTATCATCAATTTTGATTTTACCGGAAAAATATTTTCTTAAATTTAAGCGTTTCTCATTTAATAACAATCTGGGTTGATGCACAATTTCTGATTATTATTTTATCACTACTTATACTCCATCTAATTATTGTTGCTTTTTAGATGAATCACTTTCAATATTGATATTCTGTGGCTAATTCATCTCTCTTATGAGTTCTTAATAGATGTGAAATTTTCATTATTACTACCTCATTACTTTTTTCGTTATTACGGTTGTTTTTTTATAATCCCAGCACTCAAAGTTAATACACTCTTCATCATAGATATTTTTTTATTACTTACCTTACACAATTTCATTATTGATACTTTTTAGATGAACTTATTTCGGTACGGATTCAGTTTAAAAAGCATCACCTTTTTTTCATAGTTTTATTTTACGGTAATTTAATGTGTTTTCAGTGTATGATACTTTTGTGAAAGATGTCCCTCCGTTTGGACTCTTCTCACCCCGCAAACGCCTTTTACGCCCAAGTTTCGTTTTAATGGTTGTTAGCGACATTGATTTGAACATATTCGAGCCGGATTTGCCCAGATTACAAACTTCAAATTCCCCAGCTTCCAGGTGTTTGATGACTAAACAAAGATTTACGAAAAATTCTGAACAGAGAAGAGTTGTGTAAAATCTTTATTCACTTCAAACAGCCATTTCCTCTGCATAATTCATAGTTCAGTTGGAGTAATCTGAAATAAATCTCAGTTTTCATACTTTGGGTCAGCCTTTCGTCCTAATGTGGTCAAAGTGGGTGGGGGCAGACTTTGACAATAATATCAATAATTGGAGTGTTCTTATATTTTGAGGATTTGTCAGCCGTTTTATAGATTGGCCTTTGATAAGCTATTATCTTAAGATGCCTATTGTTTTCAATACAGTCATTGTAATTCTTCCACGGTGAGTATATAAGTCGGTCACAATGTCCTTAACGACATGAAAAAAAAAAGGCAAAAAAAAAAAAAAAATTGGAATCCATACATGATTTTTTCCTTCCAAACTTCTGGTAAACATGAAGTTACAGTAATTTGTTGGACAAAAACTGGAGAAATAAATTGAACCAAAACACATAGTTTTCTATCTACGGTATTAAGAAGGACAATAAAATCTATAATATTGTTATCTTCAGGATTTTTAAAGCTTCTGGTAAGGAAAATATCACAAATGAGGGACAGATGTGGTTAAATAGGAGACAATTCGATATGCAGTGGAATGTCTAAAAATTGAGCAAGAACACAAGGGATACTTCTAGATTATTATCTTCTGTATTCTTAAAGTTTCCTTTGAAAAAGATTGGTTAAATGAGGGACACTCAGGTCAGAATCAAAGACATTTCGATACGCAGCTTAATGCTTTACCACTGAGCTTTACTCCTACGGCAATGGAATCGTCAAGCTTGTTTTCCTCATGATTCCAACAAACTCTGTTCAGGAAAATATGTCGGATGAGTGACATTCGGGGATGAACACATTTCGATAAGCAGACGATTGTTCGACCTCTGAGTTATATGTCAGCGACCATAGCTTTTTCCAGCTTGTTTCTCTCAAGGTTGTTACAGCTTCTGATTGAAATAATAGTAAGAATTAAGGATCCTTCGACTTGAACCAAATGCTTTCAATATTCAGTCGCATGCTCTACCATTGAACTATAACCCAATAAAAAGATAGATTCTCCCAGCTTGTTTTCTTCTGGATTTTTAAAGTTCTGTTAAAGGAAATTGTAGATATGAGGGACCCTCAAAGTTGAACCGAATACTTTTTGATACGCCATCGGATACTGTAACACCATCCTATATCCCGATGACAATAGTTTTCTCCAATTTGTTCTCTGGACGAATTCTACAGTTTCTTATTAAGGAAATAAGAGAAATAAGGGACTTTTGATGTTGAAACGGAATAACTCTAAACATGCAATCGAACGTTTTACCATCTGGGTTTATTCTAAGGACAATATTCACTTCCAGCTTGTTTTCTACTGGATTTCTACAGTGTCTGATAAATCAAATTAGAGAAATGAATAACACCGTGTTTTGGAGCGAATAACTTTTGATAGGCAGTCGAATGTTCTACAATCGAGTTATATCCCAACGACAATACTGTCTTCCATATTGTTGTATGTGGGATTTTCACAAATTTGTTTGGCCTGCAAATTATTATTCTAATTCAAGAAAAAACACACAACAATTAAAATTCAACCATTTAGCTTTGTTTTTTTCTAATTTAAGAAAATAATCAAATTCAAGTAAAATTGATGAGGAATTAAAAATGAAAATATTGAGCTCCTTAATTAAACAGCTCAAGTTGACAAACCAAACCCCAAAATCGAACATAACTACAAGAGAGGATCCAGTTTACTCACTGAGATGCTCCATTCAGATTCCCCATCAAAAGATAATCACTTGGATAAAACAGTACAAGGATATCATAACAAATAAATGAAAAACTCCATTCTGGAGTAAACGATGACAAATGGGAAAAACGATTATCAAAGTAGGGAAATCGAAAGATGAAGAAGCTGAATGGAGGAATCTAAAGAACTGGACATTATGAAGGCATCAAATCGAGAATAAAGCAATCAATTCTAGTAATAAAATCAACTGAAATAAATTGGTGGAAAAAAAAGGCTATATTGGGAAAGTGAAATTTTATAAAACAATAGCCAAGACTGTATTAACTTACAATATGTTATCATGAAAACTAACAAAAGATTGGTTTAATAAACTTGACAGAACCCATTGTAAACAATTGAGAATGATTTAGAATGACAAGAACAAGAAAAACAAAGAATTATACGGGGATGGAAACGAAAGGAAAGAAACAAAAAAAAAAGATATAAACATTTCAAGATTGTGAGCTTTTAGACATTTTATTGAACGACCATACAGACAACAGTTCGAACAAGCTATGAGATATTATTTTGAACAATGAATTTTAAAAGATCCCCGAGAAAAATACAAACCACCCAGCCTGTTGTAAACAATGATGGCATAAGGAAATTTAAGCATCTTCACCAAGTATTAGTATCAATATTCGAAGAAATGAATGATTATAATAATCTGAAAGATAATGTTACTGGTCAAAAGAAATAGAAAGACTTTCATCTCTAATTTGTGATATAGCAGAAGGTGAATTATAATTTCTAACCGATACTGCATATAATAAATAAAATAACAAAAATGGATCAACGTTTCATTTTCAAACTCTTAAAAATTGAATGAAATTTTGCCAATAAAAGAATATAAGATGCACCTACATTGGATAAGGATTCAAGACAATTTTTAGGAATGAATAATTGTAGTAAAAGTAATGATTGTCCAGAACTGACAAAACACCTGAATAGAAATTCCTTTGTTCCTGTGTCATCTTAATTTGGAAATGAATTGGATAATGATTTTAAAAAATCATCAGATAGTGATGATAGCAGTAAAAACAGTGTAGTCCTGGACATTCTGACGAGATATCTGAAAGAGAATTTCTGTTCCCATGTTGTTTTTTGGTTTTTCTTATTGTGCCAGCGAATAGGTTAGACTATTTCAAGCCACCAAAGCTTGCACACACCATCATTCCGAAGAATTGTAAATTTCATTCGGTTATTATCGAACATAAAGATTTTTTCCCTTATTTTTCTTCTTGCCAAATTACAGATTGTGCTCCATGAATCTTAAAACTAATGTTCATGGATGTTTAGTGATATTTGCAATACGTAGATAGTCTATTTGCTAATAAATTTTAACGTATTATTCAAACTTTTATAATCAATGAATCTCTGAAATGACGTCACAATCTGGTCGTAATTCTATCGAGACCTTAGTAACGCGATTGACAACGTGTTTTGACCAAAACATTGGGCGCCATATTCCTAAAAGCTTCTTGAAGGAATTGACGTATTTGCAAATTGATAAAAAAAACTTGTTTATCTGTTACGAAAACTTTTTGAAAACATTTTTGATTTCATAATAATGTAAGTAATTTCTGATGGATTATTTTAATCATCAATTTAGATTTTCCAGGGAAAATATTCTTTCAAATAAGCTTATATTGTTTTTCAGTTAGCGTTGCGTTATTTGTGAAGGCAATGAGTTTATTTTATGTGTGCGTCATGGGGCTGTGACTTATTTTGACATTTCATTTTTTGTGGAAATTATTTGGGAAAGGTTCATCAAAACGTTATATTGATGTTTTGTAAGGGAGATAACATTTGAGTACACACAATCAGCTGCTGCTGTTGAACTACTACAGAGAAATGAAAACAGAAAACTGTGAACATTTGAAACTGTATTCTATTAAATTCTACTACAAAGGATATTATTTAAGATTAATGTTTAGTGTTAGGTTTCATGTTGCACTGAAAAATAAATATTTTTTGGTATTTTTTCATCAGTCCCCGCCATCTTGTATTCAACCATTTTGAAATGACTAAAAAGATTTTTTTTTCAAATTGGCAATTAGATTGATTTAATATCCGTGTAACTCGATTACACCAATAATAATTGGTAGTTCAGAAAAACTAACCCAAACTTATCAACTGATCATAACACAAGATATACTAACTCACTCTAATCTTGAACCTACCAACTAATACTAACCACAGCTTCATTCTCCAAATCTATCTACCAACCCTAACCAAAAATCTAGCTCTTAACCCCTACCCTGAACCTAATCACGGACTCCAAACATACCTACTTACTGTAACAGTAAAACTATTTACTGACTTTCACTCCATACCAACTTGTCTCTAGAGTAAACCTTTTTTATAGATCAAGAGAAACGTTAATTGATCGACGGTCAGAAAGTATCTGCTTCCAGTCAATCAAAATGATTGAAATATCAGTTCGTCGAAATGTTTGTCTATAAATAGGTTTCACAGCAAAAGTGATGTCCGTTGACAATGTATCGGCGATACGACACGACACAGATCTGTCTCCCAGGATGGAATCTCCCATTACACTAATGAAGGATAAGGAATACGACTTGGTGTCAGTATTTAAATAAAAAAAACAATTTATTTTTTCATTTTAATTTCTTTTTAAAACTAGGGTCTCGATGTCTGCTTGAATATTACCCTGATCATATTCAAAAATTCATTGAAAGAAAATATTTGTGTTTCACTATTCACTTTGTTTACCTCCCGCACGTACATGTTTACATATCACATTTATGCTAATTTTAAGAAATTATGTTGTATTTTCTTGCACGTGGAGTCGAATATAGGACATCTGCTGATTATTATTTCTCTGTGTTTGTCTATTTTAATACTTTATCAATTTAAGGTGTTTTCACCAATCTGTTCCGTAAAAGACAATCTTAATAACAAAGGAAAGGAATGTTCCAACTCGAAGTCTACTTCTGGTGCTGAGCACCTAAATATCTTTCTATCATAGCAAGTCACTTTTGTCCACAGAAGCCATGTCAAAAAAAGTTGTGGGTCTATCGCCAAGATAAGGATGAAAATATGACATCACTTCGCCTGGATGAGCTATCAAAATGAATAAAGATATAACATCACTTCCATCAACATAGTCTATGTCCAAAAACGATGATGTCATATCCGCCCATATCAGCTACGACCTAAGAGAACAGGCTTAAGATACAAATGCAATTAATATTGACTTGAGGCTAAATTGACAAACTGAAACGAGTCATCAACGCTTCTTATATGATGCAGAGGGCTACATCTGTTGAGCTACGATGCATGTACCCATACATTTTTCCAGATATGAAATAATTGTTTTGATATCTGTATCTTTTTTTCCCAAGATGTTTGGCATAAACTTCGTAATTCAGAGTTGGCGCTAAGGTTGCATGTTTTTCAGCTAAAATTTCAAATAATAGGAAGAGAAAACAAAAAGCAAACACGTTTTTGATCACTTCAAAGTTTGTTGAATACGTCCAGGTATACCACAAAAGTTTGCTGAAAAGCTATGTCTTTGCTTTTACAGAAAAAGACAAAAATTGACAATAATTTCAGCGTTTATTTTGCAAGCCTTTGTAAAGGTATCGCACAACCTTTTCCTCTCTCTCTCCAATACTCCTGTTTCCTGTATCTCCCAACATCCTAAGCACCAACGATTCAGCCTAAAATACAATCAGAACAATCATTTATCAGGTTTTAAAGTGTTAAAAAATATCTGCCATATAAATTAATGGTAATTCCGCGTTTACTGTACATTTCATCTTCTGAAATGTTTCCATAAGAGTAATCTTCTCCAAGATATTGATGGGACACCAGATTCATTATTTGGTAAATGAAATTTCAAAAAAATGTACATAAGTTTGAGTCATTAATATCCACCAACTTAGCGCAGTTGCTAAAAAGTTTGGTCAACCATGTTGAACGCCTTGGACTGATCTAAATGAAATAGTGCACCTCCAGTGTCATCTTTAATCCCTCTAACACTGAGGAAACAGTTTTCAAATTGTTTTGGATTGATTTTCGCCTCAGTGCATAATTCTGATCTGGTCTGACCAAATCCTCAATGACAATTGACAAACGATTCGACAGGATCTTGGCCAAAATCTTTCCCTGTGTTAAGCAGGGTTATGAGCCTGTTATTATCCATGTCCTTCTTTTTATATTTGTCTTGCTTCCTTCAACCCTTTGGTCACCCAACTTGGGACCGAACCCTTGTTGAATCAGTACTTGAACATCATTGTAAAGAGGGTTGCAAACACATAGGACATCCTCAAGTACATTTCAAACCGTCTGGTCTCGGTGACTTGTTGAAGGTGACCCGCTTCAGTGCAGCATGGACTTTATTCCCATGAACCTGTCTCCCATAGCTAACTGCTTCAGCTGACGCAAATTGGGGAAATTCCGTTAAAAAGCTAGTAATTATTTAATTCCATCTCATTTCATCGTTTTATCACAATCAAATAATAGTGATAAAACTTCACCAAAATATAATTAAACAAATTTACCTATGTATTTCTTCAAGAAAATGAATTTTTGTTCTTCGTTTGTTTCAGATTTAAAATGGCTCGGCTTATTTCCATAAGGCCTCTTGCCAATATGGACCTTCCACCCCTTAATTTACATCGCAGCGAGGAAGGAAATGACTGTAAAGTAAATGACAGAGTGAAGGAGAGTTGTCGTCTGCCAGATAAACGGTCTTCATTGAAGGACTTCTTTACTTCTCTGCCGCGCATTCATCGTAGAACTGGCAGCTACGACGTTAACCCTCAACCGAAGAAAAAACGTAGGGTTATCCCCAAGAATTGGGGAAAGCGCAGACCACTCCCGCAAGACTTGAGTCTTTGCTGTGCTCTATTGATATGCTATTGCCCTTGCTTATTACTATGCTACTATTTTGACGGAACTGATTACGACTCGTACAAAATGTGATGGATGATTATATGAGTGAACAATTTGTGGAAATGGCGTATGAAAGAGACGTCAAAATAATTTCCATCGTCACGTAACGCACCATTTGTAATTTGAATTTTATTTATTCAAGCAAGAACCAGGGCTTCTGAGAGAAGGGTGCAACCGGTGCATGGCACTGGCACTGGCACTCTCAGGGCCAAAAGCTGTCCGAGGATTTTTCAGATAGGGCTACTGTTTCAGATAAAAGGGTGGCTATAAGACAGGGATATTTGAGCCTCCTCTCTCTGTCTCTCTCTCTCTCTGTCTGTCTGTCTGTCTCTCTGGAGAGATTGAAAACATATTTGTATCACCTTATAAAATTCCTCTCAGTGGCCCAGGCCAAAACCATCTGAGTGCACATGAGCTGACTCAAAGGAATGAATAAGTAAGGAATGAAAATGTTAATAATGTAAATGAAAACAAACAAACAAACAAACAAACAAATAAACAAACGGGAAGACCAACAAAAGGAGAGAAAAGCAAAAACTAAACAACAAACAACATTTGACGGAATACATAGGACGATGGTTCCAGTATGAATATATGAAACAAACAAACAAACAAACAAACAAACAAACAAACAGACAGACAAACAAAGAATCACACATGACTGTAAAACACGGATATACAAAATGCAGTCTGTACTGTTGACTAAGTCCCAATCTGTAATCAAATGAAAAATTAAAACACAATGAAATGATCCTGTGATGTCCCAGAAACATTTCAGGTTAGTTATAAATTCTAAATATTATTAACTTTCAATTTAGACTTCACTATTGTTTCTTTGGTCAAATTTTTGCAAAACTGTTAGAATCTTATTCTACCAACCAATTTAATTAAACTTTAATTATTGATCATTAAGTAGATTGAGTGTCTTCCGAGCTCCTTGACCGATATATCTGTTCCTTGGGCAACTGTCGATGTATCTCACAAGAATTATCCGTGTCTTTTATCTTTCAACTTTCGTAGTGAATCCTTTAAGGATTCAAGGAAATTCGTAGATAATGATGAAGGTATGAACACAATGATTAGGAACAGTTGACAAGATCAGGTCATCACCATAATATCCTTTCCCTTAAGGGAATCACTTTTGAATCCTCCCTCCCTTAACACAATGATTGGGAACAGTTGACAAGATCAGGTCATCACCGTAATATCCCTTCCCTTAAAGGAATCACTTTTGAATCCTCCCCCTTAAGGGAATCACTTTTGAATCCTCCCCCTTAAGGGAATCACTTTTGAATCCTCCCCCTTAAGGGAGTCACTTTTGAATCTTCCCCCTTAAATAAATCTAGGATTTGGACATTCCAGTTATCAAAATGGATCTTCTGAAATTCAGCCCAAAAAGAAAATATCCACTAATTGTTTTATATCTTCTTTAACTTCTGGTTATGATTGTCGGACACAGCACAAATGAATCATTCATGGTCCATTGGGATCTTTCCCATTTGCACTAACAGGGCAGGATATGCTCTGACACCTATGGCAAAAGCCGATTGTGCTAGGCACTTGATTACCTTCATTCACATGTACGCGTGCTAGGCCACATTGAAGCGAACATCATCCTAAAAGAAATTATGTTGTATTTGCCCATGCAGAGAAGTATGTAGATGTTATCTAATAAGAAAAAATCTTATAACTGTATTTTGACGATTTCAATTCTTTTATCATTTTCAGGTTGTTTACGCAAATCTATCTTGTATACGACGATCTTAATAACAAGGGAAATGAACATTCCAACTAAACCATTCCCCGAAGACGTCTACTTCCGGTGCTGAGCACCAAGATAGGAAAACCTGACGTCCACTCCGTCCACATAAGCCCGGTCCAAAAAGGATGAGATATTAACATCTATTCCGTCCACATCATCAGTATCCAAAGAGGAGAGGCTGGAAATATAAATGCAATAAATATTGACTGGAAGCCAAATTGACAAAAATCAGCAGGAAGTTTACTCGTCATCATCATTTCTTTCTATGACACGGACGGCTATATCTGTTGAGATACGATACATGTATCCATACATGTATTTATGTATAAAAGAATTGGTTTGATGTCTGCTCAACTTTTTCCTGAAATGTCTGGGTCAAGAGTCAATATACTAAGTCAATTTATATGCAGAGGGAAAGTGTTATGTCTGTAAGAACTGGTCAAGGACAGGGCTGGTGCAACGGTTTCATGCGCTCCGGATAAGACACAGCATCTGTGCTGCCAGTTGTATTCAGACGACAATTTTTATAGAACTTTGTTTTTTCTAAGTAATGGACGGACAAAAATGGAGACATAAACTTTATCGAGAAGATATCTGCAGAAAGTAAATCCTGGATTCTGAAGGATAAATAGAGGCATTCTTCTGAGTGAATCCTTCCAGTCTTTAAGATAAAGACTTGAACTGTACCGAGGTGATACTGTGAGCGTATGTTCAATGTTGATCCAGTTGGAAGAGATCGTTCAGGCGTTGGATTTGAAACGAGACTCCTCTGACTCAGTAATCATGCAGTATCAAGGTAGAAAAGACTGTACACTAATTTTCGGCATAGGAGAAACAATGACATTGCTTGATATTATAAAGATTGGGGAGAAACCACTTTTCTAAAAACCTTGTCATTATGAAAATTCTCTTTCATCTGCTGTCAGAGTGGAAGACCAGGAAAGAAGACAGACTCTTCTTACTAACTCAAATCAAACTCTAATTGGATTAAAGATCAATGTGAATTGTTGAAAGATCTTTTGTTCTATAACAAAACACTTAGGGAAGAGTCTGTTGTTTGGAAAACATGTTATGAAAATGGAAGATAGACATATTTTTGATGTCCTAAATTGCCAGAAGGGAGAATTAAAGAAACAGGAACGTTTTTGTCTCATTATTTGAGTCAAATTATTAATGGATCAAGAATATCTAAGACTCCTTGAGAAAAAGCAAAAAACACTCTTACTATCAATCAAAAAAGATCAGAGTGAATTTGGTAAAATATTATCAATGATTAAAATTATTCAGAGTTTTTTGCACAGAAATTTCTGATAACAAAATAAAAATATGTTTACATGAGATTGTGATTTGTGTTTTTTACTCATAGTTATTATTTATCATGGATGTATTGTTCACATAAAAAAGCACTTCAACAAGCATGAAATATGTTTTCATTGCCAAAGACTACAGGTGCAATTAAGGCTTCCATGTTTTCTCAGAGAAAATAAATTCAACAGTTTTCATTGATGGCTTTTACATGGAATTTTATGCTAGTATATAATATATATTTATTCAAATTCAAAATGAAATATCCATTCATTTATATTTATAATAAAAAACGAAGTGAAGTCGTATTAAGGGTGAAACAGTTAATGTTTTACTATGAACAGCAGTAAAATTCCCTTAATATCGTATGGAAATTTAATTATCGTTAATAATATGAATATGGCCGAGAATCAAAAACGTAAAGGAATGATATCCATTGTCAGACCTTCAAGCAGCCAGTGTGAGCCCCCCACCCACCCCAAGAAAGAAAGGAGGAGCAAATCTATTTTATATAAGAATGAAAAAAATAAGTGAATTCGTGAAAGAAAAATAACAGTAAGTCCCCAAAATTATTCAATATAATCTTTAATATTTTCCCGTTTGGGCAAATTAAGTTATGATAGGCAGTTTTATAAGTACCAGTATCAATATTCGAAGGAACAAATGATTATAATAATATGAAAAATATTACTTCTAATCGAACAAAATGGAAAAACTCAAATTTGTTATGTAGTAGAAGGTGAGTAATAATTATAGTTTCTAACTTAAGTGCATATTGAATCAATATTTCATTTTTGAACTCATAAAAAATGAATGGAACATTGTGAATACAAGATTATATGATTTGGCTAAATTGGATAATGATTCAAGATAAGTTTTAAATAGAAATGAGTGCATTAAAAGCAATAATTGTCCTTGATTGGCTGACAAGATATCTGAATAGAAATGTTTTTTGTTCCTGTGTCTTCTTAATTTGGCAATGAATTGGATAATGATTCAAGACAATCAGCAGATAGTGATGATAGCAGTGAAAACAATGATTATTCTGGACGAGCCGATGAGATATCTAAAGAAGAATTTTTATTCTTAGATTTTCTTACTTTGCCATCGGATAGGTTAAGCTACTTCATGCAATCAAAGCTTGCACATACCAACATTCCAAAGAATTGTTAATTTCAGTAAGTATTTAACAAACCTGAACCCTTTTTTCCTTATTTTTCCTCTAGCCAAATTAGCGAATGAGCTCCATGAAGCCTAAAACTCATGTCCAATGATGTTTAGTGATATTTACTATACAATATTTGCAATATATCTGAAATGACGTCACTATATGGTCATAATTCTATAGAGACCTTAGTAACGCGATTAACAACGTGTTTTGACCAAAACATTGGGCGCCATATTCCTAAAAGCTTCTTGAAGGAATTGACGTATTTGCAAATTGCTACAAAATTTGTCTTTTTTTTTTGGGAAAACCTTTTGAATACATTTTTGATTTCATTATAATGTAAGTCTTTTGTTGGATTTTTTAAATGATCGATGTAGATATTCTGTGGGAAATATTTATTTTTTCTGTGAGTTTATATTGTTCCTCAGTATGCTTTTCATTATTTGTAAAAGCAATCCTTTTATTTTCTATTTGTGCTTCATTTCGCTGTAAGTTTTTTAACACTATATTTCTTTATTTTATTTGTTTGAAAAAAAAAAAACGTCTTGTTGATGTTTTGCAAAGGAGATAACATTTAAGCAGACCCAATTAGCTGCTGCTGATAAATCACGTTCACAATAGTTTCCAACGATTCATTTTCTAAAAAATTGACAGTTTCTGATTAACAAGACAGGCAGAATGAGAGAACGTAAACGTTGTACCAAATAAGTACCAATAGCCATTCTAATCCACGACTACTTAACTAAAGATTAAACAGGATATCTATCGATAGTCAGTCAAATGCCTTAAAAACAAACCTACATCACATCAACGGCAACGGCATATTTTTCAATTTATTTCCCTTCAGGATATTTACATATTCTGAATAAGGAAACAGGAGAAACGTGAAACCATCAAAGTTGAACTTAATACCTTTCTATAGTCATTCCAATGTCCAAAAAGCAAACTACATCATGGCAAAAATAGATTCTTTCATTTCGCTTCAGTTGGAATGCTCACAGGTTCTGATGAAGAAAATAGGAGAAATGAAGGACCCTTGAAGTAGAAACAAATACATATTGATATTGAGTCAAATATCCTAAAAGCTAGCTGATTCTCGCCCAGGATATTTTTTCCGTCTTGTCTTTGGTGGAACGTGAACAGTTTCGGGTTAAAGAAGCAGAAGAAATGAGGAAAACTCCAAATTAAACAGAGAAACCTTGCGGTAGTCAGTCCAAGTTACTAAAACTGTGCCACATCATGCAAACAGTGGTTTCATTCATTTTGTTTTTTGCAGGATTTTCAAAGGTTCTGATTGAAAAATCAGGAGAAGTGAGGGACTCACGACTTTAAGACAAATACCTTCCATTAGTCAGGCAAATATTCCAAATATTCAAAAACCAAAAAAAGTTTTTTCTTTCCTAATTTTGGCAAATATCCTAAAGTTTACGTTCAAGGAGACACGAGGAATGACGGACCCTCCAAGTTGAACTGATTGCAAACAATAATCAGTCTAATGTTCTAAAAATAATTCCTTCAATCTGGTCTTCAGTGGTATATTAACAGCTTCTATGTAGGGTGGAAGGGATATAAGGGACCAGACACATGTAGATAATCCCCTTTGATAAAAACAACCTTACACGTCCCAACGATAGTTCCTTCCAGGGGAGATAAGAAGCCAGCGATGAAGAAGTGAATATCTTTTCAAAGTCAGTCCAATATTCTCAAAGTGAGCTACGTCACATAAACAATGGATTATTGCATCTTGTTTTCAATAGAAATTGGTTTTCTCGGAGATTTTCTCGGTTTATCCTCAAAGAATATATGTTTTTGGAGAGATTTCAATAGTTTATTTTTAAGGGAAAAGAAGAAACGTCGGACCGTGGAAGTTGAACCGAATACCTTTTATAGTCAGTCAGATATTTTAAAAGGGGGCTACATCACAAAAACAATATTTTTATCAATTTTGTTTTCACACAGAATTTGTTTTCGGAGAGATTTTCACAGTTTATGTACAAGAGAAAAGAAGACACATGGGACTGTGGATGTTGAACCAAATACATTTTCATCGTCAGTCCAACGTTCTAAAAAGGTGCTACATTACCCAAACAATAGTTTCTACGACTTTAGTATCGATTTCAACATTTTATGCTCAAGGGAAAAGTAGAAATGATGGACTGTGGAGGTTGAACCAAATACCTTTTCATACTCAGTCTAATATTCTAAAAAGGAGCTACATCAACCAAATAATATTTTTTTCCACTCTGTTCCCGACAGAAATTTGTTTTGGGGGAGATTTTCATAGTTTATGCTCAAAGGAAAAGAAGAAAGGTGGGACCCTCGAGGTTGGACTGAGTACTCAATAGTCAGTCCATTATTTTAATAGAGAAGTATATCGCACCAACAATAATTTCTTCCACTTTGTTTCAACAAAAATTTGTTTTTGGAGATATTTTCACAGTTTATGCTCAAGGGGAATTGAAGAAACGTGGAACCGTGGATGTTGAACAAAATACCTTTTCATAGTCAGTCCAATATTCTACATCACACCAACAATAATATCTTTCACATGGTTCCCGACAGAAATTTGTTTTTGGACAGATTTTAACAATTTATGTTCAGGGTTAGGGTTAGGGTTAGGAGAATTAAAGAAATGGGAACGTTTTTGTCTCATTTTTGAGTCAAATTATGAATGGATCAATAATATCTAAAAGTTATTGAAAAAAAACACACTTGTTTTCAATCAAGAAAGATCTGAGTGAATTCGGTAAAATGCATTGATGATTGATCCATTAAAATCCATTGAGACAAAGTTAAACTTTATCAAAATTTAAAAGGAATCATTCCAAATCTGAATTGAAGACATTTCGATATGTAGTTTAATGCTTTACCACCGAGCTTTACACCGACTGCAATGAATACTTCAAGCTTGTTTTTCTCAAGATTCCAACAAATTCTGTTGAGTAAAATATGTGAAATGAGTGACATTTGGGGATGATCACACTTCGAAAATCAGTCAAATGTTTGACCTCTCAGCTATATCACAACGACAATAGTTCCCTGTAGTTTGTTTTCTTTTGGATTTTTGTAGTTTTTGATAAAGGAAATTGTAAATATGACGGACCCTCGAAGTTGAACCAAATATTTATCGGTACGCAGTCAGATCCTTTACCACCAAGCTGTTTCCTGATGACAATAGTTTTATCCGTTTTTGACATTTCTTGATTAAATAACTCTTTTTTTTATTTATACTGCGATAATACTGTTAACCGTGATGATTTTGTCACCAACCCCTCGTAAGATATATCGGAGGCAAATAAAGGGGACGAAAAAATATCAGATAGAAACAGTAGGAGGATATTATAACAAATAACTGAAGAGCTCTATCTTGAAGTAAACAATGACAAATGGGAAAAACAATTATCAAAAGAATCGAAAGATGAGGAAGCTGAATGGAGGAATCTAAAGAAAGATTATGAAGACAAGAAAACAAGAATAAAGCGACCAATTTATTAATGAATTCAACTGAAAAGATTTTACTGAAGGAAAAGTTCTATATCGAGTAAGTGAAAATTTACCTAATAGCCAAGACTGTATTAAATTACAATATGTCAAAATGGCGACTAACAAAAGATTGGTCAAATAATGTTGACAGAACACATTGTAAACAATTGAGAATGATTTAGAATGACACTAATCCACTAATCCTAAAACTGATTATCATTTATGGTGATTGATATTTACAATACAGAGATTGTAGATTTACTAACAATATTTCAAATAGTATTCAAACTTTTACGTACTCAAACTTTATCAATGAATCTCTGAAATGACGTCACTATCTGGTCATAATTTTATCGAGACCTTAGTAACGCGATTAACAACGTATTTTGACCAAAACATTGGGCGCCATATTCCTAAAAGCTTTTACAAGGAATTGACGTATTTGTAAATTGCTATAGACTTGTTTACCTGTAAGGAAAACCTTTTGAATACATTATTCGATTTCATTGAGAAGTGAGTAATTTTTGTCGAATTATCTCAATTATCAATTTAGATTTTCCAGAGAAGTTTATAGCATATAAAGTAAACGGTATTTTTATCTTGAAAGTAACGTTATGTGATCAATGGTAAGAATATAGCCGCATCAGTCATTCAAATTGACCAATTACAAACATTGCTGCCAAATAGTTTAACAGCATCAGTTGGTTGTCTATAGTGTTTACCCGGGTTATTTCCCTTGAAAAATATCGACACAACATTTCAATGAACCTATTCCAAATAACTTTTTGTCTCTTGACTAAAAGACTTGGATTTTATGGAGAGAGTCCTTAGCAAAAGATAATGAAACAACGAAATCATATTACCTATATCGTGATCATTCGCTTAACCCCATTCATGATGATAATTCATCATTATCATCATGATCATCATCATTTTAAACATGGAAAATATTATCATCATTATTTAATCGCTATGTTTTACTTAACCTTCTCATTGTTGGTCTTTATCCAAAGAAGCTTTCGGTTAATACAGTCTTTATATTTTATGACTAATTTTACTCTGTTTTATTATTGAAGAAGTTGTTCTGTGAATCCCGAACTAATCCGTCTCTGAAATTCTTTTTTGAATTCATTTCTTGATTTTATTTATAATTATTTTAATTATCAAGTTTGATTTTTCTGGGGAAATATTTTTCTACTTTCTAGTATTTCTCAGTATTCTCTTCATTATTTGCAAAAGGAAAATCTTCCTTTAATTTGTTTTGCTACTGTCTCAAATCCAAACAGTATGCCTCTTATCTGCACCCCCCGTAAGAAAAGCTGGAAGCAAACGACTGTTACACGCTGGTGTATTGATAGGGTGGGGTATATCTATGACAACAGCGTAATTCTTTGAATTAATATATTTGTAAATTTAATAAATTAAAATTGACTCGACTTTGTTTGCTCTAAAGTGATGAACAATAATTGAATCTGAGTCATCTAAGTCCTCTCTATTCTGTAGGGAGGAAAACTTTCATCTTTCAAATTCGTTGCAAGTCAAAAACTTTTAAAATAAAATCTTGGATCCCATTGAAAAGTAAGTAATTGTGGTAGAGTTATTTCAATCATCATTTTTGATTTTCGTGGGAACTTTTTTTCCGGTTTCTTTATCGCGTTTCTCAGTATTCTCTGGATTATTTGTAAAAGTGATGTCTTTATTTTCTATGTGTGCCTTGGTGGGCTATATCTTTTTAATCATTGTATTTTTGGCGGTGATTGTTCGGAATAGGTTCATCTAAACGTTATGTTGATATTCTGCAAGAAGGATAACCATGAAAAGACGCAATTAGCGGCTGCTACTGTTGAACAATTTTGAAGAGAATGAAAACAAAAAGCACTGAATATTTGAAAAAGTATTTTAATGAATTTAACCACAGACGATATTATTTAGTGTCAGTTCAAGTAAAAAGTTTAGTATTTACAGTTGGTGTTAGCATTGATGTTACAATTACCAACACAAAAATTTCGCTTTTGCATCAGGTACCATCACTTTGAATAAGTCATTTTTCTTAAATGGCTGGAAGTAGTTAACTGTAAGAGTACCTGCTGGATCTAACCGCGAACCTACCAACCAACCATAAGTGTAACTCGACCTACCGACCTTAATTACATGCCGTATTGGCTCTGAAGTAAAAATATGACAGTGTTGGACTATTGATTATTACTATAGTAGATGCCAGGGATGTGGACTTTTAATTCAATACATGATATGGTAAGTTCGAAATAAAGTGAATATCATTATTGTTTGTCCGTCTGTCTGTATCGTTAATGGCTTGTCAGAACCAAAGCTTTCATTCGTGGTTGATGTCTTAAAAATTTCCTACCAGTGTTAAACTGTGTTTTGTTACCTAGCAGATAATGTTTCCCGTACGTTAGTTATAGAAATTCTAACTTCATAAAAAATAACTTTAGCCTATCAATACCAAAATCTATTGACGATATCTTCGGTAGAGCAAGCTCAACCTTCTAAAACAAGAAGATCCCAATGATCCTAAAAAGAAGGGTATACAACCAATGCATCCTCCTTATAGTCATCTATGGAGCTGAAAATGGAATCTAACCAAAAGATTCACTCACAGACTGAGAAGAATGATACGTGGACATGAGAGAATCATGCTCAACCTTACATGGAGAGATTGTAAGACAGCACAGTATATTAGGGAGAAAACAGGAATCCAAGACATCATATAATCTATTAGAAAACTCAAATGGCATCAAATTGGTTATGTTAGAAAAATGGCAGACAACCAATGGACATCACGACTCATGACATGGATCCTCAGAGATCACATACGCAACTGAGGCTGGAAGAATACGTGATGGAGACACAGACTAGACGGATTCATTAGATAGTGAGGAGAGGCGAATCTTGGGGAAGATCTATGTCCAATGACGGACGATAAAAAACTGATGATGATGATGATGATGATGAAGAGGGAGATGATAATGATAATATCGAGGGTACTACTTTGAAACATTGAGAATAGTGCTGACTTTTGTGGAATTTCTATAGAATTCAAAACTGTCAACTGATCAAATAATGTCTCTCCTCCTCGAAGGCGACGAATATGGCCGATAATCAAAAACGTAAAAAGACTATATCCATTGGAAGAGATTCTTACCCAAATACTACCCTAAATAAAGCCCTAATTGTTTTTTTCCTCTCATTTATAACACATAACATGGAGTCTATGCAGTCGGCATATGTATTACTAGTGCTAGAGGAGTGTTGGAATGATTATTTGAAATGTTTTCGATTTTCGGATGTTCTCAGAATTGCTTATTTTCATCTCCTCATTTGACCATGTTGGTAGTTAAGCACTATTTTCATATTGTCACTATGGATTTTTAAAAATTTTTTAAAATGAACTGCCGAAAGTTCATTGCTTTTTCTGAGATTTCCTATAGAGTAATGATTTTTATATCATACAGGAGAGGGGCTGGAAGTAGGAGAAATGAGGGGCTGTCAAGGTGGAACCCATCACCTTTTGATGGTCAGTCCAATGCTCTACTACCGATCCAAACCTCAACGGCTAAAGTTTCAACCCCCTGGTTTCCTGCAGGAGTTTCAAAGTTTCTGATTCAGGAAATTGGAGAAGTGGAAGACGTAATACCTTTCGATAGGTGGTGGAATGCTCTACCTTCTAGTTACATCCCATTGACGATTAAATGGGTTTCCTTCAGGATCTCCAGAGTTTCTGATTAAAGAAATCGGAGAAATGAGAGACCCTCCAGATAATACCGAATACCTTCCCATAGGTAATGAAGGATAATTGCATAGGGACATATTTCGACTCTGTACCGTTCTTCTGGCAACGCAGATGCGGCAAGGGAAGGAACAAAAGACTTAAAAGTAATGTCAGGATTCAAAATCAAACCTTCATTTTTCTTCTTCGGCTAACTGAAAATAGATCGATAGTCTTCGTTTGAACACCAAAGAAAATTCTCATACAGAGAGAGAGAGAGAGACAGACAGAGACAGAGACAGAGACAGTGACAGAGAGACAGAGACAGAGACAGAGAGACAGACACAGACACAGAGACATAGATAGACAGACAAAGAGAGAGAGATGGATAGAGACAGAGAGATAGAGACAGAGAGAGAAAGAGATTAATCGGCCCTTCCGGTTGTCCTTCGACGATCAGACGTTTTCTTTTGTCTACTCTTCTCCTCTCGTTTTCTAACCTCCTACTCTACTTCTTTTCAACTAATTTGGTCTCCTTTTTAAAGGCAAGTGTCATTCTTTTTTTTTAAATTCCTATCAGTTTTACTAAATTAACTAACCCTTTCCTTTTAACTGATATCAGAATTAAATGGTCATCAAACCTTTTCTTTCCTATTTTCCTCCTGATTTCATTTATTTCTCACGCAAGTAAACTTCAAAGCTGTCATTCTTACCTCCATCGTTAGAATTCATGTATACATTTCCTTTTTTTTAACAACCCCTTTTCGTTTCTTTCTCCTAAAGTTTTTCAATTAAGTGGCTGCGACTGGCTATCTATCTGCAGGGCTTCCAAACGACTACACTTTATCTTGTCAATGAATCCACTTGAAATGTTCTTATCATTCTTTTGGCATCTAAAAAAAGTTATTCTGTGACTTACATTATCTTTCATCAAGTACTTTATGATAATTTACATTAATCTACACAAAAATAGTATATGTGGATTGAAAAATGAATTAAAATCAAATGAATTATTCAATTATCGGGCCTCATGCTGTAACAGCAGTCGAATGCTCTGAAACCGAACTATATCACATCAAAAAAGCTTTGTTTTTCATTTTCATTCCATCAAAATTTTTCCAGTTTCTGTTTAATGAAACGAGGAAAGGAAGAGCCTCAGATTTGGACTAAATACCAGACAGCGGGTAGCCCAAACCTCTACAACCAAAGTAAATTATGTTGACAATAGTTTCTAACAATTCATTTTTGAAACAATTGACAGTTTCTGATTAACAAGACAGGCTGAATGAGAGAACGTAAACGTTGTACCAAATAAGTACCGATAGCCATTCTAATCCACGACTACTTAACTAAAGATTAAACAGGATATCTATCGATAGTCAGTCAAATGCCTTAAAATCAAAACTACGTCACGTCAACGGTAATTTTTTCAATTTATTTCTCTTCGGGATTTTTTCATATTCTGAATAAGGAAACGGGAGAAATGTGGAACAATCAAAGTTGAACTTAATACCTTTCTATAGTCATTCCAATGTCCTAAAAGCAAAGTACATCACGGCAAAAATGAATTCTTTCATTTCGTTTCTGTCGGAATGCTCACAGTTTCTGATAGTGGAAACAGGAGATATGAGGGACTCTCGGAATAGAAACAAATACATATTGATAGCAAGTCAAATATCCTAAAAGCTAGCTGATTCACACCCATGATATTTTCTACCATCTTCTTTTCCATGGAACGTTAACAGTTTTGTGTTCAAGAAATACAATAAATGGCCAAAATTCCTAATTGAACATGGAACCTTGAAGTAGTCAGTCCAAATTACTGGGACTGGGACTAATAATTAAAACAAGGGTTTCATCAATCTTGATTGTGGTGAATTACACGGAACCAACAATTTTTTATTCCACTTTGTTCTTGTTTTCAGAAAGATTTACACATTTGATGCACACGGGGAAAGAAGTGGCATGAGACTGTGGAAGCTGGACAGAATATCTTTTCATAATCAGTTCAATTTTCTAACAGGGAAGAAGAGTTAACCAACAATTTTTTATTTTACTTTGTTGTGGATAAAAATATGTTTTTGGAGAGATTTACACAGTTGATGTAGAAGGCAAAAGAAGTGGCATAGGATCATGGAGGCTGGACAGAATATCTTTTCATAATCAGTCCAATATTCTAAAAAGGATGTAGAGTTAACCAACAATTTTTTATTTTACGTTGTTGTGGATGGAAATTTGTTTTAAGAGGGATTTACACAGTTGATGTACAAAGGAAAAAAAGTGGCATGGGATCATGGAGGCTGGACAGAATATCTTTTCATAATCAGTCCAATATTCTAAAAGGGATGTCGAGTTAACCAACAATTTTTTATTATACTTTATTGTGGACAAAAATTTGTTTCTGAACAGATTTACACAGTTGATGTAGAAGAGAAAAGAAGTGGCATGTGATCATGGAGGCTGGACAGAATATCTTTTCATAATCAGTCCAAAAATCTAAAAGGGAAGTACAGTTAACCAATATTTTTTTATTTTACTTTGTTGTGGATAAAAATTTGTTTTAGGAGAGATTTACACAATTGATGTAGTAGGGAAATGAAGTGGCATATGATCATGGAGGCTGCACTAAATATCTCTTCTTAATCAGTCCAATATTCTAAAAGGGATGTAGAGTTAACCAACAATTTTTTATTTTACGTTGTTGTGGATAAAAATTTATTTTAGGAGAGATTTACACGGTTGATGTAGAAGGGAAAATGAGTGGCATGGGATCATGGAGGCTGGACAGAATATATTTTCTTAATCAGTCCAATATTCTAAAAGGGATGTAGAGTTAACAAAGAATTTTTTTTTTTACTCTATTGTGGATGGAAATTTGTTTTAGGAGAGATTTACACAATTGATGTAGAAGGGAAATGAAGTGGCATGGGATCATGGAGGCTGGACAGAATATCTTTTCATAATCAGTCCAATATTATGAAAGGGATGTAAAGTTAACCAGGTATTTTTTATTATACTTTGTTGTGGACAAAAATTTGTTTTTAAAGAGATTTACACAGTTGATGTAGAAGGCAAAAGAAGTGGCATAGGATCATGGAGGCTGGACAGAATATCTTTTCATAATCAGTCCAATATTCTGAAAGGGATGTACAGTTAACCAGGTATTTTTTATTATTCTTTGTTGTGGACAAAAATTTGTTTTTAAAGAGATTTACACAGTTGATGTAGAAGGCAAAAGAAGTGGCATAGGATCATGGAGGCTGGACAGAATATCTTTTCATAATCAGTCCAATATTCTGAAAGGGATGTACAGTTAACCTGGTATTTTTTATTATACTTTGTTGTGGACAAAAATTTGTTTTTGAAGAGATTTACACAGTTGATGTAGAAGGCAAAAGAAGTGGCATAGGATCATGGAGGCTGGACAGAATATCTTTTCATAATCAGTCCAATATTCTGAAAGGGATGTACAGTTAACCAGGTAATTTTTAATTTACTCTGTTGTGGACAAAAAATTGTTTTTAAAGAGATTTACGCAGTTGATGTAGAAGGCAAAAGAAGTGGCATAGGATCATGGATGCTGGACAGAATATCTTTTCATAATCAGTTCAATATTCTAAAAGGGATGTACAGTTAACCAACAATTTTTTATCAAACTTTGTTGTGTACAAAAATTTGTTTTTAAAGAGATTTACACAGTCGATGTAGAAGGCAAAAGAAGTGGCATAGGATCATGGAGGCTGGACAGAATATCTTTTCATAATCAGTCCAATATTGTGAAAGGGATGTACAGTTAACCAGGTATTTTTTATTATACTTTATTGTGGACAAAAATTCGTTTTTTAAAGAGATTTACACAGTTGATGCAGAAGGCAAAAGAAGTGGCATAGGATCATGGAGGCTGGACAGAATATCTTTTCATAATCAGTCCAATATTCTGAAAGGGATGTACAGTTAACCTGGTATTTTTTATTACACTTTGTTGTGGACAAAAATTTGTTTTTAAAGGGATTTACACAGTTGATGTACAAGGCAAAAGAAGTGGCATACGATCATGGAGGCTGGACAGAATATCTTTTCATAATCAGTCCAATATTCTGAAAGGGATGTACAGTTAACCAGGTATTTTTTATTATACTTTGTTGTGGACAAAAATTTGTTTTTAAAGAGATTTACACAGTTGATGTAGAAGGCAAAAGAAGTGGCATAGGATCATGGAGGCTGGACAGAATATCTTTTCATAATCAGTCCAATATTCTGAAAGGGATGTACAGTTAACCTGGTATTTTTTTATTATACTTTGTTGTGGACAAAAATTTGTTTTTAAAGAGATTTACACAGTTGATGTAGAAGGCAAAAGAAGTGGCATAGGATCATGGAGGCTGGACAGAATATCTTTTCATAATCAGTTCAATATTCTGAAAGGGATGTACAGTTAACCTGGTATTTTTTTATTATACTTTGTTGTGGACAAAAATTTGTTTTTAAAGAGATTTACACAGTTGATGTAGAAGGCAAAAGAAGTGGCATCGGATCATGGAGGCTGGACAGAATATCTTTTCATAATCAGTCCAATATTCTGAAAGGGATGTACAGTTAACCTGGTATTTTTTATTATACTTTGTTGTGGACAAAAATTTGTTTTTAAAGAGATTTACACAGTTGATGTAGAAGGCAAAAGAAGTGGCATCGGATCATGGAGGCTGGACAGAATATCTTTTCATAATCAGTCCAATATTCTGGAAGGGATGTACAGTTAACCTGGTATTTTTTATTATACTTTGTTGTGGACAAAAATTTGTTTTTAAAGAGATTTACACAGTTGATGTAGAAGGCAAAAGAAGTGGCATAGGATCATGGAGGCTGGACAGAATATCTTTTCATAATCAGTCCAATATTCTGAAAGGGATGTACAGTTAACCTGGTATTTTTTATTATACTTTGTTGTGGACAAAAATTTGTTTTTAAAGAGATTTACACAGTTGATGTAGAAGGCAAAAGAAGTGGCATAGGATCATGGAGGCTGGACAGAATATCTTTTCATAATCAGTCCAATATTCTGAAAGGGATGTACAGTTAACCTGGTATTTTTTATTATACTTTGTTGTGGACAAAAATTCGTTTTTAAAGAGATTTACACAGTTGATGTAGAAGGCAAAAGAAGTGGCATAGGATCATGGAGGCTGGACAGAATATCTTTTCATAATCAGTTCAATATTCTGAAAGGGATGTACAGTTAACCTGGTATTTTTTTATTATACTTTGTTGTGGACAAAAATTTGTTTTTAAAGAGATTTACACAGTTGATGTAGAAGGCAAAAGAAGTGGCATCGGATCATGGAGGCTGGACAGAATATCTTTTCATAATCAGTCCAATATTCTGAAAGGGATGTACAGTTAACCTGGTATTTTTTTATTATACTTTGTTGTGGACAAAAATTTGTTTTTAAAGAGATTTACACAGTTGATGTAGAAGGCAAAAGAAGTGGCATCGGATCATGGAGGCTGGACAGAATATCTTTTCATAATCAGTCCAATATTCTGAAAGGGATGTACAGTTAACCTGGTATTTTTTATTATACTTTGTTGTGGACAAAAATTTGTTTTTAAAGAGATTTACACAGTTGATGTAGAAGAGAAAAGAAGTGGCATAGGATCATGGAGGCTGGACAGAATATCTTTTCATAATCAGTCCAATATTCTGAAAGGGATGTACAGTTAACCTGGTATTTTTTATTATACTTTGTTGTGGACAAAAATTTGTTTTTAAAGAGATTTACACAGTTGATGTAGAAGGCAAAAGAAGTGGCATAGGATCATGGAGGCTGGACAGAATATCTTTTCATAATCAGTCCAATATTCTGAAAGGGATGTACAGTTAACCTGGTATTTTTTATTATACTTTGTTGTGGACAAAAATTTGTTTTTAAAGAGATTTACACAGTTGATGTAGAAGGCAAAAGAAGTGGCATAGGATCATGGAGGCTGGACAGAATATCTTTTCATAATCAGTCCAATATTTTGAAAGGGATGTACAGTTAACTAGGTATTTTTTATTATACTTTGTTGTGAACAAAAATTTGTTTTTAAAGAGATTTACACAGTTGATGTAGAAGGCAAAAGAAGTGGCATAGGATCATGGAGGCTGGACAGAATATCTTTTCATAATCAGTCCAATATTTTGAAAGGGATGTACAGTTAACCTGGTATTTTTTTATTATACTTTGTTGTGGACAAAAATTTGTTTTTGAAGAGATTTACACAGTTGATGTAGAAGGCAAAAGAAGTGGCATCGGATCATGGAGGCTGGACAGAATATCTTTTCATAATCAGTCCAATATTCTGGAAGGGATGTACAGTTAACCTGGTATTTTTTATTATACTTTGTTGTGGACAAAAATTTGTTTTTAAAGAGATTTACACAGTTGATGTAGAAGGCAAAAGAAGTGGCATAGGATCATGGAGGCTGGACAGAATATCTTTTCATAATCAGTCCAATATTGTGAAAGGGATGTACAGTTAACCTGGTATTTTTTATTATACTTTGTTGTGGACAAAAATTTGTTTTTAAAGAGATTTACACAGTTGATGTAGAAGGCAAAAGAAGTGGCATAGGATCATGGAGGCTGGACAGAATATCTTTTCATAATCAGTCCAATATTCTGAAAGGGATGTAGAGTTAACCAGGTATTTTTTATTATACTTTGTTGTAGACAAAATTTTTTTTTTAAAGAGATTTACACAGTTGATGTAGAAGGCAAAAGAAGTAGCATAGGATCACGGAGGCTGGACAGAATATCTTTTCATAATCAGTCCAATATTCTAAAAGGGATGTAGAGTTAACCAGGTATTTTTTATTATACTTTGTATTGGACAAAAATTTGTTATTAAAGAGATTTAAACAGTTGATGTAGAAGGCAAAAGAAGTGGCATATGATCACGGAGGCTGGACAGAATATCTTTTCATAATCAGTCCAATATTCTAAAAGGGATGTAGAGTTAACCAGGTATTTTTTATTATACTTTGTATTGGACAAAAATTTGTTATTAAAGAGATTTAAACAGTTGATGTAGAAGGCAAAAGAAGTGGCATAGGATCATGGAGGCTGGACAGAATATCTTTTCATAATCAGTCCAATATTCTGAAAGGGATGTACAGTTAACCTGGTATTTTTTTATTATACTTTATTGTGGACAAAAATTTGTTTTTGAAGAGATTTACACAGTTGATGTAGAAGGCAAAAGAAGTGGCATAGGATCATGGAGGCTGGACAGAATATCTTTTCATAATCAGTCCAATATTCTGAAAGGGATGTACAGTTAACCTGGTATTTTTTTATTATAGTTTGTTGTGGACAAAAATTTGTTTTTAAAGAGATTTACACAGTTGATGTAGAAGGCAAAAGAAGTGGCATAGGATCATGGAGGCTGGACAGAATATCTTTTCATAATCAGTTCAATATTCTGAAAGGGATGTACAGTTAACCTGGTATTTTTTTATTATACTTTGTTGTGGACAAAAATTTGTTTTTAAAGAGATTTACACAGTTGATGTAGAAGGCAAAAGAAGTGGCATCGGATCATGGAGGCTGGACAGAATATCTTTTCATAATCAGTCCAATATTCTGAAAGGGATGTACAGTTAACCTGGTATTTTTTATTATACTTTGTTGTGGACAAAAATTTGTTTTTAAAGAGATTTACACAGTTGATGTAGAAGGCAAAAGAAGTGGCATCGGATCATGGAGGCTGGACAGAATATCTTTTCATAATCAGTCCAATATTCTGAAAGGGATGTACAGTTAACCTGGTATTTTTTATTATACTTTGTTGTGGACAAAAATTTGTTTTTAAAGAGATTTACACAGTTGATGTAGAAGGCAAAAGAAGTGGCATAGGATCATGGAGGCTGGACAGAATATCTTTTCATAATCAGTCCAATATTCTGAAAGGGATGTACAGTTAACCTGGTATTTTTTATTATACTTTGTTGTGGACAAAAATTTGTTTTTAAGGAGATTTACACAGTTGATGTAGAAGGCAAAAGAAGTGGCATCGGATCATGGAGGCTGGACAGAATATCTTTTCATAATCAGTTCAATATTCTGAAAGGGATGTACAGTTAACCTGGTATTTTTTTATTATACTTTGTTGTGGACAAAAATTTGTTTTTAAAGAGATTTACACAGTTGATGTAGAAGGCAAAAGAAGTGGCATCGGATCATGGAGGCTGGACAGAATATCTTTTCATAATCAGTCCAATATTTTGAAAGGGATGTACAGTTAACCTGGTATTTTTTTATTATACTTTGTTGTGGACAAAAATTTGTTTTTAAAGAGATTTACACAGTTGATGTAGAAGGCAAAAGAAGTGGCATCGGATCATGGAGGCTGGACAGAATATCTTTTCATAATCAGTCCAATATTCTGAAAGGGATGTACAGTTAACCTGGTATTTTTTATTATACTTTGTTGTGGACAAAAATTTGTTTTTAAAGAGATTTACACAGTTGATGTAGAAGAGAAAAGAAGTGGCATAGGATCATGGAGGCTGGACAGAATATCTTTTCATAATCAGTCCAATATTCTGAAAGGGATGTACAGTTAACCTGGTATTTTTTATTATACTTTGTTGTGGACAAAAATTTGTTTTTAAAGAGATTTACACAGTTGATGTAGAAGGCAAAAGAAGTGGCATAGGATCATGGAGGCTGGACAGAATATCTTTTCATAATCAGTCCAATATTTTGAAAGGGATGTACAGTTAACCTGGTATTTTTTTATTATACTTTGTTGTGGACAAAAATTTGTTTTTGAAGAGATTTACACAGTTGATGTAGAAGGCAAAAGAAGTGGCATAGGATCATGGAGGCTGGACAGAATATCTTTTCATAATCAGTCCAATATTCTGAAAGGGATGTACAGTTAACCTGGTATTTTTTTATTATACTTTGTTGTGGACAAAAATTTGTTTTTAAAGAGATTTACACAGTTGATGTAGAAGGCAAAAGAAGTAGCATAGGATCACGGAGGCTGGACAGAATATCTTTTCATAATCAGTCCAATATTCTAAAAGGGATGTAGAGTTAACCAGGTATTTTTTATTCTACTTTGTATTGGACAAAAATTTGTTATTAAAGAGATTTAAACAGTTGATGTAGAAGGCAAAAGAAGTGGCATAGGATCATGGAGGCTGGACAGAATATCTTTTCATAATCAGTCCAATATTCTGAAAGGGATGTACAGTTAACCTGGTATTTTTTTATTATACTTTATTGTGGACAAAAATTTGTTTTTAAAGAGATTTACACAGTTGATGTAGAAGGCAAAAGAAGTGGCATAGGATCATGGAGGCTGGACAGAATATCTTTTCATAATCAGTCCAATATTCTGAAAGGGATGTACAGTTAACCTGGTATTTTTTTATTATACTTTGTTGTGGACAAAAATTTGTTTTTAAAGAGGTTTACACAGTTGATGTAAAAGGCAAAAGAAGTGGCATAGGATCATGGAGGCTGGACAGAATATCTTTTCATAATCAGTCCAATATTCTGAAAGGGATGTACAGTTAACCTGGTATTTTTTTATTATACTTTGTTGTGGACAAAAATTTGTTTTTAAAGAGATTTACACAGTTGATGTAAAAGGCAGAAGAAGTAGCATAGGATCACGGAGGCTGGACAGAATATCTTTTCATAATCAGTCCAATATTCTAAAAGGGATGTAGAGTTAACCAGGTATTTTTTATTATACTTTGTATTGGACAAAAATTTGTTATTAAAGAGATTTAAACAGTTGATGTAGAAGGCAAAAGAAGTGGCATAGGATCATGGAGGCTGGACAGAATATCTTTTCATAATCAGTCCAATATTCTGAAAGGGATGTACAGTTAACCTGGTATTTTTTTATTATACTTTGTTGTGGACAAAAATTTGTTTTTAAAGAGGTTTACACAGTTGATGTAAAAGGCAAAAGAAGTGGCATAGGATCATGGAGGCTGGACAGAATATCTTTTCATAATCAGTCCAATATTCTGAAAGGGATGTACAGTTAACCTGGTATTTTTTTATTATACTTTGTTGTGGACAAAAATTTGTTTTTAAAGAGATTACAGAGTTGAAGTAGAAGGCTAAAGAAGTGGCATAGGATCATGGAGGCTGGACAGAATATCTTTTCATAATCAGTCCAATATTCTGAAAGGGATGTACAGTTAACCTGGTATTTTTTTATTATACTTTGTTGTGGACAAAAATTTGTTTTTGAAGAGATTTACACAGTTGATGTAGAAGGCAAAAGAAGTGGCATAGGATCATGGAGGCTGGACAGAATATCTTTTCATAATCAGTCCAATATTCTGAAAGGGATGTACAGTTAACCTGGTATTTTTTTATTATACTTTGTTGTGGACAAAAATTTGTTTTTAAAGAGATTTACACAGTTGATGTAGAAGGCAAAAGAAGTGGCATAGGATCATGGAAGCTGGACAGAATATCTTTTCATAATCAGTCCAATATTCTGAAAGGGATGTACAGTTAACCAGGTATTTTTTTATTATACTTTGTTGTGGACAAAAATTTGTTTTTAAAGAGGTTTACACGGTTGATGTAGAAGGCAAAAGAAGTGGCATAGGATCATGGAGGCTGGACTGAATATCTTTTCATAATCAGTCCAATATTGTGAAAGGGATGTAGAGTTAACCAGGTATTTTTTATTATACTTTGTTGTGGACAAAAATTTGTTTTTAAAGAGATTTACACAGTTGATGTAGAAGGCAAAAGAAGTGGCATAGGATCATGGAGGCTGGACAGAATATCTTTTCATAATCAGTCCAATATTCTGAAAGGGATGTACAGTTAACCTGGTATTTTTTTATTATACTTTGTTGTGGACAAAAATTTGTTTTTAAAAAGATTTACACAGTTGATGTAGAAGGCAAAAGAAGTGGCATAGGATCATGGAGGCTGGACAGAATATCTTTTCATAATCAGTCCAATATTCTGAAAGGGATGTACAGTTAACCAGGTATTTTTTATTATACTTTGTTGTGGACAAAAATTTGTTTTTAAAGAGGTTTACACAGTTGATGTAGAAGGCAAAAGAAGTGGCATAGGATCATGGAGGCTGGACAGAATATCTTTTCATAATCAGTCCAATATTCTGAAAGGGATGTACAGTTAACCAGGTATTTTTTATTATACTTTGTTGTGGACAAAAATTTGTTTTTAAAGAGGTTTACACAGTTGATGTAGAAGGCAAAAGAAGTGGCATAGGATCATGGAGGCTGGACAGAATATCTTTTCATAATCAGTCCAATATTCTGAAAGGGATGTACAGTTAACCAGGTATTTTTTATTATACTTTGTTGTGGACAAAAATTTGTTTTTAAAGAGGTTTACACAGTTGATGTAGAAGGCAAAAGAAGTGGCATAGGATCATGGAGGCTGGACAGAATATCTTTTCATAATCAGTCCAATATTCTGAAAGGGATGTACAGTTAACCACGTATTTTTTATTATACTTTGTTGTGGACAAAAATTTGTTTTTAAAGAGATTTACACAGTTGATGTAAAAGGCAAAAGAAGTGGCATAGGATCATGGAGGCTGGACAGAATATCTTTTCATAATCAGTCCAATATTCTGAAAGGGATGTACAGTTAACCTGGTATTTTTTTATTATACTTTGTTGTGGACAAAAATTTGTTTTTAAAGAGGTTTACACAGTTGATGTAGAAGGCAAAAGAAGTGGCATAGGATCATGGAGGCTGGACAGAATATCTTTTCATAATCAGTCCAATATTCTGAAAGGGATGTACAGTTAACCTGGTATTTTTTTATTATACTTTGTTGTGGACAAAAATTTGTTTTTAAAGAGATTTACACAGTTGATGTAAAAGGCAAAAGAAGTGGCATAGGATCATGGAGGCTGGACAGAATATCTTTTCATAATCAGTCCAATATTCTGAAAGGGATGTACAGTTAACCTGGTATTTTTTTATTATACTTTGTTGTGGACAAAAATTTGTTTTTAAAGAGGTTTACACAGTTGATGTAGAAGGCAAAAGAAGTGGCATAGGATCATGGAGGCTGGACAGAATATCTTTTCATAATCAGTCCAATATTCTAAAAGGGATGTACAGTTAACCTGGTATTTTTTTATTATACTTTGTTGTGGACAAAAATTTGTTTTTAAAAAGATTTACACAGTTGATGTAGAAGGCAAAAGAAGTGGCATAGGATCATGGAGGCTGGACAGAATATCTTTTCATAATCAGTCCAATATTCTGAAAGGGATGTACAGTTAACCAGGTATTTTTTATTATACTTTGTTGTGGACAAAAATTTGTTTTTAAAGAGGTTTACACAGTTGATGTAGAAGGCAAAAGAAGTGGCATAGGATCATGGAGGCTGGACAGAATATCTTTTCATAATCAGTCCAATATTCTGAAAGGGATGTACAGTTAACCAGGTATTTTTTATTATACTTTGTTGTGGACAAAAATTTGTTTTTAAAGAGGTTTACACAGTTGATGTAGAAGGCAAAAGAAGTGGCATAGGATCATGGAGGCTGGACAGAATATCTTTTCATAATCAGTCCAATATTCTGAAAGGGATGTACAGTTAACCAGGTATTTTTTATTATACTTTGTTGTGGACAAAAATTTGTTTTTAAAGAGGTTTACACAGTTGATGTAGAAGGCAAAAGAAGTGGCATAGGATCATGGAGGCTGGACAGAATATCTTTTCATAATCAGTCCAATATTCTGAAAGGGATGTACAGTTAACCAGGTATTTTTTATTATACTTTGTTGTGGACAAAAATTTGTTTTTAAAGAGATTTACACAGTTGATGTAAAAGGCAAAAGAAGTAGCATAGGATCACGGAGGCTGGACAGAATATCTTTTCATAATCAGTCCAATATTCTGAGTGGGATGTACAGTTAACCAGGTATTTTTTATTATACTTTGTTGTGGACAAAAATTTGTTTTTAAAGAGGTTTACACAGTTGATGTAAAAGGCAAAAGAAGTGGCATAGGATCATGGAGGCTGGACAGAATATCTTTTCATAATCAGTCCAATATTCTGAAAGGGATGTACAGTTAACCTGGTATTTTTTTATTATACTTTGTTGTGGACAAAAATTTGTTTTTAAAGAGATTACAGAGTTGAAGTAGAAGGCTAAAGAAGTGGCATAGGATCATGGAGGCTGGACAGAATATCTTTTCATAATCAGTCCAATATTCTGAAAGGGATGTACAGTTAACCTGGTATTTTTTTATTATACTTTGTTGTGGACAAAAATTTGTTTTTGAAGAGATTTACACAGTTGATGTAGAAGGCAAAAGAAGTGGCATAGGATCATGGAGGCTGGACAGAATATCTTTTCATAATCAGTCCAATATTCTGAAAGGGATGTACAGTTAACCTGGTATTTTTTTATTATACTTTGTTGTGGACAAAAATTTGTTTTTAAAGAGATTTACACAGTTGATGTAGAAGGCAAAAGAAGTGGCATAGGATCATGGAAGCTGGACAGAATATCTTTTCATAATCAGTCCAATATTCTGAAAGGGATGTACAGTTAACCAGGTATTTTTTATTATACTTTGTTGTGGACAAAAATTTGTTTTTAAAGAGGTTTACACGGTTGATGTAGAAGGCAAAAGAAGTGGCATAGGATCATGGAGGCTGGACTGAATATCTTTTCATAATCAGTCCAATATTGTGAAAGGGATGTAGAGTTAACCAGGTATTTTTTATTATACTTTGTTGTGGACAAAAATTTGTTTTTAAAGAGATTTACACAGTTGATGTAGAAGGCAAAAGAAGTGGCATAGGATCATGGAGGCTGGACAGAATATCTTTTCATAATCAGTCCAATATTCTGAAAGGGATGTACAGTTAACCTGGTATTTTTTTATTATACTTTGTTGTGGACAAAAATTTGTTTTTAAAAAGATTTACACAGTTGATGTAGAAGGCAAAAGAAGTGGCATAGGATCATGGAGGCTGGACAGAATATCTTTTCATAATCAGTCCAATATTCTGAAAGGGATGTACAGTTAACCAGGTATTTTTTATTATACTTTGTTGTGGACAAAAATTTGTTTTTAAAGAGGTTTACACAGTTGATGTAGAAGGCAAAAGAAGTGGCATAGGATCATGGAGGCTGGACAGAATATCTTTTCATAATCAGTCCAATATTCTGAAAGGGATGTACAGTTAACCAGGTATTTTTTATTATACTTTGTTGTGGACAAAAATTTGTTTTTAAAGAGGTTTACACAGTTGATGTAGAAGGCAAAAGAAGTGGCATAGGATCATGGAGGCTGGACAGAATATCTTTTCATAATCAGTCCAATATTCTGAAAGGGATGTACAGTTAACCAGGTATTTTTTATTATACTTTGTTGTGGACAAAAATTTGTTTTTAAAGAGGTTTACACAGTTGATGTAGAAGGCAAAAGAAGTGGCATAGGATCATGGAGGCTGGACAGAATATCTTTTCATAATCAGTCCAATATTCTGAAAGGGATGTACAGTTAACCAGGTATTTTTTATTATACTTTGTTGTGGACAAAAATTTGTTTTTAAAGAGATTTACACAGTTGATGTAAAAGGCAAAAGAAGTGGCATAGGATCATGGAGGCTGGACAGAATATCTTTTCATAATCAGTCCAATATTCTGAAAGGGATGTACAGTTAACCTGGTATTTTTTTATTATACTTTGTTGTGGACAAAAATTTGTTTTTAAAGAGGTTTACACAGTTGATGTAGAAGGCAAAAGAAGTGGCATAGGATCATGGAGGCTGGACAGAATATCTTTTCATAATCAGTCCAATATTCTGAAAGGGATGTACAGTTAACCTGGTATTTTTTTATTATACTTTGTTGTGGACAAAAATTTGTTTTTAAAGAGGTTTACACAGTTGATGTAGAAGGCAAAAGAAGTGGCATAGGATCATGGAGGCTGGACAGAATATCTTTTCATAATCAGTCCAATATTCTGAAAGGGATGTACAGTTAACCTGGTATTTTTTTATTATACCTTGTTGTGGACAAAAATTTATTTTTAAAGAGATTTACAGAGTTGAAGTAGAAGGTTAAAGAAGTGGCATAGGATCATGGAGGCTGGACAGAATATCTTTTCATAATCAGTCCAATATTCTGAAGGGGATGTACAGTTAACCTGGTATTTTTTTATTATACTTTGTTGTGGACAAAAATTTGTTTTTAAAGAGATTTACACAGTTGACGTAGAAGGCAAAAGAAGTGGCATAGGATCATGGAGGCTGGACATAATATCTTTCCATAATCAGTCCAATATTCTGAAAGGGATGTACAGTTAACCAGGTATTTTTTATTATACTTTGTTGTGGACAAAAATTTGTTTTTAAAGAGGTTTACACAGTTGATGTAGAAGGCAAAAGAAGTGGCATAGGATCATGGAGGCTGGACAGAATATCTTTTCATAATCAGTCCAATATTCTGAAAGGGATGTACAGTTAACCTGGTATTTTTTTATTATACTTTGTTGTGGACAAAAATTTGTTTTTAAAGAGATTTACACAGTTGATGTAGAAGGCAAAAGAAGTGGCATAGGATCATGGAGGCTGGACATAATATCTTTTCATAATCAGTCCAATATTCTGAAATGGATGTACAGTTAACCAGGTATTTTTTATTTTACTTTGTTGTGGACAAAAATTTGTTTTTAAAGAGATTTACACAGTTGATGTAGAAGGCAAAAGAAGTGGCATAGGATCATGGAGGCTGGACAGA
Source organism: Thysanoteuthis rhombus (assembly GCA_963457665.1). Lineage (NCBI taxonomy): Eukaryota > Metazoa > Mollusca > Cephalopoda > Oegopsida > Thysanoteuthidae > Thysanoteuthis > Thysanoteuthis major. Next base: position 32,024,192 of record OY735230.1, read on the forward strand.
ATATCTTTTCATAATCAGTCCAATATTCTAAAAGGGATGTACAGTTAACCTGGTATTTTTTTATTATACTTTGTTGTGGACAAAAATTTGTTTTTAAAGAGATTTACAGAGTTGAAGTAGAAGGCTAAAGAAGTGGCATAGGATCATGGAGGCTGGACAGAATATCTTTTCATAATCAGTCCAATATTCTGAAAGGGATGTACAGTTAACCTGGTATTTTTTTTATTATACTTTGTTGTGGACAAAAATTTGTTTTTAAAGAGATTTACACAGTTGATGTAGAAGGCAAAAGAAGTGGCATAGGATCATGGAAGCTGGACAGAATATCTTTTCATAATCAGTCCAATATTCTGAAAGGGATGTACAGTTAACCAGGTATTTTTTATTATACTTTGTTGTGGACAAAAATTTGTTTTTAAAGAGGTTTACACAGTTGATGTAGAAGGCAAAAGAAGTGGCATAGGATCATGGAGGCTGGACAGAATATCTTTTCATAATCAGTCCAATATTCTGAAAGGTATGTACAGTTAACCAACTATTTTTTATTATACTTTGTTGTCGACAAAAATTTGTTTTTAAAGAGGTTTACACGGTTGATGTAGAAGGCAAAAGAAGTGGCATAGGATCATGGAGGCTGGACTGAATATCTTTTCATAATCAGTCCAATATTCTGAAAGGGATGTACAGTTAACCAGGTATTTTTTATTATACTTTGTTGTGGACAAAAATTTGTTTTTAAAGAGATTTACACAGTTGATGTAGAAGGCAAAAGAAGTGGCATAGGATCATGGAGGCTGGACAGAATATCTTTTCATAATCAGTCCAATATTCTGAAAGGGATGTACAGTTAACCAGGTATTTTTTATTATACTTTGTTGTGGACAAAAATTTGTTTTTAAAGAGGTTTACACAGTTGATGTAGAAGGCAAAAGAAGTGGCATAGGATCATGGAGGCTGGACAGAATATCTTTTCATAATCAGTCCAATATTCTGAAAGGGATGTACAGTTAACCAGGTATTTTTTATTATACTTTGTTGTGGACAAAAATTTGTTTTTAAAGAGATTTACACAGTTGATGTAGAAGGCAAAAGAAGTGGCATAGGATCATGGAGGCTGGACAGAATATCTTTTCATAATCAGTCCAATATTCTGAAAGGGATGTACAGTTAACCTGGTATTTTTTTATTATACTTTGTTGTGGACAAAAATTTGTTTTTAAAGAGGTTTACACAGTTGATGTAGAAGGCAAAAGAAGTGGCATAGGATCATGGAGGCTGGACAGAATATCTTTTCATAATCAGTCCAATATTCTGAAAGGGATGTACAGTTAACCTGGTATTTTTTTATTATACTTTGTTGTGGACAAAAATTTGTTTTTAAAGAGGTTTACACAGTTGATGTAGAAGGCAAAAGAAGTGACATAGGATCATGGAGGCTGGACAGAATATCTTTTCATAATCAGTCCAATATTCTGAAAGGGATGTACAGTTAACCTGGTATTTTTTTATTATACCTTGTTGTGGACAAAAATTTATTTTTAGAGAGATTTACAGAGTTGAAGTAGAAGGCTAAAGAAGTGGCATAGGATCATGGAGGCTGGACAGAATATCTTTTCATAATCAGTCCAATATTCTGAAGGGGATGTACAGTTAACCTGGTATTTTTTTTATTATACTTTGTTGTGGACAAAAATTTGTTTTTAAAGAGATTTACACAGTTGACGTAGAAGGCAAAAGAAGTGGCATAGGATCATGGAGGCTGGACATAATATCTTTTCATAATCAGTCCAATATTCTAAAAGGGATGTACAGTTAACCTGGTATTTTTTTATTATACTTTGTTGTGGACAAAAATTTGTTTTTAAAGAGATTTACAGAGTTGAAGTAGAAGGTTAAAGAAGTGGCATAGGATCATGGAGGCTGGACAGAATATCTTTTCATAATAAGTCCAATATTCTGAAAGGGATGTACAGTTAACCTGGTATTTTTTTATTATACTTTGTTGTGGACAAAAATTTGTTTTTAAAGAGATTACAGAGTTGAAGTAGAAGGCTAAAGAAGTGGCATAGGATCATGGAGGCTGGACATAATATCTTTTCATAATCAGTCCAATATTCTGAAAGGGATGTACAGTTAACCTGGTATTTTTTTATTATACTTTGTTGTGGACAAAAATTTGTTTTTAAAGAGATTTACACAGTTGATGTAGAAGGCAAAAGAAGTGGCATAGGATCATGGAAGCTGGACAGAATATCTTTTCATAATCAGTCCAATATTCTGAAAGGGATGTACAGTTAACCAGGTTTTTTTTATTATACTTTGTTGTGGACAAAAATTTGTTTTTAAAGAGGTTTACACAGTTGATGTAGAAGGCAAAAGAAGTGGCATAGGATCATGGAGGCTGGACAGAATATCTTTTCATAATCAGTCCAATATTCTGAAAGGGATGTACAGTTAACCAGGTATTTTTTATTATACTTTGTTGTGGACAAAAATTTGTTTTTAAAGAGGTTTACACGGTTGATGTAGAAGGCAAAAGAAGTGGCATAGGATCATGGAGGCTGGACAGAATATCTTTTCATAATCAGTCCAATATTGTGAAAGGGATGTAGAGTTAACCAGGTATTTTTTATTATACTTTGTTGTGGACAAAAATTTGTTTTTAAAGAGATTTACACAGTTGATGTAGAAGGCAAAAGAAGTGGCATAGGATCATGGAGGCTGGACAGAATATCTTTTCATAATCAGTCCAATATTCTGAAAGGGATGTACAGTTAACCTGGTATTTTTTTATTATACTTTGTTGTGGACAAAAATTTGTTTTTAAAAAGATTTACACAGTTGATGTAGAAGGCAAAAGAAGTGGCATAGGATCATGGAGGCTGGACAGAATATCTTTTCATAATCAGTCCAATATTCTGAAAGGGATGTACAGTTAACCAGGTATTTTTTATTATACTTTGTTGTGGACAAAAATTTGTTTTTAAAGAGGTTTACACAGTTGATGTAGAAGGCAAAAGAAGTGGCATAGGATCATGGAGGCTGGACAGAATATCTTTTCATAATCAGTCCAATATTCTGAAAGGGATGTACAGTTAACCAGGTATTTTTTATTATACTTTGTTGTGGACAAAAATTTGTTTTTAAAGAGATTTACACAGTTGATGTAGAAGGCAAAAGAAGTGGCATAGGATCATGGAGGCTGGACAGAATATCTTTTCATAATCAGTCCAATATTCTGAAAGGGATGTACAGTTAACCTGGTATTTTTTTTATTATACTTTGTTGTGGACAAAAATTTGTTTTTAAAGAGGTTTACACAGTTGATGTAGAAGGCAAAAGAAGTGGCATAGGATCATGGAGGCTGGACAGAATATCTTTTCATAATCAGTCCAATATTCTGAAAGGGATGTACAGTTAACCTGGTATTTTTTATTATACTTTGTTGTGGACAAAAATTTGTTTTTAAAGAGGTTTACACAGTTGATGTAGAAGGCAAAAGAAGTGGCATAGGATCATGGAGGCTGGACAGAATATCTTTTCATAATCAGTCCAATATTCTGAAAGGGATGTACAGTTAACCTGGTATTTTTTTATTATACCTTGTTGTGGACAAAAATTTATTTTTAAAGAGATTTACTGAGTTGAAGTAGAAGGCTAAAGAAGTTGCATAGGATCATGGAGGCTGGACAGAATATCTTTTCATAATCAGTCCAATATTCTGAAGGGGATGTACAGTTAACCTGGTATTTTTTTATTATACTTTGTTGTGGACAAAAATTTGTTTTTAAAGAGATTTACACAGTTGACGTAGAAGGCAAAAGAAGTGGCATAGGATCATGGAGGCTGGACATAATATCTTTCCATAATCAGTCCAATATTCTGAAAGGGATGTACAGTTAACCAGGTATTTTTTATTATACTTTGTTGTGGACAAAAATTTGTTTTTAAAGAGGTTTACACAGTTGATGTAGAAGGCAAAAGAAGTGGCATAGGATCATGGAGGCTGGACAGAATATCTTTTCATAATCAGTCCAATATTCTGAAAGGGATGTACAGTTAACCTGGTATTTTTTTATTATACTTTGTTGTGGACAAAAATTTGTTTTTAAAGAGATTTACACAGTTGATGTAGAAGGCAAAAGAAGTGGCATAGGATCATGGAGGCTGGACATAATATCTTTTCATAATCAGTCCAATATTCTGAAAGGGATGTACAGTTAACCAGGTATTTTTTATTTTACTTTGTTGTGGACAAAAATTTGTTTTTAAAGAGATTTACACAGTTGATGTAGAAGGCAAAAGAAGTGGCATAGGATCATGGAGGCTGGACAGAATATCTTTTCATAATCAGTCCAATATTCTAAAAGGGATGTACAGTTAACCTGGTATTTTTTTATTATACTTTGTTGTGGACAAAAATTTGTTTTTAAAGAGATTTACAGAGTTGAAGTAGAAGGCTAAAGAAGTGGCATAGGATCATGGAGGCTGGACAGAATATCTTTTCATAATCAGTCCAATATTCTGAAAGGGATGTACAGTTAACCTGGTATTTTTTTATTATACTTTGTTGTGGACAAAAATTTGTTTTTAAAGAGATTTACAGAGTTGAAGTAGAAGGCTAAAGAAGTGGCATAGGATCATGGAGGCTGGACTGAATGTCTTTTCATAATCAGTCCAATATTCTAAAAGGGATGTACAGTTAACCAGGTATTTTTTATTATACTTTGTTGTGGACAAAAATTTGTTTTTAAAGAGATTTACACAGTTGATGTAGAAGGCAAAAGAAATGGTATAGGATCATGGAGGCTGGACAGAATATCTTTTCATAATCAGTCCAATATTCTGAAAGGGATGTACAGTTAACCTGGTATTTTTTTATTATACTTTGTTGTGGACAAAAATTTGTTTTTAAAGAGATTTACAGAGTTGAAGTAGAAGGCTAAAGAAGTGGCATAGGATCATGGAGGCTGGACAGAATATCTTTTCATAATCAGTCCAATATTCTAAAAGGGATGTACTGTTAACCTGGTATTTTTTTATTATACTTTGTTGTGGACAAAAATTTGTTTTTAAAGAGATTTACACAGTTGATGTAGAAGGCAAAAGAAGTGGCATAGGATCATGGAGGCTGGACATAATATCTCTCCATAATCAGTCCAATATTCTGAAAGGGATGTACAGTTAACCTGGTATTTTTTTATTATACTTTGTTGTGGACAAAAATTTGTTTTTAAAGAGGTTTACACAGTTGATGTAGAAGGCAAAAGAAGTGGCATAGGATCATGGAGGCTGGACAGAATATCTTTTCATAATCAGTCCAATATTCTGAAAGGGATGTACAGTTAACCTGGTATTTTTTTATTATACCTTGTTGTGGACAAAAATTTGTTTTTAAAGAGATTTACAGAGTTGAAGTAGAAGGCTAAAGAAGTGGCATAGGATCATGGAGGCTGGACAGAATATCTTTTCATAATCAGTCCAATATTCTGAAGGGGATGTACAGTTAACCTGGTATTTTCTTTATTATACTTTGTTGTGGACAAAAATTTGTTTTTAAAGAGATTTACACAGTTGATGTAGAAGGCAAAAGAAGTGGCATAGGATCATGGAGGCTGGACATAATATCTTTCCATAATCAGTCCAATATTCTGAAAGGGATGTACAGTTAACCAGGTATTTTCTATTATACTTTGTTGTGGACAAAAATTTGTTTTTAAAGAGGTTTACACAGTTGATGTAGAAGGCAAAAGAAGTGGCATAGGATCATGGAGGCTGGACAGAATATCTTTTCATAATCAGTCCAATATTCTGAAAGGGATGTACAGTTAACCTGGTATTTTTTTATTATACTTTGTTGTGGACAAAAATTTGTTTTTAAAGAGATTTACACAGTTGATGTAGAAGGCAAAAGAAGTGGCATAGGATCATGGAGGCTGGACATAATATCTTTTCATAATCAGTCCAATATTCTGAAAGGGATGTACAGTTAACCAGGTATTTTTTATTTTACTTTGTTGTGGACAAAAATTTGTTTTTAAAGAGATTTACACAGTTGATGTAGAAGGCAAAAGAAGTGGCATAGGATCATGGAGGCTGGACAGAATATCTTTTCATAATCAGTCCAATATTCTAAAAGGGATGTACAGTTAACCTGGTATTTTTTTATTATACTTTGTTGTGGACAAAAATTTGTTTTTAAAGAGAATTACAGAGTTGAAGTAGAAGGCTAAAGAAGTGGCATAGGATCATGGAGGCTGGACAGAATATCTTTTCATAATCAGTCCAATATTCTGAAAGGGATGTACAGTTAACCTGGTATTTTTTTATTATACTTTGTTGTGGACAAAAATTTGTTTTTAAAGAGATTTACAGAGTTGAAGTAGAAGGCTAAAGAAGTGGCATAGGATCATGGAGGCTGGACTGAATATCTTTTCATAATCAGTCCAATATTCTAAAAGGGATGTACAGTTAACCAGGTATTTTTTATTATACTTTGTTGTGGACAAAAATTTGTTTTTAAAGAGATTTACACAGTTGATGTAGAAGGCAAAAGAAGTGGCATAGGATCATGGAGGCTGGACAGAATATCTTTTCATAATCAGTCCAATATTCTGAAAGGGATGTACAGTTAACCTGGTATTTTTTTATTATACTTTGTTGTGGACAAAAATTTGTTTTTAAAGAGATTTACAGAGTTGAAGTAGAAGGCTAAAGAAGTGGCATAGGATCATGGAGGCTGGACAGAATATCTTTTCATAATCAGTCCAATATTCTAAAAGGGATGTACTGTTAACCTGGTATTTTTTTATTATACTTTGTTGTGGACAAAAATTTGTTTTTAAAGAGATTTACACAGTTGATGTAGAAGGCAAAAGAAGTGGCATAGGATCATGGAGGCTGGACATAATATCTTTTCATAATCAGTCCAATATTCTGAAAGGGATGTACAGTTAACCAGGTATTTTTTATTATACTTTGTTGTGGATAAAAATTTGTTTTTAAAGAGGTTTACACAGTTGATGTAGAAGGCAAACGAAGTGGCATAGGATCATGGAGGCTGGACAGAATATCTTTTCATAATCAGTCCAATATTCTGAAAGGGATGTACAGTTAACCTGGTATTTTTTTATTATACTTTGTTGTGGACAAAAATTTGTTTTTAAAGAGATTTACAGAGTTGAAGTAGAAGGCTAAAGAAGTGGCATAGGATCATGGAGGCTGGACAGAATATCTTTTCATAATCAGTCCAATATTCTGAAAGGGATGTACAGTTAACCTGGTATTTTTTTATTATACTTTGTTGTGGACAAAAATTTGTTTTTAAAGAGATTTACAGAGTTGAAGTAGAAGGCTAAAGAAGTGGCATAGGATCATGGAGGCTGGACTGAATGTCTTTTCATAATCAGTCCAATATTCTAAAAGGGATGTACAGTTAACCAGGTATTTTTTATTATACTTTGTTGTGGACAAAAATTTGTTTTTAAAGAGATTTACACAGTTGATGTAGAAGGCAAAAGAAGTGGCATAGGATCATGGAGGCTGGACAGAATATCTTTTCATAATCAGTCCAATATTCTGAAAGGGATGTACAGTTAACCTGGTATTTTTTTATTATACTTTGTTGTGGACAAAAATTTGTTTTTAAAGAGATTTACAGAGTTGAAGTAGAAGGCTAAAGAAGTGGCATAGGATCATGGAGGCTGGACAGAATATCTTTTCATAATCAGTCCAATATTCTAAAAGGGATGTACTGTTAACCTGGTATTTTTTTATTATACTTTGTTGTGGACAAAAATTTGTTTTTAAAGAGATTTACACAGTTGATGTAGAAGGCAAAAGAAGTGGCATAGGATCATGGAGGCTGGACATAATATCTCTTCATAATCAGTCCAATATTCTGAAAGGGATGTACAGTTAACCTGGTATTTTTTTATTATACTTTGTTGTGGACAAAAATTTGTTTTTAAAGAGGTTTACACAGTTGATGTAGAAGGCAAAAGAAGTGGCATAGGATCATGGAGGCTGGACAGAATATCTTTTCATAATCAGTCCAATATTCTGAAAGGGATGTACAGTTAACCTGGTATTTTTTTATTATACCTTGTTGTGGACAAAAATTTGTTTTTAAAGAGATTTACAGAGTTGAAGTAGAAGGCTAAAGAAGTGGCATAGGATCATGGAGGCTGGACAGAATATCTTTTCATAATCAGTCCAATATTCTGAAGGGGATGTACAGTTAACCTGGTATTTTTTTATTATACTTTGTTGTGGACAAAAATTTGTTTTTAAAGAGATTTACACAGTTGATGTAGAAGGCAAAAGAAGTGGCATAGGATCATGGAGGCTGGACATAATATCTTTCCATAATCAGTCCAATATTCTGAAAGGGATGTACAGTTAACCAGGTATTTTCTATTATACTTTGTTGTGGACAAAAATTTGTTTTTAAAGAGATTTACACAGTTGATGTCGAAGGCAAAAGAAGTGGCATAGGATCATGGAGGCTGGACAGAATATCTTTTCATAATCAGTCCAATATTCTAAAAGGGATGTACAGTTAACCTGGTATTTTTTTATTATACTTTGTTGTGGACAAAAATTTGTTTTTAAAGAGATTTACACAGTTGATGTAGAAGGCAAAAGAAGTGGCATAGGATCATGGAGGCTGGACATAATATCTTTTCATAATCAGTCCAATATTCTGAAAGGGATGTACAGTTAACCAGGTATTTTTTATTTTACTTTGTTGTGGACAAAAATTTGTTTTTAAAGAGATTTACACAGTTGATGTAGAAGGCAAAAGAAGTGGCATAGGATCATGGAGGCTGGACAGAATATCTTTTCATAATCAGTCCAATATTCTAAAAGGGATGTACAGTTAACCTGGTATTTTTTTATTATACTTTGTTGTGGACAAAAATTTGTTTTTAAAGAGAATTACAGAGTTGAAGTAGAAGGCTAAAGAAGTGGCATAGGATCATGGAGGCTGGACAGAATATCTTTTCATAATCAGTCCAATATTCTGAAAGGGATGTACAGTTAACCTGGTATTTTTTTATTATACTTTGTTGTGGACAAAAATTTGTTTTTAAAGAGATTTACAGAGTTGAAGTAGAAGGCTAAAGAAGTGGCATAGGATCATGGAGGCTGGACTGAATATCTTTTCATAATCAGTCCAATATTCTAAAAGGGATGTACAGTTAACCAGGTATTTTTTATTATACTTTGTTGTGGACAAAAATTTGTTTTTAAAGAGATTTACACAGTTGATGTAGAAGGCAAAAGAAGTGGCATAGGATCATGGAGGCTGGACAGAATATCTTTTCATAATCAGTCCAATATTCTGAAAGGGATGTACAGTTAACCTGGTATTTTTTTATTATACTTTGTTGTGGACAAAAATTTGTTTTTAAAGAGATTTACAGAGTTGAAGTAGAAGGCTAAAGAAGTGGCATAGGATCATGGAGGCTGGACAGAATATCTTTTCATAATCAGTCCAATATTCTAAAAGGGATGTACTGTTAACCTGGTATTTTTTTATTATACTTTGTTGTGGACAAAAATTTGTTTTTAAAGAGATTTACACAGTTGATGTAGAAGGCAAAAGAAGTGGCATAGGATCATGGAGGCTGGACATAATATCTTTTCATAATCAGTCCAATATTCTGAAAGGGATGTACAGTTAACCAGGTATTTTTTATTATACTTTGTTGTGGATAAAAATTTGTTTTTAAAGAGGTTTACACAGTTGATGTAGAAGGCAAACGAAGTGGCATAGGATCATGGAGGCTGGACAGAATATCTTTTCATAATCAGTCCAATATTCTGAAAGGGATGTACAGTTAACCTAGTATTTTTTTATTATACTTTGTTGTGGACTAAAATTTGTTTTTAAAGAGATTTACAGAGTTGAAGTAGAAGGCTAAAGAAGTGGCATAGGATCATGGAGGCTGGACAGAATATCTTTTCATAATCAGTCCAATATTCTAAAAGGGATGTCGAGTTAACCAACAATTTTTTATTATACTTTGTTGTGGACAAAAATTTGTTTTTAAAGAGATTTACAGAGTTGAAGTAGAAGGCTAAAGAAGTGGCATAGGATCATGGAGGCTGGACTGAATATCTTTTCATAATCAGTCCAATATTCTAAAAGGGATGTACAGTTAACCAGGTATTTTTTATTATACTTTGTTGTGGACAAAAATTTGTTTTTAAAGAGATTTACACAGTTGATGTAGAAGGCAAAAGAAGTGGCATAGGATCATGGAGGCTGGACAGAATATCTTTTCATAATCAGTCCAATATTCTGAAAGGGATGTACAGTTAACCTGGTATTTTTTTATTATACTTTGTTGTGGACAAAAATTTGTTTTTAAAGAGATTTACAGAGTTGAAGTAGAAGGCTAAAGAAGTGGCATAGGATCATGGAGGCTGGACAGAATATCTTTTCATAATCAGTCCAATATTCTAAAAGGGATGTACTGTTAACCTGGTATTTTTTTATTATACTTTGTTGTGGACAAAAATTTGTTTTTAAAGAGGTTTACACAGTTGATGTAGAAGGCAAAAGAAGTGGCATAGGATCATGGAGGCTGGACAGAATATCTTTTCATAATCAGTCCAATATTCTGAAAGGGATGTACAGTTAACCTGGTATTTTTTTATTATACTTTGTTGTGGACAAAAATTTGATTTTAAAGAGATTTACAGAGTTGAAGTAGAAGGCTAAAGAAGTGGCATAGGATCATGGAGGCTGGACAGAATATCTTTTCATAATCAGTCCAATATTCTGAAAGGGATGTACAGTTAACCTGGTATTTTTTTATTATACTTTGTTGTGGACAAAAATTTGTTTTTAAAGAGATTTACAGAGTTGAAGTAGAAGGCTAAAGAAGTGGCATAGGATCATGGAGGCTGGACTGAATATATTTTCATAATCGGTCCAATATTCTGAAAGGGATGTACAGTTAACCTGGTATTTTTTTATTATACTTTGTTGTGGACAAAAATTTGTTTTTAAAGAGATTTACACAGTTGAAGTAGAAGGCTAAAGAAGTGGCATAGGATCATGGAGGCTGGACAGAATATCTTTTCATAATCAGTCTAATATTCTGAAAGGGATGTACTGTTAACCTGGTATTTTTTTATTATACTTTGTTGTGGACAAAAATTTGTTTTTAAAGAGATTTACACAGTTGATGTAGAAGGCAAAAGAAGTGGCATAGGATCATGGAGGCTGGACATAATATCTTTTCATAATCAGTCCAATATTCTGAAAGGGATGTACAGTTAACCAGGTATTTTTTATTATACTTTGTTGTGGATAAAAATTTGTTTTTAAAGAGGTTTACACAGTTGATGTAGAAGGCAAAAGAAGTGGCATAGGATCATGGAGGCTGGACAGAATATCTTTTCATAATCAGTCCAATATTCTGAAAGGGATGTACAGTTAACATGGTATTTTTTTATTATACTTTGTTGTGGACAAAAATTTGTTTTTAAAGAGATTTACACAGTTGATGTAGAAGGCAAAAGAAGTGGCATAGGATCATGGAGGCTGGACAGAATATCTTTTCATAATCAGTCCAATATTCTAAAAGGGATGTAGAGTTAACCTGGTATTTTTTTATTATACTTTGTTGTGGACAAAAATTTGTTTTTAAAGTGATTTACAGAGTTGAAGTAGAAGGCTAAAGAAGTGGCATAGGATCATGGAGGCTGGACAGAATATCTTTTCATAATCAGTCCAATATTCTGAAAGGGGTGTACAGTTGACCAACAATTTTTTATTATACTTTGTTGTTGACAAAAATTTGTTTTTAAAGAGATTTACAGAGTTTAAGTAGAAGGCAAAAGAAGTGGCATAGGATCATGGAGGCTGGACTGAATATCTTTTCATAATCAGTCCAATATTCGGAAAGGGATGTACAGTTAACCAGGTATTTTTTATTATACTTTGTTGTGGACAAAAATTTGTTTTTAAAGAGATTTACACAGTTGATGTAGAAGGCAAAAGAAGTGGCATAGGATCATGGAGGCTGGACAGAATATCTTTTCATAATCAGTCCAATATTCTGAAAGGGATGTACAGTTAACCTGGTATTTTTTTATTATACTTTGTTGTGGACAAAAATTTGTTTTTAAAGAGATTTACACAGTTGATGTCGAAGGCAAAAGAAGTGGCATAGGATCATGGAGGCTGGACAGAATATCTTTTCATAATCAGTCCAATATTCTAAAAGGGATGTACAGTTAACCAGGTATTTTTTATTATACTTTGTTGTGGACAAAAATTTGTTTTTAAAGAGATTTACACAGTTGATGTAGAAGGCAAAAGAAGTGGCATAGGATCATGGAGGCTGGACAGAATATCTTCTTATAATCAGTCCAATATTCTGAAAGGGATGTACAGTTAACCTGGTATTTTTTTATTATACTTTGTTCTGGACAAAAATTTGTTTTTAAAGAGGTTTACACAGTTGATTGAAAAGGCAAAAGAAGTGGCATAGGATCATGGAGGCTGGACAGAATATCTTTTCATAATCAGTCCAATATTCTGAAAGGGATGTACAGTTAACCAGGTATTTTTTATTATACTTTGTTGTGGACAAAAATTTGTTTTTAAAGAGATTTACACAGTTGATGTAGAAGGCAAAAAAAGTGGCATAGGATCATGGAGGCTGGACAGAATATCTTTTCATAATCAGTCCAATATTCTGAAAGGGATGTACAGTTAACCAGGTATTTTTTATTATACTTTGTTGTGGACAAAAATTTCTTTTTAAAGAGATTTACACAGTTGATGTAGAAGGCAAAAGAAGTGGCATAGGATCATGGAGGCTGGACAGAATATCTTTTTATAATCAGTCCAATATTCTGAAAGGGATGTACAGTTAAGATGGTATTTTTTTATTATACTTTGTTCTGGACAAAAATTTGTTTTTAAAGAGGTTTACACAGTTGATTGAAAAGGCAAAAGAAGTGGCATAGGATCATGGAGGCTGGACAGAATATCTTTTCATAATCAGTCCAATATTCTAAAAGGGATGTACAGTTAACCAGGTATTTTTTATTATACTTTGTTGTGGACAAAATTTGTTTTTAAAGAGATTTACACAGTTGATGTAGAAGGCAAAAGAAGTGGCATAGGATCATGGAGGCTGGACAGAATATCTTTTCATAATCAGTCCAATATTCTGAAAGGGATGTACAGTTAACCTGGTATTTTTTTATTATACTTTGTTGTGGACGAAAATTTGTTTTTAAAGAGATTTACAGAGTTGAAGTAGAAGGCTAAAGAAGTGGCATAGGATCATGGAGGCTGGACTGAATATCTTTTCATAATCGGTCCAATATTCTGAAAGGGATGTACAGTTAACCTGGTATTTTTTTATTATACTTTGTTGTGGACAAAAATTTGTTTTTAAAGAGATTTACACAGTTGAAGTAGAAGGCTAAAGAAGTGGCATAGGATCATGGAGGCTGGACAGAATATCTTTTCATAATCAGTCTAATATTCTGAAAGGGATGTACTGTTAACCTGGTATTTTTTTATTATACTTTGTTGTGGACAAAAATTTGTTTTTAAAGAGATTTACACAGTTGATGTAGAAGGCAAAAGAAGTGGCATAGGATCATGGAGGCTGGACATAATATCTTTTCATAATCAGTCCAATATTCTGAAAGGGATGTACAGTTAACCAGGTATTTTTTATTATACTTTGTTGTGGATAAAAATTTGTTTTTAAAGAGGTTTACACAGTTGATGTAGAAGGCAAAAGAAGTGGCATAGGATCATGGAGGCTGGACAGAATATCTTTTCATAATCAGTCCAATATTCTGAAAGGGATGTACAGTTAACATGGTATTTTTTTATTATACTTTGTTGTGGACAAAAATTTGTTTTTAAAGAGATTTACACAGTTGATGTAGAAGGCAAAAGAAGTGGCATAGGATCATGGAGGCTGGACAGAATATCTTTTCATAATCAGTCCAATATTCTAAAAGGGATGTAGAGTTAACCTGGTATTTTTTTATTATACTTTGTTGTGGACAAAAATTTGTTTTTAAAGTGATTTACAGAGTTGAAGTAGAAGGCTAAAGAAGTGGCATAGGATCATGGAGGCTGGACAGAATATCTTTTCATAATCAGTCCAATATTCTGAAAGGGATGTACAGTTGACCAACAATTTTTTATTATACTTTGTTGTTGACAAAAATTTGTTTTTAAAGAGATTTACAGAGTTGAAGTAGAAGGCAAAAGAAGTGGCATAGGATCATGGAGGCTGGACTGAATATCTTTTCATAATCAGTCCAATATTCGGAAAGGGATGTACAGTTAACCAGGTATTTTTTATTATACTTTGTTGTGGACAAAAATTTGTTTTTAAAGAGATTTACACAGTTGATGTAGAAGGCAAAAGAAGTGGCATAGGATCATGGAGGCTGGACAGAATATCTTTTCATAATCAGTCCAATATTCTGAAAGGGATGTACAGTTAACCTGGTATTTTTTTATTATACTTTGTTGTGGACAAAAATTTGTTTTTAAAGAGATTTACACAGTTGATGTAGAAGGCAAAAGAAGTGGCATAGGATCATGGAGGCTGGACAGAATATCTTTTCATAATCAGTCCAATATTCTAAAAGGGATGTACAGTTAACCAGGTATTTTTTATTATACTTTGTTGTGGACAAAAATTTGTTTTTAAAGAGATTTACACAGTTGATGTAGAAGGCAAAAGAAGTGGCATAGGATCATGGAGGCTGGACAGAATATCTTCTTATAATCAGTCCAATATTCTGAAAGGGATGTACAGTTAACCTGGTATTTTTTTATTATACTTTGTTCTGGACAAAAATTTGTTTTTAAAGAGGTTTACACAGTTGATTGAAAAGGCAAAAGAAGTGGCATAGGATCATGGAGGCTGGACAGAATATCTTTTCATAATCAGTCCAATATTCTGAAAGGGATGTACAGTTAACCAGGTATTTTTTATTATACTTTGTTGTGGACAAAAATTTGTTTTTAAAGAGATTTACACAGTTGATGTAGAAGGCAAAAAAAGTGGCATAGGATCATGGAGGCTGGACAGAATATCTTTTCATAATCAGTCCAATATTCTAAAAGGGATGTACAGTTAACCAGGTATTTTTTATTATACTTTGTTGTGGACAAAAATTTCTTTTTAAAGAGATTTACACAGTTGATGTAGAAGGCAAAAGAAGTGGCATAGGATCATGGAGGCTGGACAGAATATCTTTTTATAATCAGTCCAATATTCTGAAAGGGATGTACAGTTAAGATGGTATTTTTTTATTATACTTTGTTCTGGACAAAAATTTGTTTTTAAAGAGGTTTACACAGTTGATTGAAAAGGCAAAAGAAGTGGCATAGGATCATGGAGGCTGGACAGAATATCTTTTCATAATCAGTCCAATATTCTAAAAGGGATGTACAGTTAACCAGGTATTTTTTATTATACTTTGTTGTGGACAAAAATTTGTTTTTAAAGAGATTTACACAGTTGATGTAGAAGGCAAAAGAAGTGGCATAGGATCATGGAGGCTGGACAGAATATCTTTTCATAATCAGTCCAATATTCTGAAAGGGATGTACAGTTAACCTGGTATTTTTTTTATTATACTTTGTTGTGGACAAAAATTTGTTTTTAAAGAGGTTTACACAGTTGATTGAAAAGGCAAAAGAAGTGGCATAGGATCATGGAGGCTGGACAGAATATCTTTTCATAATCAGTCCAATATTCTGAAAGGGATGTACAGTTAACCAGGTATTTTTTATTATACTTTGTTGTGGACAAAAATTTGTTTTTAAAGAGATTTACACAGTTGATGTAGAAGGCAAAAGAAGTGGCATAGGATCTTGGAGGCTGGACAGAATATCTTTTCATAATCAGTCCAATATTCTGAAAGGGATGTACAGTTAACCAAGTATTTTTTATTATACTTTGTTGTGGACAAAAATTTGTTTTTAAAGAGATTTACACAGTTGATGTAGAAGGCAAAAGAAGTGACAAAAGATCATGGAGGCTGGCCAGAATATCTTTTCATAATCAGTCCAATATTTTGAAAGGGATGTACAGTTAACCAGGTATTTTTTATTATACTTTGTTGTGGACAAAAATTTGTTTTTAAAGAGATTTACACAGTTGATGTAGAAGGAAAAAGAAGTGGCATAGGATCATGGAGGCTGGACAGAATATCTTTTCATAATCAGTCCAATATTCTAAAAGGGATGTACAGTTAACCAGGTATTTTTTATTATACTTTGTTGAGGACAAAAATTTGTTTTTAAAGAGATTTACACAGTTGATGTAGAAGGCAAAAGAAGTGGCATAGGATCATGGAGGCTGGACAGAATATCTTTTCATAATCAGTCCAATATTCTGAAAGGGATGTACAGTTAACCTGGTATTTTTTTATTATACTTTGTTGTGGACAAAAATTTGTTTTTAAAGAGGTTTACACAGTTGATTGAAAAGGCAAAAGAAGTGGTTTAGGATCATGGAGGCTGGACAGAATATCTTTTCATAATCAGTCCAATATTCTGAAAGGGATGTACAGTTAACCTGGTATTTTTTTATTATACTTTGTTGTGGACAAAAATTTGTTTTTAAAGAGATTTACACAGT
This sequence comes from Thysanoteuthis rhombus, assembly GCA_963457665.1. Taxonomy (NCBI): domain Eukaryota; kingdom Metazoa; phylum Mollusca; class Cephalopoda; order Oegopsida; family Thysanoteuthidae; genus Thysanoteuthis; species Thysanoteuthis major. Next base: position 32,040,847 of record OY735230.1, read on the forward strand.
TGATGTAGAAGGCAAAAGAAGTGGCATAGGATCATGGAGGCTGGACATAATATCTTTTCATAATCAGTCCAATATTCTGAATGGGATGTACAGTTAACCAGGTATTTTTTATTATACTTTGTTGTGGACAAAAATTTGTTTTTAAAGAGATTTACACAGTTGATGTAGAAGGCAAAAGAAGTGGCATAGGATCATGGAGGCTGGACAGAATATCTTTTCATAATCAGTCCAATATTCTTGAAGGGATGTACAGTTAACCTGGTATTTTTTTATTATACTTTGTTGTGGACAAAAATTTCTTTTTAAAGAGATTTACACAGTTGATGTAGAAGGCAAAAGAAGTGACATAGGATCATGGAGGCTGGACAGAATATCTTTTCATAATCAGTCCAATATTCTGAAAGGGATGTACAGTTAACCTGGTATTTTTTTATTATACTTTGTTGTGGACAAAAATTTGTTTTTAAAGAGATTTACAGAGTTGATGTAGAAGGCAAAAGAAGTGGCATAGGATCATGGAGGCTGGACAGAATATCTTTTCATAATCAGTCCAATATTCTGAAAGGGATGTACAGTTAACCAGGTATTTTTTATTATACTTTGTTGTGGACAAAAATTTGTTTTTAAAGAGATTTACACAGTTGATGTAGAAGGCAAAAGAAGTGGCATAGGATCATGGAGGCTGGACAGAATATCTTTTCATAATCAGTCCAATATTCTGAAAGGGATGTACAGTTAACCAGGTATTTTTTATTATACTTTGTTGTGGACAAAAATTTGTTTTTAAAGAGATTTACACAGTTGATGTAGAAGGCAAAAGAAGTGACATAGGATCATGGAGGCTGGACAGAATATCTTTTCATAATCAGTCCAATATTCTGAAAGGGATGTACAGTTAACCAGGTATTTTTTATTATACTTTGTTGTGGACAAAAATTTGTTTTTAAAGAGATTTACACAGTTGATGTAGAAGGCAAAAGAAGTGGCATAGGATCATGGAGGCTGGACAGAATATCTTTTCATAATCAGTCCAATATTCTGAAAGGGATGTACAGTTAACCAAGTATTTTTATTATACTTTGTTGTGGACAAAAATTTGTTTTTAAAGAGATTTACACAGTTGATGTAGAAGGCAAAAGAAGTGGCATAGGATCATGGAGGCTGGACAGAATATCTTTTCATAATCAGTCCAATATTCTGAAAGGGATGTACAGTTAACCTGGTATTTTTTTATTATACTTTGTTGTGGACAAAAATTTGTTTTTAAAGAGATTTACACAGTTGATGTAGAAGGCAAAAGAAGTGACATAGGATCATGGAGGCTGGACAGAATATCTTTTCATAATCAGTCCAATATTCTGAAAGGGATGTACAGTTAACCTGGTATTTTTTTATTATACTTTGTTGTGGACAAAAATTTGTTTTTAAAGAGATTTACACAGTGTATGTAGAAGGCAAAAGAAGTGGCATAGGATCATGGAGGCTGGACAGAATATCTTTTCATAATCAGTCCAATATTCTGAAAGGGATGTACAGTTAACCTGGTATTTTTTTATTATACTTTGTTGTGGACAAAAATTTGTTTTTGAAGAGATTTACGCAGTTGATGTAGAAGGCAAAAGAAGTGGCATAGGATCATGGAGGCTGGACAGAATATCTTTTCATAATCAGTCCAATATTCTGAAAGGGATGTACAGTTAACCAGGTATTTTTTATTATACTTTGTTGTGGACAAAAATTTGTTTTTAAAGAGATTTACACAGTTGATGTAGAAAGCAAAAGAAGTGGCATAGGATCATGGAGGCTGGACAGAATATCTTTTCATAATCAGTCCAATATTCTGAAAGGGATGTACAGTTAACCTGGTATTCTTTTATTATACTTTGTTGTGGACAAAAATTTGTTTTTGAAGAGATTTACAGAGTTGAAGTAGAAGGCAAAAGAAGTGGCATAGGATCATGGAGGCTGGACTGAATATCTTTTCATAATCAGTCCAATATTCTGAAAGGGATGTACAGTTAACCAGGTATTTTTTATTATACTTTGTTGTGGACAAAAATTTGTTTTTAAAGAGATTTACACAGTTGATGTAGAAGGCAAAAGAAGTGGCATAGGATCATGGAGGCTGGACAGAATATCTTTTCATAATCAGTCCAATATTCTGAAAGGGATGTACAGTTACCCAGGTATTTTTTATTATACTTTGTTGTGGACAAAAATTTGTTTTTAAAGAGATTTACACAGTTGATGTAGAAGGCAAAAGAAGTGGCATAGGATCATGGACCTGGACAGAATATCTTTTCATAATCAGTCCAATATTCTGAAAGGGATGTACAGTTAACCTGGTATTTTTTTATTATACTTTGTTGTGGACAAAAATTTGTTTTTAAAGAGATTTACACAGTTGATGTAGAGGGCAAAAGAAGTGACATAGGATCATGGAGGCTGGACAGAATATCTTTTCATAATCAGTCCAATATTCTGAAAGGGATGTACAGTTAACCTGGTATTTTTTTATTATACTTTGTTGTGGACAAAAATTTGTTTTTAAAGAGATTTACAGAGTTGAAGTAGAAGGCAAAAGAAGTGGCATAGGATCATGGAGGCTGGACAGAATATCTTTTCATAATCAGTCCAATATTCTGAAAGGGATGTACAGTTAACCTGGTATTTTTTTATTATACTTTGTTGTGGACAAAAATTTGTTTTTAAAGAGATTTACACAGTTGATGTAGAAGGCAAAAGAAGTGGCAGAGGATCATGGAGGCTGGACAGAATATCTTTTCATAATCAGTCCAATATTCTGAAAGGGATGTACAGTTAACCAGGTATTTTTTATTATACTTTGTTGTGGACAAAAATTTGTTTTTAAAGAGATTTACACAGTTGATGTAGAAGGCAAAAGAAGTGGCATAGGATCATGGAGGCTGGACAGAATATCTTTTCATAATCAGTCAAATATTCTGAAAGGGATGTACAGTTAACCTGGTATTTTTTTATTATACTTTGCTGTGGACAAAAATTCTTTTTTGAAGAGATTTACAGAGTTGAAGTAGAAGGCAAAAGAAGTGGCATAGGATCATGGAGGCTGGACTGAATATCTTTTCATAATCAGTCCAATATTCTGAAAGGGATGTACAGTTAACCAGGTATTTTTTATTATACTTTGTTGTGGACAAAAATTTGTTTTTAAAGAGATTTACACAGTTGATGTAGAAGGCAAAAGAAGTGGCATAGGATCATGGAGGCTGGACAGAATATCTTTTCATAATCAGTCCAATATTCTGAAAGGGATGTACAGTTAACCAGGTATTTTTTATTATACTTTGTTGTGGACAAAAATTTGTTTTTAAAGAGATTTACACAGTTGATGTAGAAGGCAAAAGAAGTGGCATAGGATCATGGAGGCTGGATAGAATATCTTTTCATAATCAGTCCAATATTCTAAAAGGGATGTACAGTTAACCAGGTATTTTTTATTATACTTTGTTGTGGACAAAAATTTGTTTTCAAAGAGATTTACACAGTTGATGTAGAAGGCAAAAGAAGTGGCATAGGATCATGGAGGCTGGACAGAATATCTTTTCATAATCAGTCCAATATTCTGAAAGGGATGTACAGTTAACCTGGTATTTTTTTATTATACTTTGTTGTGGACAAAAATTTGTTTTTGAAGAGATTTACAGAGTTGAAGTAGAAGGCAAAAGAAGTGGCATAGGATCATGGAGGCTGGACTGAATATCTTTTCATAATCAGTCCAATATTCTGAAAGGGATGTACAGTTAACCACGTATTTTTTATTATACTTTGTTGTGGACAAAAATTTGTTTTTAAAGAGATTTACACAGTTGATGTAGAAGGCAAAAGAAGTGGCATAGGATCATGGAGGCTGGACAGAATATCTTTTCATAATCAGTCCAATATTCTGAAAGGGATGTACAGTTAACCTGGTATTTTTTATTATACTTTGTTGTGGACAAAAATTTGTTTTTAAAGAGATTTACACAGTATATGTAGAAGGCAAAAGAAGTGGCATAGGATCATGGAGGCTGGACAGAATATCTTTTCATAATCAGTCCAATATTCTGAAAGGGATGTACAGTTAACCAGGTATATTTTTATTATACTTTGTTGTGGACAAAAATTTGTTTTTGAAGAGATTTACACAGTTGATGTAGAAGGCAAAAGAAGTGGCATAGGATCATGGAGGCTTGACAGAATATCTTTTCATAATCAGTCCAATATTCTGAAAGGGATGTACAGTTAACCTGGTATTTTTTATTATACTTTGTTGTGGACAAAAATTTGTTTTTAAAGAGATTTACACAGTTGATGTAGAAGGCAAAAGGAGTGGCATAGGATCATGGAGGCTGGACAGAATATCTTTTCATAATCAGTCCAATATTCTGAAAGGGATGTACAGTTAACCTGGTATTTTTTATTATACTTTGTTGTGGACAAAAATTTGTTTTTGAAGAGATTTACACAGTTGATGTAGAAGGCAAAAGATGTAGCATAGGATCATGGAGGCTGGACAAAATATCTTTTCATAATCAGTCCAATATTCTAAAAAGGATGTACAGTTAACCAGGTATTTTTTATTATACTTTGTTGTGGACAAAAATTTGTTTTTAAAGAGATTTACACAGTTGATGTAGAAGGCAAAAGGAGTGGCATAGGATCGTGGAGGCTGGACAGAATATCTTTTCATAATCAGTCCAATATTCTAAAAGGGATGTACAGTTAACCTGGTATTTTTTATTATACTTTGTTGTGGACAAAAATTTGTTTTTAAAGAGATTTACACAGTTGATGTAGAAGGCAAAAGGAGTGGCATAGGATCATGGAGGCTGGACAGAATAACTTTTCATAATCAGTCCAATATTCTGAAAGGGATGTACAGTTAACCTGGTATTTTTTATTATACTTTGTTGTGGACAAAAATTTGTTTTTAAAGAGATTTACACAGTTGATGTAAAAGGCTAAAGAAGTGGCATAGGATCATGGAGGCTGGACAGAATATCTTTTCATAATCAGTCCAATATTCTAAAAGGGATGTACAGTTAACCAGGTATTTTTTTATTATACTTTGTTGTGGACAAAAATTTGTTTTTAAATAGATTTACACAGTTGATGTAGAAGGCTAAAGAAGTGGCATAGGATCATGGAGGCTGGACAGAATATCTTTTCATGATCAGTCCAATATTCTGAAAGGGATGTACAGTTAACATGGTATTTTTTATTATACTTTGTTGTGGACAAAAATTTGTTTTTAAAGAGATTTACACAGTTGATGTAGAAGGCAAAAGGAGTGGCATAGGATCATGGAGGCTGGACAGAATATCTTTTCATAATCAGTCCAATATTCTAAAAGGGATGTACAGTTAACCAGGTATTTTTTATTATACTTTGTTGTGGACAAAAATTTGTTTTTGAAGAGATTTACACATTGATGTAGAAGGCTAAAGAAGTGGCATAGGATCATGGAGGCTCGACAGAACATCTTTTCATAATCAGTACAATATTCTGAAATGGATGTACAGTTAACCTGGTATTTTTTATTATACTTTGTTGTGGACAAAAATTTGTTTTTAAAGAGATTTACACAGTTGATGAAGAAGGCAAAAGAAATGGCATAGGATCATGGAGGCTGGACAGAATATCTTTTCATAATCAGTCCAATATTCTTAAAGGGATGTAGAGTTAACCAGGTATTTTTTTATTATACTCTGTTGTGGACAAAAATTTGTTTTTGAAGAGATTTACACAGTTGATGTAGAAGGCAAAAGAAGTGGCATACGATCATGGAAGCTGGACAGAATATCTTTTCATAATCAGTCCAATATTCTGAAAGGGATGTACAGTTAACTTGGTATTTTTTATTATACTTTGTTGTGGACAAAAATTTGTTTTTGAAGAGATTTACACAGTTGATGTAGAAGGCAAAAGAAGTGGCATAGGATCATGGAGGCTGGACAGAATATCTTTTTATAATCAGTCCAATATTCTGAAAGGGATGTACAGTTAACCTGGTATTTTTTATTATACTTTGTTGTGGACAAAAATTTGTTTTTGAAGAGATTTACACAGTTGATGTAGAAGGCAAAAGATGTAGCATAGGATCATGGAGGCTGGACAAAATATCTTTTCATAATCAGTCCAATATTCTGAAAGGGATGTACAGTTAACCTGGTATTTTTTATTATACTTTGTTGTGGACAAAAATTTCTTTTTAAAGAGATTTACACAGTTGATGTAGAAGGCAAAAGAAGTGGCATAGGATCATGGAGGCTGGACAGAATATCTTTTTATAATCAGTCCAATATTCTGAAAGGGATGTACAGTTAACCTGGTATTTTTTATTATACTCTGTTCTGGACGAAAATTTGTTTTTGAAGTGATTTACACAGTTGATGTAGAAGGCAAAAGAAGTGGCATACGATCATGGAGGCTGGACAGAATATCTTTTCATAATCAGTCCAATATTCTGAAAGGGATGTACAGTTAACCAGATATTTTTTATTATACTTTGTTGTGGAAAAAAATTTTTTTTTCAAGAGATTTACACAGTTGATGTAGAAGGCAAAAGAAGTGGCATAGGATCATGGAGGCTGGACAGAATATCTTTTCATAATCAGTCCAATATTCTGAAAGGGATGTACAGTTAACCTGGTATTTTTTATTATACTTTGTTGTGGACAAAAATTTGTTTTCAATGAGATTTACACAGTTGATGTAGAAGGCAAAAGAAATGGCATAGGATCATGGAGGCTGGACAGAATATCTTTTCATAATCAGTCCAATATTCTGAAAGGGATGTACAGTTAACCAGGTATTTTTTATTATACTTTGTTGTGGACAAAAATTTGTTTTTAAAGTGATTTACACAGTTGATGTAGAAGGCAAAAGAAGTGGCATAGGATCATGGAGGCTGGACAGAATATCTCTTTATAATCAGTCCAATATTCTGAAAGGGATGTACAGTTAACCAGGTATTTTTTATTATACTTTGTTGTGGACAAAAATTTGTTTTTAAAGAGTTTTACACAGTTGATGTAGAAGGCAAAAGAAGTGGCATAGGATCATGGAGGCTGGACAGAATATCTTTTCATAATCAGTCCAATATTGTGAAAGGGATGTACAGTTAACCAGGTATTTTTTATTATACTTTGTTGTGGACAAAAATTTGTTTTTAAAGTGATTTACACAGTTGATGTAGAAGGCAAAAGAAGTGGCATAGGATCATGGAGGCTGGACAGAATATCTCTTTATAATCAGTCCAATATTCTGAAAGGGATGTACAGTTAACCAGGTATTTTTTATTATACTTTGTTGTGGACAAAAATTTGTTTTTAAAGAGATTTACACAGTTGATGTAGAAGGCAAAAGAAGTGGCATAAGATAAAGGAGGCTGGACCGAATATGTTTTCATAATCAGTCCAATATTCTGAAAGGGATGTACAGTTAACCAGGTATTTTTTATTATACTTTGTTGTGGACAAAAATTTGTTTTTAAAGAGATTTATACAGTTGATGTAGAAGGCAAAAGAAGTGGCATAGGATCATGGAGGCTTGACAGAATATCTTTTCATAATCAGTGCAATATTCTGAAAGGGATGTACGGTTAACCTGGTATTTTTTATTATACTTTGTTGTGGACAAAAATTTTTTTTTAGAGAGATTTACACTGCTGATGTAGAAGGCAAAAGAAGTGGCATAGGATCATGGAGGCTGGACAGAATATCTTTTCATAATCAGTCCAATATTCTGAAAGAGATGCACAGTTAACCAGGTATTTTTTATTATACTTTGTATTGGACAAAAATTTGTTTTTAAAGTGATTTACACAGTTGATGTAGAAGGCAAAAGAAGTGGCATAGGATCATGGAGGCTGGACAGAATATCTTTTCCTAATCAGTCGAATATTCTGAAAGGGATGTACAGTTAACCAGGTATTTTTTATTATACTTTGTTAGGGACAAAAATTTGTTTTTAAAGAGATTTACACTGCTGATGTAGAAGGCAAAAGAAGTGGCATAGGATCATGGAGGCTGGACAGAATATCTTTTCATAATCAGTCCAATATTCTGAAAGTGATGCACTGTTAACCAGGTATTTTTTATTATACTTTGTATTGGAAAAAAATTTTTTTTCAAGAGATTTACACAGTTGATGTAGAAGGCAAAAGAAGTGGCATAGGATCATGGAGGCTGGACAGAATATCTCTTTATAATCAGTCCAATATTCTGAAAGGGATGTACAGTTAACCAGGTATTTTTTTTTATACTTTGTTGTGGACAAAAATTTGTTTTTAAAGAGATTTACACAGTTGATGTAGAAGGCAAAAGAAGTGGCATAAGATAAAGGAGGCTGGACCGAATATGTTTTCATAATCAGTCCAATATTCTGAAAGGGATGTACAGTTAACCTGGTATTTTTTATTATACTTTGTTGTGGACAAAAATTTGTTTTTAAAGAGATTTATACAGTTGATGTTGAAGGCAAAAGAAGTGGCATAGGATCATGGAGGCTGGACAGAACATCTTTTCATAATCAGTCCAATATTCTGGAAGGGATGTACAGTTAACCTGGTATTTTTTATTATACTTTGTTGTGGACAAAAATTTGTTTTTAAAGAGATTTACACTGCTGATGTAGAAGGCAAAAGAAGTGGCATAGGATCATGGAAGCTGGACAGAATATCTTTTCATAATCAGTCCAATATTCTGAAAGGGATGTACAGTTAACCAGGTATTTTTTATTATACTTTGTTGTGGACAAAAATTTGTTTTTCAAAAGATTTACACAGTTGATGTAGAAGGCAGAAGAAGTGGAATAGGATCATGGAGGCTGGACAGAATATCTTTTCATAATCAGTCCAAAATTCTGAAAGGGATGTACAGTTAACCAGGTATTTTTTATTATACTTTGTTGTGGACAAAAATTTGTTTTTAAAGAGATTTACACGGTTGATGTAGAAGGCAAAAGAAGTCGCATAGGATCATGGAGGCTGGACAGAATATCTTTTCATAATCAGTCCAATATTCTGAAAGGGATGTACAGTTAACCAGGTATTTTTTATTATATTTTGTTGTGGACAAAAATTTGTTTTTAAAGAGATTTACACAGTTGATATAGAAGGCAAAAGAAGTGGCATGAGATAAAGGAGGCTGGACAGAATATCTTTTCATAATCAGTCCAATATTCTGGAAGGGATGTACAGTTAACCAGGTATTTTTTATTATACTTTGTTGTGGACAAAAATTTGTTTTTAAAGAGATTTACACGGTTGATGTAGAAGGCAAAAGAAGTCGCATAGGATCATGGAGGCTGGACAGAATATCTTTTCATAATCAGTCCAATATTGTGAAAGGGATGTAGAGTTAACCAGGTATTTTTTTATTATACTTTGTTGTGGACAAAAATTTGTTTTTGAAGAGATTTACACAGTTGATGTCGAAGGCAAAAGAAGTGGCATAAGATAAAGGAGGCTGGACAGAATATCTTTTCATAATCAGTCCAATATTCTGAAAGGGATGTACAGTTAACCAGGTATCTTTTATTATACTTTGTTGTGGACAAAAATTTGTTTTTAAAGAGATTTACACAGTTTATGTAGAAGGCAAAAGAAGTGGCATAGGATCATGGAGGCTGGACAGAATATCTTTTCATAATCAGTCCAATATTCTGAAAGGGATGTACAGTTAACCAGGTATCTTTTATTATACTTTGTTGTGGACAAAAATTTGTTTTTAAAGAGATTTACACAGTTTATGTAGAAGGCAAAAGAAGTGGCATACGATCATGAAAGCTGGACAGAATATCTTTTCATAATTAGTCCAATATTCTAAAAGGGATGTACAGTTAACCAGGTATTTTTTTATTATACTTTGTTGTGGACAAAAATTTGTTTTTGAAGAGATTTACACAGTTGATGTCGAAGGCAAAAGAAGTGGCATAAGATAAAGGAGGCTGGACAGAATATCTTTTCAAAATCAGTCCAATATTCTGAAAGGGATGTACAGTTAACTAGGTATTTTTTATTATCCTTTGTTGTGGACAAAAATTTGTTTTTAAAGAGATTTACACAGTTGATGTAGAAGGCAAAAGAAATGGCATAGGATCATGGAGGCTGGACAGAATATCTTTTCATAATCAGTCCAATATTCTGAAAGGGATGTACAGTTAACCAGGTATTTTTATTATACTTTGTTGTGGACAAAAATTTGTTTTTGAAGAGATTTACACAGTTGATGTAGAAGGCAAAAGAAGTGGCATAGGATCATGGAGGCTGGACAGAATATCTTTTCATAATCAGTCCAATATTCTGAAAGGGATGTACAGTTAACCAGGTATTTTTATTATACTTTGTTGTGGACAAAAATTTGTTTTTGAAGAGATTTACACAGTTGATGTAGAAGGCAAAAGAAGTGGCATAGGATCATGGAGGCTGGACAGAATATCTTTTCATAATCAGTCCAATATTCTGAAAGGGATGTACAGTTAACCAGGTATTTTTATTATACTTTGTTGTGGACAAAAATTTGTTTTTGAAGAGATTTACACAGTTGATGTAGAAGGCAAAAGAAGTGGCATAGGATCATGGAGGCTGGACATAATATCTTTTCATAATCAGTCCAATATTCTGAAAGGGATGTACAGTTAACCAGGTATTTTTATTATACTTTGTTGTGGACAAAAATTTGTTTTTGAAGAGATTTACACAGTTGATGTAGAAGGCAAAAGAAGTGGCATAGGATCATGGAGGCTGGACAGAATATCTTTTCATAATCAGTCCAATATTCTGAAAGGGATGTACAGTTAACCAAGTATTTTTATTATACTTTGTTGTGGACAAAAATTTGTTTTTGAAGAGATTTACACAGTTGATGTAGAAGGCAAAAGAAGTGGCATAGGATCATGGAGGCTGGACATAATATCTTTTCATAATCAGTCCAATATTCTGAAAGGGATGTACAGTTAACCAGGTATTTTTATTATACTTTGTTGTGGACAAAAATTTGTTTTTGAAGAGATTTACACAGTTGATGTAGAAGGCAAAAGAAGTGGCATAGGATCATGGAGGCTGGACAGAATATCTTTTCATAATCAGTCCAATATTCTGAAAGGGATGTACAGTTAACCAGGTATTTTTATTATACTTTGTTGTGGACAAAAATTTGTTTTTGAAGAGATTTACACAGTTGATGTAGAAGGCAAAAGAAGTGGCATAGGATCATGGAGGCTGGACAGAATATCTTTTCATAATCAGTCCAATATTCTGAAAGGGATGTACAGTTAACCAGGTATTTTTATTATACTTTGTTGTGGACAAAAATTTGTTTTTGAAGAGATTTACACAGTTGATGTAGAAGGCAAAAGAAGTGGCATAGGATCATGGAGGCTGGACAGAATATCTTTTCATAATCAGTCCAATATTCTGAAAGGGATGTACAGTTAACCAGGTATTTTTATTATACTTTGTTGTGGACAAAAATTTGTTTTTGAAGAGATTTACACAGTTGATGTAGAAGGCAAAAGAAGTGGCATAGGATCATGGAGGCTGGACAGAATATCTTTTCATAATCAGTCCAATATTCTGAAAGGGATGTACAGTTAACCAGGTATTTTTATTATACTTTGTTGTGGACAAAAATTTGTTTTTGAAGAGATTTACACAGTTGATGTAGAAGGCAAAAGAAGTGGCATAGGATCATGGAGGCTGGACATAATATCTTTTCATAATCAGTCCAATATTCTGAAAGGGATGTACAGTTAACCAGGTATTTTTATTATACTTTGTTGTGGACAAAAATTTGTTTTTGAAGAGATTTACACAGTTGATGTAGAAGGCAAAAGAAGTGGCATAGGATCATGGAGGCTGGACAGAATATCTTTTCATAATCAGTCCAATATTCTGAAAGGGATGTACAGTTAACCAAGTATTTTTATTATACTTTGTTGTGGACAAAAATTTGTTTTTGAAGAGATTTACACAGTTGATGTAGAAGGCAAAAGAAGTGGCATAGGATCATGGAGGCTGGACATAATATCTTTTCATAATCAGTCCAATATTCTGAAAGGGATGTACAGTTAACCAACTATTTTTTATTATACTTTGTTGTGGACAAAAATTTGTTTTTGAAGAGATTTACACAGTGTATGTAGAAGGCAAAAGAAATGGCATAGGATCATGGACGCTGGACAGAATATCTTTTCATAATCAGTCCAATATTCTGAAAGGGATGTACAGTTAACCAGGTATTTTTTATTATACTTTGTTGTGGACAAAAATTTGTTTTTGAAGAGATTTACACAGTGTATGTAGGAGGCAAAAGAAGTGGCATAGGATCATGGAGGCTGGACAGAATATCTTTTCATAATCAGTCCAATATTCTGAAAGGGATGTACAGTTAACCAGGTATTTTTTATTATACTTTGTTGTGGACAAAAATTTGTTTTTGAAGAGATTTACACAGTGTATGTAGAAGGCAAAAGAAGTGGTATAGGATCATGGAGGCTGGACAGAATATCTTTTCATAATCAGTCCAATATTCTGAAAGGGATGTACAGTTAACCAGGTATTTTTTATTATACTTTGTTGTGGACAAAAATTTGTTTTTAAAGAGATTTACACAGTGTATGTAGAAGGCAAAAGAAGTGGCATAAGATGAAGGAAGCTGGACAGAATATCTTTTCATAATCAGTCCAATATTCTGAAAGAGATGTACAATTGACCAAAATTTTTTTATTATACTTTGTTGTGGACAAAAATTTGTTTTTAAAGAGATTTACACAGTTGATGTAGAAGGCAAAAGAAATGGCATAGGATCATGGAGGCTGGACAGAATACCTTTTCATAATCAGTCCAATATTCTGAAAGGGATGTACAGTTAACCAACTATTTTTTATTATACTTTGTTGTGGACAAAAATTCGTTTTTGAAGACATTTACACAGTGTATGTAGGAGGCAAAAGAAGTGGCATAGGATCATGGAGGCTGGACAGAATATCTTTTCATAATCAGTCCAATATTCTGAAAGGGATGTACAGTTAACCAGGTATTTTTTATTATACTTTGTTGTGGACAAAAATTTGTTTTTAAAGAGATTTACACAGTTGATGTAGAAGGCAAAAGAAGTGGCATAAGATAAAGGAGGCTGGACAGAATATCTTTTCATAATCAGTCCAATATTCTGAAAGTGATGCACTGTTAACCAGGTATTTTTTATTATACTTTGTATTGGAAAAAAATTTTTTTTCAAGAGATTTACACAGTTGATGTAGAAGGCAAAAGAAGTGGCATAGGATCATGGAGGCTGGACAGAATATCTCTTTATAATCAGTCCAATATTCTGAAAGGGATGTACAGTTAACCAGGTATTTTTTATTATACTTTGTTGTGGACAAATATTTGTTTTTAAAGAGATTTACACAGTGTATGTAGAAGGCAAAAGAAGTGGCATAGGATCAGGGAGGTTGGACAGAATATCTTTTCATAATCAGTCCAATATTCTGAAAGGGATGTAGAGTTAACCAGGTATTTTTTATTATACTTTGTTGTGGACAAAAATTAGTTTTTGAAGAGATTTACACAGTTGATGTAGAAGGCAAAAGAAGTGGCATAGGATCATGGAGGCTGGACAGAATATTTTTTCATAATCAGTCCAATATTCTGAAAGGGATGTACAGTTAACCAGGTATTTTTTATTATACTTTGTTGTGGACAAAAATTCGTTTTTGAAGACATTTACACAGTGTATGTAGGAGGCAAAAGAAGTGGCATAGGATCATGGAGGCTGGACAGAATATCTTTTCATAATCAGTCCAATATTCTGAAAGGGATGTACAGTTAACCAGGTATTTTTTATTATACTTTGTTGTGGACAAAAATTTGTTTTTAAAGAGATTTACACAGTTGATGTAGAAGGCAAAAAAATTGGCATAGGATCATGGAGGCTGGACAGAATATCTTTTCATAATCAGTCCAATATTCTGAAAGGGATGTACAGTTAACCAGGTATTTTTTATTATACTTTGTTGTGGACAAAAATTCGTTTTTGAAGACATTTACACAGTGTATGTAGGAGGCAAAAGAAGTGGCATAGGATCATGGAGGCTGGACAGAATATCTTTTCATAATCAGTCCAATATTCTGAAAGGGATGTACAGTTAACCAGGTATTTTTTATTATACTTTGTTGTGGACAAAAATTTGTTTTTCAAAAGATTTACACAGTTGATGTAGAAAGCAAAAGAAGTGGCATAAGATAAAGGAGGCTAGACAGAATATCTTTTCATAATCAGTCCAATATTCTGAAAGGGATGTACAGTTAACCAGGTATCTTTTATTATAATTTGTTGTGGACAAAAATTTTTTTTTAAAGAGATTTACACAGTTTATGTAGAAGGCAAAAGAAGTGGCATAGGATCATGGAGGCTGGACAGAATATCTTTTCATAATCAGTCCAATATTCTTAAAGGGATGTACAGTTAACCAAGTATTTTTTATTATACTTTGTTGTGGACAAAAATTTGTTTTTAAAGAGATTTACACAGTCGATGTCGAAGGCAAAAGAAGTGGCATAAGATAAAGGAGGCTGGACAGAATATCTTTTCATAATCAGTCCAATATTCTGAAAGGGATGTAGAGTTAACCAGGTATTTTTTATTATACTTTGTTGTGGACAAAAATTTGTTTTTAAAGAGATTTACACAGTGTATGTAGAAGGCAAAAGAAGTGGCATAGGATCAGGGAGGTTGGACAGAATATCTTTTCATAATCAGTCCAATATTCTGAAAGGGATGTAGAGTTAACCAGGTATTTTTTATTATACTTTTTTGTGGACAAAAATTTGTTTTTGAAGAGATTTACACAGTTGATGTAGAAGGCAAAAGAAGTGGCATAGGATCATGGAGGCTGGACAGAATATTTTTTCATAATCAGTCCAATATTCTAAAAGGGATGTACAGTTAACCAGTTATTTTTTATTATACTTTGTTGTGGACAAAAATTCGTTTTTGAAGACATTTACACAGTGTATGTAGGAGGCAAAAGAAGTGGCATAGGATCATGGAGGCTGGACAGAATATCTTTTCATAATCAGTCCAATATTCTGAAAGGGATGTACAGTTAACCAGGTATTTTCTATTATACTTTGTTGTGGACAAAAAATTGTTTTTAAAGGGATTTACACAGTTGATGTAGAAGGCAAAAGAAGTGGCATAGGATCATGGAGGCTGGACAGAATATCTTTTCATAATCAGTCCAATATTCTTAAAGGGATGTACAGTTAACGAGGTATTTTTTATTATACATTGTTGTGGACAAAAATTTGTTTTCAATGAGATTTACACAGTTGATGTAGAAGGCAAAAGAAGTGGCATAAGATAAAGGAGGCTGGACAGAATATCTTTTCATAATCAGTCCAATATTCTTAAAGGGATGTACAGTTAACCAGGTACTTTTTATTATACTTTGTTGTGGACAAAAATTTGTTTTTAAAGAGATTTACACAGTTGATGTAAAAGGCAAAAGAAGTGGCATAGGATCATGGAGGCTGGACAGAATATCTTTTCATAATCAGTCCAATTTTCTGAAAGGGATGTACAGTTGACCAAGAATTTTTTAGTATACTTTATTGTGGACAAAAGTATGTTTTTAAAGAGATTTACACAGTTGATGTAAAGGCAAGAGAAGTGGCATAGGATCATGGAGGCTGGACAGAATATCTCTTCATAATCAGACCAATATTCTGAAAGGGAAAAACAGTTGACCAAGAATTTCTTATTTTACTTTGTTTCGGACAAGAATTTGTTTTTAAAGAGATTTACACAGTTGATGTAGAAGGCAAAAGAAGTGGCATAAGATCCTGGAGGCTTGACAGAATATCTTTTCATAATCAGTCCAATATTCTGAAAGGGATGTACAGTTAACCAGGTATCTTTTATCATACTTTGTTGTGGACAAAAATTTTTTTTTAAAGAGATTTACACAGTTTATTCAGAAGGCAAAAGAAGTGGCATAGGATCATGGAGGCTGGACAGAATATCTTTTCATAATCAGTCCAATTTTCTGAAAGGGATGTACAGTTGACCGAGAATTTTTTATTATACTTTATTGTTGATGAAAATTTGTTTTTGAAGAGTTTCACACAGTTGATGTAGAAGGCAAAAGAAGTGGCATAGGATCATGGAGGCTGGACAGAATATCTTTTCATAATCAGTCCAATATTCTGAAAGGGATGTACAGTTGACCAACAATTTTTTATTATACTTTGTTGTGGACAAAAATTTGTTTTTGAAAAGATATACACAGTTGATGTACAAGGCAAAAGAAGTGGCTTCGGATCATTGAGTCTGGATAGAATATCTTTTCATGATCAGTCCAATATTCTAAAAAGGATATACAGTTAACCAACAATTTTTTTAATCCATTCTGTTGTTGATAAAAATTTTTTTTTGAAGAGATATACACTGTTGATATACAAGGCAAAAGAAGTGGCATGGAATCATGGAGGCTGAACAGAATATCTTTTCATAATCAGTCCAATATTCTAAAAAGGATATACAGTTAACCAACAATTTTTTAATTCATTTTGTTGTTGATAATCATCTGTTTTTAAAAAGATATACACAGTTGATGTACAAGGTAAAAGAAGTTGCATGGGATCATGGAAGCTGGAGAAAATATTTTTTCATGGTCAGTCCAATATTCTAAAAGGGATGTCGAGTTAACCAACAATATTTTAATCCACTTTGGTGTAGATAAAAATTAGTTTTTGTAGAGATTTACACAGTTGATGTACAAGGAGAAAGAAGTGTCATTGGATCATTGAGACTGGACAGAATATCCTCTCATAATCAGTCCAATATTCTTAAAGATATGTAGAGTTAACAAACAATTTTTAATCCACTTTGTTCTGGATAAAAATTTGTTTTTGGAGAGATTTACATGGTTGATGTAGAGGGGATCAGAAGTGGCATGGGATCATGGAAGCTGGATGGAATATCTTTTTATAATTAGTCCAATATTCTGAAAGGGATGTACAGTTAACCAGGTATTTTTTATTATACTTTGTTGTGGACAAAAATTTGTTTTTAAAGAGATTTACACAGTTGATGTAGAAGGCAAAAGAAGTCGCATAATATCATGGAGGCTGGACAGAATATCTTTTCATAATCAGTCCAATATTCTGAAAAGGATGTACAGTTAACCTGGTATTTTTTATTATACTTTGTTGTGGACAAAAATTAGTTTTTGAAGAGATTTACACAGTTGATGTAGGAGGCAAAAGAAGTGGCATAGGATCAGGGAGGTTGGACAGAATATCTTTTCATAATCAGTCCAATATTCTGAAAGGGATGTACAGTTAACCAGGTATTTTTTATTTTACTTTGTTGTGGACAAAAATTTGTTTTTAAAGAGATTTACACAGTGTATGTAGAAGGCAAAAGAAGTGGCATAGGATCAGGGAGGTTGGACAGAATATCTTTTCATAATCAGTCCAATATTCTGAAAGGGATGTAGAGTTAACCAGGTATTTTTTATTATACTTTGTTGTGGACAAAAATTTGTTTTTAAAGAGATTTACACAGTTGATGTAGAAGGCAAAAGAAGTGGCATAGGATCATGGAGGCTGGACAGAATATCTTTTCATAATCAGTCCAATATTCTGAAAGGGATGTACAGTTAACCAGGTATTTTTTATTATACTTTGTTGTGGACAAAAATTTGTTTTTAAAGAGATTTACACAGTTGATGTAGAAGGCAAAAGAAGTGGCATAAGATAAAGGAGGCTGGACAGAATATCTTTGCATAATCAGTCCAATATTCTGAAAGGGATGTACAGTTAACCTGGTATTTTTTATTATACTTTGTTGTGGACAAAAATTTGTTTTTGAAGAGATTTACACAGTTGATGTAGAAGGCAAAAGAAGTGGCATAAGATAAAGGAGGCTGGACCGAATATCTTTTCTTAATCAGTCCAATATTCTGAAAGGGATGTACAGTTAACCAGATATTTTTATTATACTTTGTTGTGGACAAAAATTTGTTTTTAAAGAGATTTACACGGTTGATGTAAAAGGCAAAAGAAATGGCATAGGATCATGGAGGCTGGACAGAATATCTTTTCATAATCAGTCCAATATTCTGAAAGGGATGTACAGTTAAACAGGTATCTTTTATTATACTTTGTCGTGGACAAAAATTTGTTTTTGAAGAGATTTACACCGTGTAAGTAGGAGGCAAAAGGAGTGGCATAGGATCATGGAGGCTGGACAGAATATCTTTTCATAATCAGTCCAATATTCTGAAAGGGATGTACAGTTAAACAGGTATCTTTTATTATACTTTGTCGTGGACAAAAATTTGTTTTTGAAGAGATTTACACCGTGTAAGTAGGAGGCAAAAGGAGTGGCATAGGATCATGGAGGCTGGACAGAATATCTTTTCATAATCAGTCCAATATTCTGAAAGGGATGTACAGTTAAACAGGTATCTTTTATTATACTTTGTCGTGGACAAAAATTTGTTTTTGAAGAGATTTACACCGTGTAAGTAGGAGGCAAAAGGAGTGGCATAGGATCATGGAGGCTGGACAGAATATCTTTTCATAATCAGTCCAATATTCTGAAAGGGATGTACAGTTAACCAGGTATTTTTTATTATACTTTGTTGTCGACAAAAATTTGTTTTTAAAGAGATTTATACAGTTGATGTAGAAGGCAAAAAAAATTGCATAGGATCATGGAGGCTGGACAGAATATCTTTTCATAATCAGTCCAATATTCTGAAAGGGATGTACAGTTAACCAGGTATTTCTTATTATACTTTGTTGTGGACAAAAATTTGTTTTTAAAGAGATTTACACAGTTGATGTAGAAGGCAAAAGAAGTGGCATAGGATCATGGAGGCTGGACAGAATATCTTTTCATAATCAGTCCAATATTCTGAAAAGGATGTACAGTTAACCTGGTATTTTTTATTATACTTTGTTGTAGACAAAAATTTTTTTTTAAAGAGATTTACACAGTTGATATAGAAGGCAAAAGAAGTGGCATAGGATCATGGAGGCTGGACAGAATATCTTTTCATAATCAGTCCAATATTCTGAAAGGGATGTACAGTTAACCAGGTATTTTCTATTATACTTTGTTTTGGACAAAAATTTGTTTTTAAAGAGATTTACACAGTTGATGTAGAAGGCAAAAGAATTGGCATAGGATCATGGAGGCTGGACAGAATATCTTTTCATAATCAGTCCAATATTCTAATAGGGATGTACAGTTAACAAGGTATTTTTTATTATACTTTGTTGTGGACAAAAATTTGTTTTTAAAGAGATTTATACAGTTGATGTAGAAGGCTAAAAAAATTGCATAGGATCATGGAGGCTGGACAGAATATCTTTTCATAATCAGTCCAATATTCTGAAAGGGATGTACAGTTAACCAGGTATTTCTTATTATACTTTGTTGTGGACAAAAATTTGTTTTTAATGAGATTTACACAGTTGATGTCGAAGGCAAAAGAAGTGGCATAAGATAAAGGAGGCTGGACAGAATATCTTTTCATAATCAGTCCAATATTCTGAAAGGGATGTACAGTTAACCAGGTATCTTTTATTATACTTTGTTGTGGACAAAAAATTTTTTTTAAAGAGATTTACACAGTTTATGTAGAAGGCAAAAGAAGTGGCATAGGATCATGGAGGCTGGACAGAATATCTTTTCATAATCAGTCCAATATTCTGAAAGGGATGTACAGTTAACCAGGTATTTTTTATTATACTTTGTTGTGGACAAAAATTTGTTTTTAAAGAGATTTACACAGTTGATGTAGAAGGCAAAAGAAGTGGCATAAGATAAAGGAGGCTGGACAGAATATCTTTTCATAATCAGTCCAATATTCTGAAAGGGATGTACAGTTAACCAGGTATTTTTTATTTTACTTTGTTGTGGACAAAAATTTTTTTTTAAAGAGATTTACACAGTTGATGTAGAAGGCAAAAGAAGTGGCATAGGATCATGGAAGCTGGACAGAATATCTTTTCATAATCAGTCCAATATTCTGAAAGGGATGTACAGTTAACCAGGTATTTTTTATTATACTTCGTTGTGGACAAAAATTTGTTTTTAAAGAGATTTACACAGTTGATGTAGAAGGCAAAAGAAGTGGCATAGGATCATGGAGGCTGGACAGAATATCTTTTCATAATCAGTCCAATATTCTAAAAGGGATGTACAGTTAACCAGGTATTTTTTATTATACTTTGTTGTGGACAAAAATTTGTTTTTTAAGAGATTTACACAGTTGATGTAGAAGGCAAAAGAAATGGCATACGATCATGGAGGCTGGACAGAATATCTTTTCATAATCAGTCCAATATTCTGAAAGGGATGTACAGTTAACCAGGTATTTTTTATTATACTTTGTTGTGGACAAAAATTTGTTTTTAAAGAGATTTACACAGTTGATGTAGAAGGCAAAAGAAATGGCATAGGATCATGGAGGCTGGACAGAATATCTTTTCAGAATCAGTCCAATATTCTAAAAGGGATTCACAGTTAACCAGGTATTTTTTATTATACTTTGTTGTGGACAAAAATTTGTTTTTTAAGAGATTTACACAGTTGATGTAGAAGGCAAATGAAGTGGCATACGATCATGGAGGCTGGACAGAATATCTTTTCATAATCAGTCCAATATTCTGAAAGGGATGTACAGTTAACCAGGTATTTTTTATTATACTTTGTTGTGGACAAAAATTTGTTTTTGAAGAGATTTACACAGTGTAAGTAGGAGGCAAAAGGAGTGGCATAGGATCAGGGAGGCTGGACAGAATATCTTTTCATAATCAGTCCAATATTCTGAGTGGGATGTACAGTTAACCAGGTATTTTTTTATTATACTTTGTTGTGGACAAAAATTTGTTTTTAAAGAGATTTACACAGTTGATGTAGAAGGCAAAAGAAATGGCATAGGATCATGGAGGCTGGAAAGAATATCTTTTCATAATCAGTCCAATATTCTGAAAGGGATGTACAGTTAACCAAGAATTTTTTATTATACTTTGTTGTGGACAAAAATTTGTTTTTAAAGAGATTTACACAGTTGATGTAGAAGGCAAAAGAAGTGGCATAGGATCATGGAGGCTGGAAAGAATATCTTTTCATAATCAGTCCAATATTCTGAGTGGGATGTACAGTTAACCAGGTATTTTTTTATTATACTTTGTTGTGGACAAAAATTTGTTTTTAAAGAGATTTACACAGTTGATGTAGAAGGCAAAAGAAATGGCATAGGATCATGGAGGCTGGAAAGAATATCTTTTCATAATCAGTCCAATATTCTAAAAGAGATGTAGAGTTAACCAGGTATTTTTTATTATACTTTGTTGTGGACAAAAATTTGTTTTTGAAGAGATTTACACAGTTGATGTAGAAGGCAAAAGAAGTGGCATCGGATCATGGAGGCTGGAGAGTATATCTTTTCATAATCAGTCCAATATTCTAAAAGAGATGTAGAGTTAACCAGGTATTTTTTATTATACTTTGTTGTGGACAAAAATTTGTTTTTAAAGAGATTTACACAGTTGATGTAGAAGGCAAAAGAAGTGGCATCGGATCATGGAGGCTGGACAGAATATCTTTTCATAATCAGTCCAATATTCTGAAAGGGATGTAGAGTTAACCAGGTATTTTTTATTATACTTTGTTGTGGACAAAAATTTGTTTTCAATGAGATTTACACAGTTGATGTAGAAGGCAAAAGAAGTCACATAGGATCATGGAGGCTTGACAGAATATCTTTTCATAATCAGTCCAATATTCTGAAAGGGATGTACAGTTAACCAGGTATTTTTTATTATACTTTGTTGTGGACAAAAATTTGTTTTTGAAGAGATTTACACAGTGTAAGTAGGAGGCAAAAGAAGTGGCATAGGATCATGGAGGCTGGACAGAATATCTTTTCATAATCAGTCCAATATTCTGAAAGGGATGTACAGTTAACCAGGTATTTTTTATTATACTTTGTTGTGGACAAAAATTTGTTTTTAAAGAGATTTACACAGTTGATGTAGAAGGCAAAAGAAATGGCATAGGATCATGGAGGCTGGAAAGAATATCTTTTCATAATCAGTCCAATATTCTGAGTGGGATGTACAGTTAACCAGGTATTTTTTTATTATACTTTGTTGTGGACAAAAATTTGGTTTTGAAGAGATTTACACGGTTGATGTAGAAGGCTAAAGAAGTGGCATAGGATCATGGAGGCTGGAAAGAATATCTTTTCATAATCAGTCCAATATTCTGAAAGGGATGTACAGTTAACCAGGTATTTTTTATTATACTTTGTTGTGGACAAAAATTTGTTTTTAAAGAGATTTACACAGTTGATGTAGAAGGCAAAAGAAGTGGCATAGGATCATGGAGGCTGGACAGAATATCTTTTCATAATCAGTCGAATATTCTGAAAGGGATGTATAGTTAACCAGGTATTTTTTATTATACTTTGTTGTGGACAAAAATTTGTTTTTAAAGAGATTTACACAGTTGATGTACAAGGCAAAAGAAATGGCATAAGATCATGGAGGCTGGACAGAATATCTTTACATAATCAGTCCAATATTCTAAAAGGGATGTACAGTTAACCAACAATTTTTTATTATACTTTGTTGTGGACAAAAAATTGTTTTTGAAAAGATTTACACGGTTGATGTACAAGGCAGAAGAAGTGGCATAGGATCATGGAGGCTGGACAGAATATCTTTTCATAATCAGTCCAATATTCTAAAAGGGATGTACAGTTAACCAACAATTTTTTATTATACTTTGTTGTTGACAAAAATTTGTTTTTAAAAAGATTTACACAGTTGATGTAGAAGGCAAAAGAAGTGGCATAGGATCATGGAGGCTGGACAGAATATCTTTTCATAATCAGTCCAATATTCTGAAAGGGATGTACAGTTAACCAGGTATTTTTTATTATACTTTGTTGTTGACAAAAATTTGTTTTTAAAAAGATTTACACAGTTGATGTAGAAGGCAAAAGAAGTGGCATAGGATCATGGAGGCTAGACAGAATATCTTTTCATAATCAGTCCAATATTCTGAAAGGGATGTAGAGTTAACCAGGTATTTTTTATTATACTTTGTTGTGGACAAAAATTTGTTTTTAAAGAGATTTACACAGTTGATGTAGAAGCCATAAGAAGTGGCATAGGATCATGGAGGCTGGACAGAATATCTTTTCATAATCAGTCCAATATTCTGAAAGGGATGTACAGTTAACCAGGTATTTTTTATTATACTTTGTTGTGGACAAAAATTTGTTTTTAAAGAGATTTACACAGTTGATGTACAAGGCAAAAGAAATGGCATAAGATCATGGAGGCTGGACAGAATATCTTTACATAATCAGTCCAATATTCTAAAAGGGATGTACAGTTAACCAACAATTTTTTATTATACTTTGTTGTGGACAAAAAATTGTTTTTGAAAAGATTTACACGGTTGATGTACAAGGCAGAAGAAGTGGCATAGGATCATGGAGGCTGGACACAATATCTTTACATAATCAGTCCAATATTCTAAAAGGGATGTACAGTTAACCAACAATTTTTTATTATACTTTGTTGTTGACAAAAATTTGTTTTTAAAAAGATTTACACAGTTGATGTAGAAGGCAAAAGAAGTGGCATAGGATCATGGAGGCTGGACAGAATATCTTTTCATAATCAGTCCAATATTCTGAAAGGGATGTACAGTTAACCAGGTATTTTTTATTATACTTTGTTGTTGACAAAAATTTGTTTTTAAAAAGATTTACACAGTTGATGTAGAAGGCAAAAGAAGTGGCATAGGATCATGGAGGCTAGACAGAATATCTTTTCATAATCAGTCCAATATTCTGAAAGGGATGTAGAGTTAACCAGGTATTTTTTATTATACTTTGTTGTGGACAAAAATTTGTTTTTAAAGAGATTTACACAGTTGATGTACAAGGCAAAAGAAATGGCATAAGATCATGGAGGCTGGACAGAATATCTTTACATAATCAGTCCAATATTCTAAAAGGGATGTACAGTTAACCAACAATTTTTTATTATACTTTGTTGTGGACAAAAAATTGTTTTTGAAAAGATTTACACGGTTGATGTACAAGGCAGAAGAAGTGGCATAGGATCATGGAGGCTGGACATAATATCTTTTCATAATCAGTCCAATATTCTAAAAGGGATGTACTGTTAACCAACAATTTTTTATTATACTTTGTTGTTGACAAAAATTTGTTTTTAAAAAGATTTACACGGTTGATGTACAAGGCAAAAGAAGTGGCATAGGATCATGGAGGCTGGACAGAATATCTTTTTATAATCAGTCCAATATTATCAAAGGGGTGTACAGTTAACCAACAATTTTTTATTATACTTTGTTGTTGACAAAAAATTGTTTTTGAAAAGATTTACACGGTTGATGTACAAGGCAAAAGAAGTGGCATAGGATCATGGAGGCTGGACAAAATATCTTTTCATAATCAGTCCAATATTCTAAAAGGGATGTACAGTTAACCAACAATTTTTTATTATACTTTGTTGTTGACAAAAAATTGTTTTTGAAAAGATTTACACGGTTGATGTACAAGGCAAAAGAAGTGGCATAGGATCATGGAGGCTGGACAGAATATCTTTTCATAATCAGTCCAATATTCTAAAATGGATGTACAGTTAACCAACAATTTTTTATTATACTTTGTTGTGGACAAAAATTTGTTTTTAAAGAAATTTACACAGTTGATGTAGAAGGCAAATGAAGTGGCATAGGATCATGGAGGCTGGACAGAATATCTTTTCATAATCAGTCCAATATTCTAAAAGGGATGTACGGTTAACCAACAATTTTTTATTATAATTTGTTGTGGACAAAAAATTGTTCTTGAAGAGATTTACACAGTTGATGTAGAAGGCAAAAGAAGTGGCATAAGATCATGGAGGCTGGACAGAATATCTTTACATAATCAGTCCAATATTCTAAAAGGGATGTACAGTTAACCAACAATTTTTTATTATAATTTGTTGTGGACAAAAAATTGTTCTTGAAGAGATTTACACAGTTGATGTAGAAGGCAAAAGAAGTGGCATAGGATCATGGAGGCTGGACAGAATATATTTTCATAATCAGTCCAATATTCTAAAAGGGATTTACAGTTAACCAACAATTTTTTATTATACTTAGTTGTGGACAAAAAATTGTTTTTGAAAAGATTTACACGGTTGATGTACAAGGCAAAAGAAGTGGCATAAGATCATGGAGGCTGGACAGAATATCTTTTCATAATCAGTCCAATATTCTAAAAGGGATGTACAGTTAACCAACAATTTTTTATTATACTTAGTTGTGGACAAAAATTTGTTTTTAAAGAGATTTAAACAGTTGATGTACAAGGCAAAAGAAGTGGCATAGGATCATGGAGGCTGGACAAAATATCTTTTCATAATCAGTCCAATATTCTAAAAGGGATGTACAGTTAACCAGTGATTTTTTATTATACTTTGTTGTGGACAAAAATTCGTTTGTAAAGAGATTTACACAGTTGATGTAGAAGGCAAAAGAAGTGGCATAGGATCATGGAGGCTGGACAGAATATCTTTACATAATCAGTCCAATATTCTAAAAGGGATGTACAGTTAACCAACAATTTTTTATTATACTTTGTTTTGGACGAAATTTTGTTCTTAAAATGATTTACACAGTTGATGTACAAGGCAAAAGAAGTGGCATAGGATCATGGAGGCTGGACAGAATATCTTTTCATAATCAGTCCAATATTTTAAAAGGGATGTACAATTAACCAACAATTTTTTATTATACTTTGTTATGGACAAAAAATTGTTTTTGAAAAGATTTACACGGTTGATGTACAAGGCAAAAGAAGTGGCATAGGATCATGGAGGCTGGACAGAATATCTTTTCATAATCAGTCCAATATTCTAAAAGGGATGTACAGTTAACCAACAATTTTTTATTATACTTTGTTGTGGACGAAAATTTGTTCTTAAAATGATTTACACAGTTGATGTAGAAGGCAAAAGAAGTGGCATAGGATCATGGAGGCTGGACAGAATATCTTTTCATAATCAGTCCAATATTCTAAAAGGGATGTACAATTACCAACAATTTTTTATTATACTTTGTTGTGGACAAAAAATTGTTTTTGAAGAAATTTACACAGTTGATGTACAAGGCAAAAGAAGTGGCATAGGATCATGGAGGCTGGACAGAATATCTTTTCATAATCAGTCCAATATTCTAAAAGGGATGTACAGTTAACCAACAATTTTTTATTATATTTTGTTGTGGAAAAACAATTGTTTTTGAAAAGATTTACACAGTTGATGTAGAAGGCAAAAGAAGTGGCATAGGATAATGGAGGCTGGATGGAATATCTTTTCATAATCAGTCCAAATTCTAAAAGGGATGTACAGTTAACCAACAATTTTTTATTATACTATGTTGTGGACAAACAATTGTTTTTAAAAGATTTACACAGTTGATGTACAAGGCAAAAGAAGTGGCATAGGATAATGGAGGCTGGACAAAATATATTTTCATAATCAGTCCAATATTCTAAAAGGGATGTACAGTTAACCAACAATTTTTTATTATACTTTGTTGTGGACAAAAATTTGTTTTTGAAAAGATTTACACGGTTGATGTACAAGGCAAACGAAGTGGCATAGGATCATGGAGGCTGGACAGAATATCTTTTCATAATCAGTCCAATGTTCTAAAAGGGATGTACAGTTAACCAACAATTTTTTATTATACTTTGTTGTGGACAAAAATTTGTTTTTGAAGAGATTTACACAGTTGATGTACTAGGCAAAAGAAGTGGCATAGGATCATAGAGGCTGGACAGAATATCTTTTCATAATCAGTCCAATTATCTAAAAGGGATGTACAGTTAACCAACAATTTTTTATTATATTTTGTTGTGGAAAAACAATTGTTTTTGAAAAGATTTACACAGTTCATGTAGAAGGCAAAAGAAGTGGCATAGGATAATGGAGGCTGGATGGAATATCTTTTCATAATCAGTCCAATATTCTAAAAGGGATGTACAGTTAACCAACAATTTTTTATTATACTTTGTTGTGGACAAACAATTGTTTTTAAAAGATTTACACAGTTGATGTACAAGGCAAAAGAAGTGTCATAGGATAATGGAGGCTGGACAAAATATATTTTCATAATCAGTCCAATATTCTAAAAGGGATGTACAGTTAACCAACAATTTTTTATTATACTTTGTTGTGGACAAAAATTTGTTTTTGAAAAGATTTACACGGTTGATGTACAAGGCAAACGAAGTGGCATAGGATCATGGAGGCTGGACAGAATATCTTTTCATAATCAGTCCAATATTCTAAAAGGGATGTACAATTAACCAACAATTTTTTATTATACTTTGTTGTGGACAAAAATTTTTTTTTTAAAGAGATTTACACAGTTGATGTAGAAGGCAAATGAAGTGGCATAGGATCATGGAGGCTGGACAGAATATCTTTTCATAATCAGTCTAATGTTCTAAAAGGGATGTACAGTTAACCAACAATTTTTTATTATACTTTGTTGTGGACAAAAATTTGTTTTTGAAGAGATTTACACAGTTGATGTACTAGGCAAAAGAAGTGGCATAGGATCATAGAGGCTGGACAGAATATCTTTTCATAATCAATCGAATATTCTAAAAGGGACGTAGAAAGAACCAACAATTTTCCATTTCATTTTGTTTCTGAGAAAAATCAGTTTTCGGAGAGATTTACATTGTTTATGTTCAAGGGAAAACGGGAAACATCTCATTTTGGAGGCTTGATGGAATTCATTTCCATAATCAGTCGAATATTCAAAAATATGCTAATTGACTCCAACATGATTTCTTCCCACTTTGTTTTCCACAGGATTTTGCTCCTGAGAGATTATTTCATTTCTCGAAGGGACATGTGGGACTGTACAGGTTGGACAGAATACTTTTGCTTCGTCAGTCTAATATCCTAAAAGGACGGTACATCACCACATCATGTGTTCTTTCCACTTTTTCTTGACAGAAAATTGTTTTCGGAGAGATTTTCACAGTTCATGTTCAAGGGAAGAGAAGACACGTTGGACCGTTGAATTTTAAAATTTAGTCAAGGACACTACATCAGCCCAACAAGAGTTTTTTCCACTTTTTTCTTGAGAATTACTTGTTTTGGAGTCATTCCCACGGTTTATGTTCAAGGGAAAAGAACACACATGGGACCACTGAGGTTGAAAGGAATCCTTTTTCATAGATAGTCCAATATAGTAAAAAGTTGGCCACATCAGCCCGACAATAGTTTTTTCCACTTTGTTTTTGACGAAAACTTGTTTGGGAGTCACTTCCACGGTTAATGTTCAAGGGATAAGAAGACATTTAGGACCATTGAGGTTGAACAGAATACCTTTTCATAGTCAGTCCAATATTGTAAAAAGTGTGCTACATCAGCCCACCAAGAGTTTTTTCCACTTTGTTCCGGACAAAAACTTGTTTGGGAGTCATTTCCACAGTTAATGTTCAAGGGGAAAAAGACACGTTGGACTGCTGATGTTGAACAGAATTCCTTTTCATAGTCAGTCCAATATTGTAAAGAGTGTGCTACATCGGCCAAACAAGAGTTTTTACCACTTTGTTCTTGACAAAAACTTGTTTTCCGAGTCATATCAACGGTTAATGTTCAAGGGAAAAGAAGACACGTTTGACCACTGAGGTTGAACAGAATCCCTTTTCCATAGTCAGCCCAATATTCTAAAAGGTGTGTTAAATCAGCCCAACAAAAGCTTTTTCCACTTTGTTTTTGACAAAAACTTTGTGGGGGGATTTTTACAGATGATATGCAAGGGAAAAGAAGAATCGTGGGACCGTTGAGGTTGAACAGAATACATTTTCATAGTCAATCCAATATTTTTGTCGACTGTTTATGTAGACTCTCTCATAATAAGTATAATTTTCCCAAACTGATGTTCTTTATGTTGACAATATTTTGTCCCATTTTGGTTTGTGTCGAATTCCATTTATTCTAGAATAAAGACACTGGAGAAATGAGGGACTCACAAATGTTGGACTGAATACTTTCCGAAAATCAGTATGATTCTCGAAAACTGAGGTCCTTTTTGTTGACATTGTTTTTCTGATTATGTTTTCTGGTAGAATTTGACTCCTCCTCGTTAAGAGAAATGAGGAATAATTTCTTGTTGTTAATGTAATCACGATGTTGAGCTGAATCCATTTCAATAGTAAGTCCACTGCTCCAAAACTGAGTTACATCATGCAGACGATAGTATCTTCCATCTTGTTGTCTGTTTGATTTTCACATTTTCTTGATGCAATTGAATATTCTACAACTGAGCTGTATCTCGATGACAATATATTTTTCCATTTTGTTTTCTGTAGAATTTCACACTTCTTTTGAGAAATAAAAGAGATATGACTCAGAGCCGGTGTTGAACCGAATATAATTCAATATGATCTCCACCGAGGTATATCCTGACGATTTTCTTGCATCTTTTATTCTTTTACACAGTCTATTGGAGAAAATTGGATATATGTGTCACAGTTGAGTTTGAATCGGAGACATTCCGATGTGTTGTTGAATGCACAACCACTGGGCCACATAGCATCATTGATAAATTCTTCTGATTACTTTTCTCCGAGATTTTCAGTGTCTCTGTTGAGGACGTTTGGAGAAATGGACAACATTCTGGGTCGAATCAAAGGTATGCAGTTGAATGTTTCACTACTGAGCTTACATCCCAACAACAATTGATTTTCTAACTTGTTTTTGTAATGATTTTCATATTTCTTGCTGAAAAAATGTCTGTTATTCGGGTTTGAACCGAAGACATTTCGATTAGCTGTCAAAATCTCTACCATCAGCGATATACCGACTCGGCATTAAATGGTTGCCACTTTCACGATAAACTTCGATAAAAATTCCTGATGGTTAGTAATAACGGTCCTAATTTTTGTTAATAACGTGACAATATTTAAATATAGATCATTATTTAAGGGAATGCATGGTAAGTCAATTTTTAGTTCAATGCATGATGTTGGAACTTCGAAATGGAGAAAATATCATAGTTTTCCCCAACCAACATCACATGGTGAAAGCTTTTGAATGATTTGAAACCAAACCTTTCATTAAGGTTTAATACGTCAAAGATTTATCACCTGTGTAACAACCTGTTTGGTTACCAAGCAGATAATATAACCTATAGGTCGAAAATTGAGATCCAATTTATTTCACAAAGGTAACATAGGTCTATCAATAACCTGATGTAAAATTCACCGACTTGTACTGTTTAACAAGATCTTTAAATTACAAAATGTTTCGGCTTCTTATTAATAAAGGCAGAGTTTTCTGAAATAGCATAAAAATAAATTACACTCATCGTTGACCGTTAATATCTGCTTTATATTATCTGACTGAACACTTACATTGTTATTAGAATTTTTTAAGGTACTCTGAATCAAATGAGAATAATATTAAACCTAAAATGCACATCTATCGGAATACTCCAGATATTGTCGAATAAGAAGAAAATGCAAACTGTGTAGATACACTTTAAAAAATTACATTGATAATCTAAATCTGTTTTTAAAAGTTTAGTGTGTACTCTTTAAGAAGCAGTCACATGGAGAATTGACCTTTCTTGCCCACCAAAAATTACCATTTCCTGTCCCAGTTACAACAGAAAATGAAAAAATGCTGTTTTCCTGAGAGAGAAAACATTATCTATAGAAAACGACCATCAGTTTTGAATAATGCAAGAAGCTGTAGTTAATAAACCGAACCCCAACATTGAACATAACTACAGAAGAGGATACAGTTTACCCACTGAGATGTTTTATGTTGATGATTCAGATTTCCCAACAGAAGATGAAACAGTACAAAGATAGTATAAGAAATAACTGAAAAATTCCATTTTGAAGGTAAACTATTTCAAGCAACCAAAGCTTGCACATACCATCATTCCAAAGAGTTGTAAATTTCATTTGGTAATTAGCAAACATAAAGCTTTTTTCCTTTATTTTGACCCTCATCAAATTAAAGAATGTGCTCCATTGAATCAAAGTTTCATTTTTGCACTTATAAAATTGAATGAAACATTACCAACATAAGATTATATGATTCGGCTAAATTGGATAATGATTCAAGATAATTTTAAATGGAAATGGGTGCATTAAAAGCAATAATTGTACCTGATTGGCTTACAAGATATCTGAATAGAAATTTCTTTGCTCCTATCTCTTCTTAATTTGGCAGTGAATTTGATAATGATTCAAGACAATCAGCAGATAGTGATGATAGCAGTGAAAACAATGATTGTCATAGACAAGCTAACAAGACATCAGAAGGAAAATTTCTGTTCCTAGATTTTCTCACTCTGCCAGCAGATAGGGTGAGCTACTTCAAGCAACCAAAGCTTGCACAAACCATCATTTCAAAGAATTGCAAATTTCATTAGGTTATTTCATAAAGTTATAACATAAAGCTTTTTTTCCTTATTTTTCTTTTTGTCAAATTACCAATTGTGCTCCGTGAATCCTAAAACTAATGTTCATTGATGTTTAGTGATATTTGCAATTAGTAGATGGTCTATTTGTGAATACTTTTTGACGTATTATTCAAACTTTTATGATCAATGAATTTCTGGAATGACGTCACAATCTGGTCATAATTCTATCGAAACCTTAGTAACGCGATTAACAACGCGTTTTGACCAAAACATTGGGCGCCATATTCCTAAAAGCTTTTTGAAGGAATTGACGTGTTTGCAAATTGCTACAAACTTGTTTATCTGTTACGAAAACCTTTTGAATACATTTTTGATTTCATTATAATGTAAGTAATTTCTGGTGGATTATTTTGATTATCAATTTAGATTTTTCTGGGAAAATATTTTTTCATAAAAGTTTATTTGTTTTTCAGTATGCTTTGTGTTATTCATAAAGGCAATGCCTTTATTTTATGTGTGCGTCATTGGGCTCTGACTCTTTTGACATTTTATTTTTCGTGGTAATTGTTAGGAAGAGGTTCATCAAAACGTTATATTGATGTTTTGTAAGGGAGATAACATTTGAGTGGACACAATCAGCTGCTGCTGTTGAACTATTACAGAGAAATGAAAACAGAAAACTGAGAACATTTGGAACTGTAATGTATTAAATTTTACTGCAAACGATATGACTCAAGATTAGTGTTTTGTATCATGGTTAATATTCAGGTTTAATATGAGGTACCATGTTGCCCTGAAAAATAAGTATTTATGGCTATATTTGTATCAGTCCCCGCCATCTTGTATTTAACCATTTTAAAATGACTAAAATGGTTATTTTTTCAAATTGGCAATTGGATAGATTTAATATCCATGTAACTTGATTACACCAATAATAATTGGTAATTCAGAAAAACTAACCCCAAACTTATCAACTGACCATATCACAAGATATACCAACTACCAACTTATTATTATTTCTCTGTGTTTGTCTATTTTAATACTTTATCAATTTAAGGTGTTTTCACCAATCTGTTCTGAAAAGACAATCTTAATAACAAAGGAAACTTTAAGTCTACCACTAACGCTGACTAAACTCAGTTTAAACTAATTTCACCATCATGGCTGTCAAACGAAATTGCTCATGGCTAACGATGAAATCTTTGCTCCCACTTATAAAAAGTGTTTAGATCTATACGTGAAGTAAAAAAAACATAATTTGAACCCGGGACTTCTCGCACCCTAAGCGAGAATCATACACTTAGACCAACGAGCCATGCACAATTCCTAGTATTCTCATTTGAAATTCAACCTAACCCTGATTAAACTAATTTCACCATAGCATGTCACTTCTGTCCACAGAGGCCATGTAAAGAAAAGATGTGGGTCTATCGTGGAGATAAGGATGAAAACATGACATCACTTCCGCCTGGATGAGCTCTCAAAATGGATAAATATACAACGTCACTTCCCTCAACATTGGCTATGTCCAAAAAGGGTGACGTCATATCTGCCCTCATCAGCTACGTCTCAAAATGATAGGCTTAATATACAAATGCATTTGGTATTGACTTTAAGCCAAATCGACAGGATCTCGGCCAAAATCTTTCCCAGTGTTTAGCAATGTTACTAGCCTTTTATCATCTCTGTCTCTCTTAATGTATTTGTCCTGCTTCTTTAACAACGCGATCAACCCCTTGGTCACCCAACTAGGGATTGATCCCTGGTTGACCCAATGCTTGATCATCACTGTCAAGAGGGTTGCAAACACATTGGACATCATCAAGTATAATCCAAATCGTTTGTCCCCGGTGACTTCTTGTAGCCCACCTGCTTCAGTGCAGCATGGACTTTGTCCCCATAACCTGTCTACCATAGCTAACTGCTTCAGCTGACGCAAATTGGGGAAATTCCGGTAAATAGCTGCCCACACAGGCCAGGCTCTTTGATGAAGCGATATCAGAGATACAGCCGGGGCCCCTTGCACATGTCACCCTTTAATCGAAAGATGCGCTGGTCCAAGTTCTAATGCAATAATTATATCGATCTGGCAATCGATGCATTTCTTTCTCACGCATATTTTTGTCAAGTTTCATAACTACGTTGGATATCCTTTCTAAGCTACTCCTAACTACTTGTCATTGGTAGTTTTCTTTAGCCCATTGCTACAGGTCCCTCCAAACTATTTCTATGCCACTACCGGGGTTAAGATTATCTTCTACCACCACTTTTGTCTCAGCCTCATTAAGGGCAAGTCGTTGGCTGTATTTGACAGTAAACATTCCAATCTCTGTTTCAAGTTAGACCCCCACACTGCACGTGAACAACTGACTAGTTCCCGTCGAATGAAACCCCCCAGCTGTTCCTGGAAGTCCCAGCTCTCCTGTAAGAAGATATTGAACTTCCAGTAACTAGTCCAAATTTGCTTATTACCTAACCGTATCAAGGCCTTCACTTACCTGTTGTCCAAATGCTCAAACTTTGACTTGGAAGATTGAGAGCTATTTAGCTTACCTCACAGTGTTGCACACAGACCTAAACGACAACAACCAGTGCGTAGTTTAGTTGTAAACCAACTGTCTGTGGAAACATTCATTTTAAAGCCCTATAAAGGGAGAGGTAAAGATTGATTGTAACCGATGATTCATGAGTTTCAAACTCTCATGCTCCTACTAAACCAACTTAACATCCGTGACCGTCTCGCGGG
This sequence comes from Thysanoteuthis rhombus, assembly GCA_963457665.1. NCBI lineage: Eukaryota > Metazoa > Mollusca > Cephalopoda > Oegopsida > Thysanoteuthidae > Thysanoteuthis > Thysanoteuthis major. Next base: position 32,075,137 of record OY735230.1, read on the forward strand.
CGGTTGCCAAAATGTCACACATCTTGTGGTTATTGCTTGTACACCAGATGAAGAAGGGAGTTTTAAAGGAGTTGGTAGGTTCTTCTATGTTCAGTTTGTTTATTTGTGTTTGTTTTAAGAGGATTCAAGGGACAACACCTGCTGACTCAGATAGTCTCTCTTGAGAATTTACCTGTCAACCTGACAATTTCCAATCTCCTGGGAGTGCAGTTGTTTTTTCTTGAAGGGACTGACATATTTGCAAATTTTTTGTGAAAGGACTGACTGATTTGCATATCATTACAAACTTGTCTATCTTTTCCAAAAACTTGTAAGTAAATTTTTTGATATCATCAGAAATTACGTGATTTTTGTGGAGTTATTTCAATTATCGATTTCGATTTTTGTGAGAATTTCCTGTTTATTTATTACGTTTCTTCGTATACTTTTGATTATTTGTAAAAGCAATGTCTTTATTTGGTATATGTGCTTTGTGGGGTTGTAACTTTTCAAGCATTGTTATTTGGGCGTTAATTATTTCTAATAAGTTCACTAAAACGTTATGTTGATAGTCTCAAAAGGGATAACCATTGAGAAAATACGATTAGCTGCTGCTACTGTCGAACAATTTTCCAAAAAATAAGAACAGAAGTTAGTGAGAATTCGAAACAGTATTTTTTTGAATTCAATCATAGAGGATATTATTTAGTGTTATTTTTATTTGTAGGTTTAGTCTAAAGGGTTGTTGTCAGCATTGCCTGTAAAGTAAACAGTATTTTTCAATCGAGAGTAAAGTTAAATGATATAACATGAACAGTTTTATTTAAAATAATTTGTGTTGTTTTTTTTTATAGCTAAATTTGCTTTGTGAATCAAAAACTAATTTTCAGTGATCATGAAGGGTATCTATAACAAGTAGAAAATAGTTGAAGTAGTATTAATATTTTTGCATATTGATGAATCTCAAATGACGTCATTACGTATCCTTATTTTATTAAGCCCTTGGTAACGCAGTCAATCACGTGTTTTGACCAAAACATTCGATGCCATATTCCTGACAATGTCTTGAAAGAATTACCGTTTTTGTAAATTGCTACAATCTTGTCTGCCTTTTAAGATAACTTTTTTGTATACATTGTTTGATTTCATTGAAAAAAAAAGAGATTTTTGTATTGTTATTTTTATCATCAATTTTGATTTTGATATTTTCTTGAAATTAAGCGTTTCTCATTTAATAACAATCTGGGTTGATGCACAATTTCTGATTATTATTTTATCACTACATATACTCCATCTAATTATTGTTGCTTTTTAGATAAAATAAATTCAATATTGATATTCTGTGGCTAATTCATCTCCCTTATGAGTTTCTTAATAGATGTGAAATTTTCATTCATCATCATCATCATCAGTCTTTTAGCGTCCGTCATTGGACATAGACCTTCCCCAGGATTTGCCACACTCCTCTATCATGGGCGTCACGGAGCCAGTACTTCCTGAACTTGTCTAGCTCGTCTCTCCATCTAACATTTTGCCGGCCTCGGTTGCGCATGTGGTCTCGGGGAATCCATGTTTTGAGTTGTGATGTCCATCGATTGTCTGCAATTCTTGCAACATGGCCAGCCCACCGCCATTTGAGATTTTTTATGGATTCTATGATGTCCCTAACTCTTGTCTTTTCTCGAATGTACTGTGCTGTTCTGTGGTCTCTCCATGCGAGGCCCAGCATTATTCTTCCATATGCACGTTGTATGGTTCTCAATTTACGGGTCTGTTTCTTGGTTAAGTTCCATGTTTCAGCTCCATAAGTGACTATTGGGAGGATGCATTGGTTATACGCCCTTCTCTTTAGGATTAATGGGATCTAATTATTTTTGAAGTTTGAGCTAGCTCTGCCAAAGTCTTGCCATTCTAGTGTCATTCTTCGCTTGATTTCTTCTTCTTTTCGTCTCATGGAGATTCGTTGTCCTAGGTAGATGTAGTGGTCTACTTTCTCGAGTTCTGTGTCCTCGATTTCAATCTTAGTGTTTTTATCTCCAATGTGGTTGTTATTTTTGCTCTTAATGTTGTTGTTTCATAATCCCAGCACTCAAAGTTAATACACTCTTCAATTTAATGTACTTTCAGTGTATGATACTTTTGTGACGGATGCCCCTCCGTTTGGACTGTCCTCACCCTGCAAACGCCTCATACGCCCAAGTTTCGTTTTAATGGTTGTTAGCGATATTAATTTGAATATATTCGAGCTGGAGTTTATCTGGTCAATATGAATTGACCAAAAATAATTGTGACTTAAAAATGGCCTGCATGAAGCTAAAAGAATCACAAGAGCCTTTCATTATGTTCCAAGATTACAAACTACAAATTCACCAACTTCCTGGATTTTAATGACTAAACAAAGATTGACAGTCGTTCAGTTTTCTCTACAAGTCTTTCCTTTCGGGGACAGGAGTACTTTAAGAATGGAAGGAAACCACGAATAATTCTAAACAGAAAAGAGTTGTGTAAAAACTTTATTTACTTCAAATGGCCATTTCCTCTCCATAATTCATAGCTCATTTGGAGCAATCTGAAATAAATCTCAGTTTTCATACTTTGGGTCAGCCTTTCGTCCTAATGTTGTCAAAGAGGGTGGGGGTAGACTTTGACAATAATATCGATAGGAACTTGGAGTGTTCAAATATTTTGAGGATTCGTCAGCCTATACATACCGTTTTATAGATTGGCCTTTGATAAGCTATTATTTTAAGTTGTCTTCTGATTCCAATACAGTCATTGTAATTCTTCCATTATGCGTATATAAGTCGGTCACACCGTCCTTAACAACATCAATTTGTAAAAAAAAAGGCCAAAAAACAAAAATCAAATTGAAATCCATACATGATTTTTTTCCTTCCAAACATGAAATTATAGTAATTTGTTTGACAAAACCTTGAGAATTGAATCATAGCATGTTTTCTATCTACTGTATTAAGAAGGACAATAAATTCTACAACCTTGTAATATTCAAGATTTTCTTGTGTAGAAAATATCACAAATGAGGGATACACGGGGTTAAATAGGAGACATTTTGATATTCACTGGAATGTCCTAAATTGATGGAGAAGTCAAGGCATACTTCTAGCTTGTTTTCTTCTGTATTCTTGAAGTTTCCTTTGACAAAGATTGGTTAAATGAGGGACAGTCAGGTCTGAATCAAAGACATTTCAATATGAAGTTTAATGCTCTAAAGCGAGCTTTACAGCTACGGTAATGAATTCATCAAGCTTGTTTTCCTCAAGATTCCAACAAACTCTGTTCAGGAAAATATGTCGGATGAGTGACATTCGAGGATGAACACATTTCGATAAGCAGACGATTGTTCGACCTCTGAGCTATATATCAGCGACCATAGCTTTTTCCAGCTTGTTTCTCTCAAGATTGTTACAGCTTCTGATTGAAATAATAGTAGGAATTAGGGATCCTTCGAGTTGAACCGAATGCTTTCAATAATCAGTCACATGCTCTACAATTGAACTATAACCCAATAAAAAAATAGATTCTCCCAGCTTGTTTTCATCTGGATTTTTAAAGTTCTGTTAAAGGAAATTGTAGATATGAGGGACCCTCGAAGTTGAACCGAATACTTTTTGATACGCCATCGGATACTGTAACACCATCCTATATCCCGATGACAATAGTTTTCTCCAATTTGTTTTCTGGACGAATTCTACAGTTTCTTATTAAGGAAATAAGAGAAATAAGGGACTTTTGATGTTGAAACGGAATAACTCTAAATATGCACTCAAACGTTTTACCATCTTGGTTTATTCTAAGGACAATATTCTCTTCCAGCTTGTTTTCTACAGGATTTCTACAGTGTCTGATAAATCAAATTAGAGAAATTAATAACACCGTGTTTCGGAGCGAATAACTTTTGATAGGCAGTCGAATGATCTACAATCGAGTTATATCCCAACGACAATACTGTCTTCCATATTGTTGTTTGTGGGATTTTCACAAATTTGTTTGGCCTGCAAATTATTATTTCAATTCAAGAAAAAACATGCAACAATCAAAATTCAACCATTTAGTTTTTGTTTTTTTTTAATTTAAGAAAATAATCAAATTCAAGTAAAATTGATGAGGAATTAAAAATGAAAATATTGAGCTCCCTAATTAAACAGCTCAAGTTGACAAACCAAACCCCAAAATCGAACATAACTACAAGAGAGGATCCAGTTTACTCACTGAGATGCTCCATTCAGATTCCCCATCAAAAGATAATCACTTGGATAAAACAGTACAAGGATATCATAACAAATAAATGAAAGACTCCATTCTGGAGTAAACGATGACAAATGGGAAAAACGATTATCAAAGTAGGGAAATCGAAAGATGAAGAAGCTGAATGGAGGAATCTAAAGAACTGGACATTATGAAGGCATGAAATCGAGAATAAAGCAATCAATTTTAGTAATAAAATCAACTGAAGTGTAAGTAAAATGTCTATATTGGGAAAGTGAAATTTTATAAAAGAATAGCCAAGACTGTATTAACTTACAATATGTCAACATGAAGACTGACAAAAGATTGGTTTAATAAACTTGACAAAACCCATTGTAAACAATTGAGAATGATTTAGAATGACAAGAACAAGAAAAACAAAGAATTATACGGGGATAGAAAGAAAAGAAAAGAAATTAAACAAAGATATAAACATTTCAAGGTGGCGAGCTTTTAGACATTTTATTCAACGACCATACAGACAACAGTTCGAACAAGCTATGAGATATTATTTTGAACAATGAATTTTAAAAGATCTCCAGGAAAAATACAAACCACCCTGCCTGTTGTAAACAATGATGGCATAAGATATGTACGCATCTTCACCAAGTATTAGTATCAATATTCGAAGAAATGAAGGATTATAATAATCTGAAAGATAATGTTACTGGTCAAAAGAAATAGAAAGACTTTCATCTTTAATTTGTGATATAGCAGAAGGTGAATTATAGTTTCTAACCGATACTGCATATAATAAATAAAATAACAAAAATGGATCAACGTTTCATTTTCAAACTCTTAAAAATTGAATGAAATTTTGCCAATAAAAGAATATAAGATGCGCCTACATTGGATAAGGATTCAAGACAATTTTTAGGAATGAATAATTGTAGTAAAAGTAATGATTGTCCAGAACTGACAAAACACCTGAATAGAAATTCCTGTGTCTTCTTAATTTGGAAATGAATTGGATAATCATTAAAAAAAATCAGCAGATAGTGATGATAGCAGTAAAAACAGTGTAGTCCTGGACAATCTGACGAGATATCTGAAAGGGAATTTCTGTTCCCATGTTGTTTTTTGTTTTTCTTACAGTGCCAGCGAATAGGTTAGACTATTTCAAGCCACCAAAGCTTGCACACACCATTATTCCGAAGAATTGTAAATTTCATTCGGTTATTATCGAACATAAAGATTTTTTTCCTTATTTTTCTTCTTCTCAAATTACCAAATGTGCTCCGTGAAGCCTAAAACTAATGTTCATTGATGTTTAGTGATATTTGCAATACGTAGATGGTCTATTTGCTAATAAATTTTAACGTATTATTCAAACTTTTATTATCAATGAATCTCTGAAATGACGTCATTATCTGGTCGTAATTCTATCGAGACCTTAGTAACGCGATTGACAACGTGTTTTGACCAAAACATTGGGCGCCATATTCCTAAAAGCTTCTTGAAGGAATTGACGTATTTGCAAATTGCTAAAAAAACTTGTTTATCTGTTACGAAAACTTTTTGAAAATATTTTTGATTTCATAATAATGTAAGTAATTTCTGATGGATTATTTTAATCATCAATTTAGATTTTCCAGGGAAAATATTCTTTCAAATAAGCTTATATTGTTTTTCAGTTAGCTTTGCGTTATTTGTGAAGGCAATGAGTTTATTTTATGTGTGCGTCATGGGGCTGTGACTTATTTTGACATTTCATTTTTTGTGGAAATTATTTGGGAAAGGTTCATCAAAACGTTATATTGATGTTTTGTAAGGGAGATAACATTTGAGTACACACAATTAGCTGCTGCTGTTGAACTATTACAGAGAAATGAAAATAGAAAACTGTGAACATTTGAAACAATATTCTATTAAATTCTACTACAAAGGATATTATTTAAGAATAATGTTTAGTGTCAGGTTTCATGTTGCACTGAAAAATAAATATTTTTTGGTATTTTTTCATCAGGCCCTCCATCTTGTATTTAACCATTTTCAAATGACTAAAATGTTGTTTTTTTTCAAATTGGTAATTGGATAGATTTAATATCCATGTAACTCGATTACACCAATAATAATTGGTAGTTCAGAAAAACTAACCCAAACTTATCAACTGATCATAACACAAGATATACTAACTCAATCTAATCTTGAACCTACCAACTAATACTAACCACAGCTTCATTCTCCAAATCTATCTACCAACCTTAACCACTAATCTAGCTCTTAATCCCTACCCTGAACCTAATCACGGACTCCAAACATACCTACTAACTGTAACAGTAAAACTATTCACTGACTTTCACTCCATACCAACTTGTCTCTAGAGTAAACAGTATTTATTGATCAAGAGAAACGTTAATTGATCGACGGTCAGAAAGTAGCTGCTTCCAGTCAATCAAAATGACTGAAATATCAGTTCGTCGAAATGTTTGTCCATAAATGGGTTTCACAGCAAAAGTGATGTCCGTTGACAGTGTATCAGCGAAATGACCGGACACAGATCAGTCACCCAGGAAGGAATCTCCTATTACACTAATGAAGGATAAGGAATACGCTTTGGTGTCAGTATTTAAATAAAAAAAACAATTTATTTTTTCATTTTAATTTCTTTTTAAAACTAGGGTCTCGATGTCTGCTTGAATATTACCCTGATCATATTCAAAAATTCATTGAAAGAAAATATTTGTGTTTCACTATTCACTTTCTTTTCCACCCGCACGTACATGTTTACATATCACATTTATGCTAATTTTAAGAAATTATGTTGTATTATCTTGCACGTGGAGTCGAATATAGGACATCTGCTGATTATTATTTCTCTGTGTTTGTCTATTTTAATACTTCATCAATTTATGGTGTTTTCACCAATCTTTTCTGTAAAGGACAATCTTAATAACAAAGGAAAGGAATGTTCCAACTCAAAGTCTACATCTGGTGCTGAGCACCTAAATATCTTTCTATCATAGCAAGTCACTTCTATCCACAGAAGCCATGTCAAAAAAAGTTGTGGGTCTATCGCCAAGATAAGGATGAAAATATGACATCACTTCCGCCTGGATGAGCTCTCAAAATTGATAAAGATATAACATCACTTCCATCAACATAGTCTATGTCCAAAAACGATGATGTCATATCCGCCCATATCAGCTACGACCTAAGAGAACAGGCTTAAGATACAAATGCAATTAATATTGACTTGAGGCTAGATTGACAAACTGAAACGAGTCATCAACGCTTCTTATATGATGCAGAGGGCTACATCTGTTGAGCTACGATACATGTACCTATACATTTATCCAGTTATAAAATAATTGTCTTGATATCTGTATCTTTTTTTCCCAAGATGTTTGGCATAAACTTTGTAATTCAGTGTTGGCGCTAAGGTTGCATGTTTTCCAGCTGAAATTTCAAATAATAGGAAGAGAAAACAAAAAGCACACACGTTTTTGATCACCTCAAAGTTTCTTGAATACGTCCAGGTATACCACAAAAGTTTGCTGAAAAGCTATGTCTTTGCTTTTATAGAAAAAGACAAAAGGTGACAATACTTTCAGCGTTTATTTTACAAGCCTTTGTAGAGGTATCGCACAACCTTTTCCTCTCTCTCTCCAATACTCCTGTTTCCTGTATCTCCCAACATCCTAAGCACCAACGATTCAGCCTAAAATACAATCAGAACAATCATTAATCAGGTTTTAAAGTGTTAAAAAATATCTGCCATATAAATTAATGGTAATTCCGCGTTTACTGTACATTTCTTCTCCAAAATATCGATGGGAGACCATATTCATTATTTGCTAAATGAAATTTCAGAAAGATGTACTTAATTTTTATTTTTGAATATCCACTAACTTAGCACAGATGCTAAAAAGTTTTTTCTACCATGTTGAACACCTTGGACTGATCTAAATTAATTAGTGCACCTCCAGTGTCATCTTTAATTCCTCTAACACTGAGCAAACAGTTTTCAAATCGTTTTGGATTGATTTTCACCTCAGTGCATAATTCTGATCTGGTCCGACCCAATCCTCAATGACAATTGACAAACGATTCGACAGGATCTTGGCCAAAATCTTTTCCAGAGTTATGAGCCTGTTATTATCTATGTCCCTCTTTTTATATTTGTCCTGTTTCTTTAAACCCCTTGGTCATCCGACCAGGGATCGAACCTTGGTTGAACCAGTACTTGAACATCACTGTAACGAGGGTTGCAAACACATAGGACATCCTCAAGTACATTTCAAACCGTCCTGTCTCGGTGACTTGTTGAAGCTGACCTGCTTCAGTGCAGAATGGACTTTATTCCCATGGACTTGTCTCCCATTGCCAACTGCTTCAGCTGACGCAAATTGGGGAAATTCCGTTAAAAAGCTGCTCACACAGGCCAGGCTCCGTGATGAAGCGATCTCAGAGATGCTGCTGGAACCCCTTGTATATTTTCATCAAGTTCCATGATTACGTTGGATATTCCTTCAAAGATGATCCTAACTACTTGTCCTTATTAGTTTTCTATAGCCGATTACTACAGGTCCTTCCAAACTATTTCTATGCCACTACCGGGTCAATTCTATCTTATAATAACGCTTTTGTCTCAGCCTTATCAAGGTCGAGTTGTTGGCTGTATTTGACGGTGAATAGTCTAATCTATGTTTCAAGTTAGACCACCACATTTCACGTGAAGATCTGACTAGTTCCTGTCCAATGAAACCGTCCAGCTGTTCTCAAAAGTCCCGGCTCTCCTGTAAGAAGATATTGAACTTCCAGTAACTCGTCAAAATTGGTGCATTAGGTAACTGCATCTGGGCCTTCACTAATCACTGGTCCAAATGCCCAAACTTTGACTTGCAAGATTGAGTGCTATTTAGCTCACCTCACAATGTTGCATACGGCCCTGAAAGAGATCAACAACGGTCTTTACTCTGCAGCCAATGCCTAGTTCAGTTGTAACCCAACCGTCTATGGAAACGTTCATTTTAGAGCCTTATAAAGGGAGAGGTAAAGATTAATTTTAATCAATGATTCATAAGTTTCAAACTCTCATGCTCCTACTAAACCAACTTAACATCCGTGACCGTCTCTCGGGCGGTTGCCAAAATGTCACACATCTTGTGGTTATTGCTTGTACACCATATGAAGAAAGGAGCTTTAAAGGAGTTGGTAGGGTTTAAGGGACAACACCTGCTGACTCAGATAGTCCCTCTCCAGAATTTACCTGTCAACCTGACAATTTCCAATCTTCCTCCTGGAAGGGCAGTTTTTTGGGATTGACATATTTGCAAATTGATTTCAGTTGGAATTTTCTTTTCTGATTATTTATTACGTTTCTCAGTATTCTCTTATAAAGTATGTTTTCATTTTGTATGTGTGCCTTGTTGTGCTACAACTTTTTCATCATTGTATTTTTGGCATTAAATGTCTGGAATAAGTTCATCAAAAAGTTATGTTGATATTCTGCAAGGGGGATAACCATTTAGAAGATGCAATTACCGCCAACTACAGTTGAACAATTTTGAAAAAAAAAACAAAAAAACAGGAAGAATTGATATTTGAAACAGTATTTTATTGAATTTAATCACAGAGGATTTTATTTAGTGTTAGTTCAAGTGAAAGGTTTAGTATTTAAGGTTAGTGTTAGCATTGGAGTTGTAATTACCAATACAAAAAATACATATATTTAAATTTACAATTGTTACAAACTTTTCTATCTTTTACGAACACTTTTTTGTATACATTGTTTGATTCCATTGAAAAGTAAGACATTTTATGTTTAGGCATTTTATTAGCAATTCTAATTCTCTTTGAAAAATATTTTCCTGAATTTAAGCGTTTCTCATTCAATAACTTGTTCAGTCCCATATTTTTATTTTTGCTCTTCATAATGAAAACAATTTGGGTGAATTCACAATTTTTAATTACAATTTTATGACTATTAAACTCCATCTAATTAGTGTTGCTTTTCAGTTAAATCACTTTCATTATCAATATTCTCTGGCTTAACAATCCCTCTTATTATTGTTTCTTAACAGATGCAAAATTCTCATTATTAATACTTTATTACTATTTTTGCCCTTTTTATTGCGGTTGTTCTATTATCCAAACACTTTAAGTCAATACACTCTTCATCATAGATATTTTTATTACTCACTTTACACAATTACATTATTGATACTTCGATGAACTGATTTCAGTAGAGACTCAGTTTAGTTGGCATCACATTTTTTGTAGTTTTTTTTTCTGGTAATTTCATATATTTTCAGTGTATAATACTTTTGTGACGGATGTCTCCGAGCTAGACTTGATCTTTTCAAAAATGAATTTACCAAAGAACTTAGTAAGTTGAGAATTGCCTGCATAAAGCTTGAAGAATTACAAAAGCGTTCTATTAGATGCTCTCGGATTACAAACTTCAAATTAAGTGTATCCCAGGCGCTTGGTGACTAAGTAAAGATTGACAGTCGGTCAGTTTTCTCTACAAGGCGTTCCTTTCGGGAACAGAAGTAATTGGAAGAAAGTGGAAGAAAACCAGGAATAATTCTAAACAGAAAACAGATGTGTCCAAACTCCCTTCACTACAAACGGCTGTTTCTTCTCCATAATTCTTAGCTCAGTGGGAATAATCTGAAATCAATCTCAGTTTCAACAGTTTTGACCAGCCTTTCGTCCTAATGTGGTCAAAGGGGCTGCAGGTTGTCTCTGACAATAATATCGACAGAAGCTTGGAGTATTCTCATATTTTGGGAATTTGTTGTCCCATATATACCGTTTTATAGATTGGCTTTTGATAAGCTATTATTTTAAGGTGTCTACAGTCATTGTAGTTCTTCCATCGTGAGTATATAAGTCGGTCACGTAATATAACATACTCATGCTGTGTTTAAATATAATATAACACTGAATGTTTGTTTTTTCAAAATATCTCTGAATTGTATAAGAATCTAGAATAGTTTTGGGAAATCCTGATTGACTTTCATTGAAAATATATATCATTATCATTTAGCATCCGTTGTTGGACATAAACCCTCCCAAAGATTCGCCAGACATCTGTATCATGGGTGTCATGGAGCTAATATTTTCTGAACTTGTTTAGTTTGAAAAAAAAAGACCTTATGTACCTCAAGCTTATTGGTTACTCTCAGAGAAGCTTAATTGAATTTATGAGCGAGCGTAGATATTATATACTTCTATTTAATTGTTAGTTCTCTACATCTAATAATTATTCCTTTGTGTCACGATTGATTAAATACATTTTATACATTTCTTCGGCAGCACCAGCAGCCGAATTATCTTTAGTAATATTACTTGTAGTATTAGTAGTAGTAGTTATCTAATTCCATCTTATTTCATCGTTTTATCACAACCAAATAATAGTGACAAAACTTTACTAAAATATAATTAAACAAATCTACCTATGTGTTTTCTTCAAGAAATTGAATTTTTGTTTTTCGTTTGTTTCAGATTTAAAATGGCGCGGCTTATTTCTATAAGGCCTCTTGCCAATATGGAGCTTCCACCCCTTAATTTGCATCGCAGCCAGGAAGGAAATGACTGTAAAGTGGATGACAGAGTGAAAGGGAGTTGTCGTCTGCCAGAGAAACGGTCTTCATTGAAGGACTTCTTTACTTCTCTGCCGCGCATTCATCGTAGAACTGGCAGCCACGACGTTAACCCTCAACCGAAGAAAAAACGTAGGGTTATCCCCAAGAATTGGGGAAAGCGCAGACCACTCCCGCAAGACTTGAGTCTTTGCTGTGCTCTATTGATATGCTATTGCCCTTGCTTATTACTATGCTACTATTTTGACGGAACTGATTACGACTCGTACAAAATGTGATGGATGATTATATGAGTGAACAATTTGTGAAAATGGCGTATGAAAGAGACGTCAAAATAATTTCCATTGTCACGTGACGCACCATTTGTAATTTGAATTTTATTTATTCAAGCAAGAACCAGGGCTTCTGAGAGAAGGGTGCAACCGGTGCATGGCACTGGCACTGGCACTCTCAGGGCCAAAAGCTGTCCGAGGATTTTTCAGATAGGGCTACTGTTTCAGATAAAAGGGTGGGTATAAGACAGGGATATTTGAGCCCTCTCTCTCTGTCTCTCTCTCTCTCTGTCTGTCTGTCTGGAGAGATTGAAAACATATTTGTATCACCTTATAAAATTCCCCTCAGTGGCCCAGGCCAAAACCATCTGAGTGCCCATGAGCTGATTCAAAGGAATGAATAAGTAAGGAATGAAAATGTTAATAATGTAAATGAAAACAAACAAACAAACAAACAAACAATTAAACAAACGGGAAGACCAACAAAAGGAGAGAAAAGCAAAAACTAAACAACAAACAACATTTGACAGAATACATAGGACAATGGTTCCAGTATGAATATAACGAAGAAACAAACAAACAAACAAAAAACAAACAAACAAACTGACAAACAAAGAATCACACATGACTGTAAAACACGGATATACAAAATGCAGTCTGTACTGTTGACTAAGTCCCAATCTGTAATCAAATGAAAAATTAAAACACAATGAAATGATCCTGTGATGTCCCACAAACATTTCAGGTTAGTTATAAATTCTAAATATTATTAACTTTCAATTAAGACTTCACTATTGTTTCTTTGGTCAAATTTTTACAAAACTGTTAAAATCTTATTTTACCTACCAATTTAATTAAACTTTAATTATTGATCATGAAGTAGATTGAATGTCTTCAGAGCTCCTTGACTGATATATCTGTTCCTTGGGCAACTGTCGATGTATCTCACAAGAATTATCCGTGTCTTTTATCTTTTAACTTTCGTAGTGAATCCTTTAAGGAATCAAGGAAATTCGTAGACAATGGTGAAGGTATGAACACAATGATTGGGAACAGTTGACAAGATCAGGTCATCACTATAATATCCACCCCTTAAGGGAATCACTTTTGAATCCTCCCCCTTAAACAAATCTAGGATTTGGACATTCCAGTTATACAAATAGTCCCTTGGGATCTTTCCCATTTGCACTAACAGGGCAGGATACGCTCTGACACCTATGGCAAAAGCTGATTGTGCAAGGCACTTGCTTACCTTCATTCACTCGTATGCGTGCTAGGCCACATTAAAGCGAACATCATCCTAAAAAAAATGGTGTTGTATTTGCCTTTGCAGAGAAGTATGTAGATGTTAACTAATAAGAAAAAATCTTATAACTGTATTTTGACAATTTCAATCCTTTTATCATTTTCAGGTTGTTTACGCAGATCTATCTTGTATACGAAGATCTTAATAACAAGGGAAATGAACATTCCAACTAAACCATTCCCCGAACTTGTCTACTTCCAGTGCTGAGCACCAAGATAGGAGAACCTGACGTCAATTCCGTCCACATAAGCCCGGTCCAAAAAGGATGAGATATTAACATCTATTCCGTCCACATCAGCAGTATCCAAAAAGGAGAGGCTTAAAATATAAATGCAATAAATATTGACTGGAAGCCAAATTGACAAAAGGCAGCAGGAAGTTTACTTGTCATCATCATTTCTTCTATGACACGGATATATCTGTTGAGATACGATACATGTATCCATACTTGTATTTATGTATAAAAGAATTGGTTTGATGTCTGCTTCACTTTTTCCTGAAATGTCTGGGTCGAGAGTCAATATACAAAGTCAATTTATATGCAGAGGGAAAGTGTTATGTCTGTAAGAACTGGTCAAGGACAGGGCTGGTGCAATGGTTTCATGCGCTCCGGATAAGACACCACATCTGTGCTGCCAGTTGTATTCAGACGACAATTTTTACAGAACTTTGTTTTTTCTAAGTAATGGACGGACAAAGATGGAGACATAAACTTTATCGAGAAGATATCTGCAGAAAGTAAATCCTGGATTCGGAAGGACGAATAGAGGCGTTCTTCTGAGTGAATCCTTCCAGTCTTCAAGATAAAGACTTGAACTGTACCGAGGTGATACTGTGAGCGTATGTTCAATGTTGATCCAATTGGAAGAGATCGTTCAGGCGTTGGATTTGAAACGAGACTCCTCTGACTGTGTGATCATGCAGTATCCAAAGTAGAAAAGACTGTACAATAATTTTCGGCATAGGAGAAACAATGACATTGCTTGATATTATAAAGATTGGGGAGAAACCACTTTTCTAAAAACCTTGTCATTATGAAAATTCTCTTTCATCTGCTGTCAGAGTGGAAGACCAGGAAAGAAGACAGACTCTTCCCACTGACTCAGATCAAACTCTAATTGGATTAAAGATCAATGTGAATTGTTGAAAGATCTTTTGTTTTATAACAAAACACTTAGGGAAGAGTCTGTTGTATAAAAACATGTTATGAAAATGGAAGATAGACATATTTTTGATGTCTTAAATTGCCAGAAGGGAGAATTAAAGAAACGGGAACGTTTTGGTCTCATTATTTGAGTCAAATTATTAATGGATCAAGAATATCTAAGACTCCTTGAGAAAACGCAAAAAACACTCTTACTATCAATCAAGAAAGATCAGAGTGAATTTGGTAAAATATTATCAATGATTAAAATTATTCAGAGTTTTTTCTTTGAAATTTCTGATAATAAAATAAAAATATGTTTACATGTGATTGTGATTTGTGTTTTTTACTCATAGTTATTATTTATCATGGATGTATTGTTCACATAAAAAAGCACTTCAACATGCATGAAATATGTTTTCATTGCCAAAGACTACAGGGGCAATTAAGGCTTCCATGTTTTCTCAGCGAAAATAAATTCAACAGTTTTCATTGATAGCTTTTACATGGAATTTTATGCTAGTATATAATATATATTTATACAAATTCAAAATGAAATATCCATTCATTTATATTTATAATAAAAAACGAAGTGAAGTCGTATTAAGGGTGAAACAGTTAATGTTTTACTATGAACAGCAGTAAAATTCCCTTAATATCGTATGGAAATTTAATTATCGTTAATAATATGAATATGGCCGAGAATCAAAAACGTAAAGGAATGATATCCATTGTCAGACCTTCAAGCAGCCAGTGTGAGCCCCCCAATCAACCCAAGAAAGAAAGGAGGAGCAAATCTATTTTATATAAGAATGAAAAAAAATAAGTGAATTCGTGAAAGAAAAATAACAGTAAGTCGCCAAAATTATTCAATATAATCTTTAATATTTTCCCGGCCTAAAACTCATGTCCAATGATATTTAGTGATATTTACTATACAATATTTGCAATATATCTGAAATGACGTCACTATCTGGTCATTATTCCATCGAGACCTTAGTAACGCGATTAACAACGTATTTTGACCAAAACATTGGGCGCCATATTCCTAAAAGCTTCTTGAAGGAATTGACGTATTTGCAAATTGCTACAAAATTTGTCCTTTTTTTTGGGAAAACCTTTTGAATACATTTTTGATTTCATTATAATGTAAGTCTTTTGTTGGATTTTTTAAATTATCGATGTAGATATTCTGAGGGGAATATTTATTTTTCTGTGAGTTTATATTGTTTTTCAGTATGCTTTTCATTATTTGTAAAAGCAATGCTTTTATTTTCTATTTGTGCCTCATTTCGCTGTAAGTTTTTTAACACGATATTTTTTATTTTATTTGTTTGAAAAAAAAAACGTTTCGTTGATATTTTGCAAAGGAGATAACATTTAAGCCGACCCAATTAGCTGCTGATTATAAATTACGTTCACAATAGTTTCCAACGATTCATTTTCTAAAACAATTGACAGTTTCTGATTAACAAGATAGGCTGAATGAGAGAACGTAAACGTTGTACCAAATAAGTACCAATAGCCATTCTAATCCACGACTACTTAACTAAAGATTAAACAGGATATCTATCGATAATCAGTCAAAAGCCTTAAAAACAAACCTACATCACATCAACGGCAACGGCATATTTTTCAATTTATTTCCTTTCAGGATATTTACATATTCTGCATAAGGAAACTGGAGAAACGTGAAACCATCAAAGTTGAACTTAACACCTTTCTATAGTCATTCCAATGTCCAAAAAGCAAACTACATCATGGCAAAAATAGATTCTTTCATTTCGCTTCTGTTGGAATGCTCACAGGTTCTGATGAAGAAAATAGGAGAAATGAAGGACCCTTGAAGTAGAAACAAATACATTTTGATATTGAGTCAAATATCCTAAAAGCTAGCTGATTCACGCCCACGATATTTTTTCCGTCTTGTCTTTGGCGGAACGTGAACAGTTTTGGGTTAAAGAAGCAGAAGAAATGAGGAAAACTCCAAATTAAACAGAAAAACCTTGCGGTAGTCAGTCCACGTTACTAAAACTGAGCCACATCATGGAAACAATGGTTTCATTCATTTTGTTTTTTGCGGGATTTTCAAAGGTTCTGATTGAAAAAACAGGAGAAGTGCGGGACTCGCGAGTTTGAGACAAATACTTTCCAATAGTCAGACAAATATTCCAAATATTCAAAAACCAAAAAAAGTTTTTTCTATCTTAATTTTGGCAAATATTCTAAAGTTTCCGTTCAAGGAGACACGAGGAATGACGGACCCTCCAAGTTGAACTGATTGCAAACAATAATCAGTCTAATGTTTTAAAAATAATTCCTTCAATCTGGTCTTCAGTGGTATATTAACAGCTTCTGGGTAGGGCGGAAGGGATATAAGGGACCAGACACATGTAGATAGTCCCCTTTGATAAAAACAACCTTACACGTCCCAACGATAGTTCCTTCCAGGGGAGATAAGAAACCAGCGATGAAGAAGTGAATATCTTTTCAAAGTTAGTCCAATATTCTCAAAATGAGCTACGTCACATAAACAATGGATTATTGCATCTTGTTTTCAATAGAAATTAGTTTTCGAGGAGATTTTCTCGGTTTATCCTCAAAGAATATATGTTTTTGGAGAGATTTCAATAGTTTATGTTTAAGGGAAAAGAAGAAACGTCGGACCGTGGAAGTTGAACCGAATACCTTTTATAGTCAGTCAGATATTTTAAAAGGGGGCTACATCACAAAAACAATATTTTTTTCAATTTTGTTTTCACACAGAATTTATTTTCGGAGAGATTTTCACAGTTTATGTACAAGAGAAAAGAAGACACATGGGACTGAGGATGTTGAACCAAATACATTTTTGTCGTCAGTCCAACGTTCTAAAAAGGTGCTACATTACCCAAACAATAGTTCCTACGACTTTAGTATCTTTTTCAACATTTTATGCTCAAGGGAAAAGTAAAAATGATGGAACGTGGAGGTTGAACCGAATACCTTTTCATACTCAGTCTAATATTCTAAAATGGAGCTACATCAACCAAACAATAGTTTTTTCCACTCTGTTCCCGATTACATTTCTTGATTAAATAACTCTTTTTTTTATTTATACTGCGATAATACTGTTAACCGTGATGATTTTGTCACCAACCCCTCGTAAGATATATCGGAGGCAAATGAAGGGGACGAAAAAATATCAGATAGAAACAGTACGAGGATATTATAACAAATAACTGAAGAACTCCATCTTGAAGTAAACAATGACAAATGGGAAAAACAATTATGAAAAGAATTGAAAGATGCGGAAGCTGGATGGAGGAATCTAAAGAAAGATTATGAAGACAAGAAAATAAGAATAAAGCGACCAATTTATTAATGAATTCAACTGAAAAGATTTTACTGAAGGAAAAGTTCTATATCGAGTAAGTGAAAATTTACCTAATAGCCAAGACTATATTTAATTACAATATGTCAAAATGGCGACTAACAAAAGATTGGTCAAATAATGTTGACAGAACACATCGTAAAAAATTGAGAATGATTTAGAATGACACTAATCCACTAATCCTAAAACTGATTATCATTGATTGTGATTGATATTTACAATACGGAGATTGTAGATTTACTAACAATATTTCAAATAGTATTCAAACTTTTACGTACTCAAACTTTATCAATGAATCTCTGAAATGATGTTGCTATCTGGTCATAGTTTTATCAAAACCCTAGTAACGCGATTAATAACGATAAATAATAAATAATGCACGAGGGGAGATAAGTGGTATGGGATAGTGAAACATTGACAGAATACCTTTTCATAATCAGTCCAATATTCTAAAATGGATGTAGAAAAAACCAACAATTTTTGATACCACTTTGTTCTTGACAAAAATATGTTTTTAGAAAGATACACAGATGATGCACAAGGAAAAAAGTGATATTGGATGGTGGAAGCTGAAAGGAGTAGCTTTTCAAAATCAGTCCAATATCCTACAAGTGATGCATAAGGGGCCCACATATTTTTCATAGCACATTATTCTTGATAAAAAGTTGTTTTGAAGAGATTCAAACAGATGATACACAAGGGAAAGAAGTAGCATAGAATAATGAAAGCTGGACGGAATACCTTTTCAGTAACAATCCAATATTCCAAAAGGGATGTAGACAGAACAAACAATTTTTCATAACACTATGTTCTTGACAAAAATTAGATTTTGAAGAGATTCACACGGTTGATACACAAGGGAAAAGAAGTACGATAAAATAATGAAAGCTGGACAGAATACCTTTTCATTTACTGTCCAATATTCCAAAAATGATGTACAAAAACCAACAATCTTTCATAGCACATTGTTCTTGACAAAATTTGTTTCTGAAGAGATTCACAAGGATGATACAAAAGGGAAAAAAAAGTAACATAGAATAACTAAAGCTGGAAGGGATACCTTTTCATTTACAGTCCAATATTCCAAAAGGGATGTACAAAGAACCAACAATTTTTCATAGCACTTTGTTCTTGACAAAAATTTGTTTTAGATAAGATTCAAACTGATAATATATAAGGGAAAAGAAGTAGCACAGAATAATGAAAGCTGGACGGAATACCTTTTCATTAACAGTCCAATATTCCAGAAGGGATATACAAAGAAACAACAATTTTTCATAGCACTCTCTTCTTGATAAAAATTTGTTTTTGAAAAAATTTATACAGACGACAGACAAGGGAAAAGAAGTAGCATAGAATAATGAAAGCTGGATGGGATACCTTTTCATTTACAGTCCAATATTCCAAAAGGGATGTACGAAGATCAGACAATTTTTCATAGCACTTTGTTCCTGACAAAATTTGTTTTTGAAAAGATTCACACAGATGATACACGAGGGAAAAGAAGTAGCATAGAATAATGAAAGCAGGACTGGAAGCTTTTCATTAACAGTCCAATATTCCAAAAGGGATGTACAAAGAACCAACAATTTTTCATATTACATTGTTCTTGACAAAAATTAGTTTTTGAAGAGATTCACACAGATGATACACAAGGGAAAAAAGTAGCATAGAATAATTAAAGTTGGATGGGATACCTTTTCATTAACAGTCGAATATTCCATTAGGGATGTACAAAAAACCAACAATATTCCATAGCACGTTGTTCTTGATAAAAATTTATTTTTGGAGAGATTTACACAGATGATACACAAGGGAAAAGAAGTAGCATAGAATAAGGAAAGCTGGATGGAATACCTTTTCATTAACATTCCAATATTCAAAATAGGATGTACATAGAACCAACAATATTTCATAGCACTTTGTTCCTGACAAAAATTTATTTTTGAAGAGATTTACACATCTGATACACAAAGGAAAAGAAGTACCATGGAATAATTGAAGCTAAATGGAATACTTTTTCATTTACAGTCCAATATTCCAAAAGGGATGTACAAAGAACCAACAATTTTTCATAGCACTTTGTTCTTGACAAAAACTTGTTTTTGAAGAGATTCACACTGATGATACACAAGGGAAAAGAAGTAGCATAGAATAATGAAAGCTGGAAGGAAAACGTGTTCATTAATAGTCCAATATTCTAAAAGGGATGTACAAAGAACCAACAATTTTTCATAGCACTTTGTTCTTGACAAAAATTTGTTTTTGAAGAGATTCACACTGATGATACACAAGGGAAAAGAAATAGCATAGAATAATGTAAGTTGATGGAATACTTTTTCATTTACAGTCCAATATTCCAAAAGGGATGTACAAAGAACCAACAATTTTCCATAGCACTTTGTTCTTGACAAAAATTAGTTTTTGAAGAGATTCACACTGATGATACACGATGGAAAAGAAGTAGCATAGAATAATGAAAGCAGGACTGGAAGCTTTTCATTAACAGTCCAATATTCCAAAAGGGATGTACAAAGAACCAACAATTTTTCATATTACATTGTTCTTGACAAAAATTTGTTTTGAAGAGATTTACACAGATGATACACAAGGGAAAAGAAGTAGCATAGAATAATAAAAGCTGGATGGGATACCTTTTCATTAACAGTCGAATATTCCATTAGGGATGTACAAAAAACCAACAATTTTCCATAGCACGTTGTTCTTGATAAAAATTTATTGTTAGAGAGATTTACACAGATGATACACAAGGGAAAAGAAGTAGCATAGAATAAGGAAAGCTGGATGGAATACCTTTTCATTAACATTCCAATATCCAAAATAGGACGTACATAGAACCAACAATATTTCATAGCACTTTGTTCCTGACAAAAATTCATTTTTGAAGAGATTTACACATCTGATACACAAAGGAAAAGAAGTACCATGGAATAATTGAAGCTAAATGGAATACTTTTTCATTTACAGTCCAATATTCCAAAAGGGATGTACAAAGAACCAACAATTTTTCATAGCACTTTGTTCTTGACAAAAACTTGTTTTTGAAGAGATTCACACTGATGATACACAAGGGAAAAGAAGTAGCATAGAATAATGAAAGCTGGAAGGAAAACGTGTTCATTTATAGTCCAATATTCTAAAAGGGATGTACAAAGAACCAACAATTTTTCATAGCACTTTGTACTTGACAAAAATTTGTTTTTGAAGAGATTCACACTGATGATACACAAGGGAAAAGAAGTAGCATAGAATAATGTAAGTTGATGGAATACTTCTTCATTCACAGTCCAATATTCCAAAAGGGATGTACAAAGAACCAACAATTTTTCATAGCACTTTGTTCTTGACAAAAATTAGTTTTTGAAGAGATTCACACTGATGATACACAAGGGAAAAGAAATAGCATAGAATAATGTAAGTTGATGGAATACTTTTTCATTTACAGTCCAATATTCCAAAAGGGATGTACAAAGAACCAACAATTTTCCATAGCACTTTGTTCTTGACAAAAATTAGTTTTTGAAGAGATTCACACTGATGATACACGAGGGAAAAGAAGTAGCATAGAATAATGAAAGCAGGACTGGAAGCTTTTCATTAACAGTCCAATATTCCAAAAGGGATGTACAAAGAACCAACAATTTTTCATATTACATTGTTCTTGACAAAAATTTGTTTTGAAGAGATTTACACAGATGATACACAAGGGAAAAGAAGTAGCATAGAATAATTAAAGCTGGATGGGATACCTCTTCATTAACAGTCGAATATTCCATTAGGGATGTACAAAAAACCAACAATTTTCCATAGCACGTTGTTCTTGATAAAAATTTATTGTTAGAGAGATTTACACAGATGATACACAAGGGAAAAGAAGTAGCATAGAATAAGGAAAGCTGGATGGAATACCTTTTCATTAACATTCCAATATTCAAAATAGGATGTACATAGAACCAACAATATTTCATAGCACTTTGTTCCTGACAAAAATTCATTTTTGAAGAGATTTACACATCTGATACACAAAGGAAAAGAAGTACCATGGAATAATTGAAGCTAAATGGAATACTTTTTCATTTACAGTCCAATATTCCAAAAGGGATGTACAAAGAACCAACAATTTTTCATAGCACTTTGTTCTTGACAAAAACTTGTTTTTGAAGAGATTCACACTGATGATACACAAGGGAAAAGAAGTAGCATAGAATAATGAAAGCTGGAAGGAAAACGTGTTCATTTATAGTCCAATATTCTAAAAGGGATGTACAAAGAACCAACAATTTTTCATAGCACTTTGTACTTGACAAAAATTTGTTTTTGAAGAGATTCACACTGATGATACACAAGGGAAAAGAAGTAGCATAGAATAATGTAAGTTGATGGAATACTTCTTCATTCACAGTCCAATATTCCAAAAGGGATGTACAAAGAACCAACAATTTTTCATAGCACTTTGTTCTTGACAAAAATTAGTTTTTGAAGAGATTCACACTGATGATACACAAGGGAAAAGAAATAGCATAGAATAATGTAAGTTGATAGAATACTTTTTCATTTACAGTCCAATATTCCAAAAGGGATGTACAAAGAACCAACAATTTTCCATAGCACTTTGTTCTTGACAAAAATTAGTTTTTGAAAAGATTCACACTGATGATACACAAGGGAAAAGAAGTAGCATAGAATAATGAAAGCTGGACGGAAAACCTGTTCATTTACAGTCCAATATTCTAAAAGGGATGTACAAAGAACCAACAATTTTTCATAGCACTTTGTTCTTGACAAAAATTTGTTTGTGAAGAGATTTACACTGATGATACACAAGGGAAAAGAAGTAGCATAGAATATTTAAAGTTTGATGGGATACCTTTTCCTTTACAGTCCAATATTCCAAAAGGGATGTACAAAGGAACAACAATTTTTCAAAGCTCTTTGTTCTAGACAAAAATTTGTTTTTGAAGAGATTTACACATCTGGTATACAAAAGAAAAGAAGTAGCATAGAATAATGAAAGCTGGATGGAATACCCTTTCATTTACAGTCCAATATTCCAAAAGGAATGTACAAAGATGAAAAAATTTTTTTGAGCACTTTGTTCTTGACAAGAATTTATTTTTGAAGGGATTTACACGGATGATACACAGGGGAGAAGAAGTACCACGGAAAAATTAAAGCTGGATGGGATACCTTATTATTTACAGTCCAATATTCCAAAAGGGATGTACAAAGAACCAACAATTTTTTAAAACACTTTGTTCTTGACAAAAATTTGTTTATGATGAGATTTACACGGATGATACACAAGGGAAAAGAAGTACCATGGAATAATTAAAGCTGGATGGAATACCTTTCCATTTACAGCCCAATATTCCAAAAGGGATGTACAAAGAACCAACAATTTTTCATAGCACTTTGTTCTTGGCAAAAATTTGTTTATGAAGAGATTTACACAGATGATACACAAGGGAAAAGAACCTTTTGACAAAAATATATTTTTGAGTAGATTTACACGGATGATACACAACAGAAAAGAAGTACCATTGAATAATTAGAATTTGGATGGGATACCTCTTCATTTACAGTCTAATTTTGCAAAAGGGATGTACAAAGAACCAACAATTTTTCATAGCACTTTGTTCTTGACAAAAATTTATTCTTGACGAGATTTACACAGATGATACACAAGGAAAAAGAAGTACCATGGAATAATTAAAGCTGGATGGAATACCTTTTCATTTACAGTCCAATATTCCAAAAGGCATGTACAAAGAACCAACAATTTATCTGACCACTTTGTTCATGACAAAAATTTGTTTTCGAAGAGATTTACACGGATGATACACAAAAGAAAAGAAGTACCATGGAATAATTAAAGCTAAATGGGATACCTTATTATTTACAGTCCAATATTCCAAAAGGGATGTACAAAGAACCAACATTTTTCATAGCACTTTGTTCTTGACAAAAATTTGTTTTTGAACAGATTTACAAAGATGATACACAAGGGAAAAGAAGAACCATTGAATAATTAAAGCTAGATGGGATACCTTATTATTTACAGTCCAATATTCCAAAAGGGATGTACAAAGAACCAACAATTTTTCATAGCACTTTGTACTTGACAAAAATGATTTTGAAGAGATTCACACATCTGATACACAAGGGAAAAGAAGTACCATGGAATAATTAAAGCTGGATGGGATACCTTATTATTTACAGTCCAATATTCCAAAAGGGATGTACAGAGAACCAACAATTTTCCATAGCACTTTGTTCTTGACAAAAATTTGTTTTTGAAGAGATTTACACGGATGATACACTAGGGAAAAGAAATAGCATAGAATAATGTAAGTTGATGGAATACTTTTTCATTTACAGTCCAATATTCCAAAGGGGATGTACAAAGATTCAACAATTTTTCATAGCACTTTGTTCTAGACAAAAATTTGTTTGTGAAGAGATTCACACGGATGATACACCAGGGAAAAGAAGTACCATGGAATAACTAAAGCTGGATGGAATACCTTTTCATTTACAGTCCAATATTCCAAAAGGGATGTACAAAGAACCAACAATTTATCTGAGCACATTGTTCTTGACAAAAATTTGTTTTTGATTAGATTTACACAGATGATACTCAAGGGATTAGAAGTACCATGGAATAATTAACGTTGGATGGAATACCTTTTCATTTAAAGTCCAATATTCCAAAAGAGATGTACAAAGAATCAACAATTTTTCATAGCACTTAATTCTTGACAAAAATTTGTTTTCGAAGGGATTCACACATCTGATACACAAGGGAAGAGAAGTACTAGGAATAATTAAAGCTGGATGGAATACCTTTTCATTTACAGTCCAATATTCCAAAAAGGGATGTACAAAGAACCAACAATTCTTCATAGCACTTTGTTCTTGACAAAAAATTGTTATTGAAGAGATTTACACAGATGATACACAAGGGGAAAAAAGTACCATTGAAAAATGAAAGCTGGATGGAATACCATTCCATTAACAGTCCAATATTCCAAAAGGGATGTACAAAGAACCAATAATTTTTCATAGCACTTTGTTCTTGACAAAAATTTGTTTTTGAAGAGATTTACACAGACGATACACAAGGGAAAAGAAGTAGCATTGAATAATGAAAGCTGGATGGAAAACCTTTTCATTTACAGTCTAATATTCCAAAAGGGATGTACAAAGGAACAACAATTTTTCATAGCACTTTGTTCTTGACAAAAATTTGTTACTGAAGAGATTTACACAGACGCTACAGAAGCAAAAAGAAGTAGCATAGAATAATGAAAGCTGGATGGAATTCCTTTTCATTTACAGTCCAATATTCAAGAAGGGATGTACTAAGAACCAACAATTTTTATAGCACTTTGTACTTGACAAAAATTTGTTTGTGAAGAGATTTACACGGATGATACACCAGGGAAAAGAAGTACCATGGAATAACTAAAGCTGGATGGAATACCTTTTCATTTACAGTCCAATATTCCAAAAGGGATGTACAAAGAACCAACTATTTTTCATAGCACTTTGTTCTTGACAAAAATTTGTTTGTGAAGAGATTTACACTGATGATACACAAGGGGAAAGGAGAAGCATAGAATAATGAAAGCTGGATGAGATACCTTTTCATTTACAGTACAATATTCCAAAAGGGATGTACAAAGAACCAACAATTTTTCATAGCACTTTGTTCTTGACCTAAACTTGTTTTTGAAGAGATTTGCACGGATGATACACAAGGAAAAAGACTGACCATGGAATAATTAAAGCTGGATGGAATACCTTTTGATTCACTGTCCAATATTCCAAAAGGTATGTACAAAGATCAAACACATCTTCATAGCACTTAGTTCTTGACAAAAATTTGTTTTTGAAGAGATTCACTCCGTTGATACACGAGGGAAAAGAAGTAGCATAGAATAATGAAAGCTGGACTGAATACCTTTTCATTTACAGTCCAATATTCCAAAAGGGATGTATAAAGAACCAATAATTTTTCATAGCACTTTGTTCTTGACAAAAATTTGTTTTTGAAGAGATTTACACGGATGATACACAAGAGAAAAGAAGTAGCATAGAATAATGAAAGCTGGACTGAATACCTTTTCATTTACAGTCCAATATTCCAAAAGGGATGTACAAAGAACCAATAATTTTTCATAGCTCTTCGTTCTATACACAAATATTTTTTTGAAAAGATTTACACATCTGATACCTAAAGGGGAAGAAGTGACATGAAATAATTAAAGCTCGATGGAATACCTTTTCATTTACAGCCCAATATTCTAATAGGGATGTACAAAGAACCAACAATTTTTCATAGCACTTTGTTCTTGACAAAAATTTGTTTTTGAAAAGATTTACACAGATGATACACGAGGGAAAAGAAGTAGCATGGAATAATGAAAGCTGAATGGGATAACTTTTGATTTACAGTCCAATATTCCAAAAGGGATGTACAAAAAACCAACAATTTTTCATAGCACTTTGTTCTTGACAA
Organism: Thysanoteuthis rhombus; assembly: GCA_963457665.1. Classification (NCBI taxonomy): domain Eukaryota; kingdom Metazoa; phylum Mollusca; class Cephalopoda; order Oegopsida; family Thysanoteuthidae; genus Thysanoteuthis; species Thysanoteuthis major. Next base: position 32,101,572 of record OY735230.1, read on the forward strand.
AAATTTGTTTTTGAAGAGATTTACACGGATGATACACAAGGGAAAAGAAGTACCATGGAATAATTAAAGCTGGATGGAATACCTTTTCATTTACAGTCCAATATTCCAAAATGGATGTACAAAGAACCAACAATTTTTCTTTGTTTTTGACAAGGAGAGATCCACAGAGTTGATGTAGAAGGGAAAAGAAGTGATATAGGATCTTGGAGGATTAACAGAATATATTTTCATTACGGTCCAATATTACCAATGGGATGTACAGAGAACTAACAATTTTTCATAGCATTTTGTTCTTGACAAAAATTAGTTTTTGAAGAGATTTACACAAATGATATACAAGGGAAAAGAAGTGGTATCGTGGAGGCTGGACTGAACACTTTTTCATGATCATTCCAATATTCTAAAAGGGAGATATGAAGAACCAACAATTAATCATAGCACTTTGTTCTTGACAAAAATTTGTTTTCGGAAGGATTTACACATTTGATGCACGGGGGAAAATAAGTAGTGTGAGATTGTGGAGTTTCTCAATATTCTATAAAGGATGTACAAAGAACCAACAATTTTTCATACCATTTTTTCCTTGACAAAAAATTGTCGGTGGAAAGATTTACACAATTGATGCACACGCTGACATTTTTCATGCCTTTTGTTAGGGATTAAAATGTAGTATCTATTCTACGGCACAGACATAGGAGTCGGTACTGACACTTTCCCGTCGAATGGGCTGGAGATTGTGTGTAGGTTGGCATTAAAGACCGAGTGTACCAGTGCAAACGTTGGCATCGGGAGGCCTTTGGACTCTTCCTTAAGCTCTCCCATTATAACTCGGCCCAGCTGCGGGGTCTTGCTTTTGCAGGTGACGTTGTCTAGCCATTACGATGAGCCTTTCAACGGTAACTGCATCGGCTGGAGCCATTTTTAGAAGGGTTGTTCCTATCTCTTCCCACGTTAAGCCTTGCCTTGTTTCACATATTGCTGCAGTGGGACAGTGATTAAATAGATGCACACGGGATTAGGAGTGGTGTGGGATCTTTGGAGCTTGACAGAACACTTTTTCATAATAGAGTTAACCAATGTAGAGTTGACCAACAATTTTTTTATTTTACTTTGTTATGGATAAAAATTTGTTTTTGGAGAGATTTACACAGTTGATGTAGTAAAGAAAAGAAGTGGCATGGGATCATGGTGGCTGGACAGAATATCTTTTTATTAACAGTCCAATATTCTAAAAAGGATGTACGAAGAACCAACAATTTTTCTTACCATTTTGTTCTTGACAGAAATTTGTTTTTGTAGAGATTTACACAGTCGATGCACAGGGGAAATGAAGTTGTATGGGATCGTAGAGACTTGACGGAAAACCTTTCCAAAATCAGTCCAATATTCTAAAAGGTATGTACAAAGAACCAACAATTTTTTATAGCACTTTGTTCTTGACAAAAACTTGTTTGTGGAAAGATTCACACGGTTGAAACACACGGAAAAAGGAGTGGTATGGGATTGTGGATGCTTGACAGAACACTTTTCCATGATCAGTCTAATATTCTAAAAGGCATGTACAATGAACCAACAATTTTTCATACCACTTTGTTCTTGGCAAAAGTTTGTCCGTGGAGAGATTTACACAGTTGATGCACACGCGAAAAATGTGGTGTGGGAGGTTTGAGGCTGGACAGAACACCTTTTCATAATCAGTCCAATATCCCAAAAGGGATGTACAAAGGGCAGACGGAACACCTTTCTATAATAAATCCAATATTCTAAAAGGGATGTACAAAGAACCAACAATTTTTCATACGACTTTGTTTTTGACAAAAATCCGTTTTTGGCGAGATTTACACAGTTGATGCACAAGGGAAAAGGAGTCATGAGATCGTGGAGGCTTGACGGAATACGTTTTTCTAATCCAATGTTGTAAAAAGGATTTAAAAGGATCCAATAATTTTTCATAGCACTTTGTTCTTGACAAAAATTTTTTTGAGAGAGATTTACACAGTGGATGTGCACGGGAAAAAGGGTGGTATTGGATCATGGAGGCTGGACTGAATACATTTTTATAACAAGTCCAATATTATAATATGGATGTACAAGGAACCAACTATTTTTTGTACCACATTATTCTTAACCAAAATTTGTTTTTTGACACATTTACACAGTTCATGCATAAGGGAAAAGAAGTATCATGAGATTGGTGAGGCTGGACGAAATACCTCCTCATAATTAGTCCAATATTCTAAGTGGGATATACAAGGAACCAACAATTTTACATATCACTCTGTTCTTGACAAGAATTTGTTATCGTAGTGACTCACCCAGATGATTCACAAGGGAGAAGAAGTGGTGCTGGATAGTGGAGGTTGAATGGGACACCTTTTAATAATCAGACCAATATTCTAAAAGGGGTGTACACTTACGCCAACTGTAGTTTTTCCTTTTTGTTTATTACAGAAATTTGTTCTCGGAGAGATTTCCATATTTAAGTTAAGGAAACAGAGGAAACGTTGGACCTTTGTGACTTGACTGAATACTTTTTCGGGGCCTGTCCAATTCTTTAAAACAGAGCTACTTGGAAAAAGAATATCGTAAGATTGTAGAGGCTAAATAGAATAACTTTTCATAATCAGTCCAATATTAGATATTTTTACAGTTTATACTCGAGGAAACAGTAAAAACGTGGGACAGTTTAGATTGACCCGAATTTATTTTCATTGTCAGTTCAATATTCTAAAAGAGAGTTACATCCGAATCTTAGCTACTTTTTGTCGACGTTGTTTTTTCGATTACGTTTTTTGGTGGATTTTACTGTTTCTGGTTAAGGAAACAAAAGAAACGAGGAACCCTCAAAGTTGAACGGAATTCTTTCTGGTTCTATTCGTAATGCTCCAAAACTGAGCCGTATTTTGTCGACAATTGTTCTCTTGAATAGCATAAAAATAAATAACACCCATCGCTGACCGTTCATATCTGCTTTATATGTTCTGACTGAACACTTAAATTGCTATTTATATTTATTAATTTAATTTTAGTCAAATAAGAACAATATTAGACCTAAAATGCACATCTATCTGATTACTCCAAATATTGTCGAATAAGAATAAAACGCAAACCGTGTTGATAAACTCTTACAAATTGCACAGATGATCTAAATCTTTTTTGAAAAGTTTAATGTGTATTCGCCTCAACTGTTTAAGAAGCAGTCACATGGAGTATTGATCTTTTTGCACACTGAAAAATTACCATTTACTGTCCCAGTTGCAACAGAATATGAAGAAATATTGTTTTCTGGAGAGAGAAAACATTATATATAGGAAACGACAATCAGTTTTGAATCTAAAGGTTATAAAAAACATATAAAACAAAAGTGTCATTGAATATTTTGTTCTGCCTTGTTCTCCAAATACTTACTATAAACCCTCTCTATAACGAATTTTGGCGTTAACGAACACACTGATCATAATTAAATTTTTCTTATTAACCAAATGAAGTTTGATAAATACAATGGACACGTGGACCATCGAACCTTGCATTATACAAGTTTTGATATCTAGGTTTTTACAGTTTTTGTATCATGATCAAAGCGTTGCATCTGTTCGCAGAACTAACTTTGGCTTGGCACCGGTGCAATACCGTGTCCAATGAAGATTTACTAAGTGCAAGAGGCATAAATTACTCATCCCTGTCTTGGGGGAGCAGTAGGCCCCAGGGCGTAACTGCCCCATTGCACTGAAAGGGATTGGTTCGGCTATCCCTGGAATCCCACTTTGAGAACCACCTTGCATCACATCTAGCTGTTTTGAGGAAGCAAGAAAACATGCAGATCAAAGAGTAGTATCTGTACTCCAACGAAACATAAAATTAACCTCCCGTTTTCATTTTTAAACACTTTTATGGTTATATTTCAATTGTTTTCTTCGTAAATTTCAATTTAATTTGAATACTTTTCCAATTGACAAAAACAAAGGTTGTTATGAATTTCATTTATTGTCGTCACCAAAAACCATGTGACCTGGCCTTCCTGTAATGAATTTTAAAGTTTTCCTCACTCAAGTGAGGGAAAAATAAGTATTTACTAAGTCAATCTACTTATCATAATTCATCATTACCTTTTTTGACTTGTTTTAACTTTTATTTATTTTTTCTCAGAATATATCATCGTAGTATGTGATTGAATTATTGCATCAAAAGTTTTTCCAAAAAAACATTCAACGCTTAAAATTTAACTCTATAATTTCATTTTTGGAAAATAAATTAATGGGGAAAACAATTGAAGTAAAACAAATAATAACCTTCGAAATTGAAGAAAAAATTACACTGTAAAAATCTAGACCACAAAATAAAACTTTCAAAGAAAGATACTAAACTTTTGCAATCGGTTTAAATGAATGCTAAATAATGCAAGAAGCTGAAATTAATAAACCAAACCCAAACATTGAACATAACTACAGGAGAAGATCAAGTTTACCCACTGAGATGCTTTAAGCTGATGATTCAGATTTCCCAACAGAAGATGAAACAGTACAAAGATATCATAACAAATAACTGAAAAATTCCATTTTGAAGGTAAACTATTTCAAGCAACCAAAGCTTGCACATACCATCATTCCAAAGAGTTGTAAATTTCATTTGGTAATTAGCAAATATAAAGCTTTTATCTATTTTGACCCTCACCAAATTACAGTATTCCATTGAATCAATGTTTCATTTTTGTACTCATAAAATTGAATGAAACATTACCAATACAAGATTATATGATTCGGTTAAATTGGATAATGATTCAAGATAATTTCAAATGGAAATGGGTGCATTAAAAGCAATAATTGTCTTTGATTGGCTGACAAGATATCTGGTTAGAAACATTTTTTTCCTGTGTCTTTTTAATTTGACAGTGTATTGGATAATGATTCAAGACAATCAGCAGATAGTGATGATAGCATTGAAAACAATGATTGTCCTGGACGAGCTGACAAGATATCTTGGAGAGAATTTCTGTTCCTGAGTTTCTTTCACAGTGTGCCAGCAAATAGGGTAAGCTACTTCAAGCAATCAAAGCTTGCAGATACCATCATTCCGAATAATTGTAAATTTCATTCGGTTATTATCGAACATAAAGCTTTTTTCCTTATTTTTCTTCTTCTGAAATTGCCAATTGTGCTCCATGAATCCTTAAACTAATGTTCATTGATGTTTAGTTATATACGTAGATGATCTATTTGCAAATAGGTTTCAACGTATTATTCAAACTTTAATGATTAATGGATCTCTGAAATGACGTCACTATCTGGTCGTAATTCTATCAAGACCTTAGTAACGCGATTGACAACGCGTTTTGACCAAAACATTGGGCGCCATATTCCTAAAAGCTTCTTGAAGGAATTGACGTATTTGCAAATTGCTTCAAACTTGTCTGTTACGAAAACCTTTTGAATACATTTTTGATTTCATTATAATGTAAGTAATTTCTGGTGGATTATTTTAGTTATCAATTTAGATTTTTCTTGGAAAATATTTTTTCATAAAAGTTTATATTGTTTTCCAGTATGCTTTGCAATATTTTTTAAAGTCAATGCCTTTATTTTATGTGTGCCTCATTGGGTTGTGACTTTTTTGACATTTTATTTTTCATGGTAATTGTTTGAAAGAGGTTCATCAAAACGATATGTTGATGTTTTACAAAGGAGATACCATTTGAATACACACTATTAGTTGCTGCTGTTGAACTATGGCTGAGAAATGAAAACAGAAAACTGTGAACATTTGAAACTGTATTCTATTAAATTTCACTACAAACAATATGATTTAAGATTGAATACAAGACGGCAGGGCCATCTTCTATCCAACCATTTCAAAATGGTTAAAATGGTTATTTTTTTCAAATTGGCAATTGGATAAATTTAATATCCATATAACTCGATTACACCGATAATAATTGGTAATTCAGAAAAACTAACCCCAAACCTATCAACTGATCATAACACATGATATACCAACTCACTCTAATCCTGAACCTACGAACTAATACTAACCACAGCTTCATTCTCCAAATTCATTTACCAAAAATCTAGCTCTTAACTCCTACCCTGAACTTTATCATGAACTCCAAAAATACCAACTAACTGTAACAGTAAACTTATTCACTGAGTCTCACTACACACTGAATTTTTTCTAGAGTAAACAGTATTTATTGATCAAGAGAAACTTTAATTGATCGATGGTCAGAAACTTACCGCTTCCAGCCAAATTGATTCCATCTTAACTTCTTTTCAAAAATAGGGTCTTGATGTCTGCTTGAATATTACCCTGATCATATGCAAAGATTCATTAAAAGAAAATATTCGTGTTTCACTATTCACTTTCTTCTTCCACCCACACGTACATATTTACACGCTACATTTAAGCTAATCTAACAAATTATGTTGCATTTGACTGCATGTGACGGGAAATAAATGACATCTACTAATTATTATTTCTCTGTGTTTGTCTATTTCGATACTTCATCAATTTAAGGTGTTTTCATCAATCTGTTCTATAAGGACAATCTTAATAACAAAGGAAAGCAATGTTCCAATTCAAAGTCTACTAATAACGCTCACTAAACTCAGATTAAACTAATTTCACCATCATGTCTGTCAAACGAAATTGCTCATGGCTAACAATGAAATCTTTGTTCCCTCTAATAAAAAGTGTTTAGATCTATATGTGAAGTAAAGAAGACATAATTGGGCTGGTCCAGGATTTCAACCCAGGACCATCTCGCCCCCTAAGCGACCATGCACAATTCCTAGAAATCTCTTTTGAAATTCAACCTAACGCTGAATGAATTCAAGATTAAACTAATTTCACCATAGCATGTCACATCTGTCCACAGAAGCTATATCGAAAAAAGGATATGGGTCTATTCGTCTGAAATCAATTCATATTGCTATTTTCAAGACAAATGTTACGTCTGTGAGAACTGGTCAAGCCCGGAATTGGTGCAAAGGAAACCATATTTATTATTTGGTAAATGATATTTCAAAAAGATGTACATAAGTTTGAGTCATTAATATCCACCAACTTAGCACAGTTGCTAAAAAGTTTGGTCAACCATGTTAAACGCCTTGGACTGATCTAAATTAATTAGTGCACCTCCAGTGTCATCTTTAATCCCTCTAACACTGAGCAAACAGTTTTCAAATTGTTCTGGATTGATTTTCGCCTCAGTGCATAATTCTGATCTGGTCTGACCTAATCCTCAATGACAATTGACAAACGATTCGACAGGATCTTGGCCAAAATCTTTCCCAGGTTTATGAGCCTATTATTATCTATGTCTCTCTATTCATTTTTGTCCTGCTTCTTTAACAACGTGATCAGCCCCTTGGTCACTCAACCAAAGATTGGTCCCTTGTTGACCTAATTATTTCCAATAAGTTCATTAAAACGTTATGGTGATTGTCTGCAAAAGGGATAGCCATTGAGAAAATATGATTAGCTGCCGCTACTGTCAAACAATTTTCCAAAAAATGGGGACGGAAGTAACTGAAAATTCGAAACAGTATTTTACTGAATTTAATCATAGAGGATATTATTTAATGTTAGTTCTATTAGAAGGTTTCGTATAAAAAGTTGGTGTAAGTATTGGCTTAAAGTAAACAGTATTTATCAATCGAAAGTAAAGTTAAATAAAATGAAATGAACAGTTCTACTCCAGATTATTTTTGTTGTTTTTTTGGCTGAATTGGCTTTGTGAATCCTAAACTTATTCTCAGTGATCATGAAGGGTATCTATAACATGTACAAAATAGTTGAAATATTATTAACATTTTTCCATATTGATGAATCTCTCAAATGACGTCATTAGGTGTCATTATTTTATCAAGCCCTTGGTAACGCAGTCAATCACGTGTTTTGACCAAAAAACATTCGTCGCCATATTCCTGACAACGTCTTGAAGGAATTACCGTTTTTGCAAATTGTTACAATATGGTCTACCTTTTGCAATAACTTTTTTGTATACATTGTTTGATTTCATTGAAAAATAAGAGATTTTTGTATCGTTATTTTTATCATCAATTTTGATTTTACCGGAAAAATATTTTCTTAAATTTAAGCGTTTCTCATTTAATAACAATCTGGGTTGATGCACAATTTCTGATTATTATTTTATCACTACTTATACTCCATCTAATTATTGTTGCTTTTTAGATGAATCACTTTCAATATTGATATTTTGTGTCTAATTCATCTCTTTTATGAGTTCTTAATAGATGTGAAATTTTCATTATTACTACCTCATTACTTTTTTCGTTATTACTGTTGTTTTTTTATAATCCCAGCACTCAAAGTTAATACACTCTTCATCATAGATATTTTTTTATTACTTGCCTTACACAATCTCATTATTGATACTTTTTAGATGAACGGATTTCGGTACGGATTCAGTTTAAAAAGCATCACCTTTTTTTTCATAGTTTTATTTTACGGTAATTTAATGTGTTTTCAGTGTATGATACTTTTGTGAAAGATGTCCCTCAAATTGGACTCTTCTTACCCCGCAAACGCCTTTTACGCCCAAGTTTCGTTTTAATGGTTGTTAGCGACATTGATTTGAACATATTCGAGCTGGATTTGCCCGGATTACAAACTTCAAATTCCCCAGCTTCCAGGTGTTTGATGACTAAACAAAGATTTACGAATAATTCTGAACAGAGAAGAGTTGTGTAAAAACTTTATTCACTTCAAACAGCCATTTCCTCTGCATAATTCATAGTTCAGTTGGAGTAATCTGAAATAAATCTCAGTTTTCATACTTTGGGTCAGCCTTTCGTCCTAATGTGATCAAAGAGGGTGGGGGTAGACTTTGACAATAATATCAATAATTGGAGTGTTCTTATATTTTGAGGATTTGTCAGCCGTTTTATAGATTGGCCTTTGATAAGCTATTATCTTAAGATGCCTATTGTTTTCAATACAGTCATTGTAATTCTTCCACGGTGAGTATATAAGTCGGTCACAATGTCCTTAACGACATGAAAAAAAAAGGCAAAAAAAAAAAAAAAATTGGAATCCATACATGATTTTTTCCTTCCAAACTTCTGGTAAATATGAAGTTACAGTAATTTGTTGGACAAAAACTGGAGAAATAAATTGAACCAAAACACATAGTTTTCTATCTACGGTATTAAGAAGGACAATAAAATCTACAATATTGTTATTTTCAGGATTTTTAAAGCTTCTGGTAAGGAAAATATCACAAATGAGGGACAGATGTGGTTAAATAGGAGACAATTCGATATGCAGTGGAATGTCTTAAAATAGAGCAAGAACACAAGGGATACTTCTAGATTATTATCTTCTGTATTCTTAAAGTTTTCTTTGACAAAGATTGGTTAAATGAGGGACACTCAGGTCAGAATCAAAGACATTTCGATACGCAGTTTAATGCTTTTCCACTGAGCTTTACTCCTACGGCAATGGATTCTTCAAGCTTGTTTTCCTCATGATTCCAACAAACTCTGTTCAGGAAAATATGTCGAATGAGTGACATTCGGCGATGAACACATTTCGATAAGCAGACGATTGTTCGACCTCTGAGCTATATCTCAGCGACCATAGCTTTTTCCAGCTTGTTTCTCTCAAGATTGTTACAGCTTCTGATTGAAATAATAGGAATTAAGGATCCTTCGACTTGAACCAAATGCTTTCAATATTCAGTCGCATGCTCTACCATTGAACTATAACCCAATAAAAAAATAGATTCTCCCAGCTTGTTTTCTTCTGGATTTTTAAAGTTCTGTTAAAGGAAATTGTAGATATGAGGGACCCTCAAAGTTGAACCGAATACTTTTTGATACGCCATCGGATACTGTAACACCATCCTATATCCCGAAGACAATAGTTTTCTCCAATTTGTTCTCTGGACGAATTCTACCGTTTCTTATTAAGGAAATAAGAGAAATAAGGGACTTTTGATGTTGAAACGGAATAACTCTAAATATGCAATCGAACGTTTTACCATCTGGGTTTACTCTAAGGACAATATTCACTTCCAGCTTGTTTTCTACAGGATTTCTACAGTGTCTGATAAATCAAATTAGAGAAATCAATAACACCGTGTTTTGGAGCGAATAACTTGATAGGCATTCGAAGAAATGAATGATTATAAAAAAACGAAAGATAATGTTACTGGTCAAAAGAAATAGAAAGACTTTCATCTCTAATTTGTGATATAGCAGAAGGTGAATTATAGTTTCTAACCGATACTGCATATAATAAATAAAATAACAAAAATGGATCAACGTTTCATTTTCAAACTCTTAAAAATTGAATGAAATTTTGCCAATAAAAGAATATAAGATGCACCTACATTGGATAAGGATTCAAGACGATTTTTAGGAATGAATAATTGTAGTAAAAGTAATGATTGTCCAGAACTGACAAAACACCTGAATAGAAATTCTTTTGTTCCTGTGTCTTCTGTGCCAGCGAATAGGTTAGACTATTTCAAGCCACCAAAGCTTGCACACACCATCATCCGGAAGAATTGTAAATTTCATTCGGTTATTATCGAACATAAAGATTTTTTTCCTTATTTTTCTTCTTGCCAAATTACAGATTGTGCTCCATGAATCTTAAAACTAATGTTCATGGATGTTTAGTGATATTTGCAATACGTAGATAGTCTATTTGCTAATAAATTTTAACGTATTATTCAAACTTTTATTATCAATGAATCTCTGAAATGACGTCACTCTCTGGTCGTAATTCAATCGAGACCTTAGTAACGCGATTGACAACGTGTTTTGACCAAAACATTGGGCGCCATATTCCTAAAAGCTTCTTGAAGGAATTGACGTATTTGCAAATTGCTAAAAAAACTTGTTTATCTGTTACGAAAACTTTTTGAAAACATTTTTGATTTCATAATAATGTAAGTAATTTCTGGTGGATTATTTTAATCATCAATTTAGATTTTCCAGGGAAAATATTCTTTCAAATAAGCTTATATTTTTTTCAGTATGCTTTGCGTTATTTGTAAAGTCAATGTCTTTATTTCATATGTGCCTCATTGGGCTAAGACTTATTTTGACATTTCATTTTTTATGGAAATTATTTGGGAAAGGTTCATCAAAACGTTATATTGATGTTTTGTAAGGGAGATAACATTTGAGTACACACAATTAGCTGCTGCTGTTGAACTATTACAGAGAAATGAAAACAGAAAACTGTGAACATTTGAAACAATATTCTATTAAATTCTACTACAAAGGATATTATTTAAGATTAATGTTTAGTGTTAGGTTTCAGGTTGCACTGAAAAAAAATATTTTTAGCTATCTTTTCATCAGGCCCTCCATCTTGTATTCAACCATTTTAAAATGACTAAAAAGGTTTTTTTTTCAAATTGGCAATTGGATTGATTTAATATCCATGTAACTCAATTACACCAATAATAATTGGTAATTCAGAAAAAACTAACCCCAAACCTATCAACTGATCATAACACAAGATATACCAACTCACTCTTATTCTGAACCTACCAACTAAGACTAACCACAGCTTCATTCTCCAAATCTATCTACCAACCCTAACCAAAAATCTTACTCTTAACCCCTACCCTGAACCTAATCACGGACTCCAAACATACCTACTAACTGTAACAGTAAAACTTATTTACTGAGTCCCACTCCTCACCAAATTGTCTCTAGAGTAAACAGTATTTATTGATCAAGAGAAAGGTTAATTGATCGATGGTCAGAAACTAACCGCTTTCAGTCAATCAAAATGATTGAAATATCAGTTCGTCGCAATGTTTGTCTATAAATAGGTTTCACAGCAAAAGTGATGTCCGTTGACAATGTATCGGCGATACGACCGGACACAGATCTGTCTCCCAGGATGGAATCTCCCATTACACGAATGAAGGATAAGGAATACGACTTGGTGTCAGTATTTAAATAAAAAAAACAATTTATTTTTTCATTTTAATTTCTTTTTAAAACTAGGGTCTCGATGTCTGCTTGAATATTACCCTGATCATATTCAAAAATTCATTGAAAGAAAATATTTGTGTTTCACTATTCACTTTGTTTACCACCCGCACGTACATGTTTACATATCACATTTATGCTAATTTTAAGAAATTATGTTGTATTTTCTTGCACGGGGAGTCAAATATAGGACATCTGCTGATTATTATTTCTCTGTGTTTGTCTATTTTAATACTTCATCAATTTAAGGTGTTTTCACCAATCTGTTCTGTAAAGGACAATCTTAATAACAAAGGAAAGGAATGTTCCAACTCAAAGTCTACATCTGGTGCTGAGCACCTAAATATCTTTCTATCATAGCAAGTCACTTTTGTCCACAGAAGCCATGTCAAAAAAAGTTGTGGGTCTATCGCCAAGATAAGGATGAAAATATGACATCACTTCCGCCTGGATGAGCTCTCAAAATTGATAAAGATATAACATCACTTCCATCAACATAGTCTTTGTCCAAAAACGATGATGTCATATCCGCCCATATCAGCTACGACCTAAGAGAACAGGCTTAAGATACAAATGCAATGAAAAATTGACTTGAGGCTAAATTGACAAACTGAAACGAGTCATCAACGTTTCATATATGATGCAGAGGGCTATATCTGTTGAGCTACGATACATGTACCTATACATTTATCCAGTTATAAAATAATTGTCTTGATATCTGTATCTTTTTTTCCCAAGATATTTGGCATAAACTTCGTAATTCAGAGTTGGCGCTAAGGTTGCATGTTTTTCAGCTGAAATTTCAAATAATAGGAAGAGAAAACAAAAAGCACACACGTTTTTGATCACCTCAAAGTTTGTTGAATACGTCCAGGTATACCACAAAAGTTTGCTGAAAAGCTATGTCTTTGCTTTTACAGAAAAAGACAAAAGGTGACAACACTTTCAGCGTTTATTTTGCAAGCCTTTGTAGAGGTATCGCACAACCTTTTCCTCTTTCTCTCCAATACTCCTGTTTCCTGTATCTCCCAACATCCTAAGCACCAACGATTCAGCCTAAAATACAATCAGAACAATCATTAATCAGGTTTTAAAGTGTCAAAAAATATCTGCCATATAAATTAATGGTAATTCCGCGTTTACTGTACATTTCATCTGATGGAATGTTTCCATAAGAGTAATCTTCTCCAAGATATTGATGGGACACCAGATTCATTATTTGGTAAATGAGATTTCAAAAAGATGTACATAAGTTTGAGTCATTAATATCTGCCAACTTAGCACAGTTGCTAAAAAGTTTGGTCAACCATGTCGAACGCCTTGGACTGATCTAAATTAATTAGTGCACCTCCAGTGTCATCTTTAATCCCTCTAACACTGAGCAAACAGTTTTCTAATTGTTTTGGATTGATTTTCGCCTCAGTGCATAATTCTGATCTGGTCTGACCTAATCCTTAATGACAATTGACAAACGATTCGACAGGATCTTGGCCAAAATCTTTCCCTGTGTTTAGCAGGGTTATGAGCCTGTTATTATCTATGTCCTTCTTTTTATATTTGTCTTGCTTCTTTCAACCCTTTGGTCACCCAACTTGGGACCGAACCCTGGTTGAATCAGTACTTGAATATCACTGTAAAGAGGGTTGTAAACACATAGGACATCCTCAAGTACATTTCAAACCGTCTGGTCTCGGTGACTTGTTGAAGGTGACCCGCTTCAGTGCAGCATGGACTTTATTCCCATGAACCTGTCTCCCATAGCTAACTGCTTCAGCTGACGCAAATTGGGGAAATTCCGTTAAAAAGCTAGTAATTATTTAATTCCATCTCATTTCATCGTTTTATCACAATCAAATAATAGTGATAAAACTTCACCAAAATATAATTAAACAAATGTAGCTATGTATTTCTTCAAGAAAATGAATTTTTGTTTTTCGTTTGTTCCAGATTTAAAATGGCTCGGCTTATTTCCATAAGGCCACTTGCCAATATGGAGCTTCCACCCCTTAATTTACATCGCAGCGAGGAAGGCAATGACAGTAAAGTAAATGACAGAGGGAAGGAGAGTTGTCGTCTGCCAGATAAACGATCTTCATTGAAGGACTTCTTTACTTCTCTGCCGCGCATTCATCGTAGAACTGGCAGCTACGACGTTAACCCTCAACCGAAGAAAAAACGTAGGGTTATCCCCAAGAATTGGGGAAAGCGCAGACCACTCCCGCAAGACTTGAGTCTTTGCTGTGCTCTATTGATATGCTATTGCCCTTGCTTATTACTATGCTACTATTTTGACGGAACTGATTACGACTCGTACAAAATGTGATGGATGATTATATGAGTGAACAATTTGTGAAAATGGCGTATGAAAGAGACGTCAAAATAATTTCCATTGTCACGTGACGCACCATTTGTAATTTGAATTTTATTTATTCAAGCAAGAACCAGGGCTTCTGAGAGAAGGGTGCAACCGGTGCATGGCACTGGCACTGGCACTCTCAGGGCCAAAAGCTGTCCGAGGATTTTTCAGATAGGGCTACTGTTTCAGATAAAAGGGTGGGTATAAGACAGGGATATTTGAGCCCTCTCTCTCTGTCTCTCTCTCTCTCTGTCTGTCTGTCTGGAGAGATTGAAAACATATTTGTATCACCTTATAAAATTCCCCTCAGTGGCCCAGGCCAAAACCATCTGAGTGCCCATGAGCTGATTCAAAGGAATGAATAAGTAAGGAATGAAAATGTTAATAATGTAAATGAAAACAAACAAACAAACAAACAAACAAACAATTAAACAAACGGGAAGACCAACAAAAGGAGAGAAAAGCAAAAACTAAACAACAAACAACATTTGACGGAATACACAGGACAATGGTTCCAGTATGAATATATGAAACAAACAAACAAACAAACAGACAAACAAAGAATCACACATGACTGTAAAACACAGATATACAAAATGCAGTCTGTACTGTTGACTAAGTCCCAATCTGTAATCAAATGAAAAATCAAAACAAAATGAAATCATCCTGTGATGTCCCACAAACATTTCAGGTTAGTTATAGATTCTAAATATTATTAACCTTCAATTTAGACTTTCCTATTGTTTCTTTGGTCAAATTTTTGCAAAACTGTTAGAATCTTATTCTACCAACCAATTTAATTAAAATTCAATTATTGATCATTAAGTAGATTGAGTGTCTTCCGAGCTCCTTGACCGATATATCTGTTCCTTGGGCAACTGTCGATGTATCTCACAAGAATTATCCGTGTCTTTTATCTTTTAACTTTCGTAGTGAATCCTTTAAGGATTCAAGGAAATTCGTAGATAATGATGAAGGTATGAACACAATGATTAGGAACAGTTGACAAGATCAGGTCATCACCATAATATCCTTTCCCTTAAGGGAATCACTTTTGAATCCTCCCTCCCTTAACACAATGATTGGGAACAGTTGACAAGATCAGGTCATCACCGTAATATCCCTTCCCTTAAAGGAATCACTTTTGAATCCTCCCCCTTAAGGGAATCACTTTTGAATCCTCCCCCTTAAGGGAATCACTTTTGAATCCTCCCCCTTAAGGGAGTCACTTTTGAATCTTCCCCCTTAAACAAATCTAGGATTTGGACATTCCAGTTATCAAAATGGATCTTCTGAAATTCAGCCAAAAAAGAAAATATCCACTAATTGTTTTATATCTTCTTTAACTTCTGGTTATGATTGTCGGACACAGCACAAATGAATCATTCATGGTCCATTGGGATCTTTCCCATTTGCACTAACAGGGCAGGATATGCTCTGACACCTATGGCAAAAGCCGATTGTGCTAGGCACTTGATTACCTTCATTCACATGTACGCGTGCTAGGCCACATTGAAGCGAACATCATCCTAAAAGAAATTATGTTGTATTTGCCCATGCAGAGAAGTATGTAGATGTTATCTAATAAGAAAAAATCTTATAACTGTATTTTGACAATTTCAGTTCTTTTCTCATTTTCAGGTTGTTTACGCAAATCTATCTTGCATACGACGATCTTAATAACAAGGGAAATGAACATTCCAACTAAACCATTCCCCGAAGACGTCTACTTCCGGTGCTGAGCACCAAGATAGGAAAACCTGACGTCAATTCCGTCCACATAAGCCCGGTCCAAAAAGGATGAGATATTAACATCTATTCCGTCCACATCATCAGTATCCAAAGAGGAGAGGCTGGAAATATAAATGCAATAAATATTGACTGGAAGCCAAATTGACAAAAATCAGCAGGAAGTTTACTCGTCATCATCATTTCTTTCAATGACACGGACGGCTATATCTGTTGAGATACGATACATGTATCCATACATATATTTATGTATAAAAGAATTGGTTTGATGTCTGCTCCACTTTTTCCTGAAATGTCCGGGTCAAGAGTCAATATACAAAGTCAATTTATATGCAGAGGGAAAGTGTTATGTCTGTAAGAACTGGTCAAGGACAGGGCTGGTGCAACGGTTTCATGCGCTCCGGATAAGACACAGCATCTGTGCTGCCAGTTGTATTCAGACGACAATTTTTACAGAACTTTGTTTTTTCTAAGTAATGGACGGACAAAAATGGAGACATAAACTTTATCGAGAAGATATCTGCAGAAAGTAAATCCTGGATTCTGAAGGATAAATAGAGGCATTCTTCTGAGTGAATCCTTCCAGTCTTTAAGATAAAGACTTGAACTGTACCGAGGTGATACTGTGAGCGTATGTTCAATGTTGATCCTTTCGGAAGAGATCGTTCAGGCGTTGGATTTGAAACGAGACTCCTCTGACTCAGTGATCATGCAGTATCCCAGGTAGAAAAGATTGTACACTAATTTTCGGCATTGGATAAACAATGACATTGCTTGATATTATAAAGATTGGGGAGAAACCACTTTTCTAAAAACCTTGTCATTATGAAAATTCTCTTTCATCTGCTGTCAGAGTGGAAGACCAGGAAAGAAGACAGCCTCTTCCCACTAACTCAAATCAAACTCTAATTGGATTAAAGATCAATGTGAATTGTTGAAAGATCTTTTGTTCTATAACAAAACACTTAGGGAAGAGTCTGTTGTTTGGAAAACATGTTATGAAAATGGAAGATAGACATATTTTTGATGTCCTAAATTGCCAGAAGGGAGAATTAAAGAAATAGGAACGTTTTTGTCTCATTATTTGAGTCAAATTATTAATGGATCAAGAATATCTAAGACTCCTTGAGAAAAAGCAAAAAACACTCTTACTATCAATCAAAAAAGATCAGAGTGAATTTGGTAAAATATTATCAATTATTAAAATTATTCAGAGTTTTTTTCTTTGAAATTTCTGATAACAAAATAAAAATATGTTTACATGAGATTGTGATTTGTGTTTTTTACTCATAGTTATTATTTATCATGGATGTATTGTTCACATAAAAAAGCACTTCAACAAGCATGAAATATGTTTTCATTGCCAGAGACTACAGGTGCAATTAAGGCTTCCATGTTTTCTCAGAGAAAATAAATTCAACAGTTTTCATTGATGGCTTTTACGTGGAATTTTATGCTAGTATATAATATATATTTATACAAATTCAAAATGAAATATCCATTCATTTATATTTATAATAAAAAACGAAGTGAAGTCGTATTAAAGGTGAAACGGTTAATGTTTTACTATGAACAGCAGTAAAATTCCCTTAATATCGTATGGAAATTTAATTATCGTAAATAATATGAATATGGCCGAGAATCAAAAACGTAAAGGAATGATATCCACTGTCAGAACTTCAAGCAGCCAGTGTGAGCCCCCCACCCATCCCAAGAAAGAAAGGAGGAGCAAATCTATTTTATATAAGAATGAAAAAAAAAGTGAATTTGTGAAAGAAAAATAACAGTAAGTCGCCAAAATTATTCAATATAATCTTTAATATTTTCCCGATTGGGCAAATTAAGTTATGATAGGCAGTTTTATAAGTACCAGTATCAATATTCGAAGGAAAAAATGATTATGATAATATGAAAAATATTACTTCTGATCAAACAAAATGGAAAAACTCAAATTTGTTATGTAGTAGGTGAGTAATAATTATAGTTTCTAACTTAAGTGCATATTGAATCAATATTTCATTTTTGAACTCATAAAAACTGAATGGAACATTGTGAATACAAGATTATATGATTTGGCTAAATTGGATAATGATTCAAGATAAGTTTTAAATAGAAATGAGTGCATTAAAAGCAATAATTGTCCTTGATTGGCTGACAAGATATCTGAATAGAAATGTTTTTTGTTCCTGTGTCTTCTTAATTTGGCAATGAATTGGATAATGATTCAAGACAATCAGCAGATAGTGATGATAGCAGTGAAAACAATGATTATTCTGGACGAGCCGATGAGATATCTAAAGAAGAATTTTTATTCTTAGATTTTCTTACTTTGCCATCGAATAGGTTAAGCTACTTCATGCAATCAAAGCTTGCACATACCAACATTCCAAAGAATTGTTAATTTCAGTATGTATTTAACAAACCTGAACCCTTTTTTCCTTATTTTTCCTCTAGCCAAATTAGCGAATGAGCTCCATGAAGCCTAAAACTCATGTCCAATGATGTTTAGTGATATTTACTATACAATATTTGCAATATATCTGAAATGACGTCACTATATGGTCATAATTCTATAGAGACCTTAGTAACGCGATTAACAACGTGTTTTGACCAAAACATTGGGCGCCATATTCCTAAAAGCTTCTTGAAGGAATTGACGTATTTGCAAATTGCTACAAAATTTGTCCTTTTTTTTGGGAAAACCTTTTGAATACATTTTTGATTTCATTATAATGTAAGTCTTTTGTTGGATTTTTTAAATTATCGATGTAGATATTCTGCGGGAAATATTTATTTTTTCTGTGAGTTTATATTGTTCCCCAGTATGCTTTTCATTATTTGTAAAAGCAATCCTTTTATTTTCTATTTGTGCCTCATTTCGCTGTAAGTTTTTTTAACACTATATTTTTTATTTTATTTCTTTGAAAAAAAAAACAAAAACGTTTTGTTGATATTTTGCAAAGGAGATAACATTTAAGCCGACCCAATTAGCTGCTGATGATAAATTACGTTCACAATAGTTTCCAACGATTCATTTTCTAAAACAATTGACAGTTTCTGATTAACAAGACAGGCTGAATGAGAGAACGTAAACGTTGTACCAAATAAGTACCAATAGCCATTCTAATCCACGACTACTTAACTAAAGATTAAACGGGATATCTATCGATAATCAGTCAAATGTCTTAAAAACAAACCTACATCACATCAACGGCAACGGCATATTTTTCAATTTATTTCCCTTCAGGATATTTACATATTCTGAATAAGGAAACAGGAGAAACGTGAAACCATCAAAGTTGAACTTAACACCTTTCTATAGTCATTCCAATGTCCAAAAAGCAAACTACATCATGGCAAAAATAGATTATTTCATTTCGCTTCTGTCGGAGTGCTCACAGGTTCTGATGAAGAAAATAGGAGAAATGAGGGACCCTTGAAGTAGAAACAAATACATTTTGATATTGATTCAAATATCCTAAAAGCTAGCTGATTCATGCCCACGATATTTTTTTCCGTCTTGTCTTTGGCGGAACATGAACAGTTTTGGGTTAAAGAAGCAGAAGAAATGAGGAAAACTCCAAATTAAACAGAGAAACCTTGCGGTAGTCAGTCCAAGTTACTAAAACTGTGCCACATCATGCAAACAGTGGTTTCATTCATCTTGTTTTTTGCGAGATTTTCAAAGATTCTGATTGAAAAATCAGGAGAAGTGAGGGACTCACGACTTTAAGACAAATACCTTCCAATAGTCAGGCAAATATTCCAAATATTCCAAAACTAAAAAAAGTTTTTTCTATCTTAATTTTGGCAAATATTCTAAAGTTTCCGTTCAAGGAGACACGAGGAATGACGGACCCTCCAAGTTGAACTGATTGCAAACAATAATCAGTCTAATGTTCTAAAAATAATTCCTTCAATCTGGTCTTCAGTGGTATATTAACAGCTTCTGGGTAGGGTGGAAGGGATATAAGGGAGCAGACACATGTAGATAGTCCCCTTTGATAAAAACAACCTTACACGTCCCAACGATAGTTCCTTCCAGGGGAGATAAGAAACCAGCGATGAAGAAGTGAATATCTTTTCAAAGTCAGTCCAATATTCTCAAAATGAGCTACGTCACATAAACAATGGATTATTGCATCTTGTTTTCAATAGAAATTGGTTTTCGAGGAGATTTTCTCGGTTTATCCTCAAAGAATATATGTTTTTGGAGAGATTTCAATAGTTTATGTTTAAGGGAAAAGAAGAAACGTCGGACCGTGGAAGTTGAACCGAATACCTTTTATAGTCAGTCAGATATTTTAAAAGGGGGCTACATCACAAAAACAATATGTTTTTCAATTTTGTTTTCACACAGAATTTATTTTCAGAGAGATTTTCACAGTTTATGTACAAGAGAAAAGAAGACACATGGGACTGAGGATGTTGAACCAAATACATTTTTGTCGTCAGTCCAACGTTATAAAAAGGTGCTACATTACCCAAACAATAGTTTCTACGACTTTAGTATCGATCTCAACATTTTATGCTCAAGGGAAAAATTGAAATGATGGACTATGGAGGTTGAACCAAATACCTTTTCATACTCAGTCTAATATTCTAAAAAGGAGCTACATTAACCAAACAATAGTTTTTTCCACTCTGTTCCCGACAGAAATTTGTTTTTGGAGAGATTTTCATAGTTTATGCTCGAAGGAAAAGAAGAAAGATGGGACCCTCGAGGTTGGACTGAATACTTTCCATAATCAGTCCATTATTTTAAAAGAGAGGTATATCGCACCAACAATAATTTCTTCCACTTTGTTTCAACAAAAATTTGTTTTTGGAGATATTTTCACAGTTTATGCTCAAGGGGAATTGAAGAAACATGGAACCGTGGATGTTGAACAAAATACCTTTTCATAGTCAGTCCAATATTCTATATCACACCAACAATAATATCTTTCACATGGTTCCCGACAGAAATTTATTTTTGGAGAGATTTTAACAGTTTATGTTCAGGGTTAGGGTTAGGGTTAGGAGAATTAAAAAAACGGGAACGTTTTTGTGTCATTTTTTAGTCAAATTATGAATGGATCAATAATATCTAAAAGTTATTGAAAAAAAACACACTTGTTTTCAATCAAGAAAGATCTGAGTGAATTCGGTAAAATGCATTAATGATTGATCCATTAAAATCCATTGAGACAAAGTTAAACTTCATCAAAATTTAAAAGGAATCATTCCAAATCTGAATTGAAGACATTTCGATATGTAGTTTAATGCTTTACCACCGAGCTTTACACTGACTGCAATGAATACTTCAAGCTTGTTTTTCTCAAGATTCCAACAAATTCTGTTGAGTAAAATATGTGAAATGAGTGACATTTGGGGATGATCACACTTCGAAAATCAGTCAAATGTTTGACCTCTCAGCTATATCACAACGACAATAGTTCCCTGTAGTTTGTTTTCTTTTGGATTTTTGTAGTTTTTGATAAAGGAAATTGTAAATATGACGGACCCTCGAAGTTGAACCAAATATTTATCGGTACGCAGTCAGATCCTTTACCACCAAGCTGTTTCCTGATGACAATAGTTTTATCCGTTTTTGACATTTCTTGATTAAATAACTCTTTTTTTTATTTATACTGCGATAATACTGTTAACCGTGATGATTTTGTCACCAACCCCTCGTAAGATATATCGGAGGCAAATGAAGGGGACGAAAAAATACCAGACAGAAACAGTAGGAGGATATTATAACAAATAACTGAAGAGCTCTATCTTGAAGTAAACAATGACAAATGGGAAAAACAATTATCAAAAGAATCGAAAGATGAGGAAGCTGAATGGAGGAATCTAAAGAAAGATTATGAAGACAAGAAAACAAGAATAAAGCGACCAATTTATTAATGAATTCAACTGAAAAGATTTTACTGAGGGAAAAGTTCTATATCGAGTAAGTGAAAATTTACCTAAAAGCCAAGACTATATTTAATTACAATATGTCAAAATGGCGACTAACAAAAGATTGGTCAAATAATGTTGACAGAACACATTGTAAACAATTGAGAATGATTTAGAATGACACTAATCCACTAATCCTAAAACTGATTATCATTTATGGTGATTGATATTTACAATACAGAGATTGTAGATTTACTAACAATATTTCAAATAGTATTCGAACTTTTACGTACTCAAACTTTATCAATGAATCTCTGAAATGACGTCACTATCTAGTCATAATTTTATCGAGACCTTAGTAACGCGATTAACAACGTATTTTGACCAAAACATTGGGCGCCATATTCCTAAAAGCTTTTAGAAGGAATTGACGTATTTGTAAATTGCTACGGACTTGTTTACCTGTTAGGAAAACCTTTTGAATACATTATTCGATTTCATTGGGAAGTAAGTAATTTTTGTCGAATTATCTCAATTATCAATTTATATTTTCCAGAGAAGTTTATTGCATATAAAGTAAACGGTATTTTTAGCTTGAAAGTAACGTTATGTGATCAATGGTAAGAATATAGCCGCATCAGTCATTCAAATTGACCAATTACAAACATTGCTGCCAAATAGTTTAACAGCATCAGTTGGTTGTCTATAGTGTTTACCCGGGTTATTTCCCTTGAAAAATATCGACACAACATTTCAATGAACCTATTCCAAATAACTTTTTGTCTCAGGACTAAAAGACTTGGATTTTATGGAGAGAGTCCTTAGCAAAAGATAATGAAACAACGAAATCATATTACCTATATCGTGATCATTCGCTTAACCCCATTCATGATGATAATTCATCATTATCATCATGATCATCATCATTTTAAACATGGAAAATATTATCATCATTATTTAATCGCTATGTTTTACTTAACCTTCTCATTGTTGGTCTTTATCCAAAGAAGCTTTCGGTTAATACAGTCTTTATATTTTATGACTAATTTTACTCTGTTTTATTATTGAAGAAGTTGTTCTGTGAATCCCGAACTAATTCGTCTCTGAAATTCTTTTTTGAATTCATTTCTTGATTTTATTTATAATTATTTTAATTATCAAGTTTGATTTTTCTGGGGAAATATTTTTCTGTTTTCTAGTATTTCTCAGTATTCTCTTCATTATTTGCAAAAGGAAAATCTTCCTTTAATTTGTTTTGCTACTGTCTCAAATCCCAACAGTATGCCTCTTATCTGCACCCCCCGTAAGAAAAGCTGGAAGCAAACGACTGTTACACGCTGGTGTATTGATAGGGTGGGGTATATCTATGACAACAGCGTAATTCTTTGAATTAATATATTTGTAAATTTAATAAATTAAAATTGACTCGACTTTGTTTGCTCTAAAGTGATGAACAATAATTGAATCTGAGTCATCTAAGTCCTCTCTATTCTGTAGGGAGGAAAACTTTCATCTTTCAAATTCGTTGCAAGTCAAAAACTTTTGAAATAAAATCTTGGATCCCATTGAAAAGTAAGTAATTGTGGTAGAGTTATTTCAATCATCATTTTTGATTTTCGTGGGAACTTTTTTTCCGGTTTCTTTATCGTGTTTCTCAGTATTCTCTGGATTATTTGTAAAAGTGATGTCTTTATTGTCTATGTGTGCCTTGGTGGGCTATATCTTTTTAATCATTGTATTTTTGGCGGTGATTGTTCGGAATAGGTTCATCTAAACGTTATGTTGATATTCTGCAAGAAGGATAACCATGAAAAGACGCAATTAGCGGCTGCTACTGTTGAACAATTTTGAAGAGAATGAAAACAAAAAGCTCTGAATATTTGAAAAAGTATTTTAATGAATTTAACCACAGACGATATTATTTAGTGTCAGTTCAAGTAAAAAGTTTAGTATTTACGGTTGGTGTTAGCATTGAGGTTACAATTACCAACACAAAAATTACGCTTTTGCATCAGGTACTATCACTTTGAATAAGTCATTTTTCTTAAATGGCTGGAAGTAGTTAACTGTAAGAGTACCTGCTGGATCTAACCGCAAACCTACCAACCAACCATAAGTGTAACTCGACCTACCGACCTTAATTACATGCCGTATTGGCTCTGAAGTAAAAATATGACAGTGTTGGACTATTGATTATTACTATAGTAGATGCCAGGGATGTGAACTTTTAATTCAATACATGATATGGTAAGTTCGAAATGAAGTGAATATCATTATTGTTTGTCCGTCTGTCTGTATCGTTAATGGCTTGTCAGAACCAAAGCTTTCATTCGTGGTTGATGTCTTAAAAATTTCCTACCAGTGTTAAACTGTGTTTTGTTACCTAGCAGATAATGTTTCCCGTACGTTAGTTATAGAAATTCTAACTTCATAAAAAATAACTTTAGCCTATCAATACCAAAATCTATTGACGATATCTTCGGTAGAGCAAGCTCAACCTTCTAAAACAAGAAGATCCCAATGATCCTAAAAAGAAGGGTATACAACCAATGCATCCTCCTTATAGTCATCTATGGAGCTGAAAATGGAATCTAACCAAAAGATTCACTCACAGACTGAGAAGAATGATACGTGGACATGAGAGAATCATGCTCAACCTTACATGGAGAGATTGTAAGACAGCACAGTATATTAGGGAGAAAACAGGAATCCAAGACATCATATAATCTATTAGAAAACTCAAATGGCATCAAATTGGTTATGTTAGAAAAATGGCAGACAACCAATGGACATCACGACTCATGACATGGATCCTCAGAGATCAAATACGCAACTGAGGCTGGAAGAATACGTGATGGAGACACAGACTAGACGGATTCATTAGATAGTGAGGAGAGGCGAATCTTGGGGAAGATCTATGTCCAATGACGGACGATAAAAAACTGATGATGATGATGATGATGATGATGATGATGATGATGATGAAGAGGGAGATGATAATGATAATATCGAGGGTACTACTTTGAAACATTGAGAATAGTGCTGACTTTTGTGGAATTTCTATAGAATTCAAAACTGTCAACTGATCAAATAATGTCTCTCCTCCTCGAAGGCGACGAATATGGCCGATAATCAAAAACGTAAAAAGACTATATCCATTGGAAGAGATTCTTACCCAAATACTACCCTAAATAAAGCCCTAATTGTTTTTTTCCTCTCATTTATAACACATAACATGGAGTCTATGCAGTCGGCATATGTATTACTAGTGCTAGAGGAGTGTTGGAATGATTATTTGAAATGTTTTCGATTTTCGGATGTTCTCAGAATTGCTTATTTTCATCTCCTCATTTGACCATGTTGGTAGTTAAGCACTATTTTCATATTGTCACTATGGATTTTAAAAAAATTTTTGACCATGATCTGCCGAAAGTTCATTGCTTTTTCTGAGATTTCCTATAGAGTAATGATTTTTATATCATACAGGAGAGGGGCTGGAAGTAGGAGAAATGAGGGGCTGTCAAGGTGGAACCCATCACCTTTTGATGGTCAGTCCAATGCTCTACTACCGATCCAAACCTCAACGGCTAAAGTTTCAACCCCCTGGTTTCCTGCAGGAGTTTCAAAGTTTCTGATTCAGGAAATTGGAGAAGTGGAAGACGTAATACCTTTCGATAGGTGGTGGAATGCTCTACCTTCTAGTTACATCCCATTGACGATTAAATGGGTTTCCTTCAGGATCTCCAGAGTTTCTGATTAAAGAAATCGGAGAAATGAGAGACCCTCCAGATAATACCGAATACCTTCCCATAGGTAATGAAGGATAATTGCATAGGGACATATTTCGACTCTGTACCGTTCTTCTGGCAACGCAGATGCGGCAAGGGAAGGAACAAAAGACTTAAAAGTAATGTCAGGATTCAAAATCAAACCTTCATTTTTCTTCGGCTAACTGGAAATAGATCGATAGTCTTCGTTTGAACACCAAAGAAAATTCTCATACAGAGAGAGAGACAGAGACAGAGACAGAGACAGATAGACAGACAGAGAGAGAGAGAGAGAGAGAAAGAGATTAATCGGCCCTTCCGGTTACCCTTCGACGATCAGACGTTTTCTTTTGTCTACTCTTCTCCTCTCGTTTTCTAACCTCCTACTCTATTTCTTTTCAACTAATTTGGTCTCCTTTTTTAAAGGCAAGTGTCATTCGTTTTTTTATTCCTATCAGTTTTACTAAATTAACTAACCCTTTCCTTTTAACTGATGTCAGAATTAAATGGTCATCAAACCTTTTCTTTCCTATTTTCCTCCTGATTTCATTTATTTCTCACGCAAGTAAACTTCAAAGCTATCATTCTTACCTCCATCGTTAGAATTCATGTATACATTTCCTTTTTTTTAACAACCCCTTTTCGTTTCTTTCTCCTAAATTTTTACAATTAAGTGGCTGCGATTGGCTATCTATCTGCAGGGCTTCCAAACGACTACACTTTATCTTGTCAATGAATCCACTTGAAATGTTCTTATCATTCTTTTGGCATCTAAAAAAGGTTACTCTGTGACTTACATTTGATCTTTCATCAAGTACTTAATGATAATTTACATTAATCTACACAAAAATAGTATATGTGGATTGAAAAATGAATTAAAATCCAATGAATTATTCAATTATCGGGCCTCATGCTGTAACAGCAGTCGAATGCTCTGAAACCGAAATATATCACATCAAAAAAGCTTTGTTTTTCATTTTCATTCCATCAAAATTTTTCCAGTTTCTGTTTAATGAAACAAGGAAAGGAAGAGTCTCAGATTTGGACTAAATACCAGACAACGGGTAGCCCAAACCTCTACACCCAAAGTAAATCATGTTGACAATAGTTTCTGACGATTCATTTTCTAAAACAATTGACAGTTTCTGATTAACAAGACAGGCTGAATGAGAGAACGTAAACGTTGTACCAAATAAGTACCGATAGCCATTCTAATCCAAGACTACTTAACTAAAGATTAAACAGGATATCTATCGATAGTCAGTCTAATGCCTTAAAATCAAAACTACGTCACGTCAACGGTAATTTTTTCAATTTATTTCTCTTCGGGATTTTTTCATATTCGGAATAAGGAAACGGGAGAAATGTGGAACCATCAAAGTTGAACTTAATACCTTTCTATAGTCATTCCAATGTCCTAAAAGCAAAGTACATCACGGCAAAAATGAATTCCTTCATTTCGTTTCTGTCGGAATTCTCACAGTTTCTGATAGTGGAAACAGGAGATATGAGGGACTCTCGGAATAGAAACAAATGCATATTGATAGCAAGTCAAATATCCTAAAAGCTAGCTGATTCACACCCATGATATTTTCTACCATCTTCTTTTCCATGGAACGTTAACAGTTTTGTGTTCAAGAAATACAATAAATGGCCAAAATTCCTAATTGAACATGGAACCTTGAAGTAGTCAGTCCAAATTACTGGGACTGGGCCTAATCATTAAAACGTAGGTTTCATCAATCTTGATTTTGGTGAATTACACGGAACGAACAATTTTTCATTCCACTTTGTTCTTGTTTTCAGAAAGATTTACACATTTGATGCACACGGGGAAAGAAGTGGCATGAGACTGTGGAAGCTGGACGGAATATCTTTTCATAATCAGTTCAATTTTCTAAAAGGGAAGTAAAGTTAACCAACAATTTTTTATTTTACTTTGTTGTGGATAAAAATTTGTTTTTGAAGAGATTTACACAGTTGATGAAGAAGGGAAAAGAAGTGGCATGGGATCATGGAGGCTGGACAGAATATCTTTTCATTATCAGTCTAATATTCTAAAATGGATGTAGAGTTAACCAACAATTTTTTATTTTACGTTAATGTGGATGGAAATTTGTTTTAGGAGAGATTTACACAAATGATGTAGAAAGGGAAATGAAGTGGCATGGGATCATGGAGGCTGGACAGAATATCTTTTCATAATCAGTCCAATATTGTGAAAGGGATGTACAGTTAATCAGGTATTTTTTATTATACTTTGTTGTGGACAAAAATTTGTTTTAAAGAGATTTACACAGTTGATGTAGAAGGCAAAAGAAGTGGCATAAGATCATGGAGGCTGGACAGAATATCTTTTCATAATCAATCCAATATTCTAAAAGGGATGTAGAGTTATCCAGGTATTTTTAATTATACTCAGTTGTGGACAAAAATTTGTTTTTAAAGAGATTTACACAGTTGATGGAGAAGGCAAAAGAAGTGGCATAGGATCATGGAGGCTGGACAGAATATCTTTTCATAATCAGTCCAATATTCTAAAAGAGATGTACAGTTAACCAGGTATTTTTTATTATACTTTGTTGTGGACAAAAATTTGTTTTTAAAGAGATTTACACGGTTGATGTAGAAGGCAAAAGAAGTGGCATAGGATCATGGAGGCTGGACAGAATATCTTTTCATAATCAGTCCAATATTCTGAAAGGGATGTACAGTTAACCAAGTATTTTTTATTATACTTTGTTGTGGACAAAAATTTGTTTTTAAAGAGATTTACACAGTTGATGTAGAAGGCAAAAGAAGTGGCATAGGATCATGGAGGCTGGACAGAATATCTTTTCATAATCAGTCCAATATTCTGAAAGGGATGTAGAGTTAACCAGGTATTTCTTATTATACTTTGTTGTGGACAAAAATTTGTTTTTAAAGAGATTTACACAGTTGATGTAGAAGGCAAAAGAAGTGGCATAGGATCATGGAGGCTGGACAGAATATCTTTTCATAATCAATCCAATATTCTAAAAGGGATGTAGAGTTAACCAAGTATTTTTTATTATACTTTGTTGTGGACAAAAATTTGTTTTTAAAGAGATTTACACAGTTGATGTAGAAGGCAAAAGAAGTGGCATACGATCATGGAGGCTGAACAGAATATCTTTTCATAATCAGTCCAATATTGTGAAAGGATTGTACAGTTAACCAGGTATTTTTTATTATACTTTGTTGTGGACAAAAATTTGTTTTTAAAGAGATTTACACAGTTGATGTAGAAGGCAAAAGAAGTGGCATAGGATCATGGAGGCTGGACAGAATATCTTTTCATAATCAGTCCAATATTCTAAAAGGGATGTACAGTTAACCAGGTATTTTTTATTATACTTTGTTGTGGACAAAAATTTGTTTTTAAAGAGATTTACACAGTTGATGTAGAAGGTAAAAGAAGTGGCATAGGATCATGGAGGCTGGACAGAATATCTTTTCATAATCAGTGCAATATTCTGAAAGGGATGTACAGTTAACCAACAATTTTTTATTATACTTTGTTGTGGACAAAAAATTGTTTTTAAAGAGATTTACACAGTTGATGTAGAAGGCGAAAGAAGTGGCATAGGATCATGGAGGCTGGACAGAATATCTTTTCATAATCAGTCCAATATTCTGAAAGGGATGTACAGTTAACCAGGTATTTTTTATTATACTTTGTTGTGGACAAAAATTTGTTTTTAAAGAGATTTACACAGTTGATGTAGAAGGCAAAAGAAGTGGCATAGGATCATGGAGGCTGGACAGAATATCTTTTCATAATCAGTCCAATATTCTGAAAGAGATGTACAGTTAACCAGGTATTTTTTATTACACTTTGTTGTGGACAAAAATTTGTTTTTTAGAGATTTACACAGTTGATATAGAAGGCAAAAGAAGTGGCATAGGATCATGGAGGCTGGACAGAATATCTTTTCATAATCAGTTCAATATTCTAAAAGGGATGTAGAGTTAACCAGGTATTTTTCATTATACTTTGTTGTGGACAAAAATTTGTTTTTAAAGAGATTTACACAGTTGATGTAGAAGGCAAAAGAAGTGGCATAGGATCATGGAGGCTGGACAGAATATCTTTTCATAATCAGTCCAATATTCTGAAAGGGATGTAGAGTTAACCAGGTATTTTTTATTATACTTTGTTGTGGACAAAAATTTGTTTTTAAAGAGATTTACACAGTTGATGTAGAAGGCAAAAGAAGTGGCATAGGATCATGGAGGCTGGACAGAATATCTTTTCATAATCAGTCCAATATTCTAAAAGGGATGTAGAGTTAACCAGGTATTTTTTATTATACTTTGTTGTGGACAATAATTTGTTTTTAAAGAGATTTACACAGTTGATGTAGAAGGCGAAAGAAGTGGCATAGGATCATGGAGGCTGGACAGAATATCTTTTCATAATCGGTCCAATATTCTAAAAGGGATGTAGAGTTAACCAGGTATTTTTTATTATACTTTGTTGTGGACAAAAATTTGTTTTTAAAGAGATTTACACAGTTGATGTAGAAGGCAAAAGAAGTGGCATACGATCATGGAGGCTGGACAGAATATCTTTTCATAATCAGTCCAATATTCTAAAAGAGATGTACAGTTAACCAGGTATTTTTTATTATACTTTGTTGTGGACAAAAATTAGTTTTTAAAGAGTTTTACACAGTTGATATAGAAGGCAAAAGAAGTGGCATAGGATCATGGAGGCTGCACAGAATATCTTTTCATAATCAGCTCAATATTCTAAAAGGGATGTATAGTTAACCAGGTATTTTTTATTATACTTTGTTTTGGATGAAAATTTGTTTTTAAAGAGATTTACACAGTTGATGTAGAAGGCAAAAGAAATGGCATAGGATCATGGAGGCTGGACAGAATATCTTTTCATAATCAGTCCAATATTCTAAAAGGTTGTGTACAGTTAACCAGGTATTTTTTATTATACTTTGTTGTGGACAAAAATTTGTTTTTAAAGAGATTTACACAGTTGATGTAGAAGGCAAAAGAAGTGGCATAGGATCATGGAGGCTGGAGAGTATATCTTTTCATAATCAGTCCAATATTCTGAAAGGGATGTAGAGTTAACCAGGTATTTTTTATTATACTTTGTTGTGGACAAAAATTTGTTTTTAAAAGATTTACACAGTTGATGTAGAAGGCAAAAGAAGTGGCATAGGATCATGGAGGCTGGACAGAATATCTTTTCATAATCAGTCCAATATTCTAAAACGGATGTAGAGTTAACCAGGTATTTTTTATTATACTTTGTTGTGGACAAAAATTTGTTTTTAAAGAGATTTACACAGTTGATGTAGGAGGCAAAAGAAGTGGCATAGGATCATGGAGGTTGGACAGAATATCTTTTCATAATCAGTACAATATTTTGAAAGGGATGTAGAGTTAACCAGGTATTTTTTATTATACTTTGTTAGGGACAAAAATTTGTTTTTAAAGAGATTTACACAGTTGATGTAGAAGGCAAAAGAAGTGGCATAGGATCATGGAGGCTGAACAGAATATCTTTTCATAATCAGTCCAATATTGTGAAAGGGTTGTCCAGTTAACCAGGTATTTTTTATCATACTTTGTTGTGGACAAAAAGTTGTTTTTTAAATAGATTTACACATTTGATGTAGAAGGCAAAAGAAGTGGCATAGGATCATGGAGGCTGGACAGAATATCTTTTCATAATCAGTCCAATATTCTAAAAGGGATGTACAGTTAACCAGGTATTTTTCATTATACTTTGTTGTGGACAAAAATTTGTCTTTAAAGAGATTTACACAGTTGATGTAGAAGGCAAAAGAAGTGGCATAGGATCATGGAGGCTGGACAAAATATCTTTTTATAATCTGTCCAATATTCTAAAAGGGATGTAGAGTTAACCAGGTATTTTTTATTATACTTTGTTGTGGACAAAAATTTGTTTTTAAAGAGATTTACACAGTTGATGTAGAAGGCGAAAGAAGTGGCATAGGATCATGGAGGCTGGACAGAATATCTTTTCATAATCAGTCCAATATTCTAAAAGAGATGTAGAGTTAACCAAGTATTTTTAATTATACTTTGTTGTGGACAAAAATTTGTTTTTTAGAGATTTACACAGTTGATATAGAAGGCAAAAGAAGTGGCATAGGATCATGGAGGCTGGACAGAATATCTTTTCATAATCAGTCCAATATTCTAAAAGGGATGTAGAGTTAACCAGGTATTATTTATTATACTTTGTTGCAGACAAAAATTTGTTTTTAAAGAGATTTACACAGTTGATGTAGAAGGCAAAAGAAGTGGCATAGGATCATGGAGGCTGGACAGAATATCTTTTCATAATCAGTCCAATATTCTGAAAGGGATGTACAGTTAACCAAGTATTTTTTATTATACTTTGTTGTGGACAAAAATTTGTTTTTAAAGAGATTTACACAGTTGATGTAGAAGGCAAAAGAAGTGGCATAGGATCATGGAGGCTGGACAGAATATCTTTTCATAATCAGTCCAATATTCTGAAAGAGATGTACAGTTAACCAGGTATTTTTTATTACGCTTTGTTGTGGACAAAAATTTGTTTTTTAGAGATTTACACAGTTGATATAGAAGGCAAAAGAAGTGGCATAGGATCATGGAGGCTGGACAGAATATCTTTTCATAATCAGTTCAATATTCTAAAAGGGATGTAGAGTTAACCAGGTATTTTTCATTATACTTTGTTGTGGACAAAAATTTGTTTTTAAAGAGATTTACACAGTTGATGTAGAAGGCAAAAGAAGTGGCATAGGATCATGGAGGCTGGACAGAATATCTTTTCATAATCAGTCCAATATTCTGAAAGGGATGTAGAGTTAACCAGGTATTTTTTATTATACTTTGTTGTGGACAAAGATTTGTTTTTAAAGAGATTTACACAGTTGATGTAGAAGGCAAAAGAAGTGGCATAGGATCATGGAGGCTGGACAGAATATCTTTTCATAATCAGTCCAATATTCTAAAAGGGATGTAGAGTTAACCAGGTATTTTTTATTATACTTTGTTGTGGACAAAAATTTGTTTTTAAAGAGATTTACACAGTTGATGTAGAAGGCAAAAGAAGTGGCATAGGATCATGGAGGCTAGACAGAATATCTTTTCATAATCAGTCCAATATTCTGAAAGAGATGTACAGTTAACCAGGTATTTTTTATTACACTTTGTTGTGGACAAAAATTTGTTTTTTAGAGATTTACACAGTTGATATAGAAGGCAAAAGAAGTGGCATAGGATCATGGAGGCTGGACAGAATATCTTTTCATAATCAGTTCAATATTCTAAAAGGGATGTACAGTTAACCAGGTATTTTTCATTATACTTTGTTGTGGACAAAAATTTGTTTTTAAAGAGATTTACACAGTTGATGTAGAAGGCAAAAGAAGTGGCATAGGATCATGGAGGCTGGACAGAATATCTTTTCATAATCAGTCCAATATTCTAAAAGGGATGTAGAGTTAACCAGGTATTTTTTATTATACTTTGTTGTGGAGAATAATTTGTTTTTAAAGAGATTTACACAGTTGATGTAGAAGGCAAAAGAAGTGGCATAGGATCATGGAGGCTGGACAGAATATCTTTTCATAATCAGTCCAATATTCTGAAAGGGATGTACAGTTAACCAAGTATTTTTTATTATACTTTGTTGTGGACAATAATTTGTTTTTAAAGAGATTTACACAGTTGATGTAGAAGGCAAAAGAAGTGGCATAGGATCATGGAGGCTGGACAGAATATCTTTTCATAATCAGTCCAATATTCTGAAAGGGATGTAGAGTTAACCAGGTATTCTTTATTACACTTTGTTGTGGACAAAAATTTGTTTTTTAGAGATTCACACAGTTGATGTAGAAGGCGAAACAAGTGGCATAGGATCATGGAGGCTGGACAGAATATCTTTTCATAATCAGTCCAATATTCTGAAAGGGATGTACAGTTAACCAGGTATTTTTAATTATACTTTGTTGTGGACAAAAATTTGTTTTTTAGAGATTTACACAGTTGATATAGAAGGCAAAAGAAGTGGCATAGGATCATGGAGGCTGGACAGAATATCTTTTCATAATCAGTTCAATATTCTAAAAGGGATGTAGAGTTAACCAGGTATTATTTATTATACTTTGTTGCGGACAAAAATTTGTTTTTAAAGAGATTTACACAGTTGATGTAGAAGGCAAAAGAAGTGGCATAGGATCATGGAGGCTGGACAGAATATCTTTTCATAATCAGTCCAATATTCTGAAAGAGATGTACAGTTAACCAGGTATTTTTTATTACACTTTGTTGTGGACAAAAATTTGTTTTTTAGAGATTTACACAGTTGATATAGAAGGCAAAAGAAGTGGCATAGGATCATGGAGGCTGGACAGAATATCTTTTCATAATCAGTTCAATATTCTAAAAGGGATGTAGAGTTAACCAGGTATTTTTCATTATACTTTGTTGTGGACAAAAATTTGTTTTTAAAGAGATTTACACAGTTGATGTAGAAGGCAAAAGAAGTGGCATAGGATCATGGAGGCTGGACAGAATATCTTTTCATAATCAGTCCAATATTCTGAAAGGGATGTAGAGTTAACCAGGTATTTTTTATTATACTTTGTTGTGGACAAAAATTTGTTCTTAAAGAGATTTACACAGTTGATGTAGAAGGCAAAAGAAGTGGCATAGGATCATGGAGGCTGGACAGAATATCTTTTCATAATCAGTCCAATATTCTAAAAGGGATGTAGAGATAACCAGGTATTTTTTATTATACTTTGTTGTGGACAATAATTTGTTTTTAAAGAGATTTACACAGTTGATGTAGAAGGCAAAAGAAGTGGCATAGGATCATGGAGGCTGGACAGAATATCTTTTCATAATCAGTCCAATATTCTGAAAGGGATGTACAGTTAACCAAGTATTTTTTATTATACTTTGTTGTGGACAAAAATTTGTTTTTAAAGAGATTTACACAGTTGATGTAGAAGGCAAAAGAAGTGGCATAGGATCATGGAGGCTGGACAGAATATCTTTTCATAATCAGTCCAATATTCTGAAAGGGATGTAGAGTTAACCAGGTATTTTTTATTATACTTTGTTGTGGACAAAAATTTGTTTTTAAAGAGATTTACACAGTTGATGTAGAAGGCAAAAGAAGTGGCATAGGATCATGGAGGCTGGACAGAATATCTTTTCATAATCAGTCCAATATTCTAAAAGGGATGTAGAGTTAACCAGGTATTTTTTATCATACTTTGTTGTGGACAATAATTTGTTTTTAAAGAGATTTACACAGTTGATGTAGAAGGCGAAAGAAGTGGCATAGGATCATGGAGGCTGGACAGAATATCTTTTCATAATCAGTCCAATATTCTGAAAGGGATGTACAGTTAACCAGGTATTTTTTATTATACTTTGTTGTGGACAAAAATTTGTTTTTAAAGAGATTTACACAGTTGATGTAGAAGGCAAAAGAAGTGGCATAGGATCATGGAGGCTTGACAGAATATCTTTTCATAATCAGTCCAATATTCTAAAAGGGATGTAGAGTTAACCAGGTATTTTTTATTATACTTTGTTGTGGACAATAATTTGTTTTTAAAGAGATTTACACAGTTGATGTAGAAGGCAAAAGAAGTGGCATAGGATCATGGAGGCTGGACAGAATATCTTTTCATAATCAGTCCAATATTCTGAAAGGGATGTACAGTTAACCAAGTATTTTTTATTATACTTTGTTGTGGACAAAAATTTGTTTTTAAAGAGATTTACACAGTTGATGTAGAAGGCAAAAGAAGTGGCATAGGATCATGGAGGCTGGACAGAATATCTTTTCATAATCAGTCCAATATTCTAAAAGGGATGTAGAGTTAACCAGGTATTTTTTATTATACTTTGTTGTGGACAATAATTTGTTTTTAAAGAGATTTACACAGTTGATGTAGAAGGCAAAAGAAGTGGCATAGGATCATGGAGGCTGGACAGAATATCTTTTCATAATCAGTCCAATATTCTGAAAGGGATGTAGAGTTAACCAGGTATTTTTTATTATACTTTGTTGTGGACAAAAATTTGTTCTTAAAGAGATTTACACAGTTGATGTAGAAGGCAAAAGAAGTGGCATAGGATCATGGAGGCTGGACAGAATATCTTTTCATAATCAGTCCAATATTCTAAAAGGGATGTAGAGATAACCAGGTATTTTTTATTATACTTTGTTGTGGACAATAATTTGTTTTTAAAGAGATTTACACAGTTGATGTAGAAGGCAAAAGAAGTGGCATAGGATCATGGAGGCTGGACAGAATATCTTTTCATAATCAGTCCAATATTCTGAAAGGGATGTACAGTTAACCAAGTATTTTTTATTATACTTTGTTGTGGACAAAAATTTGTTTTTGAAGAGATTTACACAGTTGATGTAGAAGGCAAAAGAAGTGGCATAGGATCATGGAGGCTGGACAGAATATCTTTTCATAATCAGTCCAATATTCTGAAAGGGATGTAGAGTTAACCAGGTATTTTTTATTATACTTTGTTGTGGACAAAAATTTGTTTTTAAAGAGATTTACACAGTTGATGTAGAAGGCAAAAGAAGTGGCATAGGATCATGGAGGCTGGACAGAATATCTTTTCATAATCAGTCCAATATTCTAAAAGGGATGTAGAGTTAACCAGGTATTTTTTATCATACTTTGTTGTGGACAATAATTTGTTTTTAAAGAGATTTACACAGTTGATGTAGAAGGCGAAAGAAGTGGCATAGGATCATGGAGGCTGGACAGAATATCTTTTCATAATCAGTCCAATATTCTGAAAGGGATGTAGAGTTAACCAGGTATTTTTTATTATACTTTGTTGTGGACAAAAATTTGTTTTTAAAGAGATTTACACAGTTGATGTAGAAGGCAAAAGAAGTGGCATAGGATCATGGAGGCTGGACAGAATATCTTTTCATAATCAGTCCAATATTCTAAAAGGGATGTAGAGTTAACCAGGTATTTTTTATTATACTTTGTTGTGGACAATAATTTGTTTTTAAAGAGATTTACACAGTTGATGTAGAAGGCAAAAGAAGTGGCATAGGATCATGGAGGCTGGACAGAATATCTTTTCATAATCAGTCCAATATTCTGAAAGGGATGTACAGTTAACCAAGTATTTTTTATTATACTTTGTTGTGGACAAAAATTTGTTTTTAAAGAGATTTACACAGTTGATGTAGAAGGCAAAAGAAGTGGCATAGGATCATGGAGGCTGGACAGAATATCTTTTCATAATCAGTCCAATATTCTAAAAGGGATGTAGAGTTAACCAGGTATTTTTTATTATACTTTGTTGTGGACAATAATTTGTTTTTAAAGAGATTTACACAGTTGATGTAGAAGGCAAAAGAAGTGGCATAGGATCATGGAGGCTGGACAGAATATCTTTTCATAATCAGTCCAATATTCTGAAAGGGATGTACAGTTAACCAAGTATTTTTTATTATACTTTGTTGTGGACAAAAATTTGTTTTTAAAGAGATTTACACAGTTGATGTAGAAGGCGAAAGAAGTGGCATAGGATCATGGAGGCTGGACAGAATATCTTTTCATAATCAGTCCAATATTCTGAAAGAGATGTACAGTTAACCAGGTATTTTTTATTACACTTTGTTGTGGACAAAAATTTGTTTTTAAAGAGATTTACACAGTTGATATAGAAGGCAAAAGAAGTGGCATAGGATCATGGAGGCTGGACAGAATATCTTTTCATAATCAGTTCAATATTCTAAAAGGGATGTAGAGTTAACCAGGTATTTTTCATTATACTTTGTTGTGGACAAAAATTTGTTTTTAAAGAGATTTACACAGTTGATGTAGAAGGCAAAAGAAGTGGCATAGGATCATGGAGGCTGGACAGAATATCTTTTCATAATCAGTCCAATATTCTAAAAGGGATGTAGAGTTAACCAGGTATTTTTTATCATACTTTGTTGTGGACAATAATTTGTTTTTAAAGAGATTTACACAGTTGATGTAGAAGGCGAAAGAAGTGGCATAGGATCATGGAAGCTGGACAGAATATCTTTTCATAATCAGTCCAATATTCTGAAAGGGATGTAGAGTTAACCAGGTATTTTTTATTATACTTTGTTGTGGACAAAAATTTGTTTTTAAAGAGATTTACACAGTTGATGTAGAAGGCAAAAGAAGTGGCATAGGATCATGGAGGCTGGACAGAATATCTTTTCATAATCAGTCCAATATTCTAAAAGGGATGTAGAGTTAACCAGGTATTTTTTATTATACTTTGTTGTGGACAATAATTTGTTTTTAAAGAGATTTACACAGTTGATGTAGAAGGCAAAAGAAGTGGCATAGGATCATGGAGGCTGGACAGAATATCTTTTCATAATCAGTCCAATATTCTGAAAGGGATGTACAGTTAACCAAGTATTTTTTATTATACTTTGTTGTGGACAAAAATTTGTTTTTAAAGAGATTTACACAGTTGATGTAGAAGGCAAAAGAAGTGGCATAGGATCATGGAGGCTGGACAGAATATCTTTTCATAATCAGTCCAATATTCTAAAAGGGATGTAGAGTTAACCAGGTATTTTTTATTATACTTTGTTGTGGACAATAATTTGTTTTTAAAGAGATTTACACAGTTGATGTAGAAGGCAAAAGAAGTGGCATAGGATCATGGAGGCTGGACAGAATATCTTTTCATAATCAGTCCAATATTCTGAAAGGGATGTACAGTTAACCAAGTATTTTTTATTATACTTTGTTGTGGACAAAAATTTGTTTTTAAAGAGATTTACACAGTTGATGTAGAAGGCAAAAGAAGTGGCATAGGATCATGGAGGCTGGACAGAATATCTTTTCATAATCAGTCCAATATTCTGAAAGAGATGTACAGTTAACCAGGTATTTTTTATTACACTTTGTTGTGGACAAAAATTTGTTTTTAAAGAGATTTACACAGTTGATATAGAAGGCAAAAGAAGTGGCATAGGATCATGGAGGCTGGACAGAATATCTTTTCATAATCAGTTCAATATTCTAAAAGGGATGTAGAGTTAACCAATATTTTTCATTATACTTTGTTGTGGACAAAAATTTGTTTTTAAAGAGATTTACACAGTTGATGTAGAAGGCGAAAGGAGTGGCATACGATCATGGAGGCTGGACAGAATATCTTTTCATAATCAGTCCAATATTCTGAAAGGGATGTAGAGTTAACCAGGTATTTTTTATTATACTTTGTTGTGGACAAAAATTTGTTTTTAAAGAGATTTACACAGTTGATGTAGAAGGCAAAAGAAGTGGCATAGGATCATGGAGGCTGGACAGAATATCTTTTCATAATCAGTCCAATATTCTAAAAGGGATGTAGAGTTAAC
Organism: Thysanoteuthis rhombus; assembly: GCA_963457665.1. Taxonomy (NCBI): domain Eukaryota; kingdom Metazoa; phylum Mollusca; class Cephalopoda; order Oegopsida; family Thysanoteuthidae; genus Thysanoteuthis; species Thysanoteuthis major. The sequence continues at coordinate 32,140,740 of OY735230.1, forward strand.
CAGGTATTTTTTATTATACTTTGTTGTGGACAATAATTTGTTTTTAAAGAGATTTACACAGTTGATGTAGAAGGCAAAAGAAGTGGCATAGGATCATGGAGGCTGGACAGAATATCTTTTCATAATCAGTCCAATATTCTAAAAGGGATGTAGAGTTAACCAGGTATTTTTTATCATACTTTGTTGTGGACAATAATTTGTTTTTAAAGAGATTTACACAGTTGATGTAGAAGGCGAAAGAAGTGGCATAGGATCATGGAGGCTGGACAGAATATCTTTTCATAATCAGTCCAATATTCTGAAAGGGATGTAGAGTTAACCAGGTATTTTTTATTATACTTTGTTGTGGACAAAAATTTGTTTTTAAAGAGATTTACACAGTTGATGTAGAAGGCAAAAGAAGTGGCATAGGATCATGGAGGCTGGACAGAATATCTTTTCATAATCAGTCCAATATTCTAAAAGGGATGTAGAGTTAACCAGGTATTTTTTATTATACTTTGTTGTGGACAATAATTTGTTTTTAAAGAGATTTACACAGTTGATGTAGAAGGCAAAAGAAGTGGCATAGGATCATGGAGGCTGGACAGAATATCTTTTCATAATCAGTCCAATATTCTGAAAGGGATGTACAGTTAACCAAGTATTTTTTATTATACTTTGTTGTGGACAAAAATTTGTTTTTAAAGAGATTTACACAGTTGATGTAGAAGGCAAAAGAAGTGGCATAGGATCATGGAGGCTGGACAGAATATCTTTTCATAATCAGTCCAATATTCTAAAAGGGATGTAGAGTTAACCAGGTATTTTTTATTATACTTTGTTGTGGACAATAATTTGTTTTTAAAGAGATTTACACAGTTGATGTAGAAGGCAAAAGAAGTGGCATAGGATCATGGAGGCTGGACAGAATATCTTTTCATAATCAGTCCAATATTCTGAAAGGGATGTACAGTTAACCAAGTATTTTTTATTATACTTTGTTGTGGACAAAAATTTGTTTTTAAAGAGATTTACACAGTTGATGTAGAAGGCGAAAGAAGTGGCATAGGATCATGGAGGCTGGACAGAATATCTTTTCATAATCAGTCCAATATTCTGAAAGAGATGTACAGTTAACCAGGTATTTTTTATTACACTTTGTTGTGGACAAAAATTTGTTCTTAAAGAGATTTACACAGTTGATATAGAAGGCAAAAGAAGTGGCATAGGATCATGGAGGCTGGACAGAATATCTTTTCATAATCAGTTCAATATTCTAAAAGGGATGTAGAGTTAACCAGGTATTTTTCATTATACTTTGTTGTGGACAAAAATTTGTTTTTAAAGAGATTTACACAGTTGATGTAGAAGGCAAAAGAAGTGGCATAGGATCATGGAGGCTGGACAGAATATCTTTTCATAATCAGTCCAATATTCTGAAAGGGATGTAGAGTTAACCAGGTATTTTTTATTATACTTTGTTGTGGACAAAAATTTGTTTTTAAAGAGATTTACACAGTTGATGTAGAAGGCAAAAGAAGTGGCATAGGATCATGGAGGCTGGACAGAATATCTTTTCATAATCAGTCCAATATTCTAAAAGGGATGTAGAGTTAACCAGGTATTTTTTATCATACTTTGTTGTGGACAATAATTTGTTTTTAAAGAGATTTACACAGTTGATGTAGAAGGCGAAAGAAGTGGCATAGGATCATGGAGGCTGGACAGAATATCTTTCCATAATCAGTCCAATATTCTGAAAGGGATGTAGAGTTAACCAGGTATTTTTTATTATACTTTGTTGTGGACAAAAATTTGTTTTTAAAGAGATTTACACAGTTGATGTAGAAGGCAAAAGAAGTGGCATAGGATCATGGAGGCTGGACAGAATATCTTTTCATAATCAGTCCAATATTCTAAAAGGGATGTAGAGTTAACCAGGTATTTTTTATTATACTTTGTTGTGGACAATAATTTGTTTTTAAAGAGATTTACACAGTTGATGTAGAAGGCAAAAGAAGTGGCATAGGATCATGGAGGCTGGACAGAATATCTTTTCATAATCAGTCCAATATTCTGAAAGGGATGTACAGTTAACCAAGTATTTTTTATTATACTTTGTTGTGGACAAAAATTTGTTTTTAAAGAGATTTACACAGTTGATGTAGAAGGCAAAAGAAGTGGCATAGGATCATGGAGGCTGGACAGAATATCTTTTCATAATCAGTCCAATATTCTAAAAGGGATGTAGAGTTAACCAGGTATTTTTTATTATACTTTGTTGTGGACAATAATTTGTTTTTAAAGAGATTTACACAGTTGATGTAGAAGGCAAAAGAAGTGGCATAGGATCATGGAGGCTGGACAGAATATCTTTTCATAATCAGTCCAATATTCTGAAAGGGATGTACAGTTAACCAAGTATTTTTTATTATACTTTGTTGTGGACAAAAATTTGTTTTTAAAGAGATTTACACAGTTGATGTAGAAGGCGAAAGAAGTGGCATAGGATCATGGAGGCTGGACAGAATATCTTTTCATAATCAGTCCAATATTCTGAAAGAGATGTACAGTTAACCAGGTATTTTTTATTACACTTTGTTGTGGACAAAAATTTGTTTTTAAAGAGATTTACACAGTTGATATAGAAGGCAAAAGAAGTGGCATAGGATCATGGAGGCTGGACAGAATATCTTTTCATAATCAGTTCAATATTCTAAAAGGGATGTAGAGTTAACCAGGTATTTTTCATTATACTTTGTTGTGGACAAAAATTTGTTTTTAAAGAGATTTACACAGTTGATGTAGAAGGCAAAAGGAGTGGCATACGATCATGGAGGCTGGACAGAATATCTTTTCATAATCAGTCCAATATTCTGAAAGGGATGTAGAGTTAACCAGGTATTTTTTATTATACTTTGTTGTGGACAAAAATTTGTTTTTAAAGAGATTTACACAGTTGATGTAGAAGGCAAAAGAAGTGGCATAGGATCATGGAGGCTGGACAGAATATCTTTTCATAATCAGTCCAATATTCTAAAAGGGATGTAGAGTTAACCAGGTATTTTTTATTATACTTTGTTGTGGACAATAATTTGTTTTTAAAGAGATTTACACGGTTGATGTAGAAGGCGAAAGAAGTGGCATAGGATCATGGAGGCTGGACAGAATATCTTTTCATAATCAGTCCAATATTCTAAAAGGGATGTAGAGTTAACCAGGTATTTTTTATTATACTTTGTTGTGGACAAAAATTTGTTTTTAAAGAGATTTACACAGTTGATGTAGAAGGCAAAAGAAGTGGCATACGATCATGGAGGCTGGACAGAATATCTTTTCATAATCAGTCCAATATTCTAAAAGAGATGTACAGTTAACCAGGTATTTTTTATTATACTTTGTTGTGGACAAAAATTTGTTTTTAAAGAGATTTACACAGTTGATATAGAAGGCAAAAGAAGTGGCATAGGATCATGGAGGCTGCACAGAATATCTTTTCATAATCAGCTCAATATTCTAAAAGGGATGTATAGTTAACCAGGTATTTTTTATTATACTTTGTTTTGGATGAAAATTTGTTTTTAAAGAGATTTACACAGTTGATGTAGAAAGCAAAAGAAGTGGCATAGGATCATGGAGGCTGGACAGAATATCTTTTTATAATCTGTCCAATATTCTGAAAGTGATGTAGAGTTAACCAGGTATTTTTTATTATACTTTGTTGTGGACAAAAATTTGTTTTTAAAGAGATTTACACAGTTGATGTAGGAGGCAAAAGAAGTGGCATAGGATCATGGAGGCTGGACAGAATATCTTTTCATAATCAGTCCAATATTCTAAAAGGGATGTAGAGTTAACCAGGTATTTTTTATAATACTTTGTTGTGGACAAAAATTTTTTTTTGAAGAGATTCACACAGTTGATGTAGAAGGCAAAAGAAGTGGCATTGGATCATGGAGGCTGGACAGAATATCTTTTCATAATCAGTCCAATATTCTAAAAGGGATGTAGAGTTAACCAGGTATTTTTTATAATACTTTGTTGTGGACAAAAATTTTTTTTTGAAGAGATTCACACAGTTGATGTAGAAGGCAAAAGAAGTGGCATAGGATCATGGAGGCTGGACAGAATATCTTTTTATAATCTGTCCAATATTCTAAAAGGGATGTAGAGTTAACCAGGTATTTTTTATTATACTTTGTTGTGGAAAAAAATTTATTTTTAAAGAGTTTTACACAGTTGATGTAGAAGGCAAAAGAAGTGGCATAGGATCATGGAGGCTGGACAGAATATCTTTTCATAATCAGTCCAATATTCTGAAAGGGATGTAGAGTTAACCAGGTATTTTTTATTATACTTTGTTGTGGACAAAAATTTGTTTTTAAAGAGATTTACACAGTTGATGTAGAAGGCAAAAGAAGTGGCATAGGATCATGGAGGCTGGACAGAATATCTTTTTATAATCTGTCCAATATTCTGAAAGTGATGTAGAGTTAACCAGGTATTTTTTATTATACTTTGTTGAGGAAAAAAATTTGTTTTTGAAGACATTTACACAGTTGATGTAGGAGGCAAAAGAAGTGGCATAGGATCATGGAGGCTGGACAGAATATCTTTTCATAATCAGTCCAATATTCTAAAAGGGATGTAGAGTTAACCAGGTATTTTTTATAATACTTTGTTGTGGATAAAAATTTTTTTTTGAAGAGATTCACACAGTTGATGTAGAAGGCAAAAGAAGTGGCATAGGATCATGGAGGCTGGACAGAATATCTTTTCATAATCAATCCAATATTCTAAAAGAGATGTACAGTTAACCAGGTATTTTTTATTATACTTTGTTGTGGACAAAAATTTGTTTTTTAAAGAGATTTACACAGTTGAAGTAGACGGCAAAAGAAGTGGCATAGGATCATGGAGGCTGGACATAATATCTTTTCATAATCTTCCAATATTCTGAAAGTGATGTACAGTTAACCAGGTATTTTTTATTATACTTTGTTGTGGACAAAAATTTGTTTTTTAAAGAGATTTACACAGTTGATGTAGAAGGCAAAAGAAGTGGCATAGGATCATGGAGGCTGGACAGAATATCTTTTCATAATCAGTCCAATATTCTAAAAGGGATGTAGAGTTAACCAGGTATTTTTTATTATACTTTGTTGTGGACAAAAATTTAATTTCGAAGAGATTTACACAGTTGATGTAGAAGGCAAAAGAAGTGGCATAGGATCATGGAGGCTGGACAGAATATCTTTTCATAATCAGTCCAATATTCTAAAAGGGATGTACAGTTAACCAGGTATTTTTTATTATACTTTGTTGTGGACAAAAATTTGTTTTTTAAAGAGATTTACACAGTTGATGTAGAAGGCAAAAGAAGTGGCATAGAATCATGGAGGCTGGACATAATATCTTTTCATAATCAGTCCAATATTCTAAAAGGGATGTAGAGTTAACCAGGTATTTTTTATTATACTTTGTTGTGGACAAAAATTTGTATTTTAAAGAGATTTACACAGTTGATGTAGAAGGCAAAAAAAGTGGCATAGGATCATGGAGGCTGGACAGAATATCTTTTCATAATCAGTCCAATATTCTGAAAGGGATGTAGAGTTAACCAGGTATTTTTTATTATACTTTGTTGTGGACAAAAATTTGTTTTTAAAGAGATTTACACAGTTGATGTAGAAGGCAAAAGAAGTGGCATAGGATCAGGGAGGCTGGACAGAATATCTTTTCATAATCAGTCCAATATTCTAAAAGGGATGTAAAGTTAACCAGGTATATTTTGTTATACTTTGTTGTGGACAAAAATTTGTTTTTAAAGAGATTTACACAGTTGATGTAGAAGGCAAAAGAAGTGGCATAGGATCATGGAAGTTGGACAGAATATCTTTTCATAATCAGTCAAATATTCTAAAAGGGATGTAGAGTTAACCAGGTATTTTTTATTATACTTTGATGTTGACAAAAATTTGTTTTTAAAGTGATTTACACAGTTGATGTAGAAGGCAAAAGAAGTGGCATAGGATCATGGAGGCTGGACAGAATATCTTTTCATAATCAGTCCAATATTCTAAAACGGATGTAGAGTTAACCAGGTATTTTTTATTATACTTTGTTGAGGTCAAAAATTTGTTTTTTAAGAGATTTACACAGTTGATGTAGAAGGCAAAAGAAGTGGCATAGGATCATGGAGGCTGGACAGAATATCTTTTCTTAATCAGTCCAATATTCTAAAAGGGATGCAGAGTTAACCAGGTGTTTTTTATTATACTTTGTTGTGGACAAAAATTTGTTTTTAAAGAGATTTACAAAGTTGACATAGAAGGCAAAAGAAGTTGCATAGGATCATGGAGGCTGGACAGAATATCTTTTCATAATCAGTCCAATATTCTAAAAGGGATGTACAGTTAACCAGGTATTTTTTATTATACTTTGTTGTGGACAAAAATTTGTTTTTAAAGAGATTTACACAGTTGATGTAGAAGGCAAAAGAAGTGGCATAGGATCATGGAGGCTGGACAGAATATCTTTTCATAATCAGTCCAATATTCTAAAAGGGATGTAGAGTTAACCAGGTATTTTTTATTATACTTTGTTGTGGACAAAAATTTGTTTTAAAGAGATTTACACAGTTGATGTAGAAGGCAAAAGAAGTGGCATACGATCATGGAGGCTGGACAGAATATCTTTTCATAATCAGTCCAATATTCTAAAAGGGATGTAGAGTTAACCAGGTATTTTTTATTATACTTTGTTGTGGACAAAAATTTTTTTTTAAAGAGATTTACACCGTTGATGTAGAAAGCAAAAGAAGTGGCATAGGATCATGGAGGCTGGACAGAATGTCTTTTTATAATCAGTCCAATATTCTGAAAGGGATGTACAGTTAACCAGGTATTTTTTATTATACTTTGTTGTGGACAAAAATTTGTTTTCGAAGAGATTTACACAGTTGATGTACAAGGCAAAAGAAGTGGCATAGGATCATGGAGGCTGGACAGAATATCCATTTATAATCAGTCCAATATTCTAAAAGGGATGTACAGTTAACCAACAATTTTTCAATCCATTCTGTTGTTGATAAAATTTGTTTTTTAAGAGATTTACACAGTTGATGTAGAAGGCAAAAGAAGTGGCATAGGATCATGGAGGCTGGACATAATATCTTTTCATAATCAGTCCAATATTCTGAAAGGGATGTAGAGTTAACCAGGTATTTTTTATTATACTTTGTTGTGGACAAAAATTTGTTATTAAAGAGATTTACACAGTTGATGTAGAAGGCAAAAGAAGTGTCGTAGGATCATGGAGGCTGGACAGAATATCTTTTCATAATCAGTCCAATATTCTAAAACGGATGTAGAGTTAACCAGGTATTTTTTATTATACTTTGCTGTGGACAAAAATTTGTTTTTAAAGAGATTTACACAGTGGATGTACAAGGCAAAAGAAGTGGCATTGGATCATGGAAGCTGGCCAGAATATCTTTTCATGATCAGTCCAATATTCTAAAAGGGATGTAGAGTTAACGAACAATTTTTAATCCATTTATTTGTTGATAAAAATTTGTTTTTGATGAGATTTACACAGTTGATGTACAAAGCAAAAGAAGTGGTATAGGATCATTGAGGCTGGACAGAATATCTTTTCATGATCCATCAAATATTCTAAAAGGGATGTAGAGTTAACCAACAATTTTTTAATCCACTTTGTTGGGGATAAAAATTCGTTTTTGAAGAGATTTACACAGTTGATGTAGAAGGCAAAAGAAGTGTCATGGTATCATGGAAGTTAGACGGAAAATCTTTTCATAATCAGTCCAATATTTTCAAAGGGATGTAGAGTTAATTAACAATTTTTTATTTCATTTTGTTGTGGATAAAAAAATTTTTCTGAAAAAATTTGTGCAGTTGATGCAGAAGGGAAAAGAATTGTCATGGGATCAATGAGGCTGGACAGAATATCTTTTCATAATCAGTCGAATATTCTAAAAGGGATGTACAGTTAGCCTTCAATTTTTTATTCCACTTTGTTGTGGATAAAAATTTGTTCTTTGAATGGAATTATACATTTGATTTAGAAGGCAATAGAAATGTCATATAATCATTTAGGCTGCACAGAATATTTTTTCATAATCAGTCCAATATTCTAAAACGGATGCAGAGTTAACCAACAATTTTTCATTCTACTTTGTTGTGGTCAAATATTTGCTTTTGGAGAGATTTACACATTTGATGCAGAAGGGAGAAGAAATGTCAGGACATCTTTTCATAATCATTCAATATTCTAAAAGGGATGTACAGTTAACCAGAAATTTTTTTATTCCACTTAATTATTGGTGAAAATTTCAATTTTTTCCCAGGGATTTGTACATATGATGCAGAAGGGAAAAGAAGTGGCATTCGATCATATAGGTTGGACAGAATATCTTTTCATAATCAATCCAATATTCTAAAAGGGACGTTCAAAGAACCAACATCTTTCCATTTCACTTTGTTTCTGAGAAAAATCAGTTTTCGGAGAGAGAAGACACGTTGGAATAGTTGAATTTTATAATTTAGTCAAGGACACTACATCAGTCCAACAAGAGTTTTTTCCACTTCTTTCTTGAGAATTACTTGTTTTGGAGCCATTCCCACGGTTTATGTTCAAGGGAAAAGAACACACATGGGACCACTGAGGTTGAAAGGAATACCTTTTCATAGATAGTCCAATATAGTAAAAAGTTGGCCACATCAGCCCGACTATAGTTTTTTCAACTTTGTTTTTGACGAAAACTTGTTTGGGAGTCATTTCTACGGTTAATGTTCAAGGGATAAGAAGACACTTAGGACCATTGAGTTTGAACAGAATACCTTTTCATAGTCAGTCCAATATTTTAAAAAGTGTGCTACATCAGCCCACCAAGAGTTTTTTCCACTTTGTTCTGGACAAAATCTTGTTTTGGATTCATTTCAACAGTTAATATTCAAAGGGAAAGAAGACACGTTGGACTGCTGATGTTGAACAGAATACCTTTTCATTGTCAGTCCAATATTGTAATGAGTGTGCTACATCGGACTAACAAGAGTTTTTACCACTTTGTTCTTGACAAAAACTTGTTTTTGGAGTCATATCAACGGTTAATTTTCAAGGGAAAAGAAGACACGTCGGACCACTGAGGTTGAATAGAATCCCTTTTCCATAGTCAGTCCAATATTCTGAAAGGTGTGTTAAATCAGCCCAACAAGCGCTTCTTCCACTTTGTTTTTGACAAAAACTTTGCCGGGGGATTTTTACAGATGATATGCAAGGGAAAAGAAGAATCGTGGGACCGTTGAGGTTGAACAGAATACATTTTCATAGTCAATCCAATATTTTTGTCGACTGTTTATGTAGACTCTCTCATAATAAGTATAATTTTCCCAAACTGATGTTCTTTATGTTGACAATATTTTGTCCCATTTTGGTTTGTTTCGAATTCCATTTATTCTAGAATAAAGACACTGGAGAAATGAGGGACTTACAAATGTTGGACTGAATACTTTCCGAAAATCAGTATGATTCTCCAAAACTGAGGTCCTTTTTGTTGACATTGTTTTTCTGATTATGTTTTCTGGTAGAATTTGACTCCTCCTCGTTAAGAGAAATGAGGAATAATTTCTTGTTGTTAATGTAATCACGATGTTGAGCTGAATTCATTTCAATAGTAAGTCCACTGCTCCAAAACTGAGCTACATCATGCAGACGATAGTATCTTCCATCTTGTTTTCTGTTTGATTTTCACATTTTCTTGATGCAATTGAATATTCTACAACTGAGCTGTATCTTGACGACAATATATTTTTCCATTTTGTTTTCTGTAGAATTTCACACTTCTTTTGAGAAATAAAAGAGATATGGTTCGGAGCCGGTGTTGAACCGAACATAATTCAATATGATCTCCACCGAGGTATATCCTGACGATTTTCTTGCATCTTTTATTCTTTTACACATTCTATTGGAGAAAATTGGTGATATGTGTCACAGTTGAGTTTGAATCGGAGACATTCCGATGTGTTGTTGAATGCACAACCACTGGGCCACATAGCATCATTGATAAATTCTTCTGATCACTTTTCTCCAAGATTTTCAGTGTTTCTGTTGAGGACGTTTGGAGAAATGGACTACATTCTGGGTCGAATCAAAGGTATGCAGTTGAATGTTTCACTACTGAGCTTACATCCCAACAACAATTGATTTTTTAACATGTTTTTGTAGTGATTTTCATATTTCTTGCTGAAAAAATGTCTGTTATTCGGGTTTAAACCGAAGACATTTCGATTAGCTGTCAAAATCTCTACCATCAGCGATATACCGACTCGGCATTAAATGGTTGCCACTTTCACGATAAACTTCGATAAAAATTCCTGATGGTTAGTAATAACGGTCCTAATTTTTGTTAATAACGTGACAATATTTAAATATAGATCATTATTTAAGGGAATGCATGGTAAGTCAATTTTTAGTTCAATGCATGATGTTGGAACTTCGAAATGGGGAAAATATCATAGTTTCCCCCATCCAACATCACATGGTGAAAGCTTTTGAATGATTTGAAACCAAACCTTTCATTAAGGTTTAATACGTCAAAGATTTATCACCTGTGTAACAACCTGTTTGGTTACCAAGCAGATAATATAACCTATAGGTTGAAAATTAAGATCCAATTTATTTCACAAAGGTAACATAGGTCTATTAATAACCTGATGTAAAATTCACCGACATTTACTGTTTAACAAGATCTTTAAATTACAAAATGTTTCGGCTTCTTATTAATAAAAGCAGAGTTTTCTGAAATAGCATAAAAATAAATTACACCCATCGTTGAGCGTTAATATCTGCTTTATATTTTCTGACTGAACACTTACATTGTTATTAGAATTTTTTAAGGTACTCTGAATCAAATGAGAATAATATTAAACCTAAAATGCACATCTATCGGAATACTCCAGATATTGTCGAATAAGAAGAAAATACAAACTGTGTAGATACACTTTAAAAAATTACATTGATAATCTAAATCTGTTTTTAAAAGTTTAGTGTGTACTCTACTATTTAAAAAGCAGTCACATGGAGAATTGACCTTTCTTGCCCACCAAAAATTACCATTTCCTGTCCCAGTTACAACAGAAAATGAAAAAATGCAGTTTTTCAGAGAGAGGAAACATTATCTATAGAAAACGACCATCAGTTTTGAATAATGCAAGGGGCTGTAGTTAATAAACCAAACCCAAACATTGAACATAACTACAGAAGAGGATACAGTTTACCCACTGAGATGTTTTATGTTGATGATTCAGATTTCCCAACGGAAGATGAAACAGTACAAAGATATTATAACAAATAACTGAAAAATTCCATTTTGTAGGTAAACTATTTCAAGCAACCAAAGCTTGCACATACCATCATTTCAAAGAGTTGTAAATTTCATTTGGTAATTAGCAAACATAAAGCTTTTTTTCTTTATTTTGACCCTCACCAAATTACAGAATGTGCTGCATTGAATCAATGTTTCATTTTTGCACTCATAAAATTGAATGAAACATTACCAATACAAGATTATATGATTCGGTTAAATTAGATAATGATTCAAGATAATTTTAAATGGAAATGGGTGCATTAAAAGCAATAATTGTACCTGATTGGCTTACAAGATATCTGAATAGAAATGTTTTTTGTTCGTATGTCTTCTTAATTTGGCAGTGAATTTGATAATGATTCAAGACAATCAGCAGAGAGTGATGATTGCAGTGAAAACAATGATTGTCCTGGACAAGCTGACGAGACATCTTAAAGAGAATTTCTGTTCCTTGGTTTCTTTCTCAGTGTGCCAGCAAATAGAGTAAGCTACTTCAAGCAACCAAAGCTTGCACATACCATCATTTCAAAGAATTGCAAATTTCATTCGGTTATTATCGAGCATAAAGCTTTTTTTCCTTATTTTTCTTCTTCTCAAATTACCAATTGTGCTCCATGAATCCTAAAACTAATGTTCATTGATGTTTAGTGATATTTGCAATACGTAGATGATCTATTTGTGAATACTTTTTAACGTATTATTCAAACTTTTATTATCAATGAATCTCTGAAATGACGTCATTATCTGATCGTAATTCTATCGAGACCTTAGTAACGCGATTGACAACGTGTTTTGACCAAAACATTGGGCGCCATCTTCCTAAAAGCTTCTTGAAGGAATTGACGTATTTGCAAATTGCTACAAACTTCTTCATCTGTTACGAAAACCTTTTGGATACATTTTTGATTTCATTATAATGTAAGTAATTTCTGGTGGATTATTTTAGTTATCGATTTAGATTTTTCTGGGAAAATATTTTTTCAAAAAAGTTTATATTGTTTTTCAGTATGCTTTGCGTTATTTGTAAAGTCAATGCGTTTATTTTATGTGTGCCTCATTGGGCTGTGACTTTTTTGACATTTTATTTTTCGTGGTAATTGTTAGGAAGAGGTTCATCAAAACGTTATATTGATGTTTTGTAAGGGAGATGACATTTGAGTAGATACAATCAGCTGCTGCTGTTGAACTATTACAGAGAAATGAAGACAGAAAACTGTGAACATTTGAAACTGTATTTTATTAAATTCTACTACAAAGGATATGATTTAAGATTAGTGTTTAGTGTTAGGGTTAATATTCAGGTTTAGTATTAGGTTCCATGTTGCCCTGGAAATGAATATTTTTTGCTATCTTCGCATCAGGCCCCGCCATCTTGTATTCAACCATTTTAAAATGGCTGAAATGGTTATTTTTTCAAATTGGCAATTGGATAGATCTAATATCCATATAACTCGATTACACCGATAATAATTGGTAATTCAGAAAAACTAACCCCAAACCTTTTCGCCTCAGTGCATAATTCTGATCTTGTTTGACCTAATCCTAAATGACAATAGACAAACGATTCGACAGGATCTTGGCCAAAATCTTTCCCAGAGTTATGAGCCTGTTATTATCTATGTCCCTCTTTTTATATTTGTCCTGACTTTTTAACAACATGATCAACCCCTTGGTCATCCGACCAGGGATTGATCCCTGGTTGACCTATTGCTTGAACATCACTTCCAAGAGGTTTGAAAACACACAGGACATCCTCAAGTATAATTCAAACCATCCGGCCCCGTTGACTTGTTGTAGACTACCTGCTTTAGTGCAGCATGGACTTTATTCCTATGAACCTGTCTCCCATAGCTAGCTGCTTCAGCTGACGCAAATTGGGGAAATTCCGCTAAATAGCTGCTCACACAAGCTAGGCTCCTTGATGAAGCGATCTTGAAGATGCACCTCGAACCCCTCATAGATGTCAGCCATTAATCGAAAGATGCGCTGTTCCAAGTTCTAATGCAATAGATTTATCGATCTGGCAATTGATGCATTTCTTTCTCACGCATATTTTTGTCAAGTTTCATAACTACGTTGGATATCCTTTCTAAGCTACTCCTAACTACTTGTCCTTGGTAGTTATCTTAAGCCCATTGCTACAGGTCCCTCCAAACTATTTCTATGCCACTGCCAGGTTAAGATTATCTTCTCGTAACACTTTTGTCTTAGCCTTATTAAGGGCGAGGTGTTGACTGTATTTGATAGTGAACATTCCAATCTCTGTTCTAAGTTAGACCCCCCACACTGCACGTGAACAAATGACTTGTTCCCGCTGAATTAAACCCTCTAGCTGTTCCCAGAAGTCCCGGCTCTCCTATAAGGAGATATTGAACTTCCAGTAACTAGTCAAAATTGGCATATTACGTAACTGCATCTGGGCCTTCACCAATCTCTGGTCCAAATGCCCAAACTTTGACTTGGAAGATTGAGAGCTATTTAGCTCACCTCACAGTGTTGCACACCGTCCTGAAAGAGATCAACGACGGTCTTTCCTCTGCAGCCAGTGCCTAGTTCAGTTGTAATCCAACTGTCTATGGAAACGTTCATTTTAGAGCCCTATAAAGAGGAAGGTAAAGATTAATTGTAACCGATGATTCATAAGTTTCAAACTCTCATGCTCCTACTGAACCAACTTAACATCTGTGACCATCTCTCGGGCGGTTGCCAAAATGTCATACGTCTTGTGGCTATTGCTTGTACACCTGATGAAGAAGGGAGCTTTAAAGAAGTTGGTAAGTTCTTCTATGTTCAGTTTGTTTATTTGTGTTTGCTTTAAGAGGGTTTAAGGGACAACACCTATTGACTCAGATAGTCCCTCTTGAGAATTTACCTGTCAACCTGGCAATTTCCAATCTTCCTCCTGGAGGGGCAGTTGTTCTTTCTTGATGGGACTGACGTATTTGTAAATTGATTTCAGTTGGAATTTTCTTTTCTGATTATTTATTGCATTTCTCAGTATTCTCTTGTAAAGTAATGTTTTCATTTTGCATGTGTGCTTTGTTGGGTTATAACTTTTTCATCATTATATTTTTGGCATTAAATGTTTGGAATAGGTTCATCAAAACGTTATGTTGATATTCTGCAAGGGGGATAACCATTTAGAAGATGCAATTACCGCCAACTACAGTTGAACAATTTTGAAAAAAAAATGAAAACAGGAAACATTGATATTCGAAACGGTATTTTATTTAATTTAATCACAGAGGATTTTATTTAGTGTTAGTTCAAGTGAAAGGTTTAGTATTTATGGTAAGTGTTAGCATTAAGGTTGCAATTACCAATACAAAAAATACATTTATTTTGCAATTCTTGCATCAGATTTTTTCAATTAAATACCTGAAAGTATTTCAACTTATAAAATATTACAAAATATGTCAATAGGATGGATTTAATTCCAAAGTAACCGAATAAAATAAAGAAAATTTCGGAATTTAGAAACACTAGCCTCATACATACCTACCTACCCTCGCACTAAACCTACTAACCCACCATCAACCTATCAACTAACCCTAACAGTTAGCCTACCAGCAGGATCTGACCCCGAATCTACCGACCAACCATAAATGTAACCCGACCTACTGACTCATGTCCTATTGGCTCTATAATAGACAGTAATTATCAATCAAAAGTAACGTTCAATAATATCAAATAAACTGTTTTACTCCAAATTATTTATGTTGTTTTTTTAGCTGAATTTGCTTTGTGAATCCTGAAGTAATTCTCAGTGATCATGAAGGGTATCTATAACAAGTAGAAAATAGTTGAAATAGTATTAATATTTTTGCATATTGATGAATCTCAAATGACGTAATTACATATCGTTATTCTATCAAGCCCTTGGTAACGCAGTTAATCACATGTTTTGACCAAAACATTTGACGCCATATTCCTGACAACGTCTTGAAGGAATTACCGTTTTTGCAAATTGCTACAATCTTGTCTATCTTTCATAAAAACTTTTTTTGTATACATTGTTTGATTCCATTGAAAAGTAAGACATTTTATGTTTAGGCATTTTATTAGCAATTCTAATTCTCTTTGAAAAATATTTTCCTGAATTTAAGCGTTTCTCATTCAATAACTTGTTCAGTCCCATATTTTTATTGTTACTCTTCATAATGAAAACAATTTGGGGGAATTCACAATTTTTAATTACAATTTTATGACTATTAAACTCCATCTAATTAGTGTTGCTTTTCAGTTAAATCACTTTCATTATCAATATTCTCTAGCTTAACAATCCCTCTTATTATTGTTTCTTAACAGATGCAAAATTCTCATTATTAATACTTTATTACTATTTTTGCCCTTTTTATTGCGGTTGTTCTATTATCCAAACACTTTAAGTCAATACACTCTTCATTATAGATATTTTTATTACTCACTTTACACAATTACATTATTGATACTTCGATGAACTGATTTTGGTAGAGACTCAGTTTAGCTGGCATCATATTTTTGTAGTTTTTTTTTCCTGGTAATTTCATATATTTTCAGTGTATAATATTTTTGTGACGGATGTCTCTGAGCTAGAGTTGATTTTATCAAAAATGAATTTACCAAAGAATTTTGTAAGTTGAGAATTGCCTGCATAAAGCTTGAAGAATTACAAAAGCGTTCTATTAGATGCTCCCAATTTACAAACTTCAAATTAAGTGTATCCCAGGCGCTTGATGGCTAACCAAAGATTGACAGTCGGTCAGTTGTCTCTACAAGGCTTTCCTTCCGGGGACAGAATTAACTCGAAAGTGGCAGAAAACCAGGAATAATTTTAAACAGAGAACAAAAGTGTCAAAAGTTCCTCCACTACAAATGGCTGTTTCTTCTCCATAATTCTTAGCTCAGTTGGAATAATCTGAAATCAATCTCAGTTTCAACAGTTTTGACCAGCCTTTCGTCCTAATGTGGTCGAAGGGGCTGCAGGTTGTCTCTGACAATAATATCGACAGAAGGTTGGAGTATTCTCATATTTCGGTTATTTGTTGTCCTATATATATCGTTTTATAGATTGGCTTTTGATAAGCTATTATTTTAAGGTGTCTACAGTCATTGTAGTTCTTCCATCGTGAGTATATAAGTCGGTCACGTAATATAACATACTCATGCTGTGTTTAAATATAATATAACACTGAATGAATTTAAAAAACAAATATCTCTGAATTGTATAAGAATCTACAGTAGTTTTGGGAAATCCAGATTGACTTTCATTGAAAATATATATCATTATCATTTAGCATCCGTTGTTGGACATAAACCCTCCCAAAGATTCGCTAGACATCTGTATCATGGGTGTCATGGAGCTAATATTTTCTGAACTTGTTTAGTTTGAAAAAAAAAGACCTTATGTACCTCAAGCTTATTTGTTACTCTCGGAGAAGCTTAATTGAATTTATGAGCGAGCGTAGATATTAGATACTTCTATTTAATTGTTAGTTCTCTACATCTAATAATTATTCCTTTGTGTCACGATTCATTAGATACATTTTATACATACAGCACCAGCAGCCGAATTATCTTTAGTAATATGACTTGTAGTATTAGTAGTAGTAGTTATCTAATTACATCTTATTTCATCGTTTTATCACAATAAAATAATAGTGATAAAACTTCACCGAAATATAATTAAACAAATGTACCTATGTGTTTTCTTCAAGGAAATGAATTTTTGTTTTTCGTTTGTTTTTTTGTTTTTTTTAGATTTAAAATGGCTCGGCTTATTTCCATAAGGCCTCTTGCCAATATGGAGCTTCCACCCCTCAATTTGCATTGCAGTAATGTAAAGTAAATGACAGAGGGAAGGACAGTCGTTGTCTGCCAGAGAAACGGTCTTCATTGAAGGACTTCTTTACTTCTCTGCCGCGCATTCATCGTAGAACTGGCAGCTACGACGTTAACCCTCAACCGAAGAAAGAACGTAGGTTTATCCCCAAGAATTCGGGGAAGCGCAGACCACTCCCGCAAGACTTGAGCCTTTGCTCTGCTCTATTGATATGCTATTGCCCTTGCTTATTACTATGCTACTATTTTGACGGAACTGATTGCGACTCGTACAAAATGTGATGGATGATTATATGAGTGAACAATTTGTGAAAATGGCAAATGAAAGAGACGTCAAAATAATTTCCATTGTCACGTGACGCACCATTTGTAATTTGATTTTATTTATTCAAGCAAGAACCAGGGCTTCTGAGAGAAGGGTGCAACCGGTGCATAGCACTGGCGCTCGTAAGACCAAAAGCTGTCCGGGGATTTCTCAGATGGGGCTACTGTTTCAGATAAAAGGGTGGCTATAGGACAAGGATATTTTAGCTCTCTCTCTCTGTCTGTCTATCTGTCTGTCTGGAGAGACCAAAAACATATTTGTATCACCTTATAAAATTCCTTCCAGTGGCCCTGGCCAAAACCATCTGAGTGCGCATGAGCTGATTGAAAGGAATGAATAAGTAAGGACTGAAAATGTTTATAATGCAAATGAAAACTGACAAACAAACAGGAAGACCAACAAACAGAGGGACAAGCAAAAACAAAACAACGAACAACATTTGACAGAATACATATGACAAGGGTTCCAGGATGAATATATCAAACAAACAAACAAACAAACAAACAAACAAACAGACAAACAAACAATCACACATGAATGTAAAACACAGATATGCAAAATGCAGACCGTACTGTTGACTAAGTCCTAATCAGTTATCCGATGAAAAATCAAAACACAATTAAATCATCCCGTGATGTCCCAGAAACATTTCAGGTTAGTTATAAATTCTAAATATTGTTAACTTTTAATTTAGACTCCACTATTGTTTCTTTGGTCAAATTTTTGCAAAACTGTTAGAATCTTATTCTACCTACCAATTTAATTAAACTTCAATTATTAATAATGAAGTAGATTGAGTGTCTCCTGAGCTCCTTGACTGATATATCTGTTCCTTGGGCAACTGTTCAGGTATCTCACTAGAATTATCTATGTCCTGGGTCTTTTAACTCTAGTAGTGAATCTTTTAACGATTCAAGAAAATTCGTAGACAATGATGAAGGTATGAACACAATGATTGGGAACAGTTGACAAGATCAGGTCATCACCATAATATCCACCCCTTAAGGGAATCACTTTTGAATCCTCCCCATTAAACAAATCTAGGATTTGGACATTCCAGTTATCAAAATGGAATTTCTGAAATTCAGCCAAAAAAGAAAATATCCACTAATTGTTTTATATCTTCTTTAACTTCTGGTTATGATTGTCGGACACAGCACAAATGAATCATTCATGGTCCCTTGGGATCTTTCCTATTTGCACTAACAGGGCAGGATATGCTCTGACACCAATGGCAAAAGCCGATTGTGCTAGGCACTTGCTTACCTTCATTCACACGTACGCGTGTTAGGCCACATTAAAGCAAACATCATCCTAAAAAAATTGTGTTGTATTTGCCTTTGCAGAGAAGTATGTAAATGTTATCTAATAAGAAAAGTTTTATAACTGTGTTTTGACAATTTCAATCCTTTTATCATTTTCAGGTTGTTTACGCAGATCTATCTTGCATACGACGATCTTAATAACAAGGGAAATGAACATTCCAACTAAATCATTCCCCAAACATAGTCTACTTCCGGTGCTGAGCACCAAGCTAAGGAAACTTGGTGTCAGTTCCGTCCACATGAATCCAACAATTTTTAATACCACTTTGTTCTTGACAAAAATTCGTTTTTGGAGAGATTTACACAGTTGATGCAAAAGGGAAAAGAAGTAACATGATATTGTGGAGGCTGGACGGAATACCTTTTCATAATGAGTCTAATATTCTAAAAGGGATGTACAGGGAACCAACAATTTTTTATTCGACTTTGTTGTGGATAAAAATTTGTTCTTGGAGTGACTCACACAGATGATTCACAAGAGAGAAGAAGTGGTATTGGATAGTGGAGGTTGAACAGGGTACCTTTTAATAATCAGTCCAATATTTTAAAAGGGGTGTACACCTACGCCAACTGTAGTTTTTCCCTTGTGTTCTTTACAGAAATCTGTTTTCAGAGAGATTTCCATATTTAAGTTAAGGAAACAGAGGAAACGTTGGACCTTTGTGACTTGACTGAATATTTTTTCGGAGCCTGTCCAATTCTTTGAAACAGAGCTACTTGGAAAAAAATTTACGTAAGATCGTAGAGACTAAATAGAATAACTTTTCATAATCAGTCCAATATCAGATATTTTTACAGTTTATACTCGAGGAAACAGAAAAAATAAAGGGCTGTTTAGATTGACCCGAATTTATTTTCATTGTCAGTTCAATATTCTAAAAGAGAGCTACATCCGAATCTTAGCTACTTTTTGTCGACTTTGTTTTTCCGATTACCTTTTTTTGGTGGATTTCACTTTTTCCGGTTAAGGAAACGAAAGAAACGATGAACCTGCAAAGTTGAACCGAATTCTTTCTGGTTCTATTCGTAATGCTCCAAAACTGAGCCGTATTTTGTCGACAATTGTTCTCTTGAATAGCATAAAAATAAATAACACCCATCGCTGACCGTTCATATCTGCTCTATATGTCCTGACTGAACACTTACATTGCTGATAATATTTTTAATGTAATTTTAGTCAAATAAGAACAATATTAAACCTAAAATGCACATCTATCTGATTACTCCAAATATTGTCGAATAAGAATAAAACGCAGATAAACTCTTACAAATTGCACAGATTATCTAAATCTGTTTTTAAAAGTTTAATGTGTATTCGCCTCTACTATTTAAGAAGTAGTCACATGGAGTATTGATCTTTCTTGCCCACCGAAAATTACCATTTCGTGTCCCAGTTGCAACAGAATATGAAGAAATATCGTTTTCTTGAGAGAGAAAACATTATATATAGGAAACGACAATCAGTTTTGAATCTAACGTTAGTTTTAAGAAATATATAAAGCAAAAGTGTCATTGAATATTTTGATCTACCCTGTTCTCCAAATACGTACTATAAACCCTCTCTATAACGAATTTTGGTGTTAACGAACTCACTGATCATAACGAAATTTTTCTTATTAACCAAATGAAGTTTGATAAATACAATGGACATTTGGACCATCGAACCTTGCATTATACATGTTTTGATATCTAAGTTTTTGCAGTTTTTGAATCATGATCAAAGCGTTGCATCTGTTCGCAGAACTAACTTTGGCTTGGCACCGGTGCAATACCGCGTCCAATGAAGATTTACTAAGTGCAAGAGGTATAAATTACACATCCCTGTCTTGGGGGAGCAGTAGGACCAAGGGCGTAACTGCCCCATTCCACTAAAAGGGATTGGTTCAGCTATCCCTGGAATCCCACTTTGAGAACAACCTTGTGTCACATCTAGCTGTTTTGAGGAAGTAAGTAAACATGCAGATCAAAGAGTAGTATCTGTACTCCAACGAAACATAACATTAACCTCCAATTTTCAATTTTAAACACTTTTATGGTTATATTTCAACTGTTTTCTTCTTAAATGTCAATTTAATTTGAATACTTTTTCAATTGACAAAAACAAAGGTTGTTATGAATTTCATGTGACCTGGCCTTCCTGTAATGAATTTTTAAGTTTCCTTCACTCAGGTGAGGAAAAAAAAGCACTCCCTAAGTCAATCTACTTATCATAATTCTTCATTACTTTTTTGGACTCGTTTTAAATTTTATTAAGTCTTTTCTCGGAATGAATCATAGTGGTATTTGTGATTGAATTATTGCATCAAAAGTTTTTTCCAAAAAAACATTCAACGCTTAAAACTTAACTATATAATTTCATTTTTGGAAAATAAATTGATGGGGTAAACAATTAAAATAAAGCAATAATAACTTTCGAAATTGAAAAAAAAATTAAACTGTAAAAATCTGGACCACGAAACTAGGATGGTGCCCCGAAATAAAACTTTCAAAGAAAGATACTAAACTTTTGCAATCGGTTTAAATGAATGCTAAATAATGCAAAAAGCTGAAGTTAATAAACCAAACCCAAACATTGAACATAACTACAGAAGAGGATCCAGTTGACCCACCTGAGATGCTTTATGTTGATGATTCAGATTTACCAACAGAAGATGAAATAGTACAAAGATATCATAACAAATAACTGAAAAATTCCATTTTGAAGGTAAACTATTTCAAGCAACCAAAGATTGCACATACCATCATTCCAAAGAGTTGTAAATTTCATTTGGCACTTAGCAAACATAAAGCTTTTTTCTTTATTTTGACCCTCACCAAATTACAGAATGTGCTGCATTGAATCAATGTTTCATTTTTGCACTCATAAAATTGAATGAAACATTACCAATACAAGATTATATGATTCGGTTAAATTAGATAATGATTCAAGATAATTTTAAATGGAAATGGTTGCATTGAAAGCAATTATTGTACCTGATTGGCTTACAAGATATCTGGATAGAAATGTTTTTTTCCTGAGTCTTTTTAATTTGACGGTGTATTGGATAATGATTCAAGACAATCAGCAGATAGTGATGATAGCAGTGAAAACAATGATTGTCCTTGACTAGCTGACTACATATCTGAAGGAGAATTTCTGTTCGTGGATTTTCTCAGTGTGCCAGCAAATAGGGTAAGCTACTTCAAGCAACAAAAGCTTGCACATACCATCATTTCGAAGAATTGCAAATTTCATTCGGTTATTATCGAGCATAAAGCTTTTTTTCCTTATTTTTCTTCTTGCCAAATTACAGATTGTGCTCCATGAATCTTAAAACTAATGTTCATGGATGTTTAGTGATATTTGCAATACGTGGATAGTCTATTTGCTAATAAATTTTAACGTATTATTCAAACTTTTATAATCAATGAATCTCTGAAATGACGTCATTATCTGATCGTAATTCTATTGAGACCTTAGTAACGCGATTAACAACGCGTTTTGACCAAAACATTGGGCGCCATATTCCTAAAAGCTTCTTGAAGGAATTGACGTATTTGCAAATTGCTACAAACTTCTTCATCTGTTACGAAAACCTTTTGGATACATTTTTGATTTCATTATAATGTAAATAATTTCTGGTGGATTATTTTGATTGTCAATTTAGATTTTTCTGGGAAAATATTTTTTCATAAAAGTTTATATTGTTTTTCAGTATGCTTTGTGTTATTTATAAAGGCAATGCCTTTATTTTATGTGTGCGTCATTGGGCTCTGACTCTTTTGACATTTTATTTTTCGTGGTAATTGTTAGGAATAGGTTCATCAAAACGTTATATTGATGTTTTGTAAGGGAGATGACATTTGAGTAGATACAATCAGCTGCTGCTGTTGAACTATTACCGGGAAATGAAGACAGATAACTGTGAACATTTGGAACTGTAATGTATTAAATTTTACTACAAACGATATGACTCAAGATTAGTGTTTTGTATCATGGTTAATATTCAGGTTTAATATAAGGTACCATGTTGCCCTGAAAAATAAATATTCATGGCTATCTTTGTATCAGTCCCCGCCATCTTGTATTTAAACATTTTAAAATGACTAAAATGGTTATTTTTTCAAATTGGCAATTGGATAGATTTAATATCCATGTAACTCGATTACACCAATAATAATTGGTAATTCAGAAAAACTAACCCCAAACCTACCAACTGACCATATCACAAAATATACCAACTACCAACTAATTATTATTTCTCTATGTTTGTCTATTTTAATACTTTATCAATTTAAGGTGTTTTCACCAATCTGTTCTAAAAAGACAATCTTAATAACAAAGGAAAGGAATGTTCCAACTTTAAGTCTACCACTAACGCTGAGTAAACTCAGTTTAAACTAATTTCACCATCATGGCTGTCAAATGAAATTGCTCATGGCTAACGATGAAATCTTTGCTCCCACTTATAAAAAATGTTTAGATCTATACGTGAAGTAAAAAAACATAATTGGGCTCGTCCAGGATTTGAACCCGGGACCTCTCGCACCCTAAGCGAGAATCATACACCTAGACCAACGAGCCATGCACAATTCCTAGTATTCTCATTTGAAATTCAACCTAACCCTGATTAAACTAATTTCACCATAGCATGTCACTTCTGTCCACAGAGGCCATGTAAAAAAAAGATGTGGGTCTATCATGAAAATAAGGATGAAAACATGACATCACTTCCGCCTGGATGAGCTCTCAAAATGGATAAATATACAACGTCACTTCCCTCAACATTGGCTATGTCAAAAAAGGGTGACGTCATATCTGCCCTCATCAGCTACGTCTCAAAATGATAGGCTTAATATACAAATGCATTTTATATTGGCTTGAAGCCGGATCGACAGGATCTCGGCCAAAATCTTTATCCAGTGTTTTGCAATGTTACTAGCCTTTTATTATCTATGTCTCTCTTTATATATTTGTCCTGCTTCTTTAACAACGCGATCAACCCCTTGGTCACCCGACCAGGGATTGATCCCTGGTTGACCCAATGCTTGAGCAACACTCTCAAGAGGGTTGCAAACACATTGGACATCATCAAGTATAATTCAAACCGTTTGTCCCCGGTGACTTCTTGTAACCTACCTGCTTCAGTGCAGCATGGACTTTATTCCTATGAACCTGTCTCCCATAGCTAACTGCTTCAGCTGACGCAAATTGGGGAAATTCCACTAAATAGCTGCCCACACAGGCCAGGATCTTTGATGAAGCGATCTCAGAGATAGAGCCCGGGTTCAAATCCTGGACGAGCCCAATTATGTTTTTTTACTTCACCCTTTAATCGAAAGATGCACTGGTCCAAGGTCTAATGCAATAATTATATCGATCAGGCAATCGATGCATTTCTTTCTCACGCATATTTTTGTCAAGTTTCATAACTACGTTGGATATCCTTTCTAAGCTACTCCTAACTACTTGTCCTTGGTAGTTTTCTTTAGCCCATTGCTACAGGTCCTTCCAAACTATTTCTATGCCACTACCGGGGTTAAGATTATCTCCTACCAACACTTTTGTCTCAGCCTCATTAAGGGCAAGTCGTTGGCTGTATTTGACAGTGAACATTCCAATTTCTGTTTCAAGTTAGACCACCACAATGCACGTGAACAACTGACTTGTTCCCGTTGAATTAAACCCTCTAGCTGTTCCCAGAAGTCTCAGCTCTCCTGTAAGGAGATATTGAACTTCCAGTAACTAGTCAAAATTGGCTTATTACCTAACCGCATCAAGGCCTTCACTTACCTGTTGTCCAAATGCTCAAATTTTGACTTGGAAGATTGAAAGCTATTTAGCTTACCTCACAGTGTTGCACACAGTCCTAAAAGACAACAACCAGTGCCTAGTTCAGTTGTAACCCAACCGTCTATGGAAACATTCATTTTTGAGCCCTATAAACGGAGAGGTAAAAATTGATTGTAACCGATGATTAATAGATTTCAAACTTTTTTTTCCCTCTTCCTTTGTGCATCAACTGTTTTAATCTTTCTGCAAACAAATATTTGTCAAGAGCAAATTGATATGAAATCTTGTTGGCGTCATGCACATCCCTTTTCGAATATTGGACTGGCTATGAGAAGGTATTCCATCCAGTTTTGTTTTCCTTTTTTTCCCTTTCCCTTTGAGCATCAACTGTTTTAATCTTTCTAAAAACAAATTTTTGTCAAGAACAAAGAGAAAAAAGAATCTTGTTTGCATCTTGCACATCCCTTTTAGAATATTGGACTGACTATGGGACGGTATTCCACCCAGTTTTATTTTCCTTTTTTTTCCTTTCCCTTTGTGCATCAACTGTTTTAATCTTTCTGGAAACAAATTCTTGTCAAGAACAAAGAGAAATAAAATCTTGTTGGCGTCTAGCACATCCCTTTTAGAATATTGGACTGACTATGAAAAGGTATTCCATCCAGTTTCTTTGATCTTTTTTTCCTTTTCCTTTGTGTATCAGCTATTTAAATCTTTCTAAAAACAAATTTTTGTCAAGAACTAAGAGAAATAAAATCTTGTTGGCGTCTTGCACGTCCCTTTTAGAATATTGGACTGACTATGAAAAGGTATTCCATCCAGTTTTTTTTCCTTTTTTTCCATTCCATTGAGCATCAACTGTTTTAATCTTTCTAAAAACAAATTTTTGTCAAGAACAAAGATAAAAAAAATCTTGTTGGCGTTTTACACATCCCTTTTAGACAATAAGACTGACTATGAAAAGGTATTCCATCAAGTTTTGTTTTCCTTTTTTTCCTTTCCCTTTGTGCATTCATAGTTTTAATCTTTCTGGAAACAAATTTTCGTCAGGAACAAATTGAAATAAAATATTGTTGGCGTCTTGCACATCCCTTTTCGAATATTGGACCGGCAATGAGAAGGTATTCCATCCAGTTTTGTTTTCCTTTTTTTCCTCTCCCTTTGTGCATCAACTGTTTTAATCTTTCTAAGAACAAATTTTTGTCAAGAAAAAGAGAAATAAAATCTTGTTGGCGTCTTGCACATCCCTTTTAGAATATTGGGCTGGCTATGAAAAGGTATTCCATCCAGTTTTTTTTCCTTTTTTTCCATTCCTTTGAGCATCAACTGTTTTGATCTTTCTAAAAACAGATTTTTGTCAAGAACAAAAAGAAATAAAATATTGTTGGCGTCTAGCACGTCCCTTTTAGAATATTGGACTGGCTATGAAAAGGTATTCCATCCAGTTTTTTTTTTCCTTTTTTTCCATTCCTTTGAGCATCAACTGTTTTATTCTTTTTAAAAACAAATTTCTGTCAAGAACAAATTGAAATAAAAAATTGTTGGCATCTTGCACATCCCTTTAGAATATTGGACTGACTATGAAAAGGTATTCCATCCAGTTTTTCTTCCCTTTTCCCTTTTTTCCTTGGTGCATGAACTGTTTAATTCTCTCTAAAAACCAAAATTTGTCAAGAACAAAGTGAAATAAAATATTTTCGGAGTCTTGCACATCACTTTTTAAATATTGGACAGACTATGAAAAGGTTTTCCATCAAGTTTTTTTCCTTTTTTTCCCTTTTCCTTTGTGCATCAGCTGTTTTAATCTTTCTGAAAATAAATTTTTGTCAGAACAAAGAGAAATAAAATATTGTTGGTGTCTTGCATGTCCTTTATAGAATATTTGACTGACTATGAAAAGATATTCCATCCAGTTTTATTTTTCTTCTTTTTCTTTTTCCTTTGTGCATCAGCTGTATAAATCTTTATAAAAAGAGATTTTTGTCAAGAACAAATCGAAATAAAATATTGTTGGTGTCTTGCACATTCCTTTTAGAATACTGGACTGATTATGAAAAGGTATCCCACCCAGTTTATATTCCTTTTTTTCCCTGTTCCTTTATGCATCGACTGTTTTAATCTTTCTAAAAACAAATTTTTGTCAAGAACAAATAGAAATGAAATATTGTTGGCGTTTTGCATATCCCTTTTAGAATATTGGACTGACTTTGAAAAGGTATTCCATCCAATTTGTTTGATCTTTTTTTTCGTTTTCCCTGGTGCATCAACTGTTTTAATCTCTCTAAAGACGAATTTTTACAAGAACAAAGTGAAATAAAATATTGTTGATGTTTTGAGCATCTGTTTCAGAATATTGGACTGACTATAAAATGGTATTCCATCCAGTTTTCTTTATCCATTTTTTTCCTTTTCCCTGGTGCATCAACTGTTTAATCTCCTCTAAAAACAAATTTTGTCAGGAACAGAGTGACATAAATTATTGTTTGTGTTTTGTACATACCTTTCAGAATATTGGACTGACTATGAACACGTATTCCATTCAGTATCTTTGATCTTTCTTCTCCCATTTCCTCTGTGCATCAACTGTTTAATTTTCTCTAAAAATAAATTTTTGTTGAAAAAAAAGTGAAATAAAATATTGTTAGCGTCTTGCAAACCCCTTTTAGAATATTGGACTGACTATGAAAAGGTATTCCATCCAGTTTCTTTGATCCTTTTTCTCCTTTCCCCTTGTGCATCAAATGTTTAAATCTCTCTAAAAACAAATATGAAAAGGTATTCCATCCAGTTTGAACAGAGTCGTATAAAAAATTGTAGGTTCCTTGTCTAGTGTCCATGATTTGATGTTACTTTTTCTCCTTGTACATCAACTGTGTAAATCTCACCAAATAGAAAGTTTTTGTCGAGAACATTGTGGTAAGAAAATTTTTTGGTGTTTTTATCCATTTCAGAATATTAGACTGATTATCTAAAGCTATTCTGCCTAGCCTCCATGACTTCATGCTACTTCCTCTCCCTTCTGGATCAACTGTGTAAATCTCTCTCAAAAAAATATTTGTCAAGAACAAAGTGGTATAAAAAAATGTTGGTTCCTTGTAAATCCTTTTTACAATATTGGACTGATTATGGAAAGGTATTCCGTCCAGACTCCACGATCTCACGCTGCTTCTTTTTCCTTGTGCCTCAGCTGTGTAAATCTCTCCAAAAACATTTTTTGTCAAGAATATCGTGGTACAAAATATATTTGGTTCCCTTACATCCATTTTAGAATATTAGACTGTTTATGGTACTTCTTTCCCCTTGTGCATCAACTGTGTAAGTCACTTAAAAAAATTCATTTTCGTCAAGAACAAAGTGGAATAAAATATTGTTGGTTCAGTGTACATCCCTTGTAGAATATTGGACTGATTATGAAAAAGTGTTCCGTTAGTCTCCATATATAATGGTACTTCTTTTCCCTTGTGCATCACCTGTGTGAATCTCTCCAAGAAAAAATTTTTGTCAAGAAGAAATTGGTAAAAAAAATTGTTGGTTCCTCGTAATTCCCTTCTACAATATTGGACTGATATTCAAGCGGACATCGA
The DNA here is from genome assembly GCA_963457665.1 of Thysanoteuthis rhombus. Lineage (NCBI taxonomy): Eukaryota > Metazoa > Mollusca > Cephalopoda > Oegopsida > Thysanoteuthidae > Thysanoteuthis > Thysanoteuthis major. Next base: position 32,168,938 of record OY735230.1, read on the forward strand.
GACCCTATTTTCTGAAAATTCGGTGTGAAGTGAGACTTAGTAAATAAGTTTACTGTTACAGTTACTTGGTATGTTTGGAGTCCGTGATTAGGTTCAGGATACGAGTTGGGAGCTAGATTTGGGGTTAAAGTTGGTAGATAGATTTTGGGAATGAAGCTGTGGTTAGTATTAGTTGGTAGGTTCAAGATTAGAGTGAGTTGGTATATCTTGTGTTATGATCAGTTGATAGGTTTGGGGTTAATTTTTCTGAACTACCAATTAATATTGGTGTAATCGAGTTCCATGGATATTAAATCTATCCAATTGCCAATTTGAAAAAAAAAACAACATTTTAGTCATTTGAAAATGGTTAAATACAAGATGGCTTGGCCTAATAGGAAGATATCCAAAAATTTTAATTTTTCAGGGCAACATGGACCTATTGCTAAACCTGAATATTAACCATATCACAAAACACTAATCTCAAATCATATCCTTCGTAGTAGGATTTAATAGAATGCAGTTTCAGATGATCACAGTCTTCTGTTTTCATTTCTCTGTAATAGTTCAACAGTAGCAGCTAATTATGTGCACTCAAATGCTATCTCCCTTGTAAAACATCAACATATTGTTTTGATGAACTTATTCCAAACAATTACCATAAAAAATAAAATTTTAAATAGTCACAGCCCAATGAAGCACACGTAAATTAAAGGCATTGCCTTTACAAATAACACAAGGCATACTGGAAAACAATATAAACTTATACGAAAAAATATTTTCCCAGAAAAATCTAAACTGATAATTAAAATAATCCACCAGAAATCACTTACATTATAATGAAATCAAAAATGTTTTCAAAAAGTTTTCGTAACAGATAAACAAGTTTTTCTAGCAATTCGGAAATACAATTGTCTTGAGTCCTTATCCAATTCACTGCCGAATTGAGAAGAGATAGGAGCAAAGAAATTTCTATTCAGATATCTTGTCAGTTTTGAGCAATTATTACTTTTACTACAACTATTCATTCCTGACAATTGTCTTGAATCCTTATCCAATGCTGATGCATACCATAATCATTCATTTCTTCGAATATTGATACTAGTGCTTTGTGAAGATACTTGCATTGCCTGATGTCATCATTTATTACAAAAGTCAGGGTGGTTCGTATTTTTCCAGGAGATCTTTTAAAATTCATCGTTCAAAATAATATCCCATAGTTTGTAGGAAAAGTTCCTCGCATGGTCGTCGAATAAAATGTCTAAAAGCTCGCCACCTCGAAATGTTCAAATCTTTTTTTTTTTGTTTCTTTGCTTTTGTTTCTATCCCTGTATAATTCTTTGTTTTTCTTCTTGTTGTCATTCTAAATCATTCTCAATTGTTTACAATGGGTTTTGTCAACTTTACTTGACCAATCTTTTGTTAGTCTTCATGTTGACATATTGTAAGTTAATACAGTCTTAGCTATTCGGTAAATTATCACTTACTCAGTATAGAACTTTTTCTTCAACAAAATCTTTTCAGTTGAATTTATAAATGCATTGATCACTTTATTCTTGTTTTTTTTGTCTTCATAATCTCTCTTTTGATTCCTCCATCCAGCTTCCTCATCTTTCGATTTCCCTTTATTGATAATCGTTTTTCCCCATTTGTTATCGTTTACTCCAGAATGGAGTTTTTCATTTATTTGTTATGATATCATTCTACTGTCTTATCTCTGTGATTATCTTTTGATTGAGAATCTGAATGGAGCATCTCAGTGAGTAAACTGGATACTCTCCTGTAGTTATGTTCAATTTTGGGGTTTGGCTTGTTAACTTCAGCTGTTTAATTTGAGCGCTCTATTTTTTCATTCAATTCCTCATCAATTTTACTTGAATTTGATTATTTTCTTAAATTTAAAAAAAAACAAAACTAAATGGTTGAATTTTGATTGTTGCATGTTTTTTCTTGAATAAGAATAATAATTTGCACGCCAAACAAATTTGTGAAAATCCCACAAACAACAAGATGGAAGACAGTATTGTCGTTGGGATATAACTCGATTGTAGAACATTCGACTGCCTATCAAAAGTTATTCGCTCTAAAACACGGTGTTATTAATTTCTCTGATTCAATTTATCAGACACTGTAGAAATCCTGTAGAAAACAAGCTGGAAGTGAATATTATCCTTAGAATAAACCCAGATGGTAAAACGTTCGAGTGCATATTTAGAGTTATTCCGTTTCAACATCAAAAGTCCCTTATTTCTCTTATTTTCTTAATAAGAAACTGTAGAATTCATCCAGAAAAAAATTTGGAGAAAACTATTGTCATCGGGATATAGGATGGTGGTACAGTATCCGATGGCGTAACAAAAAGTATTCGGTTCAACTTTGAGGGTCCCTCATATCTACAATTTCCTTTAACAGAACTTTAAAAATCCAGAAGAAAACAAGCTGGGAGAATCTATTTTTTTTATTGGGTTATAGTTCAATGGTAGAGCATGCGACTGAATATTGAAAGCATTCGGTTCAACTCGAAGGATCCTTAATTCCTACTATTATTTCAATCAGAAGCTGTCACAATCTTGAGAAAAATAAGCTGGAAAAGGCTATGGTCGCTGAGATATAGCTCAGAGGTCGAACAATCGTCTGCTTATCGACATGTGTTCATCCCCGAATGTCACTCATCCAACATATTTTCCTGAACAGAGTTTGTTGGAATCTTGAGGAAAACAAGCTTGAAGAATTCATTGCCGTATTTGTAAAGCTCGGTGGTAAAGCATGGAACTGCATATCGAAATGTCTTTGATTCAGACGTGAGTGTCCCTCATTTCACCAATCTTTTTCAAAGAAAACATTAAGAATACAGAAGATAAAAAGCTAGAAGTATGCCTTGACTTCTTGCTCAATTTAGGACATTCCAGTGCATCTCAAAATGTCTCCTATTTAACCCCGTGTATCCCTAATTTGTGATATTTTCTACACAACAAAATGTTGAATATTACAAGGTCGTAGAATGTATTGTCCTTCTTAATACAGTAGATAGAAAACATGCTACGATTCAATTGTCAAGTTTTTGTCCAACAAATTACTATAATTTCATGTTTGGAAGGAAAAAAATCATGTATGGATTCCAATTTGATTTTTGTTTTTTGGCCTTTTTTTTTTACAAATTGATGATGTTGTCACAAAAGTATCATACGCTGAAAGTACATTAAATTGAAGAGTGTATTAACTTTGAGTGCTGGGATTATGAAACGACATCAGTAAGAGCAAAAATAGCAACCACATTGGAGATAAATACACTAAGATCAAAATTGAGGACACAGAACTCGAGAAAGTAGACTGCTACATCTACCTAGGACAACGAATCTCCATGAGACCCTCAAAAGAAGAAGAAATCAAGCAAAGAATCACACTAGAATGGCAAGCCTTTGGCTGAGCTAGCTCAAACTTCAAAAATAATTAAATCCCATTTATCCTAAAGAGAAGGATGTATAACCAATGCATCCTCCCAATAGTCACTTATGGAGCTGAAACATGGACTTTAACCAAGAGACAGACCCGTAAATTGAGAACCATACAACGTGCATGTGAAAGAATAATGCTGGGCCTCACATGGAGAGACCACAGAACAGCACAGTACATTCGAGAAAAAAGACAAGAGTTAGGGACATCATAGAATCCATTAAAAATCTCAAATGGCGGTGGGCTGGCCATGGTGCAAGAATTGCAGACAATCGATGGACATCGCAACTCACAACATGGATTCCCCGAGACCACATGCGCAACCGAGGCCGGCAAAATGTTACATGGAGAGACGAGCTAGACAAGTTCAGGAAGTACTGGCTCCGTGACACCCATGATAGAGGAGTGGGGCAAATCCTGGGGAAGGTCTATGTCCAATGACGGATGCTAAAAGACTGATGATGATGATGAATGAAAATTTCACATCTATTAAGAAACTCATAAGAGAGATGAATTAGCCACAGAATATCAATATTGGATTTTTCTTATCTAAAAAGCAAGAATGATCAGATGGAGTATAAGTAGTGATAAAATAATAATCAGAAATTGTGCATCAACCCGGATTGTTATTAAATGAGAAACGCTTAAATTCAAGAAAATATCAAAATCAAAATTGATGATAAAAATAACAATACAAAAATCTCTTTTTTTTCAATGAAATCAAACAATGTATACAAAAAAGTTATCGTAAAAGATAGACAAGATTGTAGAAATTTACAAAAACGGTAATTCTTTCAAGACATTGTCAGGAATATGGCATCGAATGTTTTGATCGAAACACGTGATTAACTGCGTTACCAAGGGCTTGATAGAATAATGACACCTAATGACGTCATTTGAGAGATTCATCAATATGCAAAAATATTAATACTAATTCAACTATTTTCTACTTGTTATAGATACCCTTCATGATCACTGAAAATTAGTTTTTGATTCACAAAGCAAATTCAGCTAAAAAAAAAAACAACACAAATCATTTTAAATGAAACTGTTCATTTCATATCATTTAACTTTACTCTTGATTGAAAAATACTGTTTACTTTACAGGCAATGCTGACAACAACCCTTTATACTAAACCTACAAATAAAAATAACACTGAATAATATCCTCTATGATTAAATTCAAGAAAATACTGTTTCGAATTCTCACTAACTTCTGTTCCCATTTTTTGGAAAATTGTTCGACAGTAGCAGCAGCTAATCGTATTTTCTCAATGGTTATCCGTTTTGCACACTATCAACATAACGTTTTAGTGAACTTATTAGAAATAATTATCGCCCAAATAACAATGCTTGAAAAGTTACAACCCCACAAGGCACATATACCAAATAAAGACATTGCTTTTACAAATAATCAAAAGTATACTAAGAAACGTAATAAATAAACAGGAAAAAATTCCCACAAAAATCGAAATCGATAATTGAAATAACTCCACAAAAATCACGTAATTTCTGATAAAATCAAAAAATTTATTTAAAAGTTTTTGGAAAAGATAGACAAGTTTGTAATGATATGCAAATCAGTCAGTCCTTTCACAAAAAATTTGCAAATATGTCAGTCCCTTCAAGAAAAAACAACTGCACTCCCAGGAGATTGGAAATTGCTAGGTTGACAGTTAATTCTCAAGAGAGACTATCTGAGTCAGCAGGTGTTGTCCCTTGAATCCTCCTAAAACAAACACAAATAAACAAACTGAACATAGAAGAACTTACCAACTCCTTTAAAGCTCCCTTCATCATCTAGTGTACAAGCAATAGCCACAAGATGTGTGACATTTTGGCAACCGCCCGAGAGACGGTCACGGATGTTAAGTTGGTTTAGTAGGAGCATGAGAGTTTGAAACTTATGAATCATCGATTAGAATTAATCTTTACCTCTCCCTTTATAAGGCTCCAAAATGAACGTTTCCATAGACGGTTGGGTTACAACTGAACTAGGCATTGGCTGCGGAGTAAAGACCGTTGTTGATCTCTTTCAGGGCCGTATGCAACACTGTGAGATGAGCTAGATAGCTCTCAATCTTCCAAGTCAAAGTTTGGGCATTTGGACCAGTGATTAGTGAAGGCCCAGATGCAGTTACCTAATGCACCAATTTTGACGAGTTACTGGAAGTTCAATATCTTCTTACAGGAGAGCCGGGACGTTCGAGAACAGCTGGACGGTTTCATTCGACAGGAACTAGTCAGATCTTCACAGGAAATGTGGGGGTCTAACTTGAAACATAGATTAGAATATTCACCGTCAAATACTGCCAACAACTCGACCTTGATAAGGCTGAGACGAAAGCGTTATTATAAGATAGAATTGACCCGGTAGTGGCATAGAAATAGTTTGGAGGGACCTGTAGTAATCGGCTATAGAAAACTAATAAGGACAAGTAGTTAGGATCATCTTTGAAGGAATATCCAACGTAACCATGGAACTTGATGAAAATATACAAGTGGTTCTAGCAGCATCTCTGAGATCGCTTCATCACGGAGCCTGGCCTGTGTGAGCAGCTTTTTAACAGAATTTCCCCAATTTGCGTCAGCTGAAGCAGTTAGCTATGGGAGACAGGTTCATGGGAATAAAGTCCATGCTGCACTGAAGCAGGTCAGCTTCAACAAGTCACCGAGACAGGACGGTTTGAAATGTACTTGAGGATGTCCTATGTGTTTGCAACCCTCTTTACAGTGATGTTCAAGTACTGTTTCAACCAGGGTTCGGTCCCAAGTTAGGTGACCAAGGGGTTGAAAGAAGCAAGACAAATTTAAAAAGAAGGACATAGATAATAACAGGCTCATAACCCTGCTAAACACAGGGAAAGATTTTGGCCAAGATCCTGTCGAATCGTTTGTCAATTGTCATTGAGGATTAGGTCAGACCAGATCAGAATTATGCACTGAGGCGAAAATCAATCCAAAACAATTTGAAAACTGTTTGCTCAGTGTTAGAGGGATTAAAGATGACACTGGAGGTGCACTAATTAATTTAGATCAGTCCAAGGCCTTCAACATGGTAGACCAATCTTTTTAGCAACTGTGCTAAGTTGGTGGATATTAATGAATCAAACTTATGTACATCTTTTTGAAATATCATTTACCAAATAATGAATCTGGTGTCCCATCAATATCTTGGAGAAGATTACTCTTATGGAAACATTTCATCAGATGAAATGTACAGTAAACGCGGAATTACCATTAATTTATATGGCAGATATTTTTTAACACTTTAAAACCTGATTAATGATTGTTCTGATTGTATTTTAGGCTGAATCGTTGGTGCTTAGGATGTTGGGAGATACAGGAAACAGGAGTATTGGAGAGAGAGAGGAAAAGGTTGTGCGATACCTTTACAAAGGCTTGCAAAATAAACGCTGAAAGTATTGTCACCTTTTGTCTTTTTCTGTAAAAGCAAAGACAAAGCTTTTCAGCAAACTTTTGTGGTATACCTGGACGTATTCAACAAACTTTGAGGTGATCAAAAACGTGTGTGCTTTTTGTTTTCTCTTCCTATTATTTGAAATTTCAGCTGAAAAACATGCAACCTTAGCGCCAACTCTGAATTACAAAGTTTATGTCAAACATCTTGGGAAAAAAAGATACAGATATCAAGACAATTATTTCATATCTGGATAAATGTATAGGTACATGTATCGTAGCTCAACAGATGTAGCCCTCTGCATCATATAAGAAACGTTAGTGTCACGTTTCAGTTTGTCAATTTAGCCTCAAGTCAATATTTTTTTCATTTGTATCTGATGCCTGTTCTCTTAGGTCGTAGCTGATATGGGCGGATATGACATCATCGTTTTTGGACAAGGACTATGTTGATGGAAGTGATGTTATATCTTTATCCATTTTTAGAGCTCATCCAGGCGGAAGTGATGTCATATTTTCATCCTCATCTTGGCGATAAACCCACATCTTTTTTTACATGACTTCTGTGGATAGAAGTGACTTGTTATGATAGAAAGATATTTAGGTGCTCAGCACCAGATGTAGACTTTGAGTTGGAACATTCCTTTCCTTTGTTATTAAGATTGTCCTTTACAGAAAAGATTGGTGAAAACACCTTAAATTGATAAAGTATTAAAATAGACAAACACAGAGAAATAATAATCAGCAGATGTCCTATATTCGACTCCACGTGCAAGAAAATACAACATAATTTCTTAAAATTAGCATAAATGTGATATGTAAACATGTACGTGTGGGTTGTAGACAAAGTGAATAGTGAAACACAAATATTTTCTTTCAATGAATTTTTGAATATGATCAGGGTAATATTCAAGCAGACATCGAGACCCTAGTTTTAAAAAGAAATTAAAATGGAAAAAAAATTGTTTTTTCATTTAAATACCGACACCGGGGCGTATTCCTTATCCTTCATTAGTGTAATGGGAGATTCCATCCTGGGAGACAGATCTGTGTCGTGTCGTATCGCCGATACATTGTCAACGGACATCACTTTTGCTGTGAAACCCATTTATGGACAAACATTTCGACGAACTGATATTTCAATCATTTTGATTGACTGGAAGCAGCTACTTTCTGACCGTCGATCAATTAACGTTTCTCTTGATCAATAAATACTGTTTACTCTAGAGACAATTTGGTGAGGAGTGAAAGTCAGTAAATAGTTTTACTGTTACAGTTAGTTGGTATGTTTGGAGTTCGTGATTAGGTTCAGGGTACCGGTTATAAGCTAGATTTGTGGTTAAGGTTGGTAAATAAATTTGGAGAATGAAGCTGTGGTTAGTATTAGTTGGTAGGTTCAGGATTAGAGTGAGTTGGTATATCTTGTGTTATGATCAGTTGATAGGTTTGGGGTTAGTTTTTCTGAACTACCAATTATTATTGGTGTAATCGAGTTACATGGATATTAAATCTATCCAATTGCCAATTTGAAAAAAAACAACATTTTAGTCATTTGAAAATGGTTGAATACAAGATGGCGGGCCTGATGGAAAAATAGCAAAAAATATTTATTTTTCAGTGCAACATGAAACCTAACACTAAACATCATTCTTAAATAATATAATTTCCACAAAAATGAAATGTCAAAATAAGTCACAGCCCCATGACGCACACATAAAATAAACTCATTGCCTTCACAAATAATGCAAAGCTAACTGAAAAACAATATAAGCTTATTTGAAAGAATATTTTCCCTGGAAAATCTAAATTGATGATTAAAATAATCCATCAGAAATTACTTACATTATTAGGAAATCAAAAATATTTTCAGAAAGTTTTCGTAACAGATAAACAAGTTTTTTTAGCAATTTGAAAATACGTCAATTTCTTCAAGAAGCTTTTAGGAATATGGCGCCCAATGTTTTGGTCAAAACACGTTGTCAATCGCGTTACTAAGGTCTCGATAGAATAACGACCAGATAGTGATGTCATTTCAGAGATTCATTGATAATTAAAGTTTGAATAATACGTTAGAATTTATTAGCAAATAGACTATCTACGTATTGCAAATATCACTAAACATCAATGAACATTAGTTTTTAGATTCATGGAGCACAATTGGTAATTTGGCAAGAAGAAAAATAAGGAAAAAAAGCTTTTTGTTCGATAATAACTGAATGAAATTTACAATTCTTCGGAATACTGGTGTGTGCAAGCTTTGGTTGCTTGAAATAGTCTAACCTATTCGCTGGCACTGTAAAAAAAAACAAAAAAAACAACATGGGAACAGAAATTCTCTTTCAGATATCTCGTCAGAATGTCCAGGACTACACTGTTTTTACTGCTATCATCACTATCTGATGATTTTTTTTAATGATTATCCAATTCACTTCCAAATTAAGAAGACACAGGAACAAAGGAATTTCTATTCAGGTGTTTTGTCAGTTCTGGACAATCATTACTTTTACTACAATTATTCATTTCTAAAAATTGTCTTGAATCCTTATCCAATGTAGGTGCATTTTATATTCTTTTAGTGGCAAAATTTCATTCAATTTTTAAGACTTTGAAAATGAAACGTTGATCCATTTTTGTTATTTTATTTATTATATGCAGTATCGGTTAGAAACTATAATTCACCTTCTACTATATCACAAATTAGAGATGAAAGTCTTTCTATTTCTTTTGACCAGTAACATTATCTTTCAGATTATTATAATCCTTCATTTCTTCGAATATTGATACTAATACTTGGTGAAGATGCTTACATTTCCTTATGCCATCATTCTTTACAACAGGCAGGGTGGTTTGTATTTTTCTCGGAGATCTTTTAAAATTCATTGTTCAAAATAATATCTCATAGCTTGTTCGAACTGTTGTCTGTATGGTCGTTGAATAAAATGTCTAAAAGCTCGCCACCTTGAAATGTTTATATCTTTGTTTAATTTCTTTTCTTTTCTTTCTATCCCTGTATAATTCTTTGTTTTTCTTGTTCTTGTCATTCTAAATCATTCTCAATTGTTTACAATGGGTTCTGTCAATTTTATTAAACCAATCTTTTGTCAGTCTTCATGTTGACATATTGTAAATTAATACAGGCTTGGCTATTGTTTTATAACTTTTCACTCTCCCAATATAGACCCTTTTCTTCCACTAAATTTTTTCAGCTGATTTTATTGCTAAAATTGATTGCTTTATTCTCGATTTCATGCCTTCATAATGTCCACTTCTTTACATTCCTCCATTCAGCTTCTTCATCTTTCGATTTCCTTACTCGATAATGGCGTTCTCCCATTTGTCATCATTTACTCTATTGCTTGTACACCATATGAAGAAGGGAGCTTTAAAGGAGTTGGTAGGGTTTAAGGGACAACACCTGCTGACTCAGATAGTCCCTCTCCAGAATTTACCTGTCAACCTGACAATTTCCAATCTTCCTCCTGGAAGGGCAGTTGTTTGGGACTGACATTTTTGCAAATTGATTTCAGTTGGAATTTTCTTTTCTGATTATTTATTGCGTTTCTCAGTATTCTCTTATAAAGTATGTTTTCATTTTGTATGTGTGCCTTGTTGTGCTACAACTTTTTCATCATTGTATTTTTGGCATTAAATGTCTGGAATAAGTTCATCAAAAAGTTATGTTGATATTCTGCAAGGGGGATAACCATTTAGAAGATGCAATTACTGCCAACTACAGTTGAACAATTTTGAGAAAAATAAAAACAGGAAGAATTGATATTTGAAACAGAATTTTATTGAATTAAATCACAGAGAATTGTATTTAGTGTTAGTTCTAGGGAAAGGCTTAGTATTTAAAGTTAGTTTTTGCATCTGGATTGCAATTACCAATACAAAAAATTACGTATATTTTGCAATTCTTGCATCAGATTTTTTTTTTAATTAAATGCCTAAATGTATCTAAACTTATAAAACATTACAAAATATGTCCATAGGATAGATTTACTTTCAAAGTAACCGAATATGATAAAAAATAATCGGGAATTTAGAAACACTAACCTCAAACATACCTACTTACCCTCGCACTAAACCAACTTACTAACCATTTACCTATCAACTAACCCTAACAGTTAGCCAACCAGAAGGATCTAATCCCGAATCTACCGACCAACCATAAATGTAACCCGACCTACTGACTCTAAGTACATGTCTTATTGGCTCTATAATAGACAGTAATTATCAATCAAAAGTAACGTTCAATAATATTAAATGAACAGTTTTACTCCAAATTATTTATGTTATTTTTTTTAGCTGAATTGGCTTTGTGAATCCTAAAGTAATTCTCAGTGATCATGAAGGGTATCTATAATAAGTAGAAAATAGTTGAAATAGTATTGATATTTTTGCATATTGATGAATCTCTCAAATGACGTCATTATGACTCATTATTCTATTAAGTCCTTGGTAATGCAATTAATTGCGTGTTTAACCAAAACATTTCATACCATATTCCTAATTATTTCTGGAAGGAATTACCTTTTTTTACAAATTGCTGCAATTTTTTCTATCTTTTACGAACACTTTTTCGTATACCTTGTTTGATTTCATTGAAAAGTAAGAAATTTTATGTTTAGTCATTTTATTAGCAATTCTAATTCTCTTTGAAAAATGTTTTCCTGAATTTAAGCGTTTCTCATTCAATAACTTGTTCAGTCCCATATTTTCATTTCTACTCAAAATAAAACAATTTTGGCGAATGCACAATCTCTCATTACAATTTTATGACTATTAAACTCCATCTAATTGGCGTTGCTTTTCAGTTAAATCACTTTCATTATCAATATTCTCTGGCTTATCAATCCCTCTTATCATTGTTTCTAAACAGATGCAAAATTCTCATTATTAATACTTTATTACTATTTTTGCCCTTTTTATTGCGGTTGTTCTATTATCCAAACACTTTAAGTCAATACACTCTTCATCCTAGATATTTTTTTTACCCACTTTACACGATTACATTATTGATACTTCGATCAACTGATTTCAGTAGAGACTCAGTTTAGTTGGCATCACATTCTTGTAGTTTTTTTTTCTGGTAATTTCATATATTTTCAGTGTATAATACTTTTGTGACGGATGTCTCCGAGCTAGAGTTGATCTTGTCAAAAATGAATTTACCAAAGAACTTAGTAAGTTGAGAATTGCCTGCATAAAGCTTGAAGAATTACAAAAGCGTTCTATTAGATGCTCCCGGATTACAAACTTCAAATTAAGTGTATCCCAGGCGCTTGGTGACTAAATAAAGATTGACAGCCGGTCAGTTGTCTCTACAAGGCGTTCCTTTCGGGGACAGAAGTAACTCAAAAGTGGAAGAAAACCAGGATTAATTCTAAACAGAAAACAGATGTGTCCAAACTCCCTTCACTACAAATGGCTGTTTCTTCTCCATAATTTTAGCTCAGTTGGAATCATCTGAAATCAATCTCAGTTTCAACAGTTTTGACCAGCCTTTCGTCCTAATGTGGTCAAAGGGGCTGCAGGTTGTCTCTGACAATAATATCGACAGAAGCTTGGAGTATTCTCATATTTCGGGCATTTGTTGTCCTATATATACCGTTTTATCGATTGGCTTTTGATAAGCTATTATTTTAAGGTGTCTACAGTCATTGTAGTTCTTCCATCGTGAGTATATAAGTCGGTCACGTAATATAACATACTCATGCTGTGTTTAAATATAATATAACACTGAATGAATTTAAAAAACAAATATCTCTGAATTGTATAAGAATCTAGAGTAGTTTTGGGAAATCCTGATCGACTTTCATTGAAAATATATATCATTATCATTTAGCATCCGTTGTTGGACATAAATCCTCCCAAAGATTCGCTAGACATCTGTATCATGGGTGTCATGGAGCTAATATTTTCTGAACTTGTTTAGTTTGAAAAAAAAAAGACCTTATGTACCTCAAGCTTATTGGTTACTCTCGGGGAAGCTTCATTGAATTTATGAGCGAGCGTTGATATTAGATACTTCTATTTAATTGTTAGTTCTCTACATCTAATAATTATTCCTTTGTGTCACGATTCATTAGATACATTTTATACATTTCTTCAGCAGCACCAGCAGCCGAATTATCTTTAGTAATATGACTTGTAGTATTAGTAGTAGTAATTATTTAATTCCATCTTATTTCATCGTTTTATCACAATCAAATAATAGTGATAAGACTTCACCAAAATATAATTAAACAAATGTAGCTATGTATTTCTTCAAAAAAATGAATTTTTGTTTTTCGTTTGTTCCAGATTTAAAATGGCTCGGCTTATTTCCATAAGGCCTCTTGCCAATATGGAGCTTCCACCCCTTAATTTGCATCGCAGCGAGGAGGGAAATGACTGTAGAGTGGATGACAGAGGGAAGGAGAGTTGTCGTCTGCCAGATAAACGGTCTGCATTGAAGGACTTCTTTACTTCTCTGCCGCGCATTCATCGTAGAACTGGCAGCTACAACATTAACCCTCAACTGAAGAAAAAACGTAGGGTTATCCCCAAGAATTGGGGAAAGCGCAGACCACTCTCGCAAGACTTGAGCCTTTGCTCTGCTCTATTGATATGCTATTGCCCTTGCTTATCACTATGCTACTATTTTGACGGAACTGATTGCGACTCGTACAAAATGTGATGGATGATTATATGAGTGAACAATTTGTAAAAATGGCGTATGAAAGAGACGTCAAAATAATTTCCATTGTCACGTGACGCACCATTTGTAATTTGATTTTATTTATTCAAGCAAGAACAAGGGCTTCTGAATGAAGGGTGCAACCGGTGCATGGCTCTGGCGCTCGTAAGGCCAAAGGCTCTCCGGGGATTTCTCAGATAGGGCTACCGTTTCAGATAAAAGGGTGGCTATAAGACAAGGATATTGGAGCTCTCTCTCTCTCTCTTTCTCTCTCTCTCTCTCCCTCTCTGTCTCTGTCTGTCTGTCTGTCTGGAGAGACCGAGAACATATTTGTATCACCTAGTAAAATTCCTCTCAGTGGCCCAGGCCGAAACCATCTGAGTGCACATAAGCTGATTGAAAGGAATGATTAAGTAAGGAATGAAAATATCAATAATGCAAATGAAAACAAACAAACAAACAAACAAACAAACAAACGGGAAAACCAACAAAAGGAGAGAAAAGCAAAAAACTAAACAACAAACAACATTTGACAGAATACATAGGACAATGGTTCCAGTATGAAAATAACGAACAAACAAACAAACAAACAAAAAACAGACAAACAAACAGACAAACAAAAAATCACACATGACTGTAAAACACAGATATACAAAATGCAGTCTGTACTGTTGACTAAGTCCCAATCTGTAATCAAATGAAAAATCAAAACAAAATGAAATCATCCCGTGATGTCCCACAAATATTTCAGGTTAGTTATAAATTCTAAATATTATTAACTTTTAATTAAGACTCATCTATTGTTTCTTTGGTCAAATTTTTGCAAAACTGTTAGAATCTTATTCTACCAACCAATTTAATTAAACTTCAATTATTAATAATGAAGTAGATTGAGTGTCTCCTGAGCTACTTGACTGATATATCTGTTCCTTGGGCAACTGTTCAGGTATCTCACTAGAATTATCTATGTCCTGGGTCTTTTAACTCTAGTAGTGAATCTTTTAACGATTCAAGAAAATTCGTAGACAATGATGAAGGTATGAACACAATGATTGGGAACAGTTGACAAGATCAGGTCATCACCATAATATCCCTCCCCTTAAGGGAATCACTTTTGAATCCTCCCCCTTAAACAAATCTAGGATTTGGACATTCCAGTTATCAAAATGGATTTTCTGAAATTCACCCAAAAAAGAAAATATCCACTAATTGTTTTATATCTTCTTTAACTTCTGGTTATGATAGTCGGACACAGCACAAATGAATCATTCATGGTCCCTTGGGATATTTCCCATTTGCACTAACAGGGCAAGATATGCTCTGACACCAATGGCAAAAGCCGATTGTGCTAGGCACTTGCTTACCTTCATTCACATGTACGCATGTTAGGCCACATTAAAGCAAACATCATCCTAAAAGAAATTATGTTGTATTTGCCCATGCAGAGAAGTATGTAGATGTTATCTAATAAGAAAAAATCTTATAACTGTATTTTGACAATTTCAATCCTTTTATCATTTTCAGGTTGTTTACGCAGATCTATCTTGTATACGACGATCTTAATAACAAGGGAAATGAACATTCTGACTAAACCATTCCCCGAACATGTCTACTTCCGGTGCTGAGCACCAAGATAGGAAAACCTGACGACTATTCTGTCCACATAAGCTATGTCCCAAAAAGGACGAAGACCTGACGTCAGTTCCGTCCACATAAGCTACGTCCAAAAAGGATGAAGACCTGACGTCAATTCTGTCAACATAAGCTCCGTCCAAAAAGGATGAAGACCTGACGTCAATTCTGCCCACATAAGCTCCGTCCAAAAAAGATGAGAGATTAACATCTATTCCGCCCACATCATCAGTATCCAAAAAGGAGAGGCTTGAAATATAAATGCAATAAATATTGACTGGAAGCCAAATTGACAAAAGGCAGCAGGAAGTTCACTCGTCATCATCATTTCTTTCTATGACACGGATATATCTGTTGAGATACGATACATGTATCCAGACATGTATTTATGTTTAAAAGAATTGGTTTGATGTCTGCTCCACTTTTTCCTTAAATGTCTGGGTCGAGAGTCAATATACAAAGTCAATTCATATGCAGAGGGAAAGTGTTATGTCTGTAAGAACTGGTCAAGGACGGGGCTGGTGCAATGGTTTCATGCGCTCCGGGTAAGACACAACATCTGTGCTGCAAGTTGTATTCAGACTAAAATTTTTACAGAACTTTGTTTTTGTAATTAATGGACCGACCCTGGCCAAGTAACAAAGATGGAGACATAAACTTTATCGAGAAGATATCTGCAGAAAGTAAATCCTGGATTCTGAAGGACGAATAGAGGTGTTCTTCTGAGCGAATCCTTCCAGTCTTCAAGATAAAGACTTGAATTGTACCGAGGTGATACTGTGAGCGTATGTTCAATGTTGATCCAATTGGAAGAGATCGTTCAGGCGTTGGATTTGAAACGAGACTCCTCTGACTGAGTGATAATGCAGTATCCAAGGTAGAAAAGACTGTACACTAATTTTCGGCATAGGAGAAACAATGACATTGCTTGATATTATAAAGATTGGGAAGAAACCACTTTTCTAAAAACCTTGTCATTATGAAAATTCTCTTTCATCTGCTGTCAGAGTGGAAGACCAGGAAAGAAGACAGACTCTTCCCACTAACTCAAATCAAACTCTAATTGGATTAAAGATCAATGTGAATTGTTGAAAGATCTTTTGTTTTATAACAAAACACTTAGGGAAGAGTCTGTTGTATAAAAACATGTTATGAAAATGGAAGATAGACATATTTTTGATGTCCCAAATTGCCAGAAGGGAGAATTAAAGAAACGGGAACGTTTTCATTTCATTATTTGAGTCAAATTATTAATGGATCAAGAATATCTAAAACTCTTTGAGAAAACGCAAAAAACACTCTTACTATCAATCAAGAAAGATCAGAGTGAATTTGGTAAAATATTATCAATGATTAAAATTATTCAGAGTTTTTTCTTTGAAATTTCTGATAATAAAATAAAAACATGTTTACATGTGATTGTGATTTGTGTTTTTTACTCATAGTTATTATTTATCATGGATGTATTGTTCACATAAAAAAGCACTTCAACAAGCATGAAATATGTTTTCATTGCCAAAGACTACAGGTGCAATTAAGGCTTCCATGTTTTCTCAGCGAAAATAAATTCAACAGTTTTCATTGATGGCTTTTACGTGGAATTTTATGCTAGTATATAATATATATTTATACAAATTCAAAATGAAATATCCATTCATTTAATTTATAATAAAAAACGAAGTGAAGTCGTATCAAGGGTGAAACGGTTAATGTTTTACTATGAACAGCAGTAAAATTCCCTTAATATCGTATGGAAATTTAATTATCGTTAATAATATGAATATGGCCGAGAATCAAAAACGTAAAGGAATGATATCCACTGTCAGACCTTCAAGCAGCCAGTGTGAGACCCCCACCCACCCCATGAAAGAAAGGAGGAGCAAATCTATTTTATATAAGAATGAAAAAAAAAAGTGAATTCGTGAAAGAAAAATAACAGTAAGTCGCCAAAATTATTCAATATAATCTTTAATATTTTCCCGGTTGGGCAAATTAAGTTATGATAGGCAGTTTTATAAATACCAGTATCAATATTCGAAGGGAAAAATGATTATAATAATACGAAAAATATTACTTCTGATCAAACAAAATGGAAAAACTCAAATTTGTAATATAGTAGAAGGTGACTAATAATTATAGTTTCTAACTTAAGTGCATATTGAATCAATATTTCATTTTTGAACTCATAAAAACTGAATGGAACATTGTGAATACAAGATTATATGATTTGGCTAAATTGGATAATGATTCAAGATAAGTTTTAAATAGAAATGAGTGCATTAAAAGCAATAATTGTCCCTGTTTGGCTTACAAGATATCTAAATAGAAATTCTTTTGTTCCTGTGTCTTCTTAATTTGGCAATGAATTGGATAATGATTCAAGACAATCAGCAGATAGTGATGATAGCAGTGAAAACAATGATTATTCTGGACGAGCTGATGAGATATCTGAAGAAGAATTTTTATTCTTAGATTTTCTTACTTTGCCATCGAATAGGTTAAGCTACTTCATGCAATCAAAGCTTACACATACCAACATTGCAAAGAATTGTTAATTTCAGTATGTATTTAACAAACCTGAACCCTTTTTTCCTTATTTTTCCTCTAGCCAAATTACCGAATGAGCTCCATGAAGCCTAAAACTCATGTCCAATGATGTTTAGTGATATTTACTATACAATATTTGCAATATATCTGAAATGACGTCACTATATGGTCATAATTCTATCGAGACCTTAGTAACGCAATTAACAACGTATTTTGACCAAAACATTGGGCGCCATATTCCTAAAAGCTTCTTGAAGGAATTGACGTATTTGCAAATTGCTACAAAATTTGTCTTTTTTGGGGGGAAAACCTTTTGAATACATTTTTGATTTCATTATAATGTAAGTCTTTTTTTTTAAATTATCGATGTAGATATTCTGAGGGGAATATTTATTTTTCTGTGAGTTTATATTGTTTTTCAGTATGCTTTTCATTATTTGTAAAAGCAATGCTTTTATTTTCTATTTGTGCCTCATTTCGCTGTAAGTTTTTTAACACTATATTTTATATTTTATTTGTTTGAAAAAAAAACCAAAACGTCTTGTTGATGTTTTGCAAAGGAGATAACATTTAAGCCGACCCAATTAGCTGCTGATGATAAATTACGTTCACAATAGTTTCCAACGATTCATTTTCTAAAAAATTGACAGTTTCTGATTAACAAGATAGGCTGAATGAGAGAACGTAAACGTTGTACCAAATAAGTACCAATAGCCATTCTAATCCACGACTACTTAACTAAAGATTAAACGGGATATCTATCGATAATCAGTCAAAAGCCTTAAAAACAAACCTACATCACATCAACGGCAACGGTATATTTTTCAATTTATTTCCCTTCAGGATATATACATATTCTGAATAAGGAAACAGGAGAAACGTGAAACCATTAAAAGTTGAACTTAACACCTTTCTATAGTCATTCCAATGTCCAAAAAGCAAACTACATCATGGCAAAAATAGATTCTTTCATTTCGCTTCAGTTGGAATGCTCACAGGTTCTGATGAAGAAAATGGGAGAAATGAGGGACCCTTGAAGAAGAAACAAATACATTTTGATATTGAGTCAAATATCCTAAAAGCTAGCTGATTCACGCCCACGATATTTTTTCCGTCTTGTCTTTGGTGGAACGTTAACAGTCTTGGGTTAAAGAAGCAGAAGAAATAAAGGAAAACTCCAAATTAAACAGAGAAACCTTGCGGTAGTCAGTCCAAGTTATTAAAACTGAGCCACATCATGCAAACAATGGTTTCATTCATCTTGTTTTTTACGGGATTTTTAAAGGTTCTGATCGAAAAAACAGGAAAAGTGAGGGACTCAAGAGTTTGAGACAAATACCTTCCAATAGTCAGACAAATATTCCAAATATTCCAAAACTGAAAAAAGTTTTTTCTATCTTAATTTTGGCAAATATTCTAAAGTTTACGTTCAAGGAGACACGAGGAATGACGGACCCTCCAAGTTGAACTGATTGCAAACAATAATCAGTCTAATGTTTTAAAAATAATTCCTTCAATCTGGTCTTCAGTGGTATATTAACAGCTTCTGGGTAGGGTGGAAGGGATATAAGGGAGCAGACACATGTAGATAGTCCCCTTTGATAAAAACAACCTTACACGTCCCAACCATAGTTCCTTCCAGGGGAGATAAGAAACCAGCGATGAAGAAGTGAATATCTTTTCAAAGTTAGTCCAATATTCTCAAAATGAGCTACGTCACATAAACAATGGATTATTGCATCTTGTTTTCAATAGAAATTGGTTTTCGAGGAGATTTTCTCGGTTTATCCTCAAAGAATATATGTTTTGGAGAGATTTCAATAATTTATGTTTAAGGGAAAAGAAGAAACGTCGGACCGTGGAAGTTGAACCGAATACCTTTTATAGTCAGTCAGATATTTTAAAAGGGGGCTACAGCACAAAAACAATATTTTTTTCAATTTTGTTTTCACACAGAATTTATTTTCGGAGAGATTTTCACAGTTTATGTAAAAGAGAAAAGAAGACACATGGGACTGAGGATGTTGAACCAAATACATTTTTGTCGTCAGTCCAACGTTCTAAAAAGGTGCTACATTACCCAAACAATAGTTTCTATGACTTTAGTATCGATTTCAACATTTTATGCTCAAGGGAAAAGTAGAAATGATGGACTGTGGAGGTTGAACCAAATACCTTTTCATACTCAGTCTAATATTCTAAAAAGGAGCTACATCAACCGAATAATATTTTTTTCCACTCTGTTCCCGACAGAAATTTGTTTTGGGGGAGATTTTCATAGTTTATGCTCAAAGGAAAAGAAGAAAGGTGGGACCCTCGAGGTTGGACTGAATACTTTCCATAGTCAGTCCATTATTCTAAAAGAGAAGTATATTGCACCAACAATAATTTCTTCCACTTTGTTTCTACAAAAATTTGTTTTTGGAGATATTTTCACAGTTTATGCTCAAGGGGAATCGAAGAAACGTGGAACCGTGGATGTTGAACAAAATACCTTTTCATAGTCAGTCCAATATTCTACATCACACCAACAATAATTTATTCCACATGGTTCCCGACAGAAATTTGTTTTTGGACAGATTTTAACAATTTATGTTCAAGTTTAGGGTTGGGGTTAGGAGAATTAAAAGAATGGGAACGTTTTTGTGTCATTTTTGAGTCAAATTATGAATGGATCAATAATATCTAAAACTTATTGAAAAAAAAAACACACTTGTTGTTAATCAATAAAGATCTGAATGAATTCGGTAAAATGCACTAATGATTGATCCATTAAAATCCATTGAAACAAAGTTAAACTTCATTAAAATTTAAAAGGAATCATTCCAAATCTGAATCGAAGACATCTCGATATGTAGTTTAATGCTTTACCACCGAGCTTTACACCGACTGCAATGAATACTTCAAGCTTATTTTTCTCAAGATTCCAACAAATTCTGTTGAGGAAAATATGTGAAATGAGTGACATTTGGGGATGATCACACTTCGAAAATCATTCAAACGTTCGACCTCTCAGCTATATCACAACGAAAATGGTTTCCTGTAGCTTGTTTTCTTTTGGATTTTTGTAGTTTTTGATAAAGGAAATTGTAGATATGACGGACCCTCGAAGTTGAACCGAATACTTATCGGTACGCAGTCAGATCCTTTACCACCAAGCTGTTTCCTAATGACAATAGTTTTATCTATTTTTTACATTTCTTGATTAAATAACTCTTTTATTTATTTATACTGCGATAATACTGTTAACCGTGATGATTTTGTCACCAACCCCTTGTAAGATATATCGGAGGCAAATGAAGGGGACGAAAAAATATCAGATAGAAACAGTAGGAGGATATTATAACAAATAACTGAAGAACTCCATCTTGAAGTAAACAATGACAAATGGGAAAAACAATTATCAAAAGAATTGAATGAAGAGGAAGCTGGATGGAGGAATCTAAACAAAGATTATAAAGACAAGAAAACAAGAATAAAGCGACCAATTTATTAATGAATTCAACTGAAAAGATTTTGCTAAAGGAAAAGTTCTATATCGAGTAAGTGATAATTTACCTAATAGCCAAGACTATATTTAATTACAATACGTCAACATGGCGACTAACAAAAGATTGGTCAAATAATGTTGACAGAACACATTGTAAACATTGAAAATGATTTAGAATGACACTAATCCACTAATCCTAAAACTGATTATCATTGATTGTGATTGATATTTACAATACGGAAATTGTAGATTTACTAACAATATTTCAAATAGTATTCAAACTTTTACGTACTCAAACTTTATCAATGAATCTCTGAAATGACGTTGCTATCTGGTCATAGTTTCATCGAGACCTTACTAACCCGATTAATAACGATTAATAACAAATGATGCACGAGGGGAGATAAGTGGTATGGGATAGTGAAACATTGACAGAATACCTTTTCATAATCAGTCCAATATTCTAAAATGGATGTAGAAAGAACCAACAATTTTGATACCACTTTGATCTGGACGTAAATATGTTTTTGGAGAGATATACACAGATGATGCACAAGGAAAAAAGTGATATTGGATGGTGGAAGCTGAAGGGAGTACCTTTTCAAAATCGGTCCAATATCCTACAAGTGATGCATAAGGGGCCCACATATTTTTCATAGCACATTGTTCTTGATAAAAAGTTGTTTTGAAGAGATTTACACTTATGATACACAAGGGAAAGAAGTAGCATAGAATAATGAAAGCTGGATGGGATATCTTTTCACTAAGAATCCAATATTCCGAAAGGGATGTAGACAGATCCAACAATTTATCATAGCACTATGTTCTTGACAAAAATTTGATTTTGAAGAGATTTACACAGACGATACACAAGGGATAAGAAGTAGCATAGAATAATGAAAGCTGGACAGAATACCTTTGCATTTACAGTTCAATATTCCAAAAGGGATGTACAAGGAACCAACAATCTTTCATAGCACATTGTTCTTGACAAAAATTTGTTTTGAAGAGATTTACACAGATGATACACAAGGGAAAAGAAGTAGCATAGAATAATGAAAGCTGAATGGAATACCTTTTCATTTACAGTCCAAAATTCCAAAAGGGATGTATAAAGAACCAACAATTTCTCATAGCACTTTGTTTTTGACAAAAAATTTGTTTTTGAAGAGATTTACACGGATGATACACAAAGGAAAAGAAGTAGCATTGGATAATGAAAGCTGGATGGCATACCTTTTCATTTACAGTCCAATATTCCAAAAGGGATGTACAAAGAAACAACAATTTTTCATAGCACTTTGTTTCTGACAAAAATTTGTTTTTGATAAGATTCACACAGATGATACACGAGGGAAAAGAATCATCATAGAATAATGAAAGCTGGACGGAAAACCTTTTCATTAACAGTCCAATATTCCAAAAGGGATGTACAAAAAACCAACAATTTTTCATAGCACTTTGTTTTTGACAAAAATTTGTTTTTGAAAAGATTCACACAGACGATACACAAGGGAAAAGAAGTAGCATAGAATAATAAAAGCTGGATGGGATACCTTATTATTTACAGTCCAATATTCCAAAAGGGATGTACAAAGAACCAACGATTTTTCATAGCACTTTGTTCTCGACAAAAATTTGTTTTTGAAGAGATTTACACAGATGATATATAAGGAAAAAGAAGTACCATTGAATAATCAAAGCTGGATGGAATAGCTTTTCATTCACTGTCCAATATTACAAAGGGGATGTTCAAAGAACCAACAATTTTCATAGCACTTTGTTCTTGACAAAAATTTGTTTTTTAAAGAGATTCACACAGACAATACACAAGGGAAAAAAGTAGCATAGAATAATGAAAGCAGGACTGAATACCTTTTCATTAACAGTCGAATATTCCAAAAGGGATGTACAAAAAACCAACAATTTTTCATAGCACTTTGTTCTTGACGAAAAATTGTTTTTGAGGAGATTTACACAGATGATACGCAGGAAAAAAGAAGTACCATGGAATAATTAAAGCTGGATGGGACACTTTATTATTTACAGTCCAATATTCCAAAAGGGATGTACAAAGAAACAACAATTTTTCATAGCACGTTGTTCTTGACAAAAATTTGTTTTTGAAGAAATTTACACAGATGATACACAAAGGAAAAGAAGTAGCATAAAATAACGAAAGCTGGATGGAATACCTTTTCATTTACAGTCCAATATTCCAAAAGGGATGGACAAAGATCCAACAATTTTTGTAAGCACTTTGTTCTTGACAAAAATTTGTTTTGAACAGATTTACACATCTGATACACAAGGGAAAAGAAGTACCATGGAATAATTAAAGCTGGATGGGATACCTTATTATTTACAGTCCAATATTCCAAAAAGGATGTACAAAGAACCAACGATTTTTCATAGCACTTTGTTCTTGACAAAAATTTGTTTTTGAAGAGATTTACAAAGATGATACACAAGGGAAAAGAAGTACCATGGATTAATTAAAGCTGGATGGGATACCTTTTCATTTACAGTCCAATATTCCAAAAGGGATGTACAAAGATCAAACAATTTCTCATAGCACTTAGTTTTTGACAAAAATTTGTTTTTGAAAAGGTTCACACAGATGATACACAAGGGAAAAGAAGTAGCATAGAATAAGAAAAGCTCGATGGGATACCTTTTCATTTACAGTTCAATATTCCAAAAGGGATGTACAAAAAACAAACAATTCTTCGCAGCACTTGGTTCTTGACAAAAATTAGTTTTTGAAAAGATTTACACAGACGATACACTGAAGAAAAGAAGTACCATAGAATAATGAAAGCTGAATGGGATACCTTTACATTTACAGTCTAATATTCCAAAAGGGATGTACAAAGAACCAACAATTTTTCATAGCACTTTGTTCTTGACAAAATTTTTTTTTGAAGAGATTTACACAGATAATACGCAAGGGAAAAGAAGTAGAATAGAATAATAAAAGCTGGATGGAATACCTTTCCATTTACAGTCAAATATTCCAAAAGGGATGTACAAAGAACCAACAATTTTTCATAGCATTACGATCTTGACAAAAATTTGTTTTTGAAGAGATTTACACAGATGATACACAAGGGAAAAGAAGTACCATGGAATAATTAAAGCTGGATGGAATACTTTTTCATATACAGTCCAATATTCCAGAAGGGATGTACAAAGAAACAACAATTTTTCATAGCACTTTGTTCTTGACAAAAATTTGTTTTTGAAGAGATTTACACAGATGATACACAAGGGAAAAGAAGTAAAATAAAATAATGAAAGCTGGACGGAATACCTTTTCATAAATCAGTCCTATACTCCAAAAGGGATGTAGAAGGAACCAACAATTTTTCATAGCACTTTGTTCTTGACAAAAATTTGTTTTTGAAGAGATTTACACAGATGATACACAAGGGAAAAGAAGTTGAATAGAAAAATGAAAGCTTGTCTGAATACCTTTTTATTTACAGTCCAATATCCCAAAAGGGATGTACAAAGAAACAACAATTTTTCATAGCACTTTGTTCTTGACAAAAATTTGTTTTTGAAGAGATTCACACAGACGATACACAAGGGAAAAGAAGTAGCATAGAATAATAAAAGCTGGATGGGATACCTTTTCATTTACAGTCTAATATTCCAAAAGGGATGTACAAAAAACAAACGATTTTTCGTAGCACTTTGTTCTTGACGAAAATTAGTTTTTGAAAAAATTTACACAGACGATACACAAGGTAAAAGAAGTACCATAGAATAATGAAAGCTGGATGAGCAACCTTTTCATTTACAATCTAATATTCCAAAAGGGATGTACAAAGATCAAACAATTTTTCATAGCACTTTGTTCTTGACAAAAATTTGTTTTTGAAGATATTTACACAGAAGATACAGAAAGGGAAAAGAAGTAGCATTGAATAATGAAAGCTGGATGGAATACCTTTTCATTTACAGTCCAATCTTCCAAAAGGGATGTACAAAGATCAAACAATTTTTCAAAACACTTTGTTCTTGACAATAATTTTTTTTTGAAAAGATTTTCACATCTGATACACAAGGGAAAAGAAGTAGCATTGAATAATGAAAGCTGGATGAAAAACCTTTTCATTTACAGTCTAATATTCCAAAAGGGATGTACAAAGAACCAACGATTTTTCATAGCACTTTGTTCTTGACAAAAATTTATTTTTGAAGAGATTTACACAGATGATACATAAGGGAAAAGAAGTAGCATAGAATAATGAAAGCTGGATGGAATACCTTTTCATTTACAGTCTAATATTCCAAAAGGGATGGACAAAGATCCAACAATTTTTGTAAGCACTTTGTTCTTGACAAGAATTTGTTTTGAACAGATTTACACATCTGATACACAAGGGAAAAGAAGTACCATGGAATAATTAAAGCTGGATGGGATACCTTATTATTTACAGTCCAATATTCCAAAAAGGATGTACAAAGAACCAACGATTTTTCATAGCACTTTGTTCTTGACAAAAATTTGTTTTTGAAGAGATTTACACAGATGATACACAAGGGAAAAGAAGTACCATGGAATAATTAAAGCTGGATGGGATACCTTTTCATTTACAGTCCAATATTCCAAAACGGATGTACAAAGATCAAACAATTTCTCATAGCACTTACTTTTTGACAAAAATTTGTTTTTGAAAAGGTTCACACAGATGATACACAAGGGTAAAGAAGTAGCATTGAATAATGAAAGCTGGATGAAAAACCTTTTCATTTACAGTCTAATATTCCAAAAGGGATGTACAAAGAACCAACGATTTTTCATAGCACTTTGTTCTTGACAAAAATTTATTTTTGAAGAGATTTACACAGATGATACATAAGGGAAAAGAAGTAGCATAGAATAAGAAAAGCTCGATGGGATACCTTTTCATTTACAGTTCAATATTCCAAAAGGGATGTACAAAAAACAAACAATTTTTCGCAACACTTGGTTCTTGACAAAAATTAGTTTTTGAAAAGATTTACACAGACGATACACTGAAGAAAAGAAGTAGCATAGAATAATAAAAGCTAAATGGGATACCTTTTCATTTACAGTCTAATATTCCAAAAGGGATGTACAAAGAACCAACAATTTTCCATAGCACTTTGTTCTTGACAAAATTTGTTTTTGAAGAGATTTACACAGATGATACACAAGGGAAAAGAAGTAGAATAGAATAATAAAAGCTGGATGGAATACCTTTTCATTTACAGTCCAATATTCCAAAAGGGATGTACAAAGAACCAACAATTTTTCATAGCATTACGATCTTGACAAAAATTTGTTTTTGAAGAGATTTACACAGATGATACACAAGGGAAAAGAAGTACCATGGAATAATTAAAGCTGGATGGAATACTTTTTCATATACAGTCCAATATTCCAGAAGGGATGTACAAAGAACCAACAATTTTTCATAGCACTTTGTTCTTGACAAAAAATTGTTTTTGAAGAGATTTACACATCTGATACACAAGGGAAAAGAAGTAAAATAAAATAATGGAAGCTGGACGGAATACCTTTTCATAAATCAGTCCTATACTCCAAAAGGGATGTACAAAGAACCAACAATTTTTCATAGCACTTTGTTCTTGACAAAAATTTGTTTTTGAAGAGATTTACACAGATGATACACAAGGGAAAAGAAGTTGAATAGAAAAATGAAAGCTTGTCTGAATACCTTTTCATTTACAGTCCAATATCCCAAAAGGGATGTACAAAGAACCAACAATTTTTCATAGCACTTTGTTCTTGACAAAAATTTGTTTTTGAAGAGATTCACACAGACGATACACAAGGGAAAAGAAGTAGCATAGAATAATAAAAGCTGGATAGGATACCTTTTTATTTACAGTCTAATATTCCAAAAGGGATGTACAAAAAACAAACGATTTTTCGTAGCACTTTGTTCTTGACGAAAATTAGTTTTTGAAAAGATTTACACAGACGATACACAAGGGAAAAGAAGTACCATAGAATAATAAAAGCTGGATGAGCAACCTTTTCATTTACAATCTAATATTCCAAAAGGGATGTACAAAGATCAAACAATTTTTCATAGCACTGTGTTCTTGACAAAAATTTGTTTTTGAAGATATTTACACAGAAGATACAGAAAGGGAAAAGAAGTAGCATTGAATAATGAAAGCTGGATGGAATACCTTTTCATTTACAGTCCAATCTTCCAAAAGGGATGTACAAAGATCAAACAATTTTTCAAAACACTTTGTTCTTGACAATAATTTTTTTTTGAAAAGATTTACACATCTGATACACAAGGAGAAAGAATGACCATGGAATAATGAAAGCTGGATGAAAAACCTTTTCATTTACAGTCTAATATTCCAAAAGGGATGTACAAAGAACCAACGATTTTTCATAGCACTTTGTTCTCGACAAAAATTTATTTTTGAAGAGATTTACACAGATGATACATAAGGGAAAAGAAGTAGCATAGAATAATGAAAGCTGGACGGAATACCTTTTCATTTACAGTCCAATATTCCAAAAGGGATGTACAAATAACCAACAATTTTTCATAGCACTTTGTTCTTGACAAAAATTTGTTTTTGATGAGATTTACACAGATGATCCACAAGGGAAAAGAAGTAGCATTGAATAATGAAAGCTGGATGGAATACCTTTTCATTTACAGTCTAATATTCCAAAGGGATGTACAAAGAACCAACAATTTTTCATAGCACTTTGTTTTTGACAAAAATTTGTTTTTGAAGAGATTTACACATCTGATACACAAAGGAAAAGAAGTAATATAGAATAATGAAAACTGGATGGAATACCTTTTCATTTACAGTCCAATCTTCCAAAAGGGATGTACAAAGAACCAACAATTTTTCATAGCACGTAGTTCTTGACAGAAATTTGTTTTTTAAAGAGATTCACACAGACAATACACAAGGGAAAAAAGTAGCATAGAATAATGAAAGCAGGACTGAATACCTTTTCATTAACAGTCGAATATTCCAAAAGGGATGTACAAAAAACCAACAATTTTTCATAGCACTTTGTTCTTGACGAAAAATTGTTTTTGAGGAGATTTACACAGATGATACGCAGGAAAAAAGAAGTACCATGGAATAATTAAAGCTGGATGGGACACTTTATTATTTACAGTCCAATATTCCAAAAGGGATGTACAAAGAAACAACAATTTTTCATAGCACGTTGTTCTTGACAAAAATTTGTTTTTGAAGAAATTTACACAGATGATACACAAAGGAAAAGAAGTAGCATAAAATAACGAAAGCTGGATGGAATACCTTTTCATTTACAGTCCAATATTCCAAAAGGGATGGACAAAGATCCAACAATTTTTGTAAGCACTTTGTTCTTGACAAAAATTTGTTTTGAACAGATTTACACATCTGATACACAAGGGAAAAGAAGTACCATGGAATAATTAAAGCTGGATGGGATACCTTATTATTTACAGTCCAATATTCCAAAAAGGATGTACAAAGAACCAACGATTTTTCATAGCACTTTGTTCTTGACAAAAATTTGTTTTTGAAGAGATTTACAAAGATGATACACAAGGGAAAAGAAGTACCATGGATTAATTAAAGCTGGATGGGATACCTTTTCATTTACAGTCCAATATTCCAAAAGGGATGTACAAAGATCAAACAATTTCTCATAGCACTTAGTTTTTGACAAAAATTTGTTTTTGAAAAGGTTCACACAGATGATACACAAGGGAAAAGAAGTAGCATAGAATAATAAAAGTTCGATGGGATACCTTTTCATTTACAGTTCAATATTCCAAAAGGGATGTACAAAAAACAAACAATTCTTCGCAGCACTTGGTTCTTGACAAAAATTAGTTTTTGAAAAGATTTACACAGACGATACACTGAAGAAAAGAAGTACCATAGAATAATGAAAGCTGAATGGGATACCTTTACATTTACAGTCTAATATTCCAAAAGGGATGTACAAAGAACCAACAATTTTTCATAGCACTTTGTTCTTGACAAAATTTTTTTTTGAAGAGATTTACACAGATAATACGCAAGGGAAAAGAAGTAGAATAGAATAATAAAAGCTGGATGGAATACCTTTCCATTTACAGTCAAATATTCCAAAAGGGATGTACAAAGAACCAACAATTTTTCATAGCATTACGATCTTGACAAAAATTTGTTTTTGAAGAGATTTACACAGATGATACACAAGGGAAAAGAAGTACCATGGAATAATTAAAGCTGGATGGAATACTTTTTCATATACAGTCCAATATTCCAGAAGGGATGTACAAAGAAACAACAATTTTTCATAGCACTTTGTTCTTGACAAAAATTTGTTTTTGAAGAGATTTACACATCTGATACACAAAGGAAAAGAAGTAATATAGAATAATGAAAACTGGATGGAATACCTTTTCATTTACAGTCCAATCTTCCAAAAGGGATGTACAAAGAACCAACAATTTTTCATAGCACGTAGTTCTTGACAGAAATTTGTTTTTTAAAGAGATTCACACAGACAATACACAAGGGAAAAAAGTAGCATAGAATAATGAAAGCAGGACTGAATACCTTTTCATTAACAGTCGAATATTCCAAAAGGGATGTACAAAAAACCAACAATTTTTCATAGCACTTTGTTCTTGACGAAAAATTGTTTTTGAGGAGATTTACACAGATGATACGCAGGAAAAAAGAAGTACCATGGAATAATTAAAGCTGGATGGGACACTTTATTATTTACAGTCCAATATTCCAAAAGGGATGTACAAAGAAACAACAATTTTTCATAGCACGTTGTTCTTGACAAAAATTTGTTTTTGAAGAAATTTACACAGATGATACACAAAGGAAAAGAAGTAGCATAAAATAACGAAAGCTGGATGGAATACCTTTTCATTTACAGTCCAATATTCCAAAAGGGATGGACAAAGATCCAACAATTTTTGTAAGCACTTTGTTCTTGACAAAAATTTGTTTTGAACAGATTTACACATCTGATACACAAGGGAAAAGAAGTACCATGGAATAATTAAAGCTGGATGGGATACCTTATTATTTACAGTCCAATATTCCAAAAAGGATGTACAAAGAACCAACGATTTTTCATAGCACTTTGTTCTTGACAAAAATTTGTTTTTGAAGAGATTTACAAAGATGATACACAAGGGAAAAGAAGTACCATGGATTAATTAAAGCTGGATGGGATACCTTTTCATTTACAGTCCAATATTCCAAAAGGGATGTACAAAGATCAAACAATTTCTCATAGCACTTAGTTTTTGACAAAAATTTGTTTTTGAAAAGGTTCACACAGATGATACACAAGGGAAAAGAAGTAGCATAGAATAATAAAAGTTCGATGGGATACCTTTTCATTTACAGTTCAATATTCCAAAAGGGATGTACAAAAAACAAACAATTCTTCGCAGCACTTGGTTCTTGACAAAAATTAGTTTTTGAAAAGATTTACACAGACGATACACTGAAGAAAAGAAGTACCATAGAATAATGAAAGCTGAATGGGATACCTTTACATTTACAGTCTAATATTCCAAAAGGGATGTACAAAGAACCAACAATTTTTCATAGCACTTTGTTCTTGACAAAATTTTTTTTTGAAGAGATTTACACAGATAATACGCAAGGGAAAAGAAGTAGAATAGAATAATAAAAGCTGGATGGAATACCTTTCCATTTAC
Organism: Thysanoteuthis rhombus; assembly: GCA_963457665.1. NCBI lineage: Eukaryota > Metazoa > Mollusca > Cephalopoda > Oegopsida > Thysanoteuthidae > Thysanoteuthis > Thysanoteuthis major. The sequence goes on from OY735230.1 coordinate 32,199,863, forward strand.
AGTCAAATATTCCAAAAGGGATGTACAAAGAACCAACAATTTTTCATAGCATTACGATCTTGACAAAAATTTGTTTTTGAAGAGATTTACACAGATGATACACAAGGGAAAAGAAGTACCATGGAATAATTAAAGCTGGATGGAATACTTTTTCATATACAGTCCAATATTCCAGAAGGGATGTACAAAGAAACAACAATTTTTCATAGCACTTTGTTCTTGACAAAAATTTGTTTTTGAAGAGATTTACACAGATGATACACAAGGGAAAAGAAGTAAAATAAAATAATGAAAGCTGGACGGAATACCTTTTCATAAATCAGTCCTATACTCCAAAAGGGATGTAGAAGGAACCAACAATTTTTCATAGCACTTTGTTCTTGACAAAAATTTGTTTTTGAAGAGATTTACACAGATGATACACAAGGGAAAAGAAGTTGAATAGAAAAATGAAAGCTTGTCTGAATACCTTTTTATTTACAGTCCAATATCCCAAAAGGGATGTACAAAGAAACAACAATTTTTCATAGCACTTTGTTCTTGACAAAAATTTGTTTTTGAAGAGATTCACACAGACGATACACAAGGGAAAAGAAGTAGCATAGAATAATAAAAGCTGGATGGGATACCTTTTCATTTACAGTCTAATATTCCAAAAGGGATGTACAAAAAACAAACGATTTTTCGTAGCACTTTGTTCTTGACGAAAATTAGTTTTTGAAAAAATTTACACAGACGATACACAAGGTAAAAGAAGTACCATAGAATAATGAAAGCTGGATGAGCAACCTTTTCATTTACAATCTAATATTCCAAAAGGGATGTACAAAGATCAAACAATTTTTCATAGCACTTTGTTCTTGACAAAAATTTGTTTTTGAAGATATTTACACAGAAGATACAGAAAGGGAAAAGAAGTAGCATTGAATAATGAAAGCTGGATGGAATACCTTTTCATTTACAGTCCAATCTTCCAAAAGGGATGTACAAAGATCAAACAATTTTTCAAAACACTTTGTTCTTGACAATAATTTTTTTTTGAAAAGATTTACACATCTGATACACAAGGGAAAAGAAGTAGCATTGAATAATGAAAGCTGGATGAAAAACCTTTTCATTTACAGTCTAATATTCCAAAAGGGATGTACAAAGAACCAACGATTTTTCATAGCACTTTGTTCTTGACAAAAATTTATTTTTGAAGAGATTTACACAGATGATACATAAGGGAAAAGAAGTAGCATAGAATAATGAAAGCTGGATGGAATACCTTTTCATTTACAGTCCAATATTCCAAAAGGGATGTACAAATAACCAACAATTTTTCATAGCACGTTGTTCTTGACAAAAATTTGTTTTTGAAGAAATTTACACAGATTATACACAAAGGAAAAGAAGTAGCATAAAATAACGAAAGCTGGATGGAATACCTTTTCATTTACAGTCCAATATTCCAAAAGGGATGGACAAAGAATCAACAATTTTTCAAAGCACTTTGTTCTTGACAAAAATTTGTTTTTGAAGAGATTCACACATCTGATACACAAGGTAAAAGAAGTAGCATAAAATAACGAAAGCTTGTCTGAATACCTTTTCATTTACAGTCCAATATTCCAAAAGGGATGGACAAAGAATCAACAATTTTTCAAAGCACTTTGTTTTTGACAAAAATTTGTTTTTGAAGAGATTTACACATCTGATACACAAGGGAAAAGAAGTACCATTGAATAATCAAAGCTGGATAGGATACTTTTTCATTTACAGTCCAATATTCCAAAAGGGATGGACAAAGATCCAAAAATTTTTGTAAGCACTTTGTTCTTGACAAGAATTTGTTTTGAACAGATTTACACATCTGATACACAAGGGAAAAGAAGTACCATGGAATAATTAAAGCTGGATGGGATACCTTATTATTTACAGTCCAATATTCCAAAAAGGATGTACAAAGAACCAACGATCTTTCATAGCACTTTGTTCTTGACAAAAATTTGTTTTTGAAGAGATTTACACAGATGATACACAAGGGAAAAGAAGTACCATGGAATAATTAAAGCTGGATGGGATACCTTTTCATTTACAGTCCAATATTCCAAAACGGATGTACAAAGATCAAACAATTTCTCATAGCACTTAGTTTTTGACAAAAATTTGTTTTTGAAAAGGTTCACACAGATGATACACAAGGGTAAAGAAGTAGCATTGAACAATGAAAGCTGGATGAAAAACCTTTTCATTTACAGTCTAATATTCCAAAAGGGATGTACAAAGAACCAACGATTTTTCATAGCACTTTGTTCTTGACAAAAATTTATTTTTGAAGAGATTTACACAGATGATACATAAGGGAAAAGAAGTAGCATAGAATAAGAAAAGCTCGATGGGATACCTTTTCATTTACAGTTCAATATTCCAAAAGGGATGTACAAAAAACAAACAATTTTTCGCAACACTTGGTTCTTGACAAAAATTAGTTTTTGAAAAGATTTACACAGACGATACACTGAAGAAAAGAAGTAGCATAGAATAATAAAAGCTAAATGGGATACCTTTTCATTTACAGTCTAATATTCCAAAAGGGATGTACAAAGAACCAACAATTTTCCATAGCACTTTGTTCTTGACAAAATTTGTTTTTGAAGAGATTTACACAGATGATACACAAGGGAAAAGAAGTAGAATAGAATAATAAAAGCTGGATGGAATACCTTTTCATTTACAGTCCAATATTCCAAAAGGGATGTACAAAGAACCAACAATTTTTCATAGCATTACGATCTTGACAAAAATTTGTTTTTGAAGAGATTTACACAGATGATACACAAGGGAAAAGAAGTACCATGGAATAATTAAAGCTGGATGGAATACTTTTTCATATACAGTCCAATATTCCAGAAGGGATGTACAAAGAACCAACAATTTTTCATAGCACTTTGTTCTTGACAAAAAATTGTTTTTGAAGAGATTTACACATCTGATACACAAGGGAAAAGAAGTAAAATAAAATAATGAAAGCTGGACGGAATACCTTTTCATAAATCAGTCCTATACTCCAAAAGGGATGTACAAAGAACCAACAATTTTTCATAGCACTTTGTTCTTGACAAAAATTTGTTTTTGAAGAGATTTACACAGATGATACACAAGGGAAAAGAAGTAGCATTGAATAATGAAAGCTGGATGGAATACCTTTTCATTTACAGTCCAATATCCCAAAAGGGATGTACAAAGAACCAACAATTTTTCATAGCACTTTGTTCTTGACAAAAATTTGTTTTTGAAGAGATTCACACAGACGATACACAAGGGAAAAGAAGTAGCATAGAATAATAAAAGCTGGATAGGATACCTTTTTATTTACAGTCTAATATTCCAAAAGGGATGTACAAAAAACAAACGATTTTTCGTAGCACTTTGTTCTTGACGAAAATTAGTTTTTGAAAAGATTTACACAGACGATACACAAGGTAAAAGAAGTACCATAGAATAATGAAAGCTGGATGAGCAACCTTTTCATTTACAATCTAATATTCCAAAAGGGATGTACAAAGATCAAACAATTTTTCATAGCACTGTGTTCTTGACAAAAATTTGTTTTTGAAGATATTTACACAGAAGATACAGAAAGGGAAAAGAAGTAGCATTGAATAATGAAAGCTGGATGGAATACCTTTTCATTTACAGTCCAATCTTCCAAAAGGGATGTACAAAGATCAAACAATTTTTCTAAACACTTTGTTCTTGACAATAATTTTTTTTTGAAAAGATTTACACATCTGATACACAAGGAGAAAGAATGACCATGGAATAATGAAAGCTGGATGAAAAACCTTTTCATTTACAGTCTAATATTCCAAAAGGGATGTACAAAGAACCAACGATTTTTCATAGCACTTTGTTCTCGACAAAAATTTATTTTTGAAGAGATTTACACAGATGATACATAAGGGAAAAGAAGTAGCATAGAATAATGAAAGCTGGACGGAATACCTTTTCATTTACAGTCCAATTTTCCAAAAGGGATGTACAAATAACCAACAATTTTTCATAGCACTTTGTTCTTGACAAAAATTTGTTTTTGATGAGATTTACACAGATGATCCACAAGGGAAAAGAAGTAGCATTGAATAATGAAAGCTGGATGGAATACCTTTTCATTTACAGTCTAATATTCCAAAGGGATGTACAAAGAACCAACAATTTTTCATAGCACTTTGTTTTTGACAAAAATTTGTTTTTGAAGAGATTTACACATCTGATACACAAAGGAAAAGAAGTAATATAGAATAATGAAAACTGGATGGAATACCTTTTCATTTACAGTCCAATCTTCCAAAAGGGATGTACAAAGAACCAACAATTTTTCATAGCACGTAGTTCTTGACAGAAATTTGTTTTTGAAGAGATTTACACAGATGATACACATGGGAAAAGAAGTAGCATTGGATAATGAAAGCTGGACGGAATACCTTTTCATTTACAGTCCAATATTCTAAAAGGGATGTACAAAGAACCAACAATTTTCACAGCATTCCGTTCCAGGGAAAAATTTGTTTTTGAAGAGATTCACACAGTTTTTGCACAAGGGAAAGAAGTAGTATAGAATAATGAAAGCAAGACAGAATACCTTTTCATTTACAGTCCAATATTCCAAAAGGGATGTACAATGAACCAACCATTTTTCATAGCACTATGTTCTTGACAAAAATATTATTTTGAAGAGATTCACACGGATGAAACATTAGGGAAAAGAAGTAGCGTAGAATAATGAAAGCTGGACGGAATACATTTTCATTAACAGTCCAATACTACCAAAGGCATGTACAGAGAACTAACAATTTTTCATAGCATTACGATCTTGACAAAAATTTGTTTTTGAAGAGATTTACACAGATGATACACTTGGGAAAAGAAGTAGCATAGAATAATGACAACTAGACAGAACTCTTTTCCATTTACAGTCCAATATTCCAAAAAGGATGTACAAAGAACCAACAATTTTCCTTTGTTTTTGACAAGGAGAGATCCACAGAGTTGATGTAGAAGGGAAAAGAAGTGATATGGTATCATGGAGGATTAACAGAATATATTTTCATTACGATCCAATATTACCAATGGGATGTACAGAGAACTAACAATTTTTCATAGCACTTTGTTCTTGACAAAAATTTGTTTTTGAAGAGATTTACACAAATGATATACAAGGGAAAAGAAGTGGTATGGTATCATGGAGGCTGGATTGAACACTTTTTTATGATCATTCCAATATTTTAAAAGGGATATATGAAGAACCAACAATTAATTATAGCACTTTGTTTTTTGGAGAGATTTACACATTTGATGCACGGGGGAAAAGAATTAGCGTGAGATTGTGGAGTTTTGACGGAATACCTTTCCATAATCAGTCCAATATTCTACAAGGGATCTAGACCAAGTCAACATCTTTTTATTCCACTTTGTTGTGGATAAAATTTTGTTTTTTGGAGATATTTACACAGCTCATGCACATGAGAAAGAAGTGGTATGGGATCGTGCAGGCTGGAGAGAAAACCTTGTCATGATAATTTCAATATTCTATAAAGGATGTACAAGGAACCAACAATTTTTCATACCACTTTCTCCTTGACAAAAAATTGTCGGTGGTAAGATTTACACAATTTAATCACACGCTGACATTTTTCTGGCCTTTTGTTTGGGATGAAAATGTAGTATCTATTCTACGGCACAGACTGAGGAGTCGGTAATGACACTTGCCCGTCGAATGGGCTGGAGATTGTGTGTAGGTTGGCATTAAAGACCGAGTGTACCAGTGCAAACGTTGGCATCGGGAGGCCTTTGGACTCTTCCTTAGGCTCTTCCATTATTACTCGGCCCAGCTGCGGGGTCTTGCTTTTGCAGGTGACGTTGTCTAGCCATTACGATGAGCCTTTCAACGGTAACTGCATCGGCTGGAGCCATTTTTAGAAGGGTTGTTCCTATCTCTTCCCACGTTAAGCCTGGCCTTGTGTCACATATTGCTGCAGTGGGACAGTGATTAAATAGATGCACACGGGAAAAGGAGTGGTGTGGGATCTTTGGAGCTTGACAGAACACTTTTTCATAATAGAGTTAACCAATGTAGAGTTGACCAACAATTTTTTATTTTACTTTGTTATGGATAAAAATTTGTTTTTGGAGAGACTTACACAGTTGATGTAGAAAAGAAAAGAAGTGGCATGGGATCATGGAGGCTGGACAGAATATCTTTTTATTAACAGTCCAATATTCTAAAAAAGATGTACAAAGAACCAACAATTTTTCTTACCATTTTGTTCTTGACAGAAATTTGTTTTTGTAGAGATTTACACAGTCGATGCACACGGGAAATGAAGTTGTATCGTCGAGACTTGATTAAAAACCTTATCAAAATCAGTCCAATATTCTAAAAGGTATGTACAAAGAACCAACAATTTTTCATAGCACTTTGTTCTTGACAAAAACTTGTTTGTGGAGAGATTTACACGGTTGAAACACACGGAAAAAGGAGTGGTATGGGATTGTGGATGCTTGACAGAACACTTTTCCATGATCAGTCTAATATTCTAAAAGGGATGTACAATGAACCAACAATTTTTCATACCACTTTGTTCTTGGCAAAAGTTTGTCTGTGAAGAGATTTACACAGTTGATGCACACGGGAAAAATGTGGTGTGGGAGGTTTGAGGCTGGACAGAAGACCTTTTCATAATCAGTCCAATATCCCAAAAGGGATGTACAAAGGCCAGACGGAACACCTTTCTATAATAAATCCAATATTCTAAAAGGGATGTACAAAGAACCAACAATTTTTCATACGACTTTGTTTTTGACAAAAATCCGTTTTTGGCAAGATTTACACAGTTGATGCACAAGGGAAAAGGAGTCTTGAGATCGTGGAGGCTTGACAGAATACGTTTTTCTAATCCAATGTTGTAAAAAGGATTTAAATGGATCCAATAATTTTTTATAGCACTTTGTTCTTGACAAAAATTTTTTTGAGAGAGATTTACACAGTGGATGTGCACGGGAAAAAAGGTGGTATTGGATCATGGAGGCTGGACTGAATACATTTTCATAACAAGTCCAATATCATAATATGGATGTACAAAGAACCAACTATTTTTTGTACCACATTATTCATAACCAAAATTTGTTTTTTGACAGATTTACACAGTTCATGCATAAGGGAAAAGAAGTAGCATGAGATTGGTGAGGCTGGACGAAATACCTTCTCATAATTAGTCCAATATTCTAAGTGGGATATATAAGGAACCAACAATTTTACATATCACTCTGTTCTTGACAAGAATTTGTTATCGTAGTGACTCACCCAGATGATTCACAAGCTAGAAGAAGTTGTATTGGATAGTGGAGGTTGAATGGGATACCTTTTAATAATCAGACCAATATTCTAAAAGGGGTGTACACCTACGCCAACTGTAGTTTTTCCTTTGTGTTCATTACAGAAATTTGTTCTCAGAGAGGTTTCCATATTTAAGTTAAGGAAACAGAGGAAACGTTGGACCTTTGTGACTTGACTGAATACTTTTTCGGAGCCTGTCCAATTCTTTAAAACAGAGCTACTTGGAAAAAGAATATACGTAAGATTGTAGAGGCTAAATAGAATAACTTTTCATAATCAGTCCAATATTAGATATTTTTACAGTTTATCCTCGAGGAAACAGTAAAAACGTGGGACAGTTTAGATTGACCAGAATTTATTTTCATTATCAGTTCAATATTCTAAAAGAGAGTTACATCCGAATCTTAGCTACTTTTTGTCGACGTTGTTTTTTCGATTACGTTTTTTGGCTGATTTTACTGTTTCTGGTTAAGGAAACAAAAGAAACGAGGAACCCTCAAAGTTGAACGGAATTCTTTCTGGTTCTATTCGTAATGCTCCAAAACTGAGCCGTATTTTGTCGACAATTGTTCTCTTGAATAGCATAAAAATAAATAACACCCATCGCTGACCGTTCATATCTGCTTTATATGTTCTGACTGAACATTTACATTGCTATTAATATTTTTTAATGTAATTTTAGTCAAATAAGAACAATATTAAACCTAAAATGCACATCTATCTGATTACTCCAAATATTGTCGAAAAAGAATAAAACACAAACCGTGTTGATAAACTGTTACAAATTGCACAGATGATCTAAATCTTTTTTTAAAAGTTTAATGTGTATTCGCCTCTACTATTTAAGAAGCAGTCACATGGAGTATTGATCTTTCTTGCACACTGAAAAATTACCATTTCGTGTCCCAGTTGCAACAGAATATGAAGAAATGTCGTTTTCTGGAGAGAGAAAACATTATATATAGGAAACGACAATCAGTTTTGAATCTAAAGGTTATAAAAAATATATAAAGCAAAAGTGTCATTGAATATTTTGATCTGCCTTGTTCTCGAAATACTTACTATAAACCCTCTCTATAACGAATTTTGGCGTTAACGAACACACTGATCATAATTAAATTTTTCTTATTAACCAAATGAAGTTTGATAAATACGATGGACACGTGGACCATCGAATCTTGCATTATACAAGTTTTGATATCTAGGTATTTGCAGTTTTTGTATCATGATCAAAGCGTTGCATCTGTTCGCAGAACTAACTTTGGCTTAGCACCGGTGCAATACCGTCTCCAATGAAGATTTACTAAGTGCAAGAGGCATAAATTACTCATCCCTGTCTTGGGGGAGCAGTATGCCCCAGGGTTTAACTGCCCCATTGCACTGAAAGGGATTGGTTCGGCTATCCCTGGAATCCCACTTTGAGAACGACCTTGCATCACATCTAGCTCTTTTGAGGAAGCAAGAAAACATGCAGATCAAAGAGTAGTATCTGTACTCCAACGAAACATAAAATTAACCTCCCGTTTTCATTTTTAAACACTTTTATGGTTATATTTCAATTGTTTTCTTCCTAAATTTCAATTTCATTTGAATACTTTTTCAATTGATGAAAACAAAGGTTGTTATGAATTTCATTTATTGTCGTCACAAAAAACCATGTGACCTGGCCTTCCTGTAATGAATTTTTAAGTTTTCCTCACTCAAGTGAGGGAAAAATAAGTATTTACTAAGTCAATCTACTTATCATAATTCTTCATTAGCTTTTTTGACTTGTTTTAACTTTTATTTATTTTTTCTCAGAATAAATCATCGTAGTATGTGATTGAATTATTGCATCAAAAGTTTTTCAAAAAAAACATTCAACGCTTAAAATTTAACTCTATAATTTCATTTTTGGAAAATAAATTAATGGGGAAAACAATTGAAGTAAAACAAATAATAACCTTCGAAATTGAAGAAAAAATTACACTGTAGAAATCTAGACCACTAAATAAAACTTTCAAAGAAAGATACTAAACTTTTGCAATCGGTTTAAATGAATGCTAAATAATGCAAGAAGCTGAAATCAATAAACCAAACCCAAACATTGAACATAACTACAGGAGAAGATCAAGTTTACCCACTGAGATGCTTTAAGCTGATGATTCAGATTTCCCAACAGAAGATGAAACAGTACAAAGATATCATAACAAATAACTGAAAAATTCCATTTTGAAGGTAAACTTTTTCAAGCAACCAAAGCTTGCACATAGCATCATTCCAAAGAGTTGTAAATTTCATTTGGTAATTAGCAAACATAAAGCTTTTTTTCTTTATTTTGACCCTTATCAAATTACAGTATGTGCTCCATTGAATCAATGTTTCATTTTTGTACTCATAAAATTGAATGAAACATTACCAATACAAGATTATATGATTCGGTTAAATTGGATAATGATTCACGATAATTTCAAATGGAAATGGGTGCATTAAAAACAATAATTGTCCTTGATTCGCTGACAAGATATTTGAACAGAAATGTTTTTTTCCTATGTCTTTTTAATTTGACAGTGTATTGGATAATGATTCAAGACAATCAGCAGATAGTGATGATAGCATTGAAAACAATGATTGTCCTGGACGAGCTGACGAGATATCTTGAAGAGAATTTCTGTTCCTGGGTTTCTTTGTCAGTGTGCCAGCAAATAGGGTAAGCTACTTCAAGCAATCAAAGCTTGCACATACCATCATTCCGAATAATTGTAAATTACATTCGGTTATTATCGAACATAAAGATTTTTTCCTTATTTTTCTTCTTCTGAAATTGCCAATTGTGCTCCATGAATCCTAAAACAAATGTTCATCGATGTTTAGTTATATACGTAGATGATCTATTTGCAAATAGGTTTCAACGTATTATTCAAACTTTAATGATTAATGGATCTCTGAAATGACGTCACTATCTGGTCGTAATTCTATCAAGACCTTAGTAACGCGATTGACAACGTGTTTTAACCAAAACATTGGGCGCCATATTCCTAAAAGCTTCTTGAAGGAATTGACGTATTTGCAAATTGCTACAAATTTGTCTGTTACGAAAACCTTTTGAATACATTTTTGATTTCATTATAATGTAAGTAATTTCTGGTGGATTATTTTAGTTATCAATTTAGATTTTTCTTGGAAAATATTTTTTCATAAAAGTTTATATTGTTTTTCAGTATGCTTTGCAATATTTTTTAAAGTCAATGCCTTTATTTTATGTGTGCCTCATTGGGTTGTGACTTTTTTGACATTTTATTTTTCATGGTAATTGTTTGAAAGAGGTTCATCAAAACGATATGTTGATGTTTTACAAAGGAGATACCATTTGAATACACACAATTAGTTGCTGCTGTTGAACTGTGGCTGAGAAATGAAAACAGAAAACTGTGAACATTTGAAACTGGATTCTATTAAATTTCACTACAAACAATATGATTTAAGATTGAATACAAGACGGCAGGGCCATGTTCTATCCAACCATTTCAAAATGGTTAAAATGGTTATTTTTTTCAAATTGGCAATTGGATAGATTTAATATCCATGTAACTCGATTACACCGATAATAATTGGTAATTCAGAAAAACTAATCCCAAACCTATCAACTGACCATAACACAAGATATACCAACCCATTCTCATCCTGAACCTACCAACTGATAATAACCACAGCTCCATTCCTAAAATCTATCTACCAACCTTAACCACAAATCTAGCTCTTAACCCCTACCCTGAACTTTATCATGAACTCCAAACATACCAACTAACGGTAACAGTAAACTTATTCACTGAGTCTCACTACACACTGAATTTTTTCTAGAGTAAACAGTATTTATTGATCGAGAGAAACTTTAATTGATCGATAGTCAGAAACTAACCGCTTTCAGCCAAATTGATTCCATTTTAACTTCTTTTCAAAAATAGGGTCTTGATGTCTGCTTGAATATTACCCTGATCATTTGCAAAGATTCATTAAAAGAAAATATTCGTGTTTCACAATTCACTTTCTTCTTCCACCCACACGTACATATTTACACACTACGTTTAAGCTAATCTAACAAATTATGTTGCATTTGACTGCATGTGACGGCAAATAAATGACATTTACTAATTATTATTTCTCTGTGTTTGTCTATTTCAATACTTCATCAATTTAAGGTGTTTTCATCAATCTGTTCTATAAGGACAATAGTGTTTTCTCCAATCTGTTCTATAAGGACAATCTTAATAACAAAGGAAAGCAATGTTCCAATTCAAAGTCTACAAATAACGCAGACTAAACTCAGATTAAACTAATTTCACCATCATGTCTGTCAAACGAAATTGCTCATGGCTAACAATGAAATCTTTGTTCCCTCTAATAAAAAGTGTTTAGATCTATATGTGAAGTAAAAAAGACATAATTGGGCCGGTCCAGGATTTGAACCCAGGACCATCTCGCCCCTTAAGTGAGAATATTACCCCTAGACCACCGAGCCATGCACGATTCCTAGAAATCTCTTTTGAAATTCAACCTTACGCTGAATGAATTCAAGATTAAACTAATTTCACCATAGCATGTCACTTCTGTCCACAGAAGCTATATCGAAATATGTATGGATATGGGTCTATTCGTCTGAAATCAATTCATATTGCTATTTTCAAGACAAATGTTACGTCTGTGAGAACTGGTCAAGCCCGGAATTGGTGCAAAGGAAACCATATTTATTATTTGGTAAATGATATTTCAAAAAGATGTACATAAGTTTGAGTCATTAATATCCACAAACTTAGCACAGTTTCTGAAAAGTTTGGTCAACCATGTTGAACGCCTTGGACTGATCTAAATTAATTAGTGCACCTCCAGTGTCATCTTTAATCCCTCTAACACTGAGCAAACAGTTTTCAAATTGTTTTGGATTGATTTTCACCTCAGTGCATTATTCTGATCTGGTCTGACCCAATCCTTAATGACAATTGACAAACGATTCGACAGGATCTTGGCCAAAATCTTTCCCAGGTTTATGAGCCTATTATTATCTATGTCTCTCTATTCATTTTTGTCCTGCTTCTTAAACAACGTGATCAGCCCCTTGGTCACTCAACCAAAGATTGGTCCCTGGTTGACCTAATGCTTGAACATCACTGTCAAGAGGGTTGCAAACACATAGGACGTCATCAAGTATAATTCAAACCGTCTGGCCCCGGTGACTTCTTTTAGCCTACCTGCTTCAGTGCAGCATGGACGTTATCCCCATAACCTGTATCCCTTAGCAAACTGCTTCAGCTGGTGCAAATTGAGGAAATTCCGCTAAATAGCTACTCACACAGGCCAGGCTCCTTGATGAAGCAATCTCGGAGATGCAGCTCGGACCTCTTGTATATGTCACCCGTTAATCGGAAGATGCACGAGTACAAGGTCTAATGCAATAAATATATCAATCAGGAAATTGGTGCATTTCTTTCTCACGCATATTCTTGTTTCATAGCTGCGTTTGATATTCCTCCTAAGCCAATCCTAACTGCTTGTCCTTGGTAGTTTCTTCTAGCAGATTGCTGCAGGTTCTTCCAAACTATTTCTATGCCACTACCAGGGTTAAGATTATCTTTTAGTAACACTTTTGTCTTAGCATTATTAAGGGCGAGTTGTTGGCTGTATTTAACAGTCGATATTCCAATCTCTTCTTCAAGTTAAAGAACCACATTGCACGAGAACAACTGATTAGTTCCCACTGAATTGAACCCTCTAGCTGTTCCCAGAAGTCCCGGTTCTCCTGTGAGGAGATATTGAACCTCCAGTAACTGATCGATTAAGAGGGTTGAAGGAACAACACCCACTGACTCGCATAGTCCCTCTCCAGAATTCACCTGTGAACCTGGCAATTTCAAATCCTCCCCCTGGAAGGGTGGTTGTTTTTTCCTGAAGGAACTGACTGATTTACATATTGTTACAAATTTGTCTATCTTTTCCGGAAACTTTGAAATTAATTTTTTGATTTCATTAAAAATTACGTGATTTTTGTGGAGTTATTCTAATTATCGATTTTGATTTTCGTGGGAATTTTTTCCTGTTTATTTATGTTTCTTAGTATACTTTCGATTATTTGTAAAAGCAATGTCTTTATTTGGTATATGTGCTTTGTGGGGTCGTAACTTTTCCAGCATGGTAATTTGGGCGGTAATTATTTCCAATAAGTTCATTAAAACGTTATGGTGATAGTCTGCAAAAGGGATAGCCATTGAGAAAATACGATTAGCTGCCGCTACTGTCAAACAATTTTCCAAAAAATGGGGACAGAAGTAGCTGAAAATTTGAAACAGTATTTTACTGAATTTAATCATAGAGGATATTATTTAATGTTAGTTCTATTAGAAGGTTTCGTATAAAAAGTTGGTGTTAGTATTGGCTTTAAAGTAAACAGTATTTATCAATCGAAAGTAAAGTTAAATAAAATGAAATGAACAGTTCTACTCCAGATTATTTTTGTTGTTTTTTTGGCTGAATTGGCTTTGTGAATCCTAAACTTATTCTCAGTGATCATGAAGGGTATCTATAACATGTACAAAATAGTTGAAATATTATTAACATTTTTCCATATTGATGAATCTCTCAAATGACGTCATTAGGTGTCATTATTTTATCAAGCCCTTGGTAACGCAGTCAATCACGTGTTTTGACCAAAAAACATTCGTCGCCATATTCCTGACAACGTCTTGAAGGAATTACCGTTTCTGCAAATTGTTACAATATGGTCTACCTTTTGCAATAACTTTTTTGTATACATTGTTTGATTTCATTGAAAAATAAGAGATTTTTGTATCGTTATTTTTATCATCAATTTTGATTTTACCGGAAAAATATTTTCTTAAATTTAAGCGTTTCTCATTTAATAACAATCTGGGTTGATGCACAATTTCTGATTATTATTTTATCACTACTTATACTCCATCTAATTATTGTTGCTTTTTAGATGAATCACTTTCAATATTGATATTCTGTGGCTATTTCATCTCTCTCTCTTGTGAAATTTTCATTATTACTACCTCATTACTTTTTTCGTTATTACTGTTGTTTTTTTATAATCCCAGCACTCAAAGTTAATACACTCTTCATCATAGATATTTTTTTATTACTTACCTTACACAATCTCATTATTGATACTTTTTAGATGAACTGATTTCGGTACGGATTCAGTTTAGAAAGCATCACCTTTTTTTTCATAGTTTTATTTTACGGTAATTTAATGTGTTTTCAGTGTATGATACTTTTGTGAAAGATGTCCCTCCGTTTGGACTCTTCTCACCCCGCAAACGCCTTTTACGCCTAAGTTTCGTTTCAATGGTTGTTAGCGACATTGATTTGAACATATTCGAGCCGGATTTGCCCAGATTACAAACTTCAAATTCCCCAGCTTCCAGGTGTTTGATGACTAAACAAAGATTTACGAAAAATTCTGAACAGAGAAGAGTTGTGTAAAATCTTTATTCACTTTAAACAGCCATTTCCTCTGCATGATTCATAGTTCAGTTGGAGTAATCTGAAATAAATCTCAGTTTTCATACTTTGGGTCAGCCTTTCGTCCTAATGTGGTCAAAGTGGGTGGGGGCAGACTTTGACAATAATATCAATAATTGGAGTGTTCTTATATTTTGAGGATTTGTCAGCCGTTTTATAGATTGGCCTTTGATAAGCTATTATCTTAAGATGCCTATTGTTTTCAATACAGTCATTGTAATTCTTCCACGGTGAGTATATAAGTCGGTCACAATGTCCTCAACGACATGAAAAAAAAAGGCAAAAAAAAAAAAAAAATTGGAATCCATACATGATTTTTTCCTTCCAAACTTCTGGTAAATATGAAGTTACAGTAATTTGTTGGACAAAAACTGGAGAAATAAATTGAACCAAAACACATAGTTTTCTATCTACGGTATTAAGAAGGACAATAAAATCTACAATATTGTTATCTTTCAGGATTTTTAAAGCTTCTGGTAAGGAAAATATCACAAATGAGGGACAGATGTGGTTAAATAGGAGACAATTCGATATGCAGTGGAATGTCTTAAAATTGAGCAAGAACACAAGGGATACTTCTAGCTTATTATCTTCTGTATTCTTAAAGTTTTCTTTGACAAAGATTGCTTAAATGAGGGACACTCGGGTCAGAATCAAAGATATTTCGATACGCAGTTTAATGCTTTACCACTGAGCTTTACTCCTACGGCAATGGATTCTTCAAGCTTGTTTCCCTCATGATTCCAACAAACTCTGTTCAGGAAAATATGTCGGATGAGTAACATTCGGCGATGAACACATTTCGATAAGCAGACGATTGTTCGACCTCTGAGTTAAATGTCAGCGACCATAGCTTTTTCCAGCTTGTTTCTCTCAAGATTGTTACAGCTTCTGATTGAAATAATAGTAGGAATTAAGGATCCTTCGACTTGAACCAAATGCTTTCAATATTCAGTCGCATGCTCTACCATTGAACTATAACCCAATAAAAAAATAGATTCTCCCAGCTTGTTTTCTTCTGGATTTTTAAAGTTCTGTTAAAGGAAATTGTAGATATGAGGGACCCTCAAAGTTGAACCGAATACTTTTTGATACGCCATCGGATACTGTAACACCATCCTATATCCCGATGACAATAGTTTTCTCCAATTTGTTCTCTGGACGAATTCTACAGTTTCTTATTAAGGAAATAAGAGAAATAAGGGACTTTTGATGTTGAAACGGAATAACTCTAAACATGCACTCGAACGTTTTACCATCTGGGTTTATTCTAAGGACAATATTCACTTCCAGCTTGTTTTCTACAGGATTTCTACAGTGTCTGATAAATCAAATTAGAGAAATTAATAACAACGTGTTTTGGAGCGAATAACTTGATAGGCAGTCGAATATTCTACAATCGAGTTATATCCCAACGACAATACTGTCTTCCATATTGTTGTATGTGGGATTTTCACAAATTTGTTTGGCCTGCAAATTATTATTCTAATTCAAGAAAAAACACACAACAATTAAAATTCAACCATTTAGCTTTGTTTTTTCTAATTTAAGAAAATAATCAAATTCAAGTAAAATTGATGAGGAATTAAAAATGAAAATATTGAGCTCCCTAATCAAACAGCTCAAGTTGACAAACCAAACCCCAAAATCGAACATAACTACAAGAGAGGATCCAGTTTACTCACTGAGATGCTCCATTCAGATTCCCCATCAAAAGATAATCACATGGATAAAACAGTACAAGGATATCATAACAAATAAATGAAAGACTCCATTCTGGAGTAAACGATGACAAATGGGAAAAACGATTATCAAAGTAGGGAAATCGAAAGATGAAGAAGCTGAATGGAGGAATTTAAAGAACTGGACATTATGAAGGCATGAAATCGAGAATAAAGCAATCAATTTTAGTAATAAAATCAACTGAAATAAATTAGTGGAAAAAAAAGGCTATATTGGGAAAGTGAAATTTTATAAAACAATAGCCAAGACTGTATTAACTTACAATATGTTATCATGAAAACTAACAAAAGATTGGTTTAATAAACTTGACAGAACCCATTGTAAACAATTGAGAATGATTTAGAATGACAAGAACAAGAAAAACAAAGAATTATACGGGGATGGAAACGAAAGGAAAGAAACAAAAAAAAAGATATAAACATTTCAAGATTGTGAGCTTTTAGACATTTTATTGAACGACCATACAGGCAACAGTTCGAACAAGCTATGAGATATTATTTTGAACAATGAATTTTAAAAGATCCCCGAGAAAAATACAAACCACCCAGCCTGTTGTAAACAATGATGGCATAAGGAAATGTAAGCATCTTCACCAAGTATTAGTATCAATATTCGAAGAAATGAATGATTATAATAATCTGAAAGATAATGTTACTGGTCAAAAGAAATAGAAAGACTTTCATCTCTAATTTGTGATATAGCAGAAGGTGAATTATAGTTTCTAACCGATACTGCATATAATAAATAAAATAACAAAAATGGATCAACGTTTCATTTTCAAAGTCTTAAAAATTGAATGAAATTTTGCCACTAAAAGAATATAAGATGCACCTACATTGGATAAGGATTCAAGACAATTTTTAGGAATGAATAATTGTAGTAAAAGTAATGATTGTCCAGAACTGACAAAACACCTGAATAGTAATTCCTTTGTTCCTGTGTCTTCTTAATTTGGAAATTAATTGGATAATGATTTTAAAAAATCGGCAGATAGTGATGATAGCAGTAAAAACAGTGTAGTCCTGGACATTCTGACGAGATATCTGAAAGATAATTTCTGTTCCCATGTTGTTTTTTGGTTTTTCTTATTGTGCCAGCGAATAGGTTAGACTATTTCAAGCCACCAAAGCTTGCACACACCATCATTTCGAAGAATTGTAAATTTCATTCGGTTATTATCGAACATAAAGATTTTTTTCCTTATTTTTCTTCTTGCCAAATTACAGATTGTGCTCCATGAATCTTAAAACTAATGTTCATGGATGTTTAGTGATATTTGCAATACGTAGATAGTCTATTTGCTAATAAATTTTAACGTATTATTCAAACTTTTTTTTATCAAAGAATCTCTGAAATGACGTCACTATCTGGTCGTAATTCTATCGAGACCTTAGTAACGCGATTGACAACGTGTTTTGACCAAAACATTGGGCGCCATATTCCTAAAAGCTTCTTGAAGGAATTGACGTATTTGCAAATTGCTAAAAAAACTTGTTTATCTGTTACGAAAACTTTTTGAAAACATTTTTGATTTCATAATAATGTAAGTAATTTCTAATGGATTATTTTAATCATCAATTTAGATTTTCCAGGGAAAATATTCTTTCAAATAAGCTTATATTGTTTTTCAGTTAGCTTTGCGTTATTTGTGAAGGCAATGAGTTTATTTTATGTGTGCGTCATGGGACTGTGACTTATTTTGACATTTCATTTTTTGTGGAAATTATTTGGGAAAGGTTCATCAAAACGTTATATTGATGTTTTGTAAGGGAGATAACATTTGAGTACACACAATCAGCTGCTGCCGTTGAACTATTACAGAGAAGTGAAAACAGAAAACTGAAACAATATTCAATTAAATTCTACTACAAAAGATATTATTTAAGAATAATGTTTAGTGTTAGGTTTCATGTTGCACTGAAAAATAAATATTTTTAGCTATCTTTTCATCAGTCCCCGCCATCTTGTATTTAACCATTTTAAAATGACTAAAATGTTGTTTTTTTTTCAAATTGGCAATTGGATAGATTTAATATCCATGTAACTCGATTAAACCAATAATAATTGGTAGTTCAGAAAAACTAACCCAAACTTATCAACTGATCATAACACAAGATATACTAACTCACTCTAATCTCGAACCTACCAACTAATACTAACCACAGCTTCATTCTCCAAATCTATCTACCAACCCTAACCAAAAATGTAGCTCTTAATCCCTACCCTGAACCTAATCACGGACTCCAAACATACCTACTATCTGTAACAGTAAAACTATTTACTGACTTTCACTCCATACCAACTTGTCTCTAGAGTAAACCTTTTTTATTGATCAAGAGAAACGTTAATTGATCGACGGTCAGAAACTAACTGCTTCCAGTCAATCAAAATGATTGAAATATCAGTTCGTCGAAATGTTTGTCTATAAATAGGTTTCACAGCAAAAGTGATGTCCGTTGACAATGTATCAGCGATACGACCGGACACAGATCTGTCTCCCAGGATGGAATCTCCCATTACACTAATGAAGGATAAGGAATACGACTTGGTGTCAGTATTTAAATAAAAAAAACAATTTATTTTTTCATTTTAATTTCTTTTTAAAACTAGGGTCTCGATGTCTGCTTGAATATTACCCTGATCATATTCAAAAATTCATTGAAAGAAAATATTTGTGTTTCACTATTCACTTTGTTTACCACCCGCACGTACATGTTTACATATCACATTTATGCTAATTTTAAGAAATTATGTTGTATTATCTTGCACGTGGAGTCAAATATAGGACATCTGCTGATTATTATTTCTCTGTGTTTGTCTATTTTAATACTTCATCAATTTATGGTGTTTTCACCAATCTGTTCTGTAAAGGACAATCTTAATAACAAAGGAAAGGAATGTTCCAACTCAAAGTCTACATCTGGTGCTGAGCACCTAAATATCTTTCTATCATAACAAGTCACTTCTATCCACAGAAGTCATGTAAAAAAAGATGTGGGTCTATCGCCAAGATAAGGATGAAAATATGACATCATTTCCGCCTGGATGAGCTCGCAAAATGGATAAAGATATAACATCACTTCCATCAACATAGTCCTTGTCCAAAAACGATGATGTCATATCCACCCATATCAGCTACGACCTAAGAGAACAGGCTTAAGATACAAATGCAATAAAAATTGACTTGAGGCTAAATTGACAAACTGAAACGTGTAATCAACGTTTCTTATATGATGCAGAGGGCTACATCTGTTGAGCTACGATACATGTACCTATACATTTATCCAGATATGAAATAATTGTTTTGATATCTGTATCTTTTTTTCCCGAGATGTTTGGCATAAACTTCGTAATTCAGAATTGGCGCTAAGGTTGCATGTTTTTCAGCTGAAATTTCAAATAATAGGAAGAGAAAACAAAAAGCACACACGTTTTTGATCACCTCAAAGTTTCTTGAATACGTCCAGGTATACCACAAAAGTTTGCTGAAAAGCTGTGTCTTAGCTTTTATAGAAAAAGACAAAAGGTGACAATAATTTCAGCGTTTATTTTGCAAGCCTTTGTAGAGGTATCGCACAACCTTTTCCTCTCTCTTTCCAATACTCCTGTTTCCTGTATCTCCCAACATCCTAAGCACCAACGATTCAGCCTAAAATACAATCAGAACAATCATTAATCAGGTTTTAAAGTGTTAAAAAATATCTGTCATATAAATTAATGGTAATTCCGCGTTTACTGTACATTTCATCTGATGGAATGTTTCCATAAGAGTAATCTTCTCCAAGATATTGATGGGACACCAGATTCATTATTTGGTAAATGAAATTTCAAAAAGATGTACATAAGTTTGAGTCATTAATATCTGCCAACTTAGCACAGTTGCTAAAAAGTTTGATCTACCACGTTGAACGCCTTGGACTGACCTAAATGAAATAGTGCACCTCCAGTGTCATCTTTAATCCCTCTAACACTGAGCAAACAGTTTTCAAATTGTTCTGGATTGATTTTCGCCTCAGTGCATAATTCTGATCTGGTCTGACCTAATCCTCAATGACAATTGACAAACGATTCGACAGGATCTTGGCCAAAATCTTTCCCTGTGTTTAGCAGGGTTATGAGCCTGTTATTATCCATGTCCTTCTTTTTATATTTGTCTTGCTTCTTTCAACCCTTTGGTCACCCAACTTGGGACCGAACCCTGGTTGAATCAGTACTTGAACATCACTGTAAAGAGGGTTGCAAACACATAGGACATCCTCAAGTACATTTCAAACCGTCTGGTCTCGGTGACTTGTTGAAGGTGACCCGCTTCAGTGCAGGATGGACTTTATTCCCATGAACCTGTCTCCCATAGCTAACTGCTTCAGCTGACGCAAATTGGGGAAATTCCGTTAAAAAGCTAGTAATTATTTTATTCCATCTCATTTCATCGTTTTATCACAATCAAATAATAGTGATAAAACTTCACCAAAATATAATTAAACAAATGTAGCTATGTATTTCTTCAAGAAAATGAATTTTTGTTTTTCGTTTGTTCCAGATTTAAAATGGCTCGGCTTATTTCCATAAGGCCTCTTGCCAATATGGAGCTTCCACCCCTTAATTTACATCGCAGCCAGGAAGGAAATGACTGTAAAGTGGATGACAGAGTGAAGGAGAGTTGTCGTCTGCCAGAGAAACGGTCTTCATTGAAGGACTTCTTTACTTCTCTGCCGCGCATTCATCGTAGAACTGGCAGCTACGACGTTAACCCTCAACCGAAGAAAAAACGTAGGGTTATCCCCAAGAATTGGGGAAAGCGCAGACCACTCCCGCAAGACTTGAGTCTTTGCTGTGCTCTATTGATATGCTATTGCCCTTGCTTATTACTATGCTACTATTTTGAGGGAACTGATTACGACTCGTACTAAATGTGATGGATGATTATATGAGTGAACAATTTGTGAAAATGGCGTATGAAAGAGACGTCAAAATAATTTCCATTGTCACGTGACGCACCATTTGAAATTTGAATTTTATTTATTCAAGCAAGAACCAGGGCTTCTGAGAGAAGGGTGCAACTGGTGCATGGCACTGGCACTCTCAGGGCCAAAAGCTGTCCGAGGATTTTTCAGATAGGGCTACTGTTTCAGATAAAAGGGTGGCTATAAGACAGGGATATTTGAGCCCTCTCTCTCTCTCTGTCTGTCCGTCTGTCTGTCTGGAGAGATTGAAAACATATTTGTATCACCTTATAAAATTCCTCTCAGTGGCCCAGGCCAAAACCATCTGAGTGCACATGAGCTGATTCAAAGGAATGAATAAGTAAGGAATGAAAATGTTAATAATGTAAATGAAAACAAACAAACAAACAAATAAACAAACGGGAAGACCAACAAAAGGAGAGAAAAGCAAAAACTAAACAACAAACAACATTTGACGGAATACATAGGACAATGGTTCCAGTATGAATATATGAAACAAACAAACAAACAAACAAACAAACAGACAAACAAAGAATCACACATGACTGTAAAACACAGATATACAAAATGCAGTCTGTACTGTTGACTAAGTCCTAATCTGTAATCAAATGAAAAATCAAAACAAAATGAAATCATCCTGTGATGTCCCACAAACATTTCAGGTTAGTTATAAATTCTAAATATTATTAACTTTCAATTTAGACTTTCCTATTGTTTCTTTGGTCAAATTTTTGCAAAACTGTTCGAATCTTATTCTACCTACCAATTTAATTAAACTTTAATTATTGATCATGAAGTACATTGAATGTCTTCAGAGCTCCTTGACTGATATATCTGTTCCTTGGGCAACTGTCGATGTATCTCACAAGAATTATCCGTGTCTTTTATCTTTTAACTTTCGTAGTGAATCCTTTAAGGAATCAAGAAAATTCGTAGATAATGATGAAGGTATGAACACAATGATTGGGAACAGTTGACAAGATCAGGTCATCACCATAATATCCCTTCCCTTAAAGGAATCACTTTTGAATCCTCCCTCCCTTAACACAATGATTGGGAACGGTTGACAAGATCAGGTCATCACCATAATATCCCTTCCCTTAAAGGAATCACTTTTGAATCCTCCCCCTTAAACAAATCTAAGATTTGGACATTCCAATTATCCAAATGGATTTTCTGAAATTCAGCCAAAAAAGAAAATATCCACTAATTGTTTTATATCTTCTTTAACTTCTGGTTATGATTGTCGGACACAGCACAAATGAATTATTCATGGTCCCTTGGGATCTTTCCCATTTGCACTATCAGGGCAGGATATGCTCTGACACCAATGGCAAAAGCCGATTGTGCTACGCACTTGCTTACCTTCATTCACACGTACGCATGTTAGGCCACATTGAAGCGAAGATCATCCTAAAAGAACCTATGTTGTATTTGCCCATGCAGAGAAGTATGTAGATGTTATCTAATAAGAAAAAATCTTATAACTGTATTTTGACAATTTCAATCTTTTTATCATTTTCAGGTTGTTTACGCAGATCTATCTTGTATACGAAGATCTTAATAACAAGGGAAATGAACATTCCAACTAAACCATTCCCCGAACATGTCTACTTCCGGTGCTGAGCACCAAGATAGGAAAACCTGACGTCAATTCCGTCCACATAAGCCCAGTCCAAAAAGGATGAGAGATTAACATCAATTTCGTCCACATCAGCAGTATCCAAAAAGGAAAGGCTTAAAATATGAATGCAATAAATATTGACTGGAAGTCAAATTGACAAAAGGCAGCAGGAAGTTTACTTGTAATCATCATTTCTTCTATGACACAGACGGCTATATCTGTTGAGATACGATACATGTATCCATACATGTATTTATGTATAAAAGAATTGGTTTGATGTCTGCTCCACTTTTTCCTGAAATGTCTGGGTCAAGAGTCAATATACAAAGTCAATTTATATGCAGAGGGAAAGTGTTATGTCTGTAAGAACTGGTCAAGGACAGGGCTGGTGCAATGGTTTCATGCGCTCCGGGTAAGACACAACATCTGTGCTGCCAGTTGTATTCAGACGACCATTTTTACAGAACTTTGTTTTTTCTAATTAATGGACCGACGAAGATGGAGACATAAACTTTATCGAGAAGATATCTGCAGAAAGTAAATCCTTGATTCTGAAGGACGAATAGAGGTGTTCTTCTGAGTGAATCCTTCCAGTCTTCAAGATAAAGACTTGAACTGTACCGAGGTGATACTGTGAGCGTATGTTCAATGTTGATCCAGTTGGAAGAGATCGTTCAGGCGTTGGATTTGAAACGAGACTCCTCTGACTGTGTGATCATGCAGTATCCAAAGTAGAAAAGACTGTACACTTATTTTCGGCATAGGAGAAACAATGACATTGCTTGATATTATAAAGATTGGGGAGAAACCACTTTTTTAAAAACCTTGTCATTATGAAAATTCTCTTTCATCTGCTGTCAGAATGAAAGATCAGGAAAGAAGACACACTCTTCCCACTAACTCAGATCAAACTGTAACTGAATCAAAGATCAAAAAGAATTGTTGAAAGATCTTTTGTTTCATAACAAAACACTGAGGGAAGAGTCTGTTGTATAAAAACATGTTATGAAAATGGAAGATAGACATATTTTTGATGTCCTAAATTGCCAGAAGGGAGAATTAAAGGAAACGGGAACGTTTTTGTCTCATTATTTGAGTCAAATTATTAATGGATCAAGAATATCTAAAACTCTTTGAGAAAACGCAAAAAACACTCTTACTATCAATCAAGAAAGATCAGAGTGAATTTGGTAAAATATTATCAATGATTAAAATTATTCAGATTTTTTTTCTTTGAAATTTCTGATAACAAAATAAAAATATTTTTACATGTGATTGTGATTTGTGTTTTTTACTCATAGTTATTATTTATCATGGATGTATTGTTCACATAAAAAAGCACTTCAACATGCATGAAATATGTTTTCATTGCCAGAGACTACAGGTGCAATTAAGGCTTCCATGTTTTCTCAGCGGAAATAAATTCAACAGTTTTCATTGATGGCTTTTACATGGAATTTTATGCTAGTATATAATATATATTTATACAAATTCAAAATGAAATATCCATTCATTTATATTTATAATAAAAAACGAAGTGAAGTCGTATTAAAGGTGAAACGGTTAATGTTTTACTATGAACAGCAGTAAAATTCCCTTAATATCGTATGGAAATTTAATTATCGTTAATAATATGAATATGGCCGAGAATCAAAAACGTCAAGGAATGATATCCACTGTCAGACCTTCAAGCAGCCAGTGTGAGCCCCCCCCCCCACCCATCCCAAGAAAGAAAGGAGGAGCAAATCTATTTTATATAAGAATGAAAAAAAAAAAGTGAATTTGTGAAAGAAAAAAAACAGTAAGTCGCCAAAATTATTCAATATAATCTTTAATATTTTCCCGGTTGGGCAAATTAAGTTATGATAGGCAGTTTTATAAGTACCAGTATCAATATTCGAAGGAAAAAATGATTATAATAATACGAAAAATATTACTTCTGATCGAACAAAATGAAAAAACTCAAATTTGTTATGTAGTAGAAGGTGACTAATAATTATAGTTTCTAACTTAAGTGCATATTGAATCAATATTTCATTTTTGAACTCATAAAAACTGAATGGAACATTGTGAATACAAGATTATATGATTTGGCTAAATTGGATAATGATTCAAGATAAGTTTTAAATAGAAATGAGTGCATTAAAAGCAATAATTGTCCCTGATTGGCTGACAAGATATCTGAATAGAAATTTTTTTGTTCCTGTGTCTTCTTAATTTGGCAATGAATTGGATAATGATTCAAGACAATCAGCAAATAGTGATGATAGCAGTGAAACAATGATTATTCTGGACGAACCGATGAGATATCTGAAGAAGAATTTTTATTCTTAGATTTTCTTACTTTGCCATCGAATAGGTTAAGCTACTTCATGCAATCAAAGCTTGCACATACCAACATTCCAAAGAATTGTTAATTTCAGTATGTATTTAACAAACCTAACCCTTTTTTCCTTATTTTTCCTCTAGCCAAATTAGTGAATGAGCTTCATGAAGCCTAAAACTCATGTCCAATGATGTTTAGTGATATTTACTATACAATATTTGCAATATATCTGAAATGACGTCACTATCTGGTCATAATTCTATCGAGACCTTAGTAACGGAATTAACAACGTATTTTGACCAAAACATTGGGCGCCATATTCTTAAAAGCTTCTTGAAGGAATTGACGTATTTGCAAATTGCTACAAAATTTGTCCTTTTTTTTGGGAAAACCTTTTGAATACATTTTTGATTTCATTATAATGTAAGTCTTTTGTTGGATTTTTAAATTATCGATGTATATATTCTGCGGGAAATATTTATTTTTCTGTGAGTTTATATTGTTTTTCAGTATGCTTTTCATTATTTGTAAAAGCAATGCTTTTATTTTCTATTTGTGCCTCGTTTCGCTGTAAGTTTTTTTAACACTATATTTTTTATTTTATTTCTTTGAAAAAAAAAAACAAAAACGTTTCGTTGATATTTTGCAAAGGAGATAACATTTAACCCGACCCAATTAGCTGCTGATGATAAATTACGTTCACAATAGTTTCCAACGATTCATTTTCTAAAACAATTGACAGTTTCTGATTAACAAGACAGGCTGAATGAGAGAACGTAAACGTTGTACCAAATAAGTACCAATAACCATTCTAATCCACGACTACTTAACTAAAGATTAAACGGGATATCTATCGATAATCAGTCAAATGTCTTAAAAACAAACCTACATCACATCAACGGCAACGGCATATTTTTCAATTTATTTCCCTTCAGGATATTTACATATTCTGAATAAGGAAACAGGAGAAACGTGAAACCATCAAAGTTGAACTTAACACCTTTCTATAGTCATTCCAATGTCCAAAAAGCAAACTACATCATGGCAAAAATAGATTCTTTCATTTCGCTTGTGTTGGAATGCTCACAGGTTCTGATGAAGAAAATAGGAGAAATGAGGGACCCTTGAAGTAGAAACAAATACATTTTGATATTGATTCAAATATCCTAAAAGCTAGCTGATTCATGCCCACGATATTTTTTTCCGTCTTGTCTTTGGCGGAACATGAACAGTTTTGGGTTAAAGAAGCAGAAGAAATGAGGAAAACTCCAAATTAAACAGAGAAACCTTGCGGTAGTCAGTCCAAGTTACTAAAACTGTGCCACATCATGCAAACAGTGGTTTCATTCATCTTGTTTTTTGCGAGATTTTCAAAGATTCTGATTGAAAAATCAGGAGAAGTGAGGGACTCACGACTTTAAGACAAATACCTTCCAATAGTCAGGCAAATATTCCAAATATTCCAAAACTGAAAAAAGTTTTTTCTATCTTAATTTTGGCAAATATTCTAAAGTTTCCGTTCAAGGAGACACGAGGAATGACGGACCCTCCAAGTTGAACTGATTGCAAACAATAATCAGTCTAATGTTCTAAAAATAATTCCTTCAATCTGGTCTTCAGTGGTATATTAACAGCTTCTGGGTAGGGTGGAAGGGATATAAGGGACCAGACACATGTAGATAGTCCCCTTTGATAAAAACAACCTTACACGTCCCAACGATAGTTCCTTCCAGGGGAGATAAGAAACCAGCGATGAAGAAGTGAATATCTTTTCAAAGTCAGTCCAATATTCTCAAAATGAGCTACGTCACATAAACAATGGATTATTGCATCTTGTTTTCAATAGAAATTGGTTTTCGAGGAGATTTTCTCGGTTTATCCTCAAAGAATATATGTTTTTGGAGAGATTTCAATAGTTTATGTTTAAGGGAAAAGAAGAAACGTCGGACCGTGGAAGTTGAACCGAGTACCTTTTATAGTCAGTCAGATATTTTAAAAGGGGGCTACATCACAAAAACAATATGTTTTTCAATTTTGTTTTTACACAGAATTTATTTTCAGAGAGATTTTCACAGTTTATGTACAAGAGAAAAGAAGACACATGGGACTGAGGATGTTGAACCAAATACATTTTTGTCGTCAGTCCAACGTTATAAAAAGGTGCTACATTACCCAAACAATAGTTTCTACGACTTTAGTATCGATTTCAACATTTTATGCTCAAGGGAAAAATTGAAATGATGGACTATGGAGGTTGAACCAAATACCTTTTCATACTCAGTCTAATATTCTAAAAAGGAGCTACATTAACCAAACAATAGTTTTTTCCACTCTGTTCCCGACAGAAATTTGTTTTGGGGGAGATTTTCATAGTTTATGCTCAAAGGAAAAGAAGAAAGGTGGGACCCTCGAGGTTGGACTGAGTACTTTCCATAGTCAGTCCATTATTTTAAAAGAGAGGTATATCGCACCAACAATAATTTCTTCCACTTTGTTTCCAACAAAAATTTTTTTTTGGAGAGATTTTCACAGTTTATACTCAAGGGGAATTGAAGAAACATGGAACCGTGGATGTTGAACAAAATACCTTTTCATAGTCAGTCCAATATTATATATCACACCAACAATAATATATTCTACATGGTTCCCGACAGAAATTTATTTTTGGAGAGATTTTAACAGTTTATGTTCAGGGTTAGGGTTAGGGTTAGGAGAATTAAAAAAACGGGAACGTTTTTGTGTCATTTTTTAGTCAAATTATGAATGGATCAATAATATCTAAAACTTATTGAAAAAAAAAACACACTTGTTTTCAATCAAGAAAGATCTGAGTGAATTCGGTAAAATGCATTGATGATTGATCCATTAAAATCCATTGAAACAAAGTTGAATTTCATGAAAATTTAAAAGGAATCATTCCAAATCTGAATTGAAAACATTTCGATGTGTAGTTTAATGGTTTACCACCGAGCTTTACACCGACTGCAATGAATACTTCAAGCTTGTTTTTCTCAAGATTCCAACAAATTCTGTTGAGGAAAATATGTGAAAAGAGTGACATTTGGGGATGATCACACTTCGAAAATCCTTCAAATGTTTGACCTCTCAGCTATATCACAACGAAAATGGTTTCCTGTAGCTTGTTTTCTTTTGGATTTTTGTAGTTTTTGATAAAGGAAATTGTAAATATGAGGGACCCTCGAAGTTGAACCGAATACTTATCGGTACGCAGTCGAATCCTTCACCACCAAGCTGTTTCCTGATGACAATAGTTTTATCTATTTTTTACATTTCTTGATTAAATAACTCTTTTTTTTTATTTATACTGCGATAATACTGTTAACCGTGATGATTTTGTCACCAACCCCTCGTAAGATATATCGGAGGCAAATGAAGGGGACGAAAAAATACCAGACAGAAACAGTAGGAGGATATTATAACAAATAACTGAAGAACTCCATCTTGAAGTAAACAATGACAAATGGGAAAAACAATTATCAAAAGAATTGAAAGATGAGGAAGCTGAATGGAGGAATCTAAAGAAAGATTATGAAGACAAGAAAACAAGAATGAAGCGACCAATTTATTAATGAATTCAACTGGAAAGATTTTACTGAAGGAAAAGTTCTATATCGAGTAAGTGATAATTTACCTAATAGCCAAGACTATATTTAATTACAATATGTCAAAATGGCGACTAACAAAAGATTGGTCAAATAATGTTGACAGAACACATTGTAAACAATTGAGAATGATTTAGAATGACACTAATCCACTAATCCTAAAACTGATTATCATTGATTGTGATTGATATTTACAATACGGAGATTGTAGATTTACTAACAATATTTCAAATAGTATTCAAAATTTTACGTACTCAAACTTTATCAATGAATCTCTGAAATGATGTCGCTATCTGGTCATAGTTTTATCGAGACCTAAGTAACGTGATTAATAACGATTAATAACAAATGATTACGAGGGGAGATAAGTGGAATGGGATAGTGAAACATTGACAGAATACCTTTTCATAATCAGTCCAATATTCTAAAATGGATGTAGTAAGAACCAACAATTTTTGATACCACTTTGTTCTGGACAAAAATATGTTTCTGAAGAGATTTGCACAGATGATGCACAAGGAAAAAAGTGATATTGGATGGTGGAAGCTGAAGGGAGTAGCTTTTCAAAATCAGTCCAGAATCCAACAAGTGATGCATAAGAGGCCCACATATTTTTCATAGCACATTGTTCTTGATAAAAAGTTATTTTGAAAAGATTCACACGGATGATACACGGGGGAAAGAGGTAGCATAGAATAAGGAAAACTGGGCGGATTACGTTTCCATTTACAGTCCAATATTCCAAAAGGGATGTCCAAAGAACCAACAATTTTTCAAAGCACTTTGTACTTGACAAAAACTTGTTTTTGAAGAGATTTACACAGATGATACACAAGGGAAAAGAAGTAACATAGAATAAAGAAAGCTGGATGGAACGCTCTTTCATTTACAGTCCAATATTCCAAAAGGGATGTACAAAGAACCAACAATTTTTCATAGCACTTTGTTCTTGACAAAAATTTGTTTCTGAAGAGATTTACACAGACAATACACGAGGGAAAAGAAATACCACAGAATAACAAAAGCTGGATGGGATACCTTTTCATTTACAGTCCAATATTCTAAAAGGGATGTACAAAGAACCAACAATTTTTCATAGCAATTTGTTATCGACTAAAATTTGTTTTTGAAGAGATTTACACTGACGATACACAAGGGAAAAGAAGTAGCATAGAATACTTAAAGCTGGATGGAATACCTTTTCATTTACAGTCCAATATTCCAAAAGGGATGTACAAAGAACCAACAATTTTTCAAAGCACTTCGTTCTTGACAAAAATTTGTTTTTGAAGAGATTTACACAGAATATACACAAGAGAAAAGAAGTAGCATAGAATAATTAAAGCTGGATGGGATACTTTTCTATTCACAGTCCAATATTCCAAAAGGGATGTACAAAGAACCAACATTTTTTCATAGCACATTGTTCTTGACAAAAATTTGTTTTTGAAAAGATTTACACGGATTATACGCAAAGGGAAAGAAGTAGCATAGAATAATAAAAGCTGGATGGAATACTTTTTCATTTTCAGTCCTATATTCCAAAAGGGACGTACAAAGAAACAGAAATTTTTCATAGGACATTGTTCTCGACAAAAATTAGTTTTTGGAGAGATTTACACATCTGATAGACAAAGGAAAAGTAGTACCATGGAATAATTGAAGCCGGGTGGGGTACCTTTTCATTCACAGTCCAATATTCCAAAAGGGATGTACAAAGAACCAACAATTTCTCAAAGCACTTTGTTCTTGACAAAAATTTGTTTTTGAAGAGATTTACACGGATGATAGACAAGGGAAAAGAAGTATCATGGGATAATTAAACTTGGATGGGATACGTTTCCTTTTACAGTCCAATATTCCAAAAGGGATGTACAAAGAACCAACAATTTTTCTTAGCACTTTGTTCTTGACAAAAATTTGTTTTTGAAGAAAATTAACCAGGTGATACACGAGGAGAAAGAATTACCATGGAATAATTAAAGCTGGATGGGATACCTTTTCATTTACAGTCCAATATTCCAAAAGGGATGTACAAAGAACCAACAATTTTCCTGAGTAGTTTGTTCTTGACAAAAATTTGTTTTTGAAGAGATTTACACTGATGATACACGAGGGAAAAGAAGTACCATGGATTAACTAAAGCTGGATGGAATACCTCTTCATTTACAGTCCAATATTCCAAAAGGGATGTACAAATAACCAACAATTTTTCATAGCACATTGTTTTTGACAAAAATTTATTTTTGAAGAGATGTACACGGATGATACACAAGGAAAAAGAAGTAGCATAGAATAATGAAAGCTGGACGGAAAACCTTTTCATTTACAGTCCAATGTTCCAAAAGGGATGTACAAAGAACCAACAATTTTTCATAGCACTTTGTTCTTGACAAAAATTTGTTTTTGAAGAGATTTACACAGATGATACACAACGAGAGAGAATGACCATGGAATAATGAAAGCTGGATGGAATACCTTTTAATTCACTGTCCAATATTCCAAAAGGGATGTACAAAGAACCAACAATTTTTTATAGCACATTGTTCTTGACAAAAATTTGTTTTTGAAGAGATGTACACGGATGATACACAAAGATAAAGAAGTAGCATAGAATAATGAAAGCTGGATGGAATACCTTTTCATTTACAGTCCAATATTCTAAAAGGGATAAACAAAGAACTTAGTATTTTTCGAAACACTTTGTTCTTGACAAAAATTTGTTTTTTAAGAGAATTACACTGATGATACACAAGGGAAAAGAAGTACAATGGATTAATTAAAGCTTGATGGAATACCTTTTCACTTACAGCCAAATATTCCAAAAGGGATGTACAAAGAACCAACAATTTTTCATAGCACTTTGTTCTTGACAAAAATTTGTTTTTGAAGGGATTCACAAGATGATACACAAAGGAAAAGAAGTAGCATAGAATATTGAAAGCTGGACGGAAAACCTTTTCATTTACAGTCCAATATTCCAATGGGGTTGTACAAAAAACCAATAATTTTTCAAAGCATTTTGTTCTTGACAAAAAATTGTTATTGAAGAGATTTACACAGATGATACACAAGGGAAAAGAAGTACCATGGATTAATTAAAGCTCGATGGAATACCTTTTCATTTACAGCCCAATATTCCAAAAAGGATGTACAAAGAACCAACAATTTTTCATAGCACTTTGTTCTTGACAAAAATTTGTTTTTGAAGAAATTTACACTGATGATACACGAGGGAAAAGAAGTACCATGGATTAACTAAAGCTGGATGGAATATCTCTTCATTTACAGTCCAATATTCCAAAAGGGATGTCCAAAGAACCAACAATTTTTCATAGCACTTTGTACTTGACAAAAATTTGTTTTTGAAGAGATTCACACTGATGATACACAAAGGGAAAAGAAGTAGCATAGAATAATGAAAGCTGGACGGAAAACCTTTTCATTTACAGTCCAATATTCCAATGGGGTTGTACAAAAAACCAATAATTTTTCAAAGCATTTTGTTTTTTACAAAAATTTGTTTTTTAAGAGATTCACACTGATGATACTAAGGGAAAAAGAAGTACAATGGATTAATTAAAGCTGTATGGGATACCTTTTCATTTACAGTCCAATATCCCAAAAGGGATGTACAAAGAACCAACAATTTTTCATAGCACTTTGTTCTTGACAAAAAATTTGTTTTTGAAGAGATTTAAACAGACTATACACGAAGGGAAAAGAAGTAGCATAAAATAATTAAAGCTGGAATGAATACCTTTTCATTTACAGTCCAATGTTCCAAAAGGGATGTACAAAGAACCAACAATTTTTCATAGCACTTTGTTCTTGACAAAAATTTGTTTTTGAAGAGATTTACACGGATGATACACAAGGAAAAAGAAGTACCATGGAATAATTAAAGCTGGATGGAACACTTCTTTCATTTACAGTCCTATATTCCAAAAAGGATGTACAAATAACCAACAATTTTTCATAGCACTTTGTTCTGGACAAAAATTTGTTTTTGAAGAGATTTAAACAGACAATACACAAGGGAAAAGAAGTAGCATGGAATAATTAAAGCTGGATGGGATACTTTTTTCATTTACAGTCTTATATTCAAAAAAGGATGTCCAAAGAACCAACAATTTTTCATAGCACTTTGTTCTTGACAAAAACTTGTTTTTGAAGAGATTTACACATCTGATACACAAGGAGAGAGAAGTACCATGGAATAAGGAAAGCTGGATGGAATACTTTTTCATTCACTGTCCAATATTCCAAAAGGGATGTACAAAGAACCAACAATTTTTCGAAACACTTTGTTCCTGACAAAAATTTGTTTTTGAAGAGATTTACACAGTTGATACACAATGGAAAAGAAGTACCATAGAATAATGAAAGCTGGACGGAAAACCTTTTCATTTACAGTCCAATATTCCAATGGGGTTGTACAAAAAACCAATAATTTTTCATAGCATTTTGTTCTTGACAAAAAATTGTTATTGAAGAGATTTACACATCTGATACACAAAGGGAAAAGAAGTAGCATAAAATAATTAAAGCTGGAATGAATACCTTTTCATTAACAATCCAATATTCCAAAAGGTATGTACAAAGAACCAACAATTCTTTATAGCACTTTGTTGTTGACAAAAATTTGTTTTTGAAGAGATTTACATAGATGATACACAAGGGAAAAGAAGTAGCATAGAATAAAAAAAGTTGGATAGAATACCTTTTCATTAACAATCCAATATTCCAAAAGGTATGTACAATGAACCAACAATTTTTTATAGCACTTTGTTCTTGACAAAAATTTGTTTTTTAAGAGATTTACACAGATGAAACACAAGGGAAAAGAAGTAGCACAGAATAATGAAAGCTGGACAGAATACCTTTTCATTAACAATCCAATATTCCAAAAGGTATGTACAATGAACCAACAATTTTTTATAGCACTTTGTTCTTGACAAAAATTTGTTTTTGAAGAGATTTACACAGATGAAACACAAGGGAAAAGAAGTAGCACAGAATAATGAAAGCTGGACAGAATACCTTTTCATTAACAATCCAATATTCCAAAAGGTATGTACAATGAACCAACAATTTTTTATAGCACTTTGTTCTTGACAAAAATTTGTTTTTGAAGAGATTTACACAGATGAAACACAAGGGAAAAGAAGTACAATGGATTAATTAAAGCTGGATGGGATACCTTATTATTTACAGTCCAATATTCCAAAAGGGATGTACAAAGAACCAACAATTTTTCATAGCACTTTTTTCTTGAAAAAAAAATTATTTTTGAAAAGATTCACACTGATGATACACAAGAAGAAAGAAGTACCATGGAATAATTAGAGCTGGATGGGATACCTTTCCATTAACAGTCCAATATTCCAAAAGGGATGTACAAAGAACCAACTATTTTCCAAAGCACTTTGTTCTTGACAAAAATTTGCTTTTGAAGAGATTCACATTGATGATACACGAGGGAAAAGAAGTACCATGGATTAACTAAAGCTGGATGGAATACCTTTTCATTTACAGTCCAATATTCCAAAAAAGATGAACAAAGAACCAACAATTTTTCATAGCACTTTGTTCTTGACAAAAATTTGTTTTTGAAGAGATTTAAACAGATGATACAGAAAGGAAAATAAGTAATACGGAATAATTAAAGCTGGATGGGATACCTTATTATTTACAGTTCAATATTCCAAAAGGGATGTACAAAGAACCAACAATTTTTCATAGCACATTGCTCTTGACAAAAATTTGTTTTTGAAGAGATTTACACAGATGATACACAAAGGAAATGAAGTACCATGAAATAATTAAAGCTGGATGGAATACCTTATTATTTACAGTCCAATATTCCAAAAAGGATGTACAAATAACCAACAATTTTTGTTAGCACTTTGTTCTAGACAAAAATTTGTTTTTGAAGAGATTTAATCAGACGATACACAAGGAAAAAGAAGTAACATAGAATAATTAAAGCTGGATTGAAAACCTCATCATTTACGGTCCAATATTCCAAAAGGGATGTACAAAGAACCAACAATTTTTCATAGCACTCTGTACTTGAGAAAAATTTGTTTTTGAAGAGATTCACATTGATGATACGCAAGGGAAAAGAAGTACCATGGAATAATTAAAGCTGGATGGGATACCTTATTATTTACAGTCCAATATTCCAAAAAGGATGTACAAAGAACCAACAATTTTTCATAGCACTTAGTTCTTGATGAAAATTTGTTTTTGAAGAGATTTACACAGATGATACACAAGGGAAAAGAAGTACCATGGAATAATTAAAGCTGGGTGGGATACTTTTTTCATTTACAGTCCTATATTCAAAAAAGGATGTCCAAAGAACCAACAATTTTTTATAGCACTTTGTTCTTGACAAAAACTTGTTTTTGAAGAGATTTACACATCTGATACACAAGGAGAAAGAAGTACCATGGAATAAGGAAAGCTGGATGGAATACTTTTTCATTCACTGTCCAATATTCCAAAAGGGATGTACAAAGAACCTACAATTTTCGAAACACTTTGTTCTTGACAAAAACTTGTTTTTGAAGAGATTTACACAGATGATACACAAGGGAAAAAAAGTACCATGGAATAATGAAAGCTGGATGGAATACATTTTCATTTACAGTCCAATATACAAAAGAGATGTACAAAGAACCAACAATTTATCATAGAACTTACTTCTTGATGAAAATTTGTTTCTGAAGAGATTTACACATCTGATACACAAGGAGAAAGAATGACCATGGAATAATGAAAGCTGGATGGAATACATTTTCATTCACTGTCTAATATTCCAAAAGGGATGTACAAATTACCAACAATTTTTCTGAGCAGTTTGATCTTGACAAAAATTTATTTTTGAAGAGATTTACAGAGATGATACACAAGGAAAAAGAAGTAGCATAGAATAATGAAAGCTGGATGGAATACCTTATTATTTACAGTTCAATATTCCAAAAAGGATGTACAAAGAACCAACAATTTTTCATAGCACTCTGTACTTGACAAAAATTTGTTTTTGAAGAGATTTATACTCATGATACACAAGGGAAAAGAAGTACCATGGATTAACTAAAGCTGGATGGAATACTTTTTCATTTACAGTCCAATATTCCAAAAGGGATGTACAAAGATCAAACAATTTTTCAAAGCACTTTGTTCTTGACAAAAAATTGTTATTGAAGAGATTTACACAGATGATACACAAGGGAAAAGAAGTACCATGGATTAAAAAAGCTGGATGGAATACCTTTTCATTTACAGCCCAATATTCCAAAAGGGATGTACAAAGAACCAACAAATTTTCATAGCACTTTTTTCTTGACAAAAATTTGTTTTTGAAGAGAATTACACTGATGATACACAAAGGAAAAGAAGTACCACGGAACAATTAAAGCTGTATGGGATACCTTTTCATTTACAGTCCAATATTTCAAAAGGGATGTACAAAGATCAAACAATTTTTCAAAGCACTTTGTTCTTGACAAAAAATTGTTATTGAAGAGATTTACACAGATGATACACAAGGGAAAAGAAGTACCATGGAATAATTAAAGCTGGATGGAATACCTTTTCATTTACAGCCCAATATTCCAAAAGGGATGTACAAAGAACCAACAATTTTTCATAGCACTTTGTTTGTGACATAAATTTGTTTTTGAAGAGTTTTACACGGATGATACACAAAGGAAAAGAAGTACCATGGAATAATTAAAGCTGGATGGGATACCTTTTCATTTACAGTCCGATATTCCAAAAGGGATGTAAAAAGAACCAACAATTTTTCTTTCCACTTTGTTCTCGACAAAAAAATTAGTTTTTGAGGGATTTACACTGATGATACACAAAGGAAGAGAAGTAGCATACAATAATCAAAGGTGGATGGGATGCCATATTATTTACAGTCCAATATTCCAAAAAGAATGTACAAAGAACCAACAATTTTTCATAGCACTTTGTTCTAGACAAAAATTTATTTTTGAAGAGATTTACACATCCGATACACAAGGGAAAAGAAGTACCTTGGAAAATTAAAGCTGGATGGCATACCTTTTCATTAACAGTCCAATATTCGAAAAGGGATGTACAAAGAACCAACAATTTTTCATAGCACTTTGTTCCTGACAAAAATTTGTTTTTGAAGAGATTTACACAGATGATACACAAGGGAAAAGAATACCATGGAATAATTAAAGCTGGATGGAATACTTTTTCATTTTCAGTCCTATATTCCAAAAGGGATGTACAAAGAACCAACAATTTTTCATAGCACGTTGTTCTTGACAAAAATTTGTTTTCAAAAAGATTTAAACAGTCTATACACAAGGGAAAAGAAGTAGCATAGAATAATGAAAGCTGGATGGAATACCTTTTCATTTACAGTCCAATATTCCAAAAGGGATGTACAAAGATCCAACAATTTTTCATAGCACTTTGTTCTTGACAAAAACTTGTTTTTGAAGAGATTTACACAGATGATAGACAAGGGAAAGAATTACCATGGAATAATTAAAGCTGGATAGAATACCTTTTCATTTACAGCCCAAAATTCAAAAGAGATGTACAAAGAACCAACAATTTTTCATAGCACTTTGTAATTGACAAAAATTTGTTTTTGAAGAGATATACACATCTGATACACAAGGGAAAAGAAGTACCACGGATTAACTAAAGCTGGATGGAATACCTCTTCATTTACAGTCCAATATTCCAAAAAAGATGTACAAATAACCAACAATTTTTCATAGCACTTTGTTCTAGACGAAAATTTGTTTTTGAAGAGATTTAAACAGACTATACACAAGGGAAAAGAAGTAGCATAGTATAATGAAAGCTGGATGGGATACCTTTTCATTTACAGGCCAATATTCCAAAAGGGATGTACAAAGAACCAACAATTTTTCATAGCACTCTGTACTTGAGAAAAATTTGTTTTTGAAGAGATTCACATTGATGATACACAAGGGAAAAAAAGTACCATGGAATAATTAAAGCTGGATGGCATACCTTTTCATTAACAGTCCAATATTCGAAAAGGGATGTACAAAGAACCAACAATTTTTCATAGCACTTTGTTCCTGACAAAAATTTGTTTTTGAAGAGATTTACACGGATGATACACAAAGGAAAAGAATACCATGGAATAATTAAAGCTGGATGGAATACTTTTTCATTTACAGTCCAATATTCCAAAAGGGATGTACAAAGAACCAACAATTTTTTTATAGCACTTTGTTCTTGACAAAAATTTATTTTTGAAGAGATTTACACATCTGATAGACAAGGGTAAAGAAGTACCATGGAATAATTAAAGCTGGAGGGGATACCTTTTCATTAACAGTCCAATATTCCAAAAGGGATGTAAAAAGAACCAACAATTTTTCTTACCACTTTGTTATTGACAAAAAAATTTGTTTTTGAAGAGATTTACACTGATGATACACAAAGGAAATGAAGTAGCATACAATAATCAAAGGTGGATGGGATGCTTTATTATTTACAGTCCAATATTCCAAAAGGAATGTACAAAGAACCAACAATTTTTCATAGCACTTTGTTCTAGACAAAAATTTATTTTTGAAGAGATTTACACATCCGATACACAAGGGAAAAGAAGTACCTTGGAAAAATTAAAGTTGGATGGGATACCTTTTCATTAACAGTCCAATATTCCAAAAGGGATGTACAAAGAACCAACAATTTTTCATAGCACTTTGTTCTTGACAGAAATTTATTTTTGAAGAGATTTACACAGATGATACACAAGGGAAAAGAAGTACCATGGAATAATTAAAGCTGGATGGAATACTTTTTCATTTTCAGTCCTATATTCCAAAAGGGATGTACAAAGAACCAACAATTTTTCATAGCTCTTTGTTCTTGACATAAATTTGTTTCTGGAAGGGATTTAAACAGACTATACACAAGGGAAAAGAAGTAGCATAAAATAATGAAAGCTGGATGGAATACCTTTTCATTCACAGTCCAATATTCCAAAAGGGATGTACAAATATCCAACAATTTTTCATACCACTTTGTTCTCGAAAAAAATTTGTTTTTGAAGAGATTTACTCATCTGATAGACAAGGGAAGGAAGTACCATGGAATAATTAAAGCTGGATCGGATACCTTTTCATTTATAGCCCAATATACAAAAGAGATGTACAAAGAACCAACAATTTTTCATAGCACTTTGTAATTGACAAAAATTTGTTTTTGAAAAGATATACACAGATGATAGACAAGGGAAAAGAAGTACCATGGAATAATTAAAGCTGTGAGGGGATACCTTTTCATTTACTGCCCAATATTCCAAAAGGGATGTACAAAGAACCAACAATTTTTCATAGCACTCTGTTCTTGACAAAAATTAGTTTCTGAAGAGATTTACACATCTGATAGAAAAGGGAAAAGAAGTACCATGGAATAATTAAAGCTGGATGGAATACTTTTTCATTTTCAGTCCTATATTCCAAAAGGGATGTACAAAGAACCAACAATTTTTCAAAGCACTTTGTTCTTGACAAAAATTTTTTTTAAGAGATTCACACTGATGATACACAAGGGAAAAGAAGTACCATGGAATAATAAAAGCTGTATGGGATATCTTTTCATTTACAGCCCAATATACAAAAGAGATGTACAAAGAACCAACAATTTTTCATAGCACTTTGTAATTGACAAAAATTTGTTTTTGAAAAGATATACACATCTGACACACAAGGGAAAAGAAGTACCATGGAATAATTAAAGCTGGATGGAATACCTTTTCATTTACAGTCCAATATTCCAAAAGGGATGTACAAAGATCCAACAATTTTTCATAGCACTTTGTTCTTGACAAAAACTTGTTTTTGAAGAGATTTACACAGATGATAGACAAGGGAAAGAAGTACCATGGAATAATTAAAGCTGTATGGGATACCTTTTCATTTACTGCCCAATATTCAAAAGGCATGTACAAAGAACCAACAATTTTTCATAGCACTTTGTAATTGACAAAAATTTGTTTTTGGAAAGATATACACATCTGATACACAAGGGAAAAGAAGTACCATGGAATAATTAAAGCTGGATGGAATACCTTTTCATTTACAGCCCAATATTCAAAAGAGATGTACAAAGAACCAACAATTTTTCATAGCACTCTGTTCTTGACAAAAATTAGTTTCTGAAGAGATTTACACATCTGATAGAAAAGGGAAAAGAAGTACCATGGAATAATTAAAGCTGGATGGAATACTTTTTCATTTTCAGTCCTATATTCCGAAAGGGATGTACAAATAACCAAAAATTTTTCATAGCACTTTGTTCTTGACATAAATTTGTTTCTGAAGGGATTTAAACAGACTATACACAAGGGAAAAGAAGTAGCATAGAATAATGAAAGCTGGATGGAATACCTTTTCATTCACAGTCCAATATTCCAAAAGGGATGTACAAAGATCCAACAATTTTTCATAGCAGTTTGTTCTCGACAAAAATTTGTTTTTGAAGAGATTTACTCATCTGATAGACAAGGGAAGGAAGTACCATGGAATAAATAAAGCTGGATGGGATACCTTTTCATTTACAGTCCAATATTCCAAAAGGGATGTACAAAGAACCAACAATTTTTTAAAGCACTTTGTTCTTGACAAAAATTTTTTTTAAGAGATTCACACTGATGATACACAAGGGAAAAGAAGTACCATGGAATAATTAAAGCTGTATGGGATACCTTTTCATTTACAGCCCAATATACAAAAGAGATGTACAAAGAACCAACAATTTTTCATAGCACTTTGTAATTGACAAAAATTTGTTTTTGAAAAGATATACATATCTGATACACAAGGGAAAAGAAGTACCATGGAATAATTAAAGCTGGATGGAATACCTTTTCATTTACAGTCAAATATTCCAAAAGGGATGTACAAAGATCCAACAATTTTTCATAGCACTCTGTTCTTGACAAAAATTTGTTTCTGAAGAGATTTACACATCTGATACACAAGGAGAAAGAATGACAATGGAATAATTAAAGCTGGATGGAATACTTTTTCATTTACTGTCCTATATTCCAAAAGGGATGTACAAAGAACCAACAATTTTTCATAGCACATTGTTCTTGACAAAAATTTGTTTTCGAAAAGATTTAAACAGACTATACACAAGGGAAAAGAAGTAGCATAGAATAATGAAAGCTGGATGGAATACCTTTTCATTTACAGTCCAATATTCCAAAAGGGATGTACAAAGAACCAACAATTTTTCATAGCACTTTGTAATTGACAAAAATTTGTTTTTGAAAAGATATACATATCTGATACACAAGGGAAAAGAAGTACCATGGAATAATTAAAGCTGGATGGAATACTTTTTCATTTACTGTCCTATATTCCAAAAGGGATGTACAAAGAACCAACAATTTTTCATAGCACATTGTTCTTGACAAAAACTTGTTTTTGAAGAGATTTACACAGATGATAGACAAGGGAAAGAAGTACCATGGAATAATTAAAGCTGTATGGGATACCTTTTCATTTACTGCCCAATATTCAAAAGGCATGTACAAAGAACCAACAATTTTTCATAGCACTTTGTAATTGACAAAAATTTGTTTTTGAAGAGATATACACATCTGATACACAAGGGAAAAGAAGTACCATGGAATAATTAAAGCTGGATGGGATACCTTTTCATTTACAGTCCAATATTCCAAAAGGGATGTACAAAGATCCAACAATTTTTCATAGCACTTTGTTCTTGACAAAAATTTGTTTCTGAAGAGATTTACACATCTGACAGAAAAGGGAAAAGAAGTAGCATAGAATAATGAAAGCTGGATGGAATACTTTTTCATTTACAGTCCTATATTACAAAAAGGACGTACAAAGAACCAACAATTTTTCATAGCACATTGTTCTTGACAAAAATTTGTTTTCGAAAAGATTTAAACAGACTATAGACAAGGGAAAGAAGTACCATGGAATAATTAAAGCTGGATGGAATACCTTTTCATTTACAGCCCAATATTCAAAAGGCATGTACAAAGAACCAACAATTTTTCATAGCACTTTGTAATTGACAAAAATTTGTTTTTGAAGAGATATACACATCTGATACACAAGGGAAAAGAAGTACCATGGAATAATTAAAGCTGGATCGGATACCTTTTCATTTACAGTCCAATATTCCAAAAGGGATGTACAAAGAACCAACAATTTTTCATAGCACTCTGTTCTTGACAAAAATTAGTTTCTGAAGAGATTTACACATCTGATAGAAAAGGGAAAAGAAGTACCATGGAATAATTAAAGCTGGATGGAATACTTTTTCATTTACAGTCCTATATTCCAAAAGGGATGTACAAATAACCAAAAATTTTTCATAGCACTTTGTTCTTGACATAAATTTGTTTCTGAAGGGATTTAAACTGACTATACACAAGGGAAAAGAAGTAGCATAGAATAATGAAAGCTGGATGGAATACCTTTTCATTCACAGTCCAATATTCCAAAAGGGATGTACAAAGAACCAACAATTTTTCATAGCACTTTGTTCTCGACAAAAATTTGTTTTTGAAGAGATTTACTCATCTGATAGACAAGGGAAGGAAGTACCATGGAATAAATAAAGCTGGATGGGATACCTTTTCATTTACAGTCCAATATTCCAAAAGGGATGTACAAAGAACCAACAATTTTTCAAAGCACTTTTGTTCTTGACAAAAATTTTTTTTAAGAGATTCACATTGATGATACACAAGGGAAAAGAAGTACCATGGAATAATGAAAGCTGTATGGGATACCTTTTCATTTACAGCCCAATATACAAAAGAGATGTACAAAGAACCAACAATTTTTCATAGCACTTTGTAATTGACAAAAATTTGTTTTTGAAAAGATATTCACATCTGATACACAAGGGAAAAGAAGTACCATGGAATAATTAAAGCTGTATGGGATACCTTTCCATTTACAGTCAAATATTCCAAAAGGGATGTACAAAGATCCAACAATTTTTCATAGCACTTTGTTCTTGACAAAAATTTGTGTTTGAAGAGATTTACACATCTGATAGAAAAGGGAAAAGAAGTACCATGGAATAATTAAAGCTGGATGGAATACTTTTTCATTTACAGTCCTATATTCCAAAAGAGATGTACAAAGAATCAACAATTTTTCATAGCACTTTGTTCTTGACAAAAATTTGTTTTTGAAGAGATTTACACGGATGATACACAAGGGAAAGAAGTACCATGGATTAACTAAAGCTGGATGGAATACCTCTTCATTTACAGTCCAATATTCCAAAAGAGATGTACAAAGAATCAACAATTTTTCATAGCACTTTGTTCTTGACAAAAATTTGTTTTTGAAGAGATTTACACAAATGATATACAAGGGAAAAGAAGTGGTATGGTATCATGGAGGCTGGATTGAACACTTTTTTATGATCATTCCAATATTTTAAAAGGGATATATGAAGAACCAACAATTAATTATAGCACTTTGTTTTTTGGAGAGATTTACACATTTGATGCACGGGGGAAAAGAATTAGCGTGAGATTGTGGAGTTTTGACGGAATACCTTTCCATAATCAGTCCAATATTCTACAAGGGATCTAGACCAAGTCAACATCTTTTTATTCCACTTTGTTGTGGATAAAATTTTGTTTTTTGGAGATATTTACACAGCTCATGCACATGAGAAAGAAGTGGTATGGGATCGTGCAGGCTGGAGAGAAAACCTTGTCGTGATAATTTCAATATTCTATAAAGGATGTACAAGGAACCAACTTTTTTTCATACCACTTTCTCCTTGACAAAAAATCGTCGTTGGAAAGATTTACACAATTGAATCACACGCTGATATTTTTCTGGCCTTTTGTTTGGGATGGAGATGTAGTATCTATTCTACGGCACAGACATAGGAGTCGGTACTGACACTTGCCCGTCGAATGGGCTGGAGATTGTGTGTAGGTTGGCATTAAAGACCGAGTGTACCAGTGCAAACGTTGGCATCGGGAGGCCTTTGGACTCATCCTTAAGCTCTCCCATTATTACGCGGCCCAGCTGCGGGGTCTTGCTTTTGCAGGTGACGTTGTCTAGCCATTACGATGAGCCTTTCAACGGTAACTGCATCGGCTGGAGCCATTTTCGAAGGGTTGTTCCTATCTCTTCCCACGTTAAGCCTGGCCTTGTGTCACATATTGCTGCAGTGGGACAGTGATTGAATAGATGCAATGGGGAAAAAAGTTGTATGGGATCGTGGAAGCTTGACCGAACACTTTTTCATAATGGAGTTAACCAATGTAGAGTTGACCAACAATTTTTTATTTTATTTTGTTGTGGATAGAAATTTGTTTTTGGAGAGATTTACACAGTTGATGTAGAAAAGAGA
The DNA here is from genome assembly GCA_963457665.1 of Thysanoteuthis rhombus. Classification (NCBI taxonomy): domain Eukaryota; kingdom Metazoa; phylum Mollusca; class Cephalopoda; order Oegopsida; family Thysanoteuthidae; genus Thysanoteuthis; species Thysanoteuthis major. The sequence goes on from OY735230.1 coordinate 32,244,459, forward strand.
AGAAGTGGCATGGGATCATGGAGGCTGGACAGAATATCTTTTTATTAACAGTCCAATATTCTAAAAAGGATGTACAAAGAACCAACAATTTTTCTTACCATTTTGTTCTTGACAGAAATTTGTTTTTGTAGAGATTTACACAGTCGATGCACACGGGAAATGAAGTTGTATCGTCGAGACTTGACGGAAAACCTTTCCAAAATGAGTCCAATATCCTAAAAGGCATGTACAAAGAACCAACAATTTTTCATAGCACTTTGTTCTTGACAAAAACTTGTTTGTGGAGAGATTTACACGGTTGAAACACACGGAAAAAGGAGTGGTATGGGATTGTGGATGCTTGACAGAACACTTTTCCATGATCAGTCTAATATTCTAAAAGGGATGTACAATGAACCAACAATTTTTCATACCACTTTGTTCTTGGCAAAAGTTTGTCCGTGGAGAGATTTACACAGTTGATGCACACGGGAAAAATGTGGTGTGGGAGGTTTGAGGCTGGACAGAAGACCTTTTCATAATCAGTCCAATATCCCAAAAGGGATGTACAAAGGCCAGACGGAACACCTTTCTATAATAAATCCAATATTCTAAAAGGGATGTACAAAGAACCAACAATTTTTCATACGACTTTGTTTTTGACAAAAATCCGTTTTTGGCGAGATTTACACAGTTGATGCACAAGGGAAAAGGAGTCATGAGATCGTTGAGGCTTGACGGAATACGTTTTTCTAATCCAATGTTGTAAAAAGGATTTAAAAGGATCCAATAATTTTTCATAGCACTTTGTTCTCGACAAAAATTTTTTTGAGAGAGATTTACACAGTGGATGTGCACGGGAAAAAAAGGTGGTATTGGATCATGGAGGCTGGACTGAATACATTTTCATAACAAGTCCAATATTATAATATGGATGTACAAGGAACCAACTATTTTTTGTACCACATTATTCTTAACCAAAATTTGTTTTTTGACACATTTACACAGTTCATGCATAAGGGAAAAGAAGTAGCATGAGATTGGTGAGGCTGGACGAAATACCTTCTCATAATTAGTCCAATATTCTAAGTGGGATATACAAGGAACCAACAATTTTACATATCACTCTGTTCTTGACAAGAATTTGTTATCGTAGTGACTCACCCAGATGATTCACAAGCTAGAAAAAGTGGTATTGGATAGTGGAGGTTGAATGGGACACCTTTTAATAATCAGACCAATATTCTAAAAGGGGTGTACACTTACGCCAACTGTGGTTTTTCCTTTGTGTTCATTACAGAAATTTGTTCTCAGAGAGATTTCCATATTTAAGTTAAGGAAACTGAGGAAACGTTGGACCTTTGTGACTTGACTGAATACTTTTTCGGAGCCTGTCCAATTCTTTAAAACAGAGCTACTTGGAAAAAGAATATACGTAAGATTGTAGAGGCTAAATAGAATAACTTTTCATAATCAGTCCAATATTAGATATTTTTACAGTTTATATTCGAGGAAACAGTAAAAACATGGGACAGTTTAGATTGACCCGAATTTATTTTCATTGTCAGTTCAATATTCTAAAAGAGAGTTACATCCGAATCTTAGCTACTTTTTGTCGACGTTGTTTTTTTGATTACGTTTTTTGGCTGATTTTACTGTTTCTGGTTGAGGAAACAAAAGAAACGAGGAACCCTCAAAGTTGAACGGAATTCTTTCTGGTTCTATTTGTAATGCTCCAAAACTGAGCCGTATTTTGTCGACAATTGTTCTCTTGAATAGCATAAAAATAAATAACACCCATCGCTGACCGTTCATATCTGCTTTGTATGTTCTGACTGAACACTTACATTGCTATTCATATTTTTTAATGTAATTTTAGTCAAATAAGAACAATATTAAACCTAAAATGCGTATCTATCTGATTACTCCAAATATTGTCGAAAAAGAATAAAACACAAACCGTGTTGATAAACTGTTACAAATTGCACTGATGATCTAAATCTTTTTTTAAAAGTTTAATGTGTATTCGCCTCTATTATTTAAGAAGCAGTCACATGGAGTATTGATCTTTTTGCACACTGAAAAATTACCATTTACTGTCCCAGTTGCAACAGAATATGAAGAAATGTCGTTTTCTGGAGAGAGAAAACATTATATATAGGAAACGACAATCAGTTTTGAATCTAAAGGTTATAAAAAATATATAAAGCAAAAGTGTCATTGAATATTTTGATCTGCCTTGTTCTCGAAATACTTACTATAAACCCTCTCTATAACGAATTTTGGCGTTAACGAACTCACTGATCATAATTAAATTTTTCTTATTAACCAAATGAAGTTTGATAAATACAATGGACACGTGGACCATCGAACCTTGCATTATACAAGTTTTGATATCTAGGTTTTTACAGTTTTTGTATCATGATCAAAGCGTTGCATCTGTTCGCAGAACTAACTTTGGCTTGGCACCGGTGCAATACCGTCTCCAATGAAGATTTACTAAGTACAAGAGGCATAAATTACTCATCCCTGTCTTGGGGGAGCAGTATGCCCCAGGGCGTAACTGCCCCATTGCACTGAAAGGGATTGGTTCGGCTATCCCTTGAATCCCACTTTGAGAACCTACTTGCATCACATCTAGCTGTTTTGAGGAAGCAAGAAAACATGCAGATCAAAGAGTAGTATCTGTACTCCAACGAAACATAAAATTAACCTCCCCTTTTCATTTTTAAACACTTTTATGGTTATATTTCAATTGTTTTCTTCCTAAATTTCAATTTAATTTGAATACTTTTTCAATTGACAAAAACAAAGGTTGCTATGAATTTCATTTATTGTCGTCACCAAAAACCATGTGACCTGGCCTTCCTGTAATGAATTTTTAAGTTTTCCTCACTCAAGTGAGGGAAAAATAAGTATTTACTAAGTCAATCTACTTATCATAATTCTTCATTACCTTTTTTGACTTGTTTTAACTTTTATTTATTTTTTCTCAGAATAAATCATAGTAGTATGTGATTGAATTATTGCATCAAAAGTTTTTCCAAAAAAACATTCAACGCTTAAAATTTAACTATATAATTTCATTTTTGGAAAATAAATTAATGAGGAAAACAATTGAAGTAAAACAAATAATAACCTTCGAAATTGAAGAAAAAATTACACTGTAAAAATCTAGACAACGAAATAAAACTTTCAAAGAAAGATACTAAACTTTTGCAATCGGTTTAAATGAATGCTAAATAATGCAAGAAGCTGAAATTAATAAACCAAACCCAAACATTGAACATAACTACAGGAAAGGATCCAGTTTACCCACTGAGATGCTTTATGTTGATGATTAAGATTTCCTAACAGAAGATGAAACAGTACAAACATATCATAACAAATAACTAAAATATTCCATTTTGAAGGTAAACTTTTTCAAGCAACCAAAGCTTGCACATAGCATCATTCCAAAGAGTTGTAAATTTCATTTGGTAATTAGCAAACATAAAGCTTTTTTCCTTTATTTTGACCCTCAACAAATTACAGTATGTGCTCTATTGAATCAATGTTTCATTTTTGTACTCATAAAAATTGAATGAAACATTACCAATACAAGATTATATGATTTGGCTAAATTGGATAATGATTCACGATAATTTCAAATGGAAATGGGTGCATTAAAAACAATAATTGTCCTTGATTGGCTGACAAAATATTCGAACAGAAATGTTTTTTTCCTGTGTCTTTTTAATTTGACAGTGTATTGGATGATGATTCAAGACAATCAGCAGATAGTGATGATAGCATTGAAAACAATGATTGTCCTGGACGAGCTGACGAGATATCTTGAAGAGAATTTCTGTTCCTGGGTTTCTTTCTCAGTGTGCCAGCAAATAGGTTAAGCTACTTCAAGCAATCAAAGCTTGCACATACCATCATTCCGAATAATTGTAAATTTCATTCGGTTATTATCGAACATAAAGCTTTTTTCCTTATTTTTCTTCTTCTGAAATTGCCAATTGTGCTCCATGAATCCTTAAACTAATGTTCATTGATGTTTAGTTATATACGTAGATGATCTATTTGCAAATAGGTTTCAACGTATTATTCAAACTTTAATGATTAATGGATCTCTGAAATGACGTCACCATCTGGTCGTAATTCTATCAAGACCTTAGTAACACGATTGACAACGTGTTTTGACCAAAACATTGGGCGCCATATTCCTAAAAGCTTCTTGAAGGAATTGACGTATTTGCAAATTGCTACAAATTTGTCTGTTATGAAAACCTTTTGAATACATTTTTGATTTCATAATAATGTAAGTAATTTCGAAGTAATTTTGCACGTGGAGTCAAATATAGGACATCTACTAATTATTATTTCTCTGTGTTTGTCTATTTTAATACTTTATCAATTTATGGTGTTTTCACCAATCTGTTCTGTAAAGGACAATCTTAATAACAAAGGAAAGGAATGTTCCAACTCGAAGTCTACTTCTGGTGCTGAGCACCTAGATATCTTTCTATCATAGCAAGTCACTTTTGTCCACAGAAGCCATGTCAAAAAAAGATGTGGGTTTATCGCCAAGATAAGGATGAAAATATGACATCACTTCGCCTGGATGAGCTCTCAAAATTGATAAAGATATAACATCACTTCCATCAACATAGTCTATGTCCAAAAACGATGATGTCATATCCGCCCATATCAGCTACGACCTAAGAGAACAGGCTTAAGATACAAATGCAATAAAAATTGACTTGGGGCTAAATTGACAAACTGAAACGTGTCATCAACGCTTCTTATATGATGCAGAGGGCTACATCTGTTGAGCTACGATACATGTACCCATACATTTATCCAGATATGAAATAATTGTTTTGATATCTGTATCTTTTTTTCCCAAGAAGTTTGGCATAAACTTCGTAATTCAGAGTTGGCGCTAAGGTTGCATGTTTTTCAGCTGAAATTTCAAATAATAGGAAGAGAAAACAAAAAGCACACACGTTTTTGATCACTTCAAAGTTTGTTGAATACGTCCAGGTATACCACAAAAGTGTGCTGGAAAGCTGTGTCTTTGCTTTTACAGAAAAAGACAAAAGGTGACAATAATTTCAGCGTTTATTTTACAAGCCTTTGTAAAGGTATCGCACAACCTTTTTCTCTCTCTCTCCAATACTCCTGTTTCCTGTATCTCCCAACATCCTAAGCACCAACGATTCAGCCTAAAATACAATCAGAACAATCATTAATCAGGTTTTAAAGTGTTAAAAAATATCTGCCATATAAATTAATGGTAATTCCGCGTTTACTGTACATTTCATCTGATGGAATATTTCCATAAGAGTAATCTTCTCCAAGATATTAATGGGACACCAGATTCATTATTTGGTAAATGATATTTCAAAAAGATGTACATAAGTTTGAGTCATTAATATCCACCAACTTAGCGCAGTTGCTAAAAAGTTTGGTCAACCATGTTAAACGCCTTGGACTGATCTAAATTAATTAGTGCACCTCCAGTGTCATCTTTAATCCCTCTAACACTGAGCAAACAGTTTTCAAATTGTTTTGGATTGATTTTCGCCTCAGTGCATAATTCTGATCTGGTCTGACCTAATCCTCAATGACAATTGACAAACGATTCGACAGGATCTTGGCCAAAATCTTTCCCAGGTTTATGAGCCTATTATTATCTATGTCTCTCTATTCATTTTTGTCCTGCTTCTTAAACAACGTGATCAGCCCCTTGGTCACTCAACCAAAGATTGGTCCCTGGTTGACCTAATGCTTGAACATCACTGTCAAGAGGGTTGCAAACACATAGGACGTCATCAAGTATAATTCAAACCGTCTGGCTCCGGTGACTTCTTTTAGCCTACCTGCTTCAGTGCAGCATGGACGTTATCCCCATAACCTGTATCCCATAGCTAACTGCTTCAGCTGACTCAAATTGGGGAAATTCTGTTAAAAAGCTAGTAATTATTTAATTCCATCTCATTTCATCGTTTTATCACAATCAAATAATAGTGATAAAACTTCACCAAAATATAATTAAACAAATGTACCTATGTATTTCTTCAAGAAAATGAATTTTTGTTCTTCGTTTGTTTCAGATTTAAAATGGCTCGGCTTATTTCCATAAGGCCTCTTGCCAATATGGAGCTTCCACCCCTTAATTTACATCGCAGCCAGGAAGGAAATGACTGTAAAGTGGATGACAGAGTGAAAGAGAGTTGTCGTCTGCCAGAGAAACGGTCTTCATTGAAGGACTTCTTTACTTCTCTGCCGCGCATTCATCGTAGAACTGGCAGCTACGACGTTAACCCTCAACCGAAGAAAAAACGTAGGGTTATCCCCAAGAATTGGGGAAAGCGCAGACCACTCCCGCAAGACTTGAGTCTTTGCTGTGCTCTATTGATATGCTATTGCCCTTGCTTATTACTATGCTACTATTTTGAGGGAACTGATTGCGACTCGTACAAAATGTGATGGATGATTATATGAGTGAACAATTTGTGAAAATGGCGTATGAAAGAGACGTCAAAATAATTTCCATCGTCACGTGACGCACCATTTGTAATTTGAATTTTATTTATTCAAGCAAGAACCAGGGCTTCTGAGAGAAGGGTGCAACCGGTGCATGGCACTGGCACTGGCACTCTCAGGGCCAAAAGCTGTCCGAGGATTTTTCAGATAGGGCTACTGTTTCAGATAAAAGGGTGGCTATAAGACAGGGATATTTGAGCCCCCTCTCTCTGTCTCTGTCTGTCTGTCTGTCTGTCTGTCTCTCTGGAGACATTGAAAACATATTTGTATCACCTTATAAAATTCCTCTCAGTGGCCCAGGCCAAAACCATCTGAGTGCACATGAGCTGATTCAAAGGAATGAATAAGTAAGGAATGAAAATGTTAATAATGTAAATGAAAACAAACAAACTAACAAACAAATAAATAAACAAACGGGAAGACCAACAAAAGGAGAGAAAAGCAAAAACTAAACAACAAACAACATTTGACGGAATACATAGGACGATGGTTCCAGTATGAATATATGAAACAAACAAACAAACAAACAAACAGACAAACAAAGAATCACACATGACTGTAAAACACGGATATACAAAATGCAGTCTGTACTGTTGACTAAGTCCCAATCTGTAATCAAATGAAAAATTAAAACACAATGAAATGATCCTGTGATGTCCCAGAAACATTTCAGGTTAGTTATAAATTCTAAATATTATTAACTTTCAATTTAGACTTCACTATTGTTTCTTTGGTCAAATTTTTGCAAAACTATTAGAATCTTATTCTACCAAACAATTTAATTAAACTTTAATTATTGATCATGAAGTAGATTGAGTGTCTTCTGAGCTCCTTGACCGATATATCTGTTCCTTGGGCAACTGTCGATATATCTCACAAGAATTATCCGTGTCTTTTATCTTTTAACTTTCGTAGTGAATCCTTTAAGGATTCAAGGAAATTCGTAGATAATGATGAAGGTATGAACACAATGATTAGGAACAGTTGACAAGATCAGGTCATCACCATAATATCCTTTCCCTTAAGGGAATCACTTTTGAATCCTCCCTCCCTTAACACAATGATTGGGAACAGTTGACAAGATCAGGTCATCACCATAATATCCCTTCCCTTAAAGGAATCACTTTTGAATCCTCCCCCTTAAGGGAATCACTTTTGAATCCTCCCCCTTAAGGGAATCACTTTTGAATCCTCCCCTTAAGGGAATCACTTTTGAATCCTCCCCCTTAAGGGAGTCACTTTTGAATCTTCCCCCTTAAACAAATCTAGGATTTGGACATTCCAGTTATCAAAATGGATTTTCTGAAATTCAGCCAAAAAAGAAAATATCCACTAATTGTTTTATATCTTCTTTAACTTCTGGTTATGATTGTCGGACACAGCACAAATGAATCATTCATGGTCCCTTGGGATCTTTCCTATTTGCACTAACAGGGCAGGATATGCTCTGACACCTATGGCAAAAGCCGATTGTGCTAGGCACTTGATTACCTTCATTCACATGTACGCATGCTAGGCCACATTGAAGCGAACATCATCCTAAAAGAAATTATGTTGTATTTGCCCATGCAGAGAAGTATGTAGATATTATCTAATAAGAAAAAATCTTATGACTGTATTTTGACAATTTCAATTCTTTTATCATTTTCAGGTTGTTTACGCAAATCTATCTTGCATACGACGATCTTAATAACAAGGGAAATGAACATTCCAACTAAACCATTCCCCGAAGACGTCTACTTCCGGTGCTGAGCACCAAGATAGGAAAACCTGACGTCCACTCCGTCCACATAAGCCCAGTCCAAAAAGGATGAAATATTAACATCTATTCCGTCCACATCATCAGTATCCAAAGAGGAGAGGCTGGAAATATAAATGCAATAAATATTGACTGGAAGCCAAATTGACAAAAATCAGCAGGAAGTTTACTCGTCATCATCATTTCTTTCTATGACACGGACGGCTATATCTGTTGAGATACGATACATGTATCCATACATGTATTTATGTATAAAAGAATTGGTTTGATGTCTGCTCCACTTTTTCCTGAAATGTCTGGGTCAAGAGTCAATATACAAAGTCAATTTATATGCAGAGGGAAAGTGTTATGTCTGTAAGAACTGGTCAAGGACAGGGCTGGTGCAACGGTTTCATGCGCTCCGGATAAGACACAGCATCTGTGCTGCCGGTTGTATTCAGACGACAATTTTTACAGAACTTTGTTTTTTCTAAGTAATGGACGGACAAAAATGGAGACATAAACTTTATCGAGAAGATATCTGCAGAAAGTAAATCCTTAATTCTGAAGGATGAATAGAGGCATTCTTCTGATTGAATCCTTCCAGTCTTTAAGATAAAGACTTGAACTGTACCGAGGTGATACTGTGAGCGTATGTTCAATGTTGATCCATTCGGAAGAGATCGTTCAGGCGTTGGATTTGAAACGAGACTCCTCTGACTGAGTGATAATGCAGTATCCAAAGTAGAAAAGACTGTACAATAATTTTCGGCATAGGAGAAACAATGACATTGCTTGATATTATAAAGATTGGGGAGAAACCACTTTTCTAAAAACCTTGTCATTATGAAAATTCTCTTTCATCTGCTGTCAGAGTGGAAGACCAGGAAAGAAGACAGACTCTTCTTACTAACTCAAATCAAACTCTAATTGGATTAAAGATCAATGTGAATTGTTGAAAGATCTTTTGTTCTATAACAAAACACTTAGGGAAGAGTCTGTTGTTTGGAAAACATGTTATGAAAATGGAAGATAGACATATTTTTGATGTCCTAAATTGCCAGAAGGGAGAATTAAAGAAACAGGAACGTTTTTGTCTCATTATTTGAGTCAAATTATTAATGGATCAAGAATATCTAAGACTCCTTGAGAAAAAGCAAAAAACACTCTTACTATCAATCAAAAAAGATCAGAGTGAATTTCGTAAAATATTATCAATGATTAAAATTATTCAGAGTTTTTTGCACAGAAATTTCTGATAATAAAATAAAAATATGTTTACATGAGATTGTGATTTGTGTTTTTTACTCATAGTTATTATTTATCATGGATGTATTGTTCACATAAAAAAGCACTTCAACAAGCATGAAATATGTTTTCATTGCCAAAGACTACAGGTGCAATTAAGGCTCCAATGTTTTCTCAGCGAAAATAAATTCAACAGTTTTCATTGATGGCTTTTACGTGGAATTTTATGCTAGTATATAATATATATTTATACAAATTCAAAATGAAATATCCATTCATTTAATTTATAATAAAAAACGAAGTGAAGTCGTATTAAAGGTGAAACGGATAATGTTTTACTATGAACAGCAGTAAAATTCCCTATATTTTTAATTATCGTTAATAATATGAATATGGCCGAGAATCAAAAACGTACAGGAATGATATCCACTGTCAGACCTTCAAGCAGCCAGTGTGAGACCCCCACCCACCCCAAGAAAGAAAGGAGGAGCAAATCTATTTTATATAAGAATGAAAAAAAAAATAAGTGAATTCGTGAAAGAAAAATAACAGTAAGTCGCCAAAATTATTCAATATAATCTTTAATATTTTCCCGGTTGGGCAAATTAAGTTATGATAGGCAGTTTTATAAATACCAGTATCAATATTCGAAGGGAAAAATGATTATAATAATACGAAAAATATTACTTCTGATCAAACAAAATGGAAAAACTCAAATTTGTTATGTAGTAGGAGGTGACTAATAATTATAGTTTCTAACTGAAAGTGCATATTGAATCAATATTTCATTTTTGAACTCATAAAAACTGAATGGAACATTGTGAATATAAGATTATATGATTTGGCTAAATTGGATAATGATTCAAGATAAGTTTTAAATAGAAATGAGTGCATTAAAAGCAATAATTGTCCCTGATTGGCTAACAAGATATCTGAATAGAAATTTCTTTGTTCCTGTGTCTTCTTAATTTGGCAATGAATTGGATAATGATTCAAGACAATCAGCAGATAGTGATAATAGCAGTGAAAACAATGATTATTCTGGACGAGCCGATGAGATATCTGAAGAAGAATTTTTATTCTTAGATTTTCTTACTTTGCCATCGAATAGGTTAAGCTACTTCATGCAATCGAAGCTTACACATACCAACATTGCAAAGAATTGTTAATTTCAGTATGTATTTAACAAACCCGAACCCTTTTTTCCTTATTCTTCCTCTAGCCAAATTACCGAATGAGCTTCATGAAGCCTAAAACTCATGTCCAATGATGTTTAGTGATATTTACTATACAATATTTGCAATATATCTGAAATGACGTCACTATATGGTCATAATTCTATAGAGACCTTAGTAACACGATTAACAACGTGTTTTGACCAAAACATTGGGCGCCATTTTTCTTAAAAGCTTCTTGAAGGAATTGACGTATTTGCAAATTGCTACAAAATTTGTCTTTTTTTTTGGAAAACCTTTTGAATACATTTTTTATCTCATTATAATGTAAGTCTTTTGTTGGATTTTTTAAATTATCGATGTAGATATTCTGTGGGAAATATTTATTTTTTCTGTGAGTTTATATTGTTCCTCAGTATGCTTTTCATTATATGTAAAAGCAATGCTTTTATTTTCTATTTGTGCCTCATTTTGCTGTAAGTTTTTTAACACTATATTTTTTATTTTATTTGTTTGAAAAAAAAAAAAACAAAACGTCTTGTTGATGTTTTGCAAAGGAGATAACATTTAAGCAGACCCAATTAGCTGCTGCTGATAAATCACGTTCACAATAGTTTCCAACGATTCATTTTCTAAAACAATTGACAGTTTCTGATTAACAAGACAGGCTGAATGAGAGAACGTAAACGTTGTACAGAATAAGTACCAATAGCCATTCTAATCCACGACTACTTAACTAAAGATTAAACGGGATATCTATCGATAATCAGTCAAATGCCTTAAAAACAAACCTACATCACATCAACGGCAACGGCATATTTTTCAATTTATTTCCCTTCAGGATATTTACATATTCTGAATAAGGAAACAGGAGAAACGTGAAACCATCAAAGTTGAACTTAACACCTTTCTATAGTCATTCCAATGTCCATAAAGCAAACTACATCATGGCAAAAATAGATTCTTTCATTTCGCTTCAGTTGGAATGCTCACAGGTTCTGATGAAGAAAATAGGAGAAATGAGGGACCCTTGAAGTAGAAACAAATACATTTTGATATTGATTCAAATATCCTAAAAGCTAGCTGATTCACGCCCACGATATTTTTTCCGTCTTGTCTTTGGTGGAACGTGAACAGTTTTGGGTTAAAGAAGCAGAAGAAATGAGGAAAACTCCAAATTAAACAGAGAAACCTTGCGGTAGTCAGTCCAAGTTACTAAAACTGTGCCACATCATGCAAACAGTGGTTTCATTCATCTTGTTTTTTGCGAGATTTTCAAAGATTCTGATTGAAAAATCAGGAGAAGTGAGGGACTCACGACTTTAAGACAAATACCTTCCATTAGTCAGGCAAATATTCCAAATATTCCAAAACTAAAAAAAGTTTTTTCTATCTTAATTTACGCAAATATCCTTAAGTTTACGTTCAAGGAGACACGAGGAATGACGGACCCTCCAAGTTGAACTGATTGCAAACAATAATCAGTCTAATGTTCTAAAAATAATTCCTTCAATCTGGTCTTCAGTGGTATATTAACAGCTTCTGGGTAGGGTGGAAGGGATATAAGGGACCAGACACATGTAGATAGTCCCCTTTGATAAAAACAACCTTACACGTCCCAACGATAGTTTCTTCCAGGGGAGATAAGAAACCAGCGATGAAGAAGTGAATATCTTTTCAAAGTCAGTCCAATAATCTCAAAGTGAGCTACGTCACATAAACAATGGATTATTGCATCTTGTTTTCAATAGAAATTGGTTTTCGAGGAGATTTTCTCGGTTTATTCTCAAAGAATATATGTTTTTGGAGTGATTTCAATAGTTTATGTTTAAGGGAAAAGAAGAAACGTCGGACTGTGGAAGTTGAACCGAATACCTTTTATAGTCAGTCAGATATTTTAAAAGGGGGCTACATCACAAAAACAATATTTTTATCAATTTTGTTTTCACACAGGATTTGTTTTCGGAGAGATTTTCACAGTTTATGCACAAGAGAAAAGAAGACACATGGGACTGTGGATGTTGAACCAAATACATCTTCATCGTCAGTCCAACGTTCTAAAAAGGTGCTACATCACCCAAACAATAGTTTCTACGACTTTAGTATCGATTTCAACATTTTATGCTCAAGGGAAAAGTAGAAATGATGGACTGTGGAGGTTGAACCAAATACCTTTTCATACTCAGTCTAATATTCTAAAAAGGAGCTACATCAACCAAATAATATTTTTTTCCACTCTGTTCCCGACAGAAATTTGTTTTGGGGGAGATTTTCATAGTTTATGCTCAAAGGAAAAGAAGAAAGGTGGGACCCTCGAGGTTGGACTGAGTACTTTCCATAGTCAGTCCATTATTTTAAAAGAGAGGTATATCGCACCAACAATAATTTCTTCCACTTTGTTTTCAACAACAATTTGTTTTTGGAGATATTTTCACAGTTTATGCTCAAGGGAATTGAAGAAACGTAGAACCGTGGATGTTGAACAAAATACCTTTTCATAGTCAGTCCAATATTCTACATCACACCAGCAATAATTTATTCCACATGGTTCCCGACAGAAATTTGTTTTTGGACAGATTTTAACAGTTTATGTTCAGGGTTAGGGTTAGGGTTAGGAGAATTAAAGAAATGGGAACGTTTTTGTCTCATTTTTGAGTCAAATTATGAACGGATCAATAATATCTAAAACTTATTGAAAAAAAACACACTTGTTTTCAATCAAGAAAGATCTGAGTGAATTCGGTAAAATGCATTAATGATTGATCCATTAAAATCCATTGAGACAAAGTTAAACTTCATCAAAATTTAAAAGGTATCATTCCAAATCTGAATTGAAGACATTTCGATATGAAGTTTAATGCTTTACCACCGAGCTTTACACTGACTGAAATGAATACTTCAAGCTTGTTTTTCTCAAGATTCCAACAAATTCTGTTGAGTAAAATATGTGAAATGAGTGACATTTGGGGATGATCACACTTCGAAAATCAGTCAAATGTTTGACCTCTCAGCTATATCACAACGACAATAGTTTCCTGTAGTTTGTTTTCTTTTGGATTTTTGTAGTTTTTGATAAAGGAAATTGTAGATATGAGGGACCCTCGAAGTTGAACCGAATACTTATCGGTACGAAGTCAGATCCTTTACCACCAAGCTGTTTCCTGATAACAATAGTTTTATCCGTTTTTGACATTTCTTGTTTAAATAACTCTTTTTTTTATTTTTACTGCGATAATACTGTTAACCGTGATGATTTTGTCACCAACCCCTCGTAAGATATATCGGAGGCAAATGAAGGGGACGAAAAAATACCAGACAGAAACAGTAGGAGGATATTATAACAAATAACTGAAGAGCTCTATCTTGAAGTAAACAATGACAAATGGGAAAAACAATTATCAAAAGAATCGAAAGACGAGGAAGCTGAATGGAGGAATCTAAAGAAAGATTATGAAGACAAGAAAACAAGAATGAAGCGACCAATTTATTAATGAATTCAACTGAAAAGATTTTACTGAAGGAAAAGTTCTATATCGAGTAAGTGATAATTTACGTAATAGCCAAGACTGTATTAAATTACAATATGTCAACATGGCGACTAACAAAAGATTGGTCAAATAATGTTGACAGAACACATTGTAAACAATTGAGAATGATTTAGAACGACACTAATCCACTAATCCTAAAACTGATTATCATTGATTGTGATTGATATTTACAATACGGAGATTGTAGATTTACTAACAATATTTCAAATAGTATTCAAACTTTTACGTACTCAAACTTTATCAATGAATCTCTGAAATGACGTCACTATCTGGTCATAATTTTATCGAGACCCTAGTAACGCGATTAACAACGTATTTTGACCAAAACATTGGGCGCCATATTCCTAAAAGCTTTTAGAAGGAATTGACGTATTTGTAAATTGCTACAGACTTGTTTACCTGTAAGGAAAACCTTTTGAATACATTATTCGATTTCATTGAGAAGTAAGTAATTTTTGTCGAATTATCTCAATTATCAATTTATATTTTCCAGAGAAGTTTATACCATATAAAGTAAACGGTATTTTTATCTTGAAAGTAACGTTATGTGATCAATGGTAAGAATATAGCCGCATCATTCATTCAAATTGACCAATTACAAACATGGCTGCCTAATAGTTTAACAGCATCAGTTGGTTGTCTATAGTGTTTACCCGGGTTATTTCCCTTGAAAAATATTGACACAACATTTTAATGAATCTTATCCAAATAACTTTTTGTCTCTTGACTAAAAGACTTGGATTTTATGGAGAGAGTCCTTAGCAAAAGAAAATGAAACCACGAAATCATATTACCTATATCGTGATCATTCGCTTAACCCCATTCATGATGATAATTATCATCATGATCATCATCATTTTAAACATGGAAAATATTATCATCATTATTTAATCGCTATGTTTTACTTAACCTTCTCATTGTTGGTCTTTATCCAAAGAAACTTTCGGTTAATACAGTCTTTATATTTTATGACTAATTTTACCCTGTTTTATTATTGAAGAAGTTGTTCTGTGAATCCCGAACTAATCCGTCTCTGAAATTCTTTTTTGAATACATTTCTTGATTTTATTTATAATTATTTTAATTATCAAGTTTGATTTTTCTGGGGAAATATTTTTCTGTTTTCTAGTATTTCTCAGTATTCTCTTCATTATTTGCAAAAGGAAAATCTTCCTTTAATTTGTTTTGCTACTGTCTCAAATCCCAACAGTATGCCTCTTATCTGCACCCCCCCCGTAAGAAAAGCTGGAAGCAAACGACTGTTACACGCTGGTGTATCGGTAGGGAAGGGGATATTTATGTAAACTGCGTATTTCTTTGAATTAATATATTTGTTAATTTAATAAATTAGAATTGACTCAACCTTGTTTACTCTAAAGTGATGAAAAATAATTGAATCTGAGTCATCTAAGTCCTCTCTATTCTGTAAGGAGGAAAATTTTAATTTTTCAAATTTGTTGCAAGTCACAGTTCTGCATTTTGTTCAATTCATTTCTGCTTACGATATGAAACAAACAAGCCGTCATCAGTTCATTTGATCTTCAACTAAAGCCCAAAAATAAGAAAATGGTCTTACACACCCCATTGTGTGTGCTGATCCACCACAAAGACATGTGGAAGTTTTTCCTAATTTATTTTTAGCAAAATTCTAAATTTCTGTTTCAATCCAACGAGGAAGAACTAACACGCCAACAATGGATTCTTCCACTTTGTTTCTGACAAAAATTCGTTTTTAGTTATATTTTCACAGTTTATGCTCGAATGGACAGAAAAAAAGAGGTATCATGGAGGCTGGACGGAATACCTTTTCATAATCGGTCCAATATTCTGAAATAGATGTACACCGATCCAACAATTATTTATTCCACTTTTTCTTAACAAAAATTGTTTTTGGAGAGATTTACACAGTTGATGCAAAAGGGAAAAGAAGTGGAATGAGATATTGAAGGCTGGACATATTACCTTTTTATGATCAGTCCAATATTCTGAAAGGGATGTAGAGTTAACCAACATTTTTTTATTCCACTTTCTTGAGGATAAAAAATTTGTTTTTGGAGAGATTTAACCAGTTGATTTAGAAGGGAAAAGAAGTGGCATTGGATCATGGAGGCTTGACAGAATATCTTCCCATAATCAGTCCAATATTCTAAAAGGGATGTACAGTTAACCAACAATTTTTTATTTGACTTCGTTGTGGACAAAAATTTGTTTGTGGAGAGATTTACACGGTTGATGCAGAAAAGAAAAGAATTGGTATGGGATCTTTGAGGCTGGATAGAATATCTTTTCATAATCAGTCCGATATTCTAAAAGGGGTGTACACTGAACCAACGATTTCTATCCCACTTTGTTCATGACAAATATATGTTTTTGGAGAGATATACACAGATGATGCACTTGGGAAAGGAAGTGTTATCGGACTGGACGGAATATCTTTTCATAATCAGTCCGATATTCTAAAAGGGGTGTACACTGAACCAACGATTTTTATCCCACTTTGTTCACGACAAATATATGTTTTTGGAAAGATATACACAGATGATGCACTTGGGAAAGGAAGTGTTATCGGATAGTGGAGACTGGACGGAATATCTTTTCATAATCAATCCAATATTCTAAAAGGGATGTACATGGAACTAACAGTTTTTTATTGAACTTTGTTCTTGACAAAATTTGTTTTTGGAGAGATTTACCCAGTTGATGCACATGGACACATAAGTGGCATGAGATCGTTGACCCTCGACGGAATACATTTTCATAATCAGTCCAATATTCTGAAAGGGATATACAAGGAACAAACAATTTTCTATACCACTTTGTTCTTGACAAAAATTTGTTTTTGGAGAGATTTAAACAGTTGATGCACATGGACACATAAGTGGCATGAGATCGTTGACCTTCGACGGAATACATTTTCATAATCAGTCCAATATTCTGAAAGGGATATACAAGGAACAAACAATTTTCTATACCACTTTGTTCTTGACAAAAATTTGTTTTTGGAGAGATTTAAACAGTTGATGCACATGGACACATAAGTGGCATGAGATCGTTGACCCTTGACTGAATACATTTTCATAATCAGTCCAATATTCTGAAAGGGATATACAAGGAACAAACAATTTTCTATACCACTTTGTTCTTGACAAAAATTTGTTTTTGGAGAGATTTAAACAGTTGATGCACAAGGGAATTGATGTTTTATAAGATAGTCGAAGCTGGACGGAATACCCTTTCATAATCAGGCCAATATTCCACGAGTGATGTACAAAAAACAAACAATTTTTCATACCACTTTGTACTTGAAAAAAAAATTAGTTTATGGAGATATTTACACAATTAATGCGAAATGAAAAAATGTGGTATGAGATACTGAAGGCTGGATTGAATCATAACCAGTCAAATATTCTAAAAGAGACGTACACCAAACTAACCCTTTTTTATTTTACTTTATTTTGACAAAAATTTGTTTTTGGAGAGATCTACACAGTTGATTGACAAGTGAAAAGAAGTGGCATGAGATCTTGGAGTCTTGTTAGGATACTTTTACAGTCCAATATTCTAAAAGATATATACAAGGAACATACAATTTTTTATACCACATTGTTCTTTTTTTTTTTAAAAAGATTTACACAGTTGATGTAGAAGGGAAAAGAAGTGGAATGGGATCATGGAGGCTGGACAGAATATCTTTTCATAATCAGTCCAATATTCTCAAAGGGAAGTAGAGTTAACCAATAATTTTTTATTTGACTTTGTTGTGGACAAAAATTTGTTTTTGGAGAGATTTACACGGTTGATGCAGAAAAGAAAAGAATTGGTATGGGATCTTTGAGGCTGGATAGAATATCTTTTCATAATCAGTCCGATATTCTAAAAGGGGTGTACACTGAACCAACGATTTTTATCCCACTTTGTTCACGACAAATATATGTTTTTGGAAAGATATACACAGATGATGCACTTGGGAAAGGAAGTGTTATCGGATGGTGGAGACTGGACGGAATATCTTTTCATAATCAGGCCAATATTCCACAAGTGATGTACAAAAAACAAACAATTTTTTATACCACTTTGTCCTTGAAAAAAAATTAGTTTATTGAGATATTTACACAATTAATGCAAAATGAAAAAAATGTGGTATGAGATACTGAAGGCTGGATTGAATCAGAACCAGTCAAATATTCTAAAAGAGACGTACACCAAACTAACCCTTTTTTATTTTACTTTATTTTGACAAAAATTTGTTTTTGGAGAGATCTACACAGTTGATTGACAAGTTAAAAGAAGTAGCATGAGATCTTGGAGTCTTGTTAGGATACTTTTACAGTCCAATATTCCAAAAGATATATACAAGGAACATACAATTTTATATACCACATTGTTTTTGTTTTTTTTTAAAAGTTTTACACAGTTGATGTAGAAGGGAAAAGAAATGGAATGGGATCATGGAGGCTGGACAGAATATCTTTTCATAATCAGTCCAATATTCTCAAAGGGATGTAGAGTTAACAAACAATTTTTTATTCTACTTTGTTGTGGATAAAAATTAGTTTTTGGAGAGATTTACACGGTTGATGTAGAAGGGGAAAGAAGTAGTATGGGATCATGGAGGCTGGACAGAATATCTCTTCATAATCAGTTCAATATTCTAAAAGGGATGTAGAGTTAACCAACAATTTTTTTATTCCACTTTGTTGTGGATAAAAATTTGTTTTAGGAGAGATTTACACAGTTGATATAAAAGGGGAAAGAATTGGCATGGGATCATGGAGGCTTGACGGAATACATTCTCATAATCAGTCCAATATTCTAAAAGGGATGTAGAGTTAATCAACTATTTTTCATTTGACTTTGTTGTGGATAAAAATTTGTTTTTGGAGAGATTTACGCAGTTGATGTAGAAGGGAAAAGAAGTGGCATGGGATCATAGAGGCAGAACAGAATATCTCTTCATAATCAGTCCAATATTCTCAAAGGGAAGTAGAGTTAACCAATAATTTTTTATTTGACTTTGTTGTGGACCAAAATTAGTTTTTGGAGAGATTTACGCAGTTGATGCAGAGGGGAAAAGAAGTGGCATGGGATCATGGAGGCTGGACAGAATATCTTCTCATAATTAGTCCAATATTCTAAAAGGGATGTCGAGTTAACAAACAATTTTTTATTTTACTTAATTGTGAATAAAAACTTGTTTTAGGAGATATTTACACAGTTGATGTAGAAGAGAAAAGAAGTGGCATGGGATCATGGAGGCTGGACGGAATATATTTTCATAATCAGTCCAATATTGTAAAAGGAATGTAGAGTTAACCAAAAATTTTTTTTATTTTACTTTGTTGTGGACAGAAATTCGTTTTTGGAGAGATTTAACCAGTTGATGAAGAAGGAAAAAGAAGTGGCATGGGATCATGGAGGCTTGACAGAATATCTTTTCATAATCAGTCCAATATTCTCAAAGGGAAGTAGAGTTAACCAATAATTTTTTATTCGACTTTGTTGTGGATAAAAATTTGTTTTAGGAGAGATTTACACAGTTGTTATAGAAGGGAAAAGGAGTGGCATAGGATCATGGAGGCTTGACGGTATACATTCTCATAATCTGTCCAATATTCTTAAAGGGATGTACAAGGAACCAATAATTTTTCATACCACTTTTTTCTTGACAAAAATATGTTAATTTTGGTGTTAACGAACACACTGATCATAACTAAATTTTTCTTATTAACCAAATGAAGTTTGATGAATACAATAGACATGTGGACCATCGAACCTTGCATTATACAAGTTTTGATATCTAGATTTTTGCAGTTTTTGTATCATGATCAAAGCGTTGCATCTGTTTGCAGAACAAACTTTGGCTTGGCACCGGTGCAATACCGTGTCCAATGAAGGTTTACTGAGTGCAAGAGGCCTATGGCTTCTAAAATTACTCATCCCTGTCTTGGGGGAGCAGTAGGCCCCAGGGCATAAATGTCCCATTGCACTGAAAGGGATTGGTTCGGCTATCCCTGGAATCCCACTTTGAGAACCACCTTGTGTCACATCTAGCTTTTTTGAGGAAACAAGTAATCATGCAGATCAAAGAGTAGTATCTGTACTCCAACGAAACATAACATTAACCTCCCCTTTTCATTTTAAAATACTTTTATGGTTATATTTCAATTGTTTTCTTCTCAAATTTCAATTCAATTTGAATACTTTTTCAATTGACAATAACAAAGGTTGTTATGAACTTCATTTATGGTCGTCACCAAAAACCATGTGACCTGGCCTTGTTGTAATGAATTTTTAGGTTTTCCTCACTCAGGTAAGGAAAAAATAAGCACTCACAAAGTCAATCTACTTATCATAATTCTTCATTACTTTTTGAGATTCGTTTTAACTTTAATAATTTTTTTCTTAGAATAAATCATTGTGGTACTTGTGATATAATTATTGCTTCAAAAAGTTTCCGAAAAAACATACAACGATTAAAATTTAACCATATAATTTCATTTTGGTAAAATGATATTCATGGGAAAAACAATTCGAATAGAACAAATACTAACCTTTGAAATTGAAGAAAAAAATTAAACTGTAAAAATCTAGACCACGAAACTAGGGTGATGCCCTGAAATAAAACTTTCAAAGAAAGATACTAAACTTTTGCAATCGGTTTAAATGAATGCTAAATAATGCAAGAAGCTGAAATTAATAAACCAAACCCAAACATTGAACATAACTACAGGAGAGGATCCAGTTTACCCACTGAGATGCTTTATGTTGATGATTCAGATTTCCCAACAGAAGATGAAACAGTACAAAGATATTATAACAAATAACTGAAAAATTCCATTTTGAAGGTAAACTATTTCAAGCAACCAAAGCTTGCACATACCATCATTCCAAAGAGTTGTAAATTTCGTTTGGTAATTAGCAAACATAAAGCTTTTTTTCTTTATTTTCACCCTTATCAAATTACAGAATGTGCTCCATTGAATCAATGTTTCATTTTTGCACTCATAAAATGGAATGAAACTTTACCAATACAAGATTATATGATTCGGCTAAATTAGATAATGATTCAAGATAATTCAAAATGGAAATGGGTGCATTAAAAGCAATAATTGTACCTGATTGGCTTACAAGATATCTGATTGGAAATTACTTTGTTTTCTCAATTCAGCAGTGAATTGGATAATGATTCAAGACAATCAGCAGATAATGATGATAGCAGTGAAACAATGATTGTCCTGGACAAGCTGACGAGATATCTGAAAGAGAATTTCTATTCCTGGATTTTCTTACTCTGCCAGCAAATGGGGTAAATACGTTAGGCTACATAAAGCAATCAAAGATTACACATACCGTCATTCTGAAGAATTGTAAATTTAATTTGGTAATTATCGAACATAAAGCTTTTTTTCCTTATTTTTCTTCTTCTCAAATTACCAATTGTGCTCCATGAATCCTTAAACTAATGTTCATTGATGTTTAGTGATATTTGAAATAAGTAGATGGTCTATTTGTAAATACTTTGTAACGCATTATTCAAACTTCTATTATCAATGGATCTCTGAAATGACGTCACCATCGAGTCATAATTCTATCGAGACCTTAGTAACGCGATTGACAACGTGTTTTGACCAAAACATTGGGCGCCATATTCCTAAAAGCTTCTTGAAGGAATCGACGTATTTGCAAATTGCTAAAAAACTTGTTAATCTGTTACGAAAACCTTTTGAATACATATCTGATTTCGTTATAATGTAAGTAATTTCTGGTGGATTATTTTAGTTATAAATTAAGATTTTTCTGGGAAAATATTTTTTCATAAAAGTTTATATTGTTTTTCAGTATGCTTTGCGTTATTTTTAAAGTCAATGCCTTTATTTTATGTGTGCCTCATTGGGCTGTGACTTTTTTAACATTTTATTTTTTTTATGGCAATTCTTTGGAAGAGGTTCATCAAAACGATGTGTTGATGTTTTACAAGGGAAATAGCATTTGAATACACACAATTAGCTGCTACTGTTGAACTATTACAGAGAAATGAAAACAGAAAACTGTGAATATTTGAAACTGCATTCTATTGAATTTTACTACAAACGATATTATTTATGATTAATGTTAGGGTTAAAATTCAGGTTTAATAAGAGGTTCCATGTTGCCCTGGAAATAAATATTTTTAGCTATCTTTGTATCAGGCCCCGCCATCTTGTATTCAATCATTTCGAAATGGCTAAAATAGTTATTTTTTCAAATTGGATATTGGATAGATTTAATATCCATGTAACTCAATTACACCAATAATAATTGGTAATTCAGAAAAACTAACCCCAAACCTATCAACTGATCATAACACAAGATATACCAACTCACTCTAATCCTGAACCTACTAACTAATACTATCCACAGCTTCATTCTCCAAATCTATCTACCAACCACAACCAAAAATCTAGCTCTTAACCCCTACCCTGAACCTAATCACGAACTCCAAACATACCAACTAACTGTAACAGTAAAACTATTTACTGAGTCTCACTCCTCACCAAATTATCTCTAGAGTAAACAGTATTTATTGATCAAGAGAAACGTTAATTGATCGATGGTCAGAACTTAGCTGCTTCCAGTCAATCAAATGATTGAAATATCAGTTCGTCGAAATGTTTGTCTATAAATAGGTTTCACAGCAAAAGTGATGTCCGTTGACAGTGTATCAGCAAAACGACCGGACACAGATCTGTCTCCCAGGAAGGAATCTCCCATTACACTAATGGAGGGTCAGGAATACGCCCCGGTGCCGGTATTTAAAGAAAAAAAAAAATAAGAACGATTATTTTTTCCATTTTAACTTCTTTACAAAAATAGAGTCTCGATGTCTGCTTGAATATTTCCCTGATCATAAGCAAATATTCATTAAAAGAATATATATGTGTATCACCGTTCACTTTTTTCCTCCACCCACACGTACATGTTTATGCACCATATTTAAGCTAATCTTAACAAATTATGTCGTATTTGCCTGCACATTGAGGTTAATAAATGTCATCTATTAATTATTATTTCTCTGTGTTTTTCTATTTTAATACTTTATCAATTTAAGGTGTTTTCACCAATCTGTTCTGTAAAGGACAATCTTAATAACGAAGGAAAGGAATGTTCCAACTCAAAATTTTCTTCCAGTGCTGAGCACCTAGATATATTCTCATCATAGTAAGTCACTTCTGTCCACAGAAGCCATGTCAAAAAAAGATATGGGTCTATCGTCAAGATAAGGACGGAAACATGACATCACTTCCGCCTGGATTAGCTCTCTAAATATATAAAGATATAACATCACTTCCGTCAACATAGGCTATGTCCAAAAAGAATGACGTCATATCTGCCCTTATCAGCTACGTCCTAAAATGATAAGCTTAATATACAAATGCAATTAATATTGACTTGAAGCAAAATTCACAAACTGAAACTGGTTATCAACGGGAAATCCGAAATCAATTCATTGTGCTATTTTCAAGACAAATGTTACGTCCGTGAGAACTGATCAAGCCCAGAATTGGTGCAAAGGAAACCATATTCATTATTTGGTAAATGAAATTTCAAAAAGATGTACATAAGTTTGATTCGTTGATATCCACCAACTTAGCACAGTTGCTACGAAGTTTGGTCTACCATGTTGAACGCCTTGGACTGATCTAAATTAATTAGTGCACCTCCAGTGTCATTTTTAATCCCTCTAACACTGAGCAATCAGTTTTCAAATAGTTTTGGATTGATTTTCGCCTCAGTGCATAATTCTGATCTGGTCAAACCTAATCCTTAATGACAATTGACAAACGATTCGACAGGATCTTGGCCTAAATCTTTCCCAGGTTTAGCAAAGTTATGAGCCTCTTATTATCCATGTCCCTCTATTCATTTTCGTCCTGCTTCTTCAACAACGTGATCAACCCCTTGGTCACCCAACCAGGGATTGATCCCTGGTTGATCTAAATGGATGGCAAACACAAAGGACATCTTCAAGTATAATTCAAACCCTCCGGCCCCGTTGACTTGTAGGCTACCTGCTTTAGTGCAGATGGACTTTATTCCTATGAACCTGTCTCCCATAGCTAACTGCTTCAGCTGATGCAAACTGGGGAAATTCTGCTGACTAGCTGCTCACACAAGCTAGGCTTCTTGATGAAGCGATCTCAGAGATGCACTTGGAACCCCTTGTAGATGACACACAATCAATCGAAAGATGCGCTGGTCCAAGTTCTAATGCAATAAATATATCGATCAGGCAATCGATGCATTTCTTTCTTACGCATATTTCTATCAAGTTTCATGGTTACTGTGGATATTCTTCCTAACCTACCCATAACTACTTGTCCTTGGTAGTTTTCTTTAGCTGATTACCATAGGTCCCTCCAAACTATTTCTATGACACTGCCAGGTTAAGATTATCTTCTAGTAACGCCTTTGTTTTAGCCTTGTCAAGGACGAGTTGTTGGCTCTATTTGACAGTGAATATTCCAATCTCTGTTCAAAGTTAGACCCCCACACTGCACGTGAACAACTGACTTGTTCCTGCTGAATTAAACCCTCTAGCTGTTCCCAGAAATCCAGGCTCTCCTGTAAGGAGATATTGAACTTCAAGTAACTAGTCAAAATTGGCTTATTAACTAACCGTATCAAGGCCTTCACTTACCTATTGTACAAACATTAAAACTTTTACTTGGAAGATTGAGAGCTATTTAGCTCACCTCACAGTGTTGCACACCGTCCTGAAAGAGATCAACGACGATCTTTCCTCTGCAGCCAGTATCTAGTCAAGTTATAACACAACTGTCTATGGAAACGTTCATTATAGAGCCTTAGAAAGGGAGAGGTAAAAATTGATTGTAACCGATGATTCATGAGTTTAAAACCCTCATGCTCCTACTGAACCAACTTAACATCCGTGACCGTCTCTCAGACGGTTCCCAAAATGTCACACATCTTGTGGCTATTGCTGATACACCTGATGAAGAAGAACAAAATGAAAAATTGTTAGTTTCTTGTACATCCCTTTTGGAATATTGGATTGTTAATCGAAAGGTTTTCTGTCAAGCTTTCATTATTCTATGCTACTTCTTTTCCCTTGTGTATCATCTGTGTAAATCTCTTCAAAAAAAGATTTTTGTCAACAACAAAGTGCTATAAAAAATTGTTGGTTCTTTGTACATCCCTTTTGGAATATTGGATTGTTAATGAAAAGGTATTCCGTCTAGCTTTCATTATTTTATGCTACTTCTTTTCCCTCGCGTATCATCTGTGTAAATATCTTCAAAAACAAATTTTTGTCAACAACAAAGTGCTATAAAAAATTGTTGGTTCTTTGTACATACCTTTTGGAATATTGGATTGTTAATGAAAAGGTATTCAATCCAACTTTTATTATTCTATGCTACTTCTTTTCCCTTGTGTATCATCTATGTAAATCTCTTCAAAAACAAATTTTTGTCAACAACAAAGTGCTATAAAAAATTGTTGGTTCTTTGTACATACCTTTTGGAATATTGGATTGTTAATGAAAAGGTATTCTATCCAACTTTTATTATTCTATGCTACTTCTTTTCCCTTGTGTATCATCTATGTAAATCTCTTCAAAAACAAATTTTTGTCAACAACAAAGTGCTATAAAAAATTGTTGGTTCTTTGTACATACCTTTTGGAATATTGGATTGTTAATGAAAAGGTATTCCATCCAACTTTTATTATTCTATGCTACTTCTTGTCCCTTGTGTATCATCTATGTAAATCTCTTCAAAAACAAATTTTTGTCAACAACAAAGTGCTATAAAAAATTGTTGGTTCTTTGTACATACCTTTTGGAATATTGGATTGTTAATGAAAAGGTATTCTATCCAACTTTTATTATTCTATGCTACTTCTTTTCCCTTGTGTATATTCTGTGTAAATCTCTTCAAAAACAAATTTTTGTCAACAACAAAGTGCTATAAAAAATTGTTGGTTCTTTGCACATACCTTTTGGAATATTGGATTGTTAATGAAAAGGTATTCTATCCAACTTTTATTATTCTATGCTACTTCTTTTCCCTTGTGTATCATCTATGTAAATCTCTTCAAAAACAAATTTTTGTCAACAACAAAGTGCTATAAAAAATTGTTGGTTCTTTGTACATACCTTTTGGAATATTGGATTGTTAATGAAAAGGTATTCTGCCCAGCTTTCATTATTCTATGCTACTTCTTTTCCATTGTGTATATTCTGTGTAAATCTCTTCAAAAACAAATTTTTGTCAACAACAAAGTGCTATAAAAAATTGTTGGTTCTTTGTACATACATTTTTGAATATTGGATTGTTAATGAAAAGGTATTCTATCCAACTTTTATTATTCTATGCTACTTCTTTTCCCTTGTGTATATTCTGTGTAAATCTCTTCAAAAACAAATTTTTGTCAACAACAAAGTGCTATAAAAAATTGTTGGTTCTTTGTACATACCTTTTGGAATATTGGATTGTTAATGAAAAGGTATTCTATCCAACTTTTATTATTCTATGCTACTTCTTTTCCCTTGTGTATCATCTATGTAAATCTCTTCAAAAACAAATTCTTGTCAACAACAAAGTGCTATAAAAAATTGTTGGTTCTTTGTGTATACCTTTTGGAATATTGGATTGTTAATGAAAAGGTATTCTATCCAACTTTTATTATTCTATGCTACTTCTTTTCCCTTGTGTATCATCTATGTAAATCTCTTAAAAAACAAATTTTTGTCAACAACAAAGTGCTATAAAAAATTGTTGGTTCTTTGTACATACCTTTTGGAATATTGGATTGTTAATGAAAAGGTATTCCATCCAACTTTTATTATTCTATGCTACTTCTTGTCCCTTGTGTATCATCTATGTAAATCTCTTCAAAAACAAATTTTTGTCAAGAACAAAGTGCTATAAAAAATTGTTGGTTCTTTGTACATACCTTTTGGAATATTGGATTGTTAATGAAAAGGTATTCTATCCAACTTTTATTATTCTATGCTACTTCTTTTCCCTTGTGTATCATCTATGTAAATCTCTTCAAAAACAAATTTTTGTCAACAACAAAGTGCTATAAAAAATTGTTGGTTCTTTGTACATACCTTTTGGAATATTGGATTGTTAATGAAAAGGTATTCTATCCAACTTTTATTATTCTATGCTACTTCTTTTCCCTTGTGTATCATCTGTGTGAAATCTTCAAAAACAAATTTTTGTCAACAACAAAGTGCTATAAAAAATTGTTGGTTCTTTGTACATACCTTTTGGAATATTGGATTGTTAATGAAAAGGTATTCTATCCAACTTTTATTATTCTATGCTACTTCTTTTCCCTTGTGTATCATCTGTGTGAATCTCTTAAAAAACAAATTTTTGTCAACAACAAAGTGCTATAAAAAATTGTTGGTTCTTTGTACATACCTTTTGGAATATTGGATTGTTAATGAAAAGGTATTCTATCCAACTTTTATTATTCTATGCTACTTCTTTTCCCTTGTGTATCATCTGTGTGAATCTCTTCAAAAACAAATTTTTGTCAACAACAAAGTGCTATAAAAAATTGTTGGTTCTTTGTACATACCTTTTGGAATATTGGATTGTTAATGAAAAGGTATTCTATCCAACTTTTATTATTCTATGCTACTTCTTTTCCCTTGTGTATCATCTATGTAAATCTCTTCAAAAACAAATTTTTGTCAAGAACAAAGTGCTATAAAAAATTGTTGGTTCTTTGTACATACCTTTTGGAATATTGGATTGTTAATGAAAAGGTATTCTATCCAACTTTTATTATTCTATGCTACTTCTTTTCCCTTGTGTATCATCTATGTAAATCTCTTCAAAAACAAATTTTTGTCAACAACAAAGTGCTATAAAAAATTGTTGGTTCTTTGTACATACCTTTTGGAATATTGGATTGTTAATGAAAAGGTATTCTGCCCAGCTTTCATTATTCTATGCTACTTCTTTTCCATTGTGTATATTATGTGTAAATCTCTTCAAAAACAAATTTTTGTCAACAACAAAGTGCTATAAAAAATTGTTGGTTCTTTGTACATACCTTTTGGAATATTGGATTGTTAATGAAAAGGTATTCTATCCAACTTTTATTATTCTATGCTACTTCTTTTCCCTTGTGTATATTCTGTGTAAATCTCTTCAAAAACAAATTTTTGTCAACAACAAAGTGCTATAAAAAATTGTTGGTTCTTTGTACATACCTTTTGGAATATTGGATTGTTAATGAAAAGGTATTCTATCCAACCTTTATTATTCTATGCTACTTCTTTTCCCTTGTGTATCATCTATGTAAATCTCTTCAAAAACAAATTTTTGTCAACAACAAAGTGCTATAAAAAATTGTTGGTTCTTTGTACATACCTTTTGGAATATTGGATTGTTAATGAAAAGGTATTCTATCCAACTTTTATTATTCTATGCTACTTCTTTTCCCTTGTGTATATTCTGTGTAAATCTCTTCAAAAACAAATTTTTGTCAACAACAAAGTGCTATAAAAAATTGTTGGTTCTTTGTACATACCTTTTGGAATATTGGATTGTTAATGAAAAGGTATTCTATCCAACTTTTATTATTCTATGCTACTTCTTTTCCCTTGTGTATCATCTATGTAAATCTCTTCAAAAACAAATTTTTGTCAACAACAAAGTGCTATAAAAAATTGTTGGTTCTTTGTACATACCTTTTGGAATATTGGATTGTTAATGAAAAGGTATTCTATCCAACTTTTATTATTCTATGCTACTTCTTTTCCCTTGTGTATCATCTGTGTGAATCTCTTGAAAAACAAATTTTTGTCAACAACAAAGTGCTATAAAAAATTGTTGGTTCTTTGTACATACCTTTTGGAATATTGGATTGTTAATGAAAAGGTATTCTATCCAACTTTTATTATTCTATGCTACTTCTTTTCCCTTGTGTATCATCTGTGTGAATCTCTTAAAAAACAAATTTTTGTCAACAACAAAGTGCTATAAAAAATTGTTGGTTCTTTGTACATACCTTTTGGAATATTGGATTGTTAATGAAAAGGTATTCTATCCAACTTTTATTATTCTATGCTACTTCTTTTCCCTTGTGTATCATCTGTGTGAATCTCTTCAAAAACAAATTTTTGTCAACAACAAAGTGCTATAAAAAATTGTTGGTTCTTTGTACATACCTTTTGGAATATTGGATTGTTAATGAAAAGGTATTCTATCCAACTTTTATTATTCTATGCTACTTCTTTTCCCTTGTGTATCATCTATGTAAATCTCTTCAAAAACAAATTTTTGTCAAGAACAAAGTGCTATAAAAAATTGTTGGTTCTTTGTACATACCTTTTGGAATATTGGATTGTTAATGAAAAGGTATTCTATCCAACTTTTATTATTCTATGCTACTTCTTTTCCCTTGTGTATCATCCGTGTGAATCTCTTGAAAAACAAATTTTTGTCAACAACAAAGTGCTATAAAAAATTTTTGGTTCTTTGTACATACCTTTTGGAATATTGGATTGTTAATGAAAAGGTATTCTATCCAACTTTTATTATTCTATGCTACTCCTTTTCCCTTGTGTATCATCTGTGTGAATCTCTTAAAAAACAAATTTTTGTCAACAACAAAGTGCTATAAAAAATTGTTGGTTCTTTGTACATACCTTTTGGAATATTGGATTGTTAATGAAAAGGTATTCTATCCAACTTTTATTATTCTATGCTACTTCTTTTCCCTTGTGTATCATCTATGTAAATCTCTTCAAAAACAAATTTTTGTCAACAACAAAGTGCTATAAAAAATTGTTGGTTCTTTGTACATACCTTTTGGAATATTGGATTGTTAATGAAAAAGTATTCTATCCAACTTTTATTATTCTATGCTACTTCTTTTCCCTTGTGTATCATCTATGTAAATCTCTTCAAAAACAAATTTTTGTCAAGAACAAAGTGCTATAAAAAATTGTTGGTTCTTTGTACATACCTTTTGGAATATTGGATTGTTAATGAAAAGGTATTCCATCCAACTTTTATTATTCTATGCTACTTCTTTTCCCTTGTGTATCATCTATGTAAATCTCTTCAAAAACAAATTTTTGTCAACAACAAAGTGCTATAAAAAATTGTTGGTTCTTTGTACATACCTTTTGGAATATTGGATTGTTAATGAAAAGGTATTCTGTCCAGCTTTCATTATTTTATTCTATTTCTTTCCCCTTGTGTATCATCTGTGTGAATCTCTTAAAAAACAAATTTTTGTCAACAACAAAGTGCTATAAAAAATTGTTGGTTCTTTGTACATACCTTTTTGAATATTGGATTGCTAATGAAAAGGTATTCCATCCAACTTTTATTATTCTATGCTACTTCTTTTCCCTTGTGTATCATCTATGTAAATCTCTTCAAAAACAAATTTTTGTCAACAACAAAGTGCTATAAAAAATTGTTGGTTCTTTGTACATACCTTTTGGAATATTGGATTGTTAATGAAAAGGTATTCTGCCCAGCTTTCATTATTCTATGCTACTTCTTTTCCCTTGTGTATATTCTGTGTAAATCTCTTCAAAAACAAATTTTTGTCAACAACAAAGTGCTATAAAAAATTGTTGGTTCTTTGTACATACCTTTTGGAATATTGGATTGTTAATGAAAAGGTATTCTATCCAACTTTTATTATTCTATGCTACTTCTTTTCCCTTGTGTATATTCTGTGTAAATCTCTTCAAAAACAAATTTTTGTCAACAACAAAGTGCTATAAAAAATTGTTGGTTCTTTGTACATACCTTTTGGAATATTGGATTGTTAATGAAAAGGTATTCTATCCAACTTTTATTATTCTATGCTACTTCTTTTCCCTTGTGTATCATCTGTGTGAATCTCTTCAAAAACAAATTTTTGTCAACAACAAAGTGCTATAAAAAATTGTTGGTTCTTTGTACATACCTTTTGGAATATTGGATTGTTAATGAAAAGGTATTCTATCCAACTTTTATTATTCTATGCTACTTCTTTTCCCTTGTGTATCATCTATGTAAATCTCTTCAAAAACAAATTTTTGTCAAGAACAAAGTGCTATAAAAAATTGTTGGTTCTTTGTACATACCTTTTGGAATATTGGATTGTTAATGAAAAGGTATTCTATCCAACTTTTATTATTCTATGCTACTTCTTTTCTCTTGTGTATCATCTGTGTGAATTTCTTAAAAAATAAATTTTTGTCAACAACAAAGTGCTATAAAAAATTGTTGGTTCTTTGTACATACCTTTTGGAATATTGGATTGTTAATGAAAAAGTATTCTATCCAACTTTTATTATTCTATGCTACTTCTTTTCCCTTGTGTATCATCTATGTAAATCTCTTCAAAAACAAATTTTTGTCAAGAACAAAGTGCTATAAAAAATTGTTGGTTCTTTGTACATACCTTTTGGAATATTGGATTGTTAATGAAAAGGTATTCCATCCAACTTTTATTATTCTATGCTACTTCTTTTCCCTTGTGTATCATCTATGTAAATCTCTTCAAAAACAAATTTTTGTCAACAACAAAGTGCTATAAAAAATTGTTGGTTCTTTGTACATACCTTTTGGAATATTGGATTGTTAATGAAAAGGTATTCTGCCCAGCTTTCATTATTCTATGCTACTTCTTTTCCCTTGTGTATATTCTGTGTAAATCTCTTCAAAAACAAATTTTTGTCAACAACAAAGTGCTATAAAAAATTGTTGGTTCTTTGTACATACCTTTTGGAATATTGGATTGTTAATGAAAAGGTATTCTATCCAACTTTTATTATTCTATGCTACTTCTTTTCCCTTGTGTATATTCTGTGTAAATCTCTTCAAAAACAAATTTTTGTCAACAACAAAGTGCTATAAAAAATTGTTGGTTCTTTGTACATACCTTTTGGAATATTGGATTGTTAATGAAAAGGTATTCTATCCAACTTTTATTATTCTATGCTACTTCTTTTCCCT
This sequence comes from Thysanoteuthis rhombus, assembly GCA_963457665.1. NCBI lineage: Eukaryota > Metazoa > Mollusca > Cephalopoda > Oegopsida > Thysanoteuthidae > Thysanoteuthis > Thysanoteuthis major. The sequence continues at coordinate 32,276,677 of OY735230.1, forward strand.
TGTGTATCATCTGTGTGAATCTCTTCAAAAACAAATTTTTGTCAACAACAAAGTGCTATAAAAAATTGTTGGTTCTTTGTACATACCTTTTGGAATATTGGATTGTTAATGAAAAGGTATTCTATCCAACTTTTATTATTCTATGCTACTTCTTTTCCCTTGTGTATCATCTATGTAAATCTCTTCAAAAACAAATTTTTGTCAAGAACAAAGTGCTATAAAAAATTGTTGGTTCTTTGTACATACCTTTTGGAATATTGGATTGTTAATGAAAAGGTATTCTATCCAACTTTTATTATTCTATGCTACTTCTTTTCTCTTGTGTATCATCTGTGTGAATTTCTTAAAAAATAAATTTTTGTCAACAACAAAGTGCTATAAAAAATTGTTGGTTCTTTGTACATACCTTTTGGAATATTGGATTGTTAATGAAAAAGTATTCTATCCAACTTTTATTATTCTATGCTACTTCTTTTCCCTTGTGTATCATCTATGTAAATCTCTTCAAAAACAAATTTTTGTCAAGAACAAAGTGCTATAAAAAATTGTTGGTTCTTTGTACATACCTTTTGGAATATTGGATTGTTAATGAAAAGGTATTCCATCCAACTTTTATTATTCTATGCTACTTCTTTTCCCTTGTGTATCATCTATGTAAATCTCTTCAAAAACAAATTTTTGTCAACAACAAAGTGCTATAAAAAATTGTTGGTTCTTTGTACATACCTTTTGGAATATTGGATTGTTAATGAAAAGGTATTCTGTCCAGCTTTCATTATTTTATTCTATTTCTTTCCCCTTGTGTATCATCTGTGTGAATCTCTTAAAAAACAAATTTTTGTCAACAACAAAGTGCTATAAAAAATTGTTGGTTCTTTGTACATACCTTTTTGAATATTGGATTGCTAATGAAAAGGTATTCCATCCAACTTTTATTATTCTATGCTACTTCTTTTCCCTTGTGTATCATCTATGTAAATCTCTTCAAAAACAAATTTTTGTCAACAACAAAGTGCTATAAAAAATTGTTGGTTCTTTGTACATACCTTTTGGAATATTGGATTGTTAATGAAAAGGTATTCTGCCCAGCTTTCATTATTCTATGCTACTTCTTTTCCCTTGTGTATATTCTGTGTAAATCTCTTCAAAAACAAATTTTTGTCAACAACAAAGTGCTATAAAAAATTGTTGGTTCTTTGTACATACCTTTTGGAATATTGGATTGTTAATGAAAAGGTATTCTATCCAACTTTTATTATTCTATGCTACTTCTTTTCCCTTGTGTATATTCTGTGTAAATCTCTTCAAAAACAAATTTTTGTCAACAACAAAGTGCTATAAAAAATTGTTGGTTCTTTGTACATACCTTTTGGAATATTGGATTGTTAATGAAAAGGTATTCTATCCAACTTTTATTATTCTATGCTACTTCTTTTCTCTTGTGTATCATCTGTGTGAATTTCTTAAAAAATAAATTTTTGTCAACAACAAAGTGCTATAAAAAATTGTTGGTTCTTTGTACATACCTTTTGGAATATTGGATTGTTAATGAAAAGGTATTCTATCCAACTTTTATTATTCTATGCTACTTCTTTTCCCTTGTGTATCATCTATGTAAATCTCTTCAAAAACAAATTTTTGTCAACAACAAAGTGCTATAAAAAATTGTTGGTTCTTTGTACATACCTTTTGGAATATTGGATTGTTAATGAAAAGGTATTCTATCCAACTTTTATTATTCTATGCTACTTCTTTTCCCTTGTGTATCATCTATGTAAATCTCTTCAAAAACAAATTTTTGTCAACAACAAAGTGCTATAAAAAATTGTTGGTTCTTTGCACATACCTTTTGGAATATTGGATTGTTAATGAAAAGGTATTCTATCCAACTTTTATTATTCTATGCTACTTCTTTTCCCTTGTGTATCATCTATGTAAATCTCTTCAAAAACAAATTTTTGTCAACAACAAAGTGCTATAAAAAATTGTTGGTTCTTTGTACATACCTTTTGGAATATTGGATTGTTAATGAAAAGGTATTCTGCCCAGCTTTCATTATTCTATGCTACTTCTTTTCCATTGTGTATATTCTGTGTAAATCTCTTCAAAAACAAATTTTTGTCAACAACAAAGTGCTATAAAAAATTGTTGGTTCTTTGTACATACATTTTTGAATATTGGATTGTTAATGAAAAGGTATTCTATCCAACTTTTATTATTCTATGCTACTTCTTTTCCCTTGTGTATATTCTGTGTAAATCTCTTCAAAAACAAATTTTTGTCAACAACAAAGTGCTATAAAAAATTGTTGGTTCTTTGTACATACCTTTTGGAATATTGGATTGTTAATGAAAAGGTATTCTATCCAACTTTTATTATTCTATGCTACTTCTTTTCCCTTGTGTATCATCTATGTAAATCTCTTCAAAAACAAATTCTTGTCAACAACAAAGTGCTATAAAAAATTGTTGGTTCTTTGTGTATACCTTTTGGAATATTGGATTGTTAATGAAAAGGTATTCTATCCAACTTTTATTATTCTATGCTACTTCTTTTCCCTTGTGTATCATCTATGTAAATCTCTTAAAAAACAAATTTTTGTCAACAACAAAGTGCTATAAAAAATTGTTGGTTCTTTGTACATACCTTTTGGAATATTGGATTGTTAATGAAAAGGTATTCCATCCAACTTTTATTATTCTATGCTACTTCTTGTCCCTTGTGTATCATCTATGTAAATCTCTTCAAAAACAAATTTTTGTCAAGAACAAAGTGCTATAAAAAATTGTTGGTTCTTTGTACATACCTTTTGGAATATTGGATTGTTAATGAAAAGGTATTCTATCCAACTTTTATTATTCTATGCTACTTCTTTTCCCTTGTGTATCATCTATGTAAATCTCTTCAAAAACAAATTTTTGTCAACAACAAAGTGCTATAAAAAATTGTTGGTTCTTTGTACATACCTTTTGGAATATTGGATTGTTAATGAAAAGGTATTCTATCCAACTTTTATTATTCTATGCTACTTCTTTTCCCTTGTGTATCATCTGTGTGAAATCTTCAAAAACAAATTTTTGTCAACAACAAAGTGCTATAAAAAATTGTTGGTTCTTTGTACATACCTTTTGGAATATTGGATTGTTAATGAAAAGGTATTCTATCCAACTTTTATTATTCTATGCTACTTCTTTTCCCTTGTGTATCATCTGTGTGAATCTCTTAAAAAACAAATTTTTGTCAACAACAAAGTGCTATAAAAAATTGTTGGTTCTTTGTACATACCTTTTGGAATATTGGATTGTTAATGAAAAGGTATTCTATCCAACTTTTATTATTCTATGCTACTTCTTTTCCCTTGTGTATCATCTGTGTGAATCTCTTCAAAAACAAATTTTTGTCAACAACAAAGTGCTATAAAAAATTGTTGGTTCTTTGTACATACCTTTTGGAATATTGGATTGTTAATGAAAAGGTATTCTATCCAACTTTTATTATTCTATGCTACTTCTTTTCCCTTGTGTATCATCTATGTAAATCTCTTCAAAAACAAATTTTTGTCAAGAACAAAGTGCTATAAAAAATTGTTGGTTCTTTGTACATACCTTTTGGAATATTGGATTGTTAATGAAAAGGTATTCTATCCAACTTTTATTATTCTATGCTACTTCTTTTCCCTTGTGTATCATCTATGTAAATCTCTTCAAAAACAAATTTTTGTCAACAACAAAGTGCTATAAAAAATTGTTGGTTCTTTGTACATACCTTTTGGAATATTGGATTGTTAATGAAAAGGTATTCTGCCCAGCTTTCATTATTCTATGCTACTTCTTTTCCATTGTGTATATTATGTGTAAATCTCTTCAAAAACAAATTTTTGTCAACAACAAAGTGCTATAAAAAATTGTTGGTTCTTTGTACATACATTTTTGAATATTGGATTGTTAATGAAAAGGTATTCTATCCAACTTTTATTATTCTATGCTACTTCTTTTCCCTTGTGTATATTCTGTGTAAATCTCTTCAAAAACAAATTTTTGTCAACAACAAAGTGCTATAAAAAATTGTTGGTTCTTTGTACATACCTTTTGGAATATTGGATTGTTAATGAAAAGGTATTCTATCCAACCTTTATTATTCTATGCTACTTCTTTTCCCTTGTGTATCATCTATGTAAATCTCTTCAAAAACAAATTTTTGTCAACAACAAAGTGCTATAAAAAATTGTTGGTTCTTTGTACATACCTTTTGGAATATTGGATTGTTAATGAAAAGGTATTCTATCCAACTTTTATTATTCTATGCTACTTCTTTTCCCTTGTGTATATTCTGTGTAAATCTCTTCAAAAACAAATTTTTGTCAACAACAAAGTGCTATAAAAAATTGTTGGTTCTTTGTACATACCTTTTGGAATATTGGATTGTTAATGAAAAGGTATTCTATCCAACTTTTATTATTCTATGCTACTTCTTTTCCCTTGTGTATCATCTATGTAAATCTCTTCAAAAACAAATTTTTGTCAACAACAAAGTGCTATAAAAAATTGTTGGTTCTTTGTACATACCTTTTGGAATATTGGATTGTTAATGAAAAGGTATTCTATCCAACTTTTATTATTCTATGCTACTTCTTTTCCCTTGTGTATCATCTGTGTGAATCTCTTGAAAAACAAATTTTTGTCAACAACAAAGTGCTATAAAAAATTGTTGGTTCTTTGTACATACCTTTTGGAATATTGGATTGTTAATGAAAAGGTATTCTATCCAACTTTTATTATTCTATGCTACTTCTTTTCCCTTGTGTATCATCTGTGTGAATCTCTTAAAAAACAAATTTTTGTCAACAACAAAGTGCTATAAAAAATTGTTGGTTCTTTGTACATACCTTTTGGAATATTGGATTGTTAATGAAAAGGTATTCTATCCAACTTTTATTATTCTATGCTACTTCTTTTCCCTTGTGTATCATCTGTGTGAATCTCTTCAAAAACAAATTTTTGTCAACAACAAAGTGCTATAAAAAATTGTTGGTTCTTTGTACATACCTTTTGGAATATTGGATTGTTAATGAAAAGGTATTCTATCCAACTTTTATTATTCTATGCTACTTCTTTTCCCTTGTGTATCATCTATGTAAATCTCTTCAAAAACAAATTTTTGTCAAGAACAAAGTGCTATAAAAAATTGTTGGTTCTTTGTACATACCTTTTGGAATATTGGATTGTTAATGAAAAGGTATTCTATCCAACTTTTATTATTCTATGCTACTTCTTTTCCCTTGTGTATCATCCGTGTGAATCTCTTGAAAAACAAATTTTTGTCAACAACAAAGTGCTATAAAAAATTTTTGGTTCTTTGTACATACCTTTTGGAATATTGGATTGTTAATGAAAAGGTATTCTATCCAACTTTTATTATTCTATGCTACTCCTTTTCCCTTGTGTATCATCTGTGTGAATCTCTTAAAAAACAAATTTTTGTCAACAACAAAGTGCTATAAAAAATTGTTGGTTCTTTGTACATACCTTTTGGAATATTGGATTGTTAATGAAAAGGTATTCTATCCAACTTTTATTATTCTATGCTACTTCTTTTCCCTTGTGTATCATCTATGTAAATCTCTTCAAAAACAAATTTTTGTCAACAACAAAGTGCTATAAAAAATTGTTGGTTCTTTGTACATACCTTTTGGAATATTGGATTGTTAATGAAAAAGTATTCTATCCAACTTTTATTATTCTATGCTACTTCTTTTCCCTTGTGTATCATCTATGTAAATCTCTTCAAAAACAAATTTTTGTCAAGAACAAAGTGCTATAAAAAATTGTTGGTTCTTTGTACATACCTTTTGGAATATTGGATTGTTAATGAAAAGGTATTCCATCCAACTTTTATTATTCTATGCTACTTCTTTTCCCTTGTGTATCATCTATGTAAATCTCTTCAAAAACAAATTTTTGTCAACAACAAAGTGCTATAAAAAATTGTTGGTTCTTTGTACATACCTTTTGGAATATTGGATTGTTAATGAAAAGGTATTCTGTCCAGCTTTCATTATTTTATTCTATTTCTTTCCCCTTGTGTATCATCTGTGTGAATCTCTTAAAAAACAAATTTTTGTCAACAACAAAGTGCTATAAAAAATTGTTGGTTCTTTGTACATACCTTTTTGAATATTGGATTGCTAATGAAAAGGTATTCCATCCAACTTTTATTATTCTATGCTACTTCTTTTCCCTTGTGTATCATCTATGTAAATCTCTTCAAAAACAAAGTTTTGTCAACAACAAAGTGCTATAAAAAATTGTTGGTTCTTTGTACATACCTTTTGGAATATTGGATTGTTAATGAAAAGGTATTCTGCCCAGCTTTCATTATTCTATGCTACTTCTTTTCCCTTGTGTATATTCTGTGTAAATCTCTTCAAAAACAAATTTTTGTCAACAACAAAGTGCTATAAAAAATTGTTGGTTCTTTGTACATACCTTTTGGAATATTGGATTGTTAATGAAAAGGTATTCTATCCAACTTTTATTATTCTATGCTACTTCTTTTCCCTTGTGTATATTCTGTGTAAATCTCTTCAAAAACAAATTTTTGTCAACAACAAAGTGCTATAAAAAATTGTTGGTTCTTTGTACATACCTTTTGGAATATTGGATTGTTAATGAAAAGGTATTCTATCCAACTTTTATTATTCTATGCTACTTCTTTTCTCTTGTGTATCATCTGTGTGAATTTCTTAAAAAATAAATTTTTGTCAACAACAAAGTGCTATAAAAAATTGTTGGTTCTTTGTACATACCTTTTGGAATATTGGATTGTTAATGAAAAGGTATTCTATCCAACTTTTATTATTCTATGCTACTTCTTTTCCCTTGTGTATCATCTATGTAAATCTCTTCAAAAACAAATTTTTGTCAACAACAAAGTGCTATAAAAAATTGTTGGTTCTTTGTACATACCTTTTGGAATATTGGATTGTTAATGAAAAGGTATTCTATCCAACTTTTATTATTCTATGCTACTTCTTTTCCCTTGTGTATCATCTGTGTGAATCCCTTGAAAAAAAATTTTTGTCAACAACAAAGTGCTATAAAAAATTGTTGGTTCTTTGTACATACCTTTTGGAATATTGGATTGTTAATGAAAAGGTATTCTATCCAACTTTTATTATTCTATGCTACTCCTTTTCCCTTGTGTATCATCTGTGTGAATCTCTTAAAAAACAAATTTTTGTCAACAACAAAGTGCTATAAAAAATTGTTGGTTCTTTGTACATACCTTTTGGAATATTGGATTGTTAATGAAAAGGTATTCTATCCAACTTTTATTATTCTATGCTACTTCTTTTCCCTTGTGTATCATCTATGTAAATCTCTTCAAAAACAAATTTTTGTCAACAACAAAGTGCTATAAAAAATTGTTGGTTCTTTGTACATACCTTTTGGAATATTGGATTGTTAATGAAAAGGTATTCTATCCAACTTTTATTATTCTATGCTACTCCTTTTCCCTTGTGTATCATCCGTGTGAATCTCTTAAAAAACAAATTTTTGTCAACAACAAAGTGCTATAAAAAATTGTTGGTTCTTTGTACATACCTTTTGGAATATTGGATTGTTAATGAAAAGGTATTCTATCCAACTTTTATTATTCTATGCTACTTCTTTTCCCTTGTGTATCATCTATGTAAATCTCTTCAAAAACAAATTTTTGTCAACAACAAAGTGCTATAAAAAATTGTTGGTTCTTTGTACATACCTTTTGGAATATTGGATTGTTAATGAAAAGGTATTCTATCCAACTTTTATTATTCTATGCTACTTCTTTTCCCTTGTGTATCATCTGTGTGAATCTCTTGAAAAACAAATTTTTGTCAACAACAAAGTGCTATAAAAAATTGTTGGTTCTTTGTACATACCTTTTGGAATATTGGATTGTTAATGAAAAGGTATTCCATCCAACTTTTATTATTCTATGCTACTTCTTTTCCTTTGTGTATCATCTATGTAAATCTCTTAAAAAACAAATTTTTGTCAACAACAAAGTGCTATAAAAAATTGTTGGTTCTTTGTACATACCTTTTGGAATATTGGATATTTAATGAAAAGGTATTTTATCCAACTTTTATTATTCTATACTACTTCTTTTCCCTTGTGTATCATCTATGTAAATCTCTTCAAAAACAAATTTTTGTCAACAACAAAGTGCTATAAAAAATTGTTGGTTCTTTGTACATACCTTTTGGAATATTGGATTGTTAATGAAAAGGTATTCTATCCAACTTTTATTATTCTATGCTACTTCTTTTCCCTTGTGTATCATCTATGTAAATCTCTTCAAAAACAAATTTTTGTCAAGAACAAGTGCTATAAAAAATTGTTGGTTCTTTGTACATACCTTTTGGAATATTGGATTGTTAATGAAAAGGTATTCCATCCAACTTTTATTATTTCTATGCTACTTCTTTTCCCTTGTGTATCATCTATGTAAATCTCTTCAAAAACAAATATTTGTCAACAACAAAGTGCTATAAAAAATTGTTGGTTCTTTGTACATACCTTTTGGAATATTGGATTGTTAATGAAAAGGTATTCCATCCAACTTTTATTATTCTATGCTACTTCTTTTCCCTTGTGTATCATCTATGTAAATCTCTTCAAAAACAAATTTTTGTCAAGAACAAAGTGCTATAAAAAATTGTTGGTTCTTTGTACATACCTTTTGGAATATTGGATTGTTAATGAAAAGGTATTCCATCCAACTTTTATTATTCTATGCTACTTCTTTTCCTTTGTGTATCATCTATGTAAATCTCTTCAAAAACAAATTTTTGTCAACAACAAAGTGCTATAAAAAATTGTTGGTTCTTTGTACATACCTTTTGGAATATTGGATTGTTAATGAAAAGGTATTCTATCCAACTTTTTTTATTCTATGCTACTTCTTTTCCCTTGTGTATCATCTATGTAAATCTCTTCAAAAACAAATTTTTGTCAAGAACAAAGTGCTATAAAAAATTGTTGGTTCTTTGTACATACCTTTTGGAATATTGGATTGTTAATGAAAAGGTATTCCATCCAACTTTTATTATTCTATGCTACTTCTTTTCCCTTGTGTATCATCTATGTAAATCTCTTCAAAAACAAATTTTTGTCAACAACAAAGTGCTATAAAAAATTGTTGGTTCTTTGTACATACCTTTTGGAATATTGGATTGTTAATGAAAAGGTATTCTGCCCAGCTTTCATTATTCTATGCTACTTCTTTTCCCTTGTGTATATTCTGTGTAAATCTCTTCAAAAACAAATTTTTGTCAACAACAAAGTGCTATAAAAAATTGTTGGTTCTTTGTACATACCTTTTGGAATATTGGATTGTTAATGAAAAGGTATTCTATCCAACTTTTATTATTCTATGCTACTTCTTTTCCCTTGTGAATCATCTATGTAAATCTCTTCAAAAACAAATTTTTGTCAAGAACAAAGTGCTATAAAAAATTGTTGGTTCTTTGTACATACCTTTTGGAATATTGGATTGTTAATGAAAAGGTATTCTATCCAACTTTTATTATTCTATGCTACTTCTTTTCCCTTGTGTATCATCTATGTAAATCTCTTAAAAAACAAATTTTTGTCAACAACAAAGTGCTATAAAATATTGTTGGTTCTTTGTACATACCTTTTGGAATATTGGATTGTTGATGAAAAGGTATTCTATCCAACTTTTATTATTCTATGCTACTTCTTTTCCCTTGTGTATCATCCATGTAAATCTCTTCAAAAACAAATTTTTGTCAACAACAAAGTGCTATAAAAAATTGTTGGTTCTTTGTACATACCTTTTGGAATATTGGATTGTTAATGAAAAGGTATTCTATCCAACCTTTATTATTCTATGCTACTTCTTTTCCCTTGTGTATCATCTATGTAAATCTCTTAAAAAACAAATTTTTGTCAACAACAAAGTGCTATAAAAAATTGTTGGTTCTTTGTACATACCTTTTGGAATATTTGATTGTTAATGAAAAAGTATTCTGTCCAGCTTTCATTACTCTATGCTTCTTCTCTTCCCTTGTGTATCATCTGTGTAAATCTCTTCAAAAACAAATTTTTGTCAACAACAAAGTGCTATAAAAAATTGTTGGTTTTTTGTACATACCTTTTGGAATATTGGATTGTTAATGAAAAGGTATTCTATCCAACTTTTATTATTCTATGCTACTTCTTTTCCCTTGTGAATCATCTATGTAAATCTCTTCAAAAACAAATTTTTGTCAACAAAAAAGTGCTATAAAAAATTGTTGGTTCTTTGTACATACCTTTTGGAATATTGGATTGTTAATGAAAAGGTATTCTTTCCAACTTTTATTATTCTATGCTACTTCTTTTCCCTTGTGTATCATCTATGTAAATCTCTTCAAAAACAAATTTTTGTCAACAACAAAGTGCTATAAAAAATTGTTGGTTCTTTGTACATACCTTTTGGAATATTGGATTGTTAATGAAAAGGTATTCTGTCCAGCTTTCATTACTCTATACTTCTTCTCTTCCCTTGTGTATCATCTGTGTAAATCTCTTCAAAAACAAATTTTTGTCAAGAACAAAGTGCTATAAAAAATTGTTGGTTCTTTGTACATACCTTTTGGAATATTGGATTGTTAATGAAAAGGTATTCTATCCAACTTTTATTATTCTATGCTACTTCTTTTCCCTTGTGTATCATCTATGTAAATCTCTTCAAAAACAAATTTTTGTCAACAACAAAGTGCTATAAAAAATTGTTGGTTTTTGTACATACCTTTTGGAATATTGGATTGTTAATGAAAAGGTATTCTATCCAACTTTTATTATTCTATGCTACTTCTTTTCCCTTGTGTATCATCTATGTAAATCTCTTAAAAAACAAATTTTTGTCAACAAAAAAGTGCTATAAAAAATTGTTGGTTCTTTGTACATACCTTTTGGAATATTGGATTGTTGATGAAAAGGTATTCTATCCAACTTTTATTATTCTATGCTACTTCTTTTCCCTTGTGTATCATCTATGTAAATCTCTTCAAAAACAAATTTTTGTCAACAACAAAGTGCTATAAAAAATTGTTGGTTCTTTGTACATACCTTTTGGAATATTGGATTGTTAATGAAAAGGTATTCTATCCAACTTTTATTATTCTATGCTACTTCTTTTCCCTTGTGTATCATCTGTGTGAATCTCTTAAAAAACAAATTTTTGTCAACAACAAAGTGCTATAAAAAATTGTTGGTTCTTTGTACATACCTTTTGGAATATTGGATTGTTAATGAAAAGGTATTCTATCCAACCTTTATTATTCTATGCTACTTCTTTTCCCTTGTGTATCATCTATGTAAATCTCTTAAAAAACAAATTTTTGTCAACAACAAAGTGCTATAAAAAATTGTTGGTTCTTTGTACATACCTTTTGGAATATTGGATTGTTAATGAAAAGGTATTCCGTCTAGCTTTCATTACTCTATGCTTCTTCTCTTCCCTTGTGTATCATCTGTGTAAATCTCTTCAAAAACAAATTTTTGTCAACAACAAAGTGCTATAAAAAATTGTTGGTTTTTTGTACATACCTTTTGGAATATTGGATTGTTAATGAAAAGGTATTCTGTCCAGCTTTCATTACTCTATACTTCTTCTCTTTCCTTGTGTATCATCTGTGTAAATCTCTTCAAAAACAAATTTTTGTCAAGAACAAAGTGCTATAAAAAATTGTTGGTTCTTTGTACATACCTTTTGGAATATTGGATTGTTAATGAAAAGGTATTCTATCCAACTTTTATTATTCTATACTACTTCTTTTCCCTTGTGAATCATCTATGTAAATCTCTTCAAAAACAAATTTTTGTCAAGAACAAAGTGCTATTAAAAATTGTTGGTTCTTTGTACATACCTTTTGGAATATTGGATTGTTGATGAAAAGGTATTCTATCCAACTTTTATTATTCTATGCTACTTCTTTTCCCTTGTGTATCATCTATGTAAATCTCTTCAAAAACAAATTTTTGTCAACAACAAAGAGCTATAAAAAATTGTTGGTTCATTGTACATACCTTTTGGAATATTGGATTGTTAATGAAAAGGTATTCTATCCAACCTTTATTATTCTATGCTATTTCTTTTCCCTTGTGTATCATCTATGTAAATCTCTTAAAAAACAAATTTTTGTCAACAACAAAGTGCTATAAAAAATTGTTGGTTCTTTGTACATACCTTTTGGAATATTGGATTGTTAATGAAAAGGTATTCTGTCCAGCTTTCATTACTCTATGCTTCTTCTCTTCCCTTGTGTATCATCTGTGTAAATCTCTTCAAAAACAAATTTTTGTCAAGAACAAAGTGCTATAAAAAATTGTTGGTTTTTTGTACATACCTTTTGGAATATTGGATTGTTAATGAAAAGGTATTCTATCCAACTTTTATTATTCTATGCTACTTCTTTTCCCTTGTGAATCATCTATGTAAATCTCTTCAAAAACAAATTTTTGTCAACAACAAAGTGCTATAAAAAATTGTTGGTTCTTTGTACATACCTTTTGGAATATTGGATTGTTAATGAAAAGGTATTCTATCCAACTTTTATTATTCTATGCTACTTCTCTTCCCTTGTGTATCATCTATGTAAATCTCTTCAAAAACAAATTTTTGTCAACAACAAAGTGCTATAAAAAATTGTTGGTTCTTTGTACATACCTTTTGGAATATTGGATTGTTAATGAAAAGGTATTCTATCCAACTTTTATTATTCTATGCTACTTCTTTTCCCTTGTGTATCATCTATGTAAATCTCTTCAAAAACAAATTTTTGTCAACAACAAAGTGCTATAAAAAATTGTTGGTTCTTTGTACATACCTTTTGGAATATTGGATTGTTAATGAAAAGGTATTCTATCCAACCTTTATTATTCTATGCTACTTCTTTTCCCTTGTGTATCATCTATGTAAATCTCTTCAAAAAAAAATTTTTGTCAACAACAAAGTGCTATAAAAAATTGTTGGTTCTTTGTACATACCTTTTGGAATATTGGATTGTTAATGAAAAGGTATTCTGTCCAGCTTTCATTACTCTATGCTTCTTCTCTTCCCTTGTGTATCATCTGTGTAAATCTCTTCAAAAACAAATTTTTGTTAGAACAAAGTGCTATGAAAAATTGTTGGTTTTTTGTACATACCTTTTGGAATATTGGATAGTTAATGAAAAGGTATTCTATCCAACTTTTATTATTCTATGCTACTTCTTTTCCCTTGTGTATCATCTATGTGAATCTCTTCAAAAACAAATTTTTGTCAACAACAAAGTGCTATAAAAAATTGTTGGTTCTTTGTACATACCTTTTGGAATATTGGATTGTTAATGAAAAGGTATTCTGTCCAGCTTTCATTACTCTATGCTTCTTCTCTTCCCTTGTGTATCATCTGTGTAAATCTCTTCAAAAACAAATTTTTGTCAAGAACAAAGTGCTATAAAAAATTGTTGGTTTTTTGTACATACCTTTTGGAATATTGGATTGTTAATGAAAAGGTATTCTGTCCAGCTTTCATTACTCTATACTTCTTATCTTCCCTTGTGTATCATCTGTGTAAATCTCTTCAAAAACAAATTTTTGTCAAGAACAAAGTGCTATAAAAAATTGTTGGTTCTTTGTACATACCTTTTGGAATATTGGATTGTTAATGAAAAGGTATTCTATCCAACTTTTATTATTCTATGCTACTTCTTTTCCCTTGTGAATCATCTATGTAAATCTCTTCAAAAACAAATTTTTGTCAACAACAAAGTGCTATAAAAAATTGTTGGTTCTTTGTACATACCTTTTGGAATATTGGATTGTTAATGAAAAGGTATTCTATCCAACTTTTATTATTCTATGCTACTTCTTTTCCCTTGTGTATCATCTATGTATATCTCTTCAAAAACAAATTTTTGTCAACAAAAAAGTGCTATAAAAAATTGTTGGTTCTTTGTACATACCTTTTGGAATATTGGATTGTTAATGAAAAGGTATTCTATCCAACCTTTATTATTCTATGCTACTTCTTTTCCCTTGTGTATCATCTATGTAAATCTCTTCAAAAAAAAATTTTTGTCAACAACAAAGTGCTATAAAAAATTGTTGGTTCTTTGTACATACCTTTTGGAATATTGGATTGTTAATGAAAAGGTATTCTGTCCAGCTTTCATTACTCTATGCTTCTTCTCTTCCCTTGTGTATCATCTGTGTAAATCTCTTCAAAAACAAATTTTTGTCAAGAACAAAGTGCTATAAAAAATTGTTGGTTTTTTGTACATACCTTTTGGAATATTGGATTGTTAATGAAAAGGTATTCTGTCCAGCTTTCATTACTCTATACTTCTTCTCTTCCCTTGTGTATCATCTGTGTAAATCTCTTCAAAAACAAATTTTTGTCAAGAACAAAGTGCTATAAAAAATTGTTGGTTCTTTGTACATACCTTTTGGAATATTGGATTGTTAATGAAAAGGTATTCTATCCAACTTTTATTATTCTATGCTACTTCTTTTCCCTTGTGTATCATCTATGTAAATCTCTTCAAAAACAAATTTTTGTCAACAACAAAGTGCTATAAAAAATTGTTGGTTCTTTGTACATACCTTTTGGAATATTGGATTGTTAATGAAAAGGTATTCTATCCAACCTTTATTATTCTATGCTACTTCTTTTCCCTTGTGTATCATCTATGTAAATCTCTTAAAAAACAAATTTTTGTCAACAACAAAGTGCTATAAAAAATTGTTGGTTCTTTGTACATACCTTTTGGAATATTGGATTGTTAATGAAAAGGTATTCTATCCAACTTTTATTATTCTATGCTACTTCTTTTCCCTTGTGAATCATCTATGTAAATCTCTTCAAAAACAAATTTTTGTCAACAACAAAGTGCTATAAAAAATTGTTGGTTCTTTGTACATACCTTTTGGAATATTGGATTGTTAATGAAAAGGTATTCTATCCAACTTTTATTATTCTATGCTACTTCTTTTCCCTTGTGTATCATCTATGTAAATCTCTTCAAAAACAAATTTTTGTCAACAACAAAGTGCTATAAAAAATTGTTGGTTCTTTGTACATACCTTTTGGAATATTGGATTGTTAATGAAAAGGTATTCTATCCAACCTTTATTATTCTATGCTACTTCTTTTCCCTTGTGTATCATCCATGTAAATCTCTTCAAAAACAAATTTTTGTCAACAACAAAGTGCTATAAAAAATTGTTGGTTCTTTGTACATACCTTTTGGAATATTGGATTGTTAATGAAAAGGTATTCTATCCAACTTTTATCATTCTATGCTACTTCTTTTCCCTTGTGAATCATCTATGTAAATCTCTTCAAAAACAAATTTTTGTCAACAACAAAGTGCTATAAAAAATTGTTGGTTCTTTGTACATACCTTTTGGAATATTGGATTGTTAATGAAAAGGTATTCTATCCAACTTTTATTATTCTATGCTACTTCTTTTCCCTTGTGTATCATCTATGTAAATCTCTTCAAAAACAAATTTTTGTCAACAACAAAGTGCTATAAAAAATTGTTGGTTCTTTGTACATACCTTTTGGAATATTGGATTGTTAATGAAAAGGTATTCTATCCAACCTTTATTATTCTATGCTACTTCTTTTCCCTTGTGTATCATCTATGTAAATCTCTTAAAAAACAAATTTCTGTCAACAACAAAGTGCTATAAAAAATTGTTGGTTCTTTGTACATACCTTTTGGAATATTGGATTGTTAATGAAAAGGTATTCTGTCTAGCTTTCATTACTCTATGCTTCTTCTCTTCCCTTGTGTATCATCTGTGTAAATCTCTTCAAAAACAAATTTTTGTCAAGAACAAAGTGCTATAAAAAATTGTTGGTTTTTTGTACATACCTTTTGGAATATTGGATTGTTAATGAAAAGGTATTCTGTCCAGCTTTCATTACTCTATACTTCTTCTCTTCCCTTGTGTATCATCTGTGTAAATCTCTTCAAAAACAAATTTTTGTCAAGAACAAAGTGCTATAAAAAATTGTTGGTTCTTTGTACATACCTTTTGGAATATTGGATTGTTAATGAAAAGGTATTCTATCCAACTTTTATTATTCTATACTACTTCTTTTTCCTTGTGAATCATCTATGTAAATCTCTTCAAAAACAAATTTTTGTCAACAACAAAGTGCTATAAAAAATTGTTGGTTCTTTGTACATACCTTTTGGAATATTGGATTGTTAATGAAAAGGTATTCTATCCAACTTTTATTTTTCTATGCTACTTCTTTTCCCTTGTGTATCATCTATGTAAATCTCTTCAAAAACAAATTTTTGTCAACAACAAAGTGCTATAAAATATTGTTGGTTCTTTGTACATACCTTTTGGAATATTGGATTGTTGATGAAAAGGTATTCTATCCAACTTTTATTATTCTATGCTACTTCTTTTCCCTTGTGTATCATCCATGTAAATCTCTTCAAAAACAAATTTTTTGTCAACAACAAAGAGCTATAAAAAATTGTTGGTTCTTTGTACATACCTTTTGGAATATTGGATTGTTAATGAAAAGGTATTCTATCCAACCTTTATTATTCTATGCTACTTCTTTTCCCTTGTGTATCATCTATGTAAATCTCTTAAAAAACAAATTTTTGTCAACAACAAAGTGCTATAAAAAATTGTTGGTTCTTTGTACATACCTTTTGGAATATTGGATTGTTAATGAAAAGGTAATCTGTCCAGCTTTCATTACTCTATGCTTCTTCTCTTCCCTTGTGTATCATCTGTGTAAATCTCTTCAAAAACAAATTTTTGTCAAGAACAAAGTGCTATAAAAAATTGTTGGTTTTTTGTACATACCTTTTGGAATATTGGATTGTTAATGAAAAGGTATTCTATCCAACTTTTATTATTCTATGCTACTTCTTTTCCCTTGTGAATCATCTATGTAAATCTCTTCAAAAACAAATTTTTGTCAACAACAAAGTGCTATAAAAAATTGTTGGTTCTTTGTACATACCTTTTGGAATATTGGATTGTTAATGAAAAGGTATTCTATCCAACTTTTATTATTCTATGCTACTTCTTTTCCCTTGTGTATCATCTATGTAAATCTCTTCAAAAACAAATTTTTGTCAACAACAAAGTGCTATAAAAAATTGTTGGTTCTTTGTACATACCTTTTGGAATATTGGATTGTTAATGAAAAGGTATTCTGTCCAGCTTTCATTACTCTATACTTCTTCTCTTCCCTTGTGTATCATCTGTGTAAATCTCTTCAAAAACAAATTTTTGTCAAGAACAAAGTGCTATAAAAAATTGTTGGTTCTTTGTACATACCTTTTGGAATATTGGATTGTTAATGAAAAGGTATTCTATCCAACTTTTATTATTCTATGCTACTTCTTTTCCCTTGTGTATCATCTATGTAAATCTCTTCAAAAACAAATTTTTGTCAACAACAAAGTGCTATAAAAAATTGTTGGTTCTTTGTACATACCTTTTGGAATATTGGATTGTTAATGAAAAGGTATTCTATCCAACCTTTATTATTCTATGCTACTTCTTTTCCCTTGTGTATCATCTATGTAAATCTCTTAAAAAACAAATTTTTGTCAACAAAAAAGTGCTATAAAAAATTGTTGGTTCTTTGTACATACCTTTTGGAATATTGGATTGTTAATGAAAAGGTATTCTATCCAACTTTTATTATTCTATGCTACTTCTTTTCCCTTGTGTATCATCTATGTAAATCTCTTCAAAAACAAATTTTTGTCAAGAACAAAGTGCTATAAAAAATTGTTGGTTTTTTGTACATACCTTTTGGAATATTGGATTGTTAATGAAAAGGTATTCTGTCCAGCTTTCATTACTCTATACTTCTCCTCTTCCCTTGTGTATCATCTGCGTAAATCTCTTCAAAAACAAATTTTTGTCAAGAACAAAGTGCTATAAAAAATTGTTGGTTCTTTGTACATACCTTTTGGAATATTGGATTGTTAATGAAAAGGTATTCTATCCAACTTTTATTATTCTATGCTACTTCTTTTCCCTTGTGTATCATCTATGTAAATCTCTTCAAAAACAAATTTTTGTCAACAACAAAGTGCTATAGAAAATTGTTGGTTCTTTGTACATACCTTTTGGAATATTGGATTGTTAATGAAAAGGTATTCTATCCAACCTTTATTATTCTATGCTACTTCTTTTCCCTTGTGTATCATCTATGTAAATCTCTTAAAAAACAAATTTTTGTCAACAACAAAGTGCTATAAAAAATTGTTGGTTCTTTGTACATACCTTTTGGAATATTGGATTGTTAATGAAAAGGTATTCTATCCAACTTTTATTATTCTATGCTACTTCTTTTCCCTTGTGAATCATCTATGTAAATCTCTTAAAAAACAAATTTTTGTCAACAACAAAGTGCTATAAAAAATTGTTGGTTCTTTGTACATACCTTTTGGAATATTGGATTGTTAATGAAAAGGTATTCTATCCAACTTTTATTTTTCTATGCTACTTCTTTTCCCTTGTGTATCATCTATGTAAATCTCTTCAAAAACAAATTTTTGTCAACAACAAAGTGCTATAAAAAATTGTTGGTTCTTTGTACATACCTTTTGGAATATTGGATTGTTAATGAAAAGGTATTCTATCCAACCTTTATTATTCTATGCTACTTCTCTTCCCTTGTGTATCATCTATGTAAATCTCTTAAAAAACAAATTTTTGGCAACAACAAAGTGCTATAAAAAATTGTTGGTTCTTTGTACATACCTTTTGGAATATTGGATTGTTAATGAAAAGGTATTCTGTCTAGCTTTCATTACTCTATGCTTCTTCTCTTCCCTTGTGTATCATCTGTGTAAATCTCTTCAAAAACAAATTTTTGTCAAGAACAAAGTGCTATAAAAAATTGTTGGTTTTTTGTACATACCTTTTGGAATATTGGATTGTTAATGAAAAGGTATTCTGTCCAGCTTTCATTACTCTATACTTCTTCTCTTCCCTTGTGTATCATCTGTGTAAATCTCTTCAAAAACAAATTTTTGTCAAGAACAAAGTGCTATAAAAAATTGTTGGTTCTTTGTACATACCTTTTGGAATATTGGATTGTTAATGAAAAGGTATTCTATCCAACTTTTATTATTCTATACTACTTCTTTTCCCTTGTGAATCATCTATGTAAATCTCTTCAAAAACAAATTTTTGTCAACAACAAAGTGCTATAAAAAATTGTTGGTTCTTTGTACATACCTTTTGGAATATTGGATTGTTAATGAAAAGGTATTCTATCCAACTTTTATTATTCTATGCTACTTCTTTTCCCTTGTGTATCATCTATGTAAATCTCTTCAAAAACAAATTTTTGTCAACAACAAAGTGCTATAAAATATTGTTGGTTCTTTGTACATACCTTTTGGAATATTGGATTGTTGATGAAAAGGTATTCTATCCAACTTATATTATTCTATGCTACTTCTTTTCCCTTGTGTATCATCCATGTAAATCTCTTCAAAAACAAATTTTTGTCAACAACAAAGAGCTATAAAAAATTCTTGGTTCTTTGTACATACCTTTTGGAATATTGGATTGTTAATGAAAAGGTATTCTATCCAACCTTTATTATTCTATGCTACTTCTTTTCCCTCGTGTATCATCTATGTAAATCTCTTAAAAAACAAATTTTTGTCAACAACAAAGTGCTATAAAAAATTGTTGGTTCTTTGTACATACCTTTTGGAATATTGGATTGTTAATGAAAAGGTATTCTGTCCAGCTTTCATTACTCTATGCTTCTTCTCTTCCCTTGTGTATCATCTGTGTAAATCTCTTCAAAAACAAATTTTTGTCAACAACAAAGTGCTATAAAAAATTGTTGGTTTTTTGTACATACCTTTTGGAATATTGGATTGTTAATGAAAAGGTATTCTATCCAACTTTTATTATTCTATGCTACTTCTTTTCCCTTGTGAATCATCTATGTAAATCTCTTCAAAAACAAATTTTTGTCAACAACAAAGTGCTATAAAAAATTGTTGGTTCTTTGTACATACCTTTTGGAATATTGGATTGTTAATGAAAAGGTATTCTATCCAACTTTTATTATTCTATGCTACTTCTTTTCCCTTGTGTATCATCTATGTAAATCTCTTCAAAAACAAATTTTTGTCAACAACAAAGTGCTATAAAAAATTGTTGGTTCTTTGTACATACCTTTTGGAATATTGGATTGTTAATGAAAAGGTATTCTGTCCAGCTTTCATTACTCTATACTTCTTCTCTTCCCTTGTGTATCATCTGTGTAAATCTCTTCAAAAACAAATTTTTGTCAAGAACAAAGTGCTATAAAAAATTGTTGGTTCTTTGTACATACCTTTTGGAATATTGGATTGTTAATGAAAAGGTATTCAATCCAACTTTTATTATTCTATGCTACTTCTTTTCCCTTGTGTATCATCTATGTAAATCTCTTCAAAAACAAATTTTTGTCAACAACAAAGTGCTATAAAAAATTGTTGGTTCTTTGTACATACCTTTTGGAATATTGGATTGTTAATGAAAAGGTATTCTATCCAACCTTTATTATTCTATGCTACTTCTTTTCCCTTGTGTATCATCTGTGTGAATCTCTTAAAAAACAAATTTTTGTCAACAACAAAGTGCTATAAAAAATTGTTGGTTCTTTGTACATACCTTTTGGAATATTGGATTGTTAATGAAAAGGTATTCTATCCAACCTTTATTATTCTATGCTACTTCTTTTCCCTTGTGTATCATCTATGTAAATCTCTTAAAAAACAAATTTTTGTCAACAACAAAGTGCTATAAAAAATTGTTGGTTCTTTGTACATACCTTTTGGAATATTGGATTGTTAATGAAAAGGTATTCCGTCTAGCTTTCATTACTCTATGCTTCTTCTCTTCCCTTGTGTATCATCTGTGTAAATCTCTTCAAAAACAAATTTTTGTCAAGAACAAAGTGCTATAAAAAATTGTTGGTTTTTTGTACATACCTTTTGGAATATTGGATTGTTAATGAAAAGGTATTCTGTCCAGCTTTCATTACTCTATACTTCTTCTCTTCCCTTGTGTATCATCTGTGTAAATCTCTTCAAAAACAAATTTTTGTCAAGAACAAAGTGCTATAAAAAATTGTTGGTTCTTTGTACATACCTTTTGGAATATTGGATTGTTAATGAAAAGGTATTCTATCCAACTTTTATTATTCTATACTACTTCTTTTCCCTTGTGAATCATCTATGTAAATCTCTTCAAAAACAAATTTTTGTCAACAACAAAGTGCTATAAAAAATTGTTGGTTCTTTGTACATACCTTTTGGAATATTGGATTGTTAATGAAAAGGTATTCTATCCAACTTTTATTATTCTATGCTACTTCTTTTCCCTTGTGTATCATCTATGTAAATCTCTTCAAAAACAAATTTTTGTCAACAACAAAGTGCTATAAAAAATTGTTGGTTCTTTGTACATACCTTTTGGAATATTGGATTGTTAATGAAAAGGTATTCTGTCCAGCTTTCATTACTCTATACTTCTTCTCTTCCCTTGTGTATCATCTGTGTAAATCTCTTCAAAAACAAATTTTTGTCAAGAACAAAGTGCTATAAAAAATTGTTGGTTCTTTGTACATACCTTTTGGAATATTGGATTGTTAATGAAAAGGTATTCAATCCAACTTTTATTATTCTATGCTACTTCTTTTCCCTTGTGTATCATCTATGTAAATCTCTTCAAAAACAAATTTTTGTCAACAACAAAGTGCTATAAAAAATTGTTGGTTCTTTGTACATACCTTTTGGAATATTGGATTGTTAATGAAAAGGTATTCTATCCAACCTTTATTATTCTATGCTACTTCTTTTCCCTTGTGTATCATCTGTGTGAATCTCTTAAAAAACAAATTTTTGTCAACAACAAAGTGCTATAAAAAATTGTTGGTTCTTTGTACATACCTTTTGGAATATTGGATTGTTAATGAAAAGGTATTCTATCCAACCTTTATTATTCTATGCTACTTCTTTTCCCTTGTGTATCATCTATGTAAATCTCTTAAAAAACAAATTTTTGTCAACAACAAAGTGCTATAAAAAATTGTTGGTTCTTTGTACATACCTTTTGGAATATTGGATTGTTAATGAAAAGGTATTCCGTCTAGCTTTCATTACTCTATGCTTCTTCTCTTCCCTTGTGTATCATCTGTGTAAATCTCTTCAAAAACAAATTTTTGTCAAGAACAAAGTGCTATAAAAAATTGTTGGTTTTTTGTACATACCTTTTGGAATATTGGATTGTTAATGAAAAGGTATTCTGTCCAGCTTTCATTACTCTATACTTCTTCTCTTCCCTTGTGTATCATCTGTGTAAATCTCTTCAAAAACAAATTTTTGTCAAGAACAAAGTGCTATAAAAAATTGTTGGTTCTTTGTACATACCTTTTGGAATATTGGATTGTTAATGAAAAGGTATTCTATCCAACTTTTATTATTCTATACTACTTCTTTTCCCTTGTGAATCATCTATGTAAATCTCTTCAAAAACAAATTTTTGTCAAGAACAAAGTGCTATTAAAAATTGTTGGTTCTTTGTACATACCTTTTGGAATATTGGATTGTTAATGAAAAGGTATTCTATCCAACTTTTATTATTCTAAGCTACTTCTTTTCCCTTGTGTATCATCTATGTAAATCTCTTAAAAAACAAATTTTTGTCAACAACAAAGTGCTATAAAAAATTGTTGGTTCTTTGTACATACCTTTTGGAATATTGGATTGTTGATGAAAAGGTATTCTATCCAACTTTTATTATTCTATGCTACTTCTTTTCCCTTGTGTATCATCTATGTAAATCTCTTCAAAAACAAATTTTTGTCAACAACAAAGAGCTATAAAAAATTGTTGGTTCTTTGTACATACCTTTTGGAATATTGGATTGTTAATGAAAAGGTATTCTATCCAACCTTTATTATTCTATGCTACTTCTTTTCCCTTGTGTATCATCTATGTAAATCTCTTCAAAAACAAATTTTTGTCAACAACAAAGTGCTATAAAAAATTGTTGGTTCTTTGTACATACCTTTTGGAATATTGGATTGTTAATGAAAAGGTATTCTGTCCAGCTTTCATTACTCTATGCTTCTTCTCTTCCCTTGTGTATCATCTGTGTAAATCTCTTCAAAAACAAATTTTTGTCAAGAACAAAGTGCTATAAAAAATTGTTGGTTTTTTGTACATACCTTTTGGAATATTGGATTGTTAATGAAAAGGTATTCTATCCAACTTTTATTATTCTATGCTACTTCTTTTCCCTTGTGAATCATCTATGTAAATCTCTTCAAAAACAAATTTTTGTCAACAACAAAGTGCTATAAAAAATTGTTGGTTCTTTGTACATACCTTTTGGAATATTGGATTGTTAATGAAAAGGTATTCTATCCAACCTTTATTATTCTATGCTACTTCTTTTCCCTTGTGTATCATCTATGTAAATCTCTTCAAAAACAAATTTTTGTCAACAACAAAGTGCTATAAAAAATTGTTGGTTCTTTGTACATACCTTTTGGAATATTGGATTGTTAATGAAAAGGTATTCTATCCAACTTTTATTATTCTATGCTACTTCTTTTCCCTTGTGTATCATCTATGTAAATCTCTTCAAAAACAAATTTTTGTCAACAACAAAGTGCTATAAAAAATTGTTGGTTCTTTGTACATACCTTTTGGAATATTGGATTGTTAATGAAAAGGTATTCTATCCAACCTTTATTATTCTATGCTACTTCTTTTCCCTTGTGTATCATCTATGTAAATCTCTTAAAAAACAAATTTTTGTCAACAACAAAGTGCTATAAAAAATTGTTGGTTCTTTGTACATACCTTTTGGAATATTGGATTGTTAATGAAAAGGTATTCTGTCCAGCTTTCATTACTCTATGCTTCTTCTCTTCCCTTGTGTATCATCTGTGTAAATCTCTTCAAAAACAAATTTTTGTTAGAACAAAGTGCTATGAAAAATTGTTGGTTTTTTGTACATACCTTTTGGAATATTGGATAGTTAATGAAAAGGTATTCTATCCAACTTTTATTATTCTATGCTACTTCTTTTCCCTTGTGTATCATCTATGTGAATCTCTTCAAAAACAAATTTTTGTCAACAACAAAGTGCTATAAAAAATTGTTGGTTCTTTGTACATACCTTTTGGAATATTGGATTGTTAATGAAAAGGTATTCTGTCCAGCTTTCATTACTCTATGCTTCTTCTCTTCCCTTGTGTATCATCTGTGTAAATCTCTTCAAAAACAAATTTTTGTCAAGAACAAAGTGCTATAAAAAATTGTTGGTTTTTTGTACATACCTTTTGGAATATTGGATTGTTAATGAAAAGGTATTCTGTCCAGCTTTCATTACTCTATACTTCTTCTCTTCCCTTGTGTATCATCTGTGTAAATCTCTTCAAAAACAAATTTTTGTCAAGAACAAAGTGCTATAAAAAATTGTTGGTTCTTTGTACATACCTTTTGGAATATTGGATTGTTAATGAAAAGGTATTCTATCCAACTTTTATTATTCTATGCTACTTCTTTTCCCTTGTGAATCATCTATGTAAATCTCTTCAAAAACAAATTTTTGTCAACAACAAAGTGCTATAAAAAATTGTTGGTTCTTTGTACATACCTTTTGGAATATTGGATTGTTAATGAAAAGGTATTCTATCCAACTTTTATTATTCTATGCTACTTCTTTTCCCTTGTGTATCATCTATGTAAATCTCTTCAAAAACAAATTTTTGTCAACAAAAAAGTGCTATAAAAAATTGTTGGTTCTTTGTACATACCTTTTGGAATATTGGATTGTTAATGAAAAGGTATTCTATCCAACCTTTATTATTCTATGCTACTTCTTTTCCCTTGTGTATCATCTATGTAAATCTCTTCAAAAAAAAATTTTTGTCAACAACAAAGTGCTATAAAAAATTGTTGGTTCTTTGTACATACCTTTTGGAATATTGGATTGTTAATGAAAAGGTATTCTGTCCAGCTTTCATTATTCTATGCTTCTTCTCTTCCCTTGTGTATCATCTGTGTAAATCTCTTCAAAAACAAATTTTTGTCAAGAACAAAGTGCTATAAAAAATTGTTGGTTTTTTGTAGATACCTTTTGGAATATTGGATTGTTAATGAAAAGGTATTCTGTCCAGCTTTCATTACTCTATACTTCTTCTCTTCCCTTGTGTATCATCTGTGTAAATCTCTTCAAAAACAAATTTTTGTCAAGAACAAAGTGCTATAAAAAATTGTTGGTTCTTTGTACATACCTTTTGGAATATTGGATTGTTAATGAAAAGGTATTCTATCCAACTTTTATTATTCTATGCTACTTCTTTTCCCTTGTGTATCATCTATGTAAATCTCTTCAAAAACAAATTTTTGTCAACAACAAAGTGCTATAAAAAATTGTTGGTTCTTTGTACATACCTTTTGGAATATTGGATTGTTAATGAAAAGGTATTCTGTCTAGCTTTCATTACTCTATGCTTCTTCTCTTCCCTTGTGTATCATCTATGTAAATCTCTTCAAAAACAAATTTTTGTCAACAAAAAAGTGCTATAAAAAATTGTTGGTTCTTTGTACATACCTTTTGGAATATTGGATTGTTAATGAAAAGGTATTCTATCCAACTTTTATTATTCTATGCTACTTCTTTTCCCTTGTGTATCATCTATGTAAATCTCTTCAAAAACAAATTTTTGTCAACAACAAAGTGCTATAAAAAATTGTTGGTTTTTTGTACATACCTTTTGGAATATTGGATTGTTAATGAAAAGGTATTCTGTCCAGCTTTCATTACTCTATACTTCTTCTCTTCCCTTGTGTATCATCTGTGTAAATCTCTTCAAAAACAAATTTTTGTCAAGAACAAAGTGCTATAAAAAATTGTTGGTTCTTTGTACATACCTTTTGGAATATTGGATTGTTAATGAAAAGGTATTCTATCCAACTTTTATTATTCTATGCTACTTCTTTTCCCTTGTGTATCATCTATGTAAATCTCTTCAAAAACAAATTTTTGTCAACAACAAAGTGCTATAAAAAATTGTTGGTTCTTTGTACATACCTTTTGGAATATTGGATTGTTAATGAAAAGGTATTCTCTCCAACCTTTATTATTCTATGTTACTTCTTTTCCCTTGTGTATCATCTATGTAAATCTCTTAAAAAACAAATTTTTGTCAACAACAAAGTGCTATAAAAAATTGTTGGTTCTTTGTACATACCTTTTGGAATATTGGATTGTTAATGAAAAGGTATTCTGTCCAGCTTTCATTACTCTATGCTACTTCTCTTCCCTTGTGTATCATCTGTGTAAATCTCTTCAAAAACAAATTTTTGTCAAGAACAAAGTGCTATAAAAAATTGTTGGTTTTTTGTACATACCTTTTGGAATATTGGATTGTTAATGAGAAGGTATTCTGTCCAGCTTTCATTACTCGATACTTCTTCTCTTCCCTTGTGTATCATCTGTGTAAATCTCTTCAAAAACAAATTTTTGTCAAGAACAAAGTGCTATAAAAAATTGTTGGTTTTTTGTACATACCTTTTGGAATATTGGATTGTTAATGAAAAGGTATTCTGTCCAGCTTTCATTACTCTATACTTCTTCTCTTCCCTTGTGTATCATCTGTGTAAATCTCTTCAAAAACAAATTTTTGTCAAGAACAAAGTGCTATAAAAAATTGTTGGTTCTTTGTACATACCTTTTGGAATATTGGATTGTTAATGAAAAGGTATTCTATCCAACTTTTATTATTCTATGCTACTTCTTTTCCCTTGTGTATCATCTATGTAAATCTCTTCAAAAACAAATTTTTGTCAACAACAAAGTGCTATAAAAAATTGTTGGTTCTTTGTACATACCTTTTGGAATATTGGATTGTTAATGAAAAGGTATTCCATCCAACCTTTATTATTCTATGCTACTTCTTTTCCCTTGTGTATCACCTGTGTGAATCTCTTCAAAAACAAATTTTTGTCAACAACAAAGTGCTATAAAAAATTGTTGGTTCTTTGTACATACCTTTTGGAATATTGGATTGTTAATGAAAAGGTATTCTATCCAACTTTTATTATTCTATGCTACTTCTTTTCCCTTGTGTATCATCTATGTAAATCTCTTCAAAAACAAATTTTTGTCAAGAACAAAGTGCTATAAAAAATTGTTGGTTCTTTGTACATACCTTTTGGAATATTGGATTGTTAATGAAAAGGTATTCTATCCAACTTTTATTATTCTATGCTACTTCTTTTCCCTTGTGTATCATCTGTGTGAATCTCTTTAATAACAAATTTTTGTCAACAACAAAGTGCTATAAAAAATTGTTGGTTCTTTGTACATACCTTTTGGAATATTGGATTGTTAATGAAAAGGTATTCTATCCAACCTTTATTATTCTATGCTACTTCTTTTCCCTTGTGTATCATCTATGTAAATCTCTTCAAAAACAAATTTTTGTCAACAACAAAGTGCTATAAAAAATTGTTGGTTCTTTGTACATACCTTTTGGAATATTGGATTGTTAATGAAAAGGTATTCTGTCCAGCTTTCATTACTCTATGCTACTTCTCTTCCCTTGTGTATCATCTGTGTAAATCTCTTCAAAAACAAATTTTTGTCAAGAACAAAGTGCTATAAAAAATTGTTGGTTCTTTGTACATACCTTTTGGAATATTGGATTGTTAATGAAAAGGTATTCTGTCCAGCTTTCATTACTCTATACTTCTTCTCTTCCCTTGCGTATCATCTGTGTAAATCTCTTCAAAAACAAATTTTTGTCAAGAACAAAGTGCTATAAAAAATTGTTGGTTCTTTGTACATACCTTTTGGAATATTGGATTGTTAATGAAAAGGTATTCTATCCAACTTTTATTATTCTATGCTACTTCTTTTCCCTTGTGTATCATCTATGTAAATCTCTTCAAAAACAAATTTTTGTCAACAACAAAGTGCTATAAAAAATTGTTGGTTCTTTGTACATACCTTTTGGAATATTGGATTGTTAATGAAAAGGTATTCTATCCAACCTTTATTATTCTATGCTACTTCTTTTCCCTTGTGTTTCATCTATGTAAATCTCTTAAAAAACAAATTTTTGTCAACAACAAAGTGCTATAAAAAATTGTTGGTTCTTTGTACATACCTTTTGGAATATTGGATTGTTAATGAAAAGGTATTCTGTCCAGCTTTCATTACTCTATGCTTCTTCTCTTCCCTTGTGTATCATCTGTGTAAATCTCTTCAAAAACAAATTTTTGTCAACAACAAAGTGCTATAAAAAATTGTTGGTTTTTTGTACATACCTTTTGGAATATTGGATTGTTAATGAAAAGGTATTCTATCCAACTTTTATTATTCTATGCTACTTCTTTTCCCTTGTGAATCATCTATGTAAATCTCTTCAAAAACAAATTTTTGTCAACAACAAAGTGCTATAAAAAATTGTTGGTTCTTTGTACATACCTTTTGGAATATTGGATTGTTAATGAAAAGGTATTCTATCCAACTTTTATTATTCTATGCTACTTCTTTTCCCTTGTGTATCATCTATGTAAATCTCTTCAAAAACAAATTTTTGTCAAGAACAAAGTGCTATAAAAAATTGTTGGTTCTTTGTACATACCTTTTGGAATATTGGATTGTTAATGAAAAGGTATTCTATCCAACCTTTATTATTCTATGCTACTTCTTTTCCCTTGTGTATCATCTATGTAAATCTCTTCAAAAACAAATTTTTGTCAACAACAAAGTGCTATAAAAAATTGTTGGTTCTTTGTACATACCTTTTGGAATATTGGATTGTTAATGAAAATGTATTCTGTCCAGCTTTCATTACTCTATGCTTCTTCTCTTCCCTTGTGTATCATCTGTGTAAATCTCTTCAAAAACAAATTTTTGTCAAGAACAAAGTGCTAAAAAAAATTGTTGGTTTTTTGTACATACCTTTTGGAATATTGGATTGTTAATGAAAAGGTATTCTGTCCAGCTTTCATTACTCTATACTTCTTCTCTTCCCTTGTGTATCATCTGTGTAAATCTCTTCAAAAACAAATTTTTGTCAAGAACAAAGTGCTATAAAAAATTGTTGGTTTTTTGTACATACCTTTTGGAATATTGGATTGTTAATGAAAAGGTATTCTGTCCAGCTTTCATTACTCTATACTTCTTCTCTTCCCTTGTGTATCATCTGTGTAAATCTCTTCAAAAACAAATTTTTGTCAAGAACAAAGTGCTATAAAAAATTGTTGGTTCTTTGTACATACCTTTTGGAATATTGGATTGTTAATGAAAAGGTATTCTGTCCAGCTTTCATTACTCTATACTTCTTCTCTTCCCTTGTGTATCATCTGTGTAAATCTCTTCAAAAACAAATTTTTGTCAAGAACAAAGTGCTATAAAAAATTGTTGGTTCTTTGTACATACCTTTTGGAATATTGGATTGTTAATGAAAAGGTATTCTATCCAACTTTTATTATTCTATGCTACTTATTTTCCCTTGTGTATCATCTATGTAAATCTCTTAAAAAACAAATTTTTGTCAAGAACAAAGTGCTATAAAAAATTGTTGGTTCTTTGTACATACCTTTTGGAATATTGGATTGTTAATGAAAAGGTATTCTATCCAACTTTTATTATTCTATGCTACTTATTTTCCCTTGTGTATCATCTATGTAAATCTCTTCAAAAACAAATTTTTGTCAACAACAAAGTGCTATAAAAAATTGTTGGTTCTTTGTACATACCTTTTGGAATATTGGATTGTTAATGAAAAGGTATTCTATCCAACTTTTATTATTCTATGCTACTTCTTTTCCCTTGTGTATCATCTATGTAAATCTCTTCAAAAACAAATTTTTGTCAACAACAAAGTGCTATAAAAAATTGTTGGTTCTTTGTACATACCTTTTGGAATATTGGATTGTTAATGAAAAGGTATTCTATCCAACTTTTATTATTCTATGCTACTTCTTTTCCCTTGTGTATCATCTATGTAAATCTCTTCAAAAACAAATTTTTGTCAACAACAAAGTGCTATAAAAAATTGTTGGTTCTTTGTACATACCTTTTGGAATATTGGATTGTTAATGAAAAGGTATTCTATCCAACCTTTATTATTCTATGCTACTTCTTTTCCCTTGTGTATCATCTATGTAAATCTCTTCAAAAACAAATTTTTGTCAACAACAAAGTGCTATAAAAAATTGTTGGTTCTTTGTACATACCTTTTGGAATATTGGATTGTTAATGAAAAGGTATTCTGTCCAGCTTTCATTACTGTATGCTTCTTCTCTTCCCTTGTGTATCATCTGTGTAAATCTCTTCAAAAACAAATTTTTGTCAACAACAAAGTGCTATAAAAAATTGTTGGTTTTTTGTACATACCTTTTGGAATATTGGATTGTTAATGAAAAGGTATTCTGTCCAGCTTTCATTACTCTATACTTCTTCTCTTCCCTTGTGTATCATCTGTGTAAATCTCTTCAAAAACAAATTTTTGTCAACAACAAAGTGCTATAAAAAATTGTTGGTTCTTTGTACATACCTTTTGGAATATTGGATTGTTAATGAAAAGGTATTCTATCCAACTTTTATTATTCTATGCTACTTCTTTTCCCTTGTGTATCACCTGTGTGAATCTCTTCAAAAACAAATTTTTGTCAACAACAAAGTGCTATAAAAAATTGTTGGTTCTTTGTACATACCTTTTGGAATATTGGATTGTTAATGAAAAGGTATTCAATCCAACTTTTATTATTCTATGCTACTTCTTTTCCCTTGTGTATCATCTATGTAAATCTCTCCAAAAACAAATTTTTGTCAACAACAAAGTGCTATAAAAAATTGTTGGTTCTTTGTACATACCTTTTGGAATATTGGATTGTTAATGAAAAGGTATTCTGTCCAGCTTTCATTACTCTATGCTTCTTCTCTTCCCTTGTGTATCATCTGTGTAAATCTCTTCAAAAACAAATTTTTGTCAAGAACAAAGTGCTATAAAAAATTGTTGGTTTTTTGTACATACCTTTTGGAATATTGGATTGTTAATGAAAAGGTATTCTGTCCAGCTTTCATTACTCTATACTTCTTCTCTTCCCTTGTGTATCATCTGTGTAAATCTCTTCAAAAACAAATTTTAGTCAACAACAAAGTGCTATAAAAAATTGTTGGTTCTTTGTACATACCTTTTGGAATATTGGATTGTTAATGAAAAGGTATTCTATCCAACCTTTATTATTCTATGCTACTTCTTTTCCCTTGTGTATCATCTATGTAAATCTCTTAAAAAACAAATTTTTGTCAAGAACAAAGTGCTATAAAAAATTGTTGGTTCTTTGTACATACCTTTTGGAATATTGGATTGTTAATGAAAAGGTATTCTATCCAACTTTTATTATTCTATGCTACTTCTTTTCCCTTGTGTATCATCTATGTAAATCTCTTCAAAAACAAATTTTTGTCAACAACAAAGTGCTATAAAAAATTGTTGGTTCTTTGTACATACCTTTTGGAATATTGGATTGTTAATGAAAAGGTATTCTATCCAACTTTTTTTATTCTATGCTACTTCTTTTCCCTTGTGTATCATCTATGTAAATCTCTTCAAAAACAAATTTTTGTCAACAACAAAGTGCTATAAAAAATTGTTGGTTCTTTGTACATACCTTTTGGAATATTGGATTGTTAATGAAAAGGTATTCTATCCAACTTTTATTATTCTATGCTACTTCTTTTCCCTTGTGTATCATCTATGTAAATCTCTTCAAAAACAAATTTTTGTCAACAACAAAGTGCTATAAAAAATTGTTGGTTCTTTGTACATACCTTTTGGAATATTGGATTGTTAATGAAAAGGTATTCTATCCAACCTTTATTATTCTATGCTACTTCTTTTCCCTTGTGTATCATCTATGTAAATCTCTTCAAAAACAAATTTTTGTCAACAACAAAGTGCTATAAAAAATTGTTGGTTCTTTGTACATACCTTTTGGAATATTGGATTGTTAATGAAAAGGTATTCTGTCCAGCTTTCATTACTGTATGCTTCTTCTTTTCCCTTGTGTATCATCTGTGTAAATCTCTTCAAAAACAAATTTTTGTCAACAACAAAGTGCTATAAAAAATTGTTGGTTTTTTGTACATACTTTTTGGAATATTGGATTGTTAATGAAAAGGTATTCTGTCCAGCTTTCATTACTCTATACTTCTTCTCTTCCCTTGTGTATCATCTGTGTAAATCTCTTCAAAAACAAATTTTTGTCAACAACAAAGTGCTATAAAAAATTGTTGGTTCTTTGTACATACCTTTTGGAATATTGGATTGTTAATGAAAAGGTATTCTATCCAACTTTTATTATTCTATGCTACTTCTTTTCCCTTGTGTATCACCTGTGTGAATCTCTTCAAAAACAAATTTTTGTCAACAACAAAGTGCTATAAAAAATTGTTGGTTCTTTGTACATACCTTTTGGAATATTGGATTGTTAATGAAAAGGTATTCAATCCAACTTTTATTATTCTATGCTACTTCTTTTCCCTTGTGTATCATCTATGTAAATCTCTCCAAAAACAAATTTTTGTCAACAACAAAGTGCTATAAAAAATTGTTGGTTCTTTGTACATACCTTTTGGAATATTGGATTGTTAATGAAAAGGTATTCTGTCCAGCTTTCATTATTCTGTGCTACTTCTTTTCCCTTGTGTTTCATCTGTGTAAATCTCTCCAAAAACAAATTTTTGTCAACAACAAAGTGCTATAAAAAATTGTTGGTTCTTTGTACATACCTTTTGGAATATTGGATTGTCAATGAAAAGGTATTCCATCCAACTTTTATTATTCTATGCTACTTCTTTTCCCTTGTGTATCATCTATGTAAATCTCTTCAAAAACAAATTTCTGTCAACAACAAAGTGCTATAAAAAATTGTTGGTTCTTTGTACATACCTTTTGGAATATTGGATTGTTAATGAAAAGGTATTCTATCCAACTTTTATTATTCTATGCTACTTCTTTTCCCTTGTGTATCACCTGTGTGAATCTCTTCAAAAACAAATTTTTGTCAACAACAAAGTGCTATAAAAAATTGTTGGTTCTTTGTACATACCTTTTGGAATATTGGATTGTTAATGAAAAGGTATTCTATCCAACTTTTATTATTCTATGCTACTTCTTTTCCCTTGTGTATCATCTATGTAAATCTCTTCAAAAACAAATTTCTGTCAACAACAAAGTGCTATAAAAAATTGTTGGTTCTTTGTACATACCTTTTGGAATATTGGATTGTTAATGAAAAGGTATTCTATCCAACTTTTATTATTCTATGCTACTTCTTTTCCCTTGTGTATCATCTATGTAAATCTCTTAAAAAACAAATTTTTGTCAAGAACAAAGTGCTATAAAAAATTGTTGGTTCTTTGTACATACCTTTTGGAATATTGGATTGTTAATGAAAAGGTATTCTATCCAACTTTTATTATTCTATGCTACTTCTTTTCCCTTGTGTATCATCTATGTAAATCTCTTCAAAAACAAATTTTTGTCAACAACAAAGTGCTATAAAAAATTGTTGGTTCTTTGTACATACCTTTTGGAATATTGGATTGTTAATGAAAAGGTATTCTATCCAACTTTTATTATTCTATGCTACTTCTTTTCCCTTGTGTATCATCTATGTAAATCTCTTCAAAAACAAATTTTTGTCAACAACAATGTGCTATAAAAAATTGTTGGTTCTTTGTACATACCTTTTGGAATATTGGATTGTTAATGAAAAGGTATTCTATCCAACCTTTATTATTCTATGCTACTTCTTTTCCCTTGTGTATCATCTATGTAAATCTCTTAAAAAACAAATTTTTGTCAAGAACAAAGTGCTATAAAAAATTGTTGGTTCTTTGTACATACCTTTTGGAATATTGGATTGTTAATGAAAAGGTATTCTGTCCAGCTTTCATTACTCTATACTTCTTCTCTTCCCTTGTGTATCATCTGTGTAAATCTCTTAAAAAACAAATTTTTGTCAAGAACAAAGTGCTATAAAAAATTGTTGGTTCTTTGTACATACCTTTTGGAATATTGGATTGTTAATGAAAAGGTATTCTATCCAACCTTTATTATTCTATGCTACTTCTTTTCCCTTGTGTATCATCTATGTAAATCTCTTAAAAAACAAATTTTTGTCAAGAACAAAGTGCTATAAAAAATTGTTGGTTCTTTGTACATACCTTTTGGAATATTGGATTGTTAATGAAAAGGTATTCTATCCAACTTTTATTATTCTATGCTACTTATTTTCCCTTGTGTATCATCTATGTAAATCT
The DNA here is from genome assembly GCA_963457665.1 of Thysanoteuthis rhombus. Lineage (NCBI taxonomy): Eukaryota > Metazoa > Mollusca > Cephalopoda > Oegopsida > Thysanoteuthidae > Thysanoteuthis > Thysanoteuthis major. The sequence continues at coordinate 32,311,095 of OY735230.1, forward strand.
CTTCAAAAACAAATTTTTGTCAACAACAAAGTGCTATAAAAAATTGTTGGTTCTTTGTACATACCTTTTGGAATATTGGATTGTTAATGAAAAGGTATTCTATCCAACTTTTATTATTCTATGCTACTTCTTTTCCCTTGTGTATCATCTATGTAAATCTCTTCAAAAACAAATTTTTGTCAACAACAAAGTGCTATAAAAAATTGTTGGTTCTTTGTACATACCTTTTGGAATATTGGATTGTTAATGAAAAGGTATTCTATCCAACTTTTATTATTCTATGCTACTTCTTTTCCCTTGTGTATCATCTATGTAAATCTCTTCAAAAACAAATTTTTGTCAACAACAAAGTGCTATAAAAAATTGTTGGTTCTTTGTACATACCTTTTGGAATATTGGATTGTTAATGAAAAGGTATTCTATCCAACCTTTATTATTCTATGCTACTTCTTTTCCCTTGTGTATCATCTATGTAAATCTCTTCAAAAACAAATTTTTGTCAACAACAAAGTGCTATAAAAAATTGTTGGTTCTTTGTACATACCTTTTGGAATATTGGATTGTTAATGAAAAGGTATTCTGTCCAGCTTTCATTACTGTATGCTTCTTCTCTTCCCTTGTGTATCATCTGTGTAAATCTCTTCAAAAACAAATTTTTGTCAACAACAAAGTGCTATAAAAAATTGTTGGTTTTTTGTACATACCTTTTGGAATATTGGATTGTTAATGAAAAGGTATTCTGTCCAGCTTTCATTACTCTATACTTCTTCTCTTCCCTTGTGTATCATCTGTGTAAATCTCTTCAAAAACAAATTTTTGTCAACAACAAAGTGCTATAAAAAATTGTTGGTTCTTTGTACATACCTTTTGGAATATTGGATTGTTAATGAAAAGGTATTCTATCCAACTTTTATTATTCTATGCTACTTCTTTTCCCTTGTGTATCACCTGTGTGAATCTCTTCAAAAACAAATTTTTGTCAACAACAAAGTGCTATAAAAAATTGTTGGTTCTTTGTACATACCTTTTGGAATATTGGATTGTTAATGAAAAGGTATTCAATCCAACTTTTATTATTCTATGCTACTTCTTTTCCCTTGTGTATCATCTATGTAAATCTCTCCAAAAACAAATTTTTGTCAACAACAAAGTGCTATAAAAAATTGTTGGTTCTTTGTACATACCTTTTGGAATATTGGATTGTTAATGAAAAGGTATTCTGTCCAGCTTTCATTACTCTATGCTTCTTCTCTTCCCTTGTGTATCATCTGTGTAAATCTCTTCAAAAACAAATTTTTGTCAAGAACAAAGTGCTATAAAAAATTGTTGGTTTTTTGTACATACCTTTTGGAATATTGGATTGTTAATGAAAAGGTATTCTGTCCAGCTTTCATTACTCTATACTTCTTCTCTTCCCTTGTGTATCATCTGTGTAAATCTCTTCAAAAACAAATTTTAGTCAACAACAAAGTGCTATAAAAAATTGTTGGTTCTTTGTACATACCTTTTGGAATATTGGATTGTTAATGAAAAGGTATTCTATCCAACCTTTATTATTCTATGCTACTTCTTTTCCCTTGTGTATCATCTATGTAAATCTCTTAAAAAACAAATTTTTGTCAAGAACAAAGTGCTATAAAAAATTGTTGGTTCTTTGTACATACCTTTTGGAATATTGGATTGTTAATGAAAAGGTATTCTATCCAACTTTTATTATTCTATGCTACTTCTTTTCCCTTGTGTATCATCTATGTAAATCTCTTCAAAAACAAATTTTTGTCAACAACAAAGTGCTATAAAAAATTGTTGGTTCTTTGTACATACCTTTTGGAATATTGGATTGTTAATGAAAAGGTATTCTATCCAACTTTTTTTATTCTATGCTACTTCTTTTCCCTTGTGTATCATCTATGTAAATCTCTTCAAAAACAAATTTTTGTCAACAACAAAGTGCTATAAAAAATTGTTGGTTCTTTGTACATACCTTTTGGAATATTGGATTGTTAATGAAAAGGTATTCTATCCAACTTTTATTATTCTATGCTACTTCTTTTCCCTTGTGTATCATCTATGTAAATCTCTTCAAAAACAAATTTTTGTCAACAACAAAGTGCTATAAAAAATTGTTGGTTCTTTGTACATACCTTTTGGAATATTGGATTGTTAATGAAAAGGTATTCTATCCAACCTTTATTATTCTATGCTACTTCTTTTCCCTTGTGTATCATCTATGTAAATCTCTTCAAAAACAAATTTTTGTCAAGAACAAAGTGCTATAAAAAATTGTTGGTTCTTTGTACATACCTTTTGGAATATTGGATTGTTAATGAAAAGGTATTCTGTCCAGCTTTCATTACTGTATGCTTCTTCTCTTCCCTTGTGTATCATCTGTGTAAATCTCTTCAAAAACAAATTTTTGTCAACAACAAAGTGCTATAAAAAATTGTTGGTTTTTTGTACATACCTTTTGGAATATTGGATTGTTAATGAAAAGGTATTCTGTCCAGCTTTCATTACTCTATACTTCTTCTCTTCCCTTGTGTATCATCTGTGTAAATCTCTTCAAAAACAAATTTTTGTCAACAACAAAGTGCTATAAAAAATTGTTGGTTCTTTGTACATACCTTTTGGAATATTGGATTGTTAATGAAAAGGTATTCTATCCAACTTTTATTATTCTATGCTACTTCTTTTCCCTTGTGTATCACCTGTGTGAATCTCTTCAAAAACAAATTTTTGTCAACAACAAAGTGCTATAAAAAATTGTTGGTTCTTTGTACATACCTTTTGGAATATTGGATTGTTAATGAAAAGGTATTCAATCCAACTTTTATTATTCTATGCTACTTCTTTTCCCTTGTGTATCATCTATGTAAATCTCTCCAAAAACAAATTTTTGTCAACAACAAAGTGCTATAAAAAATTGTTGGTTCTTTGTACATACCTTTTGGAATATTGGATTGTTAATGAAAAGGTATTCTGTCCAGCTTTCATTATTCTGTGCTACTTCTTTTCCCTTGTGTTTCATCTGTGTAAATCTCTTCAAAAACAAATTTTTGTCAACAACAAAGTGCTATAAAAAATTGTTGGTTCTTTGTACATACCTTTTGGAATATTGGATTGTCAATGAAAAGGTATTCTATCCAACTTTTATTATTCTATGCTACTTCTTTTCCCTTGTGTATCATCTATGTAAATCTCTTCAAAAACAAATTTCTGTCAACAACAAAGTGCTATAAAAAATTGTTGGTTCTTTGTACATACCTTTTGGAATATTGGATTGTTAATGAAAAGGTATTCTATCCAACTTTTATTATTCTATGCTACTTCTTTTCCCTTGTGTATCACCTGTGTGAATCTCTTCAAAAACAAATTTTTGTCAACAACAAAGTGCTATAAAAAATTGTTGGTTCTTTGTACATACCTTTTGGAATATTGGATTGTTAATGAAAAGGTATTCTATCCAACTTTTATTATTCTATGCTACTTCTTTTCCCTTGTGTATCATCTATGTAAATCTCTTCAAAAACAAATTTCTGTCAACAACAAAGTGCTATAAAAAATTGTTGGTTCTTTGTACATACCTTTTGGAATATTGGATTGTTAATGAAAAGGTATTCTATCCAACTTTTATTATTCTATGCTACTTCTTTTCCCTTGTGTATCATCTATGTAAATCTCTTAAAAAACAAATTTTTGTCAAGAACAAAGTGCTATAAAAAATTGTTGGTTCTTTGTACATACCTTTTGGAATATTGGATTGTTAATGAAAAGGTATTCTATCCAACTTTTATTATTCTATGCTACTTCTTTTCCCTTGTGTATCATCTATGTAAATCTCTTCAAAAACAAATTTTTGTCAACAACAAAGTGCTATAAAAAATTGTTGGTTCTTTGTACATACCTTTTGGAATATTGGATTGTTAATGAAAAGGTATTCTATCCAACTTTTATTATTCTATGCTACTTCTTTTCCCTTGTGTATCATCTATGTAAATCTCTTCAAAAACAAATTTTTGTCAACAACAATGTGCTATAAAAAATTGTTGGTTCTTTGTACATACCTTTTGGAATATTGGATTGTTAATGAAAAGGTATTCTATCCAACCTTTATTATTCTATGCTACTTCTTTTCCCTTGTGTATCATCTATGTAAATCTCTTAAAAAACAAATTTTTGTCAACAACAAAGTGCTATAAAAAATTGTTGGTTCTTTGTACATACCTTTTGGAATATTGGATTGTTAATGAAAAGGTATTCTATCCAACTTTTATTATTCTATGCTACTTCTTTTCCCTTGTGTATCATCTATGTAAATCTCTTCAAAAACAAATTTCTGTCAACAACAAAGTGCTATAAAAAATTGTTGGTTCTTTGTACATACCTTTTGGAATATTGGATTGTTAATGAAAAGGTATTCTATCCAACTTTTATTATTCTATGCTACTTCTTTTCCCTTGTGTATCATCTATGTAAATCTCTTAAAAAACAAATTTTTGTCAAGAACAAAGTGCTATAAAAAATTGTTGGTTCTTTGTACATACCTTTTGGAATATTGGATTGTTAATGAAAAGGTATTCTATCCAACTTTTATTATTCTATGCTACTTCTTTTCCCTTGTGTATCATCTATGTAAATCTCTTTAAAAACAAATTTTTGTCAACAACAAAGTGCTATAAAAAATTGTTGGTTCTTTGTACATACCTTTTGGAATATTGGATTGTTAATGAAAAGGTATTCTATCCAACTTTTATTATTCTATGCTACTTCTTTTCCCTTGTGTATCATCTATGTAAATCTCTTCAAAAACAGATTTTTGTCAACAACAAAGTGCTATAAAAAATTGTTGGTTCTTTGTACATACCTTTTGGAATATTGGATTGTTAATGAAAAGGTATTCTATCCAACCTTTATTATTCTATGCTACTTCTTTTCCCTTGTGTATCATCTATGTAAATCTCTTAAAAAACAAATTTTTGTCAACAACAAAGTGCTATAAAAAATTGTTGGTTCTTTGTACATACCTTTTGGAATATTGGATTGTTAATGAAAAGGTATTCTATCCAACTTTTATTATTCTATGCTACTTCTTTTCCCTTGTGTATCATCTATGTAAATCTCTTCAAAAACAAATTTTTGTCAACAACAAAGTGCTATAAAAAATTGTTGGTTCTTTGTACATACATTTTGGAATATTGGATTGTTAATGAAAAGGTATTCTATCCAACTTTTATTATTCTATGCTACTTCTTTTCCCTTGTGTATCATCTATGTAAATCTCTTCAAAAACAAATTTTTGTCAACAACAAAGTGCTATAAAAAATTGTTGGTTCTTTGTACATACCTTTTGGAATATTGCATTGTTAATGAAAAGGTATTCTATCCAACTTTTATTATTCTGTGCTACTTCTTTTCCCTTGTGTATCATCTATGTAAATCTCTTCAAAAACAAATTTTTGTCAACAACAAAGTGCTATAAAAAATTGTTGGTTCTTTGTACATACCTTTTGGAATATTGGATTGTTAATGAAAAGGTATTCTATCCAACTTTTATTATTCTATGCTACTTCTTTTCCCTTGTGTATCATCTATGTAAATCTCTTCAAAAACAAATTTTTGTCAACAACAAAGTGCTATAAAAAATTGTTGGTTCTTTGTACATACCTTTTGGAATATTGGATTGTTAATGAAAAGGTATTCTGTCCAGCTTTCATTACTCTATGCTTCTTCTCTTCCCTTGTGTATCATCTGTGTAAATCTCTTCAAAAACAAATTTTTGTCAAGAACAAAGTGCTATAAAAAATTGTTGGTTTTTTGTACATACCTTTTGGAATATTGGATTGTTAATGAAAAGGTATTCTGTCCAGCTTTCATTACTCTATACTTCTTCTCTTCCCTTGTGTATCATCTGTGTAAATCTCTTCAAAAACAAATTTTTGTCAAGAACAAAGTGCTATAAAAAATTGTTGGTTCTTTGTACATACCTTTTGGAATATTGGATTGTTAATGAAAAGGTATTCCATCCAACTTTTATTATTCTATGCTACTTCTTTTCCCTTGTGTATCACCTGTGTGAATCTCTTCAAAAACAAATTTTTGTCAACAACAAAGTGCTATAAAAAATTGTTGGTTCTTTGTACATACCTTTTGGAATATTGGATTGTTAATGAAAAGGTATTCAATCCAACTTTTATTATTCTATGCTACTTCTTTTCCCTTGTGTATCATCTATGTAAATCTCTTCAAAAACAAATTTTTGTCAACAACAAAGTGCTATAAAAAATTGTTGGTTCTTTGTACATACCTTTTGGAATATTGGATTGTTAATGAAAAGGTATTCTATCCAACTTTTATTATTCTATGCTACTTCTTTTCCCTTGTGTATCATCTATGTAAATCTCTTCAAAAACAAATTTTTGTCAACAACAAAGTGCTATAAAAAATTGTTGGTTCTTTGTACATACCTTTTGGAATATTGGATTGTTAATGAAAAGGTATTCTGTCCAGCTTTCATTACTCTATGCTTCTTCTCTTCCCTTGTGTATCATCTGTGTAAATCTCTTCAAAAACAAATTTTTGTCAAGAACAAAGTGCTATAAAAAATTGTTTGTTTTTTGTACATACCTTTTGGAATATTGGATTGTTAATGAAAAGGTATTCTGTCCAGCTTTCATTACTCTATACTTCTTCTTTTCCCTTGTGTATCATCTGTGTAAATCTCTTAAAAAACAAATTTTTGTCAAGAACACAGTGTTATAAAAAATTGTTGGTTCTTTGTACATACCTTTTGGAATATTGGATTGTTAATGAAAAGGTATTCCATCCAACTTTTATTATTCTATGCTACTTCTTTTCCCTTGTGTATCACCTGTGTGAATCTCTTCAAAAACAAATTTTTGTCAACAACAAAGTGCTATGAAAAATTGTTGGTTCTTTGTACATACCTTTTGGAATATTGGATTGTTAATGAAAAGGTATTCTATCCAACTTTTATTATTCTATGCTACTTCTTTTCCCTTGTGTATCATCTGTGTGAATCTCTTAAAAAATAAATTTTTGTCAACAACAAAGTGCTATAAAAAATTGTTGGTTCTTTGTACATACCTTTTGGAATATTGGATTGTTAATGAAAAGGTATTCTATCCAACTTTTATTATTCTATGCTACTTCTTTTCCCTTGTGTATCATCTATGTAAATCTCTTAAAAAACAAATTTTTGTCAACAACAAAGTGCTATAAAAAATTGTTGGTTCTTTGTACATCCCTTTTGGAATATTGGATTGTTAATGAAAAGGTATTCTATCCAACTTTTATTATTCTATGCTACTTCTTTTCCCTTGTGTATCATCTATGTAAATCTCTTCAAAAACAAATTTTTGTCAACAACAAAGTGCTATAAAAAATTGTTGGTTCTTTGTACATACCTTTTGGAATATTGGATTGTTAATGAAAAGGTATTCTATCCAACTTTTATTATTCTATGCTACTTCTTTTCCCTTGTGTATCATCTATGTAAATCTCTTCAAAAACAAATTTTTGTCAACAACAAAGTGCTATAAAAAATTGTTGGTTCTTTGTACATACCTTTTGGAATATTGGATTGTTAATGAAAAGGTATTCTATCCAACTTTTATTATTCTATGCTACTTCTTTTCCCTTGTGTATCATCTATGTAAATCTCTTAAAAAACAAATTTTTCTCAACAACAAAGTGCTATAAAAAATTGTTGGTACTTTGTACATACCTTTTGGAATATTGGATTGTTAATGAAAAGGTATTCTATCCAACTTTTATTATTCTATGCTACTTCTTTTCCCTTGTGTATCATCTATGTAAATCTCTTCAAAAACAAATTTTTGTCAACAACAAAGTGCTATAAAAAATTGTTGGTTCTTTGTACATACCTTTTGGAATATTGGATTGTTAATGAAAAGGTATTCCATCCAACTTTTATTATTCTATGCTACTTCTTTTCCCTTGTGTATCATCTATGTAAATCTCTTCAAAAACAAATTTCTGTCAACAACAAAGTGCTATAAAAAATTGTTGGTTCTTTGTACATACCTTTTGGAATATTGGATTGTTAATGAAAAGGTATTCCATCCAACTTTTATTATTCTATGCTACTTCTTTTCCCTTGTGTATCATCTATGTAAATCTCTTCAAAAACAAATTTTTGTCAACAACAAAGTGCTATAAAAAATTGTTGGTTCTTTGTACATACCTTTTGGAATATTGGATTGTTAATGAAAAGGTATTCTATCCAACTTTTATTATTCTATGCTACTTCTTTTCCCTTGTGTATCATCTATGTAAATCTCTTCAAAAACAAATTTTTGTCAACAACAAAGTGCTATAAAAAATTGTTGGTTCTTTGTACATACCTTTTGGAATATTGGATTGTTAATGAAAAGGTATTCTATCCAACTTTTATTATTCTATACTACTTCTTTTCCCTTGTGTATCATCTGTGTGAATCTCTTAAAAAACAAATTTTTGTCAAAAACAAAGTGCTATAAAAAATTGTTGGTTCTTTGTACATACCTTTTGGAATATTGGATTGTTAATGAAAAGGTATTCTATCCAACTTTTATTATTCTATGCTACTTCTTTTCCCTTGTGTATCATCTATGTAAATCTCTTCAAAAACAAATTTTTGTCAACAACAAAGTGCTATAAAAAATTGTTGGTTCTTTGTACATACCTTTTGGAATATTGGATTGTTAATGAAAAGGTATTCTATCCAACTTTTATTATTCTATGCTACTTCTTTTCCCTTGTGTTTCATCTATGTAAATCTCTTAAAAAACAAATTTTTGTCAACAACAAAGTGCTATAAAAAATTGTTGGTTCTTTGTACGTACCTTTTGGAATATTCGATTGTTAATGAAAAGGTATTCTGTCCAGCTTTCATTACTCTATGCTTCTTCTCTTCCCTTGTGTATCATCTGTGTAAATCTCTTCAAAAACAAATTTTTGTCAAGAACAAAGTGCTATAAAAAATTGTTGGTTTTTTGTACATACCTTTTGGAATATTGGATTGTTAATGAAAAGGTATTCTGTCCAGCTTTCATTACTCTATGCTTCTTCTCTTCCCTTGTGTATCATCTGTGTAAATCTCTTCAAAAACAAATTTCTGTCAAGAACAAAGTGCTATAAAAAATTATTGGTTCTTTGTACATACCTTTTGGAATATTGGATTGTTAATGAAAAGGTATTCTATCCAACTTTTATTATTCTATGCTACTTCTTTTCCCTTGTGTATCATCTGTGTGAATCTCTTCAAAAACAAATTTTTGTCAACAACAAAGTGCTATAAAAAATTGTTGGTTCTTTGTACATACCTTTTGGAATATTGGATTGTTAATGAAAAGGTATTCTATCCAACTTTTATTATTCTATGCTACTTCTTTTCCCTTGTGTATCATCTATGTAAATCTCTTCAAAAACAAATTTTTGTCAACAACAAAGTGCTATAAAAAATTGTTGGTTCTTTGTACATACCTTTTGGAATATTGGATTGTTAATGAAAAGGTATTCTGTCCAGCTTTCATTATTCTATGCTACTTCTTTTCCATTGTGTATCATCTATGTAAATCTCTTCAAAAACAAATTTTTGTCAACAACAAAATGCTATAAAAAATTGTTGGTTCTTTGTACATACCTTTTGGAATATTGGATTGTTAATGAAAAGGTATTCTATCCAACTTTTATTATTCTATGCTACTTCTTTTCCCTTGTGTATCATCTATGTAAATCTCTTCAAAAACAAATTTTTGTCAACAACAAAGTGCTATAAAAAATTGTTGGTTCTTTGTACATACCTTTTGGAATATTGGATTGTTAATGAAAAGGTATTCTATCCAACTTTTATTATTCTATGCTACTTCTTTTCCCTTGTGTATCATCTATGTAAATCTCTTCAAAAATAAATTTTTGTCCACAACAAAGTGCTATAAAAAATTGTTGGTTCTTTGTACATACCTTTTGGAATATTGGATTGTTAATGAAAAGGTATTCTATCCAACTTTTATTATTCTATGCTACTTCTTTTCCCTTGAGTATCATCTATGTAAATCTCTTCAAAAACAAATTTTTGTCAACAACAAAGTGCTATAAAAAATTGTTGGTTCTTTGTACACACCTTATGGAATATTGGATTGTTAATGAAAAGGTATTCCATCCAACTTTTATTATTCTATGCTACTTCTTTTCCCTTGTGTATCATCTATGTAAATCTCTTCAAAAACAAATTTTTGTCAACAACAAAGTGCTATAAAAAATTGTTGGTTCTTTGTACATACCTTTTGGAATATTGGATTGTTAATGAAAAGGTATTCTATCCAACTTTTATTATTCTATGCTACTTCTTTTCCCTTGTGTATCATCTATGTAAATCTCTTCAAAAATAAATTTTTGTCCACAACAAAGTGCTATAAAAAATTGTTGGTTCTTTGTACATACCTTTTGGAATATTGGATTGTTAATGAAAAGGTATTCTATCCAACTTTTATTATTCTATGCTACTTCTTTTCCCTTGTGTATCATCTATGTAAATCTCTTCAAAAACAAATTTTTGTCAACAACAAAGTGCTATAAAAAATTGTTGGTTCTTTGTACATACCTTTTGGAATATTGGATTGTTAATGAAAAGGTATTCTATCCAACTTTTATTATTCTATGCTACTTCTTTTCCCTTGTGTATCATCTATGTAAATCTCTTCAAAAATAAATTTTTGTCCACAACAAAGTGCTATAAAAAATTGTTGGTTCTTTGTACATACCTTTTGGAATATTGGATTGTTAATGAAAAGGTATTCTATCCAACTTTTATTATTCTATGCTACTTCTTTTCCCTTGAGTATCATCTATGTAAATCTCTTCAAAAACAAATTTTTGTCAACAACAAAGTGCTATAAAAAATTGTTGGTTCTTTGTACACACCTTATGGAATATTGGATTGTTAATGAAAAGGTATTCCATCCAACTTTTATTATTCTATGCTACTTCTTTTCCCTTGTGTATCATCTATGTAAATCTCTTCAAAAACAAATTTTTGTCAACAACAAAGTGCTATAAAAAATTGTTGGTTCTTTGTACATACCTTTTGGAATATTGGATTGTTAATGAAAAGGTATTCTATCCAACTTTTATTATTCTATGCTACTTCTTTTCCCTTGTGTATCATCTATGTAAATCTCTTAAAAAACAAATTTTTGTCAACAACAAAGTGCTATAAAAAATTGTTGGTTCTTTGTACATACCTTTTGGAATATTGGATTGTTAATGAAAAGGTATTCTATCCAACTTTTATTATTCTATGCTACTTCTTTTCCCTTGTGTATCATCTATGTAAATCTCTTCAAAAATAAATTTTTGTCCACAACAAAGTGCTATAAAAAATTGTTGGTTCTTTGTACATACCTTTTGGAATATTGGATTGTTAATGAAAAGGTATTCTATCCAACTTTTATTATTCTATGCTACTTCTTTTCCCTTGAGTATCATCTATGTAAATCTCTTCAAAAACAAATTTTTGTCAACAACAAAGTGCTATAAAAAATTGTTGGTTCTTTGTACACACCTTATGGAATATTGGATTGTTAATGAAAAGGTATTCCATCCAACTTTTATTATTCTATGCTACTTCTTTTCCCTTGTGTATCATCTATGTAAATCTCTTCAAAAACAAATTTTTGTCAACAACAAAGTGCTATAAAAAATTGTTGGTTCTTTGTACATACCTTTTGGAATATTGGATTGTTAATGAAAAGGTATTCTATCCAACTTTTATTATTCTATGCTACTTCTTTTCCCTTGTGTATCATCCATGTAAATCTCTTCAAAAACAAATTTTTGTCAACAACAAAGTGCTATAAAAAATTGTTGGTTCTTTGTACATACCTTTTGGAATATTGGATTGTTAATGAATAGGTATTCCATCCAACTTTTATTATTCTATGCTACTTCTTTTCCCTTGTGTATCATCTATGTAAATCTCTTCAAAAACAAATTTCTGTCAACAACAAAGTGCTATAAAAAATTGTTGGTTCTTTGTACATACCTTTTGGAATATTGGATTGTTAATGAAAAGGTATTCTATCCAACTTTTATTATTCTATGCTACTTCTTTTCCCTTGTGTATCATCTATGTAAATCTCTTAAAAAACAAATTTTTGTCAACAACAAAGTGCTATAAAAAATTGTTGGTTCTTTGTACATACCTTTTGGAATATTGGATTGTTAATGAAAAGGTATTCTATCCAACTTTTATTATTCTATGCTACTTCTTTTCCCTTGTGTATCATCTGTGTGAATCTCTTAAAAAATAAATTTTTGTCAACAACAAAGTGCTATAAAAAATTGTTGGTTCTTTGTACATACCTTTTGGAATATTGGATTGTTAATGAAAAGGTATTCTATCCAACTTTTATTATTCTATGCTACTTCTTTTCCCTTGTGTATCATCTGTGTGAATCTCTTAAAAAACAAATTTTTGTCAACAACAAAGTGCTATAAAAAATTGTTGGTTCTTTGTACATACCTTTTGGAATATTGGATTGTTAATGAAAAGGTATTCTATCCAACCTTTATTATTCTATGCTACTTCTTTTCCTTTGTGTATCATCTATGTAAATCTCTTAAAAACCAAATTTTTGTCAACAACAAAGTGCTATAAAAAATTGTTGGTTCTTTGTACATACCTTTTGGAATATTGGATTGTTAATGAAAAGGTATTCCATCCAACTTTTATTATTCTATGCTACTTCTTTTCCCTTGTGTATCATCTATGTAAATCTCTTCAAAAACAAATTTCTGTCAACAACAAAGTGCTATAAAAAATTGTTGGTTCTTTGTACATACCTTTTGGAATATTGGATTGTTAATGAAAAGGTATTCTGTCCAGCTTTCATCACTCTATGCTTCTTCTCTTCCCTTGTGTATCATCTGTGTAAATTTCTTCAAAAACAAATTTTTGTCAAGAACAAAGTGCTATAAAAAATTGTTGGTTTTTTGTACATACCTTTTGGAATATTGGATTGTTAATGAAAAGGTATTCTGTCCAGCTTTCATTACTCTATGCTTCTTCTCTTCCCTTGTGTATCATCTGTGTAAATCTCTTCAAAAACAAATTTTTGTCAAGAACAAAGTGCTATAAAAAATTGTTGGTTCTTTGTACATACCTTTTGGAATATTGGATTGTTAATGAAAAGGTATTCCATCCAACTTTTATTATTCTATGCTACTTCTTTTCCCTTGTGTATCATCTATGTAAATCTCTTAAAAAACAAATTTTTGTCAACAACAAAGTGCTATAAAAAATTGTTGGTTCTTTGTACATACCTTTTGGAATATTGGATTGTTAATGAAAAGGTATTCAATCCAACTTTTATTATTCTATGCTACTTCTTTTCCCTTGTGTATAATCTATGTAAATCTCTTCAAAAACAAATTTTTGTCAACAACAAAGTGCTATAAAAAATTGTTGGATCTTTGTACATACCTTTTGGAATATTGGATTGTTAATGAAAAGGTATTCTATCCAACTTTTATTATTCTATGCTACTTCTTTTCCCTTGTGTATCATCTATGTAAATCTCTTAAAAAACAAATTTTTGTCAACAACAAAGTGCTATAAAAAATTGTTGGTTCTTTGTACATACCTTTTGGAATATTGGATTGTTAATGAAAAGGTATTCAATCCAACTTTTATTATTCTATGCTACTTCTTTTCCCTTGTGTATAATCAATGTAAATCTCTTAAAAAACAAATTTTTGTCAACAACAAAGTGCTATAAAAAATTGTTGGTTCTTTGTACATACCTTTTGGAATATTGGATTGTTAATGAAAAGGTATTCAATCCAACTTTTATTATTCTATGCTACTTCTTTTCCCTTGTGTATCATCTATGTAAATCTCTTCAAAAACAAATTTTTGTCAACAACAAAGTGCTATAAAAAATTGTTGGTTCTTTGTACATACCTTTTGGAATATTGGATTGTTAATGAAAAGGTATTCAATCCAACTTTTATTATTCTATGCTACTTCTTTTCCCTTGTGTATCATCTATGTAAATCTCTTAAAAAACAAATTTTTGTCAAGAACAAAGTGCTATAAAAAATTGTTGGTTCTTTGTACATACCTTTTGGAATATTGGATTGTTAATGAAAAGGTATTCTATCCAACTTTTATTATTCTATGCTACTTCTTTTCCCTTGTGTATAATCTATGTAAATCTCTTCAAAAACAAATTTTTGTCAACAACAAAGTGCTATAAAAAATTGTTGGTTCTTTGTACATACCTTTTGGAATATTGGATTGTTAATGAAAAGGTATTCTATCCAACTTTTATTATTCTATGCTACTTCTTTTCCCTTGTGTATCATCTGTGTGAATCTCTTAAAAAACAAATTTTTGTCAACAACAAAGTGCTATAAAAAATTGTTGGTTCTTTGTACATACCTTTTGGAATATTGGATTGTTAATGAAAAGGTATTCCATCCAACTTTTATTATTCTATGCTACTTCTTTTCCCTTGTGTATCATCTATGTAAATCTCTTCAAAAACAAATTTCTGTCAACAACAAAGTGCTATAAAAAATTGTTGGTTCTTTGTACATACCTTTTGGAATATTGGATTGTTAATGAAAAGGTATTCCATCCAACTTTTATTATTCTATGCTACTTCTTTTCCCTTATGTATCATCTATGTAAATCTCTTAAAAAACAAATTTTTGTCAACAACAAAGTGCTATAAAAAATTGTTGGTTCTTTGTACATACCTTTTGGAATATTGGATTGTTAATGAAAAGGTATTCTATCCAACTTTTATTATTCTATGCTACTTCTTTTCCCTTGTGTATCATCTATGTGAATCTCTTCAAAAACAAATTTTTGTCAACAACAAAGTGCTATAAAAAATTGTTGGTTCTTTGTACATACCTTTTGGAATATTGGATTGTTAATGAAAAGGTATTCTGTCCAGCTTTCATTACTCTATGCTTCTTCTCTTCCCTTGTGTATCATCTGTGTAAATCTCTTCAAAAACAAATTTTTGTTAGAACAAAGTGCTATGAAAAATTGTTGGTTTTTTGTACATACCTTTTGGAATATTGGATAGTTAATGAAAAGGTATTCTATCCAACTTTTATTATTCTATGCTACTTCTTTTCCCTTGTGTATCATCTATGTGAATCTCTTCAAAAACTAATTTTTGTCAACAACAAAGTGCTATAAAAAATTGTTGGTTCTTTGTACATACCTTTTGGAATATTGGATTGTTAATGAAAAGGTATTCTGTCCAGCTTTCATTACTCTATGCTTCTTCTCTTCCCTTGTGTATCATCTGTGTAAATCTCTTCAAAAACAAATTTTTGTTAGAACAAAGTGCTATGAAAAATTGTTGGTTTTTTGTACATACCTTTTGGAATATTGGATAGTTAATGAAAAGGTATTCTATCCAACTTTTATTATTCTATGCTACTTCTTTTCCCTTGTGTATCATCTATGTAAATCTCTTCAAAAACAAATTTTTGTCAACAACAAAGTGCTATAAAAAATTGTTGGTTCTTTGTACATACCTTTTGGAATATTGGATTGTTAATGAAAAGGTATTCTATCCAACTTTTATTATTCTATGCTACTTCTTTTCCATTGTGTATCATCTATGTAAATCTCTTAAAAAACAAATTTTTGTCAACAACAAAGTGCTATAAAAAATTGTTGGTTCTTTGTACATACCTTTTGGAATATTGGATTGTTAATGAAAAGGTATTCCATCCAACTTTTATTATTCTATGCTACTTCTTTTCCCTTGTGTATCATCTATGTAAATCTCTTCAAAAACAAATTTTTGTCAACAACAAAGTGCTATAAAAAATTGTTGGTTCTTTGTACATACCTTTTGGAATATTGGATAGTTAATGAAAAGGTATTCTATCCAACTTTTATTATTCTATGCTACTTCTTTTCCCTTGTGTATCATCTATGTAAATCTCTTCAAAAACAAATTTTTGTCAACAACAAAGTGCTATAAAAAATTGTTGGTTTTTTGTACATACCTTTTGGAATATTGGATTGTTAATGAAAAGGTATTCTATCCAACTTTTATTATTCTATGCTACTTCTTTTCCCTTGTGTATCATCTATGTAAATCTCTTCAAAAACAAATTTTTGTCAACAACAAAGTGCTATAAAAAATTGTTGGTTCTTTGTACATACCTTTTGGAATATTGGATTGTTAATGAAAAGGTATTCTATCCAACTTTTATTATTCTATGCTACTTCTTTTCCATTGAGTATCATCTGTGTGAATCTCTTAAAAAACAAATTTTTGTCAACAACAAAGTGCTTTAAAAAATTGTTGGTTCTTTGTACATACCTTTTGGAATATTGGATTGTTAATGAAAAGGTATTCCATCCAACTTTTATTATTCTATGCTACTTCTTTTCCCTTGTGTATCATCTATGTAAATATCTTAAAAAACAAATTTTTGTCAACAACAAAGTGCTATAAAAAATTGTTGGTTCTTTGTACATACCTTTTGGAATATTGGATTGTTAATGAAAAGGTATTCCATCCAACTTTTATTATTCTATGCTACTTCTTTTCCCTTGTGTATCATCTATGTAAATCTCTTAAAAAACAAATTTTTGTCAAGAACAAAGTGCTATAAAAAATTGTTGGTTCTTTGTACATACCTTTTGGAATATTGGATTGTTAATGAAAAGGTATTCCATCCAACTTTTATTATTCTATGCTACTTCTTTTCCCTTGTGTATCATCTATGTAAATCTCTTAAAAAACAAATTTTTGTCAACAACAAAGTGCTATAAAAAATTGTTGGTTCTTTGTACATACCTTTTGGAATATTGGATTGTTAATGAAAAGGTATTCCATCCAACTTTTATTATTCTATGCTACTTCTTTTCCCTTGTGTATCATCTATGTAAATCTCTTAAAAAACAAATTTTTGTCAACAACAAAGTGCTATAAAAAATTGTTGGTTCTTTGTACATACCTTTTGGAATATTGGATTGTTAATGAAAAGGTATTCTGTCCAGCTTTCATTACTCTATGTTTCTTCTCTTCCCTTGTTTATCATCTGTGTAAATCTCTTCAAAAACAAATTTTTGTCAAGAACAAAGTGCTATAAAAAATTGTTGGTTCTTTGTACATACCTTTTGGAATATTGGATTGTTAATGAAAAGGTATTCTATCCAACTTTTATTATTCTATGCTACATCTTTTCCCTTGTGTATCATCTGTGTGAATCTCTTCAAAAACAAATTTTTGTCAACAACAAAGTGCTATAAAAAATTGTTGGTTCATTGTACATACCTTTTGGAATATTGGATTGTTAATGAAAAGGTATTCTGTCCAGCATTCATTATTCTATGCTTCTTCTCTTCCTTTGTTTATCATCTGTGTAAATCTCTTCAAAAACAAATTTTTGTCAAGAACAAAGTGCTATAAAAAATTGTTGGTTCTTTGTGCATACCTTTTGGAATATTGGATTGTTAATGAAAAGGTATTCTATCCAACTTTTATTATTCTATGCTACTTCTTTTCCCTTGTGTATCATCTATGTAAATCTCTTCAAAAACAAATTTTTGTCAACAACAAAGTGCTATAAAAAATTGTTGGTTCTTTGTACATACCTTTTGGAATATTGGATTGTTAATGAAAAGGTATTCTGTCCAGCTTTCATTACTCTATGCTTCTTCTCTTCCCTTGTGTATCATCCGTGTAAATCTCTTCAAAAACAAATTTCTGTCAACAACAAAGTGCTATAAAAAATTGTTGGTTCTTTGTACATACCTTTTGGAATATTGGATTGTTAATGAAAAGGTATTCTGTCCAGCTTTCATTACTCTATGTTTCTTCTCTTCCCTTGTTTATCATCTGTGTAAATCTCTTCCAAACAAATTTTTGTCAAGAACAAAGTGCTATAAAAAATTGATGGTTCTTTGTACATACCTTTTGGAATATTGGATTGTTAATGAAAAGGTATTCTATCCAACTTTTATTATTCTATGCTACATCTTTTCCCTTGTGTATCATCTGTGTGAATCTCTTCAAAAACAAATTTTTGTCAACAACAAAGTGCTATAAAAAATTGTTGGTTCATTGTACATACCTTTTGGAATATTGGATTGTTAATGAAAAGGTATTCTGTCCAGCATTCATTATTCTATGCTTCTTCTCTTCCCTTGTTTATCATCTGTGTAAATCTCTTCAAAAACAAATTTTTGTCAAGAACAAAGTACTATAAAAAATTGTTGGTTCTTTGTACATACCTTTTGGAATATTGGATTGTTAATGAAAAGGTATTCTATCCAACTTTTATTATTCTATGCTACTTCTTTTCCCTTGTGTATCATCTATGTAAATCTCTTAAAAAACAAATTTTTGTCAACAACAAAGTGCTATAAAAAATTGTTGGTTCTTTGTACATACCTTTTGGAATATTGGATTGTTAATGAAAAGGTATTCTATCCAACTTTTATTATTCTATGCTACTTCTTTTCCCTTGTGTATCATCTGTGCGAATTTCTTAAAAAATAAATTTTGGTCAACAACAAAGTGCTATAAAAAATTGTTGGTTCTTTGTACATACCTTTTGGAATATTGGATTGTTAATGAAAAGGTATTCTATCCAACTTTTATTATTCTATGCTACTTCTTTTCCCTTGTGTATCATCTGTGTGAATCTCTTAAAAAACAAATTTTTGTCAAAAACAAAGTGCTATAAAAAATTGTTGGTTCTTTGTACATACCTTTTGGAATATTGGATTGTTAATGAAAAGGTATTCTATCCAACTTTTATTATTCTATGCTACTTCTTTTCCCTTGTGTATCATCTATGTAAATCTCTTCAAAAACAAATTTTTGTCAACAACAAAGTGCTATAAAAAATTGTTGGTTCTTTGTACATACCTTTTGGAATATTGGATTGTTAATGAAAAGGTATTCTATCCAACTTTTATTATTCTATGCTACTTCTTTTCCCTTGTGTATCATCTATGTAAATCTCTTAAAAAACAAATTTTTGTCAACAACAAAGTGCTATGAAAAATTGTTGGTTCTTTGCACATACCTTTTGGAATATTGGATTGTTAATGAAAAGGTATTCTATCCAACTTTTATTATTCTATGCTACTTCTTTTCCCTTGTGTATCATCTATGTAAATCTCTTCAAAAATAAATTTTTGTCCACAACAAAGTGCTATAAAAAATTGTTGGTTCTTTGTACATACCTTTTGGAATATTGGATTGTTAATGAAAAGGTATTCTATCCAACTTTTATTATTCTATGCTACTTCTTTTCCCTTGTGTATCATCTGTGTGAATCTCTTTAAAAACAAATTTTTGTCAACAACAAAGTGCTATAAAAAATTGTTGGTTCTTTGTACATACCTTTTGGAATATTGGATTGTTAATGAAAAGGTATTCTATCCAACTTTTATTATTCTATGCTACTTCTTTTCCCTTGTGTATCATCTGTGTGAATCTCTTTAAAAACAAATTTTTGTCAACAACAAAGTGCTATAAAAAATTGTTGGTTCTTTGTACATACCTTTTGGAATATTGGATTGTTAATGAAAAGGTATTCTATCCAACTTTTATTATTCTATGTTACTTCTTTTCCCTTGTGTATCATCTGTGTGAATTTCTTAAAAAATAAATTTTTGTCAACAACAAAGTGCTATAAAAAATTGTTGGTTCTTTGTACATACCTTTTGGAATATTGGATTGTTAATGAAAAGGTATTCTATCCAACTTTTATTATTCTATGCTACTTCTTTTCCCTTGTGTATCATCTGTGTGAATCTCTTTAAAAACAAATTTTTGTCAACAAGAAAGTGCTATAAAAAATTGTTGGTTCTTTGTACATACCTTTTGGAATATTGGATTGTTAATGAAAAGGTATTCTATCCAACTTTTATTATTCTATGCTACTTCTTTTCCCTTGTGTATCATCTATGTAAATCTCTTCAAAAACAAATTTTTGTCAACAACAAAGTGCTATAAAAAATTGTTGGTTCTTTGTACATACCTTTTGGAATATTGGATTGTTAATGAAAAGGTATTCTATCCAACTTTTATTATTCTATGCTACTTCTTTTCCCTTGTGTATCATCTATGTAAATCTCTTAAAAAACAAATTTTTGTCAACAACAAAGTGCTATGAAAAATTGTTGGTTCTTTGTACATACCTTTTGGAATATTGGATTGTTAATGAAAAGGTATTCTATCCAACTTTTATTATTCTATGCTACTTCTTTTCCCTTGTGTATCATCTGTGTGAATCTCTTTAAAAACAAATTTTTGTCAACAACAAAGTGCTATAAAAAATTGTTGGTTCTTTGTACATACCTTTTGGAATATTGGATTGTTAATGAAAAGGTATTCTATCCAACTTTTATTATTCTATGTTACTTCTTTTCCCTTGTGTATCATCTGTGTGAATTTCTTAAAAAATAAATTTTTGTCAACAACAAAGTGCTATAAAAAATTGTTGGTTCTTTGTACATACCTTTTGGAATATTGGATTGTTAATGAAAAGGTATTCTATCCAACTTTTATTATTCTATGCTACTTCTTTTCCCTTGTGTATCATCTGTGTGAATCTCTTTAAAAACAAATTTTTGTCAACAAGAAAGTGCTATAAAAAATTGTTGGTTCTTTGTACATACCTTTTGGAATATTGGATTGTTAATGAAAAGGTATTCTATCCAACTTTTATTATTCTATGCTACTTCTTTTCCCTTGTGTATCATCTATGTAAATCTCTTCAAAAACAAATTTTTGTCAACAACAAAGTGCTATAAAAAATTGTTGGTTCTTTGTACATACCTTTTGGAATATTGGATTGTTAATGAAAAGGTATTCTATCCAACTTTTATTATTCTATGCTACTTCTTTTCCCTTGTGTATCATCTATGTAAATCTCTTCAAAAACAAATTTTTGTCAACAACAAAGTGCTATAAAAAATTGTTGGTTCTTTGTACATACCTTTTGGAATATTGGATTGTTAATGAAAAGGTATTCTATCCAACTTTTATTATTCTATGCTACTTCTTTTCCCTTGTGTATCATCTGTGTGAATCTCTTAAAAAACAAATTTTTGTCAAGAACAAAGTGCTATAAAAAATTGTTGGTTCTTTGTACATACCTTTCGGAATATTGGATTGTTAATGAAAAGGTATTCTATCCAACTTTTATTATTCTATGCTACTTCTTTTCCCTTGTGTATCATCTGTTTGAATCTCTTTAAAAACAAATTTTTGTCAACAACAAAGTGCTATAAAAAATTGTTGGTTCTTTGTACATACCTTTTGGAATATTGGATTGTTGATGAAAAGGTATTCTATCCAACTTTTATTATTCTATGCTACTTCTTTTCCCTTGTGTATCATCTATGTAAATCTCTTCAAAAACAAATTTTTGTCAACAATAAAGTGCTATAAAAAATTGTTGGTTCTTTGTATATACCTTTTGGAATATTAGATTGTTAATGAAAAGGTATTCTGTCCAGCTTTCATTATTCTATGCTATTCTTTTCCCTTGTGTATCATCTGTGTAAATCCCTCCAAAAACAAATTTTTGTCAACAACAAAGTGCTATAAAATATTGTTGGAACTTTGTACATACCTTTTGGAATATTGGATTGTTAATGAAAAGGTATTCTATCCAACTTTTATTATTCTATGCTACTTCTTTTCCCTTGTGTATCATCTATGTAAATCTCTTCAAAAACAAATTTTTGTCAACAACAAAGTGTTAAAAAAAATTGTTGGTTCTTTGTACATACCTTTTGGAATATTGGATTGTTAATGAAAAGGTATTCTATCCAACTTTTATTATTCTATGCTACTTCTTTTCCCTTGTGTATCATCTATGTAAATCTCTTCAAAAACAAATTTTTGTCAACAACAAAGTGCTATAAAAAATTGTTGGTTCTTTGTACATACCTTTTGGAATATTGGATTGTTAATGAAAAGGTATTCTATCCAACTTTTATTATTCTATGCTACTTCTTTTCCCTTGTGTATCATCTGTGTGAATCTCTTAAAAAATAAATTTTTGTCAACAACAAAGTGCTATAAAAAATTGTTGGTTCTTTGTACGTACCTTTTGGAATATTGGATTGTTAATGGAAAGGTATTCTGTCCAGCTTTCATTATTCTGTGCTACTTCTTTTCCCTTGTGTTTCATCTGTGTAAATCTCTTCAAAAACAAATTTTTGTCAAGAACAAAGTGCTATAAAAAATTGTTGGTTCATTGTACATACCTTTTGGAATATTGGATTGTTAATGAAAAGGTATTCTGTCCAGCTTTCATTATTCTGTGCTACTTCTCTTCCCTTGTTTATCATCTGTGTAAATCTCTTCAAAAACAAATTTTTGTCAAGAACAAAGTACTATAAAAAATTGTTGGTTCTTTCTACATACCTTTTGGAATATTGGATTGTTAATGAAAAGGTATTCCATCCAACTTTTATCATTCTATGCTACTTCTTTTCCCTTGTGTATCATCTATGTAAATTTCTTAAAAAACAAATTTTTGTCAACAACAAAGTGCTATAAAAAATTGTTGGTTCTTTGTACATACCTTTTGGAATATTGGATTGTTAATGAAAAGGTATTCTATCCAACTTTTATTATTCTATGCTACTTCTTTTCCCTTGTGTATCATCTGTGTGAATTTCTTAAAAAATAAATTTTTGTCAACAACAAAGTGCTATAAAAAATTGTTGGTTCTTTGTACATACCTTTTGGAATATTGGATTGTTAATGAAAAGGTATTCTATCCAACTTTTATTATTCTATGCTACTTCTTTTCCCTTGTGTATCATCTGTGTGAATCTCTTCAAAAACAAATTTTTGTCAAGAACAAAGTGCTATAAAAAATTGTTGGTTCTTTGTACATACCTTTTGGAATATTGGATTGTTAATGAAAAGGTATTCTATCCAACTTTTATTATTCTATGCTACTTCTTTTCCCTTGTGTATCATCTGTGTGAATCTCTTTAAAAACAAATTTTTGTCAACAACAAAGTGCTATAAAAAATTGTTGGTTCTTTGTATATACCTTTTGGAATATTAGATTGTTAATGAAAAGGTATTCTGTCCAGCTTTCATTATTCTATGCTATTCTTTTCCCTTGTGTATCATCTGTGTAAATCCCTCCAAAAACAAATTTTTGTCAACAACAAAGTGCTATAAAATATTGTTGGAACTTTGTACATACCTTTTGGAATATTGGATTGTTAATGAAAAGGTATTCTATCCAACTTTTATTATTCTATGCTACT
Organism: Thysanoteuthis rhombus; assembly: GCA_963457665.1. Lineage (NCBI taxonomy): Eukaryota > Metazoa > Mollusca > Cephalopoda > Oegopsida > Thysanoteuthidae > Thysanoteuthis > Thysanoteuthis major. The sequence goes on from OY735230.1 coordinate 32,334,418, forward strand.
TCTTTTCCCTTGTGTATCATCTATGTAAATCTCTTCAAAAACAAATTTTTGTCAACAACAAAGTGCTATAAAAAATTGTTGGTTCTTTGTACATACCTTTTGGAATATTGGATTGTTAATGAAAAGGTATTCTATCCAACTTTTATTATTCTATGCTACTTTTTTTCCCTTGTGTATCATCTGTGTGAATCTCTTAAAAAATAAATTTTTGTCAACAACAAAGTGCTATAAAAAATTGTTGGTTCTTTGTACGTACCTTTTGGAATATTGGATTGTTAATGAAAAGGTATTCTGTCCAGCTTTCATTATTCTGTGCTACTTCTTTTCCCTTGTGTTTCATCTGTGTAAATCTCTTAAAAAACAAATTTTTGTCAAGAACAAAGTGCTATAAAAAATTGTTGGTTCATTGTACATAGCTTTTGGAATATTGGATTGTTAATGAAAAGGTATTCTGTCCAGCTTTCATTATTCTGTGCTACTTCTTTTCCCTTGTGTTTCATCTGTGTAAATCTCTTAAAAAACAAACTTTTGTCAAGAACAAAGTGCTATAAAAAATTGTTGGTTCATTGTACATACCTTTTGGAATATTGGATTGTTAATGAAAAGGTATTCTGTCCAGCTTTCATTATTCTATGCTACTTCTTTTCCCTTGTGTTTCATCTGTGTAAATCTCTTCGAAAACAAATTTTTGTCAAGAACAAAGTGCTATAAAAAATTGTTGGTTCTTTGTACATACCTTTTGGAATATTGGATTGTTAATGAAAAGGTATTCTATCCAACTTTTATTATTCTATGCTACTTCTTTTCCCTTGTGTATCATCTGTGTGAATCTCTTTAAAAACAAATTTTTGTCAACAACAAAGTGCTATAAAAAATTGTTGGTTCTTTGTACATACCTTTTGGAATATTGGATTGTTGATGAAAAGGTATTCTATCCAACATTTATTATTCTATGCTACTTCTTTTCCCTTGTGTATCATCTATGTAAATCTCTTCAAAAACAAATTTTTGTCAACAACAAAGTGCTATAAAAAATTGTTGGTTCTTTGTATATACCTTTTGGAATATTAGATTGTTAATGAAAAGGTATTCTGTCCAGCTTTCATTATTCTATGCTATTCTTTTCCCTTGTGTATCATCTGTGTAAATCCCTCCAAAAACAAATTTTTGTCAACAACAAAGTGCTATAAAATATTGTTGGAACTTTGTACATACCTTTTGGAATATTGGATTGTTAATGAAAAGGTATTCTATCCAACTTTTATTATTCTATGCTACTTCTTTTCCCTTGTGTATCATCTATGTAAATCTCTTAAAAAACAAATTTTTGTCAAGAACAAAGTGCTATAAAAAATTGTTGGTTCTTTGTACATACCTTTTGGAATATTGGATTGTTAATGAAAAGGTATTCTATCCAACTTTTATTATTCTATGCTACTTCTTTTCCCTTGTGTATCATCTATGTAAATCTCTTCAAAAACAAATTTTTGTCAACAACAAAGTGCTATAAAAAATTGTTGGTTCTTTGTACATACCTTTTGGAATATTGGATTGTTAATGAAAAGGTATTCTGTCCAGCTTTCATTATTCTGTGCTACTTCTTTTCCCTTGTGTTTCATCTGTGTAAATCTCTTAAAAAACAAATTTTTGTCAAGAACAAAGTGCTATAAAAAATTGTTGGTTCATTGTACATACCTTTTGGAATATTGGATTGTTAATGAAAAGGTATTCTGTCCAGCTTTCATTATTCTGTGCTACTTCTTTTCCCTTGTGTTTCATCTGTGTAAATCTCTTAAAAAACAAACTTTTGTCAAGAACAAAGTGCTATAAAAAATTGTTGGTTCATTGTACATACCTTTTGGAATATTGGATTGTTAATGAAAAGTTATTCTGTCCAGCTTTCATTATTCTGTGCTACTTCTTTTCCCTTGTGTTTCATCTGTGTAAATCTCTTCGAAAACAAATTTTTGTCAACAACAAAGTGCTATAAAAAATTGTTGGATCTTTGTACATACCTTTTGGAATATTGGATTGTTAATGAAAAGGTATTCTGTCCAGCTTTCATTATTCTGTGCTACTTCTTTTCCCTTGTGTTTCATCTGTGTCAATCTCTTCAAAAACAAATTTTTGTCAAGAACAAAGTGCTATAAAAAATTGTTGGTTCATTGTACATACCTTTTGGAATATTGGATTGTTAATGAAAAGGTATTCTGTCCAGCTTTCATTATTCTGTGCTACTTCTTTTCCCTTGTGTTTTATCTGTGTAAATCTCTTAAAAAACAAATTTTTGTCAAGAAAAAAGTGCTATAAAAAATTGTTGGTTCATTGTACATACTTTTTGGAATATTGTATTGTTAATGAAAAGGTATTCTGTCCAGCTTTCATTATTCTGTGCTACTTCTTTTCCCTTGTGTCTCATTTGTGTAAATCTCTTAAAAAACAAATTTTTGTCAAGAACAAAGTGCTATAAAAAATTGTTGGATCTTTGTACATACCTTTTGGAATATTGGATTGTTAATGAAAAGGTATTCTGTCCAGCTTTCATTATTTTGTGCTACTTCTTTTCCTTTGTGTTTCATCTGTGTAAATCTCTTAAAAAACAAATTTTTGTCAGGAACAAAGTGCTATAAAAAATTGTTGGTTCATTGTACATAGCTTTTGGAATATTGGATTGTTAATGAAAAGGTATTCTGTCCAGCTCTCATTATTCTGTGCTACTTCTTTTCCCTTGTGTTTCATCTGTGTAAATCTCTTCAAAAACAAATTGTTGTCAAGAACAAAGTGCTATAAAAAATTGTTGGTTCATTGTACATACCTTTTGGAATATTGGATTGTTAATGAAAAGGTATTCTGTCCAGCTTTCATTATTCTGTGCTACTTCTTTTCCCTTGTGATTCATCTGTGTAAATCTCTTCAAAAACAAATTTTTATCAAGAACAAAGTGCTATAAAAAATTGTTGGTTCATTGTACATACCTTTTGGAATATTGGATTGTTAATGAAAAGGTATTCTGTCCAGCTTTCATTATTCTGTGCTACTTCTTTTCCCTTGTGTTTCATCTGTGTAAATCTCTTAAAAAACTAACTTTTGTTAAGAACAAAGTGCTATAAAAAATTGTTGGTTCATTGTACATACCTTTTGGAATATTGGATTGTTAATGAAAAGGTATTCTGTCCAGCTTTCATTATTCTGTGCTACTTCTTTTCCCTTGTGTTTCATCTGTGTAAATCTCTTCGAAAACAAATTTTTGTCAACAACAAAGTGCTATAAAAAATTGTTGGTTCTTTGTACATACCTTTTGGAATATTGGATTGTTAATGAAAAGGTATTCTATCCAACTTTTATTATTCTATGCTACTTCTTTTCCCTTGTGTATCATCTGTGTGAATCTCTTTAAAAACAAATTTTTGTCAACAACAAAGTGCTATAAAAAATTGTTGGTTCTTTGTACATACCTTTTGGAATATTGGATTGTTGATGAAAAGGTATTCTGTCCAGCTTTCATTATTCTGTGTTACTTCTTTTCCCTTGTGTTTCATCTGTGTAAATCTCTTCGAAAACAAATTTTTGTCAACAACAAAGTGCTATAAAAAATTGTTGGATCTTTGTACATACCTTTTGGAATATTGGATTGTTAATGAAAAGGTATTCTGTCCAGCTTTCATTATTCTGTGCTACTCTCCCTTGTGTTTCATCTGTGTAAATCTCTTAAAAAACAAATTTTTGTCAACAACAAAGTGCTATAAAAAATTGTTGGTTCATTGTACATACCTTTTGGAATATTGGATTGTTAATGAAAAGGTATTCTGTCCAGCTTTCATTATTCTGTGCTACTTCTTTTCCCTTGTGTTTCATCTGTGTAAATCTCTTCAAAAACAAATTTTTGTCAAGAACAAAGTGCTAAAAAAAATTGTTGGTTCATTGTACATACCTTTTGGAATATTGGATTGTTAATGAAAAGGTATTCTGTCCAGCTTTCATTATTCTGTGCTACTTCTTTTCCCTTGTGTTTCATCTGTGTAAATCTCTTCAAAAACAAATTTTTGTCAACAACGAAGTGCTATAAAAAATTGTTGGATCTTTGTACATACCTTTTGGAATATTGGATTGTTAATGAAAAGGTATTCTGTCCAGCTTTCATTATTCTGTGCTACTTCTTTTCCCTTGTGTTTCATCTGTGTAAATCTCTTAAAAAACAAATTTTTGTCAACAACAAAGTGCTATAAAAAATTGTTGGATCTTTGTACATACCTTTTGGAATATTGGATTGTTAATGAAAAGGTATTCTGTCCAGCTTTCATTATTCTGTGCTACTTCTTTTCCCTTGTGTTTCATCTGTGTAAATCTCTTAAAAAACAAATTTTTGTCAACAACGAAATGCTATAAAAAATTGTTGGATCTTTGTACATACCTTTTGGAACATTGGATTGTTAATGAAAAGGTATTCTGTCCAGCTTTCATTATTCTGTGCTACTTCTTTTCCCTTGTGTTTCATCTGTGTCAATCTCTTCAAAAACAAATTTTTGTCAAGAACAAAGTGCTATAAAAAATTGTTGGTTCATTGTACATACCTTTTGGAATATTGTATTGTTAATGAAAAGGTATTCTGTCCAGCTTTCATTATTCTGTGCTACTTCTTTTCCCTTGTGTCTCTTTTGCGTAAATCTCTTAAAAAACAAATTTTTGTCAACAACAAAGTGCTATAAAAAATTGTTGGATCTTTGTACATACCTTTTGGAATATTGGATTGTTAATGAAAAGGTATTCTGCCGAGCTTTCATTATTCTGTGCTATTTCTTTTCCCTCGTGTTTCATCTGTGTAAATCTCTTAAAAAACAAATTTTTGTCAGGAACAAAGTGCTATAAAAAATTGTCGGTTCATTGTACATAGCTTTTGGAATATTGGATTGTTAATGAAAAGTTATTCTGTCCAGCTTTCATTATTCTGTGGTACTTCTTTTTCCTTGTGTTTCATCTGTGTAAATCTCTTCAAAAACAAATTTTTTGTCAAGAACAAAGTGCTATAAAAAATTGTTGGTTCATTGTACATACCTTTTGGAATATTGGATTGTTAATGAAAAGGTATTCTGTCCAGCTTTCATTATTCTGTGCTACTTCTTTTCCCTTGTGTTTCATCTGTGTAAATCTCTTCAAAAACAAATTTTTGTCAAGAACGAAGTGCTATAAAAAATTGTTGGTTCATTGTACATACCTTTTGGAATATTGGATTGTTAATGAAAAGGTATTCTGTCCTGCTTTCATTATTCTGTGCTACTTCTTTTCCCTTGTGTTTCATCTGTGTAAATCTCTTCGAAAACAAATTTTTGTCAATAACAAAGTGCTATAAAAAATGGTTGGATATTTGTACATACCTTTTGGAATATTGGATTGTTAATGAAAAGGTATTCTGTCCAGCTTTCATTACTCTATGCTTCTTCTCTTCCCTTGTGTATCATCTGTGTAAATCTCTTAAAAAACAAATTTTTGTCAACAACAAAGTGCTATAAAAAATTGTTGGTTCATTGTACATACCTTTTGGAATATTGGATTGTTAATGAAAAGGTATTCTGTCCAGCTTTCATTATTCTGTGTTACTTCTTTTCCCTTGTGTTTCATCTGTGTAAATCTCTTCAAAAACAAATTTTTGTCAACAACAAAGTGCTATAAAAAATGGTTGGATATTTGTACATACCTTTTGGAATATTGGATTGTTAATGAAAAGGTATTCTGTCCAGCTTTCATTACTCTATGCTTCTTCTTTTCCCTTGTGTATCATCTGTGTAAATCTCTTCAAAAACAAATTTTTGTCAACAACAAAGTGCTATAAAAAATTGTTGGTTTTTTGTACATACCTTTTGGAATATTGGATTGTTAATGAAAAGGTATTCTGTCCAGCTTTCATTACTCTATACTTCTTCTCTTCCCTTGTGTATCATCTGTGTAAATCTCTTCAAAAACTAATTTTTGTCAAGAACAAAGTGCTATAAAAAATTGTTGGTTCATTGTACATAGCTTTTGGAATATTGGATTGTTAATGAAAAGGTATTCTGTCCAGCTTTCATTATTCTGTGTTACTTCTTTTTCCTTGTGTTTCATCTGTGTAAATCCCTTAAAAAACAAATTTTTGTCAAGAACAAAGTGCTATAAAAAATTGTTGGTTCATTGTACATACCTTTATGAATATTGGATTGTTAATGTGAAGGTATTTTGTCCAGCTTTCATTATTCTATGCTACCTCATTCCCCTTGTGTATCATCTGTGTAAATCCCTTCAAAAACAAATTTTCGTCACCAACAAAGTGCTATAAAAAATTGTTGGATCTTTGTACATACCTTTTGGAATATTAGATTGTTAATGAAAATGTATTCTGTCCAGCTTTCATTATTCTATTCTACTTCTTTTCCCTTGTGTATCATCTGTGTAAATCTCTTCAAAAACAAATTTTTGTCAACAACAAAGTGCTATAAAAAATTGTTGATTCTTTGTACATACCTTTTGGAATATTGTATTGTTAATGAAAAGGTATTCTGTCCTGCTTTCATTATTCTGTGGTACTTCTTTTCCCTTGTGTCTCATTTGTGTAAATCTCTCAAAAAACAAATTTTTGTCAAGAACAAAGTGCTATAAAACATTGTTGGTTCATTGTACATACCTTTTGGAATATTAGATTGTTAATGAAAAGGTATTCTGTCCAGTTTTCATTATTCTGTGCTACTTCTTTTCCCTTGTGTTTCATCTGTGTAAATCTCTTGAAAAACAAATTTTTGTCAAGAAAAAAGTGCTATAAAAAATTGTTGGTTCATTGTACATACCTTTTGGAATATTGGATTGTTAATGAAAAGGTATTCTGTCCAGCTTTCATTATTCTGTGCTACTTCTTTTCCCTTGTGTTTCATCTGTGTAAATCTCTTCAACAACAAATTTTTGTCAAGAACAAAGTGCTATAAAAAATTGTTGGATCTTTGTACATACCTTTTGGAATATTGGATTGTTAATGAAAAGGTATTCTGTCCAGCTTTCATTATTCTGTGCTACTTCTTTTCCCTTGTGTTTCATCTGTGTAAATCTCTTCAAAAACATATTTTTGTCAACAACGAAGTGCTATAAAAAATTGTTGGATCTTTGTACATACCTTCTGGAATATTGGATTGTTAATGAAAAGGTATTCTGTCCAGCTTTCATTATTCTGTGCTACTTCTTTTCCCTTGTGTTTCATCTGTGTAAATCTCTTAAAAAACAAATTTTTGTCAACAACAAAGTGCTATAAAAAATTGTTGGATCTTTGTACATACCTTTTGGAATATTGGATTGTTAATGAAAAGATATTCTGTCCAGCTTTCATTATTCTGTGCTACTTCTTTTCCCTTGTGTTTCATCTGTGTAAATCTCTTCAAAAACAAATTTTTGTCAACAACAAAGTGCTATAAAAAATTGTTGGATCTTTGTACATACCTTTTGGAATATTGGATTGTTAATGAAAAGGTATTCTGTCCAGCTTTCATTATTCTGTGCTACTTCTTTTCCCTTGTGTTTCATCTGTGTAAATCTCTTAAAAAACAAATTTTTGTCAACAACAAAGTGCTATAAAAAATTGTTGGATCTTTGTACATACCTTTTGGAATATTGTATTGTTAATGAAAACGTATTCTGTCCAGCTTTCATTATTCTGTGGTACTTCTTTTCCCTTGTGTCTCATCTGTGTAAATCTCTTAAAAACAAATTTTTGTCAAGAACAAAGTGCTATAAAACATTGTTGGTTCATTGTACATACCTTTTGGAATATTGGATTGTTAATGAAAAGGTATTCTGTCCAGCTTTCATTATTCTGTGCTACTTCTTTTCCCTTGTGTTTCATCCGTGTAAATCTCTTAAAAAACAAATTTTTGTCAAGAACAAAGTGCTATAAAAAATTGTTGGATCTTTGTACATACCTTTTGGAATATTGGATTGTTAATGAAAAGGTATTCTGTCCAGCTTTCATTATTCTGTGCTACTTCTTATCCCTTGTGTTTCATCTGTGTAAATCTCTTCAAAAATAAATTTTTGTCAACAACAAAGTGCTATAAAAAATTGTTGGATCTTTGTACATACCTTTTGGAACATTGGATTGTTAATGAAAAGGTATTCCGTCCAGCTTTCATTATTCTGTGCTACTTCTTTTCCCTTGTGTTTTATCTGTGTAAATCTCTTAAAAAACAAATTTTTGTCAACAACAAAGTGCTATAAAAAATTGTTGGATCTTTGTACATACCTTTTGGAATATTGGATTGTTAATGAAAAGGTATTCTGTCCAGCTTTCATTATTCTGTGCTACTTCTTTTCCCTTGTGTTTCATCTGTGTAAATCTCTTCAACAACAAATTTTTGTCAAGAACAAAGTGCTATAAAAAATTGTTGGATCTTTGTACATACCTTTTGGAATATTGGATTGTTAATGAAAAGGTATTCTGTCCAGCTTTCATTATTCTGTGCTACTTCTTTTCCCTTGTGTTTCATCTGTGTAAATCTCTTCAAAAACAAATTTTTGTCAACAACAAAGTGCTATAAAAAATTGTTGGTTCTTTGTACATACCTTTTGGAATATTGGATTGTTGATGAAAAGGTATTCTATCCAACATTTATTATTCTATGCTACTTCTTTTCCCTTGTGTATCATCTATGTAAATCTCTTCAAAAACAAATTTTTGTCAACAACAAAGTGCTATAAAAAATTGTTGGATCTTTGTACATACCTTTTGGAATATTGGATTGTTAATGAAAAGGTATTCTGTCCAGCTTTCATTATTCTGTGCTACTTCTTTTCCCTTGTGTTTCATCTGTGTAAATCTCTTAAAAAACAAATTTTTGTCAACAACAAAGTGCTATAAAAAATTGTTGGATCTTTGTACATACCTTTTGGAATATTGTATTGTTAATGAAAAGGTATTCTGTCCAGCTTTCATTATTCTGTGCTACTTCTTTTTCCTTGTGTTTCATCTGTGTAAATCTCTTCAAAAACAAATTTTTGTCAACAACAAAGTGCTATAAAAAATTGTTGGATCTTTGTACATACCTTTTGGAATATTGGATTGTTAATGAAAAGGTATTCTGTCCAGCTTTCATTATTCTGTGCTACTTCTTTTCCCTTGTGTTTCATCTGTGTAAATCTCTTCAAAAACAAATTTTTGTCAACAACAAAGTGCTATAAAAAATTGTTGGATTTTTGTACATACCTTTTGGAATATTGGATTGTTAATGAAAAGGTATTCTGTCCAGCTTTCATTATTCTGTGCTACTTCTTTTCCCTTGTGTTTCATCTGTGTAAATCTCTTAAAAAACAAATTTTTGTCAAGAACAAAGTGCTATAAAAAATTGTTGGATCTTTGTACATACCTTTTGGAATATTGGATTGTTAATGAAAAGGTATTCTGTCCAGCTTTCATTATTCTGTGCTACTTCTTTTTCCTTGTGTTTCATCTGTGTAAATCTCTTCAAAAACAAATTTTTGTCAACAACAAAGTGCTATAAAAAATTGTTGGATCTTTGTACATACCTTTTGGAATATTGGATTGTTAATGAAAAGGTATTCTGTCCAGCTTTCATTATTCTGTGCTACTTCTTTTCCCTTGTGTTTCATCTGTGTAAATCTCTTCAAAAACAAATTTTTGTCAACAACAAAGTGCTATAAAAAATTGTTGGATCTTTGTACATACCTTTTGGAATATTGGATTGTTAATGAAAAGGTATTCTGTCCAGCTTTCATTATTCTGTGCTACTTCTTTTCCCTTGTGTTTCATCTGTGTAAATCTCTTCAAAAACAAATTTTTGTCAAGAACAAAGTGCTATAAAAAATTGTTGGATCTTTGTACATACCTTTTGGAACATTGGATTGTTAATGAAAAGGTATTCTGTCCAGCTTTCATTATTCTGTGCTACTTCTTTTCCCTTGTGTTTTATCTGTGTAAATCTCTTAAAAAACAAATTTTTGTCAACAACAAAGTGCTATAAAAAATTGTTGGATCTTTGTACATACCTTTTGGAATATTGGATTGTTAATGAAAAGGTATTCTGTCCAGCTTTCATTATTCTGTGCTACTTCTTTTCCCTTGTGTTTCATCTGTGTAAATCTCTTCAAAAACAAATTTTTTCAACAACAAAGTGCTATAAAAAATTGTTGGATCTTTGTACATACCTTTTGGAATATTGGATTGTTAATGAAAAGGTATTCTGTCCAGCTTTCATTATTCTGTGCTACTTCTTTTCCCTTGTGTTTCATCTGTGTAAATCTCTTAAAAAACAAATTTTTGTCAAGAACAAAGTGCTATAAAAAATTGTTGGATCTTTGTACATACCTTTTAGAATATTGGATAGTTAATGAAAAGGTATTCTGTCCAGCTTTCATTATTCTGTGCTACTTCTTTTCCCTTGTGTTTTATCTGTGTAAATCTCTTAAAAAACAAATTTTTGTCAACAACAAAGTGCTATAAAAAATTGTTGGATCTTTGTACATACCTTTTGGAACATTGGATTGTTAATGAAAAGGTATTCTGTCCAGCTTTCATTATTCTGTGCTACTTCTTTTCCCTTGTGTTTCATCTGTGTAAATCTCTTCAAAAACAAATTTTTGTCAACAACAAAGTGCTATAAAAAATTGTTGGATCTTTGTACATACCTTTTGGAATATTGGATTGTTAATGAAAAGGTATTCTGTCCAGCTTTCATTATTCTGTGCTACTTCTTTTCCCTTGTGTTTCATCTGTGTAAATCTCTTCAAAAACAAATTTTTGTCAACAACAAAGTGCTATAAAAAATTGTTGGATTTTTGTACATACCTTTTGGAATATTGGATTGTTAATGAAAAGGTATTCTGTCCAGCTTTCATTATTCTGTGCTACTTCTTTTCCCTTGTGTTTCATCTGTGTAAATCTCTTAAAAAACAAATTTTTGTCAAGAACAAAGTGCTATAAAAAATTGTTGGATCTTTGTACATACCTTTTGGAATATTGGATTGTTAATGAAAAGGTATTCTGTCCAGCTTTCATTATTCTGTGCTACTTCTTTTCCCTTGTGTTTCATCTGTGTAAATCTCTTCAAAAACAAATTTTTGTCAACAACAAAGTGCTATAAAACATTGTTGGTTCATTGTACATACCTTTTGGAATATTGGATTGTTAATGAAAAGGTATTCTGTCCAGCTTTCATTATTCTGTGCTACTTCTTTTCCCTTGTGTTTCATCTGTGTAAATCTCTTCAAAAACAAATTTTTGTCAACTACAAAGTGCTATAATAAATTGTTGGTTCATTGTACATACCTTTTGGAATATTGGATTATTAATGAAAAGGTATTCTGTCAAGCTTTCATTATTTTATGCTACTTCTTTTCCCTTGTGTATCATCCGTGTAAATCTCTTCGAAATCAAATTTTGGTCAACAACAAAGTGCTATAAAAAATTGTTGGTTCATTGTACATACCTTTTGGAATATTGGATTGTTAATGAAAAGGTATTCTGTCCAGCTTTCATTATTCTGTGCTACTTCTTTTCCCTTGTGTTTCATCTGTGTAAATCTCTTCAAAAAAAAATTTTTGTTAAGAACAAAGTGCTATAAAAAATTGTTGGATCTTTGTACATACCTTTTGAAATATTGGATTGTTAATGAAAAGGTATTCTGTCCAGCTTTCATTATTCTGTGCTACTTCTTTTCCCTTGTGTTTCATCTGTGTAAATCTCTTAAAAAACAAATTTTTGTCAACAACAAAGTGCTATAAAAAATTGTTGGATCTTTGTACATACCTTTTGGAATATTGGATTGTTAATGAAAAGGTATTCTGTCCAGCTTTCATTATTCTGTGCTACTTCTTTTCCCTTGTGTTTCATCTGTGTAAATCTCTTCAAAAACAAATTTTTGTTAAGAACAAAGTGCTATAAAAAATTGTTGGATCTTTGTACATACCTTTTGGAATATTGGATTGTTAATGAAAAGGTATTCTGTCCAGCTTTCATTATTCTGTGCTACTTCTTTTCCCTTGTGTTTCATCTGTGTAAATCTCTTAAAAAACAAATTTTTGTCAAGAAAAAAGTGCTATAAAAAATTGTTGGTTCATTGTACATACCTTTTGGAATATTGGATTGTTAATGAAAAGGTATTCTGTCCAGCTTTCATCATTCTGTGCTACTTCTTTTCCCTTGTGTTTCATCCGTGTAAATCTCTTCAAAAACAAATTTTTGTTAAGAACAAAGTGCTATAAAAAATTGTTGGATCTTTGTACATACCTTTTGGAATATTGGATTGTTAATGAAAAGGTATTCTGTCCAGCTTTCATTATTCTGTGCTACTTCTTTTCCCTTGTGTTTCATCTGTGTAAATCTCTTCGAAAACAAATTTTTGTCAACAACAAAGTGCTATAAAAAATTGTTGGATCTTTGTACATACCTTTTGGAATATTGGATTGTTAATGAAAAGGTATTCTGTCCAGCTTTAATTATTCTGTGCTACTTCTTTTCCCTTGTGTTTCATCTGTGTAAATCTCTTCAAAAACAAATTTTTGTCAAGAACAAAGTGCTATAAAAAATTGTTGGTTCATTGTACATACCTTTTGGAATATTGGATTGTTAATGAAAAGGTATTCTGTCCAGCTTTCATTATTCTGTGCTACTTCTTTTCCCTTGTGTCTCATTTGTGTAAATCTCTTAAAAAACAAATTTTTGTCAACAACAAAGTGCTATAAAAAATTGTTGGATCTTTGTACATACCTTTTGGAATATTGGATTGTTAATGAAAAGGTATTCTGTCCAGCTTTCATTATTCTGTGCTACTTCTTTTCCCTTGTGTTTCATCTGTGTAAATCTCTTAAAAAACAAATTTTTGTCAGGAACAAAGTGCTATAAAAAATTGTTGGTTCATTGTACATAGCTTTTGGAATATTGGATTGTTAATGAAAAGGTATTCTGTCCAGCTTTCATTATTCTGTGCTACTTCTTTTTCCTTGTGTTTCATCTGTGTAAATCTCTTAAAAAACAAATTTTTGTCAAGAACAAAGTGCTATAAAAAATTGTTGGTTGATTGTACATACCTTTTGGAATATTGGATTGTTAATGAAAAGGTATTCTGTCCAGCTTTCATTATTCTGTGCTACTTCTTTTCCCTTGTGTTTCATCTGTGTAAATCTCTTCAAAAACAAATTTTTGTCAAGAACAAAGTGCTATAAAAAATTGTTGGTTCATTGTACATACCTTTTGGAATATTGGATTGTTAATGAAAAGGTATTCTGTCCAGCTGTCATTATTCTGTGCTACTTCTTTTCCCTTGTGTTTCATCTGTGTAAATCTCTTAAAAAACAAATTTTTGTCAAGAACAAAGTGCTATAAAAAATTGTTGGTTCATTGTACATACCTTTTGGAATATTGGATTGTTAATGAAAAGGTATTCTGTCCAGCTTTCATTATTCTGTGCTACTTCTTTTCCCTTGTGTTTCATCTGTGTAAATCTCTTAAAAAACAAATTTTTGTCAACAACAAAGTGCTATAAAAAATTGTTGGTTCATTGTACATACCTTTTGGAATATTGGATTGTTAATGAAAAGGTATTCTGTCCAGCTATCATTATTCTGTGCTACTTCTTTTCCCTTGTGTTTCATCTGTGTAAATCTCTTCAAAAACAAATTTTTGTCAAGAACAAAGTGCTATAAAAAATTGTTGGTTCATTGTACATACCTTTTGGAATATTAGATTGTTAATGAAAAGGTATTCTGTCCAGCTTTCATTATTCTGTGCTACTTCTTTTCCCTTGTGTTTCATCTGTGTAAATCTCTTCAAAAACAAATTTTTGTTAAGAACAAAGTGCTATAAAAAATTGTTGGATCTTTGTACATACCTTTTGAAATATTGGATTGTTAATGAAAAGGTATTCTGTCCAGCTTTCATTATTCTGTGCTACTTCTTTTCCCTTGTGTTTCATCTGTGTAAATCTCTTCAAAAACAAATTTTTGTCAAGAACAAAGTGCTATAAAAAATTGTTGGATCTTTGTACATACCTTTTGGAATATTGGATTGTTAATGAAAAGGTATTCTGTCCAGCTTTCATTATTCTGTGCTACTTCTTTTCCCTTGTGTTTCATCTGTGTAAATCTCTTAAAAAACAAATTTTTGTCAAGAACAAAGTGCTATAAAACATTGTTGGTTCATTGTACATACCTTTTGGAATATTGGATTGTTAATGAAAAGGTATTCTGTCCAGCTTTCATTATTCTGTGCTACTTCTTTTCCCTTGTGTTTCATCTGTGTAAATCTCTTCAAAAACAAATTTTTGTCAACTACAAAGTGCTATAATAAATTGTTGGTTCATTGTACATACCTTTTGGAATATTGGATTATTAATGAAAAGGTATTCTGTCAAGCTTTCATTATTTTATGCTACTTCTTTTCCCTTGTGTATCATCCGTGTATATCTCTTCGAAAACAAATTTTGGTCAACAACAAAGTGCTATAAAAAATTGTTGGTTCATTGTACATACCTTTTGGAATATTGGATTGTTAATGAAAAGGTATTCTGTCCAGCTTTCATTATTCTGTGCTACTTCTTTTCCCTTGTGTTTCATCTGTGTAAATCTCTTCAAAAACAAATTTTTGTTAAGAACAAAGTGCTATAAAAAATTGTTGGATCTTTGTACATACCTTTTGAAATATTGGATTGTTAATGAAAAGGTATTCTGTCCAGCTTTCATTATTCTGTGCTACTTCTTTTCCCTTGTGTTTCATCTGTGTAAATCTCTTAAAAAACAAATTTTTGTCAACAACAAAGTGCTATAAAAAATTGTTGGATCTTTGTACATACCTTTTGGAATATTGGATTGTTAATGAAAAGGTATTCTGTCCAGCTTTCATTATTCTGTGCTACTTCTTTTCCCTTGTGTTTCATCTGTGTAAATCTCTTAAAAAACAAATTTTTGTCAAGAACAAAGTGCTATAAAAAATTGTTGGTTCATTGTACATACCTTTTGGAATATTGGATTGTTAATGAAAAGGTATTCTGTCCAGCTATCATTATTCTGTGCTACTTCTTTTCCCTTGTGTTTCATCTGTGTAAATCTCTTCGAAAACAAATTTTTGTCAACAACAAAGTGCTATAAAAAATTGTTGGATCTTTGTACATACCTTTTGGAATATTGGATTGTTAATGAAAAGGTATTCTGTCCAGCTTTCATTATTCTGTGCTACTTCTTTTCCCTTGTGTTTCATCTGTGTAAATCTCTTCAAAAACAAATTTTTGTCAAGAACAAAGTGCTATAAAAAATTGTTGGTTCATTGTACATACCTTTTGGAATATTAGATTGTTAATGAAAAGGTATTCTGTCCAGCTTTCATTATTCTGTGCTACTTCTTTTCCCTTGTGTTTCATCTGTGTAAATCTCTTCAAAAACAAATTTTTGTTAAGAACAAAGTGCTATAAAAAATTGTTGGATCTTTGTACATACCTTTTGGAATATTGGATTGTTAATGAAAAGGTATTCTGTCCAGCTTTCATTATTCTGTGCTACTTCTTTTCCCTTGTGTTTCATCTGTGTAAATCTCTTAAAAAACAAATTTTTGTCAACTACAAAGTGCTATAATAAATTGTTGGTTCATTGTACATACCTTTTGGAATATTGGATTATTAATGAAAAGGTATTCTGTCAAGCTTTCATTATTTTATGCTACTTCTTTTCCCTTGTGTATCATCCGTGTAAATCTCTTCGAAAACAAATTTTGGTCAACAACAAAGTGCTATAAAAAATTGTTGGTTCATTGTACATACCTTTTGGAATATTGGATTGTTAATGAAAAGGTATTCTGTCCAGCTTTCATTATTCTGTGCTACTTCTTTTCCCTTGTGTTTCATCTGTGTAAATCTCTTCAAAAACAAATTTTTGTTAAGAACAAAGTGCTATAAAAAATTGTTGGATCTTTGTACATACCTTTTGAAATATTGGATTGTTAATGAAAAGGTATTCTGTCCAGCTTTCATTATTCTGTGCTACTTCTTTTCCCTTGTGTTTCATCTGTGTAAATCTCTTCAAAAACAAATTTTTGTCAAGAACAAAGTGCTATAAACAATTGTTGGTTCATTGTACATACCTTTTGGAATATTGGATTATTAATGAAAAGGTATTCTGTCAAGCTTTCATTATTTTATGCTACTTCTTTTCCCTTGTGTATCATCCGTGTAAATCTCTTCAAAAACAAATTTTTGTCAACAACAAAGTGCTATAAAAAATTGTTGGTTCATTGTACATACCTTTTGGAATATTGGATTGTTAATGAAAAGGTATTCTGTCCAGCTTTCATTATTCTGTGCTACTTCTTTTCCCTTGTGTTTCATCCGTGTAAATCTCTTAAAAAACAAATTTTTGTCAACAACAAAGTGCTATAAAAAATCGTTGGTTCATTGTACATACCTTTTGGAATATTGGATTGTTAATGAAAAGGTATTCTGTCCAGCTTTCATTATTCTGTGCTACTTCTTTTCCCTTGTGTTTCATCTGTGTAAATCTCTTAAAAAACAAATTTTTGTCAACAACAAAGTGCTATAAAAAATTGTTGGTTCATTGTACATACCTTTTGGAATATTGGATTGTTAATGAAAAGGTATTCTGTCCAGCTTTCATTATTCTGTGCTACTTCTTTTCCCTTGTGTTTCATCTGTGTAAATCTCTTAAAAAACAAATTTTTGTCAACAACAAAGTGCTATAAAAAATTGTTGGTTCATTGTACATACCTTTTGGAATATTGGATTGTTAATGAAAAGGTATTCTGTCCAGCTTTCATTATTCTATGCTACTTCATTTCCCTTGTGTTTCATCTGTGTAAATCTCTTAGAAACAAATTTTTGTCAAGAACAAAGTGCTATAAAACATTGTTGGTTCATTGTACATACCTTTTGGAATATTGGATTTTTAATGAAAAGGTATTCTGTCAAGCTTTCATTATTCTGTGCTACTTCTTTTCCCTTGTGTTTCATCCGTGTAAATCTCTTAAAAAACAAATTTTTGTCAAGAACAAAGTGCTATAAAAAATTGTTGGTTCATTGTACATTCCTTTTGGAATATTGGATTGTTAATGAAAAGGTATTCTGTCCAGCTTTCATTATTCTGTGCTACTTCTTTTCCCTTGTGTTTCATCTGTGTAAATCTCTTAAAAAACAAGTTTTTGTCAAGAACAAAGTGCTATAAAAAAATTGTTGGTTCATTGTACATACCTTTTGGAATATTGGATTGTTAATGAAAAGGTATTCTGTCCAGCTTTCATTATTCTGTGCTACTTCTTTTCCCTTATGTTTCATCTGTGTAAATCTCTTAAAAAACAAATTTTTGTCAAGAACAAAGTGCTATAAAAAATTGTTGGTTCATTGTACATACCTTTTGGAATATTGGATTGTTAATGAAAAGGTATTCTGTCCAGCTTTCATTATTCTGTGCTACTTCTTTTCCCTTGTGTTTCATCTGTGTAAATCTTTTCAAAAACATATTTTTGTCAAGAACAAAGTGCTATAAAAATTGTTAGTTCTTTGTACATACCTTTTGGAATATTGGATTGTTAATGAAAAGGTATTCTATCCAACTTTCATTATTCTGTGCTACTTCTTTTCCCTTGTGTTTCATATGTGTAAATCTCTTAAAAAACAAATTTTTTGTCAAGAACAAAGTGCTATAAAAAATTGTTGGTTCATTGTACATACCTTTTGGAATATTGGATTGTTAATGAAAAGGTATTCTGTCCAGCTTTCATTATTCTGTGCTACTTCTTTTCCCTTGTGTTTCATCTGTGTAAATCTCTTCAAAAACAAATTTTTGTCAACAACAAAGTGCTATAAAAAATTGTTGGTTCATTGTACATACCTTTTGGAATATTGGATTGTTAATGAAAAGGTATTCTGTCCAGCTTTCATTATTCTGTGCTACTTCTTTTCCCTTGTGTTTCATCTGTGTAAATCTCTTAAAAAACAAATTTTTGTCAACAACAAAGTGCTATAAAAAATTGTTGGTTCATTGTACATACCTTTTGGAATATTGGATTGTTAATGAAAAGGTATTCTGTCCAGCTTTCATTATTCTGTGCTACTTCTTTTTCCTTGTGTTTCATCTGTGTAAATCTCTTAAAAAACAAATTTTTGTAAACAACAAAGTGCTATAAAAAATTGTTGGTTCATTGTACATACCTTTTGGAATATTGGATTATTAATGAAAAGGTATTCCGTCAAGCTTTCATTATTTTATGCTACTTCTTTTCCCTTGTTTTTCATCCGTGTAAATCTCTTCAAAAACAAATTTTTGCCGAGAACAAAGTGCTATAAAACATTGTTGGTTCCTCGTACATACCTTTTGGAATATTGGATTGTTAATGAAAAGGTATTCTGTCCAGCTTTCATTATTCTATGCTACTTCTTTTCCCTTGTGTATCATCTGTGTAAATCACTTCAAAAACAAATTTTTGTCAAGAACAAAGTGCTATAAAAAATTGTTGGTTCTTTGTACATACCTTTTGGAATATTGGATTGTTAATGAAAAGGTATTCTGTCCAGCTTTCATTATTTTATTCTATTTCTTTCCCCTTGTGTATCATCTGTGTGAATCTCTTCAAAAACAAATTTTTGTCAAGAACAAAGTGCTATAAAAAATTGTTAGTTATTTGTACATACCTCTGGGAATATTGGATTGTTAATGAAAAGGTACTCTGTCCAGCTTTCAATATTCTATGCTACTTCTTTTCCCTTGTGTATCATCTGTGTAAATCTCTTCAAAAACATATTTTTTTCAACAGCAAAGTGCTATAAAAAATTGTTGGATCTTTGTACATACCTTTTGGAATATTGGATTGTTAATGAAAAGGTATTCTGTCCAGCTTTCATTATTTTATTCTATTTCCTTCCCCTTGTGTATCATCTGTGTGAATCTCTTCAAAAACAAATTTTTGTCAAGAACAAAGTGCTATAAAAAATTGTTAGTTATTTGTACATACCTCTGGGAATATTGGATTGTTAATGAAAAGGTACTCTGTCCAGCTTTCAATATTCTATGCTACTTCTTTTCCCTTGTGTATCATCTGTGTAAATCTCTTCAAAAACATATTTTTTTCAACAGCAAAGTGCTATAAAAAATTGTTGGATCTTTGTACATACCTTTTGGAATATTGGATTGTTAATGAAAAGGTATTCTGTCAAGCTTTCATTATTCTTTTTACATACCAATCCAATATTCCAAAAGGGATGTACAAAGAACCAACAATTTTTCATAACACTTTATTCATGACAAAAATTTGTTTTTGAAGATATTCACACGGATGATACACAAGGGAAAAGAAGTAGCATAGAATAATGAAAGCTGGACAGAATACCTTTTCATTAACAATCCAATATTCCAAAAGGTATGTACAAAGAACCAACAATTTTTCATAGCACTTTGTTTTTGACAAAAATAGATTTTTGAAGAGATTCACACGGATAATACACGAGGGAAAAAAAGTAGCATAGATTATTGAAAGCTGGACGGAATACCTTTTCATAAACAATCCAATATTCCAAAAGGGATGTACAATGAAACAACAATTTCTCATAGCAGTTTATTCTTGATAAAAATTCGTTTTTGAAGAGATTCAAACGAATGATACACGAAAGAAAAAAACGTAGCATAGAATAATGGAAGCTGGACGGAATACCTTTTCATTAACAATCCAATATTCCAAAAGGTATGTACAAAGAACAAACAATTCTTCATAGCACTTTGTTCTTGACTAAAATTTGTTTTTTTAAAAGATTCACATTGAGGGTACAAGCGGGAGAAGATACAGCATAGAATAATGGAAGCTCGACAGAATACCATTTCATTGACAATCCAATATTCCAAAAAGGATGTACAAAGAACGTCAATTTCTTGTAGCACTTTTTTGATGACTAAAATTTGTTTTTGAAGAGATTCACACGGATGATACACGAGGGAAAAGAATTAGCATAGAATAATGAAAGTGTGACGGAATACCTTTTCATTGACAATCCAATATTCCAAAAGGGATGTACAACGAACCAACAATTTTTCTTAGCATTTTGTGCTTGACAGAAATTTGTTTTTGGAGAGATTCACACGGATGATACACAAAGGAAAAGGAGTAGAATAGAACAATGAAAGCTGGACTGAATACCTTTTCATCAACAATCCAATATCCCAAAAGGGATGTACAAAGATCAGACAATTTTTCATAGCACTTTGTTCTTGACAAAAATTGTTTTTGAAGAGATTCAAACAGATGATACACAAGGGAAAGAAGTACCACCAAATGATGAAAGGTGGGTGGAATACCTTCTCATTAACAGTCTGATATTCCAAAGAAAATTTACAAAGAGGCAACAATTTTTTATAGCACTTAGTTTTTGACAAAAAATTGTTTTTGAAGGGATTCACAAAGATGATACACAAGGGAAAAGAAGTAGCATAGAATGAGAAAGCTGGACTGAATACCTTTTCATTAGCAATTCAATATTCCAAAACGGATGTACAACGAACCAACAATTTCACATATCACTTTATTCTTGATAAACATTTTTCTTTTCAAAGATTAACATAGATGATACACAGGGGAAAAGAAGTAGCATAGAATAATGAAAGCTGGACGGAATACCTTTTCATCAACAATCCAATATTCCAAAAGGGATGTACAAAAAACCAACAATTTTTCATAGCACTTTGTTCTTGACAAAAAATTGTTTTTGAAGAGATTCACACAGATGATACACAAGGGAAAAAAGTACCACCAAATGATGAAGGCTGGGCAGAATACATTTTATTAACAGTCCGATATTCCATGAAAGATGTACAAAGAACCAACAATTTCTCATAGCACTTTGTTGTTGACAAAAAATTATTTTTGAAGAGATTCACAAAGATAATACACAAGGGAGAAGAAGTAGCATAAAATAATTAAAGCTGGATGGAATACCTTTTCATTAACAGTCCAATATTCCAAAAGGTATGTACAAGAAGCAAACAATTTTTCATAGCATTTTGTTCCTGACAAAAATTTGTTTTTGCAAAGATTAACACGGATGATACACATTGGAAAAAAAGTAGCATACAGTAATGAAAGCTGGACGGAATACCTTCTAATTAACAATCCGATATTACAAAAGGTATGTACAATGAACCAACAATTTTTTATAGCACTTTGTTCTTGACAAAAATTTGTTTTTGAAGAGATTTACACGGATGAAACACAAGGGAAAAGAAGTACAATGGATTAATTAAAGCTGGATGGGATACCTTATTATTTACAGTCCAATATTCCAAAAGGGATGTACAAAGAACCAACAATTTTTCATAGCACTTTTTTCTTGAAAAAAAAATTATTTTTGAAAAGATTCACACTGATGATACACAAGGAGAAAGAAGTACCATGGAATAATTAGAGCTGGATGGGATACCTTTCCATTAACAGTCCAATATTCCAAAAGGGATGTACAAAGAACCAACTATTTTCCAAAGCACTTTGTTCTTGACAAAAATTTGCTTTTGAAGAGATTCACATTGATGATACATGAGGGAAAAGAAGTACCATGGATTAACTAAAGCTGGATGGAATACCTTTTCATTTACAGTCCAATATTCCAAAAAAGATGAACAAAGAACCAACAATTTTTCATAGCACTTTGTTCTTGACAAAAATTTGTTTTTGAAGAGATTTAAACAGATGATACAGAAAGGAAAATAAGTAATACGGAATAATTAAAGCTGGATGGGATACCTTATTATTTACAGTTCAATATTCCAAAAGGGATGTACAAAGAACCAACAATTTTTCAGAGCACTTTGTTCTTGATAAAAATTTGTTTTTGAAGAGATTTACATAGATGATACACAAGGGAGAAGAAGTAGCATAGAATAATGAAAGCTGGACGGAGCAAATTTCATTAACAGTCTGATATTCCAAAAGGGATGTACAAATAACATACAATTTTTCACAGCATTTCGTTCTTGACAAAAATTTGTTTTTGAAAAGATTCACACAGATGATACACATTTGAAAAGAAGTAGCATACAATAATGAAAGCTGGACAGAATACCTTTTCATTAACTGTCCAATAATCCAAAAGGGATGTACAAAGAACCAACAATTTTTCATAGCACTTTGTTCTTGACAAAAAATTGTTTTTGAAGAGATTCACACAGATGATACACAAGGGAAAGAAGTAGCACCAAATGATAAAAGCTGAGTTTAATACCTTCTCATTAACAGTGCGATATAATAATAGAAAAATGGAAGCTGGACGGAATACCTTTTCATCAACAGTCTGATATTCCAAAAGGCATGTTCAAAAAACCAACAATTTTTCATAGCATAATACCTTTTCATTAACAGTCCATTATCACAAAAGTGATGTTCAAAGAACCAACAATTTTCATAGCACTTTTTTTTTGACAGAAATTCGTTCTTTTTCGATTCACATAAATGATACACAAGGGTTAAGAAGTAGAATACAATATTGAAAGCTGGACGGAATATCTTTTCATTAACAGTCAAATATTCCAAAAGGGATGTACAAAGAACCAACAATTTTTCATACCATTTTGTTTAAGACAAAAAGTTGTTTTTGAAGAGATTCACATAAATGATACACAAGGGAAGAGAATAATGAAAGCTGGACAAAATACCTTTTCATAAACAGTCCAATATTCAAAAAGGGATTTACATGAAACCAACGATTTTTCATAGCACTTTGTTGTTGACAAAAATTTAATTTGAAGAGATTTACTGATTTGATGTAAAAGGGGGAAGAAGTGTTATGCGACAATGGAGGCTGGACAGAATATCTTTACATAACCAGTCCAATATTCCAAAAAGAATGTACCAAGAACCAACAATTTTTCATAGCACTTTATTTTTGATAAAAATTTGTTTTAAGTGAGATTTACAATATTGATGTAGAAGAGAAAAGAAGTGGCATGGGATCATTGAAGCTCAACAGAATATCTATACAAAATCACTCATATATGCCAAAAGGGATGTACAAATAACCAACAATTTTTCATAGCACTCTGTTTTTTGACAAATATTTGTTTCAGGACGGATTCACAAAGATGATAAATGAGGGATAAGAAGTAGAAAAGAATAATGAAAGCTGGGCAGAATACCTTTTCATTAACAGTCCAATATTACAAAAGGGATGTACAAAGAACCAACAATGTTTCTTAGCACTTTATTCTAAACAAACATTTTTTTCGAAGAGATTCACACGGATTATACTCCTTGGAAAAGAAGGAGCATAGAATAATGAAAGCTGGATGGAATACCTTTTCATTAACCGTCCAATATTACAAAATGGGTGTACAAAGAACCAACAATTTTTCATAGCACTTTGATCTTGATGAGAATTTGTTTTAGTACAGATTCACAGAGTTGATGAAAAAGGGAAAGGAAATGGCATCAGATCATGGAGGCTGGACGAAATATCTTTTCATAATCAGTCCAATATTCCAAAACGGATGTACAAAGAACCAACAATTTTTATAGCACTTTGTTCTTGACAAAAATTTGTTATTGAAGATATTCCCACGGATGATACACAAGGGAAAAGAAGTAGCACAGAATAATGTAAGCTGGACGGAAAACCTTTTCATTAACAGTCCAATATTCCAAAAGGGATGTACAAAGTACCAACAATTTTTCATACCACTTTGTTGTTGACAAAAATTTCACTCAGGCAAGATTTACACTGTTGATGTAGAAGGGAAAAGAAGTGGCATGGGATCATGGAGTTTGGACAGAATATTTCTTTACAATATTTCCAATATTCCAAGAAGGATGTACAAAGAACCCACAATTTTTCATAGCTCTTTGTTCTTGACAAAAAATTTTTTTAGGAGATATTTACACAGTTGATACGCAAGAGAAATTAAGTTGTTCGTTATTGTAGAGTCTGGACGGAATACCTTTTCATAATCAGTCCAATATTTTAAAAGGGACGTACCAATAACCAACAACTTTTCATACCACTTATTTTTGACGACAAATTGTTTTTGGAGTGACCCACACAGATGATTCACAGGGGAGAAGAAGTGGTATTGGATAGTGGATGTTGAACAGGATACCTTTTAATAATCAGTCCAATGTTCTAAAAGGGGTGTACACCTACGCCAACCGTAGTTTTTCCTTTGTGTTCTTTATCGAAATTTGTTTTCAGAGAGATTTCCATATTTAAGTTAAGGAAACAGAGGAAACGTTGGACCTTTGTAGCTTGACTGAATACTTTTTTTTGAGCCTGTCCAATTCTTTAAAACAGAGCTACTTTGAAAAAGAATATACGTAAGATTGTAGAGGCTAAATAGAATAACTTTTCATAATCAGTCCAATATTAGATATTTTTACAGTTTATACTCGAGGAAACAGTAAAAACGTGGGACTGTTCAGATTGACCCGAATTTATTTTCATTGTCAGTTCAATATTCTAAGAGAGAGTTACATCCGAATCTTAGCTACGTTTTGTCGACGTTGTTTTTTCGATTACGTTTTTTGGCTGATTTTACTGTTTCTGGTTAAGGAAACAAAAGAAACGATGAACCCTCGAAGTTGAACGGAATTCTTTCTGGTTCTATTCGTAATGCTCCAAAACTGAGCCGTATTTTGTCGACGATTGTTCTCTTGAATAGCATAAAAATAAATAACACCCATCGCTGACCGTTCATATCTGCTTTATATGTTCTGACTGAACACTTACATTGCTATTAATATTTTTTAATGTAATTTTAGTCAAATAAGAACAATATTAAATCTAAAATGCACATCTATCTGATTACTCCAAATATTGTCGAATAAGAATAAAAAGCAAATCGTGTAGATACACTCTTACAAATTGCACAGATGATCTAATTCTGTTTTTAAAAGTTTAATGTGTATTCGCCTCTACTATTTAAGAAGTAGTCACATGGAATATTGATCTTTCTTGCCCACCGAAAATTACCATTTTGTGTCCCAGTTGCAACAGAATATAAAGAAATGCCATTTTCTAGAGAGAGAAAACATTATAAATAGGAAACGACTATCAGTTTTGAATCTAACGTTAGTTTTAAGAAATATATAAAGCAAAAATGTCATTGGATATTTTGATCTACCCTGTTCTTCAAATACATACTATAACCCCTATCTATAACAAATTTTGGCGTTAACGAACACACTGATCATAACAAAATTTTTCTTATTAACCAAATGAAGTTTGATAAATACAATGGACATGTTGACCATCGAACCTTGCATTATACAAGTTTTGATATCTAGGTTTTTGCAGTTTTTGTATCATGATCAAAGCGTTGCATCTGTTCGCAGAACTAACTTAGGCTTGGCACCGGTGCAATACCGTGTCCAATGAAGTTTTACTAAGTGCAAGAGGCCTATGGCCTCATAAATTACACATCCCTGTCTTGGGGGAGCAGTAGGACCAAGGGCGTAACTGCCCCATTGCACTGAAAGGGATTGGTTCGGCTATCCCTGGAATCCCACTTTGAGAATGACCTTGCATCACATCTAGCTCTTTTGAGGAAGCGAGTAAACATGCAGATCAAAGAGTAGTATCTGTACTCCAACGAAACATAACATTAACCTCCCATTTTCATTTTTAAATACTCTTATCGTTATATTTCAATTATTTTCTTCTTATTTCAATTTGAATACTTTTTCAATTGACAAAAACAAAGGTTGTTATGAACTTCATTTATGGTCGTCACCAAAAACCATGTGACCTGGCCTTCTTGTAATGAATTTTTAATTTTTTCCTCACTCAGGTGAGGAAAAAATAAACACTCACAAAGTCAATCTACTTATCATAATTCTTCATTACTTTTTGAGATTCGTTTTAACTTTAATAATTTTTTTCT
This sequence comes from Thysanoteuthis rhombus, assembly GCA_963457665.1. Classification (NCBI taxonomy): domain Eukaryota; kingdom Metazoa; phylum Mollusca; class Cephalopoda; order Oegopsida; family Thysanoteuthidae; genus Thysanoteuthis; species Thysanoteuthis major. Next base: position 32,360,284 of record OY735230.1, read on the forward strand.
TAGAATGAATCATTGTGGTACTTGTGATATAATTATTGCTTCAAAAAGTTTCCGAAAAAACATACAACGATTAAAATTTAACCATATAATTTCATTTTGGTAAAATGATATTCATGGGAAAAACAATTCAAATAATAACCTTTGAAATTGAAGAAAAAAATTATACTGTCAAAATCTAGACCACGAAACTAGGGTGATGCCCTGAAATAAAACTTTCAAAGAAAGATACTAAACTTTTGCAATCGGTTTAAATGAATGCTAAATAATGCAAGAAGCTGAAGTTAATAAACCAAACCCAAACATTGAACATAACCACAAAAGAGGATCCAGTTGACCCACCTGAGATGCTTTATGTTGATGATTCAGATTTACCAACAGAAGATGAAACAGTACAAAGATATCATAACAAATAACTGATAAATTCCATTTTGAAGGTAAACTATTTCAAGCAACCAAAGCTTGCACATACCATCATTCCAAAGAGTTGTAAATTTCATTTGGTAATTAGCAAACATAAAACTTTTTTTTCCTTTATTTTGACCCTTATCAAATTACAGAATGTGCTCCATTGAATCAATGTTTCATTTTTGTACTCATAAAATGGAATGAAACTTTACCAATACAAGATTATATGATAAATAGGATAATGATTCAAGATAATTTCAAATGGAAATGGGTGCATTAAAAGCAATAATTGTACCTGATTGGCTTACAATATATCTGATTGGAAATTACTTTGTCTTCTTAATTCAGCAGTGAATTGGATAAAGATTCAAGACAATCAGCAGATAGTGATGATAGCAGTGAAAACAATGATTGTCCTGGACAAGCTGACGAGATATCTGAAAGAGAATTTCTGTTCCTGGATTTTCTTACTCTGCCAGCAGATAGGGTAAATATGTTAGGCTACATAAAGCAATCAAAGATTACACATACCATCATTCTGAAGAATTGTAAATTTCATCAGGTTATTATCGAACATAAAGCTTTTTCTCCTTATTTTTCTTCTTCTCAAATTGCCAATTGTGCTCCACGAATCCTAAAACTAATGTTCATTGATGTTTAGTGATATTTGAAATAAGTAGATGATCTATTTGTAAATACTTTTTAGCGTATTATTCAAACTTTTATCATCAATGGATCTCTGAAATGACGTCACTATCTAGTCATAATTCTATCAAGACCTTAGTAACACAATTAACGACGTGTTTTGACCAAAACATTGGGCGCCATATTCCTAAAAGCTTCTTGAAGGAATTGACGTATTTGCAAATTGCTACAAACTTGTTTATCTGTTACAAAAACTTTTTGAATTCATTTTTGATTTCATTATAATGTAAGTAATTTCTGGTGGATTATTTTAATCATCAATTTTGATTTTTCTGGGAAAATATTTTTTCATAAAAGTTTATATTGTTTTCCAGTATGCTTTGCGTTATTTGTAAAGTCAATGCCTTTATTTTATGTGTGCCTCATTGGGCTGTGACTTTTTTAACATTTTATTTTTTTTATGGCAATTCTTTGGAAGAGGTTCATCAAAACAATGTGTTTGATGTTTTACAAGGGAGATAGCATTTGAATACACACAATTAGCTGCTGCTGTTGAACTATTACAGAGAAATGAAAACAGAAAACTGTGAACATTTGAAACTGTATTCTATTGAATTTTACTACAAACGATATGATTTATGATTACTGTTAGGGTTAATATTCAGGTTTAATATGAGGTACCATGTTGCCCTGGAAATAAATATTTTTAGCTATCTTTGTATCAGTCCCCGCCATCTTGTATTTAAACATTTTAAAATGACTAAAATGGTTATTTTTTCAAATTGGCAATTGGATAGATTTAATATCCATGTAACTCGATTACACCAATAATAATTGGTAATTCAGAAAAACTAACCCCAAACTTATCAAATGACCATATCACAAGATATACCAACTACCAACTGATTATTATTTCTCTGTGTTTGTCTATTTTAATACTTTATCAATTTAAGGTGTTTTCACCAATCTGTTCTGAAAAGACAATCTAAATAACAAAGGAAAGGAATGTTCCAACTCAAAGTCTACATCTGGTGCTGAGCACCTAGATATCTTTCTATCATAGCAAGCCTTTTTAACAACGCGATCAACCCCTTGGTCACACAACCAGGGATTGATCCCTGGTTGACCCAATGCTTGAGCATCACTGCCAAGAGGGTTGCAAACACATAGGACATCATCAAGTATAATCCAAACCGTTTGTCCCCGGTGACTTCTTGTAGCCTACCTGCTTCAGTGCAGCATGGACTTTGTCCCCATAACCTATCTACCATAGCTAACTGCTTCAGCTGACGCAAATTGGGGAAATCCCGCTTCTTAGCTGCCCACACAGGCTAGGCTCCTTGATGAAGCAATGTCGGAGATGCAGCCGGGACCCCTTGCACATGTCACGTGTTTTAATTAGAATTTTATGACTATTAAATTCCATCTAATTAGTGTTGCTTTTCAGTTAAATCACTTTTATTATCAAGATTCTCTGGCTTAACAATCCCTCTTATTATTGTTTCTCAACAGGTGCAAAATTCTCATTATTAATACTTAATTACTATTTTTGCCCTTATTGTTGCGGTTAATCTATTCTCCAAACCCTCTAAGTCAATACACTCTTCATTATAGATATTTTTATTACTCACTTTACACAATTACATTACTTAATACTTCGATGAACTGATTTCAGTAGAGACTCAGTTTACCTGGCATCACATTTTTTGTAGTTTTTTTTTCTGGTAATTTCATATATTTTCAGTGTATAATACTTTTGTGACGGATGTCTCCGGAGTAGAGTTGATCTTGTCAAAAATGAATTCACCAAAGAATTTTATAAGTTGAGAATTGCCTGCGTAAAGCTTGATGAATTACAAGATAATTAAGATAGGAAAACCTGACGTCAATTCCGTCCACATAAGCCCGGTCCAAAAAGGATGAGATATTAACATCAATTCCGTCCACATCAGCAGTATCCAAAAAGGAGAGACTTGAAATATAAATGCAATAAATATTGACTGGAAGTCAAATTGACAAAAGGCAGCAGGAAGTTCACTTGTCATCATCATTTCTTCTATGACACGGATATATCTGTTGAGATATGATACATGTATCCATACATGTATTTATGTATAAAAGAATTGGTTTGATGTCTGCTCCACTTTTTCCTGAAATGTCTGGGTCGAGAGTCAATATACAAAGTCAATTTATATGCAGAGGGAAAGTGTTATGTCTGTAAAAACTGGTCAAGGACAGGGCTGGTGCAACGGTTTCATGCGCTCCGGGTAAGACACAACATCTGTGCTGCCAGTTGTATTAAGACGACAATTTTTACAGAACTTTGTTTTTTCTAAGTAATGGACCGACAAAGATGGAGACATAAACTTTATCGAGAAGATATCTGCAGAAAGTAAATCCTGGATTCTGAAGGATAAATAGAGGCATTCTTCTGATTGAATCCTTCCAGTCTTTAAGATAAAGACTTGAACTGTACCGAGGTGATACTGTGAGCGTATGTTCAATGTTGATCCTTTCGGAAGAGATCGTTCAGGCGTTGGATTTGAAACGAGACTCCTCTGACTCAGTGATCATGCAGTATCCAAGGTAGAAAAGACTGTACACTAATTTTCGGCATAGGACAAACAATGACATTGCTTGATATTATAAAGATTGGGGAGAAACTACTTTTCTAAAAACCTTGTCATTATGAAAATTCTCTTTCATCTGCTGTCAGAGTGGAAGACCAGGAAAGAAGACAGACTCTTCCCACTAACTCAGATCAAACTCTAATTGGATTAAAGATCAATGTGAATTGTTGAAAGATCTTTTGTTCTATAAGAAATACTTAGGGAAGAGTCTGTTGTATAAAAACATGTTATGAAAATGGAAGATAGACATATTTTTGATGTCCTATATTGCCAGAAGGGAGAATTAAAGAAACAGGAACGTTTTTGTCTCATTATTTGAGTCAAATTATTGATGGATCAAGAATATCTAAGACTCCTTGAGAAAACGCAAAAAACACTCTTACTTTCAATCATGAAAGATCAGGGTGAATTTGGTAAAATATTATCAATGATTAAAATTATTCAGAGTTTTTTGCACAGAAATTTCTGATAACAAAATAAAAATATGTTTACATGTGATTGTGATTTGTGTTTTTTACTCATAGTTATTATTTATCATGGATGTATTGTTCACATAAAAAAGCACTTCAACAAGCATGAAATATGTTTTCATTGCCAAAGACTACAGGTGCAATTAAGGCTTCCATGTTTTCTCAGAGAAAATAAATTCAACAGTTTTCATTGATGGCTTTTACGTGGAATTTTATGCCAGTATATAATATATATTTATACAAATTCAAAATGAAATATCCATTCATTTAATTTATAATAAAAAACGAAGTGAAGTCGTATTAAGTGTGAGACGGTTAATATTTTCACTATGAACAGCAGTAAAATTCCCTTAATATCGTATGGAAATTTAATTATCGTAAATAATATGAATATGGCCGAGAATCAAAAACGTAAAGGAATGATATCCACTGTCAGACCTTCAAGCAGCCAGTGTGAGCCCCCCACCCATCCCAAGAAAGAAAGGAAAAGCAAATCTATTTTATATAAGAATGAAAAAAAAAAGTGAATTCGTGAAAGAAAAATAACAGTAAGTCACCAAAATTATTCAATATAATCTTTAATATTTTCCCGGTTGGGCAAATTAAGTTATGATAGGCAGTTTTATAAATACCAGTATCAATATTCGAAGGAAAAAATGATTATAATAATATGAAAAATATTACTTCTGATCGAACAAAATGGAAAAACTCAAATTTGTTATGTAGTAGAAGGTGACTAATAATTATAGTTTCTAACTTAAGTGCATATTGAATCAATATTTCATTTTTGAATTCATAAAAACTGAATGGAACATTGTGAATACAAGATTATATGATTTGGCTAAATTGGATAATGATTCAAAATAAGTTTTGAATAGAAATGAGAGCATTAAAAGCAATAATTGTCCCTGATTGGCTTACAAGATATCTGAATAGAAATTTTTTTGTTCTTGTGTCTTCTTAATTTGGCAATGAATTGGATAATGATTCAAGACAATCAGCAGATAGTGATAATAGCAGTGAAAACAATGATTATTCTGGACGAGCCAATGAGATATCTAAAGAAGAATTTTTATTCTTAGATTTTCTTACTTTGCCATCGAATAGGTTAAGCTACTTCATGCAATCAAAGCTTGCACATACCATCATTCCAAAGAATTGTTAATTTCAGTATGTATTTAACAAACCAAAACCTTTTTTTCCTTATTTTTCCTCTAGCCAAATTACCGAATGAGCTCCATGAAGCCTAAAATTCATGTCCAATGATGTTTAGTGATATTTACTATACAATATTTGCAATATATCTGAAATGACGTCACTATATGGTCATAATTCTATCGAGACCTTAGTAACGCAATTAACAACGTATTTTGACGAAAACATTGGGCGCCATTTTTCTTAAAAGCTTCTTGAAGGAATTGACTTATTTGCAAATTGCTACAAAATTTGTCTTTTTTTTTGGAAAACCTTTTGAATACATTTTTGATTTCATTATAATGTAAGTCTTTTGTTGGATTTTCTAAATTATCGATGTAGATATTCTGAGGGGAATATTAATTTTTCTGTGAGTTTATATTGTTTTTCAGTATGCTTTTCATTATTTGTAAAAGCAATGCTTTTATTTTCTATTTGTGCCTCATTTCACTGTAAGTTTTTTAACACTATATTTTTTATTTTATTTGTTTAAAAAAAAAAAAACAAAACGTCTTGTTGATGTTTTGCAAAGGAGATAACATTTAAGCCGACCCAATTAGCTGCTGATGATAAATTACGTTCACAATAGTTTCCAACGATTCATTTTCGAAAAAATTGACAGTTTCTGATTAACAAGACAGGCTGAATGAGAGAACGTAAACGTTGTACCAAATAAGTACCAACAGCCATTCTAATCCACGACTACTTTACTAAAGATTAAACGGGATATCTATCGATAATCAGTCAAAAGCCTTAAAAACAAACCTACATCACATCAACGGCAACGGCATATTTTTCAATTCATTTCCCTTCAGGATATTTACATATTCTGAATAAGGAAACAGGAGAAACGTGAAACCATCAAAGTTGAACTTAACACCTTTCTATAGTCATTCCAATGTCCCAAAAGCAAACTACATCATGGAAAAAATAGATCCTTTCATTTCGCTTCTGTCGGATTGCTCACAGGTTCTGATGAAGAAAACAGAATTTATTTTCGGAGAGATTTTCACAGTTCATGTAAAAGAGAAAAGAAGACACATGGGACTGTGGATGTTGAACTAAATACATTTTCATCGCCAGTCCAACGTTCTAAAAAGGTGCTACATTACCCAAACAATAGTTTCTACGACTTTAGTATCGATTACAATATTTTATGCTCAAGGGAAAAGTAGAAATGATGGACTATGGAGGTTGAACCAAATACCTTTTCATACTCAGTCTAATATTATAAAAAGGAGCTACATCAACCAAATAATATTTTTTCCACTCTGTTCCCGAAAGAAATTTGTTTTGGGGGAGATTTTCATAGTTTATGCTCAAAGGAAAAGAAGAAAGGTGGGACCCTCGAGGTTGGACTGAATACTTTCCATAGTCAGTCCATTATTTTAAAAGAGAGGTATATCGCACCAACAATAATTTCTTCCACTTTGTTTTCAACAAAAAATTGTTTTTGAAGATATTTTCACAGTTTATGCTCAGGGGAATTGAAGAAACGTGGAACCGTGGATGTTGAACAAAATACCTTTTCATAGTCAGTCAAATATTCTGCATCACACCAACAATAATTTATTCCACATGGTTCCCGACAGAAATTTGTTTTTGGACAGATTTTAACAATTTATGTTCAGGGTTAGGGTTAGGGTTAGGAGAATTAAAGAAATGGGAACGTTTTTGTCTCATTTTTGAGTAAAATTATGAATGGATCAATAATATCTGAAACTTATTGAAAAAAAAACACACTTGTTTTCAATCAAGAAAGATCTGAGTGAATTCGGTAAAATGCATTAATGATTGATCCATTAAAATCCATTGAGACAAAGTTAAACTTCATCAAAATTTAAAAGGAATCATTCCAAATCTGAATTGAAGACATTTCGATATGTAGTTTAATGCTTTACCACCGAGCTTTACACCGACTGCAATGAATACTTCAAGCTTGTTTTTCTCAAGATTCCAACAAATTCTGTTGAGGAAAATATGTGAAATGAGTGACATTTGGGGATGATCACACTTCGAAAATCAGTCAAATGTTTGACCTCTCAGCTATATCACAACGAAAATGGTTTCCTGTAGCTTGTTTTCTTTTGGGTTTTTGTAGTTTCTGATAAAGGAAATTGTAAATATGACGGACCCTCGAAGTTGAACCGAATACTTATCGGTACGCAGTCAGATCCTTTACCACTAACCTGTTTCCTGATGACAATAGTTTTATCTATTTTTTACATTTCTTGATTATATAACTCTTTTTTTTATTTATACTGCGATAATACTGTTAACCGTGATGATTTTGTCACCAACCCCTCGTAAGATATATCGGAGACAAATGAAGGGGACGAAAAAATATCAGATAGAAACAGTAGGAGGATATTATAACAAATAACTGAAGAACTCCATCTTGAAGTAAACAATGACGAATGGGAAAAACAATTATCAAAAGAATCGAAAGACGAGGAAGCTGAATGGAGGAATCTAAAGAAAGATTATGAAGACAAGAAAACAAGAATAAAGCGACCAATTTATTAATGAATTCAACTGAAAAGATTTTACTGAAGGAAAAGTTCTATATCGAGTAAGTGATAATTTACCTAATAGCCAAGACTATATTTAATTACAATATGTCAAAATGGCGACTAACAAAAGATTGGTCAAATAATGTTGACAGAACACATTGTAAACAATTGAAAATGATTTAGAATGACACTAATCCACTAATCCTAAAACTGATTATCATTGATGGTGATTGATATTTACAATACGGAGATTGTAGATTTACTAACAATATTTCAAATAGTATTCGAACTTTTACGTACTCAAACTTTATCAATGAATCTCTGAAATGATGTCGCAATCTGGGCAGAGTTTTATCCAGACCTTAGTAACATATGATGCACGAGGGGAGATAAGTGGTATGGGATAGGGAAACATTGAAAGAATACCTTTTCATAATCAGTCCAATATTCGAAAATGGATGTAGAAAGAACCAACAATTTTTGATACCACTTTGTTCTGGACAAAAATATGTTTTTGGAGAGATATACACAGATGATGCACAACGAAAAAAGTGATATTGGATGGTGGAAGCTGGAAGGAGTAGCTTTTGAAAATCGGTCCAATATCCTACATGTGATGCATAAGGGGCCCGGTTAATTTTATACCATTTTATTCTTGACAGGAAATTTGTCATAGAATAATGAAAGCTGGACGGAATATCTTTTGATTAACAGTCAAATATTCCAAAAGGGATGTAGAAAGAACCAAGAATCTTTCATAGCACAATGTTTTTGACAAAAATTTGTTTTTAAAGAGATTAACACAGATGATACATAAAGGAAAAGAAGTGACATAGAATAATGAAAGCTGGACAGAACACCTTTTCATTAACAGTCCAATATTCCAAAAGGAATGTACAAAGAACCGACAATTCTTCATAGCGCTTTGTTCTTGACAAAGATTTGTTTTCGAAAAGATTCACACAGTTGAAATACAAGGGAAAAGGAGTAGGATAGAATAATGAAAGCTGGACAGAATACTCTTTCATTTACAGTCCAATATTCCAAAAGGGATGTACAAATATCAAACAATTTTTAATAGCACTTTGTTCCTGACAAAAAATTTGTTTTTGAAGAGATTCACACATATGATACACGAAGGAAAAGAAGTAGCATAGAATAATGGAAGCTGGATTGGATACCTTTCCATAAACAGTCCAATATTACAAAAGGGATGTACAAAGATCAAACAATTATTTATAGCACTTTGTTCTGTACGAAAATTTGTTTTTGAAGAGATTTACACTGATGATACACAAGGGAAAAGAAGTAGCATAGGAAAATGAAAGCTGGACAGAATACCCTTTCATTTACAGTCCAACATTCTAAAAAGAATGTGCAACGAACCGACAATTTTTCATAGCACATTGTTCTTGACAAAATATTGTTTTTGAAGAGATTTACACACACGATACACAAGGAAAAAGATGTAGCATAGAATGATGAAAGCTGGATGGGATACCTTTTCATTTACAGTCTAATATTCCAATAGGAATGTACAAATATCAAACAATTTTTCATAGCACTTTGTTGTTGACAAAAATTTGTTTTTGAAGAGATTCACACAGATGATACAAGAGGGAAAAGAAGTAGCATAGAATAATGAAAGCTGGATGGAATACCTTTTCATAAAAAGTACAATATTAAAAAAGGGATGTACAAAGATCAAACAATTTTTCATAGCACTTTGTTCATGACAAAAATTTGTTTTTTAAGAGTTTCACACAGACGATACACAAGGATAAAGTTGTAGCATAGAATAATAAAATCAGGACTGAATAACTTTTCATTAACAGTCCTATATTCTGAAAGGGATGTACAAAGAACCGACAATTTTTCATAGCACATTGATCTCGATAAAAATTTGTTTTTGAAGAGATTTACACAGGTGATACAAAAGGGAAAAGAAGTAGCATAGAATAATTAAAGCTGAATGGGATACCTTTTCATTTACAGTCCAAAATTCCAAAAGGTATGTACAAACAACCAACAATTTTTTATAGCACTTTGTTCTTGACAAAAATTTGTTTTTGAAGAGATTTACATAGATGATACACAAGGAGAAAGAATGACCATGGAATAATGAAAGCTGGATGGAATACCTTTTAATTCACTGTCCAATATTCCAAAAGGGATGTACAAAGAACTAACTAATTTTCATAGCACTTTGTTCTGTACGAAAATTTTTTTTTATTTTATTTTATTTTATTTTATTTTTTTTATTCTAAAACGAATGTACAAAGAACCAACAATTTTTCTTTGTTTTTGACAAAAAATTGTTCAAAGAGAGATCCACAGAGTTGATGTAGAAAGGAAAAGAAGTGATATGGGATCATGGAGGATTAACAGAATATCTTTTCATTAACAGTCCAATATTCCAAGAGGTATGTACAAAGAACCAACAATTTTTTATAGCACTTTGTTCTTGACAAAAATTAGTTTTTGAAGAGATTTACACAGATGATACACAAGGGAAAAGAAGTGGTTTGGTATCGTGGAGGCTGGACTGAACACTTTTTCATGATCATTCCAATATTCTAAATGGGATATATGAAGAACCAACACTTAATCATAGCACTTTGTTCTTGACAAAAATTATTTTCCGGAGAGATTTACACATTTGATGCACGGGGAAAAAAAAGTAGCGTGAGATTGTGAAGTTTTGACGGAATACCTTTCCATAATCAGTCCAATATTGTACAAGTGATCTAGACCAAGTAAACATCTTTTTATTCCACTTCGTTGCGGATAAAATTTTGTTTTTTGGAGATATTTACACAGTTCATGCACATGGGAAAGAAGTGGTATGGGATCGTGCAGGCTGGAGATAAAACCTTGTTATGATAATTTCAATATTCTATAAAGGATGTACAAGGAACCAACAATTTTTCATACCAGTTTCTTCTTGACAAAAAATTGTCGGACTCATCCTTAATCTCTCCCATTATTACTCGGCCCAGCTACGGGGTCTTGCTTTTGCAGGTGACGTTGTCTAGCCATTACAACGAGCTTTTCAACGGTAACTGTGTCGGTTGGAGCCATTTTTAGAAGGGTTGTTCCTATCTCTTCCCACGTTAAGCCTGGCCTTGTGTCACATATTGCTGCGGTGGGACAGTGATTGAATAGATGCAATGGGGAAAAAAGTTGTATGGGATCGTGGAAGCTTGACAGAACACCTTTTCATAATAGAGTTAACCAATGTAGAGTTAACCAACATTTTTTATTTTACTTTGTTGTGGATAAAAATTTGATTTTGGAGAGATTTACACAGTTGATGTAGAAAAGAAAAGAAGTGGCATGGGATCATGGAGGCTGCACAGAATATCTTTTTATTAACGGTCCAATATTCTAAAAAGGATGTACAAAGAACCAACAATTTTTCATACCACTTTGTTCTTGACAAAAACTTGTTTGTGGAGCGATTTACACGGTTAATACATACGTGAAAAAATGGTATTGGATCTTGGAGGCTGGACAGAACACCTTTTCATAATCAATCTAATATTCTAAAAGGGATATACAAAGAACCAACATTTTTTCATACCACTTTGTTCTTGACAAAAATTTGTTTGTGGAGAGATTTACACGGTTGATGCACAGGGGAAAAAGTGGTATTGGATCTTGAAGGCTGGACTGAACACCTTTTCATTAACAGTCCTTTATTTTAAAAGGGATGTACAAAGAACCAACAATTTTTCTTACCAATTTATTCTTGACAGAAATTTGTTTTTGTAGAGATTTACACAGTCGATGCACACGGGAAATGAAGTTGTATCGTCGAGACTTGGAAGAAAACTTTCCCAAAATAAGTCCAATATTCTAAAAGGCATGTACAAAGAACCAACAATTTTTCATAGCATGTGTTCTTTTACGAGAGATTTACGCAGTTGATGTAGAAGGGAAAAGAAGTGGCATGGGATCATGGAGGATTAACAGAATATCCTTCCTTAATCCGTCCAATATTCCAAAAAGGATGTACAAAGAACCAACAATTTTTTATTTTACTTTCTTGTGGATAAAAATTTGTTTTTTGAGAGATTTAACCAGTTGATGTAGGAAAGAAAAGAAATTGCATGGGATCATGGAGGCTGGACAGAATATCTTTTCATAATCAGTCCAATATTCTAAAAAGGATGTACAAAGAACCAACAATTTTTCTTACCATTTTGTTCTTGACAGAAATTTGTTTTTGTAGAGATTTACACAGTCGATGCACACGGGAAATGAAGTTGTATGGGATCGTAGAGACTTGACAGAAAACCTTTCCAAAATCAGTCCAATATTCTAAAAGGCATGTACAAAGAACCAACAATTTTTCATAGCACTTTGTTCTTGACAAAAACTTGTTTGTGGAGAGATTTACACGGTTGAAACACACGGAAAAAGGAGTGGTATGGGATTGTGGATGCTTGACAGAACACTTTTCCATGATCCGTCTAATATTCTAAAAGGGATGTACAATGAACCAACAATTTTTCATACCACTTTGTTCTTGGCAAAAGTTTGTCCGTGGAGAGATTTACACAGTTGATGCACACGGGAAAAATGTAGTGTGGGAGGGTTGAGTCTGGACAGAAGACCTTTTCATAATCAGTCCAATATCCCAAAAGGGATGTACAAAGGTCAGACGGAACACCTTTCTATAATAAATCCAATATTCTAAAAGGGATGTACAAAGAACCAACAATTTTTCATACGACTTTGTTTTTGACAAAAATCTGTTTTTGGCGAGATTTACATAGTTGATGCACAAGGGAAAAGGAGTCATGAGATCGTGGAGGCTTGACGGAATACGCTTTTCTAATCCAATGTCGTAAAAAGGATTTAAAAGGATCCATCAATTTTTCATAGCACTTTTTTCTTGACAAAAATTTGTTTTTTGAGAGATTTACACAGTGGATGTGCACGGGAAAAAAGGTGGTATTGGATCATGGAGGCTGGACTGAATACATTTTCATAACAAGTCCAATATTATAATATGGATGTACAAGGAACCAACTATTTTTTGTACCACATTATTCTTAACCAAAATTCGTTTTTTGACGGATTTACACAGTTCATGCATAAGGGAAAAGAAGTAGCATGAGATTGGTGAGGCTGGACGAAATACCTTCTCATAATTAGTCCAATATTCTAAGTGGGATATACAAGGAACCAACAATTTTACATATCACTCCGTTCTTGACAAGAATTTGTTATCGTAGTGACTCACCCAGATGATTCACAGGGTAGCAGAAGTGGTATTGGATAGTGGAGGTTGAATGGGACACCTTTTAATAATAAGACCAATATTCTAAAAGAGGTGTACACCTACGCCAACGGTAGTTTTTCCTTTGTGTTCATTACAGAAATTTGTTCTCAGAGAGGTTTCCATATTCAAGTTAACGAAACAGAGGAAACGTTGGACCTTTGTGACTCGACTGAATACTTTTTCGGAGCCTGTCCAATTCTTTGAAACAGAGCTACTTGGAAAAAGAATATACGTAAGATTGTAGAGGCTAAATAGAATAACTTTTCATAATCAGTCCAATATTAGATATTTTTACAGTTTATACTCGAGGAAACAGTAAAAACATGGGACAGTTTAGATTGACCCGAATTTATTTTCATTGTCAGTTCAATATTCTAAAAGAGAGTTACATCCGAATCTTAGCTACTTTTTGTCGACGTTGTTTTTTCGATTACGTTTTTTGGCTGATTTTACTGTTTCTGGTTAAGGAAACAAAAGAAACGATGAACCCTCGAAGTTGAACGGAATTCTTTCTGGTTCTCCAAAACTGAGCCGTATTTTGTCGACGATTGTTCTCTTGAATAGCATAAAAATAAATAACACCCATCGCTGACCGTTCATATCTGCTTTATATGTTCTGACTGAACACTTACATTGCTATTAATATTTTTTTATGTAATTTTAGTCAAATAAGAACAATATTAAACCTAAAATGCACATCTATCTGATTACTCCAAATATTGTCGAATAAGAATAAAACGCAAACCGTGTTGATAAACTCTTACAAATTGCACAGATGATCTAAATCTTTTTTTAAAAGTTTAATGTGTATTCGCCTCTACTGTTTAAGAAGCAGTCACATGGAGTATTGATCTTTCTTGCACACTGAAAAAATACCATTTCGTGTCCTAGTTGCAACAGAATATGAAGAAATGTCGTTTTCTGGAGAGAGAAAACATTATATATAGGAAACGACAATCAGTTTTGAATCTAAAGGTTATAAAAAATATATAAAACAAAAGTTTCATTGAATATTTTGATCTGCCTTGTTCTCCAAATACTTACTATAAACCCTCTCTATAACGAATTTTGGCGTTAACGAACACACTGATCATAATTAAATTTTTCTTATTAACCAAATGAAGTTTGATAAATACAATGGACACGTGGACCATCGAACCTTGCATTATACAAGTTTTGATATCTAGGTTTTTACAGTTTTTGTATCATGATCAAAGCGTTGCATCTGTTCGCAGAACTAACTTTGGTTTGGCACCGGTGCAATACCGTCTCCAATGAAGATTTACTAAGTGCAAGAGGCATAAATTACACATCCCTGTCTTGGGGGAGCAGTAGGCCCAAGGGCGTAACTGCCCCATTGCACTGAAAGGGATTGGTTCGGCTATCCCTGGAATCCCACTTTGAGAACCACCTTGCATCACATCTAGCTCTTTCGAGGAAGCAAGAAAACATGCAGATCAAAGAGTAGTATCTGTACTCCAACGAAACATAAAATTAACCTCCCGTTTTCATTTTTAAACACTTTTATGGTTATATTTCAATTGTTTTCTTCCTAAATTTCAATTTCATTTGAATACTTTTTCAATTGACAAAAACAAAGGTTGTTATTAATTTCATTTATTGTCGTCACCAAAAACCATGTGACCTGGCCTTCCTGTAATGAATTTTTAAGTTTTCCTCACTCAAGTGAGGGAAAAATAAGTATTTACTAAGTCAATCTACTTATCATAATTCTTCATTACCTCTTTTGACTTGTTTTAACTTTTATTTATTTTTTTTCAGAATAAATCATCGTAGTTTGTGATTGAATTATTGCATCAAAAGTTCTTCCAAAAAAACATTCAACGCTTAAAATTTAACTATATAATTTCATTTTTGGAAAATAAATTAATGGGGAAAACAATTGAAGTAAAACAAATAATAACCTTCGAAATTGAAGAAAAAATTACTCTGTAAAAATCTAGACCACGAAATAAAACTTTCAAAGAAAGATACTAAACTTTTGCAATCGGTTTAAATGAATGCTAAATAATGCAAGAAGCTGAAATTAATAAACCAAACCCAAACATTGAACATAACTACAGAAGAGGATCCAGTTTACCCACTGAGATGCTTTATGTTGATGATTCAGATTTACCAACAGAAGATGAAATAGTACAAAGATATCATAACAAATAACTGAAAAATTCCATTTTGAAGGTAAACTTTTTCAAGCAACCAAAGCTTGCACATACCATCATTCCAAAGAGTTGTAAATATCATTTGGTAATTAGCAAACATAAAGCTTTTTTCCTTTATTTTGACCCTCACCAAATTACAGTATGTGCTCTATTGAATCAATGTTTCATTTTTGTACTCATAAAATTGAATGAAACATTACCAATACAAGATTATATGATTTGGCTAAATTGGATAATGATTCACGATAATTTCAAATGGAAATGGGTGCATTAAAAACAATAATTGTCCTTGATTGGCTGACAAGATATTTGAACAGAAATGTTTTTTTCCTGTGTCTTTTTAATTTGACAGTGTATTGGATGATGATTCAAGACAATCAGCAGTTAGTGATGATAGCATTGAAAACAATGATTGTCCTGGACGAGCTGACGAGATATCTTGAAGAGAATTTCTGTTCCTGGGTTTCTTTCTCAGTGTGCCAGCAAACAGGGTAAGCTACTTCAAGCAATCAAAGCTTGCAGATACCATCATTCCGAATAATTGTAAATTTCATTCGGTTATTATCGAACATAAAGCTTTTTTCCTTATTTTTCTTCTTCTGAAATTGCCAATTGTGCTCCATGAATCCTAAAACAAATGTTCATTGATGTTTAGTTATATACGTATATGATCTATTTGCAAATAGGTTTCAACGTATTATTCAAACTTTAATGATTAATGGATCTCTGAAATGACGTCATTATCTGATCGTAATTCTATTGGGACCTTAGTAACGCGATTGACAACGTGTTTTGACCAAAACATTGGGCGCCATATTCCTAAAAGCTTCTTGAAGGAATTGACGTATTTGCAAATTGCTACAAATTTGTCTGTTACGAAAACCTTTTGGATACATTTTTGATTTCATTATAATGTAAGTAATTTTTGGTGGATCATTTTAGTTATCAATTTAGATTTTTCTTGGAAAATATTTTTTCATAAAAGTTTATATTGTTTTCCAGTATGCTTTGCAATTTTTTAAAGTCAATGCCTTTATTTTATGTGTGCCTCATTGGGTCGTGACTTTTTTAACATTCTATTTTTTTTATGGCAATTCTTTGGAAGAGGTTCATCAAAACGATATGTTGATGTTTTACAAAGGAGTTACCATTTGAATACACACAATTAGTTGCTGCTGTTGAACTATGACAGAGAAATGAAAACAGAAAACTGTGAACATTTGAAACTGTATTCTATTAAATTTCACAACAAACAATATGATTTAAGATTGAATACAAGACGGCAGGGCCATCTTCTATCCAACCATTTCAAAATGGTTAAAATGGTTATTTTTTTCAAATTGGCAATTGGATAGATTTAATATCCATATAACTCGATTACACCGATAATAATTGGTAATTCAGAAAAACTAACCCCAATCCTATCAACTGATCATAACACAAGATATACCAACCCATTCTCATCCTGAACCTACCAACTGATAATAACCTCAGCTCCATTCCCAAAATCTATCTACCAACCTTAACCACAAATCTAGCTCTTAACCCCTACCCTGAACTTTATCATGAACTCCAAACATACCAACTAACGGTAACAGTAAACTTATTCACTGAGTCTCACTACACACTGAATTTTTTCTAGAGTAAACAGTATTTATTGATCGAGAGAAACTTTAATTGATCGATAGTCAGAAACTAACCGCTTCCAGCCAAATACATTCCATTTTAACTTCTTTTCAAAAATAGGGTCTTGATGTCTGCTTGAATATTACCCTGATCATTTGCAAAGATTCATTAAAAGAAAATATTCGTGTTTCACAATTCACGTTCTTCTTCCACCCACACGTACATATTTACACACTACGTTTAAGCTAATCTAACAAATTATGTTGCATTTGACTGCATGTGACGGCAAATAAATGACATCTACTAATTATTATTTCTCTGTGTTTGTCTATTTCAATACTTCATCAATTTAAGGTGTTTTCATCAATCTGTTCTATAAGGACAATATTGTTTTCTCCAATCTGTTCTATAAGGACAATCTTAATAACAAAGGAAAGCAATGTTCCAATTCAAAGTCTACAAATAACGCTGACTAAACTCAGATTAAACTAATTTCACCATCATGTCTGTCAAACGAAATTGCTCATGGCTAACAATGAAATCTTTGTTCCCTCTAATAAAAAGTGTTTAGATCTATATGTGAAGTAAAAAAGACATAATTGGGCTGGTCCAGGATTTGAACCCAGAACCATCTCGCACCCTAAGCGAGAATAATACCCCTAAACCACCGAGCCATGCAAATTCCTAGAATTCTC
The DNA here is from genome assembly GCA_963457665.1 of Thysanoteuthis rhombus. Classification (NCBI taxonomy): domain Eukaryota; kingdom Metazoa; phylum Mollusca; class Cephalopoda; order Oegopsida; family Thysanoteuthidae; genus Thysanoteuthis; species Thysanoteuthis major. Next base: position 32,377,932 of record OY735230.1, read on the forward strand.
TTTTGAAATTCAACCTAACGCTGAATGAATTCAAGATTAAACTAATTTCACCATAGCATGTCACTTCTGTCCACAGAAGCTATATCGAAATATATATGGATATGGGTCTATTCGTCTGAAATCAATTCATATTGCTATTTTCAAGACAAATGTTACGTCTGTGAGAACTGGTCAAGCCCGGAATTGGTGCAAAGGAAACCATATTTATTATTTGGTAAATGATATTTCAAAAAGATGTACATAAGTTTGATTCATTAATATCCACAAATTTAGCACAGTTGCTAAAAAGTTTGGTCAACCATGTTAAACGCCTTGGACTGATCTAAATTAATTATTGCACCTCCAGTGTCATCTTTAATCCCTCTAACACTGAGCAAACAGTTTTCTAATTGTTTTGGATTGATTTTCGCCTCAGTGCATAATTCTGATCTGGTCTGACCTAATCCTCAATGGCAATTGACAAACGATTCGACAGGATCTTGGCCAAAATCTTTCCCAGGTTTATGAGCCTATTATTATCTATGTCTCTCTATTCATTTTTGTCCTGCTTCTTAAACAGCGTGATCAGACCCTTGGTCACTCAACCAAAGATTGGTCCCTGGTTGACCTCATGCTTGAACATCACTGTCAAGAGGGTTGCAAACACGTAGGACGTCATCAAGTATAATTCAAACCGTCTGGCCCCGGTGACTTCTTTTAGCCCACCTGCTTCAGTGCAGCATGGGCGTTATCCCCATAACCTGTATCCCTTAGCAAACTGCTTCAGCTGGCGCAAATTGGGGAAATTCCGCTAAATAGCTACTCACACAGGCCAGGCTCCTTGATGAAGCAATCTAAGAGATGCAGCTCGGACCTCTTGTATATGTCACCCGTTAATCGGAAGATGCACGAGTACAAGGTCTAATGCAATAAATATATCAATCAGGAAATTGGTGCATTTCTTTCTCACGCATATTCTTGTCAAGTTTCATAGCTGCGTTTGATATTTTTCCTAAGCCAATCCTAACTACTTGTCCTTGGTAGTTTCCTCTAGCAGATCGCTCCAGGTTCTTCCAAACTATTTCTATGCGACTACCAGGGTTAAGATTATCTTTTATTAACACTTTTGTCTTAGCATTATTAAGGGCGAGTTGTTGGCTGTATTTAACAGTGAATATTCCAATCTCTTCTTCAAGTTAAAAAACCACATTGCACGAGAACAACTGATTAGTTCCCACTGAATTGAACCCTCTAGCTGTTCCCAGAAGTCCCGGTTCTCCTGTGAGGAGATATTGAACCTCCAGTAACTAATCGATTAAGAGGGTTGAAGGAACAACACCCACTGACTCGGATAGTCCCTCTCCAGAATTCACCTGTGAACCTGGCAATTTCCAATCCTCCTCCTGGAAGGGTGGTTGTTTTTTCCTGAAGGAACTGACTGATTTACATATTGTTACAAATTTGTCTATATTTTCCGGAAACTTTGAAATTAATTAAAATTACGTGATTTTTGTGGAGTTATTCTAATTATCGATTTTGATTTTCGTGGGAATTTTTTCCTGTTTATTTATGTTTCTTAGTATACTTTTGATTATTTGTAAAAGCTATGTCTTTATTTGGTATGTGTGCTTTGTGGGGTCGTAACTTTTCCAGCATGGTAATTTGGGCGGTAATTATTTCCAATAAGTTCATTAAGACGTTATAGTGATAGTCTGCAAAAGGGATAGCCATTGAGAAAATACGATTAGCTGCCGCTACTGTCAAACAATTTTCCAAAAAAATGGGGACAGAAGTAACTGAAAATTCGAAACAGTATTTTACTGAATTTAATCATAGAGGATATTATTTAATGTTAGTTCTATTAGAAGGTTTCGTATAAAAAGTTGGTGTTAGTATTGGCTGTAAAGTAAACAGTATTTATCAATCGAAAGTAAAGTTAAATAAAATGAAATGAACAGTTCTACTCCAGATTATTTTTGTTGTTTTTTTGGCTGAATTGGCTTTGTGAATCCTAAACTTATTCTCAGTGATCATGAAGGATATCTATAACATGTACAAAATAGTTGAAATATTATTAACATTTTTCCATATTGATGAGTCTTTCAAATGACGTCATTAGGTGTCATTATTTTATCAAGCCCTTGGTAATGCAGTCAATCACGTGTTTTGACCAAAAAACATTCGTCGCCATATTCCTGACAACGTCTTGAAGGAATTACCGTTTTTGCAAATTGTTACAATATGGTCTACCTTTTGCAATAACTTTTTTGTATACATTGTTTGATTTCATTGAAAAATAAGAGATTTTTGTATCGTTATTTTTATCATCAATTTTGATTTTACCGGAAAAATATTTTCTTAAATTTAAGCGTTTCTCATTTAATAACAATCTGGGTTGATGCACAATTTCTGATTATTATTTTATCACTACTTATACTCCATCTAATTATTGTTGCTTTTTAGATGAATCACTTTCAATATTGATATTTTGTGGCTATTTCATCTCTTTTATGAGTTCTTAATAGATGTGAAATTTTCATTATTACTACCTCATTACTTTTTTCGTTATTACAGTTGTTTTTTTTTAATCCCAGCACTCAAAGTTAATACACTCTTCATCATAGATATTTTTTTATTTCTTACCTTACACAATCTTATTATTGATACTTTTTAGATGAACTGATTTCGGTACGGATTCAGTTTAGAAAGCATCACCTTTTTTTTCATAGTTTTATTTTACGGTAATTTAATGTGTTTTCAGTGTATGATACTTTTGTGAAAGATGTCCCTCAAATTGGACTCTTCTTACCCCGCAAACGCCTTTTACACCCAAGTTTCGTTTTAATGGTTGTTAGCGACATGATTTGAACATATTCGAGCTGGATTTGCCCGGATTACACACTTCAAATTCCCCAGCTTCCAGGTGTTTGATGACTAAACAAAGATTTACGAATAATTCTGAACAGAGAAGAGTTGTGTAAAAACTTTATTCACTTCAAACAGCCATTTCCTCTGCATAATTCATAGTTCGGTTGGAGTAATCTGAAATAAATCTCAGTTTTCATACTTTGGGTCAGCCTTTCGTCCTAATGTGGTCAAAGTGGGTGGGGGCAGACTTTGACAATGATATCAATAATTGGAGTGTTCTTATATTTTGAGGATTTGTCAGCCGTTTTATAGATTGGCCTTTGATAAGCTATTATCTTAAGATGCCTATTGTTTTCAATACAGTCATTGTAATTCTTCCACGGTGAGTATATAAGTCGGTCACAATGTCCTTAACGACATGAAAAAAAAAAGGCAAAAAAAAAAAAAAAATTGGAATCCATACATGATTTTTTCCTTCCAAACTTCTGGTAAACATGAAGTTACAGTAATTTGTTGGACAAAAACTGGAGAAATAAATTGAACCAAAACACATAGTTTTCTATCTACGGTATTAAGAAGGACAATAAAATCTACAATATTGTTATCTTCAGGATTTTTAAAGCTTCTGGTAAGGAAAATATCACAAATGAGGGACAGATGTGGTTAAATAGGAGACAATTCGATATGCAGTGGAATGTCTTAAAATTGAACAAGAACACAAGGGATACTTCTAGATTATTATCTTCTGTATTCTTAAAGTTTTCTTTGACAAAGATTGGTTAAATGAGGGACATTCAGGTCAGAATCAAAGACATTTCGATACGCAGTTTAATGCTTTACCACTGAGCTTTACTCCTACGGCAATGGATTCTTCAAGCTTGTTTTCCTCATGATTCCAACAAACTCTGTTCAGGAAAATATGTCGGATGAGTGACATTCGGGGATGAACACATTTCGATAAGCAGACGATTGTTCGACCTCTGAGTTAAATGTCAGCGACCATAGCTTTTTCCAGCTTGTTTCTCTCAAGATTGTTACAGCTTCTGATTGAAATAATAGTAGGAATTAAGGATCCTTCGACTTGAACCAAATGCTTTCAATATTCAGTCGCATGCTCTACCATTGAACTATAACCCAATAAAAAAATAGATTCTCCCAGCTTGTTTTCTTCTGGATTTTTAAAGTTCTGTTAAAGGAAATTGTAGATATGAGGGACCCTCAAAGTTGAACCGAATACTTTTTGATACGCCATCGGATACTGTAACACCATCCTATATCCCGATGACAATAGTTTTCTCCAATTTGTTCTCTGGACGAATTCTACAGTTTCTTATTAAGGAAATAAGAGAAATAAGGGACTTTTGATGTTGAAACGGAATAACTCTAAATATGCAATCGAATGTTTTACCATCTGGGTTTATTCTAAGGACAATATTCACTTCCAGCTTGTTTTCTACAGGATTTCTACAGTGTCTGATAAATCAAATTAGAGAAATTAATAACACCGTGTTTTGGAGCGAATAACTTGATAGGCAGTCGAATATTCTACAATCGAGTTATATCCCAACGACAATACTGTCTTCCATATTGTTGTATGTGGGATTTTCACAAATTTGTTTGGCCTGCAAATTATTATTCTAATTCAAGAAAAAACACACAACAATTAAAATTCAACCATTTAGCTTTGTTTTTTCTAATTTAAGAAAATAATCAAATTCAAGTAAAATTGATGAGGAATTAAAAATGAAAATATTGAGCTCCCTAATCAAACAGCTCAAGTTGACAAACCAAACCCCAAAATCGAACATAACTACAAGAGAGGATCCAGTTTACTCACTGAGATGCTCCATTCAGATTCCCCATCAAAAGATAATCACTTTGATAAAACAGTACAAGGATATCATAACAAATAAATGAAAAACCCCATTCTGGAGTAAACGATGACAAATGGGAAAAACGATTATCAAAGTAGGGAAATCGAAAGATGAAGAAGCTGAATGGAGGAATCTAAAGAACTGGACATTATGAAGGCATGAAATCGAGAATAAAGCAATCAATTTTAGTAATAAAATCAACTGAAATAAATTAGTGGAAGAAAAATGTCTATATTGGGAAAGTGAAAAGTTATAAAACAATAGCCAAGACTGTATTAACCTACAATATGTTATCATGAAAACTAACAAAAGATTGGTTTAATAAACTTGACAGAACCCATTGTAAACAATTGAGAATGATTTAGAATGACAAGAACAAGAAAAACAAAGAATTATACGGGGATAGAAACAAAAGAAAAGAAATTAAACAAAGATATAAACATTTCAAGGTGGCGAGCTTTTAGACATTTTATTCAACGACCATACAGACAACAGTTCGAACAAGCTATGAGATATTATTTTGAACAATGAATTTTAAAAGATCTCCGAGAAAAATACAAACCACCCAGCCTGTTGTAAACAATGATGGCATAAGGAAATGTAAGCATCTGCACCAAGTATTAGTATCAATATTCGAAGAAATGAATGATCACAATAATCTGAAAGATAATGTTACTGGTCAAAAGAAATAGAAAGACTTTCATCTCTAATTTGTGATATAGCAGAAGGTGAATTATAATTTCTAACCGATACTGCATATAATAAATAAAATAACAAAAATGGATCAACGTTTCATTTTCAAAGTCTTAAAAATTGAATGAAATTTTGCCAATAAAAGAATATAAGATGCACCTACATTGGATAAGGATTCAAGACAATTTTTAGGAATGAATAATTGTAGTAAAAGTAATGATTGTCCAGAACTGACAAAACACCTGAATAAAAATTCCTTTGTTCCTGTGTCTTCTTAATTTAGAAATTAATTGGATAATGATTTTAAAAAATCAGCAGATAGTGATGATAGCAGTAAAAACAGTGTAGTCCTGGACAATCTGACGAGATATCTGTAAGAGAATTTCTGTTCCCATGTTGTTTTTTTGTTTTTCTTATTGTGCCAGCGAATAGGTTAGACTATTTCAAGCCACCAAAGCTTGCACACACCATCATTCCGAAGAATTGTAAATTTCATTCGGTTATTATCGAACATAAAGATTTCTTTCCTTATTTTTCTTCTTGCCAAATTACAGATTGTGCTCCATGAATCTTAAAACTAATGTTCATGGATGTTTAGTGATATTTGCAATACGTAGATAATCTATTTGCTAATAAATTTTAACGTATTATTCAAACTTTTATTATCAATGAGTCTCTGAAATGACGTCACTATCTGGTCGTAATTCTATCGAGACCTTAGTAACGCGATTGACAAGGTGTTTTGACCAAAACATTGGGCGCCATATTCCTAAAAGCCTCTTGAAGGAATTGACGTATTTGCAAATTGCTAAAAAAAACTTGTTTATCTGTTACAAAACCTCTTTGAAAACAATTTTGATTTCATAATAATGTAAATAATTTCTGATGGATTATTTTAATCATCAATTTAGATTTTCCAGGGAAAATATGCTTTCAAATAAGCTTATATTGTTTTTCAGTTAGCTTTGCGTTATTTGTGAAAGCAATGAGTTTATTTTATGTGTGCGTCATGGGGCTGTGACTTATTTTGACATTTCATTTTTTGTGGAAATTATTTGGGAAAGGTTCATCAAAAAGTTATATTGATGTTTTGTAAGGGAGATAATATTTGAGTACACACAATTAGCTGCTGCCGTTGAACTATTACAGAGAAATGAAAACAGAAAACTGTGAACATTTGAAACAATATTCTATTAAATTCTACTACAAAGGATATTATTTAAGAATAATGTTTAGTGTTAGGTTTCATGTTGCACTGAAAAATAAATATTTTTAGCTATCTTTTCATCAGGCCCGCCATCTTGTATTTAACCATTCTAAAATTACTAAAAAGTTTTTTTTTTCAAATTGGCAATTGGATAGATTTAATATCCATGTAACTCGATTACACCAATAATAATTGGTAGTTCAGAAAAACTAACCCAAACTTATCAACTGATCATAACACAAGATATACTAACTCACTCTAATCTCGAACCTACCAACTAATACTAACCACAGCTTCATTCTTCAAATCTATCTACCAACCCTAACCAAAAATCTTACTCTTAATCTACCCTGAACCTAATCACGAACTCCAAACATACCTACTAACTGTAACAGTAAAACTTATTTACTGAGTATCACTCCTCACCAAATTGTCTCTAGAGTAAACAGTATTTATTGATCAAGAGAAAGGTTAATTGATTGATGGTCAGAAACTAACCGCTTCCAGTCAATCAAAATGACTGAAATATCAGTTCGTCGAAATGTTTGTCTATAAATAGGTTTCACAGCAAAAGTGATGTCCGTTGACAATGTATCGGCGATACGACACGACACAGATCTGTCTCCCAGGATGGAATCTCCCATTACACTAATGAAGGATAAGGAATACGACTTGGTGTCAGTATTTAAATAAAAAAAACAATTTATTTTTCATTTTAATTTCTTTTTAAAACTAGGGTCTCGATGTCTGCTTGAATATTACCCTGATCATATTCAAAAATTCATTGAAAGAAAATATTTGTGTTTCAGTATTCACTTTCTTTTCCACCCGCACGTACATGTTTACATATCACATTTATGCTAATCTTAAGAAATTATGTTGTATTTTCTTGCACGTGGAGTCAAATATAGGACATCTACTAATTATTATTTCTCTGTGTTTGTCTATTTTAATACTTTATCAATTTAAGGTGTTTTCACCAATCTATTCCGTAAAAGACAATCTTAATAACAAAGGAAAGGAATGTTCCAACTCGAAGTCTACTTCTGGTGCTGAGCACCTAAATATCTTTCTATCATAGCAAGTCACTTTTGTCCACAGAAGCCATGTCAAAAAAAGTTGTGGGTCTATCGCCAAGATAAGGATGAAAATATGACATCACTTCGCCTGGATGAGCTATCAAAATGAATAAAGATATAACATCACTTCCATCAACATAGTCTATGTCCAAAAACGATGATGTCATATCCGCCCATATCAGCTACGACCTAAGAGAACAGGCTTAAGATACAAATGCAATTAATATTGACTTGAGGCTAAATTGACAAACTGAAACGAGTCATCAACGCTTCTTATATGATGCAGAGGGCTGCATCTGTTGAGCTACGATGCATGTACCCATACATTTATCCAGATATGAAATAATTGTTTTGATATCTGTATCTTTTTTTCCCAAGATGTTTGGCATAAACTTCGTAATTCAGAGTTGGCGCTAAGGTTGCATGTTTTTCAGCTAAAATTTCAAATAATAGGAAGAGAAAACAAAAAGCACACACGTTTTTGATCACCTCAAAGTTTGTTGAATACGTCCAGGTATACCACAAAAGTTTGCTGAAAAGCTATGTCTTTGCTTTTACAGAAAAAGACAAAAGGTGACAATAATTTCAGCGTTTATTTTGCAAGCCTTTGTAGAGGTATCGCACAACCTTTTCCTCTCTCTCTCCAATACTCCTGTTTCCTGTATCTCCCAACATCCTAAGCACCAACGATTCAGCCTAAAATACAATCAGAACAATCATTAATCAGGTTTTAAAGTGTTAAAAAATATCTGCTATATAAATTAATGGTAATTCCGCGTTTACTGTACATTTCATCTGATGAAATGTTTCCATAAGAGTAATCTTCTCCAAGATATTGATGGGACACCAGATTCATTATTTGGTAAATGAAATTTCGAAAAGATGTACACTAGTTTGATTCATTAATATCCACCAACTTAGCACAGTTGCTAAAAAGTTTGGTCTACCATGCTGAACGCCTTGGACTGATCTAAATTAATTAGTGCACCTCCAGTGTCATCTTTAATCCCTCTAACACTGAGCAAACAGTTTTCTAATTGTTTTGGATTGATTTTCGCCTCAGTGCATAATTCTGATCTGGTCTGACCTAATCCTCAATGACAATTGACAAACGATTCGACAGGATCTTGGCCAAAATCTTTCCCTATGTTTAGCAGGGTTATGAGCCTGTTATTATCTATGTCCTTCTTTTTATATTTGTCTTGCTTCTTTCGACCCTTTGGTCACCCAACTTGGGACCGAACCCTTGTTGAATCAGTACTTGAACATCATTGTAAAGAGGGTTGCAAACACATAGGACATCCTCAAGTACATTTCAAACCGTCTGGTCTCGGTGACTTGTTGAAGGTGACCCGCTTCAGTGCAGCATGGACTTTATTCCCATGAACCTGTCTCCCATAGCTAACTGCTTCAGCTGACGCAAATTGGGGAAATTCCGTTAAAAAGCTAGTAATTATTTAATTCCATCTCATTTCATCGTTTTATCACAATCAAATAATAGTGATAAAACTTCACCAAAATATAATTAAACAAATGTAGCTATGTATTTCTTCAAGAAAATGAATTTTTGTTTTTCGTTTGTTTCAGATTTAAAATGGCTCGGCTTATTTCCATAAGGCCTCTTGCCAATATGGACCTTCCACCCCTTAATTTACATCGCAGCGAGGAAGGAAATGACTGTAAAGTAAATGACAGAGTGAAGGAGAGTTGTCGTCTGCCAGATAAACGGTCTTCATTGAAGGACTTCTTTACTTCTCTGCCGCGCATTCATCGTAGAACTGGCAGCTACGACGTTAACCCTCAACCGAAGAAAAAACGTAGGGTTATCCCCAAGAATTGGGGAAAGCGCAGACCACTCCCGCAAGACTTGAGTCTTTGCTGTGCTCTATTGATATGCTATTGCCCTTGCTTATTACTATGCTACTATTTTGACGGAACTGATTACGACTCGTACAAAATGTGATGGATGATTATATGAGTGAACAATTTGTGAAAATGGCGTATGAAAGAGACGTCAAAATAATTTCCATCGTCACGTGACGCACCATTTGTAATTTGAATTTTATTTATTCAAGCAAGAACCAGGGCTTCTGAGAGAAGGGTGCAACCGGTGCATGGCACTGGCACTGGCACTCTCAGGGCCAAAAGCTGTCCGAGGATTTTCCAGATAAGGCTACTGTTTCAGATAAAAGGGTGGCTATAAGACAGGGATATTTGAGCCCTCTCTCTCTCTCTGTCTGTCTGTCTGTGTGTCGGTCTGGAGAGATTGAAAACATATTTGTATCACCTTATAAAATTCCTCTCAGTGGCCCAGGCCAAAACCATCTGAGTGCACATGAGCTGACTCAAAGGAATGAATAAGTAAGGAATGAAAATGTTAATAATGTAAATGAAAACAAACAAACAAACAAACAAACAAATAAACAAACGGGAAGACCAACAAAAGGAGAGAAAAGCAAAAACTAAACAACAAACAACATTTGACGGAATACATAGGACGATGGTTCCAGTATGAATATATGAAACAAACAAACAAACAAACAAACAGACAGACAATCAAAGAATCACACATGACTGTAAAACACGGATATACAAAATGCAGTCTGTACTGTTGACTAAGTCCCAATCTGTAATCAAATGAAAAATTAAAACACAATGAAATGATCCTGTGATGCCCCAGAAACATTTCAGGTTAGTTATAAATTCTAAATATTATTAACTTTCAATTTAGACTTCACTATTGTTTCTTTGGTCAAATTTTTACAAAACTGTTAGAATCTTATTCTACCAACCAATTTAATTAAACTTCAATTATTGATCATTAAGTAGATTGAGTGTCTTCCGAGCTCCTTGACCGATATATCTGTTCCTTGGGCAACTGTCGATATATCTCACAAGAATTATCCGTGTCTTTTATCTTTTAACTTTCGTAGTGAATCCTTTAAGGATTCAAGGAAATTCGTAGATAATGATGAAGGTATGAACACAATGATTAGGAACAGTTGACAAGATCAGGTCATCACCATAATATCCTTTCCCTTAAGGGAATCACTTTTGAATCCTCCCTCCCTTAACACAATGATTGGGAACAGTTGACAAGATCAGGTCATCACCGTAATATCCCTTCCCTTAAAGGAATCATTTTTGAATCCTCCCCCTTAAGGGAATCACTTTTGAATCCTCCCCCTTAAGGGAATCACTTTTGAATCCTCCCCCTTAAGGGAATTACTTTTGAATCCTCCCCCTTAAGGGAGTCACTTTTGAATCTTCCCCCTTAAACAAATCTAGGATTTGGACATTCCAGTTATCAAAATGGATCTTCTGAAATTCAGCCAAAAAAGAAAATATCCACTAATTGTTTTATATCTTCTTTAACTTCTGGTTATGATTGTCGGACACAGCACAAATGAATCATTCATGGTCCATTGGGATCTTTCCCATTTGCACTAACAGGGCAGAATACACTCTGACACCAATGACAAAAGCCGATTGTGCTAGGCACTTGATTACCTTCATTCACATGTACGCGTGCTAGGCCACATTGAAGCGAACATCATCCTAAAAGAAATTATGTTGTATTTGCCCATGCAGAGAAGTATGTAGATGTTATCTAATAAGAAAAAATCTTATAACTGTATTTTGACAATTTCAATTCTTTTATCATTTTCAGGTTGTTTACGCAAATCTATCTTGCATACGACGATCTTAATAACAAGGGAAATGAACATTCCAACTAAACCATTCCCCGAAGACGTCTACTTCCGGTGCTGAGCACCAAGATAGGAAAACCTGACGTCCACTCCGTCCACATAAGCCCGGTCCAAAAAGGATGAGATATTAACATCTATTCCGTCCACATCATCAGTATCCAAAGAGGAGAGGCTGGAAATATAAATGCAATAAATATTGACTGGAAGCCAAATTGACAAAAATCAGCAGGAAGTTTACTCGTCATCATCATTTCTTTCTATGACACGGACGGCTATATCTGTTGAGATACGATACATGTATCCATACATGTATTTATGTATAAAAGAATTGGTTTGATGTCTGCTCCACTTTTTCCTGAAATGTCTGGGTCAAGAGTCAATATACAAAGTCAATTTATATGCAGAGGGAAAGTGTTATGTCTGTAAGAACTGGTCAAGGACAGGGCTGGTGCAACGGTTTCATGCGCTCCGGATAAGACACAGCATCTGTGCTGCCAGTTGTATTCAGACGACAATTTTTACAGAACTTTGTTTTTTCTAAATAATGGACGGACAAAAATGGAGACATAAACTTTATCGAGAAGATATCTGCAGAAAGTAAATCCTGGATTCTGAAGGATAAATAGAGGCATTCTTCTGATTGAATCCTTCCAGTCTTTAAGATAAAGACTTGAACTGTACCGAGGTGATACTATGAGCGATTGTTCAATGTTGATCCTGTTGAAAGAGATTGTTCAGGCGTTGGATTTGAAACGAAACCCTTCTGACTCAGTGATCATGCAGTATCAAGGTAGAAAAGACTGTACACTAATTTTCGGCATTGGAGAAACAATGACATTGCTTGATATTATAAAGATTGGGTAGAAACCACTTTTCTAAAAAACTTGTCATTATGAAAATTCTCTTTCATCTGCTGTCAGAGTGGAAGACCAGGAAAGAAGACAGACTCTTCTTACTAACTCAAATCAAACTCTAATTGGATTAAAGATCAATATGAATTGTTGAAAGATCTTTTGTTCTATAACAAAACACTTAGGGAAGAGTCTGTTGTTTGGAAAACATGTTATGAAAATGGAAGATAGACATATTTTTGATGTCCTAAATTGCCAGAAGGGAGAATTAAAGAAACAGGAACGTTTTTGTCTCATTATTTGAGTCAAATTATTAATGGATCAAGAATATCTAAGACTCCTTGAGAAAAAGCAAAAAACACTCTTACTATCAATCAAAAAAGATCAGAGTGAATTTGGTAAAATATTATCAATGATTAAAATTATTCAGAGTTTTTTGCACAGAAATTTCTGATAACAAAATAAAAATATGTTTACATGAGATTGTGATTTGTGTTTTTTACTCATAGTTATTATTTATCATGGATGTATTGTTCACATAAAAAAGCACTTCAACAAGCATGAAATATGTTTTCATTGCCAAAGACTACAGGTGCAATTAAGGCTTCCATGTTTTCTCAGAGAAAATAAATTCAATAGTTTTCATTGATGGCTTTTACGTGGAATTTTATGCTAGTATCTAATATATATTTATACAAATTCAAAATGAAATATCCATTCATTTAATTTAAAATAAAAAACGAAGTGAAGTCGTATTAAAGGTGAAACGGTTAATGTTTTACTATGAACAGCAGTAAAATTCCCTATATTTTTAATTATCGTTAATAATATGAATATGGCCGAGAATCAAAAACGTAAAGGAATGATATCCACTGTCAGACCTTCAAGCAGCCAGTGTGAGCCCCCCACTCAACCCAAGAAAGAAAGGAGGAGCAAATCTATTTTATATAAGAATGAAAAAAAAAATAAGTGAATTCGTGAAAGAAAAATAACAGTAAGTCGCCAAAAGTATTCAATATAATCTTTAATATTTTCCCGGTTGTGCAAATTAAGTTATGATAGGCAGTTTTATAAGTACCAGTATCAATATTCGAAGGAACAAATGATTATAATAATATGAAAAATATTACTTCTGATCAAACAAAATGGAAAAACTCAAATTTGTTATGTAGTAGGAGGTGACTAATAAATATAGTTTCTAACTGAAAGTGCATATTGAATCAATATTTCATTTTTGAACTCATAAAAACTGAATGGAACATTGTGAATACAAGATTATATGATTTGGCTAAATTGGATAATGATTCAAGATCAGTTTTGAATAGAAATGAGAGCATTAAAAGCAATAATTGTCCCTGATTGGCTTACAAGATATCTGAATAGAAATTTTTTTGTTCTTGTGTCTTCTTAATTTGGCAGTGAATTGGATAATGATTCAAGACAATCAGCAGATAGTGATAATAGCAGTGAAAACAATGATTATTCTGGACGAGCCGATGAGATATCTAAAGAAGAATTTTTATTCTTAGATTTTCTTACTTTGCCATCGAATAGGTTAAGCTACTTCATGCAATCAAAGCTTACACATACCAACATTGCAAAGAATTGTTAATTTCAGTATGTATTTAACAAACCTGAACCCTTTTTTCCTTATTTTTCCTCTAGCCAAATTACCGAATGAGCTCCATGAAGCCTAAAACTCATGTCCAATGATGTTTAGTGATATTTACTATACAATATTTGCAATATATCTGAAATGACGTCACTATCTGGTCATGCTTCCATCGAGACCTTAGTAACGCGATTAACAACGTGTTTTGACCAAAACATTGGGCGCCATATTGCTGAAACCTCCTTGAAGGAATTGACGTATTTGCAAATTGCTACAAAATTCGTCTTTTTTTTGGGGAAAACCTTTTGAATACATTTTTGATTTCATTATAATGTAAGTCTTTTGTTGTATTTTTTAAATTATCGATGTAGATATTCTGAGGGGAATATTTATTTTTCTGTGAATTTATATTGTTCCTCAGTATGCTTTTCATTATTTGTAAAAGCAATGCTTTTATTTTCTATTTGTGCCTCATTTTGCTGTAAGTTTTTTAACACTATATTTTTTATTTTATTTGTTTGAAAAAAAAACCAAAACGTCTTGTTGATGTTTTGCAAAGGAGATAACATTTAAGCCGACCCAATTAGCTGCTGATGATAAATTACGTTCACAATAGTTTCCAACGATTCATTTTCTAAAAAATTGACAGTTTCTGATTAACAAGATAGGCTGAATGAGAGAACGTAAACGTTGTACCAAATAAGTACCAATAGCCATTCTAATCCACGACTACTTAACTAAAGATTAAACAGGATATCTATTTTTTTATGTCCTAAAAGCAAAGTACATCACGGCAAAAATGAATTCTTTCATTTCGTTTCTGTCGGAATTCTCACAGTTTCTGATAGTGGAAACAGGAGATATGAGGGACTCTCGGAATAGAAACAAATACATATTGATAGCAAGTCAAATATCCTAAAAGCTAGCTGATTCACACCCATGATATTTTCTACCATCTTCTTTTCCATGGAACGTTAACAGTTTTGTGTTCAAGAAATACAATAAATGGCCAAAATTCCTAATTGAACATGGAACCTTGAAGTAGTCAGTCCAAATTACTGGGACTGGGCCTAATCATTAAAACGTAGGTTTCATCAATCTTGATTTTGGTGAATTACACGGAACCAACAATTTTTTATTCCCCTTTGTTCTTGTTTTCAGAAAGATTTACACATTTGATGCACACGGGGAAAGGAGTGGCATGAGACTGTGGAAGCTGGACGGAATATCTTTTCATAATCAGTTCAATTTTCTAAAATGGAAGTAGAGTTAACCAACAATTTTTTATTTTACTTTGTTGTGGATAAAAATTTGTTTTTGGAGAGATTTACACAGTTGATGTAGAAGGCAAAAGAAGTGGCATAGGATCATGGAGGCTGGACAGAATATCTTTTCATTATCAGTCTAATATTCTAAAATGGATGTAGAGTTAACCAACAATTTTTTATTTTTGGTTGTTGTGGATGGAAATTTGTTTTAGGAGAGATTTACACGAATGATGTAGAAAGGGAAATGAAGTGGCATAGGATCATGGAGGCTGGACAGAATATCTTTTCATAATCAGTCCTATATTCTGAAAAGGGATGTACAGTTGACCAGGTATTTTTTATTATACTTTGTTGTGGACAAAAATTTGTTTTTAAAGAGATTTACACAGTTGATGTAGAAGGCAAAAGAAGTGGCATAGGATCATGGAGGCTGGACAGAATATCTTTTCATAATCAGTCAAATATTGTGAAAAGGATGTAGAGTTAACCAGGTATTTTTTATTATACTTTGTTGTGGACAAAAATTTGTTTTTGAAGAGATTAACACAGTTGATGTAGAAGGCAAAAGAAGTGGCATAGGATCATGGAGGCTGGACAGAATATCTTTTCATAATCAGTCCAAAATTTTGAAAGGGATGTACAGTTAACCAGGTATTTTTTATTATACTCAGTTGTGGACAAAATTTTGTTTTTAAAGAGATTTACACAGTTGATGTAGAAGGCAAAAGAAGTGGCATAGGATCATGGAGGCTGGACAGAATATCTTTTCATAATCAGTCCAATATTCTAAAAGAGATGTACAGTTAACCAGGTATTTTTTATTATACTTTGTTGTGGACAAAAATTTGTTTTTAAAGAGATTTACACGGTCGATGTAGAAGGCAAAAGAAGTGGCATAGGATCATGGAGGCTGGACAGAATATCTTTTCATAATCAGTCCAAAATTCTGAAAGGGATGTACAGTTAACCAGGTATTTTTTATTATACTTTGTTGTGGACAAAAATTTGTTTTTTAAGAGATTTACACAGTTGATATAGAAGGCAAAAAAAGTGGCATAGGATCATGGAGGCTGGACAGAATATCTTTTCATAGTCAGTCCAATATTGTGAAAGGGATGTACAGTTAACCAGGTATTTTTTATTATACTTTGTTGTGGACAAAAATTTCTTTTTAAGAGATTTACACAGTTGATGTAGAAGGCAAAAGAAGTGGCATAGGATCATGGAGGCTGGACAGAATATCTTTTCATAATCAGTCCAATATTCTGAAAGGGATGTAGAGTTAACCAGATATTTTTTATTATACTTTGTTGAGGACAAAAATTTGTTTTTAAAGAGATTTACACAGTTGATGTAGAAGGCAAAAGGAGTGGCATAGGATCATGGAGGCTGGACGGAATATCTTTTCATAGTCAGTCCAATATTCTGAAAGAGATGTACAGTTAACCAGGTATTTTTTTATTATTCTTTGTTGTTGTACAAAAATTTGTTTTTGAAGAGATTTACACAGTTGATGTAGAAGGCAAAAGAAGTGGCATAGGATCATGGAGGCTGGACAGAATATCTTTTCATAATCAGTCCAATATTTTAAAAGAGATGTACAGTTAACCAGGTATTTTTTTATTATACTTTGTTGTTGTACAAAAATTTGTTTTTGAAGAGATTTACACAGTTGATGTAGAAGGCAAAAGAAGTGGCATAGGATCATGGAGGCTGGACAGAATATCTTTTCATAATCAGTCCAATATTGTGAAATGGTTGTACAGTTAACCAGGTATTTTTGATTATACTTTGTTGTGGACAAAAATTTGTTTTTAAAGAGATTTACACAGTTGATGTAGAAGGCAAAAAAAGTGGCATAGGATCATGGAGGCTGGACAGAATATCTTTTCATAATCAGTACAATATTCTTAAAGAGATGTACAGTTAACCAGGTATTTTTAATTTTACTCAGTTGTGGACAAAAATTTGTTTTTAAAGAGATTTACACAGTTGATGTAGAAGGCAAAAGAAGTGGCATAGGATCATGGAGGCTGGACAGAATATCTTTTCATAATCAGTCCAATATTCTGAAAGGTATGTAGAGTAAACCAGGTATTTTTCATTATACTTTGTTGTGGACAAAAATTTGTTTTTAAAGAGATTTACACAGTTGATGTAGAAGGCAAAAGAAGTTGCATAGGATCATGGAGGCTGGACAGAATATCTTTTCATAATCAGTCCAATATTCTGAAAGGGATGTACAGTTAACCATGTATTTCTTATTATACTTTGTTGTGGACAAAAATTTGTTTTTTAAAGAGATTTACACAGTTGATGTAGAAGGCAAAAGAAGTGGCATAGGATCATGGAGGCTGGACAGAATATCTTTTCATAGTCAGTCCAATATTCTGAAAAGGATGTACAGTTAACCAGGTATTTTTTATTATACTTTGTTGTGGACAAAAATTTGTTTTTTAAAAGATTTACACGGTTGATGTAGAAGGCAAAAGAAGTGGCATAGGATCATGGAGGCTGGACAGAATATCTTTTCATAATCAGTCCAATATTGTGAAATGGTTGTACAGTTAACCAGGTATTTTTCATTATACTTTGTTGTGGACAAAAATTTGTTTTTAAAGAGATTTACACAGTTGATGTAGAAGGCAAAAGAAGTGGCATAGGATCATGGAGCCTGGGCAGAATATCTTTTCATAATCAATCCAATATTCTGAAAGGGATGTAGAGTTAACCAGGTATTTTTCATTATACTTTGTTGTGGACAAAAATTTGTTTTTAAAGAGATTTACACAGTTGATGTAGAAGGCAAAAGAAGTGGCATAGGATCATGGAGGCTGGACAGAATATCTTTTCATAATCAGTACAATATTCTGAAAGGGATGTACAGTTAACCAGGTATTTTTTATTATACATTGTTGTGGACGAAAATTTGTTTTTAAAGAGATTTACACAGTTGATGTAGAAGGCAAAAGAAGTGGCATAGGATCATGGAGGCTGGACAGAATATCTTTTCATAGTCAGTCCAATATTGTGAAAGGGATGTACAGTTAACCAGGTATTTTTTATTATACTCTGTTGTGGACAAAAATTTATTTTTAAAAGATTTACACAGTTGATGTAGAAGGCAAAAGAAGTGGCATAGGATCATGGAGGCTGGACAGAATATCTTTTCATAATCAGTCCAATATTTTGAAAGGGATGTAGAGTTAACCAGGTATTTTTTATTATACTTTGTTGTGGACAAAAATTTGTTTTTAAAGAGATTTACACAGTTGATGTAGAAGGCAAAAGGAGTGGCATAGGATCATGGAGGCTGGACGGAATATCTTTTCATAGTCAGTCCAATATTCTGAAAGGGATGTACAGTTGACAAGGTATTTTTTATTATACTTTGTTGTGGACAAAATTTGTTTTTAAAGAGATTTACACAGTTGATGTAAAAGGCAAAAGAAGTTGCATAGGATCATGGAGGCTGGACAGAATATCTTTTCATAATCAGTCCAATATTCTGAAAGGGATGTACAGTTGACCAGGTATTTTTTATTATACTTTGTTGTGGACAAAATTTGTTTTTAAAGAGATTTACACAGTTGATGTAGAAGGCAAAAGAAGTTGCATAGGATCATGGAGGCTGGGCAGAATATCTTTTCATAATCAGTCCAATATTCTGAAAGGGATGTACAGTTAACCATGTATTTCTTATTATACTTTGTTGTGGACAAAAATTTGTTTTTTAAAGAGATTTACACAGTTGATGTAGAAGGCAAAAGAAGTGGCATAGGATCATGGAGGCTGGACAGAATATCTTTTCATAGTCAGTCCAATATTCTGAAAGGGATGTATAGTTAACCAGGTATTTTTCATTATACTTTGTTGTGGACAAAAATTTGTTTTTAAAGAGATTTACACAGTTGATGTAGAAGGCAAAAAAAGTGGCATAGGATCAAGGAGGCTGGACAGAATATCTTTTCATAATCAGTCCAATATTCTTAAAGGGATGTACAGTTAACGAGGTATTCTTTATTATACTTTGTTGTGGACAAACATTTGTTTTTAAAGAGATTTACACAGTTGATATAGAAGGCAAAAAAAGTGGCATAGGATCATGGAGGCTGGACAGAATATCTTTTCATAATCAGTCCAATATTCTGAAAGGGATGTAGAGTTAACCAGGTATTTTTTATTATACTTTGTTGTGGACAAAAATTTGTTTTTAAAAAGATTTACACAGTTGATGTAGAAGGCAAAAAAAGTGGCATAGGATAATGGAGGCTGGACAGAATATCTTTTCATAATCAGTCCTATATTCTGAAAGGGATGTAGAGTTAACCAGGTATTTTTTATCATACTTTGTTGTGGACAAAAATTTGTTTTTAAAGAGATTTACACAGTTGATGTAGAAGGCAAAAGAAGTGGCATAGGATCATGGAGGCTGGACAGAATATCTTTTCATAATCAGTCCAATATTCTAAAAGGGATGTACAGTTAACCAAGAATTTTTTATCATACTTTGTTGTGGACAAAAATTTTTTTTTAAAGAGATTTACACAGTTGATGTGGAAGGCAAAAGAAGTTGCATAGGATCAAGGAAGGTGGACAGAATATCTTCTCATAATCAGTCCAATATTCTGAAAGGGATGTACAGTTAACCAGGTATTTTTTATTATACTTTGTTGTGGACAAAAATTTATTTTTTAAAGATTTACACAGTTGATGTAGAAAGCAAAAGAAGTGGCATAGGATCATGGAGGCTAGACAGAATATCTTTTCATAATCAGTCCAATATTCTAAAAGGGATGTAGAGTTAACCAGGTATTTTTTATTATACTTTGTTGTGGACAAAAATTTGTTTTTAAAGAGATTTACACAGTTGATGTAGAAGGCAAAAGAAGTGGCATAGGATCATGGAGGCTGGACAGAATATCTTTTCATAATCAGTCCAATATTCTGAAAAGGATGTACAGTTAACCAGGTATTTTTTATTATACTTTGTTGTGGACAAAAATTTGTTTTTAAAGAGAATTACACAGTTGATGTGGAAAGCAAAAGAAGTTGCATAGGATCAAGGAGGCTGGAGAGAATATCTTTTCATAATCAGTCCAATATTCTGAAAGGGATGTACAGTTAACGAGGTATTTTTTATTATACTTTGTTGTGGACAAAAATTTGTTTTTAAAGAGATTTACACAGTTGATGTAGAAGGCAAAAGAAGTGGCATAGGATCATGGAGGCTGGACAGAATATCTTTTCATAATCAGTCCAATATTCTGAAAGGGATGTAGAGTTAACCAGATATTTTTTATTATACTTTGTTGTGGACAAAAATTTGTTTTTAAAGAGATTTACACGGTTGATGTGGAAGGCAGAAGAAGTGGCAGACGATCATGGAGGCTGGACAGAATATCTTTTCATAATCAGTCCAATATTCTGAAAGGGATGTAGAGTTAACCAGATATTTTTTATTATACTTTGTTGTGGACAAAAATTTGTTTTTAAAGAGATTTACACAGTTGATGTAGAAGGCAAAAGAAGTGGCATAGGATCATAGAGGCTGGACAGAATATCTTTTCATAATCAGTCCAATATTCTGAAAGGGATGTAGAGTTAACCAGGTATTTTTTATCATACTTTGTTGTGGACAAAAATTTGTTTTTAAAGAAATTTACACAGTTGATGTGGAAGGCAAAAGAAGATGCATAGGATCAAGGAAGGTGGACAGAATATCTTTTCATAATCAGTCCAATATTCTGAAAGGGATGTAGAGTTAACCAGGTATTTTTTATTATACTTTGTTGTGGACAAACATTTGTTTTTAAAGAGATTTACACAGTTGATGTGGAAGGCAAAAGAAGTGGCAGACGATCATGGAGGCTGGACAGAATATCTTTTCATAATCAGTCCAATATTCTGAAAGGGATGTAGAGTTAACCAGGTATTTTTTATTATACTTTGTTGTGGACAAAAATTTGTTTTTAAAGAGATTTACACAGTTGATGTAGATGGCAAAAAAAGTGGCATAGGATCATGGAGGCTGGACAGAATATCTTTTCATAATCAGTCCAATATTCTGAAAGGGATGTACAGTTAACCAGGTATTTTTTATTATACTTTGTTGTGGACAAAAATTTGTTTTTAAAGAGATTTACACAGTTGATGTAGAAGGCAAAAAAAGTGGCATAGGATCATGGAGGCTGGACAGAATATCTTTTCATAATCAGTCCAATATTCTAAAAGGGATGTACAGTTAACCAAGAATTTTTTATCATACTTTGTTGTGGACAAAAATTTGTTTTTAAAGAGATTTACACAGTTGATGTAGAAGGCAAAAGGAGTGGCATAGGATCATGGAGGCTGGACAGAATATCTTTTCATAATCAGTCCTATATTCTTAAAGGGATGTAGAGTTAACCAGGTATTTTTTATTATACTTTGTTGTGGACAAAAATTTGTTTTTAAAGAAATTTACACAGTTGATGTGGAAGGCAAAAGAAGATGCATAGGATCAAGGAAGGTGGACAGAATATCTTTTCATAATCAGTCCAATATTCTGAAAGGGATGTACAGTTAACCAGGTATTTTTTATTATACTTTGTTGTGGACAAAAATTTATTTTTTAAAGATTTACACAGTTGATGTAGAAGGCAAAAGAAGTGGCATAGGATCATGGAGGCTGGACAGAATATCTTTTCAAAATCAGTCCAATTTTCAAAAAGGGATGTAGAGTTAACCAGGTATTTTTTATTATACTTTGTTGTGGACAAAAATTTGTTTTTAAAGAGATTTACACAGTTGATGTAGAAGGCAAAAGAAGTGGCATAGGATCATGGAGGCTGGACAGAATATCTTTTCATAATCAGTCCAATATTCTGAAAGGGATGAAGAGTTAACCAGATATTTTTTATTATACTTTGTTGTGGACAAAAATTTTTTTTTAAAGAGATTTACACAGTTGATGTAGAAGGCAAAAGAAGTTGCATAGGATCATGGAGGCTGGACAGAATATCTTTTCATAATCAGTCCAATATTCTGAAAGGGATGTACAGTTAACCAGGTATTTTTTATTATACTTTGTTGTGGACAAACATTTGTTTTTAAAGAGATTTACACAGTTGATGTAGAAGGCAAAAGAAGTGGCATAGGATCATGGAGGCTGGACAGAATATCTTTTCATAATCAGTCCAATATTCTAAAAGGGATGTAGAGTTAACCATGTATTTCTTATTATACTTTGTTGTGGACAAAAATTTGTTTTTAAAGAGATTTACACAGTTGATGTAGAAGGCAAAAGAAGTGGCATAGGATCATGGAGGCTGGACAGAATATCTTTTCATAATCAGTCCAATATTCTGAGAGGGATGTAGAGTTAACCAGGTATTTTTCATTATACTTTGTTGTGGACAAAAATTTGTTTTTAAAGAGATTTACACAGTTGATGTAGAAGGCAAAAAAAGTGGCATAGGATCATGGAGGCTGGACAGAATATCTTTTCATAATCAGTCCAATATTCTGAGAGGGATGTAGAGTTAACAAGGTATTTTTTATTATACTTTGTTGTGGACAAAAATTTGTTTTTAAAGAGATTTACACGGTTGATGTGGAAGGCAGAAGAAGTGGCAGACGATCATGGAGGCTGGACAGAATATCTTTTCATAATCAGTCCAATATTCTGAAAGGGATGTAGAGTTAACCAGATATTTTTTATTATACTTTGTTGTGGACAAAAATTTGTTTTTAAAGAGATTTACACAGTTGATGTAGAAGGCAAAAGAAGTGGCATAGGATCATAGAGGCTGGACAGAATATCTTTTCATAATCAGTCCAATATTCTGAAAGGGATGTAGAGTTAACCAGGTATTTTTTATCATACTTTGTTGTGGACAAAAATTTGTTTTTAAAGAGATTTACACCGATGATGTAGAAGGCAAAAGAAGTGGCATAGGATCATGGAGGCTGGACAGAATATCTTTTCATAATCAGTCCAATATTCTGAAAGGGATGTAGAGTTAACCAGGTATTTTTTATTATACTTTGTTGTGGACAAACATTTGTTTTTAAAGAGATTTACACAGTTGATGTGGAAGGCAAAAGAAGTGGCATAGGATCATGGAGGCTGGACAGAATATCTTTTCATAATCAGTCCAATATTCTGAAAGGGATGTAGAGTTAACCAGGTATTTTTTATTATACTTTGTTGTGGACAAAAATTTGTTTTTAAAGAGATTTACACAGTTGATGTAGATGGCAAAAAAAGTGGCATAGGATCATGGAGGCTGGACAGAATATCTTTTCATAATCAGTCCAATATTCTGAAATGGATGTAGAGTTAACCAGGTATTTTTTATTATACTTTGTTGTGGACAAAAATTTGTTTTTAAAGAGATTTACACAGTTGATGTAGAAGGCAAAAGAAGTGGCATAGGATCATGGAGGCTGGACAGAATATCTTTTCATAATCAGTCCAATATTCTAAAAGGGATGTACAGTTAACCAAGAATTTTTTATCATACTTTGTTGTGGACAAAAATTTGTTTTTAAAGAGATTTACACAGTTGATGTAGAAGGCAAAAGAAGTGGCATAGGATCATGGAGGCTGGACAGAATATCTTTTCATAATCAGTCCTATATTCTTAAAGGGATGTAGAGTTAACCAGGTATTTTTTATTATACTTTGTTGTGGACAAAAATTTGTTTTTAAAGAAATTTACACAGTTGATGTGGAAGGCAAAAGAAGATGCATAGGATCAAGGAAGGTGGACAGAATATCTTTTCATAATCAGTGCAATATTCTGAAAGGGATGTACAGTTAACCAGGTATTTTTTATTATACTTTGTTGTGGACAAAAATTTATTTTTCAAAGATTTACACAGTTGATGTAGATAGCAAAAGAAGTGGCATAGGATCATGGAGGCTAGACAGAATATCTTTTCATAATCAGTCCAATATTCTAAAAGGGATGTAGAGTTAACCAGGTATTTTTTATTATACTTTGTTGTGGACAAAAATTTGTTTTTAAAGAGATTTACACAATTGATGTAGAAGGCAAAAGAAGTGGCATAGGATCATGGAGGCTGGACAGAATATCTTTTCATAATCAGTCCAATATTCTGAAAGGGATGGAGAGTTAACCAGATATTTTTTATTATACTTTGTTGTGGACAAAAATTTGTTTTTAAAGAGATTTACACAGTTGATGTGGAAGGCAAGAGAAGTTGCATAGGATCAAGGAGGCTGGAGAGAATATCTTTTCATAATCAGTCCAATATTCTGAAAGGGATGTACAGTTAACGATGTATTTTTTATTATACTTTGTTGTGGACAAAAATTTGTTTTTAAAGAGATTTACACAGTTGATGTAGAAGGCAAAAGAAGTGGCATAGGATCATGGAGGCTGGACATAATATCTTTTCATAATCAGTCCAATATTCTGAGAGGGATGTAGAGTTAACCAGATATTTTTTATTATACTTTGTTGTGGACAAAAATTTGTTTTTAAAGAGATTTACACGGTTGATGTGGAAGGCAGAAGAAGTGGCAGACGATCATGGAGGCTGGACAGAATATCTTTTCATAATCAGTCCAATATTCTGAAAGGGATGTAGAGTTAACCAGATATTTTTTATTATACTTTGTTGTGGACAAAAATTTGTTTTTAAAGAGATTTACACAGTTGATGTAGAAGGCAAAAGAAGTGGCATAGGATCATAGAGGCTGGACAGAATATCTTTTCATAATCAGTCCAATATTCTGAAAGGGATGTAGAGTTAACCAGGTATTTTTTATCATACTTTGTTGTGGACAAAAATTTGTTTTTAAAGAGATTTACACCGATGATGTAGAAGGCAAAAGAAGTAGCATAGGATCATGGAGGCTGGACAGAATATCTTTTCATAATCAGTCCAATATTCTGAAAGGGATGTAGAGTTAACCAGGTATTTTTTATTATACTTTGTTGTGGACAAACATTTGTTTTTAAAGAGATTTACACAGTTGATGTGGAAGGCAAAAGAAGTGGCATAGGATCATGGAGGCTGGACAGAATATCTTTTCATAATCAGTCCAATATTCTGAAAGGGATGTAGAGTTAACCAGGTATTTTTTATTATACTTTGTTGTGGACAAAAATTTGTTTTTAAAGAGATTTACACAGTTGATGTAGATGGCAAAAAAAGTGGCATAGGATCATGGAGGCTGGACAGAATATCTTTTCATAATCAGTCCTATATTCTGAAATGGATGTAGAGTTAACCAGGTATTTTTTATTATACTTTGTTGTGGACAAAAATTTGTTTTTAAAGAGATTTACACAGTTGATGTAGAAGGCAAAAGAAGTGGCATAGGATCATGGAGGCTGGACAGAATATCTTTTCATAATCAGTCCAATATTCTAAAAGGGATGTACAGTTAACCAAGAATTTTTTATTATACTTTGTTGTGGACAAAAATTTGTTTTTAAAGAAATTTACACAGTTGATGTGGAAGGCAAAAGAAGATGCATAGGATCAAGGAAGGTGGACAGAATATCTTTTCATAATCAGTCCAATATTCTGAAAGGGATGTACAGTTAACCAGGTATTTTTTATTATACTTTGTTGTGGACAAAAATTTATTTTTTAAAGATTTACACAGTTGATGTAGATAGCAAAAGAAGTGGCATAGGATCATGGAGGCTGGACAGAATATCTTTTCAAAATCAGTCCAATTTTCAAAAAGGGATGTAGAGTTAACCAGGTATTTTTTATTATACTTTGTTGTGGACAAAAATTTGTTTTTAAAGAGATTTACACAGTTGATGTAGAAGGCAAAAGAAGTGGCATAGGATCATGGAGGCTGGACAGAATATCTTTTCATAATCAGTCCAATATTCTGAAAGGGATGAAGAGTTAACCAGATATTTTTTATTATACTTTGTTGTGGACAAAAATTTGTTTTTAATGAGATTTACACAGTTGATGTAGAAGGCAAAAGAAGTTCATAGGATCAAGGAGGCTGGACAGAATATCTTTTCATAATCAGTCCAATATTCTGAAAGGGATGTAGAGTTAACCAGGTATTTTTTATTATACTTTGTTGTGGACAAACATTTGTTTTTAAAGAGATTTACACAGTTGATGTAGAAGGCAAAAGAAGTGGCATAGGATCATGGAGGCTGGACAGAATATTTTTTCGTAATCAGTCCAATATTCTAAAAGGGATGTAGAGTTAACCATGTATTTCTTATTATACTTTGTTGTGGACAAAAATTTGTTTTTAAAGAGATTTACACAGTTGATGTAGAAGGCAAAAGAAGTGGCATAGGATCATGGAGGCTGGACAGAATATCTTTTCATAATCAGTCCAATATTCTGAGAGGGATGTAGAGTTAACCAGGTATTTTTCATTATACTTTGTTGTGGACAAAAATTTGTTTTTAAAGAGATTTACACAGTTGATGTAGAAGGCAAAAAAAGTGGCATAGGATCATGGAGGCTGGACAGAATATCTTTTCATAATCAGTCCAATATTCTGAGAGGGATGTAGAGTTAACAAGGTATTTTTTATTATACTTTGTTGTGGACAAAAATTTGTTTTTAAAGAGATTTACACGGTTGATGTGGAAGGCAGAAGAAGTGGCAGACGATCATGGAGGCTGGACAGAATATCTTTTCATAATCAGTCCAATATTCTGAAAGGGATGTAGAGTTAACCAGATATTTTTTATTATACTTTGTTGTGGACAAACATTTGTTTTTAAAGAGATTTACACAGTTGATGTAGAAGGCAAAAGAAGTGGCATAGGATCATAGAGGCTGGACAGAATATCTTTTCATAATCAGTCCAATATTCTGAAAGGGATGTAGAGTTAACCAGGTATTTTTTATCATACTTTGTTGTGGACAAAAATTTGTTTTTAAAGAGATTTACACCGATGATGTAGAAGGCAAAAGAAGTGGCATAGGATCATAGAGGCTGGACAGAATATCTATTCATAATCAGTCCAATATTCTGAGAGGGATGTAGAGTTAACAAGGTATTTTTTATTATACTTTGTTGTGGACAAAAATTTGTTTTTAAAGAGATTTACACGGTTGATGTGGAAGGCAGAAGAAGTGGCAGACGATCATGGAGGCTGGACAGAATATCTTTTCATAATCAGTCCAATATTCTGAAAGGGATGTAGAGTTAACCAGATATTTTTTATTATACTTTGTTGTGGACAAAAATTTGTTTTTAAAGAGATTTACACAGTTGATGTAGAAGGCAAAAGAAGTGGCATAGGATCATAGAGGCTGGACAGAATATCTTTTCATAATCAGTCCAATATTCTGAAAGGGATGTAGAGTTAACCAGGTATTTTTTATCATACTTTGTTGTGGACAAAAATTTGTTTTTAAAGAGATTTACACCGATGATGTAGAAGGCAAAAGAAGTGGCATAGGATCATGGAGGCTGGACAGAATATCTTTTCATAATCAGTCCAATATTCTGAAAGGGATGTAGAGTTAACCAGGTATTTTTTATTATACTTTGTTGTGGACAAACATTTGTTTTTAAAGAGATTTACACAGTTGATGTGGAAGGCAAAAGAAGTGGCATAGGATCATGGAGGCTGGACAGAATATCTTTTCATAATCAGTCCAATATTCTGAAAGGGATGTAGAGTTAACCAGGTATTTTTTATTATACTTTGTTGTGGACAAAAATTTGTTTTTAAAGAGATTTACACAGTTGATGTAGATGGCAAAAAAAGTGGCATAGGATCATGGAGGCTGGACAGAATATCTTTTCATAATCAGTCCAATATTCTGAAATGGATGTAGAGTTAACCAGGTATTTTTTATTATACTTTGTTGTGGACAAAAATTTGTTTTTAAAGAGATTTACACAGTTGATGTAGAAGGCAAAAGAAGTGGCATAGGATCATGGAGGCTGGACAGAATATCTTTTCATAATCAGTCCAATATTCTAAAAGGGATGTACAGTTAACCAAGAATTTTTTATCATACTTTGTTGTGGACAAAAATTTGTTTTTAAAGAGATTTACACAGTTGATGTAGAAGGCAAAAGAAGTGGCATAGGATCATGGAGGCTGGACAGAATATCTTTTCATAATCAGTCCTATATTCTTAAAGGGATGTAGAGTTAACCAGGTATTTTTTATTATACTTTGTTGTGGACAAAAATTTGTTTTTAAAGAAATTTACACAGTTGATGTGGAAGGCAAAAGAAGATGCATAGGATCAAGGAAGGTGGACAGAATATCTTTTCATAATCAGTCCAATATTCTGAAAGGGATGTAGAGTTAACCAGGTATTTTTTATTATACTTTGTTGTGGACAAAAATTTATTTTTTAAAGATTTACACAGTTGATGTAGATAGCAAAAGAAGTGGCATAGGATCATGGAGGCTGGACAGAATATCTTTTGAAAATCAGTCCAATTTTCAAAAAGGGATGTAGAGTTAACCAGATATTTTTTATTATACTTTGTTGTGGACAAAAATTTGTTTTTAAAGAGATTTACACAGTTGATGTGGAAGGCAAAAGAAGATGCATAGGATCATGGAGGCTGGACAGAATATCTTTTCATAATCAGTCCAATATTCTGAAAGGGATGAAGAGTTAACCAGATATTTTTTATTATACTTTGTTGTGGACAAAAATTTGTTTTTAAAGAGATTTACACAGTTGATGTGGAAGGCAAAAGAAGTTGCATAGGATCAAAGAGGCTGGACAGAATATCTTTTCATAATCAGTCCAATATTCTGAAAGGGATGTAGAGTTAACCAGGTATTTTTTATTATACTTTGTTGTGGACAAACATTTGTTTTTAAAGAGATTTACACAGTTGATGTAGAAGGCAAAAGAAGTGGCATAGGATCATGGAGGCTGGACAGAATATTTTTTCGTAATCAGTCCAATATTCTAAAAGGGATGTAGAGTTAACCATGTATTTCTTATTATACTTTGTTGTGGACAAAAATTTGTTTTTAAAGAGATTTACACAGTTGATGTAGAAGGCAAAAGAAGTGGCATAGGATCATGGAGGCTGGACAGAATATCTTTTCATAATCAGTCCAATATTCTGAGAGGGATGTAGAGTTAACCAGGTATTTTTCATTATACTTTGTTGTGGACAAAAATTTGTTTTTAATGAGATTTACACAGTTGATGTAGAAGGCAAAAAAAGTGGCATAGGATCATGGAGGCTGGACAGAATATCTTTTCATAATCAGTCCTATATTCTGAGAGGGATGTAGAGTTAACAAGGTATTTTTTATTATACTTTGTTGTGGACAAAAATTTGTTTTTGAAGAGATTCACACAGTTGATGTAGTAGGCAAAAGAAGTGGCATAGGATCATGGAGGCTAGACAGAATATCTTTTTATAATCAGTCCAATATTGTAAAAGGGTTGTACAGTTAACCAGGTATTTTTTATTCTACTTTGTTGTGGAAAAAAATTTGTTTTTAAAGAGATTTACACGGTTGATGTAGAAAGCAAAAAAAGTGGCAGACGATCATGGAAGCTGGACAGAATATCTTTTCATAATCAGTCCAATATTCTGAAAGGGATGTAGAGTTAACCAGGTATTTTTTATCATACTTTGTTGTGGACAAAAATTTGTTTTTAAAGAGATTTACACCGATGATGTAGAAGGCAAAAGAAGTGGCATAGGATCATGGAGGCTGGACAGAATATCTTTTCATAATCAGTCCAATATTCTGAAAGGGATGTAGAGTTAACCAGGTATTTTTTATTATACTTTGTTGTGGACAAACATTTGTTTTTAAAGAGATTTACACAGTTGATGTGGAAGGCAAAAGAAGTGGCATAGGATCATGGAGGCTGGACAGAATATCTTTTCATAATCAGTCCTATATTCTGAAAGGGATGAAGAGTTAACCAGATATTTTTTATTATACTTTGTTGTGGACAAAAATTTGTTTTTAAAGAGATTTACACAGTTGATGTGGAAGGCAAAAGAAGTTGCATAGGATCAAGGAGGCTGGACAGAATATCTTTTCATAATCAGTCCAATATTCTGAAAGGGATGTAGAGTTAACCAGGTATTTTTTATTATACTTTGTTGTGGACAAACATTTGTTTTTAAAGAGATTTACACAGTTGATGTAGAAGGCAAAAGAAGTGGCATAGGATCATGGAGGCTGGACAGAATATTTTTTCGTAATCAGTCCAATATTCTAAAAGGGATGTAGAGTTAACCATGTATTTCTTATTATACTTTGTTGTGGACAAAAATTTGTTTTTAAAGAGATTTACACAGTTGATGTAGAAGGCAAAAGAAGTGGCATAGGATCATGGAGGCTGGACAGAATATCTTTTCATAATCAGTCCAATATTCTGAGAGGGATGTAGAGTTAACCAGGTATTTTTCATTATACTTTGTTGTGGACAAAAATTTGTTTTTAAAGAGATTTACACAGTTGATGTAGATGGCAAAAAAAGTGGCATAGGATCATGGAGGCTGGACAGAATATCTTTTCATAATCAGTCCTATATTCTGAAATGGATGTAGAGTTAACCAGGTATTTTTTATTATACTTTGTTGTGGACAAAAATTTGTTTTTAAAGAGATTTACACAGTTGATGTAGAAGGCAAAAGAAGTGGCATAGGATCATGGAGGCTGGACAGAATATCTTTTCATAATCAGTCCAATATTCTAAAAGGGATGTACAGTTAACCAAGAATTTTTTATCATACTTTGTTGTGGACAAAAATTTGTTTTTAAAGAGATTTACACAGTTGATGTAGAAGGCAAAAGGAGTGGCATAGGATCATGGAGGCTGGACAGAATATCTTTTCATAATCAGTCCTATATTCTTAAAGGGATGTAGAGTTAACCAGGTATTTTTTATTATACTTTGTTGTGGACAAAAATTTGTTTTTAAAGAAATTTACACAGTTGATGTGGAAGGCAAAAGAAGATGCATAGGATCAAGGAAGGTGGACAGAATATCTTTTCATAATCAGTCCAATATTCTGAAAGGGATGTACAGTTAACCAGGTATTTTTTATTATACTATGTTGTGGACAAAAATTTATTTTTTAAAGATTTACACAGTTGATGTAGATAGCAAAAGAAGTGGCATAGGATCATGGAGGCTGGACAGAATATCTTTTGAAAATCAGTCCAATTTTCAAAAAGGGATGTAGAGTTAACCAGGTATTTTTTATTATACTTTGTTGTGGACAAAAATTTGTTTTTAAAGAGATTTACACAGTTGATGTGGAAGGCAAAAGAAGATGCATAGGATCATGGAGGCTGGACAGAATATCTTTTCATAATCAGTCCAATATTCTGAAAGGGATGAAGAGTTAACCAGATATTTTTTATTATACTTTGTTGTGGACAAAAATTTGTTTTTAAAGAGATTTACACAGTTGATGTGGAAGGCAAAAGAAGTTGCATAGGATCAAGGAGGCTGGACAGAATATCTTTTCATAATCAGTCCAATATTCTGAAAGGGATGTAGAGTTAACCAGGTATTTTTTATTATACTTTGTTGTGGACAAACATTTGTTTTTAAAGAGATTTACACAGTTGATGTAGAAGGCAAAAGAAGTGGCATAGGATCATGGAGGCTGGACAGAATATTTTTTCGTAATCAGTCCAATATTCTAAAAGGGATGTAGAGTTAACCATGTATTTCTTATTATACTTTGTTGTGGACAAAAATTTGTTTTTAAAGAGATTTACACAGTTGATGTAGAAGGCAAAAGAAGTGGCATAGGATCATGGAGGCTGGACAGAATATCTTTTCATAATCAGTCCAATATTCTGAGAGGGATGTAGAGTTAACCAGGTATTTTTCATTATACTTTGTTGTGGACAAAAATTTGTTTTTAAAGAGATTTACACAGTTGATGTAGAAGGCAAAAGAAGTGGCATAGGATCATGGAGGCTGGACAGAATATCTTTTCATAATCAGTCCAATATTCTGAGAGGGATGTAGAGTTAACAAGGTATTTTTTATTATACTTTGTTGTGGACAAAAATTTGTTTTTGAAGAGATTCACACAGTTGATGTAGTAGGCAAAAGAAGTGGCATAGGATCATGGAGGCTAGACAGAATATCTTTTTATAATCAGTCCAATATTGTAAAAGGGTTGTACAGTTAACCAGGTATTTTTTATTCTACTTTGTTGTGGAAAAAAATTTGTTTTTAAAGAGATTTACACGGTTGATGTAGAAAGCAAAAAAAGTGGCAGACGATCATGGAGGCTGGACAGAATATCTTTTCATAATCAGTCCAATATTCTGAAAGGGATGTAGAGTTAACCAGGTATTTTTTATTATACTTTGTTGTGGACAAAAATTTGTTTTTAAAGAGATTTACACAGTTGATGTAGAAGGCAAAAGAAGTGGCATAGGATCATGGAGGCTGGACAGAATATCTTTTCATAATCAGTCCAATATTGTGAAAGGGATGTACAGTTAACCAGGTATTTTTTATTATACTTTGTTGTGGACAAAAATTTGTTTTTAAAAGATTTACACAGTTGATGTAGAAAGCAAAAGAAGTGGCATAGGATCATGGACGCTGGACAGAATATCTTTTCATGATCAGTCCAATATTCTAAAAGGGATGTAGAGTTAACCAGGTATTTTTTATTATACTTTGTTGTGGAAAAAAATTTGTTTTTAAAGAGATTTACACAGTTGATGTAGAAGGCAAAAGAAGTGGCATAGGATCATGGAGGCAGGACAGAATATCTTTTCATAATCAGTCCTATATTCTGAAAGGGATGTACAGTTAACCAGGTATTTATTATTATACTTTGTTGTGGACAAAAATTTGTTTTTAAAGAGATTTACACAGTTGATGTAGAAGGCAAAAGAAGTGGCATAGGATCATGGAGGCTGGACAGAATATCTTCTCATAATCAGTCCAATATTCTGAAAGGGATGTACAGTTAACCAAGAATTTTTTATTATACTTTGTTGTGGACAAAAATTTGTTTTTAAAGAGATGTACACAGTTGATGTAGAAGGCAAAAGAAGTGGCATAGGATCATGGAGGCTGGACAGAATATCTTTTCATAATCAGTCCAATATTCTGAAAGGGATGTAGAGTTAACCAGGTATTTTTTATTATACATTGTTGTGGACAAAAATTTGTTTTTAAAAAGATTTACACAGTTGATGTAGAAGGCAAAAGAAGTGGCATAGGATCATGGAGGCTGGACAGAATATCTTTTCATAATCAGTCCAATATTCTGAAAGGTATGTAGAGTTAACCAGGTATTTTTTATTATACTTCGTTGTGGACAAAAATTTGTTTTTAAAGAGATTTACACAGTTTATGTAGAAGGCAAAAGAAGTGGCATAGGATCATGGAGGCTGGACAGAATATCTTTTCATAATCAGTCCAATATTGTGAAAGGGTTGTACAGTTAACCAGGTATTTTTTATTATACCTTGTCGTGGACAAAAATTTTTTTTTAAAAGATTTACACAGTTGATGTAGAAAGCAAAAGAAGTGGCATAGGATCATGGAGGCTGGACAGAATATCTTTTCATAATCAGTCCATTATTCTGAAAGTGATGTAGAGTTAACCAGGTATTTTTTATTATACTTTGTTGTGGACAAAAATTTGTTTTTAAAGAGATTTACACAGTTGATGTAGAAGGCAAAAAAAGTGGCATAGGATCATGGAGGCTGGACAGAATATCTTTTCATAATCAGTCCAATATTCTGAAAGGGATGTAGAGTTAACCAGGTATTTTTTATTATACTTTGTTGTGGACAAAAATTTGTTTTTAAAGAGATTTACACAGTTGATGTAGAAGGCAAAAGAAGTGGCATAGGATCATGGAGGCTGGACAGAATATCTTTTCATAATCAGTCCAATATTCTAAAAGGGATGTAGAGTTAACCATGTATTTCTTATTATACTTTGTTGTGGACAAAAATTTGTTTTTAAAGAGATTTACACAGTTGATGTAGAAGGCAAAAGAAGTGGCATAGGATCATGGAGGCTGGACATAATATCTTTTCATAATCTGTCCAATATTGTGAAAGGGTTGTACAGTTAACCAGGTATTTTTTATTATACTTTGTTGTGGACAAAAATTTGTTTTTAAAGAGATTTACACAGTTGATGTAGAAGGCAAAAGGAGTGGCATAGGATCATGGAGGCTGGACAGAATATCTTTTCATAATCAGTCCAATATTCTAAAAGGGATGTGAAGTTAACAAGGTATTTTTTATTATACTGTGTTGTGGACAAAAATTTGTTTTTAAAGAGATTTACACAGTTGATGTAGAAGGCAGAAAAAGTGGCATAGGATCATGGAGGCTGCACAGAATATCTTTTCATAATCAGTCCAATATTCTAAAAGGGATGTAAAGTTAACAAGGTATTTTATATTATACTTTGTTGTGGACAAAAATTTGTTTTTAAAAATATTTACACAGTTGATGTAGTAGGCAAAAGAAGTGGCATAGGATCAAGGAGGCTGGACAGAATATCTTTTCATAATCAGTCCAATATTGTGAAAGGGATGTACAGTTAACGAGGTATTTTTTATTATACTTTGTTGTGGACAAACATTTGTTTTTAAAGAGATTTATACAGTTGATGTGGAAGGCAAAAGAAGTGGCATAGGATCATGGAGGCTGGACAGAATATCTTTTCATAATCAGTCCAATATTCTGAAAGGGATGTAGCGTTAACCAGGTATTTTTTATTATACTTTGTTGTGGACAAAAATTTGTTTTTAAAGAGATTTACACAGTTGATGTAGAAGGCAAAAGAAGTGGCATAGGATCATGGAGGCTGGACAGAATATCTTTTCATAATCAGTCCTATATTCTGAAAGGGATGTAGAGTTAACCAGGTATTTTTTATTATACTTTGTTGTGGACAAAAATTTGTTTTTTAGGAGATTTACACGGTTGATGTAGAAGGCAAAAGAAGTGGCATAGGATCATGGAGGCTGGACAGAATATCTTTTCATAATCAATCGAATATTCTGAAAGAGATGTAGAGTTAACCAGGTATTTTTTATTATACTTTGTTGTGGACAAAAATTTGTTTTTAAAGAGATTTTCACAGTTGATGTAGTAGGCAAAAGAAGTGGCATAGGATCATGGAGGCTGGACAGAATATCTTTTCATAATCAGTCCAATATTCCAAAAGGGATGTAGAGTTAACCAGGTATTTTTTATTGTACTTTGTTGTGGACAAACATTTGTTTTTAAAGAGATTTACACAGTTGATGTAGAAGGCAAAAGAAGTGGCATAGGATCATGGACGCTGGACAGAATATCTTTTCATTATCAGTCCAATATTCTAAAAGGGATGTACAGTTAACCAGGTATTTTTTATTATACTTTGTTGTGGACAAAAATTTGTTTTCAAAGAGATTTACACAGTTGATGTAGAAGGCAAAAAAAGTGGCATAGGATCATGGAGGCTGGACAGAATATCTTTTCATAATCAGTCCTATATTCTGAAAGGGATGTAGAGTTAACCAGGTATTTTTTATTATACTTTGTTGTGGACAAAAATTTGTTTTTAAAGAGATTTACACGGTTGATGTAGAAGGCAAAAGAAGTGGCATAGGATCATGGAGGCTGGACAGAATATCTTTTCATAATCAATCGAATATTCTGAAAGAGATGTAGAGTTAACCAGGTATTTTTTATTATACTTTGTTGTGGACAAAAATTTGTTTTTAAAGAGATTTTCACAGTTGATGTAGTAGGCAAAAGAAGTGGCATAGGATCATGGAGGCTGGACAGAATATCTTTTCATAATCAGTCAATATTCTGAAAGGGATGTAGAGTTAACCAGGTATTTTTTATTATACTTTGTTGTGGACAAAAATTTGTTTTTAAAGAGATTTTCACAGTTGATGTAGTAGGCAAAAGAAGTGGCATAGGATCATGGAGGCTGGACAGAATATCTTTTCATAATCAGTCCAATATTCCAAAAGGGATGTAGAGTTAACCAGGTATTTTTTATTGTACTTTGTTGTGGACAAACATTTGTTTTTAAAGAGATTTACACAGTTGATGTAGAAGGCAAAAGAAGTGGCATAGGATCATGGACGCTGGACAGAATATCTTTTCATAATCAGTCCAATATTCTAAAAGGGATGTACAGTTAACCAGGTATTTTTTATTATACTTTGTTGTGGACAAACATTTGTTTTCAAAGAGATTTACACAGTTGATGTAGAAGGCAAAAAAAGTGGCATAGGATCATGGAGGCTGGACAGAATATCTTTTCATAATCAGTCCTATATTCTGAAAGGGATGTAGAGTTAACCAGGTATTTTTTATTATACTTTGTTGTGGACAAAAATTTGTTTTTAAAGAGATTTACACGGTTGATGTAGAAGGCAAAAGAAGTGGCATAGGATCATGGAGGCTGGACAGAATATCTTTTCATAATCAATCGAATATTCTGAAAGAGATGTAGAGTTAACCAGGTATTTTTTATTATACATTGTTGTGGACAAAAATTTGTTTTTAAAAAGATTTACACAGTTGATGTAGAAGGCAAAAGAAGTGGCATAGGATCATGGAGGCTGGACAGAATATCTTTTTATAATCAGTCCAATATTGTGAAAGGGTTGTACAGTTAACCAGGTATTTTTTATTATACTTTGTTGTGGACAAAAATTTGTTTTTAAAGAGATTTACACAGTTGATGTAGAAGGCAAAAGAAGTGGCATAGGATCATGGACGCTGGACAGAATATCTTTTCATAATCAGTCCAATATTGTGAAAGGGTTGTACAGTTAACCAGGTATTTTTTATTATACTTTGTTGTGAACAAAAATTTATTTTTAAAAGATTTACACAGTTGATGTATAAAGCAAAAGAAGTGGCAGGGGATCATGGAGGCTGGACAGAATATCTTTTCATAGTCAGTACAATTTTCTGAAAGGGATGTAGAGTTGACCAAGAATTTTTTATTATACTTTGTTGTGGACAAAAATTTGTTTTTAAAGAGATTTACACAGTTGATGTAGAAGGCAAAAGAAGTGGCATAGGATCATGGAGGCTGGACAGAATATCTTTTCATAATCAGTCCAATATTCTGAAAGGGATGTAGAGTTAACCAGGTATTTTTCATTACTCTTTGTTGTGGACAAAAATTTGTTTTTAAAGAGATTTATACACTTGATGTAGTAGGCAAATAAGTGGCATAGGATCATGGAGGCTAGACAGAATATCTTTTTATAATCAGTCCAATATTGTGAAAGGGTTGTACAGTTAACCAGGTATTTTTTATTATACTTTGTTGTGGACAAAAATTTGTTTTTAAAGAGATTTACACAGTTGATGTAGAAGGCAAAAGAAGTGGCATAGGATCATGGAGGCTGGACAGAATATCTTTTCATAATCAGCCCAATATTCTTAAAGGGATGTAGAGTTAACCAGGTATTTTTTATTATACTTTGTTGTGGACAAAAATTGGTTTTTAAAGAGATTTACACAGTTGATGTAGAAGGCAAAAGAAGTGGCATAGGATCATGGAGCCTGGACAGAATATCTTTTCATAATCAGTCCAATATTCTAAAAGGGATGTACAGTTAACCAAGAATTTTTTATCATACTTTGTTGTGTACAAAAATTTTTTTTTTAAAGAGATTTACACAGTTGATGTAGAAGGCAAAAGAAGTTGCATACAATCATGGAGGCTGGACAGAATATCTTTTCATAATCAGTCCAATATTCTGAAAGGGATGTACAGTTAACCAGGTATTTTTTATTATACTTTGTTGTGGATAAAAATTTGTTCTTGAAAAGATTTACACAGTCGATGTAGAAGGCAAAAAAAGTGGCATAGGATCATGGAAGCAGGACAGAATATCTTTTCATAGTCAGTACAATATTCCGAAAGGGATGTACAGTCGACCAAGAATTTTTTATTATACTTTGTTGTGGAAAAAATTTGTTTTTAAAGAGATTTACACAGTTGATGTAGAAGGCAAAAGAAGTGGCTTAGGATCATGGAGGCTGGACAGAATATCTTTTCATAATCAGTCCAATATTCTGAAAGAGATGTAGAGTTAACCAGGTATTTTTTATTATACTTTGTTGTGGACAAAAATTTGTTTTTAATGAGATTTACACAGTTGATATAGAAGGCAAAAGAAGTGGCATAGGATCATGGGGGCTGAACAGAATATCTTTTCATAATCAGTCCAATATTCTAAAAGGGATGTAGAGTTAACCAGGTATTTTTCATTATACTTTGTTGTGGACAAAAATTTGTTTTCAAAGAGATTTACACAGTTGATGTAGAAGGCAAAAGAAGTGGCATAGGATCATGGAGCCTGGACAGAATATCTTTTCATAATCAGTCCAATATTCTGAAAGGGATGTACAGTTAATCAGGTAATTGTTATTATACTTTGTTGTGGACAAAAATTTGTTTTTAATGAGATTTACATCGTTGATGTAGAAGGCAAAACAAGTGGCATAAGATCATGGAGGCTGGACAGAATATCTTTTCATAATCAGTCAAATATTCTAAAAGGGATGTAGAGTTAACCAGGTATTTTTCATTATACTTTGTTGTGGACAAAAATTTGTTTTTAAAGAGATTTATACAGTTGATGTAGAAGGCAAAAGAAGTGGCATAGGATCATGGAGGCTGGACAGAATATCTTTTCATAATCAGTCCAATATTCTGAAAGGGGTTTACAGTTAACCAGGTATTTTTCATCATACTTTGTTGTGGACAAAAATTTCTTTTTAAAGAGATTTACACAGTTGATGTAGAAGGCAAAAGAAGTGGCATAGGATCATGGAGGCTGGACAGAATATCTTTTCATAATCAGTCCAATATTTTAAAAGGGATGTAAAGTTAACCAGGTATTTTTTATTATACTTTGTTGTGGACAAAAATTTGTTTTTGAAAAGATTTACACAGTTGATGTACAAGGCAAAAGAAGTGGCATAGGATCATGGAGGCTGGACAGAATATCTTTCCATAATCAGTCCAATATTCTAAAAGGGATGTAGAGTTAACCAGGTATTTTTTATTATACTTTGTTGTGGACAAAAATTTGTTTTTAAAGAGATTTACACAGTTGATGTAGAAGGCAAAAGAAGTGGCATAGGATCATGGAGGCTGGACAGAATATCTTTCCATAATCAGTCCAATCTTCTAAAAGGGATGCAGAGTTAACAGACAATATTTTAATCCATTTTGTTGTTGATAAAAATTTGTTTTTGAAGAGATTTACACAGTTGATGTAGAAGGCAAAAGATGTGTCATGGTATCATGGAAGTTAGACGGAAAATCTTTTCATAATCAGTCCAATATTTTCAAAGGGATGTAGAGTTAATTAACAATTTTTTATTTTACTTTGTTTTGGATAAAAAATTTTTTCTGAAAAAATTTGTGCAGTTGATGCAGAAGGGAAAAGAATTGTCATGGGATCAATGAGGCTGGACAGAATATCTTTTCATAATCAGTCGAATATTCTAAAAGGGATGTACAGTTAGCCTTCAATTTTTTATTCCACTTTGTTGTGGATAAAAATTTGTTCTTTGAATGGAATTATACATTTGATTTAGAAGGCAATAGAAATGTCATATAATCATCTAGGCTGCACAGAATATCTTTTCATAATCAGTCCAATATTCTGAAACGGATGCAGAGTTAACCAACAATTTTTCATTCTACTTTGTTGTGGTCAAATATTTGCTTTTGGAGAGATTTACACATTTGATGCAGAAGGGAGAAGAAATGTCAGGATATCTTTTCATAATCATTCAATATTCTAAAAGGGATGTACAGTTAACCAACAATTTTTTTATTCCACTTAATTATTGGTGAAAATTTCAATTTTTTCCCAGGGATTTGTACATATGATGCAGAAGGGAAAAGAAGTGGCATTCGATCATATAGGTTGGACAGAATATCTTTTCATAATCAATCCAATATTCTGAAAGGGACGTTCAAAGAACCAACATTTTTCCATTTCACTTTGTTTCTGAGAAAAATCAGTTTTCGGAGAGAGAAGACACGTTGGAATAGTTGAATTTTATAATTTAGTCAAGGACACTACATCAGCCCAACAAGAGTTTTTTCCACTTCTTTCTTGAGAATTACTTGGTTTGGAGCCGTTTATGTTCAAGGGAAAAGAACACACATGGGACCACTGAGGTTGAAAGGAATACCTTTTCATAGATAGTCCAATATAGTAAAAAGTTGGCCACATCAGCCCGACTATAGTTTTTTCAACTTTGTTTTTGACGAAAACTTGTTTGGGAGTCATTTCCACGGTTAATGTTCAAGGGATAAGAAGACACTTAGGACCATTGAGTTTGAACAGAATACCTTTTCATAGTCAGTCCAATATTTTAAAAAGTGTGCTACATCAGCCCACGAAGAGTTTTTTCCACTTTGTTCTGGACAAAATCTTGTTTTGGATTCATTTCAACAGTTAATGTTGAAAGGGAAAGAAGACACGTTGGACTGCTGATGTTCAACAGAATACCTTTTCAATATTGTAATGAGTGTGCTACATCGGACTAACAAGAGTTTTTACCACTTTGTTCTTGACAAAAACTTGTTTTTGGAGTCATATCAACGGTTAATTTTCAAGGGAAAAGAAGACACGTCGGACCACTGAGGTTGAACAGAATCCCTTTTCCATAGTCAGTCCAATATTCTGAAAGGTGTGTTAAATCAGCCCAACAAGAGCTTTTTCCACTTTGTTTTTGACAAAAACTTTGCTGGGGGATTTTTACAGATGATATGCAAGGGAAAAGAAGAATCGTGGGACCGTTGAGGTTGAACAGAATACATTTTCATAGTCAATCCAATATTTTTGTCGACTGTTTATGTAGACTCTCTCATAATAAGTATAATTTTCCCAAACTGATGTTCTTTATGTTGACAATATTTTGTCCCATTTTGGTTTGTTTCGAATTCCATTTATTCTAGAATAAAGACACTGGTGAAATGAGGGACTCACAAATGTTGGACTGAATACTTTCCGAAAATCAGTATGATTCTCGAAAACTGAGGTCCTTTTTGTTGACATTGTTTTTCTGATTATGTTTTCTGGTAGAATTTGACTCCTCCTCGTTAAGAGAAATGAGGAATAATTTCTTGTTGTTAATGTAATCACGATGTTGAGCTGAATCCATTTCAATAGTAAGTCCACTGCTCCAAAACTGAGCTACATCATGCAGACGATAGTATCTTCCATCTTGTTTTCTGTTTGATTTTCACATTTTCTTGATGCAATTGAATATTCTACAACTGAGCTGTATCTTGACGACAATATATTCTTCCATTTTGTTTTCTGTAGAATTTCACACTTCTTTTGAGAAATAAAAGAGATATGGTTCGGAGCCGGTGTTGAACCGAATATAATTCAATATGATCTCCACCGAGGTATATCCTGACGATTTTCTTGCATCTTTTATTCTTTTACACATTCTATTGGAGAAAATTGGTGATATGTGTCACAGTTGAGTTTGAATCGGAGACATTCCGATGTGTTGTTGAATGCACAACCACTGGGCCACATAGCATCATTGATAAATTCTTCTGATTACTTTTCTCCAAGATTTTCAGTGTTTCTGTTGAGGACGTTTGGAGAAATGGACAACATTCTGGGTCGAATCAAAGGTATGCAGTTGAATGTTTCACTACTGAGCTTACATCCCAACAACAATTGATTTTCTAACTTGTTTTTTTAATGATTTTCATATTTCTTGCTGAAAAAATGTCTGTTATTCGGGTTTGAACCGAAGACATTTCGATTAGCCGTCAAAATCTCTACCATCAGCGATATACCGACTGGGCATTAAATGGTTGCTACTTTCACGATAAACTTCGATAAAAATTCCTGATGGTTAGTAATAACGGTCCTAATTTTTGTTAATAACGTGACAATATTTAAATATAGATCATTATTTAAGGGAATGCATGGTAAGTCAATTTTTAGTTCAATGCATGATGTTGGAACTTCGAAATGGGGAAAATATCATAGTTTTCCCCATCCAACATCACATGGTGAAAGCTTTTGAATGATTTGAAACCAAACCTTTCATTAAGGTTTAATACGTCAAAGATTTATCACCTGTGTAACAACCTGTTTGGTTACCAAGCAGAT
This sequence comes from Thysanoteuthis rhombus, assembly GCA_963457665.1. Classification (NCBI taxonomy): domain Eukaryota; kingdom Metazoa; phylum Mollusca; class Cephalopoda; order Oegopsida; family Thysanoteuthidae; genus Thysanoteuthis; species Thysanoteuthis major. The sequence goes on from OY735230.1 coordinate 32,420,177, forward strand.
AATATAACCTATAGGTTGAAAATTAAGATCCAATTTATTTCACAAAGGTAACATAGGTCTATTAATAACCTGATGTAAAATTTGCTGACATGTACTGTTTAACAAGATCTTTAAATTACAAAATGTTTCGGCTTCTTATTAATAAAAGCAGATTTTTCTGAAATAGCATAAAAATAAATTACACCCATCGTTGAGCGTTAATATCTGCTTTATATTTTCTGACTGAACACTTACATTGTTATTAGAATTTTTTAAGGTACTCTGAGTCAAATGAGAATAATATTAAACCTAAAATGCACATCTATCGGAATACTCCAGATATTGTCAAATAAGAAGAAAATGCAAACTGTGTAGATACACTTTAAAAAATTACATTGATAATCTAAATCTGTTTTTAAAAGTTTAGTGTGTACTCTACTATTTAAGAAGCAGTCTCATGGAGAATTGACCTTTCTTGCCCACCAAAAATTACCATTTCCTGTCCCAGTTACAACAGAAAATGAAAAAATGCAGTTTTTCAGAGAGAGGAAACATTATCTATAGAAAACGACCATCAGTTTTGAATAATGCAAGAAGCTGTAGTTAATAAACCAAACCCAAACATTGAACATAACTACAGAAGAGGATACAGTTTACCCACTGAGATGTTTTATGTTGATGATTCAGATTTCCCAACAGAAGATGAAACAATACAAAGATATTATAACAAATAACTGAAAAATTCCATTTTGAAGGTAAACTATTTCAAGCAACCAAAGCTTGCACATACCACCATTCCAAAGAGTTGTAAATTTCATTTGGTAATTAGCAAACATAAAGCTTTTTTCTTTATTTTGACCCTCACCAAATTACAGAATGTGCTCCATTGAATCAATGTTTCATTTTTGCACTCATAAAATTGAATGAAACATTACCAATACAAGATTATATGATTCAGTTAAATTACATAATGATTCAAGATAATTTTAAATGGAAATGGGTGCATTAAAAGCAATAATTGTACCTGATTGGCTTACAAGATATCTGAATAGAAATGTTTTTTGTTCCTATGTCTTCTTAATTTGGCAGTGAATTTGATAATGATTCAGCAGGGGGTGATGATTGCAGTGAAAACAATGATTGTCCTGGACAAGCTGACGAGACATCTTAAAGAGAATTTCTGTTCCTTGGTTTCTTTCTCAGTGTGCCAGCAGATAGGGTAAGCTACTTCAAGCAACCAAAGCTTGCACATACCATCATTTCAAAGAATTGCAAATTTCATTCGGTTATTATCGAGCATAAAGCTTTTTTTCCTTATTTTTCTTTTTCTCAAATTACCAATTGTGCTCCATGAATCCTAAAACTAATGTTCATTGATGTTTAGTGATATTTGCAATACGTAGATGATCTATTTGTGAATACTTTTTAACGTATTATTCAAACTTTTATTATCAATGAATCTCTGAAATGACGTCATTATCTGATCGTCATTCTATCGAGACCTTAGTAACGCGATTGACAACGTGTTTTGACCAAAACATTGGGCGCCATCTTCCTAAAAGCTTCTTGAAGGAATTGACGTATTTGCAAATTGCTACAAACTTCTTCATCTGTTACGAAAACCTTTTGGATACATTTTTGATTTCATTATAATGTAAGTAATTTCTGGTGGATTATTTTAGTTATCGATTTAGATTTTTCTGGGAAAATATTTTTTCAAAAAAGTTTATATTGTTTTTCAGTATGCTTTGTGTTATTTATAAAGGCAATGCCTTTATTTTATGTGTGCGTCATTGGGCTCTGACTCTTTTGACATTTTATTTTTCGTGGTAATTGTTAGGAATAGGTTCATCAAAACGTTATATTGATGTTTTGTAAGGGAGATGACATTTGAGTAGATACAATCAGCTGCTGCTGTTGAACTATTACCGGGAAATGAAGACGGATAACAGTGAACATTTGAAACTGTATTCTATTAAATTCTACTACAAAGGATATGATTTGAGATTAATGTTTAGTGTTAGGGTTAATATTCAGGTTTAATATGAGGTTCCATGTTGCCCTGGAAATAAATATTTTTAGCTATCTTTGTATCAGTCCCCGCCATCTTGTATTTAACCATTTCGAAATGGCTAAAATAGTTATTTTTTCAAATTGGCAATTGGATAGATTTAATATCCATGTAACTTGATTACACCAATAATAATTGGTAATTCAGAAAAACTAACCCCAAACCTTTTCGCCTCAGTGCATAATTCTGATCTTGTCTGACCTAATCCTAAATGACAATTGACAAACGATTCGACAGGATCTTGGCCAAAATCTTTCCCAGAGTTATGAGCCTGTTATTATCTATGTCCCTCTTTCTATATTTGTCCTGACTTTTTAACAACATGATCAACCCCTTGGTCATCCGACCAGGGATTGATCCCTGGTTGACCTATTGCTTGAACATCACTTCCAAGAGGTTTGAAAACACATAGGACATCCTCAAGTATAATTCAAACCATCCGGCCCCGTTGACTTGTTGTAGACTACCTGCTTTAGTGCAGCATGGACTTTATTCCTATGAACCTGTCTCCCATAGCTAGCTGCTTCAGCTGACGCAAATTGGGGAAATTCCGCTAAATAGCTGCTCACACAAGCTAGTCTCCTTGATGAAGCGATCTTGAAGATGCACCTCGAACCCCTCATAGATGTCAACCATTAATCGAAAGATGCGCTGTTCCAAGTTCTAATGCAATAGATTTATCGATCTGGCAATTGATGCATTTCTTTCTCACGCATATTTTTGTCAAGTTTCATAACTACGTTGGATATCCTTTCTAAGCTACTCCTAACTACTTGTCCTTGGTAGTTATCTTAAGCCCATTGCTACAGGTCCCTCCAAACTATTTCTATGCCACTGCCAGGTTAAGATTATCTTCTCGTAACACTTTTGTCTTAGCCTTATTAAGGGCGAGGTGTTGACTGTATTTGATAGTGAATATTCCAATCTCTGTTCTAAGTTAGACCCCCCACACTGCACGTGAACAAATGACTTGTTCCCGCTGAATTAAACCCTCTAGCTGTTCCCAGAAGTCCCGGCTCTCCTATAAGGAGATATTGAACTTCCAGTAACTAGTCAAAATTGGCATATTACGTAACTGCATCTGGGCCTTCACCAATCTCTGGTCCAAATGCCCAAACTTTGACTTGGAAGATTGAGAGCTATTTAGCTCACCTCACAGTGTTGCACACCGTCCTGAAAGAGATCAACGACGGTCTTTCCTCTGCAGCCAGTGCCTAGTTCAGTTGTAATCCAACTGTCTATGGAAACGTTCATTTTAGAGCCCTTATAAAGAGGAAGGTAAAGATTAATTGTAACCGATGATTCATAAGTTTCAAACTCTCATGCTCCTACTGAACCAACTTAACATCTGTGACCATCTCTCGGGCGGTTGCCAAAATGTCATACGTCTTGTGGCTATTGCTTGTACACCTGATGAAGAAGGGAGCTTTAAAGAAGTTGGTAAGTTCTTCTATGTTCAGTTTGTTTATTTGTGTTTGCTTTAAGAGGGTTTAAGGGACAACACCTATTGACTCAGATAGTCCCTCTTGAGAATTTACCTGTCAACCTGGCAATTTCCAATCTTCCTCCTGGAGGGGCAGTTGTTCTTTCTTGATGGGACTGACGTATTTGTAAATTGATTTCAGTTGGAATTTTTTTTTCTGATTATTTATTGCATTTCTCAGTATTCTCTTGTAAAGTGATGTTTTCATTTTGCATGTGTGCTTTGTTGGGTTATAACTTTTTCATCATTATATTTTTGGCATTAAATGTTTGGAATAGGTTCATCAAAACGTTATGTTGATATTCTGCAAGGGGGATAACCATTTAGAAGATGCAATTATCGCCAACTACAGTTGAACAATTTTGAAAAAAAAATGAAAACAGGAAACATTGATATTCGAAACGGTATTTTATTGAATTTAATCACAGAGGATTTTATTTAGTGTTAGTTCAAGTGAAAGGTTTAGTATTTATGGTAAGTTTTAGCATTAGGGTTGCAATTACCAATACAAAAAATACATTTATTTTGCAATTCTTGCATCAGATTTTTTCAATTAAATACTTGAAAGTATTTTAACTTATAAAATATTACAAAATATGTCAATAGGATGGATTTATTTCCAAAGTAACCGAATATAATAAAGAAAATTTGGGAATTTAGAAACACTAGCCTCATACATACCTCCCTACCCTCGCACTAAACCTACTAACCCACCATCAACCTATCAACTAACCCTAACAGTTAGCCTACCAGCAGGATCTGACCCCGAATCTACCGACCAACCATAAATGTAACCCGACCAACTGACTCATGTCCTATTGGCTCTATAATAGACAGTAATTATCAATCAAAAGTAACGTTCAATAATATCAAATAAACAGTTTTACTCCAAATTATTTATGTTGTTTTTTTAGCTGAATTTGCTTTGTGAATCCTAAAGTAATTCTCAGTGATCATGAAGGGTATCTATAACAAGTAGAAAATAGTTGAAGTAGTATTAATATTTTTGCATATTGATGAATCTCAAATGACGTCATTACGTATCGTTATTCTATCAAGCCCTTGGTAACGCAGCTAATCACGTGTTTTGACCAAAACATTCGACGCCATATTCCTGATAACGTCTTGAAGGAATTACCGTTTTTGCAAATTGCCACAATCTTGTCTATCTTTTACAAAAACTTTTTTGTATACATTGTTTGATTCCATTGAAAAGTGAGACATTTTATGTTTAGGCATTTTATTAGCAATTTTGATTCTCCTTGGAAAATATTTTCCTGAATTTAAGCGTTTCTCATTCAATAACTTGTTAAGTCCCATATTTTTATTTTTGCTCTTCATAATGAAAACAATTTGGGGGAATTCACAATTTTTAATTACAATTTTATGACTATTAAACTCCATCTAATTATTGTTGCTTTTCAGTTAAATCACTTTCATTATCAATATTCTCTGGCTTATCAATCCCTCTTATTATTGTTTCTCAACAGATGCAAAATTCTCATTATTAATACTTTAATACTATTTTTGCCCTTTTTATTGCAGTTGTTCTATTATCCAAACACTTTAAGTCAATAGACTCTTCATCATAGATATTTTTATTACTCACTTTACACAATTACATTATTGATACTTCGATGAACTGATTTTGGTAGAGACTCAGTTTAGCTGGCATCATATTTTTGTAGTTTTTTTTTCCTGGTAATTTCATATATTTTCAGTGTATAATATTTTTGTGACGGATGTCTCTGAGCTAGAGTTGATTTTATCAAAAATGAATTTACCAAAGAATTTTGTAAGTTGAGAATTGCCTGCATAAAGCTTGAAGAATTACAAAAGCGTTCTATTAGATGCTCCCAATTTACAAACTTCAAATTAAGTGTATCCAAGGCGCTTGATGGCTAACCAAAGATTGACAGTCGGTCAGTTTTCTCTACAAGGCTTTCCTTCCGGGGACAGAATTAACTCGAAAGTGGCAGAAAACCAGGAATAATTTTAAACAGAGAACAAAAGTGTCAAAGGTTCCTCCACTACAAATGGCTGTTTCTTCTCCATAATTTTAGCTCAGTTGGAATCATCTGAAATCAATCTCAGTTTCAACAGTTTTGACCAGCCTTTCGTCCTAATGTGGTCGAAGGGGCTGCAGGTTGTCTCTGACAATAATATCGACAGAAGCTTGGAGTATTCTCATATTTCGGTTATTTGTTGTCCTATATATATCGTTTTATAGATTGGCTTTTGATAAGCTATTATTTTAAGGTGTCTACAGTCATTGTAGTTCTTCCATCGTGAGTATATAAGTCGATCACGTAATATAACATACTCATGCTGTGTTTAAATATAATATAACACTGAATGAATTTAAAAAACAAATATCTCTGAATTGTATAAGAATCTACAGTAGTTTTGGGAAATCCAGATTGACTTTCATTGAAAATATATATCATTATCATTTAGCATCCGTTGTTGGACATAAACCCTCCCAAAGATTCGCTAGACATCTGTATCATGGGTGTCATGGAGCTAATATTTTCTGAACTTGTTTAGTTTGAAAAAAAAAGACCTTATGTACCTCGAGCTTATTTGTTACTCTCGGAGAAGCTTAATTGAATTTATGAGCGAGCGTAGATATCAGATATTTCTATTTAATTGTTAGTTCTCTACATCTAATAATTATTCCTTTGTGTCACGATTCATTAGATACATTTTATACATTTCTTCAGCAGCACCAGCAGCCGAATTATCTTTAGTAATATGACTTGTAGTATTAGTAGTAGTAATTATTTAATTCCATCTTATTTCATCGTTTTATCACAATCAAATAATAGTGATAAGACTTCACCAAAATATAATTAAACAAATGTAGCTATGTATTTCTTCAAAAAAATGAATTTTTGTTTTTCGTTTGTTCCAGATTTAAAATGGCTCGGCTTATTTCCATAAGGCCTCTTGCCAATATGAAGCTTCCACCCCTCAATTTGCATTGCAGTAATGTAAAGTAAATGACAGAGGGAAGGACAGTCGTTGTCTGCCAGATAAACGGTCTTCATTGAAGGACTTCTTTACTTCTCTGCCGCGCATTCATCGTAGAACTGGCAGCTACGACGTTAACCCTCAACCGAAGAAAAAACGTAGGTTTATCCCCAAGAATTCGGGGAAGCGCAGACCACTCCCACAAGACTTGAGCCTTTGCTCTGCTCTATTGATATGCTATTGCCCTTGCTTATTACTATGCTACTATTTTGACGGAACTGATTGCGACTCGTACAAAATGTGATGGATGATTATATGAATGAACAATTTGTGAAAATGGCAAATGAAAGAGACGTCAAAATAATTTCCATTGTCACGTGACGCACCATTTGTAATTTGATTTTATTTATTCAATCAAGAACCAGGGCTTCTGAGAGAAGGGTGCAACCGGTGCATAGCACTGGCGCTCGTAAGACCAAAAGCTGTCCGGGGATTTCTCAGATGGGGCTACTGTTTCAGATAAAAGGGTGGCTATAGGACAAGGATATTTTAGCTCTCTCTCTCTGTCTGTCTGTCTGTCTGTCTGGAGAGACCAAAAACATATTTGTATCACCTTATAAAATTCCTTCCAGTGGCCCTGGCCAAAACCATCTGAGTGTGCATGAGCTGATTGAAAGGAATGAATAAGTAAGGACTGAAAATGTTTATAATGCAAATGAAAACTGACAAACAAACAGGAAGACCAACAAACAGAGGGACAAGCAAAAACAAAACAACAAACAACATTTGACAGAATACATATGACAAGGGTTCCAGGATGAATATATCAAACAAACAAACAAACAAACAAACAAACAAACAAACAAACAATCACACATGACTCTAAAACACAGATATGCAAAATGCAGTCCGTACTGTTGACTAAGTCCTAATCTGTTATCCAATGAAAAATTAAAACAAAATGAAATCATCCTGTGATGTCCCACAAACATTTCAGGTTAGTTATAAATTCTAAATATTATTAACTTTCAATTTAGACTCCACTATTATTTTTTTGGTCAAATTTTTGCAAAACTGTTAGAATCTTATTCTATTTACCAATTTAATTAAACTTCAATTATTCATAATGAAGTAGATTGAGTGTCTCCTGAGCTCCTTGACTGATATATCTGTTCTTTGGGCAACTGTTCAGGTATCTCACTAGAATTATCTATGTCCTGGGTCTTTTAACTCTAGTAGTGAATCTTTTAACGATTCAAGAAAATTCGTAGACAATGATGAAGGTATGAACACAATGATTGGGAACAGTTGACAAGATCAGGTCATCACCATAATATCCCTCCCCTTAAAGGAATCACTTTTGAATCCTCCCCCCCCTTAAACAAGATCAGGTCATCACCATAATATCCACCCCTTAAGGGAATCACTTTTGAATCCTCCCCCTTAAACAAATCTAGGATTTGGACATTCCAGTTATCAAAATGGAATTTCTGAAATTCAGCCAAAAAAGAAAATATCCACTAATTGTTTTATATCTTCTTTAACTTCTGGTTATGATTGTCGGACACAGCACAAATGAATAATTCATGGTCCCTTGGGATCTTTCCTATTTGCACTAACAGGGCAGGATATGCTCTGACACCAATGGCAAAAGCCGATTGTGCTACGCACTTGCTTACCTTCATTCACACGTACGCGTGTTAGGCCACATTAAAGCAAACATCATCCTTAAAAAAATTGTGTTGTATTTGCCTTTGCAGAGAAGTATGTAAATGTTATCTAATAAGAAAAGTTTTATAACTGTGTTTTGACAATTTCAATCCTTTTATCATTTTCAGGTTGTTTACGCAGATCTATCTTGTATACGACGATCTTGATAACAAGGGAAATGAACATTCCAACTAAACCATTCCCCAAACATTGTCTACTTCCGGTGCTGAGCACCAAGCTAAGGAAACTTGGTGTCAGTTCCGTCCACATGAATCCAACAATTTTTAATACCACTTTGTTCTTGACAAAAATTTGTTTTTGGGGAGATTTACACAGTTGATGCAAAAGGGAAAAGAAGTAACATGATATTGTGGAGGCTGGACGGAATACCTTTTCATAATCAGTCTAATATTCTAAAAGGGATGTACAGGGAACCAACAATTTTTTATTCGACTTTGTTGTGGATAAAACTTTGTTCTTGGAGTGACTCACACAGATGATTCACAAGAGAGAAGAAGTGGTATTGGATAGTGGAGGTTGAACAGGGTACCTTTTAATAATCAGTCCAATATTTTAAAAGGGGTGTACACCTACGCCAACTGTAGTTTTTCCCTTGTGTTCTTTACAGAAATCTGTTTTCAGAGAGATTTCCATATTTAAGTTAAGGAAACAGAGGAAACGTTGGACCTTTGTGACTTGACTGAATATTTTATCGGAGCCTGTCCAATTCTTTGAAACAGAGCTACTTGGAAAAAAATTTACGTAAGATCGTAGAGACTAAATAGAATAACTTTTCATAATCAGTCCAATATTAGATATTTTTACAGTTTATACTCGAGGAAACAGAAAAAATAAAGGGCTGTTTAGATTGACCCGAATTTATTTTCATTGTCAGTTCAATATTCTAAAAGAGAGCTACATCCGAATCTTAGCTACTTTTTGTCGACTTTGTTTTTCCGATTACCTTTTTTTGGTGGATTTCACTTTTTCCGGTTAAGGAAACGAAAGAAACGATGAACTTGCGAAGTTGAACCGAATTCTTTCTGGTTCTATTCGTAATGCTCCAAAACTGAGCCGTATTTTGTCGACAATTGTTCTCTTGAATAGCATAAAAATAAATAACACCCATCGCTGACCGTTCATATCTGCTCTATATGTTCTGACTGAACACTTACATTGCTGATAATATTTTTAATGTAATTTTAGTCAAATAAGAACAATATTAAACCTAAAATGCACATCTATCTGATTACTCCAAATATTGTCGAATAAGAATAAAACGCAGATAAACTCTTACAAATTGCACAGATGATCTAAATCTGTTTTTAAAAGTTTAATGTGTATTCGCCTCTACTATTTAAGAAGTAGTCACATGGAGTATTGATCTTTCTTGCCCACCGAAAATTACCATTTCGTGTCCCAGTTGCAACAGAATATGAAGAAATATCGTTTTCTTGAGAGAGAAAACATTATATATAGGAAACGACAATCAGTTTTGAATCTAATGTTAGTTTTAAGAAATATATAAAGCAAAAGTGTCATTGAATATTTTGATCTACCCTGTTCTCCAAATACGTACTATAAACCCTCTCTATAACGAATTTTGGGGTTAACGAACACACTGATCATAACGAAATTTTTCTTATTAACCAAATGAAGTTTGATAAATACAATGGACATTTGGACCATCGAACCTTGCATTATACATGCTTTGATATCTAAGTTTTTGCAGTTTTTGAATCATGATCAAAGCGTTGCATCTGTTCGCTGAACTAACTTTGGCTTGGCACCGGTGCAATACCGTGTCCAATGAAGATTTACTAAGTGCAAGAGGCATAAATTACACATCCCTGTCTTGGGGGAGCAGTAGGACCAAGGGCGTAACTGCCCCATTGCACTGAAAGGGATTGGTTCAGCTATCCCTGGAATCCCACTTTGAGAACGACCTTGCGTCACATCTAGCTGTTTTGAGGAAGCAAGTAAACATGCAGATCAAAGAGTAGTATCTGTACTCCAACGAAACATAACATTAACCTCCAATTTTCAATTTTAAACACTTTTATGGTTATATTTCAATTGTTTTCTTCTTAAATGTCAATTTAATTTGAATACTTTTTCAATTGACAAAAACAAAGGTTGTTATGAATTTCATGTATTGTCGTCACCCAAAACCATGTGACCTGGCCTTCCTGTAATTAATTTTTAAGTTTCCTTCACTCAGGTGAGGAAAAAAAACACTCCCTAAGTCAATCTACTTATCATAATTCATCATTACTTTTTTGGACTCGTTTTAAATTTTATTAAGTCTTTTCTCAGAATGAATCATAGTGGTATTTGTGATTGAATTATTGCATCAAAAATTTTTTCCAAAAAAACATTCAACGCTTAAAATTTAACTATATAATTTCATTTTTGGAAAATAAATTAATGGGGAAAACAATTGAAGTAAAACAAATAATAACCTTCGGAATTGAAGAAAAAATTACACTGTAAAAATCTGGACCACGAAACTAGGATGGTGCCCCGAAATAAAACTTTCAAAGAAAGATACTAAACTTTTGCAATCGGTTTAAATGAATGCTAAATAATGCAAAAAGCTGAAGTTAATAAACCAAACCCAAACATTGAACATAACTACAGAAGAGGATCCAGTTGACCCACCTGAGATGCTTTATGTTGATGATTCAGATTTACCAACAGAAGATGAAATAGTACAAAGATATCATAACAAATAACTGAAAAATTCCATTTTGAAGGTAAACTATTTCAAGCAACCAAAGCTTGCACATACCATCATTCCAAAGAGTTGTAAATTTCATTTGGTACTTAGCAAACATAAAGCTTTTTTCTTTATTTTGACCCTCACCAAATTACAGAATGTGCTCCATTGAATCAATGTTTCATTTTTGCACTCATAAAATTGAATGAAACATTACCAATACAATATTATATGATTCAGTTAAATTAGATAATGATTCAAGATAATTTTAAATGGAAATGGTTGCATTGAAAGCAATTATTGTACCTGATTGGCTTACAAGATATCTGAATAGAAATGTTTTTTTCCTGAGTCTTTTTAATTTGACGGTGTATTGGATAATGATTCAAGACAATCAGCAGATAGTGATGATAGCAGTGAAAACAATGATTGTCCTTGACTAGCTGACTACATATCTGAAGGAGAATTTCTGTTCGTGGATTTTCTCAGTGTGCCAGCAAATAGGGTAAGCTACTTCAAGCAACCAAAGCTTGCACATACCATAATTTCAAAGAATTGCAAATTTCATTCGGTTATTATCGAGCATAAAGCTTTTTTTCCTTATTTTTCTTCTTGCCAAATTACAGATTGTGCTCCATGAATCTTAAAACTAATGTTCATGGATGTTTAGTGATATTTGCAATACGTAGATAGTCTATTTGCTAATAAATTTTAACGTATTGTTCAAACTTTTATTATCAATGAATCTCTGAAATGACGTCACAATCTGGTCATAATTCTATTGGGACCTTAGTAACGCGATTAACAACGCGTTTTGACCAAAACATTGGGCGCCATATTCCTAAAAGCTTCTTGAAGGAATTGACGTATTTGCAAATTGCTACAAACTTGTTTATCTGTTACGAAAACCTTTTGAATTCATTTTTGATTTCATTATAATGTAAGTAATTTCTGGTGGATTATTTTAGTTATCGATTTAGATTTTTCTGGGAAAATATTTTTTCATAAAAGTTTATATTGTTTTTCAGTATGCTTTGTGTTATTTATAAAGGCAATGCCTTTATTTTATGTGTGCGTCATTGGGCTCTGACTCTTTTGACATTTTATTTTTCGTGGTAATTGTTAGGAATAGGTTCATCAAAACGTTATATTGATGTTTTGTAAGGGAGATGACATTTGAGTAGATACAATCAGCTGCTGCTGTTGAACTATTACAGGGAAATGAAGACGGATAACTGTGAACATTTGGAACTGTAATGTATTAAATTTTACTGCAAACGATATGACTCAAGATTAGTGTTTTGTATCATGGTTAATATTCAGGTTTAATATAAGGTACCATGTTGCCCTGAAAAATAAATATTCATGGCTATCTTTGTATCAGTCCCCGCCATCTTGTATTTAAACATTTTAAAATGACTAAAATGGTTATTTTTTCAAATTGGCAATTGGATAGATTTAATATCCATGTAACTCGATTACACCAATAATAATTGGTAATTCAGAAAAACTAACCCAAAACCTACCAACTGACCATATCACAAAATATACCAACTACCAACTAATTATTATTTCTCTATGTTTGTCTATTTTAATACTTTATCAATTTAAGGTGTTTTCACCAATCTGTTCTGAAAAGACAATCTTAATAACAAAGGAAAGGAATGTTCCAACTTTAAGTCTACCACTAACGCTGAGTAAACTCAGTTTAAACTAATTTCACCATCATGGCTGTCAAACGAAATTGCTCATGGTTAACGATGAAATCTTTGCTCCCACTTATAAAAAATGTTTAGATCTATACGTGAAGTAAAAAAACATAATTGGGCTCGTCCAAGATTTGAACCCGGGACCTCTCGCACCCTAAGCGAGAATCATACACCTAGACCAACGAGCCATGCACAATTCCTGGTATTCTCATTTGAAATTCAACCTAACCCTGATTAAACTAATTTCACCATAGCATGTCACTTCTGTCCACAGAGGCCATGTAAAAAAAAGATGTGGGTCTATCATGAAGATAAGGATGAAAACATGACATCACTTCCGCCTGGATGAGCTCTCAAAATGGATAAATATACAACGTCACTTCCCTCAACATTGGCTATGTCCAAAAAGAGTGACGTCATATCTGCCCTCATCAGCTACGTCTCAAAATGATAGGCTTAATATACAAATGCATTTTATATTGACTTGAAGCCGAATCGACAGGATCTCGGCCAAAATCTTTATCCAGTGTTCAGCAATGTTACTAGCCTCTTATTATCCATGTCCCTCTTTATATATTTGTCCTGCCTTTTTAACAACGCGATCAACCCCTTGGTCACCCAACCAGGGATTGATCCATGGTTGACCCAATGCTTGAGCATCACTCTCAAGAGGGTTGCAAACACATTGGACATCATCAAGTATAATTCAAACCGTTTGTCCCCGGTGACTTCTTGTAACCTACCTGCTTCAGTGCAGCATGGACTTTATTCCTATGAACCTGTCTCCCATAGCTAACTGCTTCAGCTGACGCAAATTGGGGAAATTCCACTAAATAGCTGCCCACACAGGCCAGGATCTTTGATGAAGCGATCTCAGAGATAAAGCCCGGGTTCAAATCCTGGACGAGCCCAATTATGTTTTTTTACTTCACCCTTTAATCGAAAGATGCACTGGTCCAAGTTCTAATGCAATAATTATATCGATCAGGCAATCGATGCATTTCTTTCTCACGCATATTTTTGTCAAGTTTCATAACTACGTTGGATATCTTTTCTAAGCTACTCCTAACTACTTGTCCTTGGTAGTTTTCTCAAGCAGATTGCTACAGGTCCCTCCAAACTATTTCTATGCCACTACCGGGGTTAAGATTATCTCCTACCAACACTTTTGTCTCAGCCTTATTAAGGGCAAGTCGTTGGCTGTATTTGACAGTGAACATTCCAATCTCTGTTTCAAGTTAGACCCCCACAATGCACGTGAACAACTGACTTGTTCCCGTTGAATTAAACCCTCTAGCTGTTCCCAGAAGTCTCAGCTCTCCTGTAAGGAGATATTGAACTTCCAGTAACTAGTCAAAATTGGCTTATTACCTAACCGCATCAAGGCCTTCACTTACCTGTTGTCCAAATGCTCAAATTTTGACTTGGAAGATTGAGAGCTATTTAGCTTACCTCACAGTGTTACACACAGTCCTAAAAGACAACAACCAGTGCCTAGTTCAGTTGTAACCCAACCGTCTATGGAAACATTCATTTTTGAGCCCTATAAACGGAGAGGTAAAAATTGATTGTAACCGATGATTAATAGATTTCAAACTTTTTTTTCCCTCTTCCTTTGTGCATCAACTGTTTTAATCTTTCTGCAAACAAATATTTGTCAAGAGCAAATTGATATGAAATCTTGTTGGCGTCATGCACATCCCTTTTTGAATATTGGACTGGCTATGAGAAGGTATTCCATCCAGTTTTGTTTTCCTTTTTTTCCCTTTCCCTTTGAGCATCAACTGTTTTAATCTTTCTAAAAACAAATTTTTGTCAATAACAAAGAGAAAAAAAAAATCTTGTTTGCATCTTGCACATCCCTTTTAGAATATTGGACTGACTATGGGACGGTATTCCACCCAGTTTTATTTTCCTTTTTTTTCCTTTCCCTTTGTGCATCAACTGTTTTAATCTTTCTGAAAACAAATTCTTGTCAAGAACAAAGAGAAATAAAATATTGTTGGCGTCTAGCACATCCCTTTTAGAATATTGGACTGACTATGAAAAGGTATTCCATCCAGTTTCTTTGATCTTTTTTTCGTTTTCCTTTGTGCATCAGCTATTTAAATCTTTCTAAAAACAAATTTCTGTCAAGAACAAAGAGAAAAAAAATCTTGTTGGCGTCTTGCACGTCCCTTTTAGAATATTGGACTGGCTATGAAAAGGTATTCCATCCAGTTTTTTGCCCTTTTTTTCCATTCCTTTGAGCATCAACTGCTTTAATCTTTCTGAAAACAAATTCTTGTCAAGAACAAAGAGAAATAAAATATTGTTGGCGTCTAGCACATCCCTTTTAGAATATTGGACTGACTATGAAAAGGTATTCCATCCAGTTTCTTTTCCTTTTTTTCCATTCCATTGAGCATCAACTGTTTTAATCTTTCTAAAAACAAATTTTTGTCAAGAACAAAGATAAAAAAAATCTTGTTGGCGTTTTACACATCCCTTTTAGACAATAAGACTGACTATGAAAAGGTATTCCATCAAGTTTTGTTTTCCTTTTTTTCCTTTCCCTTTGTGCATCCATAGTTTTAATCTTTCTGAAAACAAATTTTCGTCAGGAACAAATTGAAATAAAATATTGTTGGCGTCTTGCACATCCCTTTTCGAATATTGGACCGGCAATGAGAAGGTATTCCATCCAGTTTTGTTTTCCTTTTTTTCCTCTCCCTTTGTGCATCAACTGTTTTAATCTTTCTAAGAACAAATTTTTGTCAAGAAAAAGAGAAATAAAATCTTGTTGGCGTCTTGCACATCCCTTTTAGAATATTGGGCTGGCTATGAAAAGGTATTCCATCCAGTTTTTTTTCCTTTTTTTTCCATTCCTTTGAGCATCAACTGTTTTGATCTTTCTAAAAACAGATTTTTGTCAATAACAAAGAGAAATAAAATCTTGTTGGCGTCTTGCACGTCCCTTTTAGAATATTGGACTGGCTATGAAAAGGTATTCCATCCAGTTTTTTTTCCTTTTTTTCCATTCCTTTGAGCATCAACTGTTTTATTCTTTTTAAAAACAGATTTCTGTCAAGAACAAATTGAAATAAAAAATTGTTGGCATCTTGCACATCCCTTTTAGAATATTGGACTGACTATGAAAAGGTATTCCATCCAGTTTTTCTTCCCTTTTCCCTTTTTTCCTTGGTGCATGAACCGTTTAATTCTCTCTAAAAACCAAAATTTGTCAAGAACAAAGTGAAATAAAATATTTTCGGAGTCTTGCACATCACTTTTCAAATATTGGACAGACTATGAAAAGGTTTTCCATCAAGTTTTTTTCCTTTTTTTCCCTTTTCCTTTGTGCATCAGCTGTTTTAATTTTTCTGAAAACAAATTTTTGTCAGAACAAAGAGAAATAAAATATTGTTGGTGTCTTGCATGTCCCTTATAGAATATTTGACTGACTATGAAAAGGTATTCCATCCAGTTTTATTTTTCTTCTTTTTCTTTTTTCCTTTGTGCATCAGCTGTATAAATCTTTATAAAAAGAGATTTTTGTCAAGAACGAATCGAAATAAAATATTGTTGGTGTCTTGCACATTCCTTTTAGAATACTGGACTGATTATGAAAAGGTATTCCACCCAGTTTATATTCCTTTTTTCCCTGTTCCTTTATGCATCGAATGTTTTAATCTTTCTAAAAACAAATTTTTGTCAAGAACAAATAGAAATGAAATATTGTTGGCGTTTTGCACATCCCTTTTAGAATATTGGACTGACTTTGAAAAGGTATTCCATCCAATTTGTTTGATCTTTTTTTTCGTTTTCCCTGGTGCATCAACTGTTTTAATCTCTCTAAAGACGAATTTTTGTCAAGAACAAAGTGAAATAAAATATTGTTGATGTTTTGAGCATCTCTTTTAGAATATTGGACTGACTATAAAATGGTATTCCATCCAGTTTTTTTTATCCATTTTTTTCCTTTTCCCTGGTGCATCAACTGTTTAATCTCCTCTAAAAACAAATTTTGTCAGGAACAGAGTGACATAAATTATTGTTTGTGTTTTGTACATACCTTTCAGAATATTGGACTGACTATGAACACGTATTCCATTCAGTATCTTTGATCTTTTTTTTCCCATTTCCTCTGTGCATCAACTGTTTAATTTTCTCTAAAAATAAATTTTTGTTGAAAAAAAAGTGAAATAAAATATTGTTAGCGTTTTGCACACCCCTTTTAGAATATTGGACTGACTATGAAAAGGTATTCCATCCAGTTTCTTTGATCCTTTTTCTCCTTTCCCCTTGTGCATCAAATGTTTAAATCTCTATAAAAACAAATATGAAAAGGTATTCCATCCAGTTTGAACAGAGTCGTATAAAAAATTGTAGGTTCCTTGTCTAGTGTCCATGATTTGATGTTACTTTTTCTCCTTGTACATCAACTGTGTAAATCTCACCAAATAGAAAGTTTTTGTCGAGAACATTGTGGTAAGAAAATTTTTTGGTGTTTTTATCCATTTCACAATATTAGACTGATTATCTAAAGCTATTCTGCCTAGCCTCCATGACTTCATGCTACTTCCTCTCCCTTCTGGATCAACTGTGTAAATCTCTCTCAAAAAAATATTTGTCAAGAACAAAGTGGTATAAAAAAATGTTGGTTCCTTGTAAATCCTTTTTACAATATTGGACTGATTATGGAAAGGTATTCCGTCCAGATTCCACGATCTCACGCTGCTTCTTTTCCCTTGTGCCTCAGCTGTGTAAATCTCTCCAAAAACATTTTTTGTCAAGAATATAGTGGTACAAAATATATTTGGTTCCCTTACATCCATTTTAGAATATTAGACTGTTTATGTTACTTCTTTCCCCTTGTGCATCAACTGTGTAAGTCACTTAAAAAAATTCATTTTCGTGAAGAACAAAGTGGAATAAAATATTGTTGGTTCAGTGTACATCCCTTGTAGAATATTGGACTGATTATGAAAAAGTGTTCCGTTAGTCTCCATATATAATGGTACTTCTTTTCCCTTGTGCATCACCTGTGTGAATCTCTCCAAGAACAAATTTTTGTCAAGAAGAAATTGGTATAAAAAATTGTTGGTTCCTCGTAATTCCCTTCTACAATATTGGACTGATATTCAAGCGGACATCGAGACCCTATTTTCTGAAAATTCGGTGTGAAGTGAGACTTAGTAAATAAGTTTACTGTTACAGTTACCTAGTATGTTTGGAGTCCGTGATTAGGTTCAGGATACGGGTTGGGAGCTAGATTTGGGGTTAAAGTTGGTAGATAGATTTTGGGAATGAAGCTGTGGTTAGTATTAGTTGGTAGGTTCAAGATTAGAGTGAGTTGGTATATCTTGTGTTATGATCAGTTCATAGGTTTGGGGTTAATTTTTCTGAACTACCAATTATTATTGGTGTAATCGAGTTCCATGGATATTAAATCTATCCAATTGCCAATTTGAAAAAAAAACAACATTTTAGTCATTTGAAAATGGTTAAATACAGGATGGCTTGGCCTAATACGAAGATAGCCAAAAATTTTAATTTTTCAGGGCAACATGGACCTATTGCTAAACCTGAATATTAACCATATCACAAAACACCAATCTCAAATCATATCCTTCGTAGTAGGATTTAATAGAATGCAGTTTCAGATGATCACAGTCTTCTGTTTTCATTTCTCTGTAATAGTTCAACAGTAGCAGCTAATTATGTGCACTCAAATGCTATCTCCCTTGTGAAACATCAACATATTGTTTTGATGAACTTATTCCAAACAATTACCATAAAAAATAAAATTTTAAATAGTCACAGCCCAATGAAGCACACGTAAATTAAAGGCATTGCCTTTACAAATAACACAAGGCATACTGGAAAACAATATAAACTTATACGAAAAAATATTTTCCCAGAAAAATCTAAACTGATAATTAAAATAATCCACCAGAAATCACTTACATTATAATGAAATCAAAAATGTATTCAAAAAGTTTTCGTAACAGATAAACAATTTTTTCTAGCAATTCGGAAATACGTCAATTCCTTCAAGAAGCTTTTAAAAATATGGCGCCCAATGTTTTGGTCAAAATGCGTTGTCAATCGCGTTACTAAGGTCTCGATAGAATTATGACTCAAAGTTGACGTCATTTCAGAGATTCATTGATAATAAAAGTTTGAATAATACGTTAAAATGTATTTGCAAATAGATCATCTACGAATTGCAAATATCACTTAGTTTTAGGATTCATAGATCACAATTGGCAATTTTACAAGAAGAAAAATAAAGAAAAAAGCTTTATGTTCGATAATAACCTAATGAAAATTGCAATTCTTTGAAATGATGGTATGTGCAAGCTTTGATTGCTTGAAGTAGCTTACCCTATTTGCTGGCGCAGTGAGAAAATTTAGGAACAGAAATTCTCCTTCAGACATCTTGTCTGCTTGTCCAGGGCAATCATTGTTTTCACTGCTATCATCACTATCTGCTGATTGTCTTGAATCATTATCCAATTTACTGCCGAATTAAGAAGAGATAGGAGCAAAGAAATTTCTATTCAGATATCTCGTCAGTTTTGGACAATAATTACTTTTACTACAATTATTCATTCCTGACAATTGTCTTGAATCCTTATCCAATTCACTGCCAATTAAGAAGAGATAGGAGCAAAGAAATTTCTATTCAGATATCTTGTCAGTTTTGGACAATAATTACTTTTACTACAATTATTCATTCCTGACAATTGTCTTGAATCCTTATCCAATTCACTGCCGAATTGAGAAGAGATAGGAGCAAAGAAATTTCTATTCAGATATCTTGTCAGTTTTGGACAATTATTACTTTTACTACAACTATTCATTCCTGACAATTGTCTTGAATCCTTATCCAATGCTGATGCATACCATAATCATTCATTTCTTCGAATATTGATACTAGTGCTTTGTGAAGATACTTGCATTGCCTGATGTCATCATTTATTACAAAAGTCAGGGTGGTTCGTATTTTTCCAGGAGATCTTTTAAAATTCATCGTTCAAAACAATATCCCATAGTTTGTAGGAAAAGTTCCTCGCATGGTCGTCGAATAAAATGTCTAAAAGCTCGCCACCTCGAAATGTTCAAATCTTTTTTTTTTGTTTCTTTGCTTTTGTTTCTATCCCTGTATAATTCTTTGTTTTTCTTCTTGTTGTCATTCTAAATCATTCTCAATTGTTTACAATGGGTTTTGTC
This sequence comes from Thysanoteuthis rhombus, assembly GCA_963457665.1. Taxonomy (NCBI): domain Eukaryota; kingdom Metazoa; phylum Mollusca; class Cephalopoda; order Oegopsida; family Thysanoteuthidae; genus Thysanoteuthis; species Thysanoteuthis major. The sequence goes on from OY735230.1 coordinate 32,440,039, forward strand.
AACTTTACTTGACCAATCTTTTGTCAGTCTTCATGTTGACATATTGTAATTAAATACAGTTTTGGCTATTAGGTAAATTATCACTTACTCAGTATAGAACTTTTTCTTCAACAAAATCTTTTCAGTTGAATTTATTAATGCATTGATCACTTTATTCTTGTTTTTTTTTGTCTACATAATCTCTCTTTTGATTCCTCCATCCAGCTTCCTCATCTTTCGATTTCCCATTTTTGATAATCGTTTTTCCCCATTTGTTATCGTTTACTCCAGAATGGAGTTTTTCATTTATTTGTTATGATATCATTCTACTGTCTTATCTCTGTGATTATCTTTTGATGGAGAATCTGAATGGAGCATCTCAGTGAGTAAACTGGATCCTCTCTTGTAGTTATGTTCAATTTTGGGGTTTGGCTTGTTAACTTCAGCTGTTTAATTTGAGCGCTCTATTTTTCATTGAATTCCTCATCATTCTCACTTGAATTTGATTATTTTCTTAAATTAAAAAAAAGACAAAACTAAATGGTTGAATTTTAATTGTTGCGTGTTTTTTCTTGAATTAGAATAATAATTTGCATGCCAAACAAATTTGTGAAAATCCAACAAACAACAAGATGGAAGACAGTATTGTCGTTGGGATATAACTCGATTGTAGAACATTCGACTGCCTATCAAAAGTTATTCGCTCTGAAACACGGTGTTATTAATTTCTCTAATTTGATTTATCAGACACTGTAAAAATCCTGTAGAAAACAAGCTGGAAGTGAATATTGTCCTTAGAATAAACCAAGATGGTAAAACGTTCGAGTGCATATTTAGAGTTATTCGGTTTCAACATCGAAGGTCCCTTATTTCTCTTATTTTCTTAATAAGAAACTGTAGAATTCATCCAGAAAAAAATTTGGAGAAAACTATTGTCATCGGGATATAGGATGGTGGTACAGTATCCGATGGCGTAACAAAAAGTATTCGGTTCAACTTTGAGGATCCCTCATATCTACAATTTCCTTTAACAGAACTTTAAAAATCCAGAAGAAAACAAGCTGGGAGAATCTATTTTTTTTATTAGGTTATAGTTCAATGGTAGAGCATGCGACTGAATATTGAAAGCATTCGGTTCAACTCGAAGGATCCTTAATTCCTACTATTATTTCAATCAGAAGCTGTAACAATCTTGAGAGAAACAAGCTGGAAAAGGCTATGGTCGCTGAGATATAGCTCAGAGGTCGAACAATCGTCTGCTTATCGACATGTGTTCATCCCCGAATGTCACTCATCCAACATATTTTCCTGAACAGAGTTTGTTGGAATCTTGAGGAAAACAAGCTTGAAGAATTCATTGCCGTATTTGTAAAGCTCGGTGGTAAAGCATGGAACTGCATATCGAAATGTCTTTGATTCAGACGTGAGTGTCCCTCATTTCACCAATCTTTTTCAAAGGAAACATTAAGAATACAGAAGATAAAAAGCTAGAAGTATGCCTTGACTTCTTGCTCAATTTAGGACATTCCAGTGCATCTCAAAATGTCTCCTATTTAACCCCGTGTATCCCTCATTTGTGATATTTTCTACACAAGAAAATCATGAATATTACAAGGTCGTAGAATGTATTGTCCTTCTTAATACAGTAGATAGAAAACATGCTACGATTCAATTCTCAAGTTTTTGTCCAACAAATTACTATAATTTCATGTTTGGAAGGAAAAAAATCATGTATGGATTCCAATTTGATTTTTGTTTTTTGGCCTTTTTTTTTACTAATTGATGATGTTGTCACAAAAGTATCATACGCTGAAAGTACATTAAATTGAAGAGTGTATTAACTTTGAGTGCTGGGATTATGAAACGACATCAGTAAGAGCAAAAATAGCAACCACATTGGAGATAAATACACTAAGATCAAAATTGAGGACACAGAACTCGAGAAAGTAGACTGCTACATCTACCTAGGACAACGAATCTCCATGAGACCCTCAAAAGAAGAAGAAATCAAGCAAAGAATCACACTAGAATGGCAAGCCTTTGGCTGAGCTGGCTCAAACTTCAAAAATAATTAAATCCTATTTATCCTAAAGAGAAGGATGTATAACCAATGCATCCTCCCAATAGTCACTTATGGAGCTGAAACATGGAACTTAACCAAGAGACAGACCCGTAAATTGAGAACCATACAACGTGCATGTGAAAGAATAATGCTGGGCCTCACATGGAGAGACCACAGAACAGCACATTCGAGAAAAAAGACAAGAGTTAGGGACATCATAGAATCCATTAAAAATCTCAAATGGCGGTGGGCTGGCCATGGTGCAAGAATTGCAGACAATCGATGGACATCGCAACTCACAACATGGATTCCCCGAGACCACATGCGCAACCGAGGCCGGCAAAATGTTAGATGGAGAGACGAGCTAGACAAGTTCAGGAAGTACTGGCTCCGTGACACCCATGATAGAGGAGTGGGGCAAATCCTGGGGAAGGTCTATGTCCAATGACGGATGCTAAAAGACTGATGATGATGATCAATGAAAATTTCACATCTATTAAGAAACTCATAAGAGAGATGAATTAGCCACAGAATATCAATTTTGGATTTTTTTTATCTAAAAAGCAAGAATGATCAGATGGAGTATAAGTAGTGATAAAATAATAATCAGAAATTGTGCATCAACCCGGATTGTTATTAAATGAGAAACGCTTAAATTCAAGAAAATATCAAAATCAAAATTGATGATAAAAATAACAATACAAAAATCTCTTTTTTTTCAATGAAATCAAACAATGTATACAAAAAAGTTATCGTAAAAGATAGACAAGATTGTAGAAATTTACAAAAACGGTAATTCTTTCAAGACATTGTCAGGAATATGGCATCGAATGTTTTGATCGAAACACGTGATTAACTGCGTTACCAAGGGCTTGATAGAATAATGACACCTAATGACGTCATTTGAGAGATTCATCAATATGCAAAAATATTAATACTAATTCAACTATTTTCTACTTGTTATAGATACCCTTCATGATCACTGAAAATTAGTTTTTGATTCACAAAGCAAATTCAGCTATAAAAAAAAAACAACACAAATCATTTTAAATGAAACTGTTCATTTCATATCATTTAACTTTACTCTCGATTGAAAAATACTGTTTACTTTACAGGCAATGCTGACAACAACCCTTTATACTAAACCTACAAATAAAAATAACACTGAATAATATCCTCTATGATTAAATTCAAGAAAATACTGTTTCGAATTCTCACTAACTTCTGTTCCCATTTTTTGGAAAATTGTTCGACAGTAGCAGCAGCTAATCGTATTTTCTCAATGGTTATCCGTTTTGCACACTATCAACATAACGTTTTAGTGAACTTATTAGAAATAATTAACGCCCAAATAACAATGCTTGAAAAGTTACAACCCCACAAGGCACATTTACCAAGTAAAGACATTGCTTTTACAAATAATCAAAAGTATACTAAGAAACGTAATAAATAAACAGGAAAAAATTCCCACAAAAATCGAAATCGATAATTGAAATAACTCCACAAAAATCACGTAATTTCTGATAAAATCAAAAAATTTATTTAAAAGTTTTTGGAAAAGATAGACAAGTTTTTAATGATATGCAAATCAGTCAGTCCTTTCACAAAAAATTTGCAAATATGTCAGTCCCTTCAAGAAAAAACAACTGCACTCCCAGGAGATTGGAAATTGCTAGGTTGACAGTTAATTCTCAAGAGAGACTATCTGAGTCAGCAGGTGTTGTCCCTTGAATCCTCCTAAAACAAACACAAATAAACAAACTGAACATAGAAGAACTTACCAACTCCTTTAAAGCTCCCTTCATCATCTAGTGTACAAGCAATAGCCACAAGATGTGTGACATTTTGGCAACTGCCCGAGAGACGGTCACGGATGTTAAGTTGGTTTAGTAGGAGCATGAGAGTTTGAAACTTATGAATCATCGATTAGAATTAATCTTTACCTCTCCCTTTATAAGGCTCCAAAATGAACGTTTCCATAGACGGTTGGGTTACAACTGAACTAGGCATTGGCTGCGGAGTAAAGACCGTTGTTGATCTCTTTCAGGGCCGTATGCAACACTGTGAGATGAGCTAGATAGCTCTCAATCTTCCAAGTCAAAGTTTGGGCATTTGGACCAGTGATTAGTGAAGGCCCAGATGCAGTTACCTAATGCACCAATTTTGACTAGTTACTGGAAGTTCAATATCTTCTTACAGGAGAGCCGGGACGTTCGAGAACAGCTGGACGGTTTCATTGGACAGGAACTAGTCAGATCTTCACAGGAAATGTGGGGGTCTAACTTGAAACATAGATTAGAATATTCACCGTCAAATACTGCCAACAACTCGACCTTGATAAGGCTGAGACAAAAGCGTTATTATAAGATAGAATTGACCCGGTAGTGGCATAGAAATAGTTTGGAGGGACCTGTAGTAATCGGCTATAGAAAACTAATAAGGACAAGTAGTTAGGATCATCTTTGAAGGAATATCCAACGTAACCATGGAACTTGATGAAAATATACAAGTGGTTCTAGCAGCATCTCTGAGATCGCTTCATCACGGAGCCTGGCCTGTGTGAGCAGCTTTTTAACAGAATTTCCCCAATTTGCGTCAGCTGAAGCAGTTAGCTATGGGAGACAGGTTCATGGGAATAAAGTCCATGCTGCACTGAAGCAGGTCAGCTTCAACAAGTCACCGAGACAGGACGGTTTGAAATGTACTTGAGGATGTCCTATGTGTTTGCAACCCTCTTTACAGTGATGTTCAAGTACTGTTTCAACCAGGGTTCGGTCCCAAGTTAGGTGACCAAGGGGTTGAAAGAAGCAAGACAAATTTAAAAAGAAGGACATAGATAATAACAGGCTCATAACCCTGCTAAACACAGGGAAAGATTTTGGCCAAGATCCTGTCGAATCGTTTGTCAATTGTCATCGAGGATTAGGTCAGACCAGATCAGAATTATGCACTAAGGCGAAAATCAATCCAAAACAATTTGAAAACTGTTTGCTCAGTGTTAGAGGGATTAAAGATGACACTGGAGGTGCACTAATTAATTTAGATCAGTCCAAGGCCTTCAACATGGTAGACCAATCTTTTTAGCAACTGTGCTAAGTTGGTGGATATTAATGAATCAAACTTATGTACATCTTTTTGAAATATCATTTACCAAATAATGAATCTGGTGTCCCATCAATATCTTGGAGAAGATTACTCTTATGGAAACATTTCAGAAGATGAAATGTACAGTAAACGCAGAATTACCATTAATTTATATGGCAGATATTTTTTAACACTTTAAAACCTGATTAATGATTGTTCTGATTGTATTTTAGGCTGAATCGTTGGTGCTTAGAATGTTGGGAGATACAGGAAACAGGAGTATTGGAGAGAGAGAGGAAAAGGTTGTGCGATACCTCTACAAAGGCTTGCAAAATAAACGCTGAAATTATTGTCACCTTTTGTCTTTTTCTGTAAAAGCAAAGACATAGCTTTTCAGCAAACTTTTGTGGTATACCTGGACGTATTCAACAAACTTTGAGGTGATCAAAAACGTGTGTGCTTTTTGTTTTCTCTTCCTATTATTTGAAATTTCAGCTGGAAAACATGCAACCTTTGCACCAACTCTGAATTACAAAGTTTATGCCAAACATCCTGATGATACAGATATAAAGACAATTATTTCATATCTGAATAAATGTATAGGTACATGTATCGTAGCTCAACAGATGTAGCCCTCTGCATCATATAAGAAACGTTGATGACTCGTTTCAGATTGTCAATTTAGCCTCAAGTCAATTTTTATTGCATTTGTATCTTAAGCCTGTTCTCTTAGGTCGTAGCTGATATGGGCGGATATGACATCATCGTTTTTGGACAAGGACTATGTTGATGGAAGTGATGTTATATCTTTATCCATTTTTAGAGCTCATCCAGGCGGAAGTGATGTCATATTTTCATCCTTATCTTGGCGATAAACCCACATCTTTTTTTTACATGACTTCTGTGGACAAAAGTGACTTGCTATGATAGTAAGATATTTAGGTGCTCAGCACCAGATGTAGACTTTGAGTTGGAACATTCCTTTCCTTTGTTATTAAGATTGTCCTTTTCAGAACAGATTGGTGAAAACACCATAAATTGATAAAGTATTAGAATAGACAAACACAGAGAAATAATAATCAGCAGATGTCCTATATTTGACTCCACGTGCAAGAAAATACAATATAATTTCTTAAGATTAGCATAAATGTGATATGTAAACATGTACGAGTGGGTGGAAAAGAAAGTGAATAGTGAAACACAAATATTTTCTTTCAATGAATTTTTGAATATGATCAGGGTAATATTCAAGCAGACATCGAGACCCTAGTTTTAAAAAGAAATTAAAATGGAAAAAAAATTGTTTTTTCATTTAAATACCGACACCGGGGCGTATTCCTTATCCTTCATTAGTGTAATGGGAGATTCCATCCTGGGAGACAGATCTGTGTCGTGTCGTATCGCCGATACATTGTCAACGGACATCACTTTTGCTGTGAAACCCATTTATGGACAAACATTTCGACGAACTGATATTTCAATCATTTTGATTGACTGGAAGCAGCTACTTTCTGACCGTCGATCAATTAACGTTTCTCTTGATCAATAAATACTGTTTACTCTAGAGACAATTTGGTGAGGAGTGAAAGTCAGTAAATAGTTTTACTGTTACAGTTAGTTGGTATGTTTGGAGTTCGTGATTAGGTTCAGGGTACCGGTTATAAGCTAGATTTTTGGTTAAGGTTGGTAAATAAAATTGGAGAATGAAGCTGTGGTTAGTATTAGTTGGTAGGTTCAGGATTAGAGTGAGTTGGTATATCTTGTGTTATGATCAGTTGATAGGTTTGGGGTTAGTTTTTCTGAACTACCAATTAATATTGGTGTAATCAAGTTACATGGATATTAAATCTATCCAATTGCCAATTTGAAAAAAAAAACATTTTACTCATTTCAAAATGGTTAAATACAAGATGGAGGGCCTGATGAAAAAATAGCTAAAAATATTTATTCTTCAGTGCAACATGAAACCTAACACTAAACATTAATCTTAAATAATATCCTTTGTAGTAGAATTTAATAGAATACAGTTTCAAATGTTCACAGTTTTCTGTTTTCATTTCTCTGTAATAGTTCAACGGCAGCAGCTAATTGTGTCTACTCAAATGTTATCTCCCTTGCAAAACATCAACAAATCATTTTGATGAACCTTTCCCAAATAATTTCCACAAAAATGAAATGTCAAAATAAGTCACAGCCCCATGACGCACACATAAAATAAACTCATTGCCTTCACAAATAACGCAAAGCTAACTGAAAAACAATATAAGCTTATTTGAAAGAATATTTTCCCTGGAAAATCTAAATTGATGATTAAAATAATCCATCAGAAATTACTTACATTATTAGGAAATCAAAAATATTTTCAGAAAGTTTTCGTAACAGATAAACAAGTTTTTTTAGCAATTTGAAAATACGTCAATTTCTTCAAGAAGCTTTTAGGAATATGGCGCCCAATGTTTTGGTCAAAACACGTTGTCAATCGCGTTACTAAGGTCTCGATAGAATAACGACCAGATAGTGACGTCATTTCAGAGATTCATTGATAATAAAAGTTTGAATAATACGTTAGAATTTATTAGCAAATAGACTATCTACGTATTGCAAATATCACTAAACATCAATGAACATTAGTTTTTAGATTCATGGAGCACAATTGGTAATTTGGCAAGAAGAAAAATAAGGAAAAAAAGCTTTTTGTTCGATAATAACTGAATGAAATTTACAATTCTTCGGAATTATGGTGTGTGCAAGCTTTGGTTGCTTGAAATAGTCTAACCTATTCGCTGGCACTGTAAAAAAAAAAACAAAAAAAACAACATGGGAACAGAAATTCTCTTTCAGATATCTCGTCAGATTGTCCAGGACTACACTGTTTTTACTGCTATCATCACTATCTGATGATTTTTTTTAATGATTATCCAATTCACTTCCAAATTAAGAAGACACAGGAACAAAGGAATTTCTATTCAGGTGTTTTGTCAGTTCTGGACAATCATTACTTTTACTACAATTATTCATTTCTAAAAATTGTCTTGAATCCTTATCCAATGTAGGTGCATCTTATATTCTTTTAGTGGCAAAATTTCATTCAATTTTTAAGACTTTGAAAATGAAACGTTGATCCATTTTTGTTATTTTATTTATTATATACAGCATCGGTTAGAAACTATAATTCATCTTCTGCTATATCACAAATTAGAGATAAAAGTCTTTCTATATCTTTTGACCAGTAACATTATCTTTCAGATTATTATAATCCTTCATTTCTTCGAATATTGATACTAATACTTGGTGAAGATGCTTACATTTCATTCTGCCATCATTGTTTACAACAGGCAGGGTGGTTTGTATTTTTCCCGGAGATCTTTTAAAATTCATTGTTCAAAATAATATCCCATAGCTTGTTCGAACTGTTGTCTGCATGGTCGTTCAATAAAATGTCTAAAAGCTCACAATCTTGAAATGTTTACATCTTTTTTTTTGTTTCTTTCCTTTCGTTTCTATCCCCGTATAAATCTTTGTTTTTCTTGTTCTTGTCATTCTAAATCATTCTCAATTGTTTACAATGGGTTTTGTCAATTTTATTAAACCAATCTTTTGTCAGTCTTCATGTTGACATATTGTAAATTAATACAGGCTTGGCTATTGTTTTATAACTTTTCACTCTCCCAATATAGACCCTTTTCTTCCACTAAATTTTTTCAGCTGATTTTATTGCTAAAATTGATTGCTTTATTCTCGATTTCATGCCTTCATAATGTCCACTTCTTTACATTCCTCCATTCAGCTTCTTCATCTTTCGATTTCCTTACTCGATAATGGCGTTCTCCCATTTGTCATCATTTACTCTATTGCTTGTACACCATATGAAGAAGGGAGCTTTAAAGGAGTTGGTAGGGTTTAAGGGACAACACCTGCTGACTCAGATAGTCCCTCTCCAGAATTTACCTGTCAACCTGACAATTTCCAATCTTCCTCCTGGAAGGGCAGTTGTTTGGGACTGACATTTTTGCAAATTGATTTCAGTTGGAATTTTCTTTTCTGATTATTTATTGCGTTTCTCAGTATTCTCTTATAAAGTATGTTTTCATTTTGTATGTGTGCCTTGTTGTGCTACAACTTTTTCATCATTGTATTTTTGGCATTAAATGTCTGGAATAAGTTCATCAAAAAGTTATGTTGATATTCTGCAAGGGGGATAACCATTTAGAAGATGCAATTACTGCCAACTACAGTTGAACAATTTTGAGAAAAATAAAAACAGGAAGAATTGATATTTGAAACAGAATTTTATTGAATTAAATCACAGAGAATTGTATTTAGTGTTAGTTCTAGGGAAAGGCTTAGTATTTAAAGTTAGTTTTTGCATCTGGGTTGCAATTACCAATACAAAAAATTACGTATATTTTGCAATTCTTGCATCAGATTTTTTTTTAATTAAATGCCTAAATGTATCTAAACTTATAAAACATTACAAAATATGTCCATAGGATAGATTTACTTTCAAAGTAACCGAATATGATAAAAAATAATCGGGAATTTAGAAACACTAACCTCAAACATACCTACTTACCCTCGCACTAAACCAACTTACTAACCATTTACCTATCAACTAACCCTAACAGTTAGCCAACCAGAAGGATCTAATCCCGAATCTACCGACCAACCATAAATGTAACCCGACCTACTGACTCTAAGTACATGTCTTATTGGCTCTATAATAGACAGTAATTATCAATCAAAAGTAACGTTCAATAATATTAAAGGAACAGTTTTACTCCAAATTATTTATGTTATTTTTTTTAGCTGAATTGGCTTTGTGAATCCTAAAGTAATTCTCAGTGATCATGAGGGGTATCTATAATAAGTAGAAAATAGTTGAAGTAGTATTAATATTTTTGCATATTGATGAATCTCTCAAATGACGTCATTATGACTCATTATTCTATTAAGTCCTTGGTAATGCAATTAATTGCGTGTTTAACCAAAACATTTCATACCATATTCCTAATTATTTCTGGAAGGAATTACCTTTTTTTACAAATTGCTGCAATTTTTTCTATCTTTTACGAACACTTTTTCGTATACCTTGTTTGATTTCATTGAAAAGTAAGAAATTTTATGTTTAGTCATTTTATTAGCAATTCTAATTCTCTTTGAAAAATGTTTTCCTGAATTTAAGCGTTTCTCATTCAATAACTTGTTCAGTCCCATATTTTCATTTCTACTCAAAATAAAACAATTTTGGTGAATGCACAATCTCTCATTACAATTTTATGACTATTAAACTCCATCTAATTAGCGTTGCTTTTCAGTTAAATCACTTTCATTATCAATATTCTCTGGCTTATCAATCCCTCTTATTATTGTTTCTAAACAGATGCAAAATTCTCATTATTAATACTTTATTACTATTTTTGCCCTTTTTATTGCGGTTGTTCTATTATCCAAACACTCTAAGTCAATACACTCTTCATCCTAGATATTTTTTTTACCCACTTTACACGATTACATTATTGATACTTCGATCAACTGATTTCAGTAGAGACTCAGTTTAGTTGGCATCACATTTTTGTAGTTTTTTTTTTCTGGTAATTTCATATATTTTCAGTGTATAATACTTTTGTGACGGATGTCTCCGAGCTAGAGTTGATCTTGTCAAAAATGAATTTACCAAAGAACTTAGTAAGTTGAGAATTGCCTGCATAAAGCTTGAAGAATTATAAAAGCGTTCTATTAGATGCTCCCGGATTACAAACTTCAAATTAAGTGTATCCCAGGCGCTTGGTGACTAAGTAAAGATTGACAGCTGGTCAGTTGTCTCTACAAGGCGTTCCTTTCGGGGACAGAAGTAACTCAAAAGTAGAAGAAAACCAGGATTAATTCTAAACAGAAAACAGATGTGTCCAAACTCCCTTCACTACAAATGGCTGTTTCTTCTCCATAATTTTAGCTCAGTTGGAATCATCTGAAATCAATCTCAGTTTCAACAGTTTTGACCAGCCTTTCGTCCTAATGTGGTCAAAGGGGCTGCAGGTTGTCTCTGACAATAATATCGACAGAAGCTTGGAGTATTCTCATATTTCGGGCATTTGTTGTCCTATATATACCGTTTTATCGATTGGCTTTTGATAAGCTATTATTTTAAGGTGTCTACAGTCATTGTAGTTCTTCCATCGTGAGTATATAAGTCGGTCACGTAATATAACATACTCATGCTGTGTTTAAATATAATATAACACTGAATGAATTTAAAAAACAAATATCTCTGAATTGTATAAGAATCTAGAGTAGTTTTGGGAAATCCTGATCGACTTTCATTGAAAATATATATCATTATCATTTAGCATCCGTTGTTGGACATAAATCCTCCCAAAGATTCGCTAGACATCTGTATCATGGGTGTCATGGAGCTAATATTTTCTGAACTTGTTTAGTTTGAAAAAAAAAGACCTTATGTACCTCAAGCTTATTGGTTACTCTCGGAGAAGCTTAATTGAATTTATGAGCGAGCGTAGATATTAGATACTTCTATTTAATTGTTAGTTCTCTACATCTAATAATTATTCCTTTGTGTCACGATTCATTAGATACATTTTATACATTTCTTCAGCAGCACCAGCAGCCGAATTATCTTTAGTAATATGACTTGTAGTATTAGTAGTAGTAATCATTTAATTCCATCTTATTTCATCGTTTTATCACAATCAAATAATAGTGATAAGACTTCACCAAAATATAATTAAACAAATGTAGCTATGTATTTCTTCAAAAAAATGAATTTTTGTTTTTCGTTTGTTCCAGATTTAAAATGGCTCAGCTTATTTCCATAAGGCCTCTTGCCAATATGGAGCTTCCACCCCTTAATTTGCATCGCAGCGAGGAGGGAAATGACTGTAGAGTGGATGACAGAGGGAAGGAGGGTTGTCGTCTGCCAGATAAACGGTCTGCATTGAAGGACTTCTTTACTTCTCTGCCGCGCATTCATCGTAGAACTGGCAGCTACGACATTAACCCTCAACTGAAGAAAAAACGTAGGGTTATCCCCAAGAATTGGGGAAAGCGCAGACCACTCTCGCAAGACTTGAGCCTTTGCTCTGCTCTATTGATATGCTATTGCCCTTGCTTATCACTATGCTACTATTTTGACGGAACTGATTACGACTCGTACAAAATGTGATGGATGATTATATGAGTGAACAATTTGTAAAAATGGCGTATGAAAGAGACGTCAAAATAATTTCCATTGTCACGTGACGCACCATTTGTAATTTGAATTTTATTTATTCAAGCAAGAACAAGGGCTTCTGAATGAAGGGTGCAACCGGTGCATGGCTCTGGCGCTCGTAAGGCCAAAGGCTCTCCGGGGATTTCTCAGATAGGGCTACCGTTTCAGATAAAAGGGTGGCTATAAGACAAGGATATTGGAGCTCTCTCTCTCTCTCTCTTTCTCTCTCTCTCTCTCTCTCTCCCTCTCTGTCTCTGTCTGTCTGTCTGTCTGGAGAGACCGAGAACATATTTGTATCACCTAGTAAAATTCCTCTCAGTGGCCCAGGCCGAAACCATCTGAGTGCACATAAGCTGATTGAAAGGAATGATTAAGTAAGGAATGAAAATATCAATAATGCAAATGAAAACAAACAAACAAACAAACAAACAAACAAACGGGAAGACCAACAAAAGGAGAGAAAAGCAAAAAACTAAACAACAAACAACATTTGACAGAATACATAGGACAATGGTTCCAGTATGAATATAACGAACAAACAAACAAACAAACAAAAAACAGACAAACAAACAGACAAACAAAGAATCACACATGACTGTAAAACACAGATATACAAAATGCAGTCCGTACTGTTGACTAAGTCCTAATCAGTTATCCGATGAAAAATTAAAACAAAATGAAATCATCCTGTGATGTCCCACAAACATTTCAGGTTAGTTATGAATTCTAGATATTATTAACTTTCAATTTAGACTTTCCTATTGTTTCTTTGGTCAAATTTTTGCAAAACTGTTAGAATCTTATTCTACCTACCAATTTAATTAAACTTCAATTATTAATAATGAAGTAGATTGAGTGTCTTCAGAGCTCCTTGATTGATATATCTGTTCTTTGGGCAACTGTCGATGTATCTCACAAGAATTATCTATGTCCTGGATCTTTTAACTTTAGTAGTGAATCTTTGAAGGAATCAAGAAAATTCGTAGATAATGATGAAGGTATGAACACAATGATTAGGAACAGTTGACAAGATCAGGTGATCACCATAATATCCCTCCCCTTAAGGGAATCACTTTTGAATCCTCCCCCTTAAACAAATCTAGGATTTGGACATTCCAGTTATCAAAATGGATTTTCTGAAATTCACCCAAAAAAGAAAATATCCACTAATTGTTTTATATCTTCTTTAACTTCTGGTTATGATTGTTGGACACAGCACAAATGAATCATTCATGGTCCCTTGGGATATTTCCCATTTGCACTAACAGGGCAAGATATGCTCTTACACCAATGGCAAAAGCCGATTGTGCTACGCACTTGCTTACCTTCATTCACATGTACGCATGTTAGGCCACATTAAAGCAAACATCATCCTAAAAGAAATTATGTTGTATTTGCCCATGCAGAGAAGTATGTAGATGTTATCTAATAAGAAAAAATCTTATAACTGTATTTTGACAATTTCAATCCTTTTATCATTTTCAGGTTGTTTACGCAGATCTATCTTGTATACGACGATCTTAATAACAAGGGAAATGAACATTCTGACTAAACCATTCCCCGAACATGTCTACTTCCGGTGCTGAGCACCAAGATAGGAAAACCTGACGACTATTCTGTCCACATAAGCTATGTCCCAAAAAGGACGAAGACCTGACGTCAGTTCCGTCCACATAAGCTACGTCCAAAAAGGATGAAGACTTGACGTCAATTCTGTCAACATAAGCTCCGTCCAAAAAGGATGAAGACCTGACGTCAATTCTGCCCACATAAGCTCCGTCCAAAAAAGATGAGAGATTAACATCTGTTCCGCCCACATCATCAGTATCCAAAAAGGAGAGGCTTGAAATATAAATGCAATAAATATTGACTGGAAGCCAAATTGACAAAAGGCAGCAGGAAGTTCACTCGTCATCATCATTTCTTTCTATGACACGGATATATCTGTTGAGATACGATACATGTATCCAGACATGTATTTATGTTTAAAAGAATTGGTTTGATGTCTGCTCCACTTTTTCCTTAAATGTCTGGGTCGAGAGTCAATATACAAAGTCAATTTATATGCAGAGGGAAAGTGATATGTCTGTAAGAACTGGTCAAGGACGGGGCTGGTGCAATGGTTTCATGCGCTCCGGGTAAGACACAACATCTGTGCTGCAAGTTGTATTCAGACTAAAATTTTTACAGAACTTTGTTTTTGTAATTAATGGACCGACCCTGGCCAAGTAACAAAGATGGAGACATAAACTTTATCGAAAAGATATCTGCAGAAAGTAAATCCTTAATTCTGAAGGATGAATAGAGGCGTTCTTCTGAGTGAATCCTTCCAGTCTTTAAGATAAAGACTTGAATTGTACTGAGGTGAAACTGTGAGCGTATGTTCAATGTTGATCATTTCGGAAGAGATCGTTCAGGCGTTGGATTTGAAACGAGACTCCTCTGACTGAGTGATCATGCAGTATCCAAGGTAGAAAAGACTGTACACTAATTTTCGGCATAGGAGAAACAATGACATTGCTTGATATTATAAAGATTGGGAAGAAACCACTTTTCTAAAAACCTTGTCATTATGAAAATTCTCTTTCATCTGCTGTCAGAGTGGAAGACCAGGAAAGAAGACAGACTCTTCCCACTAACTCAGATCAAACTCTAATTGGATTAAAGATCAATGTGAATTGTTGAAAGATCTTTTGTTTTATAACAAAACACTTAGGGAAGAGTCTGTTGTATAAAAACATGTTATGAAAATGGAAGATAGACATATTTTTGATGTCCCAAATTGCCAGAAGGGAGAATTAAAGAAACGGGAACGTTTTCATTTCATTATTTGAGTCAAATTATTAATGGATCAAGAATATCTAAAACTCTTTGAGAAAACGCAAAAAACACTCTTACTATCAATCAAGAAAGATCAGAGTGAATTTGGTAAAATATTATCAATGATTAAAATTATTCAGAGTTTTTTGCACAGAAATTTCTGATAACAAAATAAAAATATGTTTACATGAGATTGTGATTTGTGTTTTTTACTCATAGTTATTATTTATCATGGATGTATTGTTCACATAAAAAAGCACTTCAACAAGCATGAAATATGTTTTCATTGCCAAAGACTACAGGTGCAATTAAGGCTTCCATGTTTTCTCAGAGAAAATAAATTCAACAGTTTTCATTGATGGCTTTTACATGGAATTTTATGCTAGTATATAATATATATTTATACAAATTCAAAATGAAATATCCATTCATTTATATTTATAATAAAAAACGAAGTGAAGTCGTATTAAGGGTGAAACGTTTAATGTTTTACTATGAACAGCAGTAAAATTCCCTTAATATCGTATGGAAATTTAATTATCGTAAATAATATGAATTTGGCCGAGAATCAAAAACATAAAGGAATGATATCCACTGTCAGACCTTCAAGCAGCCAGTGTGAGCCCCCCACCCACCCCAAGAAAGAAAGGAGGAGCAAATCTATTTTATATAAGAATGAAAAAAAAATAAGTGAATTCGTGAAAGAAAAATAACAGTAAGTCGCCAAAATCATTCAATATAATCTTTAATATTTTCCCGGTTGGGCAAATTATGTTATGATAGGCAGTTTTATAAGTACCAGTATCAATATTCGAAGGGAAAAATGATTATAATAATATGAAAAATATTACTTCTGATCGAACAAAATGGAAAAACTCAAATTTGTTATGTAGTAGAAGGTGAGTAATAATTATAGTTTCTAACTTAAGTGCATATTGAATCAATATTTCATTTTTGAACTCATAAAAACCGAATGGAACATTGTGAATACAAGATTATATGATTTGGCTAAATTGGATAATGATTCAAGATAAGTTTTGAATAGAAATGAGAGCATTAAATGCAATAATTGTCCCTGATTGGCTGACAAGATATCTGAATACAAATTTTTTTGTTCCTGTGTCTTCTTAATTTGGCAATGAATTGGATAATGATTCAAGACAATCAGCAGATAGTGATAATAGCAGTGAAAACAATGATTATTCTGGACGAGCCGATGAGATATCTGAAGAAGAATTTTTATTCTTAGATTTTCTTACTTTGCCATCGAATAGGTTAAGCTACTTCATGCAATCAAAGCTTGCACATACCAACATTCCAAAGAATTGTTAATTTCAGTATGTATTTAACAAACCTGAACCCTTTTTTCCTTATTTTTCCTCTAGCCAAATGACCGAATGAGCTCCATGAAGCCTAAAACTCATGTCCAATGATGTTTAGTGATATTTACTATACAATATTTGCAATATATCTGAAATGACGTCACTATCTGGTCATGCTTCCATCGAGACCTTAGTAACGCGATTAACAACGTGTTTTCACCAAAACATTGGGCGCCATATTGCTGAAACCTCCTTGAAGGAATTGACGTATTTGCAAATTGCTACAAAATTCGTCTTTTTTTGGGGGAAAACCTTTTGAATACATTTTTGATTTCATTATAATGTAAGTCTTTTGTTGGATTTTTAAAATTATCGATGTAGATATTCCGTGGGAAATATTTATTTTTCTGTGAGTTTATATTGTTTTTCAGTATGCTTTTCATCATTTGTAAAAGCAATGCTTTTATTTTCTATTTGTGCCTCATTTCGCTGTAAGTTTTTTATAATATTCTTTATTTTATTTGTTTGAAAAAAAAAAACGTCTTGTTGATGTTTTGCAAAGGAGATAACATTTAAGCCGACCCAATTAGCTGCTGATGATAAATTACGTTCACAATAGTTTCCAACGATTCATTTTCTAAAACAATTGACAGTTTCTGATCAACAAGACAGGCTGAATGAGAGAACGTAAACGTTGTACAGAATAAGTACCAATAGCCATTCTAATCCACGACTACTTAACTAAAGATTAAACAGGATATCTATCGATAATCAGTCAAATGTCTTAAAAACAAACCTACATCACATCAACGGCAACGGCATATTTTTCAATTTATTTCCCTTCAGGATATATACATATTCTGAATAAGGAAACAGGAGAAACGTGAAACCATCAAAGTTGAACTTAACACCTTTCTATAGTCATTCCAATGTCCAAAAAGCAAACTACATCATGGCAAAAATAGATTCATTCATTTCGCTTCAGTTGGAATGCTCACAGGTTCTGATGAAGAAAATAGGAGAAATGAGGGACCCTTGAAGCAGAAACAAATACATTTTGATATTGAGTCAAATATCCTAAAAGCTAGCTGATTCACGCCAACGATATTTTTTCCGTCTTGTCTTCGGTGGAACGTTAACAGTCTTGGGTTAAAGAAGCAGAAGAAATGAGGAAAACTCCAAATCAAAAAGAGAAACCTTGCGGTAGTCAGTCCAAGTTATTAAAACTGAGCCACATCATGCAAACAATGGTTTCACTCATCTTGTTTTTTTACAGGATTTTTAAAGGTTCTGATTGAAAAAACAGGAGAAGTGAGGGACTCATGAGTTTGAGACAAATACCTTCCAATAGTCGGACAAATATTCCAAATATTCCAAAACTAAAAAAAGTTTTTTCCATCTTAATTTTGGCAAATATTCTAAAGTTTCCGTTCAAGGAGACACAAGGAATGCAAACAATAATCAGTCTAATGTTTTAAAAATAATTCCTTCAATCTGGTCTTCAGTGGTATATTAACAGCTTCTGGGTAGGGTGGAAGGGATATAAGGGAGCAGACACATGTAGATAGTCCCCTTTGATAAAAACAACCTTACACGTCCCAACAATAGTTCCTTCCAGGGGAGATAAGAAACAAGCGATGAAGAAGTGAATATCTTTTCAAAGTTAGTCCAATATTCTCAAAGTGAGGTACGTCACATAAACAATGGATCATTGCATCTTGTTTTCAATAGAAATTGGTTTTCGAGGAGATTTTCTCGGTTTATCCTCAAAGAATATATGTTTTTGGAGAGATTTCAATAGTTTATGTTTAAGGGAAAAGAAGAAACGTCGGACCGTGGAAGTTGAACCGAATACCTTTTATAGTCAGTCAGATATTTTAAAAGGGGGCTACATCACAAAAACAATATTTTTTTCAATTTTGTTTTCACGCAGAATTTATTTTCGGAGAGATTTTCACAGTTTATGTAAAAGAGAAAAGAAGACACATGGGACTGTGGATGTTGAACCAAAAACATTTTCATCGTCAGTCCAACGTTCTAAAAAGGTGCTACATTACCCAAACAATAGTTTCTACGACTTTAGTATCGATTTCAACATTTTATGCTCAAGGGAAAGTAGAAATGATGGAACGTGGAGGTTGAACCGAATACCTTTTCATACTCAGTCTAATATTCTAAAAAGGAGCTACATCAACCAAATAATATTTTTTCCACTCTGTTCCCGACAGAAATTTAATTTGGGGAAGATTTTCATAGTTTATGCTCAAAGGAAAAGAAGAAAGGTGGGACCCTCGAGGTTTGACTGAATACTTTCCATAGTCAGTCCATTATTTTAAAAGAGAGGTACGTAGCACCAACAATAATTTCTTCCACTTTGTTTTCAACAAAAAATTGTTTTTGAAGATATTTTCACAGTTTATGCTCAGGGGAATTGAAGAAACGTGGTACCGTGGATGTTGAACAAAATACCTTTTCATAGTCAGTCCAATATTCTACATCACACCAACAATAATTTATTCCACATGGTTCCCGACAGAAATTTGCTTTTGGAGAGATTTTAACAGTTTATGTTCAGGGTTAGGGTTAGGGTTAGGAGAATTAAAGGAATGGGAACGTTTTTGTCTCATTTTTGAGTCAAATTATGAATGGATCAATAATATCTGAAACTTATTGAAAAAAAAACACACTTGTTTTCAATCAAGAAAGATCTGAGTGAATTCGGTAAAATGCATTAATGATTGATCCATTAAAATCCATTGAAACAAAGTTAAACTCCATTAAAATTTAAAAGGAATCATTCCAAATCTGAATCGATGACATCTCGATATGTAGTTTAATGCTTTACCACCGAGCTTTACACCGACTGCAATGAATACTTCAAGCTTGTTTTTCTCAAGATTCCAACAAATTCTGTTGAGGAAAATATGTGAAATGAGTGACATTTGGGGATGATCACACTTCGAAAATCATTCAAACGTTCGACCTCTCAGCTATATGACAACGAAAATGGTTTCCTGTAGCTTGTTTTCTTTTGGGTTTTTGTAGTTTTTGATAAAGGAAATTGTAGATATTTAATCGCTATGTTTTACTTAACCTTCTCATTATTGCTTTTTATCCAAAGAAACTTTCGGTTAATACAGTCTTTATATTTTATGACTAATTTTACTCTGTTTTATTATTGAAGAAGTTGTTCTGTGAATCCCGAACTAATCCGTCTCTGAAATTCTTTTTTGAATACATTTCTTGATTTTACTTATAATTATTTTAATTATCAATTTTGATTTTTCTGGGGTAATATTTTTCTACTTTCTAGTATTTCTCAGTATTCTCTTCATTATTAGCAAAAGGAAAATCTTCCTTTAATTTGTTTTGCTACTGTCTCAAATCCCAACAGTATGCCTCTTATCTGCACCCCCCGTAAGAAAAGCTGGAAGCAAACGACTGTTACACGCTGGTGTATCGGTAGAGAAGGGGATATTTATGTAAACTGCGTATTTCTTTGAATTAATATATTTGTTATTTTAATAAATTAAAATCGACTCAACCTTGTTTACTCTAAAGTGATGAACAATAATTGAATCTGAGTCATCTAAGTCCTCTCTATTCTGTAAGGAGGAAAATTTTCATTTTTCAAATTCAAAAACTTTTAAAATGAATTTCTGGATCCCATTGAAAAGTAAGTAATTGTATTAGAGTTATTTTCGTGAGAACTTTTTTCCTGTTTATTTATCGCGTTACTCAGTATGCTCTGGATTATTTGTAAAAGTAATGTCTTTATTTTCTATGTGTGCCTTGGTGAGCAGTATCTTTTAATCATTGTATTTTGGGCGGTGATTGTTCGGAATAGGTTCATCAAAATGTTATATTGATATTCTGTAAGAAGGATAACCATTAACAAGACGCAATTAGCGACTGCTAATGTTGAACAATTTCGAAAAGAAATAAAACAAAAAGCATTGAATATTTGGAAAAGTATTTTAATGAATTTAACCACGGACGATACTATTATATATATGAATATATTGTCATAATGAGTCCAATATTCTGAAAGGAAAAAAACACCAAATCGACATAGTTTTATTTTACTTGGTTTTTGATGGAAATAAGTTTTTGAAAAGATTTACTCCGTTGATGTACATGGGAAAAGAAGTTGCATGGGATCATGGAGGCTGGACAGAATATCTTTTCATAATTAGTCCAAAATACTGGAAAGGATGTACACTGAAACAACAATTTTTTATACCACTTATACCACAAAAAATTGTTTTTGGAGAGATTTATACAGTTGATGCACGAGGGAAAAGAAGTACCATGGGATAGTGGAAGCTGGAAAGAACACCTTTTAATAATCTGTCCAATATTCTAAAAGGGATGTACAAAGAACCAACAATTTTTCATACCAGTTTGTTCTTGACAGAATTTTTTTTTGGAAATATTTACACTGATGATAAGCAAGGAAGAAAGGAGTGGTAGAGGTTAAAGAAGGCTTGACAGAATACATTCTCATAATTTGTCCAATATTCTAAAAGGCGTGTACAAGGAACCAACAATTTTTTATACCAGTTTGTTTTTGACAAAAATTAGTTCTCAGAAAGACTTACATAGTTCATGCACGAACGAAAGAAGTTGTACAAGATTGTGGATGCTGGACGGAATACATTTTATTAATCAGTCCAATATTCTGAGGAGGATGTACAAGAAACCAAAAATTCTTTATTCCACTTTGTTCTTGACAAAAATTTGTTTTTGGAGAGATTTACACAGTTTACCATACGGGAAAAGAAATGGTATGGGATCTTTGAGGCTGGACGGAACACCGTTTCATAATCTGTCCAATATTTTAAAAGAGGTGTACAAAGAACCTACAATTTTTTTCATATCAACTTGTTCTTAATGGAACTTGGTTCATGAAGAGGTTTGAACAGATGATACGCACAGAAAAAGAAGTGGTAAGGGTATTGGAACCTTGACGGAATACCTTTTCTTAATCAGTTGAATATGAAAAGGGGTTGTACAAGGAACCAACGATTAATTATACCAATCTATTCTTGACAAATATTTGTTTTGGGAGAGATTAACAGTGTTGATGCACAACTGAATAGAATTAGCATGAGATCGTGGAGCCTGGACAGAATACCTTTTTCAAAAAAATCCAATATTCTAAAAGAGATGTGCAAAAAACCAAGAATTTTTCATAGAATTCATTTTTGGAGATATTTACATAGTTGATACACAGGGGAAGAGAAATGGCAGGAGACTGTGGAGCCTTGACTGAATACTTTCTCACGATCAGTCTAATATGCTAAATGGAATGTACAAGGAACCAACAATTTTTCATACCACTTTGTTGTTAACGATAATTGGTTTATCGAGAGGTTTAGACAAATGATGCACGAGGGGAGATAAGTGGTATGGGATAGTGAAACATTGACAGAATACCTTTTCATAATCAGTCCAATATTCTAAAATGGATGTAGAAAGAACCAACAATTTTTGATACCACTTTGTTCTGGACAAAAATATGTTCTTGGAGAGATATACACAGGTGATGCATGAGGAAAAAAGTGATATTGGATAGTGGAAGCTGAAGGGAGTAACTCTTCAAAATCAGTCCAATATCCTACAAGTGATGCATAAGGGGCAGACATATTTTCATACCATTTTATTCTTGACAGGAAATTTGTCATAGAATAATGAAAGCTGGATGGAAAACCTTTTAATTAACAGTCCAATATTCCGAAAGGAATGTACAAAGAACCCACAATTTTTCATAACACATTGTTCATGACAAAAATTTGTTTTTGAAAAGATTCACACGGATGATACGAAAGGGAAAAGAAGTAGCATAGAATAATGAAAGCTGGACGGAATACCTATTCATTAACAGTCCGATATTCCAAAAGGGATGAACAAAGAACCAACAACTTTTCAAAACACTTTGTTCTTGACAAAAATTTGTTTTTGAAGATATTCAAACAGATGATACACGAGGGAAAAGAAGTGGAATCAACTAATGAAAGCTGGACAGAATATCTTTTCATTAACAATCCAATATTCCAAAATGAATGTACAAAGAACCGACAATTTTTCATACCACATTGTTCTTGACAATGAATTGTTTTGAAGAGATTCACACAGACGATACACAAGGGAAAAAAATAGCATAGAATAATGAAAGCTGGACGGAATACATTTTCATTAACAATCCAATATTCCAAAAGGGATGTACATAGAACAAACAATTTTTCATACCATATTGTTCTTGATAAAAAATTGATTTTGAAGAGATTTACACGGATGATACACAAGGGAAAAGAAGTAGCATAGAATAATGAAAGCTGGATGGGATACCTTTTCATTAACAGTCCAATATTCCAAAAGGGATGTACAAAGATACAACTTTTTTTCATAGCACTTTGTTCTTGACAAAAAATTTGTTTTTGAAGAAATTTACACAGACAATACACAAGGGAAAAGAAGTATCATAGAATAATGAAAGCTGGATGGAATACCTTTTCATTTACAGTCCAATATTCCGAAAGGGATGTACAATGAACCAACAATTTTTCATAGCACTTTGTTCTTGACAAAAATTTGTATTTGGAGACATTTACACGGATGATACACATGGGAAGAGAAGCAGCATAGAATAATGAAAGCTGGACGGAATACCTTTTCATTTACAGTCCAATATTCCAAGAGGGATGTTCAAAGAAACAACAATTTTTCATAGCACTTTGTTCATTGACAAAAATTGTTTTTGAAGAGATTTACACGGATGATACACAAGGGAAATGAAGTAGCATAGAATAATGAAAGCTTGTCTGAATACCTTTTCATTAACAGTCTGATATTCCAGAAAAGATGTACAAAGAAACAACAATTTTTCATAGCACTTTATTCTCGCTAAAAATTTGTTTTTGAAGAGATTCACACGGATGATACACAAGGGAAAAGAAATAGCATAGAATAATGAAAGCTGGACAGAATACCTTTTCATTAACAGTCCAATATTCCAAAAGGGATGTACAAAGATCAAATAATTTTTCATAGCACTTTGTTCTTGACAAAAATTTGTTTTTAAAGAGATTTACACAGACGACACACAAGGGGGTAGAAGTAGCATAGAATAATGAAAGCTGGATGGAATACTTTTTAATTTACAATCCAATATTCAAAAAAAGATGTACAAAAAACCAACAATTTTTCATTGCACTTTGTCCTTGACAAAAATTTGTTTTTGAAGAGTTTTACATGGATGATACACAAGGGAAAAGAAGTAGCATAGAATGAATAAATCTGGATGGGATACTTTTTCATTTACAGTCCAATATCCAAAAAGGGATGTACAAAGAACCAAAAACTTTTCATAGCACTTTATTCTTGACAAAAATTTATTTTTTGAGAGATTTACACAGACGAAAAAGAAGGGAGAAGAAGTAGCATAGAATAATGAAAGCTGGATGGAATACTTTTTCATTTACAGTCCAATATTCAAAAAGGGATGTACAAAGATCAAACAATCTTCAAAGCAGTTTGTTCTTAACAAAAATTAGTTTTTGAAGGGATTCACACGGATTATACACAAGGGGAAAGAAGTAGCATAGAATAATGAAAGCTTGATGGGATACCTTTTCATTAACAGTCCAATATTCCAAAAGGGATGTACAAAGAACCAATAATTTTTCATAGCACTTTGTTCTTTACAAAAATTAGTTTTTGAAGAGATTTACATGGATGATACACAAGGGAAAAGAAGTAGTATAGAATAATGAAAGCTGGATGGAATACCTATTCATTAACAGTCCAATATTCCAAAAGGGATGTACAAATAACCAACAATTTTTCATAGCACATTGTTCTTGACAAAAATGTCTTTTTGAAGAGATTTACACGGACGATACACAAGGGAAAAGAAGTAACATTGAATAATGAAAGCTGGATGGAATACCTTTTCATTTACAGTCCAATATTCCAAAAAAGGTGTACAAAGAAACAACAATTTTTCATAGCACTTTAGTCTTGACAAAAATTTGTTTTTGAAGAGTTTTACATGGATGATACACAAGGGAAAAGAAGTATCATAGAATAATGAAAGCTGGATGGAATACCTTTTCATTTACAGTCCAATATTCCGAAAGGGATGTACAATGAACCAACAATTTTTCATAGCCCTTTGTCTTGACAAAAATTTGTATTCGGAGACATTTACACGGATGATACACATGGGAAAAGAAGCAGCATAGAATAATGAAAGCTGGACGGAATACCTTTTCATTTACAGTCCAATATTCCAAAAAGGATATACAAAAAAACAACAATTTTTCATAGCACTTTGTCCTTGACAAAAATTTGTTTTTGAAGAGTTTTACATGGATGATACACAAGGGAAAAGAAGTAGCATAGAATGATGAAATCTGGATGGGATACGTTTTCATTTACAGTCCAATATCCAAAAAGGGATGTACAAAGAACCAAAAACTTTTCATAGCACTTTGTTCTTGACAAAAATTTATTTTTTGAGAGATTTACACAGACGAAAAAGAAGGGAGAAGAAGTAGCATAGAATAATGAAAGCTGGATGGAATACTTTTTCATTTACAGTCCAATATTCAAAAAAGGATGTACAAAGATCAAACAATCTTCAAAGCAGTTTGTTCTTAACAAAAATTAGTTTTTGAAGAGATTCACACGGATTATACACAAGGGGAAAGAAGTAGCATAGAATAATGAAAGCTTGATGGGATACCTTTTCATTAACAGTCCAATATTCCAAAAGGGATGTACAAAGAACCAATAATTTTTCATAGCACTTTGTTCTTGACAAAAATTAGTTTTTGAAGAGATTTACATGGATGATACACAAGGGAAAAGAAGTAGTATAGAATAATAAGAGCTGGATGGAATACCTATTCATTTACAGTCCAATATTCCAAAAGGGATGTACAAATAACCAACAATTTTTCATAGCACATTGTTCTTGACAAAAATGTCTTTTTGAAGAGATTTACACGGACGATACACAAGGGAAAAGAAGTAACATTGAATAATGAAAGCTGGATGGAATACCTTTTCATTTACAGTCCAATATTCCAAAAAAGGTGTACAAAAAAACAACAATTTTTCATAGCACTTTAGTCTTGACAAAAATTTGTTTTCGAAGAGTTTTACATGGATGATACACAAGGGAAAAGAAGTAGCATAGAATAATGAAAGCTGGATGGAATACCTTTTCATTTACAGTCCAATATTCCGAAAGGGATGTACAATGAACCAACAATTTTTCATAGCCCTTTGTTCTTGACAAAAATTTGTATTCGGAGACATTTACACGGATGATACACATGGGAAAAGAAGCAGCATAGAATAATGAAAGTTGGACGGAATACCTTTTCATTTACAGTCCAATATTCCAAAAAGGATATACAAAAAAACAACAATTTTTCATAGCACTTTGTCCTTGACAAAAATTTGTTTTTGAAGAGTTTTACATGGATGATACACAAGGGAAAAGAAGTAGCATAGAATGATGAAATCTGGATGGGATACTTTTTCATTTACAGTCCAATATCCAAAAAGGGATGTACAAAGAACCAAAAACTTTTCATAGCACTTTGTTCTTGACAAAAATTTATTTTTTGAGAGATTTACACAGACAAAAAAGAAGGGAGAAGAAGTAGCATAGAATAATGAAAGCTGGATGGAATACTTTTTCATTTACAGTCCAATATTCAAAAAGGGATGTACAAAGATCAAACAATCTTCAAAGCAGTTTGTTCTTAACAAAAATTAGTTTTTGAAGAGATTCACACGGATTATACACAAGGGGAAAGAAGTAGCATAGAATAATGAAAGCTTGATGGGATACCTTTTCATTAACAGTCCAATATTCCAAAAGGGATGTACAAAGAAACAACGATTTTTCATAGCACTTTGTTCTTGACAAAAATTTGTTTTTGAAGAGATTTACACAGATGATACACAATGGAAAAGAAGTTGCATAGAATAATGAAATCTGGATTGAATATATTTTCATTAACGGTCCAATATTTAAAAAGGGATGTACAAAGAACCAATAATTTTTCATAGCACTTTGTTCTTGACAAAAATTAGTTTTTGAAGAGATTTACATGGATGATACACAAGGGAAAAGAAGTAGTATAGAATAATGAAAGCTGGATGGAATACCTATTCATTTACAGTCCAATATTCCAAAAGGGATGTACAAATAACCAACAATTTTTCATAGCACATTGTTCTTGACAAAAATGTCTTTTTGAAGAGATTTACACGGACGATACACAAGGGAAAAGAAGTAGTATAGAATAATGAAAGCTGGATGGAATACCTATTCATTTACAGCCCAATATTCCAAAAGGGATGTACAAAGAACCAACAAATTTTCATAGCACTTTGTTCTCGACAAAAATTTGTTTTTGAAGAGATTTACACGGATGATACACAAGGGAAAAGAAGTAGCATAGAATAATGAAAGCTGGATGGAATACCTTCTCATTGACAGTCCAATATTACAAGAGGGATGTACAAAGAAACAACAATTTTTCATAGCACTTTGTTTTTGACAAAATTTTTTTTTAAAGTGATTTACACAGATGACACACAAGGGAAAAGAGGAGCATCGAATAATGAAATCTGGATGGGGTACATTTTCATCAACGGTCCAATATTTAAAAAAGGATGTACAAAGAAACAACAATTTTTCATAGCACTTTGTTCTTGACAAAAATTTATTTTTTGAGAGATTTACACAGACGAAAAAGAAGGGAGAAGAAGTAGCATAGAATAATGAAAGCTGGATGGAATACTTTTTCATTTACAGTCCAATATTCAAAAAAGGATGTACAAAGATCAAACAATCTTCAAAGCAGTTTGTTCTTAACAAAAATTAGTTTTTGAAGAGATTCATACGGATTATACACAAGGGGAAAGAAGTAGCAGAGAATAATGAAAGCTTGATGGGATACCTTTTCATTAACAGTCCAATATTCCAAAAGGGATGTACAAAGAACCAATAATTTTTCATAGCACTTTGTTCTTGACAAAAATTAGTTTTTGAAGAGATTTACATGGATGATACACAAGGGAAAAGAAGTAGTATAGAATAATGAGAGCTGGATGGAATACCTATTCATTTACAGTCCAATATTCCAAAAGGGATGTACAAATAACCAACAATTTTTCATAGCACATTGTTCTTGACAAAAATGTCTTTTTGAAGAGATTTACACGGACGATACACAAGGGAAAAGAAGTAACATTGAATAATGAAAGCTGGATGGAATACCTTTTCATTTACAGTCCAATATTCCAAAAAAGGTGTACAAAGAAACAACAATTTTTCATAGCACTTTAGTCTTGACAAAAATTTGTTTTTGAAGAGTTTTACATGGATGATACACAAGGGAAAAGAAGTAGCATAGAATAATGAAAGTTGGATGGAATACCTTTTCATTTACAGTCCAATATTCCGAAAGGGATGTACAATGAACCAACAATTTTTCATAGCCCTTTGTTCTTGACAAAAATTTGTATTCGGAGACATTTACACGGATGATACACATGGGAAAAGAAGCAGCATAGAATAATGAAAGCTGGACGGAATACCTTTTCATTTACAGTCCAATATTCCAAAAAGGATATACAAAAAAACAACAATTTTTCATAGCACTTTGTCCTTGACAAAAATTTGTTTTTGAAGAGTTTTACATGGATGATACACAAGGGAAAAGAAGTAGCATAGAATGATGAAATCTGGATGGGATACTTTTTCATTTACAGTCCAATATCCAAAAAGGGATGTACAAAGAACCAAAAACTTTTCATAGCACTTTGTTCTTGACAAAAATTTATTTTTTGAGAGATTTACACAGACGAAAAAGAAGGGAGAAGAAGTAGCATAGAATAATGAAAGCTGGATGGAATACTTTTTCATTTACAGTCCAATATTCAAAAAGGGATGTACAAAGATCAAACAATCTTCAAAGCAGTTTGTTCTTAACAAAAATTAGTTTTTGAAGAGATTCACACGGATTATACACAAGGGGAAAGAAGTAGCATAGAATAATGAAAGCTTGATGGGATACCTTTTCATTAACAGTCCAATATTCCAAAAGGGATGTACAAAGAAACAACGATTTTTCATAGCACTTTGTTCTTGACAAAAATTTGTTTTTGAAGAGATTTACACAGATGATACACAATGGAAAAGAAGTTGCATAGAATAATGAAATCTGGATTGAATATATTTTCATTAACGGTCCAATATTTAAAAAGGGATGTACAAAGAACCAATAATTTTTCATAGCACTTTGTTCTTGACAAAAATTAGTTTTTGAAGAGATTTACATGGATGATACACAAGGGAAAAGAAGTAGTATAGAATAATGAAAGCTGGATGGAATACCTATTCATTTACAGTCCAATATTCCAAAAGGGATGTACAAATAACCAACAATTTTTCATAGCACATTGTTCTTGACAAAAATGTCTTTTTGAAGAGATTTACACGGACGATACACAAGGGAAAAGAAGTAGTATAGAATAATGAAAGCTGGATGGAATACCTATTCATTTACAGCCCAATATTCCAAAAGGGATGTACAAAGAACCAACAAATTTTCATAGCACTTTGTTCTCGACAAAAATTTGTTTTTGAAGAGATTTACACGGATGATACACAAGGGAAAAGAAGTAGCATAGAATAATGAAAGCTGGATGGAATACCTTCTCATTGACAGTCCAATATTACAAGAGGGATGTACAAAGAAACAACAATTTTTCATAGCACTTTGTTTTTGACAAAATTTTTTTTTAAAGTGATTTACACAGATGACACACAAGGGAAAAGAGGAGCATCGAATAATGAAATCTGGATGGGGTACATTTTCATTAACGGTCCAATATTTAAAAAAGGATGTACAAAGAAACAACAATTTTTCATAGCACTTTGTTCTTGACAAAAATTTATTTTTTGAGAGATTTACACAGACAAAAAGAAGGGAGAAGAAGTAGCATAGAATAATGAAAGCTGGATGGAATACTTTTTCATTTACAGTCCAATATTCAAAAAAGGATGTACAAAGATCAAACAATCTTCAAAGCAGTTTGTTCTTAACAAAAATTAGTTTTTGAAGAGATTCACACGGATTATACACAAGGGGAAAGAAGTAGCATAGAATAATGAAAGCTTGATGGGATACCTTTTCATTAACAGTCCAATATTCCAAAAGGGATGTACAAAGAACCAATAATTTTTCATAGCACTTTGTTCTTGACAAAAATTAGTTTTTGAAGAGATTTACATGGATGATACACAAGGGAAAAGAAGTAGTATAGAATAATAAGAGCTGGATGGAATACCTATTCATTTACAGTCCAATATTCCAAAAGGGATGTACAAATAACCAACAATTTTTCATAGCACATTGTTCTTGACAAAAATGTCTTTTTGAAGAGATTTACACGGACGATACACAAGGGAAAAGAAGTAACATTGAATAATGAAAGCTGGATGGAATACCTTTTCATTTACAGTCCAATATTCCAAAAAAGGTGTACAAAGAAACAACAATTTTTCATAGCACTTTAGTCTTGACAAAAATTTGTTTTCGAAGAGTTTTACATGGATGATACACAAGGGAAAAGAAGTAGCATAGAATAATGAAAGCTGGATGGAATACCTTTTCATTTACAGTCCAATATTCCGAAAGGGATGTACAATGAACCAACAATTTTTCATAGCCCTTTGTTCTTGACAAAAATTTGTATTCGGAGACATTTACACGGATGATACACATGGGAAAAGAAGCAGCATAGAATAATGAAAGTTGGACGGAATACCTTTTCATTTACAGTCCAATATTCCAAAAAGGATATACAAAAAAACAACAATTTTTCATAGCACTTTGTCCTTGACAAAAATTTGTTTTTGAAGAGTTTTACATGGATGATACACAAGGGAAAAGAAGTAGCATAGAATGATGAAATCTGGATGGGATACTTTTTCATTTACAGTCCAATATCCAAAAAGGGATGTACAAAGAACCAAAAACTTTTTATAGCACTTTGTTCTTGACAAAAATTTATTTTTTGAGAGATTTACACAGACAAAAAAGAAGGGAGAAGAAGTAGCATAGAATAATGAAAGCTGGATGGAATACTTTTTCATTTACAGTCCAATATTCAAAAAGGGATGTACAAAGATCAAACAATCTTCAAAGCAGTTTGTTCTTAACAAAAATTAGTTTTTGAAGAGATTCACACGGATTATACACAAGGGGAAAGAAGTAGCATAGAATAATGAAAGCTTGATGGGATACCTTTTCATTAACAGTCCAATATTCCAAAAGGGATGTACAAAGAAACAACGATTTTTCATAGCACTTTGTTCTTGACAAAAATTTGTTTTTGAAGAGATTTACACAGATGATACACAATGGAAAAGAAGTTGCATAGAATAATGAAATCTGGATTGAATATATTTTCATTAACGGTCCAATATTTAAAAAGGGATGTACAAAGAACCAATAATTTTTCATAGCACTTTGTTCTTGACAAAAATTAGTTTTTGAAGAGATTTACATGGATGATACACAAGGGAAAAGAAGTAGTATAGAATAATGAAAGCTGGATGGAATACCTATTCATTTACAGTCCAATATTCCAAAAGGGATGTACAAATAACCAACAATTTTTCATAGCACATTGTTCTTGACAAAAATGTCTTTTTGAAGAGATTTACACGGACGATACACAAGGGAAAAGAAGTAGTATAGAATAATGAAAGCTGGATGGAATACCTATTCATTTACAGCCCAATATTCCAAAAGGGATGTACAAAGAACCAACAAATTTTCATAGCACTTTGTTCTCGACAAAAATTTGTTTTTGAAGAGATTTACACGGATGATACACAAGGGAAAAGAAGTAGCATAGAATAATGAAAGCTGGATGGAATACCTTCTCATTGACAGTCCAATATTACAAGAGGGATGTACAAAGAAACAACAATTTTTCATAGCACTTTGTTTTTGACAAAATTTTTTTTTAAAGTGATTTACACAGATGACACACAAGGGAAAAGAGGAGCATCGAATAATGAAATCTGGATGGGGTACATTTTCATCAACGGTCCAATATTTAAAAAAGGATGTACAAAGAAACAACAATTTTTCATAGCACTTTGTTCTTGACAAAAATTTATTTTTTGAGAGATTTACACAGACGAAAAAGAAGGGAGAAGAAGTAGCATAGAATAATGAAAGCTGGATGGAATACTTTTTCATTTACAGTCCAATATTCAAAAAAGGATGTACAAAGATCAAACAATCTTCAAAGCAGTTTGTTCTTAACAAAAATTAGTTTTTGAAGAGATTCATACGGATTATACACAAGGGGAAAGAAGTAGCAGAGAATAATGAAAGCTTGATGGGATACCTTTTCATTAACAGTCCAATATTCCAAAAGGGATGTACAAAGAACCAATAATTTTTCATAGCACTTTGTTCTTGACAAAAATTAGTTTTTGAAGAGATTTACATGGATGATACACAAGGGAAAAGAAGTAGTATAGAATAATGAGAGCTGGATGGAATACCTATTCATTTACAGTCCAATATTCCAAAAGGGATGTACAAATAACCAACAATTTTTCATAGCACATTGTTCTTGACAAAAATGTCTTTTTGAAGAGATTTACACGGACGATACACAAGGGAAAAGAAGTAACATTGAATAATGAAAGCTGGATGGAATACCTTTTCATTTACAGTCCAATATTCCAAAAAAGGTGTACAAAGAAACAACAATTTTTCATAGCACTTTAGTCTTGACAAAAATTTGTTTTTGAAGAGTTTTACATGGATGATACACAAGGGAAAAGAAGTAGCATAGAATAATGAAAGTTGGATGGAATACCTTTTCATTTACAGTCCAATATTCCGAAAGGGATGTACAATGAACCAACAATTTTTCATAGCCCTTTGTTCTTGACAAAAATTTGTATTCGGAGACATTTACACGGATGATACACATGGGAAAAGAAGCAGCATAGAATAATGAAAGCTGGACGGAATACCTTTTCATTTACAGTCCAATATTCCAAAAAGGATATACAAAAAAACAACAATTTTTCATAGCACTTTGTCCTTGACAAAAATTTGTTTTTGAAGAGTTTTACATGGATGATACACAAGGGAAAAGAAGTAGCATAGAATGATGAAATCTGGATGGGATACTTTTTCATTTACAGTCCAATATCCAAAAAGGGATGTACAAAGAACCAAAAACTTTTCATAGCACTTTGTTCTTGACAAAAATTTATTTTTTGAGAGATTTACACAGACGAAAAAGAAGGGAGAAGAAGTAGCATAGAATAATGAAAGCTGGATGGAATACTTTTTCATTTACAGTCCAATATTCAAAAAGGGATGTACAAAGATCAAACAATCTTCAAAGCAGTTTGTTCTTAACAAAAATTAGTTTTTGAAGAGATTCACACGGATTATACACAAGGGGAAAGAAGTAGCATAGAATAATGAAAGCTTGATGGGATACCTTTTCATTAACAGTCCAATATTCCAAAAGGGATGTACAAAGAAACAACGATTTTTCATAGCACTTTGTTCTTGACAAAAATTTGTTTTTGAAGAGATTTACACAGATGATACACAATGGAAAAGAAGTTGCATAGAATAATGAAATCTGGATTGAATATATTTTCATTAACGGTCCAATATTTAAAAAGGGATGTACAAAGAACCAATAATTTTTCATAGCACTTTGTTCTTGACAAAAATTAGTTTTTGAAGAGATTTACATGGATGATACACAAGGGAAAAGAAGTAGTATAGAATAATGAAAGCTGGATGGAATACCTATTCATTTACAGTCCAATATTCCAAAAGGGATGTACAAATAACCAACAATTTTTCATAGCACATTGTTCTTGACAAAAATGTCTTTTTGAAGAGATTTACACGGACGATACACAAGGGAAAAGAAGTAGTATAGAATAATGAAAGCTGGATGGAATACCTATTCATTTACAGCCCAATATTCCAAAAGGGATGTACAAAGAACCAACAAATTTTCATAGCACTTTGTTCTCGACAAAAATTTGTTTTTGAAGAGATTTACACGGATGATACACAAGGGAAAAGAAGTAGCATAGAATAATGAAAGCTGGATGGAATACCTTCTCATTGACAGTCCAATATTACAAGAGGGATGTACAAAGAAACAACAATTTTTCATAGCACTTTGTTTTTGACAAAATTTTTTTTTAAAGTGATTTACACAGATGACACACAAGGGAAAAGAGGAGCATCGAATAATGAAATCTGGATGGGGTACATTTTCATTAACGGTCCAATATTTAAAAAAGGATGTACAAAGAAACAACAATTTTTCATAGCACTTTGTTCTTGACAAAAATTTATTTTTTGAGAGATTTACACAGACGAAAAAGAAGGGAGAAGAAGTAGCATAGAATAATGAAAGCTGGATGGAATACTTTTTCATTTACAGTCCAATATTCAAAAAAGGATGTACAAAGATCAAACAATCTTCAAAGCAGTTTGTTCTTAACAAAAATTAGTTTTTGAAGAGATTCATACGGATTATACACAAGGGGAAAGAAGTAGCAGAGAATAATGAAAGCTTGATGGGATACCTTTTCATTAACAGTCCAATATTCCAAAAGGGATGTACAAAGAACCAATAATTTTTCATAGCACTTTGTTCTTGACAAAAATTAGTTTTTGAAGAGATTTACATGGATGATACACAAGGGAAAAGAAGTAGTATAGAATAATGAGAGCTGGATGGAATACCTATTCATTTACAGTCCAATATTCCAAAAGGGATGTACAAATAACCAACAATTTTTCATAGCACATTGTTCTTGACAAAAATGTCTTTTTGAAGAGATTTACACGGACGATACACAAGGGAAAAGAAGTAACATTGAATAATGAAAGCTGGATGGAATACCTTTTCATTTACAGTCCAATATTCCAAAAAAGGTGTACAAAGAAACAACAATTTTTCATAGCACTTTAGTCTTGACAAAAATTTGTTTTTGAAGAGTTTTACATGGATGATACACAAGGGAAAAGAAGTAGCATAGAATAATGAAAGTTGGATGGAATACCTTTTCATTTACAGTCCAATATTCCGAAAGGGATGTACAATGAACCAACAATTTTTCATAGCCCTTTGTTCTTGACAAAAATTTGTATTCGGAGACATTTACACGGATGATACACATGGGAAAAGAAGCAGCATAGAATAATGAAAGCTGGACGGAATACCTTTTCATTTACAGTCCAATATTCCAAAAAGGATATACAAAAAAACAACAATTTTTCATAGCACTTTGTCCTTGACAAAAATTTGTTTTTGAAGAGTTTTACATGGATGATACACAAGGGAAAAGAAGTAGCATAGAATGATGAAATCTGGATGGGATACTTTTTCATTTACAGTCCAATATCCAAAAAGGGATGTACAAAGAACCAAAAACTTTTCATAGCACTTTGTTCTTGACAAAAATTTATTTTTTGAGAGATTTACACAGACGAAAAAGAAGGGAGAAGAAGTAGCATAGAATAATGAAAGCTGGATGGAATACTTTTTCATTTACAGTCCAATATTCAAAAAGGGATGTACAAAGATCAAACAATCTTCAAAGCAGTTTGTTCTTAACAAAAATTAGTTTTTGAAGAGATTCACACGGATTATACACAAGGGGAAAGAAGTAGCATAGAATAATGAAAGCTTGATGGGATACCTTTTCATTAACAGTCCAATATTCCAAAAGGGATGTACAAAGAAACAACGATTTTTCATAGCACTTTGTTCTTGACAAAAATTTGTTTTTGAAGAGATTTACACAGATGATACACAATGGAAAAGAAGTTGCATAGAATAATGAAATCTGGATTGAATATATTTTCATTAACGGTCCAATATTTAAAAAGGGATGTACAAAGAACCAATAATTTTTCATAGCACTTTGTTCTTGACAAAAATTAGTTTTTGAAGAGATTTACATGGATGATACACAAGGGAAAAGAAGTAGTATAGAATAATGAAAGCTGGATGGAATACCTATTCATTTACAGTCCAATATTCCAAAAGGGATGTACAAATAACCAACAATTTTTCATAGCACATTGTTCTTGACAAAAATGTCTTTTTGAAGAGATTTACACGGACGATACACAAGGGAAAAGAAGTAGTATAGAATAATGAAAGCTGGATGGAATACCTATTCATTTACAGCCCAATATTCCAAAAGGGATGTACAAAGAACCAACAAATTTTCATAGCACTTTGTTCTCGACAAAAATTTGTTTTTGAAGAGATTTACACGGATGATACACAAGGGAAAAGAAGTAGCATAGAATAATGAAAGCTGGATGGAATACCTTCTCATTGACAGTCCAATATTACAAGAGGGATGTACAAAGAAACAACAATTTTTCATAGCACTTTGTTTTTGAAAAAATTTTTTTTTAAGTGATTTACACAGATGACACACAAGGGAAAAGAGGAGCATCGAATAATGAAATCTGGATGGGGTACATTTTCATTAACGGTCCAATATTTAAAAAAGGATGTACAAAGAAACAACAATTTTTCATAGCACTTTGTTCTTGACAAAAATTTGTTTTTGAAGAAATTCAATCGGATGATACACAAGGGAAAAGAAGTAGCAAAAGATAATGGAAGCTGGATTGGATACCTGTTCATTTACAGTCCAATATTCCTAAAGGGATGCAGAAAGAACCAAAAATTCTTAATAGATCTTTGTTCTCGACAAAAATTCATTTTTGAAAAAATTTCCACAAATGATACACAAGGAAAAAGAAGTAGCATAGAATAATGAAAGCTTGACTGAATACCCTTCCATTCACAGTTCAATATTAAAAAAAAGATGTACAAAGAAACAACAATTTTTCCATAGCACTTTGTTCTTGGCAAAAATTTGTTTTTGGAGAGATTTACACGGACTATACACGAGGGAAAAGGAGTTGAATAGAATAATGAAAGCTGAATGGGATACTTTTTCATTAACAATCTAATATTCCGAAAGATGTGTAAAAAGAAACAACATTTTTTCATAGCTGTTTGTTCTTTACCAAAATTTGTTTTCGAAGAGATTTGCACGGATGATACACAAGGGAAAATAAGTAGCATAGAATAATGAAAGCTGGATGGGATACCTTTTCATGAACAGTCCAATATTCCAAAAGAGATGTAAAAAAAAAACAACAATTTTTCATAGCACTTTGTTCTTGACGAAACTTTGTTTTTGAAGAGATTTACACCGATGATACACAAGGGAAAATAAGTAACATAGAATAATTAAATCTGGATGGAATACCTTTTCATTAACAGTCCAATATTCCAAAAGAGATGCAGATAGAACCAGCAATTTTTTTATAGCATTTTGTTCTCGACAAAAATTTGTTTTTGAGGTGATTTACACAGATGATACACAATGGAAAAGAAGTAGCATAGAATAATGAAAGCTTGACGGAATACCTTTTTATTTACAGTCCAATATTCCAAAAGGGTTGTACGAAGAAATAACAATTTTTCATAGTACTTTGTTATTCATAAAAATTTTTTTTTTAAGTGGTTTACACTGATGACACACAAGGTAAAAGAAATAGCATAGAATAATGAAAGCTGGATGGGATACCATTTCATTTACAGTCCAATATTCCAAAAGGGATGTACAAAGGACCAACAATTTTTCATAGTATTTTGTTCTTGACAAAAATTTTTTTTTTAAGAGATTTGCACGGATGATACACAAGGGAAATAAAGTAGCATAGAATAAAGAAAGCTGGATGGAAAAACATTTCATTAACAATTTAATATTTCAAAAGGGATGTACAAAGAAACAACAATTTTTCATAGCACTTTTTTCTTGACAAAAATTTGTTTGAAGAGATTTGCACGGATGATACACAAGGGAAAAGAAGTAGCATACAATAATGAAAGCTGGATGGGATACCTTTCCATTTATAGTCAAATATTCAAAGAGGGATGTACAAAGAAACAGCTATTTTTCATAGCACTTTGTTCTTGACAAAAATTTGTTTTTAAAGAGATTTACAGAGATGATACACAAGGGAAAAGAAGTAACATAAAATAAAGAAAGCTGGATTGGACACCTTTTCATTAACAGTCCAATATTCCAAAAAGGATGTACAAAGAAACAATAATTTTTCATAGCACATCGTTCTTGACTAAAATTCATTTTTGAAGAGATTTACACGGATGATACACAAGGGAAAAGAAGTAGCAAAGAATAATGAAAGCTGGACAGAATACCTTTTCATTAACAATCCAACATTCCAAAAGGGATGTACAAAGAAAGAACAATTTGTCTTAGCACATAGATCTAAACAAAAATTCGTTTTTTGAGAGATTTACACGGATGATACACAAGGGATATGAAGTAGCATAGAATAATGAAAGCTGGATAGAATACTTTTTCATTTACAATCTAAAATTCCAAAAGGGATGTACAAAAAAACCATTAATTTTTCATAGCTCTTTGATCTTGACAAAAAATTTTTTTTGAAGAGATTTACACGGATGATACACAAGGGAGAAGAAGTAGCATAGAATAATGAAAGCTGGATGGAATACCTTTTCATTTACAGTCCAATATTCCAGAAGGGATGTGCAAAGAACCAACAATTCCTCATAGATCATTGTTCTTGACAAAAATTTGTTTTTGAAGAGATTTACACGGATGATACACAAGGGAAAAGAAGTACCATAGAATAATGAAAGCTGGATGGGATACCATTTCATTTACAGTCCAATATTCCAAAAGGGATGTACAAAGTACCAACAATTTTTCATAGCACTTTGTTCTTGATAAAAATATGTTTTTGAAAAGATTTACCCAGATGATACACAAGGGATATGGAGTACCATGGAATAATTAAATCTGGATGGAATACCTTTTCATTTACAGTCCAATATTTCAAAAAGGATGTACAAAGAGCCAACAATTTTTCATAGGACTTTATTCTTGACAAAAATTTGTTTTTTGAAGAGATTTACACGGATGACACACGAGGGAAATGAAGTAGCATAGAATAATGAAATCTTCATGGCATACCTTTTCAT
Organism: Thysanoteuthis rhombus; assembly: GCA_963457665.1. Classification (NCBI taxonomy): domain Eukaryota; kingdom Metazoa; phylum Mollusca; class Cephalopoda; order Oegopsida; family Thysanoteuthidae; genus Thysanoteuthis; species Thysanoteuthis major. The sequence continues at coordinate 32,478,713 of OY735230.1, forward strand.
TATTTGTCTAATATTCAAAAAGGGATGTACAAAGAACCAATAATTTTCCATTGCACTTTGTTCTAACAGAAATTTGTTTTTGTAGAGATTTACACGGATGATACACAAGGGAAATGAAATAGCATAGAATAATGAAAGCTGGATGGAATACTTTTACATTTAGAGTCCAATATTCCAAAAGGGATGTACAAAGAACCAACAATTTTTGATAGCACTCTGTTCTTGACAAAAATTTGTTTTGAAGAGATTTACACGGACGATACACAAGGTAAAAGAAGTAGCATAGAATAATGAAAGCTGGATGGAATACCTTTTCATTTATAGTCCAATATTCCAAAAGGGATGTACAAAGAAACAACATTTCTCCATAGCACTTTGTTCTTGACAAAACTTGTTTTTGAAGAGATTTACAAGGACGATACACAAGGGAAAAGAAGTAGCATAGAATAATCAAAGCTGGATGGGATAACTTTTCATTAACAGTCCAATATTCCAAAAGGGATGTACAAAGAACCGACAATTTTTCATAGCACTTTGATCTTGACTAAAATTCATTTTTGAAGAGATTTACAAAGATGATACACGAGGGAAAAGAAGTAGCATAGAATAATTAAATCTGGATTGGATACCTTTTTATTAACAGTCTGATATTCCAGAAAAGATGTACAAAGAAACAACAATTTTTCATAGCATTTTGTTCTTGACAAAAATTTGTTTTTTGAAGAGATTCACACGTATGATACAAAAGGAGAAGAAGTAGCATAGAATAATGAAAACTTGACGGAATACCTTTTCATTAACAATCTAATATTCCGAAAGGGATGTACAAAGAAAGAACAATTTTTCATAACTCATTCTTCTTCACAAAAATTTGTTTTTGAAGAGATTTACACGGATGATACACAAGAGAAATTAAGTAGCATAAAATAATAAAAGCTGGATGGAATACCTTTTCATTTACAGTCCAATATTCCAAAAGGGATATACAAAGAAACAACAATTTTTCATAGCACTTTGTTCTTGACAAAAATTTGTTTTTGAAGAGATTCACATAGATGATACACAAGGGAAAAAAGTAGCATAGAATAATGAAAGCTTGTCTGAATACCTTTTCATTAACAGTCCAATATTCCAAAAGGGACGTACAAAGATACAACAATTTTTCATAGCACTTTGTTTTTGACAAAAATTTGTTTTTGAAGAGATTTACACAGATGATACACAAGGGAAATGAAGTAGCGTGGAAAAATTAAATCTGGATTAAATACCTTTTCATTTACAGTCCAATATTCCAAAAGGGATGTACAAAGGACCAACAATTTTTCATAGCACTTTGTTCTTTACAAAAATTTGTTTTTGAAGAGATTCACACAGACGATTCACAAGGGGGAAAATAGCATAGAAAAATGAAAGCTTGACTGAATACATTTTCATTAACAGCCCAATATTCCAAAAGGGATGTACAAAGAAAGAACAATTTTTCATGGCACTTTGTTCTTGACAAAAATTTGTTTTTGAAGAGATTTACACCGATGATACACGAGGGAGAAAAAGTTGCATAGAATAATGAAAGCTTGTCTGAATACCTTTTCATTAACAGTCCAATATCCCAAAAGGGATGTACAAAGAAACAACAATTCTTCATAGCACTTTGTTCTTGACAAAAATTAGTTTTTGAAGAGATTTACACGGATGATACACAAGGGAAATGAAGTAGCATGGAATAATTAGATCTGGACGGAATACCTTTTCATTAACAGTCTGATATTCAAGAAAAGATGTACAAAGAAACAACAATTTTTCATAGGACATTATTCTTGACAAAAAATTGTTTTTTGAAGAGATTGACACGTATGATACAAAAGGGAAAAGAAGTAGAATAGAATAATGAAAACTGGACGGAAAACCTTTTCATTAACAATCTAATATTCCGAAAGGGATGTACAAAGAAAGAACAATTTTCATAGCACATTGTTCTTGACAAAAATTAGTTTTTGAAGAGATTTACACGGATGATACACAAGGGAAATGAAGTAGCATAGAATAATGAAAGCTTGTCTGAATACCTTTTCATTAACAGTCCAATATCCCAAAAGGGATATACAAAGAAAGAACAATTCTTCATAGCACTTTGTTCTTGACAAAAATTCATTTTTGAAGAGATTTACACAGATGATACACAAGGGAATAAAATAGCATGCAATAATGAAAGCTGGACTGAATACCTTTTCATTAACAGTCCAATATTCAAAAAGGGATGTTCAAAGAACCAACAATTTTTCATAGCACTTTGTTCGAACAAAAATTTGTTTTTGAAGAGATTTACACGGATGATACAAAAGGGAAAAGAAATAGCATAGAATAATGAAAACTTGACGGAATACCTTTACATTAACAATCTAATACTCCAAAAGGGATATACAAAGAAAGAACAATTTTTCATAGCACATTGTTCTTGAAAAAAATTTGTTTTTGAAGAGATTTACACTGATGATACACAAGGGAAAAGAAGTAGCATAGAATAATGAAAGCTGGACGGGATACCTTTCCATTAACAGTCCAATATTCCAAAAGGGATGTACAAAGAAACAACAATTTTTCATAGCACTTTGTTCTTGACAAAAATTTGTTTTTTGAAGAGATATACACGGATGATACACAAGGGAAACGAAGTAGCATAGAATAATGAAAGCTGAATGGAATACTTTTCCATTTACAGTCCAATATTCAAAAAGGGATGTACAAAGAACCAGCAATTTTTCATAGCACTTTGTTCTTGACAAAAATTTGTTTTTTGAAGAGATTTACACAGATGATACACAAGGTAGAAGAAGTAGCATAGAATAATGAAAGCTGGATGGGATACCATTTCATTTACAGTCCAATATTCCAGAAGGGATGTGCAAAGAACCAACAATTCCTCATAGATCATTGTTCTTGACAAAAATTTGTTTTTGAAGAGATTTACACGGATGATACACAAGGGAAAAGAAGTACCATAGAATAATGAAAGCTGGATGGGATACCATTTCATTTACAGTCCAATATTCCAAAAGGGATGTACAAAGTACCAACAATTTTTCATAGCACTTTGTTCTTGATAAAAATATGTTTTTGAAAAGATTTACCCAGATGATACACAAGGGATATGGAGTACCATGGAATAATTAAATCTGGATGGAATACCTTTTCATTTACAGTCCAATATTTCAAAAAGGATGTACAAAGAGCCAACAATTTTTCATAGGACTTTATTCTTGACAAAAATTTGTTTTTTGAAGAGATTTACACGGATGACACACGAGGGAAATGAAGTAGCATAGAATAATGAAATCTTCATGGCATACCTTTTCATTATTTGTCTAATATTCAAAAAGGGATGTACAAAGAACCAATAATTTTCCATTGCACTTTGTTCTAACAGAAATTTGTTTTTGTAGAGATTTACACGGATGATACACAAGGGAAATGAAATAGCATAGAATAATGAAAGCTGGATGGAATACTTTTACATTTAGAGTCCAATATTCCAAAAGGGATGTACAAAGAACCAACAATTTTTGATAGCACTCTGTTCTTGACAAAAATTTGTTTTGAAGAGATTTACACGGACGATACACAAGGTAAAAGAAGTAGCATAGAATAATGAAAGCTGGATGGAATACCTTTTCATTTATAGTCCAATATTCCAAAAGGGATGTACAAAGAAACAACATTTCTCCATAGCACTTTGTTCTTGACAAAACTTGTTTTTGAAGAGATTTACAAGGACGATACACAAGGGAAAAGAAGTAGCATAGAATAATCAAAGCTGGATGGGATAACTTTTCATTAACAGTCCAATATTCCAAAAGGGATGTACAAAGAACCGACAATTTTTCATAGCACTTTGATCTTGACTAAAATTCATTTTTGAAGAGATTTACAAAGATGATACACGAGGGAAAAGAAGTAGCATAGAATAATTAAATCTGGATTGGATACCTTTTTATTAACAGTCTGATATTCCAGAAAAGATGTACAAAGAAACAACAATTTTTCATAGCATTTTGTTCTTGACAAAAATTTGTTTTTTGAAGAGATTCACACGTATGATACAAAAGGAGAAGAAGTAGCATAGAATAATGAAAACTTGACGGAATACCTTTTCATTAACAATCTAATATTCCGAAAGGGATGTACAAAGAAAGAACAATTTTTCATAACTCATTCTTCTTCACAAAAATTTGTTTTTGAAGAGATTTACACGGATGATACACAAGAGAAATTAAGTAGCATAAAATAATAAAAGCTGGATGGAATACCTTTTCATTTACAGTCCAATATTCCAAAAGGGATATACAAAGAAACAACAATTTTTCATAGCACTTTGTTCTTGACAAAAATTTGTTTTTGAAGAGATTCACATAGATGATACACAAGGGAAAAAAGTAGCATAGAATAATGAAAGCTTGTCTGAATACCTTTTCATTAACAGTCCAATATTCCAAAAGGGACGTACAAAGATACAACAATTTTTCATAGCACTTTGTTTTTGACAAAAATTTGTTTTTGAAGAGATTTACACAGATGATACACAAGGGAAATGAAGTAGCGTGGAAAAATTAAATCTGGATTAAATACCTTTTCATTTACAGTCCAATATTCCAAAAGGGATGTACAAAGGACCAACAATTTTTCATAGCACTTTGTTCTTTACAAAAATTTGTTTTTGAAGAGATTCACACAGACGATTCACAAGGGGGAAAATAGCATAGAAAAATGAAAGCTTGACTGAATACATTTTCATTAACAGCCCAATATTCCAAAAGGGATGTACAAAGAAAGAACAATTTTTCATGGCACTTTGTTCTTGACAAAAATTTGTTTTTGAAGAGATTTACACCGATGATACACGAGGGAGAAAAAGTTGCATAGAATAATGAAAGCTTGTCTGAATACCTTTTCATTAACAGTCCAATATCCCAAAAGGGATGTACAAAGAAACAACAATTCTTCATAGCACTTTGTTCTTGACAAAAATTAGTTTTTGAAGAGATTTACACGGATGATACACAAGGGAAATGAAGTAGCATGGAATAATTAGATCTGGACGGAATACCTTTTCATTAACAGTCTGATATTCAAGAAAAGATGTACAAAGAAACAACAATTTTTCATAGGACATTATTCTTGACAAAAAATTGTTTTTTGAAGAGATTGACACGTATGATACAAAAGGGAAAAGAAGTAGAATAGAATAATGAAAACTGGACGGAAAACCTTTTCATTAACAATCTAATATTCCGAAAGGGATGTACAAAGAAAGAACAATTTTCATAGCACATTGTTCTTGACAAAAATTAGTTTTTGAAGAGATTTACACGGATGATACACAAGGGAAATGAAGTAGCATAGAATAATGAAAGCTTGTCTGAATACCTTTTCATTAACAGTCCAATATCCCAAAAGGGATATACAAAGAAAGAACAATTCTTCATAGCACTTTGTTCTTGACAAAAATTCATTTTTGAAGAGATTTACACAGATGATACACAAGGGAATAAAATAGCATGCAATAATGAAAGCTGGACTGAATACCTTTTCATTAACAGTCCAATATTCAAAAAGGGATGTTCAAAGAACCAACAATTTTTCATAGCACTTTGTTCGAACAAAAATTTGTTTTTGAAGAGATTTACACGGATGATACAAAAGGGAAAAGAAATAGCATAGAATAATGAAAACTTGACGGAATACCTTTACATTAACAATCTAATACTCCAAAAGGGATATACAAAGAAAGAACAATTTTTCATAGCACATTGTTCTTGAAAAAAATTTGTTTTTGAAGAGATTTACACTGATGATACACAAGGGAAAAGAAGTAGCATAGAATAATGAAAGCTGGACGGGATACCTTTCCATTAACAGTCCAATATTCCAAAAGGGATGTACAAAGAAACAACAATTTTTCATAGCACTTTGTTCTTGACAAAAATTTGTTTTTTGAAGAGATATACACGGATGATACACAAGGGAAACGAAGTAGCATAGAATAATGAAAGCTGAATGGAATACTTTTCCATTTACAGTCCAATATTCAAAAAGGGATGTACAAAGAACCAGCAATTTTTCATAGCACTTTGTTCTTGACAAAAATTTGTTTTTTGAAGAGATTTACACAGATGATACACAAGGTAGAAGAAGTAGCATAGAATAATGAAAGCTGGATGGGATACCATTTCATTTACAGTCCAATATTCCAGAAGGGATGTGCAAAGAAACAACAATTTTTCATAGCACTTTGTTTTTGACAAAAATTTGTTTTTTGAAGAGATATACACGGATGATACACAGGGGAAATGAAGTAGCATGGGATAATTAAATCTTGATGGAATACCTTTTCATTTACAGTCCAATATTCCAAAAGAGATGTATAAAGAACCAACAATTTTTCATATGACTTTATTCTCGACAAAAATTTGTTTTTTGAAGAGATTCACACGTATGATACGAAAGGGAAAAGAAGTAGCATAGAATAATGAAAACTGGATAGGATACCTTTTCATTTACAGTCCAATATTCCAAAAGGGATGTATAAAGAAACCAACAATTTTTTATAGTACTTTGTTCTTGACAAAAATTCGTTTTTGGAGAGATTCACACGGATGATACACAAGGGAAATGAAGTAGCATAGAATAATGAAAGCTTGTCTGAATACCTTTTCATTAATAGTCTGATATTCCAGAAAGGATATACAAAGAAACAACAATTTTTCATAGCACTTTGTTCTAACAAAAATTTTTTTTTGAAGATATTTACTCGGATGATACACAAGGGAAATGAAGTACCATTGAATAATTACAGCTGGATGGGATACCTTTTCATTTACAGTCCAATATTTCAAAAGGGATGTACAAAGAAAAAACAATTTTTCATAGCATTTTGTTCTTGATAAAAATTTGTTTTTGAAGAGATTTACACGGATGATACACAAGGTAAAAGAAGTAGCATAGAATAATAAAAGCTGAATGGAATACCTTTTCATTTACAGTCCAATATTCCAAAAGGGATGTACAAAGAAAGAACAATTTTTTCATAGAACTTTTTTCTTGACAAAAATTTGTTTTTGAAGAGATTTACACAGATGATACACAAGGGAAAAGAAGTACCATTGAATAATTACAGCTGAATGGGAAACCTTTTTATTTACAGTCCAATATTCCAAAAGGGATGTACAAATAACCAACAATTTTTCATAGTTCTTTGTTCTTGACCAAATTTTTTTTTAAAGAGATTTACATAGATGATACACAAGGGAAAAGAAGTAGCCTAGAATAATTGAAGCTGGGTGGAATACTTTTTCATTTACAGTCTAATATTCCCAAAGGGATTTACAAAGAAACAAAAATTTTTCATAGCACTTTTTTCTTGACAAAAATTTGTTCTTTGAGAGATCTACACAGTGGATGTGCACTGGAAAAATGGTGGTATTGGATCATGGAGGCTGGACTGAATACATTTTCATAATTAGTCCAATATCTTAATATGGATGTACAAAGAACCAACAATTTTTCATAGCTCTTTGTTCTTGACAAAATTTTTTTTTAAAGAGATTTACATAGATGATACACAAGGGAAAAGAAGTAGCCTAGAATAATGGAAGCTGGGTGGAATACTTTTTCATTTACAGTCTAATATTCCAAAAGGGATTTACAAAGAAAAAAAAATTTTTCATAGCACTTTTTTCTTGACAAAAATTTGTTTTTTGAGAGATCTACACAGTGGATGTGCACTGGAAAAATGGTGGTATTGGATCATGGAGGCTGGACTGAATACATTTTCATAATTAGTCCAATATCTTAATATGGATGTGCTAGGAACCAACTATTTTTTGTACCACATTGTTTTTAACCAAAATTTGTTTTTTTGTCAGATTTACACAGTTCATGCATAAGGGAAAAGAATCAGCATGAGATTGGTGAGGCTGGACGAAATACCTTCTCATAATTAGTCCAATATTCTAAGTAGGATATACAAGGAACCAACAATTTTACATATCACTCTGTTCTTGACAAGAATTTGTTATCATAGTGACTCACCCAGATGATTCACAAGGTAGAAGAAGTGGTGCTGGATAGTGGAGGTTGAATGGGACACCTTTTAATAATCAGACCAATGTTCTAAAAGGGGTGTACACTTACGCCAACTGTAGTTTTTTCTTTGTGTTCATTACAGAAATTTGTTCTCAGAGAGATTTCCATATTTAAGTTAAGGAAACAGAGGAAACGTTGGACCTTTGTGACTTGACTGAATACTTTTTCGGAGCCTGTCCAATTCTTTAAAACAGAGCTACTTGGAAAAAGAATATACGTAAGATTGTAGAGGCTAAATAGAATAACTTTTCATAATCAGTCCAATATTAGATATTTTTACAGTTTATACTCGAGGAAACAGTAAAAACGTGGGACAGTTTAGATTGACCCGAATTTATTTTCATTGTCAGTTCAATATTCTAAAAGAGAGTTACATCCGAATCTTAGCTACTTTTTGTCGACGTTGTTTTTTCGATTACGTTTTTTGGCTGATTTTACTGTTTCTGGTTAAGGAAACAAAAGAAACGAGGAACCCTCAAAGTTGAACGGAATTCTTTCTGGTTCTATTCGTAATGCTCCAAAACTGAGCCGTATTTTGTCGACGATTGTTCTCTTGAATAGCATAAAAATAAATAACACCCATTGCTGACCGTTCATATCTGCTTTATATGTTCTGACTGAACACTTACGTTGCTATTAATATTTTTTAATGTAATTTTAGTCAAATAAGAACAATATTAAACCTAAAATGCACATCTATCTGATTACTCCAAATATTGTCGAAAAAGAATAAAACACAAACCGTGTTGATAAACTGTTACAAATTGCACAGATGATCTAAATCTTTTTTTAAAAGTTTAATGTGTATTCGCCTCTACTATTTAAGAAGTAGTCACATGGAGTATTGATCTTTTTGCACACTGAAAAATTACCATTTTGTGTCCCAGTTGCAACAGAATATGAAGAAATGTCGTTTTCTGGAGAGAGAAAACATTATATATAGGAAACGACAATCAGTTTTGAATCTAAAGGTTATAAAAAATATATAAAGCATAAGTGTCATTGAATATTTTGATCTGCCTTGTTCTCCAAATACTTACTATAAACCCTCTCTATAACGAATTTGGCGTTAACGAACTCACTGATCATAATTAGATTTTTCTTATTAACCAAATGAAGTTTGATAAATACAATGGACACGTGGACCATCGAACCTTGCATTATACAAGTTTTGATATCTAGGTTTTTACAGTTTTTGTATCATGATCAAAGCGTTGCATCTGTTCGCTGAACTAACTTTGGCTTGGCACCGGTGCAATACCGTGTCCAATGAAGATTTACTAAGTGCAAGAGGCATAAATTACACATCCCTGTCTTGGGGGAGCAGTAGGCCCAAGGGCGTAAGTGCCCCATTGCACTGAAAGGGATTGGTTCGGCTAGCCCTGGAATCCCACTTTGAGAACGACCTTGCATCACATCTAGCTCTTTTGAGGAAGCAAGAAAACATGCAGATCAAAGAGTAGTATCTGTACTCCAACGAAACATAACATTAACCTCCCGTTTTCATTTTTAAACACTTTTATGGTTATATTTCAATTGTTTTCTTCCTAAATTTCAATTTAATTTGAATACTTTTTCAATTGACAAAAACAAAGGTTGTTATGAATTTCATTTATTGCCGTCACCAAAAATCATGTGACCTGGCCTTCCTGTCTTGAATTTTTTAGTTTTCCTCACTCAAGTGAGGGAAAAATAAGTATTTACTAAGTCAATCTACTTATCATAATTCTTCATTAGCTTTTTTGACTTGTTTTAACTTTTATTTATTTTTTCTCAGAATAAATCATCGTAGTATGTGATTGAATTATTGCATCAAAAGTTTTTCCAAAAAAACATTCAACGCTTAAAATTTAACTATATAATTTCATTTTTGGAAAATAAATTAATGGGGAAAACAATTGAAGTAAAACAAATAATAACCTTCGAAATTGAAGAAAAAATTACACTGTAAAAATCTAGACCACGAAATAAAACTTTCAAAGAAAGATACTAAACTTTTGCAATCGGTTTAAATGAATGTTAAATAATGCAAGAAGCTGAAATTAATAAACCAAACCCAAACATTGAACATAACTATAGGATAAGATCCAGTTTACCCACTGAGATGCTTTATGTTGATGATTCAGATTTCCCAACAGAAGATGAAACAGTACAAAGATATCATAACAAATAACTGAAAAATTCCATTTTGAAGGTAAACTATTTCAAGCAACCAAAGCTTGCACATACCATCATTCCGAAGAGTTGTAAATTTCGTTTGGTAATTAGCAAACATAAAGCTTTTTTTCTTTATTTTGACCCTCACCAAATTACAGAATGTGCTCCATTGAATCAATGTTTCATTTTTGTACTCATAAAATTGAATGAAACATTACCAATACAAGATTATATGATTTGGCTAAATTGGATTATGATTCAAGATAATTTTAAATGGAAATGGGTGCATTAAAAGCAATAATCGTCTTTGATTGGCTGACAAGATATCTGGTTAGAAACGTTTTTTTCCTGTGTCTTTTTAATTTGACAGTGTATTGGATAATGTTTCAAGACAATCAGCAGATAGTGATGATAGCATTGAAAACAATGATTGTCCTGGACGAGCTGACAAGATATCTTGAAGAGAATTTCTGTTCCTCATTGTGCCAGCAAATAGGGTAAGCTACTTCAAGCAATCAAAGCTTGCAGATACCATCATTCCGAATAATTGTAAATTTCATTCGGTTATTATCGAACATAAAGCTTTTTCCTTATTTTTCTTCTTCTGAAATTGCCAATTGTGCTCCATGAATCCTAAAACAAATGTTCATTGATGTTTAGATATATACGTAGATGATCTATTTGCAAATAGGTTTCAACGTATTATTCAAACTTTAATGATTAATGGATCTCTGAAATGACGTCACTATCTGGTCGTAATTCTATCAAGACCTTAGTAACGCGATTGACAACGCGTTTTGACCAAAACATTGGGCGCCATATTCCTAAAAGCTTCTTGAAGGAATTGACGTATTTGCAAATTGCTACAAATTTGTCTGTTACGAAAACCTTTTGAATACATTTTTGAATTCATTATAATGTAAGTGATTTCTGGTGGATTATTTTAATTTTTCTGGGAAAATATTTTTTATTTATTAAGTTTATTTTGTTTTCCAGTATGCTTTGCAATATTTTTAAAGTCAATGCCTTTATTTTATGTGTGCCTCATTGGGTTGTGACTTTTTTGACATTTTATTTTTCATGGTAATTGTTTGAAAGAGGTTCATCAAAACGATATGTTGATGTTTTACAAAGGAGATACCATTTGAATACACACAATTAGTTGCTGCTGTTGAACTATTGCTGAGAAATGAAAACAGAAAACTGTGAACATTTGAAACTGTATTCTATTAAATTTCACTACAAACAATATGATTTAAGATTGAATACAAGACGGCAGGGCCATCTTCTATCCAACCATTTCAAAATGGTTAAAATGGTTATTTTTTTCAAATTGGCAATTGGATAGATTTAATATCCATATAACTCGATTACACCAATAATAATTGGTAATTCAGAAAAACTAACCCCAAACCTATCAACTGACCATAACACAAGATATACCAACTCACTCTAATCTTGAACCTACTAACTAATACTAACCACAGCTTCATTCTCCAAATTCATTTACCAACCTTAACCACAAATCTAGCTCTTAATCCCTACCCTGAACCTAATCACGGACTCCAAACATACCTACTAACTGTAAGAGTAAACTTATTTACTGAGTCTCACGACACACCGAATTGTCTCTAGAGTAAGCAGTATTAATTGATCGAGAGAAACGTTAATTGATCGATAGTCAGAAACTAACCTCTGAGATTCATTAAAAGAAAATATTGGTGTTTCACTATTCACTTTCTTCTTTCCACCCACACGTACATATTTACACACTACATTTAAGCTAATCTAACAAATTATGTTGCATTTGACTGCATGTGACGGCAAATAAATGACATCTACTAATTATTATTTCTCTGTGTTTGTCTATTTCAATACTTCATCAATTTAAGGTGTTTTCATCAATCTGTTTAAAAGGACAATCTTGTTTTCACCAATCTGTTCTATAAGGACAATCTTAATAACAAAGGAAAGCAATGTTCCAATTCAAAGTCTACTAATAACGCTGACTAAACTCAGATTAAACTAATTTCACCATCATGTCTGTCAAACGAAATTGCTCATGGCTAACGATGGAATCTTTGTTCCCTCTAATAAAAAGTGTATATGTGAAGTAAAAAAGACATAATTGGGCTGGTCCAGGATTTGAACCCAGAACCATCTCGCACCCTAAGCGAGAATAATACCCCTAAACCACCGAGCCATGCACAATTCCTAGAATTCTCTTTTGAAATTCAACCTAACGCTGAATGAATTCAAGATTAAACTAATTTCACCATAGTATGTCACTTCTGTCCACAGAAGCTACATCGAAAAAGGATATGGGTTTATTCGTCTGAAATCAATTCATATTGCTATTTTCAAGACAAATGTTACGTCTGTGAGAACTGGTCAAGCCCGGAATTGGTGCAAAGGAAACCATATTCATTATTTGGTAAATGATATTTCAAAAAGATGTACATAAGTTTGATTCATTAATATCCACCAACTTGGCACAGTTGCTAAAAAGATTGGTCTACCATGTTGAACGCCTTGGACTGATCTAAATTAATTATTGCACCTTCAGTGTCATCTTTAATCCCTCTAACACTGAGCAAACAGTTTTCAAATTGTTCTGGATTGATTTTCGCCTCAGTGCATAATTCTGATCTGGTCCAATCTAATCCTTAATGACAATTGACAAACGATTCGACAGGATCTTGGCCAAAATCTTTCCGAGAGTTATGAGCCTGTTATTATCTATGTCTCTCTATTCATTTTTGTCCTGCTTCTTTAACAACGTGATCAGCCCCTTGGTCACTCAACCAAAGATTGGTCCCTGGTTGACCTAATGCTTGAACATCACTGTCAAGAGGGTTGCAAACACATAGGACATCTTCAAGTATAGTTCAAACCGTCTGGCCCCGGTGACTTCTTTTAGCCTACCTGCTTCAGTGCAAGCATGGGCGTTATCCCCATAACCTGTATCCCATAGCAAACTGCTTCAGCTGACGCAAATTGGGGAAATTCCGCTAAATAGCTACTCACACAGGCCAGGCTCCTTGATGAAGCAATCTCGGAGATGCAGCTCGGACCTCTTGTATATGTCACCCGTTAATCGGAAGATGCACGAGTACAAGGTCTAATGCAATAAATATATCAATCAGGAAATTGGTGCATTTCTTTCTCACGCATATTCTTGTCAAGTTTCATAGCTGCGTTTGATATTCTTCCTCAGCTAATCCTAACTACTTGTCCTTGGTAGTTTCCTCTAGCAGATTGCTGCAGGTTCTTCCAAACTATTTCTATGCCACTACCAGGGTTAAGATTATCTTTTAGTAACACTTTTGTCTTAGCATTATTAAGGGCGAGTTGTTGGCTGTATTTAACAGTGAATATTCCAATCTCTTCTTCAAGTTAAAGAACCACATTGCACGAGAACAACTGATTAGTTCCCACTGAATTGAACCCTCTAGCTGTTCCCAGAAGTCCCGGTTCTCCTGTGAGGAGATATTGAACCTCCAGTAACTGATCGATTAAGAGGGTTGAAGGAACAACACTCACTGACTCGGATAGTCCCTCTCCAGAATTCACCTGTGAACCTGGCAATTTCCAATCCTCCTCCTGGAAGGGTGGTTGTTTTTTCCTGAAGGAACTGACTGATTTACATATTGTTACAAATTTGTCTATCTTTTCCGGAAACTTTGAAATGAATTTTTTAATTTCATTAAAAATTACGTGATTTTTGTGGAGTTATTCTAATTATCGATTTTGATTTTCGTGGGAATTTTTTCTGTTTATTTATGTTTCTTAGTATACTTTCGATTATTTGTAAAAGCAATGTCTTTATTTGGTATATGTGCTTTGTGGGGTCGTAACTTTTCCAGCATGGTAATTTGGGCGGTAATTATTTCCAATAAGTTCATTAAAACGTTATGGTGATAGTCTGCAAAAGGGATAGCCATTGAGAAAATACGATTAGCTGCTGCTACTGTCAAACAATTTTCCAAAAAATGGGGACAGAAGTAACTGAAAATTCGAAACAGTATTTTACTGAATTTAATCATAGAGGATATTATTTAATGTTAGTTCTATTAGAAGGTTTCGTATAAAAAGTTGGTGTTAGTATTCGCTGTAAAGTAAACAGTATTTATCAATCGAAAGTAAAGTTAAATAAAATGAAATGAACAGTTCTACTCCAGATTATTTTTGTTGTTTTTTTGGCTGAATTGGCTTTGTGAATCCTAAACTTATTCTCAGTGATCATGAAGGGTATCTATAACATGTACAAAATAGTTGAAATATTATTAACATTTTTCCATATTGATGAATCTCTCAAATGACGTCATTAGGTGTCATTATTTTATCAAGCCCTTGGTAACGCAGTCAATCACGTGTTTTGACCAAAAAACATTCGTCGCCATATTCCTGACAACGTCTGGAAGGAATTACCGTTTTTGCAAATTGTTACAATATGGTCTACCTTTTGCAATAACTTTTTTGTATACATTGTTTGATTTCATTGAAAAATAAGAGATTTTTGTATCGTTATTTTTATCATCAATTTTGATTTTACCGGAAAAATATTTTCTTAAATTTAAGCGTTTCTCATTTAATAACAATCTGGGTTGATGCACAATTTCTGATTATTATTTTATCACTACTTATACTCCATCTAATTATTGTTGCTTTTTAGATGAATCACTCTCAATATTGATATTCTGTGGCTAATTCATCTCTCTTATGAGTTCTTAATAGATGTGAAATTTTCATTATTACTACCTCATTACTTTTTTCGCTATTACTGTTGTTTTTTTATAATCCCAGCACTCAAAGTTAATACACTCTTCATCATAGATATTTTTTTATTACTTGCCTTACACAATCTCATTATTGATACTTTTTAGATGATCTGATTTCGGTACGGATTCAGTTTAGAAAGCATCACCTTTTTTTTCAGAGTTTTATTTTACGGTAATTTAATGTGTTTTCAGTGTATGATACTTTTGTGAAAGATGTCCCTCCGTTTGGACTCTTTTCACCCCGCAAACGCCTTTTACGCCCAAGTTTCGTTTTAATGGTTGTTAGCGACATTGATTTGAACATATTCGAGCTGGATTTGCCCGGATTACAAACTTCAAATTCCCCAGCTTCCAGGTGTTTGATGACTAAACAAAGATTTACGAATAATTCTGAACAGAGAAGAGTTGTGTAAAAACTTTATTCACTTCAAACAGCCATTTCCTCTGCATAATTCATAGTTCAGTTGGAGTAATCTGAAATAAATCTCAGTTTTCATACTTTGGGTCAGCCTTTCGTCCTAATGTGGTCAAAGTGGGTGGGGGCAGACTTTGACAATAATATCAATAATTGGAGTGTTCTTATATTTTGAGGATTTGTCACCCGCTTTATAGATTGGCCTTTGATAAGCTATTATCTTAAGATGCCTATTGTTTTCAATACAGTCATTGTAATTCTTCCACGGTGAGTATATAAGTCGGTCACAATGTCCTTAACGACATGAAAAAAAAAGGGAAAAAAAAAAAAAATTGGAATCCATACATGATTTTTTCCTTCCAAACTTCTGGTAAACACGAAGTTACGGTAATTTGTTGGACAAAAACTGGAGAAATAAATTGAACCAAAACACATAGTTTTCTATCTACGGTATTAAGAAGGACAATAAAATCTACAATATTGTTATCTTCAGGATTTTTAAAGCTTCTGGCAAGGAAAATATCACAAATGAGGGACAGATGTGGTTAAATAGGAGACAATTCGATATGCAGTGGAATGTCTTAAAATTGAGCAAGAACACAAGGGATACTTCTAGCTTATTATCTTCTGTATTCTTAAAGTTTTCTTTGACAAAGATTGGTTAAATGAGGGACACTCAGGTCAGAATCAAAGACATTTCGATACGCAGTTTAATGCTTTACCACCGAGCTTTACTCCTACGGCAATGGATTCTTCAAGCTTGTTTTCCTCATGATTCCAACAAACTCTGTTCAGGAAAATATGTCGGATGAGTGACATTCGGCGATGAACACATTTCGATAAGCAGACGATTGTTCGACCTCTGAGCTATATATCAGCGACCATAGCTTTTTCCAGCTTGTTTTTCTCAAGATTGTTACAGCTTCTGATTGAAATAATAAGAATTAAGGATCCTTCGACTTGAACCAAATGGTTTCAATATTCAGTCACATGCTCTACCATTGAACTATAACCCAATAAAAAAAATAGATTCTCCCAGCTTGTTTTCTTCTGGATTTTTAAAGTTCTGTTAAAGGAAATTGTAGATATGAGGGACCCTCAAAGTTGAACCGAATACTTTTTGATACGCCATCGGATACTGTAACACCATCCTATATCCCGATGACAATAGTTTCCTCCAATTTGTTCTCTGGACGAATTCTACAGTTTCTTATTAAGGAAATAAGAGAAATAAGGGACTTTTGATGTTGAAACGGAATAACTCTAAATATGCAATCGAACATTTTACCATCTGGGTTTATTCTAAGGACAATATTCTCTTCCAGCTTGTTTTCTACAGGATTTCTACAGTGTCTGATAAATCAAATTAGAGAAATTAATAACACCGTGTTTTGGAGCGAATAACTTTTGATAGGCAGTCGAATGTTCTACAATCGAGTTATATCCCAACGACAATACTGTCTTCCATATTGTTGTATGTGGGATTTTCACAAATTTGTTTGGCCTGCAAATTATTATTCTTATTCAAGAAAAAACACACAGCAATTAAAATTCAACCATTTAGCTTTGTTTTTTCTAATTTAAGAAAATAATCAAATTCAAGTAAAATTGATGAGGAATTAAATGAAAATATTGAGCTCCCTAATTAAACAGCTGGATTTAACAAACCAAACCCCCAAATCGAACATAACTACAAGAGAGGATCCAGTTTACTCACTGAGATGCTCCATTCAGATTCCCCATCAAAAGATAATCATTTGGATAAAACAGTACAAGGATATCATAACAAATAAATGAAAAACTCCATTCTGGAGTAAACGATGACAAATGGGAAAAACGATTATCAAAGTAGGGAAATCGAAAGATGAAGAAGCTGAATGGAGTGATCTAAAGAACTGGACATTATGAAGGCATGAAATCGAGAATAAAGCAATCAATTTTAGTAATAAAATCAACTGAAATAAACTAGTGGAAGAAAAATCTCTATATTGGGAAAGTGAAATTTTATAAAACAATAGCCAAGACTGTATTAACTTACAATATGTTATCATGAAAACTAACAAAAGATTGGTTTAATAAAATTGACAGAACCCATTGTAAACAATTGAGAATGATTTAGAATGACAAGAACAAGAAAAACAAAGAATTATACGGAGATAGAAACAAAAGAAAAGAAATTAAACAAAGATATAAACATTTCAAGGTGGCGAGCTTTTAGACATTTTATTCAACGACCATACAGACAACAGTTCGAACAAGCTATGAGATATTATTTTGAACAATGAATTTTAAAAGATCTCTGGGAAAAATACAAACCACCCTGCCTGTTGTAAACAATGATGGCATAAGGAAATGTAAGCATCTTCACCAAGTATTAGTATCAATATTCGAAGAAATGAATGATTATAATAATCTGAAAGATAATGTTACTGGTCAAAAGAAATAGAAAGACTTTCATCTCTAATTTGTGATATAGCAGAAGGTGAATTATAGTTTCTAACCGATACTGCATATAATAAATAAAATAACAAAAATGGATCAACGTTTCATTTTCAAACTCTTAAAAATTGAATGAAATTTTGCCAATAAAAGAATATAAGATGCACCTACATTGGATAAGGATTCAAGACATTTTTTAGGAATGAATAATTGTGGTAAAAGTAATGATTGTCCAGAACTGACAAAACACCTGAATAGAAATTCCTTTGTTCCTGTGTCTTCTTAATTTGGAAATTAATTGGATAATGATTTATAAAAATCAGCAGATAGTGATGATAGCATTGAAAACAATGATTGTCCTAGACATTCTGACGAGATATTTGAAAGAGAATTTCTGTTCCCATGTTGTTTTTTGGTTTTTCTTATTGTGCCAGCGGATAGGTTAGACTATTTCAAGCCACCAAAGCTTGCACACACCATCATCCCGAAGAATTGTAAATTTCATTCGGTTATTATCGAACATAAAGCTTTTTTTCCTTATTTTTCTTCTTGCCAAATTACCAAATGTGCTCCATGAATCTTAAAACTAATGTTCATGGATGTTTAGTGATATTTGCAATACGTAGATAGTCTATTTGCTAATAAATTTTAACGTATTATTCAAACTTTTATAATCAATGAATCTCTGAAATGACGTCACTGTCTGGTCGTAATTCTATCGAGACCTTAGTAACGCGATTGACAACGTGTTTTGACCAAAACATTGGGCGCCATATTCCTAAAAGCTTCTTGAAGGAATTGACGTATTTGCAAATTGCTAAAAAAACTTGTTTATCTGTTACGAAAACTTTTCGAAAACATTTTTGACTTCATCATAATGTAAGTAATTTCTGATGGATTATTTTAATCATCAATTTAGATTTTCCAGGGAAAATATTCTTTCAAATAAGCTTATATTGTTTTTCAGTTAGCTTTGCGTTATTTGTGAAGGCAATGAGTTTATTTTATGTGTGCGTCATGGGACTGTGACTTATTTTGACATTTCATTTTTTGTGGAAATTATTTGGGAAAGGTTCATCAAAACGTTATATTGATGTTTTGTATGGGAGATAACATTTGAGTACACACAATTAGCTGCTGCTGTTGAACTATTACAGAGAAATGAAAACAGATAACTGTGAACATTAGGTTTCATGTTGCACTGAAAAATAAATATTTTTAGCTATCTTTTCATCAGGCCTGCCATCTTGTATTCAACTATTTTAAAATGACTAAAATGTTTTTTTTTTTCAAATTGGCAATTGGATTGATTTTATATCCACGTAACTCGATTACACCAATAATAATTGGTAATTCAGAAAAACTAACCCCAAACTTATCAACTGATCATAACACAAGATATACCAACTCACTCTAATCCTGAACCTACCAACTAATACTAACCACAGCTTCATTCTCCAAATCTATCTACCAACCCTAACCAAAAATCTAGCTCTTAATCCCTACCCTGAACCTAATCACGGACTCCAAACATACCTACTAACTGTAACAGTAAAACTATTTACTGACTTTCACTCCATACCAACTTGTCTCTAGAGTAAACATTTTTTATTGATCAAGAGAAACGTTAATTGATCGACGGTCAGAAAGTAGCTGCTTCCAGTCAATCAAAATGACTGAAATATCAGTTCGTCGAAATGTTTGTCTATAAATAGGTTTCACAGCAAAAGTGATGTCCGTTGACAATGTATCGGCGATACGACCGGACACGGATCTGTCTCCCAGGATGGAATCTCCCATTACACTAATGAAGGATAAGGAATACGACTTGGTGTCAGTATTTAAATAAAAAAACAATTTATTTTTTCATTTTAATTTCTTTTTAAAACTAGGGTCTCGATGTCTGCTTGAATATTACCCTGATCATATTCAAAAATTCATTGAAAGAAAATATTTGTGTTTCACTATTCACTTTCTTTTCCACCCGCACGTACATGTTTACATATCACATTTATGCTAATTTTAAGAAATTATGTTGTATTTTCTTGCACGTGGAGTCAAATATAGGACATCTGCTGATTATTATTTCTCTGTGTTTGTCTATTTTAATACTTTATCAATTTAAGGTGTTTTCACCAATCTGTTCTGTAAATGACAATCTTAATAACAAAGGAAAGGAATGTTCCAACTCAAAGTCTACATCTGGTGCTGAGCACCTAGATATCTTTCTATCATAGCAAGTCACTTTTGTCCACAGAAGCCATGTCAAAAAAAGTTGTGGGTCTATCGCCAAGATAAGGATGAAAATATGACATCACTTCGCCTGGATGAGCTCTCAAAATTGATAAAGATATAACATCCCTTCCATCAACATAGTCTATGTCCAAAAACGATGATGTCATATCCGCCCATATAAGCTACGACCTAAGAGAACAGGCTCAAGATACAAATGCAATAAAAATTGACTTGAGGCTAAATTGACGAACTGAAACGAGTCATCAACGTTTCTTATATGATGCAGAGGGCTACATCTGTTGAGCTACGATACATGTACCTATACATTTATCCAGTTATAAAATAATTGTCTGTATATCTGTATCTTTTTTTCCCAAGATGTTTGGCATAAACTTCGTAATTCAGAGTTGGCGCTAAGGTTGCATGTTTTTCAGCTAAAATTTCAAATAATAGGAAGAGAAAACAAAAAGCACACACGTTTTTGATCACCTCAAAGTTTGTTGAATACGTCCAGGTATACCACAAAAGTTTGCTGAAAAGCTATGTCTTTGCTTTTACAGAAAAAGAGAAAAGGTGACAATAATTTCAGCGTTTATTTTGCAAGCCTTTGTAGAGGTATCGCACAACCTTTTCCTCTCTCTCTCCAATACTCCTGTTTCCTGTATCTCCCAACATCCTAAGCACCAACAATTCAGCCTAAAATACAATCAGAACAATCATTAATCAGGTTTTAAAGTGTTAAAAAATATCTGCTATATAAATTAATGGTAATTTCGCGTTTACTGTACATTTCATCTGATGAAATGTTTCCATAAGAGTAATCTTCTCCAAAATATTGATGGGACACCAGATTCATTATTTGGTAAATGAAATTTCGAAAAGATGTACACTAGTTTGATTCATTAATATCCACCATCTTAGCACTGTTGCTAAAAAGTTTGGTCTACCATGCTGAACGCCTTGGACTGATCTAAATTAATTAGTGCACCTCAAGTGTCATCTTTAATCCCTCTAACACTGAGCAAACAGTTTTCTAATTGTTTTGGATTGATTTTCACCTCAGTGCATAATTCTGATCTGGTCTGACCTAATCCTCAATGACAATTGACAAACGATTCGACAGGATCTTGGCCAAAATCTTTCTCTGTGTTTAGCAGGGTTATGAGCTTGTTATTATCAATGTCCTTCTTTTTATATTTGTCTTGCTTCTTTCAACCCTTTGGTCACCCAACTTGGGACCGAACCTTGGTTGAATCAGTACTTGAACATCATTGTAAAGAGGGTTGCAAACACATAGGACATCCTCAAGTACATTTCAAACCGTCTGGTCTCGGTGACTTGTTGAAGGTGACCCGCTTCAGTGCAGCATGGACTTTATTCCCATGAACCTGTATCCCATAGCTAACTGCTTCAGCTGACGCAAATTGGGGAAATTCCGTTAAAAAGCTAGTAATTATTTAATTCCATCTCATTTCATCGTTTTATCACAATCAAATAATAGTGATAAAACTTCACCAAAATATAATTAAACAAATGTAGCTATGTATTTCTTCAAGAAAATGAATTTTTGTTTTTCGTTTGTTTCAGATTTAAAATGGCTCGGCTTATTTCCATAAGGCCTCTTGCCAATATGGACCTTCCACCCCTTAATTTACATCGCAGCGAGGAAGGAAATGACTGTAAAGTAAATGACAGAGTGAAGGAGAGTTGTCGTCTGCCAGATAAACGGTCTTCATTGAAGGACTTCTTTACTTCTCTGCCGCGCATTCATCGTAGAACTGGCAGCTACGACGTTAACCCTCAACCGAAGAAAAAACGTAGGGTTATCCCCAAGAATTGGGGAAAGCGCAGACCACTCCCGCAAGACTTGAGTCTTTGCTGTGCTCTATTGATATGCTATTGCCCTTGCTTATTACTATGCTACTATTTTGACGGAACTGATTACGACTCGTACAAAATGTGATGGATGATTATATGAGTGAACAATTTGTGAAAATCGCGTATGAAAGAGACGTCAAAATAATTTCCATCGTCACGTGACGCACCATTTGTAATTTGAATTTTATTTATTCAAGCAAGAACCAGGGCTTCTGAGAGAAGGGTGCAACCGGTGCATGGCACTGGCACTGGCACTCTCAGGGCCAAAAGCTGTCCGAGGATTTTCCAGATAAGGCTACTGTTTCAGATAAAAGGGTGGCTATAAGACAGGGATATTTGAGCCCTCTCTCTCTCTCTGTCTGTCTGTCTGTGTGTCGGTCTGGAGAGATTGAAAACATATTTGTATCACCTTATAAAATTCCTCTCAGTGGCCCAGGCCAAAACCATCTGAGTGCACATGAGCTGACTCAAAGGAATGAATAAGTAAGGAATGAAAATGTTAATAATGTAAATGAAAACAAACAAACAAACAAACAAACAAATAAACAAACGGGAAGACCAACAAAAGGAGAGAAAAGCAAAAACTAAACAACAAACAACATTTGACGGAATACATAGGACGATGGTTCCAGTATGAATATATGAAACAAACAAACAAACAAACAAACAAACAAACAGACAGACAATCAAAGAATCACACATGACTGTAAAACATGGATATACAAAATGCAGTCTGTACTGGTGACTAAGTCCCAATCTGTAATCAAATGAAAAATTAAAACACAATGAAATCATCCTATGATGTCCCACAAACATTTCAGGTTAGTTATAAATTCTAAATATTATTAACTTTCAATTTAGACTTCCCTATTGTTTCTTTGGTCAAATTTTTGCAAAACTGTCAGAATCTTATTCTACCTACCAATTTAATTAAACTTCAATTATTGATAATGAAGTAGATTGAGTGTCTTCCGAGCTCCTTGACTGATATATCTGTTCCTTGGGCAACTGTCGATGTATCTCACAAGAATTATCCGTGTCTTTTATCTTTCAACTTTCGTAGTGAATCCTTTAAGGAATCAAGAAAATTCGTAGATAATGATGAAGGTATGAACACAATGATTAGGAACAGTTGACAAGATCAGATCATCACCATAATATCCCTTCCCTTAAGGGAATCACTTTTAAATCCTCCCCCTTAAACAAATCTAGGATTTGGACATTCCAATTATCCAAATGGATTTTCTGAAATTCAGCCAAAAAAGAAAATATCCACTAATTGTTTTATATCTTCTTTAACTTCTGGTTAAGATTGTCGGACACAGCACAAATGAATCATTCATGGTCCCTTGGGATCTTTCCCATTTGCACTAACAGGGCAGGATATGCTCTGACACCAATGGCAAAAGCCGATTGTGCTACGCACTTGCTTACCTTCTTTCACATGTACGTATGTTAGGCCACATTAAAGCAAAGATCATCCTGAAAGAAATTATGTTGGATTTGCCCATGCAGAGAAGTATGTAGATGTTATCTAATAAGAAAAAATCTTATAACTGCATTTTGACAATTTCAATCTTTTTATCATTTTCAGGTTGTTTACACAGATCTATCTTGTATACGAAGATCTTAATAACAAGGGAAATGAACATTCCGACTAAACCATTCCCCGAACATGTCTACTTCCGGTGCTGAGCACCAAGATATGAAAACCTGACGTCCATCCCGTCCACATAAGCCCGGTCCAAAAAGGATGAGATATTAACATCTATTCCGTCCACATCAGCAGTATCCAAAAAGGAAAGGCTTAAAATATAAATGCAATAAATATTGACTGGAAGCCAAATTGACAAAAGGCAGCAGGAAGTTTACTTGTCATCATCATTTCTTGTATGACACGGATATATCTGTTGAGATATGATACATGTATCCATACATGTATTTATGTATAAAAGAATTGGTTTGATGTCTGCTCCACTTTTTCCTGAAATGTCTGGGTCGAGAGTCAATATACAAAGTCAATTTATATGCAGAGGGAAAGTGTTATGTCTGTAAGAACTGGCCAAGGACAGGGCTGGTGCAATGGTTTCATGCGCTCCGGGTAAGACACAACATCTGTGCTGCCAGTTGTATTCAGACGACAATTTTTACAGAACTTTGTTTTTTCTAATTAATGGACCGACAAAGATGGAGACATAAACTTTATCGAGAAGATATCTGCATAAAGTAAATCCTGGATCCTGGAGGATGAATAGAGGCGTTCTTCTGAGTGAATCCTTCCAGTCTTTAAGATAAAGACTTGAACTGTACCGAGGTGATACTGTGAGCGTATGTTCAATGTTGATCCAATTGGAAGAGATCGTTCAGGCGTTGGATTTGAAACGAGACTCCTCTGACTCTGTGATCATGCAGTATCCAAAGTAGAAAAGACTGTACACTAATTTTCGGCATAGGAGAAACAATGACATTGCTTGATATTATAAAGATTGGGGAGAAACCACTTTTCTAAAAACCTTGACATGAAAATTCTCTTTCATTTGCTGTCAGAGTGGAAGACCAGGAAAGAAGACAGACTCTTCCTACTAACTCAGATCAAACTCTAACTGGATTAAAGATCAATGTGAATTGTTGAAAGATCTTTTGTTCTATAACAAAACACTGAGGGAAGAGTCTGTTGTATAAAAACATGTTATTAAAATGGAAGATAGACATATTTTTGATGTCTTAAATTGCCAGAAGGGAGAATTAAAAAAACAGGAACGTTTTGGTCTCATTATTTGAGTCAAATTATTAATGGATCAAGAATATCTAAGACTCCTTGAGAAAACGCAAAGAACACTCTTACTATCAATCAAGAAAGATCAGAGTGAATTTGGTTAAATATTATCAATGATTAAATTATTCAGAGTTTTTTTCTTTGAAATTTCTGATAACAAAATAAAAGTATGTTTACATGTGATTGTGATTTGTGTTTTTTACTCATAATTATTATTTATCATGGATGTATTGTTCACATAAAAAGCACTTTAACAAGCATGAAATATGTTTTCATTGCCAAAGACTACAGGGGCAATCAAGGCTTCCATGTTTTCTCAGAGAAAATAAATTCAACAGTTTTCATTGATGGCTTTTACATGGAATTTTATGCTAGTATATAATATATATTTATACAAATTCAAAATGAAATATCCATTCATTTATATTTATAATAAAAAACGAAGTGAAGTCGTATTAAGGGTGAAACGGTTAATGTTTTACTATGAACAGCAGTAAAATTCCCTTAATATCGTATGGAAATTTAATTATCGTTAATAATATGAATATGGCCGAGAATCAAAAACGTAAAGGAATGATATCCATTGTCAGACCTTCAAGCAGCCAGTGTGAGCCCCCCACCCACCCACCCCAAGAAAGAAAGGAGGAGCAAATCTATTTTATATAAGAATGAAAAAAATAAGTGAATTCGTGAAAGAAAAAAAACAGTAAGTCGCCAAAATTATTCAATATAATCTTTAATATTTCCCCGGTGTGGCAAATTAAGTTATGATAGGCAGTTTTATAAGTACCAGTATCAATATTCGAAGGAAAAAATGATTATGATAATATGAAAAATATTACTTCTGATCGAACAAAATGGAAAAACTCAAATTTGTTATGTAGTAGAAGGTGACTAATAATTATAGTTTCTAACTTAAGTGCATATTGAATCAATATTTCATTTTTTTACTCATAAAAAATGAATGGAACATTGTGAATACAAGATTATATGATTTGGCTAAATTGGATAATGATTCAAGATAAGTTTTAAATAGAAATGAGAGCATTAAAAGCAATAATTGTCCCTGATTGCCTGACAAGATATCTGAATAGAAATTTTTTTGTTCCCGTGTCTTCTTAATTTGGCAATGAATTGGATAATGATTCAAGACAATCAGCAGATAGTGATGATAGCAGTGAAAACAATGATTATTCTGGACGAGCCGATGAGATATCTGAAGAAGAATTTTTATTCTTAGATTTTCTTACTTTGCCATCGAATAGGTTAAGCTACTTCATGCAATCAAAGCTTACACATACCAACATTCCAAAGAATTGTTAATTTCAGTATGTATTTAACGAACCGAAACCCTTTTTTCCTTATTTTTCCTCTAGCCAAATTAGCGAATGAGCTCCATGAAGCCTAAAACTCATGTCCAATGATGTTTAGTGATATTTACTATACAATATTTGCAATATATCTGAAATGACGTCACTATCTGATCATAATTCTATCGAGACCTTAGTAACGCGATTAACAACGTATTTTGACCAAAACATTGGGCGCCATATTGCTGAAACCTCCTTGAAGGAATTGACGTATTTGCAAATTGCTACAAAGTTAGTCTTTTTTTGGGGAAAACCTTTTGAATACATTTTTGATTTCATTATAATGTGAGTTTTTTGTTTGATTTTTTAGAATATCGATGTAGATATTCTGAGGGGAATATTTATTTTTCTGTGAGTTTATATTGTTTTTTAGTATGCTTTTCATTATTTGTAAAAGCAATGCTTTTATTTTCTATTCGTGCCTCATTTCGCTGTAAGTTTTTTAACACTATATTTTTTATTTTATTTGTTTGAAAAAAAAACAAAACGTCTTGTTCATGTTTTGCAATGGAGATAACATTTAAGCCGACCCAATTAGCTGCTGATGATAAATTACGTTCACAATAGTTTCCAACGATTCATTTTCTAAAACAATTGACAGTTTCTGATTAATAAGATAGGCTGAATGAGAGAACGTAAACGTAGTACCAAATAAGTACCAATAGCCATTCTAATCCACGACTACTTAACTAAAGATTAAACGGGATATCTATCGATAATCAGTCAAAAGCCTTAAAAACAAACCTACATCACATCAACGGCAACGGCATATTTTTCAATTTATTTCCCTTCAGGATATTTGCATATTCTGAATAAGGAAACAGGAGAAACGTGAAACCATCAAAGTTGAACTTAACACCTTTCTATAGTCATTCCAATGTCCAAAAAGATAACTACATCATGGCAAAAAAAGATTCTTTCATTTCGCTTCAGTTGGAATGCTCACAGGTTCTGATGAAGAAAATAGGGGAAATGAAGGACCTTTGAAGTAGAAACAAATACATTTTGATATTGAGTCAAATATCCTAAAAGCTAGCTGATTCACGCCCACGATATTTTTTTCCGTCTTGTCTTTGGCGGAACGTGAACAGTTTTGGGTTAAAGAAGCAGAAGAAATGAGGAAAACTCCAAATTAAACAGAAAAACCTTGCGGTAGTCAGTCCACGTTACTAAAACTGAGCCACATCATGGAAACAATGGTTTCATTCATTTTGTTTTTTGCGGGATTTTCAAAGGTTCTGATTGAAAAAACAGGAGAAGTGAGGGACTCACGAGTTTGAGACAAATACCTTCCAATAGTCAGACAAATATTCCAAATATTCAAAAACCAAAAAAAGTTTTTTCTATCTTAATTTTGGCAAATATTCTAAAGTTTCCGTTCAAGGAGACACGAGGAATGACGGACCCTCCAAGTTGAACTGATTGCAAACAATAATCAGTCTAATGTTTTAAAAATAATTCCTTCAATCTGGTCTTCAGTGGTATATTAACAGCTTCTGGGTAGGGTGGAAGGGATATAAGGGACCAGACACATGTAGATAGTCCCCTTTGATAAAAACAACCTTACACGTCCCAACGATAGTTCCTTCCAGGGGAGATAAGAAACCAGCGATGAAGAAGTGAATATCTTTTCAAAGTCAGTCCAATATTCTCAAAATGAGCTACGTCACATAAACAATGGATTATTGCATCTTGTTTTCAATAGAAATTGGTTCTCGAGGAGATTTTCTCGGCTTATGCTCAAAGAATATATATTTTGGAGAGATTTCAATAGTTTATGTTTAAGGGAAAAGAAGAAACGTCGGACCGTGGAAGTTGAACCGAATACCTTTTATAGTCAGTCAGATATTTTAAAAGGGGGCTACATCACAAAAACAATATTTTTTTCAATTTTGTTTTCACACAGAATTTATTTTCGGAGAGATTTTCACAGTTTATGTACAAGAGAAAAGAAGACACATGGGACTGAGGATGTTGAACCAAATACATTTTTGTCGTCAGTCCAACGTTATAAAAAGGTGCTACATTACCCAAACAATAGTTTCTACGACTTTAGTATCGATTTCAACATTTTATGCTCAAGGGAAAAGTAGAAATGATGGACTATGGAGGTTGAACCAAATACCTTTTCATACTCAGTCTAATATTCTAAAATGGAACTGCATCAACCAAACAATAGTTTTTTCCACTCTGTTCCCGATAGAAATTTGTTTGGGGGGAGATTTTCATAGTTTATGCTCGAAGGAAAAGAAGAAAGGTGGGACCCTCGAGGTTGGACTGAATACTTTCCATTGTCAGTCCATTATTTTAAAAGAGAGGTATATCGCACCAACAATAATTTCTTCCACTTTGTTTCCAACAAAAATTTGTTTTTGGAGATATTTTCACAGTTTATATTCAAGGGGAATTGAAGAAACGTGGAACCGTGGATGTTGAACAAAATACCTTTTCATAGTCAGTCAAATATTCTACATCACACCAACAATAATTTCTTCCACATGGTTCCCGACAGAAATTTGTTTTTGGACAGATTTTAACAGTTTATGTTCAGGGTTAGGGTTAGGGTTAGGAGAATTAAAGAAATGGGAACGTTTTTGTCTAATTTTTGAGTCAAATTATGAATGGATCAATAATATCTAAAAGTTATTGAAAAAAAACACACTTGTTTTCAATCAAGAAAGATCTGAGTGAATTCGGTAAAATGCATTAATGATTGATCCATTAAAATCCATTGAGACAAAGTTAAACTTTATCAAAATTTAAAAGGAATCATTCCAAATCTGAATTGAAGACATTTCGATATGTAGTTTAATGCTTTACCACCGAGCTTTACACCGATTGCAATGAATACTTCAAGCCTGTTTTTCTCAAGATTCCAACAAATTCTTTTGAGGAAAATATATGAAATGAGTGACATTTGGGGATGATCACACTTTGAAAATCATTCAAACGTTCGACCTCTCAGCTATATCACAACGATAATGGTTTCTTGTAGCTTGTTTTTTTTTGGATTTTTGTAGTTTTTGATAAAGGAAATTGTAAATATGACGGACCATCGAAGTTGAATCGAATACTTATCGGTACGCAGCCAGATCCTTTACCACCAAGCTGTTTTCCTAATGACAATAGTTTTATCCATTTTTTACATTTCTTGATTATATATATATTTTTTTTATATTTATACTGCGATAATACTGTTAACTGTGATGATTTTGTCACCAACCCCTCGTAAGATATATCGGAGGCAAATGAAGGGGACGAAAAAATACCAGACAGAAACAGTAGGAGGATATTATAACAAATAACTGAAGAGCTCTATCTTGAAGTAAACAATGACAAATGGGAAAAACAATTATCAAAAGAATCGAAAGACGAGGAAGCTGAATGGAGGAATCTAAAGAAAGATTATGAAGACAAGAAAACAAGAATGAAGAGACCAATTCATTAATTAAACTGAAAAGATTTTGCTACAGGAAAAGTTCTATATCGAGTAAGTGATAATTTACCTAATAGCCAAGACTGTATTAAATTACAATATGTCAACATGGCAACTAACAAAAGATTGGTCAAATAATGTTGACAGAACACATTGTAAACAATTGAGAATGATTTAGAATGACACTAATCTACTAATCCTAAAACTGATTATCATTTATGGTGATTGATATTTACAATACGGAGATTTTGATTTATAAACAATATTTCAAATAGTATTCAAACTTTTACGTACTCAAACTTTATCAATGAATCTCTGAAATGACGTCACTATCTGGTCATAATTTTATCGAGACCTTAGTAACGCGATTAACAACGTATTTTGACCAAAACATTGGGCGCCATATTCCTAAAAGCTTTTAGAAGGAATTGACGTATTTGTAAATTGCAACAGTCTTATTTACCTGTTAGGAAAACCTTTTGAATACATTATTCGATTTCATTGAGAAGTAAGTAATTTTTGTCGAATTATCTCAATTATCAATTTAGATTTTCCAGAGAAGTTTATAGCATATAAAGAAAACGGTATTTTTAGCTTGAAAGTAACGTTATGTGATAAATGGTAAGAATATAGCCGCATCAGTCATTCAAATTGACCAATTACAAACATGGCTACCTAATAGTTTAACAGCATCAGTTGGTTGTCTATAGTGTTTACCCGGGTTATTTCCCTTGAAAAATATCGACACAACATTTCAATGAACCTATTCCAAATAACTTTTTGTCTCTTGACTAAAAGACTTGGATTTTATGGAGAGAGTCCTTAGCAAAAGAAAATGAAACCACGAAATCATATTACCTATATCGTGATCATTCGCTTAACCCCATTCATGATGATAATTCATCATTATCATCATGATCTTCATCATTTTAAACATGGAAAATATTATCATCATTATTTAATCGCTATGTTTTACTTAACCTTCTCATTGTTGGTCTTTATCCAAAGAAACTTTCGGTTAATACAGTCTTTATATTTTATGACTAATTGTACTCTGTTTTATTATTGAAGAAGTTGTTCTGTGAATCCCGAACTAATCCGTCTCTGAAATTCTTTTTTGAATTCATTTCTTGATTTTATTTATAATTATTTTAATTATCAAGTTTGATTTTTCTGGGGAAATATTTTTCTACTTTCTAGTATTTCTCAGTATTCTCTTCATTATTTGCAAAAGGAAAATCTTCCTTTAATTTGTTTTGCTACTGTCTCAAATCCCAACAGTTTGCCTCTTATCTGCACCCCCCCCCCCGTAAAAAAAGCTGGAAGCAAACGACTGTTACACGCTGGTGTATCGATAGGGAAGGGGATATCTATGACCACTGCGTATTTCTTTGAATTAATATATTTGTTAATTTAATAAATTAGAATTGACTCAACCTTGTTTACACTAAAGTGATGAACAATAATTGAATCTGAGTCATCTAAGTCCTCTCTATTCTGTAAGGAGGAAAATTTTCATTTTCAAATTTGTTGCAAGTCACAGTTCTGTATTTTGTTCAATTCATTTCTGCTTACGATATGAAACAAACAAACCGTCATCAGTTCATTTGATCTTTAACCAGTTGATGTAGAAGGGAAAGGAAGTGTTATCGGATCATGGAGGCTGGACAGAATATCTTTTCATAATCAGTCCGATATTCTAAAAGGGGTGTACACTGAACCAACGATTTTTATTCCACTTTGTTCACGACAAATATATGTTTTTGGAGAGATATACACAGATGATGCACTTGAGAAAGGAAGTGTTATCGGACTGGACGGATTATCTTTTCATAATCAATCCAATATTCTAAAAGGGATGTACATGGAACTAACAGTTTTTTATTGAACTTTGTCCTTGACAAAATTTGTTTTTGGAGAGATTTACCCAGTTGATGCACATGGACACATAAGTGGCATGAGATCATTGACCCTTGACTGAATACATTTTCATAATCAGTCCAATATTCTGAAAGGGATATACAAGGAACAAACAATTTTCTATACCACTTTGTTCTTGACAAAAAGTTGTTTTTGGAGAGATTTACCCAGTTGATGCACATGGACACATAAGTGGCATGAGATCGTTGACCCTTGACTGAATACATTTTCATAATCAGTCCAATATTCTGAAAGGGATATACAAGGAACAAACAATTTTCTATACCACTTTGTTCTTGACAAAATTTGTTTTTGGAGAGATTTACCCAGTTGATGCACATGGACACATAAGTGGCATGAGATCGTTGACCCTTGACTGAATACATTTTCATAATCAGTCCAATATTCTGAAAGGGATATACAAGGAACAAACAATTTTCTATACCACTTTGTTCTTGACAAAATTTGTTTTTGAAGAGATTTACCCAGTTGATGCACATGGACACATAAGTGGCATGAGATCGTTGACCCTCGACGGAATACATTTTCATAATCAGTCCAATATTCTGAAAGGGATATACAAGGAACAAACAATTTTCTATACCACTTTGTTCTTGACAAAATTTGTTTTTGGAGAGATTTACCCAGTTGATGCACATGGACACATAAGTGGCATGAGATCGTTGACCCTTGACTGAATACATTTTCATAATCAGTCCAATATTCTGAAAGGGATATACAAGGAACAAACAATTTTCTATACCACTTTGTTCTTGACAAAATTTGTTTTTGAAGAGATTTACCCAGTTGATGCACATGGACACATAAGTGGCATGAGATCGTTGACCCTTGACTGAATACATTTTCATAATCAGTCCAATATTCTGAAAGGGATATACAAGGAACAAACAATTTTCTATACCACTTTGTTCTTGACAAAAAGTTGTTTTTGAAGAGATTTACCCAGTTGATGCACATGGACACATAAGTGGCATGAGATCGTTGACCCTTGACTGAATACATTTTCATAATCAGTCCAATATTCTGAAAGGGATATACGAGGAACAAACAATTTTCTATACCACTTTGTTCTTGACAAAATTTGTTTTTGGAGAGATTTACCCAGTTGATGCACATGGACACATAAGTGGCATGAGATCGTTGACCCTTGACTGAATACATTTTCATAATCAGTCCAATATTCTGAAAGGGATATACAAGGAACAAACAATTTTCTATACCACTTTGTTCTTGACAAAAAGTTGTTTTTGGAGAGATTTACCCAGTTGATGCACATGGACACATAAGTGGCATGAGATCGTTGACCCTTGACTGAATACATTTTCATAATCAGTCCAATATTCTGACAGGGATATACAAGGAACAAACAATTTTCTATACCACTTTGTTCTTGACAAAATTTGTTTTTGAAGAGATTTACCCAGTTGATGCACATGGACACATCGGTGGCATGAGATGGTTGACCCTCGACGGAATACATTTTCATAATCAGTCCAATATTCTGAAAGGGATATACAAGGAACAAACAATTTTCTATACCACTTTGTTCTTCACAAAATTTGTTTTTGGAGAGATTTACCCAGTTGATGCACATGGACACATAAGTGGCATGAGATCGTTGACCCTTGACTGAATACATTTTCATAATCAGTCCAATATTCTGAAAGGGATATACAAGGAACAAACAATTTTCTATACCACTTTGTTCTTGACAAAATTTGTTTTTGGAGAGATTTACCCAGTTGATGCACATGGACACATAAGTGGCATGAGATCGTTGACCCTTGACTGAATACATTTTCATAATCAGTCCAATATTCTGAAAGGGATATACAAGGAACAAACAATTTTCTATACCACTTTGTTCTTGACAAAATTTGTTTTAGGAGAGATTTACCCAGTTGATGCACATGGACACATAAGTGGCATGAGATCGTTGACCCTCGACGGAATACATTTTCATAATCAGTCCAATATTCTGAAAGGGATATACAAGGAACAAACAATTTTCTATACCACTTTGTTCTTGACAAAATTTGTTTTTGGAGAGATTTACCCAGTTGATGCACATGGACACATAAGTGGCATGAGATCGTTGACCCTTGACTGAATACATTTTCATAATCAGTCCAATATTCTGAAAGGGATATACAAGGAACAAACAATTTTCTATACCACTTTGTTCTTGACAAAATTTGTTTTTGGAGAGATTTACCCAGTTGATGCACATGGACACATAAGTGGCATGAGATCGTTGACCCTTGACTGAATACATTTTCATAATCAGTCCAATATTCTGAAAGGGATATACAAGGAACAAACAATTTTCTATACCACTTTGTTCTTGACAAAATTTGTTTTTGAAGAGATTTACCCAGTTGATGCACATGGACACATAAGTGGCATGAGATCGTTGACCCTCGACGGAATACATTTTCATAATCAGTCCAATATTCTGAAAGGGATATACAAGGAACAAACAATTTTCTATACCACTTTGTTCTTGACAAAAAGTTGTTTTTAGAGAGATTTACCCAGTTGATGCACATGGACACATAAGTGGCATGAGATCGTTGACCCTCGACGGAATACATTTTCATAATCAGTCCAATATTCTGAAAGGGATATACAAGGAACAAACAATTTTCTATACCACTTTGTTCTTGACAAAAAGTTGTTTTTGGAGAGATTTACCCAGTTGATGCACATGGACACATAAGTGGCATGAGATCGTTGACCCTCGACGGAATACATTTTCATAATCAGTCCAATATTCTGAAAGGGATATACAAGGAACAAACAATTTTCTATACCACTTTGTTCTTGACAAAAAGTTGTTTTTGGAGAGATTTACCCAGTTGATGCACATGGACACATAAGTGGCATGAGATCATTGACCCTCGACGGAATACATTTTCATAATCAGTCCAATATTCTGAAAGGGATATACAAGGAACAAACAATTTTCTATACCACTTTGTTTTTGACAAAAAGTTGTTTTTGGAGAGATTTACCCAGTTGATGCACATGGACACATAAGTGGCATGAGATCGTTGACCCTCGACGGAATACATTTTCATAATCAGTCCAATATTCTGAAAGGGATATACAAGGAACAAACAATTTTCTATACCACTTTGTTCTTGACAAAAAGTTGTTTTTGGAGAGATTTACCCAGTTGATGCACATGGACACATAAGTGGCATGAGATCGTTGACCCTCGACGGAATACATTTTCATAATCAGTCCAATATTCTGAAAGGGATATACAAGGAACAAACAATTTTCTATACCACTTTGTTCTTGACAAAAATTTGTTTTTGGAGAGATTTACCCAGTTGATGCACATGGACACATAAGTGGCATGAGATCGTTGACCCTTGACTGAATACATTTTCATAATCAGTCCAATATTCTGAAAGGGATATACAAGGAACAAACAATTTTCTATACCACTTTGTTCTTGACAAAAAGTTGTTTTTGGAGAGATTTACCCAGTTGATGCACATGGACACATAAGTGGCATGAGATCGTTGACCCTTGACTGAATACATTTTCATAATCAGTCCAATATTCTGACAGGGATATACAAGGAACAAACAATTTTCTATACCACTTTGTTCTTGACAAAATTTGTTTTTGAAGAGATTTACCCAGTTGATGCACATGGACACATAAGTGGCATGAGATCGTTGACCCTCGACGGAATACATTTTCATAATCAGTCCAATATTCTGAAAGGGATATACAAGGAACAAACAATTTTCTATACCACTTTGTTCTTCACAAAATTTGTTTTTGGAGAGATTTACCCAGTTGATGCACATGGACACATAAGTGGCATGAGATCGTTGACCCTTGACTGAATACATTTTCATAATCAGTCCAATATTCTGAAAGGGATATACAAGGAACAAACAATTTTCTATACCACTTTGTTCTTGACAAAATTTGTTTTTGGAGAGATTTACCCAGTTGATGCACATGGACACATAAGTGGCATGAGATCGTTGACCCTTGACTGAATACATTTTCATAATCAGTCCAATATTCTGAAAGGGATATACAAGGAACAAACAATTTTCTATACCACTTTGTTCTTGACAAAATTTGTTTTAGGAGAGATTTACCCAGTTGATGCACATGGACACATAAGTGGCATGAGATCGTTGACCCTCGACGGAATACATTTTCATAATCAGTCCAATATTCTGAAAGGGATATACAAGGAACAAACAATTTTCTATACCACTTTGTTCTTGACAAAATTTGTTTTTGGAGAGATTTACCCAGTTGATGCACATGGACACATAAGTGGCATGAGATCGTTGACCCTTGACTGAATACATTTTCATAATCAGTCCAATATTCTGAAAGGGATATACAAGGAACAAACAATTTTCTATACCACTTTGTTCTTGACAAAATTTGTTTTTGGAGAGATTTACCCAGTTGATGCACATGGACACATAAGTGGCATGAGATCGTTGACCCTTGACTGAATACATTTTCATAATCAGTCCAATATTCTGAAAGGGATATACAAGGAACAAACAATTTTCTATACCACTTTGTTCTTGACAAAATTTGTTTTTGAAGAGATTTACCCAGTTGATGCACATGGACACATAAGTGGCATGAGATCGTTGACCCTCGACGGAATACATTTTCATAATCAGTCCAATATTCTGAAAGGGATATACAAGGAACAAACAATTTTCTATACCACTTTGTTCTTGACAAAAAGTTGTTTTTAGAGAGATTTACCCAGTTGATGCACATGGACACATAAGTGGCATGAGATCGTTGACCCTCGACGGAATACATTTTCATAATCAGTCCAATATTCTGAAAGGGATATACAAGGAACAAACAATTTTCTATACCACTTTGTTCTTGACAAAAAGTTGTTTTTGGAGAGATTTACCCAGTTGATGCACATGGACACATAAGTGGCATGAGATCGTTGACCCTCGACGGAATACATTTTCATAATCAGTCCAATATTCTGAAAGGGATATACAAGGAACAAACAATTTTCTATACCACTTTGTTCTTGACAAAAAGTTGTTTTTGGAGAGATTTACCCAGTTGATGCACATGGACACATAAGTGGCATGAGATCATTGACCCTCGACGGAATACATTTTCATAATCAGTCCAATATTCTGAAAGGGATATACAAGGAACAAACAATTTTCTATACCACTTTGTTCTTGACAAAAAGTTGTTTTTGGAGAGATTTACCCAGTTGATGCACATGGACACATAAGTGGCATGAGATCGTTGACCCTCGACGGAATACATTTTCATAATCAGTCCAATATTCTGAAAGGGATATACAAGGAACAAACAATTTTCTATACCACTTTGTTCTTGACAAAAAGTTGTTTTTGGAGAGATTTACCCAGTTGATGCACATGGACACATAAGTGGCATGAGATCGTTGACCCTCGACGGAATACATTTTCATAATCAGTCCAATATTCTGAAAGGGATATACAAGGAACAAACAATTTTCTATACCACTTTGTTCTTGACAAAAAGTTGTTTTTAGAGAGATTTACCCAGTTGATGCACATGGACACATAAGTGGCATGAGATCGTTGACCCTCGACGGAATACATTTTCATAATCAGTCCAATATTCTGAAAGGGATATACAAGGAACAAACAATTTTCTATACCACTTTGTTCTTGACAAAAAGTTGTTTTTAGAGAGATTTACCCAGTTGATGCACATGGACACATAAGTGGCATGAGATCGTTGACCCTCGACGGAATACATTTTCATAATCAGTCCAATATTCTGAAAGGGATATACAAGGAACAAACAATTTTCTATACCACTTTGTTCTTGACAAAAAGTTGTTTTTGGAGAGATTTACCCAGTTGATGCACATGGACACATAAGTGGCATGAGATCGTTGACCCTCGACGGAATACATTTTCATAATCAGTCCAATATTCTGAAAGGGATATACAAGGAACAAACAATTTTCTATACCACTTTGTTCTTGACAAAAAGTTGTTTTTGGAGAGATTTACCCAGTTGATGCACATGGACACATAAGTGGCATGAGATCGTTGACCCTCGACTGAATACATTTTCATAATCAGTCCAATATTCTGAAAGGGATATACAAGGAACAAACAATTTTCTATACCACTTTGTTCTTGACAAAATTTGTTTTTGGAGAGATTTACCCAGTTGATGCACATGGACACATAAGTGGCATGAGATCGTTGACCCTTGACTGAATACATTTTCATAATCAGTCCAATATTCTGAAAGGGATATACAAGGAACAAACAATTTTCTATACCACTTTGTTCTTGACAAAATTTGTTTTTGAAGAGATTTACCCAGTTGATGCACATGGACACATAAGTGGCATGAGATCGTTGACCCTTGACTGAATACATTTTCATAATCAGTCCAATATTCTAAAAGGGATATACAAGGAACAAACAATTTTCTATACCACTTTGTTCTTGACAAAATTTGTTTTTGGAGAGATTTACCCAGTTGATGCACATGGACACATAAGTGGCATGAGATCGTTGACCCTCGACGGAATACATTTTCATAATCAGTCCAATATTCTGAAAGGGATATACAAGGAACAAACAATTTTCTATACCACTTTGTTCTTGACAAAAAGTTGTTTTTGGAGAGATTTACCCAGTTGATGCACATGGACACATAAGTGGCATGAGATCGTTGACCCTCGACGGAATACATTTTCATAATCAGTCCAATATTCTGAAAGGGATATACAAGGAACAAACAATTTTCTATACCACTTTGTTCTTGACAAAAAGTTGTTTTTAGAGAGATTTACCCAGTTGATGCACATGGACACATAAGTGGCATGAGATCGTTGACCCTCGACGGAATACATTTTCATAATCAGTCCAATATTCTGAAAGGGATATACAAGGAACAAACAATTTTCTATACCACTTTGTTCTTGACAAAAAGTTGTTTTTGGAGAGATTTACCCAGTTGATGCACATGGACACATAAGTGGCATGAGATCGTTGACCCTCGACGGAATACATTTTCATAATCAGTCCAATATTCTGAAAGGGATATACAAGGAACAAACAATTTTCTATACCACTTTGTTCTTGACAAAAAGTTGTTTTTGGAGAGATTTACCCAGTTGATGCACATGGACACATAAGTGGCATGAGATCGTTGACCCTCGACGGAATACATTTTCATAATCAGTCCAATATTCTGAAAGGGATATACAAGGAACAAACAATTTTCTATACCACTTTGTTCTTGACAAAAAGTTGTTTTTGGAGAGATTTACCCAGTTGATGCACATGGACACATAAGTGGCATGAGATCGTTGACCCTCGACGGAATACATTTTCATAATCAGTCCAATATTCTGAAAGGGATATACAAGGAACAAACAATTTTCTATACCACTTTGTTCTTGACAAAAATTTGTTTTTAGAGAGATTTACCCAGTTGATGCACATGGACACATAAGTGGCATGAGATCGTTGACCCTCGACGGAATACATTTTCATAATCAGTCCAATATTCTGAAAGGGATATACAAGGAACAAACAATTTTCTATACCACTTTGTTCTTGACAAAAAGTTGTTTTTGGAGAGATTTACCCAGTTGATGCACATGGACACATAAGTGGCATGAGATCGTTGACCCTCGACGGAATACATTTTCATAATCAGTCCAATATTCTGAAAGGGATATACAAGGAACAAACAATTTTCTATACCACTTTGTTCTTGACAAA
The DNA here is from genome assembly GCA_963457665.1 of Thysanoteuthis rhombus. Classification (NCBI taxonomy): domain Eukaryota; kingdom Metazoa; phylum Mollusca; class Cephalopoda; order Oegopsida; family Thysanoteuthidae; genus Thysanoteuthis; species Thysanoteuthis major. The sequence goes on from OY735230.1 coordinate 32,518,061, forward strand.
AAGTTGTTTTTGGAGAGATTTACCCAGTTGATGCACATGGACACATAAGTGGCATGAGATCGTTGACCCTCGACGGAATACATTTTCATAATCAGTCCAATATTCTGAAAGGGATATACAAGGAACAAACAATTTTCTATACCACTTTGTTCTTGACAAAATTTGTTTTAGGAGAGATTTACCCAGTTGATGCACATGGACACATAAGTGGCATGAGATCGTTGACCCTCGACGGAATACATTTTCATAATCAGTCCAATATTCTGAAAGGGATATACAAGGAACAAACAATTTTCTATACCACTTTGTTCTTGACAAAATTTGTTTTTGGAGAGATTTACCCAGTTGATGCACATGGACACATAAGTGGCATGAGATCGTTGACCCTTGACTGAATACATTTTCATAATCAGTCCAATATTCTGAAAGGGATATACAAGGAACAAACAATTTTCTATACCACTTTGTTCTTGACAAAATTTGTTTTTGAAGAGATTTACCCAGTTGATGCACATGGACACATAAGTGGCATGAGATCGTTGACCCTCGACGGAATACATTTTCATAATCAGTCCAATATTCTGAAAGGGATATACAAGGAACAAACAATTTTCTATACCACTTTGTTCTTGACAAAAAGTTGTTTTTGGAGAGATTTACCCAGTTGATGCACATGGACACATAAGTGGCATGAGATCGTTGACCCCCGACGGAATACATTTTCATAATCAGTCCAATATTCTGAAAGGGATATACAAGGAACAAACAATTTCCTATACCACTTTGTTCTTGACAAAAAGTTGTTTTTGGAGAGATTTACCCAGTTGATGCACATGGACACATAAGTGGCATGAGATCGTTGACCCTCGACGGAATACATTTTCATAATCAGTCCAATATTCTGAAAGGGATATACAAGGAACAAACAATTTTCTATACCACTTTGTTCTTGACAAAAAGTTGTTTTTAGAGAGATTTACCCAGTTGATGCACATGGACACATAAGTGGCATGAGATCGTTGACCCTCGACGGAATACATTTTCATAATCAGTCCAATATTCTGAAAGGGATATACAAGGAACAAACAATTTTCTATACCACTTTGTTCTTGACAAAAAGTTGTTTTTGGAGAGATTTACCCAGTTGATGCACATGGACACATAAGTGGCATGAGATCGTTGACCCTCGACGGAATACATTTTCATAATCAGTCCAATATTCTGAAAGGGATATACAAGGAACAAACAATTTTCTATACCACTTTGTTCTTGACAAAAAGTTGTTTTTGGAGAGATTTACCCAGTTGATGCACATGGACACATAAGTGGCATGAGATCGTTGACCCTCGACGGAATACATTTTCATAATCAGTCCAATATTCTGAAAGGGATATACAAGGAACAAACAATTTTCTATACCACTTTGTTCTTGACAAAAAGTTGTTTTTGGAGAGATTTACCCAGTTGATGCACATGGACACATAAGTGGCATGAGATCGTTGACCCTCGACGGAATACATTTTCATAATCAGTCCAATATTCTGAAAGGGATATACAAGGAACAAACAATTTTCTATACCACTTTGTTCTTGACAAAAAGTTGTTTTTGGAGAGATTTACCCAGTTGATGCACATGGACACATAAGTGGCATGAGATCGTTGACCCTCGACGGAATACATTTTCATAATCAGTCCAATATTCTGAAAGGGATATACAAGGAACAAACAATTTTCTATACCACTTTGTTCTTGACAAAAAGTTGTTTTTGGAGAGATTTACCCAGTTGATGCACATGGACACATAAGTGGCATGAGATCGTTGACCCTCGACGGAATACATTTTCATAATCAGTCCAATATTCTGAAAGGGATATACAAGGAACAAACAATTTTCTATACCACTTTGTTCTTGACAAAAATTTGTTTTTAGAGAGATTTACCCAGTTGATGCACATGGACACATAAGTGGCATGAGATCGTTGACCCTCGACGGAATACATTTTCATAATCAGTCCAATATTCTGAAAGGGATATACAAGGAACAAACAATTTTCTATACCACTTTGTTCTTGACAAAAAGTTGTTTTTGGAGAGATTTACCCAGTTGATGCACATGGACACATAAGTGGCATGAGATCGTTGACCCTCGACGGAATACATTTTCATAATCAGTCCAATATTCTGAAAGGGATATACAAGGAACAAACAATTTTCTATACCACTTTGTTCTTGACAAAAATTTGTTTTTAGAGAGATTTAAACAGTTGATGCACAAGGGAATTGATGTTTTATAAGATAGTCGAAGCTGGACGGAATACCCTTTCATAATCAGGCCAATATTCAACAAGTGATGAACAAAAAACAAACAATTTTCTATACCACTTCATTCTTGACAAAAAGTTGTTTTTGGAGAGATTTAAACAGTTGATGCACAATGGGATAGTCGAAGCTGGACGGAATACCCTTTCATAATCAGTCCAATATTCCACGAGTGATGTACAAAAAACAAACAATTTTTCATACCACTTTGTACTTGAAAAAAAATTAGTTTATTGAGATATTTACACAATTAATGCAAAATGAAAAAATGTGGTATGGGATACTGAAGGCTGGATTGAATTATAACCAGTCAAATATTCTAAAAGAGACGTACACCAAACTAACCCTTTTTCATTTTACTTTATTTTGACAAAAATTTGTTTTTGGAGAGATCTACACAGTTGATTGACAAGTGAAAAGAAGTGGCATGAGATCTTGGAGTCTTGTTAGGATACTTTTACAGTCCAATATTCTAAAAGATATATACAAGGAACATACAATTTTTTATACTACATTGTTCTTTTTTTTTAAAAAAGTTTTACACAGTTGATGTAGAAGGGAAAAGAAGTGGCATGGGATCATGGAGGCTGGACAGAATATCTTTTCATAATCAGTCCAATATTCTCAAAGGGATGTACAGTTAACAAACAATTTTTTATTTTACTTCATTGTGAATAAAAAATTGTTTTAGGAGATATTTACACAGTTGATTTAAAAGGGAAAAGAAGTGGCATGGGATCATGGAGGCTGGACAGAATATCTTTTCATAATCAGTCCAATATTCTAAAAGGGATATAGAGTTAACCAACAATTTTTTATTTTACTTTGTTGTGGATAAAAATTTGTTTTTGGAGAGATTTACACAGTTGTTGTAGAAGGGAAAAGAAGTGGCATGGGATCATGGAGGCTTGACGGTATACATTCTCATAATCTGTCCAATATTCTTAAAGGGATGTACAAGGAACCAACAATTTTTCATACCACTTTTTTCTTGACAAAAATATGTTAGTTTTGGTGTTAATGAACACACTGATCATAACTAAATATTTTTATTAACCAAATGAAGTTTGATGAATACAATAGACATATGGACCATCGAACCTTGCATTATACAAGTTTTGATATCTAAGTTTTTGCAGTTTTTGTATCATGATCAATGCGTTGCATCTGTTTGCAGAACAAACTTTGGCTTGGCACCGGTGCAATACCATGTCCAATGAAGGTTTACTGAGTGCAAGAGGCCTATGGCTTCAAAAATTACTCATCCCTGTCTTGGGGGAGCAGTAGGCCCCAGGGCATAAATGTCCCATTGCACTGAAAGGGATTGGTTCGGCTATCCCTGGAATCCCACTTTGAGAACAACCTTGTGTCACATCTAGCTTTTTTGAGGAAACAAGTAATCATGCAGATCAAAGAGTAGTATCTGTACTCCAACGAAACATAACATTAACCTCCCATTTTCATTTTTAAATATTTTTATGGTTATATTTCAATTGTTTTCTTCTCAAATTTCAATTCAATTTGAATACTTTTTCAATTGACAAAAACACAGGTTATTATGAACTTCATTTATGGTCGTCACCAAAAACCATGTGACCTGGCCTTCTTGTAATGAATTTTTAAGTTTTCCTCACTCAGGTGAGGAAAAAATAAGCACTCACAAAGTCAATCTACTTATCATAATTCTTCATCACTTTTTGAGATTCGTTTTAACTTTAATAATTTTTTTCTTAGAATAAATCATAGTGGTACTTGTGATATAATTATTGCTTCAAAAAGTTTCCGAAAAAACATACAACGATTAAAATTTTACCATATAATTTCATTTTGGTAAAATGATATTCATGGGAGAAACAATTCAACTAAAACAAATACTAACCTTTGAAATTGAAGAAAAAAATTAAACTGTAAAAATCTAGACCACGAAACTAGGATGATGACCTGAAATAAAACTTTCAAAGAAATATACTAAACTTTTGCAATCGGTTTAAATGAATGCTAAATAATGCAAGAAGCTGAAGTTAATAAACCAAACCCTAACATTGAACATAACTACAGAAGAGGATCTAGTTTACCCACTGAGATGTTTTATGTTGATGATTCAGATTTCCCAACAGAAGATGAAACAGTACAAAGATATTACAACAAATAACTGAAAAATTCCATTTTGAAGGTCAACTATTTCAAGCAACCAAAGCTTGCACATACCATCATTCCAAAGAGTTGTAAATTTCGTTTGGTAATTAGCAAACATAAAGCTTTTTTTCTTTATTTTCACCCTTATCAAATTACAGAATGTGCTGCATTGAATCAAAGTTTCATTTTTGCACTCATAAAATGGAATGAAACTTTACCAATACAAGATTATATGATTCGGCTAAATTAGATAATGATTCAAGATAATTTAAAATGGAAATGGGTGCATTAAAAGCAATAATTGTACCTGATTGGCTTACAAGATATCTGATTGGAAATTACTTTGTCTTCTTAATTCAGCAGTGAATTGGATAATGATTCAAGACAATCAGCAGATAATGATGATAGCAGTGAAACAATGATTGTCCTGGACAAGCTGACGAGATATCTGAAAGAGAATTTCTATTCCTGGATTTTCTTACTATGCCAGCAAATGGGGTAATTACGTTAGGCTACATAAAGCAATCAAAGATCACACATACCATCATTCTGAAGAATTGTAAATTTAATTTGGTTATTATCGAACATAAAGCTTTTTTTCCTTATTTTTCTTCTTGTCAAATTACCAATTGTGCCCCATGAATCCTTAAACTAATGTTCATTGATGTTTAGTGATATTTGAAATAAGTAGATGGTCTATTTGTAAATACTTTGTAACGCATTATTCAAACTTCTATTATCAATGGATCTCTGAAATGACGTCACTATCTGGTCATAATTCTATCGAGACCTTAGTAACGCGATTGACAACGTGTTTTGACCAAAACATTGGGCGCCATATTCCTAAAAGCTTTTTGAAGGAATCGACGTATTTGCAAATTGCTAAAAAACTTGTTAATCTGTTACGAAAACCTTTTGAATACATTTCTGATTTCGTTATAATGTAAGTAATTTCTGGTGGATTATTTTAGTTATAAATTAAGATTTTTCAGGGAAAATATTTTTTCATAAAAGTTTATATTGTTTTTCAGTATGCTTTGCGTTATTTGTAATGTCAATGCCGTTATTTTATGTGTGCCTCATTGGGCTGTGACTTTTTTAACATTTTATTTTTTTTATGGCAATTCTTTGGAAGAGGTTCATCAAAACGATGTGTTGGTGTTTCACGAGGGAGATAGCATTTGAATACATACAATTAGCTGCTGCTATTGAACTATTACAGAGAAATGAAAACAGAAAACTATGAACATTTGAAACTGTATTCTATTAAATTCTACTACAAAGGATATTATTTAAGATTAATGTTCAGTGTTAGGGTTAATATTCAGGTTTAATATGAGGTTCCATGTTGCCCTGAAAAATAATTATTTTTTTGCTATCTTTGTATCGGGCCCATCCATTTTGTATTCAACCATTTCGAAATGGCTAAAATTGTTATTTTTTCAAATTGGCAATTGGATAGATTTAATATCCATGTAACTCGATTACACCAATAATAATTGGTAATTCAGAAAAACTAACCCCAAACCTATCAACTGATCATAACACAAGATATACCAACTCATTCTAATCCTGAACCTACCAACTAATACTATCCACAGCTTCATTCTCCAAATTCATTTACCAACCTTAACCACAAATCTAGCTCTTAACCCGTACCCTGAACCTAATCACAGACTCCAAACATACCTACTAACTGTAACAGTAAAACTTATTTACTGAGTCTCACTCCTCACCAAATTGTCTCTAGAGTAAACAGTATTTATTGATCAAGAGAAAGGTTAATTGATCGATGGTCAGAACCTAGCTGCTTCCAGTCAATCAAAATGACTAAAATATCAATTCATCGAAATGTTTGTCCATAAATTGGTTTCACAGCAAAAGTGATGTCGGTTGACAGTGTATTGGCGAAACGACCGGACACAGATCTGTCTCCCAGGAAGGAATCTCCCATTACACTAATGGAGGATAAGGAATACGCCCCGGTGCCGGTATTTAAAGAAAAAAAACTTATGAACGATTATTTTTATATACCAACTACCAACTGATTATTATTTCTCTGTGTTTGTCTATTTTGATACTTTATCAATTTAAGGTGTTTTCACCAATCTGTTCTGTAAAGGACAATCAAAATAACAAAGGAAAAGAATGTTCCAACTCAAAGTTTTCTTCCAGTGCTGAGCACCTAGATATATTCTCATCATAGTGAGTCACTTCCGTCCACAGAAGCCATGTCAAAAAAAGATGTGGGTCTATCGTCAAGATAAGGATGAAAATATGACATCACTTCCGCCTGGATCAGCTCTCTAAATATATAAAGATATAACATCACTTCCGTCAACATAGGCTATGTCCAAAAAGAATGACGTCATATCTGCCCTTATCAGCTACGTCCTAAAATGATAAGCTTAATATACAAATGCAATTAATATTGACTTGAAGCCAAATTCACAAACTGAAACTGGTCATCAACGGGAAATCCGAAATCAGTTCATATTGCTATTTTCAAGACAAATGTTACGTCCGTGAGAACTGATCAAGCCCAGAATTGGTGCAAAGGAAACCATATTCATTATTTGGTAAATGAAATTTCAAAAAGATGTACATAAGTTTGATTCGTTGATATCCACCAACTTAGCACAGTTGCTACGAAGTTTGGTCTACCATGTTGAACGCCTTGGACTGATCTAAATTAATTAGTGCACCTCCAGTGTCATCTTTAATCCCTCTGACACTGAGCAAACAGTTTTCAAATAGTTTTGGATTGATTTTCGCCTCAGTGCATAATTCTGATCTGGTCAAACCTAATCCTTAATGACAATTGACAAACGATTCGACAGGATCTTGGCCAAAATCTTTCACAGGTTTAGCAAAGTTATGAGCCTCTTATTATCCATGTCCCTCTATTCATTTTCGTCCTGCTTCTTTAACAACGTGGTCAACCCCTTGCTCACACAAGCAGGGATTGATCCCTGGTTGACCTAAATGGATGGCAAACACATATGACATCTTCAAGTATAATTCAAACCATCCGGCCCCGTTGACTTGTAGGCTACCTGCTTTAGTGCAGTATGGACTTTATCCCTATGAACCTGTCTCCCAGAGCTAGCTGCTTCAGCTGACGCAAATTGGGGAAATTCTGCTAAATAGCTGCTCACACAAGCTAGGCTTCTTGATGGAGCGATCTCAGAGATGCACTTAGAACCCCTTGTAGATGTCACACAATCATTCGAAAGATGCGCTGGTCCAGGGTCCAATGCAATTAATATATCGATCAGTTAATTGATGCATTTCTTTCTCACGCATATTTTTGTCAAGTTTCATGGTTACTTTGGATATCCTTTCTAAGCTACTCCTAATTACTCGTCCTTGGTAGTTTTCTTTAGCCGATTACTACAGGTCCCTCCAAACTATTTCTATGCCACTACCGGGGTTAAGATTATCTTCTACCACCACTTTTTTCGTTGGCTGTATTTGACAGTGAATATTCCAATCTCTGTTCCAAGTTAGACCCCGACACTGCACGTGAACAACTGACTTGTTCCCGCTGAATGAAACCCTCTAGCTGTTCCAAGAAATCCCGGCTCTCCTGTAAGAAGATATTGAACTTCCAGTAACTAGTCAAAATTGGCTTATTACCTAACCGCATCAAGGCCTTCACTTATCCATTGTCCAAACATTCAAACTTTTACTTGGAAGATTGAGAGCTATTTAGCTCACCTCACAGTGTTGCACACCGTCCTGAAAGAGATCAACGACGGTCTTTCCTCTGCAGCCAGTGCGTAGTTCAGTTGTAACCCAACTGTCTATGGAAACGTTCATTTTAGAGCCTTATAAAGGGAGAGGTAAAGATTGATTGTAACCGATGATTCATAAGTTTCAAACTCTCATGCTCTTACTGAACTAACTTAACATCCGTGACCGTCTCTCAGGCGATTGCCAAAATGTCACACATCTTGTGGCTATTGCTTGTACAGCAAATAAAGAAGGGAGCTTTAAAGAAGTTGTTAAGTTCTTCTATGTTCAGTTTGTTTATTTGTGTTTGCTTTAAGAGGGTTTAAGGGACAACACCTGCTGACTCAGATAGTTCCTCTTGAGAATTTACCTGTCAACCTGGCAATTTCCAATCCTCCTCCTGGAAGGATGGTTGTTTTTTCCTGAAGGAACTGACTGATTCACATATCATTACAAACTTGTTTATCTCTTCCAAAAACTTTTAAATGAATTTTTTGATTTCATTAAAAATTACGTGATTTTGTGGAGTTATTTCAATTATCAATTTTGATTTTTGTGTGAAATTTTTTCCTGTTTATTTATTATGTTTCTCAGTATACTTTTGATTATTTGTAAAAGACATGTCTTTATTTGGTATATGTGCCTTGTGGGGTTGTAACTTTTCCAGCATGGTAATTTGGGCGGTAATTATTTCCAATAAGTTCATTAAAACTTTATGTTGATAGTCTGCAAATCAGATAGCCATTGAGAAAATACGATTAGCTGCCGCTACTTTCGAACAATATTCCAAAAAATAGGAACAGAAGTAACTGAAAATTTGAAACATTATTTTCTTGAATTTAATCATAGAGGATATTATTTAGTGTTATTTTTATTTGTAGGTTTAGTATAAAGGGTTGTTGTCAGCATTGCCTGTAAAGTAAACAGTATTTTTCAATCGAGACTAAAGTTAAATGATATGAAATGAACAGTATTATTCAGAATAATTTGTGTTGTTTTTTTTTGGCTGAATTTGCTTTGGGAATCAAAAACTAATTTTCTGTGATCATTAAAGGTATCTATAACAAGTAGAAATAGTTGAATTAGTATTAATATTTTTGCATATTGATGAATCTCTCAAATGACGTCATTAGGTGTCATTATTCTATCAAGCCCTTGGTAACGCAGTTAATCACGTGTTTCGATCAAAACATTCGATGCCATATTCCTGACAATGTCTTGAAAGAATTACCGTTTTTGTAAATTGCTACAATCTTGTCTATCTTTTACGATAACTTTTTTGTATACATTGTTTGATTTCATTGAAAAGTAGGACATTTTTGAATCGTTATTTCTATCATCAATTTTGATTTTCCTGGTAAAATATTTCCTTGAATTTAAGCGTTTATCACTTAATAACTTGTTTTGTCCCATATATTTATTGTTGCTCTTCATAATGAAAACAATCTGGGTTGATGCACAATTTCTGATTTCTATTTTCTGACTCATTTTGCTCCATCTACTTATTATTGCTTTTTAGATAAATCACTTTCAATATTAATATTCTGTGATTAATTCATCTCTCTTATGAGTTTCTTTATAGATGTGGCCTGCATAACGCTAGAGAAATCACAAGAGCCTTTTATTAGATGTCCCCGGATGACAATCTTCAAATTCACCAGCTTCCAGGTTTCTGATGACTAAACAAAGATTGACAGTCGGCCAGTTTTCTCTACAAGGCTTCCCTTTCGGAGACAGGAGTACTTTAAGAATGGAAGGAAACCACGAATAATTCTAAACAGAGAAGAGTTGTGTAAAAACTTTGTTCACTTCAAATGGCCATTTACTCTCCATCATTCTTAACTCAGTTGGAATAATCTGAAATAAATCTCAATTTTCATACTTTGGGTCAGCTTCTCGTCCTAATGTGGTCAAAGACGGTTGGGGTAGACTTTCACAATAATATAGAAAGAAACTAGAAGTGTACTAATATTTTGAGGATGCGTCAGCCTAATATATACCGTTTTATAGATTGGCCTTTGATGAGGTAGTATTTTAAGATGCCTATTGATTCCCATACAGTCATTGTAATTCTTCCACTGTGAGTATATAAGTCAGTCACACTCCTTAACAACATCAAATTGATAGAAAAAAAAGGAAAAAAAAAAATTTGAATCCATACATGATTTTTTTCCTTCCAAACTTCGGGCAAACATGAAATTAAAGTAATTTGTCGGACAAAAACTGGAGAATTGAATTGTAGAATCTTCGAGATTTTCTTGTGTAGAAAATATCATAAATGAGGAACACACGGGGTTAAATAGGAGACATTTTGATATGCAGTGGAATGTCCTTCATTGCACAAGAACACAAGGGATACTTTAGCTTGTTATCTTCTGTATTCTTGAAGTTTCCTTTGAAAAAGATTGGTGAAATGAGGGATAGTCAGGTCTGAATCAAAGACATTTCGATATGTAGTTTAATGCTTTAAAGCAAGCTTTACAGCTACGGTAATGAATTCGTTAAGCTTGTTTTCCTCAAGATTCCAACAAACTCTGTTCAGGAAAATATGTTGGATGAGTGACATTCGGGGATGAATACATTTCGATAAGATGACGAATGTTCGACCTCTGAGCTATATGTCAGAGACCATAGCTTTTTCCAGCTTGTTTCTCTCAAGATTGTGACAGCTTCTGATTGAAATAATAGTAGGAATTAAAGATCCTTCGAGTTGAACCGAATGCTTTCAATATTCAGTGGCATGCTCTACCATTGAACTATAACCCAATAAAAAAATAGATTCTCCCAGCTTGTTTTCTTCTGGATTTTTAAAGTTCTGTTAAAGGAAATTGTAGATATGAGGGACCCTCGAAGTTGAACCGAATACTTTTTGATAAGCCATCGGATACTGTAACACCATCCTATATCCCGATGACAATAGTTTTTCTCCAAATTGTTTTCTGGACGAATTCTACAGTTTCTTATTAAGGAAATAAGAGAAATAACTCTAAATATGCAATCGAACGTTTTACCATCTTGGTTTATTCTGAGGACAATATTCACTTCCAGCTTGTTTTCAACAGGATTTCTACAGTGTCTGATAAATTGAATCAGAGAAATTAATAACACCGTGTTTTGGAGCGAATAACTTTTGATAGGCAGTCGAATGTTCTACAATCGAGTTATATCCCAACGACAATACTGTCTTCCATCTTGTTGTTTGTTGGATTTTCACAAATTTGTTTGGCCTGCAAATTATTATTCTTATTCAAGAAAAAACATGCAACAATCAAAATTCAACCATTTAGTTTTGTTATTTTTAATCTAAGAATTTAATCAAATTCAAGTAAAATTGATGAGGAATTGAATGAAAAAATAGAGCGCTCAAATTAAACAGCTGAAGTTAACAAGCCAAACCCCAAAATTGACCATAACTACAAGAGAGGATCCAGTTTACTCACTGAGATGCTCCATTCAGATTCTCCATCAAAAGATAATCACAGAGATAAGACAGTAGAATGATATCATAACAAATAAATGAAAAACTCCATTCTGGAGTAAACGATAACAAATGGGGAAAAACGATTATCAAAAAAGGGAAATCGAAAGATGAGGAAGCTGGATGGAGGAATCAAAAGAGAGATTATGAAGACAAAAAAAAAACAAGAATAAAGTGATCAATGCATTAATAAATTCAACTGAAAAGATTTTGTTGAAGAAAAAGTTCTATACTAAGTAAGTGATAATTTACCGAATAGCTAAGACTGTATTAACTTACAATATGTCAACATAGCGACTAACAAAAGATTGGTCAAGTAAAGTTGACAGAACCCATTGTAAACAATTGAAAATGATTTAGAATGACAACAAGAAGAAAAACAAAGAATTATACGGGGATAGAAACAAAAGAAAAGAAACAAACAAAAAAAAAAAGATTTGAACATTTCGAGGTGGCGAGCTTTTAGACATTTTATTCGACGACCATGCGAGGAACTTTTCCTACAAGCTATGATATATTATTTTGAACGATGAATTTTAAGAGATCTCCTGGAAAAATACGAACCACCCTGACTTTTGTAATAAATGATGACATCAGGCAATGCAAGTATCTTCACAAAGCACTAGTATCAATATTCGAAGAAATGAATGATTATGGTATGCACCAGCATTGGATAAGGATTCAAGACAATTCTCAGGAATGAATAGTTCTAGTAAAAGTAATTATCGTTTAAAACTGACAAGATATCTGAATAGAAATTTCTTTGCTCCTATCTCTTCTTAATTCGGCAGTGAATTGGATAAGGATTCAAGACAATTCTCAGGAATGAATAATTGTAGTAAAAGTAATTATTGTCCAAAACTGACAAGATATCTGAATAGAAATTTCTTTGCTCCTATCTCTTCTTAATTGGCAGTGAATTGGATAATGATTCAAGACAATCAGCAGATAGTGATGATAGCAGTTAAAACAATGATTGCCCTGGACAAGCAGACAAGATGTCTGAAGGAGAATTTCTGTTCCTAAATTTTCTCACTGTGCCAGCAAATAGGGTAAGCTACTTCAAGCAACCAAAGCTTGCACATACCATCATTTCAAAGAATTGCAAATTTCATTAGGTTATTATCGAACATAAAGCTTTTTTCTTTATTTTTCTTCTTGTAAAATTGCCAATTATGATCCATGAATCCTAAAACTTAGTGATATTTGCAATTCGTAGATGATCTATTTGCAAATACTTTTTAACGTATTATTCAAACTTTTATTATCAATGAATCTCTGAAATGACGTCACTGTCTGGTCGTAATTCTATCGAGACCTTAGTAACGCGATTGACAACGTGTTTTGACCAAAACATTGGGCGCCATATTCCTAAAAACTTCTTGAAGGAATCGACGTATTTCCGAATTGCTAGAAAAACTTGTTTATCCGTTACGAAAACTTTTTGAATATATTTTTGATTTCATTATAATGTAAGTGATTTCTGGTGGATTATTTTAATTATCAATTTAGATTTTTCAGGGAAAATATTTTTTCGTATAAGTTTATATTGTTTTCCAGTATGCCTTGTGTTATTTGTAAAGGCAATGCCATTAATTTACGTGTGCTTCATTGGGCTGTGACTATTTAAAATTTTATTTTTTATGGTAATTGTTTGGAATAAGTTCATCAAAACAATATGTTGATGTTTTACAAGGGAGATAGCATTTGAGTACACACAATTAGCTGCTGCTGTTGAACTATTACAGAGAAAAGGATATGATTTGAGATTAGTGTTTTGTGTTATGGTTAATATTCAGGTTTAGTAATAGGTCCATGTTACCCTGAAAAATTAATATTTTTGGCTATCTTCGTATCAGGCCCGGCCATCTTTTATTCAACATATTTTAAAATAACTAAAATGTTGTTTTTTTTTCAAATTGGCAATTGGATATATCTAATATCAATGTAATTCTATTACACCAATAATAATTAGTAATTCAGAAAAAAAACCCCAAACCTACCAACTAACCATAACACAAAATATACCAACTCACTCTAATCCTGAACCTACAAACTGAAACTAACTACAGCTCCATTCTTCTCAAAATCTATCGACCAACCTAAACCAGAAATCTATCTCTTAACCCCTACCCTTAAACTAATCACAAATTAAAAATTTCTAAAAGTAGGGTCTCGATGTCTGCTTGAATATCAGTCCAATATTGTAGAAGGGATTTACGAGGAACCAACAATTTTTTATACCAATTTCTTCTTGACAAAAATTTGTTTTTAGAGAAATTCACACAGGTGATGCACAAGGGAAAAGAAGTACCATTATATATGGAGGCTGGACGGAATACATTTTTAAAATCAGTCCAATATTCTACGAGGGATGTACACTGAACCAACAATTTTTTATTCCACTTTGTTTTTAACAACAACTTACACAGTTGATGCCCAAGGGGAAAGAAGTACCATGAGATCATGGAGGCTGGTTCGAATACCGTTTCATAAACAGTCCAATATTCTGAAAGAACCAACAATTTTTTATACTACTTTGTTTTTTACAAAAATTAGTTTTATGAGAGATTTACACATGCACAAGGGAAAAGAAGTAACATTGGATAATGGAGGCCGGAATTAATACCTTTTCATAATCAGTCCAATATTCTAAAATGGACATACACTGAACCGACAATTTTTTATGGAAAGATTTACACAGTTGATCCAGAAGGGAAAAGAAGTGGTATGGGATAGTAGAGGCTGGACGGAATACCTTTTCATAATCAGTCCAATATTGTAAAACAGATTTACAAGGAACCAACAATTTTTTATACCACTTTGTTCTTGACAAAACTTTCTTTTTGGTGAGATTTACACAGTTGATGCACAAAAGAAAAAAGTAGAATGAGATCATGGATACTGGACAGAAAACCTTTTCATAATATTCTGAAAGGGATGTACACAAAACTAACGATCTTACAGATTTGATGCTGACGGGAAAAAGTGGCATCAGATCATTGAGGCTGGGCATAATAAACATTTATAATCTGTCCAATATTCTAAAAGGGATGTACACAGACCCATCAATTTATTTTTTCAACTCTGTTCTTAATAAAAATTTGTTTTGGGGAAGATTCACGCAGATGTTGCACCAGAGAAAAATATTTGTATAGGATAGTCGAGGCTGGACAGAATAGCTTTTCATAATCAGTCCAATATTCTAAAAGGGATGTACAAAAAAGCTACTTTTTTTTTATACCACTCCATTCAAACTGGATGGAATACCTTTCCATATTCGTTTTTAAAGAGATTTAAACAGTTGATGCACCAGGGAAAAGAAAAAGATGGATCTAAGAAACTGGATGGAATACCTTTTCATAGTCAGTCCAATATTCTAAAAGTAATGTACAAGGAGCCTACAATTTTTTATACCACTCCATTCAAACTGGATGGAATACCTTTCAATATTTGTTTTTGGAGAGATTTAAACAGTTGACGCACCAAGGAAAAAGAATAAAAAAGATCAAGGAAACTGGAAGGGATATCTTTTCATAGTCAGTCCAATATTCTAAAAGGAATGTGCGAGACCTGCATAATATTTTATTTCACTTTGTTCTTGATAAATATTTGTTTTTAAAGAGATTTAAACAGTTAATGCACCAGGGAAAAGGAAAAAAAATGATCAAAGATACTGGATGGAATACCTTTTTATAGTCAGTCCAATATTCTAAAAGGGATGTGCAACACACTAACAATGTCTTATTTCACTTTGTTCTTAACAGATATTTGTTTTTAGAGAGATTTAAACAGTTGATGCACCAATGAAAGGGAAAAAAGAAGGATCAAAGAAACTGGATGGAAAACCTTTTCATAGTCAGTCAATATTCTAGAAGGGATTTACAAGGAACCTACTTTTTTCTATACCCATCAGTTCAAAACAGATGGAACACCTTTCCATATATGTTTTTAGAGAGATTTAAACAGTTGATGTACCAGGGGAAAAGGAAAAAAAATGAACAAAGAAACTGGATGGAATACCTTTTCATAGTCAGTCCAATATTCTAAAAGGGATGTTCAAGGAACCTACAATTTTTTATAAAATTCCATTCAAACTGGATGGAATACCTTCCCATATATGTTTTTAGAGGGATTCAAACAGTTGATGCTCCAGGGAAAAGAAAAAAATGGATCAAAGAAACTGGATGGAATACCTTTTCATTGTCCGTCCAATATTCTAAAAGGGATGTACAAGGAACCTACAATTTTGTATACCACTCAGTTCAAACTGGATGGAATACCTTTCAATATTTGTTTTTAGTGGGATTTAAACAGTTGATGCGCAAGGGAAAAGAAAAAAATGGATCTAAGAAACTGGATGGAATACCTTTTCATAGTCTGTCAAATATTCTAAGAGGGATGTACAAGGAACCTACAATTTTGTATACCACTCTGTTCAAACTGGATGGAATACCTTTCGATATTTGTTTTTACAGGGATTTAAACAGTTGATGCACCAGGGAAAAGAAAAAGATGGATCTAAGAAACTGGATGGAATACCTTTTCATAGTCTGTCAAATATTCTAAGAGGGATGTACAAGGAACCTACAATTTTGTATACCACTCTGTTCAAACTGGATGGAATACCTTTCGATATTTGTTTTTAGAGAGATTCAAACAGTTGATGCACCAGGGAAAAGAAAAAAATGGATCTAAGAAACTGGATGGAATACCTTTTCATAGTCTGTCAAATATTCTAAGTGGGATGTACAAGGAACCTACAATTTTGTATACCACTCTGTTCAAACTGGATGGAATACCTTTCGATATTTGTTTTTAGAGGGATTTAAACAGTTGATGCACCAGGGAAAAGAGAAAAATGGATCTAAGAAACTGGATGGAATACCTTTTCATAGTCAGTCCAATATTCTAAAAGGGATGTACAAGGAACCTACAATTTTGTATACCACTCTGTTCAAACTGGATGGAATACCTTTCGATATTTGTTTTTACAGGGATTTAAACAGTTGATGCACCAGGGAAAAGAAAAAAATGGATCTAAGAAACTGGATGGAATACCTTTTCATAGTCAGTCCTATATTCTAAAAGAGATGTACAAGGAACCTACAATTTTGTATACCACTCTGTTCAAACTGGATGGAATACCTTTCCATATTTGTTTTTAAAGGGATTTAAACAGTTGATGCACCAGGGAAAAGAAAAAAATGGATCAAAGAAACTGGATGGAATACTTTTTCATAGTCAGTCCAATATTCTAAAAGGGATGTACAAGGAACCTACAATTTTGTATACCACTCTGTTCAAACTGGATGGAATACCTTTCGATATTCGTTTTTAGAGGGATTTAAACAGTTGATGCAGCAGGGAAAAGAAAAAATGGGACAAAGAAACTGGATGGAATACCTTTTCATAGTCTGTCAAATATTCTAAGAGGGATGTACAAGGAACCTACAATTTTGTATACCACTCTGTTCAAACTGGATGGAATACCTTTCGATATTTGTTTTTAGAGGGATTTAAACAGTTGATGCACCAGGGAAAAGAAAAAAATGGATCTAAGAAACTGGATGGAATACCTTTTCATAGTCTGTCAAATATTCTTAGAGGGATGTACAAGGAACCTACAATTTTGTATACCACTCTGTTCAAACTGGATGGAATACCTTTCGATATCTGTTTTTAGAGGGATTTAAACAGTTGATGCACCAGGGAAAAGAAAAAAATGGATCTAAGAAACTGGATGGAATACCTTTTCATAGTCTGTCAAATATTCTAAGAGGGATGTACAAGGAACCTACAATTTTGTATACCACTCTGTTCAAACTGGATGGAATACCTTTCGATATTTGTTTTTAGAGGGATTTAAACAGTTGATGCAGCAGGGAAAAGAAAAAATGGGACAAAGAAACTGGATGGAATACCTTTTCATAGTCTGTCAAATATTCTAAGAGGGATGTACAAGGAACCTACAATTTTGTATACCACTCTGTTCAAACTGGATGGAATACCTTTCGATATTTGTTTTTAGAGGGATTTAAACAGTTGATGCACCAGGGAAAAGAAAAAAATGGATCTAAGAAACTGGATGGAATACCTTTTCATAGTCTGTCAAATATTCTAAGAGGGATGTACAAGGAACCTACAATTTTGTATACCACTCTGTTCAAACTGGATTGAATACCTTTCGATATTTGTTTTTAGAGGGATTTAAACAGTTGATGCACCAGGGAAAAGGAAAAAAATGGATAAAAGAAACTGGATGGAATACCTTTTCATAGTCTGTCCAATATTCTAAAAAGGATGTACAAGGAACCTACAATTTTGTATACCACTCTGTTCAAACTGGATGGAATACCTTTCGATATTTGTTTTTAAAGAGATTTCAACAGTTGATGCACCAGGGAGAGGAAAAAAATGGGACAAAGAAACTGGATGGAATACCTTTTCATTGTCTGTCGAATATTTTGAAAGGGGTGTACAAGGAATCTACTATTGTTTATATCACTCCGTTCAAACTTGATGGAATACCTTTCGATATTTGTTTTAGAGAGATTTCAACAGTTGATGCACCAGGGAAAAGAAAATAATGGATAAAAGAAACTGGATGGGATACCTTTCATAGTCTGTCCAATATTCTAAGAGGGATGTACAAAGAACCTACAATTTTGTATACCATTCTTTTCAAACTGGATGGAATACCTTTCCATATTTGTTTTCAGAGAGATTTAAACAGTTGATGCACAAGGGGAAAAAAAAGGATCAAAGATACTGGATGGAATACCTTTTCATAGTCAGTCCAATATTTTAAAAAGGATGTACAAAGAAACCTACAATTTCGTGTACCACTCCGTTATAACTGGATGGAATACCTTTCAATATTTGCTTTTAGAGAGATTTAAACAGTTAATGCACCAGGGAAAAGGAAAAAAAATGATCAAAGATACTGGATGGAATACCTTTTTATAGTCAGTCCAATATTCTAAAAGGGATGTGCAAGACACTAACAATGTCTTATTTCACTTTGTTCTCAACAGATATTTGTTTTTAGAGAGATTTAAACAGTTGATGCACCAATGAAAGGGAAAAAAAAAAGGTCAAAGAAACTGGATGGAAAACCTTTTCATAGTCAGTCAATATTCTAGAAGGGATTTACAAGGAACCTACTTTTTTCTATACCCATCAGTTCAAAACAGATGGAACACCTTTCCATATATGTTTTTAGAGAGATTTAAACAGTTGATGTACCAGGGGAAAAGGAAAAAAAATGAACAAAGAAACTGGATGGAATACCTTTTCATAGTCTGTCAAATATTCTAAAAGGGATGTACAAGGAACCTACAATTTTGTATACCACTCAGTTCAAACTGGATGGAATACCTTTCGATATTTGTTTTTAAAGAGATTTAAACAGTTGATGCACCAGGGAAAAAAAAAATGGATCTAAGAAACTGGATGGAATACCTTTTCATAGTCAGTCCAATATTCTAAAAGGGATGTACAAGGAACCTACAATTTTGTATACCACTCTGTTCAAACTGGATGGAATACCTTTCAATATTTGTTTTTAGAGGGATTTAAACAGTTGATGCACCAGGGAAAAGAAAAAAATGGATCTAAGAAACTGGATGGAATACCTTTTCATAGTCTGTCAAATATTCTAAGAGGGATGTACAAGGAACCTACAATTTTGTATACCACTCTGTTCAAACTGGATTGAATACCTTTCGATATTTGTTTTTACAGGGATTTAAACAGTTGATGCAGCAGGGAAAAGAAAAAATGGGACAAAGAAACTGGATGGAATACCTTTTCATAGTCTGTCAAATATTCTAAGAGGGATGTACAAGGAACCTACAATTTTGTATACCACTCTGTTCAAACTGGATGGAATACCTTTCGATATTTGTTTTTAGAGGGATTTAAACAGTTGATGCACCAGGGAAAAGAAAAAAATGGATCTAAGAAACTGGATGGAATACCTTTTCATAGTCTGTCAAATATTCTAAGAGGGATGTACAAGGAACCTACAATTTTGTATACCACTCTGTTCAAACTTGATGGAATACCTTTCGATATTTGTTTTTACAGGGATTTAAACAGTTGATGCACCAGGGAAAAGAAAAAAATGGATCTAAGAAACTGGATGGAATACCTTTTCATAGTCTGTCAAATATTCTAAGAGGGATGTACAAGGAACCTACAATTTTGTATACCACTCTGTTCAAACTGGATTGAATACATTTCGATATTTGTTTTTAGAGGGATTTAAACAGTTGATGCACCAGGGAAAAGGAAAAAAATGGATAAAAGAAACTGGATGGAATACCTTTTCATAGTCTGTCCAATATTCTAAAAAGGATGTACAAGGAACCTACAATTTTGTATACCACTCCGTTCAAACTGGATGGAATACCTTTCGATATTTGTTTTTAAAGAGATTTCAACAGTTGATGCACCAGGGAGAGGAAAAAAATGGGACAAAGAAACTGGATGGAATACCTTTTCATTGTCTGTCGAATATTTTGAAAGGGGTGTACAAGGAATCTACTATTGTTTATACCACTCCGTTCAAACTTGATGGAATACCTTTCGATATTTGTTTTAGAGAGATTTCAACAGTTGATGCACCAGGGAAAAGAAAATAATGGATAAAAGAAACTGGATGGGATACCTTTCTTAGTCTGTCCAATATTCTAAGAGGGATGTACAAAGAACCTACAATTTTGTATACCATTCTTTTCAAACTGGATGGAATACCTTTCCATATTTGTTTTCAGAGAGATTTAAACAGTTGATGCACAAGGGGAAAAAAAAGGATCAAAGATACTGGATGGAATACCTTTTCATAGTCAGTCCAATATTTTAAAAAGGATGTACAAAGAAACCTACAATTTCGTGTACCACTCCGTTATAACTGGATGGAATACCTTTCAATATTTGCTTTTAGAGAGATTTAAACAGTTAATGCACCAGGGAAAAGGAAAAAAAATGATCAAAGATACTGGATGGAATACCTTTTTATAGTCAGTCCAATATTCTAAAAGGGATGTGCAAGACACTAACAATGTCTTATTTCACTTTGTTCTCAACAGATATTTGTTTTTAGAGAGATTTAAACAGTTGATGCACCAATGAAAGGGAAAAAAAAAAGGTCAAAGAAACTGGATGGAAAACCTTTTCATAGTCAGTCAATATTCTAGAAGGGATTTACAAGGAACCTACTTTTTTCTATACCCATCAGTTCAAAACAGATGGAACACCTTTCCATATATGTTTTTAGAGAGATTTAAACAGTTGATGTACCAGGGGAAAAGGAAAAAAAATGAACAAAGAAACTGGATGGAATACCTTTTCATAGTCTGTCAAATATTCTAAAAGGGATGTACAAGGAACCTACAATTTTGTATACCACTCAGTTCAAACTGGATGGAATACCTTTCGATATTTGTTTTTAAAGAGATTTAAACAGTTGATGCACCAGGGAAAAAAAAAATGGATCTAAGAAACTGGATGGAATACCTTTTCATAGTCAGTCCAATATTCTAAAAGGGATGTACAAGGAACCTACAATTTTGTATACCACTCTGTTCAAACTGGATGGAATACCTTTCAATATTTGTTTTTAGAGGGATTTAAACAGTTGATGCACCAGGGAAAAGAAAAAAATGGATCTAAGAAACTGGATGGAATACCTTTTCATAGTCTGTCAAATATTCTAAGAGGGATGTACAAGGAACCTACAATTTTGTATACCACTCTGTTCAAACTGGATGGAATACCTTTCGATATTTGTTTTTACAGGGATTTAAACAGTTGATGCAGCAGGGAAAAGAAAAAATGGGACAAAGAAACTGGATGGAATACCTTTTCATAGTCTGTCAAATATTCTAAGAGGGATGTACAAGGAACCTACAATTTTGTATACCACTCTGTTCAAACTGGATGGAATACCTTTCGATATTTGTTTTTAGAGGGATTTAAACAGTTGATGCACCAGGGAAAAGAAAAAAATGGATCTAAGAAACTGGATGGAATACCTTTTCATAGTCTGTCAAATATTCTAAGAGGGATGTACAAGGAACCTACAATTTTGTATACCACTCTGTTCAAACTTGATGGAATACCTTTCGATATTTGTTTTTACAGGGATTTAAACAGTTGATGCACCAGGGAAAAGAAAAAAATGGATCTAAGAAACTGGATGGAATACCTTTTCATAGTCTGTCAAATATTCTAAGAGGGATGTACAAGGAACCTACAATTTTGTATACCACTCTGTTCAAACTGGATGGAATACCTTTCGATATTTGTTTTTAGAGGGATTTAAACAGTTGATGCACCAGGGAAAAGGAAAAAAATGGATAAAAGAAACTGGATGGAATACCTTTTCATAGTCTGTCCAATATTCTAAAAAGGATGTACAAGGAACCTACAATTTTGTATACCACTCCGTTCAAACTGGATCGAATACCTTTCGATATTTGTTTTTAAAGAGATTTCAACAGTTGATGCACCAGGGAGAGGAAAAAAATGGGACAAAGAAACTGGATGGAATACCTTTTCATTGTCTGTCGAATATTTTGAAAGGGGTGTACAAGGAATCTACTATTGTTTATACCACTCCGTTCAAACTTGATGGAATACCTTTCGATATTTGTTTTAGAGAGATTTCAACAGTTGATGCACCAGGGAAAAGAAAATAATGGATAAAAGAAACTGGATGGGATACCTTTCTTAGTCTGTCCAATATTCTAAGAGGGATGTACAAAGAACCTACAATTTTGTATACCATTCTTTTCAAACTGGATGGAATACCTTTCCATATTTGTTTTCAGAGAGATTTAAACAGTTGATGCACAAGGGGAAAAAAAAGGATCAAAGATACTGGATGGAATACCTTTTCATAGTCAGTCCAATATTTTAAAAAGGATGTACAAAGAAACCTACAATTTCGTGTACCACTCCGTTATAACTGGATGGAATACCTTTCAATATTTGCTTTTAGAGAGATTTAAACAGTTAATGCACCAGGGAAAAGGAAAAAAAATGATCAAAGATACTGGATGGAATACCTTTTTATAGTCAGTCCAATATTCTAAAAGGGATGTGCAAGACACTAACAATGTCTTATTTCACTTTGTTCTCAACAGATATTTGTTTTTAGAGAGATTTAAACAGTTGATGCACCAATGAAAGGGAAAAAAAAAGGATCAAAGAAACTGGATGGAAAACCTTTTCATAGTCAGTCAATATTCTAGAAGGGATTTACAAGGAACCTACTTTTTTCTATACCCATCAGTTCAAAACAGATGGAACACCTTTCCATATATGTTTTTAGAGAGATTTAAACAGTTGATGTACCAGGGGAAAAGGAAAAAAAATGAACAAAGAAACTGATTGGAATACCTTTTCATAGTCTGTCAAATATTCTAAAAGGGATGTACAAGGAACCTACAATTTTGTATACCACTCAGTTCAAACTGGATGGAATACCTTTCGATATTTGTTTTTAAAGAGATTTAAACAGTTGATGCACCAGGGAAAAAAAAAATGGATCTAAGAAACTGGATGGAATACCTTTTCATAGTCAGTCCAATATTCTAAAAGGGATGTACAAGGAACCTACAATTTTGTATACCACTCTGTTCAAACTGGATGGAATACCTTTCAATATTTGTTTTTAGAGGGATTTAAACAGTTGATGCACCAGGGAAAAGAAAAAAATGGATCTAAGAAACTGGATGGAATACCTTTTCATAGTCTGTCAAATATTCTAAGAGGGATGTACAAGGAACCTACAATTTTGTATACCACTCTGTTCAAACTGGATGGAATACCTTTCGATATTTGTTTTTAGAGGGATTTAAACAGTTGATGCACCAGGGAAAAGAAAAAAATGGATCTAAGAAACTGGATGGAATACCTTTTCATAGTCTGTCAAATATTCTAAGAGGGATGTACAAGGAACCTACAATTTTGTATACCACTCTGTTCAAACTGGATGGAATACCTTTCGATATTTGTTTTTACAGGGATTTAAACAGTTGATGCACCAGGGAAAAGAAAAAAATGGATCTAAGAAACTGGATGGAATACCTTTTCATAGTCTGTCAAATATTCTAAGAGGGATGTACAACGAACCTACAATTTTGTATACCACTCTGTTCAAACTGGATGGAATACCTTTCGATATTTGTTTTTAGAGGGATTTAAACAGTTGATGCACCAGGGAAAAGAAAAAATGGGACAAAGAAACTGGATGGAATACCTTTTCATAGTCTGTCAAATATTCTAAGAGGGATGTACTAGGAACCTACAATTTTGTATACCACTCTGTTCAAACTGGATGGAATACCTTTCGATATTTGTCTTTAGAGGGATGTAAACAGTTGATGTACCAGGGAAAAGAAAAAAATGGATCTAACAAACTGGATGGGATATCTTTTCATAGTCTGTCAAATATTCTAAGAGGGATGTACAAGGAACCTACAATTTTGTATACCACTCTGTTCAAACTGGATGGAATACCTTTCGATATTTGTTTTTAGAGGGATTTAAACAGTTGATGCACCAGGGAAAAGAAAAAAATGGATCTAAGAAACTGGATGGAATACCTTTTCATAGTCTGTCAAATATTCTAAGAGGGATGTACAAGGAACCTACAATTTTGTATACCACTCTGTTCAAACTGGATGGAATACCTTTCGATATTTGTCTTTAGAGGGATATAAACAGTTGATGCACCAGGGAAAAGAAAAAAATGGATCTAAGAAACTGGATGGAATACCTTTTCATAGTCTATCAAATATTCTAAGAGGGATGTACAAGGAACTTACAATTCTGTATACCACTTTGTTCAAACTGGATGGAATACCTTTCGATATTTGTTTTTAGAGGGATTTAAACAGTTGATGCACCAGGGAAAAGAAAAAATGGATCTAAGAAACTGGATGGAATACTTTTTCATAGTCTGTCAAATATTCTAAGAGGGATGTACAAAGAACCTACAATTTTGTATACCACTCTGTTCAAACTGGATGGAATACCTTTCGATATTTGTTTTTAGAGAGATTTCAACAGTTGATGCACCAGGGAAAAGAAAAAAATGGATCTAAGAAACTGGATGGAATACCTTTTCATAGTCTGTCAAATATTCTAAGAGGGATGTACAAAGAACCTACAATTTTGTATACCATTCTGTTCAAACTGGATGGAATACCTTTTGATGTTTGTTTTTAGAGGGATTTAAACAGTTGATGCACCGGGGAAAAGAAAAAAATGGATCTAAGACACTGGATGGGATACCTTTTCATAGTCCGTCTAATATTCTAAGAGGGATGTACAAGGAACCTACAATTTTGTATACCACTCTGTTCAAACTGGATGGAATACCTTTCGATATATGTTTTTAGAGGGATTTAAACAGTTGATGCACCAGGGAAAAGAAAAAAATGGATCTAAGAAACTGGATGGAATACCTTTTCATAGTCTGTCAAATATTCTAAGAGGGATGTACAAGGAACCTACAATTTTGTATACCACTCTCTTCAAACTGGATGGAATACCTTTCGATAGTTGTTTTTAGAGGGATTTAAACAGTTGATACACCAGGGAAAAGAAAAAAATGGATCTAATAAACTGGATGGAATACCTTTTCATAGTCTGTCAAATATTCTAAGAGGGATGTACAAGGAACCTACAATTTTGTATACCACTCTGTTCAAACTGGATGCAATACCTTCCCATATTTGTTTTTAAAGAGATTTCAACCGTTGAAGCACTAGGGGGAAAAAAAAAAGATCACAGAGACTGGATGGAATACCTTTTCATAGTCCGTCAAATATTCTAAAAGGGATGTACAAGGAACCTACAATTTTTTATACCACTCCGTTCATACTGGATGGAATACCTTTCGATATTTGTTTTTAGAGAGATTTAAACAGTTGATGCACCAGGGAAAAGAAAAAAATGGATCAAAGAAACTTGATGGGATACCTTTTTGTAATCAGTCCAATATTCTAAAAGGGATGTACAAGGAACCTACAAATTTTGATACCACTCTGTTCAAACTGGATGGAATACCTTTCGATATTTGTTTTTGAAAACATTTAAACAGTTGATGCACTAAGGAAAAGAAAAAGATCAGAAAAACTGGATGGAATACCTTTTCATAGTCCATCGAATATTCTAAAAGGGATGTACAAGGAACCTACAATTTTGTATACCACTCCGTTCAAACTGGATTGAATACCTTTCGATATTTGTTTTTAGAGAGATTTCAACAGTTGATGCACCAGGTAAAAAAAATTATGGATAAAAGAAACTGGGTGAAATACGTTTACATAGTCAGTCCAATATTCTAAAAGGGATGTACAAGGAAACTACAAATTTTTCATACCACTCCGTTCAAACTGGATGGAATACCTTTCCATATTTTTTTTCAGAGAGATTTAAACAGTTGATGCACCAGGGAAAAGGAAAAAATGGATCAAAGAAACTGGATGGAATACCTTTTCATAGTCTGTCAAATATTTTGAAAGGGATGTACAAGGAACCTACAATTTTGTGTACCACTCTTTTCAAACTGGATTGAATACCTTTCAATATTTGTTTTTAGAGATATTTGAACAGTTGATGCACCAAGGAAAAAAAGGATCAAAGAAACTGGGTGGAATACCTTTTCATAGTCCGTCGAATTTTCTAAAAAGGATGTACAAGGAACGTACAATTTTGTATACCACTCCGTTCAAACTGGATGGAATACCTTTCCACATTTGTTTTTAGAGGCATTTAAACCGTTGATGCACCAGGGAAAAAAAAAATGGATCTAAGAAACTCGGTGGAATACCTTGTCATAGTCAGTCCATTATTCTGAAAGGGATGTACAAGGAACCTACAATTTTTTATATCACTCCATTCAAACTAGATGGAATACCTTTCCATATTTGTTTTTAGAGAGATTTAAACAGTTGATGCACCAGGGAGAGGAAAAAAATGGGACAAAGAAACTGGATGGAATTCCTTTTTCATTGTCTGTCAAATATTTTAAAAGGGGTGTACAAGGAATCTACTATTGTTTATACCACTCCGTTCAAAATTGATGGAATACCTTTCCATATTTGTTTTTAGAGAGATTTAAACAGTTGATGCACCAGGGAAAAGGAAAAAAAAGGATCAAAGAAACTGGATGGAATACCTTGTCATAGTCAGTCCAATATTCTGAGCGGAATGTACAAGGAACCTACAATTTTTAATACCACTCCGTTCAAAGTGGATAGAATACCTCTCCATATTTGTTTTTAGAGAGATTTAAACAGTTGATGCACCAGGGAGAGGAAAAAAATGGGACAAAGAAACTGGATGGAATTCCTTTTTCATTGTCTGTCAAATATTTTAAAAGGGGTGTACAAGGAATCTACTATTGTTTATACCACTCTGTTCAAACTTGATGGAATACCTTTCCATATTTGTTTTTAGAGAGATTTAAACAGTTGATGCACCATGGAAAAGAAAATAATGGATAAAAGAAACTGGATGGAATACCTTTTCATAGTCAGTCCAATATTCTGAAGGGGATGTACAAGGAACCTACAATTTTGCATACCACTCCGTTCAAACTTGATGGAATACCTTTCCATATTTGTTTTTAGAGAGATTTAAACAGTTGATGCACTAAGGAAAAGAAAATAATGGATAAAAGAAACTGGATGGAATACTTTTTCATAGTCAGTCCAATAAACTAAAAGGGATGTACAAGGAACCTACAATTTTGTATACCACTCCGTTCAAACTTGATGGAATACCTTTCCATATTTGTTTTTAGAGAGATTGAAACAGTTGATGCGCCAGGGAAAAGGAAAAAAAATGGATCAAAGAAACTGGATGGAATACCTTTTCATAGTCAGTCCAATATTCTGAAAGGGATGCACAAAGAACCTACAATTTTGCATACCACTCCGTTCAAACTGGATGGAATACCTTTCGATATTTGTTTTTAGAGAGATTGAAACAGTTGATGCACCAGGTAAAAAAAATTATTGATAAAAGAAACTGGGTGAAATACCTTTTCATAGTCAGTCCAATATTCTAAAAGGGATGTACAAGGAAACTACAAATTTTGCATACCACTCCGTTCAAACTGGATGGAATACCTTTCCATATTTTTTTTCAGAGAGATTTAAACAGTTGATGCACCAGGGAAAAGGAAAAAATGGATCAAAGAAACTGGATGGAATACCTTTTCATAGTCTGTCGAATATTTTAAAAGGGATGTACAAAGAACCTACAATTTTGTGTACCACTTTTTTCAAACTGGATTGAATACCTTTCCATATTCGTTTTTAGAGATATTTAAACAGTTGATGCACCAAGGAAAAAAAGGATCAAAGAAACTGGGTGGAATACCTTTTCATAGTCAGTCCAATATTCTAAAAAGGATGTACAAGGAACGTACAATTTTGTATACCACTCCGTTCAAACTGGATGGAATACTTTTCCACATTTGTTTTTAGAGGCATTTAAACAGTTGGTGCACCAGGGAAAAGAAAAAAGTAGATCAAAGAAACTTGGTGGAATACCTTGTCATAGTCAGTCCATTATTCTGAAAGGGATGTACAAGGAACCTACAATTTTTTATATCACTCCATTCAAACTGGATGGAATACCTTTCCATATTTGTTTTTAAAGAGATTCAAATAGTTGATGCACCAGGGAAAAGGAAAAAAATGGATCAAAGAAACTGGATGGATTACCTTGTCAGAGTTGGTCCAATATTCTGAAAGGGGTGTACAAGGAATCTACTATTGTTTATACCACTCTGTTCAAACTTGATGGAATACCTTTCCATATTTGTTTTTAGAGAGATTTAAACAGTTGATGCACCAGGGAAAAGAAAAAAATGGATCAAAGAAACTGGATGGGATACCTTCTCGTAATCAGTTCAATATTCTAAAAGGGATGTACAAGGAACCTACAATTTTGTGTACCACTCTTTCCAAAGCGGATGGAATACCTTCCCATATTTGTTCCAGAGAGATTTCAACCGTTGATGCACCAGGGAGAGGAAAAAAATGGGACAAAGAAACTAGATGGAATACCTTTTCATTGTCTGTCGAATAATTTAAAAGGGGTGTACAATGAATCTACTATTGTTTATACCACTCTGTTCAAACTTGTGGAATACCTTTCGATATTTGTTTTTAGAGAGATTTAAACAGTTGATGCACCAGGGAAAAGAAAATAATGGATAGAAAAACTGGATGGAATACCTTTCCATAGTCAGTCCAATATTCTAAATGGGATGTACAAGGAACCTACAATTTTGTATACCACTCTTTTCAAACTGGATGGAATACCTTTCGATATTTGTTTTTAGAGAGATTTCAACAGTTGATGCACCACGGAAAAGAAAAAAAGGATCAAAGAAACTGGATGGAATACCTTTTAATAGTCCATCGAATATTCTAAAAGGGATGTACAAGTAACCTACAATTTTGTGTACCACTCTTTTCAAAGTGGATGGAATACCTTTCCATATTTGTTTTTGAAGAAATTCAAACAGTTGATGCACTAGGGACAAAAAAAAAAGATCAGAAAAACTGGATGGAATACCTTTTCATAGTCCGTCGAATATTCTAAAAGGTATGTACAAGGAATCTACAATTTTGCATACCACTCCGTTCAAACTGGATGGAATACCTTTCGATATTTGTTTTTAGAGAGATTTCAACAGTTGATGCACCAGGTAAAAAAAAATTATGGGTAAAAGAAACTGGGTGGAATACCTTTTCATAGTCAGTCCAATATTCTAAAAGGGATGTACAAGGAAACTACAAATTTTTCATACCACTCCGTTCAAACTGGATGGAATACCTTTCGATATTTGTTTTTAGAGAGATTTAAACAGTTGATGCACCAGGGGAAAGAAAATAATGGATAAAAGAAACTGGATGGAATACCTTTTCATAGTCAGTCCAATATTCTAAAAGGGATGTACAAGGAACCTACAATTTTGCATACCACGCCGTTCAAACTGGATGGAATACCTTTCCATATTTGTTTTTAGAGAGATTTCAACAGTTGATGCACCAGGTAAAAAAAAATTATGGATAAAAGAAACTGGGTGGAATACCTTTCATAGTCAGTCCAATATTCTAAAAGGGATGTACAAGGAAACTACAAATTTTTCATACCACTCCGTTCAAACTGGATGGAATACCTTTCCATATTTGTTTTTAGAGAGATTTAAACAGTTGATGCACCAGGGAGAGGAAAAAAATGGGACAAAGAAACTGGATGGAATTCCTTTTTCATTGTCTGTCAAATATTTTAAAAGGGGTGTACAAGGAATCTACTATTGTTTATACCACTCCGTTCAAACTTGATGGAATACCTTTCCATATTTGTTTTTAGAGAGATTTAAACAGTTGATGCACTAAGGAAAAGAAAATAATGGATAAAAGAAACTGGATGGAATACTTTTTCATAGTCAGTCCAATAAACTAAAAGGGATGTACAAGGAACCTACAATTTTGTATACCACTCCGTTCAAACTTGATGGAATACCTTTCCATATTTGTTTTTAGAGAGATTGAAACAGTTGATGCGCCAGGGAAAAGGAAAAAAAATGGATCAAAGAAACTGGATGGAATACCTTTTCATAGTCAGTCCAATATTCTGAAAGGGATGCACAAAGAACCTACAATTTTGCATACCACTCCGTTCAAACTGGATGGAATACCTTTCGATATTTGTTTTTAGAGAGATTGAAACAGTTGATGCACCAGGTAAAAAAAATTATTGATAGAAGAAACTGGGTGAAATACCTTTTCATAGTCAGTCCAATATTCTAAAAGGGATGTACAAGGAAACTACAAATTTTGCATACCACTCCGTTCAAACTGGATGGAATACCTTTCCATATTTTTTTTCAGAGAGATTTAAACAGTTGATGCACCAGGGAAAAGGAAAAAATGGATCAAAGAAACTGGATGGAATACCTTTTCATAGTCTGTCGAATATTTTAAAAGGGATGTACAAAGAACCTACAATTTTGTGTACCACTCATTTCAAACTGGATTGAATACCTTTCCATATTCGTTTTTAGAGATATTTAAACAGTTGATGCACCAAGGAAAAAAAGGATCAAAGAAACTGGGTGGAATACCTTTTCATAGTCAGTCCAATATTCTAAAAAGGATGTACAAGGAACGTACAATTTTGTATACCACTCCGTTCAAACTGGATGGAATACTTTTCCACATTTGTTTTTAGAGGCATTTAAACAGTTGATGCACCAGGGAAAAGAAAAAAGTAGATCAAAGAAACTCGGTGGAATACCTTGTCATAGTCAGTCCATTATTCTGAAAGGGATGTACAAGGAACCTACAATTTTTTATATCACTCCATTCAAACTGGATGGAATACCTTTCCATATTTGTTTTTAAAGAGATTCAAATAGTTGATGCACCAGGGAAAAGGAAAAAAATGGATCAAAGAAACTGGATGGATTACCTTGTCAGAGTTGGTCCAATATTCTGAAAGGGGTGTACAAGGAATCTACTATTGTTTATACCACTCTGTTCAAACTTGATGGAATACCTTTCCATATTTGTTTTTAGAGAGATTTAAACAGTTGATGCACCAGGGAAAAGAAAAAAATG
This sequence comes from Thysanoteuthis rhombus, assembly GCA_963457665.1. Classification (NCBI taxonomy): domain Eukaryota; kingdom Metazoa; phylum Mollusca; class Cephalopoda; order Oegopsida; family Thysanoteuthidae; genus Thysanoteuthis; species Thysanoteuthis major. The sequence continues at coordinate 32,549,393 of OY735230.1, forward strand.
GATCAAAGAAACTGGATGGGATACCTTCTCGTAATCAGTTCAATATTCTAAAAGGGATGTACAAGGAACCTACAATTTTGTGTACCACTCTTTCCAAAGCGGATGGAATACCTTCCCATATTTGTTCCAGAGAGATTTCAACCGTTGATGCACCAGGGAGAGGAAAAAAATGGGACAAAGAAACTAGATGGAATACCTTTTCATTGTCTGTCGAATAATTTAAAAGGGGTGTACAATGAATCTACTATTGTTTATACCACTCTGTTCAAACTTGTGGAATACCTTTCGATATTTGTTTTTAGAGAGATTTAAACAGTTGATGCACCAGGGAAAAGAAAATAATGGATAGAAAAACTGGATGGAATACCTTTCCATAGTCAGTCCAATATTCTAAATGGGATGTACAAGGAACCTACAATTTTGTATACCACTCTTTTCAAACTGGATGGAATACCTTTCGATATTTGTTTTTAGAGAGATTTCAACAGTTGATGCACCACGGAAAAGAAAAAAAGGATCAAAGAAACTGGATGGAATACCTTTTAATAGTCCACCGAATATTCTAAAAGGGATGTACAAGTAACCTACAATTTTGTGTACCACTCTTTTCAAAGTGGATGGAATACCTTTCCATATTTGTTTTTGAAGAAATTCAAACAGTTGATGCACTAGGGACAAAAAAAAAAGATCAGAAAAACTGGATGGAATACCTTTTCATAGTCCGTCGAATATTTTAAAAGGTATGTACAAGGAATCTACAAATTTTGCATACCACTCCGTTCAAACTGGATGGAATACCTTTCGATATTTGTTTTTAGAGAGATTTCAACAGTTGATGCACCAGGTAAAAAAAAATTATGGGTAAAAGAAACTGGGTGGAATACCTTTTCATAGTCAGTCCAATATTCTAAAAGGGATGTACAAGGAAACTACAAATTTTTCATACCACTCCGTTCAAACTGGATGGAATACCTTTCGATATTTGTTTTTAGAGAGATTTAAACAGTTGATGCACCAGGGGAAAGAAAATAATGGATAAAAGAAACTGGATGGAATACCTTTTCATAGTCAGTCCAATATTCTAAAAGGGATGTACAAGGAACCTACAATTTTGCATACCACGCCGTTCAAACTGGATGGAATACCTTTCCATATTTGTTTTTAGAGAGATTTCAACAGTTGATGCACTAGGTAAAAAAAAATTATGGATAAAAGAAACTGGGTGGAATACCTTTCATAGTCAGTCCAATATTCTAAAAGGGATGTACAAGGAAACTACAAATTTTTCATACCACTCCGTTCAAACTGGATGGAATACCTTTCCATATTTGTTTTTAGAGAGATTTAAACAGTTGATGCACCAGGGAGAGGAAAAAAATGGGACAAAGAAACTGGATGGAATTCCTTTTTCATTGTCTGTCAAATATTTTAAAAGGGGTGTACAAGGAATCTACTATTGTTTATACCACTCCGTTCAAACTTGATGGAATACCTTTCCATATTTGTTTTTAGAGAGATTTAAACAGTTGATGCACTAAGGAAAAGAAAATAATGGATAAAAGAAACTGGATGGAATACTTTTTCATAGTCAGTCCAATAAACTAAAAGGGATGTACAAGGAACCTACAATTTTGTATACCACTCCGTTCAAACTTGATGGAATACCTTTCCATATTTGTTTTTAGAGAGATTGAAACAGTTGATGCGCCAGGGAAAAGGAAAAAAAATGGATCAAAGAAACTGGATGGAATACCTTTTCATAGTCAGTCCAATATTCTGAAAGGGATGCACAAAGAACCTACAATTTTGCATACCACTCCGTTCAAACTGGATGGAATACCTTTCGATATTTGTTTTTAGAGAGATTGAAACAGTTGATGCACCAGGTAAAAAAAATTATTGATAGAAGAAACTGGGTGAAATACCTTTTCATAGTCAGTCCAATATTCTAAAAGGGATGTACAAGGAAACTACAAATTTTGCATACCACTCCGTTCAAACTGGATGGAATACCTTTCCATATTTTTTTTCAGAGAGATTTAAACAGTTGATGCACCAGGGAAAAGGAAAAAATGGATCAAAGAAACTGGATGGAATACCTTTTCATAGTCTGTCGAATATTTTAAAAGGGATGTACAAAGAACCTACAATTTTGTGTACCACTCATTTCAAACTGGATTGAATACCTTTCCATATTCGTTTTAGAGATATTTAAACAGTTGATGCACCAAGGAAAAAAAGGATCAAAGAAACTGGGTGGAATACCTTTTCATAGTCAGTCCAATATTCTAAAAAGGATGTACAAGGAACGTACAATTTTGTATACCACTCCGTTCAAACTGGATGGAATACTTTTCCACATTTGTTTTTAGAGGCATTTAAACAGTTGATGCACCAGGGAAAAGAAAAAAGTAGATCAAAGAAACTTGGTGGAATACCTTGTCATAGTCAGTCCATTATTCTGAAAGGGATGTACAAGGAACCTACAATTTTTTATATCACTCCATTCAAACTGGATGGAATACCTTTCCATATTTGTTTTTAAAGAGATTCAAATAGTTGATGCACCAGGGAAAAGGAAAAAAATGGATCAAAGAAACTGGATGGATTACCTTGTCAGAGTTGGTCCAATATTCTGAAAGGGGTGTACAAGGAATCTACTATTGTTTATACCACTCTGTTCAAACTTGATGGAATACCTTTCCATATTTGTTTTTAGAGAGATTTAAACAGTTGATGCACCAGGGAAAAGAAAAAAATGGATCAAAGAAACTGGATGGGATACCTTCTCGTAATCAGTTCAATATTCTAAAAGGGATGTACAAGGAACCTACAATTTTGTGTACCACTCTTTCCAAAGCGGATGGAATACCTTCCCATATTTGTTCCAGAGAGATTTCAACCGTTGATGCACCAGGGAGAGGAAAAAAATGGGACAAAGAAACTAGATGGAATACCTTTTCATTGTCTGTCGAATAATTTAAAAGGGGTGTACAATGAATCTACTATTGTTTATACCACTCTGTTCAAACTTGTGGAATACCTTTCGATATTTGTTTTTAGAGAGATTTAAACAGTTGATGCACCAGGGAAAAGAAAATAATGGATAGAAAAACTGGATGGAATACCTTTCCATAGTCAGTCCAATATTCTAAATGGGATGTACAAGGAACCTACAATTTTGTATACCACTCTTTTCAAACTGGATGGAATACCTTTCGATATTTGTTTTTAGAGAGATTTCAACAGTTGATGCACCACGGAAAAGAAAAAAAGGATCAAAGAAACTGGATGGAATACCTTTTAATAGTCCATCGAATATTCTAAAAGGGATGTACAAGTAACCTACAATTTTGTGTACCACTCTTTTCAAAGTGGATGGAATACCTTTCCATATTTGTTTTTGAAGAAATTCAAACAGTTGATGCACTAGGGACAAAAAAAAAAGATCAGAAAAACTGGATGGAATACCTTTTCATAGTCCGTCGAATATTCTAAAAGGGATGTACAAGGAATCTACAATTTTGCATACCACTCCGTTCAAACTGGATGGAATACCTTTCGATATTTGTTTTTAGAGAGATTTCAACAGTTGATGCACCAGGTAAAAAAAAATTATGGGTAAAAGAAACTGGGTGGAATACCTTTTCATAGTCAGTCCAATATTCTAAAAGGGATGTACAAGGAAACTACAAATTTTTCATACCACTCCGTTCAAACTGGATGGAATACCTTTCGATATTTGTTTTTAGAGAGATTTAAACAGTTGATGCACCAGGGGAAAGAAAATAATGGATAAAAGAAACTGGATGGAATACCTTTTCATAGTCAGTCCAATATTCTAAAAGGGATGTACAAGGAACCTACAATTTTGCATACCACTCCGTTCAAACTGGATGGAATACCTTTCCATATTTGTTTTTAGAGAGATTTCAACAGTTGATGCACCAGGTAAAAAAAAATTATGGATAAAAGAAACTGGGTGGAATACCTTTTCATAGTCAGTCCAATATTCTAAAAGGGATGTACAAGGAATCTACTATTGTTTATACCACTCCGTTCAAACTGGATGGAATACCTTTCCATATTTGTTTTTAGAGAGATTTCAACAGTTGATGCACCAGGGAGAGGAAAAAAATGGGACAAAGAAACTGGATGGAATTCCTTTTTCATTGTCTGTCAAATATTTTAAAAGGGGTGTACAAGGAATCTACTATTGTTTATACCACTCCGTTCAAACTTGATGGAATACCTTTCCATATTTGTTTTTAGAGAGATTTAAACAGTTGATGCACTAAGGAAAAGAAAATAATGGATAAAAGAAACTGGATGGAATACTTTTTCATAGTCAGTCCAATAAACTAAAAGGGATGTACAAGGAACCTACAATTTTGTATACCACTCCGTTCAAACTTGATGGAATACCTTTCCATATTTGTTTTTAGAGAGATTGAAACAGTTGATGCGCCAGGGAAAAGGAAAAAAAATGGATCAAAGAAACTGGATGGAATACCTTTTCATAGTCAGTCCAATATTCTAAAAAGGATGTACAAAGAACCTACAATTTTGTATACCACTCCGTTCAAACTGGATGGAATACTTTTCCACATTTGTTTTTAGAGGCATTTAAACAGTTGATGCACCAGGGAAAAGAAAAAAGTAGATCAAAGAAACTTGGTGGAATACCTTGTCATAGTCAGTCCATTATTCTGAAAGGGATGTACAAGGAACCTACAATTTTTTATATCACTCCATTCAAACTGGATGGAATACCTTTCCATATTTGTTTTTAAAGAGATTCAAATTGTTGATGCACCAGGGAAAAGGAAAAAAATGGATCAAAGAAACTGGATGGATTACCTTGTCAGAGTTGGTCCAATATTCTGAAAGGGGTGTACAAGGAATCTACTATTGTTTATACCACTCTGTTCAAAATTGATGGAATATCTTTCCATATTTGTTTTTAGAGAGATTTAAACAGTTGATGCACCAGGGAAAAGAAAAAAATGGATCAAAGAAACTGGATGGGATACCTTCTCGTAATCAGTTCAATATTCTAAAAGGGATGTACAAGGAACCTACAATTTTGTGTACCACTCTTTCCAAAGTGGATGGAATACCTTCCCATATTTGTTCCAGAGAGATTTCAACCGTTGATGCACCAGGGAGAGGAAAAAAATGGGACAAAGAAACTAGATGGAATACCTTTTCATTGTCTGTCGAATAATTTAAAAGGGGTGTACAAGGAATCTACTATTGTTTATACCACTCTGTTCAAACTTGTGGAATACCTTTCGATATTTGTTTTTAGAGAGATTTAAACAGTTGATGCACCAGGGAAAAGAAAATAATGGATAGAAAAACTGGATCGAATACCTTTCCATAGTCAGTCCAATATTCTAAATGGGATGTACAAGGAAACTACAATTTTGTATACCACTCTTTTCAAACTGGATGGAATACCTTTCCATATTTGTTTTTAGAGAGATTTCAACAGTTGATGCACCACGGAAAAGAAAAAAAGGATCAAAGAAACTGGATGGAATACCTTTTAATAGTCCATCGAATATTCTAAAAGGGATGTACAAGTAACCTACAATTTTGTGTACCACTCTTTTCAAAGTGGATGGAATACCTTTCCATATTTGTTTTTGAAGAAATTCAAACAGTTGATGCACTAGGGACAAAAAAAAAAGATCAGAAAAACTGGATGGAATACCTTTTCATAGTCCGTCGAATATTCTAAAAGGGATGTACAAGGAATCTACAATTTTGCATACCACTCCGTTCAAACTGGATGGAATACCTTTCGATATTTGTTTTTAGAGAGATTTCAACAGTTGATGCACCAGGTAAAAACAAATTATGGGTAAAAGAAACTGGGTGGAATACCTTTTCATAGTCAGTCCAATATTCTAAAAGGGATGTACAAGGAAACTACAAATTTTTCATACCACTCCGTTCAAACTGGATGGAATACCTTTCGATATTTGTTTTTAGAGAGATTTAAACAGTTGATGCACCAGGGGAAAGAAAATAATGGATAAAAGAAACTGGATGGGATACATTTTCATAGTCAGTCCAATATTCTAAAAGGGATGTACAAGGAACCTACAATTTTGCATACCACTCCGTTCAAACTGGATGGAATACCTTTCCATATTTGTTTTTAGAGAGATTTCAACAGTTGATGCACCAGGTAAAAAAAAATTATGGATAAAAGAAACTGGGTGGAATACCTTTTCATAGTCAGTCCAATATTCTAAAAGGGATGTACAAGGAAACTACAAATTTTTCATACCACTCCGTTCAAACTGGATGGAATACCTTTCCATATTTGTTTTTAGAGAGATTGAAACAGTTGATGCACCAGGGAGAGGAAAAAAATGGGACAAAGAAACTGGATGGAATTCCTTTTTCATTGTCTGTCAAATATTTTAAAAGGGGTGTACAAGGAATCTACTATTGTTTATACCACTCCGTTCAAACTTGATGGAATACCTTTCCATATTTGTTTTTAGAGAGATTTAAACAGTTGATGCACCATGGAAAAGAAAATAATGGATAAAAGAAACTGGATGGAATACTTTTTCATAGTCAGTCCAATAAACTAAAAGGGATGTACAAGGAACCTACAATTTTGTATACCACTCCGTTCAAACTTGATGGAATACCTTTCCATATTTGTTTTCAGAGGGATTTAAACAGTTGATGCGCCAGGGAAAAGGAAAAAAAAATGGATCAAGGAAACTGGATGGAATACCTTTTTATAGTCAGTCCAATATTCTAAAAGGGATGTACAAGGAACCTACAATTTTGTGTACCACTCTTTTCAAAGTGGATGGAATACCTTTCCATATTTGTTTTTAGAGAGATTTAAACAGTTGATGCACCAGGGAAAAGGAAAAAAAAAAGGATCAAAGAAACTGGATGGAATACCTTTTCTTAGTCCGTCGAATATTCTAAAAGGGATGTACAAGTAACCTACAATTTTTTATACCACTCTGTTGAAACTTGATCAAATACCTTCCCATATTTGTTCCAGAGAGATTTAAACAGTTGATGCACCAGGGAGAAGAGAAAAAAAGATCAAAGAAACTGGATGGAATGCCTTTTCATAGTCAGTCCAATATTCTGAAAGGGATGTGAAGGACGCCAACAATATTTTTTTCACTTTGTTCTCGACAAAAATTTGTTTTTAGAGATGTTTAAACAGTTGATGCACCAGAGAGAAAGAAAAAAAAAGGATGAAAAAAATGAATGGAATAGATATTCATAATCATTCCATTATTCTAAAAGGGATGTGTAAGACGCCAACAATATTTTATTTCACTTTGTTCTTAAACAAAATTTGTTTTTAGAGAGATTTAAAACAATAATGCAATATTCTAAAAGGGATGTACGAGGGACCTACAATTTTGTATACCACATACATATATGGAAAGGTATTCCATCCAGTTTGAACGGAATACCTTCCCATATATGTTTTTAGAGAGATTTTAACAGTTGATGCACCAAGAAGAAGGAAGAAAAGGACCAAAGAAACTGGATGGAATGCCTTTTCATCTTCAGTCCAATATTCTAAAACCGATGTGCAAGACATCAACAGTATTTTATTTCACTTTGTTCTTGACAAAAATTCTCTTGTAAAGTCACTTAAAAAGTTGATGCACCAGGGAAATGGAAAAAAAAGGATCAAAGAAACTAGATGGAATGCCTTTAAATAGTCAGTCCAATATTTTGAAAGGGATGTGCAAAACGCCAACAATATTTTATTTCACTTTGTTCTTGACAAATATTTGTTTTTAGAGATATTTGAACAGTTGATGCACCAGGGAAAAGGGGAAAAAATTCTATGAAACTGGATGGAATACCTTTCCATAGTCATTTCCAATATTCTAAATGAGATGGGCAAAACGCAAACAATATTTTATTTCAAGTTATTCTTGACAAAAATTTGTTTTTAAAGAAATTTAATCAGTTGATGCACCAAGGAAAAGAAAAAGGATTAAAGAAACTGGATGGAATACCTTTTAGTCAGTCCAATATTCTAAGACGGATGTGCAATACGCCAACAATACTTTATTCCACTTTGTTCTTGACAAAAATCGGTTTCTAGAGAGATTTAAACAGTTGATGCACCAGGGAAAAGGAAAAAAAAAGGATCAAAGACACTGGATGGAATACCTTTCCATAGTCAGTCTAATATTCTAAATGAGATGGGCAAAACGCAAACAATATTTTATTTCAAGTTGTTCTTGACAAAAATTTGTTTTTAAAGAAACTTGATCAGTTGATGCACCAAGGAAAAGACAAAAGGATTAAAGAAACTGGGTGGAATACCATTTTATAGTCAGTCCAATATTCTAAGAGGGATGTGCAAAACGCCAACAATATTTTATTCCACTTTGTCCTTGACAAAAATGTGTTTTTAGAGAGATTTAAACAGTTGATGCACCAGGGAAAAGGAAAAAAAAGGATCAAAGAAACTGGATGGAATACCTTTTCATAGTCAGTCCAATATTCTAAGAGGGATGTGCAAAACGCCAACAATATTTTATTTCACTTTGTTCATGACAAAAATGTGTTTTTAGAGAGATTTAAACAGTTGATGCACCAGGGAAAAGGAAAAAAAAGGATCAAAGACACTGGATGGAATACCTTTCCATAGTCAGTCTAATATTCTAAATGAGATGGGCAAAACGCAAACAATATTTTATTTCAAGTTGTTCTTGACAAAAATTTGTTTTTATAGAAACTTGATCAGTTGATGCACCAAGGAAAAGAAAAAGGATTAAAGAAACTGGGTGGAATACCATTTTATAGTCAGTCCGATATTCTAAGAGGGATGTGCAAAACGCCAACAATATTTTATTCCACTTTGTCCTTGACAAAAATGTGTTTTTAGAGAGATTTAAACAGTTGATGCACCAGGGAAAAGGAAAAAAAAAAGGCTCAAAGAAACTGGATGGGATACCTTTTCATAGTCAGTCCAATATTCTAAAAAGGATGTGCAAGACACCAACTGTATTTTGTTTCACTTTGTTCTTGACAAAAATTTGATTTTAGAGAGATTTAAACGTTGATGTACCAGGGAGAAAGGAAAAAAAGGATCAAAGAAAATGGATGGAAAACCTTTTCATAGTCAGTCCAATGTTTGTAAAAGGGACCTATAAGGAACCTACATTTTTTATACCACTCCGTTCCAACTGGATGGTATACCTTTCCATATATGTTTTTAGAGAGATTTAAACAGTTGATGCACCAGGAAGAAGGAAAAAAAAGGATCAAAGAAACTGCATGGAATACCTTTTCATAGTCAGTCCAATCTTCTAAAAGGGGTGTGCAAGACACCAACAGTATTTTATTTCACTTTGTTCTTGAAAAAATATTTGTTTCTAGAGATATGTAAACAGTTGATGCACCAGGGAAAAGGGAAAAAAAGGATCAAAGAAACTGGATGGAATACCTTTCCATAGACATAGTCAGTCTAATATTCTAAAAGGGATTTGATAGAGGCCAGCAATATTTTATTTCACTTTTTTCTTGACAAATATTTGTTTTTAGAGATATTTAAACAGTTGATGCACCAGGGAAAGGAAAGAAAAGGATCAAACAAACTGAATGGAATACCTTTCCATAGTCAGAGCAATATTCTAAAAGGGATGTTCAAGACACCAATAATATCTTATTTCACTTTGTCCTCGACAAAAATGTGTTCTGAGAGATATTTAAACAGTTAATGCACCAGGGAGAAGGAAAAAAAAGGATCAAAGAAACTGGATGGAATGCCTTTTAATAGTCAGTTCAATATTTTGAAAGGGATGTGCTAGACACCAACAATATTTTATTTCACTTTGTTCTTGACTAATATTTGTTTTCAGAGATATTTAAACAGTTGATGCACCAGGGAGAAAGAAAAAAAAAGGATCAAAGAAACTGGATGGAATAACTTTTTATAGTCAGTCCAATATTCTAAAAGGGATGTGCAAGACACCAACAAAATTTTGTTTCACTTTGTTCTTGACAAAAATTTGTTTTCAGAGCGATTCAAACAGTTGATGCACAAGTGAGAAGGGAAAAAAAAAGGATCAAAGAAACTGGATGGATTGCCTTTTCATAGTCAGTCCAATATTCTGAAAAGGTTATTCTAAAAGGGATGTGCAAGACGCCAACAATATTTTTTTTCACTTTTTGCTTGACAAATATTTGTTTTTAGTGAGATTTGAAACGTTGATGCACCAAGGAAAAGAGGGTAACAAAAAATGGAAGAAACTGGATGGAATCCCTTTTCATAGTCAGTCCAATATTCTAAAGGAGATGGGCAAAACGTAAAACAATATTTTTTTTCAAGTTGTTCTTGACAAATATTTGTTTTCAAAGAAATTTAAACAGTTGATGCACCAAGGAAAAGGGAAAAAAAGGATCAAACAAACCGGATAGAATACTTTTTCATAGTCAGTCCTATATTCTAAAAGGGATGTACAAGGAACCTACATTTTTTTATACCACTCCGTTCAAACTGGATGGAAAACCTTTCCATATTTGTTTTTAGAGAGATCTAAACAGTTTATGCACCAGGGAAAAACAAAAAAAATGGATCGAAGAAACTGGATGGAATACCTTCTCATAGTCAGTCCAATATTCTTAATGGGATGTGCAAGACGCCAACAATATTTTATTTCACTTTGTTTTTGACAAAAATTTGTTTTTAGAGAGATTTAAACAGTTGATGCACCGAGGAAAAGGAAAAAAAAAAGGGTTAAACAAACTGGATGGAATACTTTTTCATAGTCAGTCATATATTCTAAAAGGGATGTACAAGGAACCTACATTTTTTATACCACTCTGTTGAAACTGGATGGAATACCTTTCAATATTTGTTTTTAGAGAGATTTAAATAGTTTATGCACTACGGAAAAGGAAAAAATTGGATCAAAGGAACTGGATGGAATACCTTTCCATAGTCAGTCCAATATTCTAAAAGTGATGTACAAGGAACGTACATTTTTACATACCACTCTGTTCAAACTGGAGGGAAAACCTTTCCATATTTGTTTTAAAGAGATTTAAACAGTTGATGCACCGAAGCAAAGGAAAAAAAGGATCAAAGAAACTGGATGGAAAACATTTTTATTGTCAGTCTGAAATTCTAAAAGGGATGTACATGGATCTGACAATTTCATACACCACTCCGTTCAAACTGGATGGGATACTTTTCTATGTGTGTTTTTGGAGTGATTCAAAAAGTTGATGCACCAGGGAAAAGAAATTAAAGGACCATACTAACGGAATGGAATACCTTTTCATAGTCAGTCAAATATTCTAAAAGGGATGTGCAAGACCCCAACAATATTTTATTTCACTTGTTCTTGAAATAAATTTGTTTTAGAGAAATTTGAGCAGTTGATGCACCAGGGATAGGAAAGAAAAGGATCAAACAAACTGAATGGAATAACTTTTCATAGTCAGTCAAATATTCTAAAAGGGATGTGCAAGACCCCAACAATATTTTATTTCACTTGTTCTTGAAATGAATTTGTTTTTAGAGAAATTTAAACAATTGATGCAACAGGGAAAAGAGAAAAAAAGGATCAAAACAACTGGTTGGAATACCTTTCCAAGTTCAGTCCAAAATTTTAAAAGGGATTATCAAGACACCAATAATGTTTTATTCAACTTTGTTCTTGACAAAAATTAGTTTTTAGAGAAATTTGAACAGTTGATGCAACAGGGAAAAGAGAAAAAAAGGATCAAAACAACTGGTTGGAATACCTTTCCAAGTTCAGTCCAAAATTGTAAAAAGGATTATCAAGACGCCAATAATATTTTATTCCACTTTGTTCTTGACAAAAATTAGTTTTTTAGAGAAATTTGAACAGTTGATGCAACAGGGAAAAGAGAAGAAAAAGATCAAAGCAACTGGTTAGAATACCTTTCCAAGTTCAGTCCAAAATTTTAAAAGGGATTATCAAGACGCCAATAATATTTTATTCCACTTTGTTCTTGACAAAAATTAGTTTTTAGAGAAATTTGAAAAGTTGATGCAACAGGGAAAAGAGAAAAAAAGGATCAAAACAACTGGTTGGAATACCTTTCCAAGTTCAGTCCAAAATTTTAAAAGGGATTATCAAGACGCCAATAATATTTTATTCCACTTTGTTCTTGACAAAAATTAGTTTTTAGAGAAATTTAAACAGTTGATGCAACAGGGAAAAGAGAAAAAAAGGATCAAAACAACCAGTTGGAATACCTTTTCATGTTCAGTCCAAAATTTTGAAAGGGATTATCAAGACGCCAATAATATTTTATTTCACTTTGTTCTTGACAAAAATTTGTTTTTAGAGAAATTTAAACAGTTGATGCAACAGGGAAAAGAGAAAAAAAGGATCAAAACAACTGGTTGGAATACCTTTTCATGTTCAGTTCAAAATTTTAAAAGGGATTATCAAGACGCCAATAATATTTTATTCCACTTTGTTCTTGACAAAAATTTGTTTTTAAAGAAATTTGAACAGTTGATGCAACAGGGAAAAGAGAAAAAAAGGATCAAAACAACTGGTTAGAACCCCTTTCCGAATTTAGTCCAAAATTTTAAAAGGGATTATCAAGACACCAATAATATTTTATTCCACTTTGTTCTTGACAAAAATTTGTTTTTAGAGAAATTTAAACAGTTGATGCAACAGGGAAAAGAGAAAAAAAGGATCAAAACAACTGGTTGGAATACCTTTTCATGTTCAGTCCAAAATTTTAAAAGGGATTATCAAGACGCCAATAATATTTTATTCCACTTTGTTCTTGACAAAAATTAGTTTTTAGAGAAATTTTAACAGTTGATGCAACAGGGAAAAGAGAAAAAAAGGATCAAAACAACCGGTTGGAATACCTTTCCAAGTTCAGTCCAAAATTTTAAAAGGGATTATCAAGACGCCAATAATATTTTATTCCACTTTGTTCTTGACAAAAATTTGTTTTTAAAGAAATTTGAACAGTTGATGCAACAGGGAAAAGAGAAAAAAAGGATCAAAACAACTGGTTAGAATACCTTTCCAAGTTCAGTCCAAAATTTTAAAAGGGATTATCAAGACACCAATAATATTTTATTCCACTTTGTTCTTGACAAAAATTTGTTTTTAGAGAAATTTAAACAGTTGATGCAACAGGGAAAAGAGAAAAAAAAAGGATCAAAACAACTGTTTGGAATACCTTTCCAAGTTCAGTCCAAAATTTTAAAAGGGATTATCAAGACGCCAATAATATTTTATTCCACTTTGTTCTTGACAAAAATTAGTATTTAGAGAAATTTGAACAGTTGATGCAACAGGGAAAAGAGAAAAAAAGGATCAAAACAACTGGTTGGAATACCTTTTCATGTTCAGTCCAAAATTTTAAAAGGGATTATCAAGACGCCAATAATATTTTATTCCACTTTGTTCTTGACAAAAATTTGTTTTTAGAGAAATTTAAACAGTTGATGAAACAGGGAAAAGAGAAAAAAAAAGTATCAAAACAACTGTTTGGAATACCTTTCCAAGTTCAGTCCAAAATTTTAAAAGGGATTATCAAGACGCCAATAATATTTTATTCCACTTTGTTCTTGACAAAAATTAGTATTTAGAGAAATTTAAACAGTTGATGCAACAGGGAAAAGAGAAAAAAAGGATCAAAACAACTGGTTGGAATACCTTTTCATGTTCAGTCCAAAATTTTAAAAGGGATTATCAAGACGCCAATAATATTTTATTCCACTTTGTTCTTGACAAAAATTTGTTTTTAAAGAAATTTAAACAGTTGATGCAACAGGGAAAAGAGAAAAAAAGGATCAAAACAACCAGTTGGAATACCTTTTCATGTTCAGTCCAAAATTTTGAAAGGGATTATCAAGACGCCAATAATATTTTATTTCACTTTGTTCTTGACAAAAATTTGTTTTTAGAGAAATTTAAACAGTTGATGCAACAGGGAAAAGAGAAAAAAAGGATCAAAACAACTGGTTGGAATACCTTTTCATGTTCAGTTCAAAATTTTAAAAGGGATTATCAAGACGCCAATAATATTTTATTCCACTTTGTTCTTGACAAAAATTTGTTTTTAAAGAAATTTGAACAGTTGATGCAACAGGGAAAAGAGAAAAAAAGGATCAAAACAACTGGTTAGAACCCCTTTCCAAATTTAGTCCAAAATTTTAAAAGGGATTATCAAGACACCAATAATATTTTATTCCACTTTGTTCTTGACAAAAATTTGTTTTTAGAGAAATTTAAACAGTTGATGCAACAGGGAAAAGAGAAAAAAAAAGGATCAAAACAACTGTTTGGAATACCTTTCCAAGTTCAGTCCAAAATTTTAAAAGGGATTATCAAGACGCCAATAATATTTTATTCCACTTTGTTCTTGACAAAAATTAGTATTTAGAGAAATTTGAACAGTTGATGCAACAGGGAAAAGAGAAAAAAAGGATCAAAACAACTGGTTGGAATACCTTTTCATGTTCAGTTCAAAATTTTAAAAGGGATTATCAAGACGCCAATAATATTTTATTCCACTTTGTTCTTGACAAAAATTTGTTTTTAGAGAAATTTAAACAGTTGATGAAACAGGGAAAAGAGAAAAAAAAAGGATCAAAACAACTGTTTGGAATACCTTTCCAAGTTCAGTCCAAAATTTTAAAAGGGATTATCAAGACGCCAATAATATTTTATTCCACTTTGTTCTTGACAAAAATTAGTATTTAGAGAAATTTGAACAGTTGATGCAACAGGGAAAAGAGAAAAAAAGGATCAAAACAACTGGTTGGAATACCTTTTCATGTTCAGTCCAAAATTTTAAAAGGGATTATCAAGACGCCAATAATATTTTATTCCACTTTGTTCTTGACAAAAATTTGTTTTTAAAGAAATTTAAACAGTTGATGCAACAGGGAAAAGAGAAAAAAAGGATCAAAACAACCAGTTGGAATACCTTTTCATGTTCAGTCCAAAATTTTGAAAGGGATTATCAAGACGCCAATAATATTTTATTCCACTTTGTTCTTGACAAAAATTTGTTTTTAAAGAAATTTGAACAGTTGATGCAACAGGGAAAAGAGAAAAAAAGGATCAAAACAACTGGTTAGAATACCTTTCCAAGTTCAGTTCAAAATTTTAAAAGGGATTATCAAGACACCAATAATATTTTATTCCACTTTGTTCTTGACAAAAATTTGTTTTTAGAGAAATTTAAACAGTTGATGCAACAGGGAAAAGAGAAAAAAAGGATCAAAACAACCAGTTGGAATACCTTTTCATGTTCAGTCCAAAATTTTAAAAGGGATTATCAAGACGCCAATAATATTTTATTTCACTTTGTTCTTGACAAAAATTTGTTTTTAGAGAAATTTAAACAGTTGATGCAACAGGGAAAAGAGAAAAAAAGGATCAAAACAACTGGTTGGAATACCTTTTCATGTTCAGTTCAAAATTTTAAAAGGGATTATCAAGACGCCAATAATATTTTATTCCACTTTGTTCTTGACAAAAATTTGTTTTTAAAGAAATTTGAACAGTTGATGCAACAGGGAAAAGAGAAAAAAAGGATCAAAACAACTGGTTAGAACCCCTTTCCAAATTTAGTCCAAAATTTTAAAAGGGATTATCAAGACACCAATAATATTTTATTCCACTTTGTTCTTGACAAAAATTTGTTTTTAGAGAAATTTAAACAGTTGATGCAACAGGGAAAAGAGAAAAAAAGGATCAAAACAACTGGTTGGAATACCTTTTCATGTTCAGTCCAAAATTTTAAAAGGGATTATCAAGACGCCAATAATATTTTATTCCACTTTGTTCTTGACAAAAATTAGTTTTTAGAGAAATTTTAACAGTTGATGCAACAGGGAAAAGAGAAAAAAAGGATCAAAACAACCGGTTGGAATACCTTTCCGAGTTCAGTCCAAAATTTTAAAAGGGATTATCAAGACGCCAATAATATTTTATTCCACTTTGTTCTTGACAAAAATTTGTTTTTAAAGAAATTTGAACAGTTGATGCAACAGGGAAAAGAGAAAAAAAGGATCAAAACAACTGGTTAGAATACCTTTCCAAGTTCAGTCCAAAATTTTAAAAGGGATTATCAAGACGCCAATAATATTTTATTCCACTTTGTTCTTGACAAAAATTTGTTTTTAGAGAAATTTAAACAGTTGATGCAACAGGGAAAAGAGAAAAAAAAAGGATCAAAACAACTGTTTGGAATACCTTTCCAAGTTCAGTCCAAAATTTTAAAAGGGATTATCAAGACGCCAATAATATTTTATTCCACTTTGTTCTTGACAAAAATTAGTATTTAGAGAAATTTGAACAGTTGATGCAACAGGGAAAAGAGAAAAAAAGGATCAAAACAACTGGTTGGAATACCTTTTCATGTTCAGTCCAAAATTTTAAAAGGGATTATCAAGACGCCAATAATATTTTATTCCACTTTGTTCTTGACAAAAATTTGTTTTTAGAGAAATTTAAACAGTTGATGAAACAGGGAAAAGAGAAAAAAAAAGGATCAAAACAACTGTTTGGAATACCTTTCCAAGTTCAGTCCAAAATTTTAAAAGGGATTATCAAGACGCCAATAATATTTTATTCCACTTTGTTCTTGACAAAAATTAGTATTTAGAGAAATTTGAACAGTTGATGCAACAGGGAAAAGAGAAAAAAAGGATCAAAACAACTGGTTGGAATACCTTTTCATGTTCAGTCCAAAATTTTAAAAGGGATTATCAAGATGCCAATAATATTTTATTCCACTTTGTTCTTGACAAAAATTTGTTTTTAAAGAAATTTAAACAGTTGATGCAACAGGGAAAAGAGAAAAAAAGGATCAAAACAACCAGTTGGAATACCTTTTCATGTTCAGTCCAAAATTTTGAAAGGGATTATCAAGACGCCAATAATATTTTATTTCACTTTGTTCTTGACAAAAATTTGTTTTTAGAGAAATTTAAACAGTTGATGCAACAGGGAAAAGAGAAAAAAAGGATCAAAACAACTGGTTGGAATACCTTTTCATGTTCAGTTCAAAATTTTAAAAGGGATTATCAAGACGCCAATAATATTTTATTCCACTTTGTTCTTGACAAAAATTTGTTTTTAGAGAAATTTAAACAGTTGATGCAACAGGGAAAAGAGAAAAAAAGGATCAAAACAACTGGTTGGAATACCTTTCCAAGTTCAGTCCAAAATTTTAAAAGGGATTATCAAGACGCCAATAATATTTTATTCCACTTTGTTCTTGACAAAAATTAGTTTTTAGAGAAATTTAAACAGTTGATGCAACAGGGAAAAGAGAAAAAAAGGATCAAAACAACCAGTTGGGATACCTTTTCATGTTCAGTCCAAAATTTTAAAAGGGATTATCAAGACGCCAATAATATTTTATTTCACTTTGTTCTTGACAAAAATTTGTTTTTAGAGAAATTTAAACAGTTGATGCAACAGGGAAAAGAGAAAAAAAGGATCAAAACAACTGGTTGGAATACCTTTTCATGTTCAGTTCAAAATTTTAAAAGGGATTATCAAGACGCCAATAATATTTTATTCCACTTTGTTCTTGACAAAAATTTGTTTTTAAAGAAATTTGAACAGTTGATGCAACAGGGAAAAGAGAAAAAAAGGATCAAAACAACTGGTTAGAACCCCTTTCCAAATTTAGTCCAAAATTTTAAAAGGGATTATCAAGACACCAATAATATTTTATTCCACTTTGTTCTTGACAAAAATTTGTTTTTAGAGAAATTTAAACAGTTGATGCAACAGGGAAAAGAGAAAAAAAGGATCAAAACAACTGGTTGGAATACCTTTTCATGTTCAGTCCAAAATTTTAAAAGGGATTATCAAGACGCCAATAATATTTTATTCCACTTTGTTCTTGACAAAAATTTGTTTTTAGAGAAATTTAAACAGTTGATGCAACAGGGAAAAGAGAAAAAAAGGATCAAAACAACCGGTTGGAATACCTTTCCAAGTTCAGTCCAAAATTTTAAAAGGGATTATCAAGACGCCAATAATATTTTATTCCACTTTGTTCTTGACAAAAATTTGTTTTTAAAGAAATTTGAACAGTTGATGCAACAGGGAAAAGAGAAAAAAAGGATCAAAACAACTGGTTAGAATACCTTTCCAAGTTCAGTCCAAAATTTTAAAAGGGATTATCAAGACACCAATAATATTTTATTCCACTTTGTTCTTGACAAAAATTTGTTTTTAGAGAAATTTAAACAGTTGATGCAACAGGGAAAAGAGAAAAAAAAAGGATCAAAACAACTGTTTGGAATACCTTTCCAAGTTCAGTCCAAAATTTTAAAAGGGATTATCAAGACGCCAATAATATTTTATTCCACTTTGTTCTTGACAAAAATTTGTTTTTAGAGAAATTTGAACAGTTGATGCAACAGGGAAAAGAGAAAAAAAGGATCAAAACAACTGGTTGGAATACCTTTTCATGTTCAGTCCAAAATTTTAAAAGGGGTTATCAAGGCGCCAATAATATTTTATTCCACTTTGTTCTTGACAAAAATTTGTTTTTAGAGAAATTTAAACAGTTGATGAAACAGGGAAAAGAGAAAAAAAAAGGATCAAAACAACTGTTTGGAATACCTTTCCAAGTTCAGTCCAAAATTTTAAAAGGGATTATCAAGACACCAATAATATTTTATTCCACTTTGTTCTTGACAAAAATTAGTATTTAGAGAAATTTGAACAGTTGATGCAACAGGGAAAAGAGAAAAAAAGGATCAAAACAACTGGTTGGAATACCTTTTCATGTTCAGTCCAAAATTTTAAAAGGGATTATCAAGACGCCAATAATATTTTATTCCACTTTGTTCTTGACAAAAATTTGTTTTTAGAGAAATTTAAACAGTTGATGCAACAGGGAAAAGAGAAAAAAAGGATCAAAACAACCAGTTGGAATACCTTTTCATGTTCAGTCCAAAATTTTGAAAGGGATTATCAAGACGCCAATAATATTTTATTCCACTTTGTTCTTGACAAAAATTTGTTTTAAAGGAAATTTGAACAGTTGATGCAACAGGGAAAAGAGAAAAAAAGGATCAAAACAACTGGTTAGAATACCTTTCCAAGTTCAGTTCAAAATTTTAAAAGGGATTATCAAGACACCAATAATATTTTATTCCACTTTGTTCTTGACAAAAATTAGTTTTTAGAGAAATTTAAACAGTTGATGCAACAGGGAAAAGAGAAAAAAAGGATCAAAACAACTGGTTGGAATACCTTTTCATGTTCAGTCCAAAATTTTAAAAGGGATTATCAAGACGCCAATAATATTTTATTCCACTTTGTTCTTGACAAAAATTAGTTTTTAGAGAAATTTTAACAGTTGATGCAACAGGGAAAAGAGAAAAAAAGGATCAAAACAACTGGTTGGAATACCTTTCCAAGTTCAGTCCAAAATTTTAAAAGGGATTATCAAGGCGCCAATAATATTTTATTCCACTTTGTTCTTGACAAAAATTTGTTTTTAAAGAAATTTGAACAGTTGATGCAACAGGGAAAAGAGAAAAAAAGGATCAAAACAACTGGTTAGAATACCTTTCCAAGTTCAGTCCAAAATTTTAAAAGGGATTATCAAGACACCAATAATATTTTATTCCACTTTGTTCTTGACAAAAATTTGTTTTTAGAGAAATTTAAACAGTTGATGCAACAGGGAAAAGAGAAAAAAAAAGGATCAAAACAACTGTTTGGAATACCTTTCCAAGTTCAGTCCAAAATTTCAAAAGGGATTATCAAGACGCCAATAATATTTTATTCCACTTTGTTCTTGACAAAAATTAGTATTTAGAGAAATTTGAACAGTTGATGCAACAGGGAAAAGAGAAAAAAAGGATCAAAACAACTGGTTGGAATACCTTTTCATGTTCAGTCCAAAATTTTAAAAGGGATTATCAAGACGCCAATAATATTTTATTCCACTTTGTTCTTGACAAAAATTTGTTTTTAGAGAAATTTAAACAGTTGATGAAACAGGGAAAAGAGAAAAAAAAAGGATCAAAACAACTGTTTGGAATACCTTTCCAAGTTCAGTCCAAAATTTCAAAAGGGATTATCAAGACGCCAATAATATTTTATTCCACTTTGTTCTTGACAAAAATTAGTATTTAGAGAAATTTGAACAGTTGATGCAACAGGGAAAAGAGAGAAAAAGGATCAAAACAACTGGTTGGAATACCTTTTCATGTTCAGTCCAAAATTTTAAAAGGGATTATCAAGACGCCAATAATATTTTATTCCACTTTGTTCTTGACAAAAATTTGTTTTTAAAGAAATTTGAACAGTTGATGCAACAGGGAAAAGAGAAAAAAAGGATCAAAACAACTGGTTGGAATACCTTTCCATGTTTCGTCGAAAATTTAAAAAGGGATTATCAAGACGCCAATAATATTTTATTCCACTTTGTTCTTGACAAAAATTTGTTTTTAGAGAAATTTAAACGGTTGATGCAACAGGGAAAAGAGAAAAAAAGGATCAAAACAACTGGTTGGAATACCTTTTAATGTTCAGTCCAAAATTTTAAAAGGGATTATCAAGACGCCAATAATATTTTATTCCACTTTGTTCTTGACAAAAATTTGTTTTTAGAGAAATTTAAACAGTTGATGCAACAGGGAAAAGAGAAAAAAAAAGGATCAAAACAACTGGTTGGAATACCTTTTCATGTTCAGTCCAAAATTTTAAAAGGGATTATCAAGACGCCAATAATATTTTATTCCACTTTGTTCTAGACAAAAATTAGTTTTTAAAGAAATTTAAACAGTTGATGCAACAGGGAAAAGAGAAAAAAAGGATCAAAACAACTGGTTGGAATACCTTTCCAAGTTCAGTCCAAAATTTTAAAAGGGATCATCAAGGCGCCAATAATATTTTATTCCACTTTGTTCTTGACAAAAATTTGTTTTTAGAGAAATTTAAACAGTTGATGCAACAGGGAAAAGAGAAAAAAAGGATCAAAACAACTGGTTGGAATACCTTTCCAAGTTCAGTCCAAAATTTAAAAAGGGATTATCAAGACACCAAAAATATTTTATTCCACTTTGTTCTTGACAAAAATTAGTTTTTAGAGAAATTTGAACAGTTGATGCAACAGGGAAAAGAAAAAAAAAGGATCAAAACAACTGGTTGGAATACCTTTCCAAGTTCAGTCCAAAATTTTAAAAGGGATTATCAAGACGCCAATAATATTTTATTCCACTTTGTTCTTGACAAAAATTAGTTTTTAGAGAAATTTAAACAGTTGATGCAACAGGGAAAAGAGAAAAAAAGGATCAAAACAACTGGTTGGAATACCTTTCAATGTTCAGTCCAAAATTTTAAAAGGGATTATCAAGAGGCCAATAATATTTTATTCCACTTTGTTCTTGACAAAAATTTGTTTTTAGAGAAATTTAAACAGTTGATGCAACAGGGAAAAGAGAAACAAAAGATCAAAACAGCTGGTTGGAATACCTTTCCAAGTTCAGTCCAAAATTATAAAAGGGGGATTATCAAGACGCCAATAATATTTTATTCCACTTTGTTCTTGACAAAAATTTGTTTTTAGAGAAATTTGAACAGTTGATGCAACAGGGAAAAGAGAAAAAAAGGATCAAAACAACTGGTTGGAATACCTTTTCATGTTCAGTCCAAAATTTTAAAAGGGATTATCAAGACGCCAATAATATTTTATTTCACTTTGTTCTTGACAAAAATTAGTTTTTAGAGAAATTTAAACAGTTGATGCAACAGGGAAAAGAGAAAAAAAAGGATCAAAACAACTGGTTGGAATACCTTTCCAAGTTCAGTCCAAAATTTCAAAAGGGATTATCAAGACGCCAAAAATATTTTATTCCACTTTGTTCTTGACAAAAATTAGTTTTTAGAGAAATTTAAACGGTTGATGCAACAGGGAAAAGAGAAAAAAAGGATCAAAACAACTGGTTGGAATACCTTTCCAAGTTCAGTCCAAAATTTTAAAAGGGATTATCAAGACGCCAATAATATTTTATTCCACTTTGTTCTTGACAAAAAATTGTTTTTAGAGAAATTTAAACAGTTGATGCAACAGGGAAAAGAGAAAAAAAGGATCAAAACAACTGGTTGGAATACCTTTCCATGTTCAGTCCAAAATTTTAAAAGGGATTATCAAGACGCCAATAATACTTTATTCCACTTTGTTCTTGACAAAAATTAGTTTTTAGAGAAATTTAAACAGTTGATGCAACAGGGAAAAGAGAAAAAAAAGGTTCGAAACAACTGGTTGGAATACCTTTCCAAGTTCAGTCCAAAATTTTAAAAGGGATTATCAAGACGCTAATAATATTTTATTCCACTTCGTTGTTGACAAAAATTTGTTTTTAGAGAAATTTAAACAGTTGATGCAACAGGGAAAAGAGAAAAAAAGGATCAAAACAACTCGTTGGAATACCTCTTCATGTTCAGTCCAAAATTTTAAAAGGGATTATCAAGACGCCAATAATATTTTATTTCACTTTGTTCTGGACAAAAATTAGTTTTTAGAGAAATTTAAACAGTTGATGCAACAGGGAAAAGAGAAAAAAAGGATCAAAACAACTGGTTGGAATACCTTTCCAAGTTCAGTCCAAAATTTTAAAAGGGATTATCAAGACGCCAACAATATTTTATTCCACTTTGTTCTTGACAAAAATTAGTTTTTAGAGAAATTTGAACAGTTGATGCAACAGGGAAAAGAGAAAAAAAGTATCAAAACAACTGGTTGGAATACCTTTCCAAGTTCAGTCCAAAATTTTAAAAGGGATTATCAAGACGCCAATAATATTTTATTCCACTTTGTTCTTGACAAAAATTTGTTTTTAGAGAAATTTAAACAGTTGATGCAACAGGGAAAAGAGAAAAAAAGGATCAAAACAACTGGTTGGAATACCTTTCAATGTTCAGTCCAAAATTTTAAAAGGGATTATCAAGAGGCCAATAATATTTTATTCCACTTTGTTCTTGACAAAAATTTGTTTTTAGAGAAATTTAAACAGTTGATGCAACAGGGAAAAGAGAAAAAAAGGATCAAAACAACTGGTTGGAATACATTTCCAAGTTCAGTCCAAAATTATAAAAGGGGGATTATCAAGACGCCAATAATATTTTATTCCACTTTGTTCTTGACAAAAATTAGTTTTTAGAGAAATTTAAACAGTTGATGCAACAGGGAAAAGAGAAAAAAAGGATCAAAACAACTGGTTGGAATACCTTTCCAAGTTCAGTCCAAAATTTCAAAAGGGATTATCAAGACGCCAATAATATTTTATTCCACTTTGTTCTTGACAAAAATTCGTTTTTAGAGAAATTTAAACAGTTGATGCAACAGGGAAAAGAGAAAAAAAGGATCAAAACAACTGGTTGGAATACCTTTTCATGTTCAGTCCAAAATTTTAAAAGGGATTATCAAGACGCTAATAATATTTTATTCCACTTCGTTGTTGACAAAAATTTGTTTTTAGAGAAATTTAAACAGTTGATGCAACAGGGAAAAGAGAAAAAAAGGATCAAAACAACTGGTTGGAATACCTTTCCAAGTTCAGTCCAAAATTTTAAAAGGGATTATCAAGACGCCAATAATATTTTATTCCACTTTGTTCTTGACAAAAATTTGTTTTTAGAGAAATTTAAACAGTTGATGCAACAGGGAAAAGAGAAAAAAAGGATCAAAACAACTGGTTGGAATACCTTTTCATGTTCAGTCCAAAATTTTAAAAGGGATTATCAAGACGCCAATAATATTTTATTCCACTTTGTTCTTGACAAAAATTTGTTTTTAGAGAAATTTAAACAGTTGATGCAACAGGGAAAAGAGAAAAAAAAGGATCAAAACAACTGGTTGGAATACCTTTCCAAGTTCAGTCCAAAATTGTAAAAGGGATTATCAAGAGGCCAATAATATTTTATTCCACTTTGTTCTTGACAAAAATTTGTTTTTAGAGAAATTTAAACAGTTGATGCAACAGGGAAAAGAGAAACAAAAGATCAAAACAAATGGTTGGAATACCTTTCCAAGTTCAGTCCAAAATTTTAAAAGGGATTATCAAGACGCTAACAATATTTTATTCCACTTCGTTGTTGACAAAAATTTGTTTTTAGAGAAATTTAAACCGTTGATGCAACAGGGAAAAGAGAAAAAAAAGGATCAAAACAACTGGTTGGAATACCTTTCCAAGTTC
Organism: Thysanoteuthis rhombus; assembly: GCA_963457665.1. NCBI lineage: Eukaryota > Metazoa > Mollusca > Cephalopoda > Oegopsida > Thysanoteuthidae > Thysanoteuthis > Thysanoteuthis major. The sequence continues at coordinate 32,573,613 of OY735230.1, forward strand.
AGTCCAAAATTTTAAAAGGGATTATCAAGACGCCAATAATATTTTATTCCACTTTGTTCTTGACAAAAATTTGTTTTTAGAGAAATTTAAACAGTTGATGCAACAGGGAAAAGAGAAAAAAAGGATCAAAACAACTGGTTGGAATACCTTTCCAAGTTCAGTCCAAAATTTAAAAAGGGATTATCAAGACGCCAAAAATATTTTATTCCACTTTGTTCTTGACAAAAATTAGTTTTTAGAGAAATTTGAACAGTTGATGCAACAGGGAAAAGAGAAAAAAAGGATCAAAACAACTGGTTGGAATACCTTTCCAAGTTCAGTCCAAAATTTTAAAAGGGATTATCAAGACGCCAATAATATTTTATTCCACTTTGTTCTTGACAAAAATTTGTTTTTAGAGAAATTTAAACAGTTGATGCAACAGGGAAAAGAGAAAAAAAGGATCAAAACAACTGGTTGGAATACCTTTCAATGTTCAGTCCAAAATTTTAAAAGGGATTATCAAGACACCAATAATATTTTATTCCACTTTGTTCTTGACAAAAATTTGTTTTTAGAGAAATTTAAACAGTTGATGCAACAGGGAAAAGAGAAACAAAAGATCAAAACAGCTGGTTGGAATACCTTTCCAAGTTCAGTCCAAAATTATAAAAGGGGGATTATCAAGACGCCAATAATATTTTATTCCACTTTGTTCTTGACAAAAATTAGTTTTTAGAGAAATTTAAACAGTTGATGCAACAGGGAAAAGAGAAAAAAAGGATCAAAACAACTGGTTGGAATACCTTTCCAAGTTCAGTCCAAAATTTCAAAAGGGATTATCAAGACGCTAATAATATTTTATTCCACTTTGTTCTTGACAAAAATTTGTTTTTAGAGAAATTTAAACAGTTGATGCAACAGGGAAAAGAGAAAAAAAAGGTTCGAAACAACTGGTTGGAATACCTTTCCAAGTTCAGTCCAAAATTTTAAAAGGGATTATCAAGACGCTAATAATATTTTATTCCACTTCGTTGTTGACAAAAATTTGTTTTTAGAGAAATTTAAACAGTTGATGCAACAGGGAAAAGAGAAAAAAAGGATCAAAACAACTGGTTGGAATACCTTTTCATGTTCAGTCCAAAATTTTAAAAGGGATTATCAAGACGCCAATAATATTTTATTCCACTTTGTTCTTGACAAAAATTTGTTTTTAGAGAAATTTAAACAGTTGATGCAACAGGGAAAAGAGAAAAAAAAGGATCAAAACAACTGGTTGGAATACCTTTCCAAGTTCAGTCCAAAATTTTAAAAGGGATTATCAAGACGCCAAAAATATTTTATTCCACTTTGTTCTTGACAAAAATTAGTTTTTAGAGAAATTTCAACAGTTGATGCAACAGGGAAAAGAGAAAAAAAGGATCAAAACAACTGGTTGGAATACCTTTCCAAGTTCAGTCCAAAATTTTAAAAGGGATTATCAAGACGCCAATAATATTTTATTCCACTTTGTTCTTGACAAAAATTAGTTTTTAGAGAAATTTAAACAGTTGATGCAACAGGGAAAAGAGAAAAAAAGGATCAAAACAACTGGTTGGAATACCTTTCCAAGTTCAGTCCAAAATTTTAAAAGGGATTATCAAGACGCCAATAATATTTTATTCCACTTTGTTCTTGACAAAAATTTGTTTTTAGAGAAATTTAAACAGTTGATGCAACAGGGAAAAGAGAAAAAAAGGATCAAAACAACTGGTTGGAATACCTTTCCAAGTTCAGTCCAAAATTTTAATAGGGATTATCAAGACGCCAATAATATTTTATTCCACTTTGTTCTTGACAAAAATTAGTTTTTAGAGAAATTTAAACAGTTGATGCAACAGGGAAAAGAGAAAAAAAGGATCAAAACAACTGGTTGGAATACCTTTCCAAGTTCAGTCCAAAATTATAAAAGGGGGATTATCAAGACGCCAATAATATTTTATTCCACTTTGTTCTTGACAAAAATTAGTTTTTAGATAAATTTAAACAGTTGATGCAACAGGGAAAAGAGAAAAAAAGGATCAAAACAACTGGTTGGAATACCTTTCCAAGTTCAGTCCAAAATTTTAAAAGGGATTATCAAGACGCCAATAATATTTTATTCCACTTTGTTCTTGACAAAAATTTGTTTTTAGAGAAATTTAAACAGTTGATGCAACAGGGAAAAGAGAAAAAAAAGGATCAAAACAACTGGTTGGAATACCTTTCAATGTTCAGTCCAAAATTTTAAAAGGGATTATCAAGACGCCAATAATATTTTATTCCACTTTGTTCTTGACAAAAATTTGTTTTTAGAGAAATTTAAACAGTTGATGCAACAGGGAAAAGAGAAAAAAAGGATCAAAACAACTGGTTGGAATACCTTTCCAAGTTCAGTCCAAAATTATTAAAGGGGGATTATCAAGACGCCAATAATATTTTATTCCACTTTGTTCTTGACAAAAATTTGTTTTTAGAGAAATTTAAACAGTTGATGCAACAGGGAAAAGAGAAAAAAAAGGATCAAAACAACTGGTTGGAATACCTTTCAATGTTCAGTCCAAAATTTTAAAAGGGATTATCAAGACGCCAATAATATTTTATTCCACTTTGTTCTTGACAAAAATTTGTTTTTAGAGAAATTTAAACAGTTGATGCAACAGGGAAAAGAGAAAAAAAGGATCAAAACAACTGGTTGGAATACCTTTCCAAGTTCAGTCCAAAATTATTAAAGGGGGATTATCAAGACGCCAATAATATTTTATTCCACTTTGTTCTTGACAAAAATTTGTTTTTAGAGAAATTTAAACAGTTGATGCAACAGGGAAAAGAGAAAAAAAGGATCAAAACAACTGGTTGGAATACCTTTCCAAGTTCAGTCCAAAATTATAAAAGGGGGATTATCAAGACGCCAATAATATTTTATTCCACTTTGTTCTTGACAAAAATTTGTTTTTAGAGAAATTTAAACAGTTGATGCAACAGGGAAAAGAGAAAAAAAGGATCAAAACAACTGGTTGGAATACCTTTCCAAGTTCAGTCCAAAATTTTAAAAGGGATTATCAAGACGCCAATAATATTTTATTCCACTTTGTTCTTGACAAAAATTTGTTTTTAGAGAAATTTAAACAGTTGATGCAACAGGGAAAAGAGAAAAAAAGGATCAAAACAACCGGTTGGAATACCTTTCCAAGTTCAGTCCAAAATTTTAAAAGGGATTATCAGGACGCCAATAATATTTTATTCCACTTTGTTCTTGACAAAAATTTGTTTTTAAAGAAATTTAAACCGTTGATGCAACAGGGAAAAGAGAAAAAAAGGATCAAAACAACTGGTTGGAATACCTTTCCAAGTTCAGTCCAAAATTTTAAAAGGGATTATCAAGACGCCAATAATATTTTATTCCACTTTGTTCTTGACAAAAATTAGTTTTTAGAGAAATTTAAACAGTTGATGCAACAGGGAAAAGAGAAAAAAAGGATCAAAACAACTGGTTGGAATACCTTTCCAAGTTCAGTCCAAAATTTTAAAAGGGATTATCAAGACGCCAATAATATTTTATTCCACTTTGTTCTTGACAAAAATTTGTTTTTAGAGAAATTTAAACAGTTGATGCAACAGGGAAAAGAGAAAAAAAGGATCAAAACAACTGGTTGGAATACCTTTCCAAGTTCAGTCCAAAATTTTAAAAGGGATTATCAAGACGCCAATAATATTTTATTCCACTTTGTTCTTGACAAAAATTAGTTTTTAGAGAAATTTAAACAGTTGATGCAACAGGGAAAAGAGAAAAAAAGGATCAAAACAACTGGTTGGAATACCTTTCCAAGTTCAGTCCAAAATTATAAAAGGGGGATTATCAAGACGCCAATAATATTTTATTCCACTTTGTTCTTGACAAAAATTAGTTTTTAGATAAATTTAAACAGTTGATGCAACAGGGAAAAGAGAAAAAAAGGATCAAAACAACTGGTTGGAATACCTTTCCAAGTTCAGTCCAAAATTTTAAAAGGGATTATCAAGACGCCAATAATATTTTATTTCACTTTGTTCTTGACAAAAATTTGTTTTTAGAGAAATTTAAACAGTTGATGCAACAGGGAAAAGAGAAAAAAAAGGATCAAAACAACTGGTTGGAATACCTTTCAATGTTCAGTCCAAAATTTTAAAAGGGATTATCAAGACGCCAATAATATTTTATTCCACTTTGTTCTTGACAAAAATTTGTTTTTAGAGAAATTTAAACAGTTGATGCAACAGGGAAAAGAGAAAAAAAGGATCAAAACAACTGGTTGGAATACCTTTCCAAGTTCAGTCCAAAATTATTAAAGGGGGATTATCAAGACGCCAATAATATTTTATTCCACTTTGTTCTTGACAAAAATTTGTTTTTAGAGAAATTTAAACAGTTGATGCAACAGGGAAAAGAGAAAAAAAAGGATCAAAACAACTGGTTGGAATACCTTTCAATGTTCAGTCCAAAATTTTAAAAGGGATTATCAAGACGCCAATAATATTTTATTCCACTTTGTTCTTGACAAAAATTTGTTTTTAGAGAAATTTAAACAGTTGATGCAACAGGGAAAAGAGAAAAAAAGGATCAAAACAACTGGTTGGAATACCTTTCCAAGTTCAGTCCAAAATTATTAAAGGGGGATTATCAAGACGCCAATAATATTTTATTCCACTTTGTTCTTGACAAAAATTTGTTTTTAGAGAAATTTAAACAGTTGATGCAACAGGGAAAAGAGAAAAAAAGGATCAAAACAACTGGTTGGAATACCTTTCCAAGTTCAGTCCAAAATTATAAAAGGGGGATTATCAAGACGCCAATAATATTTTATTCCACTTTGTTCTTGACAAAAATTTGTTTTTAGAGAAATTTAAACAGTTGATGCAACAGGGAAAAGAGAAAAAAAGGATCAAAACAACTGGTTGGAATACCTTTCCAAGTTCAGTCCAAAATTTTAAAAGGGATTATCAAGACGCCAATAATATTTTATTCCACTTTGTTCTTGACAAAAATTTGTTTTTAGAGAAATTTAAACAGTTGATGCAACAGGGAAAAGAGAAAAAAAGGATCAAAACAACCGGTTGGAATACCTTTCCAAGTTCAGTCCAAAATTTTAAAAGGGATTATCAGGACGCCAATAATATTTTATTCCACTTTGTTCTTGACAAAAATTTGTTTTTAAAGAAATTTAAACCGTTGATGCAACAGGGAAAAGAGAAAAAAAGGATCAAAACAACTGGTTGGAATACCTTTCCAAGTTCAGTCCAAAATTTTAAAAGGGATTATCAAGACGCCAATAATATTTTATTTCACTTTGTTCTTGACAAAAATTTGTTTTTAGAGAAATTTAAACAGTTGATGCAACAGGGAAAAGAGAAAAAAAAGGATCAAAACAACTGGTTGGAATACCTTTCAATGTTCAGTCCAAAATTTTAAAAGGGATTATCAAGACGCCAATAATATTTTATTCCACTTTGTTCTTGACAAAAATTTGTTTTTAGAGAAATTTAAACAGTTGATGCAACAGGGAAAAGAGAAAAAAAGGATCAAAACAACTGGTTGGAATACCTTTCCAAGTTCAGTCCAAAATTATTAAAGGGGGATTATCAAGACGCCAATAATATTTTATTCCACTTTGTTCTTGACAAAAATTTGTTTTTAGAGAAATTTAAACAGTTGATGCAACAGGGAAAAGAGAAAAAAAAGGATCAAAACAACTGGTTGGAATACCTTTCAATGTTCAGTCCAAAATTTTAAAAGGGATTATCAAGACGCCAATAATATTTTATTCCACTTTGTTCTTGACAAAAATTTGTTTTTAGAGAAATTTAAACAGTTGATGCAACAGGGAAAAGAGAAAAAAAGGATCAAAACAACTGGTTGGAATACCTTTCCAAGTTCAGTCCAAAATTATTAAAGGGGGATTATCAAGACGCCAATAATATTTTATTCCACTTTGTTCTTGACAAAAATTTGTTTTTAGAGAAATTTAAACAGTTGATGCAACAGGGAAAAGAGAAAAAAAGGATCAAAACAACTGGTTGGAATACCTTTCCAAGTTCAGTCCAAAATTATAAAAGGGGGATTATCAAGACGCCAATAATATTTTATTCCACTTTGTTCTTGACAAAAATTTGTTTTTAGAGAAATTTAAACAGTTGATGCAACAGGGAAAAGAGAAAAAAAGGATCAAAACAACTGGTTGGAATACCTTTCCAAGTTCAGTCCAAAATTTTAAAAGGGATTATCAAGACGCCAATAATATTTTATTCCACTTTGTTCTTGACAAAAATTTGTTTTTAGAGAAATTTAAACAGTTGATGCAACAGGGAAAAGAGAAAAAAAGGATCAAAACAACCGGTTGGAATACCTTTCCAAGTTCAGTCCAAAATTTTAAAAGGGATTATCAGGACGCCAATAATATTTTATTCCACTTTGTTCTTGACAAAAATTTGTTTTTAAAGAAATTTAAACCGTTGATGCAACAGGGAAAAGAGAAAAAAAGGATCAAAACAACTGGTTGGAATACCTTTCCATGTTCAGTCCAAAATTTTAAAAGGGATTATCAAGACGCCAATAATATTTTATTCCACTTTGTTCTTGACAAAAATTAGTTTTTAGAGAAATTTAAACAGTTGATGCAACAGGGAAAAGAGAAAAAAAAGGATCAAAACAACTGGTTGGAATACCTTTCCAAGTTCAGTCCAAAATTTTAAAAGGGATTATCAAGACGCCAATAATATTTTATTCAACTTTGTTCTAGACAAAAATTAGTTTTTAGAGAAATTTAAACAGTTGATGCAACAGGGAAAAGAGAAAAAAAAGGATCAAAACAACTGGTTGGAATACCTTTCCAAGTTCAGTCCAAAATTTTAAAAGGGATTATCAAGACGCCAATAATATTTTATTCCACTTTGTTCTTGACAAAAATTTGTTTTTAGAGAAATTTGAACAGTTGATGCAACAGGGAAAAGAGAAAAAAAGGATCAAAACAACTGGTTGGAATACCTTTTCATGTTCAGTCCAAAATTTTAAAAGGGATTATCAAGACGCCAATAATATTTTATTCCACTTTGTTCTTGACAAAAATTTGTTTTTAGAGAAATTTAAACAGTTGATGCAACAGGGAAAAGAGAAAAAAAAGGATCAAAACAACTGGTTGGAATACCTTTCCAAGTTCAGTCCAAAATTTTAAAAGGGATCATCAAGACGCCAAAAATATTTTATTCCACTTTGTTCCTGACAAAAATTAGTTTTTAGAGAAATTTCAACAGTTGATGCAACAGGGAAAAGAGAAAAAAAGGATCAAAACAACTGGTTGGAATACCTTTCCAAGTTCAGTCCAAAATTATAAAAGGGGGATTATCAAGACGCCAATAACATTTTATTCCACTTTGTTCTTGACAAAAATTAGTTTTTAGAGAAATTTAAACAGTTGATGCAACAGGGAAAAGAGAAAAAAAGGATCAAAACAACTGGTTGGAATACCTTTCCAAGTTCAGTCCAAAATTTTAAAAGGGATTATCAAGACGCCAATAATATTTTATTCCACTTTGTTCTTGACAAAAATTAGTTTTTAGAGAAATTTAAACAGTTGATGCAACAGGGAAAAGAGAAAAAAAGGATCAAAACAACTGGTTGGAATACCTTTCCAAGTTCAGTCCAAAATTTTAAAAGGGATTATCAAGACGCCAATAATATTTTATTCCACTTTGTTCTTGACAAAAATTAGTTTTTAGAGAAATTTAAACAGTTGATGCAACAGGGAAAAGAGAAAAAAAGGATCAAAACAACTGGTTGGAATACCTTTCCAAGTTCAGTCCAAAATTATAAAAGGGGGATTATCAAGACGCCAATAATATTTTATTCCACTTTGTTCTTGACAAAAATTTGTTTTTAGAGAAATTTAAACAGTTGATGCAACAGGGAAAAGAGAAAAAAAGGATCAAAACAACTGGTTGGAATACCTTTCCAAGTTCAGTCCAAAATTTTAAAAGGGATTATCAAGACGCCAATAATATTTTATTCCACTTTGTTCTTGACAAAAATTTGTTTTTAAAGAAATTTAAACCGTTGATGCAACAGGGAAAAGAGAAAAAAAGGATCAAAACAACTGGTTGGAATACCTTTCCATGTTCAGTCCAAAATTTTGAACGGGATTATCTGCTTTATATGTTCTGACTGAACACTTACATTGCTATTAATATTTTTTAATGTAATTTTAGTCAAATAAGAACAATATTAAACCTAAAATTCACATCTATCTGATTACTCCAAATATTGTCGAATAAGAATAAAGCGCAAACCGTGTAGATAAACTCTTACAAATTGCACAGATGATCTAAATCTGTTTTTAAAAGTTTATTGTGTATTCCTCTCTACTATTTAAGAAGCTGTCACATGGAGTATTGATCTTTCTTGCCCACCAAAAATTACCATTTTGTGTCCCAGTTGCAACAGAATATTAAGAAATGCCGATTTCTAAAGAGAGAAAACATTATATATAGGAAACGACAATCAGTTTTAAATCTAACGTTAGTTTTAGGAAATATATAAAGCAAAAGTGTCATTAGATATTTTGATCTACCCTCTTCTCCAAATACGTACTATAAACCCTCACTATAACGAATTTTGGGGTTAACGAACTCACTGATCATAACGAAATTTTTCTTATTAACCAAATGAAGTTTGATAAATACAATGGACATGTGGACCATCGAACCTTGCATTATACATGTTTTGATATCTAAGTTTTTGCAGTTTTTGAATCATGATCAAAGCGTTGCATCTGTTCGCAGACCTAACTTTGGCTTGGCACCGGTGCAATACCGTGTCCAATGAAGATTTACTAAGTGCAAGAGGTATAAATTACACATCCCTGTCTTGGGGGAGCAGTAGGACCAAGGGCGTAACTGCCCCATTCCACTGAAAGGGATTGGTTCAGCTATCCCTGGAATCCCACTTTTAGAACAACCTTGTGTCACATCTAGCTGTTTTGAGGAAGCAAGTAAACATGCAGATCAAAGAGTAGTATCTGTACTCCAACGAAACATAGCATTAACCTCCTATTTTCAATTTTAAACACTTTTATGGTTATATTTCAATTGTTTTCTTCTTAAATTTCAATTTGATTTAAATACTTTTTCAATTGACAAAAACAAAGGTTGTTATGAATTTCATTTATTGTCGTCACCCAAAACCATGTGACCTGGCCTTCCTGTAATTAATTTTTAAGTTTTCTTCACTCAGGTGAGGAAAAAAAAAGCACTCACTTAGTCAATCTACTTATCATAATTCTTCATTACTTTTTTGGACTCGTTTTAAATTTTATCAAGTTTTTTCTCAGAATAAATCATACTGGTACTTGTGATTGAATTATTGCGTCAAAAGTTTTTCAAAAAAACATTCAACGCTTAAAACTTAACTATATAATTTCATTTTTGGAAAATAAATTGATGGGGTAAACAATTAAAATAAAGCAATAATAACTTTCGAAATTGAAAAAAAAATTAAACTGTAAAAATCTGGACCACGAAACTAGGATGGTGCCCTGAAACAAAACTTCAAAGAAATATACTAAACTTTTGCAATCGGTTTAAATGAATGCTAAATAATGCAAGAAGCCGAAATTAATAAACCAAACCCAAACATTGAACATAACTACAGGAGATGATCCAGTTTACCCACTGAGATGCTTTATGTTGATGATTCAGATTTCCCAACAGAAGATGAAACAGTACAAAGATATTATAAGAAATAACTGAAAAATTCCATTTTGAAGGTAAACTATTTCAAGCAACCAAAGCTTGCACATACCATCATTCCAAAGAGTTGTAAATTTCATTTGGTAATTAGCAAACATAAAGCTTTTATCTTTAATTTGACCCTCACCAAATTACAGTATGTGCTCCATTGAATCAATGTTTCATTTTTGTACTCATAAAAGTGAATGAAACATTACCAATACAAGATTATATGATTCGGCTAAATTGGATAATGATTCAAGATAATTTCTAATGGAAATGGGTGCATTAAAAGCAATAATTGTCCCTGATTGGCTTACAAGATATCTGAATAGAAATGTTTTCTGTTCCTATGTCGTCTTGATTTGGCAATGAATTGGATAATGATTCAAGACAATCAGCAGATAGTGATGATAGCAGTGAAAACAATGATTGTCATAGACAAGCTGACTAGATATCTGAAAGAGAATTTCTATTCCTGGATTTTCTCACTCTGCCAGCAGATAGGGTGAGCTACTTAAAGCAACCAAAGCTTACACAAACCACCATTTCAAAGAATTGCATTAGGTTATTTCATAAAGTTATAACATAAAGCATTTTTTCCTTATTTTTCTTCTTCTCAAATTACCAATTGTGCTCCATGAATCCTTAAACTAATGTTCATTGATGTTTAGTGATATTTGCAATAAGTAGATGATTTATTTTTGAATACTTTTTAACGTATTATTCAAACTTTTATTATCAATGAATCTCTGGAATGACGTCACCATCAAGTCATAATTCTATCGAGACCTTAGTAACGCGATTGACAACGTGTTTTGACCAAAACATTGGGCGCCATATTCCTAAAAGCTTCTTGAAGGAATCGACGTATTTCCGAATTGCTAAAAAAACTTGTTTATCTGTTACGAAAACTTTTTGAATATATTTTTGATTTCATTATAATGTAAGTAATTTCTGGTGGATTATTTTAATTATCAATTTAGATTTTTCTGGGAAAATATTTTTTCATAAAAGTTTATATTGTTTTCACTATGCTTTGCGTTATTTATAAAGGTAATGCCTTTATTTTATGTGTGCTTCATTGGGCTCTGACTCTTTTGACATTTTATTTTTTGTGGTAATTGTTAGGAAGAGGTTCATCAAAACGTTATATTGATGTTTTGTAAGGGAGATAACATTTGAGTAGACACAATCAGCTGCTGCTGTTGAACTATGGCAGAGAAATGAAAACAGAAAACTGTGAACATTTGGAACTGTAATGTATTAAATTTTACTACAAACGATATGATTTGAGATTAATGTTTAGTGTTAGGGTTAATATTCAGGTTTAGTATTAGGTTCCATGTTGCCCTGAAAAATAATTATTTTTTGCTATCTTTGTATCAGTCCCCGCCATCTTGTATTCAACCATTTTAAAATGACTAAAATGTTTTTTTTTTCAAATTGGCAATTGGATAGATTTAATATCCATGTAACTCGATTACACCAATAATAATTGGTAATTCAGAAAAACTAACCCCAAACCTTCCAACTGACCATATCACAAGATATACCAACTACCAACTAATTATTATTTCTCCGTGTTCGTCTATTTTCATTCTTTATCAATTTAAGGTGTTTTCACCAATCTTTTCTGAAAAGCCAATCTTAATAACAAAGGAAAAAAATGTTCCAATTAAGTAATTAATAACGCTGTCAAAACTCAGTTTAAACTAATTTCACCATCATGTCTGTCAAACGAAATTGCTCATGGCTAACGATGAAATCTTTGCTCCCTCTAATAAAAAGTGTTTAGATCTATATGTGAAGTAAAAAAACATAATCAGGCTCGTCCAGGATTTGAACCCGGGACCTCTCGCACCCTAAGCGAGAATCATACACCTAGACCAACGAGCCATGCACAATTCCTAGTATTCTCATTTGAAATTCAACCTAACCCTGATTAAACTCAGATTAAACTAATTTCACCATAGCATGTCACTTCTGTCTACAGAAGCCATGTAAAAAAAAGATGTGGGTCTATCGTGAAGATAAGGATGAAAACATGACATCACTTCCGCTTGGATGAGCTCTCAAAATGGATAATATATATAACGTCACTTCCCTCAACATTGGCAATGTCCAAAAAGAGTGACGTCATATCTGCCCTCATCAGCTACGTCTCAAAATGATAGGCTTGATATAAAAATGCATTTGATATTGACTCGAAGCCGAATCGACAGGATCTCGGCCAAAATCTTTCCCAGTGTTCAGCAATGTTACTAGCCTCTTATTATCCATGTCCCTCTTTATATATTTGTCCTGCCTTTTTAACAACGCGATCAACCCCTTGGTCACCCAACCAGGGATTGATCCCTGGTTGACCCAATGCTTGAGCAACACTCTCAAGAGGGTTGCAAACACATAGGACATCATCGAGTATAATCCAAACCGTCTGTCTCCGGTGACTTCTTGTAGCCTACCGGCTTCAGTGCAGCATGGACTTTATTCCTATGAACCTGTCTCCCATAGCTAACTGCTTCAGCTGACGCAAATTGGGGAAATTCCACTAAATAGCTGCCCACACGGGCCAGGATCTTTGATGAAGAGATCTCAGAGATGCAGCCAGGACCCCTTGCACATGTCACCCATTAAGCAGAAGATGCGCTGGTCCAGGGTCTAATGCAATAATTATATCGATCTGGCAATCGATGCATTTCTTTCTCACGCATATTTTAGTCAAGTTTCATAACTACGTTGGATATCCTTTCTAAGCTACTCCTAACTACTTGTCCTTTGTAGTTTTCTTTAGCCCATTGCTACAGGTCCCTCCAAACTATTTCTACGCCATTACCGGGGTTAAGATTATCTTCTACCACCACTTTTGTCTCAGCCTCATTAAGGGCAAGTCGTTGGCTGTATTTGACAGTGAACATTCCAATCTCTGTTTCAAGTTAGACCACCACAATGCACGTGAACAACTGACTTGTTCCCGTTGAATTAAACCCTTTCCTCTGCAGCCAGTGCCTAGTTCAGTTGTAACCCAAACGTCTATGGAAACGTTCATTTTAGAGCCCTATAAAAGGAGAGATAAAGTTTAATTGTAACCGATGATTCATAAGTTTCAAACTCTCATGCTCTTACTGAACCAACTTAACATCCGTGACCGTCTCTCGGGCGATAGCCAAAATGTCACACATCTTGTGGTTATTGCTTGTAAACCAGATGAAGAAGGGAGCTTTAAAGGAGTTAGTAGGCTCTTCTATGTTCAGTTTGTCAATTTGTGTTTGCTTTAAAAGGGTTTAAGGGACAACACCTGCTGACTCAGATAGTCCCTCTTGAGAATTTACCTGTCAACCCGGTAATTTCCAATCTCCTGGGAGTACAGTTGTTTTTTCTTGAAGGGACTGACATATTTGCAGATTTTTTGTGAAGGAACTGACTGATTTGCATATCATTACAAACTTGTCTATCTTTTCCAAAAACTTTTAAATAAATTTTTTGATTTCATCTGAAATTACGTAATTTTTGTGGAGTTATTTCAATTATCGATTTTGATTTTTGTTGTAATTTTTTCCTGTTTATTTATTACGTTTCTTAGTATACTTTTGATTATTTGTAAAAACAATGTCTTTTTTTGGTATATATGCCTTGTGGGGTTGTAACTTTTCAAGCAAGGTAATTTGGGCAGTAATTATTTTCAATAAGTTCATTGAAACGTTAAGGGATAACCATTGAGAAAATACGATTAGCTGCTGCTACTGTCGAACAATTTTCCGAAAAATGGGAACAGAAGTTAGTGAGAATTCGAAACAGTATTTTCTTGAATTTAATCATAGAAGACATTATTTAGTGTTATTTTTATTTGTAGGTTTAGTATAAAGGGTAGTTGTCAGCATTGCCTGTAAAGTAAACAGTATTTTTCAATCGAGAGTAAAGTTAAATGATATGAAATGAACAGTTTCATTCAAAATAATTTGTGTTGTTTTCTTTTTAGCTGAATTTGCTTTTGAATCCTAAACTAATTTTCAGTGATCATGAAGGGTATCTATAACAAGTAAAAAATAGTTGAATTAGTATTAATATTTTTGCATATTGATGAATCTCTCAAATGACGTCATTAGGTGTCATTATTCTATCAAGCCCTTGGTAACGCAGTTAATCACGTGTTTCGATCAAAACATTCGATGCCATATTCCTGACAATGTCTTGAAGGAATTACCGTTTTTGTAAATTGCTACAATCTTGTCTGCATTTTAAGATAACTTTTTTGTATACATTGTTTGATTTCATTGAAAAAAAAAGAGATTTTTGTATTGTTATTTTTATCATCAATTTTGATTTTACTGGAAAAATATTTTCTTAAATTTAAGCGTTTCTCATTTAATAACAATTTGGGTTGATGCACAATTTCTGATTATTATTTTATCACTACTTATACTCCATCTAATTGTTGTTGATTTTTAGATAAATCACTTTCAATATTAATATTCTGTGATTAATTCATCTCTCTTATGAGTTTCTTAATAGATGTGAAATTTTCATTCATCATCATCATCAGTCTTTTAGCGTCCGTCCCAGGATTTGCCACACTCCTCTATCATGGGCGTCACGGAGCCAGTACTTCCTGAACTTGTCTAGCTCATCTCTCCATCTAACATTTTGCCGGCCTCGGTTGCGCATGTGGTCTCGGGGAATCCATGTTTTGAGTTGTGATGTCTATCGATTGTCTGCAATTCTTGCAACATGGCCAGCCCACCGCCATTTGAGAATTTTAATGGATTCTATGATGTCCCTAAGTCTTGTCTTTTCTCGAATGTACTGTGCTGTTCTGTGGTCTCTCCATGTGAGGCCCAGCATTATTCTTTCATATGCACGTTGTATGGTTCTCAATTTACGGGTCCGTTTCTTGGTTAAGTTCCATGTTTCAGCTCCATAAGTGACTCTTGGGAGGATGCATTGGTTATACACCCTTCTCTTTAGGATTAATGGGATCTAAATATTTTTGAAGTTTGAGCTAGCTCTGCCAAAGGCTTGCCATTCTAGTGTAATTCTTTGCTTGATTTCTTCTTCTTTTGAGGGTCTCATGGAGATTCGTTGTCCTAGGTAGATGTAGTCGTCTACTTTCTCGAGTTCTGTGTCCTCGATTTTGATCTTGAAGCTAAAAGAATCACAAGAGCCTTTCATTATGTTCCAAGATTACAAACTACAAATCCACCAGCTTCCTGGTTTTTAATGACTAAACAAAGATTGACAGTCGGTCAGTTTTCTCTACAAGTCTTTCCTTTCGGGGACAGGAGTACTTTAAGAATGGAAGGAAACCATGGATAATTCTAAACAGAGAAGAGTTGTGTAAAAACTTTATTCACTTCAAACGGCCATTTCCTCTTCATAATCCTTAGCTCAGTTGGAGTAATCTGAAATAAATCTCAGTTTTCATACTTTGGGTCAGCCTTTTGTCCTAATGTGGTCAAAGAGGGAGGGGGTAGACTTTGACAATAATATCGATAGAAACTAGAAGTGTTCTAATATTTTGTGGATGCGTCAGCCTACATATACCGTTTAATAGATTGGCCTTTGATAAACTATTATTTTAAGTTGCCTATTGATTCCAATACAGTCATTGTAATTCTTCCATTATGCGTATATAAGTCGGTCACACCGTCCTTAACAACATCAATTTGTAAAAAAAAAGGCCAAAAAACAAAAATCAAATTGGAATCCATACATGATTTTTTTCCTTCCAAACATGAAATTATAGTAATTTGTTTGACAAAACCTTGAGAATTGAATCATAGCATGTTTTCTATCTACTGTAATTAGAAGGACAATGAATTCTACGACCTTGTAATATTCAAGATTTTCTTGTGTAGAAAATATCACAAATGAGGGATACACGGGGTTAAATAGGAGATATTTTGAGATGCACTGGAATGTCCTAAACTGAGCAAGAAGTCAAGGTATACTTCTAGCTTTTTATCTTCTGTATTCTTAAAGTTTCCTTTGAAAAAGATTGGTGAAATGAGGGACACTCACGTCTGAATCAAAGACATTTCGATATGCAGTTTAATGCTTTACCACTGAGCTTTACTCCTACGGCAATGGAATCGTCAAGCTTGTTTTCCTCAAGATTCCAACAAACTCTGTTCAGGAAAATATGTCGGATGAGTGACATTCGGGGATGAACACATTTCGATAAGCAGACGATTGTTCGACCTCTGAGTTATATGTCAGCGACCATAGCTTTTTCCAGCTTATTTTTCTCAAGATTGTGACAGCTTCTGATTGAAATAATAGTAGGAATTAGGGATCCTTCGAGTTGAACCGAATGCTTTCAATATTCAGTCGCATGCTCTACCATTGAGCTATAACCCAATAAAAAAAATAGATTCTCCCAGCTTGTTTTCATCTGGATTTTTAAAGTTCTGTTAAAGGAAATTGTAGATATGAGGGACCCTCAAAGTTGAACCGAATACTTTTTGATACGCCATCGGATACTGTAACACCATCCTATATCCCGATGACAATATTTTTCTCCAATTTGTTCTCTGGACGAATTCTACAGTTTCTTCTTAAGGAAATAAGAGAAATTAGGGACTTTTGATGTTGAAACGGAATAACTCTAAATATGCACTCAAACGTTTTACCATCTGGGTCTATTCTAAGGACAATATTCACTTCCAGCTTGTTTTCTACAGGATTTCTACAGTGTCTGATAAATCAAATTAGAGAAATTAATAACACCGTGTTTCGGAGCGAATAACTTTTGATAGGCAGTCGAATGTTCTACAATCGAGTTATATCCCAACGACAATACTGTCTTCCATCTTGTTGTTTGTGGGATTTTCACAAATTTGTTTGGCGTGCAAATTATTATTCTAATTCAAGAAAAACACACAACAATTAAAATTCAACCATTTAGTTTTGTTTTTCTTAATTTAAGAAAATAATCAAATTCAAGTAAAATTGATGAGGAATTAAATGAAAATATTGAGCTCCCTAATTAAACAGCTGGATTTAACAAACCAAACCCCAAAATCGAACATAACTACAAGAGAGGATCCAGTTTACTCACTGAGATGCTCCATTCAGATTCCCCATCAAAAGATAATCACATGGATAAAACAGTACAAGGATATCATAACAAATAAATGAAAAACTCCATTCTGGAGTAAACGATGACAAATGGGAGAAAACGATAATCGAGTAGGGAAATCGAAAGATGAAGAAGCTGAATGGAGGAATCTAAAGAACTGGACATTATGAAGGCATGAAATCGAGAATAAAGCGATCAATTTTAGTAATAAAATCAACTGAAATAAATTAGTGGAAGAAAAGGGTCTATATTGGGAAAGTGAAAAGTTATAAAACAATAGCCAAGCCTGTATTAACTTACAATATATCAACATGAAGACTGACAAAAGATTGGTTTAATAAACTTGACAAAACCCATTGTAAACAATTGAGAATGATTTAGAATGACAAGAACAAGAAAAACAAAGATTTATACGGGGATAGAAACAAAAGAAAAGAAATTAAACAAAGATATAAACATTTCAAGGTGGCGAGCTTTTAGACATTTTATTCAACGACCATACAGACAACAGTTCGAACAAGCTATGAGATAATATTTTGAACAATGAATTTTAAAAGATCTCCGGGAAAAATACAAACCACCCAGCCTGTTGTAAACAATGATGGCATAAGGAAAGTAAGCATCTTCACCAAGTATTAGTATCAATATTCGAAGAAATGAATGATTATAATAATCTGAAAGATAATGTTACTGGTCAAAAGAAATAGAAAGACTTTCATCTTTAATTTGTGATATAGCAGAAGGTGAATTATAATTTCTAACCGATACTGCATATAATAAATAAAATAACAAAAATGGATCAACGTTTCATTTTCAAACTCTTAAAAATTGAATGAAATGTTGCCAATAAAAGAATATAAGATGCACCTACATTGGATAAGGATTCAAGACAATTTTTAGGAATGAATAATTGTAGTAAAAGTAATGATTGTCCAGAACTAACAAAACACCTGAATAGAAATTCCTTTGTTCCTGTGTCTTCTTAATTTGGAAATTAATTGGATAATGATTTTAAAAAATCAGCAGATAGTGATGATAGCAGTAAAAACATTGTAGTCCTGGACATTCTGACGAGATATCTGAAAGAGAATTTCTGTTCCCATGTTGTTTTTTTGTTTTTTTTTTACAGTGCCAGCGAATAGGTTAGACTATTTCAAGCCACCAAAGCTTGCACACACCATCATCCCGAAGAATTGTAAATTTCATTCGGTTATTATCGAACATAAAGCTTTTTTTCCTTATTTTTCTTCTTCTCAAATTACAGATTGTGCTCCATGAATCTTAAAACTAATGTTCATTGATGTTTAGTGATATTTGCAATACGTAGATAGTCCATTTGCTAATAAATTTTAACGTATTATTCAAACTTTTATTATCAATGAATCTCTGAAATGACGTCACTATCTGGTCGTTATTCTATCGAGACCTTAGTAACGCGATTGACAACGTGTTTTGACCAAAACATTGGGCCCCATATTCCTAAAAGCTTGTTGAAGGAATTGACGTTTTTGCAAATTACTACAAAAAATTGTCTATCCGTTACAAAAACCTTCTGAATACATTTCGATTTCATCAATCTGTTCTGTAAAAGACAATCTTAATAACAAAGGAAAGGAATGTTCCAACTCAAAGTCTACATCTGGTGCTGAGCACCTAGATATCTTTCTATCATAGCAAGTCACTTTTGTCCACAGAAGCCATGTCAAAAAAAGATGTGAGTTTATCGCCAAGATAAGGATGAAAATATGACATCACCTCGCCTGGATGAGCCTTTCAAAATGGATAAAGATATAACATCACTTCCATCAACATAGTCTATGTCCAAAAACGATGATGTCATATCCGCCCATATCAGCTACGACCTAAGAGAACAGGCATCAGATACAAATGAAAAAAATATTGACTTGAGGCTAAATTGACAAACTGAAACGAGTCATCAACGTTTCTTATATGATGCAGAGGGCTACATCCGTTGAACTACGATACATGTACCCATACATTTATCCAGATATGAAATAATTGTTTTGATATCTGTATCATCAGGATGTTTGGTATAAACTTCGTAATTCAGAGTTGGTGCAAAGGTTGCATGTTTTTCAGCTGAAATTTCAAATAATAGCAAGAGAAAACAAAAAGCACACACGTTTTTGATCACCTCAAAGTTTGTTGAATACGTCCAGGTATACCACAAAAGTGTGCTGAAAAGCTATGTCTTTGCTTTTATAGAAAAAGACAAAAGGTGACAATACTTTCAGCGTTTATTTTGCAAGCCTTTGTAGAGGTATCGCACAACCCTTTCCTCTCTCTGTCCAATACTCCTGTTTCCTGTGTCTCCTAACATCCTAAGCACCAACGATTCAGCCTAAAATACAATCAGAACAATCATTAATCAGGTTTTAAAGTGTTAAAAAATATCTGCCATATAAATTAATGGTAATTCCGCGTTTACCGTACTTTTCATCTGATGAAATGTTTCCATAAGAGTAATCTTCTGCAAGATATTGATGGGACACCAGATTCATTATTTGGTAAATGAAATTTCAAAAAGATGTACATAAGTTTGGTTCATTAATATCCGCCAACTTAGCACAGTTGCTACTAAGTTTGGTCAACCATGTTGAACGCCTTGGACTGATCTAAATTAATTAGTGCACCTCCAGTGTTTTCTTTAATCCCTCTAACACTGAGCAAACAGTTTTCTAATTGTTCCGAATTGATTTTCGCCTCAGTGCATAATTCTGATCTGGTCTGACCTAATCCTCAATGACAATTGACAAACGATTCGACAGGATCTTGGCCAAAATCTTTCCCTGTGTTTAGCAGGGTTATGAGCCTGTTATTATCTATGTCCTTCTTTTTATATTTGTCTTGCTTCTTTCAACCCTTTGGTCACCCAACTTGGGATCGAACTTTGGTTGAACCAGTACTTGAACATCACTGTAAAGAGGGTTGCAAACACATAGGACATCCTCAAGTACATTTCAAACCGTCCGGTCTCGGTGACTTGTAGAAGCTGACCTGCTTCAGTGCAGCATGGACTTTATTCCCATGAACCTGTCTCCCATAGCTAACTGCTTCAGCTGACGCAAATTGGGGAATTCTGTTAAATAGCTGCTCACACAGGCCAGGCTCCGTGATGGAGCGATCTCTGAGATGCTGCCGGAACCCCTTGCATAATTTCATCAAGTTCCATGGTTACGTTGGATATTCCTTCAAAGATGATCCTAATTACTTGTCCTTGGTAGTTTCCTATAGCCGATTACTACGGGTCCCTCCAAACTATTTCTATGCCACTACCGGGTCAAAATTATCTTCTAATAACCCTTTTGTCTCAGCCTTATCAAGGTCGAGTCGTTGGCTGTATTTGACAGTGAACATTCCAATCTCTGTTTCAAGTTAGACCACCACATTTCCCGTGAAGAACTGACTAGTTCCTGTCAAATGAAACCCCCCAGCTGTTCCTGGAAGTCCCGGCTCTCCTGTAAGAAGATATTGAACTTCCAGTAACTAGTCAAAATTGGCTTATTACCTAACCGTATGAAGGCCTTCACTTACCTGTTGTCCAAATGCTCAAACGTTTACTTGCAAGATTGAGAGCTTTTTAGCTTACCTCACAGTGTTGCACACAGTCCCGAAGAACAACAAAGACGGTCTTTCCTTTAAAGCCAGTGCCTACTTCAGTTGTAACCCAACCGTCTATGGAAACGTTCATTTTAGAGCCTTATAAAGGGAGAGGTAAAGATTGATTGTAACCGATGATTCATAAGTTTCAAATTCTCATGCTACTACTGGACCAACTTAACACCCGTGACCGTCTCTCGGGCGGTTGCCAAAATGTCACACATCTTGTGGCTATTGCTTGTACACCAGATGAAGAAGGGAGCTTTAAAGGAGTTTGTAGGTTCTTCTATGTTCAGTTTGTCTATTTGTGTTTGCTTTAAGAGGGTTTAAGGGACAACACCTGCTGACTCAGATTGTCCCTCTTGAGAATTTACCTGCCAACCCGGCAATTTCCAATCTTCCCCCTGGAAGGGCAGTTGTTCTTTCTTGAAGGGGCTGACATATTTGCAAATTGATTTCAGTTGGAATTTTCTTTTCTGATTATTTATTGCGTTTCTCAGTATTCTCTTGTAAAGTAGAGTTTTCATTTTGTATGTGTGCTTTGTTGGGTTATAACTTTTTCATCATTATATTTTTGGCATTAAATGTTTGGAATAGGTTCATCAAAACGTTATGTTGATATTCTGCAAGGGGGATAACCATTTAGGAGATGCAATTACCGCCAACTATTGTTGAACAATTTTGAAAAAAATAAAAACAGGAAGTATTGACATTCAAAACAGTATTTTATTGAATTTAATCACAGAGAACTGTATTTAGTGTTAGTTCTAGGGAAAGGCTTAGTATTTAATGTTAGCTTTTGCATTAGGGTTGCAATTACCAATACAAAAAATACATATATTTTGCGATTCTTGCATAAGATTTTTTTTTAATTGAATGCCTGGAAGTATCTAGACTTATAAAATATTACAAAATATATCCATAGGATAGATTTAATTTCAAAGTAACCGAATATAATAAAAGATAATTGGGAATTTAGAAAAAAAAACCCTCAAACATACCTACTTACCCTCGAACTAAACCTACTTACTAGACATTTACCTATCAACTAACCCTAACAGTTAGCCAACCAGCAGGATCTAATCCCGAATCTACCGACCAACCATAAATGTAACCTGACCTACTGACTCTAAGTACATGTCCTATTGGCTCTATAATAGACAGTAATTATCAATCAAAAGTAACGTTCAATAATATTAAATGAACAGTTTTACTCCAAATTATTTATGTTGATTTTTTTAGCTGAATTTGCTTTGTGAATCCTAAAGTAATTCTCAGTGATCATGAAGGGTATCTTTAACAAGTAGAAAATAGTTGAAATAGTATTGATATTTTTGCATATTGATGAATCTCAAATGACGTAATTACGTATCGTTATTCTATCAAGCCCTTGGTAACGCAGTTAATCACGTGTTTTGACCAAAACATTTGACGCCATATTCCTGATAACGTCTTGAAGGAATTACCGTTTTTGCAAATTGCTACAATCTTGTCTATCTTTTACAAAAACTTTTTTTGTATACATTGTTTGATTCCATTGAAAAGTGAGACATTTTATGTTTAGGCATTTCATTAGCAATTCTAATTCTCTTTGAAAAATATTTTCCTGAATTTAAGCGTTTCTCATTCAATAACTTGTTCAGTCCCATATTTTTATTTTTGCTCTTCATAATGAAAACAATTTGGGTGAATGCACAATTTCTAATTATAATTTTATGACTATTAAACTCCATCTAATTCGTGTTGCTTTTCAGTTAAATTGTGGGGGTTTCCTTTGGGGTTGGGCTCACCAACTATACTAAACCCAGCCGTGGTTCTGGGTTAGTAAAAGAAGGCAACAAAATGGAATTTCGTTTATATGTTTTATATAGAATATTGATTATCAATATCTCTGGAGACGGGAAATGCCTATTTGCAGTTGAAAAGAGAGGAGGCCGATTATTATCTAAGTCGAAATGACAACTGGACTCTCATATCACGAACAGTAGTCTACTGAATGGTAGCAGCGGTTGACGGTTACTAAGGGCGGATGGCTGACACGAGGGAAAGAGCTGGCACGAGTCTCTTCTCCAAGCCCAAATTTTACTCTGCTTGCTTGTTACGAAAATTCCCTTATTTAAGCACTTGGTATCGACACTGTATCTCTTGTAACCGACTTCCCCTATCTCTTCCTCTCCTGCCATCTCGACCTTTCCGGAAAAAACAAAAACATTGACCCTCATTCATCTCGCGACGCAGGTCTGTTCAATATCATAAATTAGTCTCCCCCTCTCCCGAGGTCTCTGCAAATAACTTTTCTTTCATAAGCTTTACTCTCTCTCTCTAGACCCCAAACACTGACCCTTATATCTGGCTTTGTTTTCAAACCCAGTATTTGACAGATGACACTAGATTGAAAAAGTACAGATAACTCAACTTCCCATGACATGGTCATCGAATCGGGAACAAAACCTTTTTCCAAAAGCATTTGTTTTTGCAACCAAGGCCTTGACAGATGACACCAGATTGAAAAAGCACCGGTGACCCAACTTCCTATGACATCTCGAAAAACACATTATCCCCTTTACACAGATAACTCCTTTTTGTAATAACAATAGTAATTACTGGTAATAACCTTAGTAATTTTTAGTAACAGCCATTGTAATTTTCGTAATTTTCAGGACACGGGGGACTCCTGGCCCCCTAGAGTCACATATATACCGTTTTATAGATTGGCTTTTGATAAGCTATTATCTTAAGGAGCCTACAGTCACTGTAGTTCTTCCATCGTGAGTATATAAGTCGGTCACGAAATATGACATACTCATGCTGTGTTTAGATATAATATAACACTGAATGAATTTAAAAAACAAATATCTCTGAATTGTACAAGAATCTAGAGTAGTTTTGGGAAATCCTGATTGACTTTCATTGAAAATATATATCATTATCATTTAGCATCCGTTGTTGGACATAAACCCTCCCAAAGATTCGCTAGACATCTGTATCATGGGTGTCATGGAGCTAATATTTTCTGAACTTGTTTAGTTTGAAAAAAGAAAAGACCTTATGTACCTCAAGCTTATTGGTTACTCTCAGAGAAGCTTAATTGAATTTATGAGCGAGCGAAGATATTAGATACTTCTATTTAATTGTTAGTTCTCTCCATCTAATAATTATTCCTTTGTGTCACAATTGATTAGATACATTTTATACATTTCTTCGGCAGCACCAGCAGCCGAATTATCTTCAGTAATATGACTTGTAGTATTAGTAGTAGTAATTATTTAATTCCATCTTATTTCATCGTTTTATCACAATCAAATAATAGTGATAAAATTTTATCAAAATATCATTAAATAAATGTACATGTGTTTTCTTCAAGGAATTGAATTTTTGTTTTTCGTTTGTTTTTTTTTATTTTTTAGATTTAAAATGGCTCGGCTTATTTCCATAAGGCCTCTTGCCAATATGGAGCTTCCACCCCTTAATTTACACCGCAGCCAGGAAGGAAATGACTGTAAAGTAAATGACAGAGTGAAGGAGAGTTGTCGTCTGCCAGATAAACGGTCTGCATTGAAGGACTTCTTTACTTCTCTGCCGCGCATTCATCGTAGAACCGGCAGCTACGACGTTAACCCCTAACCGAAGAAAAAACATAGGGTTATCCCCAAGAATTGGGGGAAGCGCAGACCACTTCCGCAAGACTTGAGTCTTTGCTGTGCTCTATTGATATGCTATTGCCCTTGCTTATTACTATGCTACTATTTTGACGGAACTGATTACGACTCGTACTATATGTGATGGATGATTATATGAGTGAACAATTTGTGAAAATGGCGTATGAAAGAGACGTCAAAATAATTTCCATTGTCACGTGACGCACCATTTGTAATTTGATTTTATTTATTCAAGCAAGAACCAGGGCTTCTGAGAGAAGGGTGCAACCAGTGCATGGCACTGGCGCTCGTAAGGCCAAAGGCTGTCCGGGGATTTCTCAGATGGGGCTACTGTTTCAGATAAAAGGGTGGCTATAGGACAAGGATATTTGAGTTCTCGCTCTCTCTCTCTCTCTCTCTCTCTCTCTCTCTCTCTCTCTCTCTCTCTCTCTCTCTCTCTCTCTCTCTCTCTCTCTCACTCTCTGGAGAGACCAAAAACTTATTTGTATCACCTTATAAAATTCCTCACCGTGGCCCTGGCCAAAACCATCTGAGTGTGCATGAGCTGATTGAAAGGAATGAATACGTAAGGAATGAAAATGTTAATAATGCAAATGAAAATAAACAAACAAACAAACAAACAAATAGGAAGACAATCAAACAGAGGGACAAGCAAAAACAAAACAGCGAATAACATTTGACAGAATACATATGACAATGGTTCCAGTATGAATATATCAAACAAACAAACAAACAAACAAACAGACAAATAAACAAACAGATAGACAAACAAGCACACATGACTCTAAAACACAGATATGCAAAATGCAGTCCGTACTGTTGACTAAGTCCTAATCAGTTATCCGATGAAAAATTAAAACACAATGAAATCATCCCGTGATGTCCCAGAAACATTTCAGGTTAGTTATAAATTCTAAATATTATTAACTTTCAATTTAGACTTCACTATTGTTTCTTTGGTCAAATTTTTGCAAAACTGTTAGAATCTTATTCTACCTACCAATTTAATTAAACTTCAATTATTAATAATGAAGTAGATTGAGTGTCTTCCGAGCTCCTTGACTGATCTATCTGTTCCTTGGGCAACTGTCGATGTATCTCACAAGAATTATCTATGTCCCGGGTCTTTAAACTCTAGTAGTGAATCTTTTAACGATTCAAGAAAATTCGTGGACAATGATGAAGGTATGAACACAATGATTGGGAACAGTTGACAACATCAGGTCATCACCATAATACCCCCCCCTTAAGGGAATCACTTTTGAATCCTCCCCCTTAAGGGAATCACTTTTGAATCCTCCCCCTTAAACAAATCTAGGATTTGGACATTTCAGTTATCCAAATAGTCCCTTGGGATCTTTCCCATTTGCACTAACAGGGCAGGATATGCTCTGACACCTATGGCAAAAGCTGATTGTGCTAGGCACTTGCTTACCTCCATTCACATGTACGCGTGTTAGGCCACATTAAAGCAAACATCATCCTAAAAAAATTGTGTTGTATTTGCCTTTGCAGAGAAGTATGTAAATGTTATCTAATAAGAAAACTTTTATAACTGTGTTTTGACAATTTCAATCCTTTTATCATTTTCAGGTTGTTTACGCAGATCTATCTTGTATACGACGATCTTAATAAAAAGGGAAATGAACATTCCAACTAGACCATTCCCCAAATATGTCTACTTCCGGTACTGAGCACCAAGCTAGGAAAACTTGGTGTCAGTTCCGTCCACATAAGCTATGTCCCAAAAAGGACGAAGACCTGACGTCAGTTCCGTCAACATAAGCTACGTCCAAAAAGGAGGAAGAGCTGACGTCAATTCTGTCCACATAAGCTCCGTCCAAAAAGAATGAGATATTAACATCAATCCCGTCCACATCAGCAGTATCCAAAAAGGAAAGGCTTAAAATATAAATGCAATAAATATTGACTGGAAGTCAAATTGACAAAAGGCAGCAGGAAGTTTACTTGTAATCATCATTTCTTCTATGACACAGACGGCTATATCTGTTGAGATACGATACATGTATCCATACATGTATTTATGTATAAAAGAATTGCTTTGATGTCTGCTCCACTTTTTTCTGAAATGTCTGGGTCGAGAGTCAATATACAAAGTCAATTTATATTGATATGCAGAGGGGAAGTGATATGTCTGTAAGAAATGGTCAAGGACAGGGCTGGTGCAATAGTTTCATGCACCCTGGGTAAGATACAACATCTGTGCTGCCAATTGAATTTAAACGACAATTTTTATAGAAATTTGTTTTTTCTAATTAATTGACTGACAAAAATGGAGACATAAACTTTATCGAGAAGATATCTGCAGAAAGTAAATCCTAGATTCTGAAGGATGAATAGAGGCGTTCTTCTGAGTGAATCCTTCCAGTCTTTAAGATAAAGACTTGAACTGTACTGAGGTGATACTATGAGCGATTGTTCAATGTTGATCCTGTTGAAAGAGATCGTTCAGGCGTTGGATTTGAAACGAGACTCCTCTCAGTGATCATGCAGTATCCCAGGTAGAAAAGATTGTACACTCATTTTCGGCATAGGAGAAACAATGACATTGCTTGATATTATAAAGATTGGGGAGAAACCACTTTTCTAAAAACCTTGTCATTATGAAAATTCTCCTTCATCTGCTGTCAGAATGAAAGACCAGGAAAGAAGACAGACTCTTCCCACTAACTCAGATCAAACTGTAACTGAATCAAAGATCAAAAAGAATTGTTGAAAGATCTTTTGTTTCATAACAAAACACTGAGGGAAGAGTCTGTTGTATGGAAAACATGTTATGAAAATGGAAGATAGACATATTTTTGATGTCCTAAATTGCCAGAAGGGAGAATTAAAGAAACGGGAACGTTTTTGTCTCATTATTTGTGTCAAATTATCAATAGATCAAGAATATCTAAGACATTTTGAAAAAAAAAACAAAACAAAACACTCTTATTATCAATCAAGAAGGATCTGAGTGATTTCGGTAAAATATTGTTAATGATTAGAATATTCAAAAATTTTTTTTCTCAAAAATTTCTGATGATAGAATGAAAAATATGTTTTCATGTGATTGTGATTTGCCTTCATGAGTACTCGAACAAGCACGAAATCTGTTTTTATTGCCAATGATTCCAAGGGCCATTAAAGCTCCCGTGTTTTCTCATAGAAAGTAGATTTTACAGTTTTCATTGATGGCTCTTATATGGGATTTTATGTTAGTATATAATAGGTCTTTATACTGATTCAAAATGAAATATATATTCATTTATATCTATAATGAAAAACGAAGTGAAGTAGTGTTAAGGGTGAAACAGTTACTGTTTTACTTTGAATAGCAGCAAAATTCCCATAATATCGTATGTAAATTTAATTATCATTAATAATGTGAAGATGTTTGACTTATTACAATAGCGGATGTAAGGGAAGTGAACTTTTAGTTCAATCCATGATGTGGGAACTTCAGAATGGAGTAAACATCATTGTTGTTTGTTTCTCTGTCTTGTTAATGGCTTTTCAGAACCAAAGGTTGAGGCGTTAAAAATTTCCTAACGGTGTTGCACCATGTTTTCTTACCCAGCAGAAAATGTTACCCGTTGGTAAGTAATCGAGATTCTTCTTACTTTGAAAGAGTAACGTTAGCCTATCAATGATAAGGTGTAAAATCCATTGAGATAAAGATAAACTCCGTCAAACATTAAAATTTAAAAGGAATCATTCCTTATCGAATCACCCAAGGATCCCTGCAATCACCCTCCCAGATTCCTCTGAAAAGATAACAGTTTCTCCCTTCCTGAACATATATCTGCATCTCTAAAGGTTTTTGAATTAAACATCTTCCTGAACATTATGATTTCTGTCCATCGAGCCTTTTCTGTCCAAACCCTGACTTTTATTTCTCCTTTGATATGGTTTGTACAGCCTTGAAACTTTGAGACTAATACTGACTTTTTTTCTATAGAATTCAAAACCATTAGCCGATCAAATAATATCCCTCCTCCTCCAAGGCTACGAATATGGCCGAGAATCAAAAACGTAAAAAACGATATCCACTGTCAGAGCTTCAAGCAGCCAGTGTGAGCCCTCACCCACCCTAAGAAAAAAAGGAGGAGCAAATCCATATTATATAAGAATGAAAAAAATAAGTGAATTCATGAAAGAAAAATAGCAATAAGTCGCCAAAAAAGTATTCAATATAATCTTTAATATTTTTCCAGTTGGGCAAATTAAGTTATGATAGGCAGTTTTATGATTACCAGCATCAATAATCGAAGGAATGAATGATTGTGATAACGTGAAAAATATTACTTCTAATTGAACAAAATGGAAAAACTCAAATTTGTAATATAGTAGAAGGTGACTAATAATTATAGTTTCTAACTCGAACTGCATATTAAATCAATGTTTCATTTTTGAACTCATAAAAACTGAATGGAACATTGTGAATACAAGATTATATGATTTGGCTAAATTGAATAATGATTCAAGATAAGTTTTAAATAGAAATGAGAGCATTAAAAGCAATAATTGTCCCTGATTGGCTGACAAGATATCTGAATAGAAATTCCTTTGTTCCTGTGTCTTCTTAATTTGGCAGTTTCTGTTCCTTGATTTCCTTACTGTGCCATCGAATAGGTTTTGCTACTTAATGCAATCAAAGCTTGTACATACCATCATTCGAAAGAATTGTAAATTTTTGTATTTAACAAACCTGAACCTTTTTTTCCTTATTTTTCCTCTAGCCAAATTACCGAATGAGCTCCATGAAGGCTAAAACTCATGTCCAATGATGTTTAGTGATATTTACTATACAATATTTGCAATATATCTGAAATGACGTCACTATCTGGTCGTAATTCTATCGAGACCTTAGTAACGCGATTAACAACGTGTTTTGACCAAAACATTGGGCGCCATATTCCTAAAAGCTTCTTGAAGGAATTGACGTATTTGCAAATTACTACAAAAAACTTGTCTATCCGTTACAAAAACCTTCTGAATACATTTGGATTTCATCATAATGTAAGTAATTTTTGTTGGATTTTCTAAATCATCAATGTATATATTCCTTGGGAAATATCTATTTTTCTGTGAGTTTATACTGTTTTTCAGTATGTTCTTCATTATTTGTAAAAGCAATGATTTTATTTTCTATTCGTGCATCATTTCGCTGTAAGTTTTTTAACATTATATGTTTTATTTTATGTTCAAATTTTGCAAAGGAGATAACATTTAAGCAGACCCAATTAGCTGCTGCTGATAAATCACGTTCACAATAGTTTCCAACGATTCATTTTCTAAAACAATTGACAGTTTCTGATTAACAAGACAGGCAGAATGAGAGAACGTAAACGTTGTACAGAATAAGTACCAATAGCCATTCTAATCCACGACTACTTAACTAAAGATTAAACGGGATATCTATCGATAATCAGTCAAATGCCTTAAAAATAAACCTACATCACATCAACGCAACGGCATATTTTTCAATTTATTTCTCTTCAGGATATTTACATATTCTGATTAAGGAAACAGGAGAAACGTGAAACCATCAAAGTTGAACTTAACACCTTTCTATAGTCATTCCAATGTCCAAAAAGCAAACTACATCATGGCAAGAATAAATTCTTTCATTTCGCTTCTGTTGGAATGCTCACAGGTTCTGATGAAGAAAACAGGAGAAATGAGGAATTCTCGAAGTATAAACAAATACATTTCGATATTAAGTCAAATATCCTAAAAGCTAGCTGATTCACGCCCATGATATTTTTTTCCGTCTTGTCTTTGGCAGAACGTGAACAGTTTTGGGTTAAAGAAGCAGAAAAAATGAGGAAAACTCCAAATTAAACAGAGAAACCTTGTGGTTGTCAGTCCAAGTAACTAAAACTGAGCCACATCATGAAAACAATAGTTTCATTCATCTTGTTTTTTTGTAGGATTTTCAAAGGTTCTGATTGGAGAAACAGGAGAAGTGAAGGAAACACTAAGTTGAGACAAATACCTTCCGATAGTCAGACGAATATCCCAAATATTCCAAAACCAAGAAAATGTTTTTTTTTATCTTGATTTTGGTAAGATCCTAAAGTTTCCGTTCAAGGAGACACGAGGAATGACGGACCCTCCGAGTTGAACTGATTGCAAACAATAATCAGTCTAATGTTTTAAAAATAATTCCTTCAATCTGGTCTTCAGTGGTATATTAACAGCTTCTGGGTAGGATGGACAGGAAATAAGGGACCAGACACATGTAGATAGTCCCCTTTAATAAAAACAAACTTACACGTCCCAACGATGGTTCCTTCCAGGGGAGATAATAGACCAACGATGAAGAAGTGAATATCTTTTCAAAGTCAGTCCAATATTCTAAAAGTGATCTACATCACAACATGAAAAGTGTTTCCTATGTTGTTTTTAACAAGAAATTCTTTTTGGATAAATTTTTGGGGTTTATGTTTATAGGAACAGTAGAAATGAAGGACCTTCAAAACTGAACCGAGTACCTTTTCATAGTAGGTCCTATATACTCAAAGTGAGCTACATCACGTAAAAAATAGATTATTGCATCTTGTTTTCAATATAAATTGGTTTTCGGGGAGATTTTCACAGTTTATCCTCAAGGAAACTGAAGAAACGTGGGACCCTGGAGGTTG
This sequence comes from Thysanoteuthis rhombus, assembly GCA_963457665.1. Lineage (NCBI taxonomy): Eukaryota > Metazoa > Mollusca > Cephalopoda > Oegopsida > Thysanoteuthidae > Thysanoteuthis > Thysanoteuthis major. Next base: position 32,604,374 of record OY735230.1, read on the forward strand.
ATCGAAATAACTTCTCATAGTCATTCCAATATTCTAAAAGGGAGCTACATCCTGCTTTAAGGGAAAAGAAGAAACGTCGGACCGTGGAGATTGAACCGAATACCTTTTATAGTCAGTCAGATATTTTAAAAGGGGGCTACATCATAAAAACAATACTTTTATCAATTTTGTTTTCACACAGAATTTGTTTTCGGTGAGATTTTCACAGTTTATGTACAAGAGAAAAGAAGACACATGGGACTGTGGATGTTGAACCAAATACATTTTCATCGTCAGTCCAACGTTCTAAAAAGGTGCTACATTACCCAAACAATAGTTTCTACGACTTTAGTATCGATTAGAATATTTTATGCTCAAGGGAAAAGTAGAAATGATGGAACGTGGAGGTTGAACCGAATACCTTTTCATACTCAGTCTAATATTCTAAAAAGGAGCTACATCAACCAAACAATAGTTTTTTCCACTCTGCTCCCACAATAATTTGTTTTGGGGGAGATTTTCATACTTTATGCTCAAAGGAAAAAAAGAAACGTGGGATGCTCGAGGTTGAACTTTTCATAGTCAGTCAATTATTTTGAAAGTGGGTTACATCACGCCAACAATAGTTTCCTACACTTTGTTTTCAACAAAAATTTGTTTTTGGAGACATTTTCACAGTTTATACTCAAGGGAATTGAAGACACGTGGAACCGTGGATGTTGAAAAAAATACCTTTTCATAGTCAGTCCAATATTCTAAAAGAGCTACATAACACCAACAATGATTTCTTCCACGTGGTTCCCGACAGAAATTTGCTTTTTGGGGAGATTTTGACAGTTTGCGATCGAGGAAAGGAAAAACCTGGAACCAAGGAAGTTGAACCAAATACCATTTATAGTCAGTCCAATATTCGAAAAAGACTCGACATCAAGCCAACAACAGTTCCTTCCACTTGTTCTTGATAAAAATTTGTCTTTGGAGAGATTTTCACAGTTTATATTCAAGCAAAAAGAAAAACACATACGACCAATCAGTTTGAACAGAATACCTTTTCATAGTCCGTCCAATATTGTAAAAGGTGTGCTACATCAATCCAACAAGAGTTTTTACCACTTTATTCCAGACAAAAACGTGTTTTGGAGTCATTTCAATGGTTAACGTTCAAAGGGAGAAGAAGACACGTTGGATCCCTGACGTTGAACAGAATACCTTTTCATAGTCAGTCTAATATTGTAAAAGGTGTGCCACTTCAGCCAAACAAGAGTTCTCTCCACTTTGTTGTGGAAAAAATTGTTTTGGAGTCATTTCAATGGTTAAAGTTCAAAGGGAAATGAAGACACGTGGGATCCCTGAGTTTGGAAAGAATACCTTTTCATAGTCAGTCCAATATTGTAAAAGATGTGCTACATCAGCCGAACAAGAGTTTTTACCACTTTGTTCCCGACAAAAACTTGTTTTGGAGTCATTCCAACGGTTAATGTTCAAAGGGAAAAGAAAACACGTGGGACCACTGAGGTTGAACAGAATACCATTTCAGAGTCAGTCAAATATTGTAAAAGGTGTGCTTCATCAGCCCAACAAGAGTTTCCTCAACGTTGTTCTGGACAAAAACATCTTTTGGAATGATTTCAACAGTTAATGTTCAAAGGAAAAAAAAAACATGTGGGATCCCTGAGGTTGATTAGAATACCTTTTCATAGTCAGTCCAATATTGTAAACGGTGTGCTACATCGGCCTAACAAGAGTTTTCTCAACGTTGTTCTGGACAAAAACTTGTTTTGGAGTCATCCCAACGGTTAATGTTCAAAGGAAAAAGATGACACGTGGGATCCCTGAGGTTGAACAAAATACCTTTCCATTGTCAGTCCAATATTGTAAAAGGTGTGCTACATCAGTCCAACAAGAGTTTTCTCATTGTTGTTCTGGACAAAAACTTGTTTCGGAGTCATTTCAGCGGTTAATGGTGAAAGGGAAAAGAAGACACGTGGGATCCCTGAGGTTGAAGAAAATACCTTTCCATTGACAGTCCAATATTGTAAAAGGTGTGCTACATCAGCCCAACAAGAGTTTTCTCATCGTTGTTTTGGACAAAAACTTGTTTCGGAGTCATTTCAACGGTTAATGTTCAAAGGGAAAAGAAGACACTAGGGATCCCTGAGGTTGAACAAAATACCTCTCCATTGTCAGTCCAATATTGTAAAAGGTGTGCTACATCAGCCCAACAAGAGTTTTCTCATCGTTGTTTTGGACAAAAACTTGTTTCAGAGTCATTTCAATGGTTAATGGTCAAAGGGGAAAAGAAAACACGTGGGATCCCTGAGGTTGAACAGAATACCTTTTCATAGTCAGTCCAATATTGTAAAAGGTATGCTACATCACCCCAACAAGAGTTTTCTCATCGTTGTTCTGTACAAAAACTTGTTTCGGAGTCATTTCAACAGTTAATGTTCAAAAGGAAAGAAGACACGTGGGATCCCTGAGGTTGAACAAAATACCTTTCCATTATCAGTCCAATATTGTAAAAGGTGTGCTACATCAGCCCAACAAGAGTTTTCTCCACTTTGTTCTGGACGAAAAATTGTTTCGGAGTCATTTCAGCAGTTAATGTTCAAAGGAAAAGAAGACGTGTGGGATCCCTGAAGTTGAACAAAATACCTTTCCATTGTCAGTCCAATATTGTGAAAGGTGTGCTACATCAGCCCAACAAGAGTTTTCTCATCGTTGTTCTGGAAGAGAACTTGCTTCGGAGTCGTTTCAACAGTTAATGTTCAAAGGCAAATGAAGACACGTGGGATACCTGATGTTGAACAGAATTCCTTTTCAAAGTCAGTCTAATATCGTAAAAGGTGTGCTACATCAGCCAAACAGGAGTTTTCTCATCGTTGTTTTGGACAAAAACTTGTTTTGGAGTCATTTCAACGGTAATGTTCAAAGGGAAAAAAGACACGTGGGATCCCTGAGTTTAACAAAATACCTTTCTATTGTCTGTCCAATATTGTGAAAGGTGTACTATATCAGCCCAACAAGAGTTTTCTCATCGTTGTTCTGGACAAAAACTTGTTTCAGAGTCATTTCAGCAGTTAATGTTCAAAGGGAAAAGAGGACAAGTGTGATCCCTGAGGTTGAACAAAATACCTTTCCATTGTCAGTCCAATATTGTAAAAGGTGTGCTACATCAGCCCAACAATAGTTTTCTCATCGTTGTTCTGGACAAAAACTTGTTTCGGAGTCATTTCAGCGGTTAATGTGCAAAGGGAAAAGAAGTCACGTGGGATCCCGGAGGTTGAACAAAATACCTTTCTATTGTCAGTCCAATATTGTAAAAGGTGTGCTACATCAGCCCAACAAGAGTTTTCTCATCGTTGTTCTGGACAAAAACTTGTTTCGGAGTCATTTCAGCGGTTAATGTGCAAAGGGAAAAGAAGAAAGTGGGATCCCTGAGGTTGAACAAAATACCTTTCCATTATCAGTCCAATATTGTAAAAGGTGTGCTACATCAGCCCAACAAGAGTTTTCTCATCGTTGTTCTGGACAAAAACTTGTTTCGGAGTCATTTCAACGGTTAATGTCCAAAAGAAAAAGAAGACACGTGGGATCCCTGAGGTTGAACAAAATACCTCTCCATTGTCAGTCCAATATTGTAAAAGGTGTGCTACATCAGCCCAACAAGAGTTTTCTCATGGTTGTTCTTGACAAAAACTTGTTTCGGAGTCATTTCAGCGGTTAATGTTCAAAGGGGAAAGAAGAAAGTGGGATCCCTGAGGTTGAACAAAATACCTTTCCATTATCAGTCCAATATTGTAAAAGGTGTGCTACATCAGCCCAACAAGAGTTTTCTCATCGTTGTTCTGGACAAAAACTTGTTTCGGAGTCATTTCAACGGTTAATGTCCAAAAGAAAAAGAAGACACGTGTGATCCCTGAGGTTGAACAAAATACCTCTCCATTGTCAGTCCAATATTGTAAAAGGTGTGCTACATCAGCCAAACAAGAGTTTTCTCATCGTTGTTCTGGACAAAAACTTGTTTCGGAGTCATTTCAACGGTTAATGTTCAAAGGGAAAAGAAAAGAGGTGGGATCCCTGAGGTTGAACAAAAAACCTTTCCATGGTCAGTCCAATATTGTAAAAGGTGTGCTACATCAGCCCAACAAGAGTTTTCTCATCGTTGTTTTGGACAAAAACTTGTTCCGGAGTCATTTCAACGGTTAATGTTCAAAGGAAAAAGAAGACACGTGGGATCCCTGAGGTTGAACAAAATACCTCTCCATTGTCAGTCCAATATTGTAAAAGGTGTGCTACATCAGCCATACAAGAGTTTTCTCATCGTTGTTCTGGAAAAAACTTGTTTCGGAGTCATTTCAACGGTTAATGTTCAAAGGGAAAAGAAAAGACGTGGGATCCCTGAGGTTGAACAGAATACCTTTCCATTGTCAGTCCAATATTGTAAAAGGTGTGCTACATCAGCCCAACAAGAGTTTTCTCATCGTTGTTCTGGACAAAATCTTGTTTCGGAGTCATTTCAACGGTTAATGTTCAAAGGGAAAAGAAGACACGTGGGATCCCTGAGGTTGATCAAAATACCTTTCCATTGTCAGTACAATATTGTAAAAGGTGTGCTACATCAGCCCAACAAGAGTTCTCTCATCGTTGTTCTGGACAAAAACTTGTTTCGGAGTCATTTCAACGTTTAATGTTCAAAGGGAGAAGAAGACACGTGGGATCCCTGAGGTTGAACAAAATACCTTTCCATTGTCAGTCCAATATTGTAAAAGCTATGCTACATCAGTCCAACAAGAGTTTTCTCATCGTTGTTCTGGACAAAAACTTGTTTCGGAGTCATTTCAGCGGTTAATGTTCAAAGGGAAAAGAGGACAAGTGGGATCCCTGAGGTTGAACAAAATACCTTTCCATTGTCAGTCCAATATTGTAAAAGGTGTGCTACATCAGCCCAACAAGAGTTTTCTCATCGTTGTTCTGGACAAAAACTTGTTTCGGAGTCATATCATCGGTTAATGTTCAAAGGGAAAAGAAGACACGTGGGATCCCTGAGGTTGAACAAAATACCTTTCCATTGTCAGTCCAATATTGTAAAAGGTGTGCTACATCAGCCCAACAAGAGTTTTCTCATCGTTGTTCTGGACAAAAACTTGTTTCGGAGTCATTTCAGCGGTTAATGTGCAAAGGGAAAAGAAGACACGTGGGATCCCTGAGGTTGAACAAAATACCTTTCCATTGTCAGTCCAATATTGTAAAAGGTATGCTACATCAGCCCAACAAGAGTTTTCTCATCGTTGTTCTGGACAAAAACTTGTTTCGGAGTCATTTCAGCGGTTAATGTTCAAAGGGAAAAGATGACACGTGGGATTCCCGACGTTGAACAAAATACCTTTCCATTGTCAGTCCAATATTGTAAAAGGTGTGCTACATCAGCCCAACAAGACTTTTTTCATCGTTGTTCTAGACAAAAACTCGTTTTGGAGTCATTTTAATGGTAAATGTTCAGAGGGAAAAAAAGACACGTGGGATCCCTGAGGTTGAACAGGATACCTTTCCATTGTCAGTCCAATATTGTAAAAGGTGTGCCACTTCAGCCAAACAAGAGTTCTCTCCACTTTGTTGTGGAAAAAATTGTTTTGGAGTCATTTCAATGGTTAAAGTTCAAAGGGAAATGAAGACACGTGGGATCCCTGAGTTTGGAAAGAATACCTTTTCATAGTCAGTCCAATATTGTAAAAGATGTGCTACATCAGCCGAACAAGAGTTTTTACCACTTTGTTCCCGACAAAAACTTGTTTTGGAGTCATTCCAACGGTTAATGTTCAAAGGGAAAAGAAAACACGTGGGACCACTGAGGTTGAACAGAATACCATTTCAGAGTCAGTCAAATATTGTAAAAGGTGTGCTACATCAGCCCAACAAGAGTTTCCTCAACGTTGTTCTGGACAAAAACATCTTTTGGAATGATTTCAACAGTTAATGTTCAAAGGAAAAAAAAAACATGTGGGATCCCTGAGGTTGATTAGAATACCTTTTCATAGTCAGTCCAATATTGTAAACGGTGTGCTACATCGGCCTAACAAGAGTTTTCTCAACGTTGTTCTGGACAAAAACTTGTTTTGGAGTCATCCCAACGGTTAATGTTCAAAGGAAAAAGATGACACGTGGGATCCCTGAGGTTGAACAAAATACCTTTCCATTGTCAGTCCAATGTTGTAAAAGGTGTGCTACATCAGTCCAACAAGAGTTTTCTCATTGTTGTTCTGGACAAAAACTTGTTTCGGAGTCATTTCAGCGGTTAATGGTGAAAGGGAAAAGAAGACACGTGGGATCCCTGAGGTTGAACAAAATACCTTTCCATTGACAGTCCAATATTGTAAAAGGTGTGCTACATCAGCCCAACAAGAGTTTTCTCATCGTTGTTTTGGACAAAAACTTGTTTCGGAGTCATTTCAACGGTTAATGTTCAAAGGGAAAAGAAGACACTAGGGATCCCTGAGGTTGAACAAAATACCTCTCCATTGTCAGTCCAATATTGTAAAAGGTGTGCTACATCAGCCCAACAAGAGTTTTCTCATCGTTGTTTTGGACAAAAACTTGTTTCAGAGTCATTTCAATGGTTAATGGTCAAAGGGGAAAAGAAAACACGTGGGATCCCTGAGGTTGAACAGAATACCTTTTCATAGTCAGTCCAATATTGTAAAAGGTGTGCTACATCACCCCAACAAGAGTTTTCTCATCGTTGTTCTGTACAAAAACTTGTTTCGGAGTCATTTCAACAGTTAATGTTCAAAAGGAAAGAAGACACGTGGGATCCCTGAGGTTGAACAAAATACCTTTCCATTATCAGTCCAATATTGTAAAAGGTGTGCTACATCAGCCCAACAAGAGTTTTCTCCACTTTGTTCTGGACAAAAAATTGTTTCGGAGTCATTTCAGCAGTTAATGTTCAAAGGAAAAGAAGACGTGTGGGATCCCTGAAGTTGAACAAAATACCTTTCCATTGTCAGTCCAATATTGTGAAAGGTGTGCTACATCAGCCCAACAAGAGTTTTCTCATCGTTGTTCTGGAAGAGAACTTGCTTCGGAGTCATTTCAACAGTTAATGTTCAAAGGCAAATGAAGACACGTGGGATACCTGATGTTGAACAGAATTCCTTTTCAAAGTCAGTCTAATATCGTAAAAGGTGTGCTACATCAGCCAAACAGGAGTTTTCTCATCGTTGTTTTGGACAAAAACTTGTTTTGGAGTCATTTCAACGGTAATGTTCAAAGGGAAAAAAGACACGTGGGATCCCTGAGGTTGAACAAAATACCTTTCTATTGTCTGTCCAATATTGTGAAAGGTGTACTATATCAGCCCAACAAGAGTTTTCTCATCGTTGTTCTGGACAAAAACTTGTTTCGGAGTCATTTCAGCAGTTAATGTTCAAAGGGAAAAGAGGACAAGTGTGATCCCTGAGGTTGAACAAAATACCTTTCCATTGTCAGTCCAATATTGTAAAAGGTGTGCTACATCAGCCCAACAAGAGTTTTCTCATCGTTGTTCTGGACAAAAACTTGTTTCGGAGTCATTTCAGCGGTTAATGTGCAAAGGGAAAAGAAGTCACGTGGGATCCCGGAGGTTGAACAAAATACCTTTCTATTGTCAGTCCAATATTGTAAAAGGTGTGCTACATCAGCCCAACAAGAGTTTTCTCATGGTTGTTCTTGACAAAAACTTGTTTCGGAGTCATTTCAGCGGTTTATGTTCAAAGGGGAAAGAAGAAAGTGGGATCCCTGAGGTTGAACAAAATACCTTTCCATTATCAGTCCAATATTGTAAAAGGTGTGCTACATCAGCCCAACAAGAGTTTTCTCATCGTTGTTCTGGACAAAAACTTGTTTCGGAGTCATTTCAACGGTTAATGTCCAAAAGAAAAAGAAGACACGTGGGATCCCTGAGGTTGAACAAAATACCTCTCCATTGTCAGTCCAATATTGTAAAAGGTGTGCTACATCAGCCAAACAAGAGTTTTCTCATCGTTGTTCTGGACAAAAACTTGTTTCGGAGTCATTTCAACGGTTAATGTTCAAAGGGAAAAGAAAAGAGGTGGGATCCCTGAGGTTGAACAAAAAACCTTTCCATTGTCAGTCCAATATTGTAAAAGGTGTGCTACATCAGCCCAACAAGAGTTTTCTCATCGTTGTTTTGGACAAAAACTTGTTCCGGAGTCATTTCAACGGTTAATGTTCAAAGGAAAAAGAAGACACGTGGGATCCCTGAGGTTGAACAAAATACCTCTCCATTGTCAGTCCAATATTGTAAAAGGTGTGCTACATCAGCCAAACAAGAGTTTTCTCATCGTTGTTCTGGAAAAAACTTGTTTCGGAGTCATTTCAACGGTTAATGTTCAAAGGGAAAAGAAAAGACGTGGGATCCCTGAGGTTGAACAGAATACCTTTCCATTGTCAGTCCAATATTGTAAAAGGTGTGCTACATCAGCCCAACAAGAGTTTTCTCATCGTTGTTCTGGACAAAAACTTGTTTCGGAGTCATTTCAACGGTTAATGTTCAAAGGGAAAAGAAAAGACGTGGGATCCCTGAGGTTGATCAAAATACCTTTCCATTGTCAGTACAATATTGTAAAAGGTGTGCTACATCAGCCCAACAAGAGTTCTCTCATCGTTGTTCTGGACAAAAACTTGTTTCGGAGTCATTTCAACGTTTAATGTTCAAAGGGAGAAGAAGACACGTGGGATCCCTTAGGTTGAACAAAATACCTTTCCATTGTCAGTCCAATATTGTAAAAGCTATGCTACATCAGTCCAACAAGAGTTTTCTCATCGTTGTTCTGGACAAAAACTTGTTTCGGAGTCATTTCAGCGGTTAATGTTCAAAGGGAAAAGAGGACAAGTGGGATCCCTGAGGTTGAACAAAATACCTTTCCATTGTCAGTCCAATATTGTAAAAGGTGTGCTACATCAGCCCAACAAGAGTTTTCTCATCGTTGTTCTGGACAAAAACTTGTTTCGGAGTCATTTCAGCGGTTAATGTTCAAAGGGAAAAGAAGACACGTGGGATCCCTGAGGTTGAACAAAATACCTTTCCATTGTCAGTTCAATATTGTAAAAGGTGTGCTACATCAGCCCAACAAGAGTTTTCTCATCGTTGTTCTGGACAAAAACTTGTTTCGGAGTCATTTCAGCGGTTAATGTGCAAAGGGAAAAGAAGACACGTGGGATCCCTGAGGTTGAACAAAATACCTTTCCATTGTCAGTCCAATATTGTAAAAGGTATGCTACATCAGCCCAACAAGAGTTTTCTCATCGTTGTTCTGGACAAAAACTTGTTTCGGAGTCATTTCAGCGGTTAACGTTCAAAGGGAAAAGAGGACAAGTGGGATCCCTGAGGTTGAACAAAATACCTTTCCATTGTCAGTCCAATATTGTAAAAGGTGTGCTACATCAGCCCAACAAGAGTTTTCTCATCGTTGTTCTGGACAAAAACTTGTTTCGGAGTCATTTCAACGGTTAATGTTCAAAGGGAAAAGATGACACGTGGGATTCCCGACGTTGAACAAAATACCTTTCCATTGTCAGTCCAATATTGTAAAAGGTGTGCTACATCAGTCCAACAAGAGTTTTCTCATTGTTGTTCTGGACAAAAACTTGTTTCGGAGTCATTTCAGCGGTTAATGGTGAAAGGGAAAAGAAGACACGTGGGATCCCTGAGGTTGAACAAAATACCTTTCCATTGACAGTCCAATATTGTAAAAGGTGTGCTACATCAGCCCAACAAGAGTTTTCTCATCGTTGTTTTGGACAAAAACTTGTTTCGGAGTCATTTCAACGGTTAATGTTCAAAGGGAAAAGAAGACACTAGGGATCCCTGAGGTTGAACAAAATACCTCTCCATTGTCAGTCCAATATTGTAAAAGGTGTGCTACATCAGCCCAACAAGAGTTTTTTCATCGTTGTTCTGGACAAAAACTTGTTTTGGAGTCATTTTAATGGTGAATGTTCAGAGAGAAAAGAAGACACGTGGGATCCCTGAGGTTGAACAGAATACCCTTTCATAGTCAGTCCAATATTGTAAAAGGTGTGCTATTTCGGCCCAACAAGAGTTTTCTCAACATTGTTTTGGACAAAAACTTGTTTCGGAGTCATTTCAACGGTTAATGTTCAAAGGGAAAAGAAGACACGTGGGATACCTGAAGTTGAACAGAATACCTTTCCATAGTCAGTCCAATATTGTGAAAGGTGTGCTACATCAGCCCAACAAGAGTTTTCTCCACTTTGTTCTGGACAAAAAATTGTTTCGGAATCATTTCAGCGGTTAATGTTCAAAGGGAAAAGAAGACACGTGGGATCCCTGAAGTTGAACAAAATCCCTTTCCATTGTCAGTCCAATATTGTAAAAGGTGTGCTATTTCGGCCCAACAAGTGTTTTCTCATCGTTGTTCTGGACAATAACTTCCTTCGGAGTCATTTCAACAGTTAATGTTCAAAGGCAAAAGAAGACACGTGGGATACCTGATGTTGAACAGAATACCTTTTCATAGTCAGTCTAATATTGTAAAAGGTGTGCTACATCAGCCAAACAGGAGTTTTCTCATCGTTGTTTTGGACAAAAACTTGTTTCGTAGTCATTTCAACGGTTAATGTTCAAAGGGAAAAGATGACACGTGGGATTCCCGACGTTGAACAGAATACCTTTCCATTGTCAGTCCAATATTGTGAAAGGTGTGCTACATGAACCCAACAAGACTTTTTTCATCGTTGTTCTGGACAAAAACTTGTTTCGGAGTCATTTCAACGGTTAATGTTCAAAGGGAAAAGAAGATACGTGGGATCCCTGAGATTGAACAGAATTCCTTTTCATAGTCAGTTCAATATTGTAAAATGTGTGCTACATCAGCCCAAAAGAGTTTTCTCATCGTTGTTGTGGACAAAAACTTGTTTCAGAGTCATTTCAACGGTTAATGTTCAAAGGGAAAAGAAGACACGTGGGATCCCTGAGGTTGAACAAAATACCTCTCCATTGTCAGTCCAATATTGTAAAAGGTGTGCTACATCAGCCAAACAAGAGTTTTCTCATCGTTGTTCTGGACAAAAACTTGTTTTGGAGTCATTTCAACGGTTAATGTTCATAGGGAAAAGAAGACACGTGGGATACCTGAAGTTGAACAGAATACCTTTCCATAGTCAGTCCAATATTGTAAAAGGTGTGCTACATCAGCCCAACAAGAGTTTTCTCCACTTAATTCTGGACAAAAAATTGTTTCAAATCATTTCAGCGGTTAATGTTCAAAGGGAAAAGAAGACACGTGGGATCCCTGAAGTTGAACAAAATCCCTTTCCATTGTCAGTCCAATATTGTAAAAGGTGTGCTATTTCGGCCCAACAAGAGTTTTCTCATCGTTGTTCTGGACAAGAACTTCCTTCGGAGTCATTTCAACAGTTAATGTTCAAAGGCAAAAGAAGACACGTGGGATACCTGAGGTTGAACAAAATACCTTTCCATTGTCAGTTCAATATTGTAAAATGTGTGCTACGCCAGCCCAACAAGAGTTTTCTCATCGTTGTTCTGGACAGAAACTCTTTTCGGAGTCATTTCATCGGTTAATGTTCAAAGGGAAAAGAAGACACGTGGGATCCCTGAGGTTGAACAGAATACCTTTTCATAGTCAGTCCAATATTGTAAAAGGTGTGCTACATCAGCCCAACAAGAGTTTTCTCATCGTTGTTCTGGACAAAAACTTGTTTCGGAGTCATTTCAACGGTTAATGTTCAAAGGGAAAAGAAGACACGTGGGATACCTGAGGTTGAACAAAATACCTTTCTTTTGTCAGTCCAATATTGTAAAAGGTGTGCTACATCAGCCCAACAAGAGTTTTCTCATCGTTGTTCTGGACAAAAACTTGTTTCGGAGTCATTTCAACGGTTAATGTTCAAAGGGAAAAGAAGACACGTGGGATACCTGAGGTTGAACAAAATACCTTTCCATTGTCAGTCCAATATTGTAAAAGGTGTGCTACATCAGCCCAACAAGAGTTTTCTCAACGTTGTTCTGGACAAAAACTTGTTTCGGAGTCATTTCAACTGTTAATGTTCAAAGGGAAAAGAAGACACGTGGGATCCCTGAGGTTGAACAAAGTACCTCTCCATTGTCAGTCCAATATTGTAAAAGGTGTGCTACATCAGCCCAACAAGAGTTTTCTCATCGTTGTTCTGGACAAAAACTTGTTTCGGAGTCATTTCAACGGTTAATGTTCAAAGGGAAAAGAAGACACGTGGGATCCCTGAGGTTGAACAAAATACCTTTCCATTGTCAGTTCAATATTGTAAAATGTGTGCTACATCAGCCCAACAAGAGTTTTCTCATCGTTGTTCTGGACAGAAACTCTTTTCGGGGTCATTTCATTGGTTAATGTTCAAACAGAAAAGAAGACACGTGGGATCCCTGAGGTTGAACAGAATACCTTTTCATAGTCAGTCCTATATTTTAAAGGGTGTGCTACATCAGCCCAACAAGAGTTTTCTCATCGTTGTTCTGGACAAAAACTTGTTTCGGAGTCATTTCAACGGTTAATGTTCAAAGGGAAAAGAAGACACGTGGGATCCCTGAGGTTGAACAAAATACCTTTCTATTGTCAGTCCAATATTGTAAAAGGTGTGCAACATCAGCCCAACAAGAGTTTTCTCATCGTTGTTCTGGACAAAAACTTGTTTCGGAGTCATTTTAACTGTTAATGTTCAAAGGGAAAAGAAGACACGTGGGATCCCTGAGGTTGAACAAAATACCTTTCCATTGTCAGTCCAATATTGTAAAAGGTGTGCTACATCAGCCCAACAAGAGTTTTCTCATCGTTGTTCTGGACAAAAACTTGTTTCGGAGTCATTTCAACGGTTAATGTTCTAAGGGAAAAGAAGACACGTGGGATCCCTGAGGTTGAACAAAATACCTTTTCATAGTCAGTCCAATATTGTAAAAGGTGTGCTACATCAGCCCAACAAGAGTTTTCTCATCGTTGTTCTGGACAAGAACTTGCTTCGGAGTCATTTCAACTGTTAATGTTCAAAGTCAAAAGAAGACACGTGGGATACCTGAGGTTGAACAGAATACCTTCCCATACTCAGTCCAATATTGTGAAAGGTGTGCTACATCAGCCCAACAAGAGTTTTCTCCACTTTGTTCTGGACAAAAAATTGTTTCGGAATCATTTCAGCGGTTAATGTTCAAAGGGAAAAGAAGACACGTGGGATCCCTGAAGTTGAACAAAATACCTTTCCATTGTCAGTCCAATATTGTAAAAGGTGTGCTATTTCGGCCCAACAAGAGTTTTCTCATCGTTGTTCTGGACAAAAACTTCCTTCTGAGTCCTTTCAACAGTTAATGTTCAAAGGCAAAAGAAGACACGTGGGATACCTGAGGTTGAACAGAATACCTTTTCATAGTCAGTCTAATATTGTAAAAGGTGTGCTACATCAGCCAAACAGGAGTTTTCTCATCGTTGTTTTGGACGAAAACTTGTTTCGTAGTCATTTCAACGGTTAATGTTCAAAGGGAAAAGATGACACGTGGGATTCCCGACGTTGAACACAATACCTTTCTATTGTCAGTCCAATATTGTAAAAGGTGTGCTACATGAGCCCAACAAGACTTTTTTCATCGTTGTTCTGGACAAAAACTTGTTTCGGAGTCATTTCAACGGTTAATGTTCAAAGGGAAAAGAAGATACGTGGGATCCCTGAGGTTGAACAGAATTCATTTTCATAGTCAGTTCAATATTGTAAAAGGTGTGCTACATCAGCCCAACAAGAGTTTTCTCATCGTTGTTCTTGACAAAAACTCTTTTCGGAGTCATTTCATCGGTTAATATTCAAACGGAGAAGAAGACACGTGGGATCCCTGAGGTTGAACAGAATACCTTTTCATAGTCAGTCCTATATTTTAAAAGGTGTGCTACATCAGCCCAACAAGAGTTTTCTCATCGTTGTTCTGGACAAAAACTTGTTTCGGAGTCATTTCAACGGTTAATGTTCAAAGGGGAAAGAAGACACGTGGGATCCCTGATGTTGAACAAAATACCTTTCAAATGTCAGTCCAATATTGAAAAAGGTGTGCAACATCAGCCCAACAAGAGTTTTCTCATCGTTGTCCTGGACAAGAACTTGCTTCGGAGTCATTTCAACTGTTAATGTTCAAAGTCAAAAGAAGACACGTGGGATACCTGAGGTTGAACAGAATACCTTTTCATAGTCAGTTCAATATTGTAAAAGGTGTGCTACATCAGCCCAACAAGAGTTTTCTCATCGTTGTTCTGGACAAAAACTTGTTTCGGAGTCATTTCAACGGTTAATGTTCAAAGGGAAAAGATGACACGTGGGATTCCCGACGTTGAACAAAATACCTTTCCATTGTCAGTCCAATATAGTAAAAGGTGTGCTACATGAGCCCAACAAGACTTTTTTCATCGTTGTTCTGGACAAAAACTTGTTTCGGATTCATTTCAACGGTTAATGTTCAAAGGGAAAAGAAGATACGTGGGATCCCTGAGGTTGAACAGTTTTCCTTTTCATAGTCAGTCCAATATTGTAAAATGTGTGCTACATCAGCCCAACAAGAGTTTTCTCAACGTTGTTCCGGACAAAAACTCGTTTTGGAGTCATTTTAATGGTAAATGTTCAGAGGGAAAAAAAGACACGTGGGATCCCTTAGGTTGAACAGGATACCTTTCCATTGTCAGTCCAATATTGTAAAATGTGTGCTACATCAGCCCAACAAGAGTTTTCTCCACTTTGTTCTATACAAAAACTTGTTTCAGAGTCATTTCAGCGGTTAATGTTCAAAGGGAAAAGAAGACACGTGGGATCCCTGAGGTTGAACAAAATACCTTTCCATTGTCAGTACAATATTGTAAAAGGTGTGCTACATCAGCCCAACAAGAGTTTTCTCATCGTTGTTCTGGACAAAAACTTGTTTCGGAGTCATTTCAGCGGTTAATGTTCAAAGGGAAAAGAAGACACGTGGGATCCCTGAGGTTCAACAGAATACCCTTTCATAGTCAGTCCAATATTGTAAAAGGTGTGCTACATCAGCCCAACGAGAGTTTTCTCATCGTTGTTCTGGACAAAAACTCGTTTCGGAGTCATTTCAACGGTTAATGTTCAAAGGGAAAAGAAAAGACGTGGGATCCCTGAGGTTGAACAGAATACCCTTTCATAGTCAGTCCAATATTGTAAAAGGTGTGCTACATCATCCAAGCAAGAGTTTTTTCAACATTGTTCTGGACAAAAAATTGTTTTGGAGTCATTTCAACGGTTAATGTTCAAAGGGAAAAAAAGACACGTTGGATACCTGAAGTTGAACAGAATACCTTTCCATAATCAGTCCAATATTGTGAAAGGTGTGCTACATCAGCCCAACAAGAGTTTTCTCCACTTAATTCTGGACAAAAAATTGTTTCGGAATCATTTCAGCAGTTAATGTTCAAAGGGAAAAGAAGACACGTGGGATCCCTGAAGTTGAACAAAATCCCTTTCCATTGTCAGTCCAATATTGTAAAAGGTGTGCTACATCAGCCCAACAAGAGTTTTCTCATCGTTGTTCTGGACAAAAACTTCCTTCGGAGTCATTTCAACAGTTGATGTTCAAAGGCAAAAGAAGACACGTGGGATACCTGAGGTTGAACAGAATACCTTTTCATAGTCAGTCCAATATTGTAAAAGGTGTGCTACATCAGCCCAACAAGAGTTTTCTCATCGTTGTTCTGGACAAAAACTTGTTTCGGAGTCATTTCAACGGTTAATGTTCAAAGGGAAAAGAAGACACGTGGGATACCTGAGGTTGAACAAAATACCTTTCCATTGTCAGTCCAATATTGTGAAAGGTGTGCTACATCAGCCCAACAAGAGTTTTCTCATCGTTGTTCTGGACAAAAACTTGTTTCGGAGTCATTTCAACTGTTAATGTTCAAAGGGAAAAGAAGACACGTGGGATCCCTGAGATTGAACAAAATACCTTTCCATTGTCAGTCCAATATTGTAAAAGGTGTGCTACATCAGCCCAACAAGAGTTTTCTCAACGTTGTTCTGGACAAAATCTTGTTTCGGAGTCATTTTAATGGTAAATGCTCAGAGGGAAAAAAAGACACGTGGGATCCCTTAGGTTGAACAGGATACCTTTCCATTGTCAGTCCAATATTGTAAAAGGTGTGCTACATCAGCCCAACAAGAGTTTTCTCCACTTTGTTCTATACAAAAACTTGTTTCAGAGTCATTTCAGCGGTTAATGTTCAAAGGGAAAAGAAGACACGTGGGATCCCTGAGGTTGAACAAAATACCTTTCCATTGTCAGTACAATATTGTGAAAGGTGTGCTACATCAGCCCAACAAGAGTTTTCTCATCGTTGTTCTGGACAAAAACTTTTTTCGGAGTCACATCAGCGGTTAATGTTCAAAGGGAAAAGAAGACACGTGGGATCCCTGAGGTTCAACAGAATACCCTTTCATAGTCAGTCCAATATTGTAAAAGGTGTGCTACATCAGCCCAACAAGAGTTTTCTCATCGTTGTTCTGGACAAAAACTCGTTTCGGAGTCATTTACAGGGTTAATGTTCAAAGGGAAAAGAAAAGACGTGGGATCCCTGAGGTTGAACAGAATACCCTTTCATAGTCAGTCCAATATTGTAAAAGGTGTGCTACATCAGCCAAGTAAGAGTTTTTTCAACATTGTTCTGGACAAAAACTTGTTTTGGAGTCATTTCAACGGTTAATGTTCATAGGGAAAAGAAGACACGTGGGATACCTGAAGTTGAACAGAATACCTTTCCATAGTCAGTCTAATATTGTAAAAGGTGTGCTACATCAGCCCAACAAGAGTTTTCTCCACTTAATTCTGGACAAAAAATTGTTTCAAATCATTTCAGCGGTTAATGTTCAAAGGGAAAAGAAGACACGTGGGATCCCTGAAGTTGAACAAAATCCCTTTCCATTGTCAGTCCAATATTGTAAAAGGTGTGCTATTTCGGCCCAACAAGAGTTTTCTCATCGTTGTTCTGGACAAGAACTTCCTTCGGAGTCATTTCAACAGTTAATGTTCAAAGGCAAAAGAAGACACGTGGGATACCTGAGGTTGAACAGAATACCTTTTCATAGTCAGTCCAATATTGTAAAAGGTGTGCTACATCAGCCCAACAAGAGTTTTCTCATCGTTGTTCTGGACAAAAACTTGTTTCGGAGTCATTTCAACGGTTAATGTTCAAAGGGAAAAGAAGACACGTGGGATACCTGAGGTTGAACAAAATACCTTTCCATTGTCAGTCCAATATTGTAAAAGGTGTGCTACATCAGCCCAACAAGAGTTTTCTCATCGTTGTTCTGGACAAAAACTTGTTTCGGAGTCATTTCAACGGTTAATGTTCAAAGGGAAAAGAAGACACGTGGGATCCCTGAGATTGAACAAAATACCTTTCCATTGTCAGTCCAATATTGTAAAAGGTGTGCTACATCAGCCCAACAAGAGTTTTCTCAACGTTGTTCTGGACAAAATCTTGTTTCGGAGTCATTTCAGCGGTTAATGTTCAAAAGGAAAAGAAGATTAGTGGGATCCCTGAGGTTGAACAGAATTCCTTTTCATAGTCAGTTCATTATTGTAAAATGTGTGCTATGTCAGCCCAACAAGAGTTTTCTCAACGATGTTTCGGACAAAAACTTGTTTCGGAGTCATTTCAGCGGTTAAGTTCAAAGGGAAAAGAAGACACGTGGGATCCCTGAGGTTGAACAAAATACGTTTTCATAGGCAGTCCAATATTGTAAAAGGTGTGCTACATCAGCCCAACAAGAGTTTTCTCAACGTTGTTCTGGACAAAAACATGTTTTGGAGTCATTTTAATGGTGAATGTTCAGAGGGAAAAGAAGACACGTGGGATCCCTGAGGTTAAACAGAATACCTTTTCATACTCAGTCTAATATTGAAATAAGTGTGCTACATCAGCCCAACAAGACTTTTTTGTGCACGTTGTTCTGGACAAAAACTTGTTTTGGAATCATTTCAATTGTTAATGTTCAAAAGGGATAAGAAGACACGTGGGATCCCTGAAGTTGAACAGAATACCTTTTCATAGTCAGTCCAATATTGTAAAAAGTGTGCTACATCAGCCTAACAAGAGTTTTCTCAATGTTGTTCCTGACAAAAACTTGTTTTGGAGTCATTTCATTGATTAATGTTCAAAGGGAAAAGAAGACGCGTGGGATCCCTGAGGTTGAACAGAATACCTTTTCATAGTCAGTCCAATATTGTGAAAGGTGTGCTACCTCAGCCCATCAAGAGTTTTCTTAACGTTGTTCTGGACAGAAACTTGTTTTGGAGTCATTTCAATGGTTAATGTTCAAAGGGAAAAGAAGACACGTGGGATCCCTGAGGTTGAACAGAATACCTTTTCATAGTCAGTCCTATATTGTAAAAGGTGTGCTACATCAGCCCAACAAGAGTTTTCTCAACGTTGTTCTTGACAAAACTTGTTTTGGAGTCATTTCAATTTTCAATGTTCAAAGAGAAAAAAAGACACGTGGGATCCCTGAGGTTAAACAGAATACCTTTTCATAGTAAGTCTAATATTGAAATAAGTGTGCTACATCAGCCCAACAAGAGTTTTTTGTGCACGTTGTTCTGGACAAAAACTTGTTTTGGAATCATTTCAATTGTTAATGTTCAAAAGGGAAAAGAAGACACGTGGGATCCCTGAAGTTGAACAGAATACCTTTTCATAGTCAGTCCAATATTGTAAAAAGTGTGCTACATCAGCCTAACAAGAGTTTTCTCAATGTTGTTCCTGACAAAAACTTGTTTTGGAGTCATTTCATTGATTAATGTTCAAAGGGAAAAGAAGACACGTGGGATCCCTGAGGTTGAACAGAATACCTTTTCATAGTCAGTCCAATATTGTGAAAGGTGTGCTACCTCAGCCCATCAAGAGTTTTCTTAACGTTGTTCTGGACAAAAACTTGTTTTGGAGTCATTTCAATGGTTAATGTTCAAAGGGAGAAAAAAAGACACGTGGGGTCCCTGAGGTTGAACAGAATACCTTTTCATAGTCAGTCTTATATTGACATAAGTGTGCTACATCAGCCCAACAAGACTTTTTTGTGCACGTTGTTCTGGACAAAAACTTGTTTTGGAATCATTTCAATTGTTAATGTTCAAAAGAGAAAAGAAGACACGTGGGATCCCTCAGGTTGAACAGAATACCTTTTCATAGTCAGTCCAATATTGTGAAAGGTGTGCTACCTCAGCCCATCAAGAGTCTTCTCAACGTTGTTCTGGACTAAAACTTGTTTTGGGGTCATTTCAACAGTTAATGTTCAAAGGGAAAAGAAGACACGTGGGATCCCTGAGGTTGAACAGAATACCTTTTCATAGTCAGACCAATACTGTAAAAGGTGTGCTACCTGAGCCCAACAAGAGTTTTCTCAACGTTGTTCTGGACAAAAACTTGTTTTGGAGTCATTTCGACGGTTAATGTTCAAAGTGAAAAGAAAACACGTGGGATCCCTGAGGTTGAACAGAATACCTTTTCATGGTCAGTCCAATATTGTAAAATGTGCTACCTAGGCCCATCAAGAGTTTTCTTAACGTTGTTCTGGACGAAAGTTGTTTTGGAGTCATTTCAATGGTTAATAATCAAGGGGGGAAAAAAGGCACATGGGATCCCTGGGGTTGAACAGAATACCCTTTCATAGTCAGTCTAATAATGAAATAAGTGTGTTACATCAGCCCAACAAGAGTTTTTTGTGCACGTTGTTCTGGACAAAAACTTGTTTTGGAGTCATTTCAACTGTTAATGTTAAAAAGGGAAAAAAAGACACGTGGGATCCCTGAAGTTGAACAAAATAACTTTTAATAGTCAGTCCAATATTGTAAAACGCTTGCTACATCAGCCCAACAAGAGTTTTTTCAACGTTGTTCTTGACAAAAACTTGTTATGGAGTCATTTCTTTGATTAATGTTCAAAGGGAAAAGAAGACACGTGGGATCCCTGAAATTGGACAGAATACCTTTTCATAGTCAGTCCAATATTGTAAAAGGTGTGCTACATCAGCCCAACAAGAGTTTTCTCAACGTTGTTCTAGACAAAAACTTGTTATGGAGTCATTTCTTTGATTAATGTTCAAAAGGAAAAGAAGACACGTGGGATCCCTGAAGTTGAACAGAATACATTTTTCATAGTCAGTCCAATATTGTAAAAGGTGTGCTACCTCAGCCCAACAAGAGTTTTCTCCACGTTCTTCTGGACAAAAGGTGTTTTGGAGTCATTTCAACGGTTAATGTTCAAAGGGAAGAAAAGACACGTGGGATCCCTGAGGTTGGACAGAATACCTTTTCATAGTCAGTCCAATATTGTGAAAGGTGTGCTACCTCAGCCCATCAAGAGTTTTCTTAACGTTGTTCTGGACAAAAACTTGTTTTGGAGTCATTTCAATGGTTAATGTTCAAAGGGAAAAAAAAAAAACACGTGGGGTCCCTGAGGTTGAACAGAATACCTTTTCATAGTCAGTCTTATATTGACATAAGTGTGCTACATCAGCTCATCAAGAGTCTTCTCAACGTTGTTCTGGACTAAAACTTGTTTTGGGGTCATTTCAACAGTTAATGTTCAAAGGGAAAAGAAGACACGTGGGATCCCTGAGGTTGAACAGAATACCTTTTCATAGTCAGTCCAATATTGTAAAAGGTGTGCTACCTCAGCCCAACAATAGTTTTCTCAACGTTGTTCTGGACAAAAACTTGTTTTGGAGTCATTTCAACGGTTAATGTTCAAAAGGGAAAAGGAGACACGTGGGATCCCTGAGGGTGAACAGAATCCCTTTTCATAGTCAGTCCAATATTGTAAAAGCTGTGCTACCTAGGCCCATCAAGAGTTTTCTTAACGTTGTTCTGGACGAAAGTTGTTTTGGAGTCATTTCAATGGTTAATAATCAAAGGGGGACAAAAGACACATGGGATCCCTGGGGTTGAACAGAATACCCTTTCATAGTCAGTCTAATTAGGAAATAAGTGTGTTACATCAGCCCAACAAGAGTTTTTTGTGAACGTTGTTCTGGATAAAAACTTGTTTTGGAGTCATTTCAACTGGTAATGTTCAAAAGGGAAAAGAAGACACGTGGGATCCCTGAAGTTGAACAGAATACCTTTTCATAGTCAGTCCAATATTGTAAAAGGTGTGCTAATTCAGCCCGACAAGAGTTTTCTCAACGTTGTTCTAGACAAAAACTTGTTATGGAGTCATTTCTTTGATTAATGTTCAAAGGGAAAAGAAGACACGTGGGATCCCTGAAGTTGAACAGAATACATTTTTCATAGTCAGTCCAATATTGTAAAAGGTGTGCTACCTCAGCCCAACAATAGTTTTCTCAACGTTGTTCTGGACAAAAACTTGTTTTGGAGTCATTTCAACGGTTAATGTTCAAAGGGAAAAGAAGACACGTGGGTTCCCTGAGGGTGAACAGAATCCCTTTTCATAGTCAGTCCAATATTGTAAAAGGTGTGCTACCTAGGCCCATCAAGAGTTTTCTTAACGTTGTTCTGGACAAAAGTTGTTTTGGAGTCATTTCAATGGTTAATAATCAAAGGGGGAAAAAAGACACATGGGATCCCTGGGGTTGAACAGAATACCCTTTCATAGTCAGTCTAATATTGAAATAAGTGTGTTACATCAGCCCAACAAGAGTTTTTTGTGCACGTTGTTCTGGACAAAAACTTGTTTTGGAGTCATTTCAACTGGTAATGTTCAAAAGGGAAAAGAACACACGTGGGATCCCTGAAGTTGAACAGAATACCTTTTCATAGTCAGTCCAATATTGTAAAAAGTGTGCTAACTCAGCCCAACAAGAGTTTTCTCAACGTTGTTCTAGACAAAAACTTGTTATGGAGTCATTTCTTTGATTAATGTTCAAAGGGAAAAGAAGACACGTGGGATCCCTGAAATTGAACAGAATACCTTTTCATAGTCAGTCCAATATTGTAAAAGGTGTGCTTTATCAGCCCAACAAGAGTTTCCTCCACGTTCTTCTGGACAAAAGGTGTTTTGGAGTCATTTCAACGGTTAATTTTCAAAGGGAAGAAAAGACACGTGGGATCCCTGAGATTGAACAGAATACCTTTTCATAGTCAGTCCAATATTGTAAAAGGTGTGCTACATCAGCCCAACAATAGTTTTCTCAATGTTGTTCCGGACAAAAATTTGTTTTTGAGTCATTTCCATGGTTAATGTTCATAGGGAAAAGAAGACACGTGGGATCCCTGTAGTTGAACAGAATATCTTTTCATAGTCAGTTTAATATTGTAAAATGTGTGCTACCTCAGCCCAACAAGAGTTTTCTCAACGTTGTTCTGGACAAAACTTGTTTTGGGGTCATTTCAACAGTTAATGTTCAAAGGGAAAAGAAGACACGTGCGATCCCTGAAGTTGAACAGAATACCTTTTCATAGTCAGTCTAATATTGAAATAAGTGTGCTACTTCAGCCCAACAAGAGTTTTGTCAACGTTGTTCTGGACAAAAACTTGTTTTGGAGTCATTTCAACTGTTAATGTTCAAAAGGGAAAAGAAGACACGTGGGATCCCTGAGGGTGAACAGAATCCCTTTTCATAGTCAGTCCAATATTGTAAAAGGTGTGCTACCTAGGCCCATCAAGAGTTTTCTTAACGTTGTTCTGGACAAAAGTTGTTTTGGAGTCATTTCAATGGTTAATAATCAAAGGGGGAAAAAAGACACATGGGATCCCTGGGGTTGAACAGAATACCCTTTCATAGTCAGTTTAATATTGAAATAAGTGTGTTACATCAGCCCAACAAGAGTTTTTTGTGCACGTTGTTCTGGACAAAAACTTGTTTTGGAGTCATTTCAACTGGTAATGTTCAAAAGGGAAAAGAAGACACGTGGGATCCCTGAGGTTGAACAGAATACCTTTTCATAGTCAGTCCAATATTGTAAAAAGTGTGCTAATTCAGCCCAACAAGAGTTTTCTCAACGTTGTTCTAGACGAAAACTTGTTATGGAGTCATATCTTTGATTAATGTTCAAAGGGAAAAGAAGACACGTGGGATCCCTGAAATTGAACAGAATACCTTTTCATAGTCAGTCCAATATTGTAAAAGGTGTGTTTCATCAGCCCAACAAGAGTTTCCTCCACGTTCTTCTGGACAAAAGGTGTTTTGGAGTCATTTCAACGGTTAATGTTCAAAGGGAAGAAAAGACACGTGGGATCCCTGAAGTTGAACAGAATACCTTTTCATAGTCAGTCCAATATTGTAAAAGGTGTGCTACCTCAGCCCAACAATAGTTTTCTCAACGTTGTTCTGGACAAAAATTTGTTTTTGAGTCATTTCAATGGTTAATGTTCAAAGGGAAAAAAAAAAGACACGTGGGGTCCCTGAGGTTGAACAGAATACCTTTTCATAGTCAGTCTTATATTGAAATAAGTGTGCTACATCCGCTCATCAAGAGTCTTCTCAACGTTGTTCTGGACTAAAACTTGTTTTGGGGTCATTTCAACAGTTAATGTTCAAAGGGAAAAGAAGACACGTGGGATCCCTGAGGTTGAACAGAATACCTTTTCATAGTCAGTCCAATATTGTAAAAGGTGTGCTACCTCAGCCCAACAAGAGTTTTCTCAACGTTGTTCTGGACAAAAACTTGTTTTGGAGTCATTTCAACGGTTAATGTTCAAAAGGGAAAAGAAGACACGTGGGATCCCTGAGGGTGAACAGAATCCCTTTTCATAGTCAGTCCAATATTGTAAAAGGTGTGCTACCTCAGCCCAACAATAGTTTTCTCAACGTTGTTCTGGACAAAAACTTGTTTTGGAGTCATTTCAACGGTTAATGTTCAAAAGGGAAAAGAAGACACGTGGGTTCCCTGAGGGTGAACAGAATCCCTTTTCATAGTCAGTCCAATATTGTAAAAGGTGTGCTACCTAGGCCCATCAAGAGTTTTCTTAACGTTGTTCTGGACAAAAGTTGTTTTGGAGTCATTTCAATGGTTAATAATCAAAGGGGGAAAAAAGACACATGGGATCCCTGGGGTTGAACAGAATACCCTTTCATAGTCAGTCTAATATTGAAATAAGTGTGTTACATCAGCCCAACAAGAGTTTTTTGTGCACGTTGTTCTGGACAAAAACTTGTTTTGGAGTCATTTCAACTGGTAATGTTCAAAAGGGAAAAGAACACACGTGGGATCCCTGAAGTTGAACAGAATACCTTTTCATAGTCAGTCCAATATTGTAAAAAGTGTGCTAACTCAGCCCAACAAGAGTTTTCTCAACGTTGTTCTAGACAAAAACTTGTTATGGAGTCATTTCTTTGATTAATGTTCAAAGGGAAAAGAAGACACGTGGGATCCCTGAAATTGAACAGAATACCTTTTCATAGTCAGTCCAATATTGTAAAAGGTGTGCTTTATCAGCCCAACAAGAGTTTCCTCCACGTTCTTCTGGACAAAAGGTGTTTTGGAGTCATTTCAACGGTTAATGTTCAAAGGGAAAAAAAGACACGTGGGATCCCTGAGATTGAACAGAATACCTTTTCATAGTCAGTCCAATATTGTAAAAGGTGTGCTACATCAGCCCAACAATAGTTTTCTCAATGTTGTTCCGGACAAAAATTTGTTTTTGAGTCATTTCAATGGTTAATGTTCATAGGGAAAAGAAGACACGTGGGATCCCTGTAGTTGAACAGAATATCTTTTCATAGTCAGTTTAATATTGTAAAATGTGTGCTACCTCAGCCCAACAAGAGTTTTCTCAACGTTGTTCTGGACAAAAGTTGTTTTGAATTTATTTCAATGGTTAATGTTCAAAGGGAAAAGAAGACACGTGCGATCCCTGAAGTTGAACAGAATACCTTTTCATAGTCAGTCTAATATTGAAATAAGTGTGCTACTTCAGCCCAACAAGAGTTTTGTCAACGTTGTTCTGGACAAAAACTTGTTTTGGAGTCATTTCAACTGTTAATGTTCAAAAGGGAAAAGAAGACACGTGGGATCCCTGAGGGTGAACAGAATCCCTTTTCATAGTCAGTCCAATATTGTAAAAGGTGTGCTACCTAGGCCCATCAAGAGTTTTCTTAACGTTGTTCTGGACAAAAGTTGTTTTGGAGTCATTTCAATGGTTAATAATCAAAGGGGGAAAAAAGACACATGGGATCCCTGGGGTTGAACAGAATACCCTTTCATAGTCAGTTTAATATTGAAATAAGTGTGTTACATCAGCCCAACAAGAGTTTTTTGTGCACGTTGTTCTTGACAAAAACTTGTTTTGGAGTCATTTCAACTGGTAATGTTCAAAAGGGAAAAGAAGACACGTGGGATCCCTGAGGTTGAACAGAATACCTTTTCATAGTCAGTCCAATATTGTAAAAAGTGTGCTAATTCAGCCCAACAAGAGTTTTCTCAACGTTGTTCTAGACGAAAACTTGTTATGGAGTCATATCTTTGATTAATGTTCAAAGGGAAAAGAAGACACGTGGGATCCCTGAAATTGAACAGAATACCTTTTCATAGTCAGTCCAATATTGTAAAAGGTGTGTTTTATCAGCCCAACAAGAGTTTCCTCCACGTTCTTCTGGACAAAAGGTGTTTTGGAGTCATTTCAACGGTTAATGTTCAAAGGGAAGAAAAGACACGTGGGATCCCTGAAGTTGAACAGAATACCTTTTCATAGTCAGTCCAATATTGTAAAAGGTGTGCTACCTCAGCCCAACAATAGTTTTCTCAACGTTGTTCTGGACAAAAATTTGTTTTTGAGTCATTTCAATGGTTAATGTTCAAAGGGAAAAGAAGACACGTGGGATCCCTGTAGTTGTACAGAATATCTTTTCATAGTCAGTTTAATATTGTAAAATGTGTGCTACCTCAGCCCAACAAGAGTTTTCTCAACGTTGTTCTGGACAAAAGTTGTTTTGAAGTTATTTCAATGGTTAATGTTCAAAGGGAAAAGAAGACACGTGGGATCCCTGAAGTTGAACAGAATACCTTTTCATAGTCAGTCTAATATTGAAATAAGTGTGCTACATCAGCCCAACAAGAGTTTTGTCAACGTTGTTCTGGACGAAAACTTGTTTTGGAGTCATTTCAACTGTTAATTTTCAAAAGGGAAAAAAAGACACGTGGGATCCCTGGAGTTGAACAGAATACCTTTTCATAGTCAGTCCAATATTGTAAAAGGTGTGCTACATCAGCCCAACAAGAGTTTTCTCAACGTTGTTCTGGACAAAAACTTGTTTTGGAGTCATTTCAATGGTTAATGTCCAAAGAGAAAAGAAGACACGTGGGATCCCTGAGGTTGAACAGAATACTTTTTCATAGTCAGTCCAGTATTGAAATAAGTGTGCTACATCAACCCAACAAGAGTTTTCTCAACGTTGTTCTGGACAAAAGTTGTTTTGGAGTCATTTCAACGGTTTATGTTCAAAGGGGAAAAAAGACACATGGGATCCCTGACGTTGAACAGAATACCCTTTCATAGTCAGTCTGATATTGAAATAAGTGTGCTACATCAGCCCAACAAGAGTTTGTTGTGCACGTTGTTCTGGACAAAAACTTGTTTTGGAGTCATTTCAATGGTTAATGTCCAAAGGGAAAAGAAGACACGTGGGATCCCTGAGGTTGAACAGAATACATTTTCATAGTCAGTCCAATATTGTAAAAGGTGTGCTACCTCAGCCCAACAATAGTTTTCTCAACATTGTTCTGGACAAAAGTTGTTTTGGAGTCATTTCAACGGTTAATGTTCAAAGGGGAAAAAAGACACATGGGATCCCTGAGGTTGAACAGAATACCCTTTCATAGTCAGTCCAATATTGTAAAAGGTGTGCTACATCAGCTCAACAAGAGTTTTTTCAACGTTGTTCTGGACAAAAACTTGTTTTTGAGTCATTTCAACTGTCAATGTTCAAAAGGGAAAAGAAGACACGTCGGATCCCTGAAGTTGAACAGAATACCTTTTCATAGTCAGTGCAATATTGTGAAAGGTGTGCTACATCAGCCCAACAAGAGTTTTCTCAACGTTGTTCTGGACAAAAACTTGGTTTTGAGTCATTTCAATGGTTAATGTTCAAAGGGAAAAGGAGACACGTGGGATCCCTGAGGTTGAACAGAATAACTTTTCATAGACAGTCCAATATTGTAAAAGGTGTGCTACCTCAGCCCTACAAGAGTTTTCTCAACGTTGTTCTTGACAAAAACTTGTTTTGGAGTCATTTCAACGGTTAATGTTCAAAGGGGAAAAAGACACGTCGGATTCCTGAGGTTGAACAGAATACCTTTTCATAGTCAGTCTAATATTGAAATAAGTGTGCTACATCAGCCCAACAAGAGTTTTTTGTGCACGTTGTTCTGGACAAAAACTTGTTTTGGAGTCATTTCAATGGTTAATGTTCAAAATGGAAAAGATGACACGTGGGATCCCTGAAGTTGAACAGAATACATTTTCACAGTCAGTCGAATATTGTAAAAGTCGTGCTACATCAGTCTAACAAGAGTTTTCTCAACGTTGTTCTGGACAAAAACTTGTTTTGGAGTCATTTCAATGGTTAATGTTCAAAGGGAAAAGAAGACACGTCGAATCCCTGAGGTTGAACAGAATACCTTTTCATAGAGAGTCCAATATTGTAAAAGGTGTGCTACCTCAGCCCAACAAGAGTTTTCTCAACGTTGTTCTTGACAAAAACTTGTTTTGGAGTCATTTCAACGGTTAATGTTCAAAGGGAAAAGAAGACACGTGGGATCCCTGAGGTTGAACAGAATACCTTTTCATAGAGAGTCCAATATTGTAAAAGGTGTGCTTCATCAGCCCAACAAGAGTTTTTTCAACGTTGTTCTTGACAAAAACTTGTTTTGGAGTCATTTCAACGGTTAATGTTCAAAGGGAAAAGAAGACACGTGGGATCCCTGAAGTTGAACCGAATACCTTCTCATAGTCAGTCCAATATTGTAAAAAGTGTGCTACATAAGCCCAACGAGAGTATTCTCAAAGTTGTTCTGGACAGAAGTTGTTTTGGAGTCATTTCAACGGTTAATGTTCAAAGGGAAGAAAAGACACGTGGGATCCCTGAAGTTGAACAGAATACCTTTTCATTGTCAGTCGAATATTGTAATGAGTGTGCTACATCAGCCCAACAAGAGTTTTCTCAACGTTGTTGTGGACAAAAACTTGTTTCGGAGTCATTTCAACGGTTAATGTTCAAAGGGGAAAGAAGACAAATCAGATCCCTGAAGTTGAACAGAATACCTTTTCATAGGCAGTCTAATATCTAGATAAGTGTGCTACCTCAGCCCAACAAGAGTTTTCTCAACGTTGTTCTGGACAAAAACTTGTTTTGGAGTCATTTCAACGGTTAATGTTCAAAGGGAAAAGAAAACACGTTGGATCCCAGAGGTTGAACAGAATACCTTTTCATAGTCAATCCAATATTGTAAAAGGTGTGCTACATCAGCCAAACAAGAGTTTTCTCAACGTTGTTCTGGACAAAAACTTGTTTTGGAGTCATTTCAATTCTTAATGTTCAAAGGGAAAAGAAGACACGTGGGATCCCTGAGGTTGAACAGAATACCTTTTCATAGTAGGTCCAATATTGTAATAGGTGTGCTACATCAGCCCAAAAAGAGTTTTCTCAACGTTGTTCTGGACAAAAACTTGTTTTGGAGTCTTTTCAACGGTTAATGTTCAAAGAGAAAAGTAGACACGTGGGATCCCTGAGGTTGAACCGAACACCTTTTCATAGTCAGTCCATTATTGGAAAAGTCGTGCTACATCAGCCCAACAAAAGTTTTTTGAACGTTGTTCTGGACAAAAACCTGTTTTGGAGTGATTTCAACGGTTAATGTTCAAAGGGAAAAGAAGACACGTTGGATCCCTGGGGTTGAACAGAATGAATACCTTTTCATAGTCAGTCCAATATTGTAAAAGATGTGCTTCATCTGCCCAATAAGAGCTTCTTCAACGTTGTTCTGGACAAAAAATTGTTTAGGAGTCATTTCAATGGTTAATGTTCAAAGGAAAAAGAAGACATGTGGGACCAATGATGTTGAACCGAATACCTTTTCATAGTCAGTCCAATATTGTAAAAAGGTGTGCTACCTCAGTGCAACATGAGTTTTTTCCACTTTGTTCCGGACAAAAACTTGTTTTGGAGTCATTTCAACGGTTAATGTTCAAAAGGAAAAGAAGACACGTGGGATCTCTGACGTTGAACAGAATACTTTTTCATAGTCAGTCCAATATTGTAAAAGGTGTGTTTCATCAGCCCAACAAGAGTTTTCTCAACGTTGTTCTGGACAAAAACATCTTTTGGAGTTATTTCAATGGTTGATGATCGAAGGGAAAAGTAGACACGATGGATCCCTGAGGTGTAACAGAATACTTTTTCATAGTCAGTCCAATATTGTAAAAGGTGTGCTACATCAGCCTAACAAGAGTTTTCTCAACGTTGTTCTGGACAAAAACGTGTTTTGGAGTCATTTCAATGGTTAATGTTCGAAGGGAAAAGAAGACACGTAGGATCCCTGAGGTTGAACAGAATACCGTTTCATAGTCAGTCCAATATTGTAAAAAGTGTGCTTCATCAGCCCAACAAGATTTTTGTCAACGTTGTTCTGGACAAAAACATCTTTTGGTGTCATTTCAACGGTTAATGTTCAAAGGGAAAAGAGAACACTTGGGATCCCTGAGGTTGAACAGAATACCTTTTCATAGTCAGTCCAATATTGTAATAAGTGTGCTACATCAGCCCAACAAGAGTTTTCTCGACGTTTTTCTGGACAAAAACTTGTTTTGGAGTCATTTCAATAGATAATGCTCAAAGGGAAAAAAAGACACGTGGGATCCCTGAGGTTGAACAGAATACCTTCTCATAGTCAGTCCAATATTGTAATGAGTGTGCTACATCAGCCCAACAAGAGTTTTTTCCATTTTGTTCAAGAGAAAAAAACTTGTTTTGGAGTCATTCCAACGGTTAATGTTCAGAAGGGAAAAAAGACACGTGGGATCCCTGAGGTTGAACAGAATACTTTTTCATAGTCAGTCCAATAATGAAAAAGGTTTGCTTCATCAGCCTAACAAGAGTTTTCTCAACGTTGTTCTGGACATAACTTGTTTTGGAGTCATTTCAACGGTTAATGTTCAAAGGGGAAAGAAGTCACGTTGGATCCCTGAGGTTGAACAGAATACCCTTTTATAGTTAGTCGAATATTGTAAAAGTCGTGCTACATCAGCCCAACAAGAGTTTTCTCAACGTTGAACTGAACAAAACATGTTTTGGAGTCATTTCATTGGTTAATGTTCAAAGGGAAAACAAGACACGTAGGATCCCTGAGGTGGAACAGAATACCTTTTCATAGTCAGTCCAATATTGTAATGAGTGTGCTACATCAGCCCAACAAGAGTTTTTTGCACTTTGTTCTAGAGAAAAAACGTATTTGGAGTCATTTCAATGGATAATGCTCAAAGGCAAAAGAAGACACATGGGATCCCTGAAGTTGAACAGAATACCTTTTCTTAGTCAGTCCAATGATGAATAATGTGTGCTACATCAGCCTAACAAGAGTTTTCTCAACGTTGTTCTAGACAAAAACTTGATTTGGAGTCATTTCAATGGTTAATGTTCAAAGGGAAAACAAGACACGTAGGATCCCTGAGGTTGAACAGAATACCTTTTCATAGTCAGTCCAATATTGTAAAAGGTGTGCTACATCAGCCCAACAAGAGTTTTTCCAACGTTGTTCTGGACAAAAACGTGTTTTAGAGTCATTTCAATGGTTAATGTTCAAAGGGAAAAGAAGACACGTGGGATCCCTGAGGTTGAACAGAATACCTTTTCATAGTCAGTCCAATATTGTAAAAGGTGTGCTTCATCAGCACAACAAGAGTTCTCTCAACGTTGTTCTGGACAAAAACTTGTTTTGGAGTCATTTCAACGGTTATTGTCCAAAGGGGAGAGAAGTCACGTTGTATCCCTGAGGTTGAACAGAATACTTTTTTATAGTCAGTCGAATATTGTAAAAAACGTGCTACATCAGCCTAACAAGAGTTTTCTCAATGTTTTTCTGGACAAAAACTTGTTTTGGAGTCATTTCAATGGTTAATGTTCAAAGGGAAAACAAGACACGTAGGATCCCTGAGGTTGAACAGAATACCTTTTCATAGTCAGTCCAATATTCAAAAAAGTGTGCTTCATCAGCCCAACAAGAGTTTTGTCAACGTTGTTCCGGACGAAATCTTGTTTTGGGGTCATTTTAATGGTTAATGTCCGAAGGAAAAAGAAGACCCGTTGGATCCCAGAGGTTGAACAGAATACCTTTTCATAGTCAGTCCAATATTTTAATGAGTGTGCTACATCAGCCCAACAAGCCTTATTGCACTTTGTTCTAGAGAAGAAACGTGTTTTGGAGTCATTTCAATGGATAATGTTCAAAGGGAAAGTAAGACACGTTGGATCCCTGAGGTTGAACAGAATACTTTTTCATAGTCAGTCCAATATTGTAAAAGGTGTGCTTTATCAGCCCAACAAGAGTTTTCTCAACGTTGTTCTAGACAAAAACTTGATTTGGAGTCATTTCAATGGTTAATGTCCAAAGGGGAAAGAAGACACGTGGGATCCCTGAGTTGAACAGAATAATTTTTCCATAGTCAGTCCAATATTGTAAAACGTGTGCTACATCTGACTAACAAGAGTATTTTCAACGTCGTTCTTGACAAAAACTAGTTTTGGAGTCATTTTGATGATTAATGTTCAAAGGGAAAAGAAGACACGTAGGATCCCTGAGGTTGAACAGAATACCTTTTCATAGTCAGTCCAATATTGTAAAAGGTGTGCTTCATCAGCCCAACAAAAGTTTTGTCAACGTTGTTCCGGACAAAATCTTGTTTTGGGGTCATTTTAATGGTTAATGTCCAAAGGGAAAAGAAGACCCGTCAGATCCCTGAGGTTGAACAGAATACCTCATCATAGTCAGTCCAATATTGTAATGAGTGTGCTACATCAGCCCAACAAGCCTTATTGCACTTTGTTCTAGAGAAGAAACGTGTTTTGGAGTCATTTCAATGGATAATGCTCAAAGGGAAAAGAAGACACGTAGGATCCCTGAAGTTGAACAGAATACCTTTTCTTAGTCAGTCCAATAATGAATAATGTGTGTTACATCAGCCTAACAAGAGTTTTCTCAACGTTGTTCTGGACAAAAACGTGTTTTAGAGTCTTTTCAACGGTTAATGTTCAAAGGGAAAAGAAGTCACGTTGGATCCCTGAGGTTGAACAGAATACTTTTTTATAGTCAGTCGAATATTGTAAAAGTCGTGCTACATCAGCCCAACAAGAGTTTTTTCAACATTTTTCTTGACAAAAACTTGTTTTGGAGTCATTTCAATGGTTAATGTTCAAAGGGAAAAGAAGACAGGTAGGATCCCTGAGGTTGAACAGAATACCTTTTCATAGTCAGTCCAATATTGTAAAAGGCGTGCTATATCAGCCTAACAAGCGTTTTCTCAACGTTGTTCTGGACAAAAACGTGTTTTAGAGTCATTTCAATGGTTAATGTTCAACGGGAAAAGAAGACACGTGGGATCCCTGAGGTTGAACAAAATACCTTTTCATAGTCAGTCCAATATTGTAAAAGGTGTGCTTCATCAGCCCAACAAGAGTTTTCTCAACGTTGTTGTGGACAAAAACTTGTTTTGGAGTCATTTCAACGGTTAATGTTCAAAGGGAAAAGAAGTCACGTTGGATCCCTGAGGTTGAACAGAATACTTTTTTATAGTCAGTCGAATATTGTAAAAGTCGTGCTACATCAGCCCAACAAGAGTTTTCTCAACGTTTTTCTGGACAAAAACTTGTTTTGGAGTCATTTCAATGGTTAATGTTCAAAGGGAAAACAAGACACGTAGGATCCCTGAGGTTGAACAGAATACCTTTTCATAGCCAGTCCAATATTCAAAAAGGTGTGCTTCATCAGCCCAACAAGAGTTTTGTCAACGTTGTTCCGGACGAAATCTTGTTTTGGGGTCATTTTAATCGTTAATGTCCAAAGGGAAAAGAAGACCCGTTGGATCCCAGAGGTTGAACAGAATACCTTTTCATAGTCAGTCCAATATTTTAATGAGTGTGCTACATCAGCCCAACAAGAGTTTTTTGCACTTTGTTCTAGAGAAAAAACGTGTTTTGGAGTCTTTTCAATGGTTTATTTTCAAAGGGAAAAGAAGACACGTGGGATCCCTGAGTTCGAACAGAATACCTTTTCATAGTCAGTCCAATATTGTAAAAGGTGTGCTTTATCAGCCCAACAAGCGTTTTCTCAACGTTGTTCTGGACAAAAACGTGTTTTGGAGTCATTTCAATGGTTAATGTTCAAAGGGAAAAGAAGACACGTAGGATCCCTGAGGTTGAACGGAATACTTTTTCATAGTCAGTCCAATATTGTAAAAGGTGTGCTTTATCAGCCCAACAATAGTTTTTTCAACGTTGTTCTAGACAAAAACTTAATTTGGAGTCATTTCAATGGTTAATGTCCAAAGGGGAAAGAAGACACGTGGGATCCCTGAGTTGAACAGAATACTTTTTCATAGTCAGTCCAATATTGTAAAACGTGTGCTACATCTGACTAACAAGCGTTTTCTCAACGTCGTTCTTGACAAAAACTAGTTTTGGAGTCATTTCGATGATTAATGTTCAAAGGGAAAAAAAGACACGTGGGATCCCTGAGTTTCAACAAAATGCTTTTTCATAGTCAGTCCAATATTGTAAAAGGTGTGCTTCATCAGCCCAACAAGAGTTTTGTCAACGGTGTTCTGGACAAAAACTTTTTTGGGGTCATTTCAACGGTTAATGTTCAAAGGGAAAAGAAGACACGTAGGATCTTTGAAGTTGAACAGAATACCTTTTCATAGTCAGTCCAATATTGTAAAACGTGTGCTACATCAGCCCAACAAGAGTTTTCTCAACGTTGTTCTGGACAAAATCATGTTTTGGGGTCATTTCAACGGTTAATGTTCAAAGGGAAATGAAGACACGTTGGATCCCTGAGGTTGAACAGAATACCTTTTCATAGTCAGTCCAATATTGAAAAAGGTGTGCTACCTCAGCCCAACAAGAGTTTTCTCAACGTTGTTCTACACAAAAACTTCTTTTGGAGTCATTTCAATGGTTAGTGTTCAAAGGAAAAAGAAGACACGTGGGATCCCTGAGGTTGAACAGAATACCTTTTCATAGTCAGTCCAATATTGTAAAATGTGTGCTTCATCAGCTTTAGAAGTGTTTTCTCAACGTTGTTCAAGACAAAACATGTTTTGGAATCATTTCAACAGTTAATTTTCAAAGGGAAATGAAGACACGTGGGATCCCTGAGGTTGAACAGAATACCTTTTCATAGTCAGTCCAATATTGAAAAAGGTGTGCTACATCAGCCCAAAAGAGTTTTTCCATTTTGTTCAAGAGATAAAACTTGTTTTGGAGTCATTTCAATGGATAATGTTCAAAAGGAAAAGAAGACACATGGGATCCCCGAGGTTTAACAGAATAACTTATCATAGTCAGACCAATATTGTACAAGGTGTGCTACATCAGCTCAACAAGAGTTTTCTCAACGTTGTTCTCGAGAAAAACTTGTTTTGGAGTCATTTCAACGGTTAATGTTCAAAGGGAAAAAAAGGCAAGTGTGATCCCTGAAGTTGAACAGAATACATTTTCATAGTCAGTCCAATATTGTAAAAGGTGTGCTACCTCAGCCCAACAAGAGTTTTCTTAACGTTGTTCTGGACAAAAACTTGTTTTGGAGTCATTTCAACGGTTAATGTTCAAAGGGAAAAGAAGACACGTGGGATACCTGAGGTTGAAGAGAATACCTTTTCATAGTCAGTCCAATATTGTAAAAGGTGTGCTACATCAGCCCAACAAGAGTTTTCTCAACGTTGTTCTTGACATAAACTTGTTTTAGAGTCATTTCAATGGCTAATGTTCAAAGGGAAAAGAAGACATGTGGGATCCCTGAGTTCGAACAGAATACCTTTTCTTAGTCAGTCCAATATTGTAAAAGATGTGCTACATCTGCCCAACATTAGTTTTCTCAACGTTGTTCTGGACAAAAACGTGTTTTAGAGTCATTTCAATGGTTAATGTTCAATGGGAAAAGAAGACACGTGGGATCCCTGAGGTTGAACAGAATACCTTTTCATGGTCAGTCCAATATTGTAATAAGTGTGCTACCTCAGCCCAACAAGAGTTTTCTCAACGTTGTTCTACACAAAAACTTCTTTTGGAGTCATTTCAATGGCTAATGTTCAAAGGGAAGAGAAGACACGTAGGATCCCTGAGGTTGACCAGAATACCTTTTCATAGTCAGTCCAATATTGTAAAACGTGTGCTACATCAGCCCAACAAGAGTCTTCTCCAAGTTGTTCCGGAAAAAATCTTGTTTTTGGGTCTTTTCAATTGTTAATGTCCAAAGGGAAAAGAAGACACGTGGGATCCCTGTGGTTGAACAGAACACCTTTTCATAGTCAGTCCAATATTGTAAAAGGTGTGCTTCATCAGCCCAACAAGAGTTTTCTCAACGTTGTTGTGGACAAAAACTTGTTTTGGAGTCATTTCAACGGTTAATGTTCAAAGGGAAAACAAGACACGTTGGATCCCTGAGGTTGAACAGAATACTTTTTTATAGTCAGTCGAATATTGTAAAAGTCGTGCTACATCAGCCCAACAAGAGTTTTCTCAACGTTTTTCTGGACAAAAACTTGTTTTGGAGTCATTTCAATGGTTAATGTTCAAAGGGAAAACAAGACACGTAGGATCCCTGAGGTTGAACAGAATACCTTTTCATAGTCAGTCCAATATTCAAAAAGGTGTGCTTCATCAGCCCAACAAGAGTTTTGTCAACGTTGTTCCGGACGAAATCTTGTTTTGGGGTCATTTTAATGGTTAATGTCCAAAGGGAAAAGAAGACCCGTTGGATCCCAGAGGTTGAACAGAATACCTTTTCATAGTCAGTCCAATATTTTAATGAGTGTGCTACATCAGCCCAACAAGAGTTTTTTGCACTTTGTTCTAGAGAAAAAACGTGTTTTGGAGTCTTTTCAATGGTTTATTTTCAAAGGGAAAAGAAGACACGTTGGATCCCTGAGTTCGAACAGAATACCTTTTCATAGTCAGTCCAATATTGTAAAAGGTGTGCTTTATCAGCCCAACAAGAGTTTTCTCAACGTTTTTCTGGACAAAAACTTGTTTTGGAGTCATTTCAACGGTTAATGTTCAAAGGGAAAAGAAGACACGTGGGATCCCTGAAGTTGAACAGAATACATTTTCATAGTCAGTCCAATATTGTAAAAGGTATGCTACATCAGCCCAACAAGAGTTTTCCCAACGTTGTTCTGGACAAAAACTTGTTTTGGAGTCATTTCAACGGTTAATGTTCAAAGGGAAAAGAAGACACGTGGGATCCCTGAAGTTGAACAGAATACATTTTCATAGTCAGTCCAATATTGTAAAAGGTATGCTACATCAGCTCAACAGGAGTTTTCTCAACGTTTTTCTGGACAAAAACTTTTTTGGGGTCATTCCAATGGTTAATGTTCAAAGGGAAAAGAAGACACGTAGGATCCCTGAGGTTGAACAGAATACCTTTTCATAGTCAGTCCAATATTCAAAAAGGTGTGCTTCATTAGCCCAACAAGAGTTTTGTCAACGTTGTTCCGGACGAAATCTTGTTTTGGGGTCATTTTAATCGTTAATGTCCAAAGGGAAAAGAAGACCCGTTGGATCCCAGAGGTTGAACAGAATACCTTTTCATAGTCAGTCTAATATTTTAATGAGTGTGCTACATCAGCCCAACAAGAGTTTTTGGCACTTTGTTCTAGAGGAAAAACGTGTTTTGGAGTCATTTCAATGGTTGATGTTCAAAGGAAAAAGAAGACACGTAGGATCCCTGATGTTGAACGGAATACTTTTTCATAGTCAGTCCAATATTGTAAATGGTGTGCTTTATCAGCCCAACAAGAGTTTTCTCAACGTTGTTCTAGACAAAAACTTGATTTGGAGTCATTTCAATGGTTAATGTCCAAAGGGGAAAGAAGACACGTGGGATCCCTGAGTTGAACAGAATACCTTTTCATAGTCAGTCCGATATTGTTAAACGTGTGCTACATCTGACTAACAAGAATATTCAACGTCGTTCTTGACAAAAACTAGTTTTGGAGTCATTTCGATGATTGATGTTCAAAGGGAAAAGAAGACACGTAGGATCCCTGAGGTTGAACTGAATACCTTTTCATAGTCAGTCCAATATTCAAAAAGGTGTGCTTCATCAGCCCAACAAAAGTTTGGTCAACGTTGTTCCGGACAAAATCTATTTTTGGGGTCATTTTAATGGTTAATGTTCAAAGGGAAAAGAAGACCCGTCAGATCCCTGAGGTTGAACAGAATACCTTATCATAGTCAGTCCAATATTGTAATGAGTGTGCTACATCAGCCCAACAAGAGTTTTTTGCACTTTGTTCTAGAGAAAAAATGTGTTTTGGAGTCATTTCAATGGATAATGCTCAAAGGGAAAAGAAGACACGTGGGATCCCTGAAGTTGAACAGAATACCTTTTCTTAGTCAGTCCAATAATGAATAATGTGTGCTACATCAGCCCAACAAGAGTTTTTTCAACGTTGTTCTGGACAAAACTTGTTTGAGAGTCATTTCAACGGTTAATGTCCAAAGGGGAAAGAAGACACGTGGGATCCCTGAGTTGAACAGAATACCTTTTCATAGTCAGTCCAATATTGTAAAACGTGTGCTACAACTGACTAACAAGAGTATTTTCAACGTCATTCTTGACAAAAACTAGTTTTGGAGTCATTTCGATGATTAATGTTCAAAGGGAAAAGAAGACAGGTAGGATTCCTGAGGTTGAACAGAATACCTTTTCATAGTCAGTCCAATATTGTAAAAGGCGTGCTACATCAGCCTAACAAGTGTTTTCTCAACGTTGTTCTGGACAAAAACGTGTTTTAGAATCATTTCAATGGTTAATGTTCAACGGGAAAAGAAGACACGTGGGATCCCTGAGGTTGAACAGAATACCTTTTCATAGTCAGTCCAATATTGTAAAAGGTGTGCTTCATCAGCCCAACAAGAGTTTTCTCAACGTTGTTCTGGACAAAAACTTGTTTTGGAGTCATTTCAACGGTTAATGTTCAAAGGGAAAAGAAGTCACGTTGGATCCCTGAGGTTGAACAGAATACTTTTTTATAGTCAGTTGAATATTGTAAAAGTCGTGCTTCATCAGCCCAACAAGAGTTTTGTCAACGTTGTTCCGGGCAAAATCTTGTTTTTGGGTCATTTTAATGGTTAATGTCCGAAGGGAAAAGAAGACCCGTTGGATCCCAGAGGTTGAACAGAATACCTTTTCATAGTCAGTCCAATATTTTAATGAGTGTGCTACATCAGCCCAACAAGAGTTTTTTGCACTTTGTTCTAGAGGAAAAACGTGTTTTGGAGTCATTTCAATGGTTTATTTTCAAAGGGAAAAGAAGACACGTGGGATCCCAGAGGTTGAACAGAATACCTTTTCATAGTCAGTCCAATATTGTAAAAGGTGTGCTTTATCAGCCCAACAAGAGTTTTCTCAACGTTGTTCTGGACAAAAACGTGTTTTGGAGTCATTTCAATGGTTAATGTCCAAAGGGAAAAGAAGACACGTAGGATCCCTGAGGTTGAACGGAATACTTTTTCATAGTCAGTCCAATATTGTAAAAGGTGTGCTTTATCAGCCCAACAAGAGTTTTCTCATTGTTGTTCTAGACAAAAACTTGATTTGGAGTCATTTCAATGGTTAATGTCCAAAGGGGAAAGAAGACACGTGGGATCCCTGAGTTGAACAGAATACCTTTTCATAGTCAGTCCAATATTGTAAAACGTGTGCTACATCTGACTAACAAAATTATTTTCAACGTCATTCTTGACAAAAACTAGTTTTGGAGTCATTTCGATTATTAATGTTCAAAGGGGAAAAAAGACACGTGGGATCCCTGAGTTTCAACAGAATGCCTTTTCATAGTCAGTCCAATATTGTAAAAGGTGTGCTTCATCAGCCCAACAAGAGTTTTGTCAACGTTGTTCTGGACAAAAACTTGTTTCGGGGTCATTTCAACGGTTAATGTTCAAAGGGAAATGAAGACACGTTGGATCCCTGAGGTTGAACAGAATACCTTTTCATAGTCAGACCAATATTGTAAAAGGTGTGCTACATCAGCCCAACAAGTGTTTTCTCAACGTTGTTCCGGACAAAAACTTTTTTTGGGGGTCATTTCAACGGTTAATGTTCAAAGGGAAAAGAAGACACGTTGGATCCCTGAGGTTGAACAGAATACATTTTCATAGTCAGTCCAATATTGTAAAAGATGTAGTACATCAGCTTAACAAGAGTTTTCTCAACGTTGTTCTGGACAAAAACTTGTTTTGGAGTCATTTCAATGGTTTATTTTCAAAGGGAAAAGAAGACACGTGGGATTCCTGAGGTTGAAGAGAATACCTTTTCATGGTCAGTCCAATATTTTAATGAGTGTGCTACATCAGCCCAACAAGAGTTTTCTCCACTCTGCCGTTGACAGAAATTCGTTTTCAGAGAGATTTCCACATTTCATGTTCGGGGTTCGGGTTAGGATCAGGAGAATTAAAGAAACAGGAACGTTTTCGTCTGATCATTCAAGTCAAATTTTGAATGGATGAAGAATATTTAAAGCTTCTTGAAATCAAAAATACACTTTTTATCTATCAAGAAAGACTAGAGTGAATTTGGTAAAACAGCATTAATGATTAAATTATTCAGTCCATTAAGCCTTTTTTGTTTTTACAGATTAGATTTTACAGTTTTCATCGATTGTTTTTGCCAAGGTGTTTGTGTGAGTATAATATAAATTCTTATATATTCATAATGAAATATACATTCATATAGATTTATAATGAAAAAGTTTATTACAAAATTAAAAAAAAATTAAATAAACGAGTATTAAGGATGAAACAGTTAGTGTTTTAAGATAAACAATGGTAAAATTTCCATAATACCATATAGAAATTTAGTTATTTTTAATAATGTGACGGTTTTTGACTACCGATTATTTTTTATAGAAAAAAGGCGGGAAGAGGACATTTTAGTTTAGAACATGATGTGGGAACTTTGGAATGGAGTAAACATCATTGTTATTTGTTTCTCGGTCTTGTTAATGGCTTTTCAGAACCAAAGGTTGAGGTGTTAAAAATATCTTACCGGTGTTGCACTTTTGTTACCTAGCAGATAATGTTACTTGTAGGTTAGTAATGGAGATCCTTTTTACTTTGTGAAAGTATTGTTAGTCTGTCAATAGCATGGTGTAAAATCCATTGAGACAAAGTTAAACTTCAATATGAAGACAAGAAAACAAGAATAAAGCGATCAATGCATTAATAAATTCAACTGAAAAGATTTTGTTGAAGAAAAAGTTCTATACTGAGTAAGTGATAATTTACCTAATAGCCAAGACTGTATTAACTTACAATATGTCAACATGAAGACTAACAAGAGATTCGTCAAATAAAGTTGACAAAACCCATTGCAAACAATTGAGAATGATTTAGAATTGACAAGGACATCATAGAATCCATTAAAATCAGTGTGGCAAATCCTGGGGAAGGTCTATGTCCAACGACAGACGTTAAAAAACTGATGATGATGATGATAGAATGACAAGGACAAGAAAAACAAAACTATTTCTATGCCACTATCGGGGTTAAGATTATCTTCTAGTAACATTTTTGTCTCAGCCTTATTAAGGGCAAGTCGTTGGCTTCATTTGACAGTGAATATTCCAATCTCTGTTTCAAGTTAGACCACCACATTGCCCGTGAATAACTGACTAGAGATAAGACAGTAGAAGGATATCATAACAAATAACTGAAAAAATCCATTTTGGAGGAAACGATGATAAATGGGGAAAAAACGATTATCAAAGTAAGGGAAATCGAAAGATGAGGAAGCTGAATGGATGAATCTAAAGAAATGGACATTATGAACACAAGAAAACAAGAAAAAAGCGATCAATTTTAGTAATAAAATCAACTGAAAAAATTTAGTTGAAGAAAAATGTGTATTTTGGGAAAGTGAAAAGTTATAAAACAATAGCCAAGCCTGTATTAACTTACAATATGTCAACATGAAGACTAACAAGAGATTCGTCTAATAAAGTTGACAAAACCCATTGTAAACAATTGAGAATGATTTAGAATAATAAGGAGAAGAAAAACAAAGAATTATACGGGGATAGAAACGAAAGAAAAGAAACAAAAAAAGATATAAACATTTCAAGATGTCGAGCTTTTAGACATTTTATTTGACAACCATGCGAGGAAGCTTTCCAACAAACTATGAGATATTATTTCGAACAATGAATTGCAAAAAATCTCCTGGAAAAATACAAGCCACCCTGCCTTTTATAATAAATAATGACATCAGGCAATGCAAGT
The DNA here is from genome assembly GCA_963457665.1 of Thysanoteuthis rhombus. Lineage (NCBI taxonomy): Eukaryota > Metazoa > Mollusca > Cephalopoda > Oegopsida > Thysanoteuthidae > Thysanoteuthis > Thysanoteuthis major. Next base: position 32,645,861 of record OY735230.1, read on the forward strand.
ATCTTCATTAGTAGCAGTATCAATATTCGAAAAAATGAATGATTATGATAATCGGAAAGATAATGCTACTGATCAAATGAAATCGAAAGACTTTCATCTCTAATTTACGATATAGCAGAAGGTGAATTATAGTATCTAACTGAAACTGCATATGATGGACAAATAACAAAATAAGATCAATGTTTCATTTTCTAACTCATGCAGAAGACAATGCCAACAAGCTATGAGATATTATTTTGAACAATGAATGGAAAAAGATTTCCTTAAAAAAAACAAACAAACTATCAACCATAGTAGTAATAATTGATGGCATCAGGCAATACAAGCATCTTCAAAAAGTACCATTGCCAATACTTGAAGAACTTTTAAAAATTGAATGATATGTTTTCAATACGAGACTATATGATGCAGCTTAGCTTATAATAATTCTAGACAATTTCTCAGATAGAAACGGATGCAGTAAAAGCAATGATTGTCTTGGACCGACTGACAAGATATCTGAACAAGAATTTTTTTATTCCTATGTTTTCTAACTGTGCCAGAAAACCGGATGAGCTACTTTAAGCATTTAAAGCTTGTATATGCCATTATTCCAAAGTATTGTAAATTTCAGTGCGTATTTAACGAACCTAAAGCCTTTTTTCCTTATTCTTCTTATGTCAAAATGGCGACTAACAAAAGATTTGTCAAATAGTGTTGACAGAACACATCGTAAACAATTGAGAATGATTTAGAATGACACTAATCCACTAATCCTAAAACTGATTATCATTGATTGTGATTGATATTTACAATACGGTGATTGTAGATTTACTAACAATATTTCAAATAGTATTCAGACTTTTACGTACTCAAACTTTATCAATGAATCTCTGAAATGACGTCACTATCTGGTCATAATTTTATCGAGACCTTAGTAACGCGATTAACAACGTATTTTGACCAAAACATTGGGCGCCATATTCCTAAAAGCTTTTAGAAGGAATTGACGTATTTGTAAATTGCTACAGACTTATTTACCTGTTAGGAAAACCTTTTGAATACATTATTTGATTTCATTGAGAAGTAAGTAATTTTTGTCGAATTATCTCAATTATCAATTTAGATTTTCCAGAGAAGTTTATAGCATATAAAGTAAACGGTATTTTTAGCTTGAAAGTAACGTTATGTGATCAATGGTAAGAATATAGCCGCATCAGTCATTCAAATTGACCAATTACAAACATTGCTGCCAAATAGTTTAACAGCATCGGTTGGTCGTCTATAGTGTTTACCCGGGTTATTTCCCTTGAAAAATATCGACACAACATTTCAATGAACCTATTCCAAATAACTTTTTGTCTCAGGACTAAAAGACTTGGATTTTATGGAGAGAGTCCTTAGCAAAAGATAATGAAACCACGAAATCATATTACCTATATCGTGATCATTCGCTTAACCCCATTCATGATGATAATTCATCATTATCATCATGATCATCATCATTTTAAACATGGAAAATATTATCATCATTATTTAATCGCTATGTTTTACTTAACCTTCTCATTGTTGGTCTTTATCGAAAGAAACTTTCGGTTAATACTGTCTTTATATTTCATGACTAATTTTACTCTCTTTTATTATTGAAGAAGTTGTTCTGTGAATCCCGAACTAATCCGTCTCTGAAATTCTTTTTTGAATACATTTCTTGATTTTATCTATAATTATTTTAATTATCAAGTTTGATTTTTCTGGGGAAATATTTTTCTACTTTCTAGTATTTCTCAGTATTCTCTTCATTATTTGCAAAAGGAAAATCCTCCTTTAATTTGTTTTGCTACTGTCTCAAATCCCAACAGTATGCCTCTTATCTGCACCCCCCGTAAGAAAAGCTGGAAGCAAACGACTGTTACACACTGGTGTATCGATAGGGTGGGGTATATCTATGACAACAGCGTAATTCTTTGAATTAATATATTTGTAAATTTAATAAATTAAAATTCACTCGACTTTGTTTGCTCTAAAGAGATGAACAATAATTGAATCTGAGTCATCTAAGTCCTCTCTATTCTGTAGGGAGGAAAACTTTCATCTTTCAAATTCGTTGCAAGTCAAAAACTTTTGAAATAAAATCTTGGATCCCATTGAAAAGTAAGTAATTGTGGTAGAGTTATTTCAATCATCATTTTTGATTTTCGTGGGAACTTTTTTTCCGGTTTCTTTATCGTGTTTCTCAGTATTCTCTGGATTATTTGTAAAAGTAATGTCTTTATTTTCTATGTGTGCCTTGGTGGGCTATATCTTTTTAATCATTGTATTTTTGGCGGTGATTGTTCGGAATAGGTTCATCAAAACGTTATGTTGATATTCTGCAAGAAGGATAACCATGAAAAGACGCAATTAGCGGCTGCTACTGTTGAACAATTTTGAAGAGAATGAAAACAAAAAGCACTGAATATTTGAAAAAGTATTTTATTGAATTTAACCACAGACGATATTATTTAGTGTCGGTTCAAGTAAAAAGTTTAGTATTTACGGTTGGTGTTGTTAGCATTGAGGTTACAATTACCAACACAAAAATTACGCTTTTGCATCAGGTACCATCACTTTGAATAAGTCATTTTTCTTAAATGGCTGAAAGTAGTTAACTGTAAGAGTACCTGCTGGATCTAACCGCGAACCTACCAACCAACCATAAGTGTAACTCGACCTACCGACCTTAATTACATGCCGTATTGGCTCTGAAGTAAAAATGTGACAGTGTTGGACTATTGATTATTACTATAGTAGATGCCAGGGATGTGGACTTTTAATTCAATACATGATATGGTAAGTTCGAAATGAAGTGAATATCATTATTGTTTGTCTGTCTGTCTGTATCGTTAATGGCTTGTCAGAACCAAAGCTTTCATTCGTGGTTGATGTCTTAAAAATTTCCTACCAGTGTTAAACTGTGTTTTGTTACCTAGCAGATAATGTTTCCCGTACGTTAGTTATAGAAATTCTTACTTCATAAAAAATAACTTTAGCCTATCAATACCAAAATCTATTGACGATATCTTCGGTAGAGCAAGCTCAACCTTCAAAAACAAGAAGATCCCAATGATCCTAAAAAGAAGGGTATACAACCAATGCATCCTCCCTATAGTCATCTATGGAGCTGAAAATGGAATCTAACCAAAAGATTCACTCACAGACTGAGAAGAATGATACGTGGACATGAGAGAATCATGCTCAACCTTACATGGAGAGATTGTAAGACAGCTGGGTATATTAGGGAGAAAACAGGAATCCAAGACATCATATAATCTATTAGAAAACTCAAATGGCATCAAATTGGTTATGTTAGAAAAATGGCAGACAACCAATGGACATCACGATTCATGACATGGATCCTCAGAGATCACATACACAACTGAGGCTGGAAGAATACTTGATGGAGACACAGACTAGACGGATTCATTAGATAGTGAGGAGAGGCGAATCTTGGGGAAGGTCTATGTCCAACGACGGACGATAAAAAACTGATGATGATGGTGATGATGATGATGATGATGATGAGGGAGATGATAATGATGATATGGCAGGTACTACTTTGAAACATTGAGACTAGTGCTGACTTATGTGGAATTTCTATAGAATTCAAAACTGTCAACTGATCAAATAATGTCTCTCCTCCTCCAAGGCGACGAATATGGCCGATAATCAAAAACGTAAAAAGACTATATCCATTGGAAGAGATTCTTACCCAAATACTACCCTAAATAAAGCCCTAATTGTTTTTTTCCTCTCATTTATAACACATAACATAGAGTCTATGCAGTCGGCATATGTATTACTAGTGCTATAGGCGTGTTGGAATGATTATTTGAAATGTTTTCGATTTTCGGATGTTCTCAAAATTGCTTATTTTCATCTCCTCATTTGACCATGTTGGTAGTTAAGCACTATTTTCATATTGTCACTATGGATTTTAAAAAAATTTTTGAACATGATCTGCCGAAAGTTCATTGCTTTTTCTGAGATTTCCTATAGAGTAATGATTTTTATATCATACAGGAGAGGGGCTGGAAGTAGGAGAAATGAGGGACTGTCAAGGTGGAACCCATCACCTTTTGATGGTCAGTCCAATGCTCTACTACTGATCCAAACCTCAACGGCTAAAGTTTCAACCCCCTGGTTTCCTGCAGTTTCAAAAGGAGTTTCAAAATTTCTGATTCAGGAAATTGAAGAAGTGGAAGACGTAATACCTTTCGATAGGTGGTGGAATGCTCTACCTTCTAGTTACATCCCATTGACGATAAAATGGGTTTCCTTCAGGATCTCCAGAGTTTCTGATTAAAGAAATTGGAGAAATGAGAGACCCTCCAGATAATACCGAATACCTTCCCATAAGTAATGAAGGATTATTGTATAGGGACATATTTCGACTCTGTACCGTTCTTCTGGCAACGCAGATGCGGCAAGGGAAGGAACAAAAGACTTAAAAGTAATGTCAGGATTCAAAATCAAACCTTCATTTTTCTTCTTCGGCTAACTGAAAATAGATCGATAGTCTTCGTTTGAACACCAAAGAAAATTCTCATACAGAGAGAGAGAGAGAGAGACAGACAGACAGAAAACAGACAGACAGACACAGAGACAGAGACAGACAGACAGAGAGAGAGACAGATAGACAGACAGAGAGAGAGAGAGAGAGAGAGAGAGAGAGAGATAGAGACAGAGAGAGAAAGAGATTAATCGGCCCTTCCGTTTGCCCTTGGACGATCAGACGTTTTCTTTTTATGTAACAGCAGTCGAATGCTCTGAAACCGAACTATATCACATCAAAAAAGCTTTGTTTTTCATTTTCATTCCATCAAAATTTTTCCAGTTTCTGTTTAATGAAACAAGGAAAGGAAGAGCCTCAGATTTGGACTAAATACCAGACAACGGGTAGCCCAAACCTCTACAACCAAAGTAAATCATGTTGACAATAGTTTCTAACAATTCATTTTCTAAAACAATTGACAGTTTCTGATTAACAAGACAGGCTAAATGAGAAAACGTAAACGTTGTACCAAATAAGTACCGATAGCCATTCTAATCCACGACTACTTAACTAAAGATTAAACAGGATATCTATCGATAGTCAGTCAAATGCCTTAAAATCAAAACTACATCACGTCAGCGGTAATTTTTTCAATTTATTTCTCTTCGGGATATTTACATATTCTGAAAAAGGAAACGGGAGAAATGTGGAACAATCAAAGTTGAACTTAATACCTTTCTATAGTCATTCCAATGTCCTAAAAGCAAAGTACATCACGGCAAAAATGAATTCTTACATTTCGTTTCTGTCGGAATGCTAACAGTTTCTGATAGTGGAAACAGGAGATATGAGGGACTCTCGGAATAGAAACAAATACATATTGATAGCAAGTCAAATATCCTAAAAGCTAGCTGATTCACACCAATGATATTTTCTACCATCTTCTTTTCGATGGAACGTTAACAGTTTTGTGTTAAAGAAATACAATAAATCGCCAATATTCCTAATTGAACATGGAACCTTGAAGTACTCAGTCCAAATTACTGGGACTAGGCCTAATCATTAAAACGAAGGTTTCATCAATCTTGATTTTGGTGAATTAGACGGAACCAACAATTTTTTATTCCACTTTGTTCTTGTTTTCAGAAAGATTTACACATTTGATGCACACGGGGAAAGAAGTGGAATGAGACTGTGGAAGCTGGACAGAATATCTTTTCATAATCAGTTCAATTTTCTAAAAGGGAAGTAGAGTTAACCAACAATTTTTTATTTTACTTTGTTGTGGATAAAAATTTGTTTTTGGAGAGATTTACACAGTTGATGAAGAAGGGAAAAGAAGTGGCATGGGATCATGGAGGCTGGACAGAATATCTTTTCATTATCAGTCCAATATTCTGAAAGGGATGTACAGTTAACCAACAATTTTTTATTATACTTTGTTGTAGACAAAAATTTGTTTGTGAAGAGATTTACACAGTTGATGTACAAGGCAAAAGAAGTGGCATAGGATCATGGAGGCTAGACAGAATATCTTTTCATAATCAGTCAAATATTCTAAAATGGATGTAGAGTTAACCAAAAATTTTTTATTTTACGTTGTTGTGGATGGAAATTAGTTTTAGGAGAGATTTACACAAATGATGTAGAAGGGAAATGAAGAGGCATGGAATCATGGAAGCTGGACAGAATATCATTTCATAATCAGTCCAATATTCTAAAAGGGATGTACAGTTAACCAACAATTTTTTATTTTAAGTTGTTGGGGATAAAAATTTGTTTTAGGAGGGATTTACACAGTTGATGTAGAGGGGAAATGAAGTGGCATGGGATCATGGAAGCTGGACAGAAAATCTTTTCATAATCAGTCCAATATTCTAAAAGGGATGTCGAGTTAACCAACAATTTTTATTTTAATTTGTTGTAGATAAAGATTTGTTTTAGGAGAGATAAACACAGTTAATGTAGAAGGGAAAAAAAGTGGCATGGGATCATGGAGGCTGGACAGAATATCTTTTCTTAATCAGTCCAATATTTTAAAAAGGATGTAGAGTTAACCAAAAATTTTTTAATTTTAGGTTATTGTGGATAAAAATTTGTTTCAGGAGAGATTTACAAAGTTGATGTAGAAAGGAAAAGAAGTGGCATAGGATCATGGAGGCTGGACAGAATATCTTTTAATAATCAGTCCAATATTCTGGAAGGGATGTAGAGTTAGCCAATAATTATTTATTCCACTTTGTTGAGGATAAAAATTTTTTTTAGGAGAGATTTACACAGTTGATGTACAAGGCAAAAGAAGTAGCATGGGATCATGGAGGCTGGACAGAATATCTTTTCATAATCAGTCCAATATTCTGAAAGGGATGTAGAATTAACCAATAATTATTTATTCCACTTTGTTTTGGATAAAAATTTGTTTTAGGAGAGATTTACAGGGTTGATGTACAAGGCAAAAGAAGTAACATGGGATCATGGACGCTGGAGAGAATATCTTTTCTTAATCAGTCCAATATTTTAAAAGGGATGTAGAGTTAACCAACAATTTTTCATTTTACGTTGTTGTGGATAAAAATTTGTTTTAGGAGAGATTTACACAGTTGATTCAAAAGGAAAAATACAGTGGCATGGGAATATGGAGGCTGGACAGAATATCTTTTCATAATCGGTCCAATATTTTAAAAGGGATGTACAGTTAACCAACAATTTTTTATTATACTTTGTTGTGGAAAAAATTTGTTCTAGGAGAGATTTACACAGTTGATGTAGAAGGCAAAAGAAGTGGCATAGGATCATGGAGGCTGGAGAGAATATCTTTTCATAATCAGTCCAATATTCTGAAAGGGATGTAGAGTTAACCAACAATTTTTTATTATACTTTGTTGTGGATAAAAATTTGTTTTTGAAAAGATTTACACGGTTGATGTACAAGGCGAGAGAAGTGGCATGGGATCATGGAGGCTGGACAGAATATCTTTTCATAATCAGTCCAATATTCTAAAAGGGATGTAAAGTTAACTAAGAATTTTTTATCATACTTTGTTATGGATAAAAATTTGTTTTAGTAGAGATTTACACAGTTGATGTAGAAGGCAAAAGAAGTGGCATAGGATCATGGAGGCTGGACAGAAAATTTTTTCTTAATCAGTCCAATATTCTGAAAGGGATGTACAATTAACCAACAATTTTTTATTATACTTTGTTGTGTACAAAAATTTGTTTTTAAAGAGATTCAAACAGTTGATGTAGAAGGCAAAAGAAGTGGCATGGGATCATGGAGGCTGGACAGAATATCTTTTCATAATCAGTCCAATATTCTGAAAGGGATGTACGGTTAACCAGGTATTTTTTATTATAGTTTGTTTTGGACAAAAATTTGTTTTTAAAGAGATTTACACAGTTGATGTAGAAGGCAAAAGAAGTGGCATAGGATCATGGAGGCTGGACAAAATATCTTTTGATAATCAGTCCAATATTCTAAAATGGATGTACATTTAACCAAGAATTTTTTATTATACTTTGTTGTGGACAAAAATTTGATTTTAAAGAGATTTACACAGTTGGAGTAGAAGGCAAAAAAAGTGGCATAGGATCATGGAGGCTGGACAGAATATCTTTTCATAATCAGTCCAATATTCTGAAAGGGATGTACAGTTAAACAACAATTCTTTATTATACATTGTTGTGGACAAAAATTTGTTTTTAAAGAGATTTACACGGTTGATGTAGAAGGCAAAAGAAGTGGCATAGGATCATGGAGGCTGGACAGAATATCTTTTCATAATCAGTCCAATATTCTGAAAGGGATGTACAGTTAAACAAGAATTTTTTATTATACTTTCTTTTGGACAAAAATTTGTTTTTAAAGAGATTTACACAGTTGATGTAGAAGGAAAAAGAAGTGGCATAGGATCATGGAGGCTGGACAGAATATCTTTTCATAATCAGTCCAATATTCTAAAGAGGATGTACAGTTAACCAACAATTTTTTATTATACTTTGTTGTGGACGAAAATTTGATTTTAAAGAGATTTACACAGTTGATGTAGAAGGCAAAAGAAGTGGCATAGGATCATGGAGGCTGGACAGAATATCTTTTCATAATCGGTCCAATATTTTAAAAGGGATGTAGAGTTAACCAACAATTTTTTATTATACTTTGTTGTGAAAAAAAATTTGTTTTTAAAGAGATTTACACAGTTGATGTAGAAGGCAAAAGAAGTGGCATAGGATCATGGAGGCTGGACAGAATATCTTTTCATAATCAGTCCAATATTCTGAAAGGGATGTACAGTTAACCAGGTATTTTTTATTACACTTTGTTGTGGAAAAAAATTTGTTTTTAAAGAGATTTACACAGTTGATGTAGAAGGCAAAAGAAGTGGCATAGGATCATGGAGGCTGGACAGAATATCTTTTCATAATCAGTCTGATATTCTGAAAGGGATTTACAGTTAACCAGGTATTTTTTATTATACTTTGTTTTGGACAAAAATTTGTTTTTAAAGAGATTTACACAGTTGATGTAGAAGGCAAAAGAAGTGGCATAGGATCATGGAGGTTGGACAAAATATCTTTTCAGAATCAGTCCAATATTCTGAAAGGAATGTACAGTTAACCAAGAATTTTTTATTATACTTTGTTGTGGACGAAAATTTGATTTTAAAGAGATTTACACAGTTGATGTAGAAGGCAAAAGAAGTGGCATAGGATCATGGAGGCTGGACAGAATATCTTTTCATAATCAGTCCAATATTCTAAAGAGGATGTACAGTTAACCAAAAATTTTATATTATACTTTGTTGAAGATAAAAATTTGTTTTTAAAGAGATTTACACAGTTGATGTAGAAGGCAAAAGAAGTGGCATAGGATCATGGAGGCTGGACAGAATATCTTTTCATAATCGGTCCAATATTTTAAAAGGGATGTAGAGTTAACCAACAATTTTTTATTATACTTTGTTTTGGAAAAAAATTTGTTTTAGGAGAGATTTACACAGTTGATGTTGAAGGCAAAAGAAGTGGCATAGGATCATGGAGGCTGGACAAAATATCTTTTGATAATCAGTCCAATATTCTAAAAGGGATGTAGAGTTAACCAGGTATTTTTTATTATACTTTGTTTTGGACAAAAATTTGTTTTTAAAGAGATTTACACAGTTGATGTAGAAGGCAAAAGAAGTGGCATAGGATCATGGAGGCTGGACAGAATATCTTTTTATAATCAGTCCAATATTCTGAAAGGGATGTACAGTTAACCGAGAATTTTTTATCATACTTTGTTGTGGACAAAAATTTGTTTTTTAAGAGATTTACACGGTTGATGTAGAAGGCAAAAGAAGTGGCATAGGATCATGGAGGCTGGACAAAATATCTTTTCATAATCGGTCCAATATTCTGAAAGGGATATAGAGTTAACCAACAATTTTTTATTATACTTTATTGTGGACAAAAATTTGATTTTAAAGAGATTTACACAGTTGATGTAGAAGGCAAAAGAAGTGGCATAGGATCATGGAGGTTGGACAAAATATCTTTTCAGAATCAGTCCAATATTCTGAAAGGGATATAGAGTTAACCAACAATTTTTTATTATACTTTGTTGTGGACGAAAATTTGTTTTTAAAGAGATTTACACAGTTGATGTAGAAGGCAAAAGAAGTGGCATAGGATCATGGAGGCTGGACAGAATATCTTTTCATAATCAGTCCAATATTCTAAAGAGGATGTACAGTTAACCAACAATTTTTTATTATACTTTGTTGAAGATAAAAATTTGTTTTTAAAGAGATTTACACAGTTGATGTAGAAGGCAAAAGAAGTGGCATAGGATCATGGAGGCTGGACAGAATATCTTTTCATAATCGGTCCAATATTTTAAAAATGATGTAGAGTTAACCAACAATTTTTTATTATACTTTGTTGTGGAAAAAAATTTGTTTTAGGAGAGATTTACACAGTTGATGTTGAAGGCAAAAGAAGTGGCATAGGATCATGGAGGCTGGACAAAATATCTTTTCATAATCAGTCCAATATTCTGAAAGGGATGTACAGTTAACCAACAATTTTTCACTATACTTTGTTGTGGAAAAAAATTTGTTTTTAAAGAGATTTACACAGTTGATGTAGAAGGCAAAAGAAGTGGCATAGGATTATGGAGGCTGGACAGAATATCTTTTCATAATCGTTCCAATATTTTAAAAGGGATGTAGAGTTAACCAACAATTTTTTATTATACTTTGTTTTGGAAAAAAATATGTTTTAGGAGAGATTTACACAGTTGATGTTGAAGGCAAAAGAAGTGGCATAGGATCATGGAGGCTGGACAGAATATCTTTTCATAATCAGTCCAACATTCTAAAAGGAATGTACAGTTAACCAAGAATTTTTCATCATACTTTGTTGTGGACAAAAATTTGTTTTTAAAGAGATTTACACAGTTGATGTAGAAGGCAAAAGAAGTGGCATAGGATCATGGAGGCTGGACAGAATATCTTTCCATAATCGGTCCAATATTCTGAAAGGGATGTACAGTTAACCAACAATTTTTTATTATACTTTGTTGAGGACAAAAACTTGTTTTTAAAGAGATTTACACAGTTGATGTAAAAGGCAAAAGAAGTGGCAGAGGATCATGGAGGCTGGACAGAATATCTTTTCATAATAGGTCCAATATTCTGAAAGGGATGTAGAGTTAACCAACAATATTTTACTATACTTTGTTGTGGAAAAAAATTTGTTTTAGGAGAGATTTACACATTTGATGTAGAAGGGAAAATAATTGGCATTGGATCATGGAGGCTGGACAGAATATCTTTTCATAATCAGTCCAATATTCTGAAAGGAATGTACAGTTAACCAACAATTTTTTATTATACTTTGTTGTGGACAAAAATTTGTTTTTTAAAAGATTTACACAGTTGATGTAGAAGGCAAAAAAAGTGGCATAGGATCATGGAGGCTGGACAAAATATCTTTTCATAATCAGTCCAATATTCTAAAAGGGATGTAGAGTTAACCAGGTATTTTTTATTATACTTTGTTTTGGACAAAAATTTAATTTTAAAGAGATTTACACAGTTGATGTAGAAGGCAAAAGAAGTGGCATAGGATCATGGAGGCTGGACAGAATATCTTTTTATGATCAGTCCAATATTCTGAAAGGGATGTACAGTTAACCGAGAATTTTTTATCATACTTTGTTGTGGACAAAAATTTGTTTTTTAAGAGATTTACACGGTTGATGTAGAAGGCAAAAGAAGTGGCATAGGATCATGGAGGCTGGACAAAATATCTTTTCATAATCGGTCCAATATTCTGAAAGGGATATAGAGTTAACCAACAATTTTTTATTATACTTTATTGTGGACAAAAATTTGATTTTAAAGAGATTTACACAGTTGATGTAGAAGGCAAAAGAAGTGGCATAGGATCATGGAGGCTGGACAAAATATCTTTTCATAATCAGTCCAATATTCTAAAAGGGATGTAAAGTTAACCAAGAATTTTTTACTATACTTTGTTGTGGAAAAAAATTTGTTTTAGGAGAGATTTACACATTTGATGTAGAAGGCAAAAGAAGTGGCATAGGATCATGGAGGCTGGACAAAATATCTTTTCATAATCAGTCCGATATTCTGAAAGGGATGTACAGTTAACCAGGTATTTTTTATCATACTTTGTTTTGGACAAAAATTTGATTTTAAAGAGATTTACACAGTTGATGTAGATGGCAAAAGAAGTGGCATAGGATCATGGAGGCTGGACAGAATATCTTTTCATAATCGGTCCAATATTTTAAAAGGGATGTAGAGTTAACCAACAATTTTTTATTATACTTTGTTGTGGAAAAAAATTTGTTTTAGGAGAGATTTACACAGTTGATGTAGAAGGCAAAAAAAGTGGCATAGGATCATAGAGCCTGGACAGAATATCTTTTCATAATCAGTCCGATATTCTGAAAGGGATGTACAGTTAACCAACAATTTTTTATTATACTTTGTTGTTGACAAAAATTTATTTTTAAAGAGATTTACACAGTTGATGTAGAAGGCAAAAGAAGTGGCATAGGATCATTGAGGCTTGACAGAATATCTTTTCATAATCAGTCCGATATTCTGAAAGGGATGTACAGTTAACCAACAATTTTTTATTATACTTTGTTGTGGAAAAAAATTTGTTTTTAAAGAGATTTACACAGTTGATGTAGAAGGCAAAAGAAGTGGAATAGGATCATGGAGGCTGGACAGAATATCTTTTCATAATCAGTCCGATATTCTGAAAGGGATGTACAGTTAACCAACAATTTTTTATTATACTTTGTTGTGGACAAAAATTTGTTTTTAAAGAGATTTACACAGTTGATGTAGAAGGCAAAAGAAGTGGCATAGGATCATGGAGGCTGGACAGAATATCTTATCATAATCAGTCCGATATTCTGAATGGGATGTACAGTTAACCAAGAATTTTTTATTATACTTTGTTTTGGACAAAGATTTGTTTTTAAAGAGATTTACACAGTTGATGTAGAAGGCAAAAGAAGTGGCATAGGATCATGGAGGCTGGACAGAATCTCTTTTCATAATCAGTCCAATATTCTGAAAGGGATGTACAGTTAACCAGGTATTTTTTATTATACTTTGTTTTGGACAAAAATTTGTTTTTAAAGAGATTTAGACAGTTGATGTAGAAGGCAAAAGAAGTGGCATAGGATCATGGAGGCTGGACAAAATATCTGTTCATAATCAGTCCGATATTCTGAAAGGGATTTACAGTTAACCAGGTATATTTTATTACACTTTGTTTTGGACAAAAATTTGTTTTCAAAGAGATTTACACAGTTGATGTAGAAAGCAAAAGAAGTGGCATAGGATCATGGAGGCTGGACAGAATATCTTTTCATAATCAGTCCAATATTGTGAAAGGGATGTACAATTAACCAACAATTTTTTATTATACTTTGTTGTGGACAAAAATTTGTTTTTAAAGAGATTTACACAGTTGATGTAGAAGGCAAAAGAAGTGGCATGGGATCATGGAGGCTGGACAGAATATCTTTTCATAATCAGTCCAATATTGTGAAAGGGATGTACAGTTAACCAACAATTTTTTATCATACTTTGTTGTGGACAAAAATTTGTTTTTAAAGAGATTTACACAGTTGATGTAGAAGGCAAAAGAAGTTGTATAGGATCACGGAGACTGGACAGAATATCTTTTCATAATCAGTCCGATATTCTGAAAGGGATGTACAGTTAACCAACAATTTTTTATTATACTTTGTTGTGGAAAAAAATTTGTTTTTAAAGAGATTTACACAGTCGATGTAGAAGGCAAAAGAAGTGGTATAGGATCATGGAGGCTGGACAGAATATCTTTTCATAATCGGTCCAACATTCTAAAAGGGATGTACAGTTAACCAAGAATTTTTTATTATACTTTGTTGTGGACAAAATTTTTTTTTTAAAGAGATTTACACAGTTGATGTAGAAGGCAAAAGTACTGGCATAGGATCATGGAGGCTGGACAGAATATCTTTTCATAATCGGTCCAATATTCTGAAAGGGATGTACAGTTAACCAACAATTTTTTATTATACTTTGTTGTGGAAAAAAATTTGTTTTTAAAGAGATTTACACAGTTGATGTAGAAGGCAAAAAAGTGGCATAGGATCATGGAGGCTGGAGAGAATATCTTTTCATAATCGGTCCAATATTCTGAAAGGGATGTAGACTTAACCAACAATTTTTTATTATACTTTGTTGTGGACAAAATTTTTTTTTTAAAGAGATTTACACAGTTGATGTAGAAGGCAAAAGAAGTGGCATAGGATCATGAAGGCTGGACAGAATATCTTTTCATAATCAGTCCAATATTCTGAAAGGGATGTACAGTTTACCAACAATTTTTTATTATACTTTGTTGTGGAAAAAAATTTGTTTTTAAAGAGATTTACACAGTTGATGTAGAAGGCAAAAGAAGTGGCATAGGATCATGGAGGCTGGAGAGAATATCTTTTCAGAATCGGTCCAATATTCTGAAAGGGATGTACAGTTAACCAACAATTTTTTATTATACTTTGTTGTGGACAAAATTTTTTTTTTAAAGAGATTTACACAGTTGATGTAGAAGGCAAAATAAGTGGTATAGGATCATGGAGGCTGGACAGAATATCTTTTCATAATCAGTCCAACATTCTAAAAGGAATGTACAGTTAACCAAGAATTTTTTATTATACTTTGTTGTGGACAAAATTTTTTTTTTAAAGAGATTTACACAGTTGATGTAGAAGGCAAAAGTACTGGCATAGGATCATGGAGGCTGGACAGAATATCTTTTCATAATCGGTCCAATATTCTGAAAGGGATGTACAGTTAACCAACAATTTTTTATTATACTTTGTTGTGGAAAAAAATTTGTTTTTAAAGAGATTTACACAGTTGATGTAGAAGGCAAAAAAAGTGGCATAGGATCATGGAGGCTGGAGAGAATATCTTTTCATAATCGGTCCAATATTCTGAAAGGGATGTAGACTTAACCAACAATTTTTTATTATACTTTGTTGTGGACAAAATTTTTTTTTTTAAAGAGATTTACACAGTTGATGTAGAAGGCAAAAGAAGTGGCATAGGATCATGGAGGCTGGACAGAATATCTTTTCATAATCAGTCCAATATTCTGAAAGGGATGTACAGTTTACCAACAATTTTTTATTATACTTTGTTGTGGAAAAAAATTTGTTTTTAAAGAGATTTACACAGTTGATGTAGAAGGCAAAAGATGTGGCATAGGATCATGGAGGCTGGAGAGAATATCTTTTCATAATCGGTCCAATATTCTGAAAGGGATGTACAGTTAACCAGGTATTTTTTATTATACTTTGTTGTGCACAAAATTTTTTTTTTAAAGAGATTTACACAGTTGATGTAGAAGGCAAAAGAAGTGGTATAGGATCATGGAGGCTGGACAGAATATCTTTTCATAATCAGTCCAACATTCTAAAAGGGATGTACAGTTAACCAAGAATTTTTTATTATACTTTGTTGTGGACAAAATTTTTTTTTTAAAGAGATTTACACAGTTGATGTAGAAGGCAAAAGTACTGGCATAGGATCATGGAGGCTGGACAGAATATCTTTTCATAATCAGTCTAATATTCTGAGAGGGATGTACAGTTAACCAAGAATTTTTCATCATACTTTGTTGTGGACAAAAATTTGTTTTTAAAGAGTTTTACACAGTTGATGTAGAAGGCAAAAGAAGTGGCATAGGATCATCGAGGCTGGACAGAATATCTTTTCATAATCAGTCCAATATTCTGAGAGGGATTTACAGTTAACCAAGAATTTTTCATCATACTTCGTTGAGGACAAAAATTTGTTTTAGGAGAGATTTACACTATTGATGTAGAAGGCAAAAGAAGTGGCATATGATCATGGAGGCTGGACAGAATATCTTTTCATAATCAGACCAATATTCTGAAAGTGATGTACAGTTAACCAACAATTTTTTATTATACTTTGTTGAGGACAAAAACTTGTTTTTAAAGAGATTTACACAGTTTATGTAGAAGGCAAAAGAAGTGGCATATGATCATGGAGGCTGGACAGAATATCTTTTCATAATCAGTCCAATTTTCTGAAAGGGATGTAAAGTTAACCAACAATTTTTTATTATACTTTGTTGTGGACAAAAATTTGTTTTTAAAGAGATTTACACAGTTGATGTAGAAGGCAAAAGAAGTGGAATAGGATCATGGAGGCTGGACAGAATATCTTTTCATAATCGGTCCAATATTCTGAAAGTGATGTACAGTTAACCAACAATTTTTTATTATACTTTGTTGAGGACAAAAACTTGTTTTTAAAGAGATTTACACAGTTTATGTAGAAGGCAAAAGAAGTGGCATATGATCATGGAGGCTGGACAGAATATCTTTTCATAATCAGTCCAATTTTCTGAAAGGGATGTAAAGTTAACCAACAATTTTTTACTATACTTTGTTGTGGAAAAAAATTTGTTTTAGGAGAGATTTACACATTTGATGTAGAAGGCAAAAGAAGTGGAATAGGATCATGGAGGCTGGAGAGAATATCTTTTCATAATCAGTCCAATATTCTTAAAGGGATGTAGACTTAACCAACAATTTTTTATTATACTTTGTTGTGGACAAAATTTTTTTTTTAAAGAGATTTACACAGTTGATGTAGAAGGCAAAAGAAGTGGCATAGGATCATGAAGGCTGGACAGAATATCTTTTCATAATCAGTCCAATATTCTGAAAGGGATGTACATTTTACCAACAATTTTTTATTATACTTTGTTGTGGAAAAAAATTTGTTTTTAAAGAGATTTACACAGTTGATGTAGAAGGCAAAAGAAGTGGCATAGGATCATGGAGGCTGGAGAGAATATCTTTTCAGAATCGGTCCAATATTCTGAAAGGGATGTACAGTTAACCAGGTATTTTTTATTATACTTTGTTGTGGACAAAATTTTTTTTTTAAAGAGATTTACACAGTTGATGTAGAAGGCAAAAGAAGTGGTATAGGATCATGGAGGCTGGACAGAATATCTTTTCATAATCAGTCCAATATTCTAAAAGGAATGTACAGTTAACCAAGAATTTTTTATTATACTTTGTTGTGGACAAAATTTTTTTTTTAAAGAGATTTACACAGTTGATGTAGAAGGCAAAACATGTGGTGTAGGTTCATGGAGGCTGGACAGAATATCTTTTCATCATCGGTCCAATATTCTGAAAGAGATGTAGAGTTAACCAACAATTTTTTACTATAGTTTGTTGTGGAAAAAAATTTGTTTTTAAAGAGATTTATACAGTTGATGTACAAGGCAAAAGAAGTAGCATATGATCATGGAGGCTGGAGAGAATATCTTTTCATAATCAGTCCAATATTCTGAAAGGAATGTACAGTTAACCAACAATTTTTTATTATACTTTGTTGTGGACAAAAATCTGATTTTAAAGAGATTTACACAGTTGCTGTAGAAGGCAAAAGAAGTAGCATAAGATCATGGAGGCTGGACAGAATATCTTTTCATAATCAGTCCAACATTCTAAAAGGGATGTACAGTTAACCAAGAATTTTTTATCATACTTTGTTGTGGACAAAAATTTGATTTTAAAGAGATTTACACAGTTGATGTAGAAGGCAAAACATGTGGTGTAGGTTCATGGAGGCTGGACAGAATATCTTTTCATCATCGGTCCAATATTCTGAAAGAGATGTACATTTTACCAACAATTTTTTATTATACTTTGTTGTGGAAAAAAATTTGTTTTTAAAGAGATTTACACAGTTGATGTAGAAGGCAAAAGAAGTGGCATAGGATCATGGAGGCTGGAGAGAATATCTTTTCAGAATCGGTCCAATATTCTGAAAGGGATGTACAGTTAACCAGGTATTTTTTATTATACTTTGTTGTGGACAAAATTTTTTTTTTAAAGAGATTTACACAGTTGATGTAGAAGGCAAAAGAAGTGGTATAGGATCATGGAGGCTGGACAGAATATCTTTTCATAATCAGTCCAACATTCTAAAAGGAATGTACAGTTAACCAAGAATTTTTTATTATACTTTGTTGTGGACAAAATTTTTTTTTTAAAGAGATTTACACAGTTGATGTAGAAGGCAAAACATGTGGTGTAGGTTCATGGAGGCTGGACAGAATATCTTTTCATCATCGGTCCAATATTCTGAAAGATATGTAGAGTTAACCAACAATTTTTTACTATAGTTTGTTGTGGAAAAAAATTTGTTTTTAAAGAGATTTATACAGTTGATGTACAAGGCAAAAGAAGTAGCATATGATCATGGAGGCTGGACAGAATATCTTTTCATAATCAGTCCAATATTCTGAAAGGAATGTACAGTTAACCAACAATTTTTTATTATACTTTGTTGTGGACAAAAATCTGATTTTAAAGAGATTTACACAGTTGCTGTAGAAGGCAAAAGAAGTAGCATAAGATCATGGAGGCTGGACAGAATATCTTTTCATAATCAGTCCGATATTCTTAAAGGGATGTACAGTTAATCAGGTATTTTTTATTATACTCGGTTTTGGACAGAAATTTGATTTTAAAGAGATTTACACAGTTGATGTAGAAGGCAAAAGAAGTGGCATAGGATCATGGAGGCTGGACAGAATATCTTTTCATAATCAGTCCAATATTCTGAAATGGATGTACAGTTAACCAACAATTTTTTATTATACTTTCTTGTGGAGAAAAATTTGTTTTTGAAGAGATTTACACAGTTGATGTAGAAAGGAGAAGAAGTGGCATAGGATCATGGAGGCTGGACAGAATATCTTTTCATAATCAGTCCAATATTCTTAAAGGGATGTCCAGTTAACCAACAATTTTCTATTATACTTTGTTGTGGACAAAAATTTGATTTTAAAGAGATTTACACGGTTGATGTAGAAGGCAAAATAAGTGGCATAGGATCATGGAGGCTGGACAGAATATCTTTTCATAATCAGTCCAATATTCTGAAAGGGATGTACAGTTAACCAACAATTTTTTATTATACTTTGTTGTGGACAAAAATTTGATTTTAAAGAGATTTACACAGTTGATGTAGAAGGCAGAAAAATGGCATAGGATCATGGAGGCTGGACAGAATATCTTTTCATAATCAGTCCAATATTTTGAGAGGGATATACAGTTAACCAAGGATTTTTCATCATACTTTGTTGTAGACAAAAATTTGATTTTAAAGAGATTTACACAGTTGATGTAGAAGGCAAAAGAAGTGGCATAGGATCATGGAGGCTGGACAGAATATCTTTTCATAATCAGTCCAATATTCTGGAAGGGATGAAGAGTTAACCAACAATTTTTTACTATACTTTGTTGTGGAAAAAAATTTGTTTTTAAAGAGATTTACACAGTTGATGTAGAAGGCAAAAGTACTGGCATAGGATCATGGAGGCTGGACAGAATATCTTTTCATAATCGGTCCAATATTCTGAAAGGGATGTACAGTTAACCAACAATTTTTTATTATACTTTGTTGTGGAAAAAAATTTGTTTTTAAAGAGATTTACACAGTTGATGTAGAAGGCAAAAAAAGTGGCATAGGATCATGGAGGCTGGAGAGAATATCTTTTCATAATCGGTCCAATATTCTGAAAGGGATGTAGACTTAACCAACAATTTTTTATTATACTTTGTTGTGGACAAAATTTTTTTTTTTAAAGAGATTTACACAGTTGATGTAGAAGGCAAAAGAAGTGGCATAGGATCATGGAGGCTGGACAGAATATCTTTTCATAATCAGTCCAATATTCTGAAAGGGATGTACAGTTTACCAACAATTTTTTATTATACTTTGTTGTGGAAAAAAATTTGTTTTTAAAGAGATTTACACAGTTGATGTAGAAGGCAAAAGATGTGGCATAGGATCATGGAGGCTGGAGAGAATATCTTTTCATAATCGGTCCAATATTCTGAAAGGGATGTACAGTTAACCAGGTATTTTTTATTATACTTTGTTGTGCACAAAATTTTTTTTTTAAAGAGATTTACACAGTTGATGTAGAAGGCAAAAGAAGTGGTATAGGATCATGGAGGCTGGACAGAATATCTTTTCATAATCAGTCCAACATTCTAAAAGGGATGTACAGTTAACCAAGAATTTTTTATTATACTTTGTTGTGGACAAAATTTTTTTTTTAAAGAGATTTACACAGTTGATGTAGAAGGCAAAAGTACTGGCATAGGATCATGGAGGCTGGACAGAATATCTTTTCATAATCAGTCTAATATTCTGAGAGGGATGTACAGTTAACCAAGAATTTTTCATCATACTTTGTTGTGGACAAAAATTTGTTTTTAAAGAGTTTTACACAGTTGATGTAGAAGGCAAAAGAAGTGGCATAGGATCATCGAGGCTGGACAGAATATCTTTTCATAATCAGTCCAATATTCTGAGAGGGATTTACAGTTAACCAAGAATTTTTCATCATACTTCGTTGAGTACAAAAATTTGTTTTAGGAGAGATTTACACTATTGATGTAGAAGGCAAAAGAAGTGGCATATGATCATGGAGGCTGGACAGAATATCTTTTCATAATCAGACCAATATTCTGAAAGTGATGTACAGTTAACCAACAATTTTTTATTATACTTTGTTGAGGACAAAAACTTGTTTTTAAAGAGATTTACACAGTTTATGTAGAAGGCAAAAGAAGTGGCATATGATCATGGAGGCTGGACAGAATATCTTTTCATAATCAGTCCAATTTTCTGAAAGGGATGTAAAGTTAACCAACAATTTTTTATTATACTTTGTTGTGGACAAAAATTTGTTTTTAAAGAGATTTACACAGTTGATGTAGAAGGCAAAAGAAGTGGAATAGGATCATGGAGGCTGGACAGAATATCTTTTCATAATCGGTCCAATATTCTGAAAGTGATGTACAGTTAACCAACAATTTTTTATTATACTTTGTTGAGGACAAAAACTTGTTTTTAAAGAGATTTACACAGTTTATGTAGAAGGCAAAAGAAGTGGCATATGATCATGGAGGCTGGACAGAATATCTTTTCATAATCAGTCCAATTTTCTGAAAGGGATGTAAAGTTAACCAACAATTTTTTACTATACTTTGTTGTGGAAAAAAATTTGTTTTAGGAGAGATTTACACATTTGATGTAGAAGGCAAAAGAAGTGGAATAGGATCATGGAGGCTGGAGAGAATATCTTTTCATAATCAGTCCAATATTCTTAAAGGGATGTAGACTTAACCAACAATTTTTTATTATACTTTGTTGTGGACAAAATTTTTTTTTTAAAGAGATTTACACAGTTGATGTAGAAGGCAAAAGAAGTGGCATAGGATCATGAAGGCTGGACAGAATATCTTTTCATAATCAGTCCAATATTCTGAAAGGGATGTACATTTTACCAACAATTTTTTATTATACTTTGTTGTGGAAAAAAATTTGTTTTTAAAGAGATTTACACAGTTGATGTAGAAGGCAAAAGAAGTGGCATAGGATCATGGAGGCTGGAGAGAATATCTTTTCAGAATCGGTCCAATATTCTGAAAGGGATGTACAGTTAACCAGGTATTTTTTATTATACTTTGTTGTGGACAAAATTTTTTTTTTAAAGAGATTTACACAGTTGATGTAGAAGGCAAAAGAAGTGGTATAGGATCATGGAGGCTGGACAGAATATCTTTTCATAATCAGTCCAATATTCTAAAAGGAATGTACAGTTAACCAAGAATTTTTTATTATACTTTGTTGTGGACAAAATTTTTTTTTTAAAGAGATTTACACAGTTGATGTAGAAGGCAAAACATGTGGTGTAGGTTCATGGAGGCTGGACAGAATATCTTTTCATCATCGGTCCAATATTCTGAAAGAGATGTAGAGTTAACCAACAATTTTTTACTATAGTTTGTTGTGGAAAAAAATTTGTTTTTAAAGAGATTTATACAGTTGATGTACAAGGCAAAAGAAGTAGCATATGATCATGGAGGCTGGAGAGAATATCTTTTCATAATCAGTCCAATATTCTGAAAGGAATGTACAGTTAACCAACAATTTTTTATTATACTTTGTTGTGGACAAAAATCTGATTTTAAAGAGATTTACACAGTTGCTGTAGAAGGCAAAAGAAGTAGCATAAGATCATGGAGGCTGGACAGAATATCTTTTCATAATCAGTCCAACATTCTAAAAGGGATGTACAGTTAACCAAGAATTTTTTATCATACTTTGTTGTGGACAAAAATTTGATTTTAAAGAGATTTACACAGTTGATGTAGAAGGCAAAACATGTGGTGTAGGTTCATGGAGGCTGGACAGAATATCTTTTCATCATCGGTCCAATATTCTGAAAGAGATGTACATTTTACCAACAATTTTTTATTATACTTTGTTGTGGAAAAAAATTTGTTTTTAAAGAGATTTACACAGTTGATGTAGAAGGCAAAAGAAGTGGCATAGGATCATGGAGGCTGGAGAGAATATCTTTTCAGAATCGGTCCAATATTCTGAAAGGGATGTACAGTTAACCAGGTATTTTTTATTATACTTTGTTGTGGACAAAATTTTTTTTTTAAAGAGATTTACACAGTTGATGTAGAAGGCAAAAGAAGTGGTATAGGATCATGGAGGCTGGACAGAATATCTTTTCATAATCAGTCCAACATTCTAAAAGGAATGTACAGTTAACCAAGAATTTTTTATTATACTTTGTTGTGGACAAAATTTTTTTTTTAAAGAGATTTACACAGTTGATGTAGAAGGCAAAACATGTGGTGTAGGTTCATGGAGGCTGGACAGAATATCTTTTCATCATCGGTCCAATATTCTGAAAGATATGTAGAGTTAACCAACAATTTTTTACTATAGTTTGTTGTGGAAAAAAATTTGTTTTTAAAGAGATTTATACAGTTGATGTACAAGGCAAAAGAAGTAGCATATGATCATGGAGGCTGGACAGAATATCTTTTCATAATCAGTCCAATATTCTGAAAGGAATGTACAGTTAACCAACAATTTTTTATTATACTTTGTTGTGGACAAAAATCTGATTTTAAAGAGATTTACACAGTTGCTGTAGAAGGCAAAAGAAGTAGCATAAGATCATGGAGGCTGGACAGAATATCTTTTCATAATCAGTCCGATATTCTTAAAGGGATGTACAGTTAATCAGGTATTTTTTATTATACTCGGTTTTGGACAGAAATTTGATTTTAAAGAGATTTACACAGTTGATGTAGAAGGCAAAAGAAGTGGCATAGGATCATGGAGGCTGGACAGAATATCTTTTCATAATCA
This sequence comes from Thysanoteuthis rhombus, assembly GCA_963457665.1. Lineage (NCBI taxonomy): Eukaryota > Metazoa > Mollusca > Cephalopoda > Oegopsida > Thysanoteuthidae > Thysanoteuthis > Thysanoteuthis major. The sequence continues at coordinate 32,669,198 of OY735230.1, forward strand.
GTCCAATATTCTGAAATGGATGTACAGTTAACCAACAATTTTTTATTATACTTTCTTGTGGAGAAAAATTTGTTTTTGAAGAGATTTACACAGTTGATGTAGAAAGGAGAAGAAGTGGCATAGGATCATGGAGGCTGGACAGAATATCTTTTCATAATCAGTCCAATATTCTTAAAGGGATGTCCAGTTAACCAACAATTTTCTATTATACTTTGTTGTGGACAAAAATTTGATTTTAAAGAGATTTACACGGTTGATGTAGAAGGCAAAATAAGTGGCATAGGATCATGGAGGCTGGACAGAATATCTTTTCATAATCAGTCCAATATTCTGAAAGGGATGTACAGTTAACCAACAATTTTTTATTATACTTTGTTGTGGACAAAAATTTGATTTTAAAGAGATTTACACAGTTGATGTAGAAGGCAGAAAAATGGCATAGGATCATGGAGGCTGGACAGAATATCTTTTCATAATCAGTCCAATATTTTGAGAGGGATATACAGTTAACCAAGGATTTTTCATCATACTTTGTTGTAGACAAAAATTTGATTTTAAAGAGATTTACACAGTTGATGTAGAAGGCAAAAGAAGTGGCATAGGATCATGGAGGCTGGACAGAATATCTTTTCATAATCAGTCCAATATTCTGGAAGGGATGAAGAGTTAACCAACAATTTTTTACTATACTTTGTTGTGGAAAAAAATTTGTTTTTAAAGAGATTTACACAGTTGATGTAGAAGGCAAAAGATGTGGCGTAGGTTCATGGAGGCTGGACAGAATATCTTTTCATAATCAGTCCAATATTCTGAAAGAGATGTACAGTTAATCAGGTATTTTTTATTATACTTTGTTTAGGACAGAAATTTGTTTTTAAAGAGATTTACACAGTCGATGTAGAAGGCAAAGGAAGTGGCATAGGATCATGGAGGCTGGACAGAATATCTTTTCATAATCAGTCCAATATTCTGAAAGGAATGTAGAGTTAACCAACAATTTTTTATTATACTTTGTCGTGGAAAAAATTTGTTTTTAAAGAGATTTACACAGTTGATGTAGAAGGCAAATGAAGTGGCATAGGATCATGGAGGCTGGATAAAATATCTTTTCATAATCAGTCCAATATTCTGAAAGGAATGTACAGTTAACCAACAATTTTTTATCATACTTTGTTGTGGACAAAAATTTGTTTTTAAAGATATTTACACAGTTGATGTAGAAGGCAAAAGAAGTGGCATAGGATCATGGAAACTGGACAGAATATCTTTTCATAATCAGTCCAATATTCTGAAAGGGATGTAGAGTTAACCAACAATTTTTTATTATACTTTGTTGTGGACAAAAATTTGTTTTTGAAGAGATTTACACAGTTGATGTAGAAAGGAGAAGAAGTGGCATAGGATCATGGAGGCTGGACAGAATATCTTTTCATAATCGGTCCAATATTCTGAAAGGGATGTCCAGTTAACCAACAATTTTTTATTATACTTTGTTGTGGACAAAAATTTAATTTTAAAGAGATTTACACAGTTGATGTACAAGGCAAAAGAAGTGGCGTAGGATCATGGAGGCAGGACAGAATATCTTTTCATAATCAGTCCAATATTCTGAAAGGGATATACAGTTAACCAACATTTTTTTACTATACTTTGTTGTGGACAAAAATTTGATTTTAAAGAGATTTACACAGTTGATGTAGAAGGCAAAAGAAGTGGCATAGGATCATGGAGGCTGGACAGAATATCTTTTCATAATCGGTCCAATATTCTGGAAGGGATGTACAGTTAACCAACAATTTTTTATTATACTTTGTTGTGGACAAAAATTTGATTTTAAAGAGATTCACACAGTTGATGTAGAAGGCAAAAGAAGTGGCATAGGATCATGGAGGCTGGACAGAATATCTTTTCATAATCAGTCCAATATTCTGAAAGGGATATACAGTTAACCAACAATTTTTTACTATACTTTGTTGTGGACAAAAATTTGATTTTAAAGAGATTTACACAGTTGATGTAGAAGGCAAAAGAAGTGGCATAGGATCATGGAGGCTGGACAGAATATCTTTTCATAATCGGTCCAATATTCTGAAAGGGATGTACAGTTAACCAACAATTTTTTATTATACTTTGTTGTGGAAAAAAATTTGTTTTTAAAGAGATTTACACGGTTGATGTACAAGGCAAAAGAAGTGGCATAGGATCATGGAGGCTGGACAGAATATCTTTTCATAATCAGTCCAATATTCTGAAAGGAAGTTACAGTTAACCAACAATTTTTTATTATACTTTGTTGTGGACAAAAATTTGATTTTAAAGAGATTTACACGGTTGATGTACAAGGCAAAAGAAGTGGCATAGGATCATGGAGGCTGGACAGAATATCTTTTCATAATCAGTCCAATATTCTGAAAGGGAGTTACAGTTAACCAACAATTTTTTATTATACTTTGTTGTGGACAAAAATTTGATTTTAAAGAGATTTACACAGTTGATGTAGAAGGCAAAAGAAGTGGCATAGGATCATGGAGGCTGGACAGAATATCTTTTCATAATCGGTCCAATATTCTGAAAGGGATGTACAGTTAACCAACAATTTTTTATTATACTTTGTTGTGGACAAAAATTTGTTTTTAAAGAGATTTACACAGTTGATGTAGAAGGCAAAAGAAGTGGCATAGGATCATGGAGGCTGGACAGAATATCTTTTCATAATCGGTCCAATATTCTGAAAGGGATGTCCAGTTAACCAACAATTTTTTATTATACTTTGTTGTGGACAAAAATTTGATTTTAAAGAGATTTACACAGTTGATGTACAAGGCAAAAGAAGTGGCATAAGATCATGGACGCTGGACAGAATATCTCTTCATAATCAGTCCAATATTCTGAAAGGAATGTACAGTTAACCAACAATTTTTTATTATACTTTGTTGTGGACAAAAATTTGTTTTTAAAGATATTTACACAGTTGATGTAGAAGGCAAAAGAAGTGGCATAGGATCATGGAGGCTGGACAGAATATCTTTTCATAATCAGTCCAATATTCTGAAAGGAATGTACAGTTAACCAACAATTTTTTATTATACTTTGTTGTGGACAAAAATTTGATTTTAAAGAGATTTACACGGTTGATGTAGAAGGCAAAAGAAGTGGCATAGGATCATGGAGGCTGGACAGAATATCTTTTCATAATCAGTCCAATATTCTGAAAGGAAGTTACAGTTAACCAACAATTTTTTATTATACTTTGTTGTGGACAAAAATTTGATTTTAAAGAGATTTACACAGTTGATGTAGAAGGCAAAAGAAGTGGCATAGGATCATGGAGGCTGGACAGAATATCTTTTCATAATCAGTCCAATATTCTAAAGAGGATGTACAGTTAACCAACAATTTTTTATTATACTTTGTTGAGGACAAAAATTATTTTTAAAGAGATTTACACAGTTGATGTAGAAGGCAAAAGAAGTGGCAGAGGATCATGGAGGCTGGACAGAATATCTTTTCATAATCTGTCCAATATTCTGAAATAGATGTAGAGTTAACCAACAATTTTTCACTATATACTTTGTTGTGGAAAAAAATTATTTTTAGGAGAGATTCACACATTTGATGTAGAAGGCAAAAGAAGTGGCATAGGATCATGGAGGCTGGTCAAAATATCTTTTCATAATCAGTCCGATATTCTAAAAGGGATGTAGAGTTAACCAGGTATTTTTTATTATACTTTGTTGTGGACAAAAATTTGTTTTTAAAGAGATTTACACAGTTGATGTAGAAGGCAAAAGAAGTGGCATAGGATCATGGAGGCTGGACAGAATATCTTTTCATAATCGGTCCAATATTCTGAAAGGGATGTACAGTTAACCAGGTATTTTTTATCATACTTTGTTGTGGACAAAAATTTGTTTTTAAAGAGATTTACACAGTTGATGTAGAAGGCAAAAGAAGTGGCATAGGATCATGGAGGCTGGACAGAATATCTTTTCATAATCGGTCCAATATTCTGAAAGGGATGTACAGTTAACCAACAATTTTTTATTATACTTTGTTGTGGACAAATATTTGATTTTAAATAGATTTACACAGTTGCTGCAGAAGGCAAAAGAAGTGGCATAGGATCATGGAGGCTGGACAGAATATCTTTTCATAATCGGTCCAATATTCTGAAAGGGATGTACAGTTACCCAACAATTTTTTACTTTACTTTGTTGTGGAAAAAAATTTGTTTTTAAAGAGATTTACACAGTTGATGTGGAAGGCAAAAGAAGTGGCATAGGATCATGGACGCTTACATCCCTTTTGGAATATTGGACAGTGAATAAAAAGGTATTCCATCCAGCTTTAATTATCCCATGGTCATTCTTTCTCCTTGTGTATCAGATGTGTATATCTCTCCAAAAACAAGTTTTTGTCAAGAACAAAGTGCTATGAAAAATTGTTGGTTCTTTGTACATCCCTTTTAGAATATTGGACTGTAAATGAAAAGGTATCCCATCCAGCTTTAATTATTCCATCGTACTTCTTTTCCCTTTTGTTTCGGATGTGTAAATCTCTTCAAAAACAAATTTTTGTCAAGAACAAAGTCCTATGAAAAATTGTTGGTTCTTTGTACATCCCTCTTGGAATATTGGACTGTGAATGATAAAGTATTCAATCCAGCTTTTATTATTCTATGCTACTTCTATTCCCTTGTGTATCGTCTGTTTAAATCTCTTCAAGAACAAATTTTTCGTCGAGAACAATGTGCTATGAAAAATTGTACGTTATTTGTACATCCCTTTTGGAATATAGGACTGTAAATGATAAGGTATTCCATCCAGCTTTCATTATTCCATGGTACTTCTTTTCCCTTGTGTATCATCTGTGTAAATCTCTTCAAAAACAAATTTTTATTAAGAACAAAGTGCTATGAAAAATTGTTGGTTCTTTGTACATCCCTTTTGGAATATTGGACTATAAATGAAAAGGTATTCCATCAAGCTTTCATTATTCTATTCTACTTCTTTTCCCTCGTGTATAGTCTGTTTAAATCTCTTCAAAATCAAATTTTTGTCAAGAACAAAGTCCTATGAAAAATTGTTGGTTCTTTGGACATCCCTTTTGGAATATTGGACTATAAATGAAAAGGTATTCCATCAAGCTTTCATTATTCTATTCTACTTCTTTTCCCTCGTGTATAGTCTGTTTAAATCTCTTCAAAATCAAATTTTTGTCAAGAACAAAGTCCTATGAAAAATTGTTGGTTCTTTGTACATCCCTTTTGGAATATTGGACTTTAAATGAAAAGGTACTCCGTCCAGCTTTCATTATTCTATGCTACTTCTTTTCCCTTGTGTATCATCTATATAAATCTCTTCAAAAACAAATTTTTGTCAAGAACAAAGTGTTTCGAAAAATTGTTGGTTCTTCGTACATCCCTTTGAGATATTGGACTGTATATGAAGAGGTATTCCATCCAGCCTTAAGTATTCTATGCTACTTATTTTCCCTTGTGTATTGTCTGTGTAAATCTTTTCAAAACAAATTTTTGTCAAGAACAAAGTGCTATGAAAAAATGTAGGTTATTTGTACATCCCTTTTGGAATATAGGACTGTAAATAAAAAAGTATTCCATCCAGCTTTCATTATTCCTTGGTACGTCTTTTCCTTCGTGTATCAGATGTGTAAATCTCTTCAAAAACAAATTTTTGTCAAGAACAAAGTGCTATGAAAAATTGTTGGTTCTTTGTACATCCCTTTTAGAATATTGGACTGTAAATGAAAAGGTATCCCATCCAGCTTTAATTATTCCATTGTACTTCTTTTCCCTTTTGTATCAGATGTGTAAATCTCTTCAAAAACAAATTTTTGTCAAGAACAAAGTGCTATGAAAAATTGTTGGTTCTTTGTACATCCTTTTTGGAATATTGGACTGTAAATGAAAAAGTATTCAATCCAGATTTCATTATTCTATGCTACTTCTATTCCCTCGTGTATCGTCTGTTTAAATCTCTTCAAAAACAAATTTTTGTCAAGAACAAAGAGCTATGAAAAAGTGTAGGTTATTTGTACATCCCTTTTGGAATATTGGACTGTAAATAAAAAAGTATTCCATCCAGCTTTCATTATTCCATGGTACTTCTTTTCCCTCGTGTATCAGATGTGTAAATCTCTTTAAAAAACAAATTTTTGACAAGAACAAAGTGCTATGAAAAATTGTTGGTTCTTTGTAAATCCCTTTTGGAATATTGGACTGTAAATGAAAAGGCATTCCATCCAGCTTTCATTGTTCTATGCTACTTCTTTTCCCTTGTGTATCATCTGTGTAAATCTCTTCAAAAACAAGTTTTTGTCAAGAACAATGTGTTTCGAAAAATTGTAGGTTCTTTGTACATCCCTTTTGGAATATTGGACTGTAAATAGAAAAGTATCCCATCCAGCTTTAATTATTCTATGCAACTTCTTTTCCCTTGTGTATCATCAGTGTGAATCTCTTCAAAAACGAATTCTTGTCAAAAACAAAATGCTTTGAAAAATTGTTGGTTCTTTGTACATCCCTTTTGGAATATAGGACTGTAAATGAAAAAGTATTCCATCCAGCTTTCATTATTCCATGGTACTTCTTTTCCCTCGTGTATCAGATGTGTAAATCTCTTCAAAAACAAATTTTTGTCAAGAACAAAATGCTATGAAAAATTGTTGGTTCTTTGTACATCCCTTTTGGAATATTGGACTGTGAATGAAAGGTACCCCATCTGGCTTCAATTATTCCATGGTACTACTTTTCCCTTGTCTATCAGATGTGTAAATCTATCCAAAAACAAATTTTTGTCGAGAACAATGTGCTATGAAAAATTACTGGTTCTTTGTACGTCCCTTTTGGAATATAGGACTATAAATGAAAAGGTATTCCATCCAGCTTTCATTATTCTATGCTACTTCTTTTCCCTTGCGTATAATCTGTGTAAATCTCTTCAAAAACAAATTTTTGTCAAGAACAAAGTCCTATGAAAAATTGTTGGTTCTTTGTACATCCCTTTTGGAATATTGGACTGAAAATGAAAAGGTATTCCATCCAGCTTTAAGTATTCTATGCTACTTTTTTTCCCTTGTGTATCGTCTTTGTGAATCTCTTCAAAAACAAATTTTTCTCAAGAACAAAGTGCTATGAAAAATTGTTGGTTCTTTGTACATCCCTTTTAGAATATTGGACTGTAAATGAAAAGGTATCCCATCCAGCTTTTGTTATTCTGTGGTACTTCTTTTCCCTCGTGTATTGTCTGTGTAAATCTCTTCAGAAACAAATTTTTGTCAAGAACAAAGTGCTATGAAAAATTGTTGGTTCTTTGTACATCCCTTTTGGAATATTGGACTGTAAATGAAAAGGCATTCCATCCAGCTTTCATTGTTCTATGCTACTTCTTTTCCCTTTTGTATCATCTGTGTAAATCTCTTCAAAAACAAGTTTTTGTCAAGAACAAAGTGCTATGAAAAATTGTTGGTTATTTGTACATCCCTTTTGGAATATTGGACTGTAAATGAAACGGTATTCTGTCCAGCTTTTATTATTCTATGCTACTTCTTTTCCCTTGTTTGTCGTCTGTGTAAATCTCTTCGAAAATAAATTTTTATCAAGAACAATGTGCTATGAAGAATTGTCGGTTCTTTGTACATCCTTTTTAGAATATTGGACTGTAAATGAAACGGTATCCCATCCAGCTTTAATTATTCCATTGTACTTCTTTTCCCTTTTGTATCAGATGTGTAAATCTCTTCAAAAACAAATTTTTGTCAAGAACAAAGTGCTATGAAAAATTGTACGTTATTTGTACATCCCTTTTGGAATATAGGACTGTAAATGATAAGGTATTCCATCCAGCTTTCATTATTCCATGGTACTTCTTTTCCCTTGTGTATCATCTGTGTAAATCTCTTCAAAAACAAATTTTTATTAAGAACAAAGTGCTATGAAAAATTGTTGGTTCTTTGTACATCCCTTTTGGAATATTGGACTATAAATGAAAAGGTATTCCATCAAGCTTTCATTATTCTATTCTACTTCTTTTCCCTCGTGTATAGTCTGTTTAAATCTCTTCAAAATCAAATTTTTGTCAAGAACAAAGTCCTATGAAAAATTGTTGGTTCTTTGGACATCCCTTTTGGAATATTGGACTATAAATGAAAAGGTATTCCATCAAGCTTTCATTATTCTATTCTACTTCTTTTCCCTCGTGTATAGTCTGTTTAAATCTCTTCAAAATCAAATTTTTGTCAAGAACAAAGTCCTATGAAAAATTGTTGGTTCTTTGTACATCCCTTTTGGAATATTGGACTTTAAATGAAAAGGTACTCCGTCCAGCTTTCATTATTCTATGCTACTTCTTTTCCCTTGTGTATCATCTATATAAATCTCTTCAAAAACAAATTTTTGTCAAGAACAAAGTGTTTCGAAAAATTGTTGGTTCTTCGTACATCCCTTTGAGATATTGGACTGTATATGAAGAGGTATTCCATCCAGCCTTAAGTATTCTATGCTACTTATTTTCCCTTGTGTATTGTCTGTGTAAATCTTTTCAAAACAAATTTTTGTCAAGAACAAAGTGCTATGAAAAAATGTAGGTTATTTGTACATCCCTTTTGGAATATAGGACTGTAAATAAAAAAGTATTCCATCCAGCTTTCATTATTCCTTGGTACGTCTTTTCCTTCGTGTATCAGATGTGTAAATCTCTTCAAAAACAAATTTTTGTCAAGAACAAAGTGCTATGAAAAATTGTTGGTTCTTTGTACATCCCTTTTAGAATATTGGACTGTAAATGAAAAGGTATCCCATCCAGCTTTAATTATTCCATTGTACTTCTTTTCCCTTTTGTATCAGATGTGTAAATCTCTTCAAAAACAAATTTTTGTCAAGAACAAAGTGCTATGAAAAATTGTTGGTTCTTTGTACATCCTTTTTGGAATATTGGACTGTAAATGAAAAAGTATTCAATCCAGATTTCATTATTCTATGCTACTTCTATTCCCTCGTGTATCGTCTGTTTAAATCTCTTCAAAAACAAATTTTTGTCAAGAACAAAGAGCTATGAAAAAGTGTAGGTTATTTGTACATCCCTTTTGGAATATTGGACTGTAAATAAAAAAGTATTCCATCCAGCTTTCATTATTCCATGGTACTTCTTTTCCCTCGTGTATCAGATGTGTAAATCTCTTTAAAAAACAAATTTTTGACAAGAACAAAGTGCTATGAAAAATTGTTGGTTCTTTGTAAATCCCTTTTGGAATATTGGACTGTAAATGAAAAGGCATTCCATCCAGCTTTCATTGTTCTATGCTACTTCTTTTCCCTTGTGTATCATCTGTGTAAATCTCTTCAAAAACAAGTTTTTGTCAAGAACAATGTGTTTCGAAAAATTGTAGGTTCTTTGTACATCCCTTTTGGAATATTGGACTGTAAATAGAAAAGTATCCCATCCAGCTTTAATTATTCTATGCAACTTCTTTTCCCTTGTGTATCATCAGTGTGAATCTCTTCAAAAACGAATTCTTGTCAAAAACAAAATGCTTTGAAAAATTGTTGGTTCTTTGTACATCCCTTTTGGAATATAGGACTGTAAATGAAAAAGTATTCCATCCAGCTTTCATTATTCCATGGTACTTCTTTTCCCTCGTGTATCAGATGTGTAAATCTCTTCAAAAACAAATTTTTGTCAAGAACAAAATGCTATGAAAAATTGTTGGTTCTTTGTACATCCCTTTTGGAATATTGGACTGTGAATGAAAGGTACCCCATCTGGCTTCAATTATTCCATGGTACTACTTTTCCCTTGTCTATCAGATGTGTAAATCTATCCAAAAACAAATTTTTGTCGAGAACAATGTGCTATGAAAAATTACTGGTTCTTTGTACGTCCCTTTTGGAATATAGGACTATAAATGAAAAGGTATTCCATCCAGCTTTCATTATTCTATGCTACTTCTTTTCCCTTGCGTATAATCTGTGTAAATCTCTTCAAAAACAAATTTTTGTCAAGAACAAAGTCCTATGAAAAATTGTTGGTTCTTTGTACATCCCTTTTGGAATATTGGACTGAAAATGAAAAGGTATTCCATCCAGCTTTAAGTATTCTATGCTACTTTTTTTCCCTTGTGTATCGTCTTTGTGAATCTCTTCAAAAACAAATTTTTCTCAAGAACAAAGTGCTATGAAAAATTGTTGGTTCTTTGTACATCCCTTTTAGAATATTGGACTGTAAATGAAAAGGTATCCCATCCAGCTTTTGTTATTCTGTGGTACTTCTTTTCCCTCGTGTATTGTCTGTGTAAATCTCTTCAGAAACAAATTTTTGTCAAGAACAAAGTGCTATGAAAAATTGTTGGTTCTTTGTACATCCCTTTTGGAATATTGGACTGTAAATGAAAAGGCATTCCATCCAGCTTTCATTGTTCTATGCTACTTCTTTTCCCTTTTGTATCATCTGTGTAAATCTCTTCAAAAACAAGTTTTTGTCAAGAACAAAGTGCTATGAAAAATTGTTGGTTATTTGTACATCCCTTTTGGAATATTGGACTGTAAATGAAACGGTATTCTGTCCAGCTTTTATTATTCTATGCTACTTCTTTTCCCTTGTTTGTCGTCTGTGTAAATCTCTTCGAAAATAAATTTTTATCAAGAACAATGTGCTATGAAGAATTGTCGGTTCTTTGTACATCCTTTTTAGAATATTGGACTGTAAAGAAACGGTATCCCATCCAGCTTTAATTATTCCATTGTACTTCTTTTCCCTTTTGTATCAGATGTGTAAATCTCTTCAAAAACAAATTTTTGTCAAGAACAAAGTGCTATGAAAAATTGTTGGTTCTTTGTACATCCCTTTTAGAATATTGGACTGTAAATGAAAAGGTATCCCATCCAGCTTTTGTTATTCTGTGGTACTTCTTTTCCCTCGTGTATTGTCTGTGTAAATCTCTTCAGAAACAAATTTTTCTCAAGAACAAAGTGCTATGAAAAATTGTTGGTTCTTTGTACATCCCTTTTAGAATATTGGACTGTAAATGAAAAGGTATCCCATGCAGCTTTTGTTATTCTGTGGTACTTCTTTTCCCTCGTGTATTGTCTGTGTAAATCTCTTCAGAAACAAATTTTTGTCAAGAACAAAGTGCTATGAAAAATTGTTGGTTCTTTGTACATCCCTTTTGGAATATTGGACTGTAAATGAAAAGGCATTCCATCCAGCTTTCATTGTTCTATGCTACTTCTTTTCCCTTTTGTATCATCTGTGTAAATCTCTTCAAAAACAAGTTTTTGTCAAGAACAAAGTGCTATGAAAAATTGTTGGTTATTTGTACATCCCTTTTGGAATATTGGACTGTAAATGAAACGGTATTCTGTCCAGCTTTTATTATTCTATGCTACTTCTTTTCCCTTGTTTGTCGTCTGTGTAAATCTCTTCGAAAATAAATTTTTATCAAGAACAATGTGCTATGAAGAATTGTCGGTTCTTTGTACATCCTTTTTAGAATATTGGACTGTAAATGAAACGGTATCCCATCCAGCTTTAATTATTCCATTGTACTTCTTTTCCCTTTTGTATCAGATGTGTAAATCTCTTCAAAAACAAATTTTTGTCAAGAACAAAGTGCTATGAAAAATTGTTGGTTCTTTGTACATCCCATTTGGAATATTGGACTGTAAATGAAAAGTATTCAATCCAGCTTTCATTATTCTATGCTACTTCTATTCCCTTGTGTATCGTCTGTTTAAATCTCTTCAAAAACAAATTTTTGTCAAGAACAAAGTGCTATGAAAAAGTGTAGGTTATTTGTACATCCCTTTTGGAATATAGGACTGTAAATAAAAAAGTATTCCATCCAGCTTTCATTATTCCATGGTACTTCTTTTCCCTTGTGTATCATCAGTGTAAATCTCTTCAAAAACAAATTTTTGACAAGAACAAAGTGCTATGAAAAATTGTTGGTTCTTTGTACATCCCTTTTGGAATATTGGACTGTAAATAAAAAACTATTCCATCCAGCTTTCATTATTCCATGGTACTTCTTTTCCCTCGTGTATCAGATGTGTAAATCTCTTCAAAAACAAATTTTTGACAAGAACAAAGTGCTATGAAAAATTGTTGGTTCTTTGTAAATCCCTTTTAGAATATTGGACTGTAAATGAAACGGTATTTCGTCCAGCTTTCATTTTTCTATGCTACTTCTTTTCCATCGTGTATCATCTGTGTAAATCTCTTCAAAACAAATTTTTGTCAAGAACAAAGTGCTATGAAAAATTCTTTGTTTTGTCTACATCCTTTTTAGAATATTGGATTGTTACTGAAAAGGTAATCCGCCCAGTTTTCTTTATTCTATTCTACTTCTTTCCTTTGTGTATCATCCGTGTGAATCTTTTCAAAACAACTTTTTATCAAGAACAATGTGCTATGAAAAATAAATGGGCCTCTTATGCATCACTTGTAGGATTCTGGACCGATTTTGAAAAGCTACTCCCTTCAGCTTCCACCATCCAATATCACTTTTTTCCTTGTGCATCATCTGTGTAAATCTCTTCAGAAACATATTTTTGTCCAGATCAAAGTGGTATCAAAATTGTTGGTTCTTACTACATCCATTTTAGAATATTGGACTGATTATGAAAAGGTATTCTGTCAATGTTTCACAATCCCATACCACTTATCTCCCCTCGTGCATCATTTGTTATTAATCGTTATTAATCACGTTACTTAGGTCTCGATAAAACTATGACCAGATAGCAACGTCATTTCAGAGATTCATTGATAAAGTTTGAGTACGTAAAAGTTCGAATACTATTTGAAATATTGTTAGTAAATCTACAATCTCCGTATTGTAAATATCAATCACAATCAATGATAATCAGTTTTAGGATTAGTGGATTAGTGTCATTCTAAATCATTCTCAATTGTTGACAATGTGTTCTGTCAACATTATTTGACCAATCTTTTGTTAGTCGCCATTTTGACATATTGTAATTAAATATAGTCTTGGCTATTAGGTAAATTTTCACTTACTCGATATAGAACTTTTCCTTCAGTAAAATCTTTTCAGTTGAATTCATTAATAAATTGGTCGCTTCATTTTTGTTTTCTTGTCTTCATAATCTTTCTTTAGATTCCTCCATCCAGCTTCCTCATCTTTCAATTCTTTTGATAATTGTTTTTCCCATTTGTCATCGTTTACTTCAAGATAGAGCTCTTCAGTTATTTGTTATAATATCCTCCTACTGTTTCTATCTGATATTTTTTCGTCCCCTTCATGTTCGTCCGATATATCTTACGAGGGGTTGGTGACAAAATCATCACGGTTAACAGTATTATCGCAGTATAAATAAAAAAAGAGTTATTTAATCAAGAAATGTAAAAAATAGATAAAACTATTGTCATCAGGAAACAGCTTGGTGGTGAAGGATTCGACTGCGTACCGATAAGTATTCGGTTCAACTTCGAGGGTCCCTCATATTTACAATTTCCTTTATCAAAAACTACAAAAATCCAAAAGAAAACAAGCTACAGGAAACCATTTTCGTTGTGATATAGCTGAGAGGTCAAACATTTGAAGGATTTTCGAAGTGTGATCATCCCGAAATGTCACTCATTTCACATATTTTCCTCAACAGAATTTGTTGGAATCTTGAGAAAAATAAGCTTGAAGTATTCATTGCAGTCGGTGTAAAGCTCGGTGGTAAACCATTAAACTACACATCGAAATGTCTTCAATTCAGATTTGGAATGATTCCTTTTAAATTTTAATGAAGTTTAACTTTGTTTCAATGGATTTTAATGGATCAATCATCAATGCATTTTACCGAATTCACTCAGATCTTTCTTGATTGAAAACAAGTGTGTTTTTTTTCAATAAGTTTTAGATATTATTGATCCATTCATAATTTGACTAAAAAATGACACAAAAACGTTCCCGTTTTTTTAATTCTCCTAACCCTAACCCTAACCCTGAACATAAACTGTTAAAATCTCTCCAAAAACAAATTTCTGTCGGGAACCATGTAGAATATATTATTGTTGGTGTGATATAGAATAAGGTATTTTGTTCAACATCCACGGTTCCATGTTTCTTCAATTCCCCTTGAGTATAAACTGTGAAAATCTCTCCAAAAACAAGTTTTTGTTGGAAACAAAGTGGAAGAAATTATTGTTGGTGCAATATACCTCTCTTTTAAAATAATGGACTGATTATGGAAAGTATTCAGTCCAACCTCGAGGGTCCCACCTTTCTTCTTTTCCTTCGAGCATAAACTATGAAAATCTCTCCAAAAACAAATTTCTGTCGGGAACAGAGTGGAAAAAACTATTGTTTGGTTGATGTAGCTCCTTTTTAGAATATTAGACTGAGTATGAAAAGGTATTTGGTTCAACCTCCATAGTCCATCATTTCTACTTTTCCCTTGAGCATAAAATGTTGAAATCGATACTAAAGTCGTAGAAACTATTGTTTGGGTAATGTAGCACCTTTTTAGAATGTTGGACTGACGATAAAAATGTATTTGGTTCAACATCCTCAGTCCCATGTGTCTTCTTTTCTCTTGTACATAAACTGTGAAAATCTCTCTGAAAATAAATTCTGTGTGAAAACAAAATTGAAAAAAATATTGTTTTTGTGATGTAGCCCCCTTTTAAAATATCTGACTGACTATAAAAGGTATTCGGTTCAACTTCCACGGTCCGACGTTTCTTCTTTTCCCTTAAACATAAACTATTGAAATCTCTCCAAAAACATATATTCTTTGAGGATAAACCGAGAAAATCTCCTCGAAAACCAATTTCTATTGAAAACAAGATGCAATGATCCATTGTTTATGTGACGTAGCTCACTTTGAGAATATTGGACTAACTTTGAAAAGATATTCACTTCTTCATCGCTGGTTTCTTATCTCCCCTGGAAGGAACTATCGTTGGGACGTGTAAGGTTGTTTTTATCAAAGGGGACTATCTACATGTGTCTGCTCCCTTATATCCCTTCCACCCTACCCAGAAGCTGTTAATATACCACTGAAGACCAGATTGAAGGAATTATTTTTAGAACATTAGACTGATTATTGTTTGCAATCAGTTCAACTTGGAGGGTCCGTCATTCCTCGTGTCTCCTTGAACGTAAACTTTAGAATATTTGCCAAAATTAAGATAGAAAAAACTTTTTTTGGTTTTTGAATATTTGGAATATTTGTCCGACTATTGGAAGGTATTTGTCTCAAACTCATGAGTCCCTTACTTCTCCTGTTTTTTCAATCAGAACCTTTGAAAATCCCGCAAAAAACAAAATGAATGAAACCATTGTTTCCATGATGTGGCTCAGTTTTAGTAACGTGGACTGACTACCGCAAGGTTTCTCTGTTTAATTTGGAGTTTTCCTCATTTCTTCTGCTTCTTTAACCCAAAACTGTTCATGTTCCGCCAAAGACAAGACGGAAAAAAATATCGTGGGCGTGAATCAGCTAGCTTTTAGGATATTTGAATCAATATCAAAATGTGTTTGTTTCTACTTCAAGGGTCCCTCATTTCTCCTATTTTCTTCATCAGAACCTGTGAGCATTCCAACACAAGCGAAATGAAAGAATCTATTTTTGCCATGATGTAGTTTGCTTTTTGGACATTGGAATGACTATAGAAAGGTGTTAAGTTCAACTTTGATGGTTTCACGTTTCTCCTGTTTCCTTATTCAGAATATGTAAATATCCTGAAGGGAAATAAATTGAAAAATATGCCGTTGCCGTTGATGTGATGTAGGTTTGTTTTTAAGACATTTGACTGATTATCGATAGATATCCCGTTTAATCTTTAGTTAAGTAGTCGTGGATTAGAATGGCTATTGGTACTTATTTGGTACAACGTTTACGTTCTCTCATTCAGCCTGTCTTGTTAATCAGAAACTGTCAATTGTTTTAGAAAATGAATCGTTGGAAACTATTGTGAACGTAATTTATCATCAGCAGCTAATTGGGTCGGCTTAAATGTTATCTCCTTTGCAAAATATCAACGAAACGTTTTTGTTTTTTTTTTTTCAAAGAAATAAAATAAAAAATATAGTGTTAAAAAAACTTACAGCGAAATGAGGCACAAATAGAAAATAAAAGCATTGCTTTTACAAATAATGAAAAGCATACTGAAAAACAATATAAACTCACAGAAAAATAAATATTTCCCGCAGAATATCTACATCAATAATTTAAAAAATCCAACAAAAGACTTACATTATAATGAGATAAAAATGTATTCAAAAGGTTTTCCAAAAAAAAAAGACAAATTTTGTAGCAATTTGCAAATACGTCAATACCTTCAAGAGGCTTTTAAGAAAAATGGCGCCCAATGTTTTGGTCAAAATACGTTGTTGATTGCGTTACTAAGGTCTCTATAGAATCATGACCATATAGTGACGTCATTTCAGATATATTGCAAATATTGTATAGTAAATATCACTAAACATCATTGGACATGAGTTTTAGGCTTCATGAAGCTCATTTGGTAATTTGGCTAGAGGAAAAATAAGGAAAAAAGGGTTCAGGTTTGTTAAATACATACTGAAATTAACAATTCTTTGGAATGTTGGTATGTGTAAGCTTTGATTGCATGAAGTAGCTTAACCTATTCGATGGCAAAGTAAGAAAATCTACGAATAAAAATTCTTCTTCAGATATCTCATCGGCTCGTCCAGAATAATCATTGTTTTCACTGCTATCATCACTATCTGCTGATTGTCTTGAATCATTATCCAATTCATTGCCAAATTAAGAAGACACGGGAACAAAAAAATTTCAATTCAGATATCTTGTAAGCCAATCAGGGACAATTATTGCTTTTAATGCTCTCATTTCTATTTAAAACTTATCTTGAATCATTATCCAATTTAGCCAAATCATATAATCTTGTATTCACAATGTTCCATTCATTTTTTTATGAGTTCAAAAATGAAATATTGATTCAATATGCAGTTTCAGTTAGAAACTATAATTATTAGTAACCTTCTACTACATAACAAATTTTGAGTTTTTCCATTTTGTTCGATCAGAAGTAATATTTTTCATATTATTATAATCATTTGTTCCTTCGAATATTGATACTGGTATTTATAAAACTGCCTATCATAACTTAATTTGCCTAACCGGGAAAATATTAAAGATTATATTGAATAATTTTGGCGACTTACTGTTTTTTTTCTTTCACGAATTCACTTATGTTTTTTCATTCTTATATAAAATAGATTTGCTCCTCCTTTCTTTCTTGGGGTGGGTGGGGGGGCTCACACTGGCTGCTTGAAGGTCTGACAGTGGATATCATTCCTTTACGTTTTTGATTCTCGGCCATATTCATATTATTAACGATAATTAAATTTCCATACGATATTAAGGGAATTTTACTGCTGTTCATAGTAAAACATTAACCGTTTCACCTTTAATACGACTTCACTTCGTTTTTTATTATAAATATAAATGAATGGATATTTCATTTTGAATTTGTATAAATATATATTATATACTAGCATAAAATTCCACGTAAAAGCCATCAATGAAAACTGTTGAATTTATTTTCGCTGAGAAAACATGGAAGCCTTAATTGCACCTGTAGTCTTTGGCAATGAAAACATATTTCATGCTTGTTGAAGTGCTTTTTTATGTGAACAATACATCCATGATAAATAATAACTATGAGTAAAAAACACAAATCACAATCACATGTAAAAATATTTTTATTTTGTTATCAGAAATTTCAAAGAAAAAACTCTGAATAATTTTAATCATTGATAATATTTTACCAAATTCACTCTGATCTTTCTTGATTGATAGTAAGAGTGTTTTTTGCTTTTTCTCAAGGAGTCTTAGATATTCTTGATCCATTAATAATTTGACTCAAATAATGAGACAAAAACGTTCCCGTTTTCTTTAATTCTCCCTTCTGGCAATTTAAGACATCAAAAATATGTCTATCTTCCATTTTCATAACATGTTTTTATACAACTGACTCTTCCCTCAGTGTTTTGTTATGAAACAAAAGATCTTTCAACAATTCTTTTTGATCTTTGATTCAGTTACAGTTTGATCTGAGTTAGTGGGAAGAGTCTGTCTTCTTTCCTGGTCTTCCACTCTGACAGCAGATGAAAGAGAAATTTCATAATGACAAGGTTTTTAGAAAAGTGGTTTCTCCCCAATCTTTATAATATCAAGCAATGTCATTGTTTCTCCAATGCCGAAAATTAGTGTACAGTCTTTTCTACTTTGGATACTGCATGATCACACAGTCAGAGGAGTCTCGTTTCAAATCCAACGCCTGAACGATCTCTTCCAACTGGATCAACATTGAACATACGCTCACAGTATCACCTCGGTACAGTTCAAGTCTTTATCTTGAAGACTGGAAGGATTCACTCAGAAGAACACCTCTATTCGTCCTTCAGAATCAAGGATTTACTTTCTGCAGATATCTTCTCGATAAAGTTTATGTCTCCATCTTCGTCGGTCCATTAATTAGAAAAAACAAAGTTCTGTAAAAATGGTCGTCTTAATACAACTGGCAGCACAGATGTTGTGTCTTACCCGGAGCGCATGAAACCATTGCACCAGCCCTGTCCTTGACCAGTTCTTACAGACATAACACTTTCCCTCTGCATATAAATTGACTTTGTATATTGACTCTCGACCCAGACATTTCAGGAAAAAGTGGAGCAGACATCAAACCAATTCTTTTATACATAAATACATGTATGGATACATGTATCGTATCTCAACAGATATAGCCGTCCGTGTCATAGAAAGAAATGATGATGACGAGTAAACTTCCTGCTGCCTTTTGTCAATTTGACTTCCAGTCAATATTTATTGCATTCATATTTTAAGCCTATCCTTTTTGGATACTGCTGATGTGGACGAAATTGATGTTAATCTCTCATCCTTTTTGGACCGGGCTTATGTGGACGGAGTGGACGTCAGGTTTTCCTATCTTGGTGCTCAGCACCGGAAGTAGACATGTTCGGGGAATGGTTTAGTTGGAATGTTCATTTCCCTTGTTATTAAGATCTTCGTATACAAGATAGATCTGCGTAAACAACCTGAAAATGATAAAAAGATTGGAATTGTCAAAATACAGTTATAAGATTTTTTCTTATTAGATAACATCTACATACTTCTCTGCATGGGCAAATACAACATAAGTTCTTTTAGGATGATCTTCGCTTCAATGTGGCCTAACATGCGTACGTGTGAATGAAGGTAAGCAAGTGCGTAGCACAATCGGCTTTTGCCATTGGTGTCAGAGCATATCCTGCCCTGATAGTGCAAATGGGAAAGATCCCAAGGGACCATGAATGATTCATTTGTGCTGTGTCCGACAATCATAACCAGAAGTTAAAGAAGATATAAAACAATTAGTGGATATTTTCTTTTTTGGCTGAATTTCAGAAAATCCATTTGGATAATTGAAATGTCCAAATCCTAGATTTGTTTAAGGGGGAGGATTCAAAAGTGATTCCTTTAAGGGAAGGGATATTATGGTGATGACCTGATCTTGTCAACTGTTCCCAATCATTGTGTTAAGGGAGGGAGGATTCAAAAGTGATTCCCTTAAGGGAAGGGATATTATGGTGATGACCTGATCTTGTCAACTGTTCCTAATCATTGTGTTCATACCTTCATCATTATCTACGAATTTTCTTGATTCCTTAAAGGATTCACTACGAAAGTTAAAAGATAAAAGACACGGATAATTCTTGTGAGATACATCGAAAGTTGCCCAAGGAATAGATATATCGGTCAGGTAGCTCGGAAGACATTCAATCTTCTTCATTATCAATAATTGAAGTTTAATTAAATTGGTAGGTAGAATAAGATTCTGACAGTTTTGCAAAAATTTGACCAAAGAAACAATAGTGAAGTCTAAATTGAAAGTTAATAATATTTAGAATTTATAACTAACCTGAAATGTTTGTGGGACATCACAGGATGATTTCATTTTGTTTTGATTTTTCATTTGATTACAGATTGGGACTTAGTCAACAGTACAGACTGCATTTTGTATATCCGTGTTTTACAGTCATGTGTGATTCTTTGTTTGTCTGTCTGTTTGTTTGTTTGTTTGTTTGTTTGTTTCATATATTCACACTGGAACCATTGTCCTATGTATTCTGTCAAATGTTGTTTGTTGTTTAGTTTTTGCTTTTCTCTCCTTTTGTTGGTCTTCCCGTTTGTTTATTTGTTTGTTTGTTTGTTTGTTTGTTTGTTTGTTTTCATTTACATTATTAACATTTTCATTCCTTACTTATTCATTCCTTTGAATCAGCTCATGTGCACTCAGATTGTTTTGGCCTGGGCCACTGAGAGGAATTTTATAAGGCGATACAAATATGTTTTCAATCTCTCCAGACAGACAGACGGACAGACAGACAGAGAGAGAGACAGACAGAGAGAGAGTGCTCAAATATCCCTGTCTTATAGCCACCCTTTCATCTGAAACAGTAGCCCTATCTGAAAAATCCTCGGACAGCTTTTGGCCCTGAGAGTGCCAGTGCCAGTGCCATGCACCGGTTGCACCCTTCTCTCAGAAGCCCTGGTTCTTGCTTGAATAAATAAAATTCAAATTTCAAATGGTGCGTCACGTGACAATGGAAATTATTTTGACGTCTCTTTCATACGCCATTTTCACAAATTGTTCGATCATATAATCATCCATCACATATAGTACGAGTCGTAATCAGTTCCCTCAAAATAGTAGCATAGTAATAAGCAAGGGCAATAGCATATCAATAGAGCACAGCAAAGGCTCAAGTCTTGCGGGAGTGGTCTGCGCTTTCCCCAATTCTTCGGGATAACCCTACGTTTTTTCTTTGGTTGAGGGTTAACGTCGTAGCTGCCAGTTCTACGATGAATGCGCGGCAGAGAAGTAAAGAAGTCCTTCAATGAAGACCGTTTCTCTGGCAGACGACAGCTCTCTTTCACTCTGTCATCCACTGTACAGTCATTTCCTTCCTGACTGCGATGTAAATTAAGGGGTGGAAGCTCCATATTGGCAAGAGGCCTTATGGAAATAAGCCGAGCCATTTTAAATCTGGAACATACGAAAAACAAAAATTCATTTTCTTGAAGAAATACATAGCTACATTTGTTTAATTATATTTTGGTGAAGTTTTATCACTATTATTTGATTGTGATAAAACGATGAAATGAGATGGAATTAAATAATTACTAGCTTTTTAACGGAATTTCCCCAATTTGCGTCAGCTGAAGCAGTTAGCTATGGGATACAGGTTCATGGGAATAAAGTCCATGCTGCACTGAAGCGGGTCACCTTCAACAAGTCACCGAGACCAGACGGTTTAAAATGTACTTGAGGATGACCTATGTGTTTGCAACCCTCTTTACAGTGATTTTCAAGTACTGGTTCAACCAGGGTTCGGTCCCAAGTTGGGTGACCAAAGGGTTAAAAGAAGCAAGACAAATATAAAAAGAAGGACATAGATAATAACAGGCTCATAACCCTGCTAAACATAGGGAAAGATTTTGGCCAAGATCCTGTCGAATCGTTTGTCAATTGTCATTGAGGATTAGGTCAGACCAGATCAGAATTATGCACTGAGGCGAAAATCAATCCAGAACAATTTGAAAACTATTTTCAAAGTGTTAGAGGGATTGAAAATGACACTGGAGGTGCACTAATTAATTTTAGATCAGTCCAAGGCGTTCAACGTGGTAGACCAAACTTTTTAGCAACTGTGCTAAGTTGGTGGATATTAATGAATCAAACTTATGTACATCTTTTTGAAATATCATTTACCAAATAATGAATCTGGTGTCCCATAAATATCTTGGAGAAGATTACTCCTATGGAAACATTCCATCAGATGAAATGTACAGTAAACGCGGAATTACCATTAATTTATATGGCAGATATTTTTTAACACTTTAAAACCTGATTAATGATTGTTCTGATTGTATTTTAGGCTGAATCGTTGGTGCTTAGGATGTTGGGAGATACAGGAAACAGGAGTATTGGAGAGAGAGAGAGGAAAAGGTTGTGCGATACCTCTACAAAGGCTTGCAAAATAAACGCTGAAATTATTGTCACCTTTTGTCTTTTTCTGTAAAAGCAAAGACATAGCTTTTCAGCAAACTTTTGTGGTATACCTGGACGTATTCAACAAACTTTGAAGTGATCAAAAACGTGTGTGCTTTTTGTTTTCTCTTCCTATTATATGAAATTTCAGCTGGAAAACATGCAACCTTAGCGCCAACTCTGAATTACGAAGTTTATGCCAAACATCTTGGGAAAAAAGATACAGATATCAAGACAATTATTTCATATCTGGATAAATGTATAGGTACATGTATCGTAGCTCAACAGATGTAACCCTCTGCATCATATAAGAAACGTTGATGACTCGTTTCAGTTTGTCAATTTAGCCTCAAGTCAATATTAATTGCATTTGTATCTTAAGCCTGTTCTCTTAGGTCGTAGCTGATATGGGCAGATATGACATCATCGTTTTTGGACAAAGACTATGTTGATGGAAGTGATGTTATATCTTTATCCATTTTGAGAGCTCATCCAGGTGAAGTGATGTCATATTTTCATCCTCATCTTGGCGATAGACCCACATCTTTTTTTACATGACTTCTGTGGATAGAAGTGACTTGTTATGATAGAAAGATATTTAGGTGCTCAGCACCAGATGTAGACTTTGAGTTGGAACATTCCTTTCCTTTGTTATTAAGATTGTCCTTTACAGAAAAGATTGGTGAAAACACCATAAATTGATGAAGTATTAAAATAGACAAACATAGAGAAATAATAATCAGCAGATGTCCTATATTTGACTCCACGTGCAAGAAAATACAATATAATTTCTTAAGATTAGCATAAATGTGATATGTAAACATGTTCCTGTGGGTGGAAAAGAAAGTGAATAGTGAAACACAAATATTTTCTTTCAATGAATTTTTGAATATGATCAGGGTAATATTCAAGCAGACATCGAGACCCTAGTTTTAAAAAGAAATTAAAATGAAAAAATAAATTGTTTTTTTTATTTAAATACTGACACCAAAGCGTATTCCTTATCCTTCATTAGTGTAATAGGAGATTCCTTCCTGGGTGACAGATCTGTGTCCGGTCATTTCGCTGATACACTGTCAACGGACATCACTTTTGCTGTGAAACCTATTTATAGACAAACATTTCGACGAACTGATATTTCAATCATTTTGATTGACTGGAAGCAGCTACTTTCTGACCGTCGATCAATTAACGTCTCTCTTGATCAATAAATACTGTTTACTCTAGAGACAATTTGGTGAAGAGTGAGACTCAGTAAATGAGTTTTACTGTTACAGTTAGTAGGTATGTTTGGAGTCCGTGATTAGGTTCAGGGTAGGGGTTAAGAGCTAGATTTTTGGTTAGGGTTGGTAGATAGATTTGGAGTATGAAGCTGTGGTTAGTATTAGTTGGTAGGTTCAAGATTAGAGTGAGTTAGTATATCTTGTGTTATGATCAGTTGATAAGTTTGGGGTTAGTTTTTCTGAACTGACAATTATTATTGGTGTAATCGAGTTACATGGATATTAAATCAATCCAATTGCCAATTTGAAAAAAAAACCTTTTTAGTCATTTGAAAATGGTTGAATACAAGATGGCGGGGACTGATGAAAAAAAAAAAGCTAAAAATATTTATTTTTCAGTGCAACATGAAACTTAACACTAAATATTAATCTTAAATAATATCCTTTGTAGTAGAATTTAATAGAATATTGTTTCAAATGTTCACAGTTTTCTGTTTTCATTTCTCTGTAATAGTTCAACAGCAGCAGCTAATTGTGTGTACTAGAATGTTATCTCCCTTACAAAACATCAATATAACGTTTTGATGAACCTTTCCCAAATAATTTCCACAAAAAATGAAATGTCAAAATAAGTCACAGCCCCATGACGCACACATAGAATAAACTCATTGCCTTCACAAATAACGCAAAGCATACTGAAAAAAATATAAGCTCATTTGAAAGAATATTTTCCCTGGAAAATCTAAATTGATGATTAAAATAATCCGTCAGAAATTACTTACATTATTATGAAATCAAAAATGTTTTCAAAAAGTTTTCGTAACAGATAAACAAGTTTTTTTAGCAATTTGCAAAAACGTCAATTCCTTCAAGAAGCTTTTAGGAATATGGCGCCCAATGTTTTGGTCAAAACACGTTGTCAATCGCGTTACTAAGGTCTCGATAGAATTACGACCAGATAGTGACGTCATTTCAGAGATTCATTGATAATAAAAGTTTGAATAATACGTTAAAATTTATTAGCAAATAGACTATCTACGTATTGCAAATATCACTAAACATCCATGAACATTAGTTTTAAGATTCATGGAGCACAATCTGTAATTTGGCAAGAAGAAAAATAAGGAAAAAAAGCTTTATGTTCGATAATAACCGAATGAAATTTACAATTCTTCGGAATGATGGTGTGTGCAAGCTTTGGTTGCTTGAAATAGTCTAACCTATTCGCTTGCACAGTAAGAAAAACAAAAAAACAACATGGGAACAGAAATTCTCTTT
The DNA here is from genome assembly GCA_963457665.1 of Thysanoteuthis rhombus. Classification (NCBI taxonomy): domain Eukaryota; kingdom Metazoa; phylum Mollusca; class Cephalopoda; order Oegopsida; family Thysanoteuthidae; genus Thysanoteuthis; species Thysanoteuthis major. The sequence goes on from OY735230.1 coordinate 32,693,769, forward strand.
CAGATATCTCGTCAGAATGTCCAGGACTACACTGTTTTTACTGCTATCATCACTATCTGATGATTTTTTTTTAATGATTATCCAATTCACTTCCAAATTAAGAAGACACAGGAACAAAGGAATTTCTATTCAGGTGTTTTGTCAGTTCTGGACAATCATTACTTTTACTACAATTATTCATTTCTAAAAATTGTCTTGAATCCTTATCCAATGTAGGTGCATCTTATATTCTTTTATTGGCAAAATTTCATTCAATTTTTAAGAGTTTGAAAATGAAACGTTGATCCATTTTTGTTATTTTATTTATTATATGCAGTATCGGTTAGAAATTATAATTCACCTTCTGCTATATCACAAATTAAAGATGAAAGTCTTTCTATTTCTTTTGACCAGTAACATTATCTTTCAGATTATTGTGATCATTCATTTCTTCGAATATTGATACTAATACTTGGTGAAGATGCTTACATTTCCTTATGCCATCATTGTTTACAACAGGCTGGGTGGTTTGTATTTTTCCCGGAGATCATTTAAAATTCATTGTTCAAAATTATATCTCATAGCTTGTTCGAACTGTTGTCTGTATGGTCGTTGAATAAAATGTCTAAAAGCTCGCCACCTTGAAATGTTTATATCTTTGTTTAATTTCTTTTCTTTTCTTTCTATCCCCGTATAATTCTTTGTTTTTCTTGTTCTTGTCATTCTAAATCATTCTCAATTGTTTACAATGGGTTCTGTCAAGTTTATCAAAGCAATCTTTTGTTAGTTTTCATGATAACATATTGTAAATTAATACAGTCTTGGCTATTGTTTTATAAAATTTCACTTTCCCAATATAGCCTTTTTTTTCCACTAATTTATTTCAGTTGATTTTATTACTAAAATTGATTGCTTTATTCTCGATTTCATGCCTTCATAATGTCCAGTTCTTTAGATTCCTCCATTCAGCTTCTTCATCTTTCGATTTCCCTACTTTGATAATCGTTTTTCCCATTTGTCATCGTTTACTCCAGAATGGAGTTTTTCATTTATTTGTTATGATATCCTTGTACTCTTTTATCCAAGTGATTATCTTTTGATGGGGAATCTGAATGGAGCATCTCAGTGAGTAAACTGGATCCTCTCTTGTAGTTATGTTCGATTTGGGGGTTTGGTTTGTTAAATCCAGCTGTTTAATTAGGGAGCTCAATATTTTCATTTAATTCCTCATCAATTTTACTTGAATTTGATTATTTTCTTAAATTAGAAAATACAAAGCTAAATGGTTGAATTTTAATTGCTGTGTATTTTTTCTTGAATTAGAATAATAATTTGCAGGCCAAACAAATTTGTGAAAATCCCACATACAACAATATGGAAGACAGTATTGTCGTTGGGATATAACTCGATTGTAGAACATTCGACTGCCTATCAAAAGTTATTCGCTCCGAAATACGGTGTTATTCATTTCTCTAATTTGATTTATCAGACACTGTAGAAATCCTGTAGAAAACAAGCTGGAAGTGAATATTGTCCTTAGAATAAACCAAGATGGTAAAACGTTCGATTGCATATTTAGAGTTATTCTGTTTCAACATCAAAAGTCCCTTATTTCTCTTATTTCCTTAATAAGAAACTGTAGAATTCGTCCAGAGAACAAATTGGAGAAAACTATTGTCATCAGGATATAGGATGGTGTTACAGTATCCGATGGCGTATCAAAAAGTATTCGGTTCAACTTTGAGGGTCCCTCATATCTACAATTTCCTTTAACAGAACTTTAAAAATCCAGAAGAAAACAAGCTGGGAGAATCTATCTTTTTATTGGGTTATAGTTCAATGGTAGAGCATGTGACTGAATATTGAAACCATTTGGTTCAAGTCGAAGGATCCTTAATTCCCATTATTTCAATCAGAAGCTGTAACAATCTTGAGAGAAACAAGCTGGAAAAAGCTATGGTCGCTGAGATATAGCTCAGAGGTCGAACAATCGTCTGCTTATCGAAATGTGTTCATCGCCGAATGTCACTCATCCGACATATTTTCCTGAACAGAGTTTGTTGGAATCATGAGGAAAACAAGCTTGAAGAATCCATTGCCGTAGGAGTAAAGCTCAGTGGTAAAGCATTAAACTGCGTATCGAAATGTCTTTGATTCTGACCTGAGTGTCCCTCATTTAACCAATCTTTGTCAAAGAAAACTTTAAGAATACAGAAGATAATAAGCTAGAAGTATCCCTTGTGTTCTTGCTCAATTTTAAGACATTCCACTGCATATCGAATTGTCTCCTATTTAACCACATCTGTCCCTCATTTGTGATATTTTCCTTACCAGAAGGTTTAAAAATCCTGAAAGATAACAATATTGTAGATTTTATTGTCCTTCTTAATACCGTAGATAGAAAACTATGTGTTTTGGTTCAATTTATTTCTCCAGTTTTTGTCCAACAAATTACTGTAACTTCGTGTTTACCAGAAGTTTGGAAGGAAAAATCATGTATGGATTCCAATTTTTTTTTTTTTTTGCCTTTTTTTTTTCATGTCGTTAAGGACATTGTGACCAACTTATATACTCACCGTGGAAGAATTACAATGACTGTATTGAAAACAATAGGCATCTTAAGATAATAGCTTATCAAAGGCCAATCTATAAAACGGCTGACAAATCCTCAAAATATAAGAACACTCCAATTATTGATATTATTGTCAAAGTCTGCCCCCACCCACTTTGACCACATTAGGACGAAAGGCTGACCCAAAGTATGAAAACTGAGATTTATTTCAGATTACTCCAACCGAACTATGAATCATGCAGAGGAAATGGCTGTTTGAAGTGAATAAAGTTTTTACACAACTCTTCTCTGTTCAGAATTATTCGTAAATCTTTGTTTAGTCATCAAACACCTGGAAGCTGGGGAATTTGAAGTTTGTAATCCGGGCAAATCCAGCTCGAATATGTTCAAATCAATGTCGCTAACAACCATTAAAACGAAACTTGGGCGTAAAAGGCGTTTGCGGGGTGAAAAGAGTCCAAACGGAGGGACATCTTTCACAAAAGTATCATACACTGAAAACACATTAAATTACCGTAAAATAAAACTATGAAAAAAAAAGGTGATGCTTTCTAAACTGAATCCGTACTGAAATCAGTTCATCTAAAAAGTATCAATAATGAGATTGTGTAAGGTAAGTAATAAAAAAATATCTATGATGAAGAGTGTATTAACTTTGAGTGCTGGGATTATAAAAAAACAACAGTAATAGCGAAAAAAGTAATGAGGTAGTAATAATGAAAATTTCATATCTATTAAGAACTCATAAAAGAGATGAATTAGCCACAGAATATCAATATTGAAAGTGATTCATCTAAAAAGCAACAATAATTAGATGGAGTATAAGTAGTGATAAAATAATAATCAGAAATTGTGCATCAACCCAGATTGTTATTAAATGAGAAACGCTTAAATTTAAGAAAATATTTTTCCGGTAAAATCAAAATTGATGATAAAAATAACGATACAAAAATCTCTTATTTTTCAATGAAATCAAACAATATATACAAAAAAGTTATTGCAAAAGGTAGACCATAGTGTAACAATTTGCAAAAACCGTAATTCCTTCAAGACGTTGTCAGGAATATGGCGACGAATGTTTTTTGGTCAAAACACGTGATTGACTGCGTTACCAAGGGCTTGATAAAATAATGACACCTAATGACGTCATTTGAGAGATTCATCAATATGGAAAAATGTTAATAATATTTCAACTATTTTTTACATGTTATAGATACCCTTCATGATCACTGAGAATAAGTTTAGGATTCACAAAGCCAATTCAGCCAAAAAAACAACAAAAATAATCTGGAGTAGAACTATTCATTTCATTTTATTTAACTTTACTTTCGATTGATAAATACTGTTTACTTTAAAGCCAATACTAACACCAACTTTTTATATGAAACCTTCTAAAGGAACTAACATTAAATAATATCTTCTATGATTAAATTCAGTAAAATACTGTTTCGAATTCTCACTTACTTCTGTCCCCATTTTTTGGAAAATTGTTTGACAGTAGCGGCAGCTAATCGTATTTTCTCAATGGCTATCCCTTTTGCAGACTATCACCATAACGTTTTAATGAACTTATTGGAAATAATTACCGCCCAAATTACCATGCTGGAAAAGTTACGACCCCACAAAGCACATATACCAAATAAAGACATCGCTTTTACAAATAATCAAAAGTATACTAAGAAACATAAATAAACAGGAAAAAATTCCCACGAAAATCAAAATTGATAATTAGAATAACTCCACAAAAATCACGTAATTTTTAATGAAATCAAAAAATTCATTTCAAAGTTTCCGGAAAAGATAGACAAATTTGTAACAATTTGTAAATCAGTCAGTTCCTTCAGGAAAAAACAACCACCCTTCCAGGAGGAGGATTGGAAATTGCCAGGTTCACAGGTGAATTCTGGAGAGGGACAATCCGAGTCAGTGGGTGTTGTTCCTTCAACCCTCTTAATCGTTCAGTTACTGGAGGTTCAATATCTCCTCACAGGAGAACCGGGACTTCTGGGAACAGCTAGAGGGTTCAATTCAGTGGGAACTAATCAGTTGTTCTCGTGCAATGTGGTTCTTTAACTTGAAGAAGAGATTGGAATATTCACTGTTAAATACAGCCAACCACTCGCCCTTAATAATGCTAAGACAAAAGTGTTACTAAAAGATAATCTTAACCCTGGTAGTGGCATAGAAATAGTTTGGAAGAACCTGCAGCGATCTGCAAGAGAAAACTACCAAGGACAAGTAGTTAGGATTAGCTTAGGAAGAATATCAAACGCAGCTATGAAACTTGACAAGAATATGCGTGAGAAAGAAATGCACCAATTTCCTGATTGATATATTTATTGCATTAGACCTTGTACTCGTGCATCTTCCGATTAACGGGTGACATATACAAGAGGTCCGAGCTTCATCTCTTAGATTGTTTCATCAAGGAGCCTGGCCTGTGTGAGTAGCTATTTAGCGGAATTTCCCCAATTTGCGTCAGCTGAAGCAGTTTGCTAAGGGATACAGGTTATGGGGATAACGCACATGCTTGCACTGAAGCAGGTAGGCTAAAAGAAGTCACCGGGGCCAGACGGTTTGAACTATACTTGAAGATGTCCTATGTGTTTGCAACCCTCTTGACAGTGATGTTCAAGCATTAGGTCAACCAGGGACCAATCTTTGGTTGAGTGACCAAGGGGCTGATCACGTTGTTAAAGAAGCAGGACAAAAATGAATAGAGAGACATAGATAATAACAGGCTCATAACTCTCGGAAAGATTTTGGCCAAGATCCTGTCGAATCGTTTGTCAATTGTCATTAAGGATTAGATTGGACCAGATCAGAATTATGCACTGAGGCGAAAATCAATCCAGAACAATTTGAAAACTGTTTGCTCAGTGTTAGAGGGATTAAAGATGACACTGGAGGTGCAATAATTAATTTAGATCGGTCCAAGGCGTTCAACATGGTAGACCAATCTTTTTAGCAACTGTGCTAAGTTGGTGGATATTAATGAATCAAACTTATGTACATCTTTTTGAAATATCATTTACCAAATAATGAATATGGTTTCCTTTGCACCAATTCCGGGCTTGACCAGTTCTCACAGACGTAACATTTGTCTTGAAAATAGCAATATGAATTGATTTCAGACGAATAGACCCATATCCTTTTTCGATGTAGCTTCTGTGGACAGAAGTGACATACTATGGTGAAATTAGTTTAATCTTGAATTCATTCAGCGTTAGGTTGAATTTCAAAAGAGAATTCTAGGAATTGTGCATGGCTCGGTCGTTTAGGGGTATTATTCTCGCTTAGGGTGCGAGATGGTTCTGGGTTCAAATCCTGGACCAGCCCAATTATGTCTTTTTTACTTCACATATACACTTTTTATTAGAGGGAACAAAGATTCCATCGTTAGCCATGAGCAATTTCGTTTGACAGACATGATGGTGAAATTAGTTTAATCTGAGTTTAGTCAGCGTTATCAGTAGACTTTTAATTGGAACATTCCTTTCCTTTGTTATTAAGATTGTCCTTATAGAACAGATTGGTGAAAACAAGATTGTCCTTATAAAACAGATTGATGAAAACACCTTAAATTGATGAAGTATTGAAATAGACAAACACAGAGAAATAATAATAAGTAGATGTCATTTATTTGCCGTCACATGCAGTCAAATGCAACATAATTTGTTAGATTAGCTTAAATGTAGTGTGTAAATATGTACGTGTGGGTGGAAAGAAGAAAGTGAATTGTGAAACACGAATATTTTCTTTTAATGAATCTTAGAGGTTAGTTTCTGACTATCGATCAATTAACGTTTCTCTCGATCAATTAATACTGTTTACTCTAGAAAAAATTCAGTCTGTAGTGAGACTCAGTAAATAAGTTTACTGTTACCGTTAGTTGGTATGTTTGGAGTTCATGATGAAGTTCAGGGTAGGGGTTAAGAGCTAGATTTGTGGTTAAGGTTGGTAGATAGATTTTGGGAATGGAGCTGAGGTTATTATCAGTTGGTAGGTTCAGGATGAGAATGGGTTGGTATATCTTGTGTTATGGTCATTTGGTAGGTTGGGCATTAGTTTTTCTGAATTACCAATTATTATCGGTGTAATCGAGTTATAGGGATATTAAATTTATCCAATTGCCAATTTGAAAAAAATAACCATTTTAACCATTTTGAAATGGTTGGATAGAAGATGGCCCTGCCGTCTTGTATTCAATCTTAAATCATATTGTTTGTAGTGAAATTTAATAGAATACAGTTTCAAATGTTCACAGTTTTCTGTTTTCATTTCTCAGCCATAGTTCAACAGCAGCAACTAATTGTGTGTATTCAAATGGTATCTCCTTTGTAAAACATCAAAATATCGTTTTGATGAACCTCTTTCAAACAATTACCATGAAAAATAAAATGTCAAAAAAGTCACAATCCAATGAGGCACACATGAAATAAAGGCATTGACTTTAGAAATATTGCAAAGCATGCTGGAAAACAATACAAACTTAATAAATAAAAAATATTTTCCCAGAAAAATTAAAATAATCCACCAGAAATTACTTACATTATAATGAAATCAAAAATGTATTCAAAAGGTTTTGTAACAGACAAATTTGTAGCAATTTGCAAATACGTCAATTCCTTCAAGAAGCTTATAGGAATATGGCGCCCAATGTTTTGGTCAAAACGCGTTGTCAATCGCGTTACTAAGGTCTTGATAGAATTACGACCAGATAGTGACGTCATTTCAGAGATCCATTAATCATTAAAGTTTGAATAATACGTTGAAACCTATTTGCAAATAGATCATCTACGTATATATCTAAACATCAATGAACATTTGTTTTAGGATTCATGGAGCACAATTGGCAATTTCAGAAGAAGAAAAATAAGGAAAAAGCTTTATGTTTGATAATAACCGAATGAAATTTACAATTATTCGGAATGATGGTATCTGCAAGCTTTGATTGCTTGAAGTAGCTTACCCTATTTGCTGGCACACTGAGGAACAGAAATTCTCTCCAAGATATCTTGTCAGCTCGTCCAGGACAATCATTGTTTTCAATGCTATCATCACTATCTGCTGATTGTCTTGAAACATTATCCAATACACTGTCAAATTAAAAAGACACAGGAAAAAAACGTTTCTAACCAGATATCTTGTCAGCCAATCAAAGACGATTATTGCTTTTAATGCACCCATTTCCATTTAAAATTATCTTGAATCATAATCCAATTTAGCCAAATCATATAATCTTGTATTGGTAATGTTTCATTCAATTTATGAGTACAAAAATGAAACATTGATTCAATGGAGCACATTCTGTAATTTGGTGAGGGTCAAAATAAAGAAGAAAAGCTTTATGTTTGCTAATTACCAAATGAAATTTACAACTCTTTGGAATGATGGTATGTGCAAGCTTTGGTTGCTTGAAATAGTTTACCTTCAAAATGGAATTTTTCAGTTATTTGTTATGATATCTTTGTACTGTTTCATCTTCTGTTTGGAAATCTGAATCATCAACATAAAGCATCTCAGTGGATAAACTGGATCCTCTTCTGTAGTTATGTTCAATGTTTGGGTTTGGTTTATTAATTTCAGCTTCTTGCATTATTTAGCATTCATTTAAACCGATTGCAAAAGTTTAGTATCTTTCTTTGAAAGTTTTATTTCGTTGTCTAGATTTTTACAGTGTAATTTTTTCTTCAATTTCGAAGGTTATTATTTGTTTTACTTCAATTGTTTTCCCCATTAATTTACTTTCCAAAAATGAAATTATATAGTTAAATTTTAAGCGTTGAATGTTTTTTTGGAAAAACTTTTGATGCAATAATTCAATCACATACTACTATGATTTATTCTGAGAAAAAATAAATAAAAGTTAAAACAAGTCAAAAAAGCTAATGAAGAATTATGATAAGTAGATTGACTTAGTAAATACTTATTTTTCCCTCACTTGAGTGAGGAAAACTTAAAAATTCATTACAGGAAGGCCAGGTCACATGGTTTTTGGTGAAGACAATAAATGAAATTCATAACAACCTTTGTTTTTGTCAATTGAAAAAGTATTCAAATTAAATTGAAATTTAGGAAGAAAACAATTGAAATATAACCATAAAAGTGTTTAAAAATGAAAACGGGAGGTTGATGTTATGTTTCGTTGGAGTACAGATACTACTCTTTGATCTGCATGTTTTCTTGCTTCCTCAAAAGAGCTAGATGTGACGCAAGGTCGTTCTCAAAGTGGGATTCCAGGGATAGCCGAACCAATCCCTTTCAGTGCAATGGGGCACTTACGCCCTTGGGCCTACTGCTCCCCCAAGACAGGGATGTGTAATTTATGCCTCTTGCACTTAGTAAATCTTCATTGGACACGGTATTGCACCGGTGCCAAGCCAAAGTTAGTTCAGCGAACAGATGCAACGCTTTGATCATGATACAAAAACTGCAAAAACCTAGATATCAAAACTTGTATAATGCAAGGTTCGATGGTCCACGTGTCCATTGTATTTATCAAACTTCATTTGGTTAATAAGAAAAATCTAATTATGATCAGTGAGTTCGTTAACGCCAAAATTCGTTATAGAGAGGGTTTATAGTAAGTATTTGGAGAACAAGGCAGATCAAAATATTCAATGACACTTTTGCTTTATATATTTTTTATAACCTTTAGATTCAAAACTGATTGTCGTTTCCTATATATAATATTTTCTCTCTCCAGAAAACGACATTTCTTCATATTCTGTTGCAACTGGGACACGAAATGGTAATTTTTCAGTGTGCAAGAAAGATCAATACTCCATGTGACTGCTTCTTAAATAGTAGAGGCGAATACACATTAAACTTTTAAAAAAAGATTTAGATCATCTGTGCAATTTGTAACAGTTTATCAACACGGTTTGTGTTTTATTCTTTCTCGACAATATTTGGAGTAATCAGATAGATGTGCATTTTAGGTTTAATATTGTTCTTATTTGACTAAAATTACATTAAAAAATATGAATAGCAATGTAAGTGTTCCGTCAGAACATATAAAGCAGATATGAACGGTCAGCGATTGGTGTTATTTATTTTTATGCTATTCAAGAGAACAATTGTCGACAAAATACGGCTCAGTTTTGGAGCATTACGAATAGAACCAGAAAGAATTCTGTTCAACTTTGAGGGTTCCTCGTTTCTTTCGTTTCCTTAACAAGAAACAGTAAAATCAGCCAAAAAACGTAATCGAAAAAACAACGTCGACAAAAAATAGCTAAGATTCGGATGTAACTCTCTTTTAGAATATTGAACTGACAATGAAAATAAATTCGGGTCAATCTAAACTGTCCCACGTTTTTACTGTTTCCTCGAGTATAAACTGTAAAAATATCTAATATTGGACTGATTATGAAAAGTTATTCTATTTAGCCTCTACAATCTTACGTATATTCTTTTTCCAAGTAGCTCTGTTTTAAAGAATTGGACAGGCTCCGAAAAAGTATTCAGTCAAGTCACAAAGGTCCAACGTTTCCTCTGTTTCCTTAACTTAAATATGGAAATCTCTCTGAGAACAAATTTCTGTAATGAACACAAAGGAAAAACTACAGTTGGCGTAAGTGTACACCCCTTTTAGAACATTGGTCTGATTATTAAAAGGTGTCCCATTCAACCTCCATTATCCAGCACCACTTCTTCTACCTTGCGAATCATATGGGTGAGTCACTATGATAACAAATTCTTGTCAAGAACAGAGTGATATGTAAAATTGTTGGTTCCTTGTATATCCCACTTAGAATATTGGACTAATTATGAGAAGGTATTTCGTCCAGCCTCACCAATCTCATGCTACTTCTTTTCCCTTATGCATGAACTGTGTAAATCTGACAAAAAACAAATTTTGGTTAAAAACAATGTGGTACAAAAAATAGTTGGTTCCTAGTACATCCATATTAAGATATTGGACTAATTATGAAAATGTATTCAGTCCAGCCTCCATGATCCAATACCACCATTTTTCCAGTGCACATCCACTGTGTAGATCTCTCAAAAAACAAATTTTTGCCAAGAAAAAAGTGCTATGAAAAATTTTTTTTTCTTTGTAAATCCCTTTTGGAATATTAGACTGTAAATAAAAAAGTATTCCACCCAGCTTCCATTATTCTAGGCTACTTCTTTTCCCTTGTGTATCATCTATGTAAATCTCTTTAAAAAAAAATTTTGTCAAGAACAAAGAGCTATGAAAAATTGTTCTTTCTTTGTACATCCCTTTTGGAGTATTAGATTGGTAATGTAAAGGTATTCCGTTTCAGATTTCATTATTCTATGCTATTTCTTTTCCCTTTTGTATCATACGTGTGAATCTCTTCAAAAAACAAATTTTTGTCAAGAATAAAATCCTATGAAAAATTGTCGGTTCTTCGTACATCCCTTTTGGAATATTGGACTGTAAATGAAAAGGTATCAAATCCAGCTTTTGTTATTCTATGCTACTCCATTTCCCTTGTGTATCATCTGTGTAAATCTCTTAAAAAACAAATTTTTGTCTAGTACAAAGTGCTATGAAAAATTGTTGGTTCTTTGTACATCCCTCTTTGAATATTGGACTGTTAATGAAAATGTATCCCATCAAGCTTTCATTATTCTATGCTACTTCTTATCCCTTGTGTATCATCAGTGTAAATCTCTTCAAAAAAAAATTTTTGTCAAGAACAATGTGCTATGAAAAATTGTTGTTTCTTTGAAACATCCCTATTGGAATATTGGACTCTAATTGTAAAAGTATTCCATCCAGCTTTCATTATTCTATGCTATTTCATTTCCCTTTCGTATCATCCGTGTAAATCTTTTCAAAAACAAATTTCAGTTAGAACAAAGTGCAATGAAAAATTATTGGTTCTTTGTACATCCCTTTTTGAATATTGGACAAATAATGAAAAGGTATGCCATGAAAATTTCATTATTCTATGCTACTTCTTTTCCCTTGTGTACCATCTGTGTAAATCTCTTCAAAAACAAATTTTTGTCAAGAACAAAGTGCTATGAAAAATTGTTGTTTCTTTGTACATCCCTTTTGGAATATTGGACTGTAAATGAAAAGGTATTCCACCCAGATTTAATTATTCTATGCTACTTCTTATCCCTTGTGTATCATCTGTGTAAATCTCTTCAGAGAAGAATTTTAATCCAGAACAAAGTGCTATGAAAAATTGCTGATTCTTTGTACATCCCTTTTGGAATGTTGGACTGTTAATGAAAAGGTATCCCATCAAGCTTTCATTATTCTTTGCTACTTCTTTTCCCTTGTATATCATCAGTGTAAATCTCTTCAAAAACAAATTTTTGTCAAGAACAATGTGCTATGAGAAATTGCAGGTTCTTTGTACATCCCTTTTGGAATATTGGACTGTTAATGAAAAGGTATTCCGTCCAGTTTTTATTATTCTATGCTACTTCTTTTCCCTTTTGTATCATCTGTGTAAATCTCTTCAAAAAACAAATTTTCGTCAAGAATAAAGTCGTATGAAAAATTGTTGGTTCTTTGTACATCCCTTTTGGAATATTGGACTGTAAATGAAAAGGTATTCCATCCAGATTTAATTATTCCATTGTACTCCATATCCCTTGTGTATCATCTGGGTAAATCTCTTCAAAAACATATTTTTATCAAGAACAAAGTGCTATAAAAATTGTTGTTTCTTTGTGCATCCCTTTTGGAATATTTGATTGTTAATGAAAAGGTCTTCCGTCCAGCTTTCATTATTCTATGCTACTTCTTTTCCCTTGTGTATCATCTGTGTAAATCTCTTCAAAAACAAATTTCTGTCAAGAACAAAGTGCTATGAAAAATTGTTGGTACTTTGTACATCGCTTTTGGAATATTGGACTGTAAATGAGGAGGTATTCCTTCCAGATTCAATTTTTCGATGCTACTTCATTTCCTTTGTGTATCATCAGTGTGAATCTCTTCAAATTCAAATTTTTGTCAAGAACAAAGTGCTATGAAAAATTGCGGTTTCTTTGTACATCCCTTTTTGAATATTGGACTGTAAATGGAATGGTATCCCATCCAGCTTTCATTATTCTATGCTACTTTTTTTCCCTTGTGTGTCATCCGTGTACATCTCTTCAAAAACAAATTTTTGTCAAGAACAATGATCTATGAGGAATTGTTGGTTCTTTGCACATCCCTTCTGGAATATTGGACTGTAAATGAAAAGGTATTCTATCAAGCTTTCATTATTCTATGCTACTTCTTCTCCCTTGTGTATCATCTGTGTAAATCTCTTCAAAAATGAATTTAAGTCAAGAACGAAGTGCTATGAAAAATTGTTGTTTCTTTGTACATCCCTTTTGGAATATTGGACTGTTAATGAAAAGGTATCCAATCCAGCTTTCGTTATTCTATGCTACTTCTTTTCCCTTGTGTATCATCTGTGTAAATCTCTTCAAAAACAAATTTTTGTCAAGAACAAAGTGCTATGAAAAATTGTTGTTTCTTTGTACATCCCTTTTGGAATATTGGACTGTAAATGAAAAGGTATTCCACCCACATTTAATTATTCTATGCTACTTCTTATCCCTTGTGTATCATCTGTGTAAATCTCTTAAAAAACAAATTTTTGTCAAGAACAAAGTGCTATGAAAAATTGTTGGTTCTTTGTACATCCCTTTTGGAATATTGGACTGTTAATGAAAAAGTATTCAGACAAGCTTTCATTATTCTATGCTACTTTTTCTCCCTTGTGTATCATCGGTGTACATCTCTTCAAATTCAAATTTTTGTCAAGAAAAAAGTGCCATGAAAAATTGTTGGTTCTTTGTACATCCCTTTTGGGATGTTGGATTGTTAATGAAAAGGTATTCTGTCCAGCTTCCATTATTCTATGCTACTTCATTTCCCTTGTGTATCATCTGTGTAAATCTCTTCAGAAACAAATTTTTGTCGAGAACAAAGTGCTATGAAAAATTGTTGATTCTTTGTACATCCCTTTTGGAATATTGGACTGTTAATGAAAAAGTATTCAGACAAGCTTTCATTATTCTATGCTACTTTTTCTCCCTTGTGTATCATCGGTGTACATCTCTTCAAATTCAAATTTTTGTCAAGAAAAAAGTGCCATGAAAAATTGTTGGTTCTTTGTACATCCCTTTTGGAATGTTTGATTGTTAATGAAAACGTATTCTGTCCAGCTTTTATTATTCTTTGCTACTTCTTTTCCCTTGTGTATCATCTGTGTAAATCTCTTCAAAAATGAATTTAAGTCAAGAACGAAGTGCTATGAAAAATTGTTGTTTCTTTGTACATCCCTTTTGGAATATTGGACTGTTAATGAAAAGGTATCCAATCCAGCTTTCGTTATTCTATGCTACTTCTTTTCCCTTGTGTATCATCTGTGTGAATCTCTTGAAAAACAAATTTTAGTCGAGAACAAAGTGCTATGAAAATTGTTGGTTTTTTGTACATCCCTTATGGATGATTGGACAGTTAATGAAAAGGTATCCCATCCAGCTTTAATTATTCTATGCTATTTCTTTTCCCTTGTGTATCGTCTTTGTAAATCTTTTCAATAACAAATTTTTGTCAAGAACAAAGTAATATGGAGAATTGTTGGTTCTTTGTACATCCCTATTGGAATATTGGACTGTAAATGAAAAGGTATTCCATCCAGCTTTCATTATTTTATGCTACTTCTTTTCCATTGTGTATTGTCTTTGTAAATCTCTTCAAAAACAAATTTTTGTCAAGAACAAAGTGCTATGAAAAATTGTTGGTTCTTTGTACATCCTTTTTTGAATATTGGACAAATAATAAAAAGGTATTCCATCAACATTTCATTATTCTATGCTACTTCATTTCCCTTGTGTACCATCTGTGTAAATCTCTTCAAAAATGAATTTTAGTCAAGAACAAAGTGCTATGAAAAATTGCTGGTTCTTTGTACATCCCTTTTGGAATATTGGACTGTTAATGAAAAAGTATCCCATCCAGCTTTCATTATTTTATGCTACTTCTTTTCCCTTGTGTATCATCCGTGTATATCTAAAAAAAAACGAATTTTTTTGTAGAACTATGTGTTATGACAAATTGTTGGTTCTTTGTACATCCCTTTTGGAATATTGGACTATAAATGAAATGGTATCCCATCTAGCTTTCATTATTCTATGCTTCTTCATTTCCCTTGTGTATTATCCGTGTAAATCTCTTCAAAAACAAATTTTTGTCAAGAACAAAGTGCTATGAAAAATTGTTGGTTCTTTGTACATCCCTTTTGGAATATTGGACTGTTAATGAAAAAGTATTCAGACAAGCTTTCATTATTCTATGCTACTTTTTCTCCCTTGTGTATCATCGGTGTACATCTCTTCAAATTCAAATTTTTGTCAAGAAAAAAGTGCCATGAAAAATTGTTGGTTCTTTGTACATCCCTTTTGGAATGTTGGATTGTTAATGAAAACGTATTCTGTCCAGCTTTTATTATTCTTTGCTACTTCTTTTCCCTTGTGTATCATCTGTGTAAATATCTTCAAAAATGAATTTAAGTCAAGAACGAAGTGCTATGAAAAATTTTTGTTTCTTTGTACATCTCTTTTGGAATATTGGACTGTTAATGAAAAGGTATCCAATCCAGCTTTCGTTATTCTATGCTACTTCTTTTCCCTTGTGTATCATCTGTGTGAATCACTTGAAAAACAAATTTTAGTCGAGAACAAAGTGCTATGAAAATTGTTGGTTCTTTGTACATCCCTTATGGATTATTGGACAGTTAATGAAAAGGTATCCCATCCAGCTTTAATTATTCTATGCTATTTCTTTTCCCTTGTGTATCGTCTTTGTAAATCTCTTCAATAACAAATTTTTGTCAAGAACAAAGTAATATGGAGAATTGTTGGTTCTTTGTACATCCCTATTGGAATATTGGACTGTAAATGAAAAGGTATTCCATCCAGCTTTCATTATTTTATGCTACTTCTTTTCCCTTGTGTATCGTCTTTGTAAATCTCTTCAAAAACAAATTTTTGTCAAGAACAAAGTGCTATGAAAAATTGTTGGTTCTTTGTACATCCTTTTTTGAATATTGGACAAATAATAAAAAGGTATTCCATCAACATTTCATTATTCTATGCTACTTCATTTCCCTTGTGTACCATCTGTGTAAATCTCTTCAAAAATGAATTTTAGTCAAGAACAAAGTGCTATGAAAAATTGCTGGTTCTTTGTACATCCCTTTTGGGTTATTGGACTGTTAATGAAAAAGTATCCCATCCAGCTTTCATTATTTTATGCTACTTCTTTTCCCTTGTGTATCATCCGTGTATATCTCAAAAAAAACGAATTTTTTTGTAGAACTATGTGCTATGACAAATTGTTGGTTCTTTGTACATCCCTTTTGGAATATTGGACTATAAATGAAATGGTATCCCATCTAGCTTTCATTATTCTATGCTTCTTCATTTCCCTTGTGTATTATCCGTGTAAATCTCTTCAAAAACAAATTTTTGTCAAGAACAAAGTGCAATGAAAAATTGTTGTTTATTTGTACATCCTTTTTTGAATATTGGACTGTTAATGAAAAGGTATTCAGACAAGCTTTCATTATTCTATGCTACTTCATTTCCCTTGTGTATCATCTGTGTAAATCTCTTCAGAAACAAATTTTCGTCGAGAACAAAGTGTTCTTAAATATTGTTGGTTCTTTGTACATCCCTTTTGGAATATTGGACTGTTAATGAAAAAGTATTCAGACAAGCTTTCATTATTCTATGCTACTTTTTCTCCCTTGTGTATCATCGGTGTACATCTCTTCAAAATCAAATTTTTGTCAAGAACAAAGTGCTATGGAAAATTTTTCTTTCTTTGTACATCCCTTTTGGAATGTTGGATTGCTAATGAAAAAGTATTCTGTCCAGCTTTCATTATTGTATGCTACTTCTTTTCCCTTGTGTATAATCCGTGCAAATCTCTTCAAACAAATTTTTGTCAAGAACAAAGTGCTATGAAAAATTGTTGTTTTCTTTGTACATTTCTTTCAGAATATTAGATTGTTAATGAAAAAGTATTCCGTCCAGTTTTCATTATTCTATGCTACTTCTTTTCCATTTTGTATCTTACGTGTAAATCTCTTCAAAAAACAGATTTTCGTCAAGAATAAAGTCCTATGAAAAATTGTTTGTTCTTTGTACATCCCTTTTCGGAATATTGGACTGTAAATGAAAAGGTATTCCATCCAGCTTTCATTATTTTATGCTACTTCTTTTCCCTTGTGTATCATCTTTGTAAATCTCTTCAAAAACAAATTTTTAGCAAGAACAAAGTGCTATGAAAAATTGTTGGTTCTTTGTACATCCCTTTTGGAATATTGGATTGTTAATGAAAAGGTATTCCGTCCCGCTCTCATTATTGTATGCTACTTCATTTCCCTTGTGTATCATCCGTGCAAATCTCTTAAAAAACAAATTTTTGTCAAGAACAAAGAGCTATCAAAAATTGTTGGTCCTTTGTACATCCCTTTTGGAATATTGGACTGTAAATGAAGAGGTATTCCTTCCAGATTCAATTATTCTATGCTACTTCATTTCCCTTGTGTATCATCCGTGCAAATCTCTTCAAAAACAAATTTTTGTCAAGAACAAAGTGCTATGAAAAATTGCTGTTTCTTTGTACATCCCTTTTTGAATATTGGACTGTAAATGAAATGGTATCCCATCCAGCTTTCGTTATTCTATGCTATTTCTTTTACCTTGTGTGTCATCAGTGTAAACCACTTCAAAAAAAAATTTTTATGAAGAACAAAGTACTATAAAAAATTGTTATTTCTTCGTACAACCCTTTTGTAATATTGGACTGTAAATAAAAAGGTATTGCATCCAGCTTCCATTATTCTATGCTACTTCTTTTCCATTGTGTATCATCTGTGTAAATCGCCCCAAAAACAAATTTTTGTGAAGAACAAAGTGCTATAAAAAAATTACTGGTTCTATCTGCATCTCTTTTGGAATATTGGACTGGTAATGAAAAGATATTCCGTCCAGCTTTCATTATTCTATGTTACTTCTTTTCCCTTGTGTATCATCCGAGTGAATCTCTTCAAAAACAAATTTTTGTCAAGAACAAAGAGCTATGAAAAATTGTTGGTTCTATCTGCATCCCTTTTGGAATATTGGACTGTTAATGAAAAGGTATTCGATCCAGATTTAATTATTCTATGTTACTTCATTTCACTTGTGTATCATCCGTGTGAATCTCTTCAAAAACTAATTTTTGTTAAGAATAAAGTGCGATGAAAAGTTGTTGTTTCTTTGTACATCCCTTTTTAAATATTGGACCGTTAATGAAAAGGTATTCCGTCCAGCTTTCATTATTCTATGCTGCTTCTTTTCCATTGTGTATCGTCCGTGTAAATCTCTTCAAAAACCAATTTTTGTCAAGAAGAAAGTGCTATGAAAAATTGTTGTTTCTTTGTACATCCCTTTTGTAATATTGGACTGTTAATGAAAAGGTATCCCATCAAGCTTTCATTATTCTATGCTACTTCTTTTCCCTTGTGTATCATCCGTGTGAATCTCTTCAAAAACTAATTTTTGTCAAGAACAAACTGCTTTGAAAAATTGTTTGATCTTTGTACATCCCTTTTTGAACATTCGACTGTAAATGAAAAAGTATCCCATCCAGCTTTCATTATTCTATGCTACTTCTTCTCCCTTGTGTATCGTCTGTGTAAATCTCTTCAAAAACAAATTTTTGTCAAGAACAAAGTGCAATGAAAAATTGTTGGTCTTTTGTACATCCTTTTTTGAATATTGGACTGTTAATGAAAAGGTATCCCATCCAGCTTTTATTATTATATGGTACTTCTTTTCCGTTGTTTATCATCAGTGTAAATGTCTTCAAATACAAATTTTCGTCAAGAACAAAGTGCTATGAAAAATCGTTGGTTCATTGTACATCCCTTTTGGAATATTGGACTGTAAATGAAAAGGTATTCCATCCAGCTTTCATTATTCTATGATACTTCTTTTCCCTTGTGTATCGTCTGTGTAAATTTCTTCAAAAACTAATTTTTGTCAAGAACAAAGTGCTATGAAAAAAGTTGTATCTTTGTACATCCCTTTTGGAATATTGGACTGTTAATGAAAAGGTATTCTGTCCAGCTTTCATTATTCTATGCTAATTCTTTTACCTTGTGTATCATCCGTGTAAATCTCTTTAAAATCAATTTCTTATCAAGAACAATATGGTATGAAGAATTGTTTGTTCTATGTACATCCCTTTTGGAATATTGGATTGTTAATGAAAATGTATTCCGTCCAGCTTTCATTATTCTATGCTATTTCTTTCCCTTGTGTATCGTCTGAGTGAATCTCTTCAAAACAATTTATTGTCAAGAACAATGTGGTATGAAAAATTGTCGGTTCTTTGTACATTCATTTTGGAATATTGGATTGTTAATGAAAAGATATTCTGTCCAGCTTTCATTAGTCCATTTCACTTCTTTTCCCTTGTGTATCATCTGTTTGAATATCTTCAAAAACAAATTTTTGTCAAGAACAAAGTGTTTTGAAAAGTTGTTGGTTCTTTGTTCATCCCTTTTGGAATATCGGACTGTTAATGAATAGGTATTCCGTCCAGCTTTCATTATTCTATGCTACTTCTTTTCCCTTTCGTATCATCCGTGTGAATCTTTTCAAAAACAAATTTTTGTCATGAACAATGTGTTATGAAAAATTGTGGGTTCTTTGTACATTCCTTTCGGAATATTGGACTGTTAATTAAAAGGTTTTCAGTCCAGCTTTCATTATTCTATGACAAATTTCCTGTCAAGAATAAAATGGTATGAAAATATGTCTGCCCCTTATGCATCACTTGTAGGATATTGGACCGATGTTGAAGAGTTACTCCCTTCAGCTTCCACTATCCAATATCACTTTTTTCCTTGTGCATCACCTGTGTATATCTCTCCAAGAACATATTTTTGTCCAGAACAAAGTGGTATCAAAAGTTGTTGGTTTTTTCTACATCCATTTTAGAATATTGGACTGATTATGAAAAGGTATTCTGTCAATGTTTCACTATCCCATACCACTTATCTCCCCTCGTGCATCATTTGTCTAAACCTCTCGATAAACCAATTATCGTTAACAACAAAGTGGTATGAAAAATTGTTGGTTCCTTGTACATTCCATTTAGCATATTAGACTGATCGTGAGAAAGTATTCAGTCAAGGCTCCACAGTCTTCTGCCATTTCTCTTCCCCTGTGTATCAACTATGTGAATATCTCCAAAAATAAATTCTATGAAAAATTCTTGGTTTTTTGCACATCTCTTTTAGAATATTGGATTTTTTTGAAAAAGGTATCCTGTCCAGGCTCCACGATCTCATGCTAATTCTATTCAGTTGTGCATCAACACTGTTAATCTCTCCCAAAACAAATATTTGTCAAGAATAGATTGGTATAATTAATCGTTGGTTCCTTGTACTACCCCTTTTTATATTCAACTGATCAAGAAAAGGTATTCCGTCAAGGTTCCAATACCCTTACCACTTCTTTTTCTGTGTGTATCATCTGTTCAAACCTCTTCATGAACCAAGTTCTATTAAGAACAAATTGATATGAAAAAAATTGTAGGTTCTTTGTACACCTCTTTTAAAATATTGGACAGATTATGAAACGATGTTCTGTCCAGCCTCAAAGATCCCATACCATTTCTTTTCCCGTGTGCTAAACTGTGTAAATCTCTCCAAAAACAAATTTTTGTCAAGAACAAAGTGGAATAAAGAATTTTTGGTTCCTTGTACATCCTCCTCAGAATATTGGACTGATTAATAAAATGTATTCCGTCCAGCATCCACAATCCTGTACAACTTCTTTCGTTCGTGCATGAACTATGTAAGTCTTTCTGAGAACTAATTTTTGTCAAAAACAAACTGGTATAAAAAATTGTTAGTTCCTTGTACACCCCTTTTAGAATATTGGACAAATTATGAGAATGTATTCTGTCAAGCCTTCTTCAACCTCTACCACTCCTTTCTTCCTTGCTTATCATCAGTGTAAATATTTCCAAAAAAAAAATTCTGTCAAGAACAAACTGGTATGAAAAATTGTGGGTTTTTTGTACATCCCTTTTAGAATATTGGACAGATTATTAAAAGGTGTTCTTTCCAGCTTCCACTATCCCATGGTACTTCTTTTCCCTCGTGCATCAACTGTATAAATCTCTCCAAAAACAAATTTTTGTGGTATAAGTGGTATAAAAAATTGTTGTTTCAGTGTACATCCTTTCCAGTATTTTGGACTAATTATGAAAAGATATTCTGTCCAGCCTCCATGATCCCGTGCAACTTCTTTTCCCTTGTACATTAACTGTGTAAATTTCTTCAAAAACAAATTTTTTACCACAACAGAGTATAATAAAAAATTGTTGGTTAACTGTACAACCCTTTTAGAATATTAGACTGATCATGAAAATATATTCTGTCCAGCCTCCATGATCCCATGCAACTTCTTTTCCCTTGTACATCAACTGAGTAAATCTTTTCAAAAACTTATTCTCATCAAAAACCAAGTAAAATAAAACTATGTCGATTTGGTGTTTTTTTCCTTTCAGAATATTGGACTCATTATGACAATATATTCATATATATAATAATATCGTCCGTGGTTAAATTCATTAAAATACTTTTCCAAATATTCAATGCTTTTTGTTTTATTTCTTTTCGAAATTGTTCAACATTAGCAGTCGCTAATTGCGTCTTGTTAATGGTTATCCTTCTTACAGAATATCAATATAACATTTTGATGAACCTATTCCGAACAATCACCGCCCAAAATACAATGATTAAAAGATACTGCTCACCAAGGCACACATAGAAAATAAAGACATTACTTTTACAAATAATCCAGAGCATACTGAGTAACGCGATAAATAAACAGGAAAAAAGTTCTCACGAAAATAACTCTAATACAATTACTTACTTTTCAATGGGATCCAGAAATTCATTTTAAAAGTTTTTGAATTTGAAAAATGAAAATTTTCCTCCTTACAGAATAGAGAGGACTTAGATGACTCAGATTCAATTATTGTTCATCACTTTAGAGTAAACAAGGTTGAGTCGATTTTAATTTATTAAAATAACAAATATATCAATTCAAAGAAATACGCAGTTTACATAAATATCACCCCTCCCTACCGATACACCAGCGTGTAACAGTCGTTTGCTTCCAGCTTTTCTTACGGGTGGTGCAGATAAGAGGCATACTGTTGGGATTTGAGACAGTAGCAAAACAAATTAAAGGAAGATTTTCCTTTTGCTAATAATGAAGAGAATACTGAGAAATACTAAAAAGCAGAAAAATATTCCCCCAGAAAAATCAAAATTGATAATTAAAATAATTATAAGTAAAATCAAGAAATGTATTCAAAAAAGAATTTCAGAGACGGATTAGTTCGGGATTCACAGAACAACTTCTTCAATAATAAAACAGAGTAAAATTAGTCATAAAATATAAAGACTGTATTAACCGAAGGTTTCTTTGGATAAAAAGCAATAATGAGAAGGTTAAGTAAAACATAGCGATTAAATATCTACAATTTCCTTTATCAAAAACTACAAAAACCCAAAAGAAAACAAGCTACAGGAAACCATTTTCGTTGTGATATAGCTGAGAGGTCGAACGTTTGAATGATTTTCGAAGTGTGATCATCCCCAAATGTCACTCATTTCACATATTTTCCTCAACAGAATTTGTTGGAATCTTGAGAAAAACAAGCTTGAAGTATTCATTGCAGTCGGTGTAAAGCTCGGTGGTAAAGCATTAAACTACACATCGAGATGTCTTCGATTCAGATTTGGAATGATTCCTTTTAAATTTTAATGAAGTTTAACTTTGTTTCAATGGATTTTAATGGATCAATCATTAATGCATTTTACCGAATTCACTCAGATCTTTCTTGATTGAAAACAAGTGTGTTTTTTTTTCAATAAGTTTCAGATATTATTGATCCATTCATAATTTGACTCAAATATGAGACAAAAACGTTCCCATTCCTTTAATTCTCCTAACCCTAACCCTAACCCTGAACATAAACTGTTAAAATCTCTCCAAAAGCAAATTTCTGTTGGGAACCATGTGGAATAAATTATTGTTGGTGTGATGTAGAATATTGGACTGACTATGAAAAGGTATTTTGTTCAACATCCACGGTACTGCGTTTCTTCAATTCCCCTGAGCATAAACTGTGAAAATATCTTCAAAAACAATTTTTTGTTGAAAACAAAGTGGAAGAAATTATTGTTGGTGCTACGTACCTCTCTTTTAAAATAATGGACTGACTATGGAAAGTATTCAGTCAAACCTCGAGGGTCCCACCTTTCTTCTTTTCCTTTGAGCATAAACTATGAAAATCTTCCCCAAAACAAATTTCTGTCGGGAACAGAATGGAAAAAATATTATTTGGTTGATGTAGCTCCTTTTTAGAATATTAGACTGAGTATGAAAAGGTATTCGGTTCAACCTCCACGTTCCATCATTTCTACTTTTCCTTTGAGCATAAAATATTGTAATCGATACTAAAGTCGTAGAAACTATTGTTTGGGTAATGTAGCACCTTTTTAGAATATTAGACTGAGTATGAAAAGGTATTCGGTTCAACCTCCACGTTCCATCATTTCTACTTTTCCCTTGAGCATAAAATGTTGAAATCGATACTAAAGTCGTAGAAACTATTGTTTGGGTAATGTAGCACCTTTTTAGAACGTTGGACTGACGATGAAAATGTTTTTGGTTCAACATCCACAGTCCCATGTGTCTTCTTTTCTCTTTTACATAAACTGTGAAAATCTCTCCGAAAATAAATTCTGCGTGAAAACAAAATTGAAAAAAATATTGTTTTTGTGATGTAGCCCCCTTTTAAAATATCTGACTGACTATAAAAGGTATTCGGTTCAACTTCCACGGTCCGACGTTTCTTCTTTTCCCTTAAACATAAACTATTGAAATCTCTCCAAAAACATATATTCTTTGAGGATAAACCGAGAAAATCTCCTCGAAAACCAATTTCTATTGAAAACAAGATGCAATGATCCATTGTTTATGTGACGTAGCTCACTTTGAGAATATTGGACTAACTTTGAAAAGATATTCACTTCTTCATCGCTGGTTTCTTATCTCCCCTGGAAGGAACTATTGTTGGGACGTGTAAGGTTGTTTTTATCAAAGGGGACTATCTACATGTGTCTGCTCCCTTATATCCCTTCCACCCTACCCAGAAGCTGTTAATATACCACTGAAGACCAGATTGAAGGAATTATTTTTAAAACATTAGACTGATCATTGTTTGCATTCCTCGTGTCTCCTTGAACGGAAACTTTAGAATATTTGCCAAAATTAAGATGGAAAAAACTTTTTTTAGTTTTGGAATATTTGGAATATTTGTCTGACTACTGGAAGGTATTTGTCTCAAACTCATGAGTCCCTTACTTCTCCTGTTTCTTTAAAAATCCTGTAAAAAAACAAGATGAGTGAAACCATTGTTTGCATGATGTGGCTCAGTTTTAATAACTTGGACTGACTACCGCAAGGTTTCTCTTTTTGATTTGGAGTTTTCCTCATTTCTTCTGCTTCTTTAACCCAAGACTGTTAACGTTCCACCAAAGACAAGACGGAAAAAATATCGTTGGCGTGAATCAGCTAGCTTTTAGGATATTTGACTCAATATCAAAATGTATTTGTTTCTACTTCAAGGGTCCCTCATTTCTCCTATTTTCTTCATCAGAACCTGTGAGCATTCCAACTGAAGCGAAATGAAAGAATCTATTTTTGCCATGATGTAGTTTGCTTTTTGGACATTGGAATGACTATAGAAAGATGTTAAGTTCAACTTTGATGGTTTCACGTTTCTCCTGTTTCCTTATTCAGAATATGTATATATCCTGAAGGGAAATAAATTGAAAAATATGCCGTTGCCGTTGATGTGATGTAGGTTTGTTTTTAAGACATTTGACTGATTATCGATAGATATCCTGTTTAATCTTTAGTTAAGTAGTCGTGGATTAGAATGGCTATTGGTACTTATTCTGTACAACGTTTACGTTCTCTCATTCTTGTCTTGTTGATCAGAAACTGTCAATTGTTTTAGAAAATGAATCGTTGGAAACTATTGTGAACGTAATTTATCATCAGCAGCTAATTGGGTCGGCTTAAATGTTATCTCCTTTGCAAAACATCAACAAGACATTTTTTTTTTCAAACAAATAAAATAAAGAATATTATAAAAAACTTACAGCGAAATGAGGCACAAATAGAAAATAAAAGCATTGCTTTTACAAATAATGAAAAGCATACTGAAAAACAATATAAACTCACAAAAAAATAAATATTTCCCACGGAATATCTACATCGATAATTTTAAAAATCCAACAAAAGACTTACATTATAATGAAATCAAAAATGTATTCAAAAGGTTTTCCCAAAAAAAAAGACGAATTTTGTAGCAATTTGCAAATACGTCAATTCCTTCAAGGAGGTTTCAGCAATATGGCGCCCAATGTTTTGGTGAAAACACGTTGTTAATCGCGTTACTAAGGTCTCGATGGAAGCATGACCAGATAGTGACGTCATTTCAGATATATTGCAAATA
The DNA here is from genome assembly GCA_963457665.1 of Thysanoteuthis rhombus. Lineage (NCBI taxonomy): Eukaryota > Metazoa > Mollusca > Cephalopoda > Oegopsida > Thysanoteuthidae > Thysanoteuthis > Thysanoteuthis major. The sequence goes on from OY735230.1 coordinate 32,718,923, forward strand.
TTGTATAGTAAATATCACTAAACATCATTGGACATGAGTTTTAGGCTTCATGGAGCTCATTCGGTCATTTGGCTAGAGGAAAACTAAGGAAAAAAGGGTTCAGGTTTGTTAAATACATACTGAAATTAACAATTCTTTGGAATGTTGGTATGTGTAAGCTTTGATTGCATGAAGTAGCTTAACCTATTCGATGGCAAAGTAAGAAAATCTAAGAATAAAAATTCTTCTTCAGATATCTCATCGGCTCGTCCAGAATAATCATTGTTTTCACTGCTATTATCACTATCTGCTGATTGTCTTGAATCATTATCCAATTCATTGCCAAATTAAGAAGACACAGGAACAAAAAAATTTCTATTCAGATATCTTGTCAGCCAATCAGGGACAATTATTGCATTTAATGCTCTCATTTCTATTCAAAACTTATCTTGAATCATTATCCAATTTAGCCAAATCATATAATCTTGTATTCACAATGTTCCATTCAGTTTTTATGAGTTCAAAAATGAAATATTGATTCAATATGCACTTAAGTTAGAAACTATAATTATTACTCACCTTCTACTACATAACAAATTTGAGTTTTTCCATTTTGTTCGATCAGAAGTAATATTTTTCATATTATTATAATCATTTGTTCCTTCGAATATTGATACTGGTACTTATAAAACTGCCTATCATAATTTAATTTGCCCAACCGGGAAAATATTAAAGATTATATTGAATAATTTTGGCGACTTACTGTTATTTTTCTTTCACGAATTCACTTTTTTTTTTCATTCTTATATAAAATAGATTTGCTCCTCCTTTCTTTCTTGGGATGGGTGGGGGTCTCACACTGGCTGCTTGAAGGTCTGACAGTGGATATCATTCCTTTACGTTTTTGATTCTCGGCCATATTCATATTATTTACGATAATTAAATTTCCATACGATATTAAGGGAATTTTACTGCTGTTCATAGTAAAACATTAAACGTTTCACCCTTAATACGACTTCACTTCGTTTTTTATTATAAATATAAATGAATGGATATTTCATTTTGAATTTGTATAAATATATATTATATACTAGCATAAAATTCCACGTAAAAGCCATCAATGAAAACTGTTGAATTTATTTTCTCTGAGAAAACATGGAAGCCTTAATTGCACCTGTAGTCTTTGGCAATGAAAACATATTTCATGCTTGTTGAAGTGCTTTTTTATGTGAACAATACATCCATGATAAATAATAACTATGAGTAAAAAACACAAATCACAATCACATGTAAACATATTTTTATTTTATTCTCAGAAATTTCAAAGAAAAAAACTCTGAATAATTCTAATCATTGATAATATTTTACCAAATTCACTCTGATCTTTCTTGATTGATAGTAAGAGTGTTTTTTGTGTTTTCTCAAAGAGTCTTAGATATTCTTGATCCATTAATAATTTGACTCAAATAATGAAATGAAAACGTTCCCGTTTCTTTAATTCTCCCTTCTGGCAATTTGGGACATCAAAAATATGTCTATCTTCCATTTTCATAACATGTTTTTATACAACAGACTCTTCCCTAAGTGTTTTGTTATAAAACAAAAGATCTTTCAACAATTCACATTGATCTTTAATCCAATTAGAGTTTGATCTGAGTTAGTGGGAAGAGTCTGTCTTCTTTCCTGGTCTTCCACTCTGACAGCAGATGAAAGAGAATTTTCATAATGACAAGGTTTTTAGAAAAGTGGTTTCTCCCCAATCTTTATAATATCAAGCAATGTCATTGTTTCTCCTATGCCGAAAATTAGTGTACAGTCTTTTCTACCTTGGATACTGCATGATCACTCAGTCAGAAGAGTCTCGTTTCAAATCCAACGCCTGAACGATCTCTTCCGAAAGGATCAACATTGAACATACGCTCACAGTATCACCTCGGTACAGTTCAAGTCTTTATCTTAAAGACTGGAAGGATTCACTCAGAAGAACGCCTCTATTCATCCTTCAGAATTAAGGATTTACTTTCTGCAGATATCTTCTCGATAAAGTTTATGTCTCCATCTTTGTTACTTGGCCAGGGTCGGTCCATTAATTACAAAAACAAAGTTCTGTAAAAATTGTAGTCTGAATACAACTTGCAGCACAGATGTTGTGTCTTACCCGGAGCGCATGAAACCATTGCACCAGCCCCGTCCTTGACCAGTTCTTACAGACATAACACTTTCCCTCTGCATATAAATTGACTTTGTATATTGACTCTCGACCCAGACATTTCAGGAAAAAGTGGAGCAGACATCAAACCAATTCTTTTAAACATAAATACATGTATGGATACATGTATCGTATCTCAACAGATATATCCGTGTCATAGAAAGAAATGATGATGACGAGTGAACTTCCTGCTGCCTTTTGTCAATTTGGCGTCCAGTCAATATTTATTGCATTTATATTTCAAGCCTCTCCTTTTTGGATACTGATGATGTGGGCGGAATAGATGTTAATCTCTCATCTTTTTTGGACGGAGCTTATGTGGGCATAATTGACGTCAGGTCTTCATCCTTTTTGGACGGAGCTTATGTTGACAGAATTGACGTCAGGTCTTCATCCTTTTGGACGTAGCTTATGTGGACGGAACTGACGTCAGGTCTTTGTCCTTTTTGGGACATAGCTTATGTGGACAGAATAGTCGTCAGGTTTTCCTATCTTGGTGCTCAGCACCGGAAGTAGACATGTTCGGGGAATGGTTTAGTCAGAATGTTCATTTCCCTTGTTATTAAGATCGTCGTATACAAGATAGATCTGCGTAAACAACCTGAAAATGATAAAAGGATTGAAATTGTCAAAATACAGTTATAAGATTTTTTCTTATTAGATAACATCTACATATTTCTCTGCATGGGCAAATACAACATAATTTCTTTTAGGATGATGTTTGCTTTAATGTGGCCTAACATGCGTACATGTGAATGAAGGTAAGCAAGTGCCTAGCACAATCGGCTTTTGCCATTGGTGTCAGAGCATATCTTGCCCTGTTAGTGCAAATGGGAAATATCCCAAGGGACCATGAATGATTCATTTGTGCTGTGTCCAACAATCATAACCAGAAGTTAAAGAAGATATAAAACAATTAGTGGATATTTTCTTTTTTGGCTGAATTTCAGAAAATCCATTTTGATAACTGGAATGTCCAAATCCTAGATTTGTTTAAGGGGGAGGATTCAAAAGTGATTCCCTTAAGGGGAGGGATATTATGGTGATCACCTGATCTTGTCAACTGTTCCTAATCATTGTGTTCATACCTTCATCATTATCTACGAATTTTCTTGATTCCTTCAAAGATTCACTACTAAAGTTAAAAGACCCAGGACATAGATAATTCTTGTGAGATACATCGACAGTTGCCCAAAGAACAGATATATCAATCAAGGAGCTCTGAAGACACTCAATCTACTTCATTATTAATAATTGAAGTTTAATTAAATTGGTAGGTAGAATAAGATTCTAACAGTTTTGCAAAAATTTGACCAAAGAAACAATAGTGAAGTCTAAATTGAAAGTTAATAATATTTAGAATTTATAACTAACCTGAAATGTTTGTGGGACATCACAGGATGATTTCATTTTGTTTTAATTTTTCATCGGATAACTGATTAGGACTTAGTCAACAGTACGGACTGCATTTTGTATATCTGTGTTTTACAGTCATGTGTGATTCTTTGTTTGTCTGTTTGTTTGTCTGTTTTTCGTTTGTTTGTTTGTTTGTTCGTTATATTCATACTGGAACCATTGTCCTATGTATTCTGTCAAATGTTGTTTGTTGTTTAGCTTTTTGCTTTTCTCTCCTTTTGTTGGTCTTCCCGTTTGTTTGTTTGTTTGTTTGTTTGTTTGTTTTCATTTGCATTATTGATATTTTCATTCCTTACTTAATCATTCCTTTCAATCAGCTTATGTGCACTCAGATGGTTTCGGCCTGGGCCACTGAGAGGAATTTTACTAGGTGATACAAATATGTTCTCGGTCTCTCCAGACAGACAGACAGACAGAGATAGAGAGGGAGAGAGAGAGAGAGAGAGAGAGAGAAAGAGAAAGAGAGAGAGAGAGAGCTCCAATATCCTTGTCTTATAGCCAGCCTTTTATCTGAAACGGTAGCCCTATCTGGGAAATCCCCGGAGAGCCTTTGGCCTTACGAGCGCCAGAGCCATGCACCGGTTGCACCCTTCATTCAGAAGCCCTTGTTCTTGCTTGAATATATAAAATTCAAATTACAAATGGTGCATCACGTGACAATGGAAATTATTTTGACGTCTCTTTCATACGCCATTTTTACAAATTGTTCACTCATATAATCATCCATCACATTTTGTACGAGTCGCAATCAGTTCCGTCAAAATAGTAGCATAGTGATAAGCAAGGGCAATAGCATATCAATAGAGCAGAGCAAAGGCTCAAGTCTTGCGAGAGTGGTCTGCGCTTTCCCCAATTCTTGGGGATAACCCTACGTTTTTTCTTCAGTTGAGGGTTAATGTCGTAGCTGCCAGTTCTACGATGAATGCGCGGCAGAGAAGTAAAGAAGTCCTTCAATGCAGACCGTTTATCTGGCAGACGACAACTCTCCTTCCCTCTGTCATCCACTCTACAGTCATTTCCCTCCTCACTGCGATGCAAATTAAGGGGTGGAAGCTCCATATTGGCAAGAGGCCTTATGGAAATAAGCCGAGCCATTTTAAATCTGGAACAAACGAAAAACAAAAATTCATTTTTTTTGAAGAAATACATAGCTACATTTGTTTAATTATATTTTGGTGAAGTCTTATCACTATTATTTGATTGTGATAAAACGATGAAATAAGATGGAATTAAATAATTACTACTACTAATACTACAAGTCATATTACTAAAGATAATTCGGCTGCTGGTGCTGCTGAAGAAATGTATAAAATGTATCTAATGAATCGTGACACAAAGGAATAATTATTAGATGTAGAGAACTAACAATTAAATAGAAGTATCTAATATCAACGCTCGCTCATAAATTCAATTAAGCTTCTCCGAGAGTAACCAATAAGCTTGAGGTACATAAGGTCTTTTTTTTTTTTCAAACTAAACAAGTTCAGAAAATATTAGCTCCATGACACCCATGATACAGATGTCTAGCGAATCTTTGGGAGGGTTTATGTCCAACAACGGATGCTAAATGATAATGATATATATTTTCAATGAAAGTCAATCAGGATTTCCTGAAACTACTCTAGATTCTTATACAATTCAGAGATATTTGTTTTTTAAATTCATTCAGTGTTATATTATATTTAAACACAGCATGAGTATGTTATATTACGTGACCGACTTATATACTCACGATGGAAGAACTACAATGACTATAGACACCTTAAAATAATAGCTTATCAAAAGCCAATCGATAAAACGGTATATATAGGACAACAAATGCCCGAAATATGAGAATACTCCAAGCTTCTGTCGATATTATTGTCAGAGACAACCTGCAGCCCCTTTGACCACATTAGGACGAAAGGCTGGTCAAAACTGTTGAAACTGAGATTGATTTCAGATGATTCACACTGAGCTAAAATTATGGAGAAGAAACAGCCATTTGTAGTGAAGGGAGTTTTGACACATCTGTTTTCTGTTTAGAATTAATCCTGGTTTTCTTCCACTTTTGAGTTACTTCTGTCCCCGAAAGGAAAGCCTTGTAGAGACAACTGACCGGCTGTCAATCTTTACTTAGTCACCAAGCACCTGGGATACACTTAATTTGAAGTTTGTAATCCGGGAGCATCTAATAGAACGCTTTTGTAATTCTTCAAGCTTTATGCAGGCAATTCTCAACTTACTAAGTTCTTTGGTAAATTCATTTTTGACAAGATCAACTCTAGCTCGGAGACATCCGTCACAAAAGTATTATACACTGAAAATATATGAAATTACCAGAAAAAAAAAACTACAAAAAATGTGATGCCAACTAAACTGAGTCTCTACTGAAATCAGTTGATCGAAGTATCAATAATGTAATCGTGTAAAGTGGGTAATAAAAATATCTAGGATGAAGAGTGTATTGACTTAAAGTGTTTGGATAATAGAACAACCGCAATAAAAAGGGCAAAAATAGTAATAAAGTATTAATAATGAGAATTTTGCATCTGTTTAGAAACAATAATAAGAGGGATTGATAAGCCAGAGAATATTGATAATGAAAGTGATTTAACTGAAAAGCAACACTAATTAGATGGAGTTTAATAGTCATAAAATTGTAATGAGAGATTGTGCATTCACCAAAATTGTTTTATTTTGAGTAGAAATGAAAATATGGGACTGAACAAGTTATTGAATGAGAAACGCTTAAATTCAGGAAAACATTTTTCAAAGAGAATTAGAATTGCTAATAAAATGACTAAACATAAAATTTCTTACTTTTCAATGAAATCAAACAAGGTATACGAAAAAGTGTTCGTAAAAGATAGAAAAAATTGCAGCAATTTGTAAAAAAAGGTAATTCCTTCCAGAAATAATTAGGAATATGGTATGAAATGTTTTGGTTAAACACGCAATTAATTGCATTACCAAGGACTTAATAGAATAATGAGTCATAATGACGTCATTTGAGAGATTCATCAATATGCAAAAATATCAATACTATTTCAACTATTTTCTACTTATTATAGATACCCTTCATGATCACTGAGAATTACTTTAGGATTCACAAAGCCAATTCAGCTAAAAAAAATAACATAAATAATTTGGAGTAAAACTGTTCATTTAATATTATTGAACGTTACTTTTGATTGATAATTACTGTCTATTATAGAGCCAATAAGACATGTACTTAGAGTCAGTAGGTCGGGTTACATTTATGGTTGGTCGGTAGATTCGGGATTAGATCCTTCTGGTTGGCTAACTGTTAGGGTTAGTTGATAGGTAAATGGTTAGTAAGTTGGTTTAGTGCGAGGGTAAGTAGGTATGTTTGAGGTTAGTGTTTCTAAATTCCCGATTATTTTTTATCATATTCGGTTACTTTGAAAGTAAATCTATCCTATGGACATATTTTGTAATGTTTTATAAGTTTAGATACATTTAGGCATTTAATTAAAAAAAAATCTGATGCAAGAATTGCAAAATATACGTAATTTTTTGTATTGGTAATTGCAACCCAGATGCAAAAACTAACTTTAAATACTAAGCCTTTCCCTAGAACTAACACTAAATACAATTCTCTGTGATTTAATTCAATAAAATTCTGTTTCAAATATCAATTCTTCCTGTTTTTATTTTTCTCAAAATTGTTCAACTGTAGTTGGCAGTAATTGCATCTTCTAAATGGTTATCCCCCTTGCAGAATATCAACATAACTTTTTGATGAACTTATTCCAGACATTTAATGCCAAAAATACAATGATGAAAAAGTTGTAGCACAACAAGGCACACATACAAAATGAAAACATACTTTATAAGAGAATACTGAGAAACGCAATAAATAATCAGAAAAGAAAATTCCAACTGAAATCAATTTGCAAAAATGTCAGTCCCAAACAACTGCCCTTCCAGGAGGAAGATTGTAAATTGTCAGGTTGACAGGTAAATTCTGGAGAGGGACTATCTGAGTCAGCAGGTGTTGTCCCTTAAACCCTACCAACTCCTTTAAAGCTCCCTTCTTCATATGGTGTACAAGCAATAGAGTAAATGATGACAAATGGGAGAACGCCATTATCGAGTAAGAAAATCGAAAGATGAAGAAGCTGAATGGAGGAATGTAAAGAAGTGGACATTATGAAGGCATGAAATCGAGAATAAAGCAATCAATTTTAGCAATAAAATCAGCTGAAAAAATTTAGTGGAAGAAAAGGGTCTATATTGGGAAAGTGAAAAGTTATAAAACAATAGCCAAGCCTGTATTAATTTACAATATGTCAACATGAAGACTGACAAAAGATTGGTTTAATAAAATTGATAAAACCCATTGTAAACAATTGAGAATGATTTAGAATGACAAGAACAAGAAAAACAAAGATTTATACGGGGATAGAAACGAAAGGAAAGAAACAAAAAAAAAGATGTAAACATTTCAAGATTGTGAGCTTTTAGACATTTTATTGAACAACCATGCAGACAACAGTTCGAACAAGCTATGAGATATTATTTTGAACAATGAATTTTAAAAGATCTCCGGGAAAAATACAAACCACCCAGCCTGTTGTAAACAATGATGGCATAAGGAAATGTAAGCATCTTCACCAAGTATTAGTATCAATATTCGAAGAAATGAAGGATTATAATAATCTGAAAGATAATGTTACTGGTCAAAAGAAATAGAAAGACTTTCATCTCTAATTTGTGATATAGCAGAAGGTGAATTATAGTTTCTAACCGATACTGCATATAATAAATAAAATAACAAAAATTGATCGACGTTTCATTTTCAAAGTCTTAAAAATTGAATGAAATTTTGCCACTAAAAGAATATAAGATGCACCTACATTGGATAAGGATTCAAGACAATTTTTAGAAATGAATAATTGTAGTAAAAGTAATGATTGTCCAGAACTGACAAAACACCTGAATAGAAATTCCTTTGTTCCTGTGTCTTCTTAATTTGGAAGTGAATTGGATAATCATTAAAAAAAAATCATCAGATAGTGATGATAGCAGTAAAAACAGTGTAGTCCTGGACATTCTGACGAGATATCTGAAAGAGAATTTCTGTTCCCATGTTGTTTTTTTTGTTTTTTTTTACAGTGCCAGCGAATAGGTTAGACTATTTCAAGCAACCAAAGCTTGCACACACCAGTATTCCGAAGAATTGTAAATTTCATTCAGTTATTATCGAACAAAAAGCTTTTTTTCCTTATTTTTCTTCTTGCCAAATTACCAATTGTGCTCCATGAATCTAAAAACTAATGTTCATGGATGTTTAGTGATATTTGCAATACGTAGATAGTCTATTTGCTAATAAATTCTAACGTATTATTCAAACTTTTATTATCAATGAATCTCTGAAATGACGTCACTATCTGGTCGTTATTCTATCGAGACCTTAGTAACGCGATTGACAACGTGTTTTGACCAAAACATTGGGCGCCATATTCCTAAAAGCTTCTTGAAGAAATTGACGTATTTTCAAATTGCTAAAAAAACTTGTTTATCTGTTACGAAAACTTTTTGAAAATATTTTTGATTTCCTAATAATGTAAGTAATTTTTGATGGATTATTTTAATCATCAATTTAGATTTTCCAGGGGAAATATTCTTTCAAATAAGCTTATATTGTTTTTCAGTTAGCTTTGCGTTATTTGTGAAGGCAATGAGTTTATTTTATGTGTGCGTCATGGGGCTGTGACTTATTTTGACATTTCATTTTTTGTGGAAATTATTTGGGAAAGGTTCATCAAAACGTTATATTGATGTTTTGTAAGGGAGATAACATTTGAGTACACACAATTAGCTGCTGCTGTTGAACTATTACAGAGAAATGAAAACAGAAAACTGTGAACATTTGAAACAATATTCTATTAAATTCTACTACAAAGGATATTATTTAAGAATAATGTTTAGTATTAGGTTTCATGTTGCACTGAAAAATAAATATTTTTAGCTATCTTTTCATCAGGCCCGCCATCTTGTATTTAACCATTCTAAAATTACTAAAAAGGTTTTTTTTTCAAATTGGCAATTGGATAGATTTAATATCCATGTAACTCGATTACACCAATGATAATTGGTAGTTCAGAAAAACTAACCCCAAACCTATCAACTGATCATAACACAAGATATACCAACTCACTCTAATCCTGAACCTACCAACTAATACTAACCACAGCTTCATTCTCCAAATTTATTTACCAACCTTAACCACAAATCTAGCTTATAACCGGTACCCTGAACCTAATCACGAACTCCAAACATACCAACTAACTGTAACAGTAAAACTATTTACTGACTTTCACTCCTCACCAAATTGTCTCTAGAGTAAACAGTATTTATTGATCAAGAGAAACGGTAATTGATCGACGGTCAGAAAGTAGCTGCTTCCAGTCAATCAAAATGATTGAAATATCAGTTCATCGAAATGTTTGTCCATAAATGGGTTTCACAGCAAAAGTGATGTCCGTTGACAATGTATCGGCGATACGACACGACACAGATCTGTCTCCCAGGATGGAATCTCCCATTACACTAATGAAGGATAAGGAATACGCCCCGGTGTCGGTATTTAAATAAAAAAAACAATTTATTTTTTCATTTTAATTTCTTTTTAAAACTAGGGTCTCGATGTCTGCTTGAATATTACCCTGATCATATTCAAAAATTCATTGAAAGAAAATATTTGTGTTTCACTATTCACTTTCTTTTTCACCCACTCGTACATGTTTACATATCACATTTATGCTAATCTTAAGAAATTATATTGTATTTTCTTGCACGTGGAGTCGAATATAGGACATCTACTAATTATTATTTCTCTATGTTTGTCTATTTTAATACTTTATCAATTTAAGGTGTTTTCACCAATCTTTTCTGTAAAAGACAATCTTAATAACAAAGGAAAGGAATGTTCCAACTCGAAGTCTACTTCTGGTGCTGAGCACCTAAATATCTTACTATCATAGCAAGTCACTTTTGTCCACAGAAGCCATGTCAAAAAAAGATGTGGGTTTATCGCCAAGATAAGGATGAAAATATGACATCATTTCCGCCTGGATGAGCTCTCAAAATGGATAAAGATATAACATCACTTCCATCAACATAGTCTATGTCCAAAAACGATGATGTCATATCCGCCCATATCAGCTACGACCTAAGAGAACAGGCTTAAGATACAAATGCAATAAAAATTGACTTGAGGCTAAATTGACAAACTGAAACGTGACATCAACGTTTCTTATATGATGCAGAGGGCTATATCTGTTGAGCTACGATACATGTACCTATACATTTATCCAGATATGAAATAATTGTCTTGATATCTGTATCATCAGGATGTTTGGCATAAACTTTGTAATTCAGAGTTGGTGCAAAGGTTGCATGTTTTCCAGCTGGAACTTCAAATAATAGGAAGAGAAAACAAAAAGCACACACGTTTTTGATCACCTCAAAGTTTGTTGAATACGTCCAGGTATACCACAAAAGCTTTGTCTTTGCTTTTACAGAAAAAGGCAAAAGGTGACAATACTTTCAGCGTTTATTTTGCAAGCCTTTGTAAAGGTATCGCACAACCTTTTCCTCTCTCTCTCCAATACTCCTGTTTTCTGTATCTCCCAACATCCTAAGCACCAACGATTCAGCCTAAAATACAATCAGAACAATCATTAATCAGGTTTTAAAGTGTCAAAAAATATCTGCCATATAAATTAATGGTAATTCCGCGTTTACAGTACATTTCATCTGATGAAATGTTTCCATAAGAGTAATCTTCTCCAAAATATCGATGGGACACCATTTTCGTTATTTCGTAAATGAAATTTCAATAAGATGTACATAAGTTTGATTCATTAATATCCACCAACTTGGCACAGTGGCTAAAAAGTTTGGTCTACCATGTTGAACGCCTTGGACTGATCTAAATTAATTAGTGCACCTCCAGTGTCATCTTTAATCCCTCTAACACTGAGCAAACAGTTTTCTAATTGTTCCGAATTGATTTTCGCCTCAGTGCATAATTCTGATCTGGTCTGACCTAATCCTCAATGACAATTGACAAACGATTCGACAGGATCTTGGCCAAAATCTTTCCCTGTGTTTAGCAGGGTTATGAGCCTGTTATTATCTATGTCCTTCTTTTTAAATTTGTCTTGCTTCTTTCAACCCCTTGGTCACCTAACTTGGGACCGAACCCTGGTTGAAACAGTACTTGAACATCACTGTAAAGAGGGTTGCAAACACATAGGACATCCTCAAGTACATTTCAAACCGTCTGGTCTCGGTGACTTGTTGAAGCTGACCTGCTTCAGTGCAGCATGGACTTTATTCCCATGAACCTGTCTCCCATAGCTAACTGCTTCAGCTGACGCAAATTGGGGAAATTCTGTTAAAAAGCTGCTCACACAGGCCAGGCTCCGTGATGAAGCGATCTCAGAGATGCTGCTAGAACCCCTTGTATATTTTCATCAAGTTCCATGGTTACGTTGGATATTCCTTCAAAGATGATCCTAACTACTTGTCCTTATTAGTTTTCTATAGCCGATTACTACAGGTCCCTCCAAACTATTTCTATGCCACTACCGGGTCAATTCTATCTTATAATAACGCTTTTGTCTCAGCCTTATCAAGGTCGAGTTGTTGGCAGTATTTGACGGTGAATATTCTAATCTATGTTTCAAGTTAGACCCCCACATTTCCTGTGAAGATCTGACTAGTTCCTGTCGAATGAAACCGTCCAGCTGTTCTCGAAAGTCCCGGCTCTCCTGTAAGAAGATATTGAACTTCCAGTAACTCGTCAAAATTGGTGCATTAGGTAACTGCATCTGGGCCTTCATTAGTCACTGGTCCAAATGCCCAAACTTTGACTTGGAAGATTGAGAGCTATTTAGCTCACCTCACAGTGTTGCATACGGCCCTGAAAGAGATCAACAACGGTCTTTACTCTGCAGCCAATGCCTAGTTCAGTTGTAACCCAACCGTCTATGGAAACGTTCATTTTCGAGCCTTATAAAGGGAGAGGTAAAGATTAATTTTAATCGATGATTCATAAGTTTCAAACTCTCATGCTCCTACTAAACCAACTTAACATCCGTGACCGTCTCTCGGGCGATAGCCAAAATGTCACACATCTTGTGGCTATTGCTTCTACACCAGATGATGAAGGGAGCTTTAAAGAAGTTGGTAAGTTCTTCTATGTTCAGTTTGTTTATTTGTGTTTGTTTTAGAAAGATTCAAGGGACAACACCTGCTGACTCAGATAGTCTCTCTTGAGAATTTACTTGTCAACCTGACAATTTCCAATCTCCTGGGAGTGCAGTTGTTTTTTCTTGAAGGGACTGACATATTTGCAAATTTTTTGTGAAGGAACTGACTGATTTGCATATCATTACAAACTTGTCTATCTTTTCCAAAAACTTGTAAATAAATTTTTTGATATCATCAGAAATTACGTGATTTTTGTGGAGTTATTTCAATTATCGATTTCGATTTTTGTGGGAATTTTTTCCTGTTTATTTATTACGTTTCTTAGTATACTTTCGATTATTTGTAAAAGCAATGTCTTTATTTGGTATATGTGCCTTGTGGGGTTGTAACTTTTCAAGCATTGTTATTTGGGCGTTAATTATTTCTAATAAGTTCATTGAAACGTTATGTTGATAGTCTCAAAAGGGATAACCATTGAGAAAATACGATTAGCTGCTACTGTCGAACAATTTTCCGAAAAATGAGAACAGAAGTTAGTGAGAATTCGAAACAGTATTTTTTAAAATTTAATCATAGAGGATATTATTTAGTGTTATTTTTATTTGTAGGTTTAGTATAAAGGGTTGTTGTCAGCATTGCCTGTAAAGTAAACAGTATTTTTCAATCGAGAGTAAAGTTAAATGATATACCATGAACAGTTTTATTTAAAATAATTTGTGTTGTTTTTTTTTATAGCTGAATTTGCTTTGTGAATCAAAAACTAATTTTCAGTGATCATGAAGGGTATCTATAACAAGTAGAAAAATAGTTGAATTAGTATTAATATTTTTGCATATTGATGAATCTCTCAAATGACCTCATTAGGTGTCATTCTATCAAGCCCTTGGTAACGCAGTTAATCACGTGTTTCGATTAAAACATTCGATGCCATATTCCTGACAATGTCTTGAAAGAATTACCGTTTTTGTAAATTACTACAATCTTGTCTATCTTTTACGATAACTTTTTTGTGTACATTGTTTGATTTCATTGAAAAAAAAAGAGATATTTGTAGTTATTTTTATCATCAATTTTGATTTTGATATTTTCTTGAATTTAAGCGTTTCTCATTTAATAACAATCCGGGTTGATGCACAATTTCTGATTATTATTTTATTACTACTTATACTCCATCTGATCATTGATGCTTTTTAGATAAAAAAAATTCAATATTGATGTTCTGTGGCTAATTCATCTCTCTTATGAGTTTCTTAATTGATGTGAAATTTTCATTCATCATCATCATCAGTCTTTTAGCATCCATCATTGGACATAGACCTTCCCCAAAATTTGCCACACTCCTCTATCATGGGCGTCACGGAGCCAGTACTTCCTGAACTTGTCTAGCTCGTCTCTCCATCTAACATTTTGCCGGCCTCGTTTGCGCATGTGGTCTTGGGGAATCCATGTTGTGAGTTGCGATGTCCATCGATTGTCTGCAATTCTTGCACCATGGCCAGCCCACCGCCATTTGAGATTTTTAATGGATTCTATGATGTCCCTAACTCTTGTCTTTTTTCTCGAATGTACTGTGCTGTTCTGTGGTCTCTCCATGTGAGGCCCAGCATTATTCTTTCATATGCACGTTGTATGGTTCTCAATTTACGGGTCTGTCTCTTGGTTAAGTTCCATTTACACACCCTTCTCTTTAGGATTAATGGGATCTAATTATTTTTGAAGTTTGAGCTAGCTCTGCCAGAGTCTTGCTATTCTAGTGTGATTCTTCGCTTGATTTCTTCTTCTTTTGAGGGTCTCATGGAGATTCGTTGCCCTAGGTAGATGTAGTGGTCTACTTTCTCGAGTTCTGTGTCCTCGATTTTGATCTTAGTGTATTTATCTCCAATGTGGTTGCTATTTTTGCTCTTACTGATGTTGTTTCATAATCCCAGCACTCAAAGTTAATACACTCTTCAATTTAATGTACTTTCAGCGTGTGATACTTTTGTGACAACAACATCAATTTGTAAAAAAAAAGGCCAAAAAAACAAAAATCAAATTGGAATCCATACATGGTTTTTTTTCCTTCCAAACATGAAATTATAGTAATTTGTTGGACAAAACCTTGAGAATTGAATCATAGCATGTTTTCTATCTACTGTATTAAGAAGGACAATAAATTCTACGACCTTGTAATATTCAAGATTATCTTGTGTAGAAAATATCACAAATGAGGGATACACGGGGTTAAATAGGAGACATTTTGAGATGCACTGGAATGTCCTAAATTGAGCAAGAAGTCAAGGCATACTTCTAGCTTTTTATCTTCTGTATTCTTAAAGTTTCCTTTGAAAAAGATTGGTGAAATGAGGGACACTCACGTCTGAATCAAAGACATTTCGATATGCAGTTTAATGCTTTACCACCGAGCTTTACAAATACGGCAATGAATTCTTCAAGCTTGTTTTCCTCAAGATTCCAACAAACTCTTTTCAGGAAAATATGTTGGATGAGTGACATTCGGGGATGAACACATGTCGATAAGCAGACGATTGTTCGACATCTGAGCTATATCTCAGCGACCATAGCCTTTTCCAGCTTATTTTTCTCAAGATTGTTACAGCTTCTGATTGAAATAATAGTAGGAATTAAGGATCCTTCGATTTGAACCAAATGCTTTCAATAATCAGTCGCATGCTCTACCATTGAACTATAACCCAATAAAAAAATAGATTCTCCCAGCTTGTTTTCTTCTGGATTTTTAAAGTTCTGTTAAAGGAAATTGTAGATATGAGGGACCCTCAAAGTTGAACCAAATACTTTTTGATACGCCATCGGATACTGTACCACCATCCTATATCCCGATGACAATAGTTTTCTCCAAATTGTTTTCTGGATGAATTCTACAGTTTCTTATTAAGAAAATAAGCGAAATAAGGGACTTTTGATGTTGAAACGGAATAACTCTAAATATGCACTCGAACGTTTTACCATCTTGGTTTATTCTAAGGACAGTATTCACTTCTAGCTTGTTTTCTACAGGATTTCTACAGTGTCTGATAAATCAAATTAGAGAAATGAATAACACCGCGTTTCGGAGCGAATAACTTTTGATAGGCAGTCGAATGTTCTACAATCGAGTTATATCCCAACGACAATACTGTCTTCCATCTTGTTGTTTGTGGGATTTTCACAAATTTGTTTGGCCTGCAAATTATTATTCTAATTCAAGAAAAAACATGCAACAATCAAAATTCAACCATTTAGTTTTGTTTTTTTTTTAATTTAAGAAAATAATCAAATTCAAGTAAGAATGATGAGGAATTGAATGAAAAAATAGAGCGCTCAAATTAAACAGCTGAAGTTAACAAGCCAAACCCCAAAATTGAACATAACTACAAGAGAGGATCCAGTTTACTCACTGAGATGCTCCATTCAGATTCTCCATCAAAAGATAATCACAGAAATAAGACAGTAGAATGATATCATAACAAATAAATGAAAAACTCCATTCTGGAGTAAACGATAACAAATGGGGAAAAACGATTATCAAAAAAGGGAAATCGAAAGATGAGGAAGCTGGATGGAGGAATTAAAAGAGAGATTATGAAGACAAAAAAAACAAGAATAAAGCGATCAATGCATTAATAAATTCAACTGAAAAGATTTTGTTGAAGAAAAAGTTCTATACTGAGTAAGTGATAATTTACCTGATAGCCAAGACTGTATTAACTTACAATATGTCAACATGAAATCTAACAAAAGATTCGTCTAATGAACATAGCGAATGACAAAAGATTGGTCAAATAAAGTTGACAAAACCCATTGTAAACAATTGAAAATGATTTAGAATGACAACAAGAAGAAAAACAAAGAATTATACGGGGATTGAAACGAAAGGAAAGAAACAAACAAAAAAAAAAAAGATTTGAACATTTCGAGGTGGCGAGCTTTTAGACATTTTATTCGACGACCATGCGGGGAACTTTTCCTACAAGCTATGATATATTATTTTGAACGATGAATTTTAAGAGATCTCCTGGAAAAATACGAACCATCCTGACTTTTGTAATAAATGATGACATCAGGCAATGCAAGTATCTTCACAAAGTACTAGTATCAATATTCGAAGAAATGAATGATTATGGTATGCATCAGCATTGGATAAGGATTCAAGACAATTCTCAGGAATGAATAGTTCTGGTAAAAGTAATTATTGTCCAAAACTGACAAGATATCTGAATAGAAATTTCTTTGCTCCTATCTCTTCTTAATTCGGTAGTGAATTGGATAAGGATTCAAGACAATTCTCAGGAATGAATAGTTCTGGTAAAAGTAATTATTGTCCAAAACTGACAAGATATCTGAATAGACATTTCTATGCTCCTATGTCTTCTTAATTCGGCAGTGAATTGGATAAGGATTCAAGACAATTCTCAGGAATGAATAGTTCTAGTAAAAGTAATTATTGTCCAAAATTGACAAGATATCTGAATAGAAATTTCTTTGCTCTTATCTCTTCTTAATTTGGCAGTGAATTGGATAAGGATTCAAGACAATTCTCAGGAATGAATAGTTGTTGTAAAAGTAATTATAGCCCAAAACTGACAAGATATCTGAATAGAAATTTCTTTGTTCCTATCTCTTCTTGATTTGGCAGTGAATTGGATAATGATTCAAGACAATCAGCAGATAGTGATGATAGCAGTTAAAACAATGATTGCCCTGGACAAGCAGACAAGATGTCTGAAGGAGACTTTCTATCCCTAAATTTTCTCACTGTGCCAGCAAATAGGATAAGCTACTTCAAGCAACCAAAGCTTGCACATACCATCATTTCAAAGAAAAGCATATTTTATTAGGTTATTATCGAGCATAAAGCTTTTTTCTTTATTTTTCTTCTTGTAAAATTGCCAATTGTGATCCATGAATCCTAAAACTAAGTGATATTTGCAATTCGTAGATGATCTATTTGCAAATACTTTTTAACGTATTATTCAAACTCTTATTTTCAATGAATCTCTGAAATGACGTCACCATCGAGTCATAATTCTATCGAGACCTTAGTAACGCGATTGACAACGTGTTTTGACCAAAACATTGGGCGCCATATTTCTAAAAGCTTCTTGAAGGAATCGACGTATTTCCGAATTGCTAAAAAAAACTTGTTATTCTGTTACGAAAACTTTTTGAATATATTTTTTATTTCATTATAATGTAAGTAATTTCTGGTGGATTATTTTAATTATCAATTTAGATTTTTCTGGGAAATATTTTTTCGTATAAGTTTATATTGTTTTCCAGTATGCCTTGTGTTATTTGTAAAGGCAATGCCTTTAATTTATGTGTGCTTCATTGGGCTGTGACTATTTTAAAATCTATTTTTATGGTAATTGTTTGGAAGAAGTTCATCAAAACAATATGTTGATGTTTTACAAGGGAGATAGCATTTGAGTACACATAATTAGCTGCTACTGTTGAACTATTACAGAGAAATGAAAACAGAAAACTGAACATTTGAAACTGCATTCTATTAAATTCTACTACAAAGGATATGACTCAAGATTAGTGTTTTATGATATGGTTAATATTCAGGTTTAGTAATAGGTCCATGTTGCCCTGAAAAATTAATATTTTTGGCAATCTTCGTATCAGGCACGGCCATCTTGTATTTAACCATTTTCAAATGACTAAAATGTTGTTTTTTTTTCAAATTGGCAATTGGATAGATTTAATATCCATGTAACTCGATTACACCAATAATGATTGGTAGTTCAGAAAAATTAACCCCAAACGTACCAGCTGATCATAACACAAGATATACCAACTCACTCTAATCTTGAACCTACCAACTAATACTAACCACAGCTTCATTCCCAAAATCTATCTACCAACTTTAACCCCAAATCTAGCTCCCAACCCGTACCCTAAACCTAATCACGGACTCAAAACATACCAAGTAACTGTAACAGTAAACTTATTTACTGAGTCTCACTTCACACCGAATTTTCAGAAAATAGGGTCTCGATGTCCGCTTGAATATCAGTCCAATATTGTAGAAGGGAATTACGAGGAACCAACAATTTTTTTTACCAATTTCTTCTTGACAAAAATTTGTTCTTGGAGAGATTCACACAGGTGATGCACAAGGGAAAAGAAGTACCATTATATATGGAGACTAACGGAACACTTTTTCATAATCAGTCCAATATTCTACAAGGGATGTACACTTAACCAACAATATTTTATTCCACTTTGTTCTTAACGAAAATGAATTTTTTTAAGTGACTTACACAGTTGATGCACAAGGGGAAAGAAGTACCATAAACAGTCTAATATTCTAAAATGGATGTAAGGGAACCAAATATATTTTGTACCACTATATTCTTGACAAAAAATGTTTTTGGAGAGATTTACACAGCTGAGCCACAAGGGAAAAGAAGCAGCGTGAGATCGTGGAGTCTGGACGGAATACCTTTCCATAATCAGTCCAATATTGTAAAAAGGATTTACAAGGAACCAACATTTTTTTATACCACTTTGTTCTTGACAAATATTTTTTTGAGAGAGATTTACACAGTTGATCCAGAAGGGAGAGGAAGTAGCATGAAGTCATTGAGGCTAGGCAGAATAGCTTTAGATAATCAGTCTAATATTGTGAAATGGATAAAAACACCAAAAAATTTTCTTACCACAATGTTCTCGACAAAAACTTTCTATTTGGTGAGATTTACACAGTTGATGTACAAGGAGAAAAAGTAACATCAAATCATGGACACTAGACAAGGAACCTACAATTTTTTATACGACTCTGTTCAAACTGGATGGAATACCTTTTCATATTTGTTTTTAGAGAGATTTAAACATTTGATGCACAAGGGGAAAGGAGAAAAAGGATCAAAGAAACTGGATGGAATAACTTTTCATAGTCAGTCCAATATTCTAAAAGGGGTGTGCAAAACGCTAACAATATTTTATTTCACTTTTTTTTCAACAAAAATTTATTTTTAGAGAAAATTAAACAGTTGATGCACAGAGGAAATGGGAAAAGAAAGATCAAAGATACTGAATGGAATACGTGTTCCTAGTCAGTCCAATATTCTGAAAGGTATGTACAAAACACAAACAATAATTTATGTCACTCTGTTCCTGACAAAATTTGTTTTTAGAGGAGATTAAACAGTTGATGCACCAGGGAAAAGGAAAAAAATGGATAAAAAAAACTGGATGGAATACCATTTTATAGTCAGTCCAATATTCTAAAAGAGATGCTCAAAACATCAACAATATTTTATTTCACTTTGTTCTTGACAAAAATTCGTCTTTAGAGAGATTAAAACAGTTGATGCACCAGGGAAAACGAAAAAAAAGATCAAACAAATTGGATGGAATACTTTTTTAAAGTCAGTCCAATATTCTAAAAGGGATGTGCAAAACGCCAACAATATTTCATTTCTATTTGTTCTTGACAAAAATTTGTTTTTAGAAGGATTAAAACAGTTGATGCATAAAGGAACAGGGAAAAAAAGGAATATAAACTGGGTGGAATACCTTTTCATAATCAGTCCAGTATTCTAAAAGGAATGTGCAAGACACCAACAATATTTTATTTCGATTCGTTCTTGACAAAAATCTCTTTTTATAAAGATTTATACAGCTGATGCACAAAGGAAAAAAGAAAAAGAAGAAAAATAAAACTGGATGGAATACCTTTTCATAGTCAGTCAAATATTCTATAAGGGACATGCAAGACACCAACAATATTTTATTTCTCTTTGTTCCGACAAAAATTTGTTTTCAGAAAGATTAAAACAGCTGATGCACAAAGGAAAAGGGAAAAAAAGGAAAAAGACTTGATGGAAAACCTTTTCATAGTCTGTCCAATATTTAAAAAGTGATGTGCAAGACTCCGAAAATATTTTATTTCACTTTGTTCTTGACAAATTTTGGTTTTTAGAGAGAATTAAACAGTTCATGCACCAAGGAAAAAAGGGAAAAGGGAAGAAAAACTGGATGGAATACCTTTTCATAGTCAGTCCAATATTCTAAAAGGGATGTGCAAGATGCCAACAATTTTTTATTTCAATTTGTTCTTGACAGAAATTTGTTTTTAAAAAGAATAAAACAGTTGATGCTCAAAGGAATGGAAAAAAAGGAAAAAAAACTGGATGGAATACCTTTTCATAGCCAGTCCAATATTCTAAAAGGGACGTGCAAGACGCCAACAAGATTTTATTTCTCTTTGTTCTTGACAAAAATCTGTTTTTAGAAAGATCAAAACAGTTGATGCTCAAAGGAATGGAAAAAAAGGAAAAAAAACTGGATGGAATACCTTTTCATAGCCAGCCCAATATTCTAAAAGGGATGTGCAAGACGCCAACAAGATTTTATTTCTCTTTTTCTTGACAAAAATTTGTTCTTAGTAAGATTAAAACAGTTGATGCACAAAGGGGGAGGAAAAAAAGGAAAACAAAACTGGATGGAATACCTTCTCATTGCCGGTCCAATATTCGAAAAGGGATGTGCAAGACGCCAACAATATTTTATTTCAATTTGTTCCTGACGAAAATTGGTTTTCAGAAAGATTAAAACTATGAATGCACAAAGGGAAAGGAAAAAAAAGAAAACAAAACTTGATGGAATACCTTTTCATAGTCAGTCTTATTGTCTAAAAGGGATGTGTAAAACGCCAACAAGATTTTTTTTATCTTTGTTCTTGACAAAAATCTGTTTTTAGAAAGATTAAAACAGTTGATGCTAAATGGAATGGAAAAAAAGGAAAAAAACTGGATGGAATACCTTTTCATAGCCAGTCCAATATTCTAAAAGGGACGTGCAAGACGCCAACAAGATTTTATTTCTCTTAGTTCGTGACAAAAATCTGTTTTTAGAAAGATTAAAGCAGTTGATGCTCAAAGGAATGGAAAAAAAGGGCAAAAAACTGGATGGAATACCTTTTCATAGCCAGTCCAATATTCTAAAAGGGACGTGCAAGACGCCAACAAGATTTTTTTTCTCTTTGTTCTTGACAGAAATTTGTTTTTAGAAAGATTTAAATAGCTGATGCACAAAGGAAAAGGAAAAAAAGATCAAAGAAACTGGATGGAATACCTTTTCATAGTCAGTCCAATATTCTAAAAGGGATGTGCTAGACGCCAACAATATTTTATTTCTCTTTGTTCTTGACAAAAATCTGTTTTTAGAAAGATCAAAACAGTTGATGCTCAAAGGAATGGAAAAAAAGGAAAAAAAACTGGATGGAATACCTTTTCATAGCCAGCCCAATATTCTAAAAGGGATGTGCAAGATGCAAACAAGATTTTTTTTTCTCTTTGTTCTTGACAAAAATTTGTTTTTAGAAAGATTAAAACAGTTGATGCTCAAAGGGAAAGGGAAAAAAAAGTTTGAAATCTATTAATCATCGGTTACAATCAATTTTTACCTCTCCGTTTATAGGGCTCAAAAATGAATGTTTCCATAGACGGTTGGGTTACAACTGAACTAGGCACTGGTTGTTGTCTTTTAGGACTGTGTGCAACACTGTGAGGTAAGCTAAATAGCTCTCAATCTTCCAAGTCAAAATTTGAGCATTTGGACAACAGGTAAGTGAAGGCCTTGATGCGGTTAGGTAATAAGCCAATTTTGACTAGTTACTGGAAGTTCAATATCTCCTTACAGGAGAGCTGAGACTTCTGGGAACAGCTAGAGGGTTTAATTCAACGGGAACAAGTCAGTTGTTCACGTGCATTGTGGTGGTCTAACTTGAAACAGAGATTGGAATGTTCACTGTCAAATACAGCCAACGACTTGCCCTTAATGAGGCTGAGACAGAAGTGGTGGTAGAAGATAATCTTAACCCCGGTAGTGGCATAGAAATAGTTTGGAGGGACCTGTAGCAATCTGCTTGAGAAAACTACCAAGGACAAGTAGTTAGGAGTAGCTTAGAAAGGATATCCAACGTAGTTATGAAACTTGACAAAAATATGCGTGAGAAAGAAATGCATCGATTGCCTGATCGATATAATTATTGCATTAGAACTTGGACCAGTGCATCTTTCGATTAAAGGGTGAAGTAAAAAAACATAATTGGGCTCGTCCAGGATTTGAACCCGGGCTTTATCTCTGAGATCGCTTCATCAAAGATCCTGGCCTGTGTGGGCAGCTATTTAGTGGAATTTCCCCAATTTGCGTCAGCTGAAGCAGTTAGCTATGGGAGACAGGTTCATAGGAATAAAGTCCATGCTGCACTGAAGCAGGTAGGTTACAAGAAGTCACCGGGGACAAACGGTTTGAATTATACTTGATGATGTCCAATGTGTTTGCAACCCTCTTGAGAGTGTTGCTCAAGCATTGGGTCAACCAGGGATCAATCCCTGGTCGGGTGACCAAGGGGTTGATCGCGTTGTTAAAGAAGCAGGACAAATATATAAAGAGAGACATAGATAATAAAAGGCTAGTAACATTGCAAAACACTGGATAAAGATTTTGGCCGAGATCCTGTCGATTCGGCTTCAAGTCAATATAAAATGCATTTGTATATTAAGCCTATCATTTTGAGACGTAGCTGATGAGGGCAGATATGACGTCACCCTTTTTGGACATAGCCAATGTTGAAGGAAGTGACGTTGTATATTTATCCATTTTGAGAGCTCATCCAGGCGGAAGTGATGTCATGTTTTCATCCTTATCTTCATGATAGACCCACATCTTTTTTTTACATGGCCTCTGTGGACAGAAGTGACATGCTATGGTGAAATTAGTTTAATCAGGGTTAGGTATAATTTCAAATGAGAATACTAGGAATTGTGCATGGCTCGTTGGTCTAGGTGTATGATTCTCGCTTAGGGTGCAAGAGGTCCCGGGTTCAAATCCTGGACGAGCCCAATTATGTTTTTTTACTCCACGTATAGATCTAAACATTTTTTATAAGTGGGAGCAAAGATTTCATCGTTAGCCATGAGCAATTTCGTTTGACAGCCATGATGGTGAAATTAGTTTAAACTGAGTTTACTCAGCGTTAGTGGTAGACTTAAAGTTGGAACATTCCTTTCCTTTGTTATTAAGATTGTCTTTTCAGAACAGATTGGTGAAAACACCTTAAATTGATAAAGTATTAAAATAGACAAACATAGAGAAATAATAATTCGTTGGTAGTTGGTATATTTTGTGATATGGTCAGTTGGTAGGTTTGGGGTTAGTTTTTCTGAATTACCAATTATTATTGGTGTAATCGAGTTACATGGATATTAAATCTATCCAATTGCCAATTTGAAAAAATAACCATTTTAGTCATTTTAAAATGGTTAAATACAAGATGGCGGGGACTGATACAAAGATAGCCATGAATATTTATTTTTCAGGGCAACATGGTACCTTATATTAAACCTGAATATTAACCATGATACAAAACACTAATCTTGAGTCATATCGTTTGCAGTAAAATTTAATACATTACAGTTCCAAATGTTCACAGTTTTCTGTTTTCATTTCCCTGTAATAGTTCAACAGCAGCAGCTGATTGTATCTACTCAAATGTCATCTCCCTTACAAAACATCAATATAACGTTTTGATGAACCTCTTCCATTCCCTTTATAAATAACGCAAAGCATACTGAAAAACAATATAAACTTTTGTGAAAAAATATTTTCCCAGAAAAATCTAAATTGATAATCAAAATAATCCACCAGAAATTACTTACATTATAATGAAATCAAAAATGAATTCAAAAGGTTTTCGTAACAGATAAACAAGTTTGTAGCAATTTGCAAATACGTCAATTCCTTCAAGAAGCTTTTAGGAATATGGCGCCCAATGTTTTGGTCAAAACGCGTTGTTAATCGCGTTACTAAGGTCCCAATAGAATTATGACCAGATTGTGACGTCATTTCAGAGATTCATTGATAATAAAAGTTTGAACAATACGTTAAAATTTATTAGCAAATAGACTATCCACGTATTGCAAATATCACTAAACATCCATGAACATTAGTTTTAAGATTCATGGAGCACAATCTGTAATTTGGCAAGAAGAAAAATAAGGAAAAAAAGCTTTATGCTCGATAATAACCGAATGAAATTTGCAATTCTTTGAAATTATGGCATGTGCAAGCTTTGGTTGCTTGAAGTAGCTTACCCTATTTGCTGGCACACTGAGAAAATCCACGAACAGAAATTCTCCTTCAGATATGTAGTCAGCTAGTCAAGGACAATCATTGTTTTCACTGCTATCATCACTATCTGCTGATTGTCTTGAATCATTATCCAATACACCGTCAAATTAAAAAGACTCAGTAAAAAAACATTTCTATTCAGATATCTTGTAAGCCAATCAGGTACAATAATTGCTTTCAATGCAACCATTTCCATTTAAAATTATCTTGAATCATTATCTAATTTAACCGAATCATATAATCTTGTATTGGTAATGTTTCATTCAATTTTATGAGTGCAAAAATGAAACATTGATTCAATGGAGCACATTCTGTAATTTGGTGAGGGTCAAAATAAAGAAAAAAGCTTTATGTTTGCTAAGTACCAAATGAAATTTACAACTCTTTGGAATGATGGTATGTGCAATCTTTGGTTGCTTGAAATAGTTTACCTTCAAAATGGAATTTTTCAGTTATTTGTTATGATATCTTTGTACTATTTCATCTTCTGTTGGGAAATCTGAATCATCAACATAAAGCATCTCAGGTGGGTCAACTGGATCCTCTTCTGTAGTTATGTTCAATGTTTGGGTTTGGTTTATTAACTTCAGCTTCTTGCATTATTTAGCATTCATTTAAACCGATTGCAAAAGTTTAGTATCTTTCTTTGAAAGTTTTATTTCGGGGCACCATCCTAGTTTCGTGGTCCAGATTTTTACAGTTTAATTTTTTTTCAATTTCGAAAGTTATTATTGCTTTATTTTAATTGTTTACCCCATCAATTTATTTTCCAAAAATGAAATTATATAGTTAAGTTTTAAGCGTTGAATGTTTTTTTGGAAAAAACTTTTGATGCAATAATTCAATCACAAATACCACTATGATTCATTCCGAGAAAAGACTTAATAAAATTTAAAACGAGTCCAAAAAAGTAATGATGAATTATGATAAGTAGATTGACTTAGGGAGTGCTTTTTTTTCCTCACCTGAGTGAAGGAAACTTAAAAATTCATTACAGGAAGGCCAGGTCACATGGTTTTGGGTGACGACAATACATGAAATTCATAACAACCTTTGTTTTTGTCAATTGAGAAAGTATCCAAATTAAATTGACATTTAAGAAGAAAACAATTGAAATATAACCATAAAAGTGTTTAAAATTGAAAATTGGAGGTTAATGTTATGTTTCGTTGGAGTACAGATACTACTCTTTGATCTGCATGTTTACTTACTTCCTCAAAACAGCTAGATGTGATGCAAGGTTGTTCTCAAAGTGGGATTCCAGGAATAGCCGAACCAATCCCTTCTAGTGCAATGGGGCAGTAACGCCCTGGGGCCTACTGCTCCCCCAAGACAGGGATGTGTAATTTATGCCTCTTGCACTTAGTAAATCTTCATTGGACACGGTATTGCACCGGTGCCAAGCCAAAGTTAGTTCTGCGAACAGATGCAACGCTTTGATCATGATTCAAAAACTGCAAAAACTTAGATATCAAAACATGTATAATGCAAGGTTCGATGGTCCAAATGTCCATTGTATTTATCAAACTTCATTTGGTTAATAAGAAAAATTTCGTTATGATCAGTGTGTTTGTTAACCCCAAAATTCGTTATAGAGAGGGTTTATAGTACGTATTTGGAGAACAGGGTAGATCAAAATATTCAATGACACTTTTGCTTTATATATTTCTTAAAACTAACGTTAGATTCAAAACTGATTGTCGTTTCCTATATATAATGTTTTCTCTCTCAAGAAAAACGATATTTCTTCATATTCTGTTGCAACTGGGACACAAAATGGTAATTTTCGGTGGGCAAGAAAGATCAATACTCCATGTGACTACTTCTTAAATAGTAGAGGCAATTACACATTAAACTTTTAAAAACAGATTTAGATCATCTGTGCAATTTGTAACAGTTTATCTGCGTTTTATTCTTATTCGACAATATTTGGAGTAATCAGATAGATGTGCATTTTAGGTTTAATATTGTTCTTATTTGACTAAAATTACATTAAAAATATTATCAGCAATGTAAGTGTTCAGTCAGAACATATAGAGCAGATATGAACGGTCAGCGATGGGTGTTATTTATTTTTATGCTATTCAAGAGAACAATTGCCGACAAAATACGGCTCAGTTTTGGAGCATTACGAATAGAACCAGAAAGAATTCGGTTCAACTTCGCAGGTTCATCGTTTCTTTCGTTTCCTTAACCGGAAAAAGTGAAATCCACCAAAAAAAGGTAATCGGAAAAACAAAGTCGACAAAAAGTAGCTAAGATTTGGATGTAACTCTCTTTTAGAATATTGAAATGACGATGAAAATAAATTCGGGTCAATCTAAACAGCCCATTATTTTTTCTGTTTCCTCGAGTATAAACTGTAAAAATATCTAATATTGGACTGATTATGAAAAGTTATTCTATTTAGTCTCTACGATCTTACGGAAATTTTTTTCCAAGTAGCTCTGTTTCAAAGAATTGGACAGGCTCCGAAAAAATATTCAGTCAAGTCACAAAGGTCCAACGTTTCCTCTGTTTCCTTAACTTAAATATGGGAATCTCTCTGAAAACAGATTTCTGTAAAGAACACAAGGGAAAAACTACATTTGGCGTAGGTGTACACCCCTTTTAAAATATTGGACTGATTATTAAAAGGTACCCTGTTCAACCTCCACTATCCAATACCACTTCTTCTCTCTTGTGAATCATCTGTGTGAGTCACTCCAATAACAAATTTTTATCCACAACAAAGTCGAATAAAAAATTGTTGGTTCCCTGTACATCCCTTTTAGAATATTAGACTGATTATGAAAAGGTATTCCGTCCAGCCTCCACAATATCATGTTACTTCTTTTCCCTTTTGCATCAACTGTGTAAATCTCTCCAAAAACAAATTTTTGTCAAGAACAAAGTGGTATTAAAAATTGTTGGATTCATGTGGACGGAACTGACACCAAGTTTCCTTAGCTTGGTGCTCAGCACCGGAAGTAGACAATGTTTGGGGAATCGTTTAGTTGGAATGTTCATTTCCCTTGTTATCAAGATCGTCGTATACAAGATAGATCTGCGTAAACAACCTGAAAATGATAAAAGGATTGAAATTGTCAAAACACAGTTATAAAACTTTTCTTATTAGATAACATTTACATACTTCTCTGCAAAACTGTTAGAATCTTATTCAAAGGCAAATACAACACAATTTTTTTTAGGATGATGTTTGCTTTAATGTGGCCTAACACGCGTACGTGTGAATGAAGGTAAGCAAGTGCGTAGCACAATCGGCTTTTGCCATTGGTGTCAGAGCATATCCTGCCCTGTTAGTGCAAATAGGAAAGATCCTAAGGGACCATGAATTATTCATTTGTGCTGTGTCCGACAATCATAACCAGAAGTTAAAGAAGATATAAAACAATTAGTGGATATTTTCTTTTTTGGCTGAATTTCAGAAATTCCATTTTGATAACTGGAATGTCCAAATCCTAGATTTGTTTAATGGGGAGGATTCAAAAGTGATTCCCTTAAGGGGTGGATATTATGGTAATGACCTGATCTTGTCAACTGTTCCCAATCATTGTGTTCATACCTTCATCATTGTCTACGAATTTTCTTGAATCGTTAAAAGATTCACTACTAGAGTTAAAAGACCCAGGACATAGATAATTCTAGTGAGATACCTGAACAGTTGCCCAAGGAACAGATATATCAGTCAAGGAGCTCAGGAGACACTCAATCTACTTCATTATGAATAATTGAAGTTTAATTAAATTGGTAAATAGAATAAGATTCTAACAGTTTTGCAAAAATTTGACCAAAAAAATAATAGTGGAGTCTTAATTGAAAGTTAACAATATTTAGAATTTATAACTAACCTGAAATGTTTCTGGGACATCACGGGATGATTTCATTGTGTTTTGATTTTTCATTGGATAACAGTTAGGACTTAGTCAACAGTACGGACTGCATTTTGCATATCTGTGTTTTACAGTCATGTGTGATTGTTTGTTTGTCTGTTTGTTTGTTTGTTTGTTTGTTTGATATATTCATCCTGGAACCCTTGTCATATGTATTCTGTCAAATGTTGTTTGTTGTTTTGTTTTTGCTTGTCCCTCTGTTTGTTGGTCTTCCTGTTTGTTTGTCAGTTTTCATTTGCATTATAAACATTTTCAGTCCTTACTTATTCATTCCTTTCAATCAGCTCATGCGCACTCAGATGGTTTTGGCCAGGGCCACTGGAAGGAATTTTATAAGGTGATACAAATATGTTCTCGGTCTCTCCAGACAGACAGACAGACAGACAGAGAGAGAGAGAGAGAGCTAAAATATCCTTGTCCTATAGCCACCCTTTTATCTGAAACAGTAGCCCCATCTGAGAAATCCCCGGACAGCTTTTGGTCTTACGAGCGCCAGTGCTATGCACCGGTTGCACCCTTCTCTCAGAAGCCCTGGTTCTTGCTTGAATAAATAAAATCAAATTACAAATGGTGCGTCATGTGACAATGGAAATTATTTTGACGTCTCTTTCATTTGCCATTTTCACAAATTGTTCACTCATATAATCATCCATCACATTTTGTACGAGTCGCAATCAGTTCCGTCAAAATAGTAGCATAGTAATAAGCAAGGGCAATAGCATATCAATAGAGCAGAGCAAAGGCTCAAGTCTTGCAGGAGTGGTCTGCGCTTCCCCGAATTCTTGGGGATAAACCTACGTTCTTTCTTCGGTTGAGGGTTAACGTCGTAGCTGCCAGTTCTACGATGAATGCGCGGCAGAGAAGTAAAGAAGTCCTTCAATGAAGACCGTTTATCTGGCAGACAACGACTGTCCTTCCCTCTGTCATTTACTTTACATTACTGCAATGCAAATTGAGGGGTGGAAGCTCCATATTGGCAAGAGGCCTTATGGAAATAAGCCGAGCCATTTTAAATCTAAAAAAAACAAAAAAACAAACGAAAAACAAAAATTCATTTCCTTGAAGAAAACACATAGGTACATTTGTTTAATCATATTTCGGTGAAGTTTTATCACTATTATTTTATTGTGATAAAACGATGAAATAAGATGGAATTAGATAACTACTACTACTAATACTACAAGTCATATTACTAAAGATAATTCGGCTGCTGGTGCTGAATGTATAAAATGTATCTAATGAATCGTGACACAAAGGAATTATTATTAGATATAGAGAACTAACAATTAAATAGAAGTATCTAATATCTACGCTCGCTCATAAATTCAATTAAGCTTCTCTGAGAGTAACAAATAAGCTCGAGGTACATAAGGTCTTTTTTTTTCAAACTAAACAAGTTCAGAAAATATTAGCTCCATGACACCCATGATACAGATGTCTAGCGAATCTTTGGGAGGGTTTATGTCCAACAACGGATGCTAAATGATAATGATATATATTTTCAATGAAAGTCGATCGGGATTTCCTAAAACTACCCTAGATTCTTATACAATTCAGAGATATTTGTTTTTTAAATTCATTCAGTGTTATATTATATTTAAACACAGCATGAGTATGCTATATTACGTGATCGACTTATATACTCACGATGGAAGAACTACAATGACTGTAGACACCTTAAAATAATAGCTTATCAAAAGCCAATCTATAAAACGATGTATATAGGACAACAAATAACCGAAATATGAGAATACTCCAAGCTTCTGTCGATATTATTGTCAGAGACAACCTGCAGCCCCTTCGACCACATTAGGACGAAAGGCTGGTCAAAACTGTTGAAACTGAGATTGATTTCAGATTATTCCAACTGAGCTAAGAATTATGGAGAAGAAACAGCCATTTGTAGTGGAGGAACTTTTGACACTTTTGTTCTCTGTTTAAAATTATTCCTGTTTTTCTGCCACTTTCGAGTTAATTCTGTCCCCGGAAGGAAAGCCTTGTAGAGAAAACTGACCGACTGTCAATCTTTGGTTAGCCATCAAGCGCCTGGGATACACTTAATTTGAAGTTTGTAAATTGGGAGCATCTAATAGAACGCTTTTGTAATTCTTCAAGCTTTATGCAGGCAATTCTCAACTTACAAAATTCTTTGGTAAATTCATTTTTGATAAAATCAACTCTAGCTCAGAAACATCCGTCACAAAAATATTATACACTGAAAATATATGAAATTACCAGGAAAAAAAAACTACGAAAATATGATGCCAGCTAAACTGAGTCTCTACCAAAATCAGTTCATCGAAGTATCAATAATGTAATTGTGTAAAGTGAGTAATAAAAATATCTATGATGAAGAGTCTATTGACTTAAAGTGTTTGGATAATAGAACAACCGCAATAAAAAGGGCAAAAATAGTAATAAAGTATTAATAATGAGAATTTTGCATCTGTTAAGAAACAATAATAAGAGGGATTGATAAGCCAGAGAATATTGATAATGAAAGTGATTTAACTGAAAAGCAACAATAATTAGATGGAGTTTAATAGTCTTAAAATTGTAATTAAAAATTGTGAATTCCCCCAAATTGTTTTCATTATGAAGAGCAAAAATAAAAATATGGGACTGAACAAGTTATTGAATGAGAAACGCTTAAATTCAGGAAAATATCTTTCAAAGAGAATTAGAATTGCTAATAAAATGCCTAAACATAAAATGTCTTACTTTTCAATGGAATCAAACAATGTATACAAAAAAAGTTTTTGTAAAAGATAGACAAGATTGTAGCAATTTGCAAAAACGGTAATTCCTTCAAGACGTTATCAGGAATATGGCGTCAAATGTTTTGGTCAAAACACGTGATTAACTGCGTTACCAAGGGCTTGATAGAATAACGATACGTAATTACGTCATTTGAGATTCATCAATATGCAAAAATATCAATACTACTTCAACTATTTTCTACTTGTTATAGATACCCTTCATGATCACTGAGAATTACTTTAGGATTCACAAAGCAAATTCAGCTAAAAAAACAACATAAATAATTTGGAGTAAAACTGTTTATTTGATATTATTGAACGTTACTTTTGATTGATAATTACTGTCTATTATAGAGCCAATAGGACATGAGTCAGTAGGTCGGGTTACATTTATGGTTGGTCGGTAGATTCGGGGTCAGATCCTGCTGGTAGGCTAACTGTTAGGGTTAGTTGATAGGTTGATGGTGGGTTAGTAGGTTTAGTGCGAGGGTAGGTAGGTATGTATGAGGCTAGTGTTTCTAAATTCCGAAATTTTCTTTATTATATTCGGTTACTTTGGAATTAAATCCATCCTATTGACATATTTTGTAATATTTTATAAGTTAAAATACTTTCAGGTATTTAATTGAAAAAATCTTATGCAAGAATTGCAAAATAAATGTATTTTTTGTATTGGTAATTGCAACCCTAATGCTAACACTTACCATAAATACTAAACCTTTCACTTGAACTAACACTAAATAAAATCCTCTGTGATTAAATTCAATTAAATACCGTTTCGAATATCAATGTTTCCTGTTTTCATTTTTTTTTCAAAATTGTTCAACTGTAGTTGGCGGTAATTGCATCTTCTAAATGGTTATCCCCCTTGCAGAATATCAACATAACGTTTTGATGAACCTATTCCAAACATTTAATGCCAAAAATATAATGATGAAAAAGTTATAACCCAACAAAGCACACATGCAAAATGAAAACATTACTTTACAAGAGAATACTGAGAAATGCAATAAATAATCAGAAAAGAAAATTCCAACTGAAATCAATTTACAAATACGTCAGTCCCATCAAGAAAGAACAACTGCCCCTCCAGGAGGAAGATTGGAAATTGCCAGGTTGACAGGTAAATTCTCAAGAGGGACTATCTGAGTCAATAGGTGTTGTCCCTTAAACCCTCTTAAAGCAAACACAAATAAACAAACTGAACATAGAAGAACTTACCAACTTCTTTAAAGCT
Source organism: Thysanoteuthis rhombus (assembly GCA_963457665.1). NCBI lineage: Eukaryota > Metazoa > Mollusca > Cephalopoda > Oegopsida > Thysanoteuthidae > Thysanoteuthis > Thysanoteuthis major. The sequence continues at coordinate 32,751,791 of OY735230.1, forward strand.
CCCTTCTTCATCAGGTGTACAAGCAATAGCCACAAGACGTATGACATTTTGGCAACCGCCCGAGAGATGGTCACAGATGTTAAGTTGGTTCAGTAGGAGCATGAGAGTTTGAAACTTATGAATCATCGGTTACAATTAATCTTTACCTTCCTCTTTATAGGGCTCTAAAATGAACGTTTCCATAGACAGTTGGGTTACAACTGAACTAGGCACTGGCTGCAGAGGAAAGACCGTCGTTGATCTCTTTCAGGACGGTGTGCAACACTGTGAGGTGAGCTAAATAGCTCTCAATCTTCCAAGTCAAAGTTTGGGCATTTGGACCAGAGATTGGTGAAGGCCCAGATGCAGTTACGTAATATGCCAATTTTGACTAGTTACTGGAAGTTCAATATCTCCTTATAGGAGAGCCGGGACTTCTGGGAACAGCTAGAGGGTTTAATTCAGCGGGAACAAGTCAATTGTTCACGTGCAGTGTGGGGGGTCTAACTTAGAACAGAGATTGGAATGTTCACTATCAAATACAGTCAACACCTCGCCCTTAATAAGGCTAAGACAAAAGTGTTACGAGAAGATAATCTTAACCTGGCAGTGGCATAGAAATAGTTTGGAGGGACCTGTAGCAATGGGCTTAAGATAACTACCAAGGACAAGTAGTTAGGAGTAGCTTAGAAAGGATATCCAACGTAGTTATGAAACTTGACAAAAATATGCGTGAGAAAGAAATGCATCAATTGCCAGATCGATAAATCTATTGCATTAGAACTTGGAACAGCGCATCTTTCGATTAATGGCTGACATCTATGAGGGGTTCGAGGTGCATCTTCAAGATCGCTTCATCAAGGAGCCTAGCTTGTGTGAGCAGCTATTTAGCGGAATTTCCCCAATTTGCGTCAGCTGAAGCAGCTACCTATGGGAGACAGGTTCATAGGAATAAAGTCCATGCTGCACTAAAGCAGGTAGTCTACAACAAGTCAACGGGGCCGGATGGTTTGAATTATGCTTGAGGATGTCCTATGTGTTTTCAAACCTCTTGGAAGTGATGTTCAAGCAATAGGTCAACCAGGGATCAATCCCTGGTCGGATGACCAAGGGGTTGATCATGTTGTTAAAAAGTCAGGACAAATATAGAAAGAGGGACATAGATAATAACAGGCTCATAACTCTGGGAAAGATTTTGGCCAAGATCCTGTCGAATCGTTTGTCAATTGTAATTTAGGATTAGGTCAGACAAGATCAGAATTATGCACTGAGGCAAAAAGGTTTGGGGTTAGTTTTTCTGAATTACCAATTATTATTGGTGTAATCAAGTTACATGGATATTAAATATATCCAATTGCCAATTTGAAAAAATAACTATTTTAGTCATTTTAAAATGGTTGAATACAAGATGGCTGGGCCTGATGCGAAGATAGCAAAAAATAATTATTTCCAGGGCAACATGGAACCTAATACTAAACCTGAATATTAACCCTAACACTAAACACTAATCTTAAATCATATCCTTTGTAGTAGAATTTAATAGAATACAGTTTCAAATGTTCACAGTTTTCTGTTTTCATTTCCCTGTAATAGTTCAACAGCAGCAGCTGATTGTATCTACTCAAATGTCATCTCCCTTACAAAACATCAATATAACGTTTTGATGAACCTCTTCCTAACAATTACCACGGAAAATAAAATGTCAAAAAAGTCACAGCCCAATGAGGCACACATAAAATAAACGCATTGACATTACAAATAACGCAAAGCATACTGAAAAACAATATAAACTTTTTAAAAAAATATTTTCCCAGAAAAATCTAAATCGATAACCAAAATAATCCACCAGAAATTACTTACATTATAATGAAATCAAAAATGTATCCAAAAGGTTTTCGTAACAGATGAACAAATTTGTAGCAATTTGCAAATACGTCAATTCCTTCAAGAAGCTTTTAGGAAGATGGCGCCCAATGTTTTGGTCAAAACACGTTGTCAATCGCGTTACTAAGGTCTCGATAGAATTACGATCAGATAATGACGTCATTTCAGAGATTCATTGATAATAAAAGTTTGAATAATACGTTAAAAAGTATTCACAAATAGATCATCTACGTATTGCAAATATCACTAAACATCAATGAACATTAGTTTTAGGATTCATGGAGCACAATTGGTAATTTGAGCAGAAGAAAAATAAGGAAAAAAAGCTTTATGCTCGATAATAACCGAATGAAATTTGCAATTCTTTGAAATGATGGTATGTGCAAGCTTTGGTTGCTTGAAGTAGCTTACTCTATTTGCTGGCACACTGAGAAAGAAACCAAGGAACAGAAATTCTCTTTAAGATGTCTCGTCAGCTTGTCCAGGACAATCATTGTTTTCACTGCAATCATCACTCTCTGCTGATTGTCTTGAATCATTATCAAATTCACTGCCAAATTAAGAAGACATAGGAACAAAAAACATTTCTATTCAGATATCTTGTAAGCCAATCAGGTACAATTATTGCTTTTAATGCACCCATTTCCATTTAAAATTATCTTGAATCATTATCTAATTTAACCGAATCATATAATCTTGTATTGGTAATGTTTCATTCAATTTTATGAGTGCAAAAATGAAACATTGATTTATTGCAGCACATTCTGTAATTTGGTGAGGGTCAAAATAAAGAAAAAAAGCTTTATGTTTGCTAATTACCAAATGAAATTTACAACTCTTTGGAATGATGGTATGTGCAAGCTTTGGTTGCTTGAAATAGTTTACCTTCAAAATGGAATTTTTCAGTTATTTGTTATAATATCTTTGTACTGTTTCATCTTCCGTTGGGAAATCTGAATCATCAACATAAAACATCTCAGTGGGTAAACTGTATCCTCTTCTGTAGTTATGTTCAATGTTTGGGTTTGGTTTATTAATTACAGCTTCTTGCATTATTCAAAACTGATGGTCGTTTTCTATAGATAATGTTTTCTCTCTCAGGAAAACAGCATTTTTTCATTTTCTGTTGTAACTGGGACAGGAAATGGTAATTTTTGGTGGGCAAGAAAGGTCAATTCTCCATGTGACTGCTTCTTAAATAGTAGAGTACACACTAAACTTTTAAAAACAGATTTAGATTATCAATGTAATTTTTTAAAGTGTATCTACACAGTTTGCATTTTCTTCTTATTCGACAATATCTGGAGTATTCCGATAGATGTGCATTTTAGGTTTAATATTATTCTCATTTGATTCAGAGTACCTTAAAAAATTCTAATAACAATGTAAGTGTTCAGTCAGAAAATATAAAGCAGATATTAACGGTCGACGATGGGTGTAATTTATTTTTATGCTATTTCAGAAAAATCTGCTTTTATTAATAAGAAGCCGAAACATTTTGTAATTTAAAGATCTTGTTAAACAGTAAATGTCGGTGAATTTTACATCAGGTTATTAATAGACCTATGTTACCTTTTTGAAATAAATTGGATCTCAATTTTCAACCTATAGGTTATATTATCTGCTTGGTAACCAAACAGGTTGTTACACAGGTGATAAAATTTTGACGTATTAAACCTTAATGAAAGGTTTGGTTTCAAATCATTCAAAAGCTTTCACCATGTGATGTTGGTTGGGGAAAACTATGATATTTTCTCCATTTCGAAGTTCCAACATCATGCATTGAACTAAAAATTGACTTACCATGCATTCCCTTAAATAATGATCTATATTTAAATATTGTCACGTTATTAACAAAAATTAGGACCGTTATTACTAACCATCAGGAATTTTTATCGAAGTTTATCGTGAAAGTGGCAACCATTTAATGCCGAGTCGGTATATCGCTGATGGTAGAGATTTTGACAGCTAATCGAAATGTCTTCGGTTCAAACCCGAATAACAGACATTTTTTCAGCAAGAAATATGAAAATCATTACAAAAACATGTTAGAAAATCAATTGTTGTTGGGATGTAAGCTCAGTAGTGAAACATTCAACTGCAAACCTTTGATTCGACCCAGAATGTTGTCCATTTCTCCAAACGTCCTCAACAGAAACACTGAAAATCTTGGAGAAAAGTAATCAGAAGAATTTATCAATGATGCTATGTGGCCCAGTGGTTGTGCATTCAACAACACATCGGAATGTCTCCGATTCAAACTCAACTGTGACACATATATCCAATTTTCTCCAATAGACTGTGTAAAAGAATAAAAGATGCAAGAAAATCGTCAGGATATACCTCGGTGGAGATCATATTGAATTATATTCGGTTCAACACCGGCTCCGAGTCATATCTCTTTTATTTCTCAAAAGAAGTGTGAAATTCTACAGAAAACAAAATGGAAGAATATATTGTCGTCAAGATACAGCTCAGTTGTAGAATATTCAATTGCATCAAGAAAATGTGAAAATCAAACAGAAAACAAGATGGAAGATACTATCGTCTGCATGATGTAACTCAGTTTTGGAGCAGTGGACTTACTATTGAAATGAATTCAGCTCAACATCGTGATTACATTAACAACAAGAAATTATTCCTCATTTCTTTTAACGAGGAGGAGTCAAATTCTACCAGAAAACATAATCAGAAAAACAATGTCAACAAAAAGGATCTCAGTTTTGGAGAATCATACTGATTTTCGGAAAGTATTCAGTCCAACATTTGTGAGTCCCTCATTTCTCCAGTGTCTTTATTCTAGAATAAATGGAATTCGAAACAAACCAAAATGGGACAAAATATTGTCAACATAAAGAACATCAGTTTGGGAAAATTATACTTATTATGAGAGAGTCTACATAAACAGTCGACAAAAATATTGGATTGACTATGAAAATGTATTCTGTTCAACCTCAACGGTCCCACGATTCTTCTTTTCCCTTGCATATCATCTGTAAAAATCCCCTAGCAAAGTTTTTGTCAAAAACAAATTGGAAAAAGCTCTTGTTGGGCTGATTTAACACACCTTTCAGAATATTGGACTGACTATGGAAAAGGGATTCTGTTCAACCTCAGTGGTCCGACGTGTCTTCTTTTCCCTTGAAAATTAACCGTTGATATGACTCCAAAAACAAGTTTTTGTCAAGAACAAAGTGGTAAAAACTCTTGTTAGTCCGATGTAGCACACTCATTACAATATTGGACTGACTATGAAAAGGTATTCTGTTCAACATCAGCAGTCCAACGTGTCTTCTTTCCCTTTGAACATTAACTGTTAAAATGAATCCAAAACAAGATTTTGTCCAGAACAAAGTGGAAAAAACTCTTGGTGGGCTGATGTAGCACACTTTTTAAAATATTGGACTGACTATGAAAAGGTATTCTGTTCAAACTCAATGGTCCTAAGTGTCTTCTTATCCCTTGAACATTAACCGTGGAAATGACTCCCAAACAAGTTTTCGTCAAAAACAAAGTTGAAAAAACTATAGTCGGGCTGATGTGGCCAACTTTTTACTATATTGGACTATCTATGAAAAGGTATTCCTTTCAACCTCAGTGGTCCCATGTGTGTTCTTTTCCCTTGAACATAAACCGTGGGAATGGCTCCAAAACAAGTAATTCTCAAGAAAGAAGTGGAAAAAACTCTTGTTGGGCCGATGTAGTGTCCTTGACTAAATTATAAAATTCAACTATTCCAACGTGTCTTCGCTCTCCGAAAACTGATTTTTCTCAGAAACAAAGTGAATGGGAAAGATGTTGGTTCTTTGAACGTCCCTTTTAGAATATTGGATTGATTATGAAAAGATATTCTGTCCAACCTATATGATCGAATGCCACTTCTTTTCCCTTCTGCATCATATGTACAAATCCCTAGGAAAAAATTAAAATTTTCACCAATAATTAAGTGGAATGAAAAAATTGTTGGTTAACTGTACATCCCTTTTAGAATATTGGACTGATTATGAAAAGATGTCCTGACATTTCTTCTCCCTTCTGCATCAAATGTGTGAATCTCTCCAAAAGCAAATATTTGACCACAACAAAGTAGAATGAAAAATTGTTGGTTAACTCTGCATCCGTTTTAGAATATTCGACTGATTATGAAAAGATATTCTGTCCAGCCTCATTGATCCCATGACAATTCTTTTCCCTTCTGCATCAACTGCACAAATTTTTTCAGAAAAAATTTTTTATCCACAACAAAGTAAAATAAAAAATTGTTAATTAACTCTACATCCCTTTGAAAATATTGGACTGATTATGAAAAGATTTTCCGTCCAACTTCCATGATACCATGACACTTCTTTTGCCTTGTACATCAAATGCGTAAATCTCTTCAAAAACAAATTTTTATCCTCAAACTAGTGGATTAAAAAATTGTTGGTTAACTCTACATCCCTTTTAGAATATTTGATGGATCATGAAAAGATATTCTGTCCAGCCTCCATGATCCTATACCACTTCTTTTGCTTTGTACATCAACTGTGTAAATCTCTTCAAAAACAAATTTTTATCAACAAAAAGTGGATTAAAATATTGTCTGTTAACTCTGCATCCCTTTTAGAAGATTGGACTGTTTATGAAAAGATATTCTGTCAAGCCTCCATGATCCTATGCCATTTCTTTTGCATTGTATATCAAATGTGTAAATCTCTTCAAGAACAAATTTTTATCAGCAACAAAATGGATTAAAAAATTGTTGGTTAACACTACATTCCTTTTAGAATATTTGATTGATCATGAAAAGATATTCTGTCCAGCCTCCATGATCCAATGCCACTTATTTTGCCTTGGACATCAACTGTGTATATCTCTCCAAAAACAAATTTTATCAACAACAGAATGGATTGAAAAATTGTTGGTTAACTGTACATCCCTTTTAGAATATTGGACTGATTATGAAAAGATATTCTGTCCAGCCTCCATGATCCCATGCCACTTATTTTGCCTTGGACATCAACTGTGTATATCTCTCCAAAAACAAATTTTATCAACAACAGAATGGATTGAAAAATTGTTGGTTAACTGTACATCCCTTTTAGAATATTGGACTGATTATGAAAAGATATTCTGTCCAGCCTCCATGATCCTATGTCACTCCTTTTGCCTTCTACATCAACTGTGTGAATCTCTTTAAAATCAAATTTTTGTCCACAACAAAGTATGATAAAAAATACCTGGTTAGCGGTACATCCCTTTCAGAATATTGGACTGATTATGAAAAGATATTCTGTACAGCCTCCATGATCCTATGCCACTTCTTTTGCCTTCTACATCAACTGTGAAAATCTCTTTAAAAACAAATTTTTGTCCACAACAAAGTATAATGAAAAATACCTGGTTAACTGTACACCCCTTTTAGAATATTGGACTGATTATGAAAAGATATTCCGTCAAGCCTCCATGATCCTATGCCACTTCTTTTGCCTTCTACATCAACTATGTAAATCTCTTTGAAAAAAATTTTTGTCCACAACAAAGTATAATAAAAAATACCTGGTTAACTGTACATCCCTTTCAGAATATTGGACTGATTATGAAAAGATATTCTGTCCAGCCTCCATGATCCTATGCCACTTCTTTTGCCTTCTACATCAACTGTGTAAAATCTCTTTAAAAACAAATTTTTGTCCGCAACAAAGTATAATAAAAAATACCTGGTTAACTGTACATCCCTTTCATAATATTGGACTGATTATGAAAAGATATTCTGTCCATCCTCCATGATCCTATGCCACTTCTTTTGCCTTCTACATCAACTGTGTAAATCACTTTAAAAACAAATTTTTGTCCACAACAAAGTATAATAAAAAATAGTTGGTTAACTGTACATCCCTTTCAGAATATTGGACTAATTATGAAAAGATATTCTGTCCAGCCTCCATGATCCTATGCCACTTCTTTTGCCTTCTACATCAACTGTGTAAATTTCTTGAAAAACAAATTTTTGTCCACAACAAAGTATAATAAAAAATAGTTGGTTAACTGTACATCCCTTCCAGAATATTGGACTGATTATGAAAAGGTATTCTGTCCAGCCTCCATGATCCTATGCCACTTCTTTTGCCTTCTACATCAACTGTGTAAATCTCTTGAAAAACAAATTTTTGTCCACAACAAAGTATAATAAAAAATACCTGGTTATCTGTACATCCCTTTCAGAATATTGGATTGATTATGAAAAGATATTCTGTCCAGCTTCCATGATCCTATGCCACTTCTTTTGCCTTCTACATCAACTGTGTTAATCTCTTTAAAAACAAATTTTTGTCCACAACAAAGTATAATAAAAAATACCTGGTTAACTCTACATCCCTTTAAGAATATTGGACTGATTATGAAAAGATATTCTGTCCAGCCTCCATGATCCTATGCCACTTCTTTTGCCTTGTACATCATCTGTGTAAATTTCTTGAAAAACAAATTTTTGTCCACAACAAAGTATAATAAAAAATAGTAGGTTAACTGTACATCCCTTTCAGAATAGTGGACTGATTATGAAAAGATATTCTGTCCAGCCTCCATGATCCTATGCCACTTCTTTTGCCTTCTACATCAACTGTGTAAATATCTTGAAAAACAAATTTTTGTCCACAACAAAGTATAATAAAAAATACCTAGTTAACTGTACATCCCTTTCAGAATATTGGATTGATTATGAAAAGATATTCTGTCCAGCCTCTATGATCCTATGCCACTTCTTTTGCCTTCTACATCAACTGTGTAAATCTCTTGAAAAACAAATTTTTGTCCACAACAAAGTATAATAAAAAATACCTGGTTAACTGTACATCCCTTTCAGAATATTGGATTGATTATGAAAAGATATTCTGTCCAGCCTCCATGATCCTATGCCACTTCTTTTGCCTTCTACATCAACTGTGTAAATCTCTTTAAAAACAAAGTTTTGTCCACAACAAAGTATAATAAAAAATAGTTGGTTAACTGTACATCCCTTTCAGAATATTGGACTGATTATGAAAAGATATTCTGTCCAGCCTCCATGATCCTATGCCACTTCTTTTGCCTTCTACATCAACTGTGTAAATCTCTTGAAAAACAAATTTTTGTCCACAACAAAGTATAATAAAAAATAGTTGGTTAACTGTACATCCCTTTCAGAATATTGGACTGATTATGAAAAGATATTCTGTCCAACGTCCATGATCCTATGCCACTTCTTTTGCCTTCTACATCAACTGTGTAAATTTCTTGAAAAACAAATTTTTGTCCACAACAAAGTATAATAAAAAATACCTGGTTAACTGTACATCCCTTTAAGAATATTGGACTGATTATGAAAAGATATTCTGTCCAGCCTCCATGATCCTATGCCACTTCTTTTGCCTTCTACATCAACTGTGTAAATCTCTTTAAAAACAAATTTTTGTCCACAACAAAGTATAATAAAAAATAGTTGGTTAACTGTACATCCCTTTCAGAATATTGGACTGATTATGAAAAGATATTCTGTCCAACGTCCATGATCCTATGCCACTTCTTTTGCCTTCTACATCAACTGTGTAAATCTCTTTAAAAACAAATTTTTGTCCACAACAAAGTATAATAAAAAATACTTGGTTAACTGTACATCCCTTTCAGAATATTGGACTGATTATGAAAAGATATTCTGTCCAGCCTCCATGATCCTCTGCAACTTCTTTTGCTTTCCACATCAACTGTGTAAATCTCTTTAAAAACAAAGTTTTGTCCACAACAAAGTATAATAAAAAATACCAGGTTAACTGTACATCCCTTTCAGAATATTGGACTGATTATGAAAAGATATTCTGTCCAGCTTCCATGATCCTATGCCACTTCTTTTGCCTTCTACATGAACTGTGTAAATCTCTTCAAAAACAAATTTTTGTCCACAACAAAGTAAAATAAAAAATATTTGGTTAACTGTAAATCCCTTTCAGAATATTGGACTGATTATGAAAAGATAATCTGTCCAGCCTCCATGACCCTATGCCACTTCTTTTGCTTTCCACATCAACTGTGTAAATCTCTTTAAAAACAAATTTTTGTCCACACCAAAGTATAATAAAAAATAGTTGGTTAACTGTACATCCCTTTCAGAATATTGGACTGATTATGAAAAGATATTCTGTCCAGCCTCCATGATCCTATGCCACTTCTCTCGCCTTCTACATACACTGTGTAAATCTCTTTTAAAACAAAGTTTTGTCCACAACAAAGTATAATAAAAATAGTTGATTAACTGTACATCCCTTCCAGAATATTGGACTGATTATGAAAATATATTCTCTCCAGCCTCCATGATCCTCTGCCACTTCTTTTGCCTTCCACATCAACTGTGTAAATCTCTTTAAAAACAAATTTTTGTCCACAACAAAGTATAATAAAAAATACCTGGTTAACTGTACATCCCTTTCAGAATATTGGACTGATTATGAAAAGATATTCTGTCCAGCCTCCATGATCGTATGCAACTTCTTTTGCCTTCTACATCAACTGTGTAAATCTCTTGAAAAACAAATTTTTGTCCACAACAAAGTATAATAAAAAATACCTTGTTAATTGTACATCCTTTTTAAAATATTGGACTGATTATGAAAAGATATTCTGTCCAGCCTCCATGATCCTATGCCACTTCTTTTGCCTTCCACATCAACTGTGTAAATCTCTTTAAAAACAAATTTTTGTCCTCAACAAAGTATAATAAAAAATACCTGGTTAACTGTACATCCCTTTCAGAATATTGGACTGATTATGAAAAGATATTCTGTCCAGCGTCCATGATCCTATGCCACTTCTTTTGCCTTCTACATCAACTGTGTAAATTTCTTGAAAAACAAATTTTTGTCCACAACAAAGTATAATAAAAAATAGTTGGTTAACTGTACATCCCTTTCAGAATATTGGACTGGTTATGAAAAGATATTCTGTCCAGCCTCCATGATCGTATGCAACTTCTTTTGCCTTCTACATCAACTGTGTAAATCACTTTAAAAACAAATTTTTGTCCACAACAAAGTATAATAAAAAATACCTGGTTAACTGTACATCCCTTTCACAATATTGGACTGATTATGAAAAGATATTCTGTCCAGCGTCCATGATCCTATGCCACTTCTTTTGCCTTCTACATACACTGTGTAAATCTCTTTAAAAACAAATTTTTGTCCACAACGAAGTATAATAAAAAATAGTTGGTTAACTGTACATCCCTTTCAGAATATTGGACTGATTATGAAAAGATATTCTGTCCAGCCTCCATGATCCTATGCCACTTCTTTTGCCTTCTACATCAACTGTATAAATCTCTTTAAAAACAAATTTTTGTCCATAACAAAGTATAATAAAAAATAGTTGATTAACTGTACATCCCTTCCAGAATATTGGACTGATTATGAAAAGATATTCTGTCCAGCCTCCATGATCCTATGCCACTTCTTTTGCCTTCTACATACACTGTGTAAATCTCTTGAAAAACAAATTTTTGTCCACAGCAAAGTATAATAAGAAATAGTTGGTTAACTGTACATCCCTTTCAGAATATTGGACTGATTATGAAAAGATATTCTGTCCAGCGTCCATGATCCTATGCCACTTCTTTTTCCTTCCACATCAACTGTGTAATTCTCTTCAAAAACAAATTTTTGTCCACAACAAAGTATAATAAAAAATACCTGGTTAACTGTACATCCCTATCAGAATATTGGACTGATTATGAAAAGATATTCTGTCCAGCCTCCATGATCGTATGCCATTTCTTTTGCCTTCTACATCAACTGTGTAAATCTCTTGAAAAACAAATTTTTGTCCACAACAAAGTATAATAAAAAATACCTTGTTAACTGTACATCCCTTTCAGAATATTTGACTGACTATGAAAAGATATTCTGTCCAGCCTCCATGATCCTATGCCACTTCTTTTGCCTTGTACATCAACTGTGTAAATCTCTTTAAAAACAAATTTTTGTCCACAACAAAGTATAATAAAAAATACCTGGTTAACTGTACATCCCTTTCAGAATATTGGACTGATTATGAAAAGATATTCTGTCCAGCCTCCATGATCGTATGCCACTTCTTTTGCCTTCTACATACACTGTGTAAATCACTTTAAAAACAAATTTTTGTCCACAACAAAGTATAATAAAAAATAGTTGGTTAACTGTACATCCCTTTCAGAATATTGGACTGATTATGAAAAGATATTCTGTCCAGCCTCCATGATCCTATGCCTTTTCTTTTGCCTTCTACATCAACTGTGTAAATCACTTTAAAAACAAATTTTTGTCCACAACAAAGTATAATAAAAAATACCTGGTTAACTGTACATCCCCTTCAGAATATTGGACTGATTATGAAAAGATATTCTGTCCAGCTTCCATGATCCTATGCCATTTCTTTTGCCTTCTACATCAACTGTGTAAATCTCTTCAAAAACAAATTTTTGTCCACAACAAAGTATAATAAAAAATACCTTGTTAACTGTACATCCCTTTCAGAATATTGGACTGATTATGAAAAGATATTCTGTCCAGCCTCCATGATCGTATGCCACTTCTTTTGCCTTCTACATCAACTGTGTAAATCTCTTGAAAAACAAATTTTTGTCCACAACAAAGTATAATAAAAAATACCTGGTTAACTGTACATCCCTTTCAGAATATTGGACTGATTATGAAAAGATATTCTGTCCAGCCTCCATGATCCTATGCCACTTCTTTTGCCTTCTACATCAACTGTGTAAATCTCTTCAAAAACAAATTTTTGTCCACAACAAAGTATAATAAAAAAATACCCGGTTAACTGTACATCCCTTTCAGAATATTGGACTGATTATGAAAAGATATTCTGTCCAGCCTCAATGATCCTATGCCACTTCTTTTGCCTTCTACATCAACCGTGTAAATCTCTTCAAAAACAAATTTTTGTACACAACAAAGTATAATAAAAAATACCTGGTTAACTGTACATCCCTTTCAGAATATTGGACTGATTATGAAAAGATATTCTGTCCAGCCTCCATGATCCTATGCCACTTCTTTTGCCTTCTACATCAACTGTGTAAATCTCTTCAAAAACAAATTTTTGTCCACAACAAAGTATAATAAAAAATTCTTGGTCAACTGTACATCCCTTTCAGAATATTGGACTGATTATGAAAAGATATTCCGTCCAGCCTCCATGATCCTATGCCACTTCTTTTGCCTTCTACATCAACTGTGTAAATCTCTTCAAAAACAAATTTTTGTCTACAACAAAGTATAATAAAAAATTCTTGGTCAACCCTACATCCCTTTCACAATATTGGACTGATTATGAAAAGATATTCTTTCCAGCCTCCATGATCCTATGCCACTTCTTTTGCCTTCTACATCAACTGTGTAAATCTCTTCAAAAACAAATTTTTTTCCACAACAGAGTATAATAACAAATACCTGGTTAACTGTACATCCCTTTCTAAATATTGGACTGATTATGAAAAGATATTCTGTCCAGCCTCCATGATCCTATGCCACTTCTTCTGCCTTCTACATCAACTGTGTAAATCTCTTTAAAAACAAATTTTTGTCCACAACAAAGTATAATAAAAAATACCTGGTTAACTCTACATCCCTTTAAGAATATTGGACTGATTATGAAAAGATATTCTTTCCAGCCTCCATGATCTTATGCCACTTCTTTTGCTTTCTACATCAACCGTGTGAATTTCTTCAAAAACAAATTTTTGTCCACAACAAATTATAATAAAAAATACCTGGTTAACTGTACATCCCTTTCAGAATATTGGACTGATTATGAAAAGATATTCTGTCCAGCCTCCATGATCCTATGCCACTTCTTTTGCCTTCTACATCAACTGTGTAAATCTCTTCAAAAACAAATTTTTGTCCACAACAAAGTATAATAAAAAAATACCCGGTTAACTGTACATCCCTTTCAGAATATTGGACTGATTATGAAAAGATATTCTGTCCAGCCTCCATGATCCTATGCCACTTCTTTAGCCTTCTACATCAACCGTGTAAATCTCTTCAAAAACAAATTTTTGTCCACAACAAAGTATAATAAAAAATACCTGGTTAACTGTACATCCCTTTCAGAATATTGGACTGATTATGAAAAGATATTCTGTCCAGCCTCAATGATCGTATGCCACTTCTTTTGCCTTCTACATCAACCGTGTAAATCTCTCCAAAAACAAATTTTTTTCCACAACAAAGTATAATAAAAAATACCTGGTTAACTCTACATCCCTTTCAGAATATTGGACTGATTATGAAAAGATATTCTGTCCAGCCTCCATGATCCTATGCCACTTCTTTTGCCTTCTACATCAACTGTGTAAATCTCTTTAAAAACAAATTTTTGTCCACAACAAATTATAATAAAAAATACCTGGTTAACTGTACATCCCTTTCAGAATATTGGCGTGATTATGAAAAGATATTCTTTCCAGCCTCCATGATCCTATGCCACTTCTTTACCCTTCTACATCAACCGTGTAGATCTCTTTAAAAACAAATTTTTGTCCACAACAAAGTATAATAAAAAATACCTGGTTAACTCTACATCCTTTTTAGAATATTGGACTGATTATGAAAAGATATTCTGTCCAGCCTCCATGATCCTATGCCACTTCTTTTGCCTTCTACATCAACTGTGTAAATCTCTTCAAAAACAAATTTTTGTCCACAACAGAGTATAATAACAAATACCTGGTTAACTGTACATCCCTTTCAAAATATTGGACTGATTATGAAAAGATATTCTGTCCAGCCTCCATGATCGTATGCCACTTCTTCTGCCTTCTACATCAACTGTGTAAATCTCTTTAAAAACAAATTTTTGTCCACAACAAAGTATAATAAAAAATACCTGGTTAACTCTACATCCCTTTAAGAATATTGGACTGATTATGAAAAGATATTCTTTCCAGCCTCCATGATCTTATGCCACTTCTTTTGCTTTCTACATCAACCGTGTGAATTTCTTCAAAAACAAATTTTTGTCCACAACAAAGTATAATAAAAAATACCTGGTTAACTGTACATCCCTTTCAGAATATTGGACTGATTATGAAAAGATATTCTGTCCAGCCTCCATGATCCTATGCCACTTCTTTTGCCTTCTTCATCAACTGTGTAAATCTCTTTAAAAACAAAGTTTTGTCCACAACAAAGTATAATAATAACTTGTTGGTTAACTGTACATCCCTTTCAGAATATTGGACTGATTATGAAAAGATATTCCGTCCAGCCTCCATGATCCTATGCCACTTCTTTTGCCTTCTACATCAACTGTGTAAATCTCTTCAAAAACAAATTTTTGTCCACAACAAAGTATAATAAAAAATAGTTGGTTAACTGTACATCCCTTTCAGAATATTGGACTGGTTATGAAAAGATATTCTGTCCAGCCTCCATGATCGTATGCAACTTCTTTTGCCTTCTACATCAACTGTGTAAATCACTTTAAAAACAAATTTTTGTCCACAACAAAGTATAATAAAAAATACCTGGTTAACTGTACATCCCTTTCACAATATTGGACTGATTATGAAAAGATATTCTGTCCAGCGTCCATGATCCTATG
This sequence comes from Thysanoteuthis rhombus, assembly GCA_963457665.1. Classification (NCBI taxonomy): domain Eukaryota; kingdom Metazoa; phylum Mollusca; class Cephalopoda; order Oegopsida; family Thysanoteuthidae; genus Thysanoteuthis; species Thysanoteuthis major. Next base: position 32,767,271 of record OY735230.1, read on the forward strand.
CCACTTCTTTTGCCTTCTACATACACTGTGTAAATCTCTTTAAAAACAAATTTTTGTCCACAACGAAGTATAATAAAAAATAGTTGGTTAACTGTACATCCCTTTCAGAATATTGGACTGATTATGAAAAGATATTCTGTCCAGCCTCCATGATCCTATGCCACTTCTTTTGCCTTCTACATCAACTGTATAAATCTCTTTAAAAACAAATTTTTGTCCATAACAAAGTATAATAAAAAATAGTTGATTAACTGTACATCCCTTCCAGAATATTGGACTGATTATGAAAAGATATTCTGTCCAGCCTCCATGATCCTATGCCACTTCTTTTGCCTTCTACATACACTGTGTAAATCTCTTGAAAAACAAATTTTTGTCCACAGCAAAGTATAATAAGAAATAGTTGGTTAACTGTACATCCCTTTCAGAATATTGGACTGATTATGAAAAGATATTCTGTCCAGCGTCCATGATCCTATGCCACTTCTTTTTCCTTCCACATCAACTGTGTAATTCTCTTCAAAAACAAATTTTTGTCCACAACAAAGTATAATAAAAAATACCTGGTTAACTGTACATCCCTATCAGAATATTGGACTGATTATGAAAAGATATTCTGTCCAGCCTCCATGATCGTATGCCATTTCTTTTGCCTTCTACATCAACTGTGTAAATCTCTTGAAAAACAAATTTTTGTCCACAACAAAGTATAATAAAAAATACCTTGTTAACTGTACATCCCTTTCAGAATATTTGACTGACTATGAAAAGATATTCTGTCCAGCCTCCATGATCCTATGCCACTTCTTTTGCCTTGTACATCAACTGTGTAAATCTCTTTAAAAACAAATTTTTGTCCACAACAAAGTATAATAAAAAATACCTGGTTAACTGTACATCCCTTTCAGAATATTGGACTGATTATGAAAAGATATTCTGTCCAGCCTCCATGATCGTATGCCACTTCTTTTGCCTTCTACATACACTGTGTAAATCACTTTAAAAACAAATTTTTGTCCACAACAAAGTATAATAAAAAATAGTTGGTTAACTGTACATCCCTTTCAGAATATTGGACTGATTATGAAAAGATATTCTGTCCAGCCTCCATGATCCTATGCCTTTTCTTTTGCCTTCTACATCAACTGTGTAAATCTTTTGAAAAACAAATTTTTGTCCACAACAAAATATAATAAAAAATACCTGGTTAACTGTACATCCCTTTCACAATATTGGACTGATTATGAAAAGATATTCTGTCCAGCTTCCATGATCGTATGCAACTTCTTTTGCCTTCTACATCAACTGTGTAAATCACTTTAAAAACAAATTTTTGTCCACAACAAAGTATAATAAAAAATACCTGGTTAACTGTACATCCCCTTCAGAATATTGGACTGATTATGAAAAGATATTCTGTCCAGCCTCCATGATCCTATGCCACTTCTTTTGCCTTCTACATCAACTGTGTAAATCTCTTCAAAAACAAATTTTTGTCCACAACAAAGTATAATAAAAAATACCTTGTTAACTGTACATCCCTTTCAGAATATTGGACTGATTATGAAAAGATATTCTGTCCAGCCTCCATGATCGTATGCCACTTCTTTTGCCTTCTACATCAACTGTGTAAATCTCTTGAAAAACAAATTTTTGTCCACAACAAAGTATAATAAAAAATACCTGGTTAACTGTACATCCCTTTCAGAATATTGGACTGATTATGAAAAGATATTCTGTCCAGCCTCCATGATCCTATGCCACTTCTTTTGCCTTCTACATCAACTGTGTAAATCTCTTCAAAAACAAATTTTTGTCCACAACAAAGTATAATGAAAAAATACCCGGTTAACTGTACATCCCTTTCAGAATATTGGACTGATTATGAAAAGATATTCTGTCCAGCCTCAATGATCCTATGCCACTTCTTTTGCCTTCTACATCAACCGTGTAAATCTCTTCAAAAACAAATTTTTGTACACAACAAAGTATAATAAAAAATACCTGGTTAACTGTACATCCCTTTCAGAATATTGGACTGATTATGAAAAGATATTCTGTCCAGCCTCCATGATCCTATGCCACTTCTTTTGCCTTCTACATCAACTGTGTAAATCTCTTCAAAAACAAATTTTTGTCCACAACAAAGTATAATAAAAAATTCTTGGTCAACTGTACATCCCTTTCAGAATATTGGACTGATTATGAAAAGATATTCCGTCCAGCCTCCATGATCCTATGCCACTTCTTTTGCCTTCTACATCAACTGTGTAAATCTCTTCAAAAACAAATTTTTGTCTACAACAAAGTATAATAAAAAATTCTTGGTCAACCCTACATCCCTTTCACAATATTGGACTGATTATGAAAAGATATTCTTTCCAGCCTCCATGATCCTATGCCACTTCTTTTGCCTTCTACATCAACTGTGTAAATCTCTTCAAAAACAAATTTTTTTCCACAACAGAGTATAATAACAAATACCTGGTTAACTGTACATCCCTTTCTAAATATTGGACTGATTATGAAAAGATATTCTGTCCAGCCTCCATGATCCTATGCCACTTCTTCTGCCTTCTACATCAACTGTGTAAATCTCTTTAAAAACAAATTTTTGTCCACAACAAAGTATAATAAAAAATACCTGGTTAACTCTACATCCCTTTAAGAATATTGGACTGATTATGAAAAGATATTCTTTCCAGCCTCCATGATCTTATGCCACTTCTTTTGCTTTCTACATCAACCGTGTGAATTTCTTCAAAAACAAATTTTTGTCCACAACAAATTATAATAAAAAATACCTGGTTAACTGTACATCCCTTTCAGAATATTGGACTGATTATGAAAAGATATTCTGTCCAGCCTCCATGATCCTATGCCACTTCTTTTGCCTTCTACATCAACTGTGTAAATCTCTTCAAAAACAAATTTTTGTCCACAACAAAGTATAATAAAAAAATACCCGGTTAACTGTACATCCCTTTCAGAATATTGGACTGATTATGAAAAGATATTCTGTCCAGCCTCCATGATCCTATGCCACTTCTTTAGCCTTCTACATCAACCGTGTAAATCTCTTCAAAAACAAATTTTTGTCCACAACAAAGTATAATAAAAAATACCTGGTTAACTGTACATCCCTTTCAGAATATTGGACTGATTATGAAAAGATATTCTGTCCAGCCTCAATGATCGTATGCCACTTCTTTTGCCTTCTACATCAACCGTGTAAATCTCTCCAAAAACAAATTTTTTTCCACAACAAAGTATAATAAAAAATACCTGGTTAACTCTACATCCCTTTCAGAATATTGGACTGATTATGAAAAGATATTCTGTCCAGCCTCCATGATCCTATGCTACTTCTTTTGCCTTCTACATCAACTGTGTAAATCTCTTTAAAAACAAATTTTTGTCCACAACAAATTATAATAAAAAATACCTGGTTAACTGTACATCCCTTTCAGAATATTGGCGTGATTATGAAAAGATATTCTTTCCAGCCTCCATGATCCTATGCCACTTCTTTACCCTTCTACATCAACCGTGTAGATCTCTTTAAAAACAAATTTTTGTCCACAACAAAGTATAATAAAAAATACCTGGTTAACTCTACATCCTTTTTAGAATATTGGACTGATTATGAAAAGATATTCTGTCCAGCCTCCATGATCCTATGCCACTTCTTTTGCCTTCTACATCAACTGTGTAAATCTCTTCAAAAACAAATTTTTGTCCACAACAAAGTATAATAAAAAATTCTTGGTCAACTGTACATCCCTTTCAGAATATTGGACTGATTATGAAAAGATATTCCGTCCAGCCTCCATGATCCTATGCCACTTCTTTTGCCTTCTACATCAACTGTGTAAATCTCTTCAAAAACAAATTTTTGTCTACAACAAAGTATAATAAAAAATTCTTGGTCAACCCTACATCCCTTTCACAATATTGGACTGATTATGAAAAGATATTCTTTCCAGCCTCCATGATCCTATGCCATTTCTTTTGCCTTCTACATCAACTGTGTAAATCTCTTCAAAAACAAATTTTTGTCCACAACAGAGTATAATAACAAATACCTGGTTAACTGTACATCCCTTTCAAAATATTGGACTGATTATGAAAAGATATTCTGTCCAGCCTCCATGATCGTATGCCACTTCTTCTGCCTTCTACATCAACTGTGTAAATCTCTTTAAAAACAAATTTTTGTCCACAACAAAGTATAATAAAAAATACCTGGTTAACTCTACATCCCTTTAAGAATATTGGACTGATTATGAAAAGATATTCTTTCCAGCCTCCATGATCTTATGCCACTTCTTTTGCTTTCTACATCAACCGTGTGAATTTCTTCAAAAACAAATTTTTGTCCACAACAAAGTATAATAAAAAATACCTGGTTAACTGTACATCCCTTTCAGAATATTGGACTGATTATGAAAAGATATTCTGTCCAGCCTCCATGATCCTATGCCACTTCTTTTGCCTTCTTCATCAACTGTGTAAATCTCTTTAAAAACAAATTTTTGTCCACAACAAAGTATAATAATAACTTGTTGGTTAACTGTACATCCCTTTCAGAATATTGGACTGATTATGAAAAGATATTCCGTCCAGCCTCCATGATCCTATGCCACTTCTTTTGCCTTCTACATCAACTGTGTAAATCTCTTCAAAAACAAATTTTTGTCTACAACAAAGTATAATGAAAAATTCTTGGTCAACCCTACATCCCTTTCACAATATTGGACTGATTATGAAAAGATATTCTTTCCAGCCTCCATGATCCTATGCCACTTCTTTTGCCTTCTACATCAACTGTGTAAATCTCTTCAAAAACAAATTTTTGTCTACAACAGAGTATAATAACAAATACCTGGTTAACTGTACATCCCTTTCACAATATTGGACTGATTATGAAAAGATATTCTGTCCAGCCTCCATGATCCTATGCCACTTCTTCTGCCTTCTACATCAACTGTGTAAATCTCTTTAAAAACAAATTTTTGTCCACAACAAAGTATAATAAAAAATACCTGGTTAACTCTACATCCCTTTAAGAATATTGGACTGATTATGAAAAGATATTCTTTCCAGCCTCCATGATCTTATGCCACTTCTTTTGCTTTCTACATCAACCGTGTGAATTTCTTCAAAAACAAATTTTTGTCCACAACAAATTATAATAAAAAATACCTGGTTAACTGTACATCCCTTTCAGAATATTGGACTGATTATGAAAAGATATTCTGTCCAGCCTCCATGATCGTATGCCACTTCTTCTGCCTTCTACATCAACTGTGTAAATCTCTTTAAAAACAAATTTTTGTCCACAACAAAGTATAATAAAAAATACCTGGTTAACTCTACATCCCTTTCAGAATATTGGACTGATTATGAAAAGATATTCTTTCCAGCCTCCATGATCTTATGCCACTTCTTTTGCTTTCTACATCAACCGTGTGAATTTCTTCAAAAACAAATTTTTGTCCACAACAAAGTATAATAAAAAATACCTGGTTAACTGTACATCCCTTTCAGAATATTGGACTGATTATGAAAAGATATTCTGTCCAGCCTCCATGATCCTATGCCACTTCTTTTGCCTTCTTCATCAACTGTGTAAATCTCTTTAAAAACAAAGTTTTGTCCACAACAAAGTATAATAATAACTTGTTGGTTAACTGTACATCCCTTTCAGAATATTGGACTGATTATGAAAAGATATTCCGTCCAGCCTCCATGATCCTATGCCACTTCTTTTGCCTTCTACATCAACTGTGTAAATCTCTTCAAAAACAAATTTTTGTCTACAACAAAGTATAATGAAAAATTCTTGGTCAACCCTACATCCCTTTCACAATATTGGACTGATTATGAAAAGATATTCTTTCCAGCCTCCATGATCCTATGCCACTTCTTTTGCCTTCTACATCAACTGTGTAAATCTCTTCAAAAACAAATTTTTGTCTACAACAGAGTATAATAACAAATACCTGGTTAACTGTACATCCCTTTCAAAATATTGGACTGATTATGAAAAGATATTCTGTCCAGCCTCCATGATCCTATGCCACTTCTTCTGCCTTCTACATCAACTGTGTAAATCTCTTTAAAAACAAGTTTTTGTCCACAACAAAGTATAATAAAAAATACCTGGTTAACTCTACATCCCTTTAAGAATATTGGACTGATTATGAAAAGATATTCTTTCCAGCCTCCATGATCTTATGCCACTTCTTTTGCTTTCTACATCAACCGTGTGAATTTCTTCAAAAACAAATTTTTGTCCACAACAAATTATAATAAAAAATACCTGGTTAACTGTACATCCCTTTCAGAATATTGGACTGATTATGAAAAGATATTCTGTCCAGCCTCCATGATCGTATGCCACTTCTTCTGCCTTCTACATCAACTGTGTAAATCTCTTTAAAAACAAATTTTTGTCCACAACAAAGTATAATAAAAAATACCTGGTTAACTCTACATCCCTTTAAGAATATTGGACTGATTATGAAAAGATATTCTTTCCAGCCTCCATGATCTTATGCCACTTCTTTTGCTTTCTACATCAACCGTGTGAATTTCTTCAAAAACAAATTTTTGTCCACAACAAATTATAATAAAAAATACCTGGTTAACTGTACATCCCTTTCAGAATATTGGACTGATTATGAAAAGATATTCTGTCCAGCCTCCATGATCCTATGCCACTTCTTTTGCCTTCTTCATCAACTGTGTAAATCTCTTTAAAAACAAAGTTTTGTCCACAACAAAGTATAATAATAACTTGTTGGTTAACTGTACATCCCTTTCAGAATATTGGACTGATTATGAAAAGATATTCCGTCCAGCCTCCATGATCCTATGCCACTTCTTTTGCCTTCTACATCAACTGTGTAAATCTCTTCAAAAACAAATTTTTGTCTACAACAAAGTATAATGAAAAATTCTTGGTCAACCCTACATCCCTTTCACAATATTGGACTGATTATGAAAAGATATTCTTTCCAGCCTCCATGATCCTATGCCACTTCTTTTGCTTTCTACATCAACTGTGTGAATCTCTTCAAAAACAAATTTTTGTCTACAACAGAGTATAATAACAAACACCTGGTTAACTGTACATCCCTTTCAAAATTTTGGACTGATTATGAAAAGATATTCTGTCCAGCCTCCATGATCCTATGCCACTTCTTCTGCCTTCTACATCAACTGTGTAAATCTCTTTAAAAACAAATTTTTGTCCACAACAAAGTATAATAAAAAATACCTGGTTAACTCTACATCCCTTTAAGAATATTGGACTGATTATGAAAAGATATTCTTTCCAGCCTCCATGATCTTATGCCACTTCTTTTGCTTTCTACATCAACCGTGTGAATTTCTTCAAAAACAAATTTTTGTCCACAACAAATTATAATAAAAAATACCTGGTTAACTGTACATCCCTTTCAGAATATTGGACTGATTATGAAAAGATATTCTGTCCAGCCTCCATGATCCTATGCCACTTCTTTTGCTTTCTACATCAACTGTGTAAATCTCTTGAAAAACAAATTTTTGTCCACAACAAAGTATAATAAAAAATACCTGGTTAACTGTACATCCTTTTCTGAATATTGGAATGATTATAAAAAGATATTCTGTCCCGCTTCCATGATCCTATGCCACTTCTTTTGCCTTCTACATCAACTGTGTAAATCTCTTCAAAAACAAATTTTTGTCCACAACAAAGTATAATAAAAAATACCTGGTTAACCGTACATCCCTTTAAGAATATTGGACTGATTATGAAAAGATATCCTGTCCAGCTCCATGATCCTATGCCACTTCTTTTGCCTTCTACATCAACCGTGTAAATCTCTTTAAAAACAAATTTTTGTCCACAACAAAGTATAATAAAAAATAGTTGGTTAACTGTACATCCCTTTCAGAATATTGGACTGATTATGAAAAGATATTCTGTCCAGCCTCCATGATCCTATGCCACTTCTTTTGCCTTCTACATCAACCGTGTAAATCTCTTCAAAAACAAATTTTTGTACACAACAAAGTATAATAAAAAATACCTGGTTAACTGTACATCCCTTTAAGAATATTGGACTGATTATGAAAAGATATTCTGTCCAGCCTCCATGATCCTATGCCACTTCTTTTGCCTTCTACATCAACTGTGTAAATCTCTTCAAAAACAAATTTTTGTCCACAACAAAGTATAATAAAAAAATACCCGGTTAACTGTACATCCCTTTCAGAATATCAGACTGATTATGAAAAGATATTCTGTCCAGCCTCCATGATCCTATGCCACTTCTTTTGCCTTGTACATCAACCGTGTAAATCTCTTTAAAAACAAATTTTTTTCCACAACAAAGTATAATAAAAAATACCTGGTTAACTGTACATCCCTTTCAGAATATTGGACTGATTATGAAAAGATATTCTGTCCAGCCTCCATGATCCTATGCTACTTCTTTTGCCTTCTACATCAACTGTGTAAATCTCTTCAAAAACAAATTTCTGTCCACAACAAAGTATAATAAAAAATTTTTGGTCAACTGTACATCCCTTTCAGAATATTGGACTGATTATGAAAAGATATTCCGTCCAGCCTCCATGATCGTATGCCACTTCTTTTGCCTTCTACATCAACTGTGTAAATCTCTTCAAAAACAAATTTTTGTCTACAACAAAGTATAATAAAAAATTCTTGGTCAACCCTACATCCCTTTCACAATATTGGACTGATTATGAAAAGATATTCTTTCCAGCCTCCATGATCCTATGCCACTTCTTTTGCCTTCTACATCAACTGTGTAAATCTCTTCAAAAACAAATTTTTGTCCACAACAGAGTATAATAACAAATACCTGGTTAACTGTACATCCCTTTCAAAATATTGGACTGATTATGAAAAGATATTCTGTCCAGCCTCCATGATCCTATGCCACTTCTTCTGCCTTCTACATCAACTGTGTAAATCTCTTTAAAAACAAATTTTTGTCCACAACAAAGTATAATAAAAAATACCTGGTTAACTCTACATCCCTTTAAGAATATTGGACTGATTATGAAAAGATATTCTTTCCAGCCTCCATGATCTTATGCCACTTCTTTTGCTTTCTACATCAACCGTGTGAATTTCTTCAAAAACAAATTTTTGTCCACAACAAAGTATAATAAAAAATACCTGGTTAACTGTACATCCCTTTCAGAATATTGGACTGATTATGAAAAGATATTCTGTCCAGCCTCCATGATCCTATGCCACTTCTTTTGCCTTCTTCATCAACTGTGTAAATCTCTTTAAAAACAAATTTTTGTCCACAACAAAGTATAATAATAACTTGTTGGTTAACTGTACATCCCTTTCAGAATATTGGACTGATTATGAAAAGATATTCCGTCCAGCCTCCATGATCCTATGCCACTTCTTTTGCCTTCTACATCAACTGTGTAAATCTCTTCAAAAACAAATTTTTGTCTACAACAAAGTATAATAAAAAATACCTGGTCAACCCTACATCCCTTTCACAATATTGGACTGATTATGAAAAGATATTCTTTCCAGCCTCCATGATCCTATGCCACTTCTTTTGCCTTCTACATCAACTGTGTAAATCTCTTCAAAAACAAATTTTTGTCCACAACAAAGTATAATAAAAAAATACCCGGTTAACTGTACATCCCTTTCAAAATATTGGACTGATTATGAAAAGATATTCTGTCCAGCCTCCATGATCCTATGCCACTTCTTCTGCCTTCTACATCAACTGTGTAAATCTCTTTAAAAACAAATTTTTGTCCACAACAAAGTATAATAAAAAATACCTGGTTAACTCTACATCCCTTTAAGAATATTGGACTGATTATGAAAAGATATTCTGTCCAGCCTCCATGATCTTATGCCACTTCTTTTGCTTTCTACATCAACCGTGTGAATTTCTTCAAAAACAAATTTTTGTCCACAACAAATTATAATAAAAAATACCTGGTTAACTGTACATCCCTTTCAGAATATTGGACTGATTATGAAAAGATATTCTGTCCAGCCTCCATGATCCTATGCCACTTCTTTTGCCTTCTTCATCAACTGTGTAAATCTCTTTAAAAACAAATTTTTGTCCACAACAAAGTATAATAAAAAATACTTGGTTAACTGTACATCCCTTTCAGAACATTGGACTGATTATGAAAAGATATTCTGTCCAGCCTCCATGATCTTATACCACCTCTTTTGCCTTCTACCTCAACCGTGTAAATCTCTTCAAAAACAAATTTTTGTCCACAACAAAGTATAATAAAAAATACCTGGTCAACTGTACATCCCTTTCAGAATATTGGACTGATTATGAAAAGATATTCTGTCCAGCCTCCATGATCCTATGCCACTTCTTTTGCCTTCTACATCAACTGTGTAAATCTCTTTAAAAACAAATTTTTGTCCACAACAAAGTATAATAAAAAATACCTGGTTAACTGTACATCCCTTTCAGAATATTGGACTGATTATGAAAAGATATTCTGTCCAGCCTCCATGATCCTATGCCACTTCTTTTGCTTTCTACATCAACTGTGTAAATCTCTTGAAAAACAAATTTTTGTCCACAACAAAGTATAATAAAAAATACCTGGTTAACTGTACATCCTTTTCTGAATATTGGAATGATTATAAAAAGATATTCTGTCCCGCTTCCATGATCCTATGCCACTTCTTTTGCCTTCTACATCAACTGTGTAAATCTCTTCAAAAACAAATTTTTGTCCACAACAAAGTATAATAAAAAATACCTGGTTAACCGTACATCCCTTTAAGAATATTGGACTGATTATGAAAAGATATCCTGTCCAGCTCCATGATCCTATGCCACTTCTTTTGCCTTCTACATCAACCGTGTAAATCTCTTTAAAAACAAATTTTTGTCCACAACAAAGTATAATAAAAAATAGTTGGTTAACTGTACATCCCTTTCAGAATATTGGACTGATTATGAAAAGATATTCTGTCCAGCCTCCATGATCCTATGCCACTTCTTTTGCCTTCTACATCAACCGTGTAAATCTCTTCAAAAACAAATTTTTGTACACAACAAAGTATAATAAAAAATACCTGGTTAACTGTACATCCCTTTAAGAATATTGGACTGATTATGAAAAGATATTCTGTCCAGCCTCCATGATCCTATGCCACTTCTTTTGCCTTCTACATCAACTGTGTAAATCTCTTCAAAAACAAATTTTTGTCCACAACAAAGTATAATAAAAAAATACCCGGTTAACTGTACATCCCTTTCAGAATATCAGACTGATTATGAAAAGATATTCTGTCCAGCCTCCATGATCCTATGCCACTTCTTTTGCCTTGTACATCAACCGTGTAAATCTCTTTAAAAACAAATTTTTTTCCACAACAAAGTATAATAAAAAATACCTGGTTAACTGTACATCCCTTTCAGAATATTGGACTGATTATGAAAAGATATTCTGTCCAGCCTCCATGATCCTATGCTACTTCTTTTGCCTTCTACATCAACTGTGTAAATCTCTTCAAAAACAAATTTCTGTCCACAACAAAGTATAATAAAAAATTTTTGGTCAACTGTACATCCCTTTCAGAATATTGGACTGATTATGAAAAGATATTCCGTCCAGCCTCCATGATCGTATGCCACTTCTTTTGCCTTCTACATCAACTGTGTAAATCTCTTCAAAAACAAATTTTTGTCTACAACAAAGTATAATAAAAAATTCTTGGTCAACCCTACATCCCTTTCACAATATTGGACTGATTATGAAAAGATATTCTTTCCAGCCTCCATGATCCTATGCCACTTCTTTTGCCTTCTACATCAACTGTGTAAATCTCTTCAAAAACAAATTTTTGTCCACAACAGAGTATAATAACAAATACCTGGTTAACTGTACATCCCTTTCAAAATATTGGACTGATTATGAAAAGATATTCTGTCCAGCCTCCATGATCCTATGCCACTTCTTCTGCCTTCTACATCAACTGTGTAAATCTCTTTAAAAACAAATTTTTGTCCACAACAAAGTATAATAAAAAATACCTGGTTAACTCTACATCCCTTTAAGAATATTGGACTGATTATGAAAAGATATTCTTTCCAGCCTCCATGATCTTATGCCACTTCTTTTGCTTTCTACATCAACCGTGTGAATTTCTTCAAAAACAAATTTTTGTCCACAACAAAGTATAATAAAAAATACCTGGTTAACTGTACATCCCTTTCAGAATATTGGACTGATTATGAAAAGATATTCTGTCCAGCCTCCATGATCCTATGCCACTTCTTTTGCCTTCTTCATCAACTGTGTAAATCTCTTTAAAAACAAATTTTTGTCCACAACAAAGTATAATAATAACTTGTTGGTTAACTGTACATCCCTTTCAGAATATTGGACTGATTATGAAAAGATATTCCGTCCAGCCTCCATGATCCTATGCCACTTCTTTTGCCTTCTACATCAACTGTGTAAATCTCTTCAAAAACAAATTTTTGTCTACAACAAAGTATAATAAAAAATACCTGGTCAACCCTACATCCCTTTCACAATATTGGACTGATTATGAAAAGATATTCTTTCCAGCCTCCATGATCCTATGCCACTTCTTTTGCCTTCTACATCAACTGTGTAAATCTCTTCAAAAACAAATTTTTGTCCACAACAAAGTATAATAAAAAAATACCCGGTTAACTGTACATCCCTTTCAAAATATTGGACTGATTATGAAAAGATATTCTGTCCAGCCTCCATGATCCTATGCCACTTCTTCTGCCTTCTACATCAACTGTGTAAATCTCTTTAAAAACAAATTTTTGTCCACAACAAAGTATAATAAAAAATACCTGGTTAACTCTACATCCCTTTAAGAATATTGGACTGATTATGAAAAGATATTCTTTCCAGCCTCCATGATCTTATGCCACTTCTTTTGCTTTCTACATCAACCGTGTGAATTTCTTCAAAAACAAATTTTTGTCCACAACAAATTATAATAAAAAATACCTGGTTAACTGTACATCCCTTTCAGAATATTGGACTGATTATGAAAAGATATTCTGTCCAGCCTCCATGATCCTATGCCACTTCTTTTGCCTTCTTCATCAACTGTGTAAATCTCTTTAAAAACAAATTTTTGTCCACAACAAAGTATAATAAAAAATACTTGGTTAACTGTACATCCCTTTCAGAACATTGGACTGATTATGAAAAGATATTCTGTCCAGCCTCCATGATCTTATACCACCTCTTTTGCCTTCTACCTCAACCGTGTAAATCTCTTCAAAAACAAATTTTTGTCCACAACAAAGTATAATAAAAAATACCTGGTCAACTGTACATCCCTTTCAGAATATTGGACTGATTATGAAAAGATATTCTGTCCAGCCTCCATGATCCTATGCCACTTCTTTTGCCTTCTACATCAACTGTGTAAATCTCTTTAAAAACAAATTTTTGTCCACAACAAAGTATAATAAAAAATACCTGGTTAACTGTACATCCCTTTCAGAATATTGGACTGATTATGAAAAGATATTCTGTCCAGCCTCCATGATCCTATGCCACTTCTTTTGCCTTCTACATCAACTGTGTACATCTCTTTAAAAACAAATTTTTGTCCACAGCAAAGTATAATAAAAAATACCTGGTTAACTGTACATCCCTTTCACAATATTGGACTGATTATGAAAAGATATTCTGTCCAGCCTCCATGATCCTATGCCACTTCTTTTTTCTTCTACATCAACTGTGTAAATCTCTCCTAAAACAAATCTTTATCTACAACAAAGTATAATAAAAAATTCCTGGTTAACTGTACATCCCTTTTAGAATATTGGACTGATTATGAAAAGATATTCTGTCCAGCCTCCATGATCCCATGCCACTTTTTTTCCTTTGTACATCAACTGTGTAAATCCCTCTTAAAACAAATTTCCATCCACAACAACGTAAAATAAAAAATTGTTGGTTAACTCTACATCCTTTTTAGAATATTGGACTGATAATGAAAAGATATTCTGTCCAGCCTCCATGATCCCATGCCACTCCATTTCCGTTCTACATCATTTGTGTAAATCTCTCTTAAAACAAATTTCCATCCACAACAACGAAAAATAAAAAATTGTTGGTTAACTTTACATCCATTTTAGAATATTAGACTGATAATGAAAAGATATTCTGTCCAGCCTCCATGATCCTATGCCACTTCTTTTCCCTTCTTCATCAACTGTGTAAATCTCTCCAAAAACAAATTTTTATCCACAACAAAGTAAAATAAAAAATTGTTGGTTAACTCTACTTCCCTGTTAGAAAATTGAACTGATTATGAAAAGATATTCTGTCCAGCTTCCACAGTCTCATGCCACTTCTTTCCCCGTGTGCATCAAATGTGTAAATCTTTCTGAAAACAAGAACAAAGTGGAATAAAAAATTGTTGGTTCCGTGTAATTCACCAAAATCAAGATTGATGAAACCCTTGTTTTAATTATTAGTCCCAGTCCCAGTAATTTGGACTGACTACTTCAAGGTTCCATGTTCAATTAGGAATTTTGGCCATTTATTGTATTTCTTTAACACAAAACTGTTAACGTTCCATCGGAAAGAAGATGGTAGAAAATATCATGATTGTCAATCAGCTAGCTTTTAGGATATTTGACTTGCTATCAATATGTATTTGTTTCTATTCCGAGAGTCCCTCATATCTCCAGTTTCTACTATCAGAAATTGTGAGCATTCCGACAGAAACGAAATGAAAGAATTCATTTTTGCCGTGATGTACTTTGCTTTTAGGACATTGGAATGACTATAGAAAGGTATTAAGTTCAACTTTGATTGTTCCACATTTCTCCTGTTTCCTTATTCCGAATATGAAAAAACCCGAAGAGAAATAAATTGAAAAAATTACCGCTGACGTGACGTAGTTTTGATTTTAAGGCATTTGACTGACTATCGATAGATATCCTGTTTAATCTTTAGTTAAGTAGTCGTGGATTAGAATGGCTATCGGTACTTATTTGGTACAACGT
Organism: Thysanoteuthis rhombus; assembly: GCA_963457665.1. Taxonomy (NCBI): domain Eukaryota; kingdom Metazoa; phylum Mollusca; class Cephalopoda; order Oegopsida; family Thysanoteuthidae; genus Thysanoteuthis; species Thysanoteuthis major. The sequence goes on from OY735230.1 coordinate 32,782,339, forward strand.
TTACGTTCTCTCATTCAGCCTGTCTTGTTAATCAGAAACTGTCAATTGTTTTAGAAAATGAATCGTCAGAAACTATTGTCAACATGATTTACTTTGGTTGTAGAGGTTTGGGCTACCCGTTGTCTGGTATTTAGTCCAAATCTGAGGCTCTTCCTTTCCTTGTTTCATTAAACAGAAACTGGAAAAATTTTGATGGAATGAAAATGAAAAACAAAGCTTTTTTGATGTGATATAATTCGGTTTCAGAGCATTCGACTGCTGTTACAGCATGAGGCCCGATAATTGAATAATTCATTTGATTTTAATTCATTTTTCAATCCACATATACTATTTTTGCGTAGATTAATATGAGTTATTATTAAGTACTTGATGAAAGATAATGTAAGTCACAGAGTAACTTTTTTTAGATGCCAAAAGAATGATAAGAACATTTCAAGTGGATTCATTGACAAGATAAAGTGTAGTCGTTTGGAAGCCCTGCAGATAGATAGCCAGTGGCAGCCACTTAATTGAAAAACTTTAGGAGAAAGAAACGAAAAGGGGTTGTTAAAAAAAAGGAAATGTATACATGAATTCTAACGATGGAGGTAAGAATGATAGCTTTGAAGTTTACTTGCGTGAGAAATAAATGAAATCAGGAGGAAAATAGGAAAGAAAAGGTTTGATGACCATTTAATTCTGATATCAGTTAAAAGGAAAGGGTTAGTTAATTTAGTAAAACTGATAGGAATAAAAAAAAAAAGAATGACACTTGCCTTTAAAAAAGGAGACCAAAGTAGTTGAAAAGAAGTAGAGTAGGAGGTTAGAAAACGAGAGGAGAAGAGTAGACAAAAGAAAACGTCTGATCGTCGAAGGGCAACCGGAAGGGCCGATTAATCTCTTTCTCTCTCTGTCTCTATCCATCTCTCTCTCTCTCTCTGTCTCTGTGTCTGTCTATCTGTCTCTGTCTGTCTATCTATGTCTCTGTGTCTGTGTCTGTCTCTGTCTCTCTCTCTCTCTGTCACTGTCTCTGTCTCTCTGTCTCTGTCTGTCTCTGTCTCTCTCTCTGTATGAGAATTTTCTTTGGTGTTCAAACAAAGACTATCGATCTATTTTCATTTAGCCGAAGAAGAAAAATGAAGGTTTGATTTTGAATCCTGACATTACTTTAAAGTCTTTTGTTCCTTCCCTTGCCGCATCTGCGTTGCCAGAAGAACGGTACAGAGTCGAAATATGTCCCTATGCAATAATCCTTCATTACCTATGGGAAGGTATTCGGTATTATCTGGAGGGTCTCTCATTTCTCCGATTTCTTTAATCAGAAACTCTGGAGATCCTGAAGGAAACCCATTTTATCGTCAATAGGATGTAACTAGAAGGTAGAGCATTCCATCACCTATCGAAAGGTATTACGTCTTCCACTTCTCCAATTTCCTGAATCAGAAACTTTGAAACTCCTTTTGAAACTGCAGGAAACCAGGGGGTTGAAACTTTAGCCGTTGAGGTTTGGATCGGTAGTAGAGCATTGGACTGACCATCAAAAGGTGATGGGTTCCACCTTGACAGTCCCTCATTTCTCCTACTTCCAGCCCCTCTCCTGTATGATATAAAAATCATTACTCTATAGGAAATCTCAGAAAAAGCAATGAACTTTCGGCAGATCATGTTCAAAATTTTTTTAAAATCCATAGTGACAATATGAAAATAATGCTTAACTACCAACATGGTCAAATGAGGAGATGAAAATAAGCAATTTTGAGAACATCCGAAAATCGAAAACATTTCAAATAATCATTCCAACACTCCTCTAGCACTAGTAATACATATGCCGACTGCATAGACTCTATGTTATGTGTTATAAATGAGAGGAAAAAACAATTAGGGCTTTATTTAGGGTAGTATTTGGGTAAGAATCTCTTCCAATGGATATAGTCTTTTTACGTTTTTGATTATCGGCCATACTCGTCGCCTTGGAGGAGGAGAGACATTATTTGATCAGTTGACAGTTTTGAATTCTATAGAAATTCCACATAAGTCAGCACTAGTCTCAATGTTTCAAAGTAGTACCTGCCATATCATCATTATCATCTCCCTCTTCATCATCATCATCATCATCATCAGTTTTTTATCGTCCGTCATTGGACATAGACCTTCCCCAAGATTCGCCTCTCCTCACTATCTAATGAATCCGTCTAGTCTGTGTCTCCATCACGTATTCTTCCAGCCTCAGTTGCGTATGTGATCTCTGAGGATCCATGTCGTGAGTCGTGATGTCCATTGGTTGTCTGCCATTTTTCTAACATAACCAATTTGATGCCATTTGAGTTTTCTAATAGATTATATGATGTCTTGGATTCCTGTTTTCTCCCTAATATACTGTGCTGTCTTACAATCTCTCCATGTAAGGTTGAGCATGATTCTCTCATGTCCACGTATCATTCTTCTCAGTCTGTGAGTGAATCTTTTGGTTAGATTCCATTTTCAGCTCCATAGATGACTATAGGGAGGATGCATTGGTTGTATACCCTTCTTTTTAGGATCATTGGGATCTTCTTGCTTTTGAAGGTTGAGCTTGCTCTACCGAAGATATCGTCAATAGATTTTGGTATTGATAGGCTAAAGTTATTTTTTTATGAAGTAAGAATTTCTATAACTAACGTACGGGAAACATTATCTGCTAGGTAACAAAACACAGTTTAACACTGGTAGGAAATTTTTAAGACATCAACCTAGAATGAAAGCTTTGGTTGTGACAAGCCATTAACGAGACAGACAGACAGACAAACAATAATGATATTCACTTCATTTCGAACTTACCATATCATGTATTGAATTAAAAGTCCACATCCCTGGCATCTACTATAGTAATAATCAATAGTCCAACACTGTCACATTTTTACTTCAGAGCCAATACGGCATGTAATTAAGGTCGGTAGGTCGAGTTACACTTATGGTTGGTTGGTAGGTTCGCGGTTAAATCCAGCAGGTAGGCTTACAGTTAACTACTTTCAGCCATTTAAGAAAAATGACTTATTCAAAGTGATGGTACCTGATGCAAAAGCATAATTTTTGTGTTGGTAATTGTAACCTCAATGCTAACAACACCAACCGTAAATACTAAACTTTTTACTTGAACTGACACTAAATAATATCGTCTGTGGTTAAATTCAATAAAATACTTTTCCAAATATTCAGGGCTTTTTGTTTTCATTCTTTTCAAAATTGTTCAACAGTAGCAGCCGCTAATTGCGTCTTGTCAATTGTTATCCTTCTTACAGAATATCAACATAACGTTTTGATGAACCTATTCCGAACAATCACCGCCAAAAATACAATGATTGAAAAGATACAGCCCACCAAGGCACACATAGAAAATAAAGACATTACTTTTACAAATAATCCAGAGAATACTGAGAAACGCGATAAAGAAACCGGAAAAAAAGTTCCCACGAAAATCAAAAATGATGATTGAAATAACTCTACCACAATTACTTACTTTTCAATGGGATCCAAGATTTTATTTCAAAAGTTTTTGACTTGCAACGAATTTGAAAGATGAAAGTTTTCCTCCCTACAGAATAGAGAGGACTTAGATGACTCAGATTCAATTATTGTTCATCACTTTAGTGCAAACAAAGTCGAGTCAATTTTAATTTATTAAATTTACGAATATATTAATTCAAAGAATTACGCTGTTGTCATAGATATAACCCACCCTATCGATACACCAGCATGTAACAGTCGTTTGCTTCCAGCTTTTCTTACGGGGGTGCAGATAAGAGGCATACTGTTGGGATTTGAGACAGTAGCAAACCAAATTAAAGGAAGATTTTCCTTTTGCAAATAATGAAGAGAATACTGAGAAATACTAGAAAGTAGAAAAATATTTCCCCAGAAAAATCAAAATTGATAATTAAAATAATTATAAATAAAATCAAGAAATGTATTCAAAAAAGAATTTCAGAGACGGATTAGTTCGGGATTCGCAGAACAACTTCTTCAATAATAAAACAGGGTAAAATTAGTCATAAAATATAAAGACAGTATTAACCGAAAGCTTCTTTGGATAAAGACCAACAATGAGAAGGTTAAGTAAAACATAGCGATTAAATAATGATGATAATATTTTCCATGTTTAAAATGATGATGATCATGATGATAATGATGAATTATCATCATGAATGGGGTTAGTGAATGATCACGATATAGGTAATATGATTTCGTGGTTTCATTATCTTTTGCTAAGGACTCTCTCCATAAAATCCAAGTCTTTTAGTCCTGAGACAAAAAGTTATTTGGAATAGGTTCATTGAAATGTTGTGTCGATATTTTTCAAGGGAAATAACCCGGGTAAACACTATAGACAACCAACTGATGCTGTTAAACTATTAGGCAGCCATGTTTGTAATTGGTCAATTTGAATGACTGATGCGGCTATATTCTTACCATTGATCACATAACGTTACTTTCAAGATAAAAATACCGTTTACTTTATATGCTATAAACTTCTCTGGAAAATCTAAATTGATAATTGATATAATTCGACAAAAATTACTTACTTCTCAATGAAATCGAATAATGTATTCAAAAGGTTTTCCTTACAGGTAAACAAGTCCGTAGCAATTTACAAATACGTCAATTCCTTCTAAAAGCTTTTAGGAATATGGCGCCCAATGTTTTGGTCAAAATACGTTGTTAATCGCGTTACTAAGGTCTCGATAAAATTATGACCAGATAGTGACGTCATTTCAGAGATTCATTGATAAAGTTTGAGTACGTAAAAGTTTGAATACTATTTGAAATATTGTTAGTAAATCTACAATCTCCGTATTGTAAATATCAATCACAATCAATGATAATCAGTTTTAGGATTAGTGGACCGTATTTGGTGATTTGACAAGAGGAAAAATAAGCAAAAAAGGCTTTAGGTTCGTTAAATACGCACTGAAATTTACAATACTTTGGAATAATGGCATATACAAGCTTTAAATGCTTAAAGTAGCTCATCCGATTTTCTGGCACAGTAAGAAAACATAGGAATAAAGGAATTCTTATTCAGATATCTTGTCAGTCGGTCCAAGACAATCATTGCTTTTACTGCATCCATTTCTATCTGAGAAATTGTCAAGAATTATTATAAGCTAAGCTGCATCAAATAGTCTCGTATTGACAACATTTCATTCAATTTTTAAACGTTCTTCAAGTATTGGCAATGGTACTTTTTGAAGATGCTTGTATTGCCTAATGCCATCAATTATTACTACTATGGTTGATAGTTTGTTTGTTTTTTTAAGGAAATCTTTTTCCATTCATTGTTCAAAATAATATCTCATAGCTTGTTGGCATTGTCTTCTGCATGAGTTAGAAAATGAAACATTGATCTTATTTTGTTATTTGTCCATCATATGCAGTTCCAGTTAGAAACTATAATTCACCTTCTGCTATATCGTAAATTAGAGATGAAAGTCTTTCTATTTCATTTGATCAGTAGCATTATCTTTCCAATTATCATAATCATTCATTTCTTCGAATATTGATACTACTACTAATGATGATACTTGCATTGCCTGTTGTCATTATTTATTATAAAAAGCAGGGTGGCTTATATTTTTCCAGGAGATTTTTTGCAATTCATTGTTCGAAATAATATCTCATAGTTTGTTGGAAAGCTTCCTCGCATGGTCGTCGTATAAAATGTCTAAGAGCTCGACATTTTGAAATGTTTATATCTTTTTTTTGTTTCTTTTCTTTCGTTTCTATCCCCGTATAATTCTTTGCTTTTCTTGTTCTTGTCATTCTAAATCATTCTCAATTGTTTACAATGGGTTTTGTCAACTTTATTAGACGAATCTTTTGTTAGTCTTCATGTTGATATATTGTAAGTTAATACAGGCTTAGCTATTGTTTTATAAAATTTCACTTTCCCAAAATACACATTTTTCTTCAACTAAATTTTTTCAGTTGATTTTATTACTAAAATTGATCGCTTTTTTCTTGTTTTCTTGTGTTCATAATGTCCATTTCTTTAGATTCATCCATTCAGCTTCCTCATCTTTCGATTTCCCTTACTTTGATAATCGTTTTTTCCCCATTTATCATCGTTTCCTCCAAAATTGATTTTTTCAGTTATTTGTTATGATATCCTTCTACTGTCTTATCTCTAGTCAGTTATTCACGGGCAATGTGGTGGTCTAACTTGAAACAGAGATTGGAATATTCACTGTCAAATGAAGCCAACGACTTGCCCTTAATAAGGCTGAGACAAAAATGTTACTAGAAGATAATCTTAACCCCGATAGTGGAATAGAAATAGTTTTGTTTTTCTTGTCCTTGTCATTCTTTCATCATCATCATCAGTCTTTTAACGTCCGTCGTTGGACATAGACCTTCCCCAGGATTTGCCACACTGATTTTTAATGGATTCTATGATGTCCTTGTCAATTCTAAATCATTCTCAATTGTTTACAATGGGTTTTTTCAACTTTATTAGACGAATAACTTGTTAGTCTTCATGTTGACATATTGTAATTTAATACAGTCTTGGCTATTAGGTAAATTATCACTTACTCAGTATAGAACTTTTCCTTCAACAAAATCTTTTCAGTTGAATTTATTAATGCATTGATCGCTTTATTCTTGTTTACTTGTCTTCATAATGAAGTTTAACTTTGTCTCAATGGATTTTACACCATACTATTGATAGACTAACAATACTTTCACAAAGTAAAAAGGATCTCCATTACTAACCTACAAGTAACATTATCTGCTAGGTAACAAAAGTGCAACACCGGTAGGATATTTTTAACACCTCAACCTTTGGTTCTGAAAAGCGATTAACAAGACAGAGAAACAAATAACAATGATATTTACTCCATTCCAAAGTTCCCACATCATGTTTTGAACTAAAATGTCCTCTTCCCGCGTTTTTTCAATAAAAATAATCGGTAGTCAAAAACCGTCACATTATTAAAAATAACTAAAATTCTATATGGTATTATGGAAATTTTACCATTGTTTATCTTAAAACACTACCTGTATCATCCTTAATACTCGTTTATTTAATTTTTTTTAATTTTGTAATATACTTTTTTATTAAAAATCTATATGAATGTATATTTCATTATGAATATATAAGAATTTATATTATATTAACACAAAAACCTTGGCAAAAACAATAAATGAAAACTGTAAAATCTAATCTGTAAAAACAAAGAAGCCTTAATGGACTGAATAATTGAATCATTAATGCTGTTTTACCAAATTCACTCAAATCTTTCTTAATTGATAAAAAAAATTTTTTTTTTCGAGAAGTTTTAGAGATTCTTGATCCATTCAAAATTTGACATGGATGATCAGACAAAACCGTTCCTGCTTCTTTAATTCTCCTAATCTTAACCCTAACCCTGAACATGAAATGTGCAAATCTCTCTGAAAACAAATTTCTGTCAAGGACAGAGTGGAGAAAAGTCTTGTTGGGCTTATGTAGCACACCTTTTACAATATTGGACTGACTATGAAAAAGTATTCTGTTCAACCTCAGGGATCCAACGTGTCTTCTTTTCCCTTTGAACATTAACCGTTGAAATGACTCCAAAACAAGTTTTTGTCCAGAACAACGTTGAGAAAACTCTTGTTGGGCTGATGTAGCACACTTTTTACAATATTGGACTGACTAAGAAAAGGTATTCTGTTCAACCTCAGGAATCCAACGTGACTTCTTTTCCCTTTGAACATTAACTATTAAAATGACTCCAAAACAAGTTTTTGTCCAAAACAACGTGGGGAAAACTCTTGCTGGGCTGATGTAGCACAACTTTTACAATATTGGACTGACAAAGAAAAGGTAATCTGTTCAACCTCAGGGATCCCACGTGTCTTCTTTTCCTTTCAATGTTTACCCCTGAAATGACTCGAAAACAAGTTTTTGTCCAGAACAAAGTGGAGAAAACTCTTGCTGGGCTGATGTAGCACACCTTTTACAATATTGGACTGACTATGAAAATGTATTCTGTTCAACCTCAGGGATCCCACGTGTCTTCTTTTCCCTTTGAACATTAACCGTTGAAATGACTCAAAAACAAGTTTTTGTCCAGAACAAAACGGAGAAAACACTTGCTGGGCTGATGTAGCACACCTTTTACAATATTGGACTGACAAAGAGAGGGTATTCTGTTCAACCTCAGGGATCCCACGTGTCTTCTTTTCCCTTCGAACATTAACCATTGAAATGACCCCAAAACAAGTTTTTGTCTAGATCAACGTTGAGAAAACTCTTGCTTGGCTGATGTAGCACACCTTTTACAATATGGACTGACTATGAAAAGGTATTCCGTTCAACTTCAGGGATCCCACATGTCTTCTTTTCCCTTTGAACATTAACCGTTGGAATGACCCCAAAACAAGTTTTTCTCCAGAACAAAGTGGAGAAAACTCTTGCTGGGCTGATGTAGCACACCTTTTACAATATTGGACTGACAAAGAAAAGGTATTCTGTTCAACTTCAGGGATCCCACGTGTCTTCATTTCCCTTTGAACATTAACCGTTGAAATGACTCCAAAACAAGTTTTTGTCCAGAACAACGTGGGGAAAACTCTTGCTGGGCTGATGTAGCACACCTTTTACAATATTGGACTGACTATGAAAAGGTATTCTGTTCATCCTCAGGGATCCCACGTGTCTTCTTTTCCCTTTGAACATTAACAGTTGAAATGACTCCAAAACAAGTTTTTGTCTAGAACAACGTTGAGAAAACTCTTGCTGGGCTGATGTAGCACACCTTTTACAATATTGGACTGACTATGAAAATGTATTCTGTTCAACCTCGGGGATCCCACGTGTCTTCTTTTCCTTTTGAACATTAACCGTTGAAATGACTCAAAAACAAGTTTTTGTTCAGAACAATGTTGAGAAAACTCTTGCTTGGCTGATGTAGCACACCTTTTACAATATTGGACTGTCTATGAAAAGGTATCCTGTTCAACCTCAGGGATCCCACGTGTCTTCTTTTCCCTTCGAACATTAACCATTGAAATGAATCCAAAACAAGTTTTTGTCTAGAACAACGTTGAAAAAAAACTCTTGCTGGGCTGATGTAGCACACCTTTTACAATATTGGACTGTCTATGAAAAGGTATCCTGTTCAACCTCAGGGATCCCACGTGTCTTCTTTTCCCTTCGAACATTAACCATTGAAATGAATCCAAAACAAGTTTTTGTCTAAAACAACGTTGAAAAAAACTCTTGCTGGGCTGATGTAGCACACCTTTTACAATATTGGACTGACTATGAAAATGTATTCTGTTCAACGTCAGTGATACCACGTGTCTTCTTTTCCTTTTAACATTAACCATTAAAATGACTCCGAAACAAGTTTTTGTCCAGAACAACGTTGAGAAAACTCTTGCTGGGCTGATGTAGCACACCTTTTACAATATTGGACTGACAAAGAGAAGGTATTCTGTTCAACCTCAGGGATCCCACGTGTCTTCTTTTCCCTTTGAACATTAACCGATGGAATGACCCCAAAACAAGTTTTTGTCCAGAACAAAGTGGAGAAAACTCTTGCTGGGTTGATGTAGCACACCTTTTACAATATTGGACTGACTTTGAAAAGGTATTCTGTTCAACCTCAGGGATCCTACGTGTCTTCTTTTCCCTTTGAACATTAACCGTTGGAATGACCCAAAAACAAGTTTTTGTTCAGAAAAAAGTGGAGAAAACTCTTGCTGGGCTGATGTAGCACACCTTTTACAATATTGGACTGACAAAGAAAAGGTATTCTGTTCAATTTCAGGGATCCCACGTGTCTTTTTTTCCCTTCGGACATTAACCGTTGAAATGACTCCAAAACAAGTTTTTGTCCAGAACAACGTTGAGAAAACTCTTGCTGGGCTGATGTAGCACACCTTTTACAATATTGGACTGTCTATGAAAAGGTATCCTGTTCAACCTCAGGGATCCCACGTGTCTTCTTTTCCCTTCGAACATTAACCATTGAAATGAATCCAAAACAAGTTTTTGTCTAGAACAACGTTGAAAAAAAACTCTTGCTGGGCTGATGTAGCACACCTTTTACAATATTGGACTGTCTATGAAAAGGTATTCTGTTCAACCTTAGGGATCCCACGTGTCTTCTTTTCCCTTTGAACATTAACCATTGAAATGACTCCAAAACAAGTTTTTGTCTAGAACAACGTTGAAAAAAAACTCTTGCTGGGCTGATGTAGTACACCTTTTACAATATTGGACTGTTTATGAAAAGGTATCCTGTTCAACCTCAGGGATCCCACGTGTCTTCTTTTCCCTTCGAACATTACCCATTGAAATGACTCGAAAACAAGTTTTTGTCTAGAACAACGTTGAGAACACTCTTGCTGGGCTGATGTAGCACACCTTTTACAATATTGGACTGACTATGAAAATGTATTCTGTTCAACCTCAGGGATACCACGTGTCTTCTTTTCCTTTTAACATTAACCATTGAAATGACTCCGAAACAAGTTTTTGTCCAGAACAACGTTGAGAAAACTCTTGCTGGGCTGATGTAGCACACCTTTTACAATATTGGACTGACAAAGAGAAGGTATTCTGTTCAACCTCAGGGTTCCCACGTGTCTTTTTTTCCCTTTGAACATTAACCATTGAAATGACTCGAAAACAAGTTTTTGTCCAGAACAAAGTGGAGAAAACTCTTGCTGGGCTGATGTAGCACACCTTTTACAATATTGGACTGACAAAGAAAAAAGTTATTCTGTTCAATTTCAGGGATCCCACGTGTCTTCTTTCCCCTTTGAACATTAACTGTTGAAATGACTCGAAAACAAGTTTTTGTCCAGAACAACGTTGAGAAAACTCTTGCTGGGCTGATGTAGCACACCTTTTACAATATTGGACTGACAAAAAAAAGGTATTCTGTTCAACCTCAGGGATCCCACGTGTCTTCTTTTCCCTTTGAACATTAACCGTTGAAATGACTCCAAAACAAGTTTTTGTCCAGAACAACGTTGAGAAAACTCTTGCTGGGCTGATGTAGCACAACTTTTACAATATTGGACCGACTATGGAAAGGTATTCTGTTCATCCTCAGGGATCACACGTGTCTTCTTTTCCCTTTGAACATTAACCGTTGGAATGACCCCAAAACAAGTTTTTGTCCAGAACAAAGTGGAGAAAACTCTTGCTGGGCTGATGTAGCACACCTTTTACAATATTGGACTGACAAAGAAAAGGTTTTCTTTCCAACCTCAGGGATCCCACGTGTCTTCTTTTCCCTTTGAACATTAACCATTGAAATGACTCCAAAACAAGTTTTTGTCAAGAACAACGTTGAGAAAACTCTTGTTGGGCTGATGTAGCACACCTTTTACAATATTGGACTGACCTACAGAGAATATCTGTTCAACCTCAGGGTTCCCACGTGTCTTTTTTTCCCTTTGAACATTAACCATTGAAATGACTCGAAAACAAGTTTTTGTCCAGATCAACGTTGAGAAAACTCTTGTTGGGCTGATGTAGCACACCTTTTACAATATTGGACTGTATTGAAAATGTATTCTGTTCAACCTCAGGGATCCCACGTGTCTTCTTTTCCTTTTAACATTAACCATTGAAATGACTCCGAAACAAGTTTTTGTCCAGAACAACATTGAGAAAACTCTTGCTGGGCTGATGTAGCACACCTTTTACAATATTGGACTGTCTATGAAAAGTTATTCTGTTCAACCTCAGGGATCCCACGTGTCTTCTTTTCCCTTTGAACATTAACCATTGAAATGACTCCAAAACAAGTTTTTGTCCAGAACAACGTGGGGAAAACTCTTGCTGGGCTGATGTAGCACACCTTTCACAATATTGGACTGTCTATGAAAAGGTATCCTGTTCAACATCAGGGATCCCACGTGTCTTCTTTTCCCTTTGAACATTAACCGTTGAAATGACTCAAAAACAAGTTTTTGTCTAGAACAACGTTGAGAAAACTCTTGCTGGGCTGATGTAGCACACCTTTTACAATATTGGACTGTCTATGAAAAGGTATCCTGTTCAACATCAGGGATCCCACGTGTCTTCTTTTCCCTTTGAACATTAACCGTTGAAATGACTCCAAATCAAGTTTTTGTCCAGATCAACGTTGAGAAAACTCTTGCTGGGCTGATGTAGCACTCCTTTTACAATATTGGACTGTCTATGAAAAGGTATTTTCTTCAACCTTAGGGATCCCACGTGTCTTGATTTCTCTCCGAACATTAACCGTTGAAATGACTCCAAAACAAGTTTTTGTCTAGAACAACGTGGAAAAAACTCTTGCTTGGCTGATGTAGCACACCTTTTACAATATTGGACTGACTATGAAAAGGTATTCTATTCAACCTCAGGGATCCCACGTGTCTTCTTTTCCATTTGAACAATAACCATTGAAATGACTCCGAAACAAGTTTTTGTCCAGAACTACGTTGAAAAAAAACTCTTGCTGGGCTGATGTAGTACACCTTTTACAATATTGGACTGACAAAGAAAAGGTATTCTGTTCAACCTCAGGGCTCCCACGTGTCTTGTTTTCTCTTCGAACATTAACCGTTGAAATGACTCCAAAACAAGTTTTTGTCCAGAACAACGTGGAGAAAACTCTTGCTTGGCTGATGTAGCACACCTTTTACAATATTGGACTGACTATGAAAAGGTATTCTATTCAACCTCAGGGATCCCACGTGTCTTCTTTTCCCTTTGAACAATAACCATTGAAATGACGCCGAAACAAGTTTTTGTCCAGAACTACGTTGAGAATACTCTTGCTGGGCTGATGTAGCACAACTTTTACAATATTGGACTGACTATGAAAATGTATTCTGTTCAACCTCAGGGATCCCACGTGTCTTCTTTTCCCTTTGAACATTAACCGTTGAAATGACTCCAAAACAAGTTTTTGTCCAGAACAACGTTGAGAAAACTCTTGCTGGGCTGATGTAGCACACCTTTTATAATATTGGACTGACTATGAGAAGGTAATCTGTTCAACCTCAGGGATCCCACGTGTCTTCTTTTCCCTTTGAACATTATCCATTGAAATGACTCCAAAACAAGTTTTTGTCCAGAACAAAGTGGAGAAAACTCTTGCTGGGCTGATGTAGCACACCTTTTACAATATTGGACTGACAAAGAAAAAAGTTATTCTGTTCAATTTCAGGGATCCCACGTGTCTTCTTTTCCCTTTGAACATTAACTGTTGAAATGACTCGAAAACAAGTTTTTGTCCAGAACAACGTTGAGAAAACTCTTGCTGGGCTGATGTAGCACACCTTTTACAATATTGGACTGACAAAAAAAAGGTATTCTGTTCAACCTCAGGGATCCCACGTGTCTTCTTTTCCCTTTAAACATTAACCGTTGAAATGACTCCAAAACAAGTTTTTGTCCAGAACAACGTTGAGAAAACTCTTGCTGGGCTGATGTAGCACAACTTTTACAATATTGGACCGACTATGGAAAGGTATTCTGTTCATCCTCAGGGATCACACGTGTCTTCTTTTCCCTTTGAACATTAACCGTTGGAATGACCCCAAAACAAGTTTTTGTCCAGAACAAAGTGGAGAAAACTCTTGCTGGGCTGATGTAGCACACCTTTTACAATATTGGACTGACAAAGAAAAGGTTTTCTTTCCAACCTCAGGGATCCCACGTGTCTTCTTTTCCCTTTGAACATTAACCATTGAAATGACTCCAAAACAAGTTTTTGTCAAGAACAACGTTGAGAAAACTCTTGCTGGGCTGATGTAGCACACCTTTTACAATATTGGACTGACCTACAGAAAATATCTGTTCAACCTCAGGGTTCCCACGTGTCTTTTTTTCCCTTTGAACATTAACCATTGAAATGACTCGAAAACAAGTTTTTGTCCAGATCAACGTTGAGAAAACTCTTGCTGGGCTGATGTAGCACACCTTTTACAATATTGGACTGTCTATGAAAAGGTATTCTGTTCAACCTTAGGGATCCCACGTGTCTTCTTTTCCCTTTGAACAATAACCATTGAAATGACTCCGAAACAAGTTTTTGTCCAGAACTACATTGAGAAAACTCTTGTTGGGCTGATGTAGCACACCTTTTACAATATTGGACTGACTATGAAAATGTATTCTGTTCAACCTCAGGGATCCCACGTGTCTTCTTTTCCTTTTAACATTAACCATTGAAATGACTCCGAAACAAGTTTTTGTCCAGAACAACATTGAGAAAACTCTTGCTGGGCTGATGTAGCACACCTTTTACAATATTGGACTGTCTATGAAAAGGTATTCTGTTCAACCTCAGGGATCCCACGTGTCTTCTTTTCCCTTTGAACATTAACCATTGAAATGACTCCAAAACAAGTTTTTGTCCAGAACAACGTGGGGAAAACTCTTGCTGGGCTGATGTAGCACACCTTTCACAATATTGGACTGTCTATGAAAAGGTATCCTGTTCAACATCAGGGATCCCACGTGTCTTCTTTTCCCTTTGAACATTAACCGTTGAAATGACTCCAAAACAAGTTTTTGTCTAGAACAACGTTGAGAAAACTCTTGCTGGGCTGATGTAGCACACCTTTTACAATATTGGACTGTCTATGAAAAGGTATCCTGTTCAACATCAGGGATCCCACGTGTCTTCTTTTCCCTTTGAACATTAACCGTTGAAATGACTCCAAAACAAGTTTTTGTCCAGATCAACGTTGAGAAAACTCTTGCTGGGCTGATGTAGCACTCCTTTTACAATATTGGACTGTCTATGAAAAGGTATTTTGTTCAACCTTAGGGATCCCACGTGTCTTGTTTTCTCTCCGAACATTAACCGTTGAAATGACTCCAAAACAAGTTTTTGTCTAGAACAACGTGGAAAAAACTCTTGCTTGGCTGATGTAGCACACCTTTTACAATATTGGACTGACTATGAAAAGGTATTCTATTCAACCTCAGGGATCCCACGTGTCTTCTTTTCCATTTGAACAATAACCATTGAAATGACTCCGAAACAAGTTTTTGTCCAGAACTACGTTGAGAAAACTCTTGTTGGGCTGATGTAGTACACCTTTTACAATATTGGACTGACAAAGAAAAAGTATTCTGTTCAACCTCAGGGCTCCCACGTGTCTTGTTTTCTCTTCGAACATTAACCGTTGAAATGACTCCAAAACAAGTTTTTGTCCAGAACAACGTGGAGAAAACTCTTGCTTGGCTGATGTAGCACACCTTTTACAATATTGGACTGACTATGAAAAGGTATTCTATTCAACCTCAGGGATCCCACGTGTCTTCTTTTCCCTTTGAACATTAACCGTTGAAATGACTCCAAAACAAGTTTTTGTCCAGAACAACGTTGAGAAAACTCTTGCTGGGCTGATGTAGCACACCTTTTATAATATTGGACTGACTATGAGAAGGTAATCTGTTCAACCTCAGGGATCCCACGTGTCTTCTTTTCCCTTTGAACATTATCCATTGAAATGACTCCAAAACAAGTTTTTGTCCAGAACAAAGTGGAGAAAACTCTTGCTGGGCTGATGTAGCACACCTTTTACAATATTGGACTGACAAAGAAAAAAGTTATTCTGTTCAATTTCAGGGATCCCACGTGTCTTCTTTTCCCTTTGAACATTAACTGTTGAAATGACTCGAAAACAAGTTTTTGTCCAGAACAACGTTGAGAAAACTCTTGCTGGGCTGATGTAGCACACCTTTTACAATATTGGACTGACAAAAAAAAGGTATTCTGTTCAACCTCAGGGATCCCACGTGTCTTCTTTTCCCTTTAAACATTAACCGTTGAAATGACTCCAAAACAAGTTTTTGTCCAGAACAACGTTGAGAAAACTCTTGCTGGGCTGATGTAGCACAACTTTTACAATATTGGACCGACTATGGAAAGGTATTCTGTTCATCCTCAGGGATCACACGTGTCTTCTTTTCCCTTTGAACATTAACCGTTGGAATGACCCCAAAACAAGTTTTTGTCCAGAACAAAGTGGAGAAAACTCTTGCTGGGCTGATGTAGCACACCTTTTACAATATTGGACTGACAAAGAAAAGGTTTTCTTTCCAACCTCAGGGATCCCACGTGTCTTCTTTTCCCTTTGAACATTAACCATTGAAATGACTCCAAAACAAGTTTTTGTCAAGAACAACGTTGAGAAAACTCTTGCTGGGCTGATGTAGCACACCTTTTACAATATTGGACTGACCTACAGAAAATATCTGTTCAACCTCAGGGTTCCCACGTGTCTTTTTTTCCCTTTGAACATTAACCATTGAAATGACTCGAAAACAAGTTTTTGTCCAGATCAACGTTGAGAAAACTCTTGCTGGGCTGATGTAGCACACCTTTTACAATATTGGACTGTCTATGAAAAGGTATTCTGTTCAACCTTAGGGATCCCACGTGTCTTCTTTTCCCTTTGAACAATAACCATTGAAATGACTCCGAAACAAGTTTTTGTCCAGAACTACATTGAGAAAACTCTTGTTGGGCTGATGTAGCACACCTTTTACAATATTGGACTGACTATGAAAATGTATTCTGTTCAACCTCAGGGATCCCACGTGTCTTCTTTTCCTTTTAACATTAACCATTGAAATGACTCCGAAACAAGTTTTTGTCCAGAACAACATTGAGAAAACTCTTGCTGGGCTGATGTAGCACACCTTTTACAATATTGGACTGTCTATGAAAAGGTATTCTGTTCAACCTCAGGGATCCCACGTGTCTTCTTTTCCCTTTGAACATTAACCATTGAAATGACTCCAAAACAAGTTTTTGTCCAGAACAACGTGGGGAAAACTCTTGCTGGGCTGATGTAGCACACCTTTCACAATATTGGACTGTCTATGAAAAGGTATCCTGTTCAACATCAGGGATCCCACGTGTCTTCTTTTCCCTTTGAACATTAACCGTTGAAATGACTCCAAAACAAGTTTTTGTCTAGAACAACGTTGAGAAAACTCTTGCTGGGCTGATGTAGCACACCTTTTACAATATTGGACTGTCTATGAAAAGGTATCCTGTTCAACATCAGGGATCCCACGTGTCTTCTTTTCCCTTTGAACATTAACCGTTGAAATGACTCCAAAACAAGTTTTTGTCCAGATCAACGTTGAGAAAACTCTTGCTGGGCTGATGTAGCACTCCTTTTACAATATTGGACTGTCTATGAAAAGGTATTTTGTTCAACCTTAGGGATCCCACGTGTCTTGTTTTCTCTCCGAACATTAACCGTTGAAATGACTCCAAAACAAGTTTTTGTCTAGAACAACGTGGAAAAAACTCTTGCTTGGCTGATGTAGCACACCTTTTACAATATTGGACTGACTATGAAAAGGTATTCTATTCAACCTCAGGGATCCCACGTGTCTTCTTTTCCATTTGAACAATAACCATTGAAATGACTCCGAAACAAGTTTTTGTCCAGAACTACGTTGAGAAAACTCTTGTTGGGCTGATGTAGTACACCTTTTACAATATTGGACTGACAAAGAAAAAGTATTCTGTTCAACCTCAGGGCTCCCACGTGTCTTGTTTTCTCTTCGAACATTAACCGTTGAAATGACTCCAAAACAAGTTTTTGTCCAGAACAACGTGGAGAAAACTCTTGCTTGGCTGATGTAGCACACCTTTTACAATATTGGACTGACTATGAAAAGGTATTCTATTCAACCTCAGGGATCCCACGTGTCTTCTTTTCCCTTTGAACAATAACCATTGAAATGACGCCGAAACAAGTTTTTGTCCAGAACTACGTTGAGAAAACTCTCGTTGGGCTGATGTAGCACACTTTTACAATATTGGACTGACTATGAAAATGTATTCTGTTCAACCTCAGGGATCCCACGTGTCTTCTTTTCCTTTTAACATTAACCGTTGAAATGACTCCAAAACAAGTTTTTGTCCAGAACAACGTTGAGAATACTCTTGCTGGGCTGATGTAGCACACCTTTTACAATATTGGACTGACTATGAAAATGTATTCTGTTCAACCTCAGGGATCCCACGTGTCTTCTTTTCCCTTTGAACATTAACCGTTGAAATGACTCGAAAACAAGTTTTTGTCCAGAACAACGTTGAGAAAACTCTTGCTGGGCTGATGTAGCACACCTTTTATAATATTGGACTGACTATGAGAAGGTAATCTGTTCAACCTCAGGGATCCCACGTGTCTTCTTTTCCCTTTGAACATTATCCATTGAAATGACTCAAAAACAAGTTTTTGTCCAGAACAACGTTGAGAAAAATCTTGTTGGGATGATGTAGCACACATTTTACAATATTGGACTGACAAAGAAAAGGTATTCTGTTCAACCTCAGGGATCCCACGCGTCTTCTTTTCCCTTTGAACATTAACCATTGAAATGACTCCAAAACAAGTTTTTGTCCAGAACAACGTTTAGAAAACTCTTGTTGGGATGATGTAGCACACATTTTACAATATTGGACTGACTATGAAAAGGTATTCTGTTCAACCTCAGGGATCCAACGTGTCTTCTTTTCCCTTTGAACATTAACCGTTGAAATGACTCCAAAACAAGTTTTTGTCCAGAACAACGTTGAGAAAACTCTTGCTTGGCTGATGTAGCACAACTTTTACAATATTGGACTGTCTCTGAAAAGGTATTTTGTTTAACCTCAGGGATCCCACGTGTCTTCTTTTCCTTTTAACATTAACCATTGAAATGACTCCAAAACAAGTTTTCGTCCAGATCAGCGTTGAGAAAACTCTTGCTGGGCTGATGTAGCACACCTTTCACAATATTGGACTGTCTATGAAAAGGTATTCTGTTCAACCTCAGTGATCCAACGTGTCTTCTTTTCCCTTTGAACATTAACCGTTGGAATGACCCCAAAACAAGTTTTTGTCCAGAACAAAGTGGAGAAAACTCTTGCTGGGCTGATGTAGCACAACTTTTACAATATTGGACTGACAAAGAAAAGGTATTCTGTTCAACCTCAGGGATCCCACGTGTCTTCTTTTCCCTTTGAACATTAACCATTGAAATGACTCCAAAACAAGTTTTTGTCCAGAACAACGTTGAGAAAACTCTTGTTGGGATGATGTAACACACATTTTACAATATTGGACTGACTAAGAAAAGGTATTCTGTTCCACCTCAGGGATTCTACGTGCCTTCTTTTCCCTTTGAACATTAACCGTTGAAATGACTCCAAAACAAGTTTTTGTCCAGAACAACGTTGAGAAAACTCTTGCTGGGCTGATGTAACACACCTTTTACAATATTGGACTGTCTCTGAAAAAGTATTTTGTTTAACCTCAGGGATCCCACGTGTCTTCTTTTCCTTTTAACATTAACCATTGAAATGACTCCAAAACAAGTTTTCGTCCAGATCAACGTTGAGAATACTCTTGCTGGGCTGATGTAGCACACCTTTTACAATATTGGACTGTCTATGAAAAGGTATTCTGTTCAACCTTAGGGATCCCACGTGTCTTGTTTTCTCTCCGAACATTAACCGTTGAAATGACTCCAAAACAAGTTTTTGTCCAGAACAACGTGGAAAAAACTCTTGCTTGGCTGATGTAGCACACCTTTTACAATATTGGACTGACTATGAAAAGGTATTCTATTCAACCTCAGGGATCCCACGTGTCTTCTTTTCCCTTGGAACATTAACCGTTGGAATGACCCCAAAACAAGTTTTTGTCCAGAACTACGTTGAGAAAACTCTCGTTGGGCTGATGTAGCACACTTTTACAATATTGGACTGACTATGAAAATGTATTCTGTTCAACCTCAGGGATCCCACGTGTCTTCTTTTCCTTTTAACATTAACCGTTGAAATGACTCCAAAACAAGTTTTTGTCCAGAACAACGTTGAGAATACTCTTGCTGGGCTGATGTAGCACACCTTTTACAATATTGGACTGACTATGAAAATGTATTCTGTTCAACCTCAGGCATTCCACGTGTCTTCTTTTCCGTTTGAACATTAACCGTTGAAATGACTCCAAAACAAGTTTTTGTCCAGAACAATGTTGAGAAAACTCTTGCTTGGCTGATGTAGCACAACTTTTACAATATTGGACTGTCTCTGAAAAGGTATTCTGTTCAACCTCAGGGATCCAACGTGTCTTCTCTTCCCTTTGAACATTAACCGTTGAAATGACTCCAAAACAAGTTTTTGTCCAGAACAACGTTGAGAAAACTCTTGCTGGGCTGATGTAGCACACCTTTTATAATATTGGACTGACTATGAGAAGGTAATATGTTCAACCTCAGGGATCCCACGTGTCTTCTTTTCCCTTTGAACATTAACCATTGAAATGACTCCAAAACAAGTTTTTGTCCAGAACAACGTTGAGAAAACTCTTGTTGGGATGATGTAGCACACATTTTACAATATTGGACTGACAAAGAAAAGGTATTCTGTTCAACCTCAGGGATCCCACGTGTCTTCTTTTCCCTTTGAACATTAACCATTGAAATGACTCCAAAACAAGTTTTTGTCCAGAACAACGTTGAGAAAACTCTTGTTGGGATGATGTAGCACACATTTTACAATATTGGACTGACTATGAAAAGGTATTCTGTTCAACCTCAGGGATCCAACGTGTCTTCTTTTCCCTTTGAACACTAACCGTTGAAATGACTCCAAAACAAGTTTTTGTCCAGAACAACGTTGAGAAAACTCTTGCTTGGCTGATGTAGCACAACTTTTACAATATTGGACTGTCTCTGAAAAGGTATTTTGTTTAACCTCAGGGATCCCACGTGTCTTCTTTTCCTTTTAACATTAACCATTGAAATGACTCCAAAACAAGTTTTCGTCCAGATCAACGTTGAGAAAACTCTTGCTGGGCTGATGTAGCACACCTTTTACAATATTGGACTGTCTATGAAAAGGTATTCTGTTCAACCTCAGGGATCCATCGTGTCTTCTTTTCCCTTGGAACATTAACCGTTGGAATGACCCCAAAACAAGTTTTTGTCCAGAACAAAGTGGAGAAAACTCTTGCTGGGCTGATGTAGCACAACTTTTACAATATTGGACTGACAATGAAAAGGTATTCTGTTCAACCTTAGGGATCCCACGTGTCTTCTTTTCCTTTTAACATTAACCGTTGAAATGACTCCAAAACAAGTTTTTGTCCAGAACAACGTTGAGAATACTCTTGCTGGGCTGATGTAGCACACCTTTTACAATATTGGACTGACTATGAAAATGTATTCTGTTCAACCTCAGGGATCCCACGTGTCTTCTTTTCCCTTTGAACATTAACCGTTGAAATGACTCCAAAACAAGTTTTTGTCCAGAACAACGTTGAGAAAACACTTGCTGGGCTGATGTAGCACACCTTTTATAATATTGGACTGACTATGAGTAGGTAATCTGTTCAACCTCAGGGATCCCACGTGTCTTCTTTTCCCTTTGAACATTAGCCGTTGAAATGACTCCAAAACAAGTTTTTGTCCAGAACAACGTTGAGAAAACTCTTGTTGGGATGATGTAGCACATCTTTTACAATATATGACTGACTATGGAAAGGTATTCTGTTCCACGTCAGGGATCCCACGCGTCTTTTTTTCCCTTTGAACATTAACCATTGAAATGACCCCAAAACAAGTTTTTGTCCAGAACAACGTTGAGAAAACTCTTGTTGGGATGATGTAGCACACATTTTACAATATTGGACTGACTATGAAAAGGTATTCTGTTCAACCTCAGGGATCCCACGTGTCTTCTTTTCCTTTTAACATTAACCATTGAAATGACTCCATAATAAGTTTTTGTCTAGAATAACGTTTAGAAAACTCTTGCTGGGCTGATGTAGCACACCTTTTACAATATTGGACTGACTATGAAAAGGTATTCTGTTCAACCTCAGGGCTCCCACGTGTCTTCTTTTCCCTTTGAAGTTTAACCGTTTGAATGACCCAAAACAAGTTTTTGTCCAGAACAACTTCGAGAAAACTCTTGCTGGGCTGATGTAGCACACCTTTTACAATATTGGACTGACAAAGAAAAGGTATTTCGTCAACCTCAGAGATCCCATGTGTCTTCTTTTCCCTTTGAACATTAACCATTGAAATGACTCCAAAACAAGTTTTTGTCCAGAACAACGTTGAAAAAAAACTCTTGCTGGGCTGATGTAACACAACTTTTACAATATTGGACTGTCTCTGAAAAGGTATTTTGTTCAACCTCAGGGATCCCACGTGTCTTCTTTTCCCTTTGAACATTAACCGTTGAAATGACTCCAAAACAAGTTTTTGTCCAGAACAACGTTGAGAAAACTCTTGTTGGGCTGATGTAGCACACCTTTTACAATATTGGACTGACTATGAAAATGTATTCTGTTCAACCTCAGGGATCCCACGTGTCTTCTTTTCCTTTTAACATTAACCATTGAAATGACTCCGAAACAAGTTTTTGTCCAGAACAACATTGAGAAAACTCTTGCTGGGCTGATGTAGCACACCTTTTACAATATTGGACTGTCTATGAAAAGGTATTCTGTTCAACCTCAGGGATCCCACGTGTCTTCTTTTCCCTTTGAACATTAACCATTGAAATGACTCCAAAACAAGTTTTTGTCCAGAACAACGTGGGGAAAACTCTTGCTGGGCTGATGTAGCACACCTTTCACAATATTGGACTGTCTATGAAAAGGTATCCTGTTCAACATCAGGGATCCCACGTGTCTTCTTTTCCCTTTGAACATTAACCGTTGAAATGACTCCAAAACAAGTTTTTGTCTAGAACAACGTTGAGAAAACTCTTGTTGGGCTGATGTAGCACACCTTTTACAATATTGGACTGTCTATGAAAAGGTATCCTGTTCAACATCAGGGATCCCACGTGTCTTCTTTTCCCTTTGAACATTAACCGTTGAAATGACTCCGAAACAAGTTTTTGTCCAGAACTACGTTGAGAAAACTCTTGTTGGGCTGATATAGCACACCTTTTACAATATTGGACTGACAAAGAAAAGGTATTCTGTTCAACCTTAGGGATCCCACGTGTCTTGTCTTCTCTCCGAACATTAACCGTTGAAATGACTCCAAAACAAGTTTTTGTCTAGAACAACGTGGAAAAAACTCTTGCTTGGCTGATGTAGCACACCTTTTACAATATTGGACTGACTATGAAAAGGTATTCTATTCAACCTCAGGGATCCCACGTGTCTTCTTTTCCCTTTGAACAATAACCATTGAAATGACTCCGAAACAAGTTTTTGTCCAGAACTACGTTGAGAAAACTCTTGTTGGGCTGATGTAGCACACCTTTTACAATATTGGACTGACTATGAAAATGTATTCTGTTCAACAACAGGGATCCCACGTGTCTTCTTTTCCCTTTGAACATTAACCGTTGAAATGACTCCAAAACAAGTTTTTGTCCAGAACAACGTTGAGAAAACTCTTGTTGGGCTGATGTAGCACACCTTTTATAATATTGGACTGACTATGAGAAGGTAATCTGTTCAACCTCAGGGATCCCACGTGTCTTCTTTTCCCTTTGAACATTAACCGTTGAAATGACTCCAAAACAAGTTTTTGTCCAGAACAACGTTGAGAAAACTCTTGCTGGGCTGATGTAGCACACCTTTTACAATATTGGACTGTCTATGAAAAAGTATGCTGTTCATCCTCAGGGATCCCACGTGTCTTCTTTTCCCTTTGAACATTAACCATTGAAATGACTCCAAAACAAGTTTTTGTCCAGATCAACGTTGAGAAAACACTTGCTGGGCTGATGTAGCAAACCTTTTACAATATTGGACTGTCTATGAAAAGGTATTTTGTTCAACCTTAGGGATCCCACGCGTCTTCTTTTCCCTTTGAACAATAACCATTGAAATGACTCCGAAACAAGTTTTTGTCCAGAACTACGTTGAGAAAACTCTTGTTGGGCTGATGTAGCACACCTTTTACAATATTGGACTGACTATGAAAATGTATTCTGTTCAACCTCAGGGATCCCACGTGTCTTCTTTTCCTTTTAACATTAACCATTGAAATGACTCCAAAATAAGTTTTTGTCCAGAACAACGTTGAGAAAACTCCTGCTGGGCTGATGTAGCACACCTTTTACAATATTGGACTGACTATGAAAAGGTATTCTGTTCAACCTCAGGGATCCCACGTGTCTTCTTTTCCTTTTAACATTAACCGTTGAAATGACTCCAAAACAAGTTTTCGTCCAGATCAACGTTGAGAAAACTCTTGCTGGGCTGATGTAGCACACCTTTTACAATATTGGACTGTCTATGGAAAGGTATCCTGTTCAACATCAGGGATCCCACGTGTCTTCTTTTCCCTTCGAACATTAACCGTTGAAATGACTCCAAAACAAGTTTTTGTCTAGAACAACGTTGAGAAAACTCTTGCTGGGCTGATGTAACACACCTTTTACAATATTGGACTGACTATGAAAAGGTATTATGTTCAACCTTAGGGATCCCACGTGTCTTCTTTTCCCTTTAAACATTAACCGTTGAAATGACTCGAAAACAAGTTTTTGTCCAGAACAACGTTGAGAATACTCTTGCTGGGCTGATGTAGCACACCTTTTACAATATTGGACTGACTATGAGAAGGTAATCTGTTCAACCTCAGGGATCCCACGTGTCTTCTTTTCCCTTTGAACATTAACCGTTGAAATGACTCCAAAACAAGTTTTTGTCCAGAATAACGTTGAGAAAACTCTTGTTGGGCTGATGTAGCACACCTTTTATAATATTGGACTGACTATGAGAAGGTAATCTGTTCAACCTCAGGGATCCCACGTGTCTTCTTTTCCCTTTGAACATTAACCATTGAAATGACTCCAAAACAAGTTTTTTGTCCAGAACAACGTTGAGAAAACTCTTGTTGGGATGATGTAGCACACATTTTACAATATTGGACTGACAAAGAAAAGGTATTCTGTTCAACCTCAGGCATTCCACGTGTCTTCTTTTCCCTTTGAACATTAACCGTTGAAATGACTCCAAAACAAGTTTTTGTCCAGAACAATGTTGAGAAAACTCTTCCTTGGCTGATGTAGCACACCATATACAATATTGGACTGACTATGAAAAGGTATTCTGTTCAACCTCAGGGATCCCACGTGTCTTCTTTTCCCTTTGAACATTAACCGTTGGAATGACCCCAAAACAAGTTTTTGTCCAGAACAAAGTGGAGAAAACTCTTGTTGGGCTAATGTAGCACACCTTTTACAATATTGGACTGTCTATGAAAAGGTATCCTGTTCAACCTCAGGGATCCCACGTGTCTTCTTTTCCCTTCGAACATTAACCGTTGAAATGACTCCAAAACAAGTTTTTGTCCAGAACAACGTTGGGAAAACTCTTGCTGGGCTGATTTAGCACACCTTTTACAATATTGGACTGACAAAGAAAAGGTATTCTGTTCAACCTTAGGGATCCCACGTGTCTTCTTTTCCCTTTGAACAATAACCATTGAAATGACTCCGAAACAAGTTTTTGTCCAGAACTACGTTGAGAAAACTCTTGTTGGGCTGATGTAGCACACCTTTTACAATATTCGACTGACTATGAAAATGTATTCTGTTCAACCTCAGGGATCCCACGTGTCTTCTTTTCCTTTTAACATTAACCATTGAAATGACTCCAAAACAAGTTTTTGTCCAGAACAACGTTGAGAAAACTCTTGCTGGGCTGATGTAGCACACCTTTTACAATATTGGACTGACTATGAAAAGGTATTCTGTTCAATCTCAGGGATCCCACGTGTCTTCTTTTCCTTTTAACATTAACCATTGAAATGACTCGAAAACAAGTTTTTGTCCAGATCAACGTTGAAAAAACTCTTGCTGGGCTGATGTAGCACACCTTTTACAATATTGGACTGTCTATGAAAAGGTATCCTGTTCAACATCAGGGATCCAACGTGTCTTCTTTTCCCTTCGAACATTAATTATTGAAATGACTCGAAAACAAATTTTTGTCTAGAACAACGTTGAGAAAACTCCTGCTGGGCTGATGTAGCACACCTTTTATAATATTGGACTGTCTATGAAAAGGTATCCTGTTCAACCTCAGGGATCCGACGTGTCTTCTTTTCCCTTTGAACATTAACCATTGAAATGACTCCAAAACAAGTTTTTGTCTAGAACAACGTTGAGAAAACTCTTGCTGCGCTATGTAGCACACTTTTTACAATATTGGACTGTCTATGAAAAGGTAATCTGTTCAACCTTAGGGATCCCACGTGTCTTCTTTTCCCTTTAAACATTAACCGTTGAAATGACTCGAAAACAAGTTTTTGTCCAGAACAAAGTGGAGAAAACTCTTGCTGGGCTGATGTAGCACACCTTTTACAATATTGGACTGACAAAGAAAAGGTATTCTGTTCAACCTCAGGGATCCCACGTGTCTTCTTTTCCCTTTGAACATTAACCATTGAAATGACTCCAAAACAAGTTTTTGTCCAGAACAACGTTGAGAAAACTCTTGTTGGGATGATGTAGCACACATTTTACAATATTGGACTGACTATGACAAGGTATTCTGTTCAACCTCAGGGATCCCACGTGTCTTCTTTTCCCTTTGAACATTAACCGTTGAAATGACTCCAAAACAAGTTTTTGTCAAGAACAACGTTGTGAAAACTCTTGCTGGGCTGATGTAGCACAACTTTTACAATATTGGACTGTCTCTGAAAAGGTATTTTGTTTAACCTCAGGGATCCCACGTGTCTTCTTTTCCCTTTGAACATTAACCGTTGAAATGACTCGAAAACAAGTTTTTGTCTGGAACAACGTTGAGAAAACTCTTGCTGGGCTGATGTAGCACACCTTTTACAATATTGGACTGACTATGAAAAAGTATTCTGTTCATCCTCAGGGATCCCACGTGTCTTCTTTTCCTTTTAACATTAACCATTGAAATGACTCCATAATAAGTTTTTGTCTAGAACAACGTTGAGAAAACTCTTGCTTGGCTGATGTAGCACACCTTTTACAATATTGGACTGTCTATGAAAATGTATTCTGTTAAACCTCACGCATTCCACGTGTCTTCTTTTCCTTTTAACATTAACCATTGAAATGACTCCAAAACAAGTTTTGATCCAGATCAACGTTGAGGAAACTCTTCCTGGGCTGATATAGCACACCTTTTACAATATTGGACTGTCTATAAAAAGGTATCCTGTTAAAAATCAGGGATCCCACGTGTCTTCTTTTCCCTTCGAACATTAACCATTGAAATGACTCCAAAACAAGTTTTTGTCCAGAACAACGTTGAGAAAACTCTTGTTGGGCTGATGTAGCACACCTTTTACAATATTGGACTGTCTATGAAAAGGTATTCTGTTCAACTTTAGGGATCCCACGTGTCCTCTTTTCCTTTTAACATTAACCATTGAAATGACTCCATAATAAGTTTTTGTCTAGAACAACGTTGAGAAAACTCTTGCTGGGCTGATGTAGCACACCTTTTACAATATATGACTGACTATGAAAAGGTATTCTGTTCAACCTCAGGGATCCCACGTGTCTTCTTTTCCCTTTGAACTTTAACCGTTGGAATGACCCCAAAACAAGTTTTTGTCCAGAACAAAGTGGAGAAAACTCTTGCTGGGCTGATGTAGCACACCTTTTACAATATTGGACTGACTATGGAAAGGTATTTTGTTCAACCTCAGGGATCCCACGTGTCTTCTTTTCCCTTTGAACATTAACCATTGAAATGAACCCAAAACAAGTTTTTGTCCAGATCAACGTTGAGAAAACTCTTGCTGGGCTGATGTAGCACACCTTTTACAATATTGGACTGACTATGAAAAGGTATTCTGTTCAACCTCAGGGATCCCACGTGTCTTCTTTTCCCTTTGATCATTAACCGTAGGAATGACCCCAAAACAAGTTTTTGTCCAGAACAAAGTGGAGAAAACTCTTGCTGGGCTAATGTAGCACACCTTTTACAATATTGGACTGACAAAGAAAAGGTAATCTGTTCAACCTCAGGGATCCCACGTGTCTTCTTTTCCCTTTGAACATTAACCGTTGAAATGACCCCGAAACAAGTTTTTGTCCAGATCAACGTTGAGAAAACTCTTGATGGGCTGATGTAGCACACCTTTTACAATATTGGACTGACTATGAAAAGGTATTCTGTTCAACCTCAGGGATCCCACGTGTCTTCTTTTCCCTTTGATCATTAACCGTAGGAATGACCCCAAAACAAGTTTTTGTCCAGAA
The DNA here is from genome assembly GCA_963457665.1 of Thysanoteuthis rhombus. Classification (NCBI taxonomy): domain Eukaryota; kingdom Metazoa; phylum Mollusca; class Cephalopoda; order Oegopsida; family Thysanoteuthidae; genus Thysanoteuthis; species Thysanoteuthis major. The sequence goes on from OY735230.1 coordinate 32,810,526, forward strand.
CAAAGTGGAGAAAACTCTTGCTGGGCTAATGTAGCACACCTTTTACAATATTGGACTGACAAAGAAAAGGTAATCTGTTCAACCTCAGGGATCCCACGTGTCTTCTTTTCCCTTTGAACATTAACCATTGAAATGACCCCGAAACAAGTTTTTGTCCAGATCAACGTTGAGAAAACTCTTGATGGGCTGATGTAGCACACCTTTTACAATATTGGACTGACTATGAAAAGGTATTCTGTTCAACCTCAGAGATCCCACGTGTCTTCTTTTCCCTTTGAACATTAACCGTTGGAATGACCCCAAAACAAGTTTTTGTCCAGAACAAAGTGGAGAAAACTCTTGCTGGGCTGATGTAGCACACCTTTTACAATATTGGACTGACAAAGAAAAGGTAATCTGTTCAACCTCAGGGATCCGACGTGTCTTCTTTTCCCTTTGAACATTAACCGTTGAAATGACTCCAAAACAAGTTTTTGTCCAGAACAACGTTGGGAAAACTCTTGCTGGGCTGATTTAGCACACCTTTTACAATATTGGACTGACAAAGAAAAGGTATTCTGTTCAACCTTAGGGATCCCACGTGTCTTCTTTTCCCTTTGAACATTAACCGTTGAAATGACTCGAAAACAAGTTTTTGTCCAGAACAACGTTGAGAAAACTCTTGCTGGGCTGATGTAGCACAACTTTTACAATATTGGACTGACTATGAGAAGGTAATCTGTTTAACCTCAGGGATCCCACGTGTCTTCTTTTCCCTTTGAACATTAACCGTTAAAATGACTCCAAAACAAGTTTTTGTCCAGAACAACGTTGAGAAAACTCTTGCTTGGCTGATGTAGCACATTTTTTACAATATTGGACTGACTATGAAAAGGTATTCTGTTCAACCTCAGGGATCCCACGTGTCTTCTTTTCCTTTTAACATTAACCATTGAAATGACTCCATAATAAGTTTTTGTCTAGAATAACGTTTAGAAAACTCTTGCTGGGCTGATGTAGCACACCTTTTACAATATTGGACTGACTATGAAAAGGTATTCTGTTCAACCTCAGGGATCCCACGTGTCTTCTTTTCCCTTTGAACTTTAACCGTTTGAATGACCCCAAAACAAGTTTTTGTCCAGAACAACGTTGAGAAAACTCTTGTTGGGATGATGTAGCACACCTTTTACAATATTGGACTGACAAAGAAAAGGTATTCTGTTCCACCTCAGGGATCCCACGTGTCTTCTTTTCCCTTTGAACATTAACCGTTGGAATGACCCCAAAATAAGTTTTTGTCCAGAACAAAGTGGAGAAAACTCTTGCTGGGCTGATGTAGCACACCTTTTACAATATTGGACTGACTATGAAAAGGTATTCTGTTCAACCTCAGGGATCCCACGTGTCTTCTTTTCCATTTGAACATTAACCATTGAAATGAAACCAAAACAAGTTTTTGTCCAGATCAACGTTGAGGAAACTCTTGCTGGGCTGATGTAGCACACCTTTTACAATATTGGACTGACTATGAAAAGGTATTCTGTTCATCCTCAGGGATCCACCGTGTCTTCTTTTCCTTTGAACATTAACCGTTGAAATGCCTCCAAAACAAGTTTTTGTCCAGAACAACGTTGAAAAAAAACTCTTGCTGGGCTGATGTAGCACACCTTTTACAATATTGGACTGACAAAGAAAAGGTATTCTGTTCAACCTCAGGGATCCCACGTGTCTTCTTTTCCCTTTGAACATTAACCGTTGGAATGACCCCAAAACAAGTTTTTGTCCAGAACAAAGTGGAGAAAACTCTTGCTGGGCTGATGTAGCACACCTTTTACAATATTGGACTGACAAAGAAAAGGTAATCTGTTCAACCTCAGGTACACCACATGTCTTCTTTTCCCTTTGAACATTAACCGTTGAAATGACTCCAAAACAAGTTTTTGTCCAGATCAACGTTGAAAAAACTCTTGCTGGGCTGATGTAGCACACCTTTTACAATATTGGACTGACTATGAGAAGGTATTCTGTTCAACCTCAGGGATCCCACGTGTCTTCTTTTCCCTTTGAACATTAACCGTTGGAATGACCCCAAAACAAGTTTTTGTCCAGAACAAAGTGGAGAAAACTCTTGCTGGGCTAATGTAGCACACCTTTTACAATATTGGACTGACAAAGAAAAGGTATTCTGTTCAACCTCAGGGATCCCACGTGTCTTCTTTTCCCTTTGAACATTAACCGTTGAAATGACTCCAAAACAAGTTTTTGTCCAGAACAAAGTGGAGAAAACTCTTGCTGGGCTGATGTAGCACACCTTTTACAATATTGGACTGACAAAGAAAAGGTATTCTGTTCAACCTCAGGGATACCACGTGTCTTCTTTTCCCTTTGAACATTAACCATTGAAATGATCCCAAAACAAGTTTTTGTCCAGATCAACGTTGAGAATACTCTTGCTGGGCTGATGTAGCACACCTTTTACAATATTGGACTGACTATGAAAAGGTATTCTGTTCAACATCAGGGATCCCACGTGTCTTCTTTTCCCTTTGAACATTAACCGTTGGAATGACCCCAAAACAAGTTTTTGTCCAGAACAAAGTGGAGGAAACTCTTGCTGGGCTGATGTAGCACACCTTTTACAATATTCGACTGACTATGAAAAGGTATTCTGTTCAACCTCAGGGATCCCACGTGTCTTCTTTTCCCTTTGAACATTAACCGTTGAAATGCCTCCAAAACAAGTTTTTGTCCAGAACAACGTGGGGAAAACTCTTGCTGGGCTGATTTAGCACACCTTTTACAATATTGGACTGACAAAGAAAAGGTATTCTGTTCAACCTCAGGGATCCCACGTGTCTTCTTTTCCCTTTGAACATTAACCATTGAAATGACTCGAAAACAAGTTTTTGTCCAGAACAACGTTGAGAAAACTCTTGCTGGGCTGATGTAGCACACCTTTTACAATATTGGACTGAGTATGAGAAGGTAATCTGTTCAACCTCAGAGATCCCACGTGTCTTCTTTTCCCTTTGAACATTAACCGTTGAAATGACTCCAAAACAAGTTTTTGTCCAGAACAACGTTGAGAAAACTCTTGCTTGGCTGATGTAGCACATTTTTTACAATATTGGACTGACTATGAAAAGGTATTCTGTTCATCCTCAGGGATCCCACGTGTGATCTTTTCCTTTTAACATTAACCATTGTAATGACTCCATAATAAGTTTTTGCCTAGAACAACGTTGAGAAAACTCTTGCTGGGCTGATGTAGCACACCTTTTACAATATTGGACTGACTATGAAAAGGTATTCTGTTCAACCTCAGGGATCCCACGTGTCTTCTTTTCCCTTTGAACTTTAACCGTTGGAATGACCCCAAAACAAGTTTTTGTCCAGAACAAAGTGGAGAAAACTCTTGCTGGGCTGATGTAGCACATTTTTTACAATATTGGACTGACAAAGAAAAGGTATTCTGTTCAACCTCAGGGATACCACGTGTCTTCTTTTCCCTTTGAACATTAACCATTGAAATGATCCCAAAACAAGTTTTTGTCCAGATCAACGTTGAGAAAACTCTTGCTGGGCTGATGTAGCACACCTTTTACAATATTGGACTGACTATGAAAAGGTATTCTGTTCAACATCAGGGATCCCACGTGTCTTCTTTTCCCTTTGAACATTAACCGTTGGAATGACCCCAAAACAAGTTTTTGTCCAGAACAAAGTGGAGGAAACTCTTGCTGGGCTGATGTAGCACACCTTTTACAATATTCGACTGACTATGAAAAGGTATTCTGTTCAACCTCAGGGATCCCACGTGTCTTCTTTTCCCTTTGAACATTAACCGTTGAAATGCCTCCAAAACAAGTTTTTGTCCAGAACAACGTGGGGAAAACTCTTGCTGGGCTGATTTAATACACCTTTTACAATATTGGACTGACAAAGAAAAGGTATTCTGTTCAACCTCAGGGATCCCACGTGTCTTCTTTTCCCTTTGAACATTAACCGTTGAAATGACTCGAAAACAAGTTTTTGTCCAGAACAACGTTGAGAAAACTCTTGCTGGGCTGATGTAGCACACCTTTTACAATATTGGACTGAGTATGAGAAGGTAATCTGTTCAACCTCAGGGATCCCACGTGTCTTCTTTTCCCTTTGAACATTAACCGTTGAAATGACTCCAAAACAAGTTTTTGTCCAGAACAAAGTGGAGGAAACTTTTGCTGGGCTGATGTAGCACACCTTTTACAATATTGGACTGACAAAGAAAAGGTATTCTGTTTAACCTCAGGGATCCCACGTGTCTTCTTTTCCCTTTGAACATTAACCGTTGAAATGCCTCCAAAACAAGTTTTTGTCCAGAACAACGTTGAAAAAAAACTCTTGCTGGGCTGATGTAGCACACCTTTTACAATATTGGACTGTCAAAGAATAGGTATTCTGTTCAACCTCAGGGATCCCACGTGTCTTCTTTTCCCTTTGAACTTTAACCGTTGGAATGACCCCAAAACAAGTATTTGTCCAGAACAAAGTGGAGAAAACTCTTGCTGGGCTGATGTAGCACACCTTTTACAATATTGGACTGACTATGAAGAAGTATTCTGTTCAACCTCAGGGATCCCACGTGTCTTCTTTTCCCTTTGAACATTAACCGTTGGAATGACCCCAAAACAAGTTTTTGTCCAGAACAAAGTGGAGAAAACACTTGCTGGGCTTATGTAGCACACCTTTTACAATATTGGACTGACAAAGAAAAGGTATTCTGTTCAACCTCAGGGATCCCACGTGTCCTCTTTTCCCTATGAACATTAACCGTTGGAATGACCCCAAAACAAGTTTTTGTCCAGAACAATGTGGAGGAAACTTTTGCTGGGCTGATATAGCACACCTTTTACAATATTGGACTGACAAAGAAAAGGTATTTTGTTCAACCTCAGGGATCCCACGTGTCTTCTTTTCCCTTTGAACATTAACCGTTGAAATGCCTCCAAAACAAGTTTTTGTCCAGAACAACGTTGAAAAAAAACTCTTGCTGGGCTGATGTAGCACACCTTTTACAATATTGGACTGACTATGAAAAGGTATTCTATTCAACCTCAGGGATCCCAAGTGTCTTCTTTTCCCTTTAACATTAACTATTGAAATGACTCCAAAACAAGTTTTTGTCCAGAACAACGTTGAGAAAACTCTTGCTGGGCTGATGTAGCACACCTTTTACAATATTGGACTGTCTATGAAAAGGTATTCTGTTTAACCTCAGGGATCCCACGTGTCTTCTTTTCCCTTTGAACATTAACCGTTAAAATGACTCCAAAACAAGTTTTTGTCCAGAACAACGTTGAGAAAACTCTTTCTGGGCTGATGTAGCACACCTTTTACAATATTGGACTGACTATGAAAAGGTATACTGTTCATCCTCAGGGATCCCACGTGTCTTCTTTTCCCTTTGAACATTAACCGTTGGAATGACCCCAAAACAAGTTTTTGTCCAGAACAAAGTGGAGAAAACTCTTGCTGGGCTGATGTAGCACACCTTTTACAATATTGGACTGTCTCTGAAAAGGTATTTTGTTCAACCTCAGGGATCCCACGTGTCTTCTTTTCCCTTTGAACATTAACCGTTGAAATGACTCCAAAACAAGTTTTTGTCTAGAACAACGTTGAGAAAACTCTTGTTGGGCTGATGTAGCACACCTTTTACAATATTGGACTGACTATGAAAAGGTATTCTGTTCATCCTCAGGGATCCCACGTGTCCTCTTCTCCTTTTAACATTAACCATTGAAATGACTCCATAATAAGTTTTTGTCTAGAACAACGTTGAGAAAACTCTTGCTGGGCTGATGTAGCACACCTTTTACAATATTGGACTGACTATGAAAATGTATTCTGTTCAACCTCAGGGATCCCACGTGTCTTCTTTTCCCTTTGAACATTAACCGTTGGAATGACCCCAGAACAAGTTTTTGTCCTGAACAAAGTGGAGAAAACTCTTGCTGGGCTAATGTAGCACACCTTTTACAATATTGGACTGACAAAGAAAAGGTATTCTGTTCAACCTCAGGGATCCCACGTGTCTTCTTTTCCCTTTTAACATTAACCATTGAAATGACCCCGAAACAAGTTTTTGTCCAGATCAACGTTGAGAAAACTCTTGATGGGCTGATGTAGCAAACCTTTTACAATATTGGACTGACTATGAAAAGGTATTCTGTTCAACCTCAGAGATCCCACGTGTCTTCTTTTCCCTTTGAACATTAACCGTTGGAATGACCCCAAAACAAGTTTTTGTCCAGAACAACGTTGAGAAAACTCTTGCTGGGCTGATGTACCACACCTTTTACAATATTGGACTGACAAAGAAAAGGTATTCTGTTCAACCTCAGGGATCCTACGTGTCTTCTTTTCCCTTTGAACATTAACCGTTGAAATGACTCCAAAACAAGTTTTTGTCCAGAACAAAGTGGAGAAAACTCTTGCTGGGCTGATGTAGCACACCTTTTACAATATTGGACTGACAAAGAAAAAGGTATTCTGTTCAACCTCAGGGATCCCACGTGTCTTCTTTTCCCTTTGAACATTAACCGTTGAAATGACTCCAAAACAAGTTTTTGTCCAGAACAACGTGGGGAAAACTCTTGCTGGGCTGATTTAGCACACCTTTTACAATATTGGACTGACAAAGAAAAGGTATTCTGTTCAACCTCAGGGATCCCACGTGTCTTCTTTTCCCTTTGAACATTAACCGTTGAAATGACTCCAAAACAAGTTTTTGTCCAGAACAACGTTGAGAAAACTCTTGCTGGGCTGATGTAGCACATTTTTTACAATATTGGACTGACTATGAAAAGGTATTCTGTTCATCCTCAGGGATCCCACGTGTCTTCTTTTCCTTTTAACATTAACCATTGAAATGACTCCATAAGAAGTTTTTGTCTAGAACAACGTTGAGAAAACTCCTGCTGGGCTGATGTAGCACACCTTTTACAATATATGACTGACTATGAAAAGGTATTCTGTTCCACGTCAGGGATCCCACGTGTCTTCTTTTCCCTTTGAACTTTAACCGTTGGAATGACCCCAAAACAAGTTTTTGTGTAGAACAAAGTGGAGAAAACTCTTGCTGGGCTGATGTAGCATACCTTTTACAATGTTGGACTGACTATGAAAATGCATTCTGTTCAACCTCAGGGATCCCACGTGTCTTCTTTTCCCTTTGAACATTAACCATTGAAATGATCCCAAAACAAGTTTTTGTCCAGATCAACGTTGAAAAAACTCTTGCTGGGCTGATGTAGCACACCTTTTACAATATTGGACTGACTATGAAAAGGTATTCTGTTCATCCTCAGGGATCCCACGTGTCTTCTTTTCCTTTTAACATTAACCATTGAAATGACTCCATAATAAGTTTTTGTCCAGAACAAAGTGGAGAAAACTCTTGCTTGGCTTATGTAGCACACCTTTTACAATATTGGACTGACAAAGAAAAGGTATTCTGTTCCACCTCAGGGATCCCACGTGTCTTCTTTTCCCTTTGAACATTAACCGTTGGAATGACCCCAAAAAAGGTTTTTGTCCAGATCAACGTTGAGAAAACTCTTGCTGGGCTGATGTAGCACACCTTTTACAATATTGGACTGACAAAGAAAAGGTATTCTTTTCAACCTCAGGGATCCCACGTGTCTTCTTTTCCCTTTGAACATTAACCATTGAAATGACCCCGAAACAAGTTTTTGTCCAGATCAACGTTGAGAAAACTCTTGATGGGCTGATGTAGCACACCTTTTACAATATTGGACTGACTATGAAAAGGTATTCTGTTCAACCTCAGAGATCCCACGTGTCTCCTTTTCCCTTTGAACATTAACCATTGGAATGACCCTAAAAAAGGTTTTTGTCCAGATCAACGTTGAGAAAACTCTTGCTGGGCTGATGTAGCACACCTTTTACAATATTGGACTGACAAAGAAAAAGTATTCTGTTCCACCTCAGGGATCCCACGTGTCTTCTTTTCCCTTTGAACATTAACCATTGAAATGACTCCAAAACAAGTTTTTGTCTAGATCAACGTTGAGAAAACTGTTGCTGGGCTGATGTAGCACACCTTTTACAATATTGGACTGACAAAGAAAAGGTATTCTGTTCAACCTCAGGGATCCCACGTGTCTTCTTTTACCTTTGAACATTAACCGTTGAAATGACCCCAAACAAGTTTTTGTCCAGATCAACGTTGAGAAAACTCTTGCTGGGCTGATGTAGCACACCTTTTACAATATTGGACTGACTATGAAAAGGTATTCTGTTCAACCTCAGGGATCCCACGTGTCTTCTTTTCCCTTTGAACATTAACCGTTGAAATGACTCCAAAACAAGTTTTTGTCCAGAACAACGTTGAAAAAAAACTCTTGCTGGGCTGATGTAGCACACCTTTTACAATATTGGACTGACTATGAAAAGGTAATCTGTTCAACCTCAGGGATCCCACGTGTCTTCTTTTCCCTACGAACATTAACTGTTGAAATGACTCCAAAACAAGTTTTTGTCCAGAACAACATTGAGAAAACTCTTGCTGGGCTGATGTAGCACACCTTTTACAATATTGGACTGACTATGAAAAGGTATTCTGTTCATCCTCAGGGATCCCACGTGTCTTCTTTTCCTTTTAACATTAACCATTGAAATGACTCCATAATAAGTTTTTGTCAAGAACAAAGTGGAGAAAACTCTTGCTTGGCTTATGTAGCACACCTTTTACAATATTGGACTGACAAAGAAAAGGTATTCTGTTCCACCTCAGGGATCCCACGTGTCTTCTTTTCCCTTTGAACATTAACCGTTGGAATGACCCCAAAAAAGGTTTTTGTCCAGATCAACGTTGAGAAAACTCTTGCTTGGCTGATGTAGCACACCTTTTACAATATTGGACTGACAATGAAAAGGTATTCTGTTCAACCTCAGGGATCCCATGTGTCCTCTTTTCCTCATGAACATTAACCGTTGGAATGACCCCAAAACAAGTTTTTGTCCAGAACAAAGTGGAGGAAACTTTTGCTGGGCTGATGTAGCACACCTTTTACAATATTTGACTGACTATGAGAAGGTATTCTGTTCAACCTCAGGGATCCCACGTGTCTTCTTTTCCTTTTAACATTAACCATTGAAATGACTCCAAAACAAGTTTTTGTCCAGAACAATGTTGAAAAAAAACTTTTGCTGGGCTGATGTAGCACAACTTTTACAATATTGGACTGTCTCTGAAAAGGTATTCTGTTCAACCTCAGGGATCCCACGTGTCTTCTTTTCCCTTTGAACATTAACCGTTGAAATGACTCCAAAACAAGTTTTTGTCCAGATCAACGTTGAGAAAACTCTTGCTGGGCTGATGTAGCACACCTTTTACAATATTGGACTGACTATGAGAAGGTAATCTGTTCAACCTCAGGGATCCCACGTGTCTTCTTTTCCCTATGAACATTAACTGTTGAAATGACTCCAAAACAAGTTTTTGTCCAGAACAACATTGAGAAAACTCTTGCTGGGCTGATGTAGCACACCTTTTACAATATTGGACTGACTATGAAAAGGTATTCTGTTCATCCTCAGGGATCCCACGTGTCTTCTTTTCCTTTTAACATTAACCATTGAAATGACTCCATAATAAGTTTTTGTCTAGAACAACGTTGAAAAAACTCTTGCTGAGCTGATGTAGCACACCTTTTACAATATTGGACTGACAAAGAAAAGGTATTCTGTTCAACTTCAGGGATCCCACGTGTCTTCTTTTCCCTTTGAACATTAACCATTGAAATGACTCCAAAACAAGTTTTTGTCCAGAACAACGTTGAGAAAACTGTTGCGTGGCTGATGTAGCACACCTTTTACAATATTGGACTGACAAAGAAAAGGTATTCTGTTCAACCTCAGGGATCCCACGTGTCTTCTTTTACCTTTGAACATTAACCGTTGAAATGACTCAAAAACAAGTTTTTGTCCAGATCAACATTGAGAAAACTCTTGCTGGGCTGATGTAGCACACCTTTTACAATATTGGACTGACTATGGAAAAGTATTCTGTTCAACCTCAGGGATCCCACGTGTCTTCTTTTCCCTTTGAACATTAACCATTGAAATGACTCCAAAACAAGTTTTTGTCCAGAACAACGTTGAGAAAACTCTTGCTGGGCTGATGTAGCACACCTTTTACAATATTGGACTGACAAAGAAAAGGTATTCTGTTCAACCTCAGGGATCCCACGTGTCTTCTTTCACCTTTGAACATTAACCGTTGAAATGACTCCAAAACAAGTTTTTGTCCAGATCAACGTTGAGAAAACTCTTGCTGGGCTGATGTAGCACACCTTTTACAATATTGGACTGACTATGAAAAGGTATTCTGTTCAACCTCAGGGATCCCACGTGTCTTCTTTTCCCTTTGAACATTAACCGTTTAAATGACTCCAAAACAAGTTTTTGTCCAGATCAACGTTGAGAAAACTCTTGCTGGGCTGATGTAGCACACCTTTTACAATATTGGACTGACTATGAGAAAGTAATCTGTTCAACCTCAGGGATCCCACGTGTCCTCTTTTCCCTATGAACATTAACTGTTGAAATGACTCCAAAACAAGTTTTTGTCCAGAACAACATTGAGAAAACTCTTGCTGGGCTGATGTAGCACACTTTTTACAATATTGGACTGACTATGAAAAGGTATTCTGTTCATCCTCAGGGATCCCACGTGTCTTCTTTTCCTTTTAACATTAACCATTGAAATGACTCCATAATAAGTTTTCGTCTAGAACAACGTTGAGAAAACTCTTGCTGGGCTGATGTAGCACACCTTTTACAATATTGGACTGACTATGAAAAGGTATTCTGTTCAACTTCAGGGATCCCTCGTGTCTTCTTTTCCCTTCTAACATTAACCATTGAAATGACCCCAAAACAAGTTTTTGTCCAGATCAACGTTGAGAAAACTCTTGCTGGGCTGATGTAGCACACCTTTCACGATATTGGACTAACTATGGAAAAGTATTCTGTTCAACCTCAGGGATCCCACGTGTCTTCTTTTCCCTTTGAATATTAACCATTGAAATGACTCCAAAACAAGTTTTTGTCCAGAACAACGTTGAGAAAACTCTTGCTGGGCAGATGTAGCACACCTTTTACAATATTGGACTGACTATGAGAAGGTAATCTGTTCAACCTCAGGGATCCCACGTGTCTTCTTCTCCCTATGAACATTAACTGTTGAAATGACTCCAAAACAAGTTTTTGTCCAGAACAACGTTGAGAAAACTCTTGCTGGGCGGATGTAGCACACTTTTTACAATATTGGACTGACTATGAAAAAGTATGCTGTTCATCCTCAGGGATCCCACGTGTCTTCTTTTCCTTTTAACATTAACCATTGAAATGACTCCATAATAAGTTTTTATCTAGAACAACGTTGAGAAAACTCTTGCTGGGCTGATGTAGCACACCTTTTACAATATTGGACTGACTATGAAAAGGTATTCTGTTCAACATCAGGGATCCCACGTGTCTTCTTTTCCCTTTGAACATTAACCGTTGGAATGACCCCAAAACAAGTTTTTGTCCAGAACAAAGTGGAGAAAACTCTTGCTGGGCTGATGTAGCACACCTTTTACAATATTAGACTGACTATGAAAAGGTATTCTGTTCAACTTCAGGGATCCCACGTGTCTTCTTTTCCCTTTGAACATTAACCGTTGAAATGACCCCAAAACAAGTTTTTGTCCATAACAAAGTGGAGAAAACTCTTGCTTGGCTTATGTAGCACACCTTTTACAATATTGGACTGACTATGAAAAGGTATTCTGTTCCACCTCAGGGATCCCACGTGTCTTCTTTTCCCTTTGAACATTAACCGTTGGAATGACCCCAAAAAAGGTTTTTGTCCAGATCAACGTTGAGAAAACTCTTGCTGGGCTGATGTAGCACACCTTTTACAATATTGGACTTACAATGAAAAGGTATTCTGTTCAACCTCAGGGATCCCACGTGTCCTCTTTTCCCTATGAACATTAACCGTTGGAATGACCCCAAAACAAGTTTTTGTCTAGAACAAAGTGGAGGAAACTTTTGCTGGGCTGATGTAGCACACCTTTTACAATATTGGACTGACTATGAAAAGGTATTCTGTTCAACATCAGGGATCCCACGTGTCTTCTTTTCCCTTTGAACATTAACCGTTGAAATGCCTCCAAAACAAGTTTTTGTCCAGAACAACGTTTAGAAAACTCTTGCTGGGCTGATGTAGCACACCTTTTACAATATTGGACTGACTATGAGAAGGTAATCTGTTCAACCTCAGGGATCCCACGTGTCCTCTTTTCCTTTTAACATTAACCATTGAAATGACTCCATAATAAGTTTTTGTCTAGAACAACGTTGAGAAAACTCTTGCTGGGCTGATGTAGCACACCTTTTACAATATATGACTGACTATGAAAAGGTATTCTGTTCAACCTCAGGGATCCCACGTGTCTTCTTTTCCCTTTGAACTTCAACCGTTGGAATGACCCCAAAACAAGTTTTTGTCCAGAACAAAGTGGAGAAAACTCTTGCTGGGCTGATGTAGCACACCTTTTACAATATTGGACTGACTATCGAAAGGTATTCTGTTCAACCTCAGGGATCCCACGTGTCTTCTTTTCCCTTTGAACATTAACCATTGAAATGACCCCGAAACAAGTTTTTGTCCAGATCAACGTTGAGAAAACTGTTGCTGGGCTGATGTAGCACACCTTTTACAATATTGGACTGACTATGAAAAGGTATTCTGTTCAACCTCAGAGATCCCACGTGTCTCCTTTTCCCTTTGAACATTAACCGTTGGAATGACCCCAAAACAAGTTTTTGTCCAGAACAAAGTTGAGAAAACTCTTGCTGGGCTGATGTAGCACACCTTTTACAATATTGGACTGACAAAGAAAAGGTATTCTGTTCCACCTCAGGGATCCCACGTGTCTTCTTTTCCCTTTGAACATTAACCGTTGGAATGACCCCAAAACAAGTTTTTGTCCAGAACAAAGTGGAGAAAACTCTTGCTGGGCTGATGTAGCACACCTTTTACAATATTGGACTGACAAAGAAATGGTAATCTGTTCAACCTCAGGGACACCACATGTCTTCTTTTCCTTTTGAACATTAACCATTGAAATGACTCCAAAACAAGTTTTTGTCCAGAACAACGTTTAGAAAACTCTTGCTGGGCTGATGTAGCACACCTTTTACAATATTGGACTGACTATGAAAAAGTATTCTGTTCAACCTGAGGGATCCCACGTGTCTTCTTTTACCTTTGAACATTAACCGTTGAAATGACTCCAAAACAAGTTTTTGTCCAGATCAACGTTGAGAAAACTCTTGCTGGGCTGATGTAGCACACCTTTTACAATATTGGACTGACTATGAAAAGGTATTCTGTTCAACCTCAGGGATCCCACGTGTCTTCTTTTCCCTTTGAACATTAACCGTTGAAATGACTCCAAAACAAGTTTTTGTACAGATCAACGTTGAGAAAACTCTTGCTGGGCTGATGTAGCACACCTTTTACAATATTGGACTGACTATGAGAAGGTAATCTGTTCAACCTCAGGGATCCCACGTGTCTTCTTTTCCCTATGAACATTAACTGTTGAAATGACTCCAAAACAAGTTTTTGTCCAGAACAACATTGAGAAAACTCTTGCTGGGCTGATGTAGCACACCTTTTACAATATTGGACTGACTATGAAAAGGTATTCTGTTCAACCTCAGGGATCCCACGTGTCTTCTTTTCCCTTTGAACATTAACCGTTGAAATGACTCCAAAACAAGTTTTTGTACAGATCAACGTTGAGAAAACTGTTGCTTGGCTTATGTAGCACACCTTTTACAATATTGGACTGACAAAGAAAAGGTATTCTGTTCCACCTCAGGGATCCCACGTGTCTTCTTTTCCTTTTGAACATTAACCATTGGAATGACCCCAAAAAAGGTTTTTGTCCAGATCAACGTTGAGAAAACTCTTGCTGGGCTGATGTAGCACACCTTTTACAATATTGGACTGACAATGAAAAGGTATTCTGTTCAACTTCAGGGATCCCATGTGTCCTCTTTTCCTCATGAACATTAACCGTTGGAATGACCCCAAAACAAGTTTTTGTCCAGAACAAAGTGGAGGAAACTTTTGCTGGGCTGATGTAGCACACCTTTTACAATATTGGACTGACTATGAGAAGGTATTCTGTTCAACCTCAGGGATCTCACGTGTCTTCTTTTCCTTTTAACATTAACCATTGAAATGACTCCAAAACAAGTTTTTGTCCAGAACAATGTTGAAAAAAAACTTTTGCTAGGCTGATGTAGCACAACTTTTACAATATTGGACTGTCTCTGAAAAGGTATTCTGTTCAACCTCAGGGATCCCACGTGTCTTCTTTTCCCTTTGAACATTAACCGTTGAAATGACTCCAAAACAAGTTTTTGTCCAGATCAACGTTGTGAAAACTCTTGCTGGGCTGATGTAGCACACCTTTCACAATATTGGACTGACTCTGGAAAAGTATTCTGTTCAACCTCAGGGATCCCACGTGTCTTCTTTTCCCTTTGAACATTAACCATTGAAATGACTCCAAAACAAGTTTCTGTCCAGAACAACGTTGAGAAAACTGTTGCTGGGCTGATGTAGCACACCTTTTACAATATTTGACTGACAAAGAAAAGGTATTCTGTTCAACCTCAGGGATCCCATGTGTCTTCTTTTACCTTTGAACATTAACCGTTGAAATGACTCCAAAACAAGTTTTTGTCCAGATCAACGTTGAGAAAACTCTTGCTGGGCTGATGTAGCACACCTTTTACAATATTGGACTGACTATGAAAAGGTATTCTGTTCAACCTCAGGGATCCCACGTGTCTTCTTTTCCCTTTGAACATTAACCGTTGAAATGACTCCAAAACAAGTTTTTGTCCAGATCAACGTTGAGAAAACTCTTGCTGGGCTGATGTAGCACACCTTTTACAATATTGGACTGACTATGAGAAGGTAATCTGTTCAACCTCAGGGATCCCACGTGTCCTCTTTTCCCTATGAACATTAACTGTTGAAATGACTCCAAAACAAGTTTTTGTCCAGGACAACATTGAGAAAACTCTTGCTGGGCTGATGTAGCACACCTTTTACAATATTGGACTGACTATGAAAAGGTATTCTGTTCATCCTCAGGGATCCCACGTGTCTTCTTTTCCTTTTAACATTAACCATTGAAATGACTCCATAATAAGTTTTTGTCTAGAACAACGTTGAGAAAACTCTTGCTGAGCTGATGTAGCACACCTTTTACAATATTGGACTGACTATGAAAAGGTATTCTGTTCAACTTCAGGGATCCCACGTGTCTTCTTTTCCCTTTGAACATTAACCATTGAAATGACCCCAAAACAAGTTTTTGTCCAGATCAACGTTGAGAAAACTCTTGCTGGGCTGATGTAGCACACCTTTTACAATATTGTACTGACTCTGGAAAAGTATTCTGTTCAACCTCAGGGATCCCACGTGTCTTCTTTTCCCTTTGAACATTAACCATTGAAATGACTCCAAAACAAGTTTTTGTCCAGAACAACGTTGAGAAAACTGTTGCTGGGCTGATGTAGCACACCTTTTACAATATTGGACTGACAAAGAAAAGGTATTCTGTTCAACCTCAGGGATCCCACGTGTCTTCTTTTACCTTTGAACATTAACCGTTGAAATGACTCCAAAACAAGTTTTTGTCCAGATCAACGTTGAGAAAACTCTTGCTGGGCTGATGTAGCACACCTTTTACAATATTGGACTGACTATGGAAAAGTATTCTGTTCAACCTCAGGGATCCCACGTGTCTTCTTTTCCCTTTGAACATTAACCATTGAAATGACTCCAAAACAAGTTTTTGTCCAGAACAACGTTGAGAAAACTGTTGCTGGGCTGATGTAGCACACCTTTTACAATATTGGACTGACAAAGAAAAGGTATTCTGTTCAACCTCAGGGATCCCACGTGTCTTCTTTTACCTTTGAACATTAACCGTTGAAATGACTCCAAAACAAGTTTTTGTCCAGATCAACGTTGAAAAAACTCTCGCTGGGCTGATGTAGCACACCTTTTACAATATTGGACTGACTATGAAAAGGTATTCTGTTCAACCTCAGGGATCCCACGTGTCTTCTTTTCCCTTTGAACATTAACCGTTGAAATGACTCCAAAACAAGTTTTTGTCCAGATCAACGTTGAGAAAACTCTTGCTGGGCTGATGTAGCACACCTTTTACAATATTGGACTGACTATGAGAAGGTAATCTGTTCAACCTCAGGGATCCCACGTGTCTTCTTTTCCCTATGAACATTAACTGTTGAAATGACTCCAAAACAAGTTTTTGTCCAGAACAACATTGAGAAAACTCTTGCTGGGCTGATGTAGCACACCTTTTACAATATTGGACTGACTATGAAAAGGTATTCTGTTCATCCTCAGGGATCCCACGTGTCTTCTTTTCCTTTTAACATTAACCATTGAAATGACTCCATAATAAGCTTTCGTCTAGAACAACGTTGAGAAAACTCTTGCTGGGCTGATGTAGCACACCTTTTACAATATTGGACTGACAATGAAAAGGTATTCTGTTCAACTTCAGGGATCCCACGTGTCTTCTTTTCCCTTTGAACATTAACCATTGAAATGACCCCAAAACAAGTTTTTGTCCAGATCAACGTTGAGAAAACTCTTGCTGGGCTGATGTAGCACACCTTTTATAATATTGGACTGACTATGGAAAAGTATTCTGTTCAACCTCAGGGATCCCACGTGTGTTCTTTTCCCTTTGAACATTAACCATTGAAATGACTCCAAAACAAGTTTTTGTCCAGAACAACGTTGAGAAAACTCTTGCTTGGCTGATGTAGCACACCTTTTACAATATTGGACTGACTATGAGAAGGTAATCTGTTCAACCTCAGGGATCCCACGTGTCTTCTTTTCCTTATGAACATTACCTGTTGAAATGACTCCAAAACAAGTTTCTGTCCAGAACAACGTTGAGAAAACTGTTGCTGGGCTGATGTAGCACACCTTTTACAATATTTGACTGACAAAGAAAAGGTATTCTGTTCAACCTCAGGGATCCCACGTGTCTTCTTTTACCTTTGAACATTAACCGTTGAAATGACTCCAAAACAAGTTTTTGTCCAGATCAACGTTGAGAAAACTCTTGCTGGGCTGATGTAGCACACCTTTTACAATATTGGACTGACTATGAAAAGGTATTCTGTTCAACCTCAGGGATCCCACGTGTCTTCTTTTCCCTTTGAACATTAACCGTTGGAATGACCCCAAAACAAGTTTTTGTCCAGAACAACATTGAGAAAACTCTTGCTGGGCTGATGTAGCACACCTTTTACAATATTGGACTGACAAAGAAAAGGTATTCTGTTCAACCTCAGGGATCCCACGTGTCTTCTTTTCCCTTTGAACATTAACCGTTGGAATGACCCCAAAACAAGTTTTTGTCCAGAACAACGTTGAGAAAACTCTTGCTGGGCTGATGTAGCACACCTTTTACAATATTGGACTGACAAAGAAAAGGTATTCTGTTCAACCTCAGGGATCCCACGTGTCTTCTTTTTCCTTTTAACATTAACCATTGAAATGACTCCATAATAAGTTTTTGTCTAGAACAACGTTGAGAAAACCTTTGCTGGGCTGATATAGCACACCTTTTACAATATTGGACTGACTATGAAAAGGTATTCTGTTCAACCTCAGGGATCCCACGTGTCTTCTTTTCCTTTTGAACATTAACCGTTGAAATGACTCCAAAACAAGTTTTTGTCCAGAACAACGTTGAGAAAACTCTTGCTGGGCTGATGTAGCACACCTTTTACAATATTGGACTGACAAAGAAAAGGTATTCTGTTCAACCTCAGGGATCCCACATGTCTTCTTTTCTCTTTAACATTAACCATTGAAATGACTCCAAAACAAGTTTTTGTCCAGAACAACGTTGAGAAAAATCTTGCTAGGCTGATGAAGCACCCCTTTTACAATATTGGACTGACTATGAAAAGGTATTCTGTTCAACCTCAGGGATCCCACGTGTCTTCTTTTCTTTTTGAACATTAACCGTTGAAATGACTCCAAAACAAGTTTTTGTCCAGAACAACGTTGAGAAAACTCTTGCTGGGCTGATGTAGCACACCTTTTACAATATTGGACTGACAAAGAAAAGGTATTCTGTTCAACCTCGGGGAAACCACGTGTCTTCTTTTCTCTTTAACATTAACCATTGAAATGACTCCAAAACAAGTTTTTGTCCAGAACAACGTTGAGAAAAATCTTGCTAGGCTGATGAAGCCCCCCTTTTACAATATTGGACTGACTATGAAAAGGTATTCTGTTCAACCTCAGGGATCCCACGTGTCTTCTTTTTCCTTTTAACATTAACCATTGAAATGACTCCATAATAAGTTTTTGTCTAGAACAACGTTGAGAAAACCTTTGCTGGGCTGATATAGCACACCTTTTACAATATTGGACTGACTATGAAAAGGTATTCTGTTCAACCTCAGGGATCCCACGTGTCTTCTTTTCCTTTTGAACATTAACCGTTGAAATGACTCCAAAACAAGTTTTTTTCCAGAACAACGTTGAGAAAACTCTTGCTGGGCTGATGTAGCACACCTTTTACAATATTGGACTGACAAAGAAAAGGTATTCTGTTCAACCTCAGGGATCCCACATGTCTTCTTTTCTCTTTAACATTAACCATTGAAATGACTCCAAAACAAGTTTTTGTCCAGAACAACGTTGAGAAAAATCTTGCTAGGCTGATGAAGCACCCCTTTTACAATATTGGACTGACTATGAAAAGGTATTCTGTTCAACCTCAGGGATCCCACGTGTCTTCTTTTCTTTTTGAACATTAACCGTTGAAATGACTCCAAAACAAGTTTTTGTCCAGAACAACGTTGAGAAAACTCTTGCTGGGCTGATGTAGCACACCTTTTACAATATTGGACTGACAAAGAAAAGGTATTCTGTTCAACCTCGGGGAAACCACGTGTCTTCTTTTCTCTTTAACATTAACCATTGAAATGACTCCAAAACAAGTTTTTGTCCAGAACAACGTTGAGAAAAATCTTGCTAGGCTGATGAAGCCCCCCTTTTACAATATTGGACTGACTATGAAAAGGTATTCTGTTCAACCTCAGGGATCCCACGTGTCTTCTTTTCCCTTTGAACATTATCCATTGAAATGACTCCAAAACAAGTTTTTGTCTGGAACAAAGTGGAGGAAACTCTCGTATGGCTGATGTAGCACACTTTTTACAATATTGGACTGACTATGAAAAGGTATTCTGTTCAACCTCAGGGATCCCACGTGTTTTCTTTCTGCATGAATATAAACAGTGAAAATCTCTCCGAAAACAAATTTCTGTCAAAAACACGTGGAAGGAACTCTCGTTGTGCTGATGTTGAGTCTTTTTTAGAATATTTGACTGACTATAAAATGTATTTGGTTCAACTTCCTTGGTCCCAGGTTTTTTCTTTTCCCTTGATCACAAACTCTTAAACTCTCTCCAAAAAGCAAATTTCTGTCGGGAACCATGTTGAAGAAATTATTATTAGTGTGATGTAGCTCTTTTAGAATATTGTCTGACTATGAAAAGGTATTTTGTTCAACATCCACGGTTATACGATTCTTCAATTCCCTTGAGTATAAAATGTGAAAATATCTCCAAAAACAATTTTTTTTAAAAAACAAAGTGGAGGAAACTATTGTTGGCGTGATGTAACCCACTTTCAAAATAATGGACTGACTATGAAAAGTTCAACCTCAGGGATCCTTCTTTTCCTTCGAGCATAAACTATGAAAATCTCCCCCCAAACAAATTTCCGTGGGAGCAGAGTGGAAAAAACTATTCTTAGGTTGATGTAGCTCCTTTTTAGAATATTAGACTGAGTATGAAAAGGTATTCAGTTCAACCTCCACGTTCCATCATTTCTACTTTTCCCTTGAGCATAAAATGTTGAAATCGACACTAAAGTCGTAGAAAATATTGTTTTGGTAATGTAGCACCTTTTTAGAACGTTGGACTGACGATGAATATGTTTTTGGTTCAACATCCACAGTCCCATGTGTCTTCTTTTCTCTTGTACATAAACTATGAAAATCTCTCCGAAAACAAATTCTGTGTGAAAACAAAATATTGTTTTTGTGATGTAGCCCCCTTTTAAAATATCTGACTGACTATAAAAGGTATTCTGTTCAACTTCCACGGTCCGACGTTTTTTCTTTTCCCTTAAGCATAAACTATTGAAATCTCTCCAAAAACATATTTCAGTCGGGAACAAAGTGGAAGAAACTGCTGTTGGCAGGATGTAGTTCCCTTTTAGAATATTGGAATGACTATGAGAAGTTATTTCGATCAACCTCCAGGGTCCCACGTTTCTTCAGTTTCCTTGAGGATAAACTGTGAAAATCTCCCCGAAAACCAATTTATATTGAAAACAAGATGCAATAATCCATTTTTTATGTGATGTAGCTCACTTTGAGAATATAGGACCTACTATGAAAAGGTACCCGGTTCAGTTTTGAAGGTCCTTCATTTCTACCGTTCCTATAAACATAAACCCCCCAAATTACTCCAAAAAGAATTTCTTGTTGAAAACAACATAGGAAAAACTTTTCTTGTTGTGATGTAGATCACTTTTAGAATATTGGACTGACTTTGAAAAGATATTCACTTCTTCATCGTTGGTATATTATCTCCCCTAGAAGGAACCATCGTTGGGACGTGTAAGTTTGTTTTTATTAAAGGGGACTATCTACATGTGTCTGGTCCCTTATTTCCTGTCCATCCTACCCAGAAGCTGTTAATATACCACTGAAGACCAGATTGAAGGAATTATTTTTAGAACATTAGACTGATTATTGTTTGCAATCAGTTCAACTCGGAGGGTCCGTCATTCCTCGTGTCTCCTTGAATGGAAACTTTAGGATCTTGCCAAAATCAAGATAAAAAAAAACTTTTTCTTGGTTTTGGAATATTTGGGATATTCGTCTGACTATCAGAAGGTATTTGTCTCAACTTAGTGTTTCCTTCACTTCTCCTGTTTCTCCAATCAGAACCTTGAAAGTCCTACAAAAAAACAAGATGAATGAAACTATTGTTTACCTGATGTGGCTTACTCTCAGTAACTTGGACTGACTACCACAAGGTTTCTCTGTTTAATTTGGAGTTTTCCTCATTTTTTCTGCTTCTTTAACCCAAAACTGTTCACGTTCTGCCAAAGACAAGACGGAAAAAATATCATGGGCGTGAATCAGGTAGCTTTTAGGATATTTGACTTAATATCGAAATGTATTTCTTTTTACTTCGAGAATTCCTCATTTCTCCTGTTTTCTTCATCAGAACCTGTGAGCATTCCGACAGAAGCGAAATGAAAGGATCAATTTTTGCCGTGATGTACTTTGCTTTTAGGACATTGGAATGATTATAGAAAGGTATCAAGTTCAACTTTGATGGTTCCACATTTTTCCTGTTTCCTTAATCAGAATATGAAAATATCCTGAAGAGAAATAAATTGAAAAAATTACCATTGACGTGATGTAAGTTTGTTTTTGAGGCATTTGACTGATTATCGATAGATATCCTGTTTAATCTTTAGTAAAGTAGTCGTGGATTAGAATGGCTATTGGTACATATTTGGTACAACGTTTACGTTCTCTCATTCAGCCTATCTTGTTAATCAGAAACTGTCAAATTTTTTAGAAAATGAATCGTTAAAAACTATTATCAATGTGATTTATCAGCAGCAGCTAATTGGGTCTGCTTTAATTTTATATCCTTTGCAAAATTTCAACATAAAATAAAACATATAGTGTTAAAAAACTTACAGCGAAATGATGCACAAATAGAAAATAAAATCATTGCTTTTACAAATAATGAAGAACATACCGAAAAACAGTATAAACTCACAGAAAAATTAATATTTTCTAAGGAATATATACATTGATGATTTAAAAAATCCAACAAAAATTACTTACATTATGATGAAATCGAAATGTATTCAGAAGGTTTTTGTAACGGATAGACAAGTTTTTGTAGTAATTTGCAAATACGTCAATTCCTTCAAGAAGCTTTTAGGAATATGGCGCCCAATGTTTTGGTCAAAACACCTTGTTAATCGCGTTACTAAGGTCTCCATAGAATTATGACCAGATAGTGACGTCATTTCAGATATATTGCAAATATTGTATAGTAAATATCACTAAACGTCATTGGACATGAGTTTTAGGCTTCATGGAGCTCATTCGGTCATTTGGCTACAGGAAAAATAAGGAAAAAAGGGTTTCGGTTTGTTAAATACAAAAATTTACAATTCTTTCGAATTATGGTATGTGCAAGCTTTGATTGCTTGAAGTAGCTTACCCTATCCGATGGCAAAGTAAGAAAATCAAGGAACAGAAACTGCCAAATTAAGAAGACACAGGAACAAAAAAATTTCTATTCAGATATCTTGTAAGCCAATCAGGGACAATTATTGCTTTTAATGCACTCATTTCTATTTAAAACTTATCTTGAATCATTATCCAATTTAGCCAAATCATATAATCTTGTATTCACAATGTTCCATTCAGTTTTTATGAGTTCAAAAATGAAATATTGATTCAATATGCACTTTCAGTTAGAAACTATAATTATTAGTCACCTTCTACTACATAACAAATTTGAGTTTTTCCATTTTGTTCGATTAGAAGTAATATTTTTCACGTTACTATAATCATTCATTCCTTTCAATATTGAAACTGGTAATTATAAAACTGCCTATCATAACTTAATTTGCCCAACTGGGAAAATATTAAAGATTATATTGAATACTTTTTTGGCGACTTACTGCTATTTTTCTTCCATGGATTCACTTTTTCTCTTTCATTCATATATAATATGGATATGCTCCTCCTTTTTTTCTTAGGGTGGGTGGGGGCTCACACTGGCTGCTTGAAGCTCTGACAGTGGATATCGTTTTTTACGTTTTTGATTCTCGGCCATATTTGTAGCCTTGGAGGAGGAGGGATATTATGTGATCGGCTAACGGTTTTGAATTCTATAGAAAAAAAAGTCAGTATTAGTCTCAAAGTTTCAAGGCTGTACAAACTATATCGATGGAGAAATAAAAGTCAGGGTTTGGACAGAAAAAGCTCGATGGACAGAAATCATAATGTTCAGGAAGATGTTTAATTCAAAAACCTTTAGAGATGCAGATATATGTTCAGGAAGGGAGAAACTGTTATCTTTTCAGAGGAATCTGGGAGGGTGATTGCAGAGATCCTTGGGTGATTCGATATGGAATGATTCCTTTTAAATTTTAATGTTTGACGGAGTTTATCTTTATCTCAATGGATTTCACACCTTATTATTGATAGGCTAACGTTACTCTTTCAAAGTAAGAAGAATCTCGATTACTTACCTACGGGTAACATTTTCTGCTGGGTAAGAAAACATAGTGCAACACCGTTAGGAAATTTTTAACATCTCAACCTTTGGTTCTGAAAAGCCATTAACAAGACAGAGAAACAAACAACAATGATGTTTACTCCATTCCAAAGTTCCCACATCATGGATTGAACTAAAAGTCCACTTCCCTTACATCCGCTATTGTAATAAGTCAAAACATCTTCACATTATTAACGATAATTAAATTTACATACGATATTATGGGAATTTTGCAGCTATTCATAGTAAAACAGTAACTGTTTCATCCTTAACACTACTTCACTTTGTTTTTCATTATAGATATAAATGAATATATATTTCATTTTGAATCAGTATAAAGACCTATTATATACTAACATAAAATCCCATATAAGAGCCATCATTGAAAACTGTAAAATCTACTTTCTATGAGAAAACACGGAAGCTTTAATGGCCCTTGGAATCATTGGCAATAAAAACAGATTTCGTGCTTGTTCGAGTACTCATGAAGGCAAATCACAATCACATGAAAACATATTTTTCATTTTATTATCAGAAATTTTTGAGAAAAAAATTTTTGAATATTCTAATCATTAACAATATTTTACCGAAATCACTCAGATCCTTCTTGATTGATAATAAGAGTGTTTTGTTTTGTTTTTTTTTTCAAAATGTCTTAGATATTCTTGATCTATTGATAATTTGACACAAATAATGAGACAAAAACGTTCCCGTTTCTTTAATTCTCCCTTCTGGCAATTTAGGACATCAAAAATATGTCTATCTTCCATTTTCATAACATGTTTTTATACAACAGACTCTTCCCTCAGTGTTTTGTTATGAAACAAAAGATCTTTCAACAATTCTCATTGGTCTTTAATCCAATTAGAGTTTGATCTGAGTTAGTGGGAAGAGTCTGTCTTCTTTCCTGGTCTTCCACTCTGACAGCAGATGAAAGAAAAATTTCATAATGACAAGGTTTTTAGAAAAGTAGTTTCTCCCCAATCTTTATAATATCAAGCAATGTCATTGTTTCTCCCCTGCCGAAAATAAGTGTACAGTCTTTTCTACCTTGATACTGCATGATCACTGAGTCAGAGGAGTCTCGTTTCAAATCCAACGCCTGAACGATCTCTTCCGAAAGGATCAACATTGAACATACGCTCACAGTATCATCTCAGTACAGTTCAAGTCTTTATCTTAAAGACTGGAAGGATTCACTCAGAAGAATGCCTCTATTCATCCTTCAGAATCAAGGATTTACTTTCTGCAGATATCTTCTCGATAAAGTTTATGTCTCCATCTTTGTCCGTCAATTAATTAGAAAAAACAAAGTTCTATAAAAATTGTCGTTTAAATTCAATTGGCAGCACAGATGTTGTATCTTACCCAGGGTGCATGAAACTATTGCACCAGCCCTGTCCTTGACCAGTTCTTACAGACATAACACTTCCCCTTTGCATATCAATATAAATTGACTTTGTATATTGACTCTCGACCCAGACATTTCAGGAAAAAGTTGAGCAGACATCAAACCAATTCTTTTATACATAAATACATGTATGGATACATGTATCGTATCTCAACAGATATAGCCGTCTGTGTCATAGAAAGAAGTGATGATGACAAGTAAACTTCCTGCTGCCTTTTGTCAATTTGACTTCCAGTCAATATTTATTGCATTTATATTTTAAGCCTTTCCTTTTTGGATACTGCTGATGTGGACGGGATTGATGTTAATATCTCATCCTTTTTGGACGGAGCTTATGTGGACAGAATTGACGTCAGCTCTTCCTCCTTTTTGGACGTAGCTTATGTGGACGGAACTGATATCAGGTCTCCGTCCTTTTTGGGACATAGCTTATGTGGACGGAACTGACACCAAGTTTTCCTAGCTTGGTGCTCAGTACCGGAAGTAGACATATTTGGGGAATGGTCTAGTTGGAATGTTCATTGTATACAAGATAGATCTGTGTAAACCACCTGAAAATGATAAAAGTATTGAAATTGTCAAAACACAGTTATAAGACTTTTCTTATTAAATAACATTTACATACTTCTCTGCAAAGGCAAATACAACATAATTTTTTTTAGGATGATGTTTGCTTTAATGTGGCCTAGCACGCGTACGTGTGAATGAAGGTAAGCAAGTGCCTAGCACAATCAGCTTTTGCCATTGGTGCCAGAGCGTATCCTGCCCTGTTAGTGCAAATGGGAAAGATCCCAAGGGACTATTTGGATAACTGGAATATCCAAATCCTAGATTTGTTTAAGGGGGAGGATTCAAAAGTGATTCCCTTAAGGGGGGGGGGTATTATGGTGATGACCTGATGTTGTCAACTGTTCCCAATCATTGTGTTCATACCTTCATCATTGTCTACGAATTTTCTTGAATCGTTAAAAGATTCACTACTAGAGTTTAAAGACCCAGGACATAGATAATTGTGAGATACCTCGACAGTTGCCCAAGGAACAGATATATCAGTCAAGGAGCTCTGAAGACTTTCAATCTACTTCATTATGAATAATTGAAGTTTAATTAAATTGGTTGGTAGAATAAGATTCGAACAGTTTTGCAAAAATTTGACCAAAGAAACAATAGTGGAGTCTAAATTGAAAGTAAATAATATTTAGAATTTATAACTAACCTGAAATGTTTCTGGGACATCACAGGATGATTTCATTGTGTTTTAATTTTTCATCGGATAACTGATTAGGATTTACTCAACAGTACGGACTGCATTTTGCATATCTGTGTTTTAGAGTCATGTGTGATTGTTTGTCTGTCTGTTTGTTTGTCTGTTTGTTTGTTTGTTTGTTTGTTTGTTTGATATATTCATACTGGAACCATTGTCATATGTATTCTGTCAAATGTTGTTTGCTGTTTTGTTTTTGCTTGTCCCTCTATTTGATTGTCTTCCTGTTTGTTTGTTTGTTTGTTTGTTTATTTTCATTTGCATTATTAACGTTTTCATTCCTTACGTATTCATTCCTTTCAATCAGCTCATGCACACTCAGATGGTTTTGGCCAGGGCCACGGTGAGGAATTTTATAAGGTGATACAAATAAGTTTTTGGTCTCTCCAGAGAGGGAGAGAGAGAGAGAGAGGGAGAGAGAGAGAGAGAGAGAGAGATAGAGCTCAAATATCCTTGTCCTATAGCCACCCTTTTATCTGAAACAGTAGCCCCATCTGAGAAATCCCCGGACAGCCTTTGGCCTTACGAGCGCCAGTGCCATGCACTGGTTGCACCCTTCTCTCAGAAGCCCTTGTTGAATAAATAAAATCAAATTACAAATGGTGCGTCACGTGACAATGGAAATTATCTTGACGTCTCTTTCATTTGCCATTTTCACAAATTGTTCACTCATATAATCATCCATCACATTTTGTACAAGTCGCAATCAGTTCCCTCAAAATAGTAGCATAGTAATAAGCAAGGGCAATAGCATATCAATAGAGCACAGCAAAGGCTCAAGTCTTGCGGGAGTGGTCTGCGCTTTCCCCAATTCTTGGGGATAACCCTACGTTTTTTCTTCGGTTGAGGGTTAACATCGTAGCTGCCAGTTCTACGATGAGTGCGCGGCAGAGAGGTAAAGAAGTCCTTCAATGCAGACCGTTTATCTGGCAGACGACAACTCTCCTTCCCTCTGTCATTTACTTTACAGTCATTTCCTTCTTGGCTGCAATGCGAATTAAGGGGTGGAAGCTCCATATTGGCAAGAGGCCTTATGGAAATAAGCCGAGCCATTTTAAATCTAAAAAACAAAAACAAACGAAAAACAAAAATTCAATTTCTTGAAGAAAACACATAGGTACATTTGTTTAATTATATTTCAGTGACGTTTTATCACTATTATTTGATTGTGATAAAACGATGAAATAAGATGGAATTAGATAACTACTACTACTAATACTACAAGTCATATTACCAAAGATAATTCGGCTGCTGGTGCTGCTGAAGAAATGTATAAAATGTATCTAATCAATTGTGACACAAAGGAATAATCAAATAGAAGTATCTAATATCTACGCTCGCTCATAAATTCAATTAAGTTTCTCCGAGAGTAACCAATAAGCTTGAGGTACATAAGGTCTTTTTTTTTTTTCAAACTAAACAAGTTCAGAAAATATTAGCTCCATGACACCCATGATACAGATGTCTAGCGAATCTTTGGGAGGGTTTATGTCCAACAACGGATGCTAAATGATAATGATATATATTTTCAATGAAAGTCAATCAGGATTTCCTGAAACTACTCTAGATTCTTATACAATTCAGAGATATTTAAAAAGAAAATAGTGTTATATTATATTTAAACACAGCGTATGAGTATGTTATATTACGTGACCGACTTATATACTTACGGTGGAAGAACTACAGTGACTGTAGGCTCCTTAAGATAATAGCTTATCAAAAGCAAATCTATAAAACGGTATATATGTGACACTAGGGGGCCAGGAGTCCCCCGTGTCCTGAAAATTACGAAAATTACAATGGCTGTTACTAAAAATTACTAAGGTTATTACCAGTAATTACTATTGTTATTACAAAAAGGAGTTATCTGTGTAAAGGGGATAATGTGTTTTTCGAGATGCCATAGGAAGTTGGGTCACCTGTGCTTTTTCAATCTGGTGTCATCTGTCAAGGCCTGGGTTGCAAAAACAAATGCTTTTGGAAAAAGGTTTTGTTCCTGATTCGATGACCATATCATGGGAAGTTGATTTATCTGTACTTTTTCAATCAAGTGTCATCTGTCAAATACTGCGTTTGAAAACAAAGCCAGATATAAGGGTCAGTGTTTGGGGTTTAGAGAGAGAGAGTAAAAGCTTATGAAAGAAAAGTTATTTGCAGAGACCTCGGGAGAGGGGGAGACTAATTTATGATATTGAACAGACCTGCGTCGCGAGATGAATGAGGGTCAATGTTTTTGGTTTTTCCGGAAAGGTCGAGATGGCAGGAGAGGAAGAGATAGGGGAAGTCGGTTACAAGAGATACAGTGTCGATACCGAGTGCTTAAATAAGAGAAATTTCGTAACAAGCAAGCAGAGTAAAATTTGGGCTTGGAGAAGAGACTCGTGCCAGCTCTCTCCCTCGTGTCAGCCATCCGCCCTTAGTAACCGTCAACCGCTGCTACCATTCAGTAGACTACCGTTTGTGATATGAGAGTCCAGCTGTCATTTCGACTTAGATAATAATCAGCCTCCTCTCTTTTCAATTGCGAATAGGCATTTCCGGTCTCCAGAGATATTGATAATCAATATTCTATATAAAACATATAAACGAAATTCCGTTTTGTTGCCTTCTTTTACTAACCCAGAACCACGGCTGGGTTTAGTATAGTTGATGAGCCCAACCCCAAAGGAAACCCCCACAATTTAACACGAATTAGATGGAGTTTAATAGTCATGAAATTGTAATTAGAAATTGTGCATTCACCCAAATTGTTTTCATTATGAAGAGCTACAATAAAAATATGGGACTGAACAAGTTATTGAATGAGAAACGCTTAAATTCAAGAAAATATTTTCCAAGGAGAATCAAAATAGCTAATTAAATGGCTAAACATAAAATGTCTTACTTTTCAATGGAATCAAAAGATGTAAAGAAAAAAGTTATCATAAAAGGCAGACAAGATTGTAGCAATTTGCAAAAAACGGTGATTCCTTCAAGACGTTGTCAAGAATATGGCGACGAATGTTTTGGTCAAAACACGTGATTAACTGCGTTACCAAGGGCTTGATAGAATAACGATACGTAATTATGTTATTTGAGATTCATCAATATGCAAAAATATTGATACTATTTCAACTATTTTCTACTTGTTAAAGATACCCTTCATTTTCCCTGGAAAATCTAAATTGATGATTAAAATAATCCATCAGAAATTACTTACATTATTATGAAATCAAAAATGTTTTCAAAAAGTTTTCGTAACAGATAAACAAGTTTTTTTAGCAATTTGCAAAAACGTCAATTCCTTCAATAAGCTTTTAGGAATATGGCGCCCAATGTTTTGGTCAAAACACGTTGTCAATCGCGTTACTAAGGTCTCGATAGAATAACGACCAGATAGTGACGTCATTTCAGAGATTCATTGATAATAAAAGTTTGAATAATACGTTAAAATTTATTAGCAAATAGACTATCTACGTATTGCAAATATCACTAAACATCAATGAACATTAGTTTTTAGATTCATGGAGCACAATTGGTAATTTGGCAAGAAGAAAAATAAGGAAAAAAAGCTTTATGTTCGATAATAACCGAATGAAATTCACAATTCTTCGGAATGATGGTGTGTGCAAGCTTTGGTGGCTTGAAATAGTCTAACCTATTCGCTGGCACTGTAAAAAAGCCCAAAAAAACAACATGGGAACAGAAATTCTCTTTCAGATATCTCGTCAGAATGTCCAGGACTACAATGTTTTTACTGCTATCATCACTATCTGCTGATTATTTTTAATGATTATCAAATTCACTTCCAAATTAAGAAGACACAGTAACAAAGGAATTTCTATTCAGGTGTTTTGTCAGTTCTGGACAATCATTACTTTTACTACAATTATTCATTGAAACTTTTTCAACTGCTAAAATGAAGTCCCCAGACTAAAGATGCTGTTGCAACCTTTTTTATTAATTTAACCTCTGTGGACTTTATCTAAGTTAAAAACTTATATAATAAGGGAGAGGTATCCTCCAAGCTGTCCCCACCGGAATTTGCATCCAATTCACTTCGAAAATTGATCCGATCGTCTTTTTTTTTTTTTTTTTTTTTTTTTCAATCGAACTGTGGTGCTCCGAACATCCACTTTCGTTTCACAAGAACTGTTTGGATGTGTATCAAGAGCCGGTGGAGCTCTTTTGCCACTGACCCGCAGTGGACAATCCACCAGACCCCCTGCCAACACGTCCTGGGCCAGCGTGGCAGGGCATGGCCCATTACTCCCCATGATTTGCACACCAAATATTATATCGGCCGTTCCTGCTGGGACCTCGGTACCAAAAGGCCCAGCCATATCACTTGCTTTGGGTGTGGGTGATATGCTCCAAGGGCGACTACCCAAAAACTACACCAAGAGTACGTCAGTTCCTGCTGGGTCATCGGCCCCAAAAGACTCAGCCACATCACTTACTTTGGGTAGGGGTGATGTGCTCCGAAAGCGACTACCCAAATCCTTCACCAAGGGACCATCTGTCCCTACTGAGTCACCGCAGAAACAACGACCATTTCAACAGAACTCTAAGACTATCAACAAGAAGACAAATTTATACATAGGCACATACAACGTCAGAACACTGTCAACTGACATGCACCTAACTGATCTAGAAAGTGAAATCAGAAATGTCAAATGGGACATCATAGGCATTAGTGAGGTAAGAAGACCCGGAGAAGAACTAATCGAACTGAGAAGCAAGCATCTTCTTTACAGCTACGGTAAAGAGAAAGTAAAACAAAGTGGAGTTGGCTTTCTCATCAATAAGAACCTGAAAGACAATGTAACTGGCTTCAAAGCCGTCTCTGACCGGGTAGCTAGCGTCACCATACAACTTTCAAAGCGATACAAACTCAATATAATCCAAGTCTACGCTCCCACTTCACAATCAACCCAACAAGAAATAGACAACTTCTATGATGACTTGAACTCCCTACTCCAAGGCACCAGAAAACACTTCAATGTTATCATGGGAGACTTCAACGCACAAGTAGGACAAGGAAATGAACATTGCGTCGGCAAATTTGGATACAAAATACGCAACGAGAGAGGAGAAGATCTTGTAAACTTTGCGACGGCTAATGGATTCAAAATCATGAACACCTTCTTCAAGAAGGGACCCAGTAGGAAATGGACTTGGAGGAGCCCCAATCACGAAACAAGAAACGAAATAGATTACATCCTAACGGACAAAAACGATATCGTCAAGGACATCCAAGTCCTAAATCAAGTCAATGTAGGCAGCGACCACAGAATGGTACGATGTAAAGTACAAATAAACACCAATAAAGAACGCAGGAAAATGTTCCATACAAAACCGCAGCCTCTAAACATACCAAAAGAGCACGTTCAATCTTTCAAGCTCGAATTGAAGAACAGATTCAGAATTCTTACTGAACAAGACAGCACCAACATCAACGAACTAAGCAGCAAAATGACAACGTCAATAATTGAAGTAGCCTCTACATTCAAGCCAATGGGCAAACAACCCATTAGCAAAATCTCGGATGAGACTAAAAATCTCATGGAAAAACGCAGAAACCTCAAGCCACCGACAACAACGAGGGAGAAAATTGAAGAGGCTGAACTAAACAAATTAATCAAGAAGAAACGAAGAGAAGACAGAAGGAGATACACAACGGCAGTCATTGAATCAACTCTTGAAAAAGGTCGGGGCTTCAAAGCTATAAACAAACTCCTCAACTCGGGACGAAGGCAAATAACTAGCATACTCGAGGAAAATGGAAACCTAACAACAGACAGAGACAGGATTGTCGAACGCGCCAAAGAATTCTACCAAAAACTTTATTCGTCCAAACAAGGACTGCAAAACAATGAGCAAGATACGCAAGACACGGGCAAACAACTAGAGGACTTCCCAAAAGTAACCCCGTGGGAGGTGAAGGAAGCCATTAAACAGACAAAGAAAGGAACTGCCCCTGGACCAGACAACATCACCATCGACCTACTCCGAAAAGCAGGTAAAACCATCAATAGGAAACTGGCCGTCCTCTTCAACCTGTGTCTAAAACACAGTAAAGTCCCAGACGATTGGAATACTGCTATAATAATGCTATTATATAAAAAAGGAAACCCGAAAGACCTCAACAACTATAGGCCTATAAGCCTACTCAACTGTGTATATAAACTTTTCACAAAGATCATCACCAACCGAATCACAAAAACACTCGATGAAAACCAGCCACGTGAACAGGCTGGCTTTAGAAGAAGCTACTCGACCATGGACCACCTGCACTCGATAAATCAACTGAAAGAAAAAGCAGCAGAGTATAGACTACCACTTGCCGTAGCATTTATCGACTTCAAAAAGGCGTTCGACTCAGTAGAAATCCCTAAGGTCATGGAGGCCATCAGTCGGCAAGGTGTAGATCCAGTATATGTTGAAGTGTTGAAACATATATACAATCACGGCAGCTCATTTATCAGGCTACATAAAGACTCGGACCCCTTCCAGCTCCAGAAAGGAGTAAGACAAGGTGATACCAGCTCACCTAAACTCTTCACAGCCTGCCTCGAGATGATCTTCAGAAGGCTAGACTGGGAGAGTAAAGGAATTAAAATAGACGGCGAGTATCTGAGCAACCTCAGATTCGCAGACGACATAGCCCTTTTTGCAGAGAACCTACACGACCTCCAACTAATGATAGATGAACTAAATGAGGAGAGCAAGAAAGTCGGCCTGCACATGAACTTCAGCAAGACGAAGATCATGTGCAACAACCACATTGGAGATAAGAACACTAAGATCGAAATCGAGGACACAGAACTCGAGAAAGTAGACCACTACATCTACCTAGGGCAACGAATCTCCATGAGACCCTCAAAAGAAGAAGAAATCAAGCGAAGAATCACACTAGGATGGCAAGCCTTTGGCAGAGCTAGCTCAACCTTCAAAAATAATAAGATCCCACTAATCCTAAAGAGAAGGGTGTATAACCAATGCATCCTCCCAATAGTCACTTATGGAGCTGAAACATGGAACTTAACCAAGAAACAGACCCGTAAGCTGAGAACCATGCAACGTGCACATGAAAGAATAATGCTGGGCCTCACATGGAGAGACCACAAAACAGCACAACACATCCGGGAAAAGACAAGAGTTAGAGACATCATAGAAGCCATAAAAAATCTCAAATGGCGGTGGGCTGGCCATGTTGCAAGAATGGCTGACAATCGATGGACATCACGACTCACAACATGGATTCCCCGAGACCATATGCGCAACCGAGGCCGGCAAAATATTAGATGGAGAGATGAACTAGACAGGTTCAGGAAGTACTGGCTCCGTGACGCCCATGATAGAGAAGTGTGGCAAATCCTGGGGAAGGTCTATGTCCAACGACGGACGCTAAAAGACTGATGATGATGATGATGATGATTCATTCCTAAAAATTGTCTTGAATCCTTATCCAATGTAGGTGCATCTTATATTCTTTTATTGGCAAAATTTCATTCAATTTTTAAGAGTTTGAAAATGAAACGTTGATCCATTTTTGTTATTTTATTTATTATATGCAGTATCGGTTAGAAACTATAATTCACCTTCTGCTATATCACAAATTAGAGATGAAAGTCTTTCTATTTCTTTTGACCAGTAACATTATCTTTCAGATTATTATAATCATTCATTTCTTCGAATATTGATACTAATACTTGGTGAAGATGCTTACATTTCCTTATGCCATCATTGTTTACAACAGGCTGGGTGGTTTGTATTTTTCTCGGGGATCTTTTAAAATTCATTGTTCAAAATAATATCTTATAGCTTGTTCGAACTGTTGTCTGCATGGTCGTTGAATAAAATGTCTAAAAGCTCGCCACCTTGAAATGTTTATATCTTTGTTTAATTTCTTTTCTTTTGTTTCTATCCCCATATAATTCTTTGTTTTTCTTGTTCTTGTCATTCTAAATCATTCTCAATTGTTTACAATGGGTTCTGTCAAGTTTATTAAACCAATCTTTTGTTAGTTTTCATGATAACATATTGTAAGTTAATACAGTCTTGGCTATTGTTTTATAAAATTTCACTTTCCCAATATAGACATTTTTCTTCCACTAATTTATTTCAGTTGATTTTATTGCTAAAATTGATTGCTTTATTCTCGATTTCATGCCTTCATAATGTCCAGTTCTTTAGATTCCTCCATTCAGCTTCTTCATCTTTCGATTTCCGTACTTTGATAATCGTTTTCTCCCATTTGTCATCGTTTACTCCAGAATGGAGTTTTTCATTTATTTGTTATGATATCCTTGTACTCTTTTATCCATGTGATTATCTTTTGATGGGGAATCTGAATGGGGCATCTCAGTGAGTAAACTGGATCCTTTCCTGTAGTTATGTTCGATTTTGGGGTTTGGTTTGTTAAATCCAGCTGTTTAATTAGGGTGCTCAATATTTTCATTTAATTCGTCATCAATTTTACTTGAATTTGATTATTTTCTTAAATTAAAAAAAACAAAACTAAATGGTTGAATTTTAATTGTTGTGTGTTTTTCTTGAATTAGAACAATAATTTGCAGGCCAAACAAATTTGTGAAAATCCCACAAACAACAAGATGGAAGACAGTATTGTCGATGGGATATAACTCGATTGTAGAACATTCGACTGCCTATCAAAAGTTATTCGCTCTGAAACACGGTGTTATACATTTCTTTAATTTGATTTATCAGACACTGTAGAAATCCTGTAGAAAACAAGCTGGAAGTGAATATTGTCCTTAGAATAAACCCAGATGGTAAAACGTTCGATTGCATATTTAGAGTTATTCCGTTTCAACATCAAAAGTCCCTTATTTCTCTTATTTCCTTAATAAGAAACTGTAGAATTCGTCCAGAGAGCAAATTGGAGAAAACTATTGTCATTGGGATATAGGATGGTGTTACAGTATCCGATGGCGTATCAAAAAGTATTCGGTTCAACTTTGAGGGTCCCTCATATCTACAATTTCCTTTAACAGAACTTTAAAAATCCAGATGAAAACAAGCTGGGAGAATCTATTTTTTTTATTGGGTTATAGCTCAATGGTAGAGCATGCGACTGAATATTGAAAGCATTCGGTTCAACTCGAAGGATCCCTAATTCCTACTATTATTTCAATCATAAGCTGTCACAATCTTGAGAAAAATAAGCTGGAAAAGGCTATGGTTGCTGACATATAACTCAGAGGTCGAACAATCGTCTGCTTATCGAAATGTGTTCATCCCCGAATGTCACTCATCCGACATATTTTCCTGAACAGAGTTTGTTGGAATCTTGAGGAAAACAAGCTTGACGATTCCATTGCCGTCGGAGTAAAGCTCAGTGGTAAAGCATTAAACTGCATATCGAAATGTCTTTGATTCAGACGTGAGTGTCCCTCATTAAACAATCTTTTCCAAAGGAAACTTTAAGAATACAGAAGATAAAAAGCTAGAAGTATACCTTGACTTCTTGCTCAGTTTAGGACATTCCAGTGCATCTCAAAATATCTCCTATTTAACCCCGTGTATCCCTCATTTGTGATATTTTCTACACAAGAAAATCTTGAATATTACAAGGTCGTAGAATTCATTGTCCTTCTAATTACAGTAGATAGAAAACATGCTATGATTCAATTCTCAAGGTTTTGTCAAACAAATTACTATAATTTCATGTTTGGAAGGAAAAAAATCATGTATGGATTCCAATTTGATTTTTGTTTTTTGGCCTTTTTTTTTACAAATTGATGTTGTTAAGGACGGTGTGACCGACTTATATACGCATAATGGAAGAATTACAATGACTGTATTGGAATCAATAGGCAACTTAAAATAATAGTTTATCAAAGGCCAATCTATAAAACGGTATATGTAGGCTGACGCATCCTCAAAATATTAGAACACTTCTAGTTTCTATCGATATTATTGTCAAAGTCTACCCCCTCCCTCTTTGACCACATTAGGACAAAAGGCTGACCCAAAGTATGAAAACTGAGAGTTATTTCAGATTACTCCAACTGAGCTAAGAATTATGAAGAGGAAATGGCCGTTTGAAGTGAATAAAGTTTTTACACAACTCTTCTCTGTTTAGAATTATCCGTGGTTTCCTTCCATTTTTAAAGTACTCCTGTCCCCGAAAGGAAAGACTTGTAGAGAAAACTGACCGACTGTCAATCTTTGTTTAGTCATTAAAAACCAGGAAGCTGGTGGATTTGTAGTTTGTAATCTTGGAACATAATGAAAGGCTCTTGTGATTCTTTTAGCTTCAAGATCAAAATCGAGGACACAGAACTCGAGAAAGTAGACGACTACATCTACCTAGGACAACGAATCTCCATGAGACCCTCAAAAGAAGAAGAAATCAAGCAAAGAATTACACTAGAATGGCAAGCCTTTGGCAGAGCTAGCTCAAACTTCAAAAATATTTAGATCCCATTAATCCTAAAGAGAAGGGTGTATAACCAATGCATCCTCCCAAGAGTCACTTATGGAGCTGAAACATGGAACTTAACCAAGAAACGGACCCGTAAATTGAGAACCATACAACGTGCATATGAAAGAATAATGCTGGGCCTCACATGGAGAGACCACAGAACAGCACAGTACATTCGAGAAAAGACAAGACTTAGGGACATCATAGAATCCATTAAAATTCTCAAATGGCGGTTGGCTGGCCATGTTGCAAGAATTGCAGACAATCAATAGACATCACAACTCAAAACATGGATTCCCCGAGACCACATGCGCAACCGAGGCCGGCAAAATGTTAGATGGAGAGACGAGCTAGACAAGTTCAGGAAGTACTGGCTCCGTGACGCCCATGATAGAGGAGTGTGGCAAATCCTGGGACGGACGCTAAAAGACTGATGATGATGATGAATGAAAATTTCACATCTATTAAGAAACTCATTAGAGAGAAGAATTAATCACAGAATATTAACATTGAAAGTGATTCATCTAAAAAGCAACAATAATTAGATGGAGTATAAGTAGTGATAAAATAATAATCAGAAATTGTGCATCAACCCAAATTGTTATTAAATGAGAAACGCTTAAATTTAAGAAAATATTTTTCCAGTAAAATCAAAATTGATGATAAAAATAACAATACAAAAATCTCTTTTTTTTTCAATGAAATCAAACAATGTATACAAAAAAGTTATCTTAAAAGGCAGACAAGATTGTAGCAATTTGCAAAAACGGTAATTCTTTCAAGACATTGTCAGGAATATGGCATCGAATGTTTTGATCGAAACACGTGATTAACTGCGTTACCAAGGGCTTGATAGAATAATGACACCTAATGACGTCATTTGAGAGATTCATCAATATGCAAAAATATTAATACTAATTCAACTATTTTCTACTTGTTATAGATACCTTTCATGATCACTGAAAATTAGTTTAGGATTCACAAAGCAGATTCAGCTAAAAAGAAAACAACACAAATTATTTTGAATGAAACTGTTCATTTCATATCATTTAACTTTACTCTCGATTGAAAAATACTGTTTACTTTACAGGCAATGCTGACAACAACCCTTTATACTAAACCTACAAATAAAAATAACACTAAATAATGTCTTCTATGATTAAATTCAAGAAAATACTGTTTTGAATTCTCACTAACTTCTGTTCCCATTTTTCGGAAAATTGTTCGACAGTAGCAGCAGCTAATCGTATTTTCTCAATGGTTATCCCTTTTGAGACTATCAACATAACGTTTCAATGAACTTATTGAAAATAATTACTGCCCAAATTACCTTGCTTGAAAAGTTACAACCCCACAAGGCACATATACCAAAAAAAGACATTGTTTTTACAAATAATCAAAAGTATACTAAGAAACGTAATAAATAAACAGGAAAAAATTCCAACAAAAATCAAAATCGATAATTGAAATAACTCCACAAAAATTACGTAATTTCAGATGAAATCAAAAAATTTATTTACAAGTTTTTGGAAAAGATAGACAAGTTTGTAATGATATGCAAATCAGTCAGTTCCTTCACAAAAAAATTTGCAAATATGTCAGTCCCTTCAAGAAAAAACAACTGTACTCCCAGGAGATTGGAAATTACCGGGTTGACAGGTAAATTCTCAAGAGGGACTATCTGAGTCAGCAGGTGTTGTCCCTTAAACCCTCTTAAAGCAAACACAAATTGACAAACTGAACATAGAAGAGCCTACTAACTCCTTTAAAGCTCCCTTCTTCATCTGGTGTACAAGCAATAACCACAAGATGTGTGACATTTTGGCTATCGCCCGAGAGACGGTCACGGATGTTAAGTTGGTTCAGAAGGAGCATGAGAGTTTGAAACTTATGAATCATCGGTTACAATTAAACTTTATCTCTCCTTTTATAGGGCTCTAAAATGAACGTTTCCATAGACGGTTGGGTTACAACTGAACTAGGCACTGGCTGCAGAGGAAAGGGTTTAATTCAACGGGAACAAGTCAGTTGTTCACGTGCATTGTGGCGGTCTAACTTGAAACAGAGATTGGAATGTTCACTGTCAAATACAGCCAACGACTTGCCCTTAATGAGGCTGAGACAAAAGTGGTGGTAGAAGATAATCTTAACCCCGGTAGTGGCATAGAAATAGTTTTGAGGGACCTGTAGCAATGGGCTAAAGAAAACTACCAAAGACAAGTAGTTAGGAGTAGCTTAGAAAGGATATCCAACGTAGTTATGAAACTTGACAAAAATATGCGTGAGAAAGAAATTCATCAATTGCTTGATCGATATAATTATTGCATTAGACCCTGGACCAGCGCATCTTCTGCTTAATGGGTGACATGTGCAAGGGATCCTGGCTGCATCTCTGAGATCGCTTCATCAAAGATCCTGGCCTATGTGGGCAGCTATTTAGTGGAATTTCCCCAATTTGCGTCAGCTGAAGCAGTTAGCTATGGGAGACAGGTTCATAGGAATAAAGTCCATGCTGCACTGAAGCCGGTAGGCTACAAGAAGTCACCGGAGACAGACAGTTTGGATTATACTCGATGATGTCTTATGTGTTTGCAACCCTCTTGAGAGTGATGCTCAAGCATTGGGTCAACCAGGGATCAATCCCTGGTTGGGTGACCAAGGGGTTGATCGCGTTGTTAAAAAGGCAGGACAAATATATAAAGAGGGACATGGATAATAAGAGGCTAGTAACATTGCTGAACACTGGGAAAGATTTTGGCCGAGATCCTGTCGATTCGGCTTCGAGTCAATATCAAATGCATTTTTATATTAAGCCTATCATTTTGAGACGTAGCTGATGAGGGCAGATATGACGTCACTCTTTTTGGACATAGCCAATGTTGAGGGAAGTGACGTTATATATATTATCCATTTTGAGAGCTCATCCAGGCGGAAGTGATGTCATGTTTTCATCCTTATCTTCACGATAGACCCACATCTTTTTTTTACATGGCTTCTGTAGACGGAAGTGACATGCTATGGTGAAATTAGTTTAATCTGAGTTTAATCAGGGTTAGGTTGAATTTCAAATGAGAATACTAGGAATTGTGCATGGCTCGTTGGTCTAGGTGTATGATTCTCGCTTAGGGTGCGAGAGGTCCCGGGTTCAAATCCTGGACGAGCCTGATTATGTTTTTTTACTTCACATATAGATCTAAACACTTTTTATTAGAGGGAGCAAAGATTTCATCGTTAGCCATGAGCAATTTCGTTTGACAGACATGATGGTGAAATTAGTTTAAACTGAGTTTTGACAGCGTTATTAATTATTTAATTGGAACATTTTTTTCCTTTGTTATTAAGATTGGCTTTTCAGAACAGATTGGTGAAAACACCTTAAATTGATAAAGAATGAAAATAGACGAACACGGAGAAATAATAATTAGTTGGTAGTTGGTATATCTTGTGATATGGTCAGTTGGAAGGTTTGGGGTTAGTTTTTCTGAATTACCAATTATTATTGGTGTAATCGAGTTATATGGATATTAAATCTATCCAATTGCCAATTTGAAAAAATAACCATTTTAGTCATTTTAAAATGGTTGAATACAAGATGGCGGGGACTGATACGAAGATAGCAAAAAATAATTATTTTTCAGGGCAACATGGAACCTCATATTAAACCTGAATATTAACCCTAACACTAAACATTAATCTTAAATCATATCCTTTGTAGTAGAATTTAATAGAATACAGTTTCAAATGTTCACAGTTTTCTGTTTTCATTTCTCTGTAATAGTTCAACAGCAGCAGCTAATTGTGTGTACTCGAATGTTATCTCCCTTACAAAACATCAATATAACGTTTTGATGAACCTCTTCCTAACAATTACCACAAAAAATAAAATGTCAAAAGAGTCAGAGCCCAATGAAGCACACATAAAATAAAGGCATTACCTTTATAAATAACGCAAAGCATAGTGAAAACAATATAAACTTTTATGAAAAAATATTTTCCCAGAAAAATCTAAATTGATAATTAAAATAATCCACCAGAAATTACTTACATTATAATGAAATCAAAAATATATTCAAAAAGTTTTCGTAACAGATAAACAAGTTTTTTTAGCAATTCGGAAATACGTCGATTCCTTCAAGAAGCTTTTAGGAATATGGCGCCCAATGTTTTGGTCAAAACGCGTTGTCAATCGCGTTACTAAGGTCTCGATAGAATTATGACTTGATGGTGACGTCATTCCAGAGATTCATTGATAATAAAAGTTTGAATAATACGTTAAAAAGTATTCAAAAATAAATCATCTACTTATTGCAAATATCACTAAACATCAATGAACATTAGTTTAAGGATTCATGGAGCACAATTGGTAATTTGAGAAGAAGAAAAATAAGGAAAAAATGCTTTATGTTATAACTTTATGAAATAACCTAATGCAATTCTTTGAAATGGTGGTTTGTGTAAGCTTTGGTTGCTTTAAGTAGCTCACCCTATCTGCTGGCAGAGTGAGAAAATCCAGGAATAGAAATTCTCTTTCAGATATCTAGTCAGCTTGTCTATGACAATCATTGTTTTCACTGCTATCATCACTATCTGCTGATTGTCTTGAATCATTATCCAATTCATTGCCAAATCAAGACGACATAGGAACAGAAAACATTTCTATTCAGATATCTTGTAAGCCAATCAGGGACAATAATTGCTTTTAATGCTCCCATTTCCATTTGAAATTATCTTGAATCATTATCCAATTTAGCCGAATCATATAATCTTATGTTGGTAATGTTTCATTCAATTTTATGAGTGCAAAAATGAAACATTGATTCAATGGAGCACATACTGTAATTTGGTGAGGGTCAAAATAAAGATAAAAGTTTTATGTTTGCTAATTACCAAATGAAATTTACAACTCTTTGGAATGATGGTATGTGCAAGCTTTGGTTGCTTGAAATAGTTTACCTTCAAAATGGAATTTTTCAGTTATTTGTTATAATATCTTTGTACTGTTTCATCTTCTGTTGGGAAATCTGAATCATCAACATAAAGCATCTCAGGTGGGTCAACTGGATCATCTCCTGTAGTTATGTTCAATGTTGGGGTTTGGTTTATTAACTTCAGCTTCTTGCATTATTTAGCATTCATTTAAACCGATTGCAAAAGTTTAGTATATTTCTTTGAAAGTTTTATTTCAGGGCACCATCCTAGTTTCGTGGTCCAGATTTTTACAGTTTAATTTTTTTTTCAATTTCGAAAGTTATTATTGCTTTATTTTAATTGTTTACCCCATCAATTTATTTTCCAAAAATGAAATTATATAGTTAAGTTTTAAGCGTTGAATGTTTTTTTGAAAAACTTTTGACGCAATAATTCAATCACAAGTACCAGTATGATTTATTCTGAGAAAAAACTTGATAAAATTTAAAACGAGTCCAAAAAAGTAATGAAGAATTATGATAAGTAGATTGACTTAGTGAGTGCTTTTTTTTTCCTCACCTGAGTGAAGAAAACTTAAAAATTAATTACAGGAAGGCCAGGTCACATGGTTTTGGGTGACGACAATAAATGAAATTCATAACAACCTTTGTTTTTGTCAATTGAAAAAGTATTCAAATTAAATTGAAATTTAGGAAGAAAACAATTGAAATATAACCATAAAAGTGTTTAAAAATGAAAACGGGAGGTTAATGTTATGTTTCGTTGGAGTACAGATACTACTCTTTGATCTGCATGTTTACTTGCTTCCTCAAAACAGCTAGATGTGACACAAGGTTGTTCTCAAAGTGGGATTCCAGGGATAGCCGAACCAATCCCTTTCAGTGGAATGGGGCAGTTACGCCCTTGGGCCTACTGCTCCCCCAAGACAGGGATGTGTAATTTATACCTATTGCACTTAGTAAATCTTCATTGGACACGGTATTGCACCGGTGCCAAGCCAAAGTTAGGTCAGCGAACAGATGCAACGCTTTGATCATGATTCAAAAACTGCAAAAACTTAGATATCAAAACATGTATAATGCAAGGTTCGATGGTCCACATGTCCATTGTATTTATCAAACTTCATTTGGTTAATAAGAAAAATTTCGTTATGATCAGTGAGTTCGTTAACCCCAAAATTCGTTATAGTGAGGGTTTATAGTACGTATTTATAGAAGAGGGTAGATCAAACTATTCAATGACACTTTTGCTTTATATATTTCTTAAAACTAACGTTAGATTCAAAACTGATTGT
Organism: Thysanoteuthis rhombus; assembly: GCA_963457665.1. Classification (NCBI taxonomy): domain Eukaryota; kingdom Metazoa; phylum Mollusca; class Cephalopoda; order Oegopsida; family Thysanoteuthidae; genus Thysanoteuthis; species Thysanoteuthis major. Next base: position 32,853,385 of record OY735230.1, read on the forward strand.
CGTTTCCTATATATAATGTTTTCTCTCTCAAGAAAACGATATTTCTTCATATTCTGTTGAAACTGGGACACAAAATGGTAATTTTCGGTGGGCAAGAAAGATCAATACTCCATGTGACAGCTTCTTAAATAGTAGAGAGGAATACAAAATAAACTTTTAAAAACAGATTTAGATCATCTGTGCAATTTGTAAGAGTTTATCAACACGATTTGCGTTTTATTCTTATTCGACAATATTTGGAGTAATCAGATAGATGTGCATTTTAGGTTTAATATTGTTCTTATTTGACTAAAATTACATTAAAAAATATTAATAGCAATGTAAGTGTTCCGTCAGAACATATAAAGCAGATATGAACGGTCAGCGATTGGTGTTATTTATTTTTATGCTATTCAAGAGAACAATTGTCGACAAAATACGGCTCAGTTTTGGAGCATTACGAATAGAACCATATAAAGCAGATAAACCCTTTCAAAATTTTCTGACTGAACTTGGAAAGGTATTCCAACCGGTTGTTTTGATCCTTTTTTTCTCTTTTCCCTGTTGCATCAAATGTTTAAATTTCTCTAAAAACGAATTTTTGTCAAGAACAAAGTGGAATAAAATATTATTGGCGTCTTGATAATCCCTTTTAAAATTTTGGACTGAACTTGGAAAGGTATTCCAACCAGTTGTTTTGATCCTTTTTTTCTCTTTTCCCTGTTGCATCAACTGTTTAAATTTCTCTAAATACTAATTTTTGTCGAGAACAAAGTGGAATAAAATATTATTGGCGTCTTGATAATCCCTTTTAAAATTTTGGACTGAACTTGGAAAGGTATTCCAACCAGTTGTTTTGATCCTTTTTTTCTCTTTTCCCTGTTGCATCAACTGTTTAAATTTCTCTAAAAACTAATTTTTGTCAAGAACAAAGTGGAATAAAATATTATTGGCGTCTTGATAATCCCTTTTAAAATTTTGGACTGAACTTGGAAAGGTATTCAAACCAGTTGTTTTGATCCTTTTTTTCTCTTTTCCCTGTTGCATCAACTGTTTAAATTTCTCTAAAAACAAATTTTTGTCAAGAACAAAGTGGAATAAAATATTATTGGCGTCTTGATAATCCCTTTTAAAATTTTCTGACTGAACTTGGAAAGGTATTCCAACCAGTTGTTTTGATCCTTTTTTTCTCTTTTCCCTGTTGCATCAACTGTTTAAATTTCTCTAAAAACAAATTTTTGTCGAGAACAAAGTGGAATAAAATATTATTGGCGTCTTGATAATCCCTTTAAAATTTTCTGACTGAACTTGGAAAGGTATTCCAACCAGTTGTTTTGATCCTTTTTTTCTCTTTTCCCTGTTGCATCAACTGTTCAAATTTCTCTAAAAACTTATTTTTGTCGAGAACAAAGTGGAATAAAATATTATTGGCGTCTTGATAATCCCTTTTAAAATTTTGGACTGAACTTGGAAAGGTATTCCAACCAGTTGTTTTGATCCTTTTTTTCTCTTTTCCCTGTTGCATCAACTGTTTAAATTTCTCTAAAAACAAATTTTTCTCAAGAACAAAGTGGAATAAAATATCATTGGCGTCTTGATAATCCCTTTTAAAATTTTGGACTGAACATGGAAAGGTATTCCAACCAGTTGTTTTGATCCTTTTTTTCTCTTTTCCCTGTTGCATCAACTGTTTAAATTTCTCTAAAAACAAATTTTTGTCGAGAACAAAGTGGAATAAAATATTATTGGCGTCTTGATAATCCCTTTAAAATTTTCTGACTGAACTTGGAAAGGTATTCCAACCAGTTGTTTTGATCCTTTTTTTCTCTTTTCCCTGTTGCATCAACTGTTCAAATTTCTCTAAAAACTAATTTTTGTCGAGAACAAAGTGGAATAAAATATTATTGGCGTCTTGATAATCCCTTTTAAAATTTTGGACTGAACTTGGAAAGGTATTCCAACCAGTTGTTTTGATCCTTTTTTTCTCTTTTCCCTGTTGCATCAACTGTTTAAATTTCTCTAAAAACAAATTTTTCTCAAGAACAAAGTGGAATAAAATATCATTGGCGTCTTGATAATCCCTTTTAAAATTTTGGACTGAACATGGAAAGGTATTCCAACCAGTTGTTTTGATCCTTTTTTTCTCTTTTCCCTGTTGCATCAACTGTTTAAATTTCTCTAAAAACAAATTTTTGTCGAGAACAAAGTGGAATAAAATATTATTGGCGTCTTGATAATCCCTTTAAAATTTTCTGACTGAACTTGGAAAGGTATTCCAACCAGTTGTTTTGATCCTTTTTTTCTCTTTTCCCTGTTGCATCAACTGTTTAAATTTCTCTAAAAACTAATTTTTGTCGAGAACAAAGTGGAATAAAATATTATTGGCGTCTTGATAATCCCTTTTAAAATTTTGGACTGAACTTGGAAAGGTATTCCAACCAGTTGTTTTGATCCTTTTTTTCTCTTTTCCCTGTTGCATCAACTGTTTAAATTTCTCTAAAAACAAATTTTTCTCAAGAACAAAGTGGAATAAAATGTCATTGGCGTCTTGATAATCCCTTTTAAAATTTTGGACTGAACATGGAAAGGTATTCCAACCAGTTGTTTTGATCCTTTTTTTCTCTTTTCCCTGTTGCATCAACTGTTTAAATTTCTCTAAAAACAAATTTTTGTCAAGAACAAAGTGGAATAAAATATTATTGGCGTCTTGATAATCCCTTTTAAAATTTTGGACTGAACATGGGAAGGTATTTCAACCAGTTGTTTTGATCCTTTTTTTCTCTTTTCCCTGTTGCATCAACTGTTTAAATTTCTCTAAAAACAAATTTTTGTCGAGAACAAACTGGGATAAAATATTATTGGCGTCTTGATAATCCCTTTTAAAATTTTGGACTGAACTTGGAAAGGTATTCCAACCAGTTGTTTTGATCCTTTTTTTCTCTTTTCCCTGTTGCATCAACTGTTTAAATTTCTCTAAAAACTAATTTTTGTCGAGAACAAAGTGGAATAAAATATTATTGGCGTCTTGATAATCCCTTTTAAAATTTTGGACTGAACTTGGAAAGGTATTCCAACCAGTTGTTTTGATCCTTTTTTTCTCTTTTCCCTGTTGCATCAACTGTTTAAATTTCTCTAAAAACAAATTTTTCTCAAGAACAAAGTGGAATAAAATATCATTGGCGTCTTGATAATCCCTTTTAAAATTTTGGACTGAACATGGAAAGGTATTCCAACCAGTTGTTTTGATCCTTTTTTTCTCTTTTCCCTGTTGCATCAACTGTTTAAATTTCTCTAAAAACAAATTTTTGTCGAGAACAAAGTGGAATAAAATATTATTGGCGTCTTGATAATCCCTTTAAAATTTTCTGACTGAACTTGGAAAGGTATTCCAACCAGTTGTTTTGATCCTTTTTTTCTCTTTTCCCTGTTGCATCAACTGTTTAAATTTCTCTAAAAACTAATTTTTGTCGAGAACAAAGTGGAATAAAATATTATTGGCGTCTTGATAATCCCTTTTAAAATTTTGGACTGAACTTGGAAAGGTATTCCAACCAGTTGTTTTGATCCTTTTTTTCTCTTTTCCCTGTTGCATCAACTGTTTAAATTTCTCTAAAAACAAATTTTTCTCAAGAACAAAGTGGAATAAAATGTCATTGGCGTCTTGATAATCCCTTTTAAAATTTTGGACTGAACATGGAAAGGTATTCCAACCAGTTGTTTTGATCCTTTTTTTCTCTTTTCCCTGTTGCATCAACTGTTTAAATTTCTCTAAAAACAAATTTTTGTCAAGAACAAAGTGGAATAAAATATTATTGGCGTCTTGATAATCCCTTTTAAAATTTTGGACTGAACATGGGAAGGTATTTCAACCAGTTGTTTTGATCCTTTTTTTCTCTTTTCCCTGTTGCATCAACTGTTTAAATTTCTCTAAAAACAAATTTTTGTCGAGAACAAACTGGGATAAAATATTATTGGCGTCTTGATAATCCCTTTTAAAATTTTGGACTGAACTTGGAAAGGTATTCCAACCAGTTGTTTTGATCCTTTTTTTCTCTTTTCCCTGTTGCATCAACTGTTTAAATTTCTCTAAAAACAAATTTTTGTCAAGAACAAAGTGGAATAAAATATTATTGGCGTCTTGATAATCCCTTTTAAAATTTTGGACTGAACTTGGAAAGGTATTCAAACCAGTTGTTTTGATCCTTTTTTTCTCTTTTCCCTGTTGCATCAACTGTTTAAATTTCTCTAAAAACAAATTTTTGTCAAGAACAAAGTGGAATAAAATATTATTGGCGTCTTGATAATCCCTTTTAAAATTTTCTGACTGAACTTGGAAAGGTATTCCAACCAGTTGTTTTGATCCTTTTTTTCTCTTTTCCCTGTTGCATCAACTGTTTAAATTTCTCTAAAAACAAATTTTTGTCGAGAACAAAGTGGAATAAAATATTATTGGCGTCTTGATAATCCCTTTAAAATTTTCTGACTGAACTTGGAAAGGTATTCCAACCAGTTGTTTTGATCCTTTTTTTCTCTTTTCCCTGTTGCATCAACTGTTCAAATTTCTCTAAAAACTAATTTTTGTCGAGAACAAAGTGGAATAAAATATTATTGGCGTCTTGATAATCCCTTTTAAAATTTTGGACTGAACTTGGAAAGGTATTCCAACCAGTTGTTTTGATCCTTTTTTTCTCTTTTCCCTGTTGCATCAACTGTTTAAATTTCTCTAAAAACAAATTTTTCTCAAGAACAAAGTGGAATAAAATATCATTGGCGTCTTGATAATCCCTTTTAAAATTTTGGACTGAACATGGAAAGGTATTCCAACCAGTTGTTTTGATCCTTTTTTTCTCTTTTCCCTGTTGCATCAACTGTTTAAATTTCTCTAAAAACAAATTTTTGTCGAGAACAAAGTGGAATAAAATATTATTGGCGTCTTGATAATCCCTTTAAAATTTTCTGACTGAACTTGGAAAGGTATTCCAACCAGTTGTTTTGATCCTTTTTTTCTCTTTTCCCTGTTGCATCAACTGTTTAAATTTCTCTAAAAACTAATTTTTGTCGAGAACAAAGTGGAATAAAATATTATTGGCGTCTTGATAATCCCTTTTAAAATTTTGGACTGAACTTGGAAAGGTATTCCAACCAGTTGTTTTGATCCTTTTTTTCTCTTTTCCCTGTTGCATCAACTGTTTAAATTTCTCTAAAAAAAAATTTTTCTCAAGAACGAAGTGGAATAAAATGTCATTGGCGTCTTGATAATCCCTTTTAAAATTTTGGACTGAACATGGAAAGGTATTCCAACCAGTTGTTTTGATCCTTTTTTTCTCTTTTCCCTGTTGCATCAACTGTTTAAATTTCTCTAAAAACAAATTTTTGTCAAGAACAAAGTGGAATAAAATATTATTGGCGTCTTGATAATCCCTTTTAAAATTTTGGACTGAACTTGGAAAGGTATTCCAACCAGTTGTTTTGATCCTTTTTTTCTCTTTTCCCTGTTGCATCAACTGTTTAAATTTCTCTAAAAACAAATTTTTCTCAAGAACAAAGTGGAATAAAATATCATTGGCGTCTTGATAATCCCTTTTAAAATTTTGGACTGGACATGGAAAGGTATTCCAACCGGTTGTTTTGATCCTTTTTTTCTCTTTTCCCTGTTGCATCAACTGTTTAAATTTCTCTAAAAACTAATTTTTGTCGAGAACAAAGTGGAATAAAATATTATTGGCGTCTTGATAATCCCTTTTAAAATTTTGGACTGAACTTGGAAAGGTATTCCAACCAGTTGTTTTGATCCTTTTTTTCTCTTTTCCCTGTTGCATCAACTGTTTAAATTTCTCTAAAAAAAAATTTCTGTCAAGAACAAAGTGGAATAAAATATTATTGGTGTCTTGATAATCCCTTTTAAAATTTTGGACTGAACTTGGAAAGGTATTCCAACCAGTTGTTTTGATCCTTTTTTTCTCTTTTCCCTGTTGCATCAACTGTTTAAATTTCTCTAAAAACAAATTTCTGTCAAGAACAAAGTGGAATAAAATATTATTGGCGTCTTGATAATCCCTTTTAAAATTTTGGACTGAACTTGGAAAAGTATTCCAACCAGTTGTTTTGATCCTTTTTTTTCTCTTTTCCCTGTTGCATCAACTGTTCAAATTTCTCTAAAAACTAATTTTTGTCGAGAACAAAGTGGAATAAAATATTATTGGCGTCTTGATAATCCCTTTTAAAATTTTGGACTGAACTTGGAAAGGTATTCCAACCAGTTGTTTTGATCCTTTTTTTCTCTTTTCCCTGTTGCATCAACTGTTTGAATTTCTCTAAAAACAAATTTTTGTCAAGAACAAAGTGGAATAAAATATTATTGGCGTCTTGATAATCCCTTTTAAAATTTTGGACTGAACTTGGAAAGGTATTCCAACCAGTTGTTTTGATCCTTTTTTTCTCTTTTCCATGTTGCATCAACTGTTTAAATTTCTCTAAAAACAAATTTTTGTCAAGAACAAAGTGGAATAAAATATTATTGGCGTCTTGATAATCCCTTTTAAAATTTTGGACTGAACTTGGAAAGGTATTCCAACCAGTTGTTTTGATCCTTTTTTTTCTTTTCCCTGTTGCATCAACTGTTCAAATTTCTCTAAAAACAAATTTTTGTCAAGAACAAAGTGGAATAAAATATTATTGGTGTCTTGATAATCCCTTTTAAAATTTTTGGACTGAACTTGGAAAGGTATTCCAACCAGTTGTTTTGATCCTTTTTTTCTCTTTTCCCTGTTGCATCAACTGTTTAAATTTCTCTAAAAACAAATTTCTGTCAAGAAGAAAGTGGAATAAAATATTATTGGCGTCTTGATAATCCCTTTTAAAATTTTGGACTGAACATGGAAAGGTATTCCAACCAGTTGTTTTGATCCTTTTTTTCTCTTTTCCCTGTTGCATCAACTGTTTAAATTTCTCTAAAAACAAATTTTTGTCAAGAACAAAGTGGAATAAAATATTATTGGCGTCTTGATAATCCCTTTTAAAATTTTGGACTGAACTTGGAAAGGTATTCCAACCAGTTGTTTTGATCCTTTTTTTCTCTTTTCCCTGTTGCATCAACTGTTTAAATTTCTCTAAAAACAAATTTTTGTCAAGAACAAAGTGGAATAAAATATTATTGGCGTCTTGATAATCCCTTTTAAAATTTTGGACTGAACTTGGAAAGGTATTCCAACCAGTTGTTTTGATCCTTTTTTTCTCTTTTCCCTGTTGCATCAACTGTTTAAATTTCTCTAAAAACTAATTTTTGTCAAGAACAAAGTGGAATAAAATATTATTGGCGTCTTGATAATCCCTTTTAAAATTTTGGACTGAACTTGGAAAGGTATTCCAACCAGTTGTTTTGATCCTTTTTTTCTCTTATCCATGTTGCATCAACTGTTTAAATTTCTCTAAAAACAAATTTTTGTCAAGAACAAAGTGGAATAAAATATTATTGGCGTCTTGATAATCCCTTTTAAAATTTTGGACAGATCTTGGAAAGGTATTCAAACCAGTTGTTTTGATCCTTTTTTTCTCTTTTCCCTATTGCATCAACCGTTTAAATTTCTCTAAAAACAAATTTTTGTCAAGAACAAAGTGGAATAAAATATTATTGGCGTCTTGATAATCCCTTTTAAAATTTTGGACTGAACTTGGAAAGGTATTCCAACCAGTTGTTTTGATCCTTTTTTTCTCTTTTCCCTGTTGCATCAACTGTTTAAATTTCTCTAAAAACAAATTTTTGTCAAGAACAAAGTGGAATAAAATATTATTGGCGTCTTGATAATCCCTTTTAAAATTTTGGACTGAACTTGGAAAGGTATTCCAACCAGTTGTTTTGATCCTTTTTTTTCTTTTCCCTGTTGCATCAACTGTTCAAATTTCTCTAAAAACTAATTTTTGTCGAGAACAAAGTGGAATAAAATATTATTGGTGTCTTGATAATCCCTTTTAAAATTTTGGACTGAACTTGGAAAGGTATTCCAACCAGTTGTTTTGATCCTTTTTTTCTCTTTTCCCTGTTGCATCAACTGTTTAAATTTCTCTAAAAACAAATTTCTGTCAAGAACAAAGTGGAATAAAATATTATTGGCGTCTTGATAATCCCTTTTAAAATTTTGGACTGAACTTGGAAAAGTATTCCAACCAGTTGTTTTGATCCATTTTTTCTCTTTTCCCTGTTGCATCAACTGTTCAAATTTCTCTAAAAACAAATTTTTGTCAAGAACAAAGTGGAATAAAATATTATTGGCGTCTTGATAATCCCTTTTAAAATTTTGGACTGAACTTGGAAAGGTATTCCAACCAGTTGTTTTGATCCTTTTTTTCTCTTTTCCCTGTTGCATCAACTGTTCAAATTTCTCTAAAAACAAATTTTTGTCAAGAACAAAGTGGAATAAAATATTATTGGCGTCTTGATAATCCCTTTTAAAATTTTGGACTGAACATGGAAAGGTATTCCAACCAGTTGTTTTGATCCTTTTTTTCTCTTTTCCCTGTTGCATCAACTGTTTAAATTTCTCTAAAAACAAATTTTTGTCAAGAACAAAGTGGAATAAAATATTATTGGCGTCTTGATAATCCCTTTTAAAATTTTGGACTGAACTTGGAAAGGTATTCCAACCAGTTGTTTTGATCCTTTTTTTCTCTTTTCCCTGTTGCATCAACTGTTTAAATTTCTCTAAAAACAAATTTTTGTCAAGAACAAAGTGGAATAAAATATCATTGGCGTCTTGATAATCCCTTTTAAAATTTTGGACTGAACATGGAAAGGTATTCCAACCAGTTGTTTTGATCCTTTTTTTCTCTTTTCCCTGTTGCATCAACTGTTTAAATTTCTCTAAAAACAAATTTTTGTCAAGAACAAAGTGGAATAAAATATTATTGGCGTCTTGATAATCCCTTTTAAAATTTTGGACTGAACTTGGAAAGGTATTCCAACCAGTTGTTTTGATCCTTTTTTTCTCTTTTCCCTGTTGCATCAACTGTTTAAATTTCTCTAAAAACAAATTTTTTTCAAGAACAAAGTTGAATAAAATATTATTGGTGCCTTGATAATCCCTTTTAAAATTTTGGACTGAACTTGGAAAGGTATTCCAACCAGTTGTTTTGATCCTTTTTTTTCTCTTTTCCCTGTTGCATCAACTGTTTAAATTTCTTTAAAAACAAATTTCTGTCAAGAACAAAGTGGAATAAAATATTATTGGCGTCTTGATAATCCCTTTTAAAATTTTGGACTGAACTTGGAAAAGTATTCCAACCAGTTGTTTTGATCCATTTTTTCTCTTTTCCCTGTTGCATCAACTGTTTAAATTTCTCTAAAAACTAATTTTTGTCGAGAACAAAGTGGAATAAAATATTATTGGCGTCTTGATAATCCCTTTTAAAATTTTGGACTGAACTTGGAAAGGTATTCCAACCAGTTGTTTTGATCCTTTTTTTCTCTTTTCCCTGTTGCATCAACTGTTTAAATTTCTCTAAAAACTAATTTTTGTCATAAACAAAGTGGAATAAAATATTATTGGCGTCTTGATAATCCCTTTTAAAATTTGGGACTGAACTTGGAAAGGTATTCCAACCAGTTGTTTTGATCCTTTTTTTCTCTTATCCATGTTGCATCAACTGTTTAAATTTCTCTAAAAACAAATTTTTGTCAAGAACAAAGTGGAATAAAATATTATTGGCGTCTTGATAATCCCTTTTAAAATTTTGGACTGAACTTGGAAAGGTATTCAAACCAGTTGTTTTGATCATTTTTTTCTCTTTTCCCTATTGCATCAACCGTTTAAATTTCTCTAAAAACAAATTTTTGTCAAGAACAAAGTGGAATAAAATATTATTGGCGTCTTGATAATCCCTTTTAAAATTTTGGACTGAACTTGGAAAGGTATTCCAACCAGTTGTTTTGATCCTTTTTTTCTCTTTTCCCTGTTGCATCAACTGTTTAAATTTCTCTAAAAACAAATTTTTGTCAAGAACAAAGTGGAATAAAATATTATTGGCGTCTTGATAATCCCTTTTAAAATTTTGGACTGAACTTGGAAAGGTATTCCAACCAGTTGTTTTGATCCTTTTTTTCTCTTTTCCCTGTTGCATCAACTGTTTAAATTTCTCTAAAAACAAATTTTTTTCAAGAACAAAGTGGAATAAAATATTATTGGTGCCTTGATAATCCCTTTTAAAATTTTGGACTGAACTTGGAAAGGTATTCCAACCAGTTGTTTTGATCCTTTTTTTTCTCTTTTCCCTGTTGCATCAACTGTTTAAATTTCTTTAAAAACAAATTTCTGTCAAGAACAAAGTGGAATAAAATATTATTGGCGTCTTGATAATCCCTTTTAAAATTTTGGACTGAACTTGGAAAAGTATTCCAACCAGTTGTTTTGATCCATTTTTTCTCTTTTCCCTGTTGCATCAACTGTTCAAATTTCTCTAAAAACTAATTTTTGTCGAGAACAAAGTGGAATAAAATATTATTGGCGTCTTGATAATCCCTTTTAAAATTTTGGACTGAACTTGGAAAGGTATTCCAACCAGTTGTTTTGATCCTTTTTTTCTCTTTTCCCTGTTGCATCAACTGTTTAAATTTCTCTAAAAACAAATTTTTGTCAAGAACAAAGTGGAATAAAATATTATTGGCGTCTTGATAATCCCTTTTAAAATTTTGGACTGAACTTGGAAAGGTATTCCAACCAGTTGTTTTGATCCTTTTTTTCTCTTTTCCCTGTTGCATCAACTGTTCAAATTTCTCTAAAAACTAATTTTTGTCAAGAACAAAGTGGAATAAAATATTATTGGCGTCTTGATAATCCCTTTTAAAATTTTGGACTGAACTTGGAAAGGTATTCCAACCAGTTGTTTTGATGCTTTTTTTCTCTTCTCCTTGTTGCATCAACTGTTCAAATTTCTCTAAAAACAAATTTTTGTCAAGAACAAAGTGGAATAAAATATTATTTGCGTCTTGATAATCCCTTTTAAAATTTTGGACTGAACTTGGAAAGGTATTCAAACCAGTTGTTTTGATCCTTTTTTTCTCTTTTCCCTGTTGCATCAACTGTTTAAATTTCTCTAAAAACAAATTTTTGTCAAGAACAAAGTGGAATAAAATATTATTGGCGTCTTGATAATCCCTTTTAAAATTTTTGACTGAACATGGAAAGGTATTCCAACCAGTTGTTTTGATCCTTTTTTTCTCTTTTCCCTGTTGCATCAACTGTTTAAATTTCTCTAAAAACTATTTTTTGTCAAGAAGAAAGTGGAATAAAATATTATTGGTGTCTTGATAATCCCTTTTAAAATTTTGGACTGAACATGGAAAGGTATTCCAACCAGTTGTTTTGATCCTTTTTTTTCTCTTTTCCCTGTTGCATAAACTGTTTAAATTTCTCTAAAAACAAATTTATTTCAAGAACAAGTGAAATAAATTATTGTTGGGGTCTTGCACATCCCTTTTAGAGTATTTGACTGACTATGAAAAGTTATTCCTTTCAGTTTGTTTGATCCTTTTCTTTCCTATCCGTGGTGCATCAACTGCTCAAATTTCTCTAAAAACAAATTTATATCAAGAAAAAGTGGAATAAAATATTGTTGGGGTCTTGCACATCCCTTTTAGAATATTCGACTGACTATGAAAAGGTATTCCATTCCGTTAGTATGATCCTTTAATTTCCTTTCCCTGGTGCATCAACTTTTTGAATCTATCCAAAAACACACATAGAAAAGTATCCCATCCAGTTTGAACGGAGTGGTGTATGAAATTGTCAGTTCCATGTACATCCCTTTTAGAATTTCGGACTGACTATAAAAAGGTTTTCCATCCAGTTTCTTTGATCCTTTTTTTCCTTTGCTTCGGTGCATCAACTGTTTAAATCTCTTTAAAACAAATATGGATAGGTATTCCCTCCAGTTTGAACAGAGTGGTATGTAAAAATGTACGTCCCTTGTACATCACTTTTAGAATATTGGACTGACTATGGAAAGGTATTCCATCCAGTTCCTTTTATCCAATTTTTTCCTTTTCCGTAGTGCATAAACTATTTAAATCTCTCTAAAAACAAATATGGAAAGGTATTCCATCCAGTTTGAACAGAGTGGTATAAGAAATGTAGGTTCCTTGTACATCCCTTTTAGAATATAGGACTGACTATGAAAAAGTATTCTATCCAGTTTGTTTAACCCTTTTTTTTTCCTTTTCCTCGGTGCATCAACTGTTTAAATCTCTCTAAAAACACATTTTTGTCAAAAACAAAGTGAAATAAAATATTGTTGGCGTCTTGCACATCCCATAAAGAATATTGGACTGACTATGAGAAGGTATTCCATCCAGTTTCTTTGATCCATTTTTTTTGTTTTTCCCTGGTGCATAAACTGTTTAAATCTCTCTAAAAACAAATATGGAAAGGTTTTCCATCCAGTTTGAACGGAGTGGTATAAAAAAATGTAGGTTCCTTGTACATCCCTTTTAGAATATAGGACTGACTATGAAAAAGTATTCTATCCAGTTTGTTTGATCCTTTTTTTTCCCTTTTCCTTGGTGCATCAACTGTTTAAATTTCTTTAAAAACAAATATTTGTCAAGAACAACTTGAAAAAAAATATTGTTTTACGTTTTGCCCATCTCCTTTAGAATATTGGACTGACTATGAAAAGGGATTCCATCCAGTTTCTTCCATTTTTTGTTACCCTTTTTTTCCCTGGTGCATCAACGTTTCAAATCTCTCTAAAAACCAATATTTGTCAAGCAAAAAGTGAAAAAAAATATTGTTGGCGTCTTGCACATCCCTTTTAGAATAACCTTTTCAGAATATTGGACTGACTCTGAAAAGGCAATCCATCCAGTTTCTTTGATCCTTTTTTTCCCTTCTCACTTGTGCATCAACTGTTTGAATCTCTCTGAAAACAAATTTTTGTCAAGAACAAAGTGAAAAAAATTTTGTTGGTGTCTTGCACATCCCTTTTAGAATATTGGACTGACTATAAAAAGTTATTCCATCCAGTTTCTTTGATCCTTTTTTTTTCTTTCTCCCTGGTGCATTAACTGTTTAAATATCTCTGAAAACAAATATTAGTCAAGAACAAAGTGAAAAAAATATTGTTGGTGTCTAGCACATCCCTTTCAAAATATTGAACTGACTATTAAAAGGCATTCCATCCAGTTTCTTTGATCCTTTTTTTTCCTTCTCCCTGGTGCATTAACTGTTTAGATATCTCTCAGAACACATTTTTGTCGAGGACAAAGTGAAATAAGATATTATTGGTGTCTTGAACATCCCTTTTAGAATATTGCTATGACTATGAACAGGTATTCCATTCAGTTTGTTTGATCCTTTTCTTTCCTTTCCCTGGTGCATCAACTGTTTAAAGATCTCTAAAAACAAATATTTGTCAAAAAAAAAGTGAAACAAAATATTGCTGGCGTCTTGCAAATCCCTTTTAGAATATTAGACTGACTATGACTATGAAAAGGTATTCCATCCAGTTTCTTTGATCCTTTTTTTCCCTTTTCCCTGGTGCATCAACTGTTTACATATCTCTAGAAACAAATATTTTTTCAAGAACAAAGTGAAATAAAATACTGTTGGTGTCTTGCACACCCCTTTTAGAATGTTGGACTGACTATGAAAAGGCATTCCATCCAGTTTCTTTGATCCATTTTTTCCCTTCTTCCTGGTGCATCAACTGTTTAAATCTCTCTAAAAACATATATGGAAAGGTATACCATCCAGTTTGAACGGAGTGGTATAAAAAATGTAGGATCCTTATAGGTCCCTTTTACAAACATTGGACTGACTATGAAAAGGTTTTCCATCCATTTTCTTTGATCCTTCTTTCCCCTTCTCCCTGGTACATCAACGTTTAAATCTCTCTAAAATCAAATTTTGGTCAAGAACAAAGTGAAACAAAATACTGTTGGTGTCTTGCACATCCCTTTTAGAATATTGGACTGACTATGGAAAGGTATTCCATCCAGTGTCTTTGATCCTTTCTTTCCTTTTCCTCGGTGCATCAACTGTTTAAATCTCTCTAAAAACACATTTTCGTCATGAACAAAGTGAAATAAAATATTGTGCAGGTCTTGCACATCCCTTTTAGAATATTGGACTGACTATGAAAAGGTATTCCATCCAGTTTCTTTAATCCTTTTCCTTTTCCCTGGTGCATCAACTGTTTAAATCACTCTAAAAACACATTCTTGTCAAGGACAAAGTGGAATAAAATATTGTTGGCGTTTTGCACATCCCTCTTAGAATATTGGACTGACTATAAAATGGTATTCCATCCAGTTTCTTTAATCCTTTTTCTTTTCCTTGGTGCATAAACTGATCAAGTTTCTTTAAAAACAAATTATCGTCAAGAACAACTTGAAATAAAATATTGTTTGCGTTTTGCCCATCTCATTTAGAATATTAGACTGACTATGGAAAGGTATTCCATCCAGTGTCTTTGATCCTTTTTTTTCCTTTTCCCTGGTGCATCAACTGTTTAAATCTCTCTAAGAACCGATTTTTGTCAAGAACAACTTGAAATAAAATATTGTTTGCGTTTTGCCCATCTCATTTAGAATATTGGAAATGACTATGAAAAGGTATTCCATCCAGTTTCATAGAATTTTTTCCCAATTTTCCTGGTGCATCAACTGTTTAAATATCTCTAAAAACAAATATTTGTCAAGAACAAAGTGAAATAAAATATTGTTGGCGTTTTGCACATCCCTTTCAAAATATTGGACTGACTATTTAAAGGCATTCCATCTAGTTTCTTTGATCCTTTTTTTTCCATTTCCCTGGTGCATCAACTGTTTAAGTGACTTTACAAGAGAATTTTTGTCAAGAACAAAGTGAAATAAAATACTGTTGATGTGTTGCACATCGGTTTTAGAATATTGGACTGAAGATGAAAAGGCATTCCATCCAGTTTCTTTGATCCTTTTCTTCCTTCTTCTTGGTGCATCAACTGTTAAAATCTCTCTAAAAACATATATGGAAAGGTATTCCGTTCAAACTGGATGGAAAACCTTTCCATATATGTATGTGGTATACAAAATTGTAGGTCCCTTGTACATCCCTTTTAGAATATTGCATTATTGTTTTAAATCTCTCTAAAAACAAATTTTTTGTCAAGAACAAAGTGAAATAAAATACTGTTGGCGTCTTACACATCCCTTTTAGAATATTGGAATGATTATGAAAAGGCATACCATCCAGTTTCTTTAATCCTTTTTTCTCTTCTCCCTGGTGCATCAACTGTTTAAATCTCTCTGGAACAAATATGGGAAGGTATTCGATCAAGTTTGAACAGAGTGGTATAAGCAATTGTAGGTTACTTGTACATCCCCTTTAGAATATTCGACGGACTAAGAAAAGGTATTCCATCGAGTTTCTTTGATCCTTTTTTTTTCCTTTTCCCTGGTGCATGAACTATTTAAATCCCTCTAAAAACAAATATGGAAAGGTATTCCATCCACTTTGAAGAGAGTGGTACACAAAATTGTAGGTTCCTTGTACATCCCTTTTAGAATATTGGAC
The DNA here is from genome assembly GCA_963457665.1 of Thysanoteuthis rhombus. NCBI lineage: Eukaryota > Metazoa > Mollusca > Cephalopoda > Oegopsida > Thysanoteuthidae > Thysanoteuthis > Thysanoteuthis major. The sequence continues at coordinate 32,868,906 of OY735230.1, forward strand.
TGACTATGAAAAGGTATTCCATCCAGTTTCTTTGATCCATTTTTTTTTCCTTTTCCCTGGCGCATCAACTGTTTAAATCCCTCTGAAAACAAATATGGAAAGGTATTCCATCCAGTTTGAACAGAGTGGTATGCAAAATTGTAGGTTCCTTGTACATCCCTTTCAGAATATTGGACTGACTATGAAAATGTATTCCATCCAGTTTCTTTTATCCATTATTTTTTTTTTCCCTGGTGCATCAACTGTTTAAATCTCTCTAAAAACAAATATGGAAAGGTATTCCATCCAGTTTGAACGGAGTGGTATGCAAAATTGTAGGTTCCTAGTACATCCCTTTTAGAATATTGGACAGACTATGAAAATGTATTCCATCCAGTTTTTCTGATCTTTTTTCATTCCCCTAGTGCATCAACTGTTTGAATCTATTCGAAAACAAATATGGAAAGGTATTCCATCCACTTTGAAAAGAGTGGTACACAAAATTGTAGGTTCCTTGTACATCCCTTTTAGAATATTCGATGGACTATTAAAAGGTATTCCATCCAGTTTCTTTGATCCTTTTTTTTCTTTTCTGTGGTGCATCAACTGTTGAAATCTCTCTAAAAACAAATATGGAAAGGTATTCCATCCAGTTTGAATGGAGTGGTATACAAAATTGTAGTTTCCTTGTACATCCCTTTTAGAATATTGGACTGACTATGAAAAGGTATTCCATCCAGTTTCTTTTATCCATTATTTTCTTTTCCCTGGTGCATCAACGGTTGAAATCTCTCTAAAAACAAATATGGAAAGGTATTCCATCAAGTTTGAACGGAGTGGTATGAACAATAGTAGATTCCTTGTACACCCCTTTCAAAATATTCGACAGACAATGAAAAGGTATTCCATCCAGTTTCTTTGTCCCATTTTTTTCCTCTCCCTGGTGCATCAACGGTTGAAATCTCTCTAAAAACAAATATGGAGTGGTATTCCATCCACTTTGAACGGAGTGGTATACAAAATTGTAGGTTCCTTGTACATTCCTCTCAGAATATTGGACTGACTATGACAAAGTATTTCATCCAGTTTCTTTTATCCATTTTTTTCCTTTTCCCTGGTGCATCAACTGTTTAAATCTCTTTAAAAACAAATATGGAAAGGTATTCGTTCCAGTTTGAACAGAGTGGTATAAAAAATTGTAGTTTCTTTGTACATCCCTTTTAGAATATTGGACTGGCTATGATAAGGTATACCATCCAGTTTCTTTTATCTATTTTATCCTTTTCCCTGGTGCATCAACTGTTTAAATGTCTCTAAAAACAAATATTGAAAGGTATTCCATCCAGTTTGAACGGAGTGGTATACAAAATTGTAGGTTCCTTGTACATCCCTTTTAGAAAATTCGAGGGACTATGAAAAGGTATTCCATCCAGTTTCTTTGATCTTTTTTTCCTTTTCCCTGGTGCATCAACTGTTTAAATCCCTCTAAAAACAAATATGGAAAGGTATTTCATCCAGTTTGAACGGAGTGGTATACAAAATTGTAGGTTCCTTGTACATCCCTTTTAGAAAATTCGAAGGACTATGAAAAGGTATTCCATCCAGTTTCTTTGATCCATTTTTCCCCTGGTGCATCAACTGTTTAAATATCTCTAAAAACAAATATGGGAAGGTATTCCATCCGCTTTGGAAAGAGTGGTACACAAAATTGTAGGTTCCTTGTACATCCCTTTTAAAATATTAAACTGATTACGAAAAGGTATCCCATCCAGTTTCTTTGATCCATTTTTTTCTTTTCCCTGGTGCATCAACTGTTTAAATCCCTCTAAAAACAAATATGGAAAGGTATTCCATCAAGTTTGAATGGAGTGGTATGTAAAATTGTGGTTCCTTGTACATCCCTTTCAGAATATTGGACCGACTATGACAAGGTATTCCACCAAGTTTCTTTGATCTACTTTTTTCCTTTTCCCTGGTGCATCAACTGTTTAAATGCCTCCAAAACAAATATGGAAAGGTATTCCATCCAGTTTGAACGGAGTGGTATACAAAATTGTACGTTCCTTGTACATCCCTTTTAGAAAATTCGAAGGACTATGAAAAGGTATTCCATCCAGTTTCTTTGATCCTTTTTTTCCCTGGTGCATCAACTGTTTAAATATCTCTAAAAACAAATATGGAAAGGCATTCAATCCACTTTGAAAAGAGTGGTACACAAAATTGTAGGTTCCTTGTACATCCCTTTTAAAATATTCGACAGACTATGAAAAGGTATTCCATCCAGTTTCTTTGATCCATTTTTTCCTTTTCCCTGGTGCATCAACTGTTTAAATCTCTCTAAAAACAAATATGGAAAGGTATTCCATCCAGTATGAACGGAGTGGTATAAAAAATTGTAGGTTCCTTGTACATCCCTTTTAGAATATTTGACGGACTATGAAAAGGTATTCCATCCAGTTTCTGTGATCTTTTTTTCCCCCCTAGTTCATCAACGGTTGAAATCTCTTTAAAGACAAATATGGAAAGGTATTCCATCGAATTTGAAAAGAGTAGTACACAAAATTGAAGGTTCCTTGTACATCCATTTTAGAATATTTGACTAATTACGAAAAGGTATCCCATCCAGTTTCTCTGATCCATTTTTTCCTTTTCCCTGGTGCATCAACTGTTTGAATCTCTCTAAAAACAAATATGGAAAGGTATTCCATCCAGTTTGAACGGAGTGGTATGAAAAATTTGTAGTTTCCTTGTACATCCCTTTTAGAATATTGCACTGACTATGAAAAGGTATTCCACCCAGTTTCTTTTATCCATTATTTTTTTTTACCTGGTGCATCAACTGTTTAAATCGCTGTTAAAAGAAATATGGAAAGGTATTCCATCAAGTTTGAACGGAATGGTATAAAAAATTGTAGGTTCCTTGTACATCCCTTTCAGAATATTGGACTGGCTATGAAAAGGTGTTCCATCCAGTTTCTTTGATCCTTTTTTTTCTTTTCCCTGGTGCATCAACTGTTGAAATATCTCTAAAAACAAATATTGAAAGGTATTCCATCCAGTTATAACGGAGTGGTACACGAAATTGTAGGTTTCTTTGTACATCCTTTTTAGAATATTGGACTGACTATGAAAAGGTATTCAATCCTGTTTCTTTGATCCATTTTTTTCTTTTCCCTGGTGCATCAACTGTTTAAATCACTGTAAAAACAAATATGGAAAGGTATTTCATTTAGTTTGAACAGAGTGGTATTAAAAATTGTAGGTTCCTTGTACATCCCTCTTAGAATATTTGACAGACTATGAAAAGGTATTCCATCCAGTTTCTTTGATTTATTTTTTTTTCCCTGGTGCATCAACTGTTGAAATCTCTCTGAAAACAAATATGGAAAGGTATTCTATCCAGTTTGAACGGAATTGTATACAAAATTGTAGGTTCCTTGTACATCCCTTTTAGAATATTGGACTGACTATGAAAAGGTATTCCATCCAGTTTCTTTGATCCGTTTTTTTCTTTTCCCTGGTGCATCAACTGTTGAAATATCTCTAAAAACAAATATTGAAAGGTATTCCATCCAGTTATAACGGAGTGGTACACGAAATTGTAGGTTTCTTTGTACATCCTTTTTAGAATATTGGACTGACTATGAAAAGGTATTCAATCCTGTTTCTTTGATCCATTTTTTTCTTTTCCCTGGTGCATCAACTGTTTAAATCACTGTAAAAACAAATATGGAAAGGTATTTCATTTAGTTTGAACAGAGTGATATTAAAAATTGTAGGTTCCTTGTACATCCCTTTTAGAATATTGGACTGACTATGAGAAAGTATTCCATCCAGTTTCTTTGATCCATTTTTTTCCTTTTCCCTGGTGCATCAACTGTTGAAATCTCTCTAAAAACTAATATTGAAAGGTATTCCATCCAGTTTGAAAAGAGTGGTATACAAAATTGTAGGTTCTTTGTACATCCCTCTTAGAATATTTGACAGACTATGAAAAGGTATTTCATCCAGTTTCTTTGATCCTTTTTTTTCCCTTGTGCATCAACTGTTTAAATCTCTCTGAAAACAAATATGGAAAGGTATTCCATCCAGTTTGAACAGAGTGGTATAAAAAATTGTAGGTTCCTTGTACATCCCTTTTAGAATAATGGACTGACTATGAAAAGGTATTCCATCCAGTTTCTTATATCCATTTTTTTCTTTTCCCTTGTGCATCAACTGTTTAAATCCCACTAAAAACAAATATGGAAAGGTATTCCATCCAGTTTGAACGGAGTGGTATAAACAATTGTAGGTTCCTTGTACATCCCTTTTAGAATATTGGACTGACTATGAAAAGGTATTCCATCCAGTTTCTTTGATCCATTTTTTTCTTTTCTCTGGAGCATCAACTGTTTAAATCCCTCTAAAAACATATATGGGAAGGTATTCCATCCAGTTTGAATGGAATTTTATAAAAAATTGTAGGTTCCTTGAACATCCCTTTTAAAATATTGGACTGACTATGAAAAGGTATTCCATCCAGTTTCTTCGTTCATTTTTTTTCCTTTTCACCTGGTACATCAACTGTTTAAATCTCTCTAAAAACATATATGGAAAGGTGTTCCATCTGTTTTAAACTGATGGGTATAGAAAAAAGTAGGTTCCTTGTAAATCCCTTCTAGAATATTGACTGACTATGAAAAGGTATTCCATCCAGTTTCTTTGATCCTTCTTTTTTCCCTTTCATTGGTGCATCAACTGTTTAAATCTCTCTAAAAACAAATATCTGTTAAGAACAAAGTGAAAGAAGACATTGTTAGCGTCTTGCACATCCCTTTTAGAATATTGGACTGACTATAAAGAGGTATTCCATCCAGTATCTTTGATCATTTTTTTTCCTTTTCCCTGGTGCATTAACTGTTTAAATCTCTTTAAAAACAAATATTTATCAAGAACAAAGTGAAATAAAATATTATGCAGGTCTGGCACATTCCTTTTAGAATATTGGACTGACTATGAAAAGATATCCTTTCGAGTTTCCTTGATCCTTTTTTTTTTCTTTTTCCTTGGTGCATCAACTGTTTAAATCTCTCCAAAAACAAATATGGAAAGGTATTCCATCCAGTTTGAATGGAGTGGTATAAAAAAAAAGTAGGTTCCTTGTACATCCCTTTTAGAATATTGGACTGACTATGAAAAGGTAGTCCATTCATTTTTTGTAATCAATTTTTTTTCCCCTGGTGCATCAACTGTTTAAATCTCTTTAAAAACAAATATTTGTCAAGAACAAAGTGAAATAAAATATTGTTGGCGTCTTGCACACCCCTTTTAGAATATTGGACTGACTATGAAAAGGTATTCCATCCACTTTTTTTAATCCATTTTTTTTATTTTCCCTGGTGCATCAACTGTTTAAATCTCTCTAAAAACAAATATTTGTCAAGAACAAAGTGAAATAAAATATTGTTGGCGTCTTGCACACCCCTTTTAGAATATTGGACTGACTATAAAAAGGTATTCCATCCAGTTTCTTTGATCCATTTTTTTCCTTTTCCCTGGTGCATCAACTGTTTAAATCTCTCTAAAAACAAATATGGAAAGGTTTTCCATCCAGTTTTAACAGAGTGGTATAAAAAATTGTAGGTTCCTTGTGCATCACTTTTAGAATATTGGACTGATTATGAAAAGCTATTCTGTCCAGCCTCGACTATCCTATACAAATATTTTTCTCTGTTGCAACATCTGCGTGAATCTTCCCCAAAACAAATTTTTGTTAAGAACAGAGTTGAAAAAATAAATTGATGGGTCTGTGTACATCCCTTTTAGAATATCGGATAGATTATAAAAGTGTATTATGCCCAGCCTCAATGATCTGATGCCACTTTTTTCCGTCAGCATCAAATCTGTAAGATCGTTAGTTTTGTGTACATCCCTTTCAGAATATTATGAAAAGGTTTTCCGTCCAGTGTCCATGATCTCATTCTACTTTTTTCTTTTGTGCATCAACTGTGTAAATCTCACCAAAAAGAAAGTTTTGTCAAGAACAAAGTGGTATAAAAAATTGTTGGTTCCTTGTAAATCTTTTTTACGATATTGGACTGATTATGAAAAGGTATTCCGTCCAGCCTCTACTATCCCAAACCACTTCTTTTCCCTTCTGGATCATTTATGGACAAACATTTCGATGAATTGATATTTTAGTCATTTTGATTGACTGGAAGCGGTTAGTTAACTTCTCTCCTGATCAATAAATACTGTTTACTCTAGAGACAATTTGGTGAGGAGTGAGACTCAGTAAATAAGTTTTCCTGTTACAGTTAGTAGGTATGTTTGGAGTCCGTGATTAGGTTCAGGGTAGGGGTTAAGAGCTAGATTTGTGGTTAAGGTTGGTAAATGAATTTGGAGAATGAAGCTGTGGTTAGTATTAGTTGGTAGGTTCAAGATTAGAGTGAGTTAGTATATCTTGTGTTATGATCAGTTGATAGGTTTGGGGTTAGTTTTTCTGAATTACCAATCATTATTGGTGTAATCGAGTTACATGGATATTAAATCTATCCAATTGCCAATTTGAAAAAAAACAACATTTTAGTCATTTTAAAATGGTTAAATACAAGATGGCGGACCTGATGAAAAGATAGCTAAAAATATTTATTTTTCAGTGCAACATGGAACCTAATACTAAACCTGAATATTAACCCTAACACTGAACATTAATCTTAAATAATATCCTTTGTAGTAGAATTTAATAGAATACAGTTTCAAATGTTCATAGTTTTCTGTTTTCATTTCTCTGTAATAGTTCAATAGCAGCAGCTAATTGTATGTATTCAAATGCTATCTCCCTCGTGAAACACCAACACATCGTTTTGATGAACCTCTTCCAAAGAATTGCCATAAAAAAAATAAAATGTTAAAAAAGTCACAGCCCAATGAGGCACACATAAAATAAAGGCATTGACTTTACAAATAACGCAAAGCATACTGAAAAACAATATAAACTTTTATGAAAAAATATTTTCCCTGAAAAATCTTAATTTATAACTAAAATAATCCACCAGAAATTACTTACATTATAACGAAATCAGAAATGTATTCAAAAGGTTTTCGTAACAGATTAACAAGTTTTTTAGCAATTTGCAAATACGTCGATTCCTTCAAGAAGCTTTTGGGAATATGGCGCCCAATGTTTTGGTCAAAACACGTTGTCAATCGCGTTACTAAGGTCTCGATAGAATTATGACCAGATAGTGACGTCATTTCAGAGATCCATTGATAATAGAAGTTTGAATAATACGTTACAAAGTATATACAAATAGACCATCTACTTATTTCAAATATCACTAAACATCAATGAACATTAGTTTAAGGATTCATGGAGCACAATTGGTAATTTGACAAGAAGAAAAATAAGGAAAAAAAGCTTTATGATCGATAATAACCGAATGAAATTTACAATTCTTCAGAATGATGGTATGTGTAATCTTTGATTGCTTTATGTAGCCTAACGTAATTACCCCATCTGCTGGCATAGTAAGAAAATCAAGGAATAGAAATTCTCTTTCAGATATCTCGTCAGCTTGTCCAGGACAATCATTGTTTCACTGCTATCATCATTATCTGCTGATTGTCTTGAATCATTATCCAATTCACTGCCAAATTAAGAAGACAAAGTAATTTCCAATCAGATATCTTGTAAGCCAATCAGGTACAATTATTGCTTTTAATGCACCCATTTCCATTTTAAATTATCTTGAATCATTATCTAATTTAGCCGAATCATATAATCTTGTATTGGTAATGTTTCATTCCATTTTATGAGTACAAAAATGAAACTTTGATTAAATGCAGCACATTCTGTAATTTGATAAGGGTGAAAATAAAGAAAAAAAAGCTTTATGTTTGCTAATTACCAAACGAAATTTACAACTCTTTGGAATGATGGTATGTGCAAGCTTTGGTTGCTTGAAATAGTTTACCTTCAAAATGGAATTTTTCAGTTATTTGTTGTAATATCTTTGTACTGTTTCATCTTCTGTTGGGAAATCTGAATCATCAACATAAAACATCTTAGTGGGTAAACTGTATCCTCTTCTGTAGTTATGTTCAATGTTTGGGTTTGGTTTATTAACTTCAGCTTCTTGCATTATTTAGCACTCATTTAAACCGATTGCAAAAGTTTAGTATCTTTCTTTGAAAGTTTTATTTCAGGGCACCATCCTAGTTTCGTGGTCTAGATTTTTACAGTTTAATTTTTTTCTTCAATTTCAAAGGTTAGTATTTGTTTTAGTTGAATTGTTTTCCCCATGAATATCATTTTACCAAAATGAAATTATATGGTTAAATTTTAATCGTTGTATGTTTTTTCGGAAACTTTTTGAAGCAATAATTATATCACAAGTACCACTATGATTTATTCTAAGAAAAAAATTATTAAAGTTAAAAAGAATCTCAAAAAGTAATGAAGAATTATGATAAGTAGATTGACTTTGTGAGTGCTTATTTTTTCCTCACCTGAGTGAGGAAAACTTAAAAATTCATTACAAGAAGGCCAGGTCACATGGTTTTTGGTGACTACCATAAATGAAGTTCATAACAACCTTTGTTTTTGTCAATTGAAAAAGTATTCAAATTGAATTGAAATTTGAGAAGAAAACAATTGAAATATAACCATAAAAGTATTTAAAAATGAAAATGGGAGGTTAATGTTATGTTTCGTTGGAGTACAGATACTACTCTTTGATCTGCATGATTACTTGTTTCCTCAAAAAAGCTAGATGTGACACAAGGTGGTTCTCAAAGTGGGATTCAAGAGATAGCCGAACCAATCCCTTTCAGTGCAATGGGACATTTATGCCCTGGGGCCTACTGCTCCCCCAAGACAGGGAAGAGTAATTTTTGAAGCCATAGGCCTCTTGCACTCAGTAAACCTTCATTGGACACGGTATTGCACCGGTGCCAAGCCAAAGTTTGTTCTGCAAACAGATGCAACGCTTTGATCATGATACAAAAACTGCAAAAACCTAGATATCAAAACTTGTATAATGCAAGGTTCGATGGTCCACATGTCTATTGTATTCATCAAACTTCATTAAAAAATGGTTAATAAAAAAATATAGTTATGATCAGTGTGTTCGTTAACACCAAAATTAACATATTTTTGTCAAGAAAAAAGTGGTATGAAAAATTGTTTGTTCCTTGTACATCCCTTTAAGAATATTGGACAGATTATGAGAATGTATACCGTCAAGCCTCCATGATCCCATGCCACTTCTTTTCCCTTCTACAACAACTGTGTAAATCTCTCCAAAAACAAATTTTTATCCACAACAAAGTCAAATAAAAAAATATTGGTTAACTCTACTTCCCTTTGAGAATATTGGACTGATTATGAAAAGATATTCTGTGCAGCCTCCATGATCCCATGCCAATTCTTTCCCCTTCGATATCAACTATGTAAATCTCTCCAAAAACAAATTTTGGTCCACAACAAAGTCAAATAAAAAATTATTGGTTAACTCTACATCCCTTTTAAGATATTGGACTGATTATGAAAAGATGTTCTGTCCAGCCTCTATGATCCTATGCCACTTCTTTCCCCTTCCATATCAACTGTGTAAATCTCTCCTAAAACAAATTTTTATCCACAACAAAGTAAAATAAAAAATTGTTTGTTAACTCTACTTCCCTTTTAGAATATTGGACTGATTATGAAAAGATATTCTGTCCAGCCTCAATGATCCCATTCCACTTCTTTTCCCTTCTACATCAACTGTGTAAATCTTTTTTTAAAAAAAAGAACAATGTGGTATAAAAAATTGTATGTTCCTTGTATATATCTTTTAGAATATTGGACTGTAAAAGTATCCTAACAAGACTCCAAGATCTCATGCCACTTCTTTTCACTTGTCAATCAGATCTCTCCAAAAACAAATTTCTGTCAAAATAAAGTAAAATAAAAAAGGGTTAGTTTGGTGTACGTCTCTTTTAGAATATTTGACTGGTTATAATTCAATCCAGCCTTCAGTATCCCATACCACATTTTTTCATTTTGCATTAATTGTGTAAATATCTCCATAAACTAATTTTTTTTCAAGTACAAAGTGGTATAAAAAATTGTTTGTTTTTTGTACATCACTTGTTGAATATTGGCCTGATTATGAAAGGGTATTCTGTCCAGCTTCGACTATCCCATATAACATCGATTACCTTGTGCATCAACTGTTTAAATCTCTCCAAAAACAACTTTTTGTCAAGAATGAAGTGGTATAAAAAATTGTTTGTTTTTTGTACATCACTCGTGGAATATTGGCCTGATTATGAAAGGGTATTCTGTCCAGCTTCGACTATCCTATATAACATCTATTCCCTTGTGCATCAACTGTTTAAATCTCTCCAAAAACTAATTTTTGTCAAGAATGAAGTGGTGAAAAATATTGTTGATTCCTTGTTTATCCCTTTTGGAATATTGGACTGATTGTGAAAAGGTATTCTGTTGAGGCTTCAGGATCTCATGCAACTTTCTTTCCTGTGTGCATTAACTGAGTAAATCTCTCCAAAAACAACTTTTTGTCAAGAATGAAGTGGTATAAAAAATTGTTTGTTTTTTGTACATCACTCGTGGAATATTGGCCTGATTATGAAAGGGTATTCTGTCCAGCTTCGACTATCCTATATAACATCTATTCCCTTGTGCATCAACTGTTTAAATCTCTCCAAAAACTAATTTTTGTCAAGAATGAAGTGGTGAAAAATATTGTTGATTCCTTGTTTATCCCTTTTGGAATATTGGACTGATTGTGAAAAGGTATTCTGTTGAGGCTTCAGGATCTCATGCAACTTTCTTTCCTGTGTGCATTAACTGAGTAAATCTCTCCAAAAACAACTTTTTGTCGAGAACAAAGTGGTATAGAAAATTGTTTGTTCCTTGTATATCCCTTTCAGAATATTGGACTGATTATGAAAATGTATTCAGTCAAGGGTCAATGATCTCATGCAACTTATGTGTCTATGTGCATCAACTGGGTAAATCTCTCCAAAAACAAATTTTGTCAAGGACAAAGTTCAATAAAAAACTGTTAGTTCCATGTACATCCCTTTTAGAATATTGGATTGATTATGAAAAGATATTCCGTCCAGTCCGATAACACTTCCTTTCCCGAGTGCATCATCTGTGTATATCTCTCCAAAAACATATATTTGTCGTGAACAAAGAGGGATAAAAATCGTTGGTTCAGTGTACACCCCTTTTAGAATATCGGACTGATTATGAAAAGATATTCTATCCAGCCTCAAAGATCCCATACCAATTATTTTCTTTTCTGCATCAACCGTGTAAATCTCTCCACAAACAAATTTTTGTCCACAACGAAGTCAAATAAAAAATTGTTGGTTAACTCTACATCCCTTTTAGAATATTGGACTGATTATGGAAAGATATTCTGTCAAGCCTCCATGATCCAATGCCACTTCTTTTCCCTTCTACATCAACTGTGAAAATCTCTCCAAAAACAAATTTTTTATCCTCAAGAAAGTGGAATAAAAAATTGTTGGTTGACTCTACATCCCTTTCAGAATATTGGACTGATCATGAAAAGGTAATATGTCCAGCCTTCAATATCTCATTCCACTTCTTTTCCTTTTTGCATCAACTGTGTAAATCTCTCCAAAAACAATTTTTGTTAAAAAAAGTGGAATAAATAATTGTTGGATCGGTGTACATCTATTTCAGAATATTGGACCGATTATGAAAAGGTATTCCGTCCAGCCTCCATGATACCTCTTTTTTTCTGTCCATTCGAGCATAAACTGTGAAAATATAACTAAAAACGAATTTTTGTCAGAAACAAAGTGGAAGAATCCATTGTTGGTGTGTTAGTTCTTCCTCGATGGATTGAAACAGAAATTCAGAATTTTGCTGAAAATAATATAGAAAAAACTTCCACATGTCTTTGTGGTGGATCAGCACACACAATGGGGTGTGTAAGACCATTTTCTTATTTTTTGGCTCCAGTTGAAGATCAAATGAACTGATGACGGCTTGTTTGTTTCATATCGTAAGCAGAAATGAATTGAACAAAATGCAGAACTGTGACTTGCAACAAATTTGAAAAATGAAAATTTTGCTCCTTACAGAACAGAGAGGACTTAGATGACTCAGATTCAATTATTGTTCATCACTTCAGAGTTAACAAGGTTGAGTCAATTTTAATTTATTAAATTAACAAATATATTAATTCAAAGAATTACGCTGTTGTCATAGATATACCCCACCCTATCGATACACCAGCGTGTAACAGTCGTTTGCTTCCAGCTTTTCTTACGGGGGGTGCAGATAAGAGGCATACTGTTGGGATTTGAGACAGTAGCAAAACAAATTAAAGGAAGATTTTCCTTTTGCAAATAATGAAGAGAATACTGAGAAATACTAGAAAGTAGAAAAATATTTCCCCAGAAAAATCAAACTTGATAATTAAAATAATTATAAATAAAATCAAGAAATGTATTCAAAAAAGAATTTCAGAGACGGATTAGTTCAGGATTCACAGAACAACTTCTTCAATAATAAAAGAGAGTAAAATTAGTCATAAAATATAAAGACTGTATTAACCGAAAGCTTCTTTGGATAAAGACCAACAATGAGAAGGTTAAGTAAAACATAGCGATTAAATAATGATGATAATAATTTCCATGTTTAAAATGATGATGATCATGATTATAATGATGAATTATCATCATGAATGGGGTTAAGCGAATGATCACGATATAGGTAATATGATTTCATGGTTTCATTTTCTTTTGCTAAGGACTCTCTTCATAAAATCCAAGTCTTTTAGTCCTGAGACAAAAAGTTATTTGGAATAGGTTCATTGAAATGTTGTGTCGATATTTTTCAAGGGAAATAACCCGGGTAAACACTATAGACAACCAACTGATGCTGTTAAACTATTAGGTAGCCATGTTTGTAATTGGTCAATTTGAATGACTGATGCGGCTATATTCTTACCATTGATCACATAACGTTACTTTCAAACTAAAAATACCGTTTACTTTATATGCTATAAACTTCTCTGGAAAATATAAATTGATAATTGAGATAATTCGACAAAAATTACTTACTTCTCAAATCGATTAATGTATTCAAAAGGTTTTCCTTACAGGTAAACAAGTCTGTAGCAATTTACAAATACGTCAATTCCTTCTAAAAGATTTTAGGAATATGGCGCCCAATGTTTGATAAAGTTTGAGTACGTAAAAGATCGAATACTATTTGAAATATTGTTAGTAAATCTACAATCTCCGTATTGTAAATATCAATCACCATAAATGATAATCAGTTTTAGGATTAGTGGATTAGTGTCATTCTAAATCATTCTCAATTGTTTACAATGTGTTCTGTCAACATTATTTGACCAATCTTTTGTTAGTCGCCATTTTGACATATTGTAATTAAATATAGTCTTGGCTATTAGGTAAATTTTCACTTACTCGATATAGAACTTTTCCTTCAGTAAAATCTTTTCAGTTGAATTCATTAATAAATTGGTCGCTTCATTCTTGTTTTCTTGTCTTCATAATCTTCCTTTAGATTCCTCCATCCAGCTTCCTCATCTTTCAATTCTTTTGATAATTGTTTTTCCCATTTGTCATTGTTTACTTCAAGATGGAGCTCTTCAGTTATTTGTTATAATATCCTCCTACTGTTTCCGTCTGGTATTTTTTCGTCCCCTTCATTTGCCTCCGATATATCTTACGAGGGGTTGGTGACAAAATCATCACGGTTAACAGTATTATCGCAGTATAAATAAAAAAAAAGAGTTATTTAATCAAGAAATGTCAAAAACGGATAAAACTATTGTCATCAGGAAACAGCTTGGTGGTAAAGGATCTGACTGCGTACCGATAAATATTTGGTTCAACTTCGAGGGTCCCTCATATCTACAATTTCCTTTATCAAAAACTACAAAAATCCAAAAGAAAACAAACTACAGGGAACTATTGTCGTTGTGATATAGCTGAGAGGTCAAACATTTGACTGATTTTCGAAGTGTGATCATCCCCAAATGTCACTCATTTCACATATTTTACTCAACAGAATTTGTTGGAATCTTGAGAAAAACAAGCTTGAAGTATTCATTGCAGTCAGTGTAAAGCTCGGTGGTAAAGCATTAAACTTCATATCGAAATGTCTTCAATTCAGATTTGGAATGATACCTTTTAAATTTTGATGAAGTTTAACTTGGATTTTAATGGATCAATCATTAATGCATTTTACCGAATTCACTCAGATCTTTCTTGATTGAAAACAAGTGTGTTTTTTTTCAATAAGTTTTAGATATTATTGATCCATTCATAATTTTACTCAAAAATGAGACAAAAACGTTCCCATTTCTTTAATTCTCCTAACCCTAACCCTAACCCTGAACATAAATTGTTAAAATCTGTCCAAAAACAAATTTCTGTCGGGAACCATGTGGAAAAAATTATTGTTGGTGTGATGCAGAATATTTGACTGACTATGAAAAGGTATTTTGTTCAACATCCACGGTTCCACGTTTCTTCAATTCCCCTGAGCATAAACTGTGAAAATATCTCCAAAAACAAATTTTTGTTGAAACAAAGTGGAAGAAATTATTGTTGGTGCGATATACTTCTCTATTAGAATAATGGACTGACTATGGAAAGTACTCAGTCCAACCTCGAGGGTCCCACCTTTCTTCTTTTCCTTTGAGCATAAACTATGAAAATCTCCCCCAAAACAAATTTCTGTCGGGAACAGAGTGGAAAAAAACTATTATTTGGTTGATGTAGCTCCTTTTTAGAATATTACACTGAGCATGAAAAGGTATTTGGTTCAACCTCCACAGTCCATCATTTCTACTTTTCCCTTGAGCATAAAATGTTGAAATCGATACTAAAGTCGTAGAAACTATTGTTTGGGTAATGTAGCACCTTTTTAGAACGTTGGACTGACGATGAAAATGTATTTGGTTCAACATCCACAGTCCCATGTGTCTTCTTTTCTCTTGTACATAAACTGTGAAAATCTCTCCGAAAATAAATTCTGTGTGAAAACAAAATTGATAAAAATATTGTTTTTGTGATGTAGCCCCCTTTTAAAATATCTGACTGACTATAAAAGGTATTCGGTTCAACTTCCACAGTCCGACGTTTCTTCTTTTCCCTTAAACATAAACTATTGAAATCTCTCCAAAAACATATATTCTTTGAGAATAAACCGAGAAAATCTCCTCGAAAACCAATTTCTATTGAAAACAAGATGCAATAATCCATTGTTTATGTGATGTAGCTCACTTTGAGATTATTGGACTGACTTTGAAAAGATATTCACTTCTTCATCGCTGGTTTCTTATCTCCCCTGGAAGAAACTATCGTTGGGACGTGTAAGGTTGTTTTTATCAAAGGGGACTATCTACATGTGTCTGGTCCCTTATATCCCTTCCACCCTACCCAGAAGCTGTTAATATACCACTGAAGACCAGATTGAAGGAATTATTTTTAGAACATTAGACTGATTATTGTTTGCAATCAGTTCAACTTGGAGGGTCCGTCATTCCTCGTGTCTCCTTGAACGTAAACTTTAGGATATTTGCGTAAATTAAGATAGAAAAAACTTTTTTTGGTTTTTTAATATTTGGAATATTTGCCTGACTATTGGAAAGTATATGTCTTAAAGTCGTGAGTCCCTCACTTCTCCTGTTTTTTCAATCAGAACCTTTGAAAATCTCGCAAAAAACAAGATGAATGAAACCACTGTTTGCATGATGTGGCACAGTTTTAGTAACTTGGACTGACTACCGCAAGGTTTCTCTGTTTAATTTGGAGTTTTCCTCATTTCTTCTGCTTCTTTAACCCGAAACTGTTAACGTTCCACCAAAGACAAGACGGAAAAAATATCGTGGGCGTGAATCAGCTAGCTTTTAGGATATTTGACTCAATATCAAAATGTATTTGTTTCTACTTCAAGGGTCCTTCATTTCTCCTATTTTCTTCATCAGAACCTGTGAGCACTCCAACTGAAGCGAAATGAAAGAATCTATTTTTGCCATGATGTAGTTTGCTTTTTGGACATTGGAATGACTATAGAAAGGTGTTAAGTTCAACTTTGATGGTTTCACGTTTCTCCTGTTTCCTTATTCAGAATATGTAAATATCCTGAAGGGAAATAAATTGAAAAATATGCCGTTGCCGTTGATGTGATGTAGGTTTGTTTTTAAGGCATTTGACTGATTATCGATAGATATCCCGTTTAATCTTTAGTTAAGTAGTCGTGGATTAGAATGGCTATTGGTACTTATTTGGTACAACGTTTACGTTCTCTCATTCAGCCTGTCTTGTTAATCAGAAACTGTCAATTGTTTTAGAAAATGAATCGTTGGAAACTATTGTGAACGTAATTTATCAGCAGCAGCTAATTGGGTCGGCTTAAATGTTATCTCCTTTGCAAAACATCAACAAGACGTTTTGGTTTTTTTTTCAAACAAATAAAATAAAAAATATAGTGTTAAAAAACTTACAGCGAAATGAGGCACGAATAGAAAATAAAAGCATTGCTTTTACAAATAATGAAAAGCATACTGAAAAACAATATAAACTCACAGAAAAATAAATATTCCCATCAGAATATCTACATCGATAATTTAAAAAATCCAACAAAAGACTTACATTATAATGAAATCAAAAATGTATTCAAAAGGTTTTCCCCCCAAAAAAGACAAATTTTGTAGCAATTTGCAAATACGTCAATTCCTTCAAGGAGGTTTCAGCAATATGGCGCCCAATGTTTTGGTCAAAACACGTTGTCAATCGCGTTACTAAGGTCTCGATGGAAGCATGACCAGATAGTGACGTCATTTCAGATATATTGCAAATATTGTATAGTAAATATCACTAAACATCATTGGACATGAGTTTTAGGCTTCATGGAGCTCATTCGCTAATTTGGCTAGAGGAAAAATAAGGAAAAAAGGGTTCAGGTTTGTTAAATACATACTGAAATTAACAATTCTTTGGAATGATGGTATGTGCAAGCTTTGATTGCATGAAGTAGCTTAACCTATTCGATGGCAAAGTAAGAAAATCTAAGAATAAAAATTCTTCTTCAGATATCTCATCGGCACATCCAGAATAATCATTGTTTTCACTGCTATTATCACTATCTGCTGATTGTCTTGAATCATTATCAAATTCACTGCCAAATTAAGAAGACACGGGAACAAAAAAATTTCAATTCAGATATCTTGTAAGCCAATCAGGGACAATTATTGCTTTTAATGCACTCATTTCTATTTAAAACTTATCTTGGATCATTATCCAATTTAGCCAAATCATATAATCTCGTATTCACAATGTTCCATTCAGTTTTTATGAGTTAAAAAATGAAATATTGATTCAATATGCACTTAAGTTAGAAACTATAATTATTACTCACCTTCTACTACATAACAAATTTGAGTTTTTCCATTTTGTTCGATCAGAAGTAATATTTTTCATATTATTATAATCATTTGTTCCTTCGAATATTGATACTGGTACTTATAAAACTGCCTATCATAACTTAATTTGCCCAACCGGGAAAATATTAAAGATTATATTGAATAATTTTGGCGACTTACTGTTATTTTTCTTTCACGAATTCACTTATTTTTTTTCATTCTTATATAACATAGATTTGCTCCTCCTTTCTTTCTTGGGATGGGTGGGGGGCTCACACTGGCTGCTTGAAGTTCTGACAGTGGATATCATTCCTTTACGTTTTTGTTTCTCGGCCATATTCATATTATTAACGATAATTAAAATTATAGGGAATTTTACTGCTGTTCATAGTAAAACATTAACCGTTTCACCCTTAATACGACTTCACTTCGTTTTTTATTATAAATTAAATGAATGGATATTTCATTTTGAATTTGTATAAATATATATTATATACTAGCATAAAATTCCACGTAAAAGCCATCAATGAAAACTGTTGAATTTATTTTCTCTGAGAAAACATGGAAGCCTTAATTGCACCTGTAGTCTTTGGCAATGAAAACATATTTCATGCATGTTGAAGTGCTTTTTTATGTGAACAATACATCCATGATAAATAATAACTATGAGTAAAAAACACAAATCACAATCACATGTAAACATACTTTTATTTTATTATCAGAAATTTCTGTGCAAAAAACTCTGAAAAATTTTAATCATTGATAGTATTTTACCAAATTCACTCTGATCTTTTTTGATTGATAGTAAGAGTGTTTTTTGCTTTTTCTCAAGGAGTCTTAGATATTCTTGATCCATTAATAATTTGACTCAAATAATGAGACAAACACGTTCCTGTTTCTTTAATTCTCCCTTCTGGCAATTTAGGACATCAAAAATATGTCTATCTTCCATTTTCATAACATGTTTTCCATACAACAGACTCTTCCCTAAGTGTTTTGTTATAGAACAAAAGATCTTTCAACAATTCACATTGATCTTTAATCCAATTAGAGTTTGATTTGAGTTAGTAAGAAGAGTCTGTCTTCTTTCCTGGTCTTCCACTCTGACAGCAGATGAAAGAGAATTTTCATAATGATAAGGTTTTTAGAAAAGTGGTTTCTCCCCAATCTTTATAATATCAAGCAATGTCATTGTTTCTCCTATGCCGAAAATTAGTGTACAGTCTTTTCTACCTTGGATACTGCATGATCACTGAGTCAGAGGAGTCTCGTTTCAAATCCAACGCCTGAACGATCTCTTCCGAAAGGATCAACATTGAACATACGCTCACAGTATCACCTCGGTACAGTTCAAGTCTTTATCTTAAAGACTGGAAGGATTCAATCAGAAGAATGCCTCTATTTATCCTTCAGAATCCAGGATTTACTTTCTGCAGATATCTTCTCGATAAAGTTTATGTCTCCATTTTTGTCCGTCCATTACTTAGAAAAAACAAAGTTCTGTAAAAATTGTCGTCTGAATACAACTGGCAGCACAGATGCTGTGTCTTATCCGGAGCGCATGAAACCGTTGCACTAGCCCTGTCCTTGACCAGTTCTTACAGACATAACACTTTCCCTCTGCATATAAATTGACTTTGTATATTGACTCTCGGCCAAGACATTTCAGGAAAAAGTGGAGCAGACATCAAACCAATTCTTTTATACATAAATACATGTATGGATACATGTATCGTATCTCAACAGATATAGCCGTCCGTGTCATAGAAAGAAATGATGATGACGAGTAAACTTCCTGCTGATTTTTGTCAATTTGGCTTCCAGTCAATATTTATTGCATTTATATTTCCAGCCTCTCCTCTTTGGATACTGATGATGTGGACGGAATAGATGTTAATATCTCATCCTTTTTGGACCGGGCTTATGTGGACGGAGTGGACGTCAGGTTTTCCTATCTTGGTGCTCAGCACCGGAAGTAGACGTCTTCGGGGAATGGTTTAGTTGGAATGTTCATTTCCCTTGTTATTAAGATCGTCGTATACAAGATAGATTTGCGTAAACAACCTGAAAATGATAAAAGAATTGAAATTGTCAAAATACAGTTATAAGATTTTTTCTTATTAGATAACATCTACATACTTCTCTGCATGGGCAAATACAACATAATTTCTTTTAGGATGATGTTCGCTTCAATGTGGCCTAGCACGCGTACATGTGAATGAAGGTAATCAAGTGCCTAGCACAATCGGCTTTTGCCATTGGTGTCAGAGTGTATTCTGCCCTGTTAGTGCAAATGGGAAAGATCCCAAGGGACCATGAATGATTCATTTGTGCTGTGTCCGACAATCATAACCAGAAGTTGAAGAAGATATAAAACAATTAGTGGATATTTTCTTTTTTGGCTGAATTTCAGAAAATCCATTTTGATAACTGGAATGTCCAAATCCTAGATTTGTTTAAGGGGGAAGATTCAAAAGTGATTTCCTTAAGGGGGAGGATTCAAAAGTGATTCCCTTAAGGGGGAGGATTCAAAAGTGATTCCCTTAAGGGGGAGGATTCAAAAGTGATTCCTTTAAGGGGAGGGATATTATGGTGATCACCTGATCTTGTCAACTGTTCCCAATCATTGTGTTAAGGGAGGGAGGATTCAAAAGTGATTCCCTTAAGGGAAAGGATATTATGGTGATCACCTGATCTTGTCAACTGTTCCTAATCATTGTGTTCATACCTTCATCATTATCTGCGAATTTTCTTGATTCCTTAAAGGATTCACGACTAAAGTTAAAAGATAAAAGACACGGATAATTCTTGTGAGATACCTCGACAGTTGCCCAAGGAACAGATATATCAGTCAAGGAGCTCGGAAGACATTCAATCTACTTTATTATCAATAATTGAAGTTTAATTAAATTGGTTGGTAGAATAAGATTCTAATCGTTTTGCAAAAATTTGACCAAAGAAACAATAGTGAAGTCTAAATTGAAAGTTAATAATATTTAGAATTTATAACTAACCTGAAATGTTTCTGGGACATCACAGGATCATTTCATTGTGTTTTAATTTTTCATTTGATTACAGATTGGGACTTAGTCAACAGTACAGACTGCATTTTGTATATCCGTGTTTTACAGTCATGTGTGATTCTTTGTTTGTCTGTTTGTTTGTTTGTTTGTTTGTTTCATATATTCATACTGGAACCATCGTCCTATGTATTCTGTCAAATGTTGTTTGTTGTTTAGTTTTTGCTTTTCTCTCCTTTTGTTGGTCTTCCCGTTTGTTTATTTGTTTGTTTGTTTGTTTGTTTGTTTTCATTTACATTATTAACATTTTCATTCCTTACTTATTCATTCCTTTGAATCAGCTCATGTGCACTCAGATGGTTTTGGCCTGGGCCACTGAGAGAAATTTTATAAGGTGATACAAATATGTTTTCAATCTCTCCAGAGAGACAGACAGACAGACAGACAGAGAGAGAGACAGAGAGAGAGGGCTCAAATATCCCCGTCTTATAGCCACTCTTTTATCTGAAACAGTAGCCCTATCTGAAAAATCCTCGGACAGCTTTTGGCCCTGGGAGTGCCAGTACCAGTGCCATGCACCGGTTGCACCCTTCTCTCAGAAGCCCTGGTTCTTGCTTGAATAAATACAATCAAATTACAAATGGTGCGTCACGTGACAATGGAAATTATTTTGACGTCTCTTTCATTTGCCATTTTCACGAATTGTTCACTCATATAATCATCCATCACATTTTGTACGAGTCGTAATCAGTTCCGTCAAAATAGTAGCATAGTAATAAGCAAGGGCAATAGCATATCAATAGAGCACAGCAAAGACTCAAGTCTTGCGGGAGTGGTCTGCGCTTCCCCCAATTCTTGGGGATAACCCTACGTTTTTTCTTCGGTTGAGGGTTAACGTCGTAGCTGCCAGTTCTAAGATGAATGCGCGGCAGAGAAGTAAAGAAGTCCTTCAATGCAGACCGTTTATCTGGCAGACGACAACTCTCCTTCCCTCTGTCATTTACTTTACAGTCATTTCCTTCCTGGCTGCGATGTGAATTAAGGGGTGGAAGCTCCATATTGGCAAGAGGCCTTATGGAAATAAGCCGAGCCATTTTAAATCTGAAACAAACGAAGAACAAAAATTCATTTTCTTGAAGAAATACATAGCTACTTTTGTTTAATTATATTTTGGTGAAGTTTTATCACTATTATTTGATTGTGATAAAACGATGAAATGAGATGGAATTAAATAATTACTAGCTTTTTAACGGAATTTCCCCAATTTGCGTCAGCTGAAGCAGTTAGCTATGGGAGACAGGTTCATGGGAATAAAGTCCATGCTGCACTGAAGCGGGTCACCTTCAACAAGTCACCGAGACCAGACGGTTTGAAATGTACTTGAGGATGTCCTATGTGTTTGCAACCCTCTTTACAGTGATGTTCAAGTACTGATTCAACCAGGGTTCGGTCCCAAGTTGGGTGACCAAAGGGTTGAAAGAAGCAAGACAAATATAAAAAGAAGGACATAGATAATAACAGGCTCATAACCCTGCTAAACACAGGGAAAGATTTTGGCCAAGATCCTGTCGAATCGTTTGTCAATTGTCATTGAGGATTAGGTCAGACCAGATCAGAATTATGCACTGAGGCGAAAATCAAACCAAAACTATTTGAAAACTGTTTGCTCGGTGTTAGAGGGATTAAAGATGACACTGGAGGTGCACTAATTAATTTAGATCAGTCCAAGGCGTTCAACATGGTAGACCAATCTTTTTAGCAACTGTGCTAAGTTGGTGGATATTAATGAATCAAACTTATGTACATCTTTTTGAAATATCATTTACCAAATAATGAATCTGGTGTCCCATCAATATCTTGGAGAAGATTACTCTTATGGAAATATTCCATCAGATGAAATGTACAGTAAACGCGGAATTACCATTAATTTATATGGCAGATATTTTTTTACACTTTAAAACCTGATTAATGATTGTTCTGATTGTATTTTAGGCTGAATCGTTGGTGCTTAGGATGTTGGGAGATACAGGAAACAGGAGTATTGGAGAGAGAGAGGAAAAGGTTGTGCGATACCTCTACAAAGGCTTGCAAAATAAACGCTGAAATTATTGTCACCTTTTGTCTTTTTCTATAAAAGCAAAGACATAGCTTTTCAGCACACTTTTGTGGTATACCTGGACGTATTCAACAGACTTTGAGGTGATCAAAAACGTGTGTGCTTTTTGTTTTCTCTTCCTATTATTTGAAATTTCAGCTGAAAAACATGCAACCTTAGCGCCAACTCTGAATTACGAAGTTTATGCCAAACATCTTGGGAAAAAAAGATACAGATATCAAGACAATTATTTTATAACTGGATAAATGTATAGGTACATGTATCGTAGCTCAACAGATATAGCCCTCTGCATCATATAAGAAGCGTTGATGACACGTTTCAGTTTGTCAATTTAGCCTCAAGTCAATTTTTATTGCATTTGTATCTTAAGCCTGTTCTCTTAGGTCGTAGCTGATATGGGCGGATATGACATCACCGTTTTTGGACAAGGACTATGTTGATGGAAGTGATGTTATATCTTTATCCATTTTTAGAGCTCATCCAGGCGGAAATGATGTCATATTTTCATCCTCATCTTGGCGATAGACCCACAACTTTTTTTGACATGGCTTCTGCGGACAAAAGTGACTTCCTATGATAGAAAGATATCTAGGTGCTCAGCACCAGATGTAGACTTTGAGTTGGAACATTCTTTTCCTTTGTTATTAAGATTGTCCTTTACAGAACAGATTAGTGAAAACACCTTAAATTGATGAAGTATTAAAATAGACAAACACAGAGAAATAATAATCAGCAGATGTCCTATATTTGACTCCACGTGCAAGAAAATACAACATAATTTCTTAAAATTAACATAAATGTGATATGTAAACATGTACGTGCGGGTGGAAAAGAAAGTGAATAGTGAAACACAAATATTTTCTTTCAATGAATTTTTGAATATGATCAGGGTAATATTCAAGCAGACATCGAGACCCTAGTTTTAAAAAGAAATTAAAATGAAAAAATAAATTGTTTTTTTTATTTAAATACTGACACCAAGTCGTATTCCTTATCCTTCATTAGTGTAATGGGAGATTCCATCCTGGGAGACAGATCTGTGTCCGGTCGTATCGCCGATACATTGTCAACGGACATCACTTTTGCTGTGAAACCTATTTATAGACAAACATTTCGACGAACTGATATTTCAATCATTTTAATTGACTGGAAGCAGTTAGTTTCTGACCGTCGATCAATTAACGTTTCTCTTGATCAATAAAAAAGGTTTACTCTAGAGACAAGTTGGTATGGAGTGAAAGTCAGTAAATAGTTTTACTGTTACAGATAGTTGGTATGTTTGGAGTCCGTGATTAGGTTCAGGGTAGGGATTAAGAGCTACATTTTTGGTTAGGGTTGGTAGATAGATTTGGAGAATGAAGCTGTGGTTAGTATTAGTTGGTAGGTTCGAGATTAGAGTGAGTTAGTATATCTTGTGTTATGATCAGTTGATAAGTTTGGGTTAGTTTTTCTGAACTACCAATTATTATTGGTGTAATCGAGTTACATGGATATTAAATCAAGCCAGGAATAATGACACCTAATGACGTCATTTGAGAGATTCATCAATATGCAAAAATATTAATACTTATTCAACTATTTTCTACTTGTTATACATACCCTTCATGATCACTGAAAATTAGTTTAGGATTCACAAAGCAAATTCAGCTAAAAAAAAAACACAATTATTTTGAATAATACTGTTCGTTTCATATCATTTAACTTTACTCTCGATTGAAAAATAATGTTTACTTTACAGGCAATGCTGACAACAACCCTTTATACTAAACCTACAAATAAAAATAACACTACATAATATCCTCTATGATTAAATTCAAAAAAATACTGTTTCGAATTCTAACTAACTTCTGTTCTCATTTTTCGGAAAATTGTTCGACAGTAGCAGCAGCTAATCGTATTTTCTCAATGGTTATCCCTTTTGAGACTATCAACATAACGTTTTAATGAACTTATTGAAAATAATTACTGCCCAAATTACCTTGCTTGAAAAGTTACAACCCCACAAGGCACATATACCAAATAAAGACATTGCTTTTACGAGTAATCAAAAGTATACTAAGAAACGTAATAAATAAACAGGAAAAAATTCCCACAAAAATCGAAATCGATAATTGAAATAACTCCACAAAAATCACGTAATTTCTGATGAAATCAAAAAATCTATTCAAAAGTTTTGGGAAAAGATGGACAAGTTTGTAATGATATGCAAATCAGTCAGTTCCTTCTCAAAAAATTTGCAAATATGTCAGTCCCTTCAAGAAAAAACAACTGCACTCCCAGGAGATTGGAAATTGTCAGGTTGACAGGTAAATTCTCAAGAGAGACTATCTGAGTCAGCAGGTGTTGTCCCTTGGATCCTCTTAAAACAAACACAAATAAACAAACTGAACATAGAAGAACTTACCAACTCCTTTAAAGCTCCCTTCTTCATCTGGAGTAGAAGCAATAGCCACAAGATGTGTGACATTTTGGCAACCGCCAGAGAGACGGTCACGGATGTTAAGTTGGTTTAGTAGGAGCATGAGAGTTTGAAACTTATGAATCCTCGGTCACAATCAATCTTTACCTCTCCCTTTATAGGGCTCTAAAATGAACGTTTCCATAGACAGTTGGTTTACAACTGAACTACGCACTGGTTGTTGTCCTTCAGGACTGTGTGCAACACTGTGAGGTGAGCTAAATAGCTCTCAATCTTCCAAGTCAAAGTTTGAGCATTTGGACAACAGGTAAGTGAAGGCCTTGATACGGTTAGGTAATAAGCCAATTTTGACTAGTTACTGGAAGTTCAGTATCTCCTTACAGGAGAGCCGGGACTTCTGGGAACAGCTGGGGGGTTTAATTCAACGGGAACAAGTCAGTTGTGCACGTGCAGTGTGGGGGTCTAACTTTGAACAGAGATTGGAATATTCACTGTCGAATATAGCCAACGACTTGCCCTTAAAAGGCTGAGACAAAAGTGTTGGTAGGAGATAATCTTAACCCCGGTAGTGGCATAGAAATAGTTTGGAGGGACCTGTAGCAATGGGCTAAAAAAAACTACCAAGGACAAGTAGTTAGGAGTAGCTCAGAAAGGATATCCAACGTAGTTATGAAACTTGACAAAAATATGCGTGAGAAAGAAATGCATCAATTGCTTGATGGATATAATTATTGCATTAGACCCTGGACCAGCGCATCTT
Organism: Thysanoteuthis rhombus; assembly: GCA_963457665.1. Lineage (NCBI taxonomy): Eukaryota > Metazoa > Mollusca > Cephalopoda > Oegopsida > Thysanoteuthidae > Thysanoteuthis > Thysanoteuthis major. The sequence goes on from OY735230.1 coordinate 32,894,635, forward strand.
CTGCTTAATGGGTGACATGTGCAAGGGGTCCCGGCTGCATCTCTGACATTGCTTCATCAAGGAGCCTGGCCTGTGTGGGCAGCTATTTAGCGGAATTTCCCCAATTTGCGTCAGCTGAAGCAGTTAGCTATGGTAGACAGGTTATGGGGACAAAGTCCATGCTGCACTGAAGCAGGTAGGCTACAAGAAGTAACCGGGGACAAACGGTTTGGATTATACTTGATGATGTCCAATGTGTTTGCAACCCTCTTGACAGTGATGATCAAGCATTGGGTCAACCAGGGATCAATCCCTGGTCGGATGACCAAGGGGTTGATCGCGTTGTTAAAGAAGCAGGACTAATATATAAAGAGGGACATAGATAATAAGAGGCTAGTAACATTGCTAAACACTGGGAAAGATTTTGGCCGAGATCCTGTCGATTCGGCTTCAAGTCGATATAAAATGCATTTGTATATTAAGCCTATCATTTTGAGACGTAGCTGATGAGGGCAGATATGATATCACCCTTTTTGGACATTGCCAATGTTGAGGGAAGTGACGTTATATATTTATCCATTTTGAGAGCTCATCCAGGCGGAAGTGATGTCATGTTTTCATCCTTATCTTCACGATAGACCCACATCTTTTAATTACATGGCCTCTGTGGCTATGGTGAAATTAGTTTAATCAGGGTTAGGTTGAATTTCAAATGAGAATAATAGGAATCGTCCATGGGTCGTTGGTCTAGGTGTATGATTCTCGCTTAGGGTGCGAGAGGTCCCGGGTTCAAATCCTGGACGAGCCCAATTATGTTTTTTTACTTAACGTATAGATCTAAACACTTTTTATAAGTGGGAGCAAAGATTTCATCGTCAGCCATGAGCAATTTGACTGCCATGATGGTGAAATTAGTTTAAACTGAGTTTACTCAGCGTTAGTGGTAGACTTAAAGTTGGAACATTCCTTTCCTTTGTTATTAAGATTGTCTTTTCAGAACAGATTGATGAAAACACCTTGAATTGATAAAGTATTAAAATAGACAAACATAGAGAAATAATAATTAGTTGGTAGTTGGTATATCTTGTGATATGGTCAGTTGGTAGGTTTGGGGTTAGTTTTTTCTGAATTACCAATTATTATTGGTGTAATCGAGTTACATGGATATTAAATCTACCCAATTGCCAAAATGGAAAAAAAAACATTTTAGTCATTTTAAAATGGTTAAATACAAGATGGTGGGGACTGATACAAAGATAGCCATGAATATTTATTTTTCAGGGCAACATGGTACCTCATATTAAACCTGAATATTAACCATGATACAAAACACTAATCTTGAGTCATATCGTTTGCAGTAAAATTTAATACATTACAGTTCCAAATGTTCACAGTTATCTGTCTTCATTTCCCTGTAATAGTTCAACAGCAGCAGCTGATTGTATCTACTCAAATGTCATCTCCCTTACAAAACATCAATATAACGTTTTGATGAACCTCTTCCATTCCCTTTATAAATAACGCAAAGCATACTGAAAAACAATATAAACTTTTGTGAAAAAATATTTTCCCAGAAAAATCTAAATTGATAATCAAAATAATCCACCATAAATTACTTACATTATAATGAAATCAAAAATGTATTCAAAAGGTTTTCGTAACAGATAAACAAGTTTGTAGCAATTTGCAAACACGTCAATTCCTTCAAAAAGCTTTTAGGAATATGGCGCCCAATGTTTTGGTCAAAACGCGTTGTTAATCGCGTTACTAAGGTCTCGATAGAATTATGACCAGATTGTGACGTCATTCCAGAAATTCATTGATAATAAAAGTTTGAATGATACATCAAAAAGTATTCACAAATAGATCATCTACTTATTGCAAATATCACTAAACATCAATGAACATTAGTTTTAAGATTCATAGAGCACAATTGGTAATTTGACAAGAAGAAAAATGAGGAAAAAAAGTTTCATGTTATAACTTTATGAAATAACCTATTGAAATTTGCAATTCTTTGAAATGATGGTTTGTGCAAGCTTTGGTTGCTTGAAGTAGCTTACCCTATCTGCTGGCAGAGTGAGAAAATCTAGGAACAGAAATTTTCCTTCTGATGTCTTGTCAGCTTGTCTATGACAATCATTGTTTTCACTGCTATCATCACTATCTGCTGATTGTCTTGAATCCTTATCCAATTTACTGCCGAATTAAGAAGAGATAGGAGCAAAGAAATTTCTATTCAGATATCTTGTAAGCCAATCAGGTACAATTATAGCTTTTAATGCACCCATTTCCATTTAAAATTATCTTGAATCATTATCCAATTTAGCTGAATCATATAATCTTGTATTGGTAATGTTTCATTCAATTTTATGAGTACAAAAATGAAACATTGATTCAATGGAGCACATACTGTAATTTGGTGAGGGTCTGTTGGGAAATCTGAATCATCAACATAAAGCATCTCAGTGGGTAAACTGGATCCTCTTCTGTAGTTATGTTCAATGTTTGGGTTTGGTTTATTAACTTCAGCTTCTTGCATTATTTAGCATTCATTTAAACCGATTGCAAAAGTTTAGTATCTTTCTTTGAAAATTTTATTTCAGGGCACCATCCTAGTTTCGTGGTCCAGATTTTTACAGTTTAATTTTTTTTTCAATTTCGAAAGTTATTATTGCTTTATTTTAATTGTTTACCCCATCAATTTATTTTCCAAAAATGAAATTATATAGTTAAATTTTTGGAAAAAACTTTTGATGCAATAATTCAATCACAAGTACCACTAAGATTCATTCTGAGAAAAAACTTAATAAAATTTAAAACGAGTCCAAAAAAGTTTATGAATTATGATCAGTAGATTGACTTAGGGAGTGCTTTTTTTCCTCACCTGAGTGAAGAAAAATTAAAAATTCATGACAGGAAGGCTAGGTCACATGGTTTTGGGTGACGACAATAAATTAAATTCATAACAACCTTTGTTTTTGTCAATTGAAAAAGTATTCAAATTGAATTGACATTTAAGAAGAAAACAATTGAAATATAACCATAAAAGTGTTTAAAATTGAAAATTGGAGGTTAATGTTATGTTTCGTTGGAGTACAGATACTACTCTTTGATCTGCATGATTACTTGTTTCCTAAAAACAGCTAGATGTGACGCGAGGTCGTTCTCAAAGTGGGATTCCAGGGATAGCTGAACCAATCCCTTCCAGTGCAATGGGGCAGTTACGCCCTTGGTCCTACTGCTCCCCCAAGACAGGGATGTGTAATTTCTGCCTCTTGCACTTAGTAAATCTTCATTGGACACGGTATTGCACCGGTGCCAAGCCAAAGTTAGTTCTGCGAACAGATGCAACGCTTTGATCATGATACAAAAACTGCAAAAACTTAGATATCAAAAACATGTATAATGCAAGGTTCGATGGTCCACATGTCCATTGTATTTATCAAACTTCATTTGGTTAATAAGAAAAATTTCGTTATGATCAGTGTGTTCGTTAACCCCAAAATTCGTTATAGAGAGGGTTTATAGTACATATTTGGAGAAGAGGGTAGATAAAAATATTCAATGACACTTTTGCTTTATATATTTCTTAAAACTAACGTTAGATTCAAAACTGATTGTCGTTTCCTATATATAATGTTTTCTCTCTCTAGAAATCGGCATTTCTTCATATTCTGTTGCAACTGGGACACAAAATGGTAATTTTCAGTGGGCAAGAAAGATCAATACTCCATGTGACTATTTCTTAAATAGTAGAGGCGAATACACATTAAACTTTTAAAAACAGATTTAGATCATCCGTGCAATTTGTAAGAGTTTATCTGCGTTTTATTCTTATTCGACAATATTTGGAGTAATCAGATAGATGTGCATTTTAGGTTTAATATTGTTCTTATTTGACTAAAATTACATTAAAAAATATTAATAGCAATGTAAGTGTTCAGTCAGAAAATATAGAGCAGATATGAACGGTCAGCGATGGGTGTTATTTATTTTTATGCTATTCAAGGGAACAATTATCGACAAAATACGGCTCAGTTTTGGAGCATTACGGATAGAACCAGAAAGAATTCGGTTCAACTTCGCGGGTTCATCGTTTCTTTCGTTTCCTTAACCAGAAACAGTAAAATCCACCAAAAAACGTAATCGAAAGGACAACGTCGACAAAAAATAGCTAAGATTTGGATGTAACTCTCTTTTAGAATGTTAAACTGACAATGAAAATAAATTCGGGTCAATCTGAACAGTCCGACGTTTTTACTGTTTCCTCGAGTATAAACTGTAAAAATATCTAATATTGGACTGATTATGAGAAGTTATTCTATGTAGCCTCTACGATCTTACGTATATTCTTTTTCCAAGTAGCTCTGTTTTAAAGGATTGGACAGGCTCCGAAAAAATATTCAGTCAAGTCACAAAGGTCCAACGTTTCCTTTGTTTCCTTAACTTAAATATGGAAATCTCTCTGAAAACAAATTTCTGTAAAGAACGCAAGGGAAAAAGTACAGTTGGCGTAAGTGTACACCCCTTTTAAAAAATTGGACTGATTATTAAAAGGTATCCTGTTCAACCTCCAATATCCAATACCACTTCTTCTCTCTTGTGAATCATCTGTGTGAGTCACTCCAAAAACAAATTTTTGTCACGAACAAAGTCAAATAAAAAATTGTTGGTTCCTTGTATATCCCTTTTACAATATTGGACTGATTATGAAAAGGTATTCCGTCCAGCCTCCACAATATCATGTTACTTCTTTTCCCTTTTGCATCAACTGTGTAAATCTCTCCAAAAACAAATTTTTTACCAAGAACAAAGTGGTATTAAAAATTGTTGGATTTTTCTACTTCCCTTTTAGAATATTGGAAGGAATATGAAAAGGTAATCCGTCCAGCCTCCACGATCTCAAGCTACGTCTTTTCCCGGGTGATCCCATTTCACTTCTTTTCCCGTGTGCATCAAGGGTGTAAATCTGCCAACAGACATATTTTGTCAAGAACAAAGTGGCATGAAAAATTGTTGGTTCTTTGTACATCCCTTTTAGAATATTGGACTGATTATGAAAAGGTATTCTCCATCTTTGTCGGTCAATTAATTACAAAAAACAATGTTCTGTAAAAATTGTCGTTTAAATTCTATTGGCAGCACAGATGTTGTATCTTACCCAGGGTGCATGAAACTATTGCACCAGCCCTGTCCTTGACCAGTTCTTACAGACATAACACTTCCCCACTGCATAGCAATATAAATTGACTTTGTATATTGACTCTAGACCCAGACATTTCAGGAAAAAGTGGAGCAGACATCAAACCAATTCTTTTATACATAAATACATGTATGGATACATGTATCGTATCTCAACAGATATATCCGTGTCATAGAAGAAATGATGATGACAAGTAAACTTCCTGCTGCCTTTTGTCAATTTGGCTTCCAGTCAATATTTATAGCATTTATATTTTAAGCCTTTCCTTTTTGGATACTGCTGATGTGGATGGGATTGATGTTAATCTCTCATCCTTTTTGGACCGGGCTTATGTGGACGGAATTGACGTCAGGTCTTCATCTTTTTTGGACGTAGCTTATGTTGACGGAACTAACGTCAGGTCTTCATCTTTTTTGGACGTAGCTTATGTGGACGGAACTGACGTCAGGTCTTTATCCTTTTGGGGACATAGCTTATGTGGACGGAACTGACACCAAGTTTTCCTAGCTTGGTGCTCAGCACCGGAAGTAGACATGTTTGGGGAATGGTTTAGTTGGAATGTTCATTTCCCTTGTTATTAAGATCGTCGTATACAAGATAGATCTGTGTAAACTACCTGAAAATAATGAAAAGATTGAAATTGTCAAAATACAGTTATAAGATTTTTTCTTATTAGATAACATCTACATACTTCTCTGCATGGGCAAATACAACATAATTTCTTTTAGGATGATGTTCGCTTTAATGTGGCCTAACATGCGTACGTGTGATGAAGGTAAGCAAGTGCATAGCACAATCGGCTTTTGCCATTGGTGTCAGAGCATATCCTGCCCTGATAGTGCAAATAGGAAAGATCCCAAGGGACCATGAATGATTCATTTGTGCTATGTCCGACAATCATAACCAGAAGTTAAAGAAGATATAAAACAATTAGTGGATATTTTCTTTTTTGGGGTGAATTTCAGAAATTCCATTTGGATAACTAGAATGTCCAAATCCTAGATTTGTTTAAGGGGGAGGATTTAAAAGTGATTCCCTTAAGGGGGAGGATTCAAAAGTGATTCCCTTAAGGGGGAGGATTCAAAAGTGATTCCCTTAAGGGAAAGGATATTATGGTGATGACCTGATCTTGTCAACTGTTCCTAATCATTGTGTTCATACCTTCATCATTATCTACGAATTTTCTTGATTCCTTAAAAGATTCACTACTAAAGTTAAAAGATAAAAGACACGGATAATTCTTGCGAGATACCTCGACGGTTGCCCAAGGAACAGATATATCAGTCAAGGAGCTCTGAAGACATTCAATCTACTTCATGATCAATAATTAAAGTTTAATTAAATTGGTAGGTAGAATAAGATTCTAACAGTTTTGCAAAAATTTGACCAAAGAAACAATAGGAAAGTCTAAATTGAAAGTTAATAATATTTAGAATTTATAACTAACCTGAAATGTTTGTGGGACATCACAGGATGATTTCATTTTGTTTTGATTTTTCATTGGATAACAGATTAGGACTTAGTCAACAGTACGGACTGCATTTTGTATATCTGTGTTTTACAGTCATGTGTGCTTGTTTGTTTGTCTGTTTGTTTGTTTGTTTGTTTGTTTCATATATTCATACTGGAACCATTGTCATATGTATTCTGTCAAATGTTGTTTGTTGTTTTGTTTTTGCTTGTCCCTCTGTTTGTTGGTCTTCCTGTTTGTTTGTTTGTTTGTTTGTTTGTTTGTTTGTTTTCATTTGCATTATTAACATTTTCAGTCCTTACTTATTCATTCCTTTCAATCAGCTCATGCACACTCAGATGGTTTTGGCCAGGGCCACGGTGAGGAATTTTATAAGGTGATACAAATAAGTTTTTGGTCTCTCCAGACAGACAGACAGACAGACAGACAGAGAAAAAAAAAGAGAGAGAGAGAGAGAAAATATCCTTGTCCTATAGCCACCCTTTTATCTGAAACAGTAGCCCCATCTGAGAAATCCCCGGACAGCTTTTAGCCTTACGAGCGCCAGTGCCATGCACCGGTTGCACCCTTCTCTCAGAAGCCCTGGTTTTTGATTGAATAAATACAATCAAATTACAAATGGTGCGTCACGTGACAATGGAAATTATTTTGACGTCTCTTTCATTTGCCATTTTCACAAATTGTTCACTCATATAATCATCCATCACATTTTGTACGAGTCGCAATCAGTTCCGTCAAAATCGTAGCATAATAATAAGCAAGGGCAATAGCATATCAATAGAGCACAGAAAAGGCTCAAGTCTTGCGGGAGTGGTCTGCGCTTCCCCCAATTCTTGGGGATAACCCTACGTTTTTTCTTCGGTTAGGGGTTAACGTCGTAGCTGCCAGTTCTACGATGAATGCGCGGCAGAGAAGTAAAGAAGTCCTTCAATGAAGATCGTTTATCTGGCAGACGACAACTCTCCTTTCCTCTGTCATTTACTTTACAGTACTGCAATGTAAATTAAGGGGTGGAAGGTCCATATTGGCAAGAGGCCTTATGGAAATAAGCCGAGCCATTTTAAATCTAAAAAAAAACAAAAAAACAAACGAAAAACAAAAATTCATTTTTTTGAAGAAATACATAGCTACATTTGTTTAATTATATTTTGGTGAAGTCTTATCACTATTATTTGATTGTGATAAAACGATGAAATAAGATGGAATTAAATAATTACTACTACTAATACTACAAGTCATATTACTAAAGATAATTCGGCTGCTGGTGCTGCTGAAGAAATGTATAAAATGTATCTAATCAATTGTGACACAAAGGAATAATTATTAGATGGAGAGAATTAACAATCAAATAGAAGTATCTAATATCTACGCTCGCTCATAAATTCAATTAAGCTTCTCCGAGAGTAACCAATAAGCTTGAGGTACATAAGGTCTTTTCTTTTTTCAAACTAAACAAGTTCAGAAAATATTAGCTCCATGACACCCATGATACAGATGTCTAGCGAATCTTTGGGAGGGTTTATGTCCAACAACGGATGCTAAATGATAATGATATATATTTTCAATTAAATTCAATCCGGATTTCCTGAAACTACTCTAGATTCTTATACAATTCAGAGATATTTGTTTTTTAAATTCATTCAGTGTTATATTATATTTAAACACAGCATGAGTATGCTATATTACGTGACCGACTTATATACTCACGATGGAAGAACTACAATGACTGTAGACACCTTAAAATAATAGCTTATCAAAAGCCAATCTATAAAACGGTATATATAGGACAACAAATGCCCGAAATATGAAAATACTCCAAGCTTCTGTCGATATTATTGTCAGAGACTACCAGCAGTCCCTTTGACCACATTAGGACGAAAGGCTGGTCAAAACTGTTGAAACTGAGATTGATTTCAGATTATTCCAACTGAGCTAAGAATTATGGAGAAGAAACAGCCATTTGTAGTGGAGGAACTTTTGACACTTTTGTTCTCTGTTTAAAATTATTCCTGGTTTTCCGACACTTTTGAGTTAATTCCGTCCCCGGAAGGAAAGCCTTGTAGAGATAACTGACTGACTGTCAATCTTTGGTTAGCCATCAAGCGCCTGGGATACACTTAATTTGAAGTTTGTAATCCGGGAGCATCTAATAGAACGCTTTTGTAATTCTTCAAGCTTTATGCAGGCAATTCTCAACTTACTAAGTTCTTTGGTAAATTCATTTTTGACAAGATCAACTCTAGCTCAGAGACATCCGTCACAAAAGTATTATACACTGGAAATATATGAAATTACCAGAAAAAAAAAATACAAAAAATGTGATGCCAACTAAATTGAGTCTCTACTGAAATCAGTTCATCGAAGTATCAATAATGTAATTGTGTAAAGTGAGTAATAAAAATATCTATAATGAAGAGTGTATTGACTTAGAGTGTTTGGATAATAGAACAACCGCAATAAAAAGGGCAAAAATAGTAATAAAGTATTAATAATGAAAATTTTGCATCTGTTAAGAAACAATAATAAGAGGGATTGTTAAACCAGAGAATATTGATAATGAAAGTGATTTAACTGAAAAGCAACACTAATTAGATGGAGTTTAATAGTCTTAAAATTGTAATTAAAAATTGTGAATTCACCCAAATTGTTTTCATTATGAAGAGTAACAATAAAAATATGGGACTGAACAAGTTATTGAATGAGAAACGCTTAAATTCAGGAAAATATTTTTCAAAGAGAATTAGAATTGCTAATAAAATGTCTAAACATAAAATGTCTCACTTTTCAATGGAATCAAACAATGTATACAAAAAAGTTTTTGTAGAAGATAGACAAGATTGTAGCAATTTGCAAAAACGGTAATTCCTTCAAGACGTTGTCAGGAATATGGCGTCTTATGTTTTGGTCAAAACACGTGATTAGCTGCGTTACCAAGGGCTTGATAGAATAACGATACGTAATGACGTCATTTGAGATTCATCAATATGCAAAAATATTGATACTATTTCAACTATTTTCTACTTATTATAGATACCCTTCATGATCACTGAGAATTACTTTAGGATTCACAAAGCAAATTCAACTAAAAAAAACTACGCAAATAATTTGGAGTAAAACTGTTCATTTGATATTATTGAACGTTACTTTTGATTGATAATTACTGTCTATTATAGAGCCAATAGGACATGTACTTAGAGTCAGTAGGTCGGGTTACATTTGTGGTTGGTCGGTAGATTCAGGGTTAGACCCTGCTGGTTGGCTAACTATTAGGGTTAGTTGATAGGTAAATGGTGGGTTAGTAGGTTTAGTGCGAGGGTAGGTAGGTATGTATGAGGCTAGTGTTTCTAAATTCCCAAATTTTCTTTATTATATTCGGTTACTTTGGAATTAAATCTATCCTATTGACATATTTTGTAATATTTTATAAGTTGAAATACTTTCAGGTATTTAATTGAAAAAATCTGATGCAAGAATTGCAAAATATATGTATTTTTTGTATTGGTAATTGCAATCCTAAATATTTGAATACTAAACCTTTCACTTGAACTAACACTAAATAAAATCCTCTGTGATTAAATTCAATAAAATACTGTTTCAAATATCAATTCTTCCTGTTTTCATTTTATTTTCAAAATTGTTCAACTGTAGTTGGCGGTAATTGCATCTTTTAAATGGTTATCCCCCTTGCAGAATATCAACATAACGTTTTGATGAACTTATTCCAAACATTTAATGCCAAAAATACAATGATGAAAAAGTTATAACCCAACAAAGCACACATACAAAATGAAAACATTACTTTACAAGAGAATACTGAGAAATGCAATAAATAATCAGAAAAGAAAATTCCAACTGAAATCAATTTACAAATACGTCAGTCCCATCAAGAAAGAACAACTGCCCCTCCAGGAGGAAGATTGGAAATTGCCAGGTTGACAGGTAAATTCTCAAGAGGGGCTATCTGAGTCAGCAGGTGTTGTCCCTTAAACCCTCTTAAAGCAAACACAAATAGACAAACTGAACATAGAAGAACCTACCAACTCCCTTAAAGCTCCCTTCTTCGTCTGGTGTACAAGCAATAGCCACAAGATGTGTGACATTTTGGCAACCGCCAGAGAGATGGTCACGGATGTTAAGTTGGTTTAGAAGAAGCATGAGAGTTTGAAACTTATGAATCATCGGTTACAATTAATCTTTACCTCTCCCTTTATAGGGCTCTAAGATGAACGTTTCCATAGACAGTTGGGTTACAACTGAACTAAGCACTGGCTGCAGAGGAAAGACCGTCGTTGATCTCTTTCAGGACGGTGTGCAACACTGTGAGGTGTGCTAAATAGCTCTCAATCTTCCAAGTCAAAGTTTGGGCATTTGGACCAGAGATAGGTGAAGGCCCAGATGCAGTTACGTAATATACCAAGTTGGACTAGTTACTAGAAGTTCAATATCTCCTTAGAGGAGAGCCGGGACTTCTGGGAACAGCTAGAGGGTTTAATTCAGCGGGAACAAGTCAGTTGTTCACGTGCAGTGTGGGGGGTCTAACTTGGAACAGAGATTGGAATGTTCACTATCAAATACAGTCAACACCTCGCCCTTAATAAGGCTAAGACAAAAGTGTTACGAAAAGATAATCTTAACCTGGCAGTGGCTTAGAAATAGTTTGGAGGGACCTGTAGCAATGGGCTAAAAAAAACTACCAAGGACAAGTAGTTAGGAGTAGCTCAGAAAGGATATCCAACGTAGTTATGAAACTTGACAAAAATATGCGTGAGAAAGAAATGCATCAATTGCCTGATCGATATATTTATTGCATTAGAACTTGGACCAGCGCATCTTTCGATTAATGGCTGACATCTACGAGGGGTTCGAGGTGCATCTTCAAGATCACTTCATCAAGAAGCCTAGCTTGTATGAGCAGCTATTTAGCAGAATTTCCCCAATTTGCGTCAGCTGAAGCAGTTAGCTATGAGAGACAGGTTCATAGGAATAAAGTCCATGCTGCACTGAAGCAGGTAGGCTACAACAAGTCATCGGAGCTGGATGGTTTGAATTATACTTGAAGATGTCCTATGTGTTTTCAAACCTCTTTACAGTGACGTTCAAGCAATGGGTCAACCAGGGATCAATCCCTGGTCGGGTGACCAAGGGGTTGATCATGTTGTTAAAAAGGCAGGACAAATATAGAAAGAGGGACATAGATAATAACAGGCTCATAACTCTCGGAAAGATTTTGGCCAAGATCCTGTCGAATCGTTTGTCAATTGTCATTAAGGATTAGATTGGACCAGATCAGAATTATGCACTGAGGTGAAAATCAATCCAAAACAATTTGAAAACTGTTTGCTCAGTGTTAGAGGGATTAAAGATGACACTGGAGGTGCACTAATTAATTTAGATCAGTCCAAGGCGTTCAACATGGTAGACCAATCTTTTTAGCAACTGTGCTAAGTTGGTGGATATTAATGAATCAAACTTATGTACATCTTTTCGAAATTTCATTTACCAAATAATGAATATGGTTTCCTTTGCACTAATTCCGGGCTTGACCAGTTCTCACAGACGTAACATTTGTCTTGAAAATAGCACAACGAATTGATTTCAGATTTTTCGTTGATAACCAGTTTCAGTTTGTGAATTTGGCTTCAAGTCAATATTAATTGCATTTGTATATTAAGCTTATCATTTTAGGACGTAGCTGATAAGGGCAAATATAACGTCATTCTTTTTGGTCTTAGCCTACGTTGACAGAAGTGATGTGATATCTTTATCCATTTTGAGAGGCGGAAGTGATATCATGTTATCATCCTTATCTTGACGATAGACCCACATCCTTTTTTTGACATGGCTTCCGTGGACAGAAGTGACTCACAATGATGAGAATATATCTAGGTGCTCAGCACTGGAAGAAAACTTTGAGTTGGAACATTCCTTTCCTTTGTTATTAAGATTGTCCTTTACAGAACAGATTGATGAAAACACCTTAAATTGATAAAGTATTAAAATAGAAAAACACAGAGAAATAATAATTAGTAGATGAAATTTATTTGCCTCGGCGTGCAGGCAAATACGACATAATCTGTTAAGATTAGCTTAAAAGTGGTGCATAAACATGTACGTGTGGATTGAGGAAAAAAGTAAATGGTGAAACACAAATATATTCTTTTAATGAATATTCGCATTTGATCAGGGAAATATTCAAGCAGACATCGAGACCCTATTTTTAGAAAGAAGTTTGAAAGGGAAAAATAATCGTTCATAAGTTTTTTTTTCTTTAAATCGGGGCGTATTCCTTATCCTACATTAGTGTAATGGGAGATTCCTTCCTGGGAAACAGATCTGTGTCCGGTCGTTTCGCTGATACACTGTCAACGGACATCACTTTTGCTGTGAAATCCATTTATAAACAAACATTTCGACGAACTGATATTTCAGTCATTTTGATTGACTGGAAGCAAGTAGTCTATGACCATCGATCAATTAACGTTTCTCCTGATCAATAAATACTGTTTACTCTAGAGACAATTCGGTGTGTCGTGAGACTCAGTAAATAAGTTTACTGTTACAGTTAGTAGGTATGTTGGAGTTCGTGATTAGGTTCAGGGTAGGGGTTAAGAGCTAGATTCGTGGTTAAGGTTGGTAAATGAATTTGGAGAATGAAGCTGTGGTTAGTAATAGTTGGTAGGTTCAGGATTAGAGTGAGTTGGTATATCTTGTGTTATGGTCAGTTGGTAGGTTTGGGGTTAGTTTTTCTGAATTACCAATTATTATTGGTGTAATCGAGTTACATGGATATTAAATCTATCCAATTGCCAATTTGAAAAAATAACCATTTTAGCTATTTTAAAATGGTTGAATACAAGATGGCGGGGCCTGATACAAAGATAGCAAAAAATATTTATTTCCAGGGCAACATGGAACCTAATACTAAACCTGAATATTAACCCTAACACTAAACACTAATCTTAAATCATATCCTTTGTAGTAGAATTTAATAAAATACAGTTTCAAATGTTCACAGTTTTCTGTTTTCATTTCTCTGAAATAGTTCAACAGCAGCAGCTAATTGTGTAAACTCAGATGCTATCTCCCTTGCAAAATATCAATATAACGTTTTGATGAACCTCTTCCAAAGAATTACCATAAAAAATAGAATGTCAAAAAAGTCACAGCCCAATGAGGCACACATAAAATAAACGCATTGACTTTACAAATAACGCAAAGTATACTGAAAAACATTATAAACTTTTATGAAAAAATATTTTCCCAGAAAAATCTAAATCGATAACTAAAATAATCCACCAGAAATTACTTACATTATAATGAAATCAAAAATGTATCCAAAAGGTTTTCGTAACAGATGAACAAGTTTGTAGCAATTTGCAAATACGTCAATTCCTTCAAGAAGCTTTTAGGAATATGGCGCCCAATGTTTTGGTCAAAATGCGTTGTTAATCGTGTTACTAAGGTCCCAATAGAATTATGACCAGATTGTGACGTCATTTCAGAGATTCTTTGATAATAAAAGTTTGAATGATACGTTAAAAAGTATTCACAAATAGATCATCTACGTATTGCAAATATTACTAAACATCAATGAACATTAGTTTAAGGATTCATGGAGCACAATTGGCAATTTGAGAAGAAGAAAAAAAAGGAAAAAAAGCTTTATGTTCGATAATAACCGAATGAAATTTGCAATTCTTTGAAATGATGGTATGTGCAAGCTTTGGTTGCTTGAAGTAGCTTACCCGATTTGCTGGCAGTGTGAGAAAATCCACGAACAGAAATTCTCCTTCAGATATGTAGTCAGCTAGTCAAAGACAATCATTGTTTTCACTGCTATCATCACTATCTGCAGATTGTCTTGAATCATTATCCAATTCACTGCCGAATTAAGAAGACATAGGAACAAAAAACATTTCTATTCAGATATCTTGTAAGCCAATCAGGTACAATTATTGCTTTTAATGCACCCATTTCCATTTAAAATTATCTTGAATCATTATCCAATTTAGCTGAATCATATAATCTTGTATTGGTAATGTTTCATTCAATTTTATGAGTACAAAAATGAAACATTGATTCAATGGAGCACATTCTGTAATTTGGTGAGGGTCAAAATAAAGAAAAAAAGCTTCATGTTTGCTAATTACCAAACGAAATTTACAACTCTTTGGAATGATGGTATGTGCAAGCTTTGGTTGCTTGAAATAGTTTACCTTCAAAATGGAATTTTTCAGTTATTTGTTATAATATCTTTGTACTGTTTCATCTTCTGTTGGGAAATCTGAATCATCAACATAAAACATCTCAGTGGGTAAACTGTATCCTCTTCTGTAGTTATGTTCAATGTTGGGGTTCGGTTTATTAACTACAGCTTCTTGCATTATTCAAAACTGATGGTCGTTTTCTATAGATAATGTTTTCTCTCTCTGGAAAACAGCATTTTTTCATTTTCTGTTGTAACTGGGACAGGAAATGGTAATTTTTGGTGGGCAAGAAAGGTCAATTCTCCATGTGACTGCTTCTTAAATAGTAGAGTACACACTAAACTTTTAAAAACAGATTTAGATTATCAATGTAATTTCTTAAAGTGTATCTACACAGTTTGCATTTTCTTCCTATTCGACAATATCTGGAGTATTCCGATAGATGTGCATTTTAGGTTTAATATTATTCTCATTTGACTCAGAGTACCTTAAAAAATTCGAATAACAATGTAAGTGTTCAGTCAGAAAATATAAAGCAGATATCAACGGTCAACGATGGGTGTAATTTATTTTTATGCTATTTCAGAAAAATCTGCCTTTATTAATAAGAAGCCGAAACATTTTGTAATTTAAAGATCTTTTTAAACAGTACATGTCAGCAAATTTTACATCAGGTTATCAATAGACCGATGTTACCTTTGTGAAATAAATTGGATCTTAATTTTCGACCTATAGGTTATATTATCTGCTTGGTAACCAAACAGGTTGTTACACAGGTGATAAAATTTTGACGTATTAACCTTAATGAAAGCTTTAGCTTCAAATTATTCAAAAGCTTTCACCATGTGATGTTGGATGGGGAAAACTATGATATTTTCCCCATTTCGAAGTTCCAACATCATGCATTGAACTAAAAATTGACTTACCATGCATTCCCTTAGATAATGATCTATATTTAAATATTGTCACGTTATTAACAAAAATTAGGACCGTTATTACTAACCATCAGGAATTTTTATCGAAGTTTATCGTGAAAGTGGCAACCATTTAATGCCGAGTCGGTATATCGCTGATGGTAGAGATTTTGACAGCTAATCGAAATGTCTTCGGTTCAAACCCGAATAACAGACATTTTTTCAGCAAGAAATATGAAAATCATTACAAAAACAAGTTAGAAAATCAATTGTTGTTGGGATGTAAGCTCAGTAGTGAAACATTCAACTGCATACCTTTGATTCGACCCAGAATGTTGTCCATTTCTCCAAATGTCCTCAACAGAAACACTGAAAATCTTGGAGAAAAGTAATCAGAAGAATTTATCAATGATGCTATGTGGCCCAGTGGTTGTGCATTCAACAACACATCGGAATGTCTCCAATTCAAACTCAACTGTGACACATATATCCAATTTTCTCCAATAGACTGTGTAAAAGAATAAAAGATGCAAGAAAATCGTCAGGATATACCTCGGTGGAGATCATATTGAATTATATTCGGTTCAACACCGGCTCCGAGTCATATCTCTTTTATTTCTCAAAAGAAGTGTGAAATTCTACGGAAAACAAAATGGAAGAATATATTGTCGTCGAGATACAGCTCAGTTGTAGAATATTCAATTGCATCAAGAAAATGTGAAAATCAAACAGAAAACAAGATGGAAGATACTATCGTCTGCATGATGTAGCTCAGTTTTGGAGCAGTGGACTTACTATTGAAATGGATTCAGCTCAACATCGTGATTACATTAACAACAAGAAATTATTCCTCATTTCTCTTAACGAGGAGGAGTCAAATTCTACCAGAAAACATAATCGGAAAAACAATGTCCACGAAAAGGACCTCAGTTTTGGAGAATCATACTGATTTTCGGAAAGTATTCAGTCCAACATTTGTGAGTCCCTCATTTCTCCCGTGTCTTTATTCTAAAATAAATGGAATTCGACACAAACCAAAATGGGACAAAATATTGTCAACATAAAGAACATCAGTTTGGTAAAATTATACTTATTATGAGAGAGTCTATATAAACAGTCGACAAAAATATTGGATTGACTATGAAAATGTATTCTGTTCAACCTCAACAGTCCCACGATTCTTCTTTTCCCTTGCATATCATCTGTAAAAATCCCCCAGCAAAGTTTTTGTCAAAAACAAAGTGGAAAAAGCTCTTGTTTGGCCGATGTAGCACACTCTTTACAATATTGGACTGACTATGAAAAGGTATTCTGTTCAAATTCAGCAGTCCAACGTGTCTTCTTTCCCCTTGAACATTAACTGTGGAAATGACCCCCCAACAAGTTTTGTCCGGAACAAAGTGGAAAAACCTCTTGGTGGGCTGATGTAGCACACTTTTTACAATATTGGACTGACTATGAATAGGTATTCTGTTCAACCTCAATGGTCCTAAGTGTTTTCTTATCCCTTGAACATTAACCGTGGAAATGACTCCCAAACAAATTTTCGTCAAAAACAAAGTGGAAAAAACTATTGTCAGGCTGATGTGGCCAACTTTTTACTATATTGGACTATCTATGAAAAGGTATTCCTTTCAACCTCAATGGTCCTATGTGTGTTCTTTTCCCTTGAACATAAACCGTGGGAATGACTCAAAAACAAGTAATTCTCAAGAAAAAAGTGGAAAAAACTCTTGTTGGGCTGATGTAGTGTCCTTGACTAAATTTTAAAATTCAACGGTCCAACGTGTCTTCTCTTCCCTTGAACATGAACTGTGAAAATCTCTCCAAAAACAATTTTCTGTCAAGAAAAAGTGGAAAGAACACATGATGTGGTGATGTACCGTCCTTTTAGGATATTAGACTGACGAAGCAAAAGTATTCTGTCAAAACTGTACGGTCCCACATGTCACTTCGGAAAATGAAAAAATCTCTCAGGAGCACAATCCTGTGAAGAACAAAGTGGGAAGAAATCGTGTTGGAGTCAATTAGCATACTTTTAGAATATTCGACTGATTATGGAAATGAATTCCATCAAGCCTCTAAGATGAAATGTTTCCCGTTTTCCCTTGAACATAAACCATGTAAATCTCTCCGAAAACTGATTTTTCTCAGAAACAAAATGAAATGAAAAATTGCTGGTTCTTTGTACGTCCCTTTTAGAATGTGATATATTTATGAAAAGATATTCTGTCCAGCCTATATGATCGAATGCCACTTCTTTGCCCTTCTGCATCAGATGTACAAATCCCTGGGAAAAAATCATAGTTTTATCCATAAATAAGTGGAAAAAAAAATTGTTGGTTAACTGTATATCCCTTTTAGAATATTGAATGATTATAAAAATATGTTCTGACATTTCATCTCCCTTCTGCATCAAATGTGTAAATCTCTCCAAAAGCAAATATTTGACCACAACAAAGTAGAATGAAAAATTGTTGGTTAACTCTGAATCTGTTTTAGAATATTGGACTGATTATGAAAAGATATTCTGTGCAGCCTCGATGATCATATGACATTTCTATTGCCTTCTAAATCAAATGTATAATTCCATTCAAAGAACAAAATTTTATCCACAACAAAGTGGAATAAAAAATAAATGGTTAACTATACATCCCTTTTAGAATATTGGACTGATTATGAAAAGATATTCTGTCCAGCCTCCATGATCCCATGCCACTTCTTTTCCCTTCTACATCAACTGTGTAAATCTATTCAAAAACAAATTTTCATCCTCAACGAAGTGGATCAAAAAATTGTTTATTCACCGTACATCCCTTTAAGAATATTGAACTGATTATGAAAAGATATTCTATCCAGCCTTCATGATCCTATGCCACTTTTTTTGCCTTGTACATCAACCATGTAAGTCTCTTTAAAAACAAATTTTTATCCGCAGCGAAGTGGAATAAAAAATTGTTGGTTAACTCTACATCCCTTTTAAAATATTGGACTGATTATGGAAAGATATTCTGTCCAGCCTCCATGATCCCATGCCAATTATTTTCCCTTCTATATCAATTGTGTAAATCTCTCCTAAAACTTATATCTGTCCACAACAAAGAAAGATAAGAACTTGTTGGTTAACTCCACATCCCTTCTAGAATATTGGACGAATTATGAAAATATATTCTGTCCAGCCTCCATAATCCTACGCCACTTCTTTTGCCTTGTACATCAACTGTGTTAATCTCTCCAAAAACAAATTTCCATCCACAACAAAGTGAGATAAAAAATTGTTGTTTAACTGTACATCCCTTTTAGAATATTGGACTGATTATGGAAAGATATTCTGTCCAGCCTCCATGATCCTGCGCCACTTCTTTTGCCTTGTACATCAACAATGTAAATCTATTCAAAAACAAATTTTTGTCCACAACAAAGTATAATCAAAAATTGTTGGTTAACTGTACATCCTTTTTAGAATATTGGACTGATTATGAAAAGATATTCTGTCAGGCCTCCATGACCCTATGCCACTTCTTTTGCCTTTTACATCAACAGTGTAAATCTCTTCAAAAACAAATTTTTGTCCACAACAAAGTGTAATAGAAAATTGTTTGTTAACTGTACATCCTTTTTAGAATATTGGACTGATTATGAAAAGATATTCTATCCAGCTTCCATGATCGTATGCCACTTCTTTTGCCTTCAACATCAACTGTGTAAATCTCTTCAAAAACAAATTTTTATCCACAACAAAGTATAATCAAAAATTGTTGGTTAAATGTACATCCTTTTTAGAATATTGGACTGATTACGAAAATATATTCTGTCCAGCCTCCATGATCCTATGCCACTACTTTTGCCTTTTACATCAACAGTGTAAATCTCTTAAAAAACAAATTTTTATCCACAACAAAGTAAAAAAAAAAATTATTGGTTAACTGTACATCCTTTTTAGAATA
Source organism: Thysanoteuthis rhombus (assembly GCA_963457665.1). NCBI lineage: Eukaryota > Metazoa > Mollusca > Cephalopoda > Oegopsida > Thysanoteuthidae > Thysanoteuthis > Thysanoteuthis major. The sequence continues at coordinate 32,914,359 of OY735230.1, forward strand.
TTGGACTCATTATGAAAAGATATTCTGTCCAGCCTCCATGATCCTATGCCACTTCTTTTGCCTTGGATATCAACTGTGTAAATCTCTTCAAAAACAATTATTTGTCTACAACAAAATATAATACAAAATTGTTGGTTAACTGTACATCCCTTTTAGAATATTGGACTGATTATGAAAAGATATTCTGTCCAGCCTCCGTGATCCTATGCCACTTCTTTTGCCTTCTACATCAACTGTGTAAATCTCTTCAAAAACAAATTTCTGTCCACAACAAAGTATAATAAAAAATACCTGGTTAACTGTACATCCTTTTTAGAATATTGGACTGATTATGAAAAGATATTCTGTCCAGCCTCCATGATCCTATGCCACTTCTTTTGCCTTCTACATCAACTGTGTAAATATCTTCAAAAACAATTATTTGTCCACAAAAAAGTGTAATAAAAAATTGTTGGTTAACTGTACATCCCTTTTAGGATATTGGACTGATTATGAAAAGATATTCTGACCAGCCTCCTGATCCTAATCCACTTCTTTTGCCTTATACATCAACTGTGTAAATCTCTTCAAAAACAATTATTTGTCCACAAAAAAGTGTAATAAAAAATTGTTGGTTAACTCTACATCCCTTTTAGAATATTGGACTGATTATAAAAAGATATTCTGTCCAGCCTCCATGATCCTATGCCACTTCTTTGCCTTGTACATCAACTGTGTAAATGTATTCAAAAACAATTATTTGTCCATAAAAAAGTGTAATAAAAATTATTGGTTAACTGTACATCCCTTTTAGAATATTGGACTGATTATGAAAAGATATTCTATCCAGCCTCCATGATCCTATGCCACTTCTTTTGCCTTCTACATCAACTGTGTAAATCTATTCAAAAACAATTATTTGTCCAAAAAAAGTGTAATAAAAAATTGTTGGTTAACTGTACATCCTTTTTAGAATATTGGACTGATTATGAAAAGATATTTTGTCCTGCCTCCATGATCCTATACCACTTTTTTTGCCTATTACATCAACAGTGTAAATCTCTTCAAAAACAAATTTTTGTCCGCAACAAAGTATAATAAAAAATTGTTGGTTTACTGTACATCCTTTTTAGAATATTGGACTGATAATGAAAAGATATTCTGTCCAGCCTCCATGATCCTATGCCACTTCTTTTGCCTTCTACATCAACTGTGTAAATCTCTTCAAAAACAAATTTTTATCCACAACAAAGTAAAATAAAAAATACCTGGTTAACTGTACATCCTTTTTAGAATATTGGACTCATTATGAAAAGATATTCTGTCCAGCCTCCATGATCCTATGCCACATCATTTGCCTTGTACATCAACTGTGTAAATCTCTTCAAAAACAATTATTTGTCTACAACAAAGTATAATAAAAAATTGTTGGTTAACTGTACATCCTTTTTAGAATATTGGACTGATTATGAAAAGATATTCTGTCCAGCCTCCATGATCCTATGCCACTTCTTTTGCCTTCTACATCAACTGTGTAAATCTCTTCAAAAACAAATTTCTGTCCACAACAAAGTATAATAAAAAATACCTGGTTAACTGTACATCCTTTTTAGAATATTGGACTGATTATGAAAATATATTCTGTCCAGCCTCCATGATCCTATGCTACTTCTTTTGCCTTCTACATCAACTGTGTAAATCTCTTCAAAAACAATTATTTGTCCACAAAAAAGTGTAATAAAAAATACCTGGTTAACTCTACATCCCTTTTAGAATATTATGATAGAAATTGTTGGTTAACTGTACATCCCTTTTAGGATATTGGACTGATTATGAAAAGATATTCTGTCCAGCCTCCATGATCCTATGCCACTTCTTTTGCCTTCTACATCAACTGTGTAAATCTCTTCAAAAACAATTATTTGTCCACAAAAAAGTGTAATGAAAAATTGTTGGTTAGCTCTACATCCCTTTTAGAATATTGGACTGATTATAAAAAGATATTCTGTCCAGCCTCCATGATCCTATGCCACTTCTTTGCCTTGTACATCAACTGTGTAAATGTATTCAAAAACAATTATTTGTCTATAAAAATGTGTAATAAAAATTATTGGTTAACTGTAAATCCATTTTAGAATATTGGACTGATTATGAAAAGATATTCTGTCCAGCCTCCATGATCCTATGCCACTTCATTTGCCTTCTACATCAACTGTGTAAATCTCTTCAAAAACAAATTTTTGTCCACAACATAGTATAATAAAAATTACCTGGTTAACTGTACATCCCTTTTAGAATATTGGACTAATTATGAAAAGATATTCTGTCCAGCCTCCATGATCCTATGCCACTTCTTTTGCCTTCTACATCAACTGTGTAAATCTTTTCAAAAACAAATTTTTGTCCACAACAAAGTATAATAAAAAATACCTGGTTAACTGTACATCCCTTTTAGAATATTGGACTGATTATGAAAAGATATTCTGTCTAGCCTCCATGATCCTACCCACTTCTTTTGCCTTCTACATCAACTGCGTAAATCTCTTCAAAAACAATTTTTTGTCCACAACAAAGTATAATAAAAAATTGTTGGTTAATTGTACATCCCTTTTAGAATATTGGACTGATTATGAAAAGATATTCTGTCCAGCCTCCATGATCCTATGCTACTTCTTTTGCCTTCTACATCAACTGTGTAAATCTCTTAAAAAAACAAATTTTTGTCCACAACAAAGTATAATAAAAAATACCTGGTTAACTGTACATCCCGTTCAGAATATTGGACTGATTATGAAAAGATATTCTGTCCAGCCTCCATGATCCTATGCTACTTCTTTTGCCTTCTACATCAACTGTGTAAATCTATTTAAAAACAAATTTTTGTCCACAACAAAGTATAATAAAAAATACCTGGTTAACTGTACATCCCGTTCAGAATATTGGACTGATTATGAAAAGATATTCAGTCCAGCCTCCATGATCCTATGCTACTTCTTTTGCCTTCTACGTCAACCGTGTAAATCTTTTCAAAAACAAATTTTTGTCCACAACAAAGTATAATAAAAAATACCTGGTTAACTGTACATCCCGTTCAGAATATTGGACTGATTATAAAAAGATATTCTGTCCAGCCTCCATGATCCTATGCCACTTCTTTGCCTTGTACATCAACTGTGTAAATGTATTCAGAAACAAATTTTTGTCCACAACGAAGTATAATAAAAAATACCTGGTTAACTGTACATCCCTTTTAGAATATTGGACTGATTATGAAAAGATATTCTTTCCAGCCTCCATGATCTTATGCTACTTCTTTTGCCTTCTACATCAACTGTGTAAATCTATTCAAAAACAAGTTTTTGTCCACAACAAAGTATAATAAAAAATACCTGGTTAACTGTACATCCCTTTTAGAATATTGGACTGATTATGAAAAGATATTCTGTCCAGCCTCCATGATCCTATGCTACTTCTTTTGCCTTCTACATCAACTGTGTCAATCTATTTAAAGACAAATTTTTGTCCACAACACAGTATAATAAAAAATACCTGGTTAACTGTACATCCTTTTTAGAATATTGGACTGATTATGAAAAGATATTCTGTCCAGCCTCCATGATCCTATGCTACTTCTTTTGCCTTCTACATCAACTGTGTGAATCTTTTCAAAAACAAATTTTTGTCCACAACAAAGTATAATAAAAAATACCTCGTTAACTGTACATCCCGTTCAGAATATTGGTTTGATTATAAAAAGATATTCTGTCCAGCCTCCATGATCTCATGCTACTTCTTTTGCCTTCTACATCAACTGTGTAAATCTCTTCAAAAACAAATTTTGTCCACAACAAAGTATAATAAAAAATTGTTGGTTAATTGTACATCCCTTTTAGAATATTGGACTGATTATGAAAAGATATTCTGTCCAGCCTCCATGATCCTATGCTACTTCTTTTGCCTTCTACATCAACTGTGTCAATCTATTTAAAGACAAATTTTTGTCCACAACACAGTATAATAAAAAATACCTGGTTAACTGTACATCCCTTTTAGAATATTGGACTGATTATGAAAAGATATTCTGTCCAGCCTCCATGATCATATGCTACTTCTTTTGCCTTCTACATCAACTGTGTAAATCTCTTAAAAAAACAAGTTTTTGTCCACAACAAAGTATGATAAAAAATACCTGGTTAACTGTACATCCCGTTCAGAATATTGGACTGATTATGAAAAGATATTCTGTCCAGCCTCCATGATCCTATGCTACTTCTTTTGCCTTCTACATCAACTGTGTAAATCTATTCAAAAACAAATTTTTGTCCACAACAAAGTATAATAAAAAATACCTGGTTAACTGTACATCCCGTTCAGAATATTGGACTGATTATGAAAAGATATTCTGTCCAGCCTCCATGATCCTATGCTACTTCTTTTGTCTTCTACATCAACCGTGTAAATCTCTTCAAAAACAAATTTTTGTCCACAACAAAGTATAATAAAAAATACCTGGTTAACTGTACATCCCGTTCAGAATATTGGACTGATTATGAAAAGATATTCTGTCCAGCCTCCATGATCCTATGCTACTTCTTTTGCCTTCTACATCAACTGTGTAAATCTCTTCAAAAACAAATTTTTGTCCACAACGAAGTATAATAAAAAATACCTGGTTAACTGTACATCCCTTTTAGAATATTGGACTGATTATGAAAAGATATTCTGTCCAGCCTCCATGATCTCATGCTACTTCTTTTGCCTTCTACATCAACTGTGTAAATCTCTTCAAAAACAAAATTTTGTCCACAACAAAGTATAATAAAAAATACCTGGTTAAATGTACATCCCTTTTAGAATATTGGACTGATTATGAAAAGATATTCTGTCCAGCCTCCATGATCCTATGCTACTTCTTTTGCCTTCTACATCAACTGTGTCAATCTATTTAAAAACAAATTTTTGTCCACAACACAGTATAATAAAAAATTGTTGGTTAATTGTACATCCCTTTTAGAATATTGGACTGATTATGAAAAGATATTCTGTCCAGCCTCCATGATCATATGCTACTTCTTTTGCCTTCTACATCAACTGTTTAAATCTATTTAAAAACAAATTTTTGTCCTCAACAAAGTATAATAAAAAATACCTGGTTAACTGTACATCCCTTTCACAATATTTGAATGATTATGAAAAGATATTCTGTCCAGCCTCCATGATCCTATGCTACTTCTTTTGCCTTCTACATCAACTGTGTAAATCTCTTCAAAAACAAAATTTTGTCCACAACAAAGTATAATAAAAAATACCTGGTTAACTGTACATCCCTTTTAGAATATTGGACTGAATATGAAAAGATAGTCTGTCCAGTCTCCATGATCCTATGCCACTTCTTTTGCCTTCTACATCAACTGTGTAAATCTCTTCAAAAACAAATTTTTGTCCTCAACAAAGTATAATAAAAAATACCTGGTTAACTGTACATCCCTTTTAGAATATTGGACTGATTATGAAAAGATATTCTGTGTAGCCTCCATGATCCTATGCTACTTCTTTTGCCTTCTACATCAACTGTGTAAATCTATTCAAAAACAAATTTTTGTCCACAACAAAGTATAATAAAAAATACCTGGTTAACTGTACATCCCTTTTAGAATATTGGACTGATTATGAAAAGATATTCTGTCCAGCCTCAATGATCATATGCTACATCTTTTGCCTTCTACATCAACTGTGTAAATCTCTTCAAAAACAAATTTTTGTCCACAACAAAGTATAATAAAAAATACCTGGTTAACTGTACATCCCGTTCAGAATATTGGACTGATTATGAAAAGATATTCTGTCCAGCCTCCATGATCCTATGCTACTTCTTTTTCCTTCTACATCAACTGTGTAAATCTATTCAAAAACAAATTTTGTCCACAACAAAGTATAATAAAAAATACCTGGTTAACTGTACATCCCTTTTAGAATATTGGACTGATTATGAAAAGATATTCTGTCCAGCCTCCATGATCCTATGCTACTTCTTTTGCCTTCTACATCAACTGTGTCAATCTATTTAAAGACAAATTTTTGTCCACAACACAGTATAATAAAAAATACCTGGTTAACTGTACATCCCTTTTAGAATATTGGACTGATTATGAAAAGATATTCTGTCCAGCCTCCATGATCATATGCTACTTCTTTTGCCTTCTACATCAACTGTGTAAATCTCTTAAAAAAACAAGTTTTTGTCCACAACAAAGTATGATAAAAAATACCTGGTTAACTGTACATCCCGTTCAGAATATTGGACTGATTATGAAAAGATATTCTGTCCAGCCTCCATGATCCTATGCTACTTCTTTTGCCTTCTACATCAACTGTGTAAATCTATTCAAAAACAAATTTTTGTCCACAACAAAGTATAATAAAAAATACCTGGTTAACTGTACATCCCGTTCAGAATATTGGACTGATTATGAAAAGATATTCTGTCCAGCCTCCATGATCCTATGCTACTTCTTTTGTCTTCTACATCAACCGTGTAAATCTCTTCAAAAACAAATTTTTGTCCACAACAAAGTATAATAAAAAATACCTGGTTAACTGTACATCCCGTTCAGAATATTGGACTGATTATGAAAAGATATTCTGTCCAGCCTCCATGATCCTATGCTACTTCTTTTGCCTTCTACATCAACTGTGTAAATCTCTTCAAAAACAAATTTTTGTCCACAACGAAGTATAATAAAAAATACCTGGTTAACTGTACATCCCTTTTAGAATATTGGACTGATTATGAAAAGATATTCTGTCCAGCCTCCATGATCTCATGCTACTTCTTTTGCCTTCTACATCAACTGTGTAAATCTCTTCAAAAACAAAATTTTGTCCACAACAAAGTATAATAAAAAATACCTGGTTAAATGTACATCCCTTTTAGAATATTGGACTGATTATGAAAAGATATTCTGTCCAGCCTCCATGATCCTATGCTACTTCTTTTGCCTTCTACATCAACTGTGTCAATCTATTTAAAAACAAATTTTTGTCCACAACACAGTATAATAAAAAATTGTTGGTTAATTGTACATCCCTTTTAGAATATTGGACTGATTATGAAAAGATATTCTGTCCAGCCTCCATGATCATATGCTACTTCTTTTGCCTTCTACATCAACTGTTTAAATCTATTTAAAAACAAATTTTTGTCCTCAACAAAGTATAATAAAAAATACCTGGTTAACTGTACATCCCTTTCACAATATTTGAATGATTATGAAAAGATATTCTGTCCAGCCTCCATGATCCTATGCTACTTCTTTTGCCTTCTACATCAACTGTGTAAATCTTTTCAAAAACAAAATTTTGTCCACAACAAAGTATAATAAAAAATACCTGGTTAACTGTACATCCCTTTTAGAATATTGGACTGATTATGAAAAGATAGTCTGTCCAGTCTCCATGATCCTATGCTACTTCTTTTGCCTTCTACATCAACTGTGTAAATCTCTTCAAAAACAAATTTTTGTCCTCAACAAAGTATAATAAAAAATACCTGGTTAACTGTACATCCCTTTTAGAATATTGGACTGATTATGAAAAGATATTCTGTGTAGCCTCCATGATCCTATGCTACTTCTTTTGCCTTCTACATCAACTGTGTAAATCTATTCAAAAACAAATTTTTGTCCACAACAAAGTATAATAAAAAATACCTGGTTAACTGTACATCCCTTTTAGAATATTGGACTGATTATGAAAAGATAGTCTGTCCAGTCTCCATGATCCTATGCCACTTTTTTTGCCTTCTACATCAACTGTGTAAATCTCTTCAAAAACAAATTTTTGTCCTCAACAAAGTATAATAAAAAATACCTGGTTAAATGTACATCCCTTTTAGAATATTGGACTGATTATGAAAAGATATTCTGTCCAGCCTCCATGATCCTATGCTACTTCTTTTGCCTTCTACATCAACTGTGTAAATCTATTCAAAAACAAATTTTTGTCCACAACAAAGTATAATAAAAAATACCTGGTTAACTGTACATCCCTTTTAGAATATTGGACTGATTATGAAAAGATATTCTGTCCAGCCTCCATGATCATATGCTACATCTTTTGCCTTCTACATCAACTGTGTAAATCTCTTCAAAAACAAATTTTTGTCCACAACAAAGTATAATAAAAAATACTTGGTTAACTGTACATCCCTTTTAGAATATTGGACTGATTATGAAAAGATATTCTGTCCAGCCTCCATGATCCTATGCTACTTCTTTTGCCTTCTACATCAACTGTGTAAATCTATTCAAAAACAAAATTTTGTCCACAACAAAGTATAATAAAAAATACCTGGTTAACTGTACATCCCTTTTAGAATATTGGACTGATTATGAAAAGATATTCTGTCCAGCCTCCATGATCCTATGCTACTTCTTTTGCCTTCTACATCAACTGTGTAAATCTTTTCAAAAACAAATTTTTGTCCACAACAAAGTATAATAAAAAATACCTGGTTAACTGTACATCCCGTTCAGAATATTGGACCGATTATGAAAAGATATTCTGTGTAGCCTCCATGATCCTATGCTACTTCTTTTGCCTTCTACATCAACTGTGTAAATCTCTTCAAAAACAAATTTTTGTCCACAACAAAGTATAATAAAAAATACCTGGTTAACTGTACATCCCTTTTAGAATATTGGACTGATTATGAAAAGATATTCTGTCCAGCCTCCATGATCTTATGCTACTTCTTTTGCCTTCTACATCAACTGTGTAAATCTCTTCAAAAACAAAATTTTGTCCACAACAAAGTATAATAAAAAATACCTGGTTAACTGTACATCCCTTTTAGAATATTGGACTGATTATGAAAAGATATTCTGTCCAGCCTCCATGATCCTATGCTACTTCTTTTGCCTTCTACATCAACTGTGTAAATCTATTTAAAAACAAATTTTTGTCCACAACAAAGTATAATAAAAAATTGTTGGTTAATTGTACATCCCTTTTAGAATATTGGACTGATTATGAAAAGATATTCTGTCCAGCCTCCATGATCATATGCTACTTCTTTTGCCTTCTACATCAACTGTGTAAATCTCTTCAAAAACAAATTTTTGTCCACAACAAAGTATAATAAAAAATACCTGGTTAACTGTACATCCCTTTCACAATATTTGAATGATTATGAAAAGATATTCTGTCCAGCCTGCATGATCCTATGCTACTTCTTTTGCCTTCTACATCAACTGTGTAAATCTCTTCAAAAACAAATTTTTGTCCACAACAAAGTATAATAAAAAATACCTGGTTAACTGTACATCCCGTTCAGAATATTGGACTGATTATGAAAAGATATTCTGTCCAGCCTCCATGATCCTATGCTACTTCTTTTGCCTTCTACATCAACTGTGTAAATCTCTTCAAAAACAAATTTTTGTCCACAACAAAGTATAATAAAAAATACCTGGTTAACTGTACATCCCTTTTAGAATATTGGACTGATTATGAAAAGATATTCTGTCCAGCCTCCATGATCCTATGCTACTTCTTTTGCCTTCTACATCAACTGTGTAAATCTCTTCAAAAACAAATTTTTGTCCTCAACAAAGTATAATAAAAAATACCTGGTTAACTGTACATCCCTTTCACAATATTTGAATGATTATGAAAAGATAATCTGTCCAGCCTGCATGATCCTATGCTACTTCTTTTGCCTTCTACATCAACTGTGTAAATCTCTTCAAAAACAAATTTTTGTCCACAACAAAGTATAATAAAAAATACCTGGTTAACTGTACATCCCTTTTAGAATATTGGACTGATTATGAAAAGATATTCTGTCCAGCCTCCATGATCCTATGCTACTTCTATTGCCTTCTACATCAACTGTGTGAATCTCTTCAAAAACAAATTTTTGTCCACAACAAAGTATAATAAAAAATACCTGGTTAACTGTACATCCCGTTCAGAATATTGGACCGATTATGAAAAGATATTCTGTGTAGCCTCCATGATCCTATGCTACTTCTTTTGCCTTCTACATCAACTGTGTAAATCTCTTCAAAAACAAATTTTTGTCCACAACAAAGTATAATAAAAAATACCTGGTTAACTGTACATCACTTTTAGAATATTGGACTGATTATGAAAAGATATTCTGTCCAGCCTCCATGATCCTATGCTACTTCTTTTGCCTTCTACATCAACTGTGTAAATCTATTTAAAAACAAATTTTTGTCCACAACAAAGTATAATAAAAAATACCTGGTTAACTGTACATCCCGTTTAGAATATTGGACTGATTATGAAAAGATATTCTGTCCAGCCTCCATGATCCTACTCTACTTCTTTTGCCTTCTACATCAACCGTGTAAATCTCTTCAAAAACAAATTTTCGTCCAAAACAATGTATAATAAAAAATACCTGGTTAACTGTACATCCCTTTTAGAATATTGGACTGATTATGAAAAGATATTCTGTCCAGCCTCCATGATCCTATGCTACTTCTTTTGCCTTCTACATCATCTGTGTAAATCTCTTCAAAAACAAATTTTAGTCCACAACAAAGTTCAATAAAAATACCTGGTTAACTGTACATCCCTTTTAGAATATTGGACTGATTATTGAAAGATTTTCTGTCCAGCCTCCATGATCCTATGCTACTTCTTTTGCCTTCTACATCAACTGTGTAAATCTCTTTGAAAACAATTTTTTGTCCACAACAAAGTATAATAAAAAATACCTGGTTAACTGTACATCCCTTTTAGAATATTGGACTGATTATGAAAAGATATTCTGTTCAGCCTCCATGATCCTATGCTACTTCTTTTGCCTTCTACATCAACTGTTTAAATCTATTTAAAAACAAATTTTTGTCCACAACAAAGTATAATAAAAAATACCTGGTTAACTGTACATCCCTTTCAGAATATTGGACTGATTATGAAAAGATATTCTGTCCAGCCTCCATGATCCTATGCTACTTCTTTTGCCTTCTACATCAACTGTGTAAATCTATTTAAAAACAAATTTTTGTCCACAACAAAGTATAATAAAAAATTGTTGGTTAATTGTACATCCCTTTTAGAATATTGGACTGATTATGAAAAGATATTCTGTCCAGCCTCCATGATCCTATGCCACTTCTTTTGCCTTCTACATCAACTGTGTAAATCTATTCAAAAACAAATTTTTGTCCACAACAAAGTATAATAAAAAATACCTGGTTAACTGTACATCCCTTTTAGAATATTGGACTGATTATGAAAAGATATTCTGTCCAGCCTCCATGATCCTATGCTACTACTTTTGCCTTCTACATCAACTGTGTAAATCTATTTAAAAACAAATTTTTGTCCACAACAAAGTATAATAAAAAATTGTTGGTTAATTGTACATCCCTTTTAGAATATTGGACTGATTATGAAAAGATATTCTGTCCAGCCTCTATGATCCCATGCCACTTCTTTTGCCTTCTACATCAACTGTGTAAATCTCTTCAGAAACAAATTTTTGTCCACAACAAAGTATAATAAAAAATACCTGGTTAACTGTACATCCCTTTTAGAATATTGGACTGATTATGAAAAGATATTCTGTCCAGCCTCCATGATCCTATGCTACTTCTTTTGCCTTCTACATCAACTGTGTAAATCTCTTTAAAAACAAATTTTTGTCCACAACAAAGTATAATAAAAAATACCTGGTTAACTGTACATCCCTTTTAGAATATTGGACTGATTATGAAAAGATATTCTGTCCAGCCTCCATGATCCTATGCTACTTCTTTTGCCTTCTACATCAACTGTGTGAATCTTTTCAAAAACAAATTTTTGTCCACAACAAAGTATAATAAAAAATACCTGGTTAACTGTACATCCCGTTCAGAATATTGGACCGATTATGAAAAGATATTCTGTCCAGCCTCCATGATCCTATGCCACTTCTTTAGCCTTCTACATCAACTGTGTAAATCTCTTCAAAAACAAATTTTTGTCCACAACAAAGTATAATAAAAAATACCTGGTTAACTGTACATCCCTTTTAGAATATTGGACTGATTATGAAAAGATATTCTGTCCAGCCTCCATGATCCTATGCTACTTCTTTTGCCTTCTACATCAACTGTGTAAATCTCTTTAAAAACAAATTTTTGTCCACAACAAAGTATAATAAAAAATACCTGGTTAACTGTACATCCCTTTTAGAATATTGGACTGATTATGAAAAGATATTCTGTCCAGCCTCCATGATCCTATGCTACTTCTTTTGCCTTCTACATCAACTGTGTGAATCTTTTCAAAAACAAATTTTTGTCCACAACAAAGTATAATAAAAAATACCTGGTTAACTGTACATCCCGTTCAGAATATTGGACCGATTATGAAAAGATATTCTGTGTAGCCTCCATGATCCTATGCTACTTCTTTTGCCTTCTACATCAACTGTGTAAATCTCTTCAAAAACAAATTTTTGTCCACAACAAAGTATAATAAAAAATACCTGGTTAACTGTACATCCCTTTTAGAATATTGGACTGATTATGAAAAGATATTCTGTCCAGCCTCCATGATCTTATGCTACTTCTTTTGCCTTCTACATCAACTGTGTAAATCTCTTCAAAAACAAAATTTTGTCCACAACAAAGTATAATAAAAAATACCTGGTTAACTGTACATCCCTTTTAGAATATTGGACTGATTATGAAAAGATATTCTGTCCAGCCTCCATGATCCTATGCTACTTCTTTTGCCTTCTACATCAACTGTGTAAATCTATTTAAAAACAAATTTTTGTCCACAACAAAGTATAATAAAAAATTGTTGGTTAATTGTACATCCTTTTTAGAATATTGGACTGATTATGAAAAGATATTCTGTCCAGCCTCCATGATCATATGTTACTTCTTTTGCCTTCTACATCAACTGTGTAAATCTCTTCAAAAACAAATTTTTGTCCACAACAAAGTATAATAAAAAATACCTGGTTAACTGTACATCCCTTTCACAATATTTGAATGATTATGAAAAGATATTCTGTCCAGCCTGCATGATCCTATGCTACTTCTTTTGCCTTCTACATCAACTGTGTAAATTTCTTTAAAAAAAAATTTTTGTCCACAACAAAGTATAATAAAAAATACCTGGTTAACTGTACATCCCTTTTAGAATATTGGACTGATTATGAAAAGATATTCTGTCCAGCCTCCATGATCCTATGCTACTTCTTTTGCCTTCTACATCAACTGTGTGAATCTTTTCAAAAACAAATTTTTGTCCACAACAAAGTATAATAAAAAATACCTGGTTAACTGTACATCCCGTTCAGAATATTGGACCGATTATGAAAAGATATTCTGTGTAGCCTCCATGATCCTATGCTACTTCTTTTGCCTTCTACATCAACTGTGTAAATCTCTTCAAAAACAAATTTTTGTCCACAACAAAGTATAATGAAAAATACCTGGTTAACTGTACATCCCTTTCAGAATATTGGACTGATTATGAAAAGATATTCTGTCCAGCCTCCATGATCCTATGCTACTTCTTTTGTCTTCTACATCAACTGTGTAAATCTCTTCATAAACTAATTTTTGTCCACAACAAAGTATAATAAAAAATACCTGGTTAACTGTACATCCCTTTTAGAATATTGGACTGATTATGAAAAGATATTCTGTCCAGCCTCCATGATCCTATGCTACTTCTTTTGCCTTCTACATCAACTGTGTAAATTTCTTCAAAAACAAATTTTTGTCCACAACAAAGTATAATAAAAAATACCTGGTTAACTGTACATCCCTTTTAGAATATTGGACTGATTATGAAAAGATATTCTGTCCAGCATCCATGATCCTATGCCACTTCTTTTGCCTTCTACATCAACTGTGTAAATCTCTTCAAAAACGAATTTTTGTCCACAACAAAGTATAATAAAAATACTTGGTTAACTGTACATCCCTTTTAGAATATTGGACTGATTATGAAAAGATATTCTGTCCAGCCTCCATGATCCTATGCTACTTCTTTTGCCTTCTACATCAACTGTGTAAATCTATTTAAAAACAAATTTTTGTCCACAACAAAGTATAATAAAAAATTGTTGGTTAATTGTACATCCCTTTTAGAATATTGGACTGATTATGAAAAGATATTCTGTCCAGCCTCCATGATCCTATGCTACTTCTTTTGCCTTCTACATCAACTGTGTAAATCTATTCAAAAACAAATTTTTGTCCACAACAAAGTATAATAAAAAATTGTTGGTTAACTCGACATCCCTTTTAGAATATTGGACTGATTATGAAAAGATATTCTGTCCAGCCTCTATGATCCTATGCTACTTCTTTTGCCTTCTACATCAACTGTGTAAATCTCTTCAGAAACAAATTTTTGTCCACAACAAAGTATAATAAAAAATACCTGGTTAACTGTACATCCCTTTTAGAATATTGGACTGATTATGAAAAGATATTCTGTCCAGCCTCCATGATCCTATGCTACTTCTTTTGCCTTCTACATCAACTGTGTAAATCTCTTTAAAAACAAATTTTTGTCCACAACAAAGTATAATAAAAAATACCTGGTTAACTGTACATCCCTTTTAGAATATTGGACTGATTATGAAAAGATATTCTGTCCAGCCTCCATGATCCTATGCTACTTCTTTTGCCTTCTACATCAACTGTGTAAATTTCTTTAAAAAAAAATTTTTGTCCACAACAAAGTATAATAAAAAATACCTGGTTAACTGTACATCCCTTTTAGAATATTGGACTGATTATGAAAAGATATTCTGTCCAGCCTCCATGATCCTATGCTACTTCTTTTGCCTTCTACATCAACTGTGTGAATCTTTTCAAAAACAAATTTTTGTCCACAACAAAGTATAATAAAAAATACCTGGTTAACTGTACATCCCGTTCAGAATATTGGACCGATTATGAAAAGATATTCTGTGTAGCCTCCATGATCCTATGCTACTTCTTTTGCCTTCTACATCAACTGTGTAAATCTCTTCAAAAACAAATTTTTGTCCACAACAAAGTATAATAAAAAATACCTGGTTAACTGTACATCCCTTTTAGAATATTGGACTGATTATGAAAAGATATTCTGTCCAGCCTGCATGATCCTATGCTACTTCTTTTGCCTTCTACATCAACTGTGTAAATTTCTTTAAAAAAAAATTTTTGTCCACAACAAAGTATAATAAAAAATACCTGGTTAACTGTACATCCCTTTTAGAATATTGGACTGATTATGAAAAGATATTCTGTCCAGCCTCCATGATCCTATGCTACTTCTTTTGCCTTCTACATCAACTGTGTGAATCTTTTCAAAAACAAATTTTTGTCCACAACAAAGTATAATAAAAAATACCTGGTTAACTGTACATCCCGTTCAGAATATTGGACCGATTATGAAAAGATATTCTGTGTAGCCTCCATGATCCTATGCTACTTCTTTTGCCTTCTACATCAACTGTGTAAATCTCTTCAAAAACAAATTTTTGTCCACAACAAAGTATAATGAAAAATACCTGGTTAACTGTACATCCCTTTTAGAATATTGGACTGATTATGAAAAGATATTCTGTCCAGCCTCCATGATCCTATGCTACTTCTTTTGCCTTCTACATCAACTGTGTAAATTTCTTCAAAAACAAATTTTTGTCCACAACAAAGTATAATAAAAAATACCTGGTTAACTGTACATCCCTTTTAGAATATTGGACTGATTATGAAAAGATATTCTGTCCAGCATCCATGATCCTATGCCACTTCTTTTGCCTTCTACATCAACTGTGTAAATTTCTTCAAAAACAAATTTTTGTCCACAACAAAGTATAATAAAAAATACCTGGTTAACTGTACATCCCTTTTAGAATATTGGACTGATTATGAAAAGATATTCTGTCCAGCATCCATGATCCTATGCCACTTCTTTTGCCTTCTACATCAACTGTGTAAATCTCTTCAAAAACGAATTTTTGTCCACAACAAAGTATAATAAAAATACTTGGTTAACTGTACATCCCTTTTAGAATATTGGACTGATTATGAAAAGATATTCTGTCCAGCCTCCATGATCCTATGCTACTTCTTTTGCCTTCTACATCAACTGTGTAAATCTATTTAAAAACAAATTTTTGTCCACAACAAAGTATAATAAAAAATTGTTGGTTAATTGTACATCCCTTTCAGAATATTGGACTGATTATGAAAAGATATTCTGTCCAGCCTCCATGATCCTATGCTACTTCTTTTGCCTTCTACATCAACTGTGTAAATCTATTCAAAAACAAATTTTTGTCCACAACAAAGTATAATAAAAAATTGTTGGTTAACTCGACATCCCTTTTAGAATATTGGACTGATTATGAAAAGATATTCTGTCCAGCCTCTATGATCCTATGCTACTTCTTTTGCCTTCTACATCAACTGTGTAAATCTCTTCAGAAACAAATTTTTGTCCACAACAAAGTATAATAAAAAATACCTGGTTAACTGTACATCCCTTTTAGAATATTGGACTGATTATGAAAAGATATTCTGTCCAGCCTCCATGATCCTATGCTACTTCTTTTGCCTTCTATATCAACTGTGTAAATCTCTTTAAAAACAAATTTTTGTCCACAACAAAGTATAATAAAAAATACCTGGTTAACTGTACATCCCTTTTAGAATATTGGACTGATTATGAAAAGATATTCTGTCCAGCCTCCATGATCCTATGCTACTTCTTTTGCCTTCTACATCAACTGTGTAAATTTCTTTAAAAACAAATTTTTGTCCACAACAAAGTATAATAAAAAATTGTTGGTTAATTGTACATCCCTTTTAGAATATTGGACTGATTATGAAAAGATATTCTGTCCAGCCTCCATGATCCTATGCTACTTCTTTTGCCTTCTACATCAACTGTGTGAATCTTTTCAAAAACAAATTTTTGTCCACAACAAAGTATAATAAAAAATACCTGGTTAACTGTACATCCCGTTCAGAATATTGGACCGATTATGAAAAGATATTCTGTGTAGCCTCCATGATCCTATGCTACTTCTTTTGCCTTCTACATCAACTGTGTAAATCTCTTCAAAAACAAATTTTTGTCCACAACAAAGTATAATAAAAAATACCTGGTTAACTGTACATCCCTTTTAGAATATTGGACTGATTATGAAAAGATATTCTGTCCAGCCTCCATGATCTTATGCTACTTCTTTTGCCTTCTACATCAACTGTGTAAATCTCTTCAAAAACAAAATTTTGTCCACAACAAAGTATAATAAAAAATACCTGGTTAACTGTACATCCCTTTTAGAATATTGGACTGATTATGAAAAGATATTCTGTCCAGCCTCCATGATCCTATGCTACTTCTTTTGCCTTCTACATCAACTGTGTAAATCTATTTAAAAACAAATTTTTGTCCACAACAAAGTATAATAAAAAATTGTTGGTTAATTGTACATCCCTTTTAGAATATTGGACTGATTATGAAAAGATATTCTGTCCAGCCTCCATGATCCTATGCTACTTCTTTTGCCTTCTACATCAACTGTGTAAATCTATTTAAAAACAAATTTTTGTCCACAACAAAGTATAATAAAAAATTGTTGGTTAATTGTACATCCCTTTTAGAATATTGGACTGATTATGAAAAGATATTCTGTCCAGCTCCATGATCATATGCTACTTCTTTTGCCTTCTACATCAACTGTGTAAATCTCTTCAAAAACAAATTTTTGTCCTCAACAAAGTATAATAAAAAATACCTGGTTAACTGTACATCCCTTTCACAATATTTGAATGATTATGAAAAGATATTCTGTCCAGCCTGCATGATCCTATGCTACTTCTTTTGCCTTCTACATCAACTGTGTAAATCTCTTCAAAAACAAATTTTTGTCCACAACAAAGTATAATAAAAAATACCTGGTTAACTGTACATCCCTTTTAGAATATTGGACTGATTATGAAAAGATATTCTGTCCAGCCTCCATGATCCTATGCTACTTCTATTGCCTTCTACATCAACTGTGTAAATTTCTTCAAAAACAAATTTTTGTCCACAACAAAGTATAATAAAAAATACCTGGTTAACTGTACATCCCGTTCAGAATATTGGACTGATTATGAAAAGATATTCTGTCCAGCCTCCATGATCCTATGCTACTTCTTTTGCCTTCTACATCAACTGTGTAAATCTCTTCAAAAACAAATTTTTGTCCACAACAAAGTATAATAAAAAATACCTGGTTAACTGTACATCCCTTTTAGAATATTGGACTGATTATGAAAAGATATACTGTCCAGCCTCCATGATCCTATGCTACTTCTTTTGCCTTCTACATCAACTGTGTAAATCTATTTAAAAACAAATTTTTGTCCACAACAAAGTATAATAAAAAATACCTGGTTAACTGTACATCCCTTTTAGAATATTGGACTGATTATGAAAAGATATTCTGTCCAGCCTCCATGATCCTATGCTACTTCTTTTGCCTTCTACATCAACCGTGTAAATCTCTTCAAAAACAAATTTTCGTCCACAACAATGTATAATAAAAAATACCTGGTTAACTGTACATCCCTTTTAGAATATTGGACTGATTATGAAAAGATATTCTGTCCAGCCTCCATGATCCTATGCTACTTCTTTTGCCTTCTACATCATCTGTGTAAATCTCTTCAAAAACAAATTTTAGTCCACAACAAAGTTTAATAAAAATACCTGGTTAACTGTACATCCCTTTTAGAATATTGGACTGATTATTGAAAGATATTCTGTCCAGCCTCCATGATCCTATGCTACTTCTTTTGCCTTCTACATCAACTGTGTAAATCTCTTTGAAAACAATTTTTTGTCCACAACAAAGTATAATAAAAAATACCTGGTTAACTGTACATCCCTTTTAGAATATTGGACTGATTATGAAAAGATATTCTGTTCAGCCTCCATGATCCTATGCTACTTCTTTTGCCTTCTACATCAACTGTTTAAATCTATTTAAAAACAAATTTTTGTCCACAACAAAGTATAATGAAAAATACCTGGTTAACTGTACATCCCTTTCAGAATATTGGACTGATTATGAAAAGATATTCTGTCCAGCCTCCATGATCCTATGCTACTTCTTTTGTCTTCTACATCAACTGTGTAAATCTCTTCATAAACTAATTTTTGTCCACAACAAAGTATAATAAAAAATACCTGGTTAACTGTACATCCCTTTTAGAATATTGGACTGATTATGAAAAGATATTCTGTCCAGCCTCCATGATCCTATGCTACTTCTTTTGCCTTCTACATCAACTGTGTAAATTTCTTCAAAAACAAATTTTTGTCCACAACAAAGTATAATAAAAAATACCTGGTTAACTGTACATCCCTTTTAGAATATTGGACTGATTATGAAAAGATATTCTGTCCAGCATCCATGATCCTATGCCACTTCTTTTGCCTTCTACATCAACTGTGTAAATCTCTTCAAAAACGAATTTTTGTCCACAACAAAGTATAATAAAAATACTTGGTTAACTGTGCATCCCTTTTAGAATATTGGACTGATTATGAAAAGATATTCTGTCCAGCCTCCATGATCCTATGCTACTTCTTTTGCCTTCTACATCAACTGTGTAAATCTATTTAAAAACAAATTTTTGTCCACAACAAAGTATAATAAAAAATTGTTGGTTAATTGTACATCCCTTTTAGAATATTGGACTGATTATGAAAAGATATTCTGTCCAGCCTCCATGATCCTATGCTACTTCTTTTGCCTTCTACATCAACTGTGTAAATCTATTCAAAAACAAATTTTTGTCCACAACAAAGTATAATAAAAAATTGTTGGTTAACTCGACATCCCTTTTAGAATATTGGACTGATTATGAAAAGATATTCTGTCCAGCCTCTATGATCCTATGCTACTTCTTTTGCCTTCTACATCAACTGTGTAAATCTCTTCAGAAACAAATTTTTGTCCACAACAAAGTATAATAAAAAATACCTGGTTAACTGTACATCCCTTTTAGAATATTGGACTGATTATGAAAAGATATTCTGTCCAGCCTCCATGATCCTATGCTACTTCTTTTGCCTTCTACATCAACTGTGTAAATCTCTTTAAAAACAAATTTTTGTCCACAACAAAGTATAATAAAAAATACCTGGTTAACTGTACATCCCTTTTAGAATATTGGACTGATTATGAAAAGATATTCTGTCCAGCCTCCATGATCCTATGCCACTTCTTTTGCCTTCTACATCAACTGTGTAAATCTCCTTAAAAACAAATTTTTGTCCACAACATAGTATAATAAAAAATTGTTGGTTAACTGTACATCCCTTTTAGAATATTGGACTGATTATGAAAAGATATTCTGTCCAGCCTCCATGATCCTATGCCACTTCTTTTGCCTTCTACATCAACTGTGTAAATCTCCTTAAAAACAAATTTTTGTCCACAACAAAGTATAATAAAAAATACCTGGTTAACTCTACATCCCTTTTAGAATATTGGACTGATTATGAAAAGATATTCTGTCCAGCCTCCATGATCCTATGCTACTTCTTTTGCCTTCTACATCAACTGTGTAAATCTCTTTAAAAACAAATTTTTGTCCACAACAAAGTATAATAAAAAATACCTGGTTAACTGTACATCCCTTTTAGAATATTGGACTGATTATGAAAAGATATTCTGTCCAGCCTCCATGATCCTATGCTACTTCTTTTACCTTCTACATCAACTGTGTAAATCTCTTTAAAAACAAATTTTTGTCCACAACAAAGTATAATAAAAAATACCTGGTTAACTGTACATCCCTTTTAGAATATTGGACTGATTATGAAAAGATATTCTGTCCAGCCTCCATGATCCTATGCTACTTCTTTTACCTTCTACATCAACTGTGTAAATCTCTTTAAAAACAAATTTTTGTCCACAACAAAGTATAATAAAAAATACCTGGTTAACTGTACATCCCTTTTAGAATATTGGACTGATTATGAAAAGATATTCTGTCCAGCCTCCATGATCCTATGCTACTTCTTTTACCTTCTACATCAACTGTGTAAATCTCTTTAAAAACAAATTTTTGTCCACAACAAAGTATAATAAAAAATACCTGGTTAACTGTACATCCCTTTTAGAATATTGGACTGATTATGAAAAGATATTCTGTCCAGCCTCCATGATCCTATGCTACTTCTTTTACCTTCTACATCAACTGTGTAAATCTCTTTAAAAACAAATTTTTGTCCACAACAAAGTATAATAAAAAATACCTGGTTAACTGTACATCCCTTTTAGAATATTGGACTGATTATGAAAAGATATTCTGTCCAGCCTCCATGATCCTATGCTACTTCTTTTACCTTCTACATCAACTGTGTAAATCTCTTTAAAAACAAATTTTTGTCCACAACAAAGTATAATAAAAAATACCTGGTTAACTGTACATCCCTTTCAGAATATTGGACTGATTATGAAAAGATATTCTGTCCAGCCTCCATGATCCTATGCTACTTCTTTTACCTTCTACATCAACTGTGTAAATCTCTTTAAAAACAAATTTTTGTCCACAACATAGTATAATAAAAAATTGTTGGTTAATTGTACATCCCTTTTAGAATATTGGACTGATTATGAAAAGATATTCTGTCTAGCCTCCGTGATCCTACCCACTTCTTTTGCCTTCTACATCAACTGTGTAAATCTCTTCAAAAACGAATTTTTGTCCATAACAAAGTATAATAAAAATACTTGGTTAACTGTACATCCCTTTTAGAATATTGGACTGATTATGAAAAGATATTCTGTCCAGCCTCCATGATTCTATGCTACTTCTTTTGCCTTCTACATCAACTGTGTAAATCTATTTAAAAACAAATTTTTGTCCACAACAAAGTATAATAAAAAATTGTTGGTTAATTGTACATCCCTTTTAGAATATTGGACTGATTATGAAAAGATATTCTGTCCAGTCTCCATGATCCTATGCCACTTCTTTTGCCTTCTACATCAAATGTGTAAATCTCTTCAAAAACAAATTTTTGTCCACAACAAAGTATAATAAAAAATACCTGGTTAACTGTACATCCCTTTTAGAATATTGGACTGATTATGAAAAGATATTCTGTCCAGCCTCTATGATCTCATGGCACTTCTTTTGCCTTCTACATCAACTGTGTAAATCTCTTTGAACACAATTTTTTGTCCACAACAAAGTATAATAAAAAATACCTGGTTAACTGTACATCCCTTTTAGAATATTGGACTGATTATGAAAAGATATTCTGTCCAGCCTCTATGATCTCATGGCACTTCTTTTGCCTTCTACATCAACTGTGTAAATCTCTTTGAACACAATTTTTTGTCCACAACAAAGTATAATAAAAAATATCTGGTTAACTGTACACCCCTTTCAGAATATTGGACTGATTATGAAAAGATATTCTGTCCAGCCTCTATGATCCTATGCTACTTCTTTTGCCTTCTACATCAACTGTGTAAATCTCTTTAAAAACAAATTTTTGTCCACAACAAAGTATAATAAAAAATACCTGGTTAACTGTACATCCCTTTCAGAATATTGGACTGATTATGAAAAGATATTCTGTCCAGCCTCTATGATCCTATGCTACTTCTTTTGCCTTCTACATCAACTGTGTAAATCTCTTTAAAAACAAATTTTTGTCCACAACAAAGTATAATAAAAAATACCTGGTTAACTGTACATCCCTTTTAGAATATTGGACTGATTATGAAAAGATATTCTGTCCAGCCTCCATGATCCTATGCTACTTCTTTTGCCTTCTACATCAACTGTGTAAATCTATTTAAAAACAAATTTTTGTCCACAACAAAGTATAATAAAAAATTGTTGGTTAATTGTACATCCCTTTTAGAATATTGGACTGATTATGAAAAGATATTCTGTCCAGCCTCCATGATCCTATGCCACTTCTTTTGCCTTCTACATCAACTGTGTAAATCCCTTTAAAAACAAATTTTTGTCTACGACAAAGTATAATAAAAAATACCTGGTTAACTGTACATCCCTTTTAGAATATTGGACTGATTATGAAAAGATATTCTGTCCAGCCTCCATGATCCTATGCCACTTCTTTTGCCTTCTACATCAACTGTGTAAATTTCTTCAAAAACAAATTTTTGTCCACGACAAAGTATAATAAAAAATACCTGGTTAACTGTACATCCCTTTCACAATATTTGAATGATTATGAAAAGATATTCTGTCCAGCCTGCATGATCCTATGCTACTTCTTTTGCCTTCTACATCAACTGTGTAAATCTCTTCAAAAACAAATTTTTGTCCACAACAAAGTATAATAAAAAATACCTGGTTAACTGTACATCCCGTTCAGAATATTGGACTGATTATGAAAAGATATTCTGTCCAGCCTCCATGATCCTATGCTACTTCTTTTGCCTTCTACATCAACTGTGTAAATCTCTTCAAAAACAAATTTTTGTCCACAACAAAGTATAATAAAAAATACCTGGTTAACTGTACATCCCTTTTAGAATATTGGACTGATTATGAAAAGATATTCTGTCCAGCCTCCATGATCTTATGCTACTTCTTTTGCCTTCTACATCAACTGTGTAAATCTCTTCAAAAACAAAATTTTGTCCACAACAAAGTATAATAAAAAATACCTGGTTAACTGTACATCCCTTTTAGAATATTGGACTGATTATGAAAAGATATTCTGTCCAGCCTCCATGATCCTATGCTACTTCTTTTGCCTTCTACATCAACTGTGTAAATCTATTTAAAAACAAATTTTTGTCCACAACAAAGTATAATAAAAAATTGTTGGTTAATTGTACATCCCTTTTAGAATATTGGACTGATTATGAAAAGATATTCTGTCCAGCCTCCATGATCATATGCTACTTCTTTTGCCTTCTACATCAACTGTGTAAATCTCTTCAAAAACAAATTTTTGTCCTCAACAAAGTATAATAAAAAATACCTGGTTAACTGTACATCCCTTTCACAATATTTGAATGATTATGAAAAGATATTCTGTCCAGCCTGCATGATCCTATGCTACTTCTTTTGCCTTCTACATCAACTGTGTAAATCTCTTCAAAAACAAATTTTTGTCCACAACAAAGTATAATAAAAAATACCTGGTTAACTGTACATCCCTTTTAGAATATTGGACTGATTATGAAAAGATATTCTGTCCAGCCTCCATGATCCTATGCTACTTCTATTGCCTTCTACATCAACTGTGTAAATTTTTTCAAAAACAAATTTTTGTCCACAACAAAGTATAATGAAAAATACCTGGTTAACTGTACATCCCGTTCAGAATATTGGACTGATTATGAAAAGATATTCTGTCCAGCCTCCATGATCCTATGCTACTTCTTTTGCCTTCTACATCAACTGTGTAAATCTCTTCAAAAACAAATTTTTGTCCACAACAAAGTATAATAAAAAATACCTGGTTAACTGTACATCACTTTTAGAATATTGGACTGATTATGAAAAGATATACTGTCCAGCCTCCATGATCCTATGCTACTTCTTTTGCCTTCTACATCAACTGTGTAAATCTATTTAAAAACAAATTTTTGTCCACAACAAAGTATAATAAAAAATACCTGGTTAACTGTACATCCCTTTTAGAATATTGGACTGATTATGAAAAGATATTCTGTCCAGCCTCCATGATCCTATGCTACTTCTTTTGCCTTCTACATCAACCGTGTAAATCTCTTCAAAAACAAATTTTCGTCCACAACAATGTATAATAAAAAATACCTGGTTAACTGTACATCCCTTTTAGAATATTGGACTGATTATGAAAAGATATTCTGTCCAGCCTCCATGATCCTATGCTACTTCTTTTGCCTTCTACATCATCTGTGTAAATCTCTTCAAAAACAAATTTTAGTCCACAACAAAGTTTAATAAAAATACCTGGTTAACTGTACATCCCTTTTAGAATATTGGACTGATTATTGAAAGATATTCTGTCCAGCCTCCATGATCCTATGCTACTTCTTTTGCCTTCTACATCAACTGTGTAAATCTCTTTGAAAACAATTTTTTGTCCACAACAAAGTATAATAAAAAATACCTGGTTAACTGTACATCCCTTTTAGAATATTGGACTGATTATGAAAAGATATTCTGTTCAGCCTCCATGATCCTATGCTACTTCTTTTGCCTTCTACATCAACTGTTTAAATCTATTTAAAACAAATTTTTGTCCACAACAAAGTATAATGAAAAATACCTGGTTAACTGTACATCCCTTTCAGAATATTGGACTGATTATGAAAAGATATTCTGTCCAGCCTCCATGATCCTATGCTACTTCTTTTGTCTTCTACATCAACTGTGTAAATCTCTTCATAAACTAATTTTTGTCCACAACAAAGTATAATAAAAAATACCTGGTTAACTGTACATCCCTTTTAGAATATTGGACTGATTATGAAAAGATATTCTGTCCAGCCTCCATGATCCTATGCTACTTCTTTTGCCTTCTACATCAACTGTGTAAATTTCTTCAAAAACAAATTTTTGTCCACAACAAAGTATAATAAAAAATACCTGGTTAACTGTACATCCCTTTTAGAATATTGGACTGATTATGAAAAGATATTCTGTCCAGCCTCCATGATCCTATGCCACTTCTTTTGCCTTCTACATCAACTGTGTAAATCTCTTCAAAAACGAATTTTTGTCCACAACAAAGTATAATAAAAATACTTGGTTAACTGTACATCCCTTTTAGAATATTGGACTGATTATGAAAAGATATTCTGTCCAGCCTCCATGATCCTATGCTACTTCTTTTGCCTTCTACATCAACTGTGTAAATCTATTTAAAAACAAATTTTTGTCCACAACAAAGTATAATAAAAAATTGTTGGTTAATTGTACATCCCTTTTAGAATATTGGACTGATTATGAAAAGATATTCTGTCCAGCCTCCATGATCCTATGCTACTTCTTTTGCCTTCTACATCAACTGTGTAAATCTATTCAAAAACAAATTTTTGTCCACAACAAAGTATAATAAAAAATTGTTGGTTAACTCGACATCCCTTTTAGAATATTGGACTGATTATGAAAAGATATTCTGTCCAGCCTCTATGATCCTATGCTACTTCTTTTGCCTTCTACATCAACTGTGTAAATCTCTTCAGAAACAAATTTTTGTCCACAACAAAGTATAATAAAAAATACCTGGTTAACTGTACATCCCTTTTAGAATATTGGACTGATTATGAAAAGATATTCTGTCCAGCCTCCATGATCCTATGCTACTTCTTTTGCCTTCTACATCAACTGTGTAAATCTCTTTAAAAACAAATTTTTGTCCACAACAAAGTATAATAAAAAATACCTGGTTAACTGTACATCCCTTTTAGAATATTGGACTGATTATGAAAAGATATTCTGTCCAGCCTCCATGATCCTATGCTACTTCTTTTGCCTTCTACATCAACTGTGTAAATCTATTCAAAAACAAATTTTTGTCCACAACAAAGTATAATAAAAAATTGTTGGTTAACTCGACATCCCTTTTAGAATATTGGACTGATTATGAAAAGATATTCTGTCCAGCCTCTATGATCCTATGCTACTTCTTTTGCCTTCTACATCAACTGTGTAAATCTCTTCAGAAACAAATTTTTGTCCACAACAAAGTATAATAAAAAATACCTGGTTAACTGTACATCCCTTTTAGAATATTGGACTGATTATGAAAAGATATTCTGTCCAGCCTCCATGATCCTATGCTACTTCTTTTGCCTTCTACATCAACCGTGTAAATCTCTTTAAAAACAAATTTTTGTCCACAACAAAGTATGATAAAAAATACCTGGTTAACTGTACATCCCTTTTAGAATATTGGACTGATTATGAAAAGATATTCTGTCCAGCCTCCATGATCCTATGCTACTTCTTTTGCCTTCTACATCAACTGTGTAAATCTATTCAAAAACAAATTTTTGTCCACAACAAAGTATAATAAAAAATACCTGGTTAACTGTACATCCCTTTTAGAATATTGGACTGATTATGAAAAGATATTCTGTCCAGCCTCCATGATCCTATGCTACTTCTTTTGCCTTCTACATCAACTGTGTAAATCTCTTTAAAAACAAATTTTTGTCCACAACAAAGTATAATAAAAAATACCTGGTTAACTGTACATCCCTTTTAGAATATTGGACTGATTATGAAAAGATATTCTGTCCAGCCTCCATGATCCTATGCCACTTCTTTTGCCTTCTACATCAACTGTGTAAATCTCCTTAAAAACAAATTTTTATCCACAACAAAGTATAATAAAAAATACCTGGTTAACTGTACATCCCTTTTAGAATATTGGACTGATTATGAAAAGATATTCTGTCCAGCCTCCATGATCCTATGCCACTTCTTTTGCCTTTTACATCAACTGTGTAAATCTCTTCAGAAACAAATTTTTGTCCACAACAAAGTATAATAAAAAATACCTGGTTAACTGTACATCCCTTTTAGAATATTGGACTGATTATGAAAAGATATTCTGTCCAGCCTCCATGATCCTATGCTACTTCTTTTGCCTTCTACATCAACTGTGTAAATCTCTTTAAAAACAAATTTTTGTCCACAACAAAGTATAATAAAAAATACCTGGTTAACTGTACATCCCTTTTAGAATATTGGACTGATTATGAAAAGATATTCTGTCCAGCCTCCATGATCCTATGCCACTTCTTTTGCCTTCTACATCAACTGTGTAAATCTCCTTAAAAACAAATTTTTGTCCACAACAAAGTATAATAAAAAATACCTGGTTAACTGTACATCCCTTTTAGAATATTTGACTGATTATGAAAAGATATTCTGTCCAGCCTCCATAATCCTATGCCACTTCTTTTGCCTTCTACATCAACTTTGTAAATCTATTCAAAAACAAATTTTTGTCCACAACAAAGTATAATAAAAAATACCTGGTTAACTGTACATCCCTTTTAGAATATTGGACTGATTATGAAAAGATATTCTGTCCAGCCTCCATGATCCTATGCCACTTCCTTTGCCTTCTACATCAACTGTGTAAATCTCTTCAAAAACAAATTTTTGTCCTCAACAAAGTATAATAAAAAATACCTGGTTAACTGTACATCCCTTTTAGAATATTGGACTGATTATGAAAAGATATTCTGTCCAGCCTCCATGATCCTATGCCACTTCCTTTGCCTTCTACATCAACTGTGTAAATCTCTTTAAAAACAAATTTTTGTCCACAACAAAGTATAATAAAAAATACCTGGTTAACTGTACATCCCTTTTAGAATATTGGACTGATTATGAAAAGATATTCTGTCCAGCCTCCATGATCCTATGCCACTTATTTTGCCTTCTACATCAACTGTGTAAATCTCCTTAAAAACAAATTTTTGTCCACAACAAAGTATAATAAAAAATACCTGGTTAACTGTACATCCCTTTTAGAATATTGGACTGATTATGAAAAGATATTCTGTCCAGCCTCCATGATCCTATGCCACTTCTTTTGCCTTCTACATCAACTGTGTAAATTTCTTCAAAAACAAATTTTTGTCCACAACAAAGTATAATAAAAAATACCTGGTTAACTGTACATCCCTTTTAGAATATTGGACTGATTATGAAAAGATATTCTATCCAGCCTCCATGATCCTATGCCACTTCTTTTGCCTTCTACATCAACTGTGTAAATCTCTTCAGAAACAAATTTTTGTCCACAACAAAGTATAATAAAAAATACCTGGTTAACTGTACATCCCTTTTAGAATATTGGACTGATTATGAAAAGATATTCTGTCCAGCCTCCATGATCCTATGCCACTACTTTTGCCTTCTACATCAACTGTGTAAATCTCTTCAAAAACAAATTTTTGTCCACAACAAAGTATAATAAAAAATTGTTGGTTTACTGTACATCCCTTTCAGAATATTGGACTGATAATGAAAAGATATTCCATCTAGCCTCCATGATCCTATGCCACTTCTTTTGCCTTTTACATCAACTGTGTAAATCTCTTCAGAAACAAATTTTTGTCCACAACAAAGTATAATAAAAAATACCTGGTTAACTGTACATCCCTTTTAGAATATTTGACTGATTATGAAAAGATATTCTGTCCAGCCTCCATGATCCTATGCCACTTCTTTTGCCTTTTACATCAACTGTGTAAATCTCTTCAGAAACAAATTTTTGTCCACAACAAAGTATAATAAAAAATACCTGGTTAACTGTACATCCCTTTTAGAATATTGGACTGATTATGAAAAGATATTCTGTCCAGCCTCCATGATCATATGCTACTTCTTTTCTTCTACATCAACTGTGTAAATCTCTTCAGAAACAAATTTTTGTCCACAACAAAGTATAATAAAAAATACCTGGTTAACTGTACATCCCTTTTAGAATATTTGACTGATTATGAAAAGATATTCTGTCCAGCCTCCATGATCCTATGCCACTTCTTTTGCAATTTACATCAACTGTGTAAATCTCTTCAGAAACAAATTTTTGTCCACAACAAAGTATAATAAAAAATACCTGGTTAACTGTACATCCCTTTTAGAATATTGGACTGATTATGAAAAGATATTCTGTCCAGCCTCCATGATCCTATGCCACTTCTTTTGCCTTCTACATCAACTGTGTAAATCTCTTCAAAAACAAATTTTTGTCCACAACAAAGTATAATAAAAAATACCTGGTTAACTGTACATCCCTTTTAGAATATTGGACTGATTATGAAAAGATATTCTGTCCAGCCTCCATGATCCTATGCCACTTCTTTTGCCTTTTACATCAACTGTGTAAATCTCTTCAAAAACAAATTTTTGTTCACAACAAAGTATAATAAAAAATACCTGGTTAACTGTACATCCCTTTTAGAATATTTGACTGATTATGAAAAGATATTCTGTCCAGCCTCCATGATTCTATGCCACTTTTTTTGCCTTCTACATCAACTGTGTAAATCTCTCCAGAAACAAATTTTTGTCCACAACAAAGTATAATGAAAAATTCTTGGTCAACGGTACATCCCTTTCAGAATATTGGACTGATTATGAAAAGATATTCTGTCCAGCCTCCTTGATTCTATGCCACTTCTTTTGCCTTCTACATCAACCGTGTAAATCTCTTTAAAAACAAATTTTTGTCCACAACAAAGTATAATAAAAAATACCTGGTTAACTGTACATCCCTTTTAAAAATATTGGACTGATTATGAAAAGATATTCTGTCCAGCCTCCATGATCCTATGCCACTTCTTTTGCCTTTTACATCAACTGTGTAAATCTCTTCAGAAACAAATTTTTGTCCACAACAAAGTATAATAAAAAATACCTGGTTAACTGTACATCCCTTTTAGAATATTGGACTGATTATGAAAAGATATTCTGTCCAGCCTCCATGATCCTATGCCACTTCTTTTGCCTTCTACATCAACTGTGTAAATCTCTTCAAAAACAAATTTTTGTCCACAACAAAGTATAATAAAAAATACCTGGTTAACTGTACATCCCTTTTAGAATATTGGACTGATTATGAAAAGATATTCTGTCCAGCCTCCATGATCCTATGCCACTTCTTTTGCCTTTTACATCAACTGTGTAAATCTCTTCAGAAACAAATTTTTGTCCACAACAAAGTATAATAAAAAATACCTGGTTAACTGTACATCCCTTTTAGAATATTGGACTGATTATGAAAAGATATTCTGTCCAGCCTCCATGATCCTATGCCACTACTTTTGCCTTCTACATCAACTGTGTAAATCTCTTCAAAAACAAATTTTTGTCCACAACAAAGTATAATAAAAAATTGTTGGTTTACTGTACATCCCTTTCAGAATATTGGACTGATAATGAAAAGATATTCCATCTAGCCTCCATGATCCTATGCCACTTCTTTTGCCTTTTACATCAACTGTGTAAATCTCTTCAGAAACAAATTTTTGTCCACAACAAAGTATAATAAAAAATACCTGGTTAACTGTACATCCCTTTTAGAATATTTGACTGATTATGAAAAGATATTCTGTCCAGCCTCCATGATCCTATGCCACTTCTTTTGCCTTTTACATCAACTGTGTAAATCTCTTCAGAAACAAATTTTTGTCCACAACAAAGTATAATAAAAAATACCTGGTTAACTGTACATCCCTTTTAGAATATTGGACTGATTATGAAAAGATATTCTGTCCAGCCTCCATGATCCTATGCCACTACTTTTGCCTTCTACATCAACTGTGTAAATCTCTTCAAAAACAAATTTTTGTCCACAACAAAGTATAATAAAAAATACCTGGTTAACTGTACATCCCTTTTAGAATATTGGACTGATTATGAAAAGATATTCTGTCCAGCCTCCATGATCCTATGCCACTTCTTTTGCCTTCTACATCAACTGTGTAAATCTCTTCAAAAACAAATTTTTGTCCACAACAAAGTATAATAAAAAATACCTGGTTAACTGTACATCCCTTTTAGAATATTTGACTGATTATGAAAAGATATTCTGTCCAGCCTCCATGATTCTATGCCACTTTTTTTGCCTTCTACATCAACTGTGTAAATCTCTCCAGAAACAAATTTTTGTCCACAACAAAGTATAATGAAAAATTCTTGGTCAACGGTACATCCCTTTCAGAATATTGGACTGATTATGAAAAGATATTCTGTCCAGCCTCCTTGATTCTATGCCACTTCTTTTGCCTTCTACATCAACCGTGTAAATCTCTTCAAAAACAAATTTTTGTCCACAACAAAGTATAATAAAAAATACCTGGTTAACTGTACATCCCTTTTAGAATATTGGACTGATTATGAAAAGATATTCTGTCCAGCCTCCATGATCCTATGCCACTTCTTTTGCCTTCTACATCAACTGTGTAAATCTATTCAAAAACAAATTTTTGTCCACAACAAAGTATAATAAAAAATACCTGGTTAACTGTACATCCCTTTTAGAATATTGGACTGATTATGAAAAGATATTCTGTCCAGCCTCCATGATCCTATGCCACTTCTTTTGCCTTCTACATCAACTGTGTAAATCTCTTCAAAAACAAATTTTTGTCCACAACAAAGTATAATAAAAAATACCTGGTTAACTGTACATCCCTTTCAGAATATTGGACTGATTATGAAAAGATATTCTGTCCAGCCTCCATGATCCTATGCCACTTCTTTTGCCTTCTACATCAACTGTGTCATCATCATCATCAGTCTTTTAGCGTCCGTCGTTGGACATAGACCTTCCCCAGGATTTGCCACACTTCTCTATCATGGGCGTCACGGAGCCAGTACTTCCTGAACCTGTCTAGTTCATCTCTCCATCTAATATTTTGCCGGCCTCGGTTGCGCATATGGTCTCGGGGAATCCATGTTGTGAGTCGTGATGTCCATCGATTGTCAGCCATTCTTGCAACATGGCCAGCCCACCGCCATTTGAGATTTTTTATGGCTTCTATGATGTCTCTAACTCTTGTCTTTTCCCGGATGTGTTGTGCTGTTTTGTGGTCTCTCCATGTGAGGCCCAGCATTATTCTTTCATGTGCACGTTGCATGGTTCTCAGCTTACGGGTCTGTTTCTTGGTTAAGTTCCATGTTTCAGCTCCATAAGTGACTATTGGGAGGATGCATTGGTTATACACCCTTCTCTTTAGGATTAATGGGATCTTATTATTTTTGAAGGTTGAGCTAGCTCTGCCAAAGGCTTGCCATCCTAGTGTGATTCTTCGCTTGATTTCTTCTTCTTTAGAGGGTCTCATGGAGATTCGTTGCCCTAGGTAGATGTAGTGGTCTACTTTCTCGAGTTCTGTGTCCTCGATTTCGATCTTAGTGTTCTTATCTCCAATGTGGTTGTTGCACATGATCTTCGTCTTGCTGAAGTTCATGTGCAGGCCGACTTTCTTGCTCTCCTCATTTAGTTCATCTATCATTAGTTGGAGGTCGTGTAGGTTCTCTGCAAAAAGGGCTATGTCGTCTGCGAATCTGAGGTTGCTCAGATACTCGCCGTCTATTTTAATTCCTTTACTCTCCCAGTCTAGCCTTCTGAAGATCATCTCGAGGCAGGCTGTGAAGAGTTTAGGTGAGCTGGTATCACCTTGTCTTACTCCTTTCTGGAGCTGGAAGGGGTCCGAGTCTTTATGTAGCCTGATAAATGAGCTGCCGTGATTGTATATATGTTTCAACACTTCAACATATACTGGATCTACACCTTGCCGACTGATGGCCTCCATGACCTTAGGGATTTCTACTGAGTCGAACGCCTTTTTGAAGTCGATAAATGCTACGGCAAGTGGTAGTCTATATTCTGCTGCTTTTTCTTTCAGTTGATTTATCGAGTGCAGGTGGTCCATGGTCGAGTAGCTACATCAACTGTGTAAATCTCTTCAAAAACAAATTTTTGTCCACAACAAAGTATAATAAAAAATTGTTGGTTAACTGTACATCCCTTTTAGAATATTGGACTGATTATGAAAAGATATTCTGTCCAGCCTCCATGATCCTATGCCACTTCTTTTGCCTTCTACATCAACTGTGTAAATCTCTTCAAAAACAAATTTTTGTCCACAACAAAGTATAATAAAAAATACCTGGTTAACTGTACATCCCTTTTAGAATATTGGACTGATTATGAAAAGATATTCTGTCCAGCCTCCATGATCCTATGCCACTTTTTTTGCCTTCTACATCAACTGTGTAAATCTCTCCAGAAACAAATTTTTGTCCACAACAAAGTATAATGAAAAATTCTTGGTCAACGGTACATCCTTTTTAGAATATTGGACTGATTATGAAAAGATATTCTGTCCAGCCTCCATGATCCTATGCCACTTCTTTTGCCTTCTACATCAACCGTGTAAATCTCTTTAAAAACAAATTTTTGTCCACAACAAAGTATAATAAAAAATACCTGGTTAACTGTACATCCCTTTTAGAATATTGGACTGATTATGAAAAGATATTCTGTCCAGCCTCCATGATCCTATGCCACTACTTTTGCCTTCTACATCAACTGTGTAAATCTCTTCAAAAACAAATTTTTGTCCACAACAAAGTATAATAAAAAATACCTGGTTAACTGTACATCCCTTTTAGAATATTGGACTGATTATGAAAAGATATTCTGTCCAGCCTCCATGATCCTATGCCACTTCTTTTGCCTTTTACATCAACTGTGTAAATCTCTTCAGAAACAAATTTTTGTCCACAACAAAGTATAATAAAAAATACCTGGTTAACTGTACATCCCTTTTAGAATATTGGACTGATTATGAAAAGATATTCTGTCCAGCCTCCATGATCCTATGCCACTTCTTTTGCAATTTACATCAACTGTGTAAATCTCTTCAGAAACAAATTTTTGTCCACAACAAAGTATAATAAAAAATACCTGGTTAACTGTACATCCCTTTTAGAATATTTGACTGATTATGAAAAGATATTCTGTCCAGCCTCCATGATTCTATGCCACTTTTTTTGCCTTCTACATCAACTGTGTAAATCTCTCCAGAAACAAATTTTTGTCCACAACAAAGTATAATGAAAAATTCTTGGTCAACGGTACATCCCTTTCAGAATATTGGACTGATTATGAAAAGATATTCTGTCCAGCCTCCTTGATTCTATGCCACTTCTTTTGCCTTCTACATCAACCGTGTAAATCTCTTTAAAAACAAATTTTTGTCCACAACAAAGTATAATAAAAAATACCTGGTTAACTGTACATCCCTTTTAAAAATATTGGACTGATTATGAAAAGATATTCTGTCCAGCCTCCATGATCCTATGCCACTTCTTTTGCCTTTTACATCAACTGTGTAAATCTCTTCAGAAACAAATTTTTGTCCACAACAAAGTATAATAAAAAATACCTGGTTAACTGTACATCCCTTTTAGAATATTGGACTGATTATGAAAAGATATTCTGTCCAGCCTCCATGATCCTATGCCACTTCTTTTGCCTTCTACATCAACTGTGTAAATCTCTTCAAAAACAAATTTTTGTCCACAACAAAGTATAATAAAAAATACCTGGTTAACTGTACATCCCTTTTAGAATATTGGACTGATTATGAAAAGATATTCTGTCCAGCCTCCATGATCCTATGCCACTTCTTTTGCCTTTTACATCAACTGTGTAAATCTCTTCAGAAACAAATTTTTGTCCACAACAAAGTATAATAAAAAATACCTGGTTAACTGTACATCCCTTTTAGAATATTGGACTGATTATGAAAAGATATTCTGTCCAGCCTCCATGATCCTATGCCACTTCTTTTGCCTTCTACATCAACTGTGTAAATCTCTTCAAAAACAAATTTTTGTCCACAACAAAGTATAATAAAAAATTGTTGGTTTACTGTACATCCCTTTCAGAATATTGGACTGATAATGAAAAGATATTCCATCTAGCCTCCATGATCCTATGCCACTTCTTTTGCCTTTTACATCAACTGTGTAAATCTCTTCAGAAACAAATTTTTGTCCACAACAAAGTATAATAAAAAATACCTGGTTAACTGTACATCCCTTTTAGAATATTTGACTGATTATGAAAAGATATTCTGTCCAGCCTCCATGATCCTATGCCACTTCTTTTGCCTTTTACATCAACTGTGTAAATCTCTTCAGAAACAAATTTTTGTCCACAACAAAGTATAATAAAAAATACCTGGTTAACTGTACATCCCTTTTAGAATATTGGACTGATTATGAAAAGATATTCTGTCCAGCCTCCATGATCCTATGCCACTACTTTTGCCTTCTACATCAACTGTGTAAATCTCTTCAAAAACAAATTTTTGTCCACAACAAAGTATAATAAAAAATACCTGGTTAACTGTACATCCCTTTTAGAATATTGGACTGATTATGAAAAGATATTCTGTCCAGCCTCCATGATCCTATGCCACTTCTTTTGCCTTCTACATCAACTGTGTAAATCTCTTCAAAAACAAATTTTTGTCCACAACAAAGTATAATAAAAAATACCTGGTTAACTGTACATCCCTTTTAGAATATTTGACTGATTATGAAAAGATATTCTGTCCAGCCTCCATGATTCTATGCCACTTTTTTTGCCTTCTACATCAACTGTGTAAATCTCTCCAGAAACAAATTTTTGTCCACAACAAAGTATAATGAAAAATTCTTGGTCAACGGTACATCCCTTTCAGAATATTGGACTGATTATGAAAAGATATTCTGTCCAGCCTCCTTGATTCTATGCCACTTCTTTTGCCTTCTACATCAACCGTGTAAATCTCTTCAAAAACAAATTTTTGTCCACAACAAAGTATAATAAAAAATACCTGGTTAACTGTACATCCCTTTTAGAATATTGGACTGATTATGAAAAGATATTCTGTCCAGCCTCCATGATCCTATGCCACTTCTTTTGCCTTCTACATCAACTGTGTAAATCTATTCAAAAACAAATTTTTGTCCACAACAAAGTATAATAAAAAATACCTGGTTAACTGTACATCCCTTTTAGAATATTGGACTGATTATGAAAAGATATTCTGTCCAGCCTCCATGATCCTATGCCACTTCTTTTGCCTTCTACATCAACTGTGTAAATCTCTTCAAAAACAAATTTTTGTCCACAACAAAGTATAATAAAAAATACCTGGTTAACTGTACATCCCTTTCAGAATATTGGACTGATTATGAAAAGATATTCTGTCCAGCCTCCATGATCCTATGCCACTTCTTTTGCCTTCTACATCAACTGTGTCATCATCATCATCAGTCTTTTAGCGTCCGTCGTTGGACATAGACCTTCCCCAGGATTTGCCACACTTCTCTATCATGGGCGTCACGGAGCCAGTACTTCCTGAACCTGTCTAGTTCATCTCTCCATCTAATATTTTGCCGGCCTCGGTTGCGCATATGGTCTCGGGGAATCCATGTTGTGAGTCGTGATGTCCATCGATTGTCAGCCATTCTTGCAACATGGCCAGCCCACCGCCATTTGAGATTTTTTATGGCTTCTATGATGTCTCTAACTCTTG
This sequence comes from Thysanoteuthis rhombus, assembly GCA_963457665.1. Classification (NCBI taxonomy): domain Eukaryota; kingdom Metazoa; phylum Mollusca; class Cephalopoda; order Oegopsida; family Thysanoteuthidae; genus Thysanoteuthis; species Thysanoteuthis major. The sequence goes on from OY735230.1 coordinate 32,951,437, forward strand.
TCTTTTCCCGGATGTGTTGTGCTGTTTTGTGGTCTCTCCATGTGAGGCCCAGCATTATTCTTTCATGTGCACGTTGCATGGTTCTCAGCTTACGGGTCTGTTTCTTGGTTAAGTTCCATGTTTCAGCTCCATAAGTGACTATTGGGAGGATGCATTGGTTATACACCCTTCTCTTTAGGATTAATGGGATCTTATTATTTTTGAAGGTTGAGCTAGCTCTGCCAAAGGCTTGCCATCCTAGTGTGATTCTTCGCTTGATTTCTTCTTCTTTAGAGGGTCTCATGGAGATTCGTTGCCCTAGGTAGATGTAGTGGTCTACTTTCTCGAGTTCTGTGTCCTCGATTTCGATCTTAGTGTTCTTATCTCCAATGTGGTTGTTGCACATGATCTTCGTCTTGCTGAAGTTCATGTGCAGGCCGACTTTCTTGCTCTCCTCATTTAGTTCATCTATCATTAGTTGGAGGTCGTGTAGGTTCTCTGCAAAAAGGGCTATGTCGTCTGCGAATCTGAGGTTGCTCAGATACTCGCCGTCTATTTTAATTCCTTTACTCTCCCAGTCTAGCCTTCTGAAGATCATCTCGAGGCAGGCTGTGAAGAGTTTAGGTGAGCTGGTATCACCTTGTCTTACTCCTTTCTGGAGCTGGAAGGGGTCCGAGTCTTTATGTAGCCTGATAAATGAGCTGCCGTGATTGTATATATGTTTCAACACTTCAACATATACTGGATCTACACCTTGCCGACTGATGGCCTCCATGACCTTAGGGATTTCTACTGAGTCGAACGCCTTTTTGAAGTCGATAAATGCTACGGCAAGTGGTAGTCTATATTCTGCTGCTTTTTCTTTCAGTTGATTTATCGAGTGCAGGTGGTCCATGGTCGAGTAGCTACATCAACTGTGTAAATCTCTTCAAAAACAAATTTTTGTCCACAACAAAGTATAATAAAAAATTGTTGGTTAACTGTACATCCCTTTTAGAATATTGGACTGATTATGAAAAGATATTCTGTCCAGCCTCCATGATCCTATGCCACTTCTTTTGCCTTCTACATCAACTGTGTAAATCTCTTCAAAAACAAATTTTTGTCCACAACAAAGTATAATAAAAAATACCTGGTTAACTGTACATCCCTTTTAGAATATTGGACTGATTATGAAAAGATATTCTGTCCAGCCTCCATGATCCTATGCCACTTTTTTTGCCTTCTACATCAACTGTGTAAATCTCTCCAGAAACAAATTTTTGTCCACAACAAAGTATAATGAAAAATTCTTGGTCAACGGTACATCCTTTTTAGAATATTGGACTGATTATGAAAAGATATTCTGTCCAGCCTCCATGATCCTATGCCACTTCTTTTGCCTTCTACATCAACCGTGTAAATCTCTTTAAAAACAAATTTTTGTCCACAACAAAGTATAATAAAAAATACCTGGTTAACTGTACATCCCTTTTAGAATATTGGACTGATTATGAAAAGATATTCTGTCCAGCCTCCATGATCCTATGCCACTACTTTTGCCTTCTACATCAACTGTGTAAATCTCTTCAAAAACAAATTTTTGTCCACAACAAAGTATAATAAAAAATACCTGGTTAACTGTACATCCCTTTTAGAATATTGGACTGATTATGAAAAGATATTCTGTCCAGCCTCCATGATCCTATGCCACTTCTTTTGCCTTTTACATCAACTGTGTAAATCTCTTCAGAAACAAATTTTTGTCCACAACAAAGTATAATAAAAAATACCTGGTTAACTGTACATCCCTTTTAGAATATTGGACTGATTATGAAAAGATATTCTGTCCAGCCTCCATGATCCTATGCCACTTCTTTTGCCTTCTACATCAACTGTGTAAATCTCTTCAAAAACAAATTTTTGTCCACAACAAAGTATAATAAAAAATACCTGGTTAACTGTACATCCCTTTTAGAATATTGGACTGATTATGAAAAGATATTCTGTTCAGCCTCCATGATCCTATGCCACTTCTTTTGCCTTCTACATCAACTGTGTAAATCTCTTCAAAAACAAATTTTTGTCCACAACAAAGTATAATAAAAAATACCTGGTTAACTGTACATCCCTTTTAGAATATTGGACTGATTATGAAAAGATATTCTGTCCAGCCTCCATGATCCTATGCCACTACTTTTGCCTTCTACATCAACTGTGTAAATCTCTTCAAAAACAAATTTTTGTCCACAACAAGGTATAATAAAAAATTGTTTGTTTACTGTACATCCCTTTCAGAATATTGAACTGATAATGAAAAGATATTCCATCTAGCCTCCATGATCCTATGCCACTTCTTTTGCCTTTTACATCAACTGTGTAAATCTCTTCAGAAACAAATTTTTGTCCACAACAAAGTATAATAAAAAATACCTGGTTAACTGTACATCCCTTTTAGAATATTTGACTGATTATGAAAAGATATTCTGTCCAGCCTCCATGATTCTATGCCACTTCTTTTGCCTTCTACATCAACTGTGTAAATCTCTCCAGAAACAAATTTTTGTCCACAACAAAGTATAATGAAAAATTCTTGGTCAACGGTACATCCCTTTCAGAATATTGGACTGATTATGAAAAGATATTCTGTCCAGCCTCCATGATTCTATGCCACTTCTTTTGCCTTCTACATCAACCGTGTAAATCTCTTTAAAAACAAATTTTTGTCCACAACAAAGTATAATAAAAAATACCTGGTTAACTGTACATCCCTTTTAGAATATTGGACTGATTATGAAAAGATATTCTGTCCAGCCTCCATGATCCTATGCCACTTCTTTTGCCTTGTACATAAACTGTGTAAATCTCTTTAAAAAGCAAATTTTTGTCCTCAACACAGTATAATAAAAAATACCTGGTTAACTGTACATCCCTTTTAGAATATTGGACTGATTATGAAAAGATATTCTGTCCAGCCTCCATGATCCTACGCAACTTCTTTTGCCTTGTACATCAACCGTGTAAATCTTTTCAAAAACAAATTTTTGTCCACAATAAAGTGGAATAAGAAATTGTTGGTTAACTGTACATCCCTTTTAGAATATTGGACTGATTATGAAAAGATATTCTGTCCAGCCTCAATGATCCTATGCCACTTCTTTTGCCTTGTACATCAACGGTGTAAATCTCTTCAAAAACAAATTTTTGTCCACAACAAAGTATAATAAATAATACCTGGTTAACTGTACATCCCTTTCACAATATTGGACTGATTATGAAAAGATATTCTGTCCAGCCTCCATGATCCTATACCACTTCTTTTGCCTTCTACATCAACTGTGTGATTCTCTCCTAAAACAAATTTTTGTCCACAACAAAGTATAATAAAAAATACCTGGTTAACTGTACATCCCTTTTGGAATATTGAACTGATTATGAAAAGATATTCTGTCCAGCCTCCATGATCCTATGCCACTTCTTTTGCCTTGTACATCAACCGTGTAAATCTTTTCAAAAAAAAAATTTTTGTCCACAATAAAGTGGAATAAGAAATTTCTGGTTAACTGTACATCCCTTTTAGAATATTTGACTGATTATGAAAAGATATTCTGTCCAGCTTCCATGATTCTATGCCACTTCTTTTGCCTTCTACATCAACTTTGTAAATCTCCTTAAAAACAAATTTTTGTCCACAACAAAGTATAATAAAAAATACCTGGTTAACTGTACATCCTTTTCACAATATTGGACTGATTATGAAAAGATATTCTGTCCAGCCTCCATGATCGTATGCCACTTCTTTTGCCTTCTACATCAACTGTGTAAATCTTTTCAAAAACAAATTTTTGCCCACAATAAAGTAAAATAAAAAATTGTTTGTTAACTGTACATCCCTTTTAAAATATTGGACTGATTATGAAAAGATATTCTGTCCAGCCTCCATGATCCTATGCCACTTCTTTTGCCTTGTACATCAACTGTGTAAATCTCTCCTAAAACAAATTTTATCCACAACAAAGTATAATAAAAAATACCTGGTTAACTGTACATCCCTTTTAGAATATTGGACTGATTTTGTAAAGATATTCTGTCCAGCCTCCATGATCGTATGCCACTTCTTTTGCCTTCTACATCAACCGTGTAAATCTTTTCAAAACCAAATTTTTGTCCACAATAAAGTGGGATAAGAAATTGTTGGTTAACTGTACATCGTTTTTAGAATATTGGACTGATTACGAAAAGATATTCTGTCCAGCCTCCATGATCCTATGCCACTTCTTTTGCCTTCTACATCAACTGTGTAAATCTCTTCAAAAACAAATTTTTGTTCACAACAAAGTAAAAGAAAAAATACCTGGTTAACTGTACATCCCTTTTTGAAAATTGGACTGATTATGAAAAGATATTCTGTCCAGCCTCCATGATCTTATGCCACTTCTTTTGCCTTCTACATCAACTGTGTAAATCTCTTCAAAAACAAATTTTTGTCCACAACAAAGTATAATAAAAAATACTTGGTTAACTGTACATCCCTTTTAGAATATTGGACTGATTATGAAAAGATATTCCGTCCAGCCTCCATGATCTTATGCCACTTCTTTTCACTTCTACATCAACTTTGTAAATCTCTCCAAAAACAAATTTTTATCCACAATAAAGTAAAATAAATAATTGTTGGTTAACTGTACACCCCTTTAAGAATATTGGACTGATTATGAAAAGATATTCTGTCCAGACTCCATGATCCTATGCCACTTCTTTTGCCTTGTACATCAACAGTGTAAATCTCTTCAAAAACAAATTTTTGTCCACAACAAAGTATAATAAAAAATACCTGGTTAACTGTACATCCCTTTTTGAAAATTGGACTGATTATGAAAAGATATTCTGTCCAACCTCCATGATCCCATGCCACTTTTTCTCCTTCCTCCATCAACTGTGTAAATCTCTTGAAAAATAAATTTTTGTCCACAACAAAGTATAATAAAAAATACCTGGTTAACTGTACATTCCTTTTAGAATATTGGACTGATTATGAAAAGATATTCTGTCCAGCCTCCATGATCCTATGCCACTTCTTTTGCCTTCTACATCAACTGTGTGAATCTTTTCAAAAACAAATTTTTGTCCACAACAAAGTATAATAAAAAATTGTTGGTTAACTGTACATCCCTTTCAGAATATTGGACTGATTATGAAAAGATATTCTGTCCAGCCTCCATGATCCTATGCCACTTCTTTTGCCTTGTACATCAACTCTGTAAATCTCTCCAAAAACAAATTTTTGTCCACAACAAAGTATAATAAAGAATTGTTGGTTAACTGTACATCCCCTTCAGAATATTGGACTGATTATGAAAATATATTCTGTCCAGCTTCCATGATCCTATGCCACTTCTTTCGCCTTGTACATCAACTGTGTAAATCTTTTCAAAAACAAATTTTTATCCACAACAAAGTATAATAAAAAATTGATGGTTAACTCTACACCCCTTTAAGAATATTGGACTGATTATGAAAAGATATTCTGTCAAGCCTCCATGATCCTATGCCACTTTTTTCGCCTTGTACATCAACAGTGTAAATCTCTTCAAAAACAAATTTTTGTCCACAACAAAGTATAATAAAATATTATTGGTTAACATTACATCCCTTTTTGAAAATTAGACTGATTATGAAAAGATATTCTGTCCAACCTCCATGATCCCATGCCACTTTTTCTCCTTTCTCCATCAACTGTGTAAATCTCTTTAAAAACAAATTTTTGTCCACAACAAAGTATAATAAAAAATACCTGGTTAACTGTACATCCCTTTTAGAATATTGGACTGATTATGAAAAGATATTCTGTCCAACCTCCATGATCCTATGCCACTTCTTTTGCCTTCTACATCAACTGTGTAAATCTTTTCAAAAACAAATTTTTGTCTACAACAAAGTATAATAAAAAATTTTCGGTTTACTGTACATCCCTTTTAGAATATTGGACTTATTATGAAAAGATAATCTGTCCAGCCTCCATGATCCTATGCCACTTCTTTTGCCTTGTACATCAACTGTGTAAATCTCTTGAAAAACAAATTTTTGTCCACAACAAAGTATAATAAAAAATACCTGGTTAACTGTACATCCCTTTCAGAATATTGGACTGATTATAAAAAGATATTTTGTCCAGCCTCCATGATCCTATGCCACTTCTTTTGCCTTCTACATCAACAGTGTAAATCTCTTCGAAAACAAATTTTTGACCACAACAGAGTGGAATAAAAAATTGTTGGTTAACTCTAAATCCCTTTTAAAATATTGGACTGATTATGAAAAGATATTCTGTCCAGCCTCCATGATCCTATGCCACTTTTTTTGCCTTGTACATCAACAGTGTAAATCTCTTCAAAAACAAATTTTTGTCTACAACAAAGTATAATAAAAAATTTTCGGTTTACTCTACATCCCTTTTAGAATATTGGACTTATTATGAAAAGATATTCTGTCCAGCCTCCATGATCCTATGCCACTTCTTTTGCCTTGTACATCAACTGTGTAAATCTCTTCAAAAACAAATTTTTGTCCACAACAAAGTATAATAAAAAATACCTGGTTAACTGTACATCCCTTTCAGAATATTGGACTGATTATAAAAAGATATTTTGTCCAGCCTCCATGATCCTATGCCACTTCTTTTCTCTTCTACATCAACAGTGTAAATCTCTCCAAAAACAAATTTTTGTCCACAACAAAGTATAATAAAAAATACCTGGTTAACTGTACATCCCTTTTAGAATATTGTACTGATTATGAAAAGATATTCTGTCCAGCCTCCATGATCCTATGCCACTTCTTTTGCCTTCTACATCAACAGTGTAAATCTCTTCGAAAACAAATTTTTGACCACAACAGAGTGGAATAAAAAATTGTTGGTTAACTCTAAATCCCTTTTAAAATATTGGACTGATTATGAAAAGATATTCTGTCCAGCCTCCATGATCCTATGCCACTTTTTTTGCCTTGTACATCAACAGTGTAAATCTCTTCAAAAACAAATTTTTGTCCACAACAAAGTATAATAAAAAATTATTGGTTAACATTACATCCCTTTTTGAAAATTGGACTGATTATGAAAAGATATTCTGTCCAACCTCCATGATCCCATGCCACTTTTTCTCCTTTCTACATCAACTGTGTAAATCTCTTCAAAAATAAATTTTTTTCCACAACAAAGTATAATAAAAAATACCTGGTTAACTGTACATCCCTTTTAGAATATTGGACTGATTATGAAAAGATATTCTGTCCAGCCTCCATGATCCTATGCCACTTCTTTTGTCTTCTACATCAACTGTGTAAATCTTTTCAAAAACAAATTTTTGTCCACAACAAAGTATAATAAAAAATTGTTGGTTAACTCTACATCCCTTTTAGAATATTGGACTGATTATGAAAAGATATTCTGTCCAGCCTCCATGATCCTATGCCACTTCTTTTGCCTTGTACATCAACTGTGTAAATCTCTCCAAAAACAAATTTTTATCCACAATAACGTAAAATAAAAAATTGTTGGTTAACTGTACATCGTTTTTAGAATATTAGACTGATTATGAAAAGGTATTCTGTCCAGCCTCCATGATCCCATGCCACTTCTTTTGCCTTGTACATCAACAGTGTAAAATCTCTCCAAAAACAAATTTTTATCTAAAACAAAGTGAAATAAAAAATTGTTGGTTAACTCTTCATCCCTTTTAGAATATTGGACTGATTATAAAAAGATATTTTGTCCAGCCTCTATGATCCTATGCCACTTCTATTGCCTTCTACATCAACTTTGTAAATCTCTCCAAAAACAAATTTTTATCCACAATAAAGTGATATAAATAATTGTTGGTTAACTCTACACCCCTTTAAGAATATTCGACTTATTATGAAAAGATATTCTGTCCAGCCTCCATGATCCTATGCCACTTTTTTTGCCTTGTACATCAACAGTGTAAATCTCTTCAAAAACAAATTTTTCTCCACAACAAAGTATAATAAAAAATTATTGGTTAACATTACATCCCTTTTTGAAAATTGGACTGATTATGAAAAGATATTCTGTCCAACCTCCATGATCCCATGCCACTTTTTCTCCTTTCTACATCAACTTTGTAAATCTCTCCAAAAACAAATTTTCATCCACAATAAATTAAAATAAATAATTGTTGGTTAACTTTACACCCCTTTAAGAATATTCGACTTATTATGAAAAGATATTCTGTCCAGCTTCCATGATCCCATGCCATTTCTTTTGCCTTTCACATCAACCGTGTAAATCTCTCCTGAAACAAATCTTCATCCACAACAACGTAAAATAAAAAATTGTTGGTTAACCCTACATCTTTTTTAGAATATTAGACTGACTATGAAAAGATATTTTGTCCAGCCTCCATGTTCCCATACCACTTTTTTCCCTTCTACATCAACTGTGTAAATCTCTCCAGAAACAAATTTTTATCCAGAACAAAGTAAAATAAAAAATTATGGGTTAACCCTACATCCATTTTAGAATATTCGACTGATTAAAAAAAGATATTCTGTCCAGTCTTCATGATTCCATGCCACTTTTTTTCTGTTGTATATCTACTTTGTAAATCTCTCCAAAAACAAATTTTTATCCAAAACAAAGTGGAATAAAAAATTGTTGCTTAACTCAACATCCCTTTTTGAATTTAGAACTGATTAAGAAAAGATATTCTGTCCAGCCTCCATGATTCCATGCCACTTTTTTCCCTTCTACATCAACTGTGTAAATCTCTTCAAAAACAAATTTTTATCCACAACAAAGTATAATAAAAAATACCTGGTTAACTGTACATCCCTTTTAGAATATTGGACTGATTAAGAAAAGATATTCTGTCCAGCCTCCATGATCCCATGCCACTTCTTTTTTCTTCTACATCAACTGTGTAAATCTCTCCAAAAACAAATTTTTATCTACAACAAAATAAAATAAAAAATTGTTGGTTAACTCTACATCCCTTATAGAAAATTGAACTGATTATGAAAAGATATTCTGTCCAGCTCCCACAATCTCATGCCACTTCTTTTCCGGTGTGCATCAAATGTGTAAATCTCTCTGAAAACAAGAACAAAGTGGAATGAAAAATTGTTGGTTCTGTGTAATTCACCAAAATCAAGATTGATGAAACCCCCGTTCTAATGATTAGGCCCAGTCCCAGTAATTTGGACTGAGTACTTCAAGGTTCCATGTTCAATTAGGAATTTTGGCCATTTATTGTATTTCTTTAACACAAAACTGTTAACGTTTCATCGAAAAGAAGATGGTAGAAAATATCATGGGTGTGAATCAGCTAGCTTTTAGGATATTTGACTTGCTATTAAAATGTATTTGTTTCTACTTCAAGGGTCCTTCATTTCTCCTATTTTCTTAATCAGAAACTGTGAGCATTCCGACAGAAGCGAAATGAAAGAATTTATTTTTGCCATGATGTAGTTTGCTTTTCGGACATTGGAATGACTATAGAAAGGTATTAAGTTCAACTTTGATGGTTTCACGTTTCTCCTGTTTCCTTAATCAGAATATGTAAATATCCCGAAGAGAAATAAATTGAAAAAATTACCGTTGATGTGATGTAGGTTTGTTTTTAAGGCATTTGACTGACTATCGATAGATATCCTGTTTAATCTTTAGTTAAGTAGTCGTGGATTAGAATGGCTATCGGTACTTATTTGGTACAACGTTTACGTTTTCTCATTTAGCCTATCTTGTTAATCAGAAACTGTCAATTGTTTCAGAAAATGAATCGTCAGAAACTATTGTCAACATGATTTACTTTGGTTGTAGAGGTTTGGGCTACCCGTTGTCTGGTATTTAGTCCAAATCTGAGGCTCTTCCTTTCCTTGTTTCATTAAACAGAAACTGGAAAAATTTTGATGGAATGAAAATGAAAAACAAAGCTTTTTTGATGTGATATAGTCCGGTTTCAGAGCATTCGACTGCTGTTACAGCATGAGGCCCGATAATTGAATAATTCATTTGATTTTAATTCATTTTTCAATCCACATATACTATTTTTGCGTAGATTAATGTAAATTATCAGTAAGTACTTGATGAAAGATAATGTAAGTCACAGAGTAACCTTTTTTCAGATGCCAAAAGAATGATAAGAACATTTCAAGTGGATTCATTGACATGATAAAGTGTAGTCGTTTGGAAGCCCTGCAGATAGATAGCCAGTGGCAGCCACTTAATTGAAAAACTTCAGGAGAAAGAAACGAAAAGAGGTTGTTAAAAAAAAGGAAATGTATACATGAATTCTAACGATGGAGGTAAGAATGATAGCTTTGAAGTTTATTTGCGTGAGAAATAAATGAAATCAGGAGGAAAATAGGAAAGAAAAGGTTTGATGACCATTTAATTCTGATATCAGTTAAAAGGAAAGGGTTAGTTAATTTAGTAAAACTGATAGGAATAAAAAAAAAAAAAATGACACTTGCCTTTAAAAAAGGAGACCAAATTAGTTGAAAAGAAATAGAGTAGGAGGTTAGAAAACGAGAGGAGAAGAGTAGACAAAAGAAAACGTCTGATCGTCAAAGGGCAACCGGAAGGGCCGATTAATCTCTTTCTCTCTCTGTCTCTATCTCTCTCTCTCTCTCTCTCTCTGTCTGTCTATCTGTCTCTGTCTCTGTCTCTCTCTCTCTCTCTCTCTGTATGAGAATTTTCTTTGGTGTTCAAACGAAGACTATCGATCTATTTTCAGTTAGCCGAAGAAGAAAAATGAAGGTTTGATTTTGAATCCTGACATTACTTTAAAGTCTTTTGTTCCTTCCCTTGCCGCATCTGCGTTGCCAGAAGAACGGTACAGAGTCGAAATATGTCCCTATGCAATAATCCTTCATTACCTATGGGAAGGTATTCGGTATTATCTGGAGGGTCTCTCATTTCTCCGATTTCTTTAATCAGAAACTCTGGATATCCTGAAGGAAACCCATTTTATCGTCAATGGGATGTAACTAGAAGGTAGAGCAATCCACCACCTATCGAAAGGTATTACGTCTTCCACTTCTCCAATTTCCTGAATCAGAAACTTTGAAACTCCTGCAGGAAACCAGGGGGTTGAAACTTTAGCCGTTGAGGTTTGGATCAGTAGTAGAGCATTGGACTGACCATCAAAAGGTGATGGGTTCCACCTTGACAGTCCCTCATTTCTCCTACTTCCTGCCCCTCTCCTGTATGATATAAAAATCATTACTCTATAGGAAATCTCAGAAAAAAGCAATGAACTTTCGGCAGATCATGGTCAAAAATTTTTTTAAAATCCATAGTGACAATATGAAAATAGTGCTTAACTACCAACATGGTCAAATGAGGAGATGAAAATAAGCAATTCTGAGAACATCCGAAAATCGAAAACATTTCAAATAATCATTCCAACACTCCTCTAGCACTAGTAATACATATGCCGACTGCATAGACTCTATGTTATGCGTTATAAATGAGAGGAAAAAACAATTAGGGCTTTATTTAGGGTAGTATTTGGGTAAGAATCTCTTCCAATGGATATAGTCTTTTTACGTTTTTGATTATCGGCCATATTCGTCGCCTTGGAGGAGGAGAGACATTATTTGATCACTTGACAGTTTTGAATTCTATAGAAATTCCACATAAGTCAGCACTAGTCTCAATGTTTCAAAGTAGTACCTGCCATATCATCATTATCATCTCCCTCTTCATCATCATCATCATCATCATCATCATCACCATCATCAGTTTTTTATCGTCCGTCATGGGACATAGACCTTCCCCAAGATTCGCCTCTCCTCATTATCTAATGAATCCGTCTAGTCTGTGTCTCCATCACGTATTCTTCCAGCCTCAGTTGTGTATGTGATCTCTGAGGATCCATGTCATGAGTCGTGATGTCCATTGGTTGTCTGCCATTTTTCTAACATAACCAATTTGATGCCATTTGAGTTTTCTAATAGATTATATGATGTCTTGGATTCCTGTTTTCTCCCTAATATACTGTGCTGTCTTACAATCTCTCCATGTAAGGTTGAGCATGATTCTCTCATGTCCACGTATCATTTTTCTCAGTCTGTCAGTGAATCTTTTGGTTAAATTCCATTTTCAGCTCCATAGATGACTATAGAGAGGATGCATTGGTTGTATATCCTTCTTTTTAGGATCATTGGGATCTTCTTGTTTTTGAAGGTTGAGCTTGCTCTACCGAAGATATCGTCAATAGATTTTGGTATTGATAGGCTAAAGTTATTTTTTTACGAAGTAAGAATTTCTATAACTAACGTACGGGAAACATTATCTGCTAGGTAACAAAACACAGTTTAACACTGGTAGGAAATTTTTAAGACATCAACCTAGAATGAAAGCTTTGGTTCTGACAAGCCATTAACGAGACAGACAGACAAACGACAATGATAATCACTTCATTTCGAACTTACCATATCATGTATTGGATTAAAAGTCCACATCCCTGGCATCTACTATAGTAATAATCAATAGTCCAACACTGTCACATTTTTACTTCAGAGCCAATACGGCATGTAATTAAGGTCGGTAGGTCGAGTTACACTTATGGTTGGTTGGTAGGTTCGCGGTTAGATCCAGCAGGTAGGCTTACAGTTAACTACTTTCAGCCATTTAAGAAAAATGACTTATTCAAAGTGATGGTACCTGATGCAAAAGCGAAATTTTTGTGTTGGTAATTGTAACCTCAATGCTAATACCAACCGTAAATACTAAACTTTTTACTTGAACTGACACTAAATAATATCGTCCGTGGTTAAATTCAATAAAATACTTTTTCAAATATTCAGTGCTTTTTGTTTTCATTCTCTTCAAAATTGTTCAACAGTAGCAGCCGCTAATTGCGTCTTGTCAATGGTTATCCCTCTTGCAGAATATCAACATAACGTTTTGATGAACCTATTCCGAACAATCACCTCCAAAAATACAATGATTAAAAAGATATAGCCCACCAAGGCACACATAGAAAATAAAGACATCACTTTTACAAATAATCCAGAGAATACTGAGAAACGCGATAAAGAAACCGGAAAAAAAGTTCCCACGAAAATCAAAAATGATGATTGAAATAACTCTACCACAATTACTTACTTTTCAATGGGATCCAAGATTTTATTTCAAAAGTTTTTGACTTGCAACGAATTTGAAAGATGAAAGTTTTCCTCCTTACAGAATAGAGAGGACTTAGATGACTCAGATTCAATTATTGTTCATCACTTTAGAGCAAACAAAGTCGAGTGAATTTTGATTTATTAAATTTACAAATATATTAATTCAAAGAATTACGCTGTTGTCATAGATATACCCCACCCTATCGATACACCAGCGTGTAACAGTCGTTTGCTTCCAGCTTTTCTTACGGGGGGTGCAGATAAGAGGCATACTGTTGGGATTTGAGACAGTAGCAAAACAAATTAAAGGAAGATTTTCCTTTTGCAAATAATGAAGAGAATACTGAGAAATATTAGAAAACAGAAAAATATTTTCCCAGAAAAATCAAAATTGATAATTAAAGTAATTATGAATAAAATCAAGAAATGAATTCAAAAAAGAATTTCAGAGACGGATTAGTTCGGGATTCACAGAACAACTTCTTCAATAATAAAAGAGAGTACAATTAGTCATAAAATATAAAGACTGTATTAACCGAAAGCTTCTTTGGATAAAGACCAACAATGAGAAGGTTAAGTAAAACATAGCGATTAAATAATGATGATAATATTTTCCATGTTTAAAATGATGATGATCATGATGATAACGATGAATTATCATCATGAATGGGGTTAAGCGAATGATCACGATATAGGTAATATGATTTCGTTGTTTCATTATCTTTTGCTAAGGACTCTCTCCATAAAATCCAAGTCTTTTAGTCCTGAGACAAAAAGTTATTTGGAATAGGTTCATTGAAATGTTGTGTCGATATTTTTCAAGGGAAATAACCCGGGTAAACACTATAGACGACCAACTGATGCTGTTAAACTATTAGGCAGCCATGTTTGTAATTGGTCAATTTGAATGACTGATGCGGCTATATTCTTACCATTGATCACATAACGTTACTTTCAAGATAAAAATACCGTTTACTTTATATGCTATAAACTTCTCTGGAAAATCTAAATTGATAATTGAGATAATTCGACAAAAATTACTTACTTCTCAATGAAATCGATTAATGTATTATAAAGGTTTTCCTAACAGGTCAACAAGTCTGTAGCAATTTACGAATACGTCAATTCCTTCTAAAAGCTTTTAGGAATATGGCGCCCAATGTTTTGGTCAAAATACGTTGTTAATCGCGTTACTAAGGTCTCGATAAAATTATGACCAGATAGTGACGTCATTTCAGAGATTCATTGATAAAGTTTGAGTACGTAAAAGTCTGAATACTATTTGAAATATTGTTAGTAAATCTACAATCTCCGTATTGTAAATATCAATCACAATCAATGATAATCAGTTTTAGGATTAGTGGACCGTATTTGGTGATTTGACAGGAGGAAAAATAAGGAAAAAAGGATTTGGTTTCGTTAAATACGCACTGAAATTTGCAATTCTTTAGAATAATGGCATATGCAAGCTTTAAATGCTCAAAGTAGCTCATCCGATTTTCTGGCACAGTAAGAAAACATAGGAATAAAGAAATTTTTTTTCAGATATCTTGTCAGTCGGTCCAAGACAATCATTGCTTTTACTGCATCCATTTCTATCTGAAAAATTGTCTAGAATTATTATAAGCTAAGCTGCATCATATAGTCTCGTATTGAAAACATATCATTCAATTTTTAAACGTTCTTCAAGTATTGGCAATGGTACTTTTTGAAGATGCTTGTATTGCCTAATGCCATCAATTATTACTACTATGGTTGATAGTTTGTTTGTTTTTTTTAAGGAAATCTTTTTCCATTCATTGTTCAAAATAATATCTCATAGCTTGTTGGCATTGTCTTCTGCATGAGTTAGAAAATGAAACATTGATCTTATTTTGTTATTTGTCCATCATATGCAGTTTCAGTTAGAAACTATAATTCACCTTCTGCTATATCGTAAATTAGAGATGAAAGTCTTTCTATTTCATTTGATCAGTAGCATTATCTTTCCGATTATCATAATCTTTCATTTCTTCGAATATTGATACTACTACTAATGATGATACTTGCATTGCCTGATGTCATTATTTATTATAAAAGGCAGGGTGGCTTGTATTTTTCCAGGAGATTTTCTGCAATTCATTGTTCGAAATAATATCTCATAGTTTGTTGGCATTGTCTTCTGCATGAGTTAGAAAATGAAACATTGATCTTATTTTGTTATTTGTCCATCATATGCAGTTTCAGTTAGAAACTATAATTCACCTTCTGCTATATCGTAAATTAGAGATGAAAGTCTTTCTATTTCATTTGATCAGTAGCATTATCTTTCCGATTATCATAATCTTTCATTTCTTCGAATATTGATACTACTACTAATGATGATACTTGCATTGCCTGATGTCATTATTTATTATAAAAGGCAGGGTGGCTTGTATTTTTCCAGGAGATTTTCTGCAATTCATTGTTCGAAATAATATCTCATAGTTTGTTGGAAAGCTTCCTCGCATGGTTGTCAAATAAAATGTCTAAAAGCTCGACATTTTGAAATGTTTATATCTTTTTTTTGTTTCTTTTCTTTCGTTTCTATCCCCGTATAATTCTTTGTTTTTCTTGTTCTTGTCATTCTAAATCATTCTCAATTGTTTACAATGGGTTTTGTCAACTTTATTAGACGAATCTCTTGTTAGTCTTCATGTTGACATATTGTAAGTTAATACAGGCTTGGCTATTGTTTTATAACTTTTCACTTTCCCAAAATACACATTTTTCTTTAACTAAATTTTTTCAGTTGATTTTATTACTAAAATTGATCGCTTTTTTCTTGTTTTCTTGTGTTCATAATGTCCATTTCTTTAGATTCATCCATTCAGCTTCCTCATCTTTCGATATCCCTTACTTTGATAATCGTTTTTTCCCCATTTCTCATCGTTTCCTCCAAAATGGATTTTTTCAGTTATTTGTTATGATATCCTTCTACTGTCTTATCTCTAGTCAGTTATTCACGGGCAATGTGGTGGTCTAACTTGAAACAGAGATTGGAATATTCACTGTCAAATGAAGCCAACGACTTGCCCTTAATAAGGCTGAGACAAAAATGTTACTAGAAGATAATCTTAACCCCGATAGTGGCATAGAAATAGTATTGTTTTTCTTGTCCTTGTCATTCTATCATCATCATCATCAGTCTTTTAACGTCTGTCGTTGGACATAGACCTTCCCCAGGATTTGCCACACTGATTTTTAATGGATTCTATGATGTCCTTGTCAATTCTAAATCATTCTCAATTGTTTACAATGGGTTTTGTCAACTTTATTTGACGAATCTCTTGTTAGTCTTCATGTTGACATATTGTAATTTAATACAGTCTTGGCTATTAGGTAAATTATCACTTACTCAGTATAGAACTTTTTCTTCAACAAAATCTTTTCAGTTGAATTATAAATGCATTGATAGCTTTATTCTTGCTTTCTTGTCTTCATATTGAAGTTTAACTTTGTCTCAATGGATTTTACACCATGCTATTGATAGACTAACAATACTTTGACAAAGTAAAAATGATCTCCATTACTAACCTACAAGTAACATTATCTGCTAGGTAACAAAATAAAGTGCAACACCGGTAGGAAACTTTTAACACCTCAACCTTTGGTTCTGAAAAGCCATTAACAAGACAGAGAAACAAACAACAATGATATTTACTTCATTCCGAAATTCCCACATCATTTATTGAACTAAAAGGTCCTCTTCCTGTGCATTTTCTATAGAAATAAACGGTAGTCAAAAACCGTCACATTATTAAAAATAACTAAAATTCTATATGGTATTATGGGAATTTTACCATTGTTTATCTTAAAACAGTAATTGTTTCATCCTTAATACTCGTTCATTTATTTTTTTTTAATATTATAATAAACTTTTTCATTATAATTATTTATAAATGTATATTGCATTATGAATATATAAGAATTTATATAAAACTTACACAAACACCTCAGCAAAAACAATCGAGGAAAACTGTAAAATCTAATCTGTAAAATGAAGAAGCCTTGATGGACTGAATAATTTAATCATTAATGCAATTTTACCGAATTCACTCAGATTTTTCTTGATGGATAACAAGTATGATTTTTTTTCTAAAAAATTTTCAAATATTCTTGATTCATTGATAATTTGACTCAAATAATGACACAAAAAAATTCCCGTTTCTTTGATTCTCCTAACCCTAACCCTAACCCAGAACATAAACCGTGGAAATCTCTCTGAAAACAAATTTCTGTCAAGAACTAAGTGGAAAGAACTCTTGTTGGGCTGATGTACCATACTTTTTACAATATTGGACTGACTATGAAAAGGTATTCTTTTCAAACTCATTGGTCCAACGTGTCTATTTTTCCCTTTGAACATTAACCATTCTAATGACTCGAAAACAAGTTTTTGTCCACAACAAAGTGGAGAAAACTTTTGTTGGGCTGATGTAGCACACTCTTTACAATATTGGACTGACTATGAAAAGGTATTCTGTTCAACCTCATTTGTCCCACGTGTCTTCTTTTCCCTTGAACCTTAACCGTTGAAATGACTCCAAAACAAGTTTTTTGTCCAGAAAAAAATGGTAAAAACTCTCGTTAGAGTGATGTAGCACACTCGTTACAATATTGGACTGACTATGAAAAGGTATTCTGTTCAACCTCATTTGTCCCACGTGTCTTCTTTCCCCTTGAACATTAACCGTTGAAATGACTCCAAAACAAGTTTTTGTCCAGAACAAAGTGGTAAAAACTCTTCTTCGAGTGATGTAGCACACTCTTTACAATATTGGACTAACTATGAAAAGGTATTCTTTTAAACCTCATTTGTCCCACGTGTCTTCTTTTCCCTTGAACAATAACCGTTGAAATGAATCCAAAACAAGTTTTTGTCCACAACAAAGTGGTAAAAACTCTTCTTAGAGTGATGTAGCACACTCTTTACAATATTGGTCTGACTATGAAAAGGTATTCTATTCAACTTCATTTGTACCACGTGTCTTCTTTTCCCTTGAACATTAACCACTGAAATGACTCCAAAACAAGTTTTTGTCCAGAACAAAGTGGTGGAAGCTCTTTTTAGAATGATGTAGCACAATCGTTACAATATTGGACTGACTATGAAAAGGTATTCTGTTCAACCTCATTTGTCCCACGTGTCTTCTTTTCCCTTGAACATTAACCGTTTAAATGACTCAAAAACGAGTTTTTGTCGAAAACAAAGTGGTAAAAACTCCTGTTGAAGTGATGTAGCACACTCTTTACAATATTGGACTGACTATGAAAACGTATTCTTTTCAAACTCATTGGTCCTACGTGTCTATTTTTCCCTTTGAACATTAACCGTTGAAATGACTCCAAAACAAGTTTTTGTCGACAACGGAGTGGTAAATACTCTTGTTAAAGTGATGTAGCACACTCTTCACAATACTGGACTTACTATGAAAAGGTATTCTGTTCAACCTCTGGGATCCCACGTGTCTTCTTTTCCCTTTGAACAATAACCGTTGAAATGACTCCAAAACAAGTTTTTGTCCAAAACAAAGTGGTAAAAACTCTTGTTAGAGTGATGTAGCACAGTTGTTACAATATTGGACTGACTATGAAGAGGTATTCTATTCAACCTCATTTGTCCCACGTGTCTTCTTTCCCCTTGAACCTTAACCGTTGAAATGACTCCAAAACAAGTTTTTGTCCAGAACAAAGTGGTGAAAACTCTTGTTTGAGTGATGTAGTACACTCTTCACAGCATTGGACTGACTATGAAAAGGTATTCTGTTCAACCTCATTTGACCCACGTGTCTTCTTTTCCCTTTGAACAATAACCGTTGAAATGACTCCAAAACAAGTTTTTGTCCACAACGAAGTGGTTAAAGCTCTTGTTACAGTGATGTAGCACACTTTTTACAATATTGGACTGACTATGAAAGGGTATTCTGTTCAACCTCATTTGTCCCACGTGTCTTCTTTTCCCTTGAACCTTAACCGTTGAAATGACTCCAAAACAAGTTTTTGTCAAGAACAAAGTGGTGAAAGCTCTTGTTAAAGCGATGTAGCACACTCTTTACAATATTGGACTTACTATGAAAAGGTATTCTGTTCAACCTCATTGGTCCTACATGTCTTCTTTTCCTTTGAAGATTAAACATTGAAATGACTCAAAAACAGGTTTTTGTCCAGAACAAAGTGATGAAAGCTCTTGTTAGAGTGATGTAGTACACTCTTCATAGTATTGGACTGACTATGAAAAGGTATTCTGTTCAACCTCATTTGTCCCACGCATCTTCTTTTCCCTTGAACAATAACCGTTGAAATGACTCCAAAACAAGTTTTTGTCCAGAACAATGAGGTAAATACTCTTGTTAGAGTGATGTAGCATACTCTTTACAATATTGGACTGACTAAGAAAAGGTATTCTGTTCAACCTCATTTGTCCCACGTGTCTTCTTTTCCCTTGAACATTAACCGTTGAAATGACTCCAAAACAAGTTTTTGTCGACAACAAAGTGGTAAAAACTCTTGTTAAAGTGATGTAGCACAATCGTTACAATATTGGACTGACTATGAAAAAGTATTTTGTTCGACTTCAATGGTCCCACGTGTCTTCATTTCACTTGAACATTGACCGTTTAAATGACTCAAAAACGAGTTTTTGTCCACAACAAAATGGTAAAAACTCTTGTTTGAGTGACGTAGCACACTCATTACAATATTGGACTGACTATGAAAAGGTATTCTGTTCAACTTCATTTGTCCCACGTGTCTTCTTTTCCCTTGAACCTTAACCGTTGAAATGACTCCAAAACAAGTTTTTGTCCACAACAAAGTGGTAAAAACTCTTGTTAAAGTGATGTAGCACTCTCTTTACAATATTGGACTGACTATGGAAAGGTATTCTGTTCAACCTCATTTGTCCCACGTGTCTTCTTTTCTCTTGATCGTTAACCGTTGAAATGACTCCAAAACAGGTTTTTGTCCAGAACAAAGTGGTAAAAACTCTTCTTAGAGTGATGTAGCACACTCTTTGCAATATTGGACTAACTATGAAAAGGTATTCTGTTCAACCTCATTTGTCCCACGTGTCTTCTTTTCCCTTGAACAATAACGGTTGAAATGAATCCAAAACAAGTTTTTGTCCACAACAAAGTGGTAAAAACTCTTCTTAGAGTGATGTAGCACACTCTTTACAATATTGGACTGACTATGAAAAGGTATTCTATTCAACTTCATTTGTACCACGTGTCTTCTTTTCCCTTGAACATTAACCATTGAAATGACTCCAAAACAAGTTTTTGTCCAGAACAAAGTGGTGAAAGCTCTTGTTAGAATGATGTAGCACAATCGTTACAATATTGGACTGACTATGAAAAGGTATTCTGTTCAACCTCATTTGTCCCACGTGTCTTCTTTTCCCTTGAACATTAACCGTTTAAATGACTCCAAAACAAGTTTTTGTCGACAACAAAGTGGTAAATACTCTTGTTAAAGTGATGTAGCACACTTTTCACAATACTGGACTTACTATGAAAAGGTATTCTGTTCAACCTCTGGGATCCCACGTGTCTTCTTTTCCCTTTGAACAATAACCGTTGAAATGACTCCAAAACATGTTTTTGTCCACAAGAAAGTGGTAAAAACTCTTGTTAGAGTGATGTAGCACAGTTGTTACAATATTGGACTGACTATGAAAAGGTATTCTGTTCAACCTGAATTGTCCCACGTGTCTTCTTTCCCCTTGAACCTTAACCGTTGAAATGACTCCAAAACAAGTTTTTGTCCAGAACAAAGTGGTGAAAACTCTTGTTTAAGTGATGTAGTACACTCTTCACAGCATTGGACTGACTATGAAAAGGTATTCTGTTCAACCTCATTTGACCCACGTGTCTTCTTTTCCCTTTGAACAATAACCGTTGAAATGACTCCAAAAAAGTTTTTGTCCACAACAAAGTGGTTAAAGCTCTTGTTACAGTGATGTAGCACACTGTTTACAATATTGGACTGACTATGAAAAGGTATTCTGTTCAACCTCATTTGTCCCACGTGTCTTCTTTTCCCTTGAACCTTAACCGTTGAAATGACTCCAAAACAAGTTTTTGTCCAGAACAAAGTGGTGAAAGCTCTTGTTAAAGCAATGTAGCACACTCTTTACAATATTGGACTTACTATGAAAAGGTATTCTGTTGAACCTCATTGGTCCTACATGTCTTCTTTTCCCTTGAAGATTAACCATTGAAATGACTCCAAAACAGGTTTTTGTCCAGAACAAAGTGATGAAAGCTCTTGTTAGAGTGATGTAGTACACTCTTCACAGTATTGGACTGACTATGAAAAGGTATTCTGTTCAACCTCATTTGTCCCACTTGTCTCCTTTTCCCTTGAACAATAACCGTTGAAATGACTCCAAAACAAGTTTTTGTCCACAACAAAGTGGTAAAAACTCTTCTTAGAGTGATGTAGCACACTCTTTACAATATTGGACTGACTATGAAAAGGTATTCTATTCAACTTCATTAGTACCACGTGTCTTCTTTTCCCCTTGAACATTAACCGTTGAAATGACTCCAAAACAAGTTTTTGTCCACAACAAAGTGGTGAAAGCTCTTGTTAGAATGATGAAGCACAATCGTTACAATATTGGACTGACTATGAAAAGGTATTCTGTTCAACCTCATTTGTCCCACGTGTCTTCTTTTCCCTTGAACATTAACCGTTGAAATGACTCTAAAACAAGTTTTTGTCCAGAACGAAGTGGTAAATAGTCTTGTTAGAGTGATGTAGCATACTCGTTACAATATTGGACTGACTATGAAAAGGTATTCTGTTCAACCTCTGGGATCCCACGTGTCTTCTTATCCCTTGAACATTAACCGTTGAAATGACTCCAAAACAAGTTTTTGTCCACAACAAAGTGGTAAAAACTCTTGTTAAAGTGATGTAGCACACTCTTTACAATATTGGACTGACTATGGAAAGGTATTCTGTTCAACCTCTGGGATCCCACGTGTCTTCTTTTCCCTTGAACATTAACTGTTGAAATGACTCCAAAACAAGTTTTTGTCCAGAACTAAGTGGTAAATACTCTCGTTAGAGTGATGTAGCACACTCTTTACAATATTGGACTGACTATGAAAAGGTATTATCTTCAACCTCATTTGTCCCACGTGTCTTCTTTTCCCTTGAACATTAACCGTTGAAATGAGTCCAAAACAAGTTTTTGTCCACAACAAAGTGGTAAATACTCTTGTTTGAGTGATGTAGCATACTCATTACAATATTGGACTGACTATGAAAAGGTATTCTGCTCAACCTCATTTATCCCACGTGTCTTCTTTTCCCTTGAACCTTAACCGTTGAAATGACTCCAAAACAAGTTTTTGTCCACAACAAAGTGGTAAATACTCTTGTTTGAGTGATTTAGCATACTCGTTACAATATTGGACTGACTATGAAAAGGTATTCTGTTCAACCTCATTTGTCCCACGTGTCTTCTTTTCCCTTGAACATTAACCGTTGAATTGACTCCAAAACAAGTTTTTGTCCAGAACAAAGTGGTAAAAATTCTTGTTAAAGTGATGTAGCACACTCTTTACAATATTGGACTGACTATGAAAAGGTATTCTGCTCAACCTCATTTGTCCCACGTGTCTTCTTTTCCCTTGAACTTTAACCGTTGAAATGACTCCAAAACAAGTTTTTGTCCACAACAAAGTGATAAAAACTCTTGTTTGAGTGATGTAGCACACTCGTTACAATATTGGACTGACTATGAAAAGGTATTCAGTTCAACCTCATTGGTCCTACATGTCTTCTTTTCCCTTGAACATTAAACGTTGAAATGACTCCAAAACAAGTTTTTGTCCACAACAAAGTGGTAAAAACTCTTGTTTGAGTGATGTAGCATACTCGTTACAATATTGGACTGACTATGAAAAGGTATTCAGTTCAACCTCATTGGTCCTACATGTCTTCTTTTCCCTTGAACATTAACCGTTGAAATGACTCCAAAACAAGTTTTTGTTCACAACAAAGTGGTAAAAACTCTTGTTAAAGTGATGTAACACACTCTTTACAATATTGGACTGACTATGAAAAGGTATTCTGTTCAACCTCATTGGTCTTACATGTCTTCTTTTCCCTTGACCCTTAACCGTTGAAATGACTCCAAAACAAGTTTTTGTCGAGAACAAAGTAGCGAAAGCTCTTGTTAGAGTGATGTAGCACACTCTATACAATATTGGACTGACTATGAAAAGGTATTCTGTTCAACCTCTGGGATCCCACGTGTCTTCTTTTCCCTTGAAGATTAACCGTTGAAATGACTCCAAAACAAGTTTTTGTCCAGAACAAAGTGGTGAAAGCTCATGTTACAGTGATGTATCATACTCTTTACAATATTGGACTGACTATGGAAAGGTATTCTGTTCAACCTCAATGGTCCTACATGTCTTCTTTTCCCTTGAACATTAACCGTTGAAATGACTCCAAAACAAGTTTTTGTCCAGAACTAAGTGGTAAAAACTCTTGTTAAAGTGATGTAGCACACTATTTACAATATTGGACTGACTATGAAAAGGTATTCTGTTCAACCTCATTTGTCCCACGTGTCTTTTTTTCCCTTGAAGTTTAACCGTTGAAATGACTCCAAAACAAGTTTTTGTCCAGAACAAAGTGGTAAAAACTCTTGTTAAAGTGATGTAGCACACTATTTACAATATTGGACTGACTATGAAAAGGTATTCTGTTCAACCTCATTTGTCCCACGTGTCTTTTTTTCCCTTGACCTTTAACCGTTGATATGACTCCAAAACAAGTTTTTGTCCACAACAAAGTGGTAAAAACTCTTGTTAAAGTGATGTAGCACTCTCTTTACAATATTGGACTGACTATGGAAAGGTATTCTGTTCAACCTCATTTGTCCCACGTGTCTTCTTTTCTCTTGATCGTTAACCGTTGAAATGACTCCAAAACAGGTTTTTTTCCAGAACAAAGTGGTAAATACTCTTGTTAGAGTGATGTAGCACACTCTTTACAATATTGGACTGACTATGAAAAGGTATTTTGTTCAACTTCATTTGTCCCACGTGTCTTCTTTTCCCTTGAACATTTACCGTTGAAATGACTCCAAAACAAGGTTCTGTCCACAACAAAGTGGTAAAAATTCTTGTTAGAGTGATGTAGCATACTCGTTACAATATTGGACTGACTATGAAAAGGTATTCCGTTCAACCTCATTTGTGCCACGTGTCTTCTTTTCCCTTGAACATTAACCGTTGAAATGACTCTAAAACAAGTTTTTGTCCAGAACAAAGTGGTAAAAACTCTTGTTACAGTGATGTAGCATACTCGTTACAATATTGGACTGACGATGAAAAGGTATTCTGTTCAACCTCATTTGTCCCACATGTCTTCTTTTCCCTTGAACAATAACCGTTGAAATGACTCCAAAACAAGTTTTCGTCCAGAACAAAGTGGTATAAACTCTTGTTTGAGTGATGTAGCATACTCGTTACAATATTGGACTGACTATGAAAAGGTATTCTGTTCAACCTCTGGGATCCCACGTGTCTTCTTATCCCTTGAATTTAACCGTTGAAATGACTCCAAAACAAGTTTTTGTCCACAACAAAGTGGTAAAAACTCTTGTTGAAGTGATGTAGCACACTCTTTACAATATTGGACTGACTATGGAAAGGTATTCTGTTCAACCTCTGGGATCCCACGTGTCTTCTTTTCCCTTGAACATTAACTGTTGAAATGACTCCAAAACAAGTTTTTGTCCACAACAAAGTGGTAAATACTCTTCTTAGAGTGATGTAGCAAACTTGTTACAATATTGGACTGACTATGAAAAGGTATTCTGTTCACCCTCATTTGTCCCACGTGTCTTCTTTTCCCTTGAACATTAACCGTTGAAATGACTCCAAAACAAGTTTTTGTCCACAACAAAGTGGTAAAAACTCTTGTTAAAGAGATGTAGCACACTCTTTACAATATTGGACTGACTATGAAAAGGTATTCTGTTCAACGTCATTTGTCCCACGTGTCATCTTTTCCCTTGAACTTTAACCGTTGAAATGACTCCAAAACAAGTTTTTGTCGACAACAAAGTGGTAAAAACTCTTGTTAAAGTGATGTAGCACACTCTTTACAATATTGGACTGACTATGAAAAGGTATTCTGTTCAACCTCATTTGTCCCACGTGTCATCTTTTCCCTTGAACTTTAACCGTTGAAATGACTCCAAAACAAGTTTTTGTCGACAACAAAGTGGTAAAAACTCTTGTTGAAGTGATGTAGCACACTCTTTACAATATTGGACTGACTATGAAAAGGTATTCAGTTCAACCTCATTTGTCCCACGTGTCATCTTTTCCCTTGAACTTTAACCGTTGAAATGACTCCAAAACAAGTTTTTGTCGACAACAAAGTGGTAAAAACTCTTGTTGAAGTGATGTAGCACACTCTTTACAATATTGGACTGACTATGAAAAGGTATTCTGTTCACCCTCATTTGTCCCACGTGTCATCTTTTCCCTTGAACTTTAACCGTTGAAATGACTCCAAAACAAGTTTTTGTCCACAACAAAGTGGTAAAAACTCTTGTTAAAGTGATGTAGCACACTCTTTACAATATTGGACTGACTATGAAAAGGTATTCTGTTCAACGTCATTTGTCCCACGTGTCATCTTTTCCCTTGAACTTTAACCGTTGAAATGACTCCAAAACAAGTTTTTGTCGACAACAAAGTGGTAAAAACTCTCGTTAAAGTGATGTAGCACACTCTTTACAATATTGGACTGACTATGAAAAGGTATTCTGTTCAACCTCATTTGTCCCACGTGTCATCTTTTCCCTTGAACTTTAACCGTTGAAATGACTCCAAAACAAGTTTTTGTCGACAACAAAGTGGTAAAAACTCTTGTTAAAGTGATGTAGCACACTCTTTACAATATTGGACTGACTATGAAAAGGTATTCTGTTCAACCTCATTTGTCCCACGTGTCATCTTTTCCCTTGAACTTTAACCGTTGAAATGACTCCAAAACAAGTTTTTGTCGACAACAAAGTGGTAAAAACTCTTGTTAAAGTGATGTAGCACACTCTTTACAATATTGGACTGACTATGAAAAGGTATTCTGTTCAACCTCATTTGTCCCACGTGTCATCTTTTCCCTTGAACTTTAACCGTTGAAATGACTCCAAAACAAGTTTTTGTCGACAACAAAGTGGTAAAAACTCTTGTTGAAGTGATGTAGCACACTCTTTACAATATTGGACTGACTATGAAAAGGTATTCTGTTCAACCTCATTTGTCCCACGTGTCATCTTTTCCCTTGAACTTTAACCGTTGAAATGACTCCAAAACAAGTTTTTGTCCACAACAAAGTGGTAAAAACTCTTGTTAAAGTGATGTAGCACACTCTTTACAATATTGGACTGACTATGAAAAGGTATTCTGTTCAACCTCATTTGTCCCACGTGTCATCTTTTCCCTTGAACTTTAACCGTTGAAATGACTCCAAAACAAGTTTTTGTCGACAACAAAGTGGTAAAAACTCTTGTTAAAGTGATGTAGCACACTCTTTACAATATTGGACTGACTATGAAAAGGTATTCTGTTCAACCTCATTTGTCCCACGTGTCATCTTTTCCCTTGAACTTTAACCGTTGAAATGACTCCAAAACAAGTTTTTGTCGACAACAAAGTGGTAAAAACTCTTGTTGAAGTGATGTAGCACACTCTTTACAATATTGGACTGACTATGAAAAGGTATTCTGTTCAACCTCATTTGTCCCACGTGTCATCTTTTCCCTTGAACTTTAACCGTTGAAATGACTCCAAAACAAGTTTTTGTCGACAACAAAGTGGTAAAAACTCTTGTTAAAGTGATGTAGCACACTCTTTACAATATTGGACTGACTATGAAAAGGTATTCTGTTCAACCTCATTTGTCCCACGTGTCATCTTTTCCCTTGAACTTTAACCGTTGAAATGACTCCAAAACAAGTTTTTGTCGACAACAAAGTGGTAAAAACTCTTGTTGAAGTGATGTAGCACACTCTTTACAATATTGGACTGACTATGAAAAGGTATTCTGTTCAACCTCATTTGTCCCACGTGTCATCTTTTCCCTTGAACTTTAACCGTTGAAATGACTCCAAAACAAGTTTTTGTCCACAACAAAGTGGTAAAAACTCTTGTTAAAGTGATGTAGCACACTCTTTACAATATTGGACTGACTATGAAAAGGTATTCTGTTCAACGTCATTTGTCCCACGTGTCATCTTTTCCCTTGAACTTTAACCGTTGAAATGACTCCAAAACAAGTTTTTGTCGACAACAAAGTGGTAAAAACTCTTGTTAAAGTGATGTAGCACACTCTTTACAATATTGGACTGACTATGAAAAGGTATTCTGTTCAACCTCATTTGTCCCACGTGTCATCTTTTCCCTTGAACTTTAACCGTTGAAATGACTCCAAAACAAGTTTTTGTCGACAACAAAGTGGTAAAAACTCTTGTTAAAGTGATGTAGCACACTCTTTACAATATTGGACTGACGATGAAAAGGTATTCTGTTCACCCTCATTTGTCCCACGTGTCATCTTTTCCCTTGAACTTTAACCGTTGAAATGACTCCAAAACAAGTTTTTGTCCAGAACAAAATGGTAAAAACTCTTGTTAAAGTGATGTAGCACACGCTTCACAATATTGGACTGACTATGAAAAGGTATTCTGTTCACCCTCATTTGTCCCACGTGTCATCTTTTCCCTAGAACTTTAACCGTTGAAATGACTCCAAAACAAGTTTTTGTCCACAACAAAGTGGTAAAAACTCTTGTTAAAGTGATGTAGCACACTCTTTACAATATTGGACTGACTATGAAAAGGTATTCTGTTCACCCTCATTTGTCCCACGTGTCATCTTTTCCCTTGAACATTAACCGTTGAAATGACTCCAAAACAAGTTTTTGTCGACAACAAAGTGGTAAAAACTCTTGTTAAAGTGATGTAGCACACTCTTTACAATATTGGACTGACTATGAAAAGGTATTCTGTTCACCCTCATTTGTCCCACGTGTCATCTTTTCCCTTGAACATTAACCGTTGAAATGACTCCAAAACAAGTTTTTGTCCACAACAAAGTGGTAAAAACTCTTGTTAAAGTGATGTAGCACACTCTTTACAATATTGGACTGACTATGAAAAGGTATTCTGTTCACCCTCATTTGTCCCACGTGTCATCTTTTCCCTTGAACATTAACCGTTGAAATGACTCCAAAACAAGTTTTTGTCCACAACAAAGTGGTAAAAACTCTTGTTAAAGTGATGTAGCACACTCTTTACAATATTGGACTGACTATGAAAAGGTATTCTGTTCACCCTCATTTGTCCCACGTGTCATCTTTTCCCTTGAACATTAACCGTTGAAATGACTCCAAAACAAGTTTTTGTCCACAACAAAGTGGTAAAAACTCTTGTTAAAGTGATGTAGCACACTCTTTACAATATTGGACTGACTATGAAAAGGTATTCTGTTCACCCTCATTTGTCCCACGTGTCATCTTTTCCCTTGAACATTAACCGTTGAAATGACTCCAAAACAAGTTTTTGTCCACAACAAAGTGGTAAAAACTCTTGTTAAAGTGATGTAGCACACTCTTTACAATATTGGACTGACTATGAAAAGGTATTCTGTTCACCCTCATTTGTCCCACGTGTCATCTTTTCCCTTGAACATTAACCGTTGAAATGACTCCAAAACAAGTTTTTGTCCACAACAAAGTGGTAAAAACTCTTGTTAAAGTGATGTAGCACACTCTTTACAATATTGGACTGACTATGAAAAGGTATTCTGTTCACCCTCATTTGTCCCACGTGTCATCTTTTCCCTTGAACATTAACCGTTGAAATGACTCCAAAACAAGTTTTTGTCCACAACAAAGTGGTAAAAACTCTTGTTAAAGTGATGTAGCACACTCTTTACAATATTGGACTGACTATGAAAAGGTATTCTGTTCACCCTCATTTGTCCCACGTGTCATCTTTTCCCTTGAACATTAACCGTTGAAATGACTCCAAAACAAGTTTTTGTCCACAACAAAGTGGTAAAAACTCTTGTTAAAGTGATGTAGCACACTCTTTACAATATTGGACTGACTATGAAAAGGTATTCTGTTCACCCTCATTTGTCCCACGTGTCATCTTTTCCCTTGAACATTAACCGTTGAAATGACTCCAAAACAAGTTTTTGTCGACAACAAAGTGGTAAAAACTCTTGTTAAAGTGATGTAGCACACTCTTTACAATATTGGACTGACTATGAAAAGGTATTCTGTTCACCCTCATTTGTCCCACGTGTCATCTTTTCCCTTGAACATTAACCGTTGAAATGACTCCAAAACAAGTTTTTGTCGACAACAAAGTGGTAAAAACTCTTGTTAAAGTGATGTAGCACACTCTTTACAATATTGGACTGACTATGAAAAGGTATTCTGTTCACCCTCATTTGTCCCACGTGTCATCTTTTCCCTTGAACATTAACCGTTGAAATGACTCCAAAACAAGTTTTTGTCGACAACAAAGTGGTAAAAACTCTTGTTAAAGTGATGTAGCACACTCTTTACAATATTGGACTGACTATGAAAAGGTATTCTGTTCACCCTCATTTGTCCCACGTGTCATCTTTTCCCTTGAACTTTAACCGTTGAAATGACTCCAAAACAAGTTTTTGTCGACAACAAAGTGGTAAAAACTCTTGTTAAAGTGATGTAGCACACTCTTTACAATATTGGACTGACTATGAAAAGGTATTCTGTTCACCCTCATTTGTCCCACGTGTCATCTTTTCCCTTGAACTTTAACCGTTGAAATGACTCCAAAACAAGTTTTTGTCCACAACAAAGTGGTAAAAACTCTTGTTAAAGTGATGTAGCACACGCTTCACAATATTGGACTGACTATGAAAAGGTATTCTGCTCAACCTCATTTGTCCCACGTGTCTTCTTTTCCCTTGAACCTTAACCGTTGAAATGACTCCAAAACAAGTTTTTGTCCACAACAAAGTGGTAAAAACTCTTGTTAAAGTGATGTAGCACACTCGTTACAATATTGGACTGACTATGAAAAGGTATTCTGTTCAACCTCATTTGTCCAACGTGTTTTCTTTTCCCTTGAACCTTAACCGTTGAAATGACTCCAAAACAAGTTTTTGTCCAGAACAAAGTGGTGAAAGCTCATGTTACAGTGATGTATCATACTCTTTACAATATTGGACTGACTATGGAAAGGTATTCTGTTCAACCTCAATGGTCCTACATGTCTTCTTTTCCCTTGAACATTAACCGTTGAAATGACTCCAAAACAAGTTTTTGTCCAGAACTAAGTGGTAAAAACTCTTGTTAAAGTGATGTAGCACACGCTTCACAACATTGGACTGACTATGAAAAGGTATTCTGCTCAACCTCATTTGTCCCACGTGTCTTCTTTTCCCTTGAACATTTACCGTTGAAATGACACCAAAACAAGTTTTTGTCCAGAACAAAGTGGTAAAAACTCTTGTTAAAGTGATGTAGCACACTCTTTACAATATTGGACTGACTATGAAAAGGTATTCTGTTCAACCTCATTCGTCCCACGTGTCTTTTTTTCCCTTGAACCTTAACCGTTGAAATGACTCCGAAACAAGATTTTGTCCAGAACAAAGTGGTAAAAACTCTTGTTTGAGTGATGTAGCACACTCATTACAATATTGGACTGACTATGAAAAGGTATTCTGTTCAACTTCATTTGTCCCACGTGTCTTCTTTTCCTTTGAACCTTAACCGTTGAAATGACTCCAAAACAAGTTTTTGTCCAGAACAAAATGGTGAATACTCTTGTTAGAGTGATGTAGCATACTTGTTACAATATTGGATTGACTATGAAAAGGTATTTTGTTCAACGTCATTTGTCCCACGTGTCTTCTTTTCCCTTGAACATTAACCGTTGAAATGACTCCAAAACAAGTTTTTGTCCAGAACTAAGTGGTAAAAACTCTTGTTAAAGTGATGTAGCACACGCTTCACAACATTGGACTGACTATGAAAAAGTATTCTGCTCAACCTCATTTGTCCCACGTGTCTTATTTTCCCTTGAATACTAACCGTTGAAATGACTCCAAAACAAGTTTTTGTCCAGAACAAAATGGTAAATACTCTTGTTAGAGTGATGTATCATACTTGTTACAATATTGGATTGACTATGAAAAGGTATTCAGTTCAACCTCATTTGTCCCACGTGTCTTCTTTTCCCTTGAACATTAACCGTTGAAATGACTCCAAAACAAGTTTTTGACCAGAACAAAGTGGTGAAAGCTCTTGTTAGAGTGATGTAGCACACTCTTTACAATATTGGACTGACTATGAAAAGGTATTCTGTTCAACCTCATTTGTCCCACGTGTCTTCTTTTCCCTTGAACATTAACCGTTGAAATGACTCCAAATCAAGTTTTTTTCCACAACAAAGTGGTAAAAACTCTTGTTAAAGTGATGTAGCACACTCTTTACAATATTGGACTGACTATGGAAAGGTATTCTGTTCAACCTCTGGGATCCCACGTGTCTTCTTTTCCCTTGAACATTAACTGTTGAAATGACTCCAAAACAAGTTTTTGTCCACAACAAAGTGGTAAATACTCTTGTTAGAGTGATGTAGCAAACTTGTTACAATATTGGACTGACTATGAAAAGGTATTCTGTTCAACCTCTGGGATCCCACGTGTCTTCTTTTCCCTTGAACATTAACCGTTGAAATGACTCCAAAACAAGTTTTTGTCCAGAACAAAGTGGTAAAAACTCTTGTTAGAGTGACGTAGCACACTCGTTACAATATTGGACTGACTATGAAAAGGTATTCTGTTCAACCTCATTTGTCCCACGTGTCTTCTTTTCCCTTGAACATTAACCGTTGAAATGACTCCAAAACAAGTTTTTGTCCAGAACAAAATGGTAAATACTCTTTTTAGAGTGATGTAGCATACTCGTTACAATATTGGACTGACTATGAAAAGGTATTCTGCTCAACCTCATTTGTCCCACGTGTCTTCTTTTCCCTTGAACATTAACCGTTGAAATGACTCCAATACAAGTTTTTGTCCAGAAAAAAATGGTAAAAACTCTTGTTAAAGTGATGTAGCACACTCTTTACAATATTGGACTGACTATGAAAAGGTATTCTGTTCAACCTCATTTGTCCCACGTGTCTTCTTTTCCCTTGAACCTTAACCGTTGAAATGATTCCAAAACAAGTTTTTGTCCACAACAAAGTGGTAAAAAATCTTGTTTGAGTGATGTAGCACACTCTATACAATATTGGACTGACTATGAAAAGGTATTCGGTTCAACCTCATTTGTCCCACGTGTCTTCTTTTCCCTTGAACCTTAACCGTTGAAATGACTCCAAAACAAGTTTTTGTCCAGAACTAAGTGGTAAATACTCTTGTTAGAGTGATGTAGCATACTTGTTACAATATTGGATTGACTATGAAAAGGTATTCTGTTCAACGTCATTTGTCCCACGTGTCTTCTTTTCCCTTGAACATTAACCGTTGAAATGACTCCAAAACAAGTTTTTGTCCAGAACAAAGTGGTGAAAGCTCTTGTTTGACTGATGTAGCATACTCGTTACAATATTGGACTGACTATGAAAAGGTATTCTGTTCAACCTCTGGGATCCCACGTGTCTTCTTATCCCTTGAACATTAACCGTTGAAATGACTCCAAAACAAGTTTTTGACCAGAACAAAGTGGTGAAAGCTCTTGTTAGAGTGATGTAGCACACTCTTTACAATATTGGACTGACTATGAAAAGGTATTCTGTTCAACCTCATTTGTCCCACGTGTCTTCTTTCCCCTTGAACTTTAACCGTTGAAATGACTCCAAAACAAGTTTTTGTCCAGAACAAAGTTGTAAAAACTCTTGTTAGAGTGATGTAGCATACTCGTTACAATATTGGACTGACGATGAAAAGGTATTCTGTTCAACCTCATTTGTCCCACGTGTCTTCTTTTCCTTTGAACATTAACCGTTGAAATGACTCCAAAACAAGTTTTTGTCCAGAACAAAGTGGTATAAACTCTTGTTTGAGTGATGTAGCATACTCGTTACAATATTGGACTGACTATGAAAAGGTATTCTGTTCAACCTCATTTGTCCCACGTGTCTTCTTTTCCCTTGAACATTAACCGTTGAAATGACTCCAAAACAAGTTTTTGTCCAGAACAAAGTGGTAAAAACTCTTGTTTGAGTGATGTAGCATACTCGTTACAATATTGGACTGACTATAAAAATGTATTCTGTTCAACCTCATTTGTCCCACGTGTCTTCTTTTCCCTTGAACATTGACCGTTGAAATGACTCCAAAACAAGTTTTTGACCAGAACAAAGTGGTGAAAGCTCTTGTTTGAGTGATGTAGCATACTCGTTACAATATTGGACTGACTATGAAAAGGTATTCTGTTCAACCTCATTTGTCCCACGTGTCTTCTTTCCCCTTGAACTTTAACCGTTGAAATGACTCCAAAACAAGTTTTTGTCCAGAACAAAGTGGTAAAAACTCTTGTTAGAGAGATGTAGCATACTCGTTACAATATTGGACTGACTATGAAAAGGTATTCTGTTCAACCTCATTTGTCCCACGTGTCTTCTTTTCCCTTGAACATTAACCGTTGAAATGACTCCAAAACAAGTTTTTGTCCAGAACAAAGTGGTATAAACTCTTGTTTGAGTGATGTAGCATACTCGTTACAATATTGGACTGACTATGAAAAGGTATTCTGTTCAACCTCATTTGTCCCACGTGTCTTCTTTTCCCTTCAACATTAAACGTTGAAATGACTCCAAAACAAGTTTTTGTCCAGAACAAAGTGGTAAAAACTCTTGTTTGAGTGATGTAGCATACTTGTTACAATATTGGATTGAATATAAAAAAGTATTCTGTTCAACGTCATTTGTCCCACGTGTCTTCTTTTCCCTTGAACATTAACCGTTGAAATGACTCCAAAACAAGTTTTTGTCCACAACAAAGTGGTGAAAGCTCTTGTTTGACTGATGTAGCATACTCGTTACAATATTGGACTGACTATGAAAAGGTATTCTGTTCAACCTCATTTGTCCCACGTGTCTTATTTTCCCTTGAACACTAGCCGTTGAAATGACTCCAAAACAAGTTTTTGTCCAGAACAAAATGGTAAATACTCTTGTTAGAGTGATGTATCATACTTGTTACAATATTGGATTGACTATGAAAAGGTATTCAGTTCAACCTCATTTGTCCCACGTGTCTTCTTTTCCCTTGAACATTAACCGTTGAAATGACTCCAAAACAAGTTTTTGACCAGAACAAAGTGGTGAAAGCTCTTGTTAGAGTGATGTAGCACACTCTTTACAATATTGGACTGACTATGGAAAGGTATTCTGTTCAACCTCATTTGTCCCACGTGTCTTCTTTTCCCTTGAACTTTAACCGTTGAAATGACTCCAAAACAAGTTTTTGTCCAGAACAAAGTGGTAAAAACTCTTGTTAGAGTGATGTAGCATACTCGTTACAATATTGGACTGACGATGAAAAGGTATTCTGTTCAACCTCATTTGTCCCACGTGTCTTCTTTTCCCTTGAACCTTAACCGTTGAAATGACTCCAAAACAAGTTTTTGTCCACAACAAAGTGGTAAAAACTCTTGTTAAAGTGATGTAGCACACTCTTTACAATATTGGACTGACTATGAAAAGGTATTCTGTTCAACCTCATTTGTCCAACGTGTCTTCTTTTCCCTTGAACCTTAACCGTTGAAATGACTCCAAAACAAGTTTTTGTCCACAACAAAGTGGTAAAAACTCTTGTTAAAGTGATGTAGCACACTCTTTACAATATTGGACTGACTATGGAAAGGTATTCTGTTCAACCTCAATGGTCCTACATGTCTTCTTTTCCCTTGAACATTAACCGTTGAAATGACTCCAAAACAAGTTTTTGTCCAGAACTAAGTGGTAAAAACTCTTGTTAAAGTGATGTAGCACACGCTTCACAACATTGGACTGACTATGAAAAAGTATTCTGCTCAACCTCATTTGTCCCACGTGTCTTCTTTTCCCTTGAACATTTACCGTTGAAATGACACCAAAACAAGTTTTTGTCCAGAACAAAGTGGTAAAAACTCTTGTTAAAGTGATGTAGCACACTCTTTACAATATTGGACTGACTATGAAAAGGTATTCTGTTCAACCTCATTCGTCCCACGTGTCTTTTTTTCCCTTGAACCTTAACCGTTGAAATGACTCCAAAACAAGATTTTGTCCACAACAAAGTGGTAAAAACTTTTGTTTGAGTGATGTAGCACACTCATTACAATATTGGACTGACTATGAAAAGGTATTCTGTTCAACTTCATTTGTCCCACGTGTCTTCTTTTCCCTTGAACCTTAACCGTTGAAATGACTCCAAAACAAGTTTTTGTCCACAACAAAGTGGTAAAAACTCTTGTTAAAGTGATGTAGCACTCTCTTTACAATTTTGGACTGACTATGGAAAGGTATTCTGTTCAACCTCATTTGTCCCACGTGTCTTCTTTTCTCCTGATCGTTAACCGTTGAAATGACTCCAAAACAGGTTTTTGTCCAGAACAAAGTGGTAAATACACTTGTTAGAGTGATGTAGCACACTCTTTACAATATTGGACTGACTATGAAAAGGTATTTTGTTCAACTTCATTTGTCCCACGTGTCTTCTTTTCCCTTGAACATTTACCGTTGAAATGACTCCAAAACAAGTTTTTGTCCACAACAAAGTGGTAAAAACTCTTGTTAAAGTGATGTAGCACACTCTTTACAATATTGGACTGACTATGGAAAGGTATTCTGTTCAACCTCTGGGATCCCACGTGTCTTCTTTTCCCTTGAACATTAACTGTTGAAATGACTCCAAAACAAGTTTTTGTCCACAACAAAGTGGTAAATACTCCTGTTAGAGTGATGTAGCAAACTTGTTACAATATTGGACTGACTATGAAAAGGTATTCTGTTCAACCTCTGGGATCCCACGTGTCTTCTTTTCCCTTGAACATTAACCGTTGAAATGACTCCAAAACAAGATTTTGTCGACAACAAAGTGGTAAAAACTCTTGTTAAAGTGATGTAGCACACTCTTTACAATATTGGACTGACTATGAAAAGGTATTCTGTTCAACCTCATTTGTCCCACGTGTCTTATTTTCCCTTCAACATTAACCGTTGAAATGACTCCAAAACAAGTTTTTGTCTAGAACAAAATGGTAAATACTCTTGTTAGAGTGATGTAGCATACTCGTTACAATATTGGACTGACTATGAAAAGGTATTCTGCTCAACCTCATTTGTCCCACGTGTCTTCTTTCCCCTTGAACTTTAACCGTTGAAATGACTCCAATACAAGTTTTTGTCCAGAAAAAAGTGGTAAAAACTCTTGTTAAAGTGATGTAGCACACTCTTTACAATATTGGACTGACTATGAAAAGGTATTCTGTTCAACCTCATTTGTCCAACGTGTCTTCTTTTCCCTTGAACCTTAACCGTTGAAATGACTCCAAAACAAGTTTTTGTCCACAACAAAGTGGTAAAAAATCTTGTTTGAGTGATGTAGCACACTCTATACAATATTGGACTGACTATGAAAAGGTATTCGGTTCAACCTCATTTGTCCCACGTGTCTTCTTTTCCCTTGAACCTTAACCGTTGAAATGACTCCGAAACAAGTTTTTGTCCAGAACAAAATGGTAAATACTCTTGTTAGAGTGATGTAGCATACTTGTTACAATATTGGATTGACTATGAAAAGGTATTCTGTTCAACGTCATTTGTCCCACGTGTCTTCTTTTCCCTTGAACATTAACCGTTGAAATGACTCCAAAACAAGTTTTTGTCCAGAACTAAGTGGTAAATACTCTTGTTAGAGTGATGTAGCATACTTGTTACAATATTGGATTGACTATGAAAAGGTATTCTGTTCAACGTCATTTGTCCCACGTGTCTTCTTTTCCCTTGAACATTAACCGTTGAAATGACTCCAAAACAAGTTTTTGTCCAGAACAAAGTGGTGAAAGCTCTTGTTTGACTGATGTAGCATACTCGTTACAATATTGGACTGACTATGAAAAGGTATTCTGTTCAACCTCTGGGATCCCACGTGTCTTCTTATCCCTTGAACATTAACCGTTGAAATGACTCCAAAACAAGTTTTTGACCAGAACAAAGTGGTGAAAGCTCTTGTTAGAGTGATGTAGCACACTCTTTACAATATTGGACTGACTATGAAAAGGTATTCTGTTCAACCTCATTTGTCCCACGTGTCTTCTTTCCCCTTGAACTTTAACCGTTGAAATGACTCCAAAACAAGTTTTTGTCCAGAACAAAGTTGTAAAAACTCTTGTTAGAGTGATGTAGCATACTCGTTACAATATTGGACTGACGATGAAAAGGTATTCTGTTCAACCTCATTTGTCCCACGTGTCTTCTTTTCCTTTGAACATTAACCGTTGAAATGACTCCAAAACAAGTTTTTGTCCAGAACAAAGTGGTATAAACTCTTGTTTGAGTGATGTAGCATACTCGTTACAATATTGGACTGACTATGAAAAGGTATTCTGTTCAACCTCATTTGTCCCACGTGTCTTCTTTTCCCTTGAACATTAACCGTTGAAATGACTCCAAAACAAGTTTTTGTCCAGAACAAAGTGGTAAAAACTCTTGTTTGAGTGATGTAGCATACTCGTTACAATATTGGACTGACTATAAAAATGTATTCTGTTCAACCTCATTTGTCCCACGTGTCTTCTTTTCCCTTGAACATTGACCGTTGAAATGACTCCAAAACAAGTTTTTGACCAGAACAAAGTGGTGAAAGCTCTTGTTTGAGTGATGTAGCATACTCGTTACAATATTGGACTGACTATGAAAAGGTATTCTGTTCAACCTCATTTGTCCCACGTGTCTTCTTTCCCCTTGAACTTTAACCGTTGAAATGACTCCAAAACAAGTTTTTGTCCAGAACAAAGTGGTAAAAACTCTTGTTAGAGAGATGTAGCATACTCGTTACAATATTGGACTGACTATGAAAAGGTATTCTGTTCAACCTCATTTGTCCCACGTGTCTTCTTTTCCCTTGAACATTAACCGTTGAAATGACTCCAAAACAAGTTTTTGTCCAGAACAAAGTGGTATAAACTCTTGTTTGAGTGATGTAGCATACTCGTTACAATATTGGACTGACTATGAAAAGGTATTCTGTTCACCCTCATTTGTCCCACGTGTCATCTTTTCCCTTGAACATTAACCGTTGAAATGACTCCAAAACAAGTTTTTGTCCACAACAAAGTGGTGAAAGCTCTTGTTTGACTGATGTAGCATACTCGTTACAATATTGGACTGACTATGAAAAGGTATTCTGTTCAACCTCATTTGTCCCACGTGTCTTATTTTCCCTTGAACACTAGCCGTTGAAATGACTCCAAAACAAGTTTTTGTCCAGAACAAAATGGTAAATACTCTTGTTAGAGTGATGTATCATACTTGTTACAATATTGGATTGACTATGAAAAGGTATTCAGTTCAACCTCATTTGTCCCACGTGTCTTCTTTTCCCTTGAACATTAACCGTTGAAATGACTCCAAAACAAGTTTTTGACCAGAACAAAGTGGTGAAAGCTCTTGTTAGAGTGATGTAGCACACTCTTTACAATATTGGACTGACTATGGAAAGGTATTCTGTTCAACCTCATTTGTCCCACGTGTCTTCTTTTCCCTTGAACTTTAACCGTTGAAATGACTCCAAAACAAGTTTTTGTCCAGAACAAAGTGGTAAAAACTCTTGTTAGAGTGATGTAGCATACTTGTTACAATATTGGACTGACGATGAAAAGGTATTCTGTTCAACCTCATTTGTCCCACGTGTCTTCTTTTCCCTTGAACCTTAACCGTTGAAATGACTCCAAAACAAGTTTTTGTCCACAACAAAGTGGTAAAAACTCTTGTTAAAGTGATGTAGCACACTCTTTACAATATTGGACTGACTATGAAAAGGTATTCTGTTCAACCTCATTTGTCCAACGTGTCTTCTTTTCCCTTGAACCTTAACCGTTGAAATGACTCCAAAACAAGTTTTTGTCCACAACAAAGTGGTAAAAACTCTTGTTAAAGTGATGTAGCACACTCTTTACAATATTGGACTGACTATGGAAAGGTATTCTGTTCAACCTCAATGGTCCTACATGTCTTCTTTTCCCTTGAACATTAACCGTTGAAATGACTCCAAAACAAGTTTTTGTCCAGAACTAAGTGGTAAAAACTCTTGTTAAAGTGATGTAGCACACGCTTCACAACATTGGACTGACTATGAAAAAGTATTCTGCTCAACCTCATTTGTCCCACGTGTCTTCTTTTCCCTTGAACATTTACCGTTGAAATGACACCAAAACAAGTTTTTGTCCAGAACAAAGTGGTAAAAACTCTTGTTAAAGTGATGTAACACACTCTTTACAATATTGGACTGACTATGAAAAGGTATTCTGTTCAACCTCATTCGTCCCACGTGTCTTTTTTTCCCTTGAACCTTAACCGTTGAAATGACTCCAAAACAAGATTTTGTCCACAACAAAGTGGTAAAAACTTTTGTTTGAGTGATGTAGCACACTCATTACAATATTGGACTGACTATGAAAAGGTATTCTGTTCAACTTCATTTGTCCCACGTGTCTTCTTTTCCCTTGAACCTTAACCGTTGAAATGACTCCAAAACAAGTTTTTGTCCACAACAAAGTGGTAAAAACTCTTGTTAAAGTGATGTAGCACTCTCTTTACAATTTTGGACTGACTATGGAAAGGTATTCTGTTCAACCTCATTTGTCCCACGTGTCTTCTTTTCTCCTGATCGTTAACCGTTGAAATGACTCCAAAACAGGTTTTTGTCCAGAACAAAGTGGTAAATACACTTGTTAGAGTGATGTAGCACACTCTTTACAATATTGGACTGACTATGAAAAGGTATTTTGTTCAACTTCATTTGTCCCACGTGTCTTCTTTTCCCTTGAACATTTACCGTTGAAATGACTCCAAAACAAGTTTTTGTCCACAACAAAGTGGTAAAAACTCTTGTTAAAGTGATGTAGCACACTCTTTACAATATTGGACTGACTATGGAAAGGTATTCTGTTCAACCTCTGGGATCCCACGTGTCTTCTTTTCCCTTGAACATTAACTGTTGAAATGACTCCAAAACAAGTTTTTGTCCACAACAAAGTGGTAAATACTCCTGTTAGAGTGATGTAGCAAACTTGTTACAATATTGGACTGACTATGAAAAGGTATTCTGTTCAACCTCTGGGATCCCACGTGTCTTCTTTTCCCTTGAACATTAACCGTTGAAATGACTCCAAAACAAGATTTTGTCGACAACAAAGTGGTAAAAACTCTTGTTAAAGTGATGTAGCACACTCTTTACAATATTGGACTGACTATGAAAAGGTATTCTGTTCAACCTCATTTGTCCCACGTGTCTTCTTTTCCCTTCAACATTAACCGTTGA
This sequence comes from Thysanoteuthis rhombus, assembly GCA_963457665.1. Lineage (NCBI taxonomy): Eukaryota > Metazoa > Mollusca > Cephalopoda > Oegopsida > Thysanoteuthidae > Thysanoteuthis > Thysanoteuthis major. The sequence continues at coordinate 32,992,149 of OY735230.1, forward strand.
AATGACTCCAAAACAAGTTTTTGTCCAGAACAAAATGGTAAATACTCTTGTTAGAGTGATGTAGCATACTCGTTACAATATTGGACTGACTATGAAAAGGTATTCTGCTCAACCTCATTTGTCCCACGTGTCTTCTTTCCCCTTGAACTTTAACCGTTGAAATGACTCCAATACAAGTTTTTGTCCAGAAAAAAGTGGTAAAAACTCTTGTTAAAGTGATGTAGCACACTCTTTACAATATTGGACTGACTATGAAAAGGTATTCTGTTCAACCTCATTTGTCCAACGTGTCTTCTTTTCCCTTGAACCTTAACCGTTGAAATGACTCCAAAACAAGTTTTTGTCCACAACAAAGTGGTAAAAAATCTTGTTTGAGTGATGTAGCACACTCTATACAATATTGGACTGACTATGAAAAGGTATTCGGTTCAACCTCATTTGTCCCACGTGTCTTCTTTTCCCTTGAACCTTAACCGTTGAAATGACTCCGAAACAAGTTTTTGTCCAGAACAAAATGGTAAATACTCTTGTTAGAGTGATGTAGCATACTTGTTACAATATTGGATTGACTATGAAAAGGTATTCTGTTCAACGTCATTTGTCCCACGTGTCTTCTTTTCCCTTGAACATTAACCGTTGAAATGACTCCAAAACAAGTTTTTGTCCAGAACAAAGTGGTATAAACTCTTGTTTGAGTGATGTAGCATACTCATTACAATATTGGACTGACTATGAAAAGGTATTCTGTTCAACCTCATTTGTCCCACGTGTCTTCTTTTCCCTTGAACATTAACCGTTGAAATGACTCCAAAACAAGTTTTTGTCCAGAACAAAGTGGTAAAAACTCTTGTTTGAGTGATGTAGCATACTCGTTACAATATTGGACTGACTATAAAAATGTATTCTGTTCAACCTCATTTGTCCCACGTGTCTTCTTTTCCCTTGAACATTGACCGTTGAAATGACTCCAAAACAAGTTTTTGACCAGAACAAAGTGGTGAAAGCTCTTGTTAGAGTGATGTAGCACACTCTTTACAATATTGGACTGACTATGAAAAGGTATTCTGTTCAACCTCATTTGTCCCACGTGTCTTCTTTCCCCTTGAACTTTAACCGTTGAAATGACTCCAAAACAAGTTTTTGTCCAGAACAAAGTGGTAAAAACTCTTGTTACAGAGATGTAGCATACTCGTTACAATATTGGACTGACGATGAAAAGGTATTCTGTTCAACCTCATTTGTCCCACGTGTCTTCTTTTCCCTTGAACATTAACCGTTGAAATGACTCCAAAACAAGTTTTTGTCCAGAACAAAGTGGTATAAACTCTTGTTTGAGTGATGTAGCATACTCATTACAATATTGGACTGACTATGAAAAGGTATTCTGTTCAACCTCATTTGTCCCACGTGTCTTCTTTTCCCTTGAACATTAACCGTTGAAATGACTCCAAAACAAGTTTTTGTCCAGAACAAAGTGGTAAAAACTCTTGTTTGAGTGATGTAGCATACTCGTTACAATATTGGACTGACTATAAAAATGTATTCTGTTCAACCTCATTTGTCCCACGTGTCTTCTTTTCCCTTGAACATTGACCGTTGAAATGACTCCAAAACAAGTTTTTGACCACAACAAAGTGGTGAAAGCTCTTGTTAGAGTGATGTAGCACACTCTTTACAATATTGGACTGACTATGAAAAGGTATTCTGTTCAACCTCATTTGTCCCACGTGTCTTCTTTCCCCTTGAACTTTAACCGTTGAAATGACTCCAAAACAAGTTTTTGTCCAGAACAAAGTGGTAAAAACTCTTGTTACAGAGATGTAGCATACTCGTTACAATATTGGACTGACGATGAAAAGGTATTCTGTTCAACCTCATTTGTCCCACGTGTCTTCTTTTCCCTTGAACATTAACCGTTGAAATGACTCCAAAACAAGTTTTTGTCCAGAACAAAGTGGTATAAACTCTTGTTTGAGTGATGTAGCATACTCATTACAATATTGGACTGACTATGAAAAGGTATTCTGTTCAACCTCATTTGTCCCACGTGTCTTCTTTTCCCTTGAACATTAACCGTTGGAATGACTCTAAAACTAGTTTTTGTCCAGAACGAAGTGGTAAATAGTCTTGTAAGAGTGATGTAGCATACTCGTTACAATATTGGACTGACTATGAAAAGGTATTCTGTTCAACCTCATTTGTCCCACGTGTCTTCTTTTCCCTTGAACATTAACCGTTGAAAAGACTCCAAAACAAGTTTTTGTCCACAACAAAGTGGTAAAAACTCTTGTTAGAGTGATGTAGCACACGCTTTAAAATATTTGACTGACTATGAAAAGGTATTCTGTTCAACCTCATTTGTCCCACGTGTCTTCTTTTCCTTTGATCATTAACCGTTGAAATGACTCCAAAACAAGTTTTTGTCCAGAACAAAGTGGTAAAAACTCTTGTTACAGAGATGTAGCATACTCGTTACAATATTGGACTGACGATGAAAAGGTATTCTGTTCAACCTCATTTGTCCCACGTGTCTTCTTTTCCCTTGAACATTAACCGTTGAAATGACTCCAAAACAAGTTTTTGTCCAGAACAAAGTGGTATAAACTCTTGTTTGAGTGATGTAGCATACTCATTACAATATTGGACTGACTATGAAAAGGTATTCTGTTCAACCTCATTTGTCCCACGTGTCTTCTTTTCCCTTGAACATTAACCGTTGAAATGACTCCAAAACAAGTTTTTGTCCAGAACAAAGTGGTAAAAACTCTTGTTTGAGTGATGTAGCATACTCGTTACAATATTGGACTGACTATAAAAATGTATTCTGTTCAACCTCATTTGTCCCACGTGTCTTCTTTTCCCTTGAACATTGACCGTTGAAATGACTCCAAAACAAGTTTTTGACCACAACAAAGTGGTGAAAGCTCTTGTTAGAGTGATGTAGCACACTCTTTACAATATTGGACTGACTATGAAAAGGTATTCTGTTCAACCTCATTTGTCCCACGTGTCTTCTTTCCCCTTGAACTTTAACCGTTGAAATGACTCCAAAACAAGTTTTTGTCCAGAACAAAGTGGTAAAAACTCTTGTTACAGAGATGTAGCATACTCGTTACAATATTGGACTGACGATGAAAAGGTATTCTGTTCAACCTCATTTGTCCCACGTGTCTTCTTTTCCCTTGAACATTAACCGTTGAAATGACTCCAAAACAAGTTTTTGTCCAGAACAAAGTGGTATAAACTCTTGTTTGAGTGATGTAGCATACTCATTACAATATTGGACTGACTATGAAAAGGTATTCTGTTCAACCTCATTTGTCCCACGTGTCTTCTTTTCCCTTGAACATTAACCGTTGGAATGACTCTAAAACTAGTTTTTGTCCAGAACGAAGTGGTAAATAGTCTTGTAAGAGTGATGTAGCATACTCGTTACAATATTGGACTGACTATGAAAAGGTATTCTGTTCAACCTCATTTGTCCCACGTGTCTTCTTTTCCCTTGAACATTAACCGTTGAAAAGACTCCAAAACAAGTTTTTGTCCACAACAAAGTGGTAAAAACTCTTGTTAGAGTGATGTAGCACACGCTTTAAAATATTTGACTGACTATGAAAAGGTATTCTGTTCAACCTCATTTGTCCCACGTGTCTTCTTTTCCTTTGATCATTAACCGTTGAAATGACTCCAAAACAAGTTTTTGTCCAGAAAGAATTGGTAAATACTCTTGTTAGAGTGATGTAGCATACTTGTTAAAATATTGGACTGACTATGAAAAGGTATTCTGTTCAACCTCATTTGTCCCACGTGTCTTCTTTTCCCTTGAACATTAACCGTTGAAATGACTCCAAAACAAGTTTTTGTCCAGAACAAAATGGTAAATACTCTTGTTGGAGTGATGTAGCATACTCGTAACAATATTGGACTGACTATGAAAAGGTATTCTGTTCAACCTCATTTGTCCCACGTGTCTTCTTTTCCCTTGAACATTAACCGTTGAAATGACTCCAAAACAAGTTTTTGTTCAGAACAAAGTGGTAAAAACTCTTGTTAGAGTGATGTAGCACACGCTTTAAAATATTTGACTGACTATGAAAAGGTATTCTGTTCAACCTCATTTGTCCCACGTGTCTTCTTTTCCCTTCAACATTAACCGTTGGAATGACTCTAAAACAAGTTTTTGTCCAGAACGAAGTGGCTAATAGTCTTGTTAGACTGATGTAGCATACTTGTTACAATACTGGACTGACTATGAAAAGGTATTCTGTTCAACCTCATTTGTCCCGAGTGTCTTCTTTTCCCTTTGAACATTAACCGTTGAAATGACTCCAAAACAAGTTTTTGTCCAGAACAAAATGGTAAATACCCTTGTTAGAGTGATGTAGCATACTTGTTACAATATTGGATTGACTATGAAAAGGTATTTTATTCAACCTCATTTGTCCCACGTGTATTCTTTTCCCTTGAACATTAACCGTTGAAATGACTCCAAAACAAGTTTTTGTCCAGAACAAAATGGTAAATACTCTTGTTAATGTGATGTAGCATACTCGTTACAATATTGGACTGACTATGAAAAGGTATTCTGTTCAACCTCATTTGTCCCACGTGTCTTCTTTTCCCTTGAACATTAACCGTTGAAATGACTCCAAAACAAGTTATTGTCCAGAACAAAGTGGTAAAAACTCTTGTTAGAGTGACGTAGCACACTCGTTACAATATTGGACTGACTATGAAAAGGTATTCTGTTCAACCTCATTTGTCCCACGTGTCTTCTTTTCCCTTGAACATTAACCGTTGTAATGACTCCAAAACAAGTTTTTTTTCAGAACAAAGTGGTAAAAACTCCTGTTAGAGTGATGTAGCATACTTGTTACAATACTGGACTGACTATGAAAAGGTATTCTGTTCAACCTCATTTCTCCCACGTGTCTTCTCTTCCCTTGAACATTAACCGTTGAAATGACTCCAAAACAAGTTTTTGTCCAGAACAAAGTGGTAAATACTCTTGTTAGAGTGATGTAGCATACTCGTTACAATATTGACTGACTATGAAAAGGTATTCTGTTCAACCTCATTTGTCTCACGTGTCTTCTTTTCCCTTGAACATTACCCGTTGAAATGACTCCAAAACAAGTTTTTGTCCAGAACAAAGTGGTAAATAGTCTTGTTAAAGTGATGTAGCATACTCGTTACAATATTGGACTGACTATAAAAAGGTATTCTGTTCAACCTCATTTGTCCCACGTGTCTTCTTTTCCCTTGAACATTAACCATTGAAATGACTCCAAAACAAGTTTTTGTCCAGAACAAAGTGGTAAAAACTCTTGTTAGAGTGATGTAGCATACTTGTTAAAATATTGGACTGACTATGAAAAGGTAATCTGTTCAACCTCATTTGTCCCACGTGTCTTCTTTTCCCTTCAACATTAACCGTTGGAATGACTCTAAAACAAGTTTTTGTCCAGAACGAAGTGGCTAATAGTCTTGTTAGACTGATGTAGCATACTCGTTACAATATTGGACTGACTATGAAAAGGTATTCTGTTCAACCTCATTTGTCCCACGTGTCTTCTTTTCCCTTGAACATTAACCGTTGAAAAGACTCCAAAACAAGTTTTTGTCCACAACAAAGTGGTAAAAACTTTTGTTAGAGTGATGTAGCACACGCTTTAAAATATTTGACTGACTATGAAAAGGTATTCTGTTCAACCTCATTTGTCCCACGTGTCTTCTTTTCCCTTGAACATTAACCGTTGGAATGACTCTAAAACTAGTTTTTGTCCAGAACGAAGTGGTAAATAGTCTTGTTAGAGTGATGTAGCATACTAGTTACAATATTGGACTGACTATGAAAAGGTATTCTGTTCAACCTCATTTGTCCCACGTGTCTTTTTTTCCCTTGAACATTAACCGTTGAAAAGACTCCAAAACAAGTTTTTGTCCACAACAAAGTGGTAGAAACTCTTGTTTGAGTGATGTAGCATACTCGTTACAATATTGGACTGACTATGAAAAGGTATTCTGTTCAACCTCATTTGTCCCACGTGTCTTCTTTTCCCTTGAACATTAACCGGTGAAATGACTCCAAAACAAGTTTTTGTCCAGAACAAAGTGGTAAAAGCTCTTGTTAGAGTGATGTAGCATACTCGTTACAATATTGGACTGACTATGAAAAGGTATTCTGTTCAACCTCATTTGTCCCACGTGTCTTCTTTTCCCTTGAACATTAACCGTTGAAATGACTCCAAAACAAGTTTTTGTCCACAACAAAGTGGTAAAAACTCTTGTTTGAGTGATGTAGCACACTCTTTACAATATTGAACTGACTATGAAAAGGTATTCTGTTCAACCTCATTTGTCCCACGTGTCTTCTTTTCCCTTGAACATTAACCGTTGAAATAATTCCAAAACAAGTTTTTGTCCAGAACAAAGTGGTAAAAACTCTTGTTAGAGTGATGTAACATACTCGTTACAATATTGGACTGACTATGAAAAGGTGTCCTGTTCAACCTCATTTGTCCCACATGTCTTCTTTTCCCTTCAACATTAACCGTTGAAATGACTCCAAAACAAGTTTTTGTCCAGAACAAAATGGTAAATACTCTTGTTAGAGTGATGTAGCATACTCGTTACAATACTGGACTGACTATGAAAAGGTATTCTGTTCAACCTCATTTGTCCCACGTGTCTTCTTTTCCCTTGAACATTAACCGTTGAAGTGACTCCAAAACAAGTTTTTGTCCAGAACAAAATGGTAAATACTCTTGTTAGAGTGATGTAGCACACTCTTTACAATATTGGACTGACTATGAAAAGGTATTTTGTTCAACCTCATTTGTCCCACGTGTCTTCTTTTCCGTTGAACATTAACCGTTGAAATGACTCCAAAACAAGTTTTTGTCCACAACAAAGTGGTAAAAACTCTTGTTTGCGTGATGTAGCACACTCGTTACAATATTGGACTGACTATGAAAAGGTATTCTGTTCAACCTCATTTGTCCCACGTGTCTTCTTTTCCCTTGAACATTAACCATTGAAATGACTCCAAAACAAGTTTTTGTCCACAACAAAGTGGTGAAAACTCTTGTTAGAGTGATGTAGCATACTCGTTACAATATTGGACTGACTATGAAAAGGTATTCTGTTCAACCTCATTTGTCCCACGTGTCTTCTTTTCCCTTGAACATTAACCGTTGAAATGACCCCAAAACAAGTTTTTTCCAGAACAAAATGGTAAATACTCTTGTTAGAGTGATGTAGCATACTCGTTACAATACTGGACTGACTATGAAAAGGTATTCTGTTCAACCTCATTTTTCCCACGTGTCTTCTTTTCCCTTAAACATTAACCGTTGAAATGACTCCAAAACAAGTTTTTGTCCAGAACAAAGTGGTAAATACTCTTGTTAGAGTGATGTAGCATACTTGTTACAATATTGGACTGACTATGAAAAGGTATTCTATTCAACCTCATTTGTCCCACGTGTCTTCTTTTCCCTTCAACATTAACCGTTGAAATGACTCCAAAACAAGTTTTTGTCCACAACAAAGTGGTAAAAACTCTTGTTAGAGTGATGTAGCACACTCTTCACAATATTGGACTGACTATGAAAAGGTATTCTGTTCAACCTCATTTGTCCCACGTGTCTTCTTTTCCCTTGAACATTAACCGTTGAAATGACTCCAAAACAAGTTTTTGTCCAGAACAAAATGGTAAATACTCTTGTTAGAGTGATGTAGCATACTTGTTACAATATTGGATTGACTATGAAAAGGTATTCTGTTCAACCTCATTTGTCCCACGTGTCTTCTTTTCCCTTGAACAGTAACCGTTGAAATGACTCCAAAACAAGTTTTTGTCCAGAACAAAATGGTAAATACTCTTGTTAGAGTGATGTAGCATACTCGTTACAATATTGGACTGACTATGAAAAGGTATTCTGTTCAACCTCATTTGTCCCACGTGTCTTCTTTTCCCTTGAACATTAACCGTTGAAATGACTCCAAAACAAGTTTTTGTCCAGAACAAAATGGTAAATACTCTTGTTAGAGTGATGTAGCATACTTGTTACAATATTGGATTGACTATGAAAAGGTATTCTGTTCAACCTCATTTGTCCCACGTGTCTTCTTTTCCCTTGAACATTAACCGTTGAAATGACTCCAAAACAAGTTTTTGTCCAGAACAATGAGGTAAATACTTTCGTTAGAGTGATGTAGGATACTCTTTACAATATGGGACTGACTATGAAAAGGTATTCTGTTCAACCTCATTTGTCCCACGTGTTTTCTTTTCCCTTGAACATTAACCGTTGAAATGACTCCAAAACAAGTTTTTGTCCAGAACAAAATGGTAAATACTCTTGTTAGAGTGATGTAGCATACTCGTTACAATATGGGACTGACTATGGAACGGTATTCTGTTAAACCTCAATTGTCCCACGTGTCTTCTTTTCCCTTAAACATTAACCGTTGAAATGACTCCAAAACAAGTTTTTGTCCAGAACAAAATGGTAAATACTCTTGTTAGAGTGATGTAGCACACTCTTTACAATATGGGACTGACTATGAAAAGGTATTCTGTTCAACCTCATTTGTCCCACGTGTCTTCTTTTCCCTTGAACATTAACCGTTGAAATGACTCCAGAACAAGTTTTTGTCCAGAACAAAATGGTAAATACTCTTGTTAGAGTGATGTAGCACACTCTTTACAATATGGGACTGACTATGAAAAGGTATTCTGTTCAACCTCATTTGTCCCACGTGTCTTCTTTTCCCTTGAACATTAACCGTTGAAATGACTCCATCACAAGTTTTTGTCCAGAAAAAAATGGTAAATACTCTTGTTAGAGTGATGTAGCATATTCGTTACAATATTGGACTGACTATGAAAAGGTATTCTGTTCAACCTCATTTGTCCCACGTGTCTTCTTTTCCCTTGAACATTAACCGTTGAAATGACTCCAAAACAAGTTTTTGTCCAGAACAAAATGGTAAATACTCTTGTTAGAGTGATGTAGCATACTCATTACAATATTGGACTGACTATGAAAAGGTATTCTGTTCAACCTCATTTGTCCCACGTGTCTTCTTTTCCCTTGAACATTAACCGTTGAAATGACTCCAAAACAAGTTTTTGTCCAGAACAAAATGGTAAATACTCTTGTTAGAGTGATGTAGCACACTCTTTACAATATGGGACTGACTATGAAAAGGTATTCTTTTCAACCTCATTTGTCCCACGTGTCTTCTTTTCCCTCGAACCCTAACCGTTTAAATGACTCCAAAACAAGTTTTTGACCAGAGCAAAGTGGTAAAAACTCTTGTTAGAGTGATGTAGCATACTCGTTACAATATTGGACTGACTATGAAAAGGTATTCTGTTCAACCTCATTTGTCCCACGTGTCTTCTTTTCCCTTCAACATTAACCGTTGAAATGACTCCAAAACAAGTTTTTGTCCAGAACAAAGTGGTAAATACTCTTGTTAGAGTGATGTAGCATACTCATTACAATATTGGACTGACTATGAAAAGGTATTCTGTTCAACCTCATTTGTCCCACGTGTCTTCTTTTCCTTTGAACATCAACTGTTGAAATGACTCCAAAACAAGTTTTTGTCCAGAACAATGAGGTAAATACTCTTGTTAGAGTGATGTAGCACACTTTTTACAATATTGGACTGACTATGAAAAGGTATTCTGTTCAACCTCATTTGTCCCACGTGTCTTCTTTTCCCTTGAACATTAACCGTTGAAATGACTCCAAAACAAGTTTTTGTCCAGAACAAAGTGGTAAATACTCTTGTTAGAGTGATGTAGCATACTCATTACAATATTGGACTGACTATGAAAAGGTATTCTGTTCAACCTCATTTGTCCCACGTGTCTTCTTTTTCCCTTGAACATTAACCGTTGAAATGACTCCAAAACAAGTTTTTGTCCAGAACAAAGTGGAAAATTCTCTTGTTAGAGTGATGTAGCATACTCGTTACAATATTGGACTGACTATGAAAAGGTATTCTGTTCAACCTCATTTGTCCCACGTGTCTTCTTTTCCCTTGAACATTAACCGTTGAAATGACTCCAAAACAAGTTTTTGTCCAGAACAAATCGGTAAATACTCTTGTTAGAGTGATGTAGCATACTATTTACAATATTGGACTGACTATGAAAAGGTATTCTGTTCAACCTCATTTGTCCCACGTGTCTTCTTTTCCCTTGAACATTAACCGTTGAAATGACTCCAAAACAAGTTTTTGTCCAGAACAGAATGGTAAATACTCTTGTTAGAGTGATTTAACATACTTGTTACAATATTGGATTGACTATGAAAAGGTATTCTGTTCAACCTCATTTGTCCCACGTGTCTTCTTTTCCCTTGAACATTAACCGTTTAAATGACTCCAAAACAAGTTTTTGTCCAGAACAAAGTGGTAAATACTCTTGTTAGAGTGATGTAGCATACTATTTACAATATTGGACTGACTATGAAAAGGTATTCTGTTCAACTTCATTTGTCCCACGTGTCTTTTTTTCCCTTGAACATTAACCGTTGAAATGACTCCAAAACAAGTTTTTGTCCAGAACAAATCGGTAAATACTCTTGTTAGAGTGATGTAGCATACTATTTACAATATTGGACTGACTATGAAAAGGTATTCTGTTCAACCTCATTTGTCCCACGTGTCTTCTTTTCCCTTGAACATTAACCGTTGAAATGACTCCAAAACAAGTTTTTGTCCAGAACAAAGTGGTAAATACTCTTGTTAGAGTGATGTAGCATACTCGTTACAATATTGGACTGACTATGAAAAGGTATTCTGTTCAACCTCATTTGTCCCACGTGTCTTCCTTTCCCTTGAACATTAACCGTTGAAATGACTCCAAAACAAGTTTTTGTCCAGAACAAAATGGTAAATACTCTTGTTAGAGTGATGTAGCACACTCTTTACAATATTGGACTGACTATGAAAAGGTATTCTGTTCAACCTCATTTGTCCCACGTGTCTTCTTTTCCTTTGAACATTAACCGTTGAAATGACTCCAAAACAAGTTTTTGTCCAGAACAATGAGGTAAATACTCTTGTTAGAGTGATGTAGCATACTAGTTACAATATTGGACTGACTATGAAAAGGTATTCTGTTCAACCTCATTTGTCCCACGTGTCTTCTTTTCCCTTGAACATCAACCGTTGAAATGACTCCAAAACAAGTTTTTGTCCAGAACAATGAGGTAAATACTCTTGTTAGAGTGATGTAGCACACTCTTTACAATATTGGACTGACTATGAAAAGGTATTCTGTTCAACCTCATTTTTCCCACGTGTCTTCTTTTCCCTTGAACATTAACCGTTGAAATGACTCCAAAACAAGTTTTTGTCCAGAACAATGAGGTAAATACTCTTGTTAGAGTGATGTAGCACACTTGTTACAATATTGGACTGACTATGAAAAGGTATTCTGTTCAACCTCATTTTTCCCACGTGTCTTCTTTTCCCTTGAACATTAACCGTTGAAATGACTCCAAAACAAGTTTTTGTCCAGAACAAAGTGGTAAAAACTCTTTTTAGAGTGATGTAGCATACTCTTTACAATATGGGACTGACTATGAAAAGGTATTCTGTTCAACCTCATTTGTCCCACGTGTCTTCTTTTCCCTTGAACATTAACCGTTGAAATGACTCCAAAACAAGTTTTTGTCCAGAACAAAATGGTAAATACTCTTTCTAGAGTGATGTAGCACACTCTTTACAATATTTGACTGACTATGAAAAGGTATTCTGTTCAACCTCATTTGTCCCACGTGTCTTCTTTTCCCTTCAACCTTAACCGATGAAATGACTCCAAAACAAGTTTTTGTCTAGAACAAAATTGTAAATACTCTTGTTAGAGTGATGTAGCACACTCTTTACAATATTGGACTGACTATGAAAAGGTATTCTGTTCAACCTCATTTGTCCCACGTGTCTTCTTTTCCCTTGAACATTAACCGTTGAAATGACTCCAAAACAAGTTTTTGTCCAGAACAAAAGGGTAAATACTGTTGTTAGAGTAATGTAGCACACTCTTTACAATATGGGACTGACTATGAAAAGGTATTCTGTTCAACCTCATTTGTCCCACGTGTCTTCTTTTCCCTTGAACATTAACCGTTGAAATGACTCCAAAACAAATTTTTGTCCAGAACAAAATGGTAAATACTCTTGTTAGAATGATGTAGCACACTCTTTACAATATGGGACTGACTATGAAAAGGTATTCTGTTCAACCTCATTTGTCCCACGTGTCTTCTTTTCCCTTGAACATTAACCGTTGAAATGACTCCAAAACAAGTTTTTGTCCAGAACAAAATGGTAAATACTCTTGTTAGAGTGATGTAGCACACTCTTTACAATATGGGACTGACTATGAAAAGGTATTCTGTTCAACCTCATTTGTCCCACGTGTCTTCTTTTCCCTTGAACATTAACCGTTGAAATGACTCCATCACAAGTTTTTGTCCAGAACAAAGTGTTAAAAACTCTCGTTAGAGTGATGTAGCATACTCGTTAAAATATTGGACTGACTATGAAAAGGTATTCTGTTCAACCTCATTTGTCCCACGTGTCTTCTTTTCCCTTGAACATTAACCGTTGAAATGACTCCAAAACAAGTTTTTGTCCAGAACAATGAGGTAAATACTCTTGTTAGAGTGATGTAGCACCCTCTTTACAATATTGGATTGACTATGAAAAGGTATTCTGTTCAACCTCATTTGTCCCACGTGTCTTTTTTTCCCTTGAACATTAACCGTTGAAATGACTCCAAAACAAGTTTTTGTCCAGAACAATGAGGTAAATACTCTTGTTAGAGTGATGTAGCACACTCTTTACAATATTGGATTGACTATGAAAAGGTATTCTGTTCAACCTCATTTGTCCCACGTGTCTTCTTTTCCCTTGAACATTAACCGTTGAAATGACTCCAAAACAAGTTTTTGTCCAGAACAAAATGGTAAATATTCTTGTTAGAGTGATGTAGCATACTCGTTACAATATGGGACTGACTATGAAAAGGTATTCTGTTCAACCTCATTTGTCCCACGTGTCTTCTTTTCCCTTGAACATTAACCGTTGAAATGACTCCAAAACAAGTTTTTGTCCAGAACAATGAGGTAAATACTCTTGTTAGAGTGATGTAGCACCCTCTTTACAATATTGGATTGACTATGAAAAGGTATTCTGTTCAACCTCATTTGTCCCACGTGTCTTCTTTTCCCTTGAACATTGACCGTTGAAATGACTCCAAAACAAGTTTTTGTCCAGAACAATGAGGTAAATACTCTTGTTAGAGTGATGTAGCACACTCTTTACAATATTGGATTGACTATGAAAAGGTATTCTGTTCAACCTCATTTGTCCCACGTGTCTTTTTTTCCCTTGAACATTAACCGTTGAAATGACTCCAAAACAAGTTTTTGTCCAGAACAAAATGGTAAATATTCTTGTTAGAGTGATGTAGCATAGTCGTTACAATACTGGACTGACTATGAAAAGGTATTCTGTTCAACCTCATTTGTCCCACGTGTCTTCTTTTCCCTTGAACATTAACCGTTGAAATGACTCCAAAACAAGTTTTTGTCCAGAACAAAATGGTAAATATTCTTGTTAGAGTGATGTAGCATACTCGTTACAATATGGGACTGACTATGAAAAGGTATTCTGTTCAACCTCATTTGTCCCACGTGTCTTCTTTTCCCTTGAACATTAACCGTTGAAATGACTCCAAAACAAGTTTTTGTCCAGAACAAAGTGGTAAATACTCTTGTTAGAGTGATGTAGCATACTTGTTACAATATTGGACTGACTATGAAAAGGTATTCTGTTCAACCTCATTTGTCCCACGTGTCTTCTTTTCCCTTGAACATTAACCGTTGAAATGACTCCAAAACAAGTTTTTGTCCAGAACAAAATGGTAAATATTCTTGTTAGAGTGATGTAGCATAGTCGTTACAATACTGGACTGACTATGAAAAGGTATTCTGTTCAACCTCATTTGTCCCACGTGTCTTCTTTTCCCTTGAACATTAACCGTTGAAATGACTCCAAAACAAGTTTTTGTCCAGAACAATGAGGTAAATACTCTTGTTAGAGTGATGTAGCATACTCTTTACAATATTGGATTGACTATGAAAAGGTATTCTGTTCAACCTCATTTGTCCCACGTGTCTTCTTTTCCCTTGAACATTAACCGTTGAAATGACTCCAAAACAAGTTTTTGTCCAGAACAAAATGGTAAATATTCTTGTTAGAGTGATGTAGCATACTCGTTACAATATGGGACTGACTATGAAAAGGTATTCTGTTCAACCTCATTTGTCCCACGTGTCTTCTTTTCCCTTGAACATTAACCGTTGAAATGACTCCAAAACAAGTTTTTGTCCAGAACAAAGTGGTAAATACTCTTGTTAGAGTGATGTAGCATACTTGTTACAATATTGGACTGACTATGAAAAGGTATTCTGTTCAACCTCATTTGTCCCACGTGTCTTCTTTTCCCTTGAACATTAACCGTTGAAATGACTCCAAAACAAGTTTTTGTCCAGAACAATGAGGTAAATACTCTTGTTAAAGTGATGTAGCACACTCTTTACAATATTGGACTGACTATGAAAAGGTATTCTGTTCAACTTCATTTGTCCCACGTGTCTTCTTTTCCCTTGAACATTAACCGTTGAAATGACTCCAAAACAAGTTTTTGTCCAGAACAAAGTGGTAAATACTCTTGTTAGAGTGATGTAGCATAGTTGTTACAATATTGGACTGACTATGAAAAGGTATTCTGTTCAACCTCATTTGTCCCACGTGTTTTCTTTTCCTTTGGACATTAACCATTGAAATGACTCCAAAACAAGTTTTTGTCCAGAGCAAAGTGGTAGATACTCTTGTTAGAGTGATGTAGCATACTCTTTACAATATTGGATTGACTATGAAAAGGTATTCTGTTCAACCTCATTTGTCCCACGTGTCTTCTTTTCCCTTGAACATTAACCGTTGAAATGACTCCAAAACAAGTTTTTGTCCACAACAAAGTGGTAAAAGCTCTTTTTAGAGTGATGTAGCACACTCTTTACAATATTGGACTGACTAAGAAAAGGTATTCTGTTCAACCTCATTTGTCCCACGTGTCTTCTTTTCCCTTGAACATTAACCGTTGAAATGACTCTAAAACAAGTTTTTGTCCACAACAAAGTGGTGAAGGCTCTTGTTAGAGTGATGTAGCACACTCTTTTCAATATTGGACTGACTATGAAAAGGTATTCTGTTCAACCTCATTGGTCGTACATGTCTTCTTTCCCCTTGAACCTTAACCGTTGAAATGACTCCAAAACAGGTTTTTGTCCGGAACAAAGTGGTAAAAACTTTTGTTAAAGTGATGTAGCACACTCTTTACAATATTGGACTGACTATGAAAAGGTATTCTGTTCAACCTCATTGGTCGTACATGTCTTCTTTCCCCTTGAACCTTAACCGTTGAAATGACTCCAAAACAGGTTTTTGTCCGGAACAAAGTGGTAAAAGCTCTTGTTAGAGTGATATAGCACACTCGTTACAATATTGGACTGACTATGAAAAGGTATTCTGTTCAACTTCATTTGTCCCACGTGTCTTCTTTTCCCTTGAACCTTAACCGTTGAAATGACTCCAAAACAAGTTTTGTCCAGAACAATGAGGTAAATACTCTTGTTAGAGTGATGTAGCATACTCTTTACAATATTGGATTGACTATGAAAAGGTATTCTGTTCAACCTCATTTGTCCCACGTGTCTTCTTTTCCCTGGAAGATCAACCGTTGAAATGACTCCAAAACAAGTTTTTGTCCAGAACAATGAGGTAAATACTCTTGTTAGAGTGATGTAGCACATTCGTTACAATATTGGACTGACTATGAAAAGGTATTCTGTTCAACCTCATTTGTCCCACGTGTCTTCTTTTCCCTTGAACATTAACCGTTGAAATGACTCCAAAACAAGTTTTTGTCCAGAGCAAAGTGGTAGATACTCTTGTTAGAGTGATGTAGCAAACTCTTTACGATATTGGACTGACTATGAAAAGGTATTCTGCTCAACCTCAATGGTCCCACGTGTCTTCTTTTCCTTTGAACATTAACCGTTGAAATGACTCCAAAACAAGTTTTTGTCCACAACAATGAGGTAAAAACTCTTGTTAGAGTGATGTAGCACACGCTTTACAATATTGGACTGACTATGAAAAGGTATTCTGTTCAACCTCATTTGTCCCACGTGTCTTCTTTTCCCTTGAACCTTAACCGTTGAAATGACTCCAAAACAAGTTTTTGTCCACAACAAAGTGGTAAAAGCTCTTGTTAGAGTGATGTAGCACACTCTTTACAATATTGGATTGACTATGAAAAGGTATTTTGTTTAACCTCATTCGTCCCACGTGTCTTCTTTACCCTTGAACCTTAACTGTTGAATTGACTCCAAAACAGGTTTTTGTCGAGAACATAGTGGTAAATACTCTTGTTAAATTGATGTAGCACACTCTTTACAATATTGGACTGACTATGAAAAGCTATTCTGTTCAACCTCATTGGTCGTACATGTCTTCTTTTCTCTTGAACATTAACCGTTGAAATGACTCCATAACAAGTTTTTTGTCCACAACAAAGTGGTAAAAACTCTTGTTAAAGTGATGTAGTACACGCTCTACAATATTGGACTGACTATGAAAAGGTATTCTGTTAAACCTCATTTGTCCCACGTGTCTTCTTTTCCCTTGAACCTTAACCGTTGAAATGACTCCAAAACAAGTTTTTGTCCAGAACAAAGTGGTAAATACTCTTGTTAGAGTGATGTAGCACACTCGTTACAATATTGGATTGACTATGAAAAGGTGTTTTGTTCAACCTCATTTGTCCCATGTGTCTTCTTTTCCCTTGAACATTAACCGTTGAAATTACTCCAAAGAGGGTTTTTGTCCAGAACAAAGTGGTAAAAACTCTTGTTAAAGCGATGTAGCACACTCTTTACAATATTGGACTGAGTATGGAAAGGTATTCTGTTCAACTTCATTGGTCCTACATGTCTTCTTTTCCCTTGAACCTTAACCGTTGAAATGACTCCAAAACAAGTTTTTGTCCAGAACATAGTGGTAAATACTCTTGTTAGAGTGATGTAGCACACTTGTTACAATATTGGACTGACTATGAAAAGGTATTCTGTTCAACCTCATTGGTCGTACATGTCTTCTTTTCTCTTGAACATTAACCGTTGAAATGACTCCATAACAAGTTTTTTGTCCACAACAAAGTGGTAAAAACTCTTGTTAAAGTGATGTAGTACACGCTCTACAATATTGGACTGACTATGAAAAGGTATTCTGTTAAACCTCATTTGTCCCACGTGTCTTCTTTTCCCTTGAACCTTAACCGTTGAAATGACTCCAAAACAAGTTTTTGTCCAGAACAAAGTGGTAAATACTCTTGTTAGAGTGATGTAGCACACTCGTTACAATATTGGATTGACTATGAAAAGGTGTTTTGTTCAACCTCATTTGTCCCATGTGTCTTCTTTTCCCTTGAACATTAACCGTTTAAATTACTCCAAAAAGGGTTTTTGTCCAGAACAAAGTGGTAAAAACTCTTGTTAAAGCGATGTAGCACACTCTTTACAATATTGGACTGAGTATGGAAAGGTATTCTGTTCAACTTCATTGGTCCTACATGTCTTCTTTTCCCTTGAACCTTAACCGTTGAAATGACTCCAAAACAAGTTTTTGTCCAGAACATAGTGGTAAATACTCTTGTTAGAGTGATGTAGCACACTTGTTACAATATTGGACTGACTATGAAAAGGTATTCTGTTCAACCTCATTGGTCGTACATGTCTTCTTTTCTCTTGAACATTAACCGTTGAAATGACTCCATAACAAGTTTTTTGTCCACAACAAAGTGGTAAAAACTCTTGTTAAAGTGATGTAGTACACGCTCTACAATATTGGACTGACTATGAAAAGGTATTCTGTTCAACCTCATTTGTCCCACGTGTCTTCTTTTCCCTTGAACCTTAACCGTTGAAATGACTCCAAAACAAGTTTTTGTCCAGAACAAAGTGGTAAATACTCTTGTTAGAGTGATGTAGCACACTCGTTACAATATTGGATTGACTATGAAAAGGTGTTTTGTTCAACCTCATTTGTCCCATGTGTCTTCTTTTCCCTTGAACATTAACCGTTGAAATTACTCCAAAAAGGGTTTTTGTCCAGAACAACGTGGTAAAAAACTCTCGTTAGAGTGATGTAGCACACTCTTTACAATATTGGACTGACTATGAAAAGGTATTCTGTTCAACCTCATTTGTCCCACGTGTCTTCTTTCCCCTTGAACTTTAACCGTTGAAATGACTCCAAAACAAGTTTTTGTCCAGAACAAAGTGGTAAATACTCTTGTTAGAGTGATGTAGCATACTCTTTACAATATGGGACTGACTATGGAAAGGTATTCTGTTCAACCTCATTT
Organism: Thysanoteuthis rhombus; assembly: GCA_963457665.1. Classification (NCBI taxonomy): domain Eukaryota; kingdom Metazoa; phylum Mollusca; class Cephalopoda; order Oegopsida; family Thysanoteuthidae; genus Thysanoteuthis; species Thysanoteuthis major. The sequence goes on from OY735230.1 coordinate 33,010,672, forward strand.
GTCCCACGTGTCTTCTTTTCCCTTGAACATTAACCGTTGAAATGACTCCAAAACAAGTTTTTGTCCACAACAAAGTAGTAAAAACTTTTTTTAAAGTGATGTAGCACACTCTTTACAATATTGGACTGACTATGAAAAGGTATTCTGTTCAACCTCATTTGTCCCACGTGTCTTCTTTTCCCTTGAACATTAACCGTTGAAATGACTCCAAAACAAGTTTTTTGTCCAGAACAAAGTGGTAAAAACTCTTGTTAGAGTGATTTGGCATACTCTTTACAATATTGGACTGACTATGAAAAGGTATTCCTTTCAACCTCAATGGTCCTACATGTCTTCCTTTCCCCTGAACATTAACTGTTGAAATGACTCCAAAACAAGTTTTTGTCCAGAACAATGAGGTAAATACTCTTGTTAGAGTGATGTAGCACACTTGTTACAATATTGGACTGACTATTTAAAGGTATTCTGTTCAACCACATTTGTCCCACGTGTCTTTTTTTCCCTTGAACATTAACCGTTGAAATGACTCCAAAACAAGTTTTTGTCCAGAACTAAGTGGTAAAAAACTCTCGTTAGAGTGATGTAGCACACTCTTTACAATATTGGACTGACTATGAAAAGGTATTCTGTTCAACCTCATTGGTCCTACGTGTCTTCTTTTCCTTTGAACATCAACCGTTGAAATGACTCCAAAACGAGTTTTTGTCCACAACAAAGTGGTAAATACTCTTGTTAGAGTGATGTATCACACAATTTACAGTATTGGACCGACTATGAAAAGGTATTCTGTTCAACTTCATTGGTCCCAGTTGTCTTCTTTTCCCTTGAACCTCAACCGTTGAAATGACTCCAAAACAAGTTTTTGTCCACAACAAAGTGGTAAAAACTCTTGTTTGACTGATGTAGTACACTCTTCACAGTATTGGACTGACTATGAAAAGGTATTCTGTTCAACCTCATTTGTCCCACGTGTCTTCTTTTCCCTTTGAACATTAACCGTTGAAATGACTCCAAAACAAATTTTGTCCAGAACAAAGTGGTAAAAACTCTTGTTAGAGTGATTTAGCACACTCTTTACAATATTGGACTGACTATGAAAAGGTATTATGTTCAATCTCGGTGGTTCCACGCGTCTTTTTTTCCCTTTGAATATTAACCGTTGAAATGACTCCAAAACAAGTTTTTGTCCAGAACAACGTTGAGAAAACTCTTGTTGGGCTGATGGGGCACATCTTTTACAATATTGGACTGACTATGAAAAGGTATTCTGTTCAACCTCATTTGTCCCACGTGTCTTCTTTTCCTTTGAAGATTAACTGTTGAAATGACTCCAAAACAAGTTTTTGTCCACAACAAAGTGGTAAAAACTCTTGTTCCTAATGTTCTTCGATGTTTTGTGATATTTGAAATAAGTAGATGATCTATTTGTGAATACTTTTTAACGTATTATTCAAACTTTTATTATCAATGAATTTCTGGAATGACGTCACCATCAAGTCATAATTCTATTGAGACCTTAGTAACGCGATTAACAACGCGTTTTGACCAAAACATTGGGCGCCATATTCCTAAAAGCTTCTTGAAGGAATTGACGTATTTGCAAATTGCTACAAACTTGTTTATCTGTTACGAAAACCTTTTGAATACATTTTTTATTTCATTATAATGTAAGTGATTTCTGGTGGATTATTTTAGTCATCAATTTAGATTCTTCTGGGAAAATATTTTTTCATAAAAGTTTATATTGTTTTTCAGTATGCTTTGCGCTATTTATAAAAGCAATGCTTTTATTTTTTGTGCGCCTCATTGGGCTCTGACTCTTTTGACATTTATTTTTTGTGGTAATTTTTAGGAAGAGGTTCATCAAAACGTTTTATTGATGTTTTTTAAGGGAGATAATATCTGAGTAGACACAATTAGCTGCTGCTGTTGAACTATTACAGAGAAATGAAAACAGAAAACTGTGAACATTTGGAACTGTAATGTATTAAATTTTACTACAAACGATATGATTTGAGATTAGTGTTTAGTGTTAGGGTTAATATTAAGGTTTAATATGAGGTACCATGTTGCCCTGAAAAATAAATATTCATGGTTATCTTTGTATCAGTCCCCACCATCTTGTATTTAACCATTTTAAAATGACTAAAATGGTTATTTTTTCAAATTGGCAATTGGATAGATTCAATATCCATGTAACTTGATTACACCAATAATAATTGGTAATTCAGAAAAACTAACCCCAAACTTATCAACTGACCATATCACAAGATATACCAACTACCAACTTATTATTATTTCTCTGTGTTTGTCTATTTTAATACTTTATCAATTTAAGGTGTTTTCACCAATCTGTTCTGTAAAGGACAATCTTAATAACAAAGGAAAAGAATGTTCCAATTAAAAGTCTATTAATAACGCTGTCAAAACTCAGTTTAAACTAATTTCACCATCATGTCTGTCAAACGAAATTGCTCATGGCTAACGATGAAATCTTTGCTCCCTCTAATAAAAAGTGTTTAGATCTATATGTTAAGTAAAAAAACATAATCAGGCTCGTCCAGGATTTGGACCATGGACCTCTCGCACCCTAAGCGAGAATCATACACCTTGACCAACGAACCATGCACAATTCCTAGTATTCTCATTTGAAATTCAACCTAACCCTGATTAAACTCAGATTAAACTAATTTCACCATAGCATGTCACTTCTGTCCACAGAAGCCATGTAAAAAAAAGATGTGGGTCTATCGTGAAGATAAGGATGAAAACATGACATCACTTCCACCTGGATGAGCTCTCAAAATGGATAAATATATAACGTCACTTCCCTCAACATTTTTGATTTCATCTGAAATTACGTGATTTTTGTGGAGTTATTTCAATTATCGATTTTGATTTTTGTTGGAATTTTTTCCTGTTTATTTATTACGTTTCTTAGTATACTTTTGATTATTTGTAAAAACAATGTCTTTTTTTGGTATATGTGCCTTGTGGGGTTGTAACTTTTCAAGCAAGGTAATTTGGGCAGTAATTATTTTCAATAAGTTCATTGAAACGTTATGTTGATAGTCTCAAAAGGGATAACCATTGAGAAAATACGATTAGCTGCTGCTACTGTCGAACAATTTTCCGAAAAATGGAAACAGAAGTTAGTGAGAATTCGAAACAGTATTTTTTTGAATTTAATCATAGAGGATATTATTTAGTGTTATTTTTATTTGTAGGTTTAGTATAAAGGGTTGTTGTCAGCATTGCCTGTAAAGTAAACAGTATTTTTCAATCGAGAGTAAAGTTAAATGATATGAAATGAACAGTATTATTCAAAATAATCTGTGCTGTTTTTTTTTAGCTGAATTTGCTTTGTGAATCAAAAACTAATTTTCAGTGATCATGAAGGGTATCTATAACAAGTAGAAAATAGTTGAATTAGTATTAATATTTTTTGCATATTGATGAATCTCTCAAATGACGTCATTAGGTGTCATTATTCTATCAAGCCCTTGGTAACGCAGTTAATCACGTGTTTCGATCAAAACATTCGATGCCATATTCCTGACAATGTCTTGAAAGAATTACCGTTTTTGTAAATTGCTACAATCTTGTCTGCCTTTTAAGATAACTTTTTTGTATACATTGTTTGATTTCATTGAAAAAAAAAGAGATTTTTGTATTGTTATTTTTATCATCAATTTTGATTTTACTGGAAAAATATTTTCTTAAATTTAAGCGTTTCTCATTTAATAACAATTTGGGTTGATGCACAATTTCTGATGATCATTTTATCACTACTTATACTCCATCTAATTATTGTTGCTTTTTAGATAAAAAAAATTCAATATTGATATTCTGTGGCTAATTCATCTCTCTTATGAGTTTCTCAATAGATGTGAAATTTTCATTCATCATCATCATCAGTCTTTTAGCGTCCGTCATTGGACATAGACCTTCCCCAGGATTTGCCACACTCCTCTATCATGGGCGTCACGGAGCCAGTACTTCCTGAACTTGTCTAGCTCGTCTCTCCATCTAACATTTTGCCGGCCTCGGTTGCGCATGTGGTCTCGGGTAATCCATGTTTTGAGTTGTGATGTCCATCGATTGTCTGCAATTCTTGCAACATGGCCAGCCAACCGCCATTTGAGAATTTTAATGGATTCTATGATGTCCCTAAGTCTTGTCTTTTCTCGAATGTACTGTGCTGTTCTGTGGTCTCTCCATGTGAGGCCCAGCATTATTGTTTCATATGCACGTTCTCAATTTACGGGTCCGTTTCTTTGTTAAGTCCCATGTTTCAGCTCCATAAGTGACTATTGGGAGGATGCATTGGTTATACACCCTTCTCTTTAAGATTAATGGGATCTAATTATTTTTGAAGGTTGAGCTAGCTCTGCCAAAGGCTTGCCATTCTAGTGTGATTCTTTGCTTGATTTCTTCTTCTTTTGAGGGTCTCATGGAGATTCGTTGTCCTAGGTAGATGTAGTGGTCAACTTTCTCGAGTTCTGTGTCCTCAATTTTGATCTTGAAGCTAAAAGAATCACAAGAGCCTTTCATTATGTTCCAAGATTACAAACTACAAATCCACCCGCTTCCTGGTTTTTAATGACTAAACAAAGATTGACAGTCGGTCAGTTTTCTCTACAAGTCTTTCCTTTCGGGGACAGGAGTACTTTAAGAATGGAAGGAAACCACGAATAATTCTAAACAGAGAAGAGTTGTGTAAAAACTTTATTTACTTTGACAATAATATCGATAGAAACTTGGAGTGTTCTAATATTTTCAGGATTCGTCAGCCTGCATATACCGTTTTATAGATTGGCCTTTGATAAGCTATTATTTTAAGTTGCCTATTGATTCCAATACAGTCATTGTAATTCTTCCATTATGCGTATATAAGTCGGTCACACCGTCCTTAACAACATCAATTTGTAAAAAAAAGGCCAAAAAACAAAAATCAAATTGGAATCCATACATGATTTTTTTCCTTCCAAACATGAAATTATAGTAATTTGTTGGACAAAACCTTGAGAATTGAATCGTAGCATGTTTTCTATCTACTGTATTAAGAAGGACAATAAATTCTACAACCTTGTAATATTCAAGATTTTCTTGTGTAGAAAATATCACAAATGAGGGATACACGGGGTTAAATAGGAGACGTTTTGATATTCACTGGAATGTCCTAAATTGATGGAGAAGTCAAGGCATACTTCTAGCTTTTTATCTTCTGTATTCTTAAAGTTTCCTTTGAAAAAGATTGGTTAAATGAGGGACACTCAGGTCTGAATCAAAGACATTTCGATATGCAGTTTAATGCTTTACCACCGAGCTTTACACCTACGGCAATGTATTCGTCAAGCTTGTTTTCCTCAAGATTCAAACAAATTCTGTTCAGGAAAATATGTTAGATGAGTGACATTCGGGGATGAACACATTTCGATAAGCAGACGATTGTCCCACCTCTGAGCTATATCTCAGCGACCATAGCCTTTTCCAGCTTATTTTTCTCAAGATTGTGACAGCTTCTGATTGAAATAATAGTAGGAATTAGGGATCCTTCGAGTTGAACCGAATGCTTTCAATATTCAGTCGCATGCTCTACCATTGAGCTATAACCCAATGAAAAAATAGATTCTCCCAGCTTGTTTTTTTGTCCGGAGCAATGTTGAGAAAACTCTTGTTGGGCTGATGTTTTTAAGCAAATTCAACTAAAAAAACAACACAAATAATTTGGAGTAAAACTGTTTATTTGATATTATTGAACGTTACTTTTGATTGATAATTACTGTCTATTATAGAGCCAATAAGACATGTACTTAGAGTCAGTAGGTCGGGTTACATTTATGGTTGGTCAGTAATTCAGGGTTAGATCCTGCTGGTTGGCTAACTGTTAGGGTTAGTTGATAGGTAAATGGTTAGTAATTAGGTTTAGTACGAGGGTAAGTAGGCATGTTTGAGGTTATTTTTTCTAAATTCCCAATTATTTTTTATCATATTCGGTTACTTTGAAATTTAATCTATCCTATGGACATATTTTGTAATATTTTATAAGTCTAGATACTTCCAGGCATTTAATCAAAAAAAAATCTTATGCAAGAATCGCAAAATATATGTATTTTTTGTATTGGTAATTGCAACCCCAATGCAAAAACTAACTTTAAATACTAAGCCTTTCCCTAGAACTAACAATAAATAAAATCCTCTGTGATTAAATTCAACAAAATACTGTTTTGAATGTCAATACTTCCTGTTTTTATTTTTTTCAAAATTGTTCAACAATAGTTGGCGGTAATTGCATCTCCTAAATGGTTATGCCCCTTGCAGAATATGAACATAACGTTTTGATGAACCTATTCCAAACATTTAATGCCAAAAATACAATGATGAAAAAGTTATAACCCAACAAAGCACACATACAAAATGAAAACTCTACTTTACAAGAGAATACTGAGAAACGCAATAAATAATCAGAAAAGAAAGTTCCAACTGAAGTCAATTTGCAAATATGTCAGTCCCTTCAAGAAAGAACAACTGCCCTTCCAGGGGGAAGATTGGAAATTGCCGGGTTGGCAGGTAAATTCTCAAGAGGGACAATCTGAGTCAGCAGGTGTTGTCCCTTAAACCCTCTTAAAGCAAACACAAATAGACAAACTGAACATAGAAGAACCTACCAACTCCTTAAAAGCTCCCTTCTTCATCTGGTGTACAAGCAATAGCCACAAGATGTGTGACATTTTGGCAACCGCCCGAGAGACGGTCACGGATGTTAAGTTGGTTCAGTAGGAGCATGAGAGTTTGAAATTTATGAATCATCGGTTACAATTAATCTTTACCTCTCCCTTTATAGGGCTCTAAAATGAACGTTTCCATAGACAGTTGGGTTACAACTGAACTAGGCACTGGCTGTAGAGGAAAGACCGTCTTTATTGTTCTTCGGGACTGTGTGCAACACTGTGAGGTAAGCTAAAAAGCTCTCAATCTTGCAAGTAAACGTTTGAGCATTTGGACAATAGATTAATGAAGGCCCTGATGCGGTTAGGTAATAAGCCAATTTTGACTAGTTACTGGAAGTTCAATATCTCCTTACAGGAGAGCTGGGACTTCCAGGAACAGCTGGGGGGTTTCATTCGACAGGAACTAGTCAGTTCTTCACGGGCAATGTGGTGGTCTAACTTGAAACAGAGATTGGAATGTTCACTGTCGAATACAGCCAACAACTCGCCCTTTAATAAGGCTGTGACAAGAGTGTTACTAGAAGATAATCTTTACCCGGTAGTGGCATAGAAATAGTTTGGAGGGACCCGTAGTAATCGGCTATAGGAAACTACCAAGGACAAGTAGTTAGGAGCCTGACCTGTGTGAGCAGCTATTTAGCGGAATTTCCCCAATTTGCGTCAGCTGAAGCAGTTAGCTATGGGAGACAGGTTCATGGGAATAAAGTCCATGCTGCACTGAAGCAGGTCAGCTTCAACAAGTCACCGAGACCAGACAGTTTGAAATATACTTGAGGATGTCTTATGTGTTTGCAACCCTCTTTACAGTGATTCAACAGTAGTTTTCCCACTGTGTTCTTTACAGAAATTGTTTTTCAGAGTGATTTTCGTATTTTCATAAACAGAAGAAATGTTGGACTTTTTAGTCTAGACGGAATACATTTCTTGTAGCCAGTCAAATTCTCCAAAAAGAGCTACTAGGAAAAAGAATATACGTAAGATTGTAGAGGCTAAGTGGAATAACTATTCATAGTCAGTCCAATATGAGAGATTTTCACAGTTTATACTTGAGGAAACAGAAAAAACGTGGGACTATTTAGATTGACCCGAATTTATTTTCATTATCAGTTCAATATTCCAAAACAGAGCTACATTAACTCAACAATAGTTCCTTCCGTTTATTTTTTTGAAAGGAAAATTTTTCGAGTGATTCTCAGTGTTTATGCTCAAAGAAATCGAGAAAATGTACGACTTTTGAAGTTGAACTGAATACATTTCAATAGTTTGTCCAATATTCTAAAAGGGAACGACATTACACTAATGATATTATCTTCTCTTTTTTTTTCTTTCGAAAGAAATAAGTTTACGGTGAGATTTTCAATTTTTTTTCATCAGGGGACGTGAGAAATGAAGTAATGTTTATATCGACTTTCATACTTTCTTATGATCAATTTGATTCTTGCAAACTGATGTACATCATGTTGACAATATATTGTCCTATCTTGGTTTATGTTGAATTTCATGAATTCTAGAATAAGAGAGAAATGAGGGACCCTCAATTGTTGACTGAATAATTTCAGATAATTACTTTGATGTTCTAAATCTTAGCTGCTTTTTGTCGACGTTGTTTTTTCGATTACGTTTTTTGGTGGATTTTACTGTTTCTGATTAAGGAAACGAAAGAAACGAGGAACCCTCAAAGATGAACCGAATTCTTTCAGGTTCTATCCGTAATTATCCAAAATTGAGCCGTATTTTGTCGACAATTTTTCTCCCAATCTTTTTTTCTGCTGGATTTCCACCGTTTCTGCTTTAGGAAACAATAGAAATGATATACGCTTTAAGCTTAGTTGAATGCATTTACATGGTCAGTTCAATTCCCCAGAACGATTTATATCTCCTTGACAATTGTTTTTTCCATTTCATTTCTACTGGATTTCCACCGTTTCTGCTTAAGGAAACAATAGAAATGAGATACGCTCTAAGCTTAGTTGAATGCATTTACATGGTCAGTTCAATGCCCAAAAACGATTCACATCTCCTTGACAATTGTTTTTTCCATTTCATTTCTGCTTGATTTCCATTGTTTTTTGTCAAGGAAAATGGAGAATTGAGATCTCCTCGAAGTTCAGACGAATACTTTTCGATATTCAGTCCGATGTTCCAACACTGATTCACGTCTCTCTGGTATTTGTCCCTTCCATCTTATTTTTCTGGGATTTTCACAGTTACTGGTTTAGGATACAGGAGAAATGAAGTCCTTCTCAGTTGAGCCGAATACTTCTCGATAGCCAGCACAATGTTTCAAAATGGATATACATCACTTCGACAAAAGTTCCTTCTTTATTGTTATTCGCAGAATTTCCACAATTCTTGGTTAATGAGACTGGAGAAATGAAGGACCGTCAAAATTGAGTCGAATATCCCCTGATAGTCAGACAAATGGTCTAAAACCCAACTACATCACGTCGATAATAGTTTCTTTCATTTTATTTCTACCTGATTTTCACAGATTTTGGAATTTCGATGATGAACTGAAAACATTTCAATTGTAAGTCCATTGCTCCGAAACTGAGTGACATCATGCCGACGATAGTATCTTCCATCTTTTCGATAGCTAGTCCAATGTTTCAAGCTTGTTGGAACCCCTGAAATCGGGAAAATATCGTAGTTACTCCCATCAAACCTGGTAAAAGCTTTTGAATGATTTGAAACCAAACCTTTCATTAAGGTTTAATACGTCAAAAATTTATCACCACTGTTACACCCTGTTTGGTTACCGAGCAGATAATATAACCTATAGGTCGAAAATTAAGATCCGATTTATTTCACAAAGGTAACATAGGTCTATCAATAGCCTGCAGTAAAATTCACCGATTTGTACTGTTTAACAAGATCTGTAATTTTCAAAATGTTTCGGCTTCTTATAAATAAAGGCAGAGTTTTTTTGAATAGCATGAAAATAAATAACACCCATCGTTGACCGTTAATATCCACTTTATATGTTCTGACTGAAAATTACATTTCTATAAATATTTTTTAATGTAATTTTAGTCAAATAAGAACAATATTAAGCCTAAAATGCACATCTATCTGATTACTCCAAATATTGTCGAAAAAGAATAAAACGCAAACCGTGCAGATACACTCTTACAAATTGCACAGATGATCTAAATCTGTTTTTAAAAGTTTATTGTGTATTCCTCTCTACTATTTAAGAAGCTGTCACATGGAGTATTGATCTTTCTTGCCCACCAAAAATTACCATTTTGTGTCTCAGTTGCAACAGAATATGAAGAAATGCCGATTTCTAGAGAGAGAAAACATTATATATAGGAAACGACAATCAGTTTTGAATCTAACGTTAGTTTTAGGAAATATATATAGGCAAAAGTGTCATTAGATATTTTGATCTACCCTGATCTTCGAATACGTACTATAACCCCTATCTATAACGAATTTTGGAGTTAACGAACACACTGATCATAACGAAATTTTTCTTATTAACCAAATGAAGTTTGATAAATACAATGGACATGTGGACCATCGAACCTTGCATTATACGAGTTTTGATATCTAGGCTTTTGCAGTTTTTGTATCATGATCAAAGCGTTGCATCTGTTCGCAGAATTAACTTAGGCTTGGCACCGGTGCAATACCGTGTCCAATGAAGTTTTACTAAGTGCAGGAGGCCTATGGCCTCAAAAATTACTCATCCCTGTCTTGGGGGAGCAGTAGGCCCCAGGGCGTTACTGCCCCATTCCACTGAAAGGGATTGGTTCAGCTATCCCTGGAATCCCACTTTTAGAACAACCTTGCATCACATCTAGCTGTTTTGAGGAAGTAAGTAAACATGCAGATCAAAGAGTAGTATCTGTACTCCAACGAAACATAACATTAACCTCCAATTTTCAATTTTAAACACTTTTATGGTTATATTCCAATTGTTTTCTTCTTAAATTTCAATTTAATTTGAATACTTTTTTAATTGACAAAAACAAAGGTTGTTATGAATTTCATGTATTGTCGTCACCAAAAACCATGTGACTTGGCCTTCCTGTAATGAATTTTCAAGTTTTCTTCACTCAGGTGAGGGAAAAATAAATACTTACTAAGTCAATGTACTTATCATAATTTTTCATTACTTTTTTGGACTCGTTTTAACTTTTTCAAGTTTTTTCTTAGAATAAATCATAGTGATACTTGTGATTGAAATATTGCTTCAAAAAGTTTCCAAAAAAAAAACATTCAACGATGAAAATTCAATCATATAATTTCATTTTGGTAAAATTATATTCATGGGAAAAACAATTCAAATAAAACAAATACTAACTTTTGAAAAAATTAAACTGTAAAAATCTAGACCACGAAACTAGGATGGTGCCCTGAAATAAAATTTTCAAAGAAAGATACTAAACTTTTGCAATCGGTTTAAATGAATGCTAAATAATGCAAGAAGCTGTAGTTAATAAACCAAACCCAATCATTGAACATAACTACAGGAGAGGATCCAGTTTACCCACCTGAGATGCTTTATGTTGATGATTCAGATTTCCCAACAGAAGATGAAACAGTACAAAGATATCATAACAAATAACTGAAAAATTCCATTTTGAAGGTAAACTATTTCAAGCAACCAAAGCTTGCACATACCATCATTCCAAAGAGTTGTAAATTTCATTTGGTAATTAGCAAACATAAAGCTTTTTTTCTATATTTTGACACTCACCAAATTAAAGAATGTGCTCCATTGAATCAATGTTTCATTTTTGTACTCATGAAATTGAATGAAACATTACCGATACAAGATTATATGATTCAGCTAAATTGGATAATGATTCAAGATAATTTTAAATGGAAATGGGTGCATTAAAAGCAATAATTGTACCTGATTGACTTACAAGATATCTGAATAGAAATTTCTTTGCTCCTATCTCTTCTTAATTCGGCAGTGAATTTGATAATGATTCAAGACAATCAGCAGATAGTGATGATAGCAGTGAAAACAATGATTGTCATAGACAAGCTGACTAGATATCTGAAAGAGAATTTATATTCCTGGATTTTCTTACTATGCCAGCAGATAGGGTAAATACGTTGGGCTACTTAAAGCAATTAAAGCTTGCACATACCATCATTCTGAAGAATTGTAAATTTCATTAGGTTATTATCGAACATAAAGCTTTTTTTCCTTATTTTTCTTCTTGTCAAATTACCAATTGTATTCCATGAATCCTTAAACTAATGTTCATTGATGTTTAGTGATATTTGAAATAAGTAGATGGTCTATTTGTAAATACTTTGTAACGTATTATTCAAACTTCTATTATCAATGAATCTCTGAAATGACGTCACTATCTGGTCATAATTCTATCGAGACCTTAGTAACGCGATTGACAACGTGTTTTGACCAAAACATTGGGCGCCATATTCCCAAAAGCTTCTTGAAGGAATTGACGTATTAACAAATTGCTAAAAAAATTGTTTATCTGTTTCGAAAACTTTTTGAATACCTTTCTGATTTCGTTATAATGTAAGTAATTTCTGGTGGATTATTTTAGTTATAAATTAAGATTTTTCTGGGAAAATATTTTTCATAAAAGTTTATATTGTTTTTCAGTATGCTTTGCGTTATTTGTAAAGGCAATGCCTTTATTTTATGTGTGCGTCATTGGGCTGTGACTTTTTTAACATTTTATTTTTTTATGGCAATTCTTTGGAAGAGGTTCATCAAAACGATGTGTTGATGTTTTACAAGGGAGATAGCATTTGAATACACACAATTAGCTGCTGCTGTTGAACTATTACAGAGAAATGAAAACAGAAAACTGTGAATATTTGAAACTGTATTCTATTGAATTTTACTACAAACGATATGATTTATGATTACTGTTAGGGTTAATATTCAGGTTTAATATGAGGTACCATGTTGCCCTGAAAAATAATTATTTTTTGCTATCTTTGTATCAGTCCCCGCCATCTTGTATTCAACCATTTCGAAATGGCTAAAATAGTTATTTTTTCAAATTGGCAATTGGATAGATTTAATATCCATGTAACTCGATTACACCAATAATAATTGGTAATTCAGAAAAACTAACCCCAAACCTATCAACTGATCATAACACAAGATATGCCAACTCACTCTAATCTTGAACCTACTAACTAATACTATCCACAGCTTCATTCTCCAAATTTATTTACCAACCTTAACCACGAATCTAGCTCTTAACCCCTACCCTGAACCTAATCACGGACTCCAAACATATATACTAACTGTAACAGTAAAACTTATTTACTGATTCTCACTCCTCACCAACTTGTCTCTAGAGTAAACATTTTTATTGATCAAAAGAAACGTTAATTGATCGACGGTCAGAAAGTAGCTGCTTCCAGTCAATCAAAATGATTGAAATATCAGTTCGTCGAAATGTTTGTCTATAAATGGATTTCACAGCAAAAGTGATGTCCGTTGAAAGTGTATCAGCAAAACGACTTGACACAGATCTGTCTCCCAGGAAGGAATCTCCCATTCCACTAACGGAGGGTCAGGAATACGCCCCGGTGCCGGTATTTAAAGAAAAAAAAAATAAGAACGATTATTTTTTCCATTTTAACTTCTTTACAAAAATAGGGTCTCGATGTCTGCTTGAATATTTCCCTGATCATAAGCAAATATTCATTTAAAGAATATATATGTGTATCACCGATCACTTTTTTTCCTCTACCCACATGTACATGTTTATGCACCACATTTAAGCTAATCTTAACAAATTATGTCGTATTTGCCTGCACATTGAGGTTAATAAATGTCATCTACTAATTATTATTTCTCTGTGTTTTTCTATTTTAATACTTCATCAATTTAAGGTGTTTTCACCAATCTGTTCTGTAAAGGACAATCTTAATAACAGAGGAAAGGAATGTTCCAACTCAAAGTTTTCTTCCAGTGCTGAGCACCTGGATATATTCTCATCATAGTGAGTCACTTCTGTCCACAGAAGCCATATAAAAAAAGGATGTGGGTCTATCGTCAAGATAAGGACGGAAACATGACATCACTTCCGCCTGGATTAGCTCTCTAAATACATATAGATATAACATCACTTCCGTCAACATAGGCTATGTCCAAAAAGAATGACGTCATATCTGCCCTTATCAGCTACGTCCTAAAATGATAAGCTTAATATACAAATGCAATTGATATTGACTTGAAGCCAAATTCACAAACTGAAACTGGTCATCAACGAGAAATCCGAAATCAGTTCATATTGCTATTTTCAAGACAAATGTTACGTCCGTGAGAACTGATCAAGCCCAGAATTGGTGCAAAGGAAACCATATTCATTATTTGGTAAATGAAATTTCAAAAAGATGTACATAAGTTTGATTCGTTGATATCCACCAACTTAGCACAGTTGCTACAAAGTTTGGTCTACCATTTTGAACGGCTTGGACTGATCTAAATTAATTAGTGCACCTCCAGTGTCATCTTTAATCCCTCTAACACTGAGCAAACAGTTTTCTAATTGTTTTGGATTGATTTTCGCCTCAGTGCATAATTCTGATCTGGTCAAACCTAATCCTTAATGACAATTGACAAACGATTCGACAGGATCTTGGCCAAAATCTTTCCCAGGTTTAGCAAAGTTATGAGCCTCTTATTATTTATGTCCCTCTATTCATTTTCGTCCTGCTTCTTCAACAACGTGATCAACCCCTTGGTCACCCAACCAGGGATTGATCCCTGGTTGACCTAAATGGATGGCAAACACATAGGACATCTTCAAGTATAATTCAAACCATCCGGCCCCGTTGACCTGTAGGCTACCTGCTTTAGTGCAGCATGGACTTTATTCCTATGAACCTGTCTCCCATAGCTAGCTGCTTCAGCTGACGCAAATTGGGGAAATTCTGCTAAATAGCTGCTCACACAAGCTAGGCTTCTTGATGAAGTGATCTTGAAGATGCACCTCGAACCCCTCGTAGATGTCAGCCATTAATCGAAAGATGCGCTGGTCCAGGGTCCAATGCAATAAATATATCGATCAGGCAATTGATGCATTTCTTTCTCACGCATATTTCTGTCAAGTTTCATGGTTACTTTGGATATTCTTTCTAAGCTACTCCTAACTACTTGTCCATGGTAGTTTTCTCAAGCAGATTGCTACAGGTCGCTCCAAACTTTTTCTATGCAACTGCCAGGTTAAGATTATCTTCCAGTAACACCTTTGTTTTAGCCTTATCAAGGGCGGGTTGTTGGCTATATTTGACAGTGAATATTCCAATCACTGTTCCAAGTTAGACCCCCACACTGCACGTGAACAACTGGCTTGTTCCCGCTGAATTAAACCCTCTAGCTGTTCCCAGAAGTCTCAGCTCTCCTGTAAGGAGATATTGAACTTCCAGTAACTAGTCAAAATTGGCTTATTACCTAACCGTATCAAGGCCTTTAGTTATCTATTGTCCAAATGCTCAAACTTTTACTTGGAAGATTGAGAGCTATTTAGCTCACCTCACAGTGTTGCACAGCGTCATGAAAGAGATCAACGACGGTCTTTCCTCTGCAGCCAGTGCCTAGTTCAGTTGTAACCCAACTGTCTATGGAAACGTTCATTTTAGAGCCTTAGAAAGGGAGAGGTAAAGTTTAATTGTAACCGATGATTCATAAGTTTCAAACTCTCATGCTCCTACTAAACCAACTTAACATCTGTGACCGTCTCTCGGGTGGTTGCCAAAATGTCACACATCTTGTGGCTATTGCTTGTACACCTGATGAAGAAGGGAGGTTTAAAGAAGTTGGTAAGTTCTTCTATGTTCAGTTTGTTTATTTGTGTTTGCTTTAAGAGGGTTTAAGGGACAACACTTGCTGACTTAGATTGTCTCTCTTGAGAATTTACCTGTCAACTGACTGATTTACATATCATTACAAACTTGTTTATCTCTTCCAAAAACTTTTCGATGAATTTTTTGATTTCATTAAAAATTACGTGATTTTGTGGAGTTATTTCAATTATCGATTTCGATTTTTGTGTAAATTTTTTCCTGTTTATTTATTACGTTTCTCAGTATACTTTTGATTATTTGTAAAAGACATGTCTTTATTTGGTATATGTGCCTTGTGGGGTTGTAACTTTTCCAGCATGGTAATTTGGGCGGTAATTATTTCCAATAAGTTCATTAAAACTTTATGTTGATAGTCTGCAAAACAGATAGCAATTGAGAAAATACGATTAGCTGCCGCTACTTTCGAACAATATTCCAAAAAATAGGAACAGAAGTAACTGAAAATTTGAAACAGTATTTTATTGAATTTAATCACAGAGGATATTATTTAGTGTTATTTTTGTTTGAAGGTTTAGTATAAATGGTTGTTGTCAGCATTGCCTGTAAAGTAAACAGTATTTTTCAATCGAGAGTAACGTTTGATGATATTTAAGGAACAGTTTTACTCCAAATTATTTGTGTTGTTTTTTTTAGCTGAATTTGCTTTGTGAATCCTAAAGTAATTCTCAGTGATCATGAAGGGTATCTATAACAAGTAGAAAATAGTTAAAGTAGTATTAATATTTTTGCATATTGATGAATCTCAAATGATGTCATTACGTATCGTTATTCTATCAAGCCCTTGGTAACGCAGTTAATCACGTGTTTTGACCAAAACATTCGATGCCATATTCCTGACAATGTCTTGAAAGAATTACCGTTTTTGTAAATTGCTACAATCTTGTCTATCATTTACGATAACTTTTTTGTATACATTGTTTGATTTCATTTAAAAGTAGGACATTTTTGAATCGTTATTTTTATCATCAATTTTGATTTTCCTGGGGAAATATTTTCTTGAATTTAAGTGTTTATCACTTAATAACTTGTTTTGTCCCATATATTTATTGTTGCTCTTCATAATGAAAACAATCTGGGTTGATGCACAATTTCTGATTTCTATTTTATGACTCGTTTTGCTCCATCTAATTATTATTGCTTTTTAGATAAATCACTTTCAATATTAATATTCTGTGATTAATTCATCTCTCTTATGAGTTTCTTTATAGATGTGGCCTGCATAACGCTAGAGAAATCACAAGAGCCTTTTATTAGATGTCCCCGGATGACAATCTTCAAATTCACCAGCTTCCAGGTTTCTGATGACTAAACAAAGATTGACAGTCGGCCAGTTTTCTCTACAAGGCTTTCCTTTCGGAGACAGGAGTACTTTAAGAATGGAAGGAAACCACGAATAATTCTAAACAGAGAAGAGTTGTGTAAAAACTTTGTTCACTTCAAATGGCCATTTACTCTCCATCATTCTTAACTCAGTTGGAATAATCTGAAATAAATCTCAATTTTCATACTTTGGGTCAGCTTCTCGTCCTAATGTTGTCAAAGACGGTTGGGGTAGACTTTCACAATAATATAGAAAGAAACTAGAAGTGTACTAATATTTTGAGGATGCGTCAGCCTAATATATACCGTTTTATAGATTGGCCTTTGATGAGGTAGTATTTTAAGATGCCTATTGATTCCCATACAGTCATTGTAATTCTTCCACTGTGAGTATATAAGTCAGTCACACTCCTTAACAACATCAAATTGATAAAAAAAAAAGGAAAAAAAAAAAATTGGAATCCATACATGATTTTTTTCCTTCCAAACTTCGGGCAAACATGAAATTATAGTAATTTGTTGGACAAAAGCTGGAGAATTGAATTGTAGAATCTTCGAGATTTTCTTGTGTAGAAAATATCATAAATGCTGAACACACGGGGTTAAATAGGAGACATTTTGATATGCAGTGGAATGTCCTTCATTGCACAAGAACACAAGGGATACTTCTAGCTTGTTATCTTCTGTATTCTTGAAGTTTCCTTTGAAAAAGATTGGTGAAATGACGGACACTCACGTCTGAATCAAAGACATTTTGATACGCAGTTTAATGCTTTACCACCGAGCTTTACACCTACGGCAATGGATTCTTCAAGCTTGTTTTCCTCAAGATTCCAACAAACTCTGTTCAGGAAAATATGTTGGATGAGTAACATTCGGGGATGAACACATTTCGATAAGATGACGATTGTTCGACCTCAGAGCTATATGTCAGCGACCATAGCTTTTTCCAGCTTGTTTCTCTCAAGATTGTTACAGCTTCTGATTGAAATAATAGTAGGAATTAGGGATCCTTCGAGTTGAACCGAATGCTTTCAATATTCAGTTGTATGCTCTACCATTGAACTATAACCCAATAAAAAAATAGATTCTCCCAGCTTGTTTTCCTCTGGATTTTTAAAGTTCTGTTAAAGGAAATTGTAGATATGAGGGACCCTCGAAGTTGAACCGAATACTTTTTGATACGCCATCGGATACTGTAACACCATCCTATATCCCGATGACAATAGTTTTTCTCCAATTTGTTTTCTGGACGAATTCTACAGTTTCTTATTAAGGAAATAAGAGAAATAACTCTAAATATGCAATCCAACGTTCTACCATCTTGGTTTATTCTGAGGACAATATTCACTTCCAGCTTGTTTTCAACAGGATTCCTACAGTGTCTGATAAATCAAATTAGAGAAATTAATAACACCGTGTTTTAGAGCGAATAACTTTTGATAGGCAGTCGAATGTTCTACAATCGAGTTATATCCCAACGACAATACTGTCTTCCATCTTGTTGTTTGTTGGATTTTCACAAATTTGTTTGGCGTGCAAATTATTATTCTAATTCAAGAAAAAACATGCAACAATTAAAATTCAACCATTTAGTTTTGTTTCTTTTAATTTAAAAAAATAATCAATTTCAAGTAAAATTGATGAGGAATTAAATGAAAAAATAGAGTGCTCAAATTAAACAGCTGAAGTTAACAAGCCAAACCCCAAAATTGAACATAACTACAGGAGAGGATCCAGTTTACTCACTGAGATGCTCCATTCAGATTCTCCATCAAAAGATAATCACAGAGATAAGACAGTAGAATGATATCATAACAAATAAATGAAAAACTCCATTCTGGAGTAAACAATAACAAATGGGGAAAACGATTATCAAAAAAGGGAAATCGAAAGATGAGGAAGCTGGATGGAGGAATCAAAAGAGAGATTATGAAGACAAAAAAACAAGAATAAAGCTATCAATGCATTAATAAATTCAACTGAAAAGATTTTGTTGAAGAAAAAGTTCTATACTGAGTAAGTGATAATTTACCTAATAGCCAAGACTGTATTAAATTACAATATGTCAACATGAAGACTGACAAAAGATTGGTCAAGTAAAGTTGACAGAACCCATTGTAAACAATTGAGAATGATTTAGAATGACAACAAGAAGAAAAACAAAGAATTATACGGGGATAGAAACAAAAGAAAAGAAACAAAAAAAAAAGATCTGAACATTTCGAGGTGGCGAGCTTTTAGACATTTTATTCGACGACCATGCGAGGAACTTTTCCTACAAGCTATGATATATTATTTTGAACGATGAATTTTAAGAGATCTCCTGGAAAAATACGAACCATCCTGACTTTTGTAATAAATGATGACATCAGGCAATGCAAGTATCTTCACAAAGTACTAGTATCAATATTCGAAGAAATGAATGATTATGGTATGCATCAGCATTGGATAAGGATTCAAGACAATTGTCAGGAATGAATAGTTGTAGTAAAAGTAATAATTGTCCAAAACTGACAAGATATCTGAATAGAAATTTCTTTGCTCCTATCTCTTCTTAATTCGGCAGTGAATTGGATAAGGATTCAAGACAATCAGCAGATAGGGATTATAGCCGTTAAAACAATGATTGCCCTGGACTAGCAGACAAGATGTCTGAAGAAGAATTTCTGTTCCTAAATTTTCTCACTGTGCCAGCAAATAGGGTAAGCTACTTCAAGCAACCAAAGCTTGCACATACCATCATTTCAAAGAATTGCAAATTTCATTAGGTTATTATCGAACATAAAGCTTTTTTCTTTATTTTTCTTCTTGCAAAATTGCCAATTGTGATCCATGAATCCTAAAACTAAGTGATATTTGCAATTCGTAGATGATCTATTTGTGAATACTTCTTAACGTATTATTCAAACTTTTATTCTCAATGAATCTCTGGAATGACGTCAGCATCGAGTCATAATTCTATCGAGACCTTAGTAACGCGATTGACAACGTGTTTTGACCAAAACATTGGGCGCCATATTCCTAAAAGCTTCTTGAAGGAATCGACGTATTTCCGTATTGCTAGAAAAACTTGTTTATCTGTTACGAAAACCTTTTGAATTCATTTTTGATTTCATTATAATGTAAGTAATTTCTGGTGGATTATTTTAATTATCAGTTTAGATTTTTCTGGGAAAATGTTTTTTCGTATAAGTTTATATTGTTTTCCAGTATGCCTTGTGTTATTTGTAAAGGCAATGCCTTTATTTTATGTGTGTTTCATTGGGCTGTGACTATTTTAAAGTTTATTTTTTATGGTAATTGTTTGGAAGAAGTTCATCAAAACGATATGTTGATGTTATACAAGGGAGATAGCATTTGAGTAGATACAATTAGCTGCTACTGTTGAACTATTACAGAGAAATAGAAACAGAAATCTGTGAATATTTGAAACTGCATTCTATTAAATTCTACTACAAAGGATATGATTTGAGATTAGTGTTTTGTGTTATGGTTAATATTCAGGTTTAGTAATAGGTCCATGTTGCCCTGAAAAATTAATATTTTTGGCTATCTTCGTATCAGGCACGGCCATCTTGTATTCAACATATTTCAAAATGACTAAAATGTTTTTTTTCCAAATAGGCAATTGAATATATCTAATATCCATGTAATTCAATTACACCAATAATAATTAGTAATTCAGAAAAAAAAACCCAAACCTACCAACTAACCATAACACAAGATATACCAACTCACTCTAATCCTGAACCTACCAACTGAAACTAACTACAGCTCCATTCTTCTCTAAATCTATCGACCAACCTAAACCACAAATCTATCTCTTAACCCCTACCCTTAAACTAATCACAAATTAAAAATTTCTAAAAGTAGGGTCTCGATGTCTGCTTGAATATCAGTCCAATATTGTAGAAGGGATTTACGAGGAACCAACAATCTTTTATACCAATTTCTTCTTGACAAAAATTTGTTTTTGGAGAGATTCACACAGGTGATGCACAAGGGAAAAGAAGTATCATTTTCTATGGAGGCTGGACGGAATACATTTTTATAATCAGTCCAATATTCTACGAGGGATGTACACTGAACCAACAATTTTTTTATTCCACTTTGTTCTTAACAAAAATTAGTTTTGTCAAGAGACTTACACAGTTGATGCCCAAGGGGGAAGAAGTACCATGAGATCATGGAGGCTGGTTGGAATACCTTTTCATAAACAGTCCAATATTCTGAAAGAACCATCAATTTTTTATACTACTTTGTTTTTTACAAAAATTAGTTTCATGAGAGATTTACACATGCACAAGGGAAAAGAAGTAACATTGGATAATGGAGGCTGGAATTAATACCTTCAATCAGTCCAATATTCTAAAATGGACATACACTGAACCAACAATTTTTTATGGAAAGATTCACACAGTTGATCCAGAAGGGAAAAGAAGTGGTATGGGATAGTGGAGCCTGGACGGAATACCTTTTCATTATCATTCCAATATTGTAAAAAAGATTTAAAGGGAACCAACAATTTTTTATACCACTTTGTTCTTGACAAAACTTTCTTTTTGGTGAGATTTACACGGTTGATGCACAAAGGAAAAAAGTAGAATGAGATCATGGACACTGGACGGAAAACCTTTTCAAAATATTCTGAAAGAGATGTACACAGAACTAACGATTTTACAGATTTGATGCTGACGGAAAAAAGTGGCATCAGATCATTGAGGCTGGGCATAATACGCTTTTATAATCTGTCCAATATTCTAAAACGGATGTAAACAGACCCATCAATTTATTTTTTCAACTCTGTTCTTGACAAAAATTTGTTTTGGGGAAGATTCACGCAGATGTTGCACCAGAGAAAAAAATTTGTATAGGATAGTCGAGGCTGGACAGAATAGCTTTTCATAATCAGTCCAATATTCTGAAAGTGATGCACGAAGAACCTACAATTTTTTATACAACTCTGTTGAAACTGGATGGAATACCTTTCCATATTTGTTTTTAGAGTCATTAAAAACAGTTGATGCACCAGGGAAAAGGAAAAAAATGAATCGAAGAAACTGGAGGGAATATCTTTTCATAGTCAGTCCAATATTCTAAAAGGGATATGCAAGACGCCAACAATATTTTATTTCACTTTGTTCTTGACAAATATTTGTATTTAGAGGGATTTAAACAGTTGATGCACCAGGGAAAAGGAGAGAAAAAAGATAAAAAAAAACTGGATGAAATACCTTTTCATAGTCAGTCCAATATTCTAAAAGGGATGTGCAAGACCTGCACAATATATTATTTCACTTTGTTCTTGACAAAAATTTGATTTTAGAAAGATTTAAACAATTGATGCACCAGTGAAAAGGGAAAAAAGGATCAAAGAAACCGAATGGAATACCTCTTCATAGTCAGTCCGATATTCTAAGAGGAAAGCACAAGAGGCAAACAATATTTTTTTTACTTTGTTCTTGAAAAATATTTGTTTTTGAAAGTTTTAAACAGTTGATGCATCAGGGAGAAGGAAGAAAAAGGATCAAAAGAACTGGATGGGATACCTTTTCATAGCCAGTCCAATATTCTGAAAGGGATGTGCGAAACGCCAACAATATTTTATTTCACTTTGTTCTAGACAAAAATATGTTTCTAGAGAGATTAAAACATTTGATGCACCGAGGAAAAGGAAAACAAGGATCAAAGAAACTGGATGGAATACCTTTTCATACTCAGTCCACTATTCTGAAATAGACATAGAAGAACATACAATTTTATATACCACTCTGTTTGAACTGAATGGGATACCTTTCCATATATGTTTTTAGAATCATTCAAACAGTTGATACACCAGGGAGAAGGAAAAAAAAGAATCAAAGAAACTGGATGGAATACCTTGTCATAGTCTGTCAAATATTCTAAAAGGGATGTACAAGGAACCTACAATTTTGCATACCACTCTTTTCAAACTGGATGGAATACCTTTCGATATTTGTTTTTAGAGAGATTTAAACAGTTGATGCACCAAGGAAAGCGAAAAAAATGGATCAAAGAAACTGGATGGAATACCTTTTCATAGTCCGTCCAATATTCTAAAAGGGATGTACAAGGAACCTACAATTTTTTATACCACTCCGTTCAAACTGGATGGAATACCTTTCCATATTTGTTTTTAAAGAGATTCAGGCAGTTGATGCACCAAGGTAAAAGAAAGGAATTGATGAAAGAAACTGGATGGAATACCTTTTAATAGTCAGTCTAATATTCCAAAAGGGATGTACGAGGAACCTACAATTTTTTATACCACTCCCTTCAGACTGGATGGAATACCTTTTCCATATTTGTTTTTAGAGAGATTCAAACAGTTGATGCACTAGGGTAAAAGAATGTATCAAAGAAACTG
Source organism: Thysanoteuthis rhombus (assembly GCA_963457665.1). NCBI lineage: Eukaryota > Metazoa > Mollusca > Cephalopoda > Oegopsida > Thysanoteuthidae > Thysanoteuthis > Thysanoteuthis major. The sequence continues at coordinate 33,033,943 of OY735230.1, forward strand.
GATGGAATACCTTTCCATATTTGTTTTCAGAAAGATTCCAACAGTTGATGCACCAGGGGTAAAAAAAAATGGATCAAAGAAACTGGATGGAATTCCTTTTCATAGTCAGTCCAATATTCTAAAAAGGATGTACAAAGAACTTACAATTTTTTATACCAGCCCTTTCAGACTGGATGGAATACCTTTCTATGCTTGTTTTTAGAGAGATTCAAACAGTTGATGCACCATGGAAAAGGAAAAAATCGATCAAAGAAACTGGATGGAATACCTTTTCATAGTCAGTCCAACGTTCAAAAAGGATATACAAGGAACTTACATTTTTGTTTACCACTCCGTTCAATCTGGATGGAATACCTTTCCATATTTGTTTTTAGAAAGATTTAAACAGGTGATGCACCAGGGAAAAGAAAAAGATGGATCAAAGAAACTGGATGGAATACCTTCTCATAGTCCGTCGAATATTCTAAATGGGATGTACAAGCAACTCGCAATTTTTTATACCACTCCGTTCAAACTGGATGGAATACCTTTCCATATTTGTTTTTAGAGAGATTCTAACAGTTGATGCACCAGAGGAAAAGGAAAAAATGGATCAAAGACACCGGGTTGAATACCTTTCCATAGTCAGTCTAATATTCCAAAGGGATGTACAAAGAACCTACAATTTTGTATACCGCTCCGTCCAAACTGGATGGAATACCTTTCGATATTTGTTTTTAGAGAGATTTAAACAGTTGATGCACCAGGGGAAAGGAAAAAATTGATCGAAAAAACTGGATGGAATCCTCTTTCATCGTCAGTCCAATATTCTAAAAGGGATGTACAAAGAACCTACAATTTTTTATACCATTCCATTCAAACTTGATGGAATACCTTTCCACATTGGTTTTGAAAGAGATTCGAACACTTGATGCACCAGGGAGAAAAAAAAATGGATCAAAGAAACTGGATGGAATCTATTGTCATAGTTCGTCAAATATTCTAAAAGGGATGTACTAGGAACCAACAATTTTGTATACCACTCTGTTCAAACTGGATGGAATACCTTTCGATATTTGTTTTTAGAGAGATTTAAACAGTTGATGCACCAGGGTAAAAGGAAAAATGGATCAAAGAAAGAGGATGGAATCCTTTTTCATCGTCAGTCCAATATTCTAAAAGGGATGTACAAGGAACTTACAATTTTTTATACCACTCCGTTCAAACTGGATGGAATACCTCTCTATATTTGTTTTCAGAAAGATTCAAACAGTTGATGCACCATGGAAAACTAAAAATGGATCAAAGAAACTTGATGGAGCACCTGTTCATTGTCAGTCCAATATTCTAAAAGGGATGTACAAGGAACCCACTTTTTTTTATACCACTCAGTTCAAACTGGATGGAATACCTTTCCATATTTGTTTTTAGAGAGATTTAAACAGTTGATGCACCAGGGGAAAAGAAAAAGATGTATCAAAGAAACTAAATGGAATACCTTTTCATAGTCAGTCTAATATTCTAAAAAGGATGTTCAAGGAACGTACATTTTTGTATACCACTCTGTTCAAACTGGATGGAATACCTTTCCATATTTGTTTTTAGAGAGATTTAAACAGTTGATGCACCAGGGTAAAAGGAAAAATGGATCAAAGAAAGAGGATGGAATCCTTTTTCATCGTCAGTCCAATATTCTAAAAGGGATGTACAAGGAACTTACAATTTTTTATACCACTCCGTTCAAACTGGATGGAATACCTCTCTATATTTGTTTTCAGAAAGATTCAAACAGTTGATGCACCATGGAAAACTAAAAATGGATCAAAGAAACTTGATGGAGCACCTGTTCATTGTCAGTCCAATATTCTAAAAGGGATGTACAAGGAACCCACTTTTTTTTATACCACTCTGTTCAAACTGGATGGAATACCTTTCCATATTTGTTTTTAGAGAGATTTAAACAGTTGATGCACCAGGGGAAAAGAAAAAGATGTATCAAAGAAACTAAATGGAATACCTTTTCATAGTCAGTCTAATATTCTAAAAAGGATGTTCAAGGAACCTACATTTTTGTATACCACTCTGTTCAAACTGGATTGAACACCTTTCCATATTTGTTTTTAGAGACATTTAAACAGTTGATGCACAAGGGGAAAGAAAAAAATGGATCGAAGAAATTGGATGGAATACTTTCTCATAGTCCGTCCAATATTCTAAAAATAATGTTCAAAGAACCTACAATTTTTATACCACTCCGCTCAAACTGGATGGAATACCTTTCCATATTAGTTTTTAGAGACATTTAAACAGTTGATGCACCAGGGAAAAGGAAAAAATGAATAAAACAAACTGGATGGAATACCTTTTCATAGTCCGTCAAATATTCTAAAAGGGATGTACTAGGAACCTACAATTTTTTATACCACTCTGTTCAAACTGGATGGAATACCTTTCCATATTTGTTTTTAGAGTGATTCAAACAGTTGATGAACCAGGGGAATCAAAAAATGGATCAAATAAACTTGATGGAACACATGTTCATAGTCAGTCCAATATTCTAAAAGGGATGTACAAGGAACCTCCTCTTTCGTATACCACTCCGTTCAAACTGGATGGAATACCTTTCCATGTTTGTTTTTAGGGAAAATTAAACAGTTGATGCACCAGGGGAAAGGAGAAAATGGATGAAAGAAACTGGATGGAATACCTATCCATAGTCAGTCGAATATTCTAAAAGGGATGTACAAGGAACCTACAATTTTTTATACCATTCCGTTCAAACTAGATGAAATACCTTTCCCTATTAGTTTTTAGAGAGATTAAAACAGTTGATGCACCAGGGGAAAGGAAAAAATGGATCGAAGAAACTAGATGGAATACCTTTTCATAGTCAGTCCAATATTCTAAAAGGGATGTACAAGGAACCTACATTTTTTTATACCACTTCGTTCAAACTGGATGGAATACCTTTCCATATTTGTTTTTAGAGAGATTCAAACAGTTGATGCACCAGGGAAAACAAAAAATGGATCAAATAAACTTGATGGAACACCCTTCATAGTCAGTCCAATATTCTAAGAGGGATGTACAAGTAACCTCCACTTTTGTATACCACTCCGTTCAAACTGGATGGAATACCTTTCCATATTTGTTTTTAGAGAGATTTAAACAGTTGATGCACCAGGGGAAGAGAAAATAATGGATCAAAGAAACCGGAAGGAATACCTTTTCATAGTCATTCCAATATTCCAAAAGGGATGTACAAGGAACCTACAATTTTTTATACCACTCTGTTCAAACTGGATGGAATACCTTTCGATATTTGTTTTTAGAGAGATTTAAACAGTTGATGCACCAGGGAAAAAGAAAAAAATGGATCAAAGAAACTGGATGGAATACCTGTTCAGAGTCAGTCCAATATTCAAAAAGGGATGTACAGGGAACTTACAATTTTTTATACCACTCCGTTCAAACTGGATGAAATACCTTTCCATATTTGTTCTTAGAGAGATTTAAACAGTTGATGCACCGGGGTAAAAGAAAAAAATTGATCGAAGAAAGAGGATGGACTACCTTTTCATAGTCAGTCCAATATTCTAAAAGGGATATTCAAGGAACCTACATTTTTTAATACCACTCCGTTCAAACTGGATGGAATACCTTTCCATATTTGTTCTTAGAGAGATTTAAACAGTTGATGCACCAGGGAAAAAAATGGATCAAAGAAACTGGATGGAATACCTTTTCATAGTCAGTCCAATATTCCAAAAGGGATGTACAAGGAACCTACAATTTTTTATACCACTCCGTTCAAACTGGATGGAATACCTTTCCATATTTGTTTTTAGAGAGATTTAAACAGTTGATGCACCAGGGAAAAAGAAAAAAATGGATCAAAGAAACTGGATGGAATACCTGTTCAGAGTCAGTCCAATATTCAAAAAGGGATGTACAGGGAACTTACAATTTTTTATACCACTCCGTTCAAACTGGATGAAATACCTTTCCATATTTGTTCTTAGAGAGATTTAAACAGTTGATGCACCGGGGTAAAAGAAAAAAATTGATCGAAGAAAGAGGATGGAATACCTTTTCATAGTCAGTCCAATATTCTAAAAGGGATATTCAAGGAACCTACATTTTTTAATACCACTCCGTTCAAACTGGATGGAATACCTTTCCATATTTGTTCTTAGAGAGATTTAAACAGTTGATGCACCAGGGAAAAAAATGGATCAAAGAAACTGGATGGAATACCTTTTCATAGTCAGTCCAATATTCCAAAAGGGATGTACAAGGAACCTACAATTTTTTATACCACTCCGTTCAAACTGGATGGAATACCTTTCCATATTTGTTTTTAGAGAGATTTAAACAGTTGATGCACCAGGGAAAAGGAAAAAATGGATGAAAGAAACTGGATTGAATACCTTTTCATAGTCAGTCCAATATTCTAAAAGGGATGTACAAGGAAACTACATTTTTGTATACCACTCCGTTCAAACTGGATGGAATATCTATCCATATTGGTTTTTAGAGAGATTTAAACAGTTGATGCACCAGGGAAAAGGAAAAAATGGATCAAAGAAACTGGATAGAATACTTTTTCATAGTCCGTCCAATATTTCAAAAGGGAACTACAAGGAACCTACAAATATTCTGAAAGAGATGTGCAAGACACCAACAATATTTTATTTCAGTTTGTTCTTGACAAATATTTCTCTTTAGAGAGATTTATCAGTTGATGCACCAGGGAAAAGGAGAAAAAAAAAGATAAAAAAAACTGGATGAAATACCTTTTCATAGTCAGTCCAATATTCTAAAAGGGATGTGCAAGACCTGCACAATATTTCATTTCACTTTGTTCTTGACAATAATATGTTTTTAGAGAGATTTAAACATTTGATGCAATGAGGAAAAGGAAAAACAAGGATCAAAAGAACTTGATGGAAAACCTTTTAATACTCAGATCAATATTCTAAAAGGGACATAGGAAAACTTACAAATATCTTTGTTTGAACTGGATGGGATACCTTTCCATATACGTTTTTAGAGATATTTAAACAGTTGATGCACCAGGGAGAAGGAAAAAAAAAGTATAAAGAAACTGGATGGAATGCCTTTTCATAGTCAGTCCAATATTCTAAAAGGGATGTGCAAGACACCAAGTGTAATTTACTTCACTTTGTTCTCGAAAAAATATTTTTTCTTAAAGATAATTAAACAATGGATGCACCAGGGAAAAAGGGAAAAAAAAGATAAAAAAAACTGGATGAAATACCTTTTCATAGTCAGTCCAATATTTTAAAAGGGGTGTGCAAGACACATACAATATTTTATTTCACTCTGTTCTTGACAAATATTTGTTTTCAGAGAGATTCGAACAGTTGATGCACCAGGGAAAAGGAAAAAATGCATCAAAGAAACTGGGTGGAATACCTTTTCAAGTCAGTCCAATATTCTAAAAGGGATGTACAAGGAACCTACAATTTTTATACCACTCCGTTCAAACTGGATGGAATACCTTTCCATATTTGTTTTTAAAGAGATTTAAACAGTTGATGCACCAGGGAAAAGGAAAAAATAGATCAAAGAAACTGGATAGAATACCTATCCATAGTCAGTCCAATATTCTAAAAGGGATGTGCAAGACACCAACATTATTTCATTTCACTTTGATCTTGAGAAATATTCGTTTCTACAGAGATTCAAACAGTTGATGCACCAGGGAAAAGAGAAAAAAGGATCGAAGAAACTGGATGGAATACATTTTCATTGTCACTCCAATATTCTAGAAGGGATTTGCAAGACACTGACAATATTTTATTTCCCTTTTTCTTGACAAATATTTGTTTTTAGAGATATTTAAACATTTGATTCACCAGGGAAAGGAAAAAAAAAGGATTTTATAAACTGGATGGAATACCTTATTATAGTCAGTCCAATATTCTAAAAGGGATGTGCAAGACCCCAAAAATATTTTATTTCACTTTGTTTTTGAAATAAATTTGTTTTTAGAGAGATTTAAACAGTTGATACAACAAGGAAAAGTAAAAAAAATGGATCAAAGAAACTGGATGGAATACGTTTTCATAGTCAGTCCAATATTCTAAAAGGGGTGTGCTAGACGCCAACAATATTTTATTTCACTTTGTTCTTTACAAAAATTTGTTTTTAGAGGGATTTAAACAGTTGATGCACGAAGGAAAAGGGAAAGGATAAAAAAAACAGGATGGAATACCTTTTTATGGTCAGTCCAATATTCTGAAAGGGATGTGCAAAATGCAAACAATATTTTATTTCAAATTATTCTTGATAAAAATTCGTTTTCAAAGAAATTTAAACAGTTGATGCACCAGGGAAAAGTAAAGAAAAAAAGATCAAACAAACTGGATGGAGTACCTTTTCAGAGTCAGTCCAATATTCTAAAAGGGACCTACAAAGAACTTTCAATTTTATATACCACTCCATTCAAACTGGATGGGATACCTTTCCATATATATTATTCTAAAAGAGATAAGCAGGATTCTAACAATATTTGATATCACTTTGTTCTTGACAAAAATTAGTTTTTAGAGACATTTAAACAGATGATGCACCAGGGAAAAGGGAAAAAAAGATCAAAGAAACTGGATGGAATACCTTTTTTTATTTAGTCCAATATTCTAAAAGGGATGTGCAAGATTCCAACAATATTTTATTCCACTTTGTTCTTGACAAAAATTTGTTTTTAGAGATACTTAAACTGTTGATACCCCAGGGAAAAAGGAAAGAAAGGATCAAAGAAACTGGATTGAATACTGTTTCATAGTCAGTCCAATATTCTAAAAGGGATTTGCAAGACCCCAACAATATTTCATTTCACTTTGTTCTTGAAATAAATTTGTTTTCAGTGAAATTTGAACAGTTGATGCAACAGGGAAAGGGAGTGAAACGGATCAAAGCAACTGGATGGAATACATTTTTATAGTCAGTCCAAAATTTTAAAAGGGATTATCAAGACGCCAATAATATTTTATTTCACTTTGTTCTTGACAAAAATTTGTTTTTAGAGAAATTTAAACAGTTGATGCACCAGGGAGAAGGGAAAAAAAAGATCAAAGAAACTGGATGGGATACCTTTTTATAGTCATTGCAATATTCTAAAAGGGATGTGCAAGACGCCAGAAATATTTTATTTCACTTTGTTCTTGACAAATATTTGTTTTTTGAGAGATTTAAACAGTTGATTCATCAGGGAGAAGGAAAAATAAGGATCAAAGAAACTGAATGGAATACATTTTTGTAGTCAGTCCAATATTCTAAAAGGGATATGCAAGACCTGCACAATATTTTTTTTCACTTTGTTCTTGAAATAAATTTTTTTTAGTGAGATTTAAACCGTTGATGCAAAAAGGAAAAGGAAAAAAAGGATCGAAGAAACTGGATGGAGTACCTTTTCAGAGTCAGTCCAATATTCTAAAAGGGGTGTGCAAGATGCCAACAATTTTTTATCTCACTTTGTTCTTGACAAAAATTTGTTTTTAGAGGGATTTAAACAGTTGATGCACGAAGGAAAAGGGAAAAAAAAAGATCAAAGAAACAGGGTGGAATACTTTTCCATAGTCAGTCCAATATTTTTAAAGGGATGTGCAAAAATCCAACAATATTTTATTTTACTCATTTCTTGACAAAAATTTGTTTTTTATGAGATTTAAACAGTTGATGCACGAAGGGAGAGGAAAAATAAGGATCAATGAAACTGGATGGAATACCTTTTCATAGTCAGTCCAATATTCTAAAAGAGATGGGCAAAACGCAAACAATATTCTATTTCAAGTTGTTCTTGACAAAAATTTGTTTTTAGAGAAATTCAAACAGTTGATGCACCAAGGAAAAGAAAAAGGATCAAAAAACAGGATGGAATACCTCTTTATAGTCAGTCCAATATTCTGAAAGGGATGTGCAAAATGCAAACAATATTTTATTTCAAATTATTCTTGATAAAAATTCGTTTTCAAAGACATTTAAACAGTTGATGCACCAAGGAAAAGAAAAAAGATTAAAGAAACTGGATGGAATACCTTTTTATAATCAGTCCAATATTCTAAAAGGGATGTGCAAAACGCCAACAATCTTTTATTCCACTTTGTTCTTGACAAAAATTTGTTTTTAGAGTGATTTAAACAGTTGATGCACCAGGGAAAAGTAAAAAAAACGATCAAAGAAACTGGATGGAATACCTTTTCAGAGTCAGTCCAATATTCTAAAAGGGACCTACAAGGTACCTACAATTTCATATACTACTCAGTTCAAACTGGATGGGATACCTTTCCATATATATTATTCTAAAAGAGATAAGCAGGATTCTAACAATATTTGATATCACTTTGTTCTTGACAAAAATTAGTTTTTGAAGACATTTAAACAGATGATGCACCAGGGAAAAGGGAAAAAAAGATCAAAGAAACTGGATGGAATACCTTTTTTCATTTCGTCCAATATTTTAAAAGGGATGGGCAAGATTCCAACAATATTTTATTCCACTTTGTTCTTGACAAAAATTTGTTTTTAGAGATACTTAAACTGTTGATGCCCCAGGGAAAAAGGAAAAAAAGGATCAAAGAAACTGGATTGAATACTGTTTCATAGTCAGTCCAATATTCTAAAAGGGATTTGCAAGACCCGCACAATATTTTATTTCACTTTGTTCTTGACAAATATTTGTTTTTAGAGAGGTTTAAACAGTTGATGCACCAGGGAAAAGGGAAAAAAAGGATCAAAGGAACTGGATTGAATACCTTTCCATAGTCAGTCCAATATTCTAAAAGGGTTGTGCAAAATGCCAACAATATTTTATTTCAATTTGATCCGGATAAAAAAATTTTTGGGTGGGATTCAAACGCCAAAAATAGTTTATTCAACTTTGATCCTGATTGAAAATTTTTTCGGAGTCATTCTCACAGTTTATTTGCATGGGAAAAGGAGAAGTGTCGTATCATGGAGTTTCAGCAAGATACCTTTTTATAGTCAGTCCAATATTTTAAAATGGATTACAGTTGCCAATGGTAGTTTTTTTTCTACTTTGTTATTGATAGAAAATCTTTTTTTTGAGAGATTTAAACAGTTTATGCCCAAAGGAAAAGAAGAAACATGGGTTTGTGGAGGATGGATGGAATACCTTATCATAATCAGTCTGATATTATAAAATTATAAGAAGTGTGAATACCTATGCCAACAGTAGTTTCTCCATTGTGTTCTTTACAGAAGTTTTTACAGAAATTTGTTCGCAGAGAGATTTTGATATTTTATTTATACGGTCGATGCACACGGGAAAAGATGTCGAAAGGAAAATTGGAGGCTGGACGGAATACCGTTTCATAATAAGTGTAAAATTTTAAAACAAATTTACAATGAAAAAACAATTTTTTATACCAGTTTGTTCTCGACAAAAATATTTTTCTGGATAGATTTAAAAAGTTGATGCACAAGGGAAATAAAGTAGCATGAGATTGTTGAGGCTAGACGGAATACCTTTTCATTATCAGTCCAATATTCTCAAACGGATGTACAATGAACCGACAATTTTCTATACGACTTTGTTTCGACAAAAATTCGTTTTTGGAGAGATTTAAACAGTTGATGCACACGATAAAAGATGTGGAATGAGATAATGGAGGCTGGACAGAATACCTTTTCATAATCAGTCGAACATTCTAAAAGGGACGTACAAGGAACCCACAATTTTTTATACCACTTTTTTATGGACAAAGATTTGTTTTCAGAGAGATCTACATGGTTGATACACAAGGGAAAAGAAATGTCATGAAATCATGGAGCCTGGACAGAATATCTTTTCCTAATCAGTCCAATATTCTAAAAGGGATGTAGAGTTAACCAACAATTTTTTATTCCACTTTGTTGTGGACAAAAATTTGTTTTTGAAGATATTTACACGGTTGATGCAGAAGGGAAATGTAATGTCCTGAAATCATGGTGCCTGGACAGAATACCTTTTCATAATCAGTTAAATATTCTAAAGGGGCGTACACCTACTTCAACAGTAGTTTTTCCACTGTGTTCTTTATAGAAATTGTTTTTCAGAGAGATTTTCATATTTTCATAAACAGAAGAAATGTTGGACTTTTTAGTCTAGACGGAATACATTTCTTGTAGCCAGTCCAATTCTCCAAAAAGAGCTACTTGGAAAAAGAATATACGTAAGATTGTAGAGGCTGAACGGAATAACTATTCATAGTCAGTCCAATATGAGAGATTTTCACAGTTTATACTCGAGGAAACAGAAAAAACGTGGGACTATTTAGATTGACCCGAATTTATTTTCATTATCAGTTCAATATTCCAAAAGAGAGCTACTTTAACTCAACAATTTTTTCGGGTGATTCTCAGTGTTTATGCTCAAAGAAATCGAGAAAACGTACGACTTTTGAAGTTGAACTGAATACATTTCAATCGTTTGTCCAATATTCTAAAAGGGAACTACATTACGCTAATGATATTATCTTCTCTTTTTTTTCTTTCGAAAGAAATAAGTTTAGGGTGAGATTTTCAATTTTTTTTTTCTCCAGGGGACGTGAGAAATGAGGTAATGTTTATATCGACTTTCATACTTTCTTATAATCAATTTGATTCTTGCAAACTAATATACATCATGTTGACAATATTTTGTCCTATCTTGGTTTATGTTGAATTTCATGAATTCTAGAATAAGAGAGAAATGAAGGACCCTCAATTATTGACTGAATAATTTCAGATAATTACTTTGATGTTCCAAATCTTGGCTGCTTTTTGTCGACGTTGTTTTTTCGATTACGTTTTTTGGTGGATTTTACTGCTTTTGGTTGAGAAAACGAGAGAAACGAGGAACCCTCAAAGTTGAAACCGAATTCTTTCTGGTTCTATCCGTAATTATCGTAAACTGAGCCGTATTTTGTCGACAATTTTTCTCCCAATCTTTTTTTCTGCTGGATTTCCAACGTTTCTGCTTTAGGAAACAATAGAAATGAGATACGCTCTAAGCTTAGTTGAATGCATTTACATGGTCAGTTCAATGCCCCAAAACGATTTACATATCCTTGACAATTGTTTCTTCCATTTCATTTCTGCAGGATTTCCACAGTTTTTTGTCAAGGAAAATGGAGAATAGAGATCTCCTCGAAGTTCAGACGAAAACTTTTCGATATTCAGTCCGATGTTCCAACACTGATTCACGTCTCTCTGGTATTTGTCCCTTCCATCTTATTTTTCTTGGGTTTTCACAGTTACTGGTTTAAGATACAGGAGAAATGAAGTCCTTCTCAGTTGAGCCGAATACTTCTCGATAGCCAGCACAATGTTTCAAAATGGATATACATCACTTCGACAAAAGTTCCTTCTTTATCGTTATTCGCAGAATTTCCACAATTCTTGGTTAATGAGACTGGAGAAATGAAGGACTGTTTAAATTGAGTCGAATATCCCCTGATAGTCAGACAAATGGTCTAAAAACTACATCATGTCGATAATAGTTTCTTTCATTTTATTTCTACCTGATTTTCTTGGATTTTGGAATTTCGATGATGAACTGAAAACATTTCAATTGTAAATCCATTGCTCCAAAACTGAGTGACATCATGCCGACGATAGTATCTTCCATCTTTTCGATAGCTAGTCCGATGTTTCAAGCTTGTTGGAACCCCTGAAATCGGGAAAATATCGTAGTTACTCCCATCAAACTTGGTAAAGGCTTGTGTAGATAAACTCTTACAAATTGCACAGATGATCTAAATCTGTTTTTAAAAGTTTAATGTGTATTCGCCTCTACTATTTAAGAAGCTGTCACATGGAGTATTGATCTTTCTTGCCCACCGAAAATTACCATTTTGTGTCCCAGTTGCAACAGAATATGAAGAAATGCCGATTTATATAGAGAGAAAACATTATATATAGGAAACGACAATCAGTTTTGAATCTAACGTTAGTTTTAAGAAATATATAAAGCAAAAGTGTCATTGGATATTTTGATCTACCCTGTTCTCCAAATACGTACTATAAACCCTCTCTATAACGAATTTTCGGGTTAACGAACTCACTGATCATAACGAAATTTTTCTTATTAACCAAATGAAGTTTGATAAATACAATGGACATGTGGACCATCGAACCTTGCATTATACAAGTTTTGATATCTAGGTTTTTACAGTTTTTGTATCATGATCAAAGCGTTGCATCTGTTCGCAGAACTAACTTTGGCTTGGCACCGGTGCAATACCGTGTCCAATGAAGATTTACTAAGTGCAAGAGGTATAAATTACACATTCCTGTCTTGGGGGAGCAGTAGGCCCTAGGGCGTAACTGCCCCATTCCACTGAAAGGGATTGGTTCAGCTATCCCTGGAATCCCACTTTTAGAACAACCTTGCATCACATCTAGCTGTTTTGAGGAAGCAAGTAAACATGCAGATCAAAGAGTAGTATCTGTACTCCAACGAAACATAACATTAACCTCCCGTTTTCATTTTTAAACACTTTTATGGTTATATTTCAATTGTTTTCTTCTTAAATGTCAATTTAATTTGAATACTTTTTTAATTGACAAAAACAAAGGTTGTTATGAATTTCATTTATTGTCTTCACCCAAAACCATGTGACCTGGCCTTCTTGTAATGAATTTTTAAGTTTTCTTCACTCAGGTGAGGAAAAAATAAGCACTCACCAAGTCAATCTACTTATCATAATTCTTCATTACTTTTTTGGACTCGTTTTAAATTTTACCAAGTTTTTTCTCAGAATAAATCATAGTGGTACTTGTGATTGAATTATTGCATCAAAAGTTTTTCAAAAGAACATTCAACGCTTAAAATTTAACTATATAATTTCATTTTTGGAAAATAAATTGATGGGGTAAACAATTAAAATAAAGCAATAATAACCTTCGAAATTGAAAAAAAAATTAAACTGTAAAAATCTGGACCACGAAACTAGGATGATGCCCTGAAACAAAACTTCAAAGAAATATACTAAACTTTTGCAATCGGTTTAAATGAATGCTAAATAATGCAAGAAGCTGAAGTTAATAAACCAAACCCAAACATTGAACATAACTACAGAAGAGGATCCAGTTGACCCACCTGAGATGCTTTATGTTGATGATTCAGATTTCCCAACGGAAGATGAAACAGTACAAAGATATTATAACAAATAACTGAAAAATTCCATTTTGAAGGTAAACTATTTCAAGCAACCAAAGCTTGCACATACCATCATTCCAAAGAGTTGTAAATTTCATTTGGTAATTAGCAAACATAAAGCTTTTTTTCTTTATTTTGACCCTCACCAAATTACAGAATGTGCTGCATTGAATCAATGTTTCATTTTTGCACTCATAAAATTGAATGAAACATTACCAATACAAGATTATATGATTCAGTTAAATTAGATAATGATTCAAGATAATTGTAAATGGAAATGGGTGCATTAAAAGCAATAATTGTACCTGATTGGCTTACAAGATATCTGAATAGAAATGTTTTTTGTTCCTATGTCTTCTTAATTTGGCAGTGAATTTGATAATGATTCAAGACAATCAGCAGAGAGTGATCATTGCAGTGAAAACAATGATTGTCCTGGACAAGCTGACGAGACATCTTAAAGAGAATTTCTGTTCCTTGGTTTCTTTCTCAGTGTGCCAGCAAATAGAGTAAGCTACTTCAAGCAACCAAAGCTTGCACATACCATCATTTCAAAGAATTGCAAATTTCATTCGGTTATTATCGAGCATAAAGCTTTTTTTCCTTATTTTTCTTCTTCTCAAATTACCAATTGTGCTCCATGAATCCTAAAACTAATGTTCATTGATGTTTAGTGATATTTGCAATACGTAGATGATCTATTTGTGAATACTTTTTAACGTATTATTCAAACTTTTATTATCAATGAATCTCTGAAATGACGTCATTATCTGATCGTAATTCTATCGAGACCTTAGTAACGCGATTGACAACATGTTTTGACCAAAACATTGGGCGCCATCTTCCTAAAAGCTTCTTGAAGGAATTGACGTATTTGCAAATTGCTACAAACTTCTTCATCTGTTACGAAAACCTTTTGGATACATTTTTGATTTCATTATAATGTAAGTAATTTCTGGTGGATTATTTTAGTTATAAATTTAGATTTTTCTGGGAAAATATTTTTTCAAAAAAGTTTATATTGTTTTTCAGTATGCTTTGCGTTATTTGTAAATTCAATGCGTTTATTTTATGTGTGCCTCATTGGGCTGTGACTTTTTTGACATTCTATTTTTCGTGGTAATTGTTAGGAAGAGGTTCATCAAAACGTTATATTGATGTTTTGTAAGGGAGATGACATTTGAGTAGATACAATCAGCTGCTGCTGTTGAACTATTACCGGGAAATGAAGACGGATAACTGTGAACATTTGAAACTGTATTCTATTAAATTCTACTACAAAGGATATGATTTGAGATTAATGTTTAGTGTTAGGGTTAATATTCAGGTTTAATATGAGGTACCATGTTGCCCTGGAAATAAATATTTTTTGCTATCTTCGCATCAGGCCCATCCATCTTGTATTCAACCATTTTAAAATGACTAAAATAGTTATTTTTTCAAATTGGCAATTGGATAGATTTAATATCCATGTAACTTGATTACACCAATAATAATTGGTAATTCAGAAAAACTAACCCCAAACCTTTTCGCCTCAGTGCATAATTCTGATCTTGTCTGAACTAATCCTAAATGACAATTGACAAACGATTCGACAGGATCTTGGCCAAAATCTTTCCCAGAGTTATGAGCCTGTTATTATCTATGTCCCTCTTTCTATATTTGTCCTGACTTTTTAACAACATGATCAACCCCTTGGTCATCGGACCAGGGATTGATCCCTGGTTGACCTATTGCTTGAACATCACTTCCAAGAGGTTTGAAAACACATAGGACATCCTCAAGTATAATTCAAACCATCCGGCCCCGTTGACTTGTTGTAGACTACCTGCTTTAGTGCAGCATGGACTTTATTCCTATGAACCTGTCTCCCATAGCTAGCTGCTTCAGCTGACGCAAATTGGGGAAATTCTGCTAAATAGCTGCTCACACAAGCTAGGCTCCTTGATGAAGCGATCTTGAAGATGCACCTCGAACCCCTCATAGATGTCAGCCATTAATCGAAAGATGCACTGGTCCAAGGTCTAATGCAATAATTATATCGATCAGGCAATCGATGCATTTCTTTCTCACGCATATTTTTGTCAAGTTTCATAACTACGTTGGATATCCTTTCTAAGCTACTCCTAACTACTTGTCCTTGGTAGTTTTCTCAAGCAGATTGCTACAGGTCCCTCCAAACTATTTCTATGCCATTACCGGGGTTAAGATTATCTTCTACCACCACTTTTGTCTCAGCCTTTTAAGGGCAAGTCGTTGGCTGTATTTGACAGTGAACATTCCAATCTCTGTTTCAAGTTAGACCCCCACACTGCACGTGAACAACTGACTTGTTCCCCTTGAATTAAACCCTCTAGCTGTTCCCAGAAGTCTCAGCTCTCCTGTAAGGAGATATTGAACTTCCAGTAACTAGTCAAAATTGGCTTATTACCTAACCGCATCAAGGCCTTCACTTACCTGTTGTCCAAATGCTCAAATTTTGACTTGGAAGATTGAGAGCTATTTAGCTTACCTCACAGTGTTGCACACAGTCCTAAAAGACAACAACCAGTGCCTAGTTCAGTTGTAACCCAACCGTCTATGGAAACATTCATTTTTGAGCCCTATAAACGGAGAGGTAAAAATTGATTGTAACCGATGATTAATAGATTTCAAACTTTTTTTTCCCTCTTCCTTTGTGCATCAACTGTTTTAATCTTTCTGCAAACAAATATTTGTCAAGAGCAAATTGATATGAAATCTTGTTGGTGTCATGCACATCCCTTTTCGAATATTGGACTGGCTATGAGAAGGTATTCCATCCAGTTTTGTTTTCCTTTTTTTCCCTTTCCCTTTGAGCATCAACTGTTTTAATCTTTCTAAAAACAAATTTTTGTCAAGAACAAAGAGAAAAAAAAATCTTGTTTGCATCTTGCACATCCCTTTTAGAATATTGGACTGACTATGGGACGGTATTCCACCCAGTTTTATTTTCCTTTTTTTTCCTTTCCCTTTGTGCATCAACTGTTTTAATCTTTCTGAAAACAAATTCTTGTCAAGAACAAAGAGAAATAAAATATTGTTGGCGTCTTGCACGTCCCTTTTAGAATATTGGACTGGCTATGGAAAGGTATTCCATCCAGTTTTTTGCCCTTTTTTTCCATTCCTTTGAGCATCAACTGCTTTAATCTTTCTAAAAACAGATTTTTGTCAAGAACTAAGAGAAATAAAATCTTGTTGGCGTCTTGCACGTCCCTTTTAAAATATTGGACTGGCTATGAAAAGGTATTCCATCCAGTTTCTTTGATCTTTTTTTCCTTTTCCTTTGTGCATCAGCTATTTAAATCTTTCTAAAAACAAATTTCTGTCAAGAACAAAGAGAAAAAAAATCTTGTTGGCGTCTTGCACGTCCCTTTTAGAATATTGGACTGGCTATGAAAAGGTATTCCATCCAGTTTTTTGCCCTTTTTTTCCATTCCTTTGAGCATCAACTGCTTTAATCTTTCTAAAAACAGATTTTTGTCAAGAACTAAGAGAAATAAAATCTTGTTGGCGTCTTGCACGTCCCTTTTAAAATATTGGACTGGCTATGAAAAGGTATTCCATCCAGTTTTTTTTCCTTTTTTTCCATTCCATTGAGCATCAACTGTTTTAATCTTTCTAAAAACAAATTTTTGTCAAGAACAAAGATAAAAAAAATCTTGTTGACGTTTTACACATCCCTTTTAGACAATAAGACTGACTATGAAAAGGTATTCCATCCAGTTTTGTTTTCCTTTTTTTCCTCTCCCTTTGTGCATCAACTGTTTTAATCTTTCTAAGAACAAATTTTTGTCAAGAAAAAGAGAAATAAAATCTTGTTGGCGTCTTGCACATCCCTTTTAGAATATTGGGCTGGCTATGAAAAGGTATTCCATCCAGTTTTTTTTCCTTTTTTTCCATTCCTTTGAGCATCAACTGTTTTGATCTTTCTAAAAACAGATTTTTGTCAAAAACAAAGAGAAATAAAATCTTGTTGGCGTCTTGCACGTCCCTTTTACAATATTGGACTGGCTATGAAAAGGTATTCCATCCAGTTTTTTTTCCTTTTTTTCCATTCCTTTGAGCATCAACTGTTTTATTCTTTTTAAAAACAAATTTCTGTCAAGAACAAATTGAAATAAAAAATTGTTGGCATCTTGCACATCCCTTTTAGAATATTGGACTGACTATGAAAAGGTATTCCATCCAGTTTTTCTTCCCTTTTCCCTTTTTTCCTTGGTGCATGAACTGTTTAATTCTCTCTAAAAACCAAAATTTGTCAAGAACAAAGTGAAATAAAATATTTTCGGAGTCTTGCACATCACTTTTTAAATATTGGACAGACTATGAAAAGGTTTTCCATCAAGTTTTTTTCCTTTTTTTCCCTTTTCCTTTGTGCATCAGCTGTTTTAATTTTTCTGAAAACAAATTTTTGTCAAGAACAAAGAGAAATTAAATATTGTTGGTGTCTTGCATGTCCCTTATAGAATATTTGACTGACTATGAAAAGGTATTCCATCCAGTTTTATTTTTCTTCTTTTTCTTTTTTCATTTGTGCATCAGCTGTATAAATCTTTATAAAAAGAGATTTTTGTCAAGAACGAATCGAAATAAAATATTGTTGGTGTCTTGCACATTCCTTTTAGAATACTGGACTGAATATGAAAAGGTATTCCACCCAGTTTATATTCCTTTTTTTCCCTGTTCCTTTATGCATCGACTGTTTTAATCTTTCTAAAAACAAATTTTTGTCAGGAACAAATAGAAATGAAATATTGTTGGCGTTTTGCACATCCCTTTTAGAATATTGGACTGACTTTGAAAAGGTATTCCATCCAATTTGTTTGATCTTTTTTTTCGTTTTCCCTGGTGCATCAACTGTTTTAATCTCTCTAAAGACGAATTTTTGTCAAGAACAAAGTGAAATAAAATATTGTTGATGTTTTGAGCATCTCTTTTAGAATATTGGACTGACTATAAAATGGTATTCCATCCAGTTTTTTTTATCCATTTTTTTCCTTTTCCCTGGTTCATCAACTGTTTAATCTCCTCTAAAAACAAATTTTGTCAGGAACAGAGTGACATAAATTATTGTTTGTGTTTTGTACATACCTTTCAGAATATCGGACTGACTATGAACACGTATTCCATTCAGTATCTTTGATCTTTCTTTTCCCATTTTCTGTGCATCAACTGTTTAATTTTCTCTAAAAATAAATTTTTGTTGAAAAAAAGTGAAATAAAATATTGTTAGCGTTTTGCACACCCCTTTTAGAATATTGGACTGACTATGAAAAGGTATTCCATCCAGTTTCTTTGATCCTTTTTCTCCTTTCCCCTTGTGCATCAAATGTTTAAATCTCTCTAAAAACAAATATGAAAAGGTATTCCATCCAGTTTGAACAGAGTCGTATAAAAAATTGTAGGTTCCTTGTCTAGTGTCCATGATTTGATGTTACTTTTTCTCCTTGTACATCAACTGTGTAAATCTCACCAAATAGAAAGTTTTTGTCGAGAACATTGTGGTAAGAAAATTTTTTGGTGTTTTTATCCATTTCACAATATTAGACTGATTATCTAAAGCTATTCTGCCTAGCCTCCATGACTTCATGCTACTTCCTCTCCCTTCTGGATCAACTGTGTAAATCTCTCTCAAAAAAATATTTGTCAAGAACAAAGTGGTATAAAAAAATGTTGGTTTCTTGTAAATCCTTTTTACAATATTGGACTGATTATGGAAAGGTATTCCGTCCAGACTCCACGATCTCACGCTGCTTCTTTTCCCTTTTTTCAAGAATTTGTCCAGAACAAAGTGGAAAAAACTCTTGGTGGGCTGATGTAGCACACTTTTTAAAATATTGGACTGACTATGAAAAGGTATTCTGTTCAACCTCAATGGTCCTAAGTGTCTTCTTATCCCTTGAACATTAACCGTGGAAATGACTCCCAAACAAGTTTTCGTCAAAAACAAAGTTGAAAAAACTATAGTCGGGCTGATGTGGCCAACTTTTTACTATATTGGACTATCTATGAAAAGGTATTCCTTTCAACCTCAGTGGTCCCATGTGTGTTCTTTTCCCTTGAACATAAACCGTGGGAATGGCTCCAAAACAAGTAATTCTCAAGAAAGAAGTGGAAAAAACTCTTGTTGGGCTGATGTAGTGTCCTTGACTAAATTATAAAATTCAACTATTCCAACGTGTCTTCTCTCTCCGAAAACTGATTTTTCTCAGAAACAGAGTGAAATGGAAAGATGTTGGTTCTTTGAACGTCCCTTTTAGAATATTGGATTGATTATGAAAAGATATTCTGTCCAACCTATATGATCGAATGCCACTTCTTTTCCCTTCTGCATCATATGTACAAATCCCTGGGAAAAAATTAAAATTTTCACCAATAATTAAGTGGAATAAAAAAATTGTTGGTTAACTGTACATCCCTTTTAGAATATTGAATGATTATGAAAAGATGTCCTGACATTTCTTCTCCCTTCTGCATCAACTGTGTAAATCTCTCCAAAAGCAAATATTTGACCACAACAAAGTAGAATGAAAAATTGTTGGTTAACTCTGCATCCGTTTTAGAATATTAGACTGATTATGAAAAGATATTCTGTGCAGCCTCCATGATCCTATGCCACTTCCTTTGCCTTCTACATCAACTGTGTAAATCTCTTTAAAAACAAATTTTTGTCCACAACAAAGTATAATAAAAAATACCTGGTTAACTGTACATCCCTTTCACAATATTGGACTGATTATGAAAAGATATTCTGTCCAGCCTCCATGATCCTATGCCACTTCTTTTGCCTTCTACATCAACTGTGTAAATCTCTTTAAAAACAAATTTTTGTCCTCAACAAAGTATATTAAAAAATACCTTATTAGCTCAACATCCATTTTAGAATATGGGACTGATTATGAAAAGATATTCTGTCCAGCCTCCATGATCCTATGCCACTTCTTTTGCCTTCTACATCAACTGTGTAAATCTCTTTAAAAACAAATTTTTGTCCTCAACAAAGTATATTAAAAAATACCTGGTTAACTCTACATCCGTTTTAGAATATTGTACTGATTATGAAAAGATATTCTGTCCAGCCTCCATGATCCTACGCCACTTCTTTTGCCTTCTACATCAACTGTGTAAATCTCTTCAAAAACCAATTTTTGTCCTCAACAAAGTATAATAAAAAATACCTGGTTAACTCTACATCCCATTTAGAATATTTGACTGATTATGAAAAGATATTCTGTCCAGCCTCCATGATCCTATGCCACTCCTTTTGCCTTCTACATCAACTGTGTAAATCTCTTTAAAAACAAATTTTTTTCCACAACAAAGTATAATAAAAAATACCTGGTTAACTGTACACCCCTTTCTCAATATTGGACTGATTATGAAAAGATATTCTGTCCAGCCTCCATGATCCTATGCCACTTCTTTTGCCTTCTACATCAACTGTGTAAATCTCTTTAAAAACAAATTTTTGTCCTCAACAAAGTATATTAAAAAATACCTTATTAGCTCAACATCCATTTTAGAATATGGGACTGATTATGAAAAGATATTCTGTCCAGCCTCCATGATCCTATGCCACTTCTTTTGCCTTCTACATCAACTGTGTATATCTCTTTAAAAACAAATTTTTGTCCTCAACAAAGTATATTAAAAAATACCTGGTTAACTCTACATCCGTTTTAGAATATTGTACTGATTTTGAAAAGATATTCTGTCCAGCCTCCATGATCCTACGCCACTTCTTTTGCCTTCTACATCAACTGTGTAAATCTCTTCAAAAACCAATTTTTGTCCTCAACAAAGTATAATAAAAAATACCTGGTTAACTCTACATCCCATTTAGAATATTTGACTGATTATGAAAAGATATTATGTCCAGCCTCCATGATCCTATGCCACTTCTTTCGCCTACTACATCAACTGTGTAAATCTCTTTAAAAACAAATTTTTGTCCACAACAAAGTATAATAAAAAATTCTTTGTCAACTGTACATCCTTTTCAGAATATTGTACAGACTATGAAAAGATATTCTGTCCAGCCTCCATGATCCTATGCCACATCTTTTGCCTTCTACATCAACTGTGTAAATCTCTTTAAAAACAAATTTTTGTCCACAACAAAGTATAATAAAAATACCTGGTTAACTGTACATCCCTTTTAGAATATTGGACTGATTATGAAAAGATATTCTGTACAGCCTCCATGATCCTATGCCACTTCTTTTGCCTTCTACATCAACTGTGTAAATCTCTTTAAAAACAAATTTTTGTCCACAACAAAGTATAATAAAAAATACCTGGTTAACTCTACATCCCTTTCAGAATATTGGACTGATTATGAAAAGATATTCTGTCCAGCCTCCATGATCCTATGCCACTCTTTTTACCTTCTACATCAACTGTATAAATCTCTTTAAAAACAAATTTTTGTCCACGACAAAGTATAATAAAAAATACTTGGTTAACTCTACATCCCTTTCAGAATATTGGACTGATTATGAAAAGATATTCTGTCCAGCCTCCATGATCCTATGCCACTTCTTTTGCCTTCTACATCAACTGTGTAAATCTCTTTAAAAACAAGTTTTTGTCCACAACAAAGTATAATAAAAAATACCTGGTTAACTCTACATCCCTTTCAGAATATTGGACTGATTATGAAAATATATTCTGTCCAGCCTCCATGATCCTATGCCACTTCTTTTGCCTTCTACATCAACTGTGTAAATCTCTTTAAAAACAAGTTTTTGTCCACAACAAAGTATAATAAAAAATACCTGGTTAACTCTACATCCCTTTCAGAATATTGGACTGATTATGAAAAGATATTCTGTCCAGCC
The DNA here is from genome assembly GCA_963457665.1 of Thysanoteuthis rhombus. Lineage (NCBI taxonomy): Eukaryota > Metazoa > Mollusca > Cephalopoda > Oegopsida > Thysanoteuthidae > Thysanoteuthis > Thysanoteuthis major. Next base: position 33,055,951 of record OY735230.1, read on the forward strand.
TCCATGATCCTATGCCACTTCTTTTGCCTTCTACATCAACTGTGTAAATCTCTTTTAAAACAAGTTTTTGTCCACAACAAAGTATAATAAAAAATACCTGGTTAACTGTACATCCCTTTCAGAATATTGGACTGATTATGAAAAGATATTCTGTCCAGCCTCCATGATCCTATGCCACTTCTTTTGCCTTCTACATCAACTGTGTAAATCTCTTTAAAAACAAGTTTTTGTCCACAACAAAGTATAATAAAAAATACCTGGTTAACTCTACATCCCTTTCAGAATATTGGACTGATTATGAAAAGATATTCTGTCCAGCCTCCATGATCCTATGCCACTTCTTTTGCCTTCTACATCAACTGTGTAAATCTCTTTAAAAACAAGTTTTTGTCCACAACAAAGTATAATAAAAAATACCTGGTTAACTCTACATCCCATTTAGAATATTTGACTGATTATGAAAAGATATTCTGTCCAGCCTCCATGATCCTATGCCACTTCTTTTGCCTTCTACATCAACTGTGTAAATCTCTTTAAAAACAAGTTTTCGTCCACAACAAAGTATAATAAAAAATACCTGGTTAACTCTACATCCCTTTCAGAATATTGGACTGATTATGAAAAGATATTCTGTACAGCCTCCATGATCCTATGCCACTTCTTTTGCCTTCTACATCAACTGTGTAAATCTCTTTGAAAAACAAGTTTTTGTCCACAACAAAGTATAATAAAAAATACCTGGTTAACTGTACATCCCTTTCAGAATATTGGACTGATTATGAAAAGATATTCTGTCCAGCCTCCATGATCCTATGCCACTTCTTTTGCCTTCTACATCAACTGTGTAAATCTCTTTAAAAACAAATTTTTTTCCACAACAAAGTATATTAAAAAATACCTGGTTAACTGTACACCCCTTTCTCAATATTGGACTGATTATGAAAAGATATTCTGTCCAGCCTCCATGATCCTATGCCACTTCTTTTGCCTTCTACATCAACTGTGTAAATCTCTTTAAAAACAAATTTTTGTCCTCAACAAAGTATATTAAAAAATACCTTATTAGCTCAACATCCATTTTAGAATATGGGACTGATTATGAAAAGATATTCTGTCCAGCCTCCATGATCCTATGCCACTTCTTTTGCCTTCTACATCAACTGTGTAAATCTCTTTAAAAACAAATTTTTGTCCTCAACAAAGTATATTAAAAAATACCTGGTTAACTCTACATCCGTTTTAGAATATTGTACTGATTTTGAAAAGATATTCTGTCCAGCCTCCATGATCCTACGCCACTTCTTTTGCCTTCTACATCAACTGTGTAAATCTCTTCAAAAACCAATTTTTGTCCTCAACAAAGTATAATAAAAATACCTGGTTAACTCTACATCCCATTTAGAATATTTGACTGATTATGAAAAGATATTATGTCCAGCCTCCATGATCCTATGCCACTTCTTTCGCCTACTACATCAACTGTGTAAATCTCTTTAAAAACAAATTTTTGTCCACAACAAAGTATAATAAAAAATTCTTTGTCAACTGTACATCCTTTTCAGAATATTGTACTGACTATGAAAAGATATTCTGTCCAGCCTCCATGATCCTATGCCACATCTTTTGCCTTCTATATCAACTGTGTAAATCTCTTTAAAAACAAATTTTTGTCCACAACAAAGTATAATAAAAATACCTGGTTAACTGTACATCCCTTTTAGAATATTGGACTGATTATGAAAAGATATTCTGTACAGCCTCCATGATCCTATGCCACTTCTTTTGCCTTCTACATCAACTGTGTAAATCTCTTTAAAAACAAATTTTTGTCCACAACAAAGTATAATAAAAAATACCTGGTTAACTCTACATCCCTTTCAGAATATTGGACTGATTATGAAAAGATATTCTGTCCAGCCTCCATGATCCTATGCCACTCTTTTTACCTTCTACATCAACTGTATAAATCTCTTTAAAAACAAATTTTTGTCCACAACAAAGTATAATAAAAAATACTTGGTTAACTCTACATCCCTTTCAGAATATTGGACTGATTATGAAAAGATATTCTGTCCAGCCTCCATGATCCTATGCCACTTCTTTTGCCTTCTACATCAACTGTGTAAATCTCTTTAAAAAAAATTTATTGTCCACAACAAAGTATAATAAAAAATACCTGGTTAACTCTACATCCCTTTCAGAATATTGGACTGATTATGAAAAGATATTCTGTCCAGCCTCCATGATCCTATGCCACTTCTTTTGCCTTCTACATCAACTGTGTAAATCTCTTTAAAAACAAGTTTTTGTCCACAACAAAGTATAATAAAAAATACCTGGTTAACTCTACATCCCTTTTAGAATATTGGACTGATTATGAAAAGATATTCTGTACAGCCTCCATGATCCTATGCCACTTCTTTTGCCTTCTACATCAACTGTGTAAATCTCTTTAAAAACAAGTTTTCGTCCACAACAAAGTATAATAAAAAATACCTGGTTAACTCTACATCCCTTTCAGAATATTGGACTGATTATGAAAAGATATTCTGTCCAGCCTCCATGATCCTATGCCACTTCTTTTGCCTTCTACATCAACTGTGTAAATCTCTTTTAAAACAAGTTTTTGTCCACAACAAAGTATAATAAAAAATACCTGGTTAACTGTACATCCCTTTCAGAATATTGGACTGATTATGAAAAGATATTCTGTCCAGCCTCCATGATCCTATGCCACTTCTTTTGCCTTCTACATCAACTGTGTAAATCTCTTTAAAAACAAGTTTTTGTCCACAACAAAGTATAATAAAAAATACCTGGTTAACTCTACATCCCTTTCAGAATATTGGACTGATTATGAAAATATATTCTGTCCAGCCTCCATGATCCTATGCCACTTCTTTTGCCTTCTACATCAACTGTGTAAATCTCTTTAAAAACAAGTTTTTGTCCACAACAAAGTATAATAAAAAATACCTGGTTAACTCTACATCCCTTTCAGAATATTGGACTGATTATGAAAAGATATTCTGTCCAGCCTCCATGATCCTATGCCACTTCTTTTGCCTTCTACATCAACTGTGTAAATCTCTTTTAAAACAAGTTTTTGTCCACAACAAAGTATAATAAAAAATACCTGGTTAACTGTACATCCCTTTCAGAATATTGGACTGATTATGAAAAGATATTCTGTCCAGCCTCCATGATCCTATGCCACTTCTTTTGCCTTCTACATCAACTGTGTAAATCTCTTTAAAAACAAGTTTTCGTCCACAACAAAGTATAATAAAAAATACCTGGTTAACTCTACATCCCTTTCAGAATATTGGACTGATTATGAAAAGATATTCTGTACAGCCTCCATGATCCTATGCCACTTCTTTTGCCTTCTACATCAACTGTGTAAATCTCTTTGAAAAACAAGTTTTTGTCCACAACAAAGTATAATAAAAAATACCTGGTTAACTGTACATCCCTTTCAGAATATTGGACTGATTATGAAAAGATATTCTGTCCAGCCTCCATGATCTTATGCCACTTCTTTTGCCTTCTACATCAACTGTGTAAATCTCTTTAAAAACAAGTTTTCGTCCACAACAAAGTATAATAAAAAAATACCTGGTTAACTCTACATCCCTTTCAGAATATTGGACTGATTATGAAAAGATATTCTGTCCAGCCTCCATGATCCTATGCCACTTCTTTTGCCTTCTACATCAACTGTGTAAATCTCTTAAAAACAAGTTTTTGTCCACAACAAAGTATAATAAAAAATACCTGGTTAACTCTACATCCCTTTCAGAATATTGGACTGATTATGAAAAGATATTCTGTCCAGCCTCCATGATCTTATGCCACTTCTTTTGCCTTCTACATCAACTGTGTAAATCTCTTTAAAAACAAATTTTTGTCCACAACAAAGTATAATAAAAAATACCTGGTTAACTCTACATCCCTTTCAGAATATTGGACTGATTATGAAAAGATATTCTGTCCAGCCTCCATGATCCTATGCCACTTCTTTTGCCTTCTACATCAACTGTGTAAATTTCTTTAAAAACAAATTTTTGTCCACAACAAAGTATAATAAAAAATACCTGGTTAACTCTACATCCCTTTCAGAATATTGGACTGATTATGAAAAGATATTCTGTCCAGCCTCCATGATCCTATGCCACTCTTTTTACCTTCTACATCAACTGTATAAATCTCTTCAAAAACAAATTTTTGTCCACAACAAAGTATAATGAAAAATACTTGGTTAACTCTACATCCCTTTCAGAATATTGGACTGATTATGAAAAGATATTCTGTCCAGCCTCCATGATCCTATGCCACTTCTTTTGCCTTCTACATCAACTGTGTAAATCTCTTTAAAAAAAATTTATTGTCCACAACAAAGTATAATAAAAAATACCTGGTTAACTCTACATCCCTTTCAGAATATTGGACTGATTATGAAAAGATATTCTGTCCAGCCTCCATGATCCTATGCCACTTCTTTTGCCTTCTACATCAACTGTGTAAATTTCTTTAAAAACAAATTTTTGTCCACAACAAAGTATAATAAAAAATACCTGGTTAACTCTACATCCCTTTCAGAATATTGGACTGATTATGAAAAGATATTCTGTCCAGCCTCCATGATCCTATGCCACTCTTTTTACCTTCTACATCAACTGTATAAATCTCTTTAAAAACAAATTTTTGTCCACAACAAAGTATAATAAAAAATACTTGGTTAACTCTACATCCCTTTCAGAATATTGGACTGATTATGAAAAGATATTCTGTCCAGGCTCCATGATCCTATGCCACGTCTTTTGCCTTCTACATCAACTGTGTAAATCTCTTTAAAAAAAATTGATTGTCCACAACAAAGTATAATAAAAAATACCTGGTTAACTCTACATCCCTTTCAGAATATTGGACTGATTATGAAAAGATATTCTGTCCAGCCTCCATGATCCTGTGCCACTTCTTTTGCCTTCTACATCAACTGTGTAAATCTCTTTAAAAACAAATTTTTGTCCTCAACAAAGTATAATAAAAAATACCTGGTTAACTGTACATCCCTTTCAGAATATTGGACTGATTATGAAAAGATATTCTGTCCAGCCTCCATGATCCTATGCCACTTCTTTTGCCTTCTACATACAGTGTGTAAATCTTTTTGAAAAAAAATTTTTGTCCACAACAAAGTATAATAAAAAATACCTGGTTAACTCTACATCCCTTTCAGAATATTGGACTGATTATGAAAAGATATTCTGTCCAGCCTCCATTGTCCTATGCAATTTCTTTTGCCTTCTACATCAACTGTGTAAATCTCTTTAAAAACAAATTTTTGTCCACAACAAAGTATAATAAAAAATACCTGGTTAACTCTACATCCCTTTCGGAATATTGGACTGATTATGAAAATATATTCTGTCCAGCCTCCATGATCCTATGCCACTTCTTTTGCCTTCTACAGCAACTGTGTAAATCTCTTTAAAAACAAGTTTTCGTCCACAACAAAGTATAATAAAAAATACCTGGTTAACTGTACATCCCTTTTAGAATATTGAACTGATTATGAAAAGATATTCTGTCCAGCCTCCATGATCCTATGCCACTTCTTTCGCCTTCTACATCAACTGTGTAAATCTCTTTAAAAACAAATTTTTGTCCACAACAAAGTATAATAAAAAATACCTGGTTAACTCTACATCCCTTTCAGAATATTGGACTGATTATGAAAATATATTCTGTCCAGCCTCGATGATCCTATGCCACTTCTTTTGCCTTCTACATCAACTGTGTAAATCTCTTTAAAAACAAGTTTTTGTCCACAACAAAGTATAATAAAAAATACCTGGTTAACTCTACATCGCTTTTAGAATATTGGACTGATTATGAAAAGATATTTTGTCCAGCCTCCATGATCCTATGCCACTTCTTTTGCCTTCTACATCAACTGTGTAAATCTCTTTAAGAACAAATTTTTGTCCACAACAAAGTATAATAAAAAATACCTGGTTAACTCTACATCCCATTCAGAATATTGGACTGATTATGAAAAGATATTCTGTCCAGCCTCCATGATCCTATGCCACTTCTTTTGCCTTCTACATCAACTGTGTAAATCTCTTTAAAAACAAATTTTTGTCCACAACAAAGTATAATAAAAAATACCTGGTTAACTCTACATCCCTTTTGGAATTTTGGACAGATTATGAAAAGATATTCTGTCCAGCCTCCATGATCCTATGCCACTTCTTTTGCCTTCTACATCAACTGTGTAAATCTCTTCAAAAAAAATTTTTTTCCACAACAAAGTATAATAAAAAATACTTGGTTAACTGTACATCTTTTCTAGAATATTGGACTGATTATGAAAAGATATTCTGTCCAGCCTCCATGATCCTATGCCACCTCTTTTGCCTTCTACATCAACTGTGTAAATCTTTTCAAAAAAAATTTTTTTCCACAACAAAGTATAATAAAAAATACTTGGTTAACTGTACATCTTTTCTAGAATATTGGACTGATTATGAAAAGATATTCTGTCCAGCCTCCATGATCCTATGCCACTTCTTTTGCCTTCTACATCTACTGTGTAAATCTCTTTAAAAACAAATTTTTGTCCACAACAAAGTATAATAAAAAATACCTGGTTAACTCTACATCCCTTTCAGAATATTGGACTGATTATGAAAAGATATTCTGTCCAGCCTCCATGATCCTATGCCACTTCTTTTGCCTTCTACATCAACTGTGTAAATCTCTTTAAAAACAAATTTTTGTCCACAACAAAGTATAATAAAAAATACCTGGTTAACTCTACATCCGTTTTAGAATATTGGACTGATTATGAAAAGATATTCTGTCCAGCCTCCATGATCCTATGCCACTCCTTTTGCCTTCTACATCAACTGTGTAAATCTCTTTAAAAACAAATTTTTGTCCACAACAAAGTATAATAAAAAATACCTGGTTAACTGTACATCCCTTTTAGAATATTGAACTGATTATGAAAAGATATTCTGTCCAGCCTCCATGATCCTATGCCACTTCTTTCGCCTTCTACATCAACTGTGTAAATCTCTTTAAAAACAAATTTTTGTCCACAACAAAGTATAATAAAAAATACCTGGTTAACTCTACATCCCTTTCAGAATATTGGACTGATTATGAAAAGATATTCTGTCCAGCCTCCATGATCCTATGCCACTTCTTTTGCCTTCTACATCAACTGTGTAAATCTCTTTAAAAACAAATTTTTGTCCACAACAAAGTATAATAGAAAATACCTGGTTAACTCTACATCCCTTTTAGAATATTGGACTGATTATGAAAAGATATTTTGTCCAGCCTCCATGATCCTATGCCACTTCTTTTGCCTTCTACATCAACTGTGTAAATCTCTTCAAAAACAAATTTTTGTCCACAACAAAGTATAATAAAAAATACCTGGTTAACTCTACATCCCATTCAGAATATTGGACTGATTATGAAAAGATATTCTGTCCAGCCTCCATGATCCTATGCCACTTCTTTTGCCTTCTACATCAACTGTGTAAATCTCTTTAAAAACAAATTTTTGTCCACAACAAAGTATAATAAAAAATACCTGGTTAACTCTACATCCCTTTTGGAATTTTGGACAGATTATGAAAAGATATTCTGTCCAGCCTCCATGATCCTATGCCACTTCTTTTGCCTTCTACATCAACTGTGTAAATCTCTTCAAAAAAAATTTTTTTCCACAACAAAGTATAATAAAAAATACTTGGTTAACTGTACATCTTTTCTAGAATATTGGACTGATTATGAAAAGATATTCTGTCCAGCCTCCATGATCCTATGCCACTTCTTTTGCCTTCTACATCAACTGTGTAAATCTTTTCAAAAAAAATTTTTTTCCACAACAAAGTATAATAAAAAATACTTGGTTAACTGTACATCTTTTCTAGAATATTGGACTGATTATGAAAAGATATTCTGTCCAGCCTCCATGATCCTATGCCACTTCTTTTGCCTTCTACATCTACTGTGTAAATCTCTTTAAAAACAAATTTTTGTCCACAACAAAGTATAATAAAAAATACCTGGTTAACTCTACATCCCTTTCAGAATATTGGACTGATTATGAAAAGATATTCTGTCCAGCCTCCATGATCCTATGCCACTTCTTTTGCCTTCTACATCAACTGTGTAAATCTCTTTAAAAACAAATTTTTGTCCACAACAAAGTATAATAAAAAATACCTGGTTAACTCTACATCCGTTTTAGAATATTGGACTGATTATGAAAAGATATTCTGTCCAGCCTCCATGATCCTATGCCACTCCTTTTGCCTTCTACATCAACTGTGTAAATCTCTTTAAAAACAAATTTTTGTCCACAACAAAGTATAATAAAAAATACCTGGTTAACTGTACATCCCTTTTAGAATATTGAACTGATTATGAAAAGATATTCTGTCCAGCCTCCATGATCCTATGCCACTTCTTTCGCCTTCTACATCAACTGTGTAAATCTCTTTAAAAACAAATTTTTGTCCACAACAAAGTATAATAAAAAATACCTGGTTAACTCTACATCCCTTTCAGAATATTGGACTGATTATGAAAAGATATTCTGTCCAGCCTCCATGATCGTATGCCACTTCTTTTGCCTTCTACATCAACTGTGTAAATCTCTTTAAAAACAAGTTTTTGTCCACAACAAAGTATAATAAAAAATACCTGGTTAACTCTACATCCCTTTTAGAATATTGGACTGATTATGAAAAGATATTTTGTCCAGCCTCCATGATCCTATGCCACTTCTTTTGCCTTCTACATCAACTGTGTAAATCTCTTCAAAAACAAATTTTTGTCCACAACAAAGTATAATAAAAAATACCTGGTTAACTCTACATCCCATTCAGAATATTGGACTGATTATGAAAAGATATTCTGTCCAGCCTCCATGATCCTATGCCACTTCTTTTGCCTTCTACATCAACTGTGTAAATCTCTTTAAAAACAAATTTTTGTCCACAACAAAGTATAATAAAAAATACCTGGTTAACTCTACATCCCTTTTGGAATTTTGGACAGATTATGAAAAGATATTCTGTCCAGCCTCCATGATCCTATGCCACTTCTTTTGCCTTCTACATCAACTGTGTAAATCTCTTCAAAAAAAATTTTTTTCCACAACAAAGTATAATAAAAAATACTTGGTTAACTGTACATCTTTTCTAGAATATTGGACTGATTATGAAAAGATATTCTGTCCAGCCTCCATGATCCTATGCCACTTCTTTTGCCTTCTACATCAACTGTGTAAATCTTTTCAAAAAAAATTTTTTTCCACAACAAAGTATAATAAAAAATACTTGGTTAACTGTACATCTTTTCTAGAATATTGGACTGATTATGAAAAGATATTCTGTCCAGCCTCCATGATCCTATGCCACTCCTTTTGCCTTCTACATCAACTGTGTAAATCTCTTTAAAAACAAGTTTTTGTCCACAACAAAGTATAATAAAAAATACCTGGTTAACTCTACATCCCTTTTAGAATATTGGACTGATTATGAAAAGATATTTTGTCCAGCCTCCATGATCCTATGCCACTTCTTTTGCCTTCTACATCAACTGTGTAAATCTCTTCAAAAACAAATTTTTGTCCACAACAAAGTATAATAAAAAATACCTGGTTAACTCTACATCCCATTCAGAATATTGGACTGATTATGAAAAGATATTCTGTCCAGCCTCCATGATCCTATGCCACTTCTTTTGCCTTCTACATCAACTGTGTAAATCTCTTTAAAAACAAGTTTTTGTCCACAACAAAGTATAATAAAAAATACCTGGTTAACTCTACATCCCTTTTGGAATTTTGGACAGATTATGAAAAGATATTCTGTCCAGCCTCGATGATCCTATGCCACTTCTTTTGCCTTCTACATCAACTGTGTAAATCTCTTCAAAAAAAATTTTTTTCCACAACAAAGTATAATAAAAAATACTTGGTTAACTGTACATCTTTTCTAGAATATTGGACTGATTATGAAAAGATATTCTGTCCAGCCTCCATGATCCTATGCCACTTCTTTTGCCTTCTACATCAACTGTGTAAATCTTTTCAAAAAAAATTTTTTTCCACAACAAAGTATAATAAAAAATACTTGGTTAACTGTACATCTTTTCTAGAATATTGGACTGATTATGAAAAGATATTCTGTCCAGCCTCCATGATCCTATGCCACTTCTTTTGCCTTCTACATCTACTGTGTAAATCTCTTTAAAAACAAATTTTTGTCCACAACAAAGTATAATAAAAAATACCTGGTTAACTCTACATCCCTTTCAGAATATTGGACTGATTATGAAAAGATATTCTGTCCAGCCTCCATGATCCTATGCCACTTCTTTTGCCTTCTACATCAACTGTGTAAATCTCTTTAAAAACAAATTTTTGTCCACAACAAAGTATAATAAAAAATACCTGGTTAACTCTACATCCGTTTTAGAATATTGGACTGATTATGAAAAGATATTCTGTCCAGCCTCCATGATCCTATGCCACTCCTTTTGCCTTCTACATCAACTGTGTAAATCTCTTTAAAAACAAGTTTTTGTCCACAACAAAGTATAATAAAAAATACCTGGTTAACTCTACATCCCTTTCAGAATATTGGACTGATTATGAAAAGATATTCTGTCCAGCCTCCATGATCCTATGCCACTTCTTTTGCCTTCTACATCAACTGTGTAAATCTCTTTAAAAACAAGTTTTTGTCCACAACAAAGTATAATAAAAAATACCTGTTTAACTGTACATCCCTTTTAGAATATTGAACTGATTATGAAAAGATATTCTGTCCAGCCTCCATGATCCTATGCCACTTCTTTTGCCTTCTACATCAACTGTGTAAATCTCTTTAAAAACAAATTTTTGTCCACAACAAAGTATAATAAAAAATACCTGGTTAACTCTACATCCCTTTCAGAATATTGGACTGATTATGAAAAGATATTCTGTCCAGCCTCCATGATCCTATGCCACTTCTTTTGCCTTCTACATCAACTGTGTAAATCTCTTTAAAAACAAGTTTTTGTCCACAACAAAGTATAATAAAAAAATACCTGGTTAACTCTACATCCCTTTTAGAATATTGGACTGATTATGAAAAGATATTTTGTCCAGCCTCCATGATCCTATGCCACTTCTTTTGCCTTCTACATCAACTGTGTAAATCTCTTCAAAAACAAATTTTTGTCCACAACAAAGTATAATAAAAAATACCTGGTTAACTCTACATCCCATTCAGAATATTGGACTGATTATGAAAAAATATTATGTCCAGCCTCCATGATCCTATGCCACTTCTTTTGCCTTCTACATCAACTGTGTAAATCTCATTAAAAACAAATTTTTGTCCACAACAAAGTATAATAAAAAATACCTGGTTAACTTTACATCCCTTTCAGAATATTGGACTGATTATGAAAAGATATTCTGTCCAGCCTCCATGATCCTATGCCACTTCTTTTGCCTTCTACAGCAACTGTGTAAATCTCTTTAAAAACAAGTTTTCGTCCACAACAAAGTATAATAAAAAATACCTGGTTAACTCTACATCCCATTCAGAATATTGGACTGATTATGAAAAGATATTCTGTCCAGCTTCCATGATCCTATGCCACTTCTTTTGCCTTCTACATCAACTGTGTAAATCTCTTTAAAAACAAATTTTCGTCCACAACAAAGTATAATAAAAAATACCTGGTTAACTCTACATCCCTTTCAGAATATTGGACTGATTATGAAAATATATTCTGTCCAGCCTCCATGATCGTATGCCACTTCTTTTGCCTTCTACATCAACTGTGTAAATCTCTTTAAAAACAAATTTTTGTCCACAACAAAGTATAATAAAAAATACCTGGTTAACTGTACATCCCTTTTAGAATATTGAACTGATTATGAAAAGATATTCTGTCCAGCCTCCATGATCCTATGCCACTTCTTTCGCCTTCTACATCAACTGTGTAAATCTCTTTAAAAACAAATTTTTGTCCACAACAAAATATAATAAAAAATACCTGGTTAACTCTACATCCCTTTCAGAATATTGGACTGATTATGAAAAGATATTCTGTCCAGCCTCCATGATCCTATGCCACTTCTTTTGCCTTTTACATCAACTGTGTAAATCTCTTTAAAAACAAGTTTTTGTCCACAACAAAGTATAATAAAAAATACCTGGTTAACTCTACATCCCTTTTAGAATATTGGACTGATTATGAAAAGATATTTTGTCCAGCCTCCATGATCCTATGCCACTTCTTTTGCCTTCTACATCAACTGTGTAAATCTCTTTAAGAACAAATTTTTGTCCACAACAAAGTATAATAAAAAATACCTGGTTAACTCTACATCCCATTCAGAATATTGGACTGATTATGAAAAGATATTCTGTCCAGCCTCCATGATCCTATGCCACTCTTTTTACCTTCTACATCAACTGTATAAATCTCTTTAAAAACAAATTTTTGTCCACAACAAAGTATAATAAAAAATACTTGGTTAACTCTACATCCCTTTCGGAATATTGGACTGAATATGAAAAGATATTCTGTCCAGCCTCCATGATCCTATGCCACTTCTTTTGCCTTCTACATCAACTGTGTAAATCTCTTTAAAAACAAGTTTTTGTCCACAACAAAGTATAATAAAAAATACCTGGTTAACTCTACATCCCTTTTAGAATATTGGACTGATTATGAAAAGATATTCTGTCCAGCCTCCATGATCCTATGCCACTCCTTTTGCCTTCTACATCAACTGTGTAAATCTCTTTAAAAACAAGTTTTTGTCCACAACAAAGTATAATAAAAAATACCTGGTTAACTCTACATCCCTTTCAGAATATTGGACTGATTATGAAAAGATATTCTGTCCAGCCTCCATGATCCTATGCCACTTCTTTTGCCTTCTACATCAACTGTGTAAATCTCTTTAAAAACAAATTTTTGTCCACAACAAAGTATAATAAAAAATACCTGTTTAACTGTACATCCCTTTTAGAATATTGAACTGATTATGAAAAGATATTCTGTCCAGCCTCCATGATCCTATGCCACTTCTTTCGCCTTCTACATCAACTGTGTAAATCTCTTTAAAAACAAGTTTTTGTCCACAACAAAGTATAATAAAAAATACCTGGTTAACTCTACATCCCTTTCAGAATATTGGACTGATTATGAAAAGATATTCTGTCCAGCCTCCATGATCCTATGCCACTTCTTTTGCCTTCTACATCAACTGTGTAAATCTCTTTAAAAACAAGTTTTTGTCCACAACAAAGTATAATAAAAAATACCTGGTTAACTCTACATCCCTTTTAGAATGTTGGACTGATTATGAAAAGATATTCTGTCCAGCCTCCATGATCCTATGCCACTTCTTTTGCCTTCTACATCAACTGTGTAAATCTCTTCAAAAACAAATTTTTGTCCACAACAAAGTATAATAAAAAATACCTGGTTAACTCTACATCCCATTCAGAATATTGGACTGATTATGAAAAAATATTATGTCCAGCCTCCATGATCCTATGCCACTTCTTTTGCCTTCTACATCAACTGTGTAAATCTCTTTAAAAACAAATTTTTGTCCACAACAGAGTATAATAAAAAATACCTGGTTAACTTTACATCCCTTTCAGAATATTGGACTGATTATGAAAAGATATTCTGTCCAGCCTCCATGATCCTATGCCACTTCTTTTGCCTTCTACAGCAACTGTGTAAATCTCTTTAAAAACAAGTTTTCGTCCACAACAAAGTATAATAAAAAATACCTGGTTAACTCTACATCCCTTTCAGAATATTGGACTAATTATGAAAAGATATTCTGTCCAGCCTCCATGATCGTATGCCACTTCTTTTGCCTTCTACATCAACTGTGTAAATCTCTTTAAAAACAAATTTTTGTCCACAACAAAGTATAATAAAAAATACCTGGTTAACTGTACATCCCTTTTAGAATATTGAACTGATTATGAAAAGATATTCTGTCCAGCCTCCATGATCCTATGCCACTTCTTTCGCCTTCTACATCAACTGTGTAAATCTCTTTAAAAACAAATTTTTGTCCACAACAAAATATAATAAAAAATACCTGGTTAACTCTACATCCCTTTCAGAATATTGGACTGATTATGAAAAGATATTCTGTCCAGCCTCCATGATCCTATGCCACTTCTTTTGCCTTTTACATCAACTGTGTAAATCTCTTTAAAAACAAGTTTTTGTCCACAACAAAGTATAATAAAAAATACCTGGTTAACTCTACATCCCTTTTAGAATATTGGACTGATTATGAAAAGATATTTTGTCCAGCCTCCATGATCCTATGCCACTTCTTTTGCCTTCTACATCAACTGTGTAAATCTCTTTAAGAACAAATTTTTGTCCACAACAAAGTATAATAAAAAATACCTGGTTAACTCTACATCCCATTCAGAATATTGGACTGATTATGAAAAGATATTCTGTCCAGCCTCCATGATCCTATGCCACTCTTTTTACCTTCTACATCAACTGTATAAATCTCTTTAAAAACAAATTTTTGTCCACAACAAAGTATAATAAAAAATACTTGGTTAACTCTACATCCCTTTCGGAATATTGGACTGAATATGAAAAGATATTCTGTCCAGCCTCCATGATCCTATGCCACTTCTTTTGCCTTCTACATCAACTGTGTAAATCTCTTTAAAAACAAGTTTTTGTCCACAACAAAGTATAATAAAAAATACCTGGTTAACTCTACATCCCTTTTAGAATATTGGACTGATTATGAAAAGATATTCTGTCCAGCCTCCATGATCCTATGCCACTCCTTTTGCCTTCTACATCAACTGTGTAAATCTCTTTAAAAACAAGTTTTTGTCCACAACAAAGTATAATAAAAAATACCTGGTTAACTCTACATCCCTTTCAGAATATTGGACTGATTATGAAAAGATATTCTGTCCAGCCTCCATGATCCTATGCCACTTCTTTTGCCTTCTACATCAACTGTGTAAATCTCTTTAAAAACAAATTTTTGTCCACAACAAAGTATAATAAAAAATACCTGTTTAACTGTACATCCCTTTTAGAATATTGAACTGATTATGAAAAGATATTCTGTCCAGCCTCCATGATCCTATGCCACTTCTTTCGCCTTCTACATCAACTGTGTAAATCTCTTTAAAAACAAGTTTTTGTCCACAACAAAGTATAATAAAAAATACCTGGTTAACTCTACATCCCTTTCAGAATATTGGACTGATTATGAAAAGATATTCTGTCCAGCCTCCATGATCCTATGCCACTTCTTTTGCCTTCTACATCAACTGTGTAAATCTCTTTAAAAACAAGTTTTTGTCCACAACAAAGTATAATAAAAAATACCTGGTTAACTCTACATCCCTTTTAGAATATTGGACTGATTATGAAAAGATATTCTGTCCAGCCTCCATGATCCTATGCCACTTCTTTTGCCTTCTACATCAACTGTGTAAATCTCTTCAAAAACAAATTTTTGTCCACAACAAAGTATAATAAAAAATACCTGGTTAACTCTACATCCCATTCAGAATATTGGACTGATTATGAAAAAATATTATGTCCAGCCTCCATGATCCTATGCCACTTCTTTTGCCTTCTACATCAACTGTGTAAATCTCTTTAAAAACAAATTTTTGTCCACAACAGAGTATAATAAAAAATACCTGGTTAACTTTACATCCCTTTCAGAATATTGGACTGATTATGAAAAGATATTCTGTCCAGCCTCCATGATCCTATGCCACTTCTTTTGCCTTCTACAGCAACTGTGTAAATCTCTTTAAAAACAAGTTTTCGTCCACAACAAAGTATAATAAAAAATACCTGGTTAACTCTACATCCCATTCAGAATATTGGACTGATTATGAAAAGATATTCTGTCCAGCTTCCATGATCCTATGCCACTTCTTTTGCCTTCTACATCAACTGTGTAAATCTCTTTAAAAACAAATTTTCGTCCACAACAAAGTATAATAAAAAATACCTGGTTAACTCTACATCCCTTTCAGAATATTGGACTGATTATGAAAAGATATTCTGTCCAGCCTCCATGATCGTATGCCACTTCTTTTGCCTTCTACATCAACTGTGTAAATCTCTTTAAAAACAAATTTTTGTCCACAACAAAGTATAATAAAAAATACCTGGTTAACTGTACATCCCTTTTAGAATATTGAACTGATTATGAAAAGATATTCTGTCCAGCCTCCATGATCCTATGCCACTTCTTTCGCCTTCTACATCAACTGTGTAAATCTCTTTAAAAACAAATTTTTGTCCACAACAAAGTATAATAAAAAATACCTGGTTAACTCTACATCCCTTTCAGAATATTGGACTGATTATGAAAAGATATTCTGTCCAGCCTCCATGATCCTATGCCACTTCTTTTGCCTTCTACATCAACTGTGTAAATCTCTTTAAAAACAAGTTTTTGTCCACAACAAAGTATAATAAAAAATACCTGGTTAACTCTACATCCGTTTTAGAATATTGGACTGATTATGAAAAGATATTTTGTCCAGCCTCCATGATCCTATGCCACTTCTTTTGCCTTCTACATCAACTGTGTAAATCTCTTTAAGAACAAATTTTTGTCCACAACAAAGTATAATAAAAAATACCTGGTTAACTCTACATCCCATTCAGAATATTGGACTGATTATGAAAAGATATTCTGTCCAGCCTCCATGATCCTATGCCACTCTTTTTACCTTCTACATCAACTGTATAAATCTCTTTAAAAACAAATTTTTGTCCACAACAAAGTATAATAAAAAATACTTGGTTAACTCTACATCCCTTTCAGAATATTGGACTGATTATGAAAAGATATTCTGTCCAGGCTCCATGATCCTATGCCACGTCTTTTGCCTTCTACATCAACTGTGTAAATCTCTTTAAAAAAAATTTATTGTCCACAACAAAGTATAATAAAAAATACCTGGTTAACTCTACATCCCTTTCAGAATATTGGACTGATTATGAAAAGATATTCTGTCCAGCCTCCATGATCCTGTGCCACTTCTTTTGCCTTCTACATCAACTGTGTAAATCTCTTTTAAAACAAATTTTTTTTCCACAACAAAGTATAATAAAAAATACCTGGTTAACTGTACATCCCTTTCAGAATATTGGACTGATTATGAAAAGATATTCTGTCCAGCCTCCATGATCCTATGCCACTTCTTTTGCCTTCTACATACAGTGTGTAAATCTTTTTGAAAACAAATTTTTGTCCACAACAAAGTATAATAAAAAATACCTGGTTAACACTACATCCCTTTCAGAATATTGGACTGATTATGAAAAGATATTCTGTCCAGCCTCCATTGTCCTATGCAATTTCTTTTGCCTTCTACATCAACTGTGTAAATCTGTTTAAAAACAAGTTTTTGTCCACAACAAAGTATAATAAAAAATACCTGGTTAACTCTACATCCCTTTCGGAATATTGGACTGATTATGAAAAGATATTCTGTCCAGCCTCCATGATCCTATGCCACTCCTTTTGCCTTCTACAGCAACTGTGTAAATCTCTTTAAAAACAAGTTTTCGTCCACAACAAAGTATAATAAAAAATACCTGGTTAACTCTACATCCCATTCAGAATATTGGACTGATTATGAAAAGATATTCTGTCCAGCTTCCATGATCCTATGCCACTTCTTTTGCCTTCTACATCAACTGTGTAAATCTCTTTAAAAACAAATTTTCGTCCACAACAAAGTATAATAAAAAATACCTGGTTAACTCTACATCCCTTTCAGAATATTGGACTGATTATGAAAAGATATTCTGTCCAGCCTCCATGATCGTATGCCACTTCTTTTGCCTTCTACATCAACTGTGTAAATCTCTTTAAAAACAAATTTTTGTCCACAACAAAGTATAATAAAAAATACCTGGTTAACTGTACATCCCTTTTAGAATATTGAACTGATTATGAAAAGATATTCTGTCCAGCCTCCATGATCCTATGCCACTTCTTTTGCCTTCTACATCAACTGTGTAAATCTCTTTAAAAACAAATTTTTGTCCACAACAAAGTATAATAAAAAATACCTGGTTAACTCTACATCCCTTTCAGAATATTGGACTGATTATGAAAAGATATTCTGTCCAGCCTCCATGATCCTATGCCACTTCTTTTGCCTTCTACATCAACTGTGTAAATCTCTTTAAAAACAAGTTTTTGTCCACAACAAAGTATAATAAAAAATACCTGGTTAACTCTACATCCCTTTTAGAATATTGGACTGATTATGAAAAGATATTTTGTCCAGCCTCCATGATCCTATGCCACTTCTTTTGCCTTCTACATCAACTGTGTAAATCTCTTTAAGAACAAATTTTTGTCCACAACAAAGTATAATAAAAAATACCTGGTTAACTCTACATCCCATTCAGAATATTGGACTGATTATGAAAAGATATTCTGTCCAGCCTCCATGATCCTATGCCACTTCTTTTGCCTTCTACATCAACTGTGTAAATCTCTTTAAAAACAAATTTTTGTCCACAACAAAGTATAATAAAAAATACCTGGTTAACTCTACATCCCTTTTGGAATTTTGGACAGATTATGAAAAGATATTCTGTCCAGCCTCCATGATCCTATGCCACTTCTTTTGCCTTCTACATCAACTGTGTAAATCTCTTCAAAAAAAATTTTTTTCCACAACAAAGTATAATAAAAAATACTTGGTTAACTGTACATCTTTTCTAGAATATTGGACTGATTATGAAAAGATATTCTGTCCAGCCTCCATGATCCTATGCCACTTCTTTTGCCTTCTACATCAACTGTGTAAATCTTTTCAAAAAAAAAATTTTTTTCCACAACAAAGTATAATAAAAAATACTTGGTTAACTGTACATCTTTTCTAGAATATTGGACTGATTATGAAAAGATATTCTGTCCAGCCTCCATGATCCTATGCCACTTCTTTTGCCTTCTACATCTACTGTGTAAATCTCTTTAAAAACAAATTTTTGTCCACAACAAAGTATAATAAAAAATACCTGGTTAACTCTACATCCCTTTCAGAATATTGGACTGATTATGAAAAGATATTCTGTCCAGCCTCCATGATCCTATGCCACTTCTTTTGCCTTCTACATCAACTGTGTAAATCTCTTTAAAAACAAATTTTTGTCCACAACAAAGTATAATAAAAAATACCTGGTTAACTCTACATCCGTTTTAGAATATTGGACTGATTATGAAAAGATATTCTGTCCAGCCTCCATGATCCTATGCCACTTCTTTTGCCTTCTACATCAACTGTGTAAATCTCTTTAAAAACAAGTTTTTGTCCACAACAAAGTATAATAAAAAATACCTGGTTAACTCTACATCCGTTTTAGAATATTGGACTGATTATGAAAAGATATTCTGTCCAGCCTCCATGATCCTATGCCACTTCTTTTGCCTTCTACATCAACTGTGTAAATCTCTTTAAAAACAAATTTTTGTCCACAACAAAGTATAATAAAAAATACCTGTTTAACTGTACATCCCTTTTAGAATATTGAACTGATTATGAAAAGATATTCTGTCCAGCCTCCATGATCCTATGCCACTTCTTTCGCCTTCTACATCAACTGTGTAAATCTCTTTAAAAACAAATTTTTGTCCACAACAAAGTATAATAAAAAATACCTGGTTAACTCTACATCCCTTTCAGAATATTGGACTGATTATGAAAAGATATTCTGTCCAGCCTCCATGATCCTATGCCACTTCTTTTGCCTTCTACATCAACTGTGTAAATCTCTTTAAAAACAAGTTTTTGTCCACAACAAAGTATAATAAAAAATACCTGGTTAACTCTACATCCCTTTTAGAATATTGGACTGATTATGAAAAGATATTTTGTCCAGCCTCCATGATCCTATGCCACTTCTTTTGCCTTCTACATCAACTGTGTAAATCTCTTCAAAAACAAATTTTTGTCCACAACAAAGTATAATAAAAAATACCTGGTTAACTCTACATCCCATTCAGAATATTGGACTGATTATGAAAAAATATTCTGTCCAGCCTCCATGATCGTATGCCACTTCTTTTGCCTTCTACATCAACTGTGTAAATCTCTTTAAAAACAAATTTTTGTCCACAACAAAGTATAATAAAAAATACCTGGTTAACTTTACATCCCTTTCAGAATATTGGACTGATTATGAAAAGATATTCTGTCCAGCCTCCAAGATCCTATGCCACTTCTTTTGCCTTCTACATCAACTGTGTAAATCTCTTTAAAAACAAATTTTTGTCCACAACAAAGTATAATAAAAAATACCTGGTTAACTCTACATCCCTTTTGGAATTTTGGACAGATTATGAAAAGATATTCTGTCCAGCCTCCATGATCCTATGCCACTTCTTTTGCCTTCTACATCAACTGTGTAGCTCTCTTCAAAAAAAATTTTTTTCCACAACAAAGTATAATAAAAAATACTTGGTTAACTGTACATCTTTTCTAGAATATTGGACTGATTATGAAAAGATATTCTGTCCAGCCTCCATGATCCTATGCCACTTCTTTTGCCTTCTACATCAACTGTGTAAATCTTTTCAAAAAAAATTTTTTTCCACAACAAAGTATAATAAAAAATACTTGGTTAACTGTACATCTTTTCTAGAATATTGGACTGATTATGAAAAGATATTCTGTCCAGCCTCCATGATCCTATGCCACTTCTTTTGCCTTCTACATCTACTGTGTAAATCTCTTTAAAAACAAATTTTTGTCCACAACAAAGTATAATAAAAAATACCTGGTTAACTCTACATCCCTTTCAGAATATTGGACTGATTATGAAAAGATATTCTGTCCAGCCTCCATGATCCTATGCCACTTCTTTTGCCTTCTACATCAACTGTGTAAATCTCTTTAAAAACAAATTTTTGTCCACAACAAAGTATAATAAAAAATACCTGGTTAACTCTACATCCGTTTTAGAATATTGGACTGATTATGAAAAGATATTCTGTCCAGCCTCCATGATCCTATGCCACTCCTTTTGCCTTCTACATCAACTGTGTAAATCTCTTTAAAAACAAGTTTTTGTCCACAACAAAGTATAATAAAAAATACCTGGTTAACTCTACATCCCTTTCAGAATATTGGACTGATTATGAAAAGATATTCTGTCCAGCCTCCATGATCCTATGCCACTTCTTTTGCCTTCTACATCAACTGTGTAAATCTCTTTAAAAACAAATTTTTGTCCACAACAAAGTATAATAAAAAATACCTGTTTAACTGTACATCCCTTTTAGAATATTGAACTGATTATGAAAAGATATTCTGTCCAGCCTCCATGATCCTATGCCACTTCTTTCGCCTTCCACATCAACTGTGTAAATCTCTTTAAAAACAAATTTTTGTCCACAACAAAGTATAATAAAAAATACCTGGTTAACACTACATCCCTTTCAGAATATTGGACTGATTATGAAAAGATATTCTGTCCAGCCTCCATGATCCTATGCCACTTCTTTTGCCTTCTACATCAACTGTGTAAATCTCTTTAAAAACAAGTTTTTGTCCACAACAAAGTATAATAAAAAATACCTGGTTAACTCTACATCCGTTTTAGAATATTGGACTGATTATGAAAAGATATTTTGTCCAGCCTCCATGATCCTATGCCACTTCTTTTGCCTTCTACATCAACTGTGTAAATCTCTTCAAAAACAAATTTTTGTCCACAACAAAGTATAATAAAAAATACCTGGTTAACTCTACATCCCATTCAGAATATTGGACTGATTATGAAAAAATATTCTGTCCAGCCTCCATGATCCTATGCCACTTCTTTTGCCTTCTACATCAACTGTGTAAATCTCTTTAAAAACAAGTTTTTGTCCACAACAAAGTATAATAAAAAATACCTGGTTAACTTTACATCCCTTTCAGAATATTGGACTGATTATGAAAAGATATTCTGTCCAGCCTCCATGATCCTATGCCACTTCTTTTGCCTTCTACATCAACTGTGTAAATCTCTTCAAAAACAAATTTTTGTCCACAACAAAGTATAATAAAAAATACCTGGTTAACTCTACATCCCTTTTGGAATTTTGGACAGATTATGAAAAGATATTCTGTCCAGCCTCCATGATCCTATGCCACTTCTTTTGCCTTCTACATCAACTGTGTAAACCTCTTCAAAAAAAATTTTTTTCCACAACAAAGTATAATAAAAAATACTTGGTTAACTGTACATCTTTTCTAGAATATTGGACTGATTATGAAAAGATATTCTGTCCAGCCTCCATGATCCTATGCCACTTCTTTTGCCTTCTACATCTACTGTGTAAATCTCTTTAAAAACAAGTTTTTGTCCACAACAAAGTATAATAAAAAATACCTGGTTAACTCTACATCCCTTTCAGAATATTGGACTGATTATGAAAAGATATTCTGTCCAGCCTCCATGATCCTATGCCACTTCTTTTGCCTTCTACATCAACTGTGTAAATCTCTTTAAAAACAAATTTTTGTCCACAACAAAGTATAATAAAAAATACCTGGTTAACTCTACATCCGTTTTAGAATATTGGACTGATTATGAAAAGATATTCTGTCCAGCCTCCATGATCCTATGCCACTCCTTTTGCCTTCTACATCAACTGTGTAAATCTCTTTAAAAACAAGTTTTTGTCCACAACAAAGTATAATAAAAAATACCTGGTTAACTCTACATCCCTTTCAGAATATTGGACTGATTATGAAAAGATATTCTGTCCAGCCTCCATGATCCTATGCCACTTCTTTTGCCTTCTACATCAACTTTGTAAATCTCTTTAAAAACAAATTTTTGTCCACAACAAAGTATAATAAAAAATACATGGTTAACTCTACATCCGTTTTAGAATATTGGACTGATTATGAAAAGATATTCTGTCCAGCCTCCATGATCCTATGCCACTCCTTTTGCCTTCTACATCAACTGTGTAAATCTCTTTAAAAACAAATTTTTGTCCACAACAAAGTATAATAAAAAATACTTGGTTAACTCTACATCCCTTTCAGAATATTGGACAGATTATGAAAAGATATTCTGTCCAGCCTCCATGATCCTATGCCACTTCTTTTGCCTTCTACATCAACTGTGTAAATCTCTTTAAAAACAAGTTTTTGTCCACAACAAAGTATAATAAAAAATACCTGGTTAACTCTACATCCCTTTCAGAATATTGGACTGATTATGAAAAGATATTCTGTCCAGCCTCCATGATCCTATGCCACTTCTTTTGCCTTCTACATCAACTGTGTAAATCTCTTCAAAAACAAGTTTTTGTCCACAACAAAGTATAATAAAAAATACCTTGTTAACTGTACATCCCTTTCAGAATATTGGACTGATTATGAAAAGATATTCTGTCCAGCCTCCATGATCCTATGCCACTTCTTTTGCCTTCTACATCAACTGTGTAAATCTCTTTAAAAACAAATTTTTGTCCACAACAAAGTATAATAAAAAATACCTGGTTAATTCTACATCCCATTCAGAATATTGGACTGATTATGAAAAGATATTCTGTCCAGCCTCAATGATCCTGTGCCACTTCTTTTGCCTTCTACATCAACTGTGTAAATCTCTTTAAAAACAAGTTTTTGTCCACAACAAAGTATAATAAAAAATACCTGGTTAACTCTACATCCCTTTCAGAATATTGGACTGATTATGAAAAGATATTCTGTCCAGCCTCCATGATCCTATGCCACTTCTTTTGCCTTCTACATCAACTGTGTAAATCTCTTTAAAAACAAGTTTTTGTCCACAACAAAGTATAATAAAAAATACCTGGTTAACTCTACATCCCTTTCAGAATATTGGACTGATTATGAAAAGATATTCTGTCCAGCCTCCATGATCGTATGCCACTTCTTTTGCCTTCTACATCAACTGTGTAAATCTCTTTAAAAACAAATTTTTGTCCACAACAAAGTATAATAAAAAATACCTGGTTAACTCTACATCCCTTTCAGAATATTGGACTGATTATGAAAAGATATTCTGTCCAGCCTCCATGATCCTATGCCACTTCTTTTGCCTTCTACATCAACTGTGTAAATCTCTTTAAAAACAAGTTTTTGTCCACAACAAAGTATAATAAAAAATACCTGGTTAACTCTACATCCCTTTTAGAATATTGGACTGATTATGAAAAGATATTCTGTCCAGCCTCCATGATCCTATGCCACTTCTTTTGCCTTCTACATCAACTGTGTAAATCTCTTTAAAAACAAATTTTTGTCCACAACAAAGTATAATAAAAAAAACCTGGTTAACTCTACATCCCTTTCAGAATATTGGACTGATTATGAAAAGATATTCTGCAAAGCCTCCATGATCCTATGCCACTCCTTTTGCCTTCTACATCAACTGTGTAAATCTCTTTAAAAACAAATTTTTGTCCACAACAAAGTATAATAAAAAATACCTGGTTAACTCTACATCCCTTTTAGAATATTGGACTGATTATGAAAAGATATTTTGTCCAGCCTCCATGATCCTATGCCACTTCTTTTGCCTTCTACATCAACTGTGTAAATCTCTTTAAAAACAAATTTTTGTCCACAACAAAGTATAATAAAAAATACCTGGTTAACTTTACATCCCTTTCAGAATATCGGACTGATTATGAAAAGATATTCTGTCCAGCCTCCATGATCCTATGCCACTTCTTTTGCCTTCTACATCAACTGTGTAAATCTCTTCAAAAACAAATTTTTGTCCACAACAAAGTATAATAAAAAATACTTGGTTAACTGTACATCTTTTCTAGAATATTGGACTGATTATGAAAAGATATTCTGTCCAGCCTCCATGATCGTATGCCACTTCTTTTGCCTTCTACATCTACTGTGTAAATCTCTTTAAAAACAAATTTTTGTCCACAACAAAGTATAATAAAAAATACCTGGTTAACTCTACATCCCTTTCAGAATATTGGACTGATTATGAAAAGATATTCTGTCCAGCCTCCATGATCCTATGCCACTTCTTTTGCCTTCTACATCAACTGTGTAAATCTCTTTAAAAACAAATTTTTGTCCACAACAAAGTATAATAAAAAATACCTGGTTAACTTTACATCCCTTTCAGAATATCGGACAGATTATGAAAAGATATTCTGTCCAGCCTCCATGATCCTATGCCACTTCTTTTGCCTTCTACATCAACTGTGTAAATCTCTTCAAAAACAAATTTTTGTCCACAACAAAGTATAATAAAAAATACTTGGTTAACTGTACATCTTTTCTAGAATATTGGACTGATTATGAAAAGATATTCTGTCCAGCCTCCATGATCGTATGCCACTTCTTTTGCCTTCTACATCTACTGTGTAAATCTCTTTAAAAACAAATTTTTGTCCACAACAAAGTATAATAAAAAATACCTGGTTAACTTACATCCCTTTCAGAATATTGGACTGATTATGAAAAGATATTCTGTCCAGCCTCCATGATCCTATGCCACTTCTTTTGCCTTCTACATCAACTGTGTAAATCTCTTTAAAAACAAATTTTTGTCCACAACAAAGTATAATAAAAAATACTTGGTTAACTGTACATCTTTTCTAGAATATTGGACTGATTATGAAAAGATATTCTGTCCAGCCTCCATGATCCTATGCCACTTCTTTTGCCTTTACATCTACTGTGTAAATCTCTTTAAAAACAAATTTTTGTCCACAACAAAGTATAATAAAAAATACCTGGTTAACTCTACATCCCTTTCAGAATATTGGACTGATTATGAAAAGATATTCTGTCCAGCCTCCATGATCCTATGCCACTTCTTTTGCCTTCTACATCAACTGTGTAAATCTCTTTAAAAACAAATTTTTGTCCACAACAAAGTATAATAAAAAATACCTGGTTAACTCTACATCCCTTTCACAATATTGGACGGATTATGAAAAGATATTCTGTCCAGCCTCCATGATCCTATGCCACTTCTTTTGCCTTTTACATCAACTGTGTAAATCTCTTTAAAAACAAGTTTTTGTCCACAACAAAGTATAATAAAAAATACCTGGTTAACTCTACATCCCTTTCAGAATATCGGACTGATTATGAAAAGATATTCTGTCCAGCCTCCATGATCCTATGCCACTTCTTTTGCCTTCTACATCAACTGTGTAAATCTCTTTAAAAACAAATTTTTGTCCACAACAAAGTATAATAAAAAATACATGGTTAACTCTACATCCGTTTTAGAATATTGGACTGATTATGAAAAGATATTCTGTCCAGCCTCCATGATCCTATGCCACTCCTTTTGCCTTCTACATCAACTGTGTAAATCTCTTTAAAAACAAATTTTTGTCCACAACAAAGTATAATAAAAAATACCTGGTTAACTCTACATCCCTTTCAGAATATTGGACAGATTATGAAAAGATATTCTGTCCAGCCTCCATGATCCTATGCCACTTCTTTTGCCTTCTACATCAACTGTGTAAATCTCTTTAAAAACAAGTTTTTGTCCACAACAAAGTATAATAAAAATACCTGGTTAACTCTACATCCCTTTCAGAATATTGGACTGATTATGAAAAGATATTCTGTCCAGCCTCCATGATCCTATGCCACTTCTTTTGCCTTCTACATCAACTGTGTAAATCTCTTTAAAACAAATTTTTGTCCACAACGAAGAATAATAAAAAATACCTGGTTAACTGTACATCCCTTTCAGAATATTGGACTGATTATGAAAAGATATTCTGTCCAGCCTCCATGATCCTATGCCACTTCTTTTGCCTTCTACATCAACTGTGTAAATCTCTTTAAAAACAAATTTTTGTCCACAACAAAGTATAATAAAAAATACCTGGTTAACTTTACATCCCTTTCAGAATATCGGACTGATTATGAAAAGATATTCCGTCCAGCCTCCATGATCCTATGCCACTTCTTTTGCCTTCTACATCAACTGTGTAAATCTCTTCAAAAACAAATTTTTGTCCACAACAAAGTATAATAAAAAATACCTGGTTAACTCTACATCCCTTTCGGAATTTTGGACAGATTATGAAAAGATATTCTGTCCAGCCTCCATGATCCTATGCCACTTCTTTTGCCTTCTACATCAACTGTGTAAATCTCTTCAAAAACAAATTTTTGTCCACAACAAAGTATAATAAAAAATACTTGGTTAACTGTACATCTTTTCTAGAATATTGGACTGATTATGAAAAGATATTCTGTCCAGCCTCCATGATCCTATGCCACTTCTTTTGCCTTTACATCTACTGTGTAAATCTCTTTAAAAACAAATTTTTGTCCACAACAAAGTATAATAAAAAATACCTGGTTAACTCTACATCCCTTTCAGAATATTGGACTGATTATGAAAAGATATTCTGTCCAGCCTCCATGATCCTATGCCACTTCTTTTGCCTTCTACATCAAATGTGTAAATCTCTTTAAAAACAAATTTTTGTCCACAACAAAGTATAATAATAAATACCTGGTTAACTCTACATCCCTTTCACAATATTGGACGGATTATGAAAAGATATTCTGTCCAGCCTCCATGATCCTATGCCACTTCTTTTGCCTTCTACATCAACTGTGTAAATCTCTTTAAAAACAAATTTTTGTCCACAACAAAGTATAATAAAAAATACCTGGTTAACTCTACATCCCTTTCAGAATATTGGACTGATTATGAAAAGATATTCTGTCCAGCCTCCATGATCCTATGCCACTTCTTTTGCCTTCTACATCAACTGTGTAAATCTCTTTAAAAACAAATTTTTGTCCACAACAAAGTATAATAAAAAATACATGGTTAACTCTACATCCGTTTTAGAATATTGGACTGATTATGAAAAGATATTCTGTCCAGCCTCCATGATCCTATGCCACTCCTTTTGCCTTCTACATCAACTGTGTAAATCTCTTTAAAAACAAATTTTTGTCCACAACAAAGTATAATAAAAAATACCTGGTTAACTCTACATCCCTTTCAGAATATTGGACAGATTATGAAAAGATATTCTGTCCAGCCTCCATGATCCTATGCCACTTCTTTTGCCTTCTACATCAACTGTGTAAATCTCTTTAAAAACAAGTTTTTGTCCACAACAAAGTATAATAAAAATACCTGGTTAACTCTACATCCCTTTCAGAATATTGGACTGATTATGAAAAGATATTCTGTCCAGCCTCCATGATCCTATGCCACTTCTTTTGCCTTCTACATCAACTGTGTAAATCTCTTTAAAACAAATTTTTGTCCACAACAAAGAATAATAAAAAATACCTGGTTAACTGTACATCCCTTTCAGAATATTGGACTGATTATGAAAAGATATTCTGTCCAGCCTCCATGATCCTATGCCACTTCTTTTGCCTTCTACATCAACTGTGTAAATCTCTTTAAAAACAAATTTTTGTCCACAACAAAGTATAATAAAAAATACCTGGTTAACTTTACATCCCTTTCAGAATATCGGACTGATTATGAAAAGATATTCTGTCCAGCCTCCATGATCCTATGCCACTTCTTTTGCCTTCTACATCAACTGTGTAAATCTCTTCAAAAACAAATTTTTGTCCACAACAAAGTATAATAAAAAATACCTGGTTAACTCTACATCCCTTTCGGAATTTTGGACAGATTATGAAAAGATATTCTGTCCAGCCTCCATGATCCTATGCCACTTCTTTTGCCTTCTACATCAACTGTGTAAATCTCTTCAAAAACAAATTTTTGTCCACAACAAAGTATAATAAAAAATAATTGGTTAACTGTACATCTTTTCTAGAATATTGGACTGATTATGAAAAGATATTCTGTCCAGCCTCCATGATCGTATGCCACTTCTTTTGCCTTCTACATCTACTGTGTAAATCTCTTTAAAAACAAATTTTTGTCCACAACAAAGTATAATAAAAAATACCTGGTTAACTCTACATCCCTTTCAGAATATTGGACTGATTATGAAAAGATATTCTGTCCAGCCTCCATGATCCTATGCCACTTCTTTTGCCTTCTACATCAACTGTGTAAATCTCTTTAAAAACAAATTTTTGTCCACAACAAAGTATAATAAAAAATACCTGGTTAACTCTACATCCCTTTCACAATATTGGACGGATTATGAAAAGATATTCTGTCCAGCCTCCATGATCCTATGCCACTTCTTTTGCCTTCTACATCAACTGTGTAAATCTCTTTAAAAACAAGTTTTTGTCCACAACAAAGTATAATAAAAAATACCTGGTTAACTCTACATCCCTTTCAGAATATTGGACTGATTATGAAAAGATATTCTGTCCAGCCTCCATGATCCTATGCCACTTCTTTTGCCTTCTACATCAACTGTGTAAATCTCTTTAAAAACAAATTTTTGTCCACAACAAAGTATAATAAAAAATACCTGGTTAACTCTACATCCGTTTTAGAATATTGGACTGATTATGAAAAGATATTCTGTCCAGCCTCCATGATCCTATGCCACTCCTTTTGCCTTCTACATCAACTGTGTAAATCTCTTTAAAAAAAATTTTTGTCCACAACAAAGTATAATAAAAAATACCTGGTTAACTCTACATCCCTTTCAGAATATTGGACAGATTATGAAAAGATATTCTGTCCAGCCTCCATGATCCTATGCCACTTCTTTTGCCTTCTACATCAACTGTGTAAATCTCTTTAAAAACAAGTTTTTGTCCACAACAAAGTATAATAAAAATACCTGGTTAACTCTACATCCCTTTCAGAATATCGGACTGATTATGAAAAGATATTCTGTCCAGCCTCCATGATCCTATGCCACTTCTTTTGCCTTCTACATCAACTGTGTAAATCTCTTCAAAAACAAATTTTTGTCCACAACAAAGTATAATAAAAAATACCTGGTTAACTCTACATCCCTTTCGGAATTTTGGACAGATTATGAAAAGATATTCTGTCCAGCCTCCATGATCCTATGCCACTTCTTTTGCCTTCTACATCAACTGTGTAAATCTCTTCAAAAACAAATTTTTGTCCACAACAAAGTATAATAAAAAATACTTGGTTAACTGTACATCTTTTCTAGAATATTGGACTGATTATGAAAAGATATTCTGTCCAGCCTCCATGATCCTATGCCACTTCTTTTGCCTTTACATCAACTGTGTAAATCTCTTTAAAAACAAATTTTTGTCCACAACAAAGTATAATAAAAAATACCTGGTTAACTCTACATCCCTTTCACAATATTGGACGGATTATGAAAAGATATTCTGTCCAGCCTCCATGATCCTATGCCACTTCTTTTGCCTTCTACATCAACTGTGTAAATCTCTTTAAAAACAAGTTTTTGTCCACAACAAAGTATAATAAAAAATACCTGGTTAACTCTACATCCCTTTCAGAATATTGGACTGATTATGAAAAGATATTCTGTCCAGCCTCCATGATCCTATGCCACTTCTTTTGCCTTCTACATCAACTGTGTAAATCTCTTTAAAAACAAATTTTTGTCCACAACAAAGTATAATAAAAAATACATGGTTAACTCTACATCCGTTTTAGAATATTGGACTGATTATGAAAAGATATTCTGTCCAGCCTCCATGATCCTATGCCACTCCTTTTGCCTTCTACATCAACTGTGTAAATCTCTTTAAAAACAAATTTTTGTCCACAACAAAGTATAATAAAAAATACCTGGTTAACTCTACATCCCTTTCAGAATATTGGACAGATTATGAAAAGATATTCTGTCCAGCCTCCATGATCCTATGCCACTTCTTTTGCCTTCTACATCAACTGTGTAAATCTCTTTAAAAACAAGTTTTTGTCCACAACAAAGTATAATAAAAATACCTGGTTAACTCTACATCCCTTTCAGAATATTGGACTGATTATGAAAAGATATTCTGTCCAGCCTCCATGATCCTATGCCACTTCTTTTGCCTTCTACATCAACTGTGTAAATCTCTTTAAAACAAATTTTTGTCCACAACAAAGAATAATAAAAAATACCTGGTTAACTGTACATCCCTTTCAGAATATTGGACTGATTATGAAAAGATATTCTGTCCAGCCTCCATGATCCTATGCCACTTCTTTTGCCTTCTACATCAACTGTGTAAATCTCTTTAAAAACAAATTTTTGTCCACAACAAAGAATAATAAAAAATACCTGGTTAACTGTACATCCCTTTCAGAATATTGGACTGATTATGAAAAGATATTCTGTCCAGCCTCCATGATCCTATGCCACTTCTTTTGCCTTCTACATCAACTGTGTAAATCTCTTTAAAACAAATTTTTGTCCACAACAAAGAATAATAAAAAATACCTGGTTAACTGTACATCCCTTTCAGAATATTGGACTGATTATGAAAAGATATTCTGTCCAGCCTCCATGATCCTATGCCACTTCTTTTGCCTTCTACATCAACTGTGTAAATCTCTTCAAAAACAAATTTTTGTCCACAACAAAGTATAATAAAAAATACCTGGTTAACTCTACATCCCTTTCGGAATTTTGGACAGATTATGAAAAGATATTCTGTCCAGCCTCCATGATCCTATGCCACTTCTTTTGCCTTCTACATCAACTGTGTAAATCTCTTCAAAAACAAATTTTTGTCCACAACAAAGTATAATAAAAAATACTTGGTTAACTGTACATCTTTTCTAGAATATTGGACTGATTATGAAAAGATATTCTGTCCAGCCTCCATGATCCTATGCCACTTCTTTTGCCTTTACATCTACTGTGTAAATCTCTTTAAAAACAAATTTTTGTCCACAACAAAGTATAATAAAAAATACCTGGTTAACTTTACATCCCTTTCAGAATATCGGACTGATTATGAAAAGATATTCCGTCCAGCCTCCATGATCCTATGCCACTTCTTTTGCCTTCTACATCAACTGTGTAAATCTCTTCAAAAACAAATTTTTGTCCACAACAAAGTATAATAAAAAATACCTGGTTAACTCTACATCCCTTTCGGAATTTTGGACAGATTATGAAAAGATATTCTGTCCAGCCTCCATGATCCTATGCCACTTCTTTTGCCTTCTACATCAACTGTGTAAATCTCTTCAAAAACAAATTTTTGTCCACAACAAAGTATAATAAAAAATACTTGGTTAACTGTACATCTTTTCTAGAATATTGGACTGATTATGAAAAGATATTCTGTCCAGCCTCCATGATCCTATGCCACTTCTTTTGCCTTTACATCTACTGTGTAAATCTCTTTAAAAACAAATTTTTGTCCACAACAAAGTATAATAAAAAATACCTGGTTAACTCTACATCCCTTTCAGAATATTGGACTGATTATGAAAAGATATTCTGTCCAGCCTCCATGATCCTATGCCACTTCTTTTGCCTTCTACATCAACTGTGTAAATCTCTTTAAAAACAAATTTTTGTCCACAACAAAGTATAATAAAAAATACCTGGTTAACTCTACATCCCTTTCACAATATTGGACGGATTATGAAAAGATATTCTGTCCAGCCTCCATGATCCTATGCCACTTCTTTTGCCTTCTACATCAACTGTGTAAATCTCTTTAAAAACAAGTTTTTGTCCACAACAAAGTATAATAAAAAATACCTGGTTAACTCTACATCCCTTTCAGAATATTGGACTGATTATGAAAAGATATTCTGTCCAGCCTCCATGATCCTATGCCACTTCTTTTGCCTTCTACATCAACTGTGTAAATCTCTTTAAAAACAAATTTTTGTCCACAACAAAGTATAATAAAAAATACATGGTTAACTCTACATCCGTTTTAGAATATTGGACTGATTATGAAAAGATATTCTGTCCAGCCTCCATGATCCTATGCCACTCCTTTTGCCTTCTACATCAACTGTGTAAATCTCTTTAAAAACAAATTTTTGTCCACAACAAAGTATAATAAAAAATACCTGGTTAACTCTACATCCCTTTCAGAATATTGGACAGATTATGAAAAGATATTCTGTCCAGCCTCCATGATCCTATGCCACTTCTTTTGCCTTCTACATCAACTGTGTAAATCTCTTCAAAAACAAGTTTTTGTCCACAACAAAGTATAATAAAAATACCTGGTTAACTCTACATCCCTTTCAGAATATTGGACTGATTATGAAAAGATATTCTGTCCAGCCTCCATGATCCTATGCCACTTCTTTTGCCTTCTACATCAACTGTGTAAATCTCTTTAAAACAAATTTTTGTCCACAACAAAGAATAATAAAAAATACCTGGTTAACTGTACATCCCTTTCAGAATATTGGACTGATTATGAAAAGATATTCTGTCCAGCCTCCATGATCCTATGCCACTTCTTTTGCCTTCTACATCAACTGTGTAAATCTCTTTAAAAACAAATTTTTGTCCACAACAAAGTATAACAAAAAATAATTGGTTAACTGTACATCTTTTCTAGAATATTGGACTGATTATGAAAAGATATTCTGTCCAGCCTCCATGATCGTATGCCACTTCTTTTGCCTTCTACATCTACTGTGTAAATCTCTTTAAAAACAAATTTTTGTCCACAACAAAGTATAATAAAAAATACCTGGTTAACTCTACATCCCTTTCAGAATATTGGACTGATTATGAAAAGATATTCTGTCCAGCCTCCATGATCCTATGCCACTTCTTTTGCCTTCTACATCAACTGTGTAAATCTCTTTAAAAACAAATTTTTGTCCACAACAAAGTATAATAAAAAATACTTGGTTAACTGTACATCTTTTCTAGAATATTGGACTGATTATGAAAAGATATTCTGTCCAGCCTCCATGATCCTATGCCACTTCTTTTGCCTTTACATCTACTGTGTAAATCTCTTTAAAAACAAATTTTTGTCCACAACAAAGTATAATAAAAAATACCTGGTTAACTCTACATCCCTTTCAGAATATTGGACTGATTATGAAAAGATATTCTGTCCAGCCTCCATGATCCTATGCCACTTCTTTTGCCTTCTACATCAACTGTGTAAATCTCTTTAAAAACAAATTTTTGTCCACAACAAAGTATAATAAAAAATACCTGGTTAACTCTACATCCCTTTCACAATATTGGACGGATTATGAAAAGATATTCTGTCCAGCCTCCATGATCCTATGCCACTTCTTTTGCCTTCTACATCAACTGTGTAAATCTCTTTAAAAACAAGTTTTTGTCCACAACAAAGTATAATAAAAAATACCTGGTTAACTCTACATCCCTTTCAGAATATTGGACTGATTATGAAAAGATATTCTGTCCAGCCTCCATGATCCTATGCCACTTCTTTTGCCTTCTACATCAACTGTGTAAATCTCTTTAAAAACAAATTTTTGTCCACAACAAAGTATAATAAAAAATACCTGGTTAACTCTACATCCGTTTTAGAATATTGGACTGATTATGAAAAGATATTCTGTCCAGCCTCCATGATCCTATGCCACTCCTTTTGCCTTCTACATCAACTGTGTAAATCTCTTTAAAAAAAATTTTTGTCCACAACAAAGTATAATAAAAAATACCTGGTTAACTCTACATCCCTTTCAGAATATTGGACAGATTATGAAAAGATATTCTGTCCAGCCTCCATGATCCTATGCCACTTCTTTTGCCTTCTACATCAACTGTGTAAATCTCTTTAAAAACAAGTTTTTGTCCACAACAAAGTATAATAAAAATACCTGGTTAACTCTACATCCCTTTCAGAATATCGGACTGATTATGAAAAGATATTCTGTCCAGCCTCCATGATCCTATGCCACTTCTTTTGCCTTCTACATCAACTGTGTAAATCTCTTCAAAAACA
Organism: Thysanoteuthis rhombus; assembly: GCA_963457665.1. NCBI lineage: Eukaryota > Metazoa > Mollusca > Cephalopoda > Oegopsida > Thysanoteuthidae > Thysanoteuthis > Thysanoteuthis major. Next base: position 33,090,864 of record OY735230.1, read on the forward strand.
AATTTTTGTCCACAACAAAGTATAATAAAAAATACCTGGTTAACTCTACATCCCTTTCGGAATTTTGGACAGATTATGAAAAGATATTCTGTCCAGCCTCCATGATCCTATGCCACTTCTTTTGCCTTCTACATCAACTGTGTAAATCTCTTCAAAAACAAATTTTTGTCCACAACAAAGTATAATAAAAAATACTTGGTTAACTGTACATCTTTTCTAGAATATTGGACTGATTATGAAAAGATATTCTGTCCAGCCTCCATGATCCTATGCCACTTCTTTTGCCTTTACATCAACTGTGTAAATCTCTTTAAAAACAAATTTTTGTCCACAACAAAGTATAATAAAAAATACCTGGTTAACTCTACATCCCTTTCACAATATTGGACGGATTATGAAAAGATATTCTGTCCAGCCTCCATGATCCTATGCCACTTCTTTTGCCTTCTACATCAACTGTGTAAATCTCTTTAAAAACAAGTTTTTGTCCACAACAAAGTATAATAAAAAATACCTGGTTAACTCTACATCCCTTTCAGAATATTGGACTGATTATGAAAAGATATTCTGTCCAGCCTCCATGATCCTATGCCACTTCTTTTGCCTTCTACATCAACTGTGTAAATCTCTTTAAAAACAAATTTTTGTCCACAACAAAGTATAATAAAAAATACATGGTTAACTCTACATCCGTTTTAGAATATTGGACTGATTATGAAAAGATATTCTGTCCAGCCTCCATGATCCTATGCCACTCCTTTTGCCTTCTACATCAACTGTGTAAATCTCTTTAAAAACAAATTTTTGTCCACAACAAAGTATAATAAAAAATACCTGGTTAACTCTACATCCCTTTCAGAATATTGGACAGATTATGAAAAGATATTCTGTCCAGCCTCCATGATCCTATGCCACTTCTTTTGCCTTCTACATCAACTGTGTAAATCTCTTTAAAAACAAGTTTTTGTCCACAACAAAGTATAATAAAAATACCTGGTTAACTCTACATCCCTTTCAGAATATTGGACTGATTATGAAAAGATATTCTGTCCAGCCTCCATGATCCTATGCCACTTCTTTTGCCTTCTACATCAACTGTGTAAATCTCTTTAAAACAAATTTTTGTCCACAACAAAGAATAATAAAAAATACCTGGTTAACTGTACATCCCTTTCAGAATATTGGACTGATTATGAAAAGATATTCTGTCCAGCCTCCATGATCCTATGCCACTTCTTTTGCCTTCTACATCAACTGTGTAAATCTCTTTAAAAACAAATTTTTGTCCACAACAAAGAATAATAAAAAATACCTGGTTAACTGTACATCCCTTTCAGAATATTGGACTGATTATGAAAAGATATTCTGTCCAGCCTCCATGATCCTATGCCACTTCTTTTGCCTTCTACATCAACTGTGTAAATCTCTTTAAAACAAATTTTTGTCCACAACAAAGAATAATAAAAAATACCTGGTTAACTGTACATCCCTTTCAGAATATTGGACTGATTATGAAAAGATATTCTGTCCAGCCTCCATGATCCTATGCCACTTCTTTTGCCTTCTACATCAACTGTGTAAATCTCTTCAAAAACAAATTTTTGTCCACAACAAAGTATAATAAAAAATACCTGGTTAACTCTACATCCCTTTCGGAATTTTGGACAGATTATGAAAAGATATTCTGTCCAGCCTCCATGATCCTATGCCACTTCTTTTGCCTTCTACATCAACTGTGTAAATCTCTTCAAAAACAAATTTTTGTCCACAACAAAGTATAATAAAAAATACTTGGTTAACTGTACATCTTTTCTAGAATATTGGACTGATTATGAAAAGATATTCTGTCCAGCCTCCATGATCCTATGCCACTTCTTTTGCCTTTACATCTACTGTGTAAATCTCTTTAAAAACAAATTTTTGTCCACAACAAAGTATAATAAAAAATACCTGGTTAACTCTACATCCCTTTCAGAATATTGGACTGATTATGAAAAGATATTCTGTCCAGCCTCCATGATCCTATGCCACTTCTTTTGCCTTCTACATCAACTGTGTAAATCTCTTTAAAAACAAATTTTTGTCCACAACAAAGTATAATAAAAAATACCTGGTTAACTCTACATCCCTTTCAGAATATTGGACAGATTATGAAAAGATATTCTGTCCAGCCTCCATGATCCTATGCCACTTCTTTTGCCTTCTACATCAACTGTGTAAATCTCTTTAAAAACAAGTTTTTGTCCACAACAAAGTATAATAAAAATACCTGGTTAACTCTACATCCCTTTCAGAATATTGGACTGATTATGAAAAGATATTCTGTCCAGCCTCCATGATCCTATGCCACTTCTTTTGCCTTCTACATCAACTGTGTAAATCTCTTTAAAACAAATTTTTGTCCACAACAAAGAATAATAAAAAATACCTGGTTAACTGTACATCCCTTTCAGAATATTGGACTGATTATGAAAAGATATTCTGTCCAGCCTCCATGATCCTATGCCACTTCTTTTGCCTTCTACATCAACTGTGTAAATCTCTTTAAAAACAAATTTTTGTCCACAACAAAGTATAATAAAAAATACCTGGTTAACTTTACATCCCTTTCAGAATATCGGACTGATTATGAAAAGATATTCTGTCCAGCCTCCATGATCCTATGCCACTTCTTTTGCCTTCTACATCAACTGTGTAAATCTCTTCAAAAACAAATTTTTGTCCACAACAAAGTATAATAAAAAATACCTGGTTAACTCTACATCCCTTTTGGAATTTTGGACAGATTATGAAAAGATATTCTGTCCAGCCTCCATGATCCTATGCCACTTCTTTTGCCTTCTACATCAACTGTGTAAATCTCTTCAAAAACAAATTTTTGTCCACAACAAAGTATAATAAAAAATACTTGGTTAACTGTACATCTTTTCTAGAATATTGGACTGATTATGAAAAGATATTCTGTCCAGCCTCCATGATCGTATGCCACTTCTTTTGCCTTCTACATCTACTGTGTAAATCTCTTTAAAAACAAATTTTTGTCCACAACAAAGTATAATAAAAAATACCTGGTTAACTCTACATCCCTTTCACAATATTGGACGGATTATGAAAAGATATTCTGTCCAGCCTCCATGATCCTATGCCACTTCTTTTGCCTTCTACATCAACTGTGTAAATCTCTTTAAAAACAAGTTTTTGTCCACAACAAAGTATAATAAAAAATACCTGGTTAACTCTACATCCCTTTCAGAATATTGGACTGATTATGAAAAGATATTCTGTCCAGCCTCCATGATCCTATGCCACTTCTTTTGCCTTCTACATCAACTGTGTAAATCTCTTTAAAAACAAATTTTTGTCCACAACAAAGTATAATAAAAAATACATGGTTAACTCTACATCCGTTTTAGAATATTGGACTGATTATGAAAAGATATTCTGTCCAGCCTCCATGATCCTATGCCACTCCTTTTGCCTTCTACATCAACTGTGTAAATCTCTTTAAAAACAAATTTTTGTCCACAACAAAGTATAATAAAAAATACCTGGTTAACTCTACATCCCTTTCAGAATATTGGACAGATTATGAAAAGATATTCTGTCCAGCCTCCATGATCCTATGCCACTTCTTTTGCCTTCTACATCAACTGTGTAAATCTCTTCAAAAACAAGTTTTTGTCCACAACAAAGTATAATAAAAATACCTGGTTAACTCTACATCCCTTTCAGAATATTGGACTGATTATGAAAAGATATTCTGTCCAGCCTCCATGATCCTATGCCACTTCTTTTGCCTTCTACATCAACTGTGTAAATCTCTTTAAAACAAATTTTTGTCCACAACAAAGAATAATAAAAAATACCTGGTTAACTGTACATCCCTTTCAGAATATTGGACTGATTATGAAAAGATATTCTGTCCAGCCTCCATGATCCTATGCCACTTCTTTTGCCTTCTACATCAACTGTGTAAATCTCTTTAAAAACAAATTTTTGTCCACAACAAAGTATAATAAAAAATACCTGGTTAACTTTACATCCCTTTCAGAATATCGGACTGATTATGAAAAGATATTCTGTCCAGCCTCCATGATCCTATGCCACTTCTTTTGCCTTCTACATCAACTGTGTAAATCTCTTCAAAAACAAATTTTTGTCCACAACAAAGTATAATAAAAAATACCTGGTTAACTCTACATCCCTTTCGGAATTTTGGACAGATTATGAAAAGATATTCTGTCCAGCCTCCATGATCCTATGCCACTTCTTTTGCCTTCTACATCAACTGTGTAAATCTCTTCAAAAACAAATTTTTGTCCACAACAAAGTATAATAAAAAATAATTGGTTAACTGTACATCTTTTCTAGAATATTGGACTGATTATGAAAAGATATTCTGTCCAGCCTCCATGATCGTATGCCACTTCTTTTGCCTTCTACATCTACTGTGTAAATCTCTTTAAAAACAAATTTTTGTCCACAACAAAGTATAATAAAAAATACCTGGTTAACTCTACATCCCTTTCACAATATTGGACTGATTATGAAAAGATATTCTGTCCAGCCTCCATGATCCTATGACACTTCTTTTGCCTTCTACATCAACTGTGTAAATCTCTTTAAAAACAAATTTTTGTCCACAACAAAGTATAATAAAAAATACTTGGTTAACTGTACATCTTTTCTAGAATATTGGACTGATTATGAAAAGATATTCTGTCCAGCCTCCATGATCCTATGCCACTTCTTTTGCCTTTACATCTACTGTGTAAATCTCTTTAAAAACAAATTTTTGTCCACAACAAAGTATAATAAAAAATACCTGGTTAACTCTACATCCCTTTCAGAATATTGGACTGATTATGAAAAGATATTCTGTCCAGCCTCCATGATCCTATGCCACTTCTTTTGCCTTCTACATCAACTGTGTAAATCTCTTTAAAAACAAATTTTTGTCCACAACAAAGTATAATAAAAAATACCTGGTTAACTCTACATCCCTTTCACAATATTGGACGGATTATGAAAAGATATTCTGTCCAGCCTCCATGATCCTATGCCACTTCTTTTGCCTTCTACATCAACTGTGTAAATCTCTTTAAAAACAAGTTTTTGTCCACAACAAAGTATAATAAAAAATACCTGGTTAACTCTACATCCCTTTCAGAATATTGGACTGATTATGAAAAGATATTCTGTCCAGCCTCCATGATCCTATGCCACTTCTTTTGCCTTCTACATCAACTGTGTAAATCTCTTTAAAAACAAATTTTTGTCCACAACAAAGTATAATAAAAAATACTTGGTTAACTGTACATCTTTTCTAGAATATTGGACTGATTATGAAAAGATATTCTGTCCAGCCTCCATGATCGTATGCCACTTCTTTTGCCTTCTACATCAACTGTGTAAATCTCTTTAAAAACAAGTTTTTGTCCACAACAAAGTATAATAAAAAATACCTGGTTAACTCTACATCCCTATCGGAATTTTGGACAGATTATGAAAAGATATTCTGTCCAGCCTCCATGATCCTATGCCACTTCTTTTGCCTTCTACATCAACTGTGTAAATCTCTTCAAAAACAAATTTTTGTCCACAACAAAGTATAATAAAAAATACTTGGTTAACTGTACATCTTTTCTAGAATATTGGACTGATTATGAAAAGATATTCTGTCCAGCCTCCATGATCCTATGCCACTTCTTTTGCCTTTACATCTACTGTGTAAATCTCTTTAAAAACAAATTTTTGTCCACAACAAAGTATAATAAAAAATACCTGGTTAACTCTACATCCCTTTCAGAATATTGGACTGATTATGAAAAGATATTCTGTCCAGCCTCCATGATCCTATGCCACTTCTTTTGCCTTCTACATCAACTGTGTAAATCTCTTTAAAAACAAATTTTTGTCCACAACAAAGTATAATAAAAAATACCTGGTTAACTCTACATCCCTTTCACAATATTGGACGGATTATGAAAAGATATTCTGTCCAGCCTCCATGATCCTATGCCACTTCTTTTGCCTTCTACATCTACTGTGTAAATCTCTTTAAAAACAAGTTTTTGTCCACAACAAAGTATAATAAAAAATACCTGGTTAACTCTACATCCCTTTCAGAATATTGGACTGATTATGAAAAGATATTCTGTCCAGCCTCCATGATCCTATGCCACTTCTTTTGCCTTCTACATCAACTGTGTAAATCTCTTTAAAAACAAATTTTTGTCCACAACAAAGTATAATAAAAAATACCTGGTTAACTCTACATCCGTTTTAGAATATTGGACTGATTATGAAAAGATATTCTGTCCAGCCTCCATGATCCTATGCCACTCCTTTTGCCTTCTACATCAACTGTGTAAATCTCTTTAAAAACAAATTTTTGTCCACAACAAAGTATAATAAAAAATACCTGGTTAACTCTACATCCCTTTCAGAATATTGGACAGATTATGAAAAGATATTCTGTCCAGCCTCCATGATCCTATGCCACTTCTTTTGCCTTCTACATCAACTGTGTAAATCTCTTTAAAAACAAGTTTTTGTCCACAACAAAGTATAATAAAAATACCTGGTTAACTCTACATCCCTTTCAGAATATCGGACTGATTATGAAAAGATATTCTGTCCAGCCTCCATGATCCTATGCCACTTCTTTTGCCTTCTACATCAACTGTGTAAATCTCTTCAAAAACAAATTTTTGTCCACAACAAAGTATAATAAAAAATACCTGGTTAACTCTACATCCCTTTCGGAATTTTGGACAGATTATGAAAAGATATTCTGTCCAGCCTCCATGATCCTATGCCACTTCTTTTGCCTTCTACATCAACTGTGTAAATCTCTTCAAAAACAAATTTTTGTCCACAACAAAGTATAATAAAAAATACTTGGTTAACTGTACATCTTTTCTAGAATATTGGACTGATTATGAAAAGATATTCTGTCCAGCCTCCATGATCCTATGCCACTTCTTTTGCCTTTACATCAACTGTGTAAATCTCTTTAAAAACAAATTTTTGTCCACAACAAAGTATAATAAAAAATACCTGGTTAACTCTACATCCCTTTCACAATATTGGACGGATTATGAAAAGATATTCTGTCCAGCCTCCATGATCCTATGCCACTTCTTTTGCCTTCTACATCAACTGTGTAAATCTCTTTAAAAACAAGTTTTTGTCCACAACAAAGTATAATAAAAAATACCTGGTTAACTCTACATCCCTTTCAGAATATTGGACTGATTATGAAAAGATATTCTGTCCAGCCTCCATGATCCTATGCCACTTCTTTTGCCTTCTACATCAACTGTGTAAATCTCTTTAAAAACAAATTTTTGTCCACAACAAAGTATAATAAAAAATACATGGTTAACTCTACATCCGTTTTAGAATATTGGACTGATTATGAAAAGATATTCTGTCCAGCCTCCATGATCCTATGCCACTCCTTTTGCCTTCTACATCAACTGTGTAAATCTCTTTAAAAACAAATTTTTGTCCACAACAAAGTATAATAAAAAATACCTGGTTAACTCTACATCCCTTTCAGAATATTGGACAGATTATGAAAAGATATTCTGTCCAGCCTCCATGATCCTATGCCACTTCTTTTGCCTTCTACATCAACTGTGTAAATCTCTTTAAAAACAAGTTTTTGTCCACAACAAAGTATAATAAAAATACCTGGTTAACTCTACATCCCTTTCAGAATATTGGACTGATTATGAAAAGATATTCTGTCCAGCCTCCATGATCCTATGCCACTTCTTTTGCCTTCTACATCAACTGTGTAAATCTCTTTAAAACAAATTTTTGTCCACAACAAAGAATAATAAAAAATACCTGGTTAACTTTACATCCCTTTCAGAATATCGGACTGATTATGAAAAGATATTCTGTCCAGCCTCCATGATCCTATGCCACTTCTTTTGCCTTCTACATCAACTGTGTAAATCTCTTCAAAAACAAATTTTTGTCCACAACAAAGTATAATAAAAAATACCTGGTTAACTCTACATCCCTTTCGGAATTTTGGACAGATTATGAAAAGATATTCTGTCCAGCCTCCATGATCCTATGCCACTTCTTTTGCCTTCTACATCAACTGTGTAAATCTCTTCAAAAACAAATTTTTGTCCACAACAAAGTATAATAAAAAATACTTGGTTAACTGTACATCTTTTCTAGAATATTGGACTGATTATGAAAAGATATTCTGTCCAGCCTCCATGATCCTATGCCACTTCATTTGCCTTTACATCTACTGTGTAAATCTCTTTAAAAACAAATTTTTGTCCACAACAAAGTATAATAAAAAATACCTGGTTAACTCTACATCCCTTTCAGAATATTAGACTGATTATGAAAAGATATTCTGTCCAGCCTCCATGATCCTATGCCACTTCTTTTGCCTTCTACATCAACTGTGTAAATCTCTTTAAAAACAAATTTTTGTCCACAACAAAGTATAATAAAAAATACCTGGTTAACTCTACATCCGTTTCACAATATTGGACGGATTATGAAAAGATATTCTGTCCAGCCTCCATGATCCTATGCCACTTCTTTTGCCTTCTACATCAACTGTGTAAATCTCTTTAAAAACAAGTTTTTGTCCACAACAAAGTATAATAAAAAATACCTGGTTAACTCTACATCCCTTTCAGAATATTGGACTGATTATGAAAAGATATTCTGTCCAGCCTCCATGATCCTATGCCACTTCTTTTGCCTTCTACATCAACTGTGTAAATCTCTTTAAAAACAAATTTTTGTCCACAACAAAGTATAATAAAAAATACATGGTTAACTCTACATCCGTTTTAGAATATTGGACTGATTATGAAAAGATATTCTGTCCAGCCTCCATGATCCTATGCCACTCCTTTTGCCTTCTACATCAACTGTGTAAATCTCTTTAAAAACAAATTTTTGTCCACAACAAAGTATAATAAAAAATACCTGGTTAACTCTACATCCCTTTCAGAATATTGGACAGATTATGAAAAGATATTCTGTCCAGCCTCCATGATCCTATGCCACTTCTTTTGCCTTCTACATCAACTGTGTAAATCTCTTTAAAAACAAATTTTTGTCCACAACAAAGTATAATAAAAAATACATGGTTAACTCTACATCCGTTTTAGAATATTGGACTGATTATGAAAAGATATTCTGTCCAGCCTCCATGATCCTATGCCACTCCTTTTGCCTTCTACATCAACTGTGTAAATCTCTTTAAAAACAAATTTTTGTCCACAACAAAGTATAATAAAAAATACCTGGTTAACTCTACATCCCTTTCAGAATATTGGACAGATTATGAAAAGATATTCTGTCCAGCCTCCATGATCCTATGCCACTTCTTTTGCCTTCTACATCAACTGTGTAAATCTCTTTAAAAACAAGTTTTTGTCCACAACAAAGTATAATAAAAATACCTGGTTAACTCTACATCCCTTTCAGAATATTGGACTGATTATGAAAAGATATTCTGTCCAGCCTCCATGATCCTATGCCACTTCTTTTGCCTTCTACATCAACTGTGTAAATCTCTTTAAAACAAATTTTTGTCCACAACAAAGAATAATAAAAAATACCTGGTTAACTTTACATCCCTTTCAGAATATCGGACTGATTATGAAAAGATATTCTGTCCAGCCTCCATGATCCTATGCCACTTCTTTTGCCTTCTACATCAACTGTGTAAATCTCTTCAAAAACAAATTTTTGTCCACAACAAAGTATAATAAAAAATACCTGGTTAACTCTACATCCCTTTCGGAATTTTGGACAGATTATGAAAAGATATTCTGTCCAGCCTCCATGATCCTATGCCACTTCTTTTGCCTTCTACATCAACTGTGTAAATCTCTTCAAAAACAAATTTTTGTCCACAACAAAGTATAATAAAAAATACTTGGTTAACTGTACATCTTTTCTAGAATATTGGACTGATTATGAAAAGATATTCTGTCCAGCCTCCATGATCCTATGCCACTTCATTTGCCTTTACATCTACTGTGTAAATCTCTTTAAAAACAAATTTTTGTCCACAACAAAGTATAATAAAAAATACCTGGTTAACTCTACATCCCTTTCAGAATATTGGACTGATTATGAAAAGATATTCTGTCCAGCCTCCATGATCCTATGCCACTTCTTTTGCCTTCTACATCAACTGTGTAAATCTCTTTAAAAACAAATTTTTGTCCACAACAAAGTATAATAAAAAATACCTGGTTAACTCTACATCCCTTTCACAATATTGGACGGATTATGAAAAGATATTCTGTCCAGCCTCCATGATCCTATGCCACTTCTTTTGCCTTCTACATCAACTGTGTAAATCTCTTTAAAAACAAGTTTTTGTCCACAACAAAGTATAATAAAAAATACCTGGTTAACTCTACATCCCTTTCAGAATATTGGACTGATTATGAAAAGATATTCTGTCCGGCCTCCATGATCCTATGCCACTTCTTTTGCCGTCTACATCAACTGTGTAAATCTCTTTAAAAACAAATTTTTGTCCACAACAAAGTATAATAAAAAATACATGGTTAACTCTACATCCGTTTTAGAATATTGGACTGATTATGAAAAGATATTCTGTCCAGCCTCCATGATCCTATGCCACTCCTTTTGCCTTCTACATCAACTGTGTAAATCTCTTTAAAAACAAATTTTTGTCCACAACAAAGTATAATAAAAAATACCTGGTTAACTCTACATCCCTTTCAGAATATTGGACAGATTATGAAAAGATATTCTGTCCAGCCTCCATGATCCTATGCCACTTCTTTTGCCTTCTACATCAACTGTGTAAATCTCTTTAAAAACAAGTTTTTGTCCACAACAAAGTATAATAAAAATACCTGGTTAACTCTACATCCCTTTCAGAATATTGGACTGATTATGAAAAGATATTCTGTCCAGCCTCCATGATCCTATGCCACTTCTTTTGCCTTCTACATCAACTGTGTAAATCTCTTTAAAACAAATTTTTGTCCACAACAAAGAATAATAAAAAATACCTGGTTAACTGTACATCCCTTTCAGAATATTGGACTGATTATGAAAAGATATTCTGTCCAGCCTCCATGATCCTATGCCACTTCTTTTGCCTTCTACATCAACTGTGTAAATCTCTTTAAAAACAAATTTTTGTCCACAACAAAGTATAATAAAAAATACCTGGTTAACTTTACATCCCTTTCAGAATATCGGACTGATTATGAAAAGATATTCTGTCCAGCCTCCATGATCCTATGCCACTTCTTTTGCCTTCTACATCAACTGTGTAAATCTCTTCAAAAACAAATTTTTGTCCACAACAAAGTATAATAAAAAATACCTGGTTAACTCTACATCCCTTTCGGAATTTTGGACAGATTATGAAAAGATATTCTGTCCAGCCTCCATGATCCTATGCCACTTCTTTTGCCTTCTACATCAACTGTGTAAATCTCTTCAAAAACAAATTTTTGTCCACAACAAAGTATAATAAAAAATACTTGGTTAACTGTACATCTTTTCTAGAATATTGGACTGATTATGAAAAGATATTCTGTCCAGCCTCCATGATCGTATGCCACTTCTTTTGCCTTCTACATCTACTGTGTAAATCTCTTTAAAAACAAATTTTTGTCCACAACAAAGTATAATAAAAAATACCTGGTTAACTCTACATCCCTTTCAGAATATTGGACTGATTATGAAAAGATATTCTGTCCAGCCTCCATGATCCTATGCCACTTCTTTTGCCTTCTACATCAACTGTGTAAATCTCTTTAAAAACAAATTTTTGTCCACAACAAAGTATAATAAAAAATACTTGGTTAACTGTACATCTTTTCTAGAATATTGGACTGATTATGAAAAGATATTCTGTCCAGCCTCCATGATCGTATGCCACTTCTTTTGCCTTCTACATCAACTGTGTAAATCTCTTTAAAAACAAATTTTTGTCCACAACAAAGTATAATAAAAAATACTTGGTTAACTGTACATCTTTTCTAGAATATTGGACTGATTATGAAAAGATATTCTGTCCAGCCTCCATGATCCTATGCCACTTCTTTTGCCTTTACATCTACTGTGTAAATCTCTTTAAAAACAAATTTTTGTCCACAACAAAGTATAATAAAAAATACCTGGTTAACTCTACATCCCTTTCAGAATATTGGACTGATTATGAAAAGATATTCTGTCCAGCCTCCATGATCCTATGCCACTTCTTTTGCCTTCTACATCAACTGTGTAAATCTCTTTAAAAACAAATTTTTGTCCACAACAAAGTATAATAAAAAATACTTGGTTAACTGTACATCTTTTCTAGAATATTGGACTGATTATGAAAAGATATTCTGTCCAGCCTCCATGATCGTATGCCACTTCTTTTGCCTTCTACATCAACTGTGTAAATCTCTTAAAAACAAGTTTTTGTCCACAACAAAGTATAATAAAAAATACCTGGTTAACTCTACATCCCTATCGGAATTTTGGACAGATTATGAAAAGATATTCTGTCCAGCCTCCATGATCCTATGCCACTTCTTTTGCCTTCTACATCAACTGTGTAAATCTCTTCAAAAACAAATTTTTGTCCACAACAAAGTATAATAAAAAATACTTGGTTAACTGTACATCTTTTCTAGAATATTGGACTGATTATGAAAAGATATTCTGTCCAGCCTCCATGATCCTATGCCACTTCTTTTGCCTTTACATCTACTGTGTAAATCTCTTTAAAAACAAATTTTTGTCCACAACAAAGTATAATAAAAAATACCTGGTTAACTCTACATCCCTTTCAGAATATTGGACTGATTATGAAAAGATATTCTGTCCAGCCTCCATGATCCTATGCCACTTCTTTTGCCTTCTACATCAACTGTGTAAATCTCTTTAAAAACAAATTTTTGTCCACAACAAAGTATAATAAAAAAAACCTGGTTAACTCTACATCCCTTTCAGAATATTGGACGGATTATGAAAAGATATTCTGTCCAGCCTCCATGATCCTATGCCACTTCTTTTGCCTTCTACATCAACTGTGTAAATCTCTTTAAAAACAAGTTTTTGTCCACAACAAAGTATAATAAAAATACCTGGTTAACTCTACATCCCTTTCAGAATATTGGACTGATTATGAAAAGATATTCTGTCCAGCCTCCCTGATCCTATGCCACTTCTTTTGCCTTCTACATCAACTGTGTAAATCTCTTTAAAACAAATTTTTGTCCACAACAAAGAATAATAAAAAATACCTGGTTAACTGTACATCCCTTTCAGAATATTGGACTGATTATGAAAAGATATTCTGTCCAGCCTCCATGATCCTATGCCACTTCTTTTGCCTTCTACATCAACTGTGTAAATCTCTTTAAAAACAAGTTTTTGTCCACAACAAAGTATAATAAAAAATACCTGGTTAACTCTACATCCCTTTTAGAATATTGGACTGATTATGAAAAGATATTCTGTCCAGCCTCCATGATCCTATGCCACTTCTTTTGCCTTCTACATCAACTGTGTAAATCTCTTTAAAAACAAGTTTTTGTCCACAACAAAGTATAATAAAAAAAACCTGGTTAACTCTACATCCCTTTCAGAATATTGGACTGATTATGAAAAGATATTCTGTCCAGCCTCCATGATCCTATGCCACTTCTTTTGCCTTCTACATCAACTGTGTAAATCTCTTTAAAAACAAATTTTTGTCCACAACAAAGTATAATAAAAAATACCTGGTTAACTCTACATCCCTTTTAGAATATTGGACTGATTATGAAAAGATATTCTGTCCAGCCTCCATGATCCTATGCCACTTCTTTTGCCTTCTACATCAACTGTGTAAATCTCTTTAAAAACAAATTTTTGTCCACAACAAAGTATAATAAAAAATACCTGGTTAACTTTACATCCCTTTCAGAATATCGGACTGATTATGAAAAGATATTCTGTCCAGCCTCCATGATCCTATGCCACTTCTTTTGCCTTCTACATCAACTGTGTAAATCTCTTCAAAAACAAATTTTTGTCCACAACAAAGTATAATAAAAAATACCTGGTTAACTCTACATCCCTTTCGGAATTTTGGACAGATTATGAAAAGATATTCTGTCCAGCCTCCATGATCCTATGCCACTTCTTTTGCCTTCTACATCAACTGTGTAAATCTCTTTAAAAACAAATTTTTGTCCACAACAAAGTATAATAAAAAATACTTGGTTAACTGTACATCTTTTCTAGAATATTGGACTGATTATGAAAAGATATTCTGTCCAGCCTCCATGATCCTATGCCACTTCTTTTGCCTTCTACATCAACTGTGTAAATCTCTTTAAAAACAAATTTTTGTCCACAACAAAGTATAATAAAAAATACCTGGTTAACTCTACATCCCATTCAGAATATTGGACTGATTATGAAAAGATATTCTGTCCAGCCTCCTTCATCTTTTGCCACTTCTTTTGCCTTCTACATCAACTGTGTAAATCTCTTTAAAAACAAGTTTTTGTCCACAACAAAGTATAATAAAAAATACCTGGTTAACTCTACATCCCTTTCAGAATATTGGACTGATTATGAAAAGATATTCTGTCCAGCCTCCATGATCCTATGCCACTTCTTTTGCCTTCTACATCAACTGTGTAAATCTCTTAAAAACAAGTTTTTGTCCACAACAAAGTATAATAAAAAATACCTGGTTAACTCTACATCCCTTTCAGAATATTGGACTGATTATGAAAAGATATTCTGTCCAGCCTCCATGATCCTATGCCACTTCTTTTGCCTTCTACATCAACTGTGTAAATCTCTTTAAAAACAAGTTTTTGTCCACAACAAAGTATAATAAAAAATACCTGGTTAACTCTACATCCCATTCAGAATATAGGACTGATTATGAAAAGATATTCTGTCCAGCCTCCATGATCCTATGCCACTTCTTTTGCCTTCTACATCAACTGTGTAAATCTCTTAAAAACAAGTTTTTGTCCACAACAAAGTATAATAAAAAATACCTGGTTAACTGTACATCCCTTTCAGAATATTGGACTGATTATGAAAAGATATTCTGTCCAGCCTCCATGATCCTATGCCACTTCTTTTGCCTTCTACATCAACTGTGTAAATCTCTTAAAAACAAGTTTTTGTCCACAACAAAGTATAATAAAAAATACCTGGTTAACTCTACATCCCATTCAGAATATTGGACTGATTATGAAAAGATATTCTGTCCAGCCTCCATGATCCTATGCCACTTCTTTTGCCTTCTACATCAACTGTGTAAATCTCTTTAAAAACAAGTTTTTGTCCACAACAAAGTATAATAAAAAATACCTGGTTAACTCTACATCCCATTCAGAATATTGGACTGATTATGAAAAGATATTCTGTCCAGCCTCCATGATCCTATGCCACTTCTTTTGCCTTCTACATCAACTGTGTAAATCTCTTAAAAACAAGTTTTTGTCCACAACAAAGTATAATAAAAAATACCTGGTTAACTCTACATCCCTTTCAGAATATTGGACTGATTATGAAAAGATATTCTGTCCAGCCTCCATGATCCTATGCCACTTCTTTTGCCTTCTACATCAATTGTGTAAATCTCTTAAAAACAAGTTTTTGTCCACAACAAAGTATAATAAAAAATACCTGGTTAACTCTACATCCCATTCAGAATATTGGACTGATTATGAAAAGATATTCTGTCCAGCCTCCATGATCCTATGCCACTTCTTTTGCCTTCTACATCAACTGTGTAAATCTCTTTAAAAACAAGTTTTTGTCCTCAACAAAGTATAATAAAAAATACCTGGTTAACTCTACATCCCATTCAGAATATTGGACTGATTATGAAAAGATATTCTGTCCAGCCTCCATGATCCTATGCCACTTCTTTTGCCTTCTACATCAACTGTGTAAATCTCTTAAAAACAAGTTTTTGTCCACAACAAAGTATAATAAAAAATACCTGGTTAACTCTACATCCCTTTCAGAATATTGGACTGATTATGAAAAGATATTCTGTCCAGCCTCCATGATCCTATGCCACTTCTTTTGCCTTCTACATCAACTGTGTAAATCTCTTAAAAACAAGTTTTTGTCCACAACAAAGTATAATAAAAAATACCTGGTTAACTCTACATCCCTTTCAGAATATTGGACTGATTATGAAAAGATATTCTGTCCAGCCTCCATGATCCTATGCCACTTCTTTTGCCTTCTACATCAACTGTGTAAATCTCTTTAAAAACAAGTTTTTGTCCTCAACAAAGTATAATAGAAAATACCTGGTTAACTCTACATCCCATTCAGAATATTAGACTGATTATGAAAAGATATTCTGTCCAGCCTCCATGATCCTATGCCACTTCTTTTGCCTTCTACATCAACTGTGTAAATCTCTTAAAAACAAGTTTTTGTCCACAACAAAGTATAATAAAAAATACCTGGTTAACTGTACATCCCTTTCAGAATATTGGACTGATTATGAAAAGATATTCTGTCCAGCCTCCATGATCCTATGCCACTTCTTTTGCCTTCTACATCAACTGTGTAAATCTCTTAAAAACAAGTTTTTGTCTACAACAAAGTATAATAAAAAATACCTGGTTAACTCTACATCCCATTCAGAATATTGGACTGATTATGAAAAGATATTCTGTCCAGCCTCCATGATCCTATGCCACTTCTTTTGCCTTCTACATCAACTGTGTAAATCTCTTAAAAACAAGTTTTTGTCCACAACAAAGTATAATAAAAAATACCTGGTTAACTCTACATCCCTTTCAGAATATTGGACTGATTATGAAAAGATATTCTGTCCAGCCTCCATGATCCTATGCCACTTCTTTTGCCTTCTACATCAACTGTGTAAATCTCTTTAAAAACAAATTTTTGTCCACAACAAAGTATAATAAAAAATTGTTGGTTAACTCTACATCCCTTTCAGAATATTGGACTGATTATGAAAAGATATTCTGTCCAGCCTCCATGATCCTATGCCACTTCTTTTGCCTTCTACATCAACTGTGTAAATCTCTTTAAAAACAAATTTTTGTCCACAACAAAGTATAATAAAAAATACCTGGTTAACTCTACATCCCTTTCAGAATATTGGACTGATTATGAAAAGATATTCTGTCCAGCCTCCATGATCCTATGCCACTTCTTTTGCCTTCTACATCAACTGTGTAAATCTCTTTAAAAACAAATTTTTGTCCACAACAAAGTATAATAAAAAATACCTGGTTAACTCTACATCCCTTTCAGAATATTGGACTGATTATGAAAAGATATTCTGTCCAGCCTCCATGATCCTATGCCACTTCTTTTGCCTTCTACATCAACTGTGTAAATCTCTTTAAAAACAAGTTTTTGTCCACAACAAAGTATAATAAAAAATACCTGGTTAACTCTACATCCCTTTCAGAATATTGGACTGATTATGAAAAGATATTTTGTCCAGCCTCCATGATCCTATGCCACTTCTTTTGCCTTCTACATCAACTGTGTAAATCTCTTTAAAAACAAATTTTTGTCCACAACAAAGTATAATAAAAAATACCTGGTTAACTCTACATCCCTTTCAGAATATTGGACTGATTATGAAAAGATATTCTGTCCAGCCTCCATGATCCTATGCCACTTCTTTTGCCTTCTACATCAACTGTGTAAATCTCTTTAAAAACAAATTTTTGTCCACAACAAAGTATAATAAAAAATACCTGGTTAACTCTACATCCCTTTCAGAATATTGGACTGATTATGAAAAGATATTCTGTCCAGCCTCCATGATCCTATGCCACTCCTTTTTCCTTCTACATCAACTGTGTAAATCTCTTTAAAAAAAAAATTTTTGTCCACAACAAAGTATAATAAAAAATACCTGGTTAACTCTACATCCCATTCAGAATATTGGACTGATTATGAAAAGATATTCTGTCCAGCCTCCATGATCCTGTGCCACTTCTTTTGCCTTCTACATCAACTGTGTAAATCTCTTAAAAACAAGTTTTTGTCCACAACAAAGTATAATAAAAAATACCTGGTTAACTCTACATCCCTTTCAGAATATTGGACTGATTATGAAAAGATATTCTGTCCAGCCTCCATGATCCTATGCCACTTCTTTTGCCTTCTACATCAACTGTGTAAATCTCTTAAAAACAAGTTTTTGTCCACAACAAAGTATAATAAAAAATACCTGGTTAACTCTACATCCCATTCAGAATATTGGACTGATTATGAAAAGATATTCTGTCCAGCCTCCATGATCCTATGCCACTTCTTTTGCCTTCTACATCAACTGTGTAAATCTCTTTAAAAACAAATTTTTGTCCTCAACAAAGTATAATAAAAAATACCTGGTTAACTCTACATCCCTTTCAGAATATTGGACTGATTATGAAAAGATATTCTGTCCAGCCTCCATGATCCTATGCCACTTCTTTTGCCTTCTACATCAACTGTGTAAATCTCTTTAAAAACAAATTTTTGTCCACAACAAAGTATAATAAAAAATACCTGGTTAACTCTACATCCCTTTCAGAATATTGGACTGATTATGAAAAGATATTCTGTCCAGCCTCCATGATCCTACGCCACTTCTTTTGCCTTCTACATCAATCAACTGTGTAAATCTCTTTAAAAACAAATTTTTGTCCACAACAAAGTATAATAAAAAATACCTGGTTAACTCTACATCCCTTTTAGAATATTGGACTGATTATGAAAAGATATTCTGTCCAGCCTCCATGATCCTATGCCACTTCTTTTGCCTTCTACATCAACTGTGTAAATCTCTTTAAAAACAAATTTTTGTCCACAACAAAGAAAAATAAAAAATTGTTGGTTAACTCTACATCCATTTTAGAATATTGGACTGATTATGCAAAGATATTCTGTCCAGCCTCCATGATCCTGTGCCACTTCTTTTGCCTTCTACATCAACTGTGTAAATCTTTTTAAAAACAAATTTTTGTCCACAACAAAGTATAATAAAAAATACCTGGTTAACTATACATGCCTTTTAGAATATTGGACTGATTATGAAAAGATATTCTGTCCAGCCTCCATGATCCTGTGCCACTTCTTTTGCCTTCTACATCAACTGTGTAAATCTCTTCAAAAACAAATTTTTGTCCACAACAAAGTATAATAAAAAATACCTGGTTAACTTTACATCCCTTTCAGAATATTGGACTGATTATGAAAAGATATTCTGTCCAGCCTCCATGATCCTATGCCACTTCTTTTGCCTTCTACATCAACTGTGTAAATCTCTTTGAAAACAAATTTTTGTCCACAACAAAGTATAATAAAAAATACCTGGTTAACTCTACATCCCTTTTAGAATATTGGACTGATTATGAAAAGATATTCTGTCCAGCCTCCATGATCCTATGCCACTTCTTTTGCCTTCTACATCAACTGTGTAAATCTCTTTAAAAACAAATTTTTGTCCACAACAAAGTATAATAAAAAATACCTGGTTAACTCTACATCCCTTTCAGAATATAGGACAGATTATGAAAAGATATTCTGTCCAGTTTCCATGATCCCATGCCACTTCATTTCCCTTTTTACATCATTTGTGTAAATCTCTCCTAAAACAAATTTCCATCCACAACAACGAAAAATAAAAAATTGTTGGTTAACTCTACATCCATTTTAGAATATTAGACTGATAATGAAAAGATATTCTGTCCAGTCTCCATGATCCCATGCCACTTCTTTTCCCTTCTTCATCAACCGTGTGAATCTCTCCAAAAACAAATTTTTATCCACAACAAAGTAAAATAAAAAATTGTTGGTTAACTCTACTTCCCTTTTAGAAAATTGAACTGATTATGAAAAGGTATTCCGCCCAGCTTCCACAGTCTCATGCCACTTCTTTCCCCGTGTGCATCAAATGTGTAAATCTTTCTGAAAACAAGAACAAAGTGGAATAAAAAATTGTTGGTTCCGTGTAATTCACCAAAATCAAGATTGATGAAACCTACGTTTTAATGATTAGGCCCAGTCCCAGTAATTTGGGATGACTACTTCAAGGTTCCATGTTCAATTAGGAATTTTGGCCATTTATTGTATTTCTTGAACACAAAACTGTTAACGTTCCATGGAAAAGAAGATGGTAGAAAATATCATGGGTGTGAATCAGCTAGCTTTTAAGATATTTGACTTGCTATCAATATGTATTTGTTTCTATTCCGAGAGTCCCTCATATCTCCTGTTTCCACTATCAGAAACTGTGAGAATTCCGACAGAAACGAAATGAAGGAATTCATTTTTGCCGTGATGTACTTTGCTTTTAGGACATTGGAATGACTATAGAAAGGTATTAAGTTCAACTTTGATTGTTCCACATTTCTCCCGTTTCCTTATTCCGAATATGAAAAAATCCCGAAGAGAAATAAATTGAAAAAATTACCGTTGACGTGACGTAGTTTTGATTTTAAGGCATTTGACTGACTATCGATAGATATCCTGTTTAATCTTTAGTTAAGTAGTTGTGGATTAGAATGGCTATTGGTACTTATTTGGTACAACGTTTACGTTTTCTCATTTAGCCTATCTTGTTAATCAGAAACTGTCAATTGTTTTAGAAAATGAATTGTTAGAAACTATTGTCAACATGATTTACTTTGGGTGTAGAGGTTTGGGCTACCCGTTGTCTGGTATTTAGTCCAAATCTGAGGCTCTTCCTTTCCTTGTTTCATTAAACAGAAACTGGAAAAATTTTGATGGAATGAAAATGAAAAACAAAGCTTTTTTGATGTGATACAGTTCGGTTTCAGAGCATTCGACTGCTGTTACAGCATGAGGCCCGATAATTGAATAATTCATTTGATTTTAATTCATTTTTCAATCCACATATACTATTTTTGTGTAGATTAATGTAAATTATCATAAAGTACTTGATGAAAGATAATGTAAGTCACAGAGTAACTTTTTTTAGATGCCAAAAGAATGATAAGAACATTTCAAGTGGATTCATTGACATGATAAAGTGTAGTCGTTTGGAAGCCCTGCAGATAGATAGCCAGTGGCAGCCACTTAATTGAAAAACTTTAGGAGAAAGAAACGAAAAGGGGTTGTTAAAAAAAAGAAATGTATACATGAATTCTAACGATGGAGGTAAGAATGATAGCTTTGAAGTTTACTTGCGTGAGAAATAAATGAAATCAGGAGGAAAATAAGAAAGAAAAGGTTTGATGACCATTTAATTCTGATATCAGTTAAAAGGAAAGGGTTAGTTAATTTAGTAAAACTGATAGGAATTTAAAAAAAAAGAATGACACTTGCCTTTAAAAAAGGAGACCAAAGTAGTTGAAAAGAAGTAGAGTAGGTGGTTAGAAAACGAGAGGAGAAGAGTAGACTAAAGAAAACGTCTGATCGTCGAAGGGCAACCGGAAGGGCCGATTAATCTCTTTCTCTCTCTGTCTCTCTCTGTGTCAGTCTATCTGTCTCTCTCTCTGTCTCTCTGTATGAGAATTTTCTTTGGTGTTCAAACGAAGACTATCGATCTATTTTCAGTTAGCCGAAGAAGAAAAATGAAGGTTTGATTTTGAATCCTGACATTACTTTTAAGTCTTTTGTTCCTTCCCTTGCCGCATCTGCGTTGCCAGAAGAACGGTACAGAGTCGAAATATGTCCCTATGCAATAATCCTTCATTACCTATGGGAAGGTATTCGGTATTATCTGGAGGGTCTCTCATTTCTCCGATTTCTTTAATCAGAAACTCTGGAGATCCTGAAGGAAACCCATTTTATCGTCAATGGGATGTAACTAGAATGTAGAGCATTCCACCACCTATCGAAAGGTATTACGTCTTCCACTTCTCCAATTTCCTGAATCAGAAACTTTGAAACTCCTTTTGAAACTGCAGGAAACCAGGGGGTTGAAACTTTAGCCGTTGAGGTTTGGATCGGTAGTAGAGCATTGGACTGACCATCAAAAGGTGATGGGTTCCACCTTGACAGCCCCTCATTTCTCCTACTTCCAGCCCCTCTCCTGTCTGATATAAAAACCATTACTCTATAGGAAATCTCAGAAAAAGCAATGAACTTTCGGCAGATCATGTTCAAAAATTTTTTAAAATCCATAGTGACAATATGAAAATAGTGCTTAACTACCAACATGGTCAAATGAGGAGATGAAAATAAGCAATTCTGAGAACATCCGAAAATCGAAAACAGTTCAAATAATCATTCCAACACTCCTCTAGCACTAGTGATACATATGCCGACTGCATAGACTCTATGTTATGTGTTATAAATGAGAGGAAAAAAACAATTAGGGCTTTATTTAGGGTAGTATTTGGGTAAGAATCTCTTCCAATGGATATAGTCTTTTTACGTTTTTGATTATCGGCCATATTCGTCGCCTTCGAGGAGGAGAGACATTATTTGATCAGTTGACAGTTTTGAATTCTATAGAAATTCCACAAAAGTCAGCACTAGTCTCAATGTTTCAAAGTAGTACCCTCGATATTATCATTATCATCTCCCTCTTCATCATCATCATCATCATCATCATCATCATCATCAGTTTTTTATCGTCCGTCATTGGACATAGATATTTCCCAAGATTCGCCTCTCCTCACTATCTAATGAATCCGTCTAGTCTGTGTCTCCATCACGTATTCTTCCAGCCTCAGTTGCGTATGTGATCTCTGAGGATCCATGTCGTGAGTCGTGATGTCCATTGGTTGTCTGTCATTTTTCTAACATAACCAATTTCATGCCATTTGAGTTTTCTAATAGATTATATGATGTCTTGGATTCCTGTTTTCTCCCTAATATATTGTGCTGTCTTACAATCTCTCCATGTAAGGTTGAGCATGATTCTCTCATGTCCACGTATCATTCTTCTCAGTCTGTGAGTGAATCTTTTGGTTAGATTCCATTTTCAGCTCCATAGATGACTATAGGGAGGATGCATTGGTTGTATACCCTTCTTTTTAGGATCATTGGGATCTTCTTGTTTTTGAAGGTTGAGCTTGCTCTACCAAAGATATCGTCAATAGATTTTGGTATTGATAGGCTAAAGTTATTTTTTATGAAGTTAGAATTTCTATAACTAACGTACGGGAAACATTATCTGCTAGGTAACAAAACACAGTTTAACACTGGTAGGAAATTTTTAAGACATCAACCACGAATGAAAGCTTTGGTTCTGACAAGCTATTAACAATACAGACAGACAGACAAACAATAATGATATTCACTTCATTTCGAACTTACCATATCATGTATTGAATTAAAAGTCCACATCCCTGGCATCTACTATAGTAATAATCAATAGTCCAACACTGTCATATTTTTACTTCAGAGCCAATACGGCATGTAATTAAGGTCGGTAGGTCGAGTTACACTTATGGTTGGTTGATAGGTTCGCGGTTAGATCCAGCAGGTACTCTTACAGTTAACTACTTTCAGCCATTTAAGAAAAATGACTTATTCAAAGTGATAGTACCTGATGCAAAAGCGTAATTTTTGTGTTGGTAATTGTAACCTCAATGCAAACAACACCAACCGTAAATACTAAACTTTTTACTTGAACTGACACTAAATAATATCGTCTGTGGTTAAATTCATTAAAATACTTTTTCAAATATTCAGTGCTTTTTGTTTTCATTCTCTTCAAAATTGTTCAACAGTAGCAGCCGCTAATTGCGTCTTTTTATGGTTATCCTTCTTGCAGAATATCAACATAACGTTTAGATGAACCTATTCCGAACAATCACCGCCAAAAATACAATGATTAAAAAGATATAGCCCACCAAGGCACACGTAGAAAATAAAGACATCACTTTTACAAATAATCCAGAGAATACTGAGAAACGCGATAAAGAAACCGGAAAAAAAGTTCCCACGAAAATCAAAAATGATGATTTAAATAACTCTACCACAATTACTTACTTTTCAATGGGATCCAAGATTTTATTTCAAAAGTTTTTGACTTGCAACGAATTTGAAAGATGAAAGTTTTCCTCCCTACAGAATAGAGAGGACTTAGATGACTCAGATTCAATTATTGTTCATCACTTTAGAGCAAACAAAGTCGAGTCAATTTTAATTTATTAAATTTACAAATATATTAATTCAAAGAATTACGCTGTTGTCATAGATATACCCCACCCTGTCGATACACCAGCGTGTAACAGTCGTTTGCTTCCAGCTTTTCTTACGGGGGGTGCAGATAAGAGGCATACTGTTGGGATTTGAGACAGTAGCAAAACAAATTAAAGGAAGATTTTCCTTTTGCAAATAATGAAGAGAATACTGAGAAATACTAGAAAACAGAAAAATATTTCCCCAGAAAAATCAAACTTGATAATTAAAATAATTATAAATAAAATCAAGAAATGAATTCGAAAAAGAATTTCAGAGACGGATTAGTTCGGGATTCACAGAACAACTTCTTCAATAATAAAACAGAGTAAAATTAGTCATAAAATATAAAGACTGTATTAACCGAAAGCTTCTTTGGATAAAGACCAACAATGAGAAGGTTAAGTAAAACATAGCGATTAAATAATGATGATAATATTTTCCATGTTTAAAATGATGATGATCATGATGATAATGATGAATTATCATCATGAATGGGGTTAAGCGAATGATCACGATATAGGTAATATGATTTCGTTGTTTCATTATCTTTTGCTAAGGACTCTCTCCATAAAATCCAAGTCTTTTAGTCCTGAGACAAAAAGTTATTTGGAATAGGTTCATTGAAATGTTGTGTCGATATTTTTCAAGGGAAATAACCCAGGTAAACACTATAGACGACCAACTGATGCTGTTAAACTATTTGGCAGCAATGTTTGTAATTGGTCAATTTGAATGACTGATGCGGCTATATTCTTACCATTGATCACATAACGTTACTTTCAAGCTAAAAATACCGTTTACTTTATATGCTATAAACTTCTCTGGAAAATCTAAATTGATAATTGAGATAATTCGACAAAAATTACTTACTTCTCAATGAAATCAAATAATGTATTCAAAAGGTTTTCCTTACAGGTAAACAAGTCTGTAGCAATTTACAAATACGTCAATTCCTTCTAAAAGCTTTTAGGAATATGGCGCCCAATTTTTTGGTCAAAATACGTTGTTAATCGCGTTACTAAGGTCTCGATAAATTATGACCAGATAGTGACGTCATTTCAGAGATTCATTGATAAAGTTTGAGTACGTAAAAGTTTGAATACTATTTGAAATATTGTTAGTAAATCTACAATCTCCGTATTGTAAATATCAATCACCATAAATGATAATCAGTTTTAGGATTAGTGGATTAGTGTCATTCTAAATCATTCTCAATTGTTTACAATGTGTTCTGTCAACATTATTTGACCAATCTTTTGTTAGTCGCCATTTTGACATATTGTAATTAAATATAGTCTTGGCTATTAGGTAAATTTTCACTTACTCGATATAGAACTTTTCCTTCAGCAAAATCTTTTCAGTTTAATTTATTAATAAATTGGTCGCTTTATTCTTGTTTTCTTGTCTTCATAATCTTTCTTTAGATTCCTCCATTCAGCTTCCTCATCTTTCGATTCTTTTGATAATTGTTTTTCCCATTTGTCATTGTTTACTTCAAGATAGAGCTCTTCAGTTATTTGTAATAATATCCTCCTACTGTTTCCGTCTGGTATTTTTTCGTCCCCTTCATTTGCCTCCGATATATCTTACGAGGGGTTGGTGACAAAATCATCACGGTTAACAGTATTATCGCAGTATAAATAAAAAGAAGAGTTATTTAATCAAGAAATGTCAAAAACGGATAAAACTATTGTCATCAGGAAACAGCTTGGTGGTAAAGGATCTGACTGCGTACCGATAAATATTTGGTTCAACTTCGAGGGTCCCTCATATCTACAATTTCCTTTATCAGAAACTACAAAAATCCAAAAGAAAACAAACTACAGGGAACTATTGTCGTTGTGATATAGCTGAGAGGTCAAACATTTGACTGATTTTCGAAGTGTGATCATCCCCAAATGTCACTCATTTCACATATTTTCCTCAACAGAATTTGTTGGAATCTTGAGAAAAACAAGCTTGAAGTATTCATTGCAGTCGGTGTAAAGCTCGGTGGTAAAGCATTAAACTACATATCGAAATGTCTTCAATTCAGATTTGGAATGATTCCTTTTAAATTTTGATAAAGTTTAACTTTGTCTCAATGGATTTTAATGGATCAATCATTAATGCATTTTACCGAATTCACTCAGATCTTTCTTGATTGAAAACAAGTGTGTTTTTTTTCAATAACTTTTAGATATTATTGATCCATTCATAATTTGACTCAAAAATTAGACAAAAACGTTCCCATTTCTTTAATTCTCCTAACCCTAACCCTAACCCTGAACATAAATTGTTAAAATCTGTCCAAAAACAAATTTCTGTCGGGAACCATGTGGAAGAAATTATTGTTGGTGTGATGCAGAATATTTGACTGACTATGAAAAGGTATTTTGTTCAACATCCACGGTTCCACGTTTCTTCAATTCCCCTTGAGCATAAACTGTGAAAATATCTCCAAAAACAAATTTTTGTTGAAACAAAGTGGAAGAAATTATTGTTGGTGCGATATACTTCTCTTTTAGAATAATGGACTGACTATGGAAAGTATTCAGTCCAACCTCGAGGGTCCCACCTTTCTTCTTTTCCTTTGAGCATAAACTATGAAAATCTCCCCCAAAACAAATTTCTGTCGGGAACAGAGTGGAAAAAAATATTATTTGGTTGATGTAGCTCCTTTTTAGAATATTAGACTGAGTATGAAAAGGTATTTGGTTCAACCTCCACAGTCCATCATTTCTACTTTTCCCTTGAGCATAAAATGTTGAAATCGATACTAAAGTCGTAGAAACTATTGTTTGGGTAATGTAGCACCTTTTTAGAACGTTGGACTGACGATGAAAATGTATTTGGTTCAACATCCACAGTCCCATGTGTCTTCTTTTCTCTTGTACATAAACTGTGAAAATCTCTC
The DNA here is from genome assembly GCA_963457665.1 of Thysanoteuthis rhombus. Lineage (NCBI taxonomy): Eukaryota > Metazoa > Mollusca > Cephalopoda > Oegopsida > Thysanoteuthidae > Thysanoteuthis > Thysanoteuthis major. The sequence continues at coordinate 33,117,913 of OY735230.1, forward strand.
CGAAAACAAATTCTGTGTGAAAACAAAATTGATAAAAATATTGTTTTTGTGATGTAGCCCCCTTTTAAAATATTTGACTGACTATAAAAGGTATTCGGTTCAACTTCCACGGTCCGACGTTTCTTCTTTTCCCTTAAACATAAACTATTGAAATCACTCCAAAAACATATATTCTTTGAAAAAAAAACCGAGAAAATCTCCTCGAAAACCAATTTCTATTGAAAACAAGATGCAATAATCCATTGTTTATGTGACGTAGCTCACTTTGAGATTATTGGACTGACTTTGAAAAGATATTCACTTCTTCATCGCTGGTTTCTTATCTCCCCTGGAAGAAACTATCGTTGGGACGTGTAAGGTTGTTTTTATCAAAGGGGATTATCTACATGTGTCTGGTCCCTTATATCCCTTCCACCCTACCCAGAAGCTGTTGATATACCACTGAAGACCAGATTGAAGGAATTATTTTTAGAACATTAGACTGATTATTGTTTGCAATCAGTTCAACTTGGAGGGTCCGTCATTCCTCGTGTCTCCTTGAACGTAAACTTTAGGATATTTGCGTAAATTAAGATAGAAAAAACTTTTTTTAGTTTTGGAATATTTGGAATATTTGCCTGACTATTGGAAGGTATTTGTCTTAAAGTCGTGAGTCCCTCACTTCTCCTGATTTTTCAATCAGAACCTTTGAAAATCTCGCAAAAAACAAGATGAATGAAACCACTGTTTGCATGATGTGGCACAGTTTTAGTAACTTGGACTGACTACCGCAAGGTTTCTCTGTTTAATTTGGAGTTTTCCTCATTTCTTCTGCTTCTTTAACCCAAAACTGTTCACGTTCCACCAAAGACAAGACGGAAAAAAATATTGTGGGCGTGAATCAGCTAGCTTTTAGGATATTTGACTTGCTATCAAAATGTATTTGTTTCTACTTCAAGGGTCCTTCATTTCTCCTATTTTCTTCATCAGAACCTGTGAGCATTCCAACTGAAGCGAAATGAAAGAATCTATTTTTGCCATGATGTAGTTTGCTTTTTGGACATTGGAATGACTATAGAAAGGTGTTAAGTTCAACTTTGATGGTTTCACGTTTCTCCTGTTTCCTTATTCAGAATATGTAAATATCCTGAAGGGAAATAAATTGAAAAATATGCCGTTGCCGTTGATGTGATGTAGGTTTGTTTTTAAGGCTTTTGACTGATCATCGATAGATATCCCGTTTAATCTTTAGTTAAGTAGTCGTGGATTAGAATGGCTATTGGTACTTATTTGGTACAACGTTTACGTTCTCTCATTCAGCCTGTCTTGTTAATCAGAAACTGTCAATTTTTTAGAAAATGAATCGTTGGAAACTATTGTGAACGTAATTTATCATCATCAGCTAATTGGGTCGGCTCAAATGTTATCTCCTTTGCAAAACATCAACAAGACGTTTTGGTTTTTTTTTCAAACAAATAAAATAAAAAATATAGTGTTAAAAAACTTACAGCGAAATGAGGCACGAATAGAAAATAAAATCATTGCTTTTACAAATAATGAAAAGCATACTGAAAAACAATATAAACTCACAGAAAAATAAATATTCCCCTCAGAATATCTACATCGATAATTTAAAAAATCCAACAAAAGACTTACATTATAATGAAATCAAAAATGTATTCAAAAGGTTTTCCCCCAAAAAAAGACAAATTTTGTAGCAATTTGCAAATACGTCAATTCCTTCAAGAAGCTTTTAAGAATATGGCGCCCAATGTTTTGGTCAAAACACGTTGTTAATCGCGTTACTAAGGTCTCTATAGAATTATGACCATATAGTGACGTCATTTCAGATATATTGCAAATATTGTATAGTAAATATCACTAAACATCATTGGACATGAGTTTTAGGCTTCATGGAGCTCATTCGGTAATTTGGCTAGAGGAAAAATAAGGAAAAAAGGGTTCATGTTTGTTAAATACATACTGAAATTAACAATTCTTTGCAATGTTGGTATGTGTAAGTTTTGATTGCATGAAGTAGCTTAACCTATTCGATGGCAAAGTAAGAAAATCTAAGAATAAAAATTCTTCTTCAGATATCTCATCGGCTCGTCCAGAATAATCATTGTTTTCACTGCTATTATCACTATCTGCTGATTGTCTTGAATCATTATCCAATTCACTGCCAAATTAAGAAGACACAGGAACAAAGGAATTTCTATTCAGATATCTTGTCAGGCAATCAGGGACAATTATTGCTTTTAATGCACTCATTTCTATTTAAAACTTATCTTGAATCATTATCCAATTTAGCCAAATCATATAATCTTGTATTCACAATGTTCTACTCAGTTTTTATGAGTTCAAAAATGAAATATTGATTCAATATGCAGTTTCAGTTAGAAACTATAATTATTAGTCACCTTCTACTATATTACAAATTTGAGTTTTTCCATTTTGTTTGATCAGAAGTAATATTTTTCATAATATTATAATCATTTTTCCCTTCGAATATTGATACTGGTACTTATAAAACTGCCTATCATAACTTAATTTGCCCAACCGGGAAAATATTAAAGATTATATTGAATAATTTTGGCGACTTACTGTTATTTTTCTTTCACAAATTCACTTATTTTTTTTCATTCTTATATAAAATAGATTTGCTCCTCCTTTCTTTCTTGGGTTGAGTGGGGGTCTCACACTGACTGCTTGAAGTTCTGACAGTGGATATCATTCCTTTACGTTTTTGATTCTCGGCCATATTCATATTATTAACGATAATTAAAAATATAGGGAATTTTACTGCTGTTCATAGTAAAACATTAACCGTTTCACCCTTAATACGACTTCACTTCGTTTTTTATTATAAATATAAATGAATGGATATTTCATTTTGAATTTGTATAAATATATATTATATACTAGCATAAAATTCCACGTAAAAGCCATCAATGAAAACTGTTGAATTTATTTTCTCTGAGAAAACATGGAAGCCTTAATTGCACCTGTAGTCTTTGGCAATGAAAACATATTTCATGCTTGTTGAAGTGCTTTTTTATGTGAACAATACATCCATGATAAATAATAACTATGAGTAAAAAACACAAATCACAATCTCATGTAAACATATTTTTATTTGGTTATCAGAAATTTCTGTGCAAAAAACTCTGAATAATTTTAATCATTGATAATATTTAACCAAATTCACTCTGATCTTTCTTGATTGATAGTAAGAGTGTTTTTTGCTTTTTCTCAAGGAGTCTTAGATATTCTTGATCCATTAATAATTTGACTCAAATAATGAGACAAAAACGTTCCTGTTTCTTTAATTCTCCCTTCTGGCAATTTAGGACATCAAAAATATGTCTATCTTCCATTTTCATAACATGTTTTCCAAACAACAGACTCTTCCCTAAGTGTTTTGTTATAGAACAAAAGATCTTTCAACAATTCACATTGATCTTTAATCCAATTAGAGTTTGATTTGAGTTAGTAAGAAGAGTCTGTCTTCTTTCCTGGTCTTCCACTCTGACAGCAGATGAAAGAGAATTTTCATAATGACAAGGTTTTTAGAAAAGTGGTTTCTACCCAATCTTTATAATATCAAGCAATGTCATTGTTTCTCCAATGCGGAAAATTAGTGTACAGTCTTTTCTACCTTGATACTGCATGATCACTGAGTCAGAAGGGTTTCGTTTCAAATCCAACGCCTGAACGATCTCTTCCGAAAGGATCAACATTGAACATACGCTCACAGTATCACCTCGGTACAGTTCAAGTCTTTATCTTAAAGACTGGAAGGATTCACTCAGAAGAATGCCTCTATTTATCCTTCAGAATCCAGGATTTACTTTCTGCAGATATCTTCTCGATAAAGTTCATGTCTCCATTTTTGTCCGTCCATTACTTAGAAAAAACAAAGTTCTGTAAAAATTGTCGTCTGAATACAACTGGCAGCACAGATGCTGTGTCTTATCAGGAGCGCATGAAACCGTTGCACCAGCCCTGTCCTTGACCAGTTCTTACAGACATAACACTTTCCCTCTGCATATAAATTGACTTTGTATATTGACTCTTGACCCAGACATTTCAGGAAAAAGTGGAGCAGACATCAAACCAATTCTTTTATACATAAATACATGTATGGATACATGTATCGTATCTCAACAGATATAGCCGTCCGTGTCATAGAAAGAAATGATGATGACGAGTAAACTTCCTGCTGATTTTTGTCAATTTGGCTTCCAGTCAATATTTATTGCATTTATATTTCCAGCCTCTCCTCTTTGGATACTGATGATGTGGACGGAATAGATGTTAATATCTCATCCTTTTTGGACCGGGCTTATGTGGACGGAGTGGACGTCAGGTTTTCCTATCTTGGTGCTCAGCACCGGAAGTAGACGTCTTCGGGGAATGGTTTAGTTGGAATGTTCATTTCCCTTGTTATTAAGATCGTCGTATGCAAGATAGATTTGCGTAAACAACCTGAAAATGATAAAAGGATTGAAATTGTCAAAATACAGTTATAAGATTTTTTCTTATTAGATAACATCTACATACTTCTCTGCATGGGCAAATACAACATAATTTCTTTTAGGATGATGTTCGCTTCAATGTGGCCTAGCACGCGTACATGTGAATGAAGGTAATCAAGTGCCTAGCACAATCGGCTATTGCCATAGGTGTCAGAGCATATCCTGCCCTGTTAGTGCAAATGGGAAAGATCCCAATGGACCATGAATGATTCATTTGTGCTGTGTCCGACAATCATAACCAGAAGTTAAAGAAGATATAAAACAATTAGTGGATATTTTCTTTTTTGGCTGAATTTCAGAAGATCCATTTTGATAACTGGAATGTCCAAATCCTAGATTTGTTTAAGGGGGAAGATTCAAAAGTGACTCCCTTAAGGGGGAGGATTCAAAAGTGATTCCCTTAAGGGGGAGGATTCAAAAGTGATTCCCTTAAGGGGGAGGATTCAAAAGTGATTCCCTTAAGGGGGAGGATTCAAAAGTGATTCCTTTAAGGGAAGGGATATTACGGTGATGACCTGATCTTGTCAACTGTTCCCAATCATTGTGTTAAGGGAGGGAGGATTCAAAAGTGATTCCCTTAAGGGAAAGGATATTATGGTGATGACCTGATCTTGTCAACTGTTCCTAATCATTGTGTTCATACCTTCATCATTATCTACGAATTTCCTTGAATCCTTAAAGGATTCACTACGAAAGTTAAAAGATAAAAGACACGGATAATTCTTGTGAGATACATCGACAGTTGCCCAAGGAACAGATATATCGGTCAAGGAGCTCGGAAGACACTCAATCTACTTAATGATCAATAATTGAAGTTTAATTAAATTGGTTGGTAGAATAAGATTCTAACAGTTTTGCAAAAATTTGACCAAAGAAACAATAGTGAAGTCTAAATTGAAAGTTAATAATATTTAGGATTTATAACTAACCTGAAATGTTTCTGGGACATCACAGGATGATTTCATTGTGTTTTAATTTTTCATTTGATTACAGATTGGGACTTAGTCAACAGTACAGACTGCATTTTGTATATCCGTGTTTTACAGTCATGTGTGATTCTTTGTTTGTCTGTCTGTTTGTTTGTTTGTTTGTTTGTTTGTTTGTTTGTTTGTTTGTTTGTTTCATATATTCATACTGGAACCATCGTCCTATGTATTCCGTCAAATGTTGTTTGTTGTTTAGTTTTTGCTTTTCTCTCCTTTTGTTGGTCTTCCCGTTTGTTCATTTGTTTGTTTGTTTGTTTGTTTGTTTTCATTTACATTATTAACATTTTCATTCCTTACTTATTCATTCCTTTGAGTCAGCTCATGTGCACTCAGATGGTTTTGGCCTGGGCCACTGAGAGGAATTTTATAAGGTGATACAAATATGTTTTCAATCTCTCCAGAGAGACAGACAGACAGACAGACAGAGAGAGAGACAGAGAGAGGAGGCTCAAATATCCCTGTCTTATAGCCACCCTTTTATCTGAAACAGTAGCCCTATCTGAAAAATCCTCGGACAGCTTTTGGCCCTGAGAGTGCCAGTGCCAGTGCCATGCACCGGTTGCACCCTTCTCTCAGAAGCCCTGGTTCTTGCTTGAATAAATAAAATTAAAATTACAAATGGTGCGTCACGTGACGATGGAAATTATTTTGACGTCTCTTTCATACGCCATTTTCACAAATTGTTCACTCATATAATCATCCATCACATTTTGTACGAGTCGCAATCAGTTCCGTCAAAATAGTAGCATAGTAATAAGCAAGGGCAATAGCATATCAATAGAGCACAGCAAAGACTCATGTCTTGCGGGAGTGGTCTGCGCTTTCCCCAATTCTTGGGGATAACCCTACGTTTTTTCTTCGGTTGAGGGTTAACGTCGTAGCTGCCAGTTCTACGATGAATGCGCGGCAGAGAAGTAAAGAAGTCCTTCAATGAAGACCGTTTCTCTGGCAGACGACAACTCTCTTTCACTCTGTCATCCACTTTACAGTCATTTCCTTCCTGGCTGCGATGTAAATTAAGGGGTGGAAGGTCCATATTGGCAAGAGGCCTTATGGAAATAAGCCGAGCCATTTTAAATCTGAAACAAACGAAGAACAAAAATTCATTTTCTTGAAAAAATACATAGGTACATTAGTTAATTATATTTTGGTGAAGTTTTATCACTATTATTTGATTGTGATAAAACGATGAAATGAGATGGAATTAAATAATTACTAGCTTTTTAACAGAATTTCCCCAATTTGCGTCAGCTGAAGCAGTTAGCTATGGGAGACAGGTTCATAGGAATAAAGTCCATGCTGCACTGAAGCGGGTCACCTTCAACAAGTCACCGAGACCAGACGGTTTGAAATGTACTTGAGGATGTCCTATGTGTTTGCAACCCTCTTTACAATGATGTTCAAGTACTGATTCAACCAGGGTTCGGTCCCAAGTTGGGTGACCAAAGGGTTGAAAGAAGCAAGACAAATATAAAAAGAAGGACATAGATAATAACAGGCTCATAACCCTGCTAAACTAGCTTTTTAACAGAATTTCCCCAATTTGCGTCAGCTGAAGCAGTTAGCTATGGGATACAGGTTCATGGGAATAAAGTCCATGCAGCACTGAAGCAGGTAGGCTAAAAGAAGTCACCGGGGCCAGACGGTTTGAATTATACTTGATGACGTCCTATGTGTTTGCAACCCTCTTGACAGTGATGTTCAAGCATTAGGTCAACCAGGGACCAATCTTTGGTTGAGTGACCAAGGGGCTGATCACGTTGTTTAAGAAGCAGGACAAAAATGAATAGAGAGACATAGATAATAATAGGCTCATAAACCTGGGAAAGATTTTGGCCAAGATCCTGTCGAATCGTTTGTCAATTGTCATTGAGGATTAGGTCAGACCAGATCAGAATTATGCACTGAGGCGAAAATCAATCCAAAACAATTTGAAAACTGTTTGCTCAGTGTTAGAGGGATTAAAGATGACACTGGAGGTGCACTAATTAATTTAGATCAGTCCAAGGCGTTCAACATGGTTGACCAAACTTTTTAGCAACTTTGCTAAGTTGGTGGACATTAATGAATCAAACTTATGTACATCTTTTTGAAATTTCATTTACCAAATAATGAATCTGGTGTCCCATCAATATCATGGAGAAGATTACTCTTATGGAAACATTCCATCAGATGAAATGTACAGTAAACGCGGAATTACCATCAATTTATATGGCAGATATTTTTTAACACTTTAAAACCTGATTAATGATTGTTCTGATTGTATTTTAGGCTGAATCGTTGGTGCTTAGGATGTTGGGAGATACAGGAAACAGGAGTATTGGAGAGAGAGAGGAAAAGGTTGTGCGATACCTCTACAAAGGCTTGCAAAATAAACGCTGAAATTATTGTCACCTTTTGTCTTTTTCTGTAAAAGCAAAGACACAGCTTTTCAGCACACTTTTGTGGTATACCTGGACGTATTCAACAAAGTTTGAAGTGATCAAAAACGTGTGTGCTTTTTGTTTTCTCTTCCTATTATTTGAAATTTCAGCTGAAAAACATGCAACCTTAGCGCCAACTCTGAATTACGAAGTTTATGCCAAACTTCTTGGGAAAAAAAGATACAGATATCAAAACAATTATTTCATATCTGGATAAATGTATGGGTACATGTATCGTAGCTCAACAGATGTAGCCCTCTGCATCATATAAGAAGCGTTGATGACACGTTTCAGTTTGTCAATTTAGCCCCAAGTCAATTTTTATTGCATTTGTATCTTAAGCCTGTTCTCTTAGGTCGTAGCTGATATGGGCGGATATGACATCATCGTTTTTGGACATAGACTATGTTGATGGAAGTGATGTTATATCTTTATCAATTTTGAGAGCTCATCCAGGCGAAGTGATGTCATATTTTCATCCTTATCTTGGCGATAAACCCACATCTTTTTTTGACATGGCTTCTGTGGACAAAAGTGACTTGCTACGATAGAAAGATATCTAGGTGCTCAGCACTGGAAGAAAACTTTGAGTTGGAACATTTCTTTCCTTTGTTATTAAGATTGTCCTTTACAGAACAGATTGGTGAAAACACCATAAATTGATGAAGTATTAAAATAGACAAACACAGAGAAATAATAATTAGTAGATGTCCTATATTTGACTCCACGTGCAAGAAAATACAACATAATTTCTTAAAATTAGCATAAATGTGATATGTAAACATGTACGTGCGGGTGGTAAACAAAATGAATAGTGAAACACAAATATTTTCTTTCAATGAATTTTTGAATATGATCAGGGTAATATTCAAGCAGACATCGAGACCCTAGTTTTAAAAAGAAATTAAAATGAAAAAATAAATTTTTTTTTTTATTTAAATACTGACACCAAGTCGTATTCCTTATCCTTCATTAGTGTAATGGGAGATTCCATCCTGGGAGACAGATCTGTGTCCGGTCGTATCGCCGATACATTGTCGACGGACATCACTTTTGCTGTGAAACCTATTTATAGACAAACATTTCGACGAACTGATATTTCAGTCATTTTGATCGACTGGAAGCGGTTAGTTTCTGACCATCGATCAATTAACGTTTCTCTTGATCAATAAATACTGTTTACTCTAGAGACAAGTTGGTATGGAGTGAAAGTCAGTGAATAGTTTTACTGTTACAGTTAGTAGGTATGTTTGGAGTCCGTGATTAGGTTCAGGGTAGGGGTTAAGAGTTAGATTTTTGGTTAGGGTTGGTAGATAGATTTGGAGAATGAAGCTGTGGTTAGTATTAGTTGGTAGGTTCAAGATTAGAGTGAGTTAGTATATCTTGTGTTATGATCAGTTGATAAGTTTGGGTTAGTTTTTCTGAACTACCAATTATTATTGGTGTAATCGAGTTACATGGATATTAAATCAATCTAATTGCCAATTTGAAAAAAAAATCTTTTTAGTCATTTCAAAATGGTTGAATACAAGATGGCGGGGACTGATGAAAAAATACCAAAAAATATTTATTTTTCAGTGCAACATGAAACCTAACACTAAACATTAATCTTAAATAATATCCTTTGTAGTAGAATTTAATTGAATATTGTTTCAAATGTTCACAGTTTTCTGTTTTCATTTCTCTGTAATAGTTCAACAGCAGCAGCTAATTGTGTGTACTCAAATGTTATCTCCCTTACAAAACATCAATATAACGTTTTGATGAACCTTTCCCAAATAATTTCCACAAAAAATGAAATGTCAAAATAAGTCACAGCCCCATGACGCACACATAAAATAAACTCATTGCCTTCACAAATAACGCAAAGCTAACTGAAAAACAATATAAGCTCATTTGAAAGAATATTTCCCCTGGAAAATCTAAATTGATTAAAATAATCCATCAGAAATTACTTACATTATTATGAAATCAAAAATGTTTTCAAAAAGTTTTCGTAACAGATAAACAAGTTTTTTTAGCAATTTGCAAATACGTCAATTCCTTCAAGAAGCTTTTAGGAATATGGCGCCCAATGTTTTGGTCAAAACACGTTGTCAATCGCGTTACTAAGGTCTCGATAGAATTACGACCAGATAGTGACGTCATTTCAGAGATTCATTGATAATAAAAGTTTGAATAATACGTTAAAATTTATTAGCAAATAGACTATCTACGTATTGCAAATATCACTAAACATCCATGAACATTAGTTTTAAGATTCATGGAGCACAATCTGTAATTTGGCAAGAAGAAAAATAAGGGAAAAAATCTTTATGTTCGATAATAACCGAATGAAATTTACAATTCTTCGGAATGATGGTGTGTGCAAGCTTTGGTGGCTTGAAATAGTCTAACCTGTTCGCTGGCACTGTAAAAAAAAACAAAAAAACAACATAGGAACAGAAATTCTCTTTCAGATATCTCGTCAGAATGTCCAGGACTACACTGTTTTTACTGCTATCATCACTATCTGCTGATTTTTTTTAATGATTATCAAATTCACTTCCAAATTAAGAAGACACAGGAACAAAAGAATTTCTATTCAGGTGTTTTGTCAATTCTGGACAATCATTACTTTTACTACAATTATTCATTCCTAAAAATTGTCTTGAATCCTTATCCGATGTAGGTGCATCTTATATTCTTTTATTGGCAAAATTTCATTCAATTTTTAAGAGTTTGAAAATGAAACGTTGATCCATTTTTGTTATTTTATTTATTATATGCAGTATCGGTTAGAAATTATAATTCACCTTCTGCTATATCACAAATTAAAGATGAAAGTCTTTCTATTTCTTTTGACCAGTAACATTATCTTTCAGATTATTATAATCATTCATTTCTTCGAATATTGATACTAATACTTGGTGAAGATGCTTACATTTCCTTATGCCATCATTGTTTACAACAGGCAGGGTGGTTTGTATTTTTCTCGGAGATCTTTTAAAATTCATTGTTCAAAATATTATCTCATAGCTTGTTCGAACTGTTGTCTGTATGGTCGTTGAATAAAATGTCTAAAAGCTCGCCACCTTGAAATGTTTATATCTTTGTTTAATTTCTTTTCTTTTCTTTCTATCCCTGTATAATTCTTTGTTTTTCTTGTTCTTGTCATTCTAAATCATTCTCAATTGTTTACAATGGGTTCTGTCAAGTTTATTAAACCAATCTTCTGTTAGTTTTCATGATAACATATTGTAAGTTAATACAGGCTTGGCTATTGTTTTATAAAATTTCACTTTCCCAATATAGACATTTTTCTTCCACTAATTTATTTCAGTTGATTTTATTACTAAAATTGATTGCTTTATTCTCGATTTCATGCCTTCATAATGTCCAGTTCTTTAGATTCCTCCATTCAGCTTCTTCATCTTTCGATTTCCCTACTTTGATAATCGTTTTTCCCATTTGTCATCGTTTACTCCAGAATGGAGTTTTTCATTTATTTGTTATGATATCTTTGTACTGTTTTATCCAAGTGATTATCTTTTGATGGGGAATCTGAATGGAGCATCTCAGTGAGTAAACTGGATCCTCTCCTGGAGTTATGTTCGATTTTGGGGTTTGGTTTGTCAACTTGAGCTGTTTGATTAGGGAGCTCAATATTTTCATTTTTAATTCCTCATCAATTTTACTTGAATTTGATTATTTTCTTAAATTAGAAAAAACAAAGCTAAATGGTTGAATTTTAATTGTTGTGTGTTTTTTCTTGAATTAGAATAATAATTTGCAGGCCAAACAAATTTGTGAAAATCCCACATACAACAATATGGAAGACAGTATTGTCGTTGGGATATAACTTGATTGTAGGATATTCGACTGCCTATCAAGTTATTCGCTCCAAAACACGGTGTTATTAATTTCTCTAATTTGATTTATCAGACACTGTAGAAATCCTGTAGAAAACAAGCTGGAAGAGAATATTGTCCTTAGAATAAACCAAGATGGTAAAACGTTCGATTGCATATTTAGAGTTATTCCGTTTCAACATCAAAAGTCCCTTATTTCTCTTATTTCCTTAATAAGAAACTGTAGAATTCGTCCAGAGAACAAATTGGAGAAAACTATTGTCATCGGGATATAGGATGGTGTTACAGTATCCGATGGCGTATCAAAAAGTATTCGGTTCAACTTTGAGGGTCCCTCATATCTACAATTTCCTTTAACAGAACTTTAAAAATCCAGAAGAAAACAAGCTGGGAGAATATATTTTTTTATTGGGTTATAGTTCAATGGTAGAGCATGCGACTGAATATTGGAAGCATTTGGTTCAAGTCGAAGGATCCTTAATTCCTACTATTATTTCAATCAGAAGCTGTAACAATCTTGAGAGAAACAAGCTGGAAAAAGCTATGGTCGCTGACATATAACTCAGAGGTCGAACAATCGTCTGCTTATCGAAATGTGTTCATCCCCGAATGTCACTCATCCGACATATTTTCCTGAACAGAGTTTGTTGGAATCATGAGGAAAACAAGCTTGAAGAATCCATTGCCGTAGGAGTAAAGCTCAGTGGTAAAGCATTAAACTGCGTATCGAAATGTCTTTGATTCTGACCTGAGTGTCCCTCATTTAACCAATCTTTGTCAAAGAAAACTTTAAGAATACAGAAGATAATAAGCTAGAAGTATCCCTTGTGTTCTTGCTCAATTTTAAGACATTCCACTGCATATCGAATTGTCTCCTATTTAACCACATCTGTCCCTCATTTGTGATATTTTCCTTACCAGAAGCTTTAAAAATCCTGAAGATAACAATATTGTAGATTTTATTGTCCTTCTTAATACCGTAGATAGAAAACTATGTGTTTTGGTTCAATTTATTTCTCCAGTTTTTGTCCAAATTACTGTAACTTCGTGTTTACCAGAAGTTTGGAAGGAAAAAATCATGTATGGATTCCAATTTTTTTTTTTTTTTTTGCCTTTTTTTTTTCATGTCGTTAAGGACATTGTGACCGACTTATATACTCACCGTGGAAGAATTACAATGACTGTATTGAAAACAATAGGCATCTTAAGATAATAGCTTATCAAAGGCCAATCTATAAAACGGCTGACAAATCCTCAAAATATAAGAACACTCCAATTATTGATATTATTGTCAAAGTCTGCCCCCACCTACTTTGACCACATTAGGACGAAAGGCTGACCCAAAGTATGAAAACTGAGATTTATTTCAGATTACTCCAACTGAACTATGAATTATGCAGAGGAAATGGCTGTTTGAAGTGAATAAAGTTTTTACACAACTCTTCTCTGTTCAGAATTATTCGTAAATCTTTGTTTAGTCATCAAACACCTGGAAGCTGGGGAATTTGAAGTTTGTAATCTGGGCAAATCCAACTCGAATATGTTCAAATCAATGTCGCTAACAACCATTAAAACGAAACTTGGGCGTAAAAGGCGTTTGCGGGGTGAGAAGAGTCCAAACGGAGGGACATCTTTCACAAAAGTATCATACACTGAAAACACATTAAATTACCGTAAAATAAAACTATGAAAAAAAAAGGTGATGCTTTCTAAACTGAATCCGTACCGAAATCAGATCATCTAAAAAGTATCAATAATGAGATTTTGTAAGGTAAGTAATACAAAAATATCTATGATGAAGAGTGTATTAACTTTGAGTGCTGGGATTATAAAAAAACAACAGTAATAACGAAAAAAGTAATGAGGTAGTAATAATGAAAATTTCACATCTATTAAGAACTCATAAGAGAGATGAATTAGCCACAGAATATCAATATTGAAAGTGATTCATCTAAAAAGCAACAATAATTAGATGGAGTATAAGTAGTGATAAAATAATAATCAGAAATTGTGCATCAACCCAGATCGTTATTAAATGAGAAACGCTTAAATTTAAGAAAATATTTTTCCGGTAAAATCAAAATTGATGATAAAAATAACGATACAAAAATCTCTTATTTTTCAATGAAATCAAACAATGTATACAAAAAAGTTATTGCAAAAGGTAGACCATATTGAAACAATTTGCAAAAACGGTAATTCCTTCAAGACGTTGTCAGGAATATGGCGACGAATGTTTTTTGGTCAAAACACGGGATTGACTGCGTTACCAAGGGCTTGATAAAATAATGACACCTAATGACGTCATTTGAGAGATTCATCAATATGGAAAAATGTTAATAATATTTCAACTATTTTTTACATGTTATAGATACCCTTCATGATCACTGAGAATAAGTTTAGGATTCACAAAGCCAATTCAGCCAAAAAAACAACAAAAATAATCTGGAGTAGAACTGTTCATTTCATTTTATTTAACTTTACTTTCGATTGATAAATACTGTTTACTTTACAGCCAATACTAACACCAACTTTTTATACGAAACCTTCTAATAGAACTAACATTAAATAATATCCTCTATGATTAAATTCAGTAAAATACTGTTTCGAATTTTCAGTTACCTTTCTCCCAATTTTTTGGAAAATTGTTTGACAGTAGCGGCAGCTAATCGTATTTTCTCAATGGCTATCCCTTTTGCAGACTATCACCATAACGTTTTAATGAACTTATTGGAAATAATTACCGCCCAAATTACCATGCTGGAAAAGTTACGACCCCACAAAGCACATATACCAAATAAAGACATTGCTTTTACAAATAATCGAAAGTATACTAAGAAACATAAATAAACAGGAAAAAATTCCCACGAAAATCAAAATCGATAATTAGAATAACTCCACAAAAATCACGTAATTTTTAATGAAATCAAAAAATTCATTTCAAAGTTTCCGGAAAAGGTAGACAAATTTGTAACAATATGTAAATCAGTCAGTTCCTTCAGGAAAAAACAACCACCCTTCCAGGGGGAGGATTGGAAATTGCCAAGTTCACAGGTGAATTCTGGAGAGGGACTATCCGAGTCAGTGGGTGTTGTTCCTTCAACCCTCTTAATCGATCAGTTACTGGAGGTTCAATATCTCCTCACAGGAGAACCGGGACTTCTGGGAACAGCTAGAGGGTTCAATTCAGTGGGAACTAATCAGTTGTTCTCGTGCAATGTGGTTCTTTAACTTGAAGAAGAGATTGGAATATCCACTGTTAAATACAGCCAACAACTCGCCCTTAATAATGCTAAGACAAAAGTGTTACTAAAAGATAATCTTAACCCTGGTAGTGGCATAGAAATAGTTTGGAAGAACCTGCAGCGATCTGCAAGAGAAAACTACCAAGGACAAGTAGTTAGGATTGGCTTAGGAGGAATATCAAACGCAGCTATGAAACAAGAATATGCGTGAGAAAGAAATGCACCAATTTCCTGATTGATATATTTATTGCATTAGACCTTGTACTCGTGCATCTTCCGATTAACGGGTGACATATACAAGAGGTCCGAGCTGCATCTCTTAGATTGCTTCATCAAGGAGCCTGGCCTGTGTGAGTAGCTATTTAGCGGAATTTCCCCAATTTGCGCCAGCTGAAGCAGTTTGCTAAGGGATACAGGTTATGTGGATAACGTCCATGCTGCACTGAAGCAGGTAGGCTAAAAGAAGTCACCGGGGCCAGACGGTTTGAATTATACTTGATGAAGTCCTATGTGTTTGCAACCCTCTTGACAGTGACGTTCAAGCATTAGGTCAACCAGGGACCAATCTTTGGTTGAGTGACCAAGGGGCTGATCACGTTGTTTAAGAAGCAGGACAAAAATGAATAGAGAGACATAGATAATAATAGGCTCATAAACATGGGAAAGATTTTGGCTAAGATCCTGTCGAATCGTTTGTCAATTGTCATTAAGGATTAGGTCAGACCAGATCAGAATTATGCACTGAGGCGAAAATCAATCCAAAACAATTAGAAAACTCTTTGCTAAGTGTTAGAGGGATTAAAGATGACACTGGAGGTGCACTAATTAATTTAGATCAGTCCAAGGCGTTCAACATGGTAGACCAAACTTTTTAGCAACTGCGCTAAGTTGGTGGATATTAATGAATCAAACTTATGTACATCTTTTTGAAATATCATTTACCAAATAATAAATATGGTTTCCTCTGCACCAATTCCGGGCTTAACCAGTTCTCACAGACGTAACATTTGTCTTGAAAATAGCAATATGAATGATTTCAGACGAATAGACCCATATCCTTTTTCGATATAGCTTCTGTGGACAGATGTGACATGCTATGGTGAAATTAGTTTAATCTTGAATTCATTCAGCGTTAGGTTGAATTTCAAAAGAGATCTCTAGGAATTGTGCATGGCTCGGTGGTCTAGGGGTATCATTCTCACTTAGGGGGCGAGATGGTCCTGGGTTCAAATCCTGGACCAGCCCAATTATGTCTTTTTTACTTCACATATAGATCTAAACACTTTTTATTAGAGGAAAGATTTCATTGTTAGCCATGAGCAATTTCGTTTGACAGACATGATGGTGAAATTAGTTTAATCTGAGTTTAGTCAGCGTTATTTGTAGACTTTGAATTGGAACATTGCTTTCCTTTGTTATTAAGATTGTCCTTATAGAACAGATTGGTGAAAACAATATTGTCCTTATAGAACAGATTGATGAAAACACCTTAAATTGATGAAGTATTGAAATAGACAAACACAGAGAAATAATAATTAGTAGATGTCATTTATTTACCGTCACATGCAGTCAAATGCAACATAATTTGTTAGATTAGCTTAAATGTAGTGTGTAAATATGTACGTGTGGGTGGAAGAAGAAAGTGAATAGTGAAACACGAATATTTTCTTTTAATGAATCTTTGCATATGATCAGGGTAATATTCAAGCAGACATCAAGACCCTATTTTTGAAAAGAAGTTAAAATGGAATCAATTTGGCTGGAAGCGGTTAGTTTCTGACTATCGATCGATTAACGTTTCTCTCGATCAATAAATACTGTTTACTCTAGAAAAAATTCAGTGTGTAGTGAGACTCAGTAAATAAGTTTACTGTTACCGTTAGTTGGTATGTTTGGAGTTCATGATAAAGTTCAGGATAGGAAAAGTTTAGTATCTTTCTTTGAAAGTTTTATTTCGTGGTCTAGATTTTTACAGTGTAATTTTTTCTTCAATTTCGAAGGTTATTATTTGTTTTACTTCAATTGTTTTCCCCATCAATTTATTTTCCAAAAATGAAATTATATAGTTAAATTTTAAGCGTTGAATGTTTTTTTGGAAAAACTTTTGATGCAATAATTCAATCACATACTACTATGATTTATTCTGAGAAAAAATAAATAAAAGTTAAAACAAGTCAAAAAAGCTAATGAAGAATTATGATAAGTAGATTGACTTAGTAAATACTTATTTTTCCCTCACTTGAGTGAGGAAAACTTAAAAATTCATTACAGGAAGGCCAGGTCACATGGTTTTTGGTGACGACAATAAATGAAATTCATAACAACCTTTGTTTTCATCAATTGAAAAAGTATTCAAATTAAATTGGAATTTAGGAAGAAAACAATTGAAATATAACCATAAAAGTGTTTAAAAATGAAAACGGGAGGTTAATGTTATGTTTCGTTGGAGTACAGATACTACTCTTTGATCTGCATGTTTACTTACTTCCTCAAAACAGCTAGATGTGACACAAGGTTGTTCTCAAAGTGGGATTCCAGGGATAGCCGAACCAATCCCTTTCAGTGGAATGGGGCAGTTACGCCCTGGGGCCTACTGCTCCCCCAAGACAGGGATGAGTAATTTATGCCTCTTGCACTTAGTAAATCTTCATTGGAGACGGTATTGCACCGGTGCCAAGCCAAAGTTAGTTCTGCGAACAGATGCAACGCTTTGATCATGATACAAAAACTGTAAAAACCTAGATATCAAAACTTGTATAATGCAAGGTTCGATGGTCCACGTGTCCATTGTATTTATCAAACTTCATTTGGTTAATAAGAAAAATTTAATTATGATCAGTGAGTTCGTTAACGCCAAAATTCGTTATAGAGAGGGTTTATAGTAAGTATTTGGAGAACAAGGCAGATCAAAATATTCAATGACACTTTTGCTTTATATATTTTTTATAACCTTTAGATTCAAAACTGATTGTCGTTTCCTATATATAATGTTTTCTCTCTCCAGAAAACGACATTTCTTCATATTCTGTTGCAACTGGGACAGTAAATGGTAATTTTTCAGTGTGCAAAAAGATCAATACTCCATGTGACTGCTTCTTAAATAATAGAGGCGAATACACATTAAACTTTTAAAAAAAGATTTAGATCATCAGTGCAATTTGTAAGAGTTTATCAACACGGTTTGTGTTTTATTCTTTTTCGACAATATTTGGAGTAATCAGATAGATGTGCATTTTAGGTTTAATACTGTTCTTATTTGACTAAAATTACATTAAAAAATATTAATAGCAATGTAAGTGTTCAGTCAGAACATATAAAGCAGATATGAACGGTCAGCGATGGGTGTTATTTATTTTTATGCTATTCAAGAGAACAATTGTCGACAAAATACGGCTCAGTTTTGGAGCATTACGAATAGAACCAGAAAGAATTCCGTTCATCTTTTAGGGTTCCTCGTTTCTTTTGTTTCCTTAACCAGAAACAGTAAAATCAGCCAAAAAACGTAATCAAAAAACAACGTCGACAAAAGGTAGCTAAGATTCGGATGTAACTCTCTTTTAGAATATTGAACTGACAATGAAAATAAATGCGGGTCAATCTAAACTGTCCCATGTTTTTACTGTTTCCTCGAATATAAACTGTAAAAATATCTAATATTGGACTGATTATGAAAAGTTATTCTATTTAGCCTCTACAATCTTACGTATATTCTTTTTCCAAGTAGCTCTGTTTTAAAGAATTGGACAGGCTCCGAAAAAGTATTCAGTCAAGTCACAAAGGTCCAATGTTTCCTCAGTTTCCTTAACTTAAATATGGAAATCTCTCTGAGAACAAATTTCTGTAATGAACACAAAGGAAAAACCACAGTTGGCGTAAGTGTACACCCCTTTTAGAATATTGGTCTGATTATTAAAAAGGTGTCCCATTCAACCTCCACTATCCAATACCACTTCTTCTAGCTTGTGAATCATCTGGGTGAGTCACTACGATAACAAATTCTTGTCAAGAACAGAGTGATATGTAAAATTGTTGGTTCCTTGTATATCCCACTTAGAATATTGGACTAGTTATGAGAAGGTATTTCGTCCAGCCTCACCAATCTCATGCTACTTCTTTTCCCTTATGCATGAACTGTGTAAATGTGTCAAAAAACAAATTTTGGTTAAGAATAATGTGGTACAAAAAATAGTTGGTTCCCTGTACATCCATATTATAATATTGGACTTGTTATGAAAATGTATTCAGTCCAGCCTCCATGATCCAATACCACCTTTTTTCCCGTGCACATCCACTGTGTAAATCTCTCTCAAAAAAATTTTTGTCAAGAACAAAGTGCTATGAAAAATTATTGGATCCTTTTAAATCCTTTTTACAACATTGGATTAGAAAAACGTATTCCGTCAAGCCTCCACGATCTCATGACTCCTTTTCCCTTGTGCATCAACTGTGTAAATCTCGCCAAAAACGGATTTTTGTCAAAAACAAAGTCGTATGAAAAATTGTTGGTTCTTTGTACATCCCTTTTAGAATATTGGATTTATTATAGAAAGGTGTTCCGTCTGGCCTTTGTACATCCCTTTTGGGATATTGGACTGATTATGAAAAGGTCTTCTGTCCAGCCTCAAACCTCCCACACCACATTTTTCCCGTGTGCATCAACTGTGTAAATCTCTCCACAGACAAACTTTTGCCAAGAACAAAGTGGTATGAAAAATTGTTGGTTCATTGTACATCCCTTTTAGAATATTAGACTGATCATGGAAAAGTGTTCTGTCAAGCATCCACAATCCCATACCACTCCTTTTTCTGTGTGTTTCAACCGTGTAAATCTCTCCACAAACAAGTTTTGGTCAAGAACAAAGTGCTATGAAAAATTGTTGGTTCTTTGTACATACCTTTTAGAATATTGGACTGATTTTGGAAAGGTTTTTCATCAAGTCTCGACGATACAACTTCATTTCCCGTGTGCATCGACTGTGTAAATCTCTACAAAAACAAATTTCTGTCAAGAACAAAATGGTAAGAAAAATTGTTGGTTCTTTGTACATCCTTTTTAGAATATTGGACTGTTAATAAAAAGATATTCTGTCCAGCCTCCATGATCCCATGTCACTTCTTTTCTTTTCTACATCAACTGTGTAAATCTCTCCAAAAACAAATTTCTATCCACAACAAAATAAAATAAAAAATTGTTGGTCAACTCTACATTGGTTAACTCTATTATGAAAAAGTGTTCTGTCAAGCTTCCACGATCCCATACAACTTTTTTCCCCATTGCATCTATTCAATCACTGTCCCACCGCAGCAATATGTGACACAAGGCCAGGCTTAACGTGGGAAGAGATAGGAACAACCCTTCGAAAATGGCTCCAGCCGATGCAGTTACCGTTGAAAAGCCCATCGTAATGGTTAGACAACGTCACCTGCAAAAGCAAGACCCCGCAGCTGGGCCGTGTAATAATGGGAGAGCTTAAGGATGAGTCCAAAGGCCTCCCGATGCCAACGTTTGCACTGGTACACTCGGTCTTTAATGCCAACCTACACACAATCTCCAGCCCATTCGACGGGCAAGTGTCAGTACCGACTCCTATGTCTGTGCCGTAGAATAGATACTACATCTTCATCCCAAACAAAAGGCCAGAAAAATATCAGCGTGTGATTCAATTGTGTAAATCTTTCCACTGACAATTTTTTGTCAAGGAGAAAGTGGTATGAAAAAAAGTTGGTTCCTTGTACATCCTTGATAGAATATTGAAATTATCACGACAAGGTTTTCTCTCAAGCCTGCACGATCCCATACCACTTCTTTCTCATGCGCATGAACTGTGTAAATCTCTCCGAAAACAAATTTTTGTCAAGAACAAAGTGCTATGATTAATTGTTGGTTCTTCATATATCCCTTTTAGAATATTGGAATGATCATGAAAAAGTGTTCAGTCCAGCCTCCACGATGCCATACCACTTATTTTCCCTTGTATATCAATTGAGTAAATCTCTTCAAAAACAAATTTTTGTCAAGAACAAAGTGCTATGAAAAGTTGTCGATTCTTTGTACATCTCTTTTGGAATATTGGACTGTAAATGAAAAGGTATTCCATCCAGCTTTAATTATTCCATGGTACTTCTTTTCCCTTGTGTATATTCTGTGTAAATCTCTTCAAAAACAAATTTTTGTCAAGAACAAAGTGCTATGAAAAATTGTTGATTCTTTGTACATCTCTTTTGGAATATTGGACTGTAAATAATAAGGTATCCCATCTAGCTTTGATTATTCCATGGTACTTCTTTTCCCTTGTGTATCATCCGTGTAAATCTCTTCAAAAACAAATTTTTGTAAAGAACAAAGTGCTATGAAAAATTGTTGGTTCTTTGTACATCCCTTTTGGAATATAGGACTGTAAATGAAAAAGTATTCCATCCAACTTTAATTATTCCATGGTACTTCTTTCCCTTGTGTATCATCCGTGTAAATCACTTCAAAAACAATTTTTTGTCAAGAACAAAATGCTATGAAAAATTGTTGGATCTTTGTACATCCCTTTTGGAATATTGGACTGTAAATGAAAAGGTAATCCATCCAGCTTCAATTTTTCCATGGTACTTCTTTTCCCTTGTCAATCAGATGTGTGAATCTCTTCAAACACAAATTTTTGTCAAGAACAAAGTGCTATGAAAAATTGTTGGTTCTTTGTACATCCCTTTTGGAATATTGGACTGTAAATGAAAAGGTATTCCATCCAGCTTTCATTATTCTATGCTACTTCTTTTCCTTTGTGTATAGTCTGTTTAAATCTTTTCGAAAACAAATTTTTGTCAAGAACAATGTGCTATGAAAAATTGTTGGTTCTTTGTACGTCCTTTTTGGAATATAGGACTGTAAATGAAAAAGTATTCCATCCAGCTTTCATTATTCTATGCTACTTCTCTTCCCTTTTCTATCAGATGTGTAAATCTCTTCAGAAACAAATTTTTGTCAAGAACAAAGTGCTATGAAAAATTGTTGGATCTTTGTACATCCCTTTTGGAATATTGGACTGTAAATGAAAAGGTATCCCATCCAGCTTTAATTATTCCATGGTACTTCTTTTCCCTTGTGTATCAGATGTGTATATCTCTTCAAAAACAAATTTTTGTCAAGAACAAAGTGCTATGAAAAATTGTTGGTTCTTTGTACATGCCTTTTGAATATTGAGCTGTAAATGAAAAGGTATCCCATACAGCTTTAATTATTCCATGGTACTTCTTTCCCTCGTCTATCATCTGTGTAAATCTCTTCAAAAACAAGTTTTTGTCAAGAACAAAGTGCTATGAAAAATTGTTGGATCTTTGTACATCCCTTTTGGAATATTGGACTGTAAATGAAAAGGTATTCCATCCAGCTTTCATTATTCTATGCTACTTCTTTTCCCTTGTGTATAGTCTGTTTAAATCTTTTCGAAAACAAATTTTTGTCAAGAACAATGTGCTATGAAAAATTATTGGTTCTTTGTACATCCCTTTTGGAATATAGGACTGTGAATGAAAAAGTATTCCATCCAGCTTTAATTATTCCATGGTACTTCTTTTCCCTTTTCTATCAGATGTGTAAATCTCTTCAGAAACAAATTTTTGTCAAGAACAAAGTGCTATGAAAAATTGTTGGTTCTTTGTACATCCCTTTTGGATTATGGGACTGTAAATGAAAAGGTATTCCATCCAGCTTTAATTATTCCATGGTACTTCTTTTCCCTTGTGTATCAGATGTGTATATCTTTTCAAAAACAAATATTTGTCAAGAACAAAGTGCTATGAAAAATTGTTGGATCTTTGTACATCCCTTTTGGAATATTGGACTGTAAATGAAAAGGTATCCCATCCAGCTTTATTTATTCCGTGGTACTTCCTTCCCTTGTCTATCAGATGAGTAAATCTTTTCAAAAACAAATTTTTGTCGAGAACAAAGTGCTATAAAAAATTGTTGGATCTTTGTACATCCCTTTTGGAATATGGGACTGTGAATGAAAAGGTATTCCATCCAGCTTTCATTATTCTATGCTACTTCTTTTCCCTTGTGTATAGTCTGTTTAAATCCCTTCAGAAACAAATTTATGTCAAGAACAAAGTGCTATGAAAAATTTTTAGTTATTTGTACATCCCTTTTGGGATATAGGATTGAAAATAAAAAAATATTCCATCCAGCTTTAATTATTCCATGGTACTTCTTTTCCCCTTTCTATCAGATGTGTAAATCTCTTCAGAAACAAATTTTTGTCAAGAACAAAGTGCTATGAAAAATTGTTGGATCTTTGTACATCCCTTTTGGAATATTGGACTGTAAATGAAAAGGTATCCGATCCAGCTTTGATTATTCCATGGTACTTCTTTTCCCTTGTGTATCAGATGTGTATATCTCTTCAAAAACAAATTTTTGTCAATTACAAAGTGCTATGAAAAATTGTTGGTTCTTTGTACATCTCTTTTGAATATTGGGCTGTAAATGAAAAGGTATTCCATCCAGCTTTAATTATTCCATGGTACTTTTTTTCCTTGTCTATCATCTGTGTAAATCTCTTCAAAAACAAGTTTTTGTCAAGAACAAAGTGCTATGAAAAATTGTTAGATCTTTGTACATCCCTTTTGGAATATGGGACTGTAAATGAAAAGGTATTCCATCCAGCTTTCATTATTCTATGCTACTTCTTTCCCCTTGTGTATAGACTGTTTAAATCTTTTTGAAAACAAATTTTTGTCAAGAATAATGTGCTATGAAAAATTGTTGGTTCTTTGTACATCCCTTTTGGAATATAGGACTGTAAATGAAAAAGTATTCCATCCAGCTTTAATTATTCCATGGTACTTCTTTTCCCTTTTCTATCAGATGTGTAAATCTCTTCAGAAACAAATTTTTGTTACGAACAAAGTGCTATGAAAAATTGTTGGATCTTTGTACATCCCTTTTGGAATATTAGACTGTAAATGAAAAGGTATTCCATCCAGCTTTAATTATTCCATGGTACTTCTTTTCCCTTGTGTATCAGATGTGTATATCTCTTCAAAAACAAATTTTTGTCAATTACAAAGTGCTATGAAAAATTGTTGGTTCTTTGTACATCTCTTTTGAATATTGGGCGGTAAATGAAAAGGTATCCCATACAGCTTTAATTATTCCATGGTACTTCTTTCCCTCGTCTATCATCTGTGTAAATCTCTTCAAAAACAAGTTTTTGTCAAGAACAAAGTGCTATGAAAAATTGTTGGTTATTTGTACATCTCTTTTGGAATATTGGACTGTAAATGAAAAGGTATTCCATCCAGCTTTAATTATTCCATGGTACTTCTTTTCCCTTGTGTATCATCCGTGTAAATCTCTTCAAAAACAAATTTTTGTCAAGAACAAAGTGCTATGAAAAATTGTTGATTCTTTGTACATCTCTTTTGGAATATTGGACTGTAAATAATAAGGTATCCCATCTAGCTTTGATTATTCCATGGTACTTCTTTTCCCTTGTGTATCATCCGTGTAAATCTCTTCAAAAACAAATTTTTGTCAAGAACAAAGTGCTATGAAAAATTGTTGGTTATTTGTACATCTCTTTTGGAATATTGGACTGTAAATAATAAGGTATCCCATCCAGCTTCAATTATTCCATGGTACTTCTTTTCCCTCGTGAATCATCTGTGTAAATCTCTTCAAAAGCAAATTTTTGTCAAGAACAAAGTGATTTGGAAAATTGTTGGTTCTTTGTAAATCCCTTTTGGAATATTGGACTATAAATAATAAGGTATCCCATCCAGCTATAATTATTCCATTGTACTTCTTTTCCCTTGTGTATCATCAGTGTAAATCTTTTCAAAAACAAATTTTTGTCAAGAACAAAGTGTTTCGAAAAATTGTAGGTTCTTTGTACATCCCTTTTGGAATATTGGACTGTAAATGAAATGGTATTCCATCCAGCTTTCATTATTCTATGCTACTTCTTTTTCCTTGTGTATCATCTCTGTAAATCTTTTCAAAAATAAATTTTTGTCAAGAACAAACTGCTCAGAAAAATTGTTGGTAATTTGTACATCCCTTTTGGAATATTGGACAGTGAATGAAAAGGTATTCCATCCAGCTTTCATTATTCTATGCTACTTCTTTTCCCTTTTGTATAGTCTGTTTTAAACCCTTCAGAAACAAATTCATGTCAAGAACAAAGTGCTATGAAAAATTTTTTGTTATTTGTACATCCTTTTTGGAATATAAGACTGAAAATAAAAAAGTATTCCATCCAGCTTTAATTATTCCATGGTATTTCTTTTCCCTTTTCTATCAGATGTGTAAATCTCTTCAGAAACAAATATTTGTCAAGAACAAAGTGCTATGAAAAATTGTTGGATCTTTGTACATCCCTTTTGGAATATTGGACTGTAAATAAAAAGGTATCCAATCCAGCTTTGATTATTCCATGGTATTTCTTTTCCCTTGTGTATCAGATGTGTATATCTTTTCGAAAACAAATTTTTGTCAATTACAAAGTACTATGAAAAATTGTTGGTTCTTTGTACATCTTTTTTGAATATTGGGCTGTAAATGAAAAGGTATTCCATCCAGCTTTAATTATTCCATGGTACTTCTTTCCCTTGTGTATCATCTGTGTAAATCTCTTCAAAAACAAATTTTTGTCAAGAACAAAGTGCTATGAAAAATTGTTGGATCTTTGTACATCCCTTTTGGAGTATTGGACTGTAAATGAAAAGGTATTCCATCCAGCTTTCATTATTCTATGCTACTTCTTTCCCCTTGTGTATAGACTGTTTAAATCTTTTTGAAAACAAATTTTTGTCAAGAATAATGTGCTATGAAAAATTGTTGGTTCTTTGTACATCCCTTTTGGAATATAGGACTGTAAATGAAAAAGTATTCCATCCAGCTTTAATTATTCCATGGTACTTCTTTTCCCTTTTCTATCAGATGTGTAAATCTCTTCAGAAACAAATTTTTGTTACGAACAAAGTGCTATGAAAAATTGTTGGATCTTTGTACATCCCTTTTGGAATATTAGACTGTAAATGAAAAGGTATTCCATCCAGCTTTAATTATTCCATGGTACTTCTTTTCCCTTGTGTATCAGATGTGTATATCTCTTCAAAAACAAATTTTTGTCAATTACAAAGTGCTATGAAAAATTGTTGGTTCTTTGTACATCTCTTTTGAATATTGGGCGGTAAATGAAAAGGTATCCCATACAGCTTTAATTATTCCATGGTACTTCTTTCCCTCGTCTATCATCTGTGTAAATCTCTTCAAAAACAAGTTTTTGTCAAGAACAAAGTGCTATGAAAAATTGTTGATTCTTTGTACATCTCTTTTGAATATTGGGCTGTAAATGAAAAGGTATTCCATCCAGCTTTAATTATTCCATGGTACTTCTTTCCCTTGTGTATCATCTGTGTAAATCTCTTCAAAAACAAATTTTTGTCAAGAACAAAGTGCTATGAAAAATTGTTGGATCTTTGTACATCCCTTTTGGAGTATTGGACTGTAAATGAAAAGGTATTCCATCCAGCTTTCATTATTCTATGCTACTTCTTTTCCCTCGTGTATAGACTGTTTAAATCTTTTTGAAAACAAGTTTTTGTCAAGAACAATGTGCTATGAAAAATTGTTGGTTCTTTGTACATCTCTTTTGAATATTGGGCTGTAAATGAAAAGGTATCCCATACAGCTTTAATTATTCCATTGTACTTCTTTTTCCTTGTGTATCATCAGTGTGAATCTCTTTAAAAAAATTTTTGTCAAGAACAGAGTGCTTTGAAAAATTGTTGGTTCTTTGTACATCCCTTTTGGAAAATTGGACTGTGAATGAAAAAGTATCCCATCCAGCTTTATTTATTCCATGGTACTTCCTTCCCTTGTCTATAAGATGTGTAAATCTCTTCAAAAACAAATTTTTGTCAAGAACAAAGTGCTATGAAAAATTGTTGGATCTTTGTATATCCCTTTTGGAATATTGGACAGTGAATGAAAAGGTATTCCATCCACCTTTCATTATTCTCTGCTACTTCTTTTCCCTTTTGTATAGTCTGTTTAAATCCCTCCAGAAACAAATTTTTGTCAAGAACAAGTGCTATGAAAAATTGTTGGTTATTTGTACATCCTTTTTGGAATATAGGACTGAAAATGAAAAAGTATTCCATCCAGCTTTAATTATTCCATGGTACTTCTTTTCCCTTGTGTATCATCCGTGTAAATCTCTTCAAAATCAATTTTATGTCAAGAACAATGTGCTATGAAAAATTGTTGGTTCTTTGTACATCCCTTTTGGAATATTAGACTGTAAATGAAAAGGTATCCCGTCCATCTTTCATTATTCTATGCTACTTCTTTTTCATTGTTTATCATCCGTGTGAATCTCTTCAGAAACAAATTTTTGTCAATTACATAGTGCTATGAAAAATTGTTGGTTCTTTGTACATCCCTTTTGGAATATTGGACAGTGAATGAAAAGGTATCCCATCCAGCTTTAATTTTTCCAAGGTACTTCTTTTCCCTTGTGTATCGGATGTGTAAATCTCTTCAAAAACAAATTTTTGTCAGGAACAAAATGCTATGAAAAATTATTGGTTTTTTGTACAACCCCATTGGAATATTGGACTGTAAATGAAAAGGTTTTCCGTCCAGCTTTCATTATTCTATGCTACTTCTTTTCCCTTGTGTATCATCAGTGTGAATCTCTTCAAAAACAAGTTTTTGTCAAGAACAAAGTGCTATGAAAAATTGTTGGTTCTTTGTACATCCCTTTTGGAATATTGGACTGTAAATGAAAAGGTATTCCATCCAGCTTTAATTAATCCATGGTACTTCTTTTCCCTAGTGTATCGTCTGTGTAAATCTCTTTAAAAAACAAATTTTTGTCAAGAACGAAGTGCAATGAAAAATTGTTGGTTCTTTATACATCCCATTTGGAATATTGGACTGTAAATGAAGAGGTATTCCATCCAGCTTTAGTTAATCCATGGTACTTCTTTTCCCTCGTCTATCAACTGTGTGAATCTCTTCAAAAACAAATTTTTGTCAAGAACAAAGAGCTATGAAAAATTGTTTGTTCTTTGTACATCCTTTTTGGAATATCGGACTGTAAATGAAAAGGTATTCAATCCAGCTTTAATTATTCCATGGTACTTCTTTTCCCTTGTGTATCATCAGTGTAATTCTCTTCAAAAACAAATTTTTGTCAAGAACAAAGTGTTTCGAAAAATTGTAGGTTCTTTGAACATCCCTTTTGGGATATTGGACTGTAAATAATAAGGTATCCAATCCACCTTTCATTATTCCATGGTCATTCTTTTTCCTTGTGTATCAGATGTGTAAATATCTTCAAAAACAAATTTTTGTCAAGAACAAAATGCTCAGAAAAATTGTTGGTTCTTTGCACATCCTTTTTGGAATATTGGACCGTAAATGATAAGGTTTTCAATCCAGCTTTCATTATTCTATGCTACTTCTTTTCCCTTGTGTATTGTCTGTTTAAATCTCTTCAAAAACAAATTTTTGTCTGGAAGAAAGTGCTATGAAAAATTGTTGGTTCTTTGTACATCCCTTTTGGAATATTGGACTGTAAATGAAAAGGTATTCCATCCAGCTTTAATTAATCCATGGTACTTCTTTTCCCTAGTGTATCGTCTGTGTAAATCTCTTTAAAAAACAAATTTTTGTCAAGAACGAAGTGCAATGAAAAATTGTTGGTTCTTTATACATCCCATTTGGAATATTGGACTGTAAATGAAGAGGTATTCCATCCAGCTTTAGTTAATCCATGGTACTTCTTTTCCCTCGTCTATCAACTGTGTGAATCTCTTCAAAAACAAATTTTTGTCAAGAACAAAGAGCTATGAAAAATTGTTTGTTCTTTGTACATCCTTTTTGGAATATCGGACTGTAAATGAAAAGGTATTCAATCCAGCTTTAATTATTCCATGGTACTTCTTTTCCCTTGTGTATCATCAGTGTAATTCTCTTCAAAAACAAATTTTTGTCAAGAACAAAGTGTTTCGAAAAATTGTAGGTTCTTTGAACATCCCTTTTGGGATATTGGACTGTAAATAATAAGGTATCCAATCCACCTTTCATTATTCCATGGTCATTCTTTTTCCTTGTGTATCAGATGTGTAAATATCTTCAAAAACAAATTTTTGTCAAGAACAAAATGCTCAGAAAAATTGTTGGTTCTTTGCACATCCTTTTTGGAATATTGGACCGTAAATGATAAGGTTTTCAATCCAGCTTTCATTATTCTATGCTTCTTCTTTTCCCTTGTGTATTGTCTGTTTAAATCTCTTCAAAAACAAATTTTTGTCCGGAAGAAAGTGCTATGAAAAAT
Organism: Thysanoteuthis rhombus; assembly: GCA_963457665.1. Taxonomy (NCBI): domain Eukaryota; kingdom Metazoa; phylum Mollusca; class Cephalopoda; order Oegopsida; family Thysanoteuthidae; genus Thysanoteuthis; species Thysanoteuthis major. The sequence goes on from OY735230.1 coordinate 33,147,280, forward strand.
TGTTGGTTATTTGTACATCCTTTTTGGAATATAGGACTGTAAATGAAAAAAGTGTTCCATCCAGGTTTAATTAATCAATGGTACTTCTTTTCCCTTGTCTATCAGATGTGTAAATCTGTCCAAAAACAAATTTTTGTCAAGAACAATGTGTTATGAAAAATTGTAGGTTCTTTGTACATCCCTTTTAGAATATTAGACTGTGAATAGAAAAGTATCCCATCCAGCTTTAATTATTCTATGCAACTTTTTTCCCTTGTGTATCATCAGTGTGAATCTCTTCAAGAACGAATTCTTGTCAAAAACAAAATGCTTTAAAAATTGTTGGTTCTTTGTACATCCCTTTTGGAATATAGGACTGTAAATGAAAAAGTATTCCATCCAGCTTTTCTTATTCCATGGTACTTCTTTTCCCTCGTGTATCAGATGTGTAAATCTCTTCAAAAACAAATTTTTGTCAAGAACAATGTGCTATGAAAAATTGTTGGTTCTTTGTACATCCCTTTTGGAATATTGGACTTTGAATAGAAAAGTATCCCATCCAGCTTTAATTATTCTATGCTACTTCTTTTCCCTTGTGTATCATCTGTGTAAATCTCTTCAATAACAATTTTTTGTCAAGAACAAAATGTTTTGAAAAATTATTGTTTTTTTGTACAATCCCATTGGAATATTGGACTGTAAATGAAAAGGTTTTCCGTCCAGATTTCATTATTCCATGGTCATTCTTTCTCCTTGTGTATCATCTGTGTAAATCTCTTAAAAAACAAATTTTTGTCCAGAACAAAGTGCTATGAAAAATTGTTGGTTATTTGTACATCCTTTTTGGAATATAGGACTGTAAATGAAAGAAGTGTTCCATCCAGCTTTAATTATTCCATGGTACTTCTTTTCCCTTGTGTATCATCCGTATAATCTCTTCAAAAACAAATTTTTGTCAAGAACAAAGTGCTATGAAAAATTGTAGGTTCTTTGTACATCCCTTTTGGAATATTGGACTGTAAATAATAAGGTATCCCATCCAGCCTTAATTATTCCATGGTACTTCTTTTTCCCTGAGCATCATCAGTGTGAATCTCTCCAAAAACAAATTTTTATCAAGAACAAAGTGCTATGAAAAATAATTGGTTTTTTGTACAACCCCATTGGAATATTGGACTGTAAATGAAAAGGTTTTCCGTTCAACTTTCAGTATTCTATGCTACTTCTTTTCCCTTGTGTATCATCAGTGTGGATCTTTTCAAAAACAAATTTTTGTCCAGAACAAAGTGCTATGAAAAATTGTTGGTTCTTTGTACATCCTTTTTGGAATATTGGACGGTGAATGAAAAGGTATTCAATACAGCTTTAATTATTCCATGGTCATTCTTTCTCCTTGTGTATCATCGGTGTGAATCTCTTCAAAAACAAATTTTTGTCAAGAACAAAGTGCTATGAAAAATTGTTGGTTCTTTGTACGTCCCTTTTGGAATATTGGACTGTAAATGAAGAGGTATTCCATCCAGTTTTAGGTAATCCATGGTACTTCTTTTCCCTCGTGTATCATCTGTGTAAATCTCTTCAAAAGCAAATTTCTGTCAAGAACAAAGTGCTCTGGAAAATTGTTGGTTCTTTGTACATCCCTTTTGGAATATTGGACTGTAAATGAAAAGGTATCCCAACCTGCTCTAATTATTCCATGGTACTTCTTTTCCCTAGTGTATCATCAGTGTAAATCTCTTCAGAAACAAGTTTTTGTCAAGAACAATGTGCTATGAAAAATTGTTGGTTCTTTGTACATCCCTTTTGGAATATTGGACAGTGAATGAAAAGGTATTCCATCCAGCTTTCATTATTCCATGGTCATTCTTTCTCCTCGTGTGTCATCGGTGTAAATTTCTTCAAAAACAAATTTTTGTCAAGATCAAAGTGCTATGAAAAATTGTTGGTTCTTTGTACATCCCTTTCAGAATATTGGGCTGTAAATGAAGAGGTATTCCATCGAGCTTTAATTAATCCATGGTACTTCTTTTCCCTTGTGTATCATCTGTGTAAATCTCTTTAAAAAACAAATTTTTGTCAAGAACGAAGTGCAATGAAAAATTGTTGGTTCTTTATACATCCCATTTGGAATATTGGACTGTAAATGAAGAGGTATTCCATCCAGCTTTAGTTAATCCATGGTACTTCTTTTCCCTCGTCTATCAACTGTGTGAATCTCTTCAAAAACAAATTTTTGTCAAGAACAAAGAGCTATGAAAAATTGTTTGTTCTTTGTACATCCTTTTTGGAATATCGGACTGTAAATGAAAAGGTATTCAATCCAGCTTTAATTATTCCATGGTACTTCTTTTCCCTTGTGTATCATCAGTGTAATTCTCTTCAAAAACAAATTTTTGTCAAGAACAAAGTGTTTCGAAAAATTGTAGGTTCTTTGAACATCCCTTTTGGGATATTGGACTGTAAATAATAAGGTATCCAATCCACCTTTCATTATTCCATGGTCATTCTTTTTCCTTGTGTATCAGATGTGTAAATATCTTCAAAAACAAATTTTTGTCAAGAACAAAATGCTCAGAAAAATTGTTGGTTCTTTGCACATCCTTTTTGGAATATTGGACCGTAAATGATAAGGTTTTCAATCCAGCTTTCATTATTCTATGCTACTTCTTTTCCCTTGTGTATTGTCTGTTTAAATCTCTTCAAAAACAAATTTTTGTCTGGAAGAAAGTGCTATGAAAAATTGTTGGTTCTTTGTACATCCCTTTTGGAATATTGGACTGTAAATGAAAAGGTATTCCATCCAGCTTTAATTAATCCATGGTACTTCTTTTCCCTAGTGTATCGTCTGTGTAAATCTCTTTAAAAAACAAATTTTTGTCAAGAACGAAGTGCAATGAAAAATTGTTGGTTCTTTATACATCCCATTTGGAATATTGGACTGTAAATGAAGAGGTATTCCATCCAGCTTTAGTTAATCCATGGTACTTCTTTTCCCTCGTCTATCAACTGTGTGAATCTCTTCAAAAACAAATTTTTGTCAAGAACAAAGAGCTATGAAAAATTGTTTGTTCTTTGTACATCCTTTTTGGAATATCGGACTGTAAATGAAAAGGTATTCAATCCAGCTTTAATTATTCCATGGTACTTCTTTTCCCTTGTGTATCATCAGTGTAATTCTCTTCAAAAACAAATTTTTGTCAAGAACAAAGTGTTTCGAAAAATTGTAGGTTCTTTGAACATCCCTTTTGGGATATTGGACTGTAAATAATAAGGTATCCAATCCACCTTTCATTATTCCATGGTCATTCTTTTTCCTTGTGTATCAGATGTGTAAATATCTTCAAAAACAAATTTTTGTCAAGAACAAAATGCTCAGAAAAATTGTTGGTTCTTTGCACATCCTTTTTGGAATATTGGACCGTAAATGATAAGGTTTTCAATCCAGCTTTCATTATTCTATGCTTCTTCTTTTCCCTTGTGTATTGTCTGTTTAAATCTCTTCAAAAACAAATTTTTGTCCGGAAGAAAGTGCTATGAAAAATTGTTGGTTATTTGTACATCCTTTTTGGAATATAGGACTGTAAATGAAAAAAGTGTTCCATCCAGGTTTAATTAATCAATGGTACTTCTTTTCCCTTGTCTATCAGATGTGTAAATCTGTCCAAAAACAAATTTTTGTCAAGAACAATGTGTTATGAAAAATTGTAGGTTCTTTGTACATCCCTTTTAGAATATTAGACTGTGAATAGAAAAGTATCCCATCCAGCTTTAATTATTCTATGCAACTTTTTTCCCTTGTGTATCATCAGTGTGAATCTCTTCAAGAACGAATTCTTGTCAAAAACAAAATGCTTTAAAAATTGTTGGTTCTTTGTACATCCCTTTTGGAATATAGGACTGTAAATGAAAAAGTATTCCATCCAGCTTTTCTTATTCCATGGTACTTCTTTTCCCTCGTGTATCAGATGTGTAAATCTCTTCAAAAACAAATTTTTGTCAAGAACAATGTGCTATGAAAAATTGTTGGTTCTTTGTACATCCCTTTTGGAATATTGGACTTTGAATAGAAAAGTATCCCATCCAGCTTTAATTATTCTATGCTACTTCTTTTCCCTTGTGTATCATCTGTGTAAATCTCTTCAATAACAATTTTTTGTCAAGAACAAAATGTTTTGAAAAATTATTGTTTTTTTGTACAATCCCATTGGAATATTGGACTGTAAATGAAAAGGTTTTCCGTCCAGATTTCATTATTCCATGGTCATTCTTTCTCCTTGTGTATCATCTGTGTAAATCTCTTAAAAAACAAATTTTTGTCCAGAACAAAGTGCTATGAAAAATTGTTGGTTATTTGTACATCCTTTTTGGAATATAGGACTGTAAATGAAAGAAGTGTTCCATCCAGCTTTAATTATTCCATGGTACTTCTTTTCCCTTGTGTATCATCCGTATAATCTCTTCAAAAACAAATTTTTGTCAAGAACAAAGTGCTATGAAAAATTGTAGGTTCTTTGTACATCCCTTTTGGAATATTGGACTGTAAATAATAAGGTATCCCATCCAGCCTTAATTATTCCATGGTACTTCTTTTTCCCTGAGCATCATCAGTGTGAATCTCTCCAAAAACAAATTTTTATCAAGAACAAAGTGCTATGAAAAATAATTGGTTTTTTGTACAACCCCATTGGAATATTGGACTGTAAATGAAAAGGTTTTCCGTTCAACTTTCAGTATTCTATGCTACTTCTTTTCCCTTGTGTATCATCAGTGTGGATCTTTTCAAAAACAAATTTTTGTCCAGAACAAAGTGCTATGAAAAATTGTTGGTTCTTTGTACATCCTTTTTGGAATATTGGACGGTGAATGAAAAGGTATTCAATACAGCTTTAATTATTCCATGGTCATTCTTTCTCCTTGTGTATCATCGGTGTGAATCTCTTCAAAAACAAATTTTTGTCAAGAACAAAGTGCTATGAAAAATTGTTGGTTCTTTGTACGTCCCTTTTGGAATATTGGACTGTAAATGAAGAGGTATTCCATCCAGTTTTAGGTAATCCATGGTACTTCTTTTCCCTCGTGTATCATCTGTGTAAATCTCTTCAAAAGCAAATTTCTGTCAAGAACAAAGTGCTCTGGAAAATTGTTGGTTCTTTGTACATCCCTTTTGGAATATTGGACTGTAAATGAAAAGGTATCCCAACCTGCTCTAATTATTCCATGGTACTTCTTTTCCCTAGTGTATCATCAGTGTAAATCTCTTCAGAAACAAGTTTTTGTCAAGAACAATGTGCTATGAAAAATTGTTGGTTCTTTGTACATCCCTTTTGGAATATTGGACAGTGAATGAAAAGGTATTCCATCCAGCTTTCATTATTCCATGGTCATTCTTTCTCCTCGTGTGTCATCGGTGTAAATTTCTTCAAAAACAAATTTTTGTCAAGATCAAAGTGCTATGAAAAATTGTTGGTTCTTTGTACATCCCTTTCAGAATATTGGGCTGTAAATGAAGAGGTATTCCATCGAGCTTTAATTAATCCATGGTACTTCTTTTCCCTTGTGTATCATCTGTGTAAATCTCTTTAAAAAACAAATTTTTGTCAAGAACGAAGTGCAATGAAAAATTGTTGGTTCTTTATACATCCCATTTGGAATATTGGACTGTAAATGAAGAGGTATTCCATCCAGCTTTAGTTAATCCATGGTACTTCTTTTCCCTCGTCTATCAACTGTGTGAATCTCTTCAAAAACAAATTTTTGTCAAGAACAAAGAGCTATGAAAAATTGTTTGTTCTTTGTACATCCTTTTTGGAATATCGGACTGTAAATGAAAAGGTATTCAATCCAGCTTTAATTATTCCATGGTACTTCTTTTCCCTTGTGTATCATCAGTGTAATTCTCTTCAAAAACAAATTTTTGTCAAGAACAAAGTGTTTCGAAAAATTGTAGGTTCTTTGAACATCCCTTTTGGGATATTGGACTGTAAATAATAAGGTATCCAATCCACCTTTCATTATTCCATGGTCATTCTTTTTCCTTGTGTATCAGATGTGTAAATATCTTCAAAAACAAATTTTTGTCAAGAACAAAATGCTCAGAAAAATTGTTGGTTCTTTGCACATCCTTTTTGGAATATTGGACTGTAAATGAAAAGGTATTCCATCCAGCTTTAATTAATCCATGGTACTTCTTTTCCCTAGTGTATCGTCTGTGTAAATCTCTTTAAAAAACAAATTTTTGTCAAGAACGAAGTGCAATGAAAAATTGTTGGTTCTTTATACATCCCATTTGGAATATTGGACTGTAAATGAAGAGGTATTCCATCCAGCTTTAGTTAATCCATGGTACTTCTTTTCCCTCGTCTATCAACTGTGTGAATCTCTTCAAAAACAAATTTTTGTCAAGAACAAAGAGCTATGAAAAATTGTTTGTTCTTTGTACATCCTTTTTGGAATATCGGACTGTAAATGAAAAGGTATTCAATCCAGCTTTAATTATTCCATGGTACTTCTTTTCCCTTGTGTATCATCAGTGTAATTCTCTTCAAAAACAAATTTTTGTCAAGAACAAAGTGTTTCGAAAAATTGTAGGTTCTTTGAACATCCCTTTTGGGATATTGGACTGTAAATAATAAGGTATCCAATCCACCTTTCATTATTCCATGGTCATTCTTTTTCCTTGTGTATCAGATGTGTAAATATCTTCAAAAACAAATTTTTGTCAAGAACAAAATGCTCAGAAAAATTGTTGGTTCTTTGCACATCCTTTTTGGAATATTGGACCGTAAATGATAAGGTTTTCAATCCAGCTTTCATTATTCTATGCTTCTTCTTTTCCCTTGTGTATTGTCTGTTTAAATCTCTTCAAAAACAAATTTTTGTCCGGAAGAAATTGCTATGAAAAATTGTTGGTTATTTGTACATCCTTTTTGGAATATAGGACTGTAAATGAAAAAAGTGTTCCATCCAGGTTTAATTAATCAATGGTACTTCTTTTCCCTTGTCTATCAGATGTGTAAATCTGTCCAAAAACAAATTTTTGTCAAGAACAATGTGTTATGAAAAATTGTAGGTTCTTTGTACATCCCTTTTAGAATATTAGACTGTGAATAGAAAAGTATCCCATCCAGCTTTAATTATTCTATGCAACTTTTTTCCCTTGTGTATCATCAGTGTGAATCTCTTCAAGAACGAATTCTTGTCAAAAACAAAATGCTTTAAAAATTGTTGGTTCTTTGTACATCCCTTTTGGAATATAGGACTGTAAATGAAAAAGTATTCCATCCAGCTTTTCTTATTCCATGGTACTTCTTTTCCCTCGTGTATCAGATGTGTAAATCTCTTCAAAAACAAATTTTTGTCAAGAACAATGTGCTATGAAAAATTGTTGGTTCTTTGTACATCCCTTTTGGAATATTGGACTTTGAATAGAAAAGTATCCCATCCAGCTTTAATTATTCTATGCTACTTCTTTTCCCTTGTGTATCATCTGTGTAAATCTCTTCAATAACAATTTTTTGTCAAGAACAAAATGCTTTGAAAAATTATTGGTTTTTTGTACAACCCCATTGGAATATTGGACTGTAAATGAAAAAGTATTCCGTCCAGCTTTCATTATTCTATGCTACTTCTTTTCCCTTGTGTATCATCAGTGTGAATCTCTTCAAAAACAAATTTTTGTCAAGAACAAAGTGCTATGAAAAATTGTTGGTTCTTTGTACATCCCTCTTGGAATATTGGACTGTAAATAATGAGGTATTCCATCCAGCTTTCATTATTCTATGCTACTTCTTTTTCCTTGTGTATCATCCGTGTACATCTCTTCAAAAACAAATTTTTGTCACGAACAATGTGCTATGAAAAATTGTTGGTTCTTTGTACATCTCTTTTGGAATATTGGACAGTGAATTAAAAGTTATTCCATCCAGCTTTCATTATTCCATGGTCATTCTTTCTCCTTGTGTATCATCCGTGTAAATCTCTTCAAAAACAAATTTTTGTCAAGAACAAAGTGCTATGAAAAATTGTTGGTTCTCTGTACATCCCTATTGGAATATTAGACTGTAAATGAAAAGGTATTCCATCAAGCTTTAATTAATCCATGGTACTTCTTTTCCCTTGTGTATCATCTGTGTAAATCTCTTCAATAACAATTTTTTGTCAAGAACAAAATGCTTTGAAAAATTATTGGTTTTTTGTACAACCCCATTGGAATATTGAACTGTAAATGAAAAGATATCCCATCCAGCTTTAATTATTCCATTGTACTTCTTTTCCCTTGTGTATCATCAGTGTAAATCTTTTCAAAAACAAATTTTTGTCAAGAACAAAGTGCTATGAAAAATTGTTGGTTCTTTGTACATCCCTTTTGCAATACTGGACCGTAAATGATAAGGTTTTCAATCCAGCTTTCATTATTCTATGCTACTTCTTTTCCTTTGTGTATCGTCTGTTTAAATCTTTAAAAAACAAATTTTTGTCAAGAACAAAGTGCTATGAAAAATTGTTGGTTCTTTGTACATCCCTTTTGGAATATTGGACTGCAAATGAAAAGGTACCCCATCCGGCTTTAATTATTCCATGATACTAATTTTCCCTTGTGTATCATCCGTGTGAATCTTTTCAAAAACAAATTTTTGTCAAGAACAAAGTGCTATGAAAAATTGTAGGTTCTTTGTACATCCTTTTTGGAATATTGGACTGTAAATAGAAAAGTATCCCATCCAGCTTTAATTATTCTATGCAACTTCTTTTCCCTTGTGTATCATCAGTGTGAATCTCTTCAAAAACGAATTTTTGTCAAAAACAGAATGCTTTGAAAAATTGTTGGTTCTTTGTACATCCCTTTTGGAATATAGGACTGTAAATGAAAAAGTATTCCATCCAGCTTTTCTTATTCCATGGTACTTCTTTTCCCTCGTGTATCAGATGTGTAAATCTCTTCAAAAACAAATTTTTGTCAAGAACAAAGTGCTATGAAAAATTGTTGGTTCTTTGGACATCCCTTTTGGAATATTGGACTGTGAATGAAAAGGTACCCCATCCGGCTTCAATTATTCCATGGTACTACTTTTCCCTTGTCTATCAGATGTGTAAATCTCTCCAAAAACAAATTTTTGTCGAAAACAATGTGCTATGAAAAATTGCTGGTTCTTTGTACGTCCATTTTGGAATATAGGACTATAAATGAAAGAGCATTCCATCCAGCTTTCATCATTCTATGCTAGACAAGGGAAAAGTAGTATCATGGAATAATTAAAGCTGGATGGTGTACCTTTTCATTTACAGTCCAATATTCCAAAAGGGATGTACAAAGAACCAACAATTTTTCATAGCACTTTGTTCTTGTCAAAAATTTGTTTTTGAAGAGATTTACACTGATGATACAAAAGGGAAAAGAAGTACCATGGAATAATTAAAGCTGGATGGGATACTTTTTCATTTACAGTCCAATATTCAAAAAGGGATGTACAAAGAACAAACAATTTTTCATAGCACTTTGTTCTTGACAAAAATTTGTTTTGAAACGATTTACACAGACGATACACAAGGGAAAAGAAATAGCATGGAATAATGAAAGCTGGATGGAATACTTTTTCATTTCCAGTCCAATATTCCAAAAGGGATGTACAAATAACCTACAATTTTTCATAGCACTTTGTTCTCGACAAAAATTTGTTTTTGAAGAGATTTACACAGATTATACGCAAGGGAAAAGAAGTAGCATAGAATAATGAAAGCTGGATGGGATACCTTTTCATTTACAGTCCAATATTCTAAAAGGGATGTACAAAGAACCAACAATTTTTCATAGCACTTTGTTCTTGACAAAAATTTGTTCTTGAAGAGATTTACACAGATGATACACAAGGGAAAAGAAGTAGCATAGAATAATGAAAGCTGGATGGAATACCTTTTCATTTACAGTCCAATATTCCAAAAGGGATGAACAAAGAACAAACAATTTTTCGAAACACTTTGTTCTTGACAAAAATTTGTTTTTGAAGATAATTACACTGATGATACACAAAGGAAAAGAAGTACTATGGAATAACTAAAGCTGGATGGGATACCTCATTATTTACAGTCCAATATTCCAAAAGGGATGTAACAAAGAACCAACAATTATCCAAAGCCATTTGTTCTTGACAAAAATTTGCTTTTGAAGAGATTTACACAGATGATACACTAGGGAAAAGAAGTACCATTGATTAACTAAACCTGGATGGGATACCTTTTCATTTCAGTCCAATATTCCAAAAAGGATGTACAAAGAACCAACAATTTTTCATTGCACTTTGTTCTTGACAAAAATTTGATTTTGAAGAGATTTACACAGACGATACACAGGTAAAAAGAAGTACCATGAGATGATTAAAGCTGTATGGGATACCTTTTCATTTACAGTCCAATATTCCAAAAGGGATGTACAAAGAACCAACAATTTTTCATAGCACTTTGTTCTTGACAAAAATTTGTTTTTGAAGAGATTCATACAGATGATACACAAAGGAAAAGAAGTACCATGGAATAATGAAAGCTGGATGGAATACCTTTTCATTTACAGTCTAATATTCCAAAAAGGATGTACAAAGAACCTACAATTTTTCATAGCACTTTGTTCTTGACAAAAACTTGTTTTTGAAGAGATTTACACGGATGATAGACAAGGGAAAAGAAGTACCATGGAATAATTAAACCTGGATGGGATAGCTTTTCATTTACAGTCCAATATTCCAAAAGGGACGTACAAAGAACCAACAATTTTTCATTGCATTTTGTTCTTGACAAAAATTAGTTTTTGAAGGGATTTACACAGATGATACACAAAGGAAAAGAATTACCAGGGAATAATTAAAGCTGGATGGAATACTTTTTCATTTACAGTCCAATATTCCAAAAGGGATGTACAAAGAACCAATTATTTTTCATAGCACTTTGTTCTTGACAAAAATTTGTTTTTGGAGAGATTTACACGGATGATACACAAGGGAAAAGAAGTACCATGGAATAATTAAAGCTGGATGGAATACTTTTTTCATTTACAGTCCTATATTCCAAAAAGGATGTACAAATAACCAACAATTTTTCATAGCACTTTGTTCTTGACAAAAATTTGTTTTTGAAGAGATTTACACAGATTAAAGTGCAATGAAAAATTGTTGGTTCTTTGTACATCCTTTTTGGAATATTGGACTGAAATGAAAAGGTATCCCATCCAGGTTTAGTTAATCAATGGTACTTCTTTTCCCTAGTGTATCATCTGTGTAAATCTCTTCAAAAGCAAATTTTTGTCATGAACAAATGGCTTTGGATAATTGTTGGTTCTTTGTTACATCCCTTTTGGAATATTGGACTGTAAATAATGAGGTATCCCATCCAGCTTTAATTATTCCATGGTACTTCTTTTCCTTTGTGTATCATCAGTGTAATTATCTTCAAAAACAAATTTTTGTCAAGAACAAAGTGTTTCGAAAAATTGTAGGTTCTTTGTACATCCCTTTCGGAATATTGGACTGTAAATGAAAGAGCTTTCCATCCAGCTTTCATTATTCTATGCTACTTCTTTTCCCTTGTGTATCATCTGTGTAAATCTCTTCAAAATCAAATTTTTGTCAAGAACAAAGTGCAATGAAAAATTGTTGGTTCTTTGTACATCCTTTTTGGAATATTGGACTGTAAATAATAAGGTATCCGATCCAGCTTTAATTATTCCATGGTACTTCTTTTCCTTTGTGTATCATCAGTGTAATTATCTTCAAAAACAAATTTTTGTCAACAACAAAGTCCTATGAAAAATTGTTGGTTCTTTGTACATCCCTTTTAATATATTGGACTGTAAATGAAAAGGTATTCCATCCAGCTTTAAGTATTCTATGCTACTTCTTTTCCCTTGTGTATCGTCTGTGTGAATCTCTTCAAAAACAAATTTTTCTCGAAAACAAAGTGCTATGAAAAATTGTAGGTTCTTTGTACATCCCTTTTAGAATATTGGACTGTAAATGAAAAGGTATCCCATCCAGCTTTTGTTAATTTGTGGTACTTCTTTTCCCTCGTGTATTGTCTGTGTAAATCTCTTCAGAAACAAATTTTTGTCAAGAACAAAGTGCTATGAAAAATTGTTGGTTCTTTGTACATCCCTTTTGGAATATTGGACTGTAAATGAAAGAGCATTCCATCCAGCTTTCATCATTCTATGCTACTTCTTTTCCCTTTTGTATCATCCGTGTAAATCTCTTCAAAAACAAGTTTTTGTCAAGAACAAAGTGCTATGAAAAATTGTTGGTTCTTTGTACATCCCTTTTGCAATATTGGACTGTAAATGAAAAGGTATTCTGTCCAGCTTTCATTATTCTATTCTACTTCTTTTCCCTTGTGTATCAACTGTGTGAATCTCTTCAAAAACAAATTTTTGTCAAGAACATAGTGCTATGAAAAATTCTTTGTTTTGTCTACATTCTTTTTAGAATATTGGATTGTTACTGAAAAGGTAATCCGCCCAGTTTTCATTATTCTATGCTACTTCTTTCCCTTGTGTATCATCCGTGTGAATCTTTTCAAAACAACTTTTTATCAAGAACAATGTGCTATGAAGAATATGTGGGCCTCTTATGCATCACTTGTAGGATTCTGGACCGATTTTGAAAAGCTACTCCCTTCAGCTTCCACCATCCAATATCACTTTTTTCCTTGTGCATCATCCGTGTAAATCTCTTCAGAAACATATTTTTGTCCAGAACAAAGTGGTATCAAAAATTGTTGGTTCTTACTACATCCATTTTAGAATATTGGACTGATTATGAAAAGGTATTCTGTCAATGTTTCACTATCCCATACCACTTATCTCCCCTCGTGCATCATTTGTTATTAATCGTTATTAATCACGTTACTTAGGTCTCGATAAAACTATGACCAGATAGCGACATCATTTCAGAGATTCATTGATAAAGTTTGAGTACGTAAAATTTTGAATACTATTTGAAATATTGTTAGTAAATCTTCAATCTCCGTATCGTAAATATCAATCACAATCAATGATAATCAGTTTTAGGATTAGTGGATTAGTGTCATTCTAAATCATTCTCAATTGTTTACAATGTGTTCTGTCAACATTATTTGACCAATCTTTTGTTAATCGCCATGTTGACATATTATAATTAAATATAGTCTTGGCTATTAGGTAAATAATCACTTACTCGATATAGAACTTTTCCTTCAGCAAAATCTTTTCAGTTTAATTTATGATTAAATTGGTCGCTTCATTCTTGTTTTCTTGTCTTCATAATCTTTCTTTAGATTCCTCCATCCAGCTTCCTCATCTTTCAATTCTTTTGATAATTGTTTTTCCCATTTGTCATTGTTTACTTCAAGATGGAGTTTTTCAGTTATTTGTTATAATATCCTCCTACTGTTTCTATCTGATATTTTTTCGTCCCCTTCATTTGCGTCCGATATATCTTACGAGGGGTTGGTGACAAAATCATCACGGTTAAAAGTATTATCGCAGTATAAATAAAAAAAAGAGTTATTTAATCAAGAAATGTAAAAAATAGATAAAACTATTGTCATCAGGAAACAGCTTGGTGGTGAAGGATTCGACTGCGTACCGATAAGTATTCGGTTCAACTTCGAGGGTCCCTCATATTTACAATTTCCTTTATCAAAAACTACAAAAATCCAAAAGAAAACAAGCTACAGGAAACCATTTTCGTTGTGATATAGCTAAGAGGTTGAACATTTGACTGATTTTCGAAGTGTGATCATCCCCAAATGTCACTCATTTCACATATTTTACTCAACAGAATTTGTTGGAATCTTGAGAAAAACAAGCTTGAAGTATTCATTGCAGTCGGTGTAAAGCTCGGTGGTAAAGCATTAAACTACATATCGAAATGTTTTCAATTCAGATTTGGAATGATTCCTTTTAAATTTTCATGAAATTTAACTTTGTTTCAATGGATTTTAATGGATCAATCATCAATGCATTTTACCGAATTCACTCAGATCTTTCTTGATTGAAAACAAGTGTGTTTTTTTTCTATAAGTTTTAGATATTATTGATCCATTCATAATTTGACTAAAAAATGACACAAAAACGTTCCCGTTTTTTTAATTCTCCTAACCCTAACCCTAACCCTGAACATAAACTGTTAAAATCTCTCCAAAAACAAATTTCTGTCGGGAACCATGTGGAATAAATTATTGTTGGTGTGATGCAGAATATTGGACTGACTATGAAAAGGTATTTTGTTCAACATCCACGGTTCCACGTTTCTTCAATTCCCCTTGAGCATAAACTGTGAAAATATCTCCAAAAACAAATTTTTGTTGAAACAAAGTGGAAGAAATTATTGTTTGGTGCTATGTACCTCCCTTTTAAAATAATGGACTGACTATGGAAAGTATTCAGTCCAACACCGAGGGTCCCACCTTTCTTCTTTTCCTTTGAGCATAAACTATGAAAATCTCCCCCAAAACAAATTTTTTCGGGAACAGAGTGGAAAAAAATATTATTTGGTTGATGTAGCTCCTTTTTAGAATATTAGACTGAGTATGAAAAGGTATTCAGTTCAACCTCCACGTTCCATCATTTCTACTTTTCCCTTGAGCATAAAATATTGAAATCGATACTAAAGTCGTAGAAACTATTGTTTGGGTAATGTAGCACCTTTTTAGAACGTTGGACTGACGACAAAAATGTATTTGGTTCAACATCCTCAGTCCCATGTGTCTTCTTTTCTCTTGGACATAAACTGTGAAAATCTCTCTGAAAATAAATTCTGTGTGAAAACAAAATTGAAAAAAATATTGTTTTTGTGATGTAGCCCCCTTTTAAAATATCTGACTGACTATAAAAGGTATTCGGTTCAACTTCCACGGTCCGACGTTTCTTCTTTTCCCTTAAACATAAACTATTGAAATCTCTCCAAAAACATATATTCTTTGAGGATAAACCGAGAAAATCTCCTCGAAAACCAATTTCTATTGAAAACAAGATGCAATAATCCATTGTTTATGTGACGTAGCTCACTTTGAGAATATTGGACTGACTTTGAAAAGATATTCACTTCTTCATCGCTGGTTTCTTATCTCCCCTGGAAGGAACTATCGTTGGGACGTGTAAGGTTGTTTTTATCAAAGGGAACTATCTACATGTGTCTGCTCCCTTATATCCCTTCCACCCTACCCAGAAGCTGTTAATATACCACTGAAGACCAGATTGAAGGAATTATTTTTAGAACATTAGACTGATTATTGTTTGCAATCAGTTCAACTTGGAGGGTCCGTCATTCCTCGTGTCTCCTTGAACGGAAACTTTAGAATATTTGCCAAAATTAAGATAGAAAAAACTTTTTTTGGTTTTTGAATATTTGGAATATTTGTCCGACTATTGGAAGGTATTTGTCTCAAACTCATGAGTCCCTCACTTCTCCTGATTTTTCAATCAGAACCTTTGAAAATCCCGCAAAAAACAAAATGAATGAAACCATTGTTTCCATGTTGTGGCTCAGTTTTAGTAACGTGGACTGACTACCGCAAGGTTTCTCTGTTTAATTTGGAGTTTTCCTCATTTCTTCTGCTTCTTTAACCCAAAACTGTTCATGTTCCGCCAAAGACAAGACGGAAAAAAATATCGTGGGCGTGAATCAGCTAGCTTTTAGGATATTTGAATCAATATCAAAATGTATTTGTTTCTACTTCAAGGGTCCCTCATTTCTCCTATTTTCTTCATCAGAACCTGTGAGCATTCCAACACAAGCGAAATGAAAGAATCTATTTTTGCCATGATGTAGTTTGCTTTTTGGACATTGGAATGACTATAGAAAGGTGTTAAGTTCAACTTTGATGGTTTCACGTTTCTCCTGTTTCCTTATTCAGAATATGTAAATATCCTGAAGGGAAATAAATTGAAAAATATGCCGTTGCCGTTGATGTGATGTAGGTTTGTTTTTAAGACATTTGACTGATTATCGATAGATATCCCGTTTAATCTTTAGTTAAGTAGTCGTGGATTAGAATGGCTATTGGTACTTATTTGGTACAACGTTTACGTTCTCTCATTCAGCCTGTCTTGTTAATCAGAAACTGTCAATTGTTTTAGAAAATGAATCGTTGGAAACTATTGTGAACGTAATTTATCATCAGCAGCTAATTGGGTCGGCTTAAATGTTATCTCCTTTGCAAAATATCAACGAAACGTTTTTGTTTTTTTTTTTTTCAAAGTAATAAAATAAAAAATATAGTGTTAAAAAAACTTACAGCGAAATGAGGCACAAATAGAAAATATAAGCATTGCTTTTACAAATAATGAAAAGCATACTGAAAAACAATATAAACTCACAGAAAAATAAATATTTCCCACAGAATATCTACATCAATAATTTAAAAAATCCAACAAAAGACTTACATTATAATGAAATCAAAAATGTATTCAAAAGGTTTTCCCAAAAAAAAGACAAATTTTGTAGCAATTTGCAAATACGTCAATTCCTTCAAGGAGGTTTCAGCAATATGGCGCCCAATGTTTTGGTCAAAATACGTTGTTAATTGCGTTACTAAGGTCTCTATAGAATCATGACCATATAGTGACGTCATTTCAGATATATTGCAAATATTGTATAGTAAATATCACTAAACATCATTGGACATGAGTTTTAGGCTTCATGAAGCTCATTCGGTAATTTGGCTAGAGGAAATAAGGAAAAAAGGGTTCAGGTTTGTTAAATACATACTGAAATTAACAATTCTTCGGAATGTTGGTATGTGCAAGCTTTGATTGCATGAAGTAGCTTAACCTATTCGATGGCAAAGTAAGAAAATCTAAGAATAAAAATTCTTCTTCAGATATCTCATCGGCTCGTCCAGAATAATCATTGTTTTCACTGCTATCATCACTATCTGCTGATTGTCTTGAATCATTATCCAATTCATTGCCAAATTAAGAAGACACGGGAACAAAAATTTCTATTCAGATATCTTGTAAGGCAATCAGGGACAATTATTGCTTTTAATGCTCTCATTTCTATTCAAAACTTATCTTGAATCATTATCCAATTTAGCCAAATCATATAATCTTGTATTCACAATGTTCCATTCATTTTTTTATGAGTTAAAAAATGAAATATTGATTCAATATGCACTTAAGTTAGAAACTATAATTATTAGTCACCTTCTACTACATAACAAATTTTGAGTTTTTCCATTTTGTTCGATCAGAAGTAATATTTTTCATAATATTATAATCATTTTTTCCTTCGAATATTGATACTGGTACTTATAAAACTGCCTATCATAACATAATTTGCCCAAACGGGAGAATATTAAAGATTATATTGAATAATTTTGGCGACTTACTGTTATTTTTCTTTCACGAATTCACTTATTTTTTTTCATTCTTATATAACATAGATTTGCTCCTCCTTTCTTTCTTGGGATGGGTGGGGGGGGGGCTCACACTGGCTGCTTGAAGGTCTGACAGTGGATATCATTCTTTTACGTTTTTGATTCTCGGCCATATTCATATTATTAACGATAATTAAATTTCCATACGATATTAAGGGAATTTTACTGCTGTTCATTGTAAAACATTAACCGTTTCACCTTTAATACGACTTCACTTCGTTTTTTATTATAAATATAAATGAATGGATATTTCATTTTGAATTTGTATAAATATATATTATATACTAGCATAAAATTCCACGTAAAAGCCATCAATGAAAACTGTTGAATTTATTTTCTCTGAGAAAACATGGAAGCCTTAATTGCACCTGTAGTCTTTGGCAATGAAAACATATTTCATGCTTGTTGAAGTGCTTTTTTATGTGAACAATACATCCATGATAAATAATAACTATGAGTAAAAAACACAAATCACAATCTCATGTAAACATATTTTTATTTTGTTATCAGAAATTTCTGTGCAAAAAACTCTGAATAATTTTAATCATTGATAATATTTTACCAAATTCACTCTGATCTTTCTTGATTGATAGTAAGAGTGTTTTTTGCTTTTTCTCAAAGAGTTTTAGATATTCTTGATACATTAATAATTTGACTCAAATAATGAGACAAAAACGTTCCCGTTTTCTTTAATTCTCCCTTCTGGCAATTTAGGACCTCAAAAATATGTCTATCTTCCATTTTCATAACATGTTTTTATACAACAGACTCTTCCCTCAGTGTTTTGTTATGAAACAAAAGATCTTTCAACAATTCTTTTTGATCTTTGATTCAGTTACAGTTTGATCTGAGTTAGTGGGAAGAGTCTGTCTTCTTTCCTGATCTTTCATTCTGACAGCAGATGAAGGAGAATTTTCATAATGACAAGGTTTTTAGAAAAGTGGTTTCTCCCCAATCTTTATAATATCAAGCAATGTCATTGTTTCTCCTATGCCGAAAATAAGTGTACAGTCTTTTCTACTTTGGATACTGCATGATCACTCAGTCAGAGGAGTCTCGTTTCAAATCCAACGCCTGAACGATCTCTTCCAATTGGATCAACATTGAACATACGCTCACAGTATCACCTCGGTACAGTTCAAGTCTTTATCTTGAAGACTGGAAGGATTCACTCAGAAGAACACCTCTATTCGTCCTTCAGAATCAAGGATTTACTTTCTGCAGATATCTTCTCGATAAAGTTTATGTCTCCATCTTCGTCGGTCCATTAATTAGAAAAAACAAAGTTCTGTAAAAATGGTCGTCTTAATACAACTGGCAGCACAGATGTTGTGTCTTACCCGGAGCGCATGAAACCATTGCACCAGCCCTGTCCTTGACCAGTTCTTACAGACATAACACTTTCCCTCTGCATATAAATTGACTTTGTATATTGACTCTCGACCCAGACATTTCAGGAAAAAGTGGAGCAGACATCAAACCAATTCTTTTATACATAAATACATGTATGGATACATGTACCGTATCTCAACAGATATAGCCGTCTGTGTCATAGAAGAAATGATGATGGCAAGTAAACTTCCTGCTGCCTTTTGTCAATTTGACTTCCAGTCAATATTTATTGCATTCATATTTTAAGCCTTTCCTTTTTGGATACTGCTGATGTGGACGAAATTGATGTTAATCTCTCATCCTTTTTGGACCGGGCTTATGTGGACGGAATTGACGTCAGGTTTTCCTATCTTGGTGCTCAGCACCGGAAGTAGACATGTTCGGGGAATGGTTTAGTTGGAATGTTCATTTCCCTTGTTATTAAGATCTTCGTATACAAGATAGATCTGCGTAAACAACCTGAAAATGATAAAAAGATTGAAATTGTCAAAATACAGTTATAAGATTTTTTCTTATTAGATAACATCTACATACTTCTCTGCATGGGCAAATACAACATAAGTTCTTTTAGGATGATCTTCGCTTCAATGTGGCCTAACATGCGTACGTGTGAATGAAGGTAAGCAAGTGCGTAGCACAATCGGCTTTTGCCATTGGTGTCAGAGCTTATCCTGCCCTGATAGTGCAAATGGGAAAGATCCCAAGGGACCATGAATGATTCATTTGTGCTGTGTCCGACAATCATAACCAGAAGTTAAAGAAGATATAAAACAATTAGTGGATATTTTCTTTTTTGGCTGAATTTCAGAAAATCCATTTGGATAATTGGAATGTCCAAATCCTAGATTTGTTTAAGGGGGAGGATTCAAAAGTGATTCCTTTAAGGGAAGGGATATAATGGTGATGACCTGATCTTGTCAACTGTTCCCAATCATTGTGTTAAGGGAGGGAGGATTCAAAAGTGATTCCCTTAAGGGAAAGGATATTATGGTGATGACCTGATCTTGTCAACTGTTCCTAATCATTGTGTTCATACCTTCATCATTATCTACGAATTTTCTTGATTCCTTAAAGGATTCACTACGAAAGTTAAAAGATAAAAGACACGGATAATTCTTGTGAGATACATCGAAAGTTGCCCAAGGAATAGATATATCGGTCAGGTAGCTCGGAAGACATTCAATCTTCTTCATTATCAATAATTGAAGTTTAATTAAATTGGTAGGTAGAATAAGATTCTGACAGTTTTGCAAACATTTGACCAAAGAAACAATAGTGAAGTCTAAATTGAAAGTTGATAATATTTAGAATTTATAACTAACCTGAAATGTTTGTGGGACATCACAGGATGATTTCATTTTGTTTTGATTTTTCATTGGATTACAGATTGGGACTTAGTCACCAGTACAGACTGCATTTTGTATATCCGTGTTTTACAGTCATGTGTGATTCTTTGTTTGTTTGTTTGTTTGTTTGTTTGTTTTTTGTTTGTTTGTTTGTTTGTTCGTTATATTCATACTGGAACCATTGTCCTATGTATTCTGTCAAATTTTGTTTGTTGTTTAGTTTTTGCTTTTCTCTCCTTTTGTTGGTCTTCCCGTTTGTTTATTTGTTTGTTTGTTTGTTTTCATTTACATTATTAACATTTTCATTCCTTACTTATTCATTCCTTTGAATCAGCTCATGTGCACTCAGATTGTTTTGGCCTGGGCCACTGAGAGGAATTTTATAAGGTGATACAAATATGTTTTCAATCTCTCCAGACAGACAGACGGACAGACAGACAGAGAGAGAGACAGACAGAGAGAGAGTGCTCAAATATCCCTGTCTTATAGCCACCCTTCCATCTGAAACAGTAGCCCTATCTGAAAAATCCTCGGACAGTTTTTGGCCCTGAGAGTGCCAGTGCCAGTGCCATACACCGGTTGCACCCTTCTCTCAGAAGCCCTGGTTCTTGCTTGAATAAATAAAATTCAAATTTCAAATGGTGCGTCACGTGACAATGGAAATTATTTTGACGTCTCTTTCATACGCCATTTTCACAAATTGTTCACTCATATAATCATCCATCACATATAGTACGAGTCGTAATCAGTTCCCTCAAAATAGTAGCATAGTAATAAGCAAGGGCAATAGCATATCAATAGAGCGCAGCAAAGGCTCAAGTCTTGCGGGAGTGGTCTGCACTTTCCCCAATTCTTGGGGATAACCCTACGTTTTTTCTTTGGTTGAGGGTTAACGTCGTAGCTGCCAGTTCTACGATGAATGCGCGGCAGAGAAGTAAAGAAGTCCTTCAATGAAGACCGTTTATCTGGCAGACGACAGCTCTCTTTCACTCTGTCATCCACTTTACAGTCATTTCCTTCCTGGCTGCGATGTAAATTAAGGGGTGGAAGCTCCATATTGGCAAGAGGCCTTATGGAAATAAGCCGAGCCATTTTAAATCTGGAACATACGAAAAACAAAAATTCATTTTCTTGAAGAAATACATAGCTACATTTGTTTAATTATATTTTGGTGAAGTTTTATCACTATTATTTGATTGTGATAAAACGATGAAATGAGATGGAATTAAATAATTACTAGCTTTTTAACGGAATTTCCCCAATTTGCGTCAGCTGAAGCAGTTAGCTATGGGATACAGGTTCATGGGAATAAAGTCCATGCTGCACTGAAGCGGGTCACCTTCAACAAGTCACCGAGACCAGACGGTTTGAAATGTACTTGATGACGTCCTATGTGTTTGCAACCCTCTTTACAGTGATGTTCAAGTACTGGTTCAACCAGGGTTCGGTCCCAAGTTGGGTGACCAAAGGGTTGAAAGAAGCAAGACAAATATAAAAAGAAGGACATAGATAATAACAGGCTCATAACCCTGCTAAACACAGGGAAAGATTTTGGCCAAGATCCTGTCGAATCGTTTGTCAATTGTCATTGAGGATTAGGTCAGACCAGATCAGAATTATGCACTGAGGCGAAAATCAATCCCAAACAATTTGAAAACTGTTTGCTCAGTGTTAGAGGGATTAAAGATGACACTTGAGGTGCACTAATTAATTTAGATCAGTCCAAGGCGTTCAACATGGTTGACCAAACTTTTTAGCAACTGTGCTAAGTTGGTGGATATTAATGAATCAAACTTATGTACATCTTTTTGAAATATCATTTACCAAATAATGAATCTGGTGTCCCATCAATATCTTGGAGAAGATTACTCTTATGGAAATATTCCATCAGATGAAATGTACAGTAAACGCGGAATTACCATTAATTTATACGGCAGAAATTTTTTAACACTTTAAAACCTGATTAATGATTGTTCTGATTGTATTTTAGGCTGAATCGTTGGTGCTTAGGATGTTGGGAGATACAGGAAACAGGAGTATTGGAGAGAGAGAGGAAAAGGTTGTGCGATACCTCTACAAAGGCTTGCAAAATAAACGCTGAAATTATTGTCAATTTTTGTCTTTTTCTGTAAAAGCAAAGACATAGCTTTTCAGCAAACTTTTGTGGTATACCTGGACGTATTCAACAAACTTTGAGGTGATCAAAAACGTGTGTGCTTTTTGTTTTCTCTTCCTATTATTTGAAATTTCAGCTGGAAAACATGCAACCTTAGCGCCAACTCTGAATTACGAAATTTATGCCAAACATCTTGGGAAAAAAAGATACAGATATCAAGACAATTATTTCATATCTGGATAAATGTATAGGTACATGTATTGTAGCTCAACAGATGTAACCCTCTGCATCATATAAGAAACGTTGATGACTCGTTTCAGTTTGTCAATTTAGCCTCAAGTCAATATTAATTGCATTTGTATCTTAAGCCTGTTCTCTTAGGTCGTAGCTGATATGGGCAGATATGACATCATCGTTTTTGGACAAAGACTATGTTGATGGAAGTGATGTTATATCTTTATCCATTTTGAGAGCTCATCCAGGTGAAGTGATGTCATATTTTCATCCTCATCTTGGCGATAGACCCACATCTTTTTTTACATGACTTCTGTGGATAGAAGTGACTTGTTAAGATAGAAAGATATTTAGGTGCTCAGCACCAGATGTAGACTTTGAGTTGGAACATTCCTTTCCTTTGTTATTAAGATTGTCCTTTACAGAACAGATTAGTAAAAACACCATAAATTGATGAAGTATTAAAATAGACAAACACAGAGAAATAATAATTAGTAGATGTCCTATATTTGACTCCACGTGCAAGAAAATACAACATAATTTCTTAAAATTAGCATAAATGTGATATGTAAACATGTACGTGCGGGTTGTAGACAAAGTGATTAGTGAAACACAAATATTTTCTTTCAATGAATTTTTGAATATGATCAGGGTAATATTCAAGCAGACATCGAGACCCTAGTTTTAAAAAGAAATTAAAATGAAAAAATAAATTTTTTTTTTATTTAAATACTGACACCAAGTCGTATTCCTTATCCTTCATTAGTGTAATGGGAGATTCCATCCTGGGAGACAGATCTGTGTCCGGTCGTATCGCCGATACATTGTCAGCGGACATCAATTTTGCTGTGAAACCTATTTATAGACAAACATTTCGACGAACTGATATTTCAATCATTTTGATTGACTGGAAGCAGCTACTTTCTGACCGTCGATCAATTAACGTCTCTCTTGATCAATAAATACTGTTTACTCTAGAGACAATATGGTGAGGAGTGAGACTCAGTAAATAAGTTTTACTGTTACAGTTAGTAGGTATGTTTGGAGTCCGTGATTAGGTTCAGGGTAGGGGTTAAGAGTTAGATTTTTGGTTAGGGTTGGTAGATAGATTTGGAGAATGAAGCTGTGGTTAGTATTAGTTGGTAGGTTCAAGATTAGAGTGAGTTAGTATATCTTGTGTTATGATCAGTTGATAAGTTTGGGGTTAGTTTTTCTGAACTGCCAATTATTATTGGTGTAATCGAGTTACATGGATATTAAATCAATCCAATTGCCAATTTGAAAAAAAAAACCTTTTTAGTCATTTGAAAATGGTTGAATACAAGATGGCGGGGACTGATGAAAAAAAAAAAGCTAAAAATATTTATTTTTCAGTGCAACATGAAACTTAACACTAAATATTAATCTTAAATAATATCATTTGTAGTAGAATTTAATAGAATACAGTTTCAAATGTTCACAGTTTTCTGTTTTCATTTCTCTGTAATAGTTCAACAGCAGCAGCTAATTGTGTGTACTAGAATGTTATCTCCCTTACAAAACATCAATATAACGTTTTGATGAACCTTTCCCAAATAATTTCCACAAAAAATGAAATGTCAAAATAAGTCACAGCCCCATGACGCACACATAAAATAAACTCATTGCCTTCACAAATAACGCAAAGCATACTGAAAAAAATATAAGCTCATTTTAAAGAATATTTTCCCTGGAAAATCTAAATTGATGATTAAAATAATCCATCGGAAATTACTTACATTATTATGAAATCAAAAATGTTTTCAAAAAGTTTTCGTAACAGATAAACAAGTTTTTTTAGCAATTTGCAAATACGTCAATTCCTTCAAGAAGCTTTTAGGAATATGGCGCCCAATGTTTTGGTCAAAACACGTTGTCAATCGCGTTACTAAGGTCTCGATAGAATTACGACCAGATAGTGACGTCATTTCAGAGATTCATTGATAATAAAAGTTTGAATAATACGTTAAAATTTATTAGCAAATAGACTATCTACGTATTGCAAATATCACTAAACATCCATGAACATTAGTTTTAAGATTCATGGAGCACAATCTGTAATTTGGCAAGAAGAAAAATAAGGAAAAAAAGCTTTATGCTCGATAATAACCGAATGAAATTTACAATTCTTCGGGATGATGGTGTGTGCAAGCTTTGGTTGCTTGAAATAGTCTAACCTATTCGCTGGCACAGTAAGAAAAACAAAAAAAACAACATGGGAACAGAAATTCTCTTTCAGATATCTCGTCAGATTGTCCAGGACTACACTGTTTTTACTGCTATCATCACTATCTGCTGATTTTTTTAAATCATTATCCAATTCATTTCCAAATTAAGAAGACACAGGAACAAAGGAATTTCTATTCAGGTGTTTTGTCAGTTCTGGACAATCATTACTTTTACTACAATTATTCATTCCTAAAAATTGTCTTGAATCCTTATCCAATGTAGGTGCATCTTATATTCTTTTATTGGCAAAATTTCATTCAATTTTTAAGAGTTTGAAAATGAAACGTTGATCCATTTTTGTTATTTTATTTATTATATGCAGTATCGGTTAGAAATTATAATTCACCTTCTGCTATATCACAAATTAAAGATGAAAGTCTTTCTATTTCTTTTGACCAGTAACATTATCTTTCAGATTATTATAATCCTTCATTTCTTCGAATATTGATACTAATACTTGGTGAAGATGCTTACATTTCCTTATGCCATCATTGTTTACAACAGGCTGGGTGGTTTGTATTTTTCCCGGAGATCTTTTAAAATTCATTGTTCAAAATAATATCTCATAGCTTGTTCGAACTGTTGTCTGTATGGTCGTTGAATAAAATGTCTAAAAGCTCGCCACCTTGAAATGTTTATATCTTTGTTTAATTTCTTTTCTTTTCTTTCTATCCCCGTATAATTCTTTGTTTTTCTTGTTCTTGTCATTCTAAATCATTCTCAATTGTTTACAATGGGTTCTGTCAAGTTTATTAAACCAATCTTTTGTTAGTTTTCATGATAACATATTGTAAGTTAATACAGTCTTGGCTATTGTTTTATAAAATTTCACTTTCCCAATATAGACATTTTTCTTCCACTAATTTATTTCAGTTGATTTTATTACTAAAATTGATTGCTTTATTCTCGATTTCATGCCTTCATAATGTCCAGTTCTTTAGATTCCTCCATTCAGCTTCTTCATCTTTCGATTTCCCTACTTTGATAATCGTTTTTCCCATTTGTCATCGTTTACTCCAGAATGGAGTTTTTCATTTATTTGTTATGATATCCTTGTACTCTTTTATCCAAGTGATTATCTTTTGATGGGGAATCTGAATGGAGCATCTCAGTGAGTAAACTGGATCCTCTCTTGTAGTTATGTTCGATTTGGGGGTTTGGTTTGTTAAATCCAGCTGTTTAATTAGGGAGCTCAATATTTTCATTTAATTCCTCATCAATTTTACTTGAATTTGATTATTTTCTTAAATTAGAAAAAACAAAGCTAAATGGTTGAATTTTAATTGCTGTGTATTTTTTCTTGAATTAGAATAATAATTTGCACGCCAAACAAATTTGTGAAAATCCCACATACAACAATATGGAAGACAGTATTGTCGTTGGGATATAACTCGATTGTAGAACATTCGACTGCCTATCAAAAGTTATTCGCTCCAAAACACGGTGTTATTAATTTCTCTAATTTGATTTATCAGACACTGTAGAAATCCTGTAGAAAACAAGCTGGAAGTGAATATTGTCCTTAGAGTTAACCCAGATGGTAAAACGTTCGATTGCATATTTAGAGTTATTCTGTTTCAACATCAAAAGTCCCTTATTTCTCTTATTTCCTTAATAAGAAACTGTAGAATTCGTCCAGAGAACAAATTGGAGAAAACTATTGTCATCAGGATATAGGATGGTGTTACAGTATCCGATGGCGTATCAAAAAGTATTCGGTTCAACTTTGAGGGTCCCTTATATCTACAATTTCCTTTAACAGAACTTTAAAAATCCAGAAGAAAACAAGCTGGGAGAATCTATCTTTTTATTGGGTTATAGTTCAATGGTAGAGCATGTGACTGAATATTGAAACCATTTGGTTCAAGTCGAAGGATCCTTAATTCCCATTATTTCAATCAGAAGCTGTAACAATCTTGAGAGAAACAAGCTGGAAAAAGCTATGGTCGCTGAGATATAGCTCAGAGGTCGAACAATCGTCTGCTTATCGAAATGTGTTCATCGCCGAATGTCACTCATCCGACATACTTTCCTGAACAGAGTTTGTTGGAATTATGAGGAAAACAAGCTTGAAGAATCCATTGCCGTAGGAGTAAAGCTCAGTGGTAAAGCATTAAACTGCGTATCGAAATGTCTTTGATTCTGACCTGAGTGTCCCTCATTTAACCAATCTTTGTCAAAGAAAACTTTAAGAATACAGAAGATAATAAGCTAGAAGTATCCTTTGTGTTCTTGCTCAATTTTAAGACATTCCACTGCATATTGAATTGTCTCCTATTTAACCACATCTGTCCCTCATTTGTGATATTTTCCTTGCCAGAAGCTTTAAAAATCCTGAAAATAACAATATAGTAGATTTTATTGTCCTTCTTAATACCGTAGATAGAAAACTATGTGTTTTGGTTCAATTTATTTCTCCAGTTTTTGTCCAACAAATTACTGTAACTTCGTGTTTACCAGAAGTTTGGAAGGAAAAAATCATGTATGGATTCCAATTTTTTTTTTTTTTTTTGCCTTTTTTTTTTCATGTCGTTAAGGACATTGTGACCGACTTATATACTCACCGTGGAAGAATTACAATGACTGTATTGAAAACAATAGGCATCTTAAGATAATAGCTTATCAAAGGCCAATCTATAAAACGGCTGACAAATCCTCAAAATATAAGAACACTCCAATTATTGATATTATTGTCAAAGTCTGCCCCCACCCACTTTGACCACATTAGGACGAAAGGCTGACCCAAAGTATGAAAACTGAGATTTATTTCAGATTACTCCAACTGAACTATGAATTATGCAGAGGAAATGGCTGTTTGAAGTGAATAAAGTTTTTACACAACTCTTCTCTGTTCAGAATTATTCGTAAATCTTTGTTTAGTCATCAAACACCTGGAAGCTGGGGAATTTGAAGTTTGTAATCCGGGCAAATCCAGCTCGAATATGTTCAAATCAATGTCGCTAACAACCATTAAAACGAAACTTGGGCGTAAAAGGCGTTTGCGGGGTGAAAAGAGTCCAAACGGAGGGACATCTTTCACAAAAGTATCATACACTGAAAACACATTAAATTACCGTAAAATAAAACTATGAAAAAAAAGGTGATGCTTTCTAAACTGAATCCGTACCGAAATCAGATCATCTAAAAAGTATCAATAATGAGATTTTGTAAGGTAAGTAATAAAAAAATATCTATGATGAAGAGTGTATTAACTTTGAGTGCTGGGATTATAAAAAAACAACAGTAATAACGAAAAAAGTAATGAGGTAGTAATAATGAAAATTTCACATCTATTAAGAACTCATAAGAGAGATGAATTAGCCACAGAATATCAATATTGAAAGTGATTCATCTAAAAAGCAACAATAATTAGATGGAGTATAAGTAGTGATAAAATAATAATCAGAAATTGTGCATCAACCCAGATTGTTATTAAATGAGAAACGCTTAAATTTAAGAAAATATTTTTCCGGTAAAATCAAAATTGATGATAAAAATAACGATACAAAAATCTCTTATTTTTCAATGAAATCAAACAATGTATACAAAAAAGTTATTGCAAAAGGTAGACCATAGTGTAACAATTTGCAAAAACGGTAATTCCTTCAAGACGTTGTCAGGAATATGGCGACGAATGTTTTTTGGTCAAAACACGTGATTGACTGCGTTACCAAGGGCTTGATAAAATAATGACACCTAATGACGTCATTTGAGAGATTCATCAATATGGAAAAATGTTAATAATATTTCAACTATTTTGTACATGTTATAGATACCCTTCATGATCACTGAGAATAAGTTTAGGATTCACAAAGCCAATTCAGCCAAAAAAGCAACAAAAATAATCTGGAGTAGAACTGTTCATTTCATTTTATTTAACTTTACTTTCGATTGATAAATACTGTTTACTTTACAGCCAATACTAACACCAACTTTTTATACGAAACCTTCTAATAGAACTAACATTAAATAATATCCTCTATGATTAAATTCAGTAAAATACTGTTTCGAATTTTCAGTTACTTCTCTCCCCATTTTTTGGAAAATTGTTTGACAGTAACGGCAGCTAATCGTATTTTCTCAATGGCTATCCCTTTTGCAGACTATCACCATAACGTTTTAATGAACTTATTGGAAATAATTACCGCCCAAATTACCATGCTGGAAAAGTTACGACCCCACAAAGCACATATACCAAATAAAGACATTGCTTTTACAAATAATCAAAAGTATACTAAGAAACATAAATAAACAGGAAAAAATTCCCACGAAAATCAAAATTGATAATTAGAATAACTCCACAAAAATCACGTAATTTTTAATGAAATCAAAAAATTCATTTCAAAGTTTCCGGAAAAGATAGACAAATTTGTAACAATATGTAAATCAGTCAGTTCCTTCAGGAAAAAACAACCACCCTTCCAGGAGGAGGATTGGAAATTGCCAGGTTCACAGGTGAATTCTGGAGAGGGACTATCCGAGTCAGTGAGTGTTGTTCCTTCAACCCTCTTAACCAACTAGTTACTGGAGGTTCAATATCTCCTTACAGGAGAACCGGGACTTCTGGGAACAGCTAGAAGGTTCAATTCAGTGGGAACTAATCAGTTGTTCTCGTGCAATGTTGTTTTTTTAACTTGAAGAAGAGATTGGAATATTCACTGTTAAATACAGCCAACAACTCGCCCTTAATAATGCTAAGACAAAAGTGTTACTAAAAGATAATCTTAACCCTGGTAGTGGCATAGAAATAGTTTGGAAGAACCTGCAGCGATCTGCTAGAGGAAACTACCAAGGACAAGTAGTTAGGATTAGCTTAGGAAGAATATCAAACGCAGCTATGAAACTTGACAAGAATATGCGTGAGAAAGAAATGCACCAATTTCCTGATTGATATATTTATTGCATTAGACCTTGTACTCGTGCATCTTCCGATTAACGGGTGACATATACAAGAGGTCCGAGCTGCATCTCTTAGATTGCTTCATCAAGGAGCCTGGCCTGTGTGAGTAGCTATTTAGCGGAATTTCCCCAATTTGCGCCAGCTGAAGCAGTTTGCTATGGGATACAGGTTATGGGGATAACGCCCATGCTTGCACTGAAGCAGGTAGGCTAAAAGAAGTCACCGGGGCCAGACGGTTTGAACTATACTTGAAGATGTCCTATGTGTTTGCAACCCTCTTGACAGTGATGTTCAAGCATTAGGTCAACCAGGGACCAATCTTTGGTTGAGTGACCAAGGGGCTGATCACGTTGTTTAAGAAGCAGGACAAAAATGAACAGAGAGACATAGATAATAACAGGCTCATAACTCTCGGAAAGATTTTGGCCAAGATCCTGTCGAATCGTTTGTCAATTGTCATTAAGGATTAGATTGGACCAGATCAGAATTATGCACTGAGGCGAAAATCAATCCAGAACAATTTGAAAACTGTTTGCTCAGTGTTAGAGGGATTAAAGATGACACTGGAGGTGCAATAATTAATTTAGATCAGTCCAAGGCGTTCAACATGGTAGACCAATCTTTTTAGCAACTGTGCCAAGTTGGTGGATATTAATGAATCAAACTTATGTACATCTTTTTGAAATATCATTTACCAAATAATGAATATGGTTTCCTTTGCACCAATTCCGGGCTTGACCAGTTCTCACAGACGTAACATTTGTCTTGAAAATAGCAATATGAATTGATTTCAGACGAATAGACCCATATCCTTTTTCGATGTAGCTTCTGTGGACAGAAGTGACATACTATGGTGAAATTAGTTTAATCTTGAATTCATTCAGCGTTAGGTTGAATTTCAAAAGAGAATTCTAGGAATTGTGCATGGCTCGGTGGTTTAGGGGTATTATTCTCACTTAGGGGGCGAGATGGTCCTGGGTTCAAATCCTGGACCAGCCCAATTATGTCTTTTTTACTTCACATATACACTTCTTATTAGAGGGAACAAAGATTCCATCGTTAGCCATGAGCAATTTCGTTTGACAGACATGATGGTGAAATTAGTTTAATCTGAGTTTAGTCAGCGTTATTAGTAGACTTTTAATTGGAACATTCCTTTCCTTTGTTATTAAGATTGTCCTTGTAGAACAGATTGAAGAAAACACCTTAAATTGATGAAGTATTGAAATAGACAAACACAGAGAAATAATAATTAGTAAATGTCATTTATTTGCCGTCACATGCAGTCAAATGCAACATAATTTGTTAGATTAGCTTAAACGTTGTGTGTAAATATGTACGTGTGGGTGGAAGAAAAACGTGAATTGTGAAACACGAATATTTTCTTTTAATGAATCTTTGCATATGATCAGGGTAATATTCAAGCAGACATCAAGACCCTATTTTTGAAAAGAAGTTAAAATGGAATCAATTTGGCTGGAAGCGGTTAGTTTCTGACTATCGATCAATTAACGTTTCTCTCGATCAATAAATACTGTTTACTCTAGAAAAAATTCAGTGTGTAGTGAGACTCAGTGAATAAGTTTACTGTTACCGTTAGTTGGTATGTTTGGAGTTCATGATAAAATTCAGGGTAGGGGTTAAGAGCTAGATTTGTGGTTAAGGTTGGTAGATAGATTTTGGGAATGGAGCTGAGGTTATTATCAGTTGGTAGGTTCAGGATGAGAATGGGTTGGTATATCTTGTGTTATGGTCATTTGGTAGGTTTGGGGTTAGTTTTTCTGAATTACCAATTATTATTGGTGTAATCGAGTTATATGGATATTAAATTTATCCAATTGCCAATTTGAAAAAAATAACCATTTTAACAATTTTGAAATGGTTGGATAGAAGTTGGCCCTGCCGTCTTGTATTTAATCTTAAATCATATTGTTTGTAGTGAAATTTAATAGAATACAGTTTCAAATGTTCACAGTTTTCTGTTTTCATTTCTCAGCCATAGTTCAACAGCAGCAACTAATTGTGTGTATTCAAATGGTATCTCCTTTGTAAAACATCAACATATCGTTTTGATGAACCTCTTTCAAACAATTACCATGAAAAATAAAATGTCAAAAAAGTCACAACCCAATGAGGCACACATAAAATAAAGGCATTGACTTTAAAAAATATTGCAAAGCATACTGGAAAACAATATAAATTTAATAAATAAAAAATATTTTCCCAGAAAAATTAAAATAATCCACCAGAAATTACTTACATTATAATGAAATCAAAAATGTATTCAAAAGGTTTTCGTAACAGACAAATTTGTAGCAATTTGCAAATACGTCAATTCCTTCAAGAAGCTTTTAGTAATATGGCGCCCAATGTTTTGGTCAAAACGCGTTGTCAATCGCGTTACTAAGGTCTTGATAGAATTACGACCAGATAGTGACGTCATTTCAGAGATCCATTAATCATTAAAGTTTGAATAATACGTTGAAACCTATTTGCAAATAGATCATCTACGTATATATCTAAACATCAATGAACATTTGTTTTAGGATTCATGGAGCACAATTGGCAATTTCAGAAGAAGAAAAATAAGGAAAAAGCTTTATGTTCGATAATAACCGAATGAAATTTACAATTATTCGGAATGATGGTATCTGTAAGCTTTGATTGCTTGAAGTAGCTTACCCTATTTGCTGGCACACTGAGGAACAGAAATTCTCTCCAAGATATCTTGTCAGCTCGTCCAGGACAATCATTGTTTTCAATGCTATCATCACTATCTGCTGATTGTCTTGAAACATTATCCAATACACTGTCAAATTAAAAAGACACAGGAAAAAAACGTTTCCTAACCAGATATCTTGTCAGCCAATCAAAGACGATTATTGCTTTTAATGCACCCATTTCCATTTAAAATTATCTTGAATCATAATCCAATTTAGCCAAATCATATAATCTTGTATTGGTAATGTTTCATTCAATTTTATGAGTACAAAAATGAAACATTGATTCAATGGAGCACATTCTGTAATTTGGTGAGGGTCAAAATAAAGGAAAAGAGCTTTATGTTTGCTAATTACCAAATGAAATTTACAACTCTTTGGAATGATGGTATGTGCAAGCTTTGGTTGCTTGAAAAAGTTTACCTTCAAAATGGAATTTTTCAGTTATTTGTTATGATATCTTTGTACTGTTTCATCTTCTGTTGGGAAATCTTAATCATCAACATAAAGCATCTCAGTGGGTAAACTGGATCTTCTCCTATAGTTATGTTCAATGTTTGGGTTTGGTTTATTAATTTCAGCTTCTTGCATTATTTAGCATTCATTTAAACCGATTGCAAAAGTTTAGTATCTTTCTTTGAAAGTTTTATTTCGTTGTCTAGATTTTTACAGTGTAATTTTTTCTTCAATTTCGAAGGTTATTATTTGTTTTACTTCAATTGTTTTCCCCATTAATTTATTTTCCAAAAATGAAATTATATAGTTAAATTTTAAGCGTTGAATGTTTTTTTGGAAAAACTTTTGATGCAATAATTCAATCACATACTACGATGATTTATTCTGAGAAAAAATAAATAAAAGTTAAAACAAGTCAAAAAAGGTAATGATGAATTATGATAAGTAGATTGACTTAGTAAATACTTATTTTTCCCTCACTTGAGTGAGGAAAACTTAAAAATTCAAGACAGGAAGGCCAGGTCACATGATTTTGGGTGACGGCAATAAATGAAATTCATAACAACCTTTGTTTTTGTTAATTGAAAAAGTATTCAAATGAAATTGAAATTTAGGAAGAAAACAATTGAAATATAACCATAAAAGTGTTTAAAAATGAAAACGGGAGGTTAATGTTATGTTTCGTTGGAGTACAGATACTACTCTTTGATCTGCATGTTTTCTTGCTTCCTCAAAAGAGCTAGATGTGATGCAAGGTCGTTCTCAAAGTGGGATTCCAGGGATAGCCGAACCAATCCCTTTCAGTGCAATGGGGCACTTACGCCCTTGGGCCTACTGCTCCCCCAAGACAGGGATGTGTAATTTATGCCTCTTGCACTTAGTAAATCTTCATTGGAGACGGTATTGCACCGGTGCTAAGCCAAAGTTAGTTCTGCGAACAGATGCAACGCTTTGATCATGATACAAAAACTGCAAATACCTAGATATCAAAACTTGTATAATGCAAGGTTCGATGGTCCACGTATCCATTGTATTTATCAAACTTCATTTGGTTGATAAGAAAAATCTAATTATGATCAGTGAGTTCGTTAACGCCAAAATTCGTTATAGAGAGGGTTTATAGTAAGTATTTGGAGAACAAGGCAGATCAAAATATTCAATGACACTTTTGCTTTATATATTTTTTATAACCTTTAGATTCAAAACTGATTGTCGTTTCCTATATATAATGTTTTCTCTCTCCAGAAAACGACATTTCTTCATATTCTGTTGCAACTGGGACACGAAATGGTAATTTTTCAGTGTGCAAAAAGATCAATACTCCATGTGACTACTTCTTAAATAGTAGAGGCGAATACACAATAAACTTTTAAAAAAAGATTTAGATCATCTGTGCAATTTGTAACAGTTTATCAACACGGTTTGTGTTTTATTCTTTTTCGACAATATTTGGAGTAATCAGATAGATGTGCATTTTAGGTTTAATATTGTTCTTATTTGACTAAAATTACATTAAAAAATATTAATAGCAATGTAGGTGTTCAGTCAGAACATATAAAGCAGATATGAACGGTCAGCAATGGGTGTTATTTATTTTTATGCTATTCAAGAGAACAATCGTCAACAAAATACGGCTCAGTTTTGGAGCATTACGAATAGAACCAGAAAGAATTCCGTTCAACTTTGAGGGTTCCTCGTTTCTTTTGTTTCCTTAACCAGAAACAGCAAAATCAGCCAAAAAACGTTATCGAAAAAACAACGTCGACAAAAAGTAGCTAAGATTCGGATGTAACTCTCTTTTAGAATATTGAACTGACAATGAAAATAAATTCGGGTCAATCTAAACTGTCCCACGTTTTTACTGTTTCCTCGAGTATAAACTGTAAAAATATCTAATATTGGACTGATTATGAAAAGTTATTCTATTTAGCCTGTACAATCTTACGTATATTCTTTTTCCAAGTAGCTCTGTTTTAAAGAATTGGACAGGCTCCGAAAAAGTATTCAGTCAAGTCACAAAGGTCCAACGTTTCCTCTGTTTCCTTAACTTAAATATGGAAATCTCTCTGAGAACAAATTTCTGTAATGAACACAAAGGAAAAACTACAGTTGGCGTAAGTGTACACCCCTTTTAGAACATTGGTCTGATTATTAAAAGGTGACCCATTCAACCTCCACTATCCAGCACCACTTCTTCTACCTTGTGAATC
This sequence comes from Thysanoteuthis rhombus, assembly GCA_963457665.1. NCBI lineage: Eukaryota > Metazoa > Mollusca > Cephalopoda > Oegopsida > Thysanoteuthidae > Thysanoteuthis > Thysanoteuthis major. The sequence continues at coordinate 33,182,280 of OY735230.1, forward strand.
ATCTGGGTGAGTCACTATGATAACAAATTCTTGTCAAGAACAGAGTGATATGTAAAATTGTTGGTTCCTTGTATATCCCACTTAGAATATTGGACTAATTATGAGAAGGTATTTCGTCCAGCCTCACCAATCTCATGCTGATTCTTTTCCCTTATGCATGAACTGTGTAAATCTGACAAAAAACAAATTTTGGTTAAAAACAATGTGGTACAAAAAATAGTTGGTTCCTAGTACATCCATATTAAGATATTGGACTAATTATGAAAATGTATTCAGTCCAGCCTCCATGATCCAATACCACCATTTTTCCAGTGCACATCCACTGTGTAGATCTCTCAAAAAACAAATTTTTGTCAAGAAAAAAGTGCTATGAAAAATTTTTGTTTCTTTGTAAATCCCTTTTGGAATATTAGACTGTAAATGAAAAAGTATTCCACCCAGCTTCCATTATTCTAGGCTACTTCTTTTCCCTTGTGTATCATCTATGTGAATCTCTTGAAAAAAAAATATTTGTCAAGAACAAAGAGCTATGAAAAATTGTTGGTTCTTTGTACATCCCTTTTGGAATATTGGACTGTAAATGAAAAGGTTTCCCATTCAGCTGTAATTATTCAATGCTACTTCTTTTCCCTTGTGTATCATCCGTGTGAATCTCTTCAAATAAAATTTTTGCCAAGAAAAAAGTTCTATGAAAAATTGTTCTTTCTTTGTACATCCCTTTTGGAATATTGGACTGTAAATGAAAAGGTATCCCATCCAGCTTTCATTATTCTATGCTACTTCTTTTATTTGTGTATCATCCGTGTAAATCTCTTCAAAAACAAATTTCTATCAAGAACAAAATGCTATGAAAATTGTTCTTTCTTTGTACATCCTTTTTGGAATATTAGATTGTTAATGAAAAGGTATTCCGTCCAGTTTTCATTATTCTATTCTACTTCTTTTCCCTCTTGTATCATACGTGTGAATCTCTTCAAAAAACAAATTTTTGTCAAGAATAATGTCCTACGAAAAATTTTTGGTTCTTTGTACATCCCTTTTGGAATATTGGAATGTAAATGAAAAGGTATTCCGTCCAGATCTAATTATTCCATGCTACTTCATTTCCCTTGTGTATCATCCGTGTAAATTTCTTCAAAAACAAATTTTTGTCAAGAACAAAGTGCTATGAAGAATTGTTGTTTCTTTGTACATCCCTTTTGGAATATTGGACTGTTAATGAAAAGGTATTCAGACAAGCTTTCATTATTCTATGCAACTTTTTCTCCCTCGTGTATCATCGGTGTAAATCTCTTCAAAAACAAATTTTTGTCAAGAACAAAGTGCCATGAAAAATTGTTCTTTCTTTGTACATCCCTTTTGGAATATTGGACTGTTAATGAAAATGTATTCAGTCAAGTTTTCATTTTTCTATGCTATTTTCCCCCTTGTGAATCGTCTGTGTAAATCTCTTCAAAAACAAATTTTAGTAAACAACAAAGTGCTATGAAAAATTGTTGGTTCTTTGTACATCCCTTTTGGAATATTGGACTGTAAATGAAAAAATAATTAATCCAGATTTAATTTTTTCCATGCTACTTCATTTCCCTTGTGTATCATCTGTGTAAATCTCTTCAAAAACAAATTTTTGTCAAGAACAAAGTGCTATGAAAAATTGTTGTATCTTTGTACGTCCCTTTTGGAATATTGGACTGTTAATGAAAAGGTATTCTGACAAGCTTTCATTATTCTATGCTACTTCTTTTCCCTTGTGTATCATCTATGTGAATCTCTTCAAAAACAAATTTTTGTCAAGAACAAAGTGCTATGAAAAATTGTTGTTTCTTCGTATATCCCTTTCGGAATATTAGATTGTTAATGAAAAGGTATTCCGTCAAGTTTTCATTATTCTATGCTACTTCTTCTCCTTTTGTATCATACGTGTGAATCTCTTCAAAAAACAAATTTTTGTCAAGAATAAAGTCATATGAAGAATTGTTGGTTGTTTGTACATTCCTTTTGGAATATTGGAATATAAATAAATAGGTATTCGATCAAGATTTAATTATTCCATGCTACTTCTTTTCCCTTGTGTATCATCCGTGTAAATCTCTTCAAAATCAAATTTTTGTCAAGAACAAAGTTCTATGAAAAATTGTTGTTTCTTTGTATATCTTTTCTGGAATATCAGACTGTTAATGAAAAGGTATTAAGACAAGCTTTCATTATTCTATGCTACTTCATTTCCCTTGTGTATCATCTGTGTGAATCTCTTCAAAAACAAATTTTTGTCAAGAACAAAGTGCTATGAAAAATTGTTCTTTCTTTGTACATCCCTTTTGGAATATTGGACTGTAAATGAAAAGGTATTCCATCCAGCTTTCATTATTCTATGCTACTTAATTTGTCATGTGCATCATCCGTGTAAATCTCTTCAAAAACAAATTTTTGTGAAGAACAATGTGTTATGAAAAATTGTTCTTTCTTTGTACATCCCTTTTGGAATGTTGGATTGTTAATGAAAAGGTATTCTGTCCAGCTTTCATTATTCTTTGCTACTTCGTTTCCCTTGTGTATCATCCGTGTAAATCTCTTCAAAAATGAATTTTAGTCAAGAACGATGTGCTATGAAAAATTGTTGTTTCTTTGTACATCCTTTTTGGAATATTTGACTGTTAATGATAAGGTGTCCAATCCAGCTTTCGTTATTCTATGCTACTTCTTTTCCCTTGTGTATCATCTGTGTAAATCTCTTAAAAAAAAAATTTTTGTCAAGAACAAAGTGCTATGAAAAATAGCTGTTTCTTTGTACATCCCTCTTTGAATATTTGACTATAAATGAAAAGGTATCCAATCCAGCTTTCATTATTGTATGCTATATCTTTTACCTTGTGTGTCATCAGTGTAAACCACTTAAAAAAAAATTTTTATGAAGAACAAAGTACTATAAAAAATTGTTATTTCTTCGTACAACCCTTTTGGAATATTGGACTGTAAATAAAAAGGTATTCCATCCAGCTCTCATTATTCTATGCTACTTCTTTTCCATTGTGTATCATCTGTGTAAATCGCCTCAAAAACAAAATTTTGTCAAGAACAAAATGCTATAAAAAAATTGCTGGTTCTATCTGCATCTCTTTTGAAATATTGGACTGTTAATGAAAAGGTATTCCATCCAGATTTAATTATTCTATGTTACTTATTTTCCCTTGTGTATCATCGGTGTAAATCTCTTCAAAAACAAATTTTTGTCAAGTACAAAGTGCTATGAAAAATTGTTGTTTTTTTTTTACATCTATTTTGGAATATTGGACTTTTCATGAAAAGGTATCCCATCCAGCTTTCATTATTCTATGCTACTTATTTTCCCTTGTGTATCATCCGTGCAAATCTCTTCAAAAACAAATTTTTGTCAAGAACAAACAGCTATGAAAAAATGTTGTTTCTTTTTACATATCTTTCGGAATATTAGACTGTTAATGAAAAAGTATCCCATTCAGCTTTCATTATTCTATTCGACTCCTTTTCCCTTGGGTATCATCTAAGTAATTCTCTTCAAAAACAAATTTTTGTCGAGAACAAAGAGCTATGAAAAATTGTTGGTTCTATCTGCATCCCTTTTGGAATATTGGATTGTTAATGAAAAGGTATTCTGTCCAGCTTTAATTATTCTATGTTACTTCATTTCCCTTGTGTATCATCTGTGTAAATCTCTTCAAAAACAAATTTTTGTCAAGAACAAAGTGCTATGAAAAATTGTTGGTTCTTTGTACATCCCTTTTGGAATATTGGACTGTGAATGAAAAGGTATCCCATCCAGTTCTAAATATTCTATGCTACTTCTTTTCCCTTGTGTATCATCCGTGTAAATCTCTTCGAAAACAAATTTTTGTCATGAACAAAGAGCTATGAAAAATTGTTGGTAGTTTCTGCATCCCTTTTGAAATATTGGACTGTTAATGAAAAAGTATTCAGACAAGCTTTCATTATTCTATGCTACTTTTTCTCCCTTGTGTATCATCGGTGTACATCTCTTCAAAATCAAATTTTTGTCAAGAACAAAGTGCTATGAAAAATTGTTCTTTCTTTGTACATCCCTTTTGGAATGTTGGATTGTTAATGAAAAGGTATTCTGTCCAGCTTTCATTATTCTTTGCTACTTCGTTTCCCTTGTGTATCATCCGTGTAAATCTCTTCAAAAATGAATTTTAGTCAAGAACGATGTGCTATGAAAAATTGTTGTTTCTTTGTACATCCTTTTTGGAATATTTGACTGTTAATGATAAGGTGTCCAATCCAGCTTTCGTTATTCTATGCTACTTCTTTTCCCTTGTGTATCATCTGTGTAAATCTCTTAAAAAAAAAATTTTTGTCAAGAACAAAGTGCTATGAAAAATAGCTGTTTCTTTGTACATCCCTCTTTGAATATTTGACTATAAATGAAAAGGTATCCAATCCAGCTTTCATTATTGTATGCTATATCTTTTACCTTGTGTGTCATCAGTGTAAACCACTTAAAAAAAAATTTTTATGAAGAACAAAGTACTATAAAAAATTGTTATTTCTTCGTACAACCCTTTTGGAATATTGGACTGTAAATAAAAAGGTATTCCATCCAGCTCTCATTATTCTATGCTACTTCTTTTCCATTGTGTATCATCTGTGTAAATCGCCTCAAAAACAAAATTTTGTCAAGAACAAAATGCTATAAAAAAATTGCTGGTTCTATCTGCATCTCTTTTGAAATATTGGACTGTTAATGAAAAGGTATTCCATCCAGATTTAATTATTCTATGTTACTTATTTTCCCTTGTGTATCATCGGTGTAAATCTCTTCAAAAACAAATTTTTGTCAAGTACAAAGTGCTATGAAAAATTGTTGTTTTTTTTTTACATCTATTTTGGAATATTGGACTTTTCATGAAAAGGTATCCCATCCAGCTTTCATTATTCTATGCTACTTATTTTCCCTTGTGTATCATCCGTGCAAATCTCTTCAAAAACAAATTTTTGTCAAGAACAAACAGCTATGAAAAAATGTTGTTTCTTTTTACATATCTTTCGGAATATTAGACTGTTAATGAAAAAGTATCCCATTCAGCTTTCATTATTCTATTCGACTCCTTTTCCCTTGGGTATCATCTGAGTAAATCTCTTCAAAAACAAATTTTTGTCGAGAACAAAGAGCTATGAAAAATTGTTGGTTCTATCTGCATCCCTTTTGGAATATTGGATTGTTAATGAAAAGGTATTCTGTCCAGCTTTAATTATTCTATGTTACTTCATTTCCCTTGTGTATCATCTGTGTAAATCTCTTCAAAAACAAATTTTTGTCAAGAACAAAGTGCTATGAAAAATTGTTGGTTCTTTGTACATCCCTTTTGGAATATTGGACTGTGAATGAAAAGGTATCCCATCCAGTTCTAAATATTCTATGCTACTTCTTTTCCCTTGTGTATCATCCGTGTAAATCTCTTCGAAAACAAATTTTTGTCATGAACAAAGAGCTATGAAAAATTGTTGGTAGTTTCTGCATCCCTTTTGAAATATTGGACTGTTAATGAAAAAGTATTCAGACAAGCTTTCATTATTCTATGCTACTTTTTCTCCCTTGTGTATCATCGGTGTACATCTCTTCAAAATCAAATTTTTGTCAAGAACAAAGTGCTATGAAAAATTGTTCTTTCTTTGTACATCCCTTTTGGAATGTTGGATTGTTAATGAAAAGGTATTCTGTCCAGCTTTCATTATTCTTTGCTACTTCGTTTCCCTTGTGTATCATCCGTGTAAATCTCTTCAAAAATGAATTTTAGTCAAGAACGATGTGCTATGAAAAATTGTTGTTTCTTTGTACATCCTTTTTGGAATATTTGACTGTTAATGATAAGGTGTCCAATCCAGCTTTCGTTATTCTATGCTACTTCTTTTCCCTTGTGTATCATCTGTGTAAATCTCTTAAAAAAAAAATTTTTGTCAAGAACAAAGTGCTATGAAAAATAGCTGTTTCTTTGTACATCCCTCTTTGAATATTTGACTATAAATGAAAAGGTATCCAATCCAGCTTTCATTATTGTATGCTATATCTTTTACCTTGTGTGTCATCAGTGTAAACCACTTAAAAAAAAATTTTTATGAAGAACAAAGTACTATAAAAAATTGTTATTTCTTCGTACAACCCTTTTGGAATATTGGACTGTAAATAAAAAGGTATTCCATCCAGCTCTCATTATTCTATGCTACTTCTTTTCCATTGTGTATCATCTGTGTAAATCGCCTCAAAAACAAAATTTTGTCAAGAACAAAATGCTATAAAAAAATTGCTGGTTCTATCTGCATCTCTTTTGAAATATTGGACTGTTAATGAAAAGGTATTCCATCCAGATTTAATTATTCTATGTTACTTATTTTCCCTTGTGTATCATCGGTGTAAATCTCTTCAAAAACAAATTTTTGTCAAGTACAAAGTGCTATGAAAAATTGTTGTTTTTTTTTTACATCTATTTTGGAATATTGGACTTTTCATGAAAAGGTATCCCATCCAGCTTTCATTATTCTATGCTACTTATTTTCCCTTGTGTATCATCCGTGCAAATCTCTTCAAAAACAAATTTTTGTCAAGAACAAACAGCTATGAAAAAATGTTGTTTCTTTTTACATATCTTTCGGAATATTAGATTGTTAATGAAAAAGTATCCCATTCAGCTTTCATTATTCTATTCAACTCCTTTTCCCTTGGGTATCATCTGAGTAAATCTCTTCAAAAACAAATTTTTGTCGAGAACAAAGAGCTATGAAAAATTGTTGGTTCTATCTGCATCCCTTTTGGAATATTGGATTGTTAATGAAAAGGTATTCTGTCCAGCTTTAATTATTCTATGTTACTTCATTTCCCTTGTGTATCATCTGTGTAAATCTCTTCAAAAACAAATTTTTGTCAAGAACAAAGTGCTATGAAAAATTGTTGGTTCTTTGTACATCCCTTTTGGAATATTGGACTGTGAATGAAAAGGTATCCCATCCAGTTCTAAATATTCTATGCTACTTCTTTTCCCTTGTGTATCATCCGTGTAAATCTCTTCGAAAACAAATTTTTGTCATGAACAAAGAGCTATGAAAAATTGTTGGTAGTTTCTGCATCCCTTTTGAAATATTGGACTGTTAATGAAAAGGTATTCCATCAAGATTTAATTATTCTATGCTACTTCTTTTCCCTTGTGTATCATCAGTGTAAATCTCTTCAAAAACTAATTTTTGTTAAGAACAAACTGCTTTGAAAAATTGTTCGATCTTTGTACATCCCTTTTTTGAATATTGGAATGTAAATCAAAAAGTATCCCATCCAGCTTTCATTATTCTATGCTACTTCTTCTCCCTTGTGTATCATCTGTGTAAATCTCTTCAAAAACAAATTTTTGTCAAGAACAAAGTGCTATGAAAAATTGTTGGTTCTCTGTACATCCCTTTTGGAATATTGGACTGTGAATGAAAAGGTATCCCATCCAGTTCTAAATATTCTATGCTACTTCTTTTCCCTTGTGTATCATCCGTGTAAATCTCTTCGAAAACAAATTTTTGTCATGAACAAAGAGCTATGAAAAATTGTTGGTAGTTTCTGCATCCCTTTTGAAATATTGGACTGTTAATGAAAAGGTATTCCATCAAGATTTAATTATTCTATGCTACTTCTTTTCCCTTGTGTATCATCAGTGTAAATCTCTTCAAAAACTAATTTTTGTTAAGAACAAACTGCTTTGAAAAATTGTTCGATCTTTGTACATCCCTTTTTTGAATATTGGACTGTAAATCAAAAAGTATCCCATCCAGCTTTCATTATTCTATGCTACTTCTTCTCCCTTGTGTATCGTCTGTGTAAATCTCTTCAAAAACAAATTTTTGCCAAGAACAAAGTGCAATGAAAAATTGTTGGTTTTTTGTACATCCTTTTTTGAATATTGGATTGTAAATTAAAAAGTATTCCATCCAGCTTTCATTATTCTATGCTACTTCTACCCCCTTGTGTGTCGTCCGTGTAAATTTCTTTAAAAACAAATTTTTGTCAAGAACAAAGTGCTATGAAAAATTGTTTGATCTTTGTACATCCCTTTTGGAATATTGGACTGTTAATGAAAAGGTATTCTGTCCAGCTTTCATTATTCAATGCTACTTCTTTTCCCTTGTGTATCATCGGTGTACATCTCTTCAAAATCAAATTTTTGTCAAGAACAAAGTGCTATGAAAAATTGTTCTTTCTTTGTACATCCCTTTTGGAATGTTGGATTGTTAATGAAAAGGTATTCTGTCCAGCTTTCATTATTCTTTGCTACTTCGTTTCCCTTGTGTATCATCCGTGTAAATCTCTTCAAAAATGAATTTTAGTCAAGAACGATGTGCTATGAAAAATTGTTGTTTCTTTGTACATCCTTTTTGGAATATTTGACTGTTAATGATAAGGTGTCCAATCCAGCTTTCGTTATTCTATGCTACTTCTTTTCCCTTGTGTATCATCTGTGTAAATCTCTTTAAAAAAAAATTTTTGTCAAGAACAAAGTGCTATGAAAAATAGCTGTTTCTTTGTACATCCCTCTTTGAATATTTGACTATAAATGAAAAGGTATCCAATCCAGCTTTCATTATTGTATGCTATATCTTTTACCTTGTGTGTCATCAGTGTAAACCACTTAAAAAAAAATTTTTATGAAGAACAAAGTACTATAAAAAATTGTTATTTCTTCGTACAACCCTTTTGGAATATTGGACTGTAAATAAAAAGGTATTCCATCCAGCTCTCATTATTCTATGCTACTTCTTTTCCATTGTGTATCATCTGTGTAAATCGCCTCAAAAACAAAATTTTGTCAAGAACAAAATGCTATAAAAAAATTGCTGGTTCTATCTGCATCTCTTTTGAAATATTGGACTGTTAATGAAAAGGTATTCCATCCAGATTTAATTATTCTATGTTACTTATTTTCCCTTGTGTATCATCGGTGTAAATCTCTTCAAAAACAAATTTTTGTCAAGTACAAAGTGCTATGAAAAATTGTTGTTTTTTTTTTACATCTATTTTGGAATATTGGACTTTTCATGAAAAGGTATCCCATCCAGCTTTCATTATTCTATGCTACTTATTTTCCCTTGTGTATCATCCGTGCAAATCTCTTCAAAAACAAATTTTTGTCAAGAACAAACAGCTATGAAAAAATGTTGTTTCTTTTTACATATCTTTCGGAATATTAGATTGTTAATGAAAAAGTATCCCATTCAGCTTTCATTATTCTATTCAACTCCTTTTCCCTTGGGTATCATCTGAGTAAATCTCTTCAAAAACAAATTTTTGTCGAGAACAAAGAGCTATGAAAAATTGTTGGTTCTATCTGCATCCCTTTTGGAATATTGGATTGTTAATGAAAAGGTATTCTGTCCAGCTTTAATTATTCTATGTTACTTCATTTCCCTTGTGTATCATCTGTGTAAATCTCTTCAAAAACAAATTTTTGTCAAGAACAAAGTGCTATGAAAAATTGTTGGTTCTTTGTACATCCCTTTTGGAATATTGGACTGTGAATGAAAAGGTATCCCATCCAGTTCTAAATATTCTATGCTACTTCTTTTCCCTTGTGTATCATCCGTGTAAATCTCTTCGAAAACAAATTTTTGTCATGAACAAAGAGCTATGAAAAATTGTTGGTAGTTTCTGCATCCCTTTTGAAATATTGGACTGTTAATGAAAAGGTATTCCATCAAGATTTAATTATTCTATGCTACTTCTTTTCCCTTGTGTATCATCAGTGTAAATCTCTTCAAAAACTAATTTTTGTTAAGAACAAACTGCTTTGAAAAATTGTTCGATCTTTGTACATCCCTTTTTTGAATATTGGAATGTAAATCAAAAAGTATCCCATCCAGCTTTCATTATTCTATGCTACTTCTTCTCCCTTGTGTATCGTCTGTGTAAAACTCTTCAAAAACAAATTTTTGCCAAGAACAAAGTGCAATGAAAAATTGTTGGTTTTTTGTACATCCTTTTTTGAATATTGGATTGTAAATTAAAAAGTATTCCATCCAGCTTTCATTATTCTATGCTACTTCTACCCCCTTGTGTGTCGTCCGTGTAAATTTCTTTAAAAACAAATTTTTGTCAAGAACAAAGTGCTATGAAAAATTGTTTGATCTTTGTACATCCCTTTTGGAATATTGGACTGTTAATGAAAAGGTATTCTGTCCAGCTTTCATTATTCAATGCTACTTCTTTTCCCTTGTGTATCATCCGTGTAAATCTCTTCAAAAACAAATTTTTAGCGAGAACAAAGAGCTATGAAAAATTGTTGTTTCTTTGTACATCTTTTCTGGAATATCAGATTGTTAATGAAAAGGTATTCAGACAAGCTTTCATTATTCTATGCTACTTCATTTTCTTCGTGTATCATCTGTGTAAATCTCTTCAAAAACAATTTTTGTCAATGAACAAAGTGCTATGAAAAATTGTTGTTTCTTTGAACATCCCTCTTGGAATATTGGTCTGTGAATGAAAAGGTATTCCGTCCAGCTTTCATTATTCTATGATACTTCTTTTCCCTTGTGTATTGTCTGTGTAAATTTCTTCAAAAACAAATTTTTGTCAAGAACAAAGTGCTATGAAAAATTGTTGGTTCTTTGTACATCCCTTTTGGAATATTGGACTGTGAATGAAAAGGTATCCCATCCAGTTCTAAATATTCTATGCTACTTCTTTTCCCTTGTGTATCATCCGTGTAAATCTCTTCGAAAACAAATTTTTGTCATGAACAAAGAGCTATGAAAAATTGTTGGTTGTTTCTGCATCCCTTTTGAAATATTGGACTGTAAATGAAAAGGTATTCCATCAAGATTTAATTATTCTATGCTACTTCTTTTCCCTTGTGTATCCTCTGTGTAAATCTCTTCAAAAACAAATTTTTGCCAAGAACAAAGTGCTATGGAAAAATTGTTGTTTCTTTGTACATCTTTTTTTTAATATTGAACTGTGAATGAAAGGGTATTCAGTCCAGCTTTCATTATTCTATGCTACTTCTTATTCCTTGTGTATCATTTGTGTAAATTTTTTCAAAAATGAATTTTTGTCAAGAACAAAGTTCTATGAAAAATTGTTCTTTCTTTGTATATCCCTTTTAGAATAATGGACTGAGAATGAAAGGTATTCCATCTGGATTTCATTATTCTATGCTACTTCTTTTTCCTTGTGTATCATCTGTGTAAATCTCTTCAAAAACTAATTTTTGTCGAGAACAAAGATCTATAAAGAATTTTTGATTCTTCCTGCATCCCTTTAGGAATATTGGACTGTAAATGAACAGGTATCCAATCCAGCTTCCATTATCTTTTGCTACTTCTTTTCCCTTGTGTATCATCCGTGTAAATCTCTTAAAAAACAAATTTTTGTCAAGAACAAAGTGCTATGAAAAATTGTTGTTTCTTTGTACATCCCTTTTGGAATATTGGACTGTTAATGAAAAGGTATCCCATCCAGCTTTCATTATTGTATGCTACTTCTTTTCCCTTGTGTATCATCCGTGTAAATCTCTTCAAAATCAATTTTTTATCAAGAACAATATGGTATGAAAAATTGTTTGTTCTATGTACATCCCTTTTGGAATATTGGATTGTTAATGAAAATGTATTCCGTCCAGCTTTCATTATTCTATGCTATTTCTTTCCCTTGTGTATCGTCTGTGTGAATCTCTTCAAAACAATTCATTGTCAAGAACAATGTGGTATGAAAAATTGTCGGTTCTTTGTACATTCATTTTGGAATATTGGATTGTTAATGAAAAGATATTCTGTCCAGCTTTCATTAGTCCATTCCACTTCTTTTCCCTCGTGTATCATCTGTTTGAATATCTTCAAAAACAAATTTTTGTCAAGAACAAAGTGTTTTGAAAAGTTGTTGGTTTTTTGTTCATCCCTTTTGGAATATCGGACTGTTAATGAATAGGTATTCCGTCCAGCTTTCATTATTCTATGCTACTTCTTTTCCCTTTCGTATCATCCGTGTGAATCTTTTCAAAAACAAATTTTTGTCATGAACAATGTGTTATGAAAAATTGTGGGTTCTTTGTACATTCCTTTCGGAATATTGGACTGTTAATTAAAAGGTTTTCTGTCCAGCTTTCATTATTCTATGACAAATTTCCTGTCAAGAATAAAATGGTATGAAAATATGTCTGCCCCTTATGCATCACTTGTAGGATATTGGACCGATTTTGAAGAGTTACTCCCTTCAGCTTCCACTATCCAATATCACTTTTTTCCTTGTGCATCACCTGTGTATATCTCTCCAAGAACATATTTTTGTCCAGAACAAAGTGGTATCAAAAATTGTTGATTCTTTCTACATCCATTTTAGAATATTTGACTGATTATGAAAAGGTATTCTGTCAATGTTTCACTATCCCATACCACTTATCTCCCCTCGTGCATCATTTGTCTAAACCTCTCGATAAACCAATTATCGTTAACAACAAAGTGGTATGAAAAATTGTTGGTTCCTTGTACATTCCATTTAGCATATTAGACTGATCGTGAGAAAGTATTCAGTCAAGGCTCCACAGTCTCCTGCCACTTTTCTTCCCCAGTGTATCAACTATGTAAATATCTCCAAAAATAAATTCTATGAAAAATTCTTGGTTTTTTGCACATCTCTTTTAGAATATTGGATTTTTTTGAAAAAGGTATTCTGTCCAGGCTCCACGATCTCATGCTAATTCTATTCAGTTGTGCATCAACACTGTTAATCTCTCCCAAAACAAATATTTGTCAAGAATAGATTGGTATAATTAATCGTTGGTTCCTTGTACAACCCCTTTTTATATTCAACTGATTAAGAAAAGGTATTCCGTCAAGGTTCCAATACCCTTACCACTTCTTTTTCTGTGTGTATCATCTGTTCAAACCTCTTCATGAACCAAGTTCCATTAAGAACAAATTGATATGAAAAAAATTGTAAGTTCTTTGTACACCTCTTTTAAAATATTGGACAGATTATGAAACGGTGTTCTGTCCAGCCTCAAAGATCCCATACCATTTCTTTTCCCGTATGGTAAACTGTGTAAATCTCTCCAAAAACAAATTTTTGTCAAGAACAAAGTTGAATAAAGAATTTTTGGTTCCATGTACATCCTCCTCAGAATATTGGACTGATTAATAAAATGTATTCCGTCCAGCATCCACAATCTTGTACAACTTCTTTCGTTCGTGCATGAACTATGTAAGTCTTTCTGAGAACTAATTTTTGTCAAAAACAAACTGGTATAAAAAATTGTTGGTTCCTTGTACACCCCTTTTAGAATATTGGACAAATTATGAGAATGTATTCTGTCAAGCCTTCTTTAACCTCTACCACTCCTTTCTTCCTTGCTTATCATCAGTGTAAATATTTCCAAAAAAAAAATTCTGTCAAGAACAAACTGGTATGAAAAATTGTTGGTTCTTTGTACATCCCTTTTAGAATATTGGACAGATTATTAAAAGGTGTTCTTTCCAGCTTCCACTATCCCATGGTACTTCTTTTCCCTCGTGCATCAACTGTATAAATCTCTCCAAAAACAAATTTTTGTGGTATAAGTGGTATAAAAAATTGTTGTTTCAGTGTACATCCTTTCCAGTATTTTGGACTAATTATGAAAAGATATTCTGTCCAGCCTCCATGATCCCGTGCAACTTCTTTTCCCTTGTACATTAACTGTGTAAATTTCTTCAAAAACAAATTTTTTACCACAACAAAGTATAATAAAAAATTGTTGGTTAACTCTACAACCCTTTTAGAATATTAGACTGATCATGAAAATATATTCTGTCCAGCCTCCATGATCCCATGCAACTTCTTTTCCCTTGTACATCAACTGAGTAAATCTTTTCAAAAACCTATTTCCATCAAAAACCAAGTAAAATAAAACTATGTCGATTTGGTGTTTTTTTCCTTTCAGAATATTGGACTCATTATGACAATATATTCATATATATAATGATATCGTCCGTGGTTAAATTCATTAAAATACTTTTCCAAATATTCAATGCTTTTTGTTTTATTTCTTTTCGAAATTGTTCAACATTAGCAGTCGCTAATTGCGTCTTGTTAATGGTTATCCTTCTTACAGAATATCAATATAACATTTTGATGAACCTATTCCGAACAATCACCGCCCAAAATACAATGATTAAAAGATACTGCTCACCAAGGCACACATAGAAAATAAAGACATTACTTTTACAAATAATCCAGAGCATACTGAGTAACGCGATAAATAAACAGGAAAAAAGTTCTCACGAAAATAACTCTAATACAATTACTTACTTTTCAATGGGATCCAGAAATTCATTTTAAAAGTTTTTGAATTTGAAAAATGAAAATTTTCCTCCTTACAGAATAGAGAGGACTTAGATGACTCAGATTCAATTATTGTTCATCACTTTAGAGTAAACAAGGTTGAGTCGATTTTAATTTATTAAAATAACAAATATATTAATTCAAAGAAATACGCAGTTTACATAAATATCCCCTCCCCTACCGATACACCAGCGTGTAACAGTCGTTTGCTTCCAGCTTTTCTTACGGGGGGTGCAGATAAGAGGCATACTGTTGGGATTTGAGACAGTAGCAAAACAAATTAAAGGAAGATTTTCCTTTTGCTAATAATGAAGAGAATACTGAGAAATACTAGAAAGCAGAAAAATATTCCCCCAGAAAAATCAAAATTGATAATTAAAATAATTATAAGTAAAATCAAGAAATGTATTCAAAAAAGAATTTCAGAGACGGATTAGTTCGGGATTCACAGAACAACTTCTTCAATAATAAAACAGAGTAAAATTAGTCATAAAATATAAAGACTGTATTAACCGAAAGTTTCTTTGGATAAAAAGCAATAATGAGAAGGTTAAGTAAAACATAGCGATTAAATATCTACAATTTCCTTTATCAAAAACTACAAAAACCCAAAAGAAAACAAGCTACAGGAAACCATTTTCGTTGTGATATAGCTGAGAGGTCGAACGTTTGAATGATTTTCGAAGTGTGATCATCCCCAAATGTCTCTCATTTCACATATTTTCCTCAACAGAATTTGTTGGAATCTTGAGAAAAACAAGCTTGAAGTATTCATTGCAGTCGGTGTAAAGCTCGGTGGTAAAGCATTAAACTACATATCGAGATGTCATCGATTCAGATTTGGAATGATTCCTTTTAAATTTTAATGGAGTTTAACTTTGTTTCAATGGATTTTAATGGATCAATCATTAATGCATTTTACCGAATTCACTCAGATCTTTTTTGATTGAAAACAAGTGTGTTTTTTTTTCAATAAGTTTCAGATATTATTGATCCATTCATAATTTGACTCAAAAATGAGACAAAAACGTTCCCATTCCTTTAATTCTCCTAACCCTAACCCTAACCCTGAACATAAACTGTTAAAATCTCCCCAAAAGCAAATTTCTGTTGGGAACCATGTGGAATAAATTATTGTTGGTGTGATGTAGAATATTTGACTGACTATGAAAAGGTATTTTGTTCAACATCCACGGTACCACGTTTCTTCAATTCCCCTGAGCATAAACTGTGAAAATATCTTCAAAAACAATTTTTTGTTGAAAACAAAGTGGAAGAAATTATTGTTGGTGCTACGTACCTCTCTTTTAAAATAATGGACTGACAATGGAAAGTATTCAGTCAAACCTCGAGGGTCCCACCTTTCTTCTTTTCCTTTGAGCATAAACTATGAAAATCTTCCCCAAAACAAATTTCTGTCGGGAACAGAGTGGAAAAAATATTATTTGGTTGATGCAGCTCCTTTTTAGAATATTAGACTGAGTATGAAAAGGTATTCGGTTCAACCTCCACGTTCCATCATTTCTACTTTTCCCTTGAGCATAAAATATTGTAATCGATACTAAAGTCGTAGAAACTATTGTTTGGGTAATGTAGCACCTTTTTAGAATATTAGACTGAGTATGAAAAGGTATTCGGTTCAACCTCCACGTTCCATCATTTCTACTTTTCCCTTGAGCATAAAATGTTGAAATCGATACTAAAGTCGTAGAAACTATTGTTTGGGTAATGTAGCACCTTTTTAGAACGTTGGACTGACGATGAAAATGTTTTTGGTTCAACATCCACAGTCCCATGTGTCTTCTTTTCTCTTTTACATAAACTGTGAAAATCTCTCCGAAAATAAATTCTGCGTGAAAACAAAATTGAAAAAAATATTGTTTTTGTGATGTAGCCCCCTTTTAAAATATCTGACTGACTATAAAAGGTATTCGGTTCAACTTCCACGGTCCGACGTTTCTTCTTTTCCCTTAAACATAAACTATTGAAATCTCTCCAAAAACATATATTCTTTGAGGATAAACCGAGAAAATCTCCTCGAAAACCAATTTCTATTGAAAACAAGATGCAATGATCCATTGTTTATGTGACGTAGCTCACTTTGAGAATATTGGACTAACTTTGAAAAGATATTCACTTCTTCATCGCTGGTTTCTTATCTCCCCTGGAAGGAACTATTGTTGGGACGTGTAAGGTTGTTTTTATCAAAGGGGACTATCTACATGTGTCTGCTCCCTTATATCCCTTCCACCCTACCCAGAAGCTGTTAATATACCACTGAAGACCAGATTGAAGGAATTATTTTTAAAACATTAGACTGATTATTGTTTGCATTCCTCGTGTCTCCTTGAACGGAAACTTTAGAATATTTGCCAAAATTAAGATGGAAAAAACTTTTTTTAGTTTTGGAATATTTGGAATATTTGTCCGACTATTGGAAGGTATTTGTCTCAAACTCATGAGTCCCTCACTTCTCCTGTTTTTTCAATCAGAACCTTTAAAAATCCTGTAAAAAAACAAGATGAGTGAAACCATTGTTTGCATGATGTGGCTCAGTTTTAATAACTTGGACTGACTACCGCAAGGTTTCTCTTTTTGATTTGGAGTTTTCCTCATTTCTTCTGCTTCTTTAACCCAAGACTGTTAACGTTTCACCAAAGACAAGACGGAAAAAATATCGTTGGCGTGAATCAGCTAGCTTTTAGGATATTTGACTCAATATCAAAATGTATTTGTTTCTACTTCAAGGGTCCCTCATTTCTCCTATTTTCTTCATCAGAACCTGTGAGCATTCCAACTGAAGCGAAATGAATGAATCTATTTTTGCCATGATGTAGTTTGCTTTTTGGACATTGGAATGACTATAGAAAGGTGTTAAGTTCAACTTTGATGGTTTCACGTTTCTCCTGTTTCCTTATTCAGAATATGTATATATCCTGAAGGGAAATAAATTGAAAAATATGCCGTTGCCGTTGATGTGATGTAGGTTTGTTTTTAAGACATTTGACTGATTATCGATAGATGTCCCGTTTAATCTTTAGTTAAGTAGTCGTGGATTAGAATGGCTATTGGTACTTATTCTGTACAACGTTTACGTTCTCTCATTCAGCCTGTCTTGTTGATCAGAAACTGTCAATTGTTTTAGAAAATGAATCGTTGGAAACTATTGTGAACGTAATTTATAATCAGCAGCTAATTGGGTCGGCTTAAATGTTATCTCCTTTGCAAAATATCAACAAGACGTTTTTTTTTTTTCAAACAAATAAAATAAAGAATATTATAAAAAACTTACAGCGAAATGAGGCACAAATAGAAAATAAAAGCATTGCTTTTACAAATAATGAAAAGCATACTGAAAAACAATATAAACTCACAGAAAAATAAATATTTCCCACGGAATATCTACATCGATAATTTTAAAAATCCAACAAAAGACTTACATTATAATGAAATCAAAAATGTATTCAAAAGGTTTTCCCCAAAAAAAAGACGAATTTTGTAGCAATTTGCAAATACGTCAATTCCTTCAAGGAGGTTTCAGCAATATGGCGCCCAATGTTTTGGTGAAAACACGTTGTTAATCGCGTTACTAAGGTCTCGATGGAAGCATGACCAGATAGTGACGTCATTTCAGATATATTGCAAATATTGTATAGTAAATATCACTAAACATCATTGGACATGAGTTTTAGGCTTCATGGAGCTCATTCGGTCATTTGGCTAGAGGAAAACTAAGGAAAAAAGGGTTCAGGTTTGTTAAATACATACTGAAATTAACAATTCTTTGGAATGTTGGTATGTGCAAGCTTTGATTGCATGAAGTAGCTTAACCTATTCGATGGCAAAGTAAGAAAATCTAAGAATAAAAATTCTTCTTCAGATATCTCATCGGCTCGTCCAGAATAATCATTGTTTTCACTGCTATCATCACTATCTGCTGATTGTCTTGAATCATTATCCAATTCATTGCCAAATTAAGAAGACACAGGAACAAAAAAATTCTATTCAGATATCTTGTCAGCCAATCAGGGACAATTATTGCATTTAATGCTCTCATTTCTATTCAAAACTTATCTTGAATCATTATCCAATTTAGCCAAATCATATAATCTTGTATTCACAATGTTCCATTCAGGTTTTATGAGTTAAAAAATGAAATATTGATTCAATATGCACTTAAGTTAGAAACTATAATTATTACTCACCTTCTACTACATAACAAATTTGAGTTTTTCCATTTTGTTCGATCAGAAGTAATATTTTTCATATTATTATAATCATTTTTTCCTTCGAATATTGATACTGGTACTTATAAAACTGCCTATCATAACTTAATTTGCCCAACCGGGAAAATATTAAAGATTATATTGAATAATTTTGGCGACTTACTGTTATTTTTCTTTCACGAATTCACTTATTTTTTTTTTCATTCTTATATAAAATAGATTTGCTCCTCCTTTCTTTCTTGGGGTGGGGGGGTCACACTGGCTGCTTGAAGGTCTGACAGTGGATATCATTCCTTTACGTATTTGATTCTCGGCCATATTCATATTATTAACGATAATTAAATTTCCATACGATATTAAGGGAATTTTACTGCTGTTCATAGTAAAACATTAAACGTTTCACCCTTAATACGACTTCACTTCGTTTTTTATTATAAATATAAATGAATGGATATTTCATTTTGAATTTGTATAAATATATATTATATACTAGCATAAAATTCCACGTAAAAGCCATCAATGAAAACTGTTGAATTTATTTTCTCTGAGAAAACATGGAAGCCTTAATTGCACCTGTAGTCTTTGGCAATGAAAACATATTTCATGCTTGTTGAAGTGCTTTTTTATGTGAACAATACATCCATGATAAATAATAACTATGAGTAAAAAACACAAATCACAATCACATGTAAAAATATTTTTATTTTATTCTCAGAAATTTCAAAGAAAAAAACTCTGAATAATTTTAATCATTAATAATACTTTACCAAATTCACTCTGATCTTTTTTGATTGATAGTAAGAGTGTTTTTTGCGTTTTCTCAAAGAGTTTTAGATATTCTTGATCCATTAATAATTTGACTCAAATAATGAAATGAAAACGTTCCCGTTTCTTTAATTCTCCCTTCTGGCAATTTGGGACATCAAAAATATGTCTATCTTCCATTTTCATAACATGTTTTTATACAACAGACTCTTCCCTAAGTGTTTTGTTATAAAACAAAAGATCTTTCAACAATTCACATTGATCTTTAATCCAATTAGAGTTTGATCTGAGTTAGTGGGAAGAGTCTGTCTTCTTTCCTGGTCTTCCACTCTGACAGCAGATGAAAGAGAATTTTCATAATGACAAGGTTTTTAGAAAAGTGGTTTCTTCCCAATCTTTATAATATCAAGCAATGTCATTGTTTCTCCTATGCCGAAAATTAGTGTACAGTCTTTTCTACCTTGGATACTGCATTATCACTGAGTCAGAGGAGTCTCGTTTCAAATCCAACGCCTGAACGATCTCTTCCGAAAGGATCAACATTGAACATACGCTCACAGTATCACCTCGGTACAATTCAAGTCTTTATCTTAAAGACTGGAAGGATTCACTCAGAAGAACGCCTCTATTCATCCTTCAGAATTAAGGATTTACTTTCTGCAGATATCTTCTCGATAAAGTTTATGTCTCCATCTTTGTTACTTGGTCAGGGTCGGTCCATTAATTACAAAAACAAAGTTCTGTAAAAATTGTAGTCTGAATACAACTTGCAGCACAGATGTTGTGTCTTACCCGGAGCGCATGAAACCATTGCACCAGCCCCGTCCTTGACCAGTTCTTACAGACATAACACTTTCCCTCTGCATATGAATTGACTTTGTATATTGACTCTCGACCCAGACATTTCAGGAAAAAGTGGAGCAGACATCAAACCAATTCTTTTAAACATAAATACATGTCTGGATACATGTATCGTATCTCAACAGATATATCCGTGTCATAGAAAGAAATGATGATGACGAGTGAACTTCCTGCTGCCTTTTGTCAATTTGGCTTCCAGTCAATATTTATTGCATTTATATTTCAAGCCTCTCCTTTTTGGATACTGATGATGTGGGCGGAATAGATGTTAATCTCTCATCTTTTTTGGACGGAGCTTATGTGGGCAGAATTGACGTCAGGTCTTCATCCTTTTTGGACGGAGCTTATGTTGACAGAATTGACGTCAGGTCTTCATCCTTTTTGGACGTAGCTTATGTGGACGGAACTGACGTCAGGTCTTCGTCCTTTTTGGGACATAGCTTATGTGGACAGAATAGTCGTCAGGTTTTCCTATCTTGGTGCTCAGCACCGGAAGTAGACATGTTCGGGGAATGGTTTAGTCAGAATGTTCATTTCCCTTGTTATTAAGATCGTCGTATACAAGATAGATCTGCGTAAACAACCTGAAAATGATAAAAGGATTGAAATTGTCAAAATACAGTTATAAGATTTTTTCTTATTAGATAACATCTACATACTTCTCTGCATGGGCAAATACAACATAATTTCTTTTAGGATGATGTTTGCTTTAATGTGGCCTAACATGCATACATGTGAATGAAGGTAAGCAAGTGCCTAGCACAATCGGCTTTTGCCATTGGTGTCAGAGCATATCTTGCCCTGTTAGTGCAAATGGGAAATATCCCAAGGGACCATGAATGATTCATTTGTGCTGTGTCCGACTATCATAACCAGAAGTTAAAGAAGATATAAAACAATTAGTGGATATTTTCTTTTTTGGCTGAATTTCAGAAAATCCATTTTGATAACTGGAATGTCCAAATCCTAGATTTGTTTAAGGGGGAGGATTCAAAAGTGATTCCCTTAAGGGGAGGGATATTATGGTGATCACCTGATCTTGTCAACTGTTCCTAATCATTGTGTTCATACCTTCATCATTATCTACGAATTTTCTTGATTCCTTCAAAGATTCACTACTAAAGTTAAAAGACCCAGGACATAGATAATTCTTGTGAGATACATCGACAGTTGCCCAAAGAACAGATATATCAATCAAGGAGCTCTGAAGACACTCAATCTACTTCATTATTAATAATTGAAGTTTAATTAAATTGGTAGGTAGAATGAGATTCTAACAGTTTTGCAAAAATTTGACCAAAGAAACAATAGGAAAGTCTAAATTGAAGGTTAATAATATCTAGAATTCATAACTAACCTGAAATGTTTGTGGGACATCACAGGATGATTTCATTTTGTTTTGATTTTTCATTTGATTACAGATTGGGACTTAGTCAACAGTACGGACTGCATTTTGTATATCTGTGTTTTACAGTCATGTGTGATTCTTTGTTTGTCTGTTTGTTTGTCTGTTTTTTGTTTGTTTGTTTGTTTGTTTGTTCGTTATATTCATACTGGAACCATTGTCCTATGTATTCTGTCAAATGTTGTTTGTTGTTTAGTTTTTTGCTTTTCTCTCCTTTTGTTGGTCTTCCCGTTTGTTTGTTTGTTTGTTTGTTTGTTTGTTTTCATTTGCATTATTGATATTTTCATTCCTTACTTAATCATTCCTTTCAATCAGCTTATGTGCACTCAGATGGTTTCGGCCTGGGCCACTGAGAGGAATTTTACTAGGTGATACAAATATGTTCTCGGTCTCTCCAGACAGACAGACAGACAGAGACAGAGAGGGGGAGAGAGAGAGAGAGAGAGAAAGAGAGAGAGAGAGAGCTCCAATATCCTTGTCTTATAGCCACCCTTTTATCTGAAACGGTAGCCCTATCTGAGAAATCCCCGGAGAGCCTTTGGCCTTACGAGCGCCAGAGCCATGCACCGGTTGCACCCTTCATTCAGAAGCCCTTGTTCTTGCTTGAATAAATAAAATTCAAATTACAAATGGTGCGTCACGTGACAATGGAAATTATTTTGACGTCTCTTTCATACGCCATTTTTACAAATTGTTCACTCATATAATCATCCATCACATTTTGTACGAGTCGCAATCAGTTCCGTCAAAATAGTAGCATAGTGATAAGCAAGGGCAATAGCATATCAATAGAGCAGAGCAAAGGCTCAAGTCTTGCGAGAGTGGTCTGCGCTTTCCCCAATTCTTGGGGATAACCCTACGTTTTTTCTTCAGTTGAGGGTTAATGTCGTAGCTGCCAGTTCTACGATGAATGCGCGGCAGAGAAGTAAAGAAGTCCTTCAATGAAGACCGTTTCTCTGGCAGACAACGACTGTCCTTCCCTCTGTCATCCACTCTACAGTCATTTCCCTCCTCGCTGCGATGCAAATTAAGGGGTGGAAGCTCCATATTGGCAAGAGGCCTTATGGAAATAAGCCGAGCCATTTTAAATCTGGAACAAACGAAAAACAAAAATTCATTTTTTTGAAGAAATACATAGCTACATTTGTTTAATTATATTTTGGTGAAGTCTTATCACTATTATTTGATTGTGATAAAACGATGAAATAAGATGGAATTAAATAATTACTACTACTAATACTACAAGTCATATTACTAAAGATAATTCGGCTGCTGGTGCTGCTGAAGAAATGTATAAAATGTATCTAATGAATCGTGACACAAAGGAATAATTATTAGATGTAGAGAACTAACAATTAAATAGAAGTATCTAATATCAACGCTCGCTCATAAATTCAATTAAGCTTCTCCGAGAGTAACCAATAAGCTTGAGGTACATAAGGTCTTTTTTTTTCAAACTAAACAAGTTCAGAAAATATTAGCTCCATGACACCCATGATACAGATGTCTAGCGAATCTTTGGGAAGGTTTATGTCCAACAACGGATGCTAAATGATAATGATATATATTTTCAATGAAAGTCGATCAGGATTTCCCAAAACTACTCTAGATTCTTATACAATTCAGAGATATTTGTTTTTTAAATTCATTCAGTGTTATATTATATTTAAACACAGCATGAGTATGTTATATTACGTGACCGACTTATATACTCACGATGGAAGAACTACAATGACTGTAGACACCTTAAAATAATAGCTTATCAAAAGCCAATCGATAAAACGGTATATATAGGACAACAAATGCCCGAAATATGAGAATACTCCAAGCTTCTGTCGATATTATTGTCAGAGACAACCTGCAGCCCCTTTGACCACATTAGGACGAAAGGCTGGTCAAAACTGTTGAAACTGAGATTGATTTCAGATGATTCCAACTGAGCTAAAATTATGGAGAAGAAACAGCCATTCGTAGTGAAGGGAGTTTGGACACATCTGCTTTCTGTTTAGAATTAATCCTGGTTTTCTTCCACTTTTGAGTTACTTCTGTCCCCGAAAGGAACGCCTTGTAGAGACAACTGACCGGCTGTCAATCTTTACTTAGTCACCAAGCGCCTGGGATACACTTAATTTGAAGTTTGTAATCCGGGAGCATCTAATAGAACGCTTTTGTAATTCTTCAAGCTTTATGCAGGCAATTCTCAACTTACTAAGTTCTTTGGTAAATTCATTTTTGACAAGATCAACTCTAGCTCGGAGACATCCGTCACAAAAGTATTATACACTGAAAATATATGAAATTACCAGAAAAAAAAAACTACAAAAAATGTGATGCCAACTAAACTGAGTCTCTACTGAAATCAGTTGATCGAAGTATCAATAATGTAATCCTGTAAAGTGGGTAAAAAAAATATCTAGGATGAAGAGTGTATTGACTTGAAGTGTTTGGATAATAGAACAACTGCAATAAAAAGGGCAAAAATAGTAATAAAGTATTAATAATGAGAATTTTGCATCTGTTTAGAAAGAATAATAAGAGGGATTGATAAGCCAGGGAATATTGATAATGAAAGTGATTTAACTGAAAAGCAACGCTAATTAGATGGAGTTTAATAGTCATAAAATTGTAATGAGAGATTGTGCATTCACCAAAATTGTTTTATTTTGAGTAGAAATGAAAATATGGGACTGAACAAGTTATTGAATGAGAAACGCTTAAATTCAGGAAAACATTTTTCAAAGAGAATTAGAATTGCTAATAAAATGACTAAACATAAAATTTCTTACTTTTCAATGAAATCAAACAAGGTATACGAAAAAGTGTTCGTAAAAGATAGAAAAAATTGCAGCAATTTGTAAAAAAAGGTAATTCCTTCCAGAAATAATTAGGAATATGGTATGAAATGTTTTGGTTAAACACGCAATTAATTGCATTACCAAGGACTTAATAGAATAATGAGTCATAATGACGTCATTTGAGAGATTCATCAATATGCAAAAATATCAATACTATTTCAACTATTTTCTACTTATTATAGATACCCTTCATGATCACTGAGAATTACTTTAGGATTCACAAAGCCAATTCAGCTAAAAAAAATAACATAAATAATTTGGAGTAAAACTGTTCATTTAATATTATTGAACGTTACTTTTGATTGATAATTACTGTCTATTATAGAGCCAATAAGACATGTACTTAGAGTCAGTAGGTCGGGTTACATTTATGGTTGGTCGGTAGATTCGGGATTAGATCCTTCTGGTTGGCTAACTGTTAGGGTTAGTTGATAGGTAAATGGTTAGTAAGTTGGTTTAGTGCGAGGGTAAGTAGGTATGTTTGAGGTTAGTGTTTCTAAATTCCCGATTATTTTTTATCATATTCGGTTACTTTGAAAGTAAATCTATCCTATGGACATATTTTGTAATGTTTTATAAGTTTAGATACATTTAGGCATTTAATTAAAAAAAAATCTGAAGAATTGCAAAATATACGTAATTTTTTGTATTGGTAATTGCAACCCAGATGCAAAAACTAACTTTAAATACTAAGCTTTTCCCTAGAACTAACACTAAATACAATTCTCTGTGATTTAATTCAATAAAATACTGTTTCAAATATCAATTCTTCCTGTTTTTATTTTTCTCAAAATTGTTCAACTGTAGTTGGCAGTAATTGCATCTTCTAAATGGTTATCCCCCTTGCAGAATATCAACATAACTTTTTGATGAACTTATTCCAGACATTTAATGCCAAAAATACAATGACGAAAAAGTTGTAGCACAACAAGGCACACATACAAAATGAAAACATACTTTATAAGAGAATACTGAGAAACGCAATAAATAATCAGAAAAGAAAATTCCAACTGAAATCAATTTGCAAAAATGTCAGTCCCAAACAACTGCCCTTCCAGGAGGAAGATTGGAAATTGTCAGGTTGACAGGTAAATTCTGGAGAGGGACTATCTGAGTCAGCAGGTGTTGTCCCTTAAACCCTACCAACTCCTTTAAAGCTCCCTTCTTCATATGGTGTACAAGCAATAGAGTAAATGATGACAAATGGGAGAACGCCATTATCGAGTAAGGAAATCGAAAGATGAAGAAGCTGAATGGAGGAATGTAAAGAAGTGGACATTATGAAGGCATGAAATCGAGAATAAAGCAATCAATTTTAGCAATAAAATCAGCTGAAAAAGTTTAGTGGAAGAAAAGGGTCTATTTTGGGAAAGTGAAAAGTTATAAAACAATAGCCAAGCCTGTATTAATTTACAATATGTCAACATGAAGACTGACAAAAGATTAGTTTAATAAAATTGACAAAACCCATTGTAAACAATTGAGAATGATTTAGAATGACAAGAACAAGAAAAACAAAGAATTATACGGGGATAGAAACAAAAGAAAAGAAATTAAACAAAGATGTAAACATTTCAAGATTGCGAGCTTTTAGACATTTTATTCAACGACCATACAGACAATAGTTCAAACAAGCTATGAGATATTATTTTGAACAATGAATTTTAAAAAATCTCCGGGGAAAATACAAACCACCCTGCCTGTTGTAAACAATGATGGCAGAATGAAATGTAAGCATCTTCACCAAGTATTAGTATCAATATTCGAAGAAATGAATGATTATAATAATCTGAAAGATAATGTTACTGGTCAAAAGAAATAGAAAGACTTTCATCTCTAATTTGTGATATAGCAGAAGGTGAATTATAATTTCTAACCGATACTGCATATAATAAATAAAATAACAAAATAAGATCAATGTATCATTTTCAAAGTCTTAAAAATTGAATGAAATTTTGCCAATAAAAGAATATAAGATGCACCTACATTGGATAAGGATTCAAGACAATTTTTAGGAATGAATAATTGTAGTAAAAGTAATGATTGTCCAGAACTGACAAAACACCTGAATAGAAATTCCTTTGTTCCTGTGTCTTCTTAATTTGGAAATTAATTGGATAATGATTTTAAAAAATCAGCAGATAGTGATGATAGCAGTAAAAACAGTGTAGTCCTGGACAATCTGACGAGATATCTGAAAAAGAATTTCTGTTCCCATGTTGTTTTTTTTGTTTTTCTTACTGTGCCAGCGAATAGGTTAGACTATTTCAAGCCACCAAAGCTTGCACACACCATTATTCCGAAGAATTGTAAATTTCATTCGGTTATTATCGAACATAAAGATTTTTTTCCTTTTTTTTCTTCTTGTCAAATTACCAATTGTGCTCCATGAATCTTAAAACTAATGTTCATTGATGTTTAGTGATATTTGCAATACGTAGATAGTCTATTTGCTAATAAATTTTAACGTATTATTCAAACTTTTATTATCAATGAATCTCTGAAATGACGTCACTATCTGGTCGTTATTCTATCGAGACCTTACTAACGCGATTGACAACGTGTTTTGACCAAAACATTGGGCGCCATATTCCTAAAAGCTTCTTGAAGGAATTGACGTATTTTCAAATTGCTAAAAAAACTTGTTTATCTGTTACGAAAACTTTCTGAAAATATTTTTGATTTCCTAATAATGTAAGTAATTTCTGATGGATTATTTTAATCATCAATTTAGATTTTCCAGGGAAAATATTCTTTCAAATAAGCTTATATTGTTTTTCAGTTAGCTTTGCGTTATTTGTGAAGGCAATGAGTTTATTTTATGTGTGCGTCATGGGGCTGTGACTTATTTTGACATTTCATTTTTTGTGGAAATTATTTGGGAAAGGTTCATCAAAATGATTTGTTGATGTTTTGCAAGGGAGATAACATTTGAGTAGACACAATTAGCTGCTGCCGTTGAACTATTACAGAGAAATGAAAACAGAAAACTGTGAACATTTGAAACAATATTCTATTAAATTCTACATCAAAGGATATTATTTAAGAATAATGTTTAGTGTTAGGTTTCATGTTGCACTGAAAAATAAATATTTTTAGCGATTTTTTCATCAGTCCCCGCCATCTTGTATTCAACCATTTTAAAATGACTAAAAAGGGTTTTTTTTTCAAATTGGCAATTGGATTGATTTAATATCCATGTAACTCGATTACACCAATAATAATTGGTAATTCAGAAAAACTAACCCCAAACCTATCAACTGATCATAACACAAGATATACCAACTCACTCTAATCCTGAACCTACCAACTAATACTAACCACAGCTTCATTCTCCAAATTTATTTACCAACCTTAACCACAAATCTAGCTCTTAACCCGCACCCTGAACCTAATCACGAACTCCAAACATACCTACTAACTGTAACAGTAAAACTATTTACTGACTTTCACTCCATACCAACTTGTCTCTAGAGTAAACCTTTTTTATTGATCAAGAGAAACGTTAATTGATCGACGGTCAGAAAGTAGCTGCTTCCAGTCAATCAAAATGATTGAAATATCAGTTCGTCGAAATGTTTGTTTATAAATAGGTTTCACAGCAAAATTGATGTCCGTTGACAATGTATCGGCGATACGACACGACACAGATCTGTCTCCCAGGATGGAATCTCCCATTACACTAATGAAGGATAAGGAATACGCCCCGGTGTCGGTATTTAAATGAAAAAACAATTTTTTTTTCCATTTTAATTTCTTTTTAAAACTAGGGTCTCGATGTCTGCTTGAATATTACCCTGATCATATTCAAAAATTCATTGAAAGAAAATATTTGTGTTTCACTATTCACTTTCTTTTTCACCCATTCGTACCTGTTTACATATCACATTTATGCTAATTTTAAGAAATTATGTTGTATTTTCTTGCACGTGGAGTCGAATATAGGACATCTACTAATTATTATTTCTCTGTGTTTGTCTATTTTAATACTTTATCAATTTAAGGTGTTTTCACCAATCTGTTCTGTAAATACAATCTTAATAACAAAGGAAAGGAATGTTCCAACTCGAAGTCTACTTCTGGTGCTGAGCACCTAAATATCTTACTATCATAGCAAGTCACTTTTGTCCACAGAAGCCATGTCAAAAAAAGTTGTGGGTCTATCGCCAAGATAAGGATGAAAATATGACATCACTTCGCCTGGATGAGCTCTCAAAATTGATAAAGATATAACATCACTTCCATCAACATAGTCTTTGTCCCAAAACGATGATGTCATATCCGTCCATATCAACTACGACCTAAGAGAACAGGCTTAAGATACAAATGCAATAAAAATTGACTTGAGGCTAAATTGACAAACTGAAACGAGTCATCATCGTTTCATATATGATGCAGAGGGCTACATTTGTTGAGCTACGATACATGTACCTATACATTTATCCAGTTATAAAATAATTGTCTTGATATCTGTATCTTTTTTTCCAAGATGTTTGGCATAAACTTCGTAATTCAGAGTTGGCGCTAAGGTTGCATGTTTTTCAGCTGAAATTTCAAATAATAGGAAGAGAAAACAAAAAGCACACACGTTTTTGATCACCTCAAAGTTTGTTGAATACGTCCAGGTATACCACAAAAGTTTGCTGAAAAGCTATGTCTTTGCTTTTACAGAAAAAGACAAAAGGTGACAATAATTTCAGCGTTTATTTTGCAAGCCTTTGTAGAGGTATCGCACAACCTTTTCCTCTCTCTCTCCAATACTCCTGTTTCCTGTATCTCCCAACATCCTAAGCTCAACGATTCAGCCTAAAATACAATCAGAACAATCATTAATCAGGTTTTAAAGTGTTAAAAAATATCTGCCATATAAATTGATGGTAATTCCGCGTTTACTGTACATTTCATCTGATGGAATATTTCCATAAGAGTAATCTTCTCCAAGATATTGATGGGACACCAGATTCATTATTTGGTAAATGAAATTTCAAAAAGATGTACATAAGTTTGAGTCATTAATATCCACCAACTTAGCACAGTTGCTAAAAAGTTTGGTCAACCATGTTAAACGCCTTGGACTGATCTAAATTAATTAGTGCACCTCCAGTGTCATCTTTAATCCCTCTAACACTGAACAAACAGTTTTCAAATTGTTCCGAATTGATTTTCGCCTCAGTGCATAATTCTGATCTGGTCTGACCTAATCCTCAATGACAATTGACAAACGATTCGACAGGATCTTGGCCAAAATCTTTCCCTGTGTTAAGCAGGGTTATGAGCCTGTTATTATCTATGTCCTTCTTTTTATATTTGTCTTGCTTCTTTCAACCCTTTGGTCACCCGACTGGGGATCGATCCCTGGTTGAACCAGTACTTGAACATCCCTGTAAAGAGGGTTGCAAACACATAGGACATCCTCAAGTACATTTCAAACCGTCCTGTCTCGGTGACTTGTTGAAGCTGACCTGCTTCAGTGCAGCATGGACTTTATTCCCATGAACCTGTCTCCCATAGCTAACTGCTTCAGCTGACGCAAATTGGGGAAATTCTGTTGAAAAGCTGCTCACACAGGCCAGGCTCCGTGATGAAGCGATCTCAGAGATGCTGCTGGAACCCCTTGTATATTTTCATCAAGTTCCATGGTTACGTTGGATATTCCTTCAAAGATGATCCTAACTACTTGTCCTTATTAGTTTTCTATAGCCGATTACTACAGGTCCCTCCAAACTATTTCTATGCCACTACCGGGTCAATTCTATCTTATAATAACGCTTTTGTCTCAGCCTTATCAAGGTCGAATTGTTGGCAGTATTTGACGGTGAATATTCTAATCTATGTTTCAAGTTAGACCCCCACATTTCCTGTGAAGATCTGACTAGTTCCTGTCGAATGAAACCGTCCAGCTGTTCTCGAAAGTCCCGGCTCTCCTGTAAGAAGATATTGAACTTCCAGTAACTCGTCAAAATTGGTGCATTAGGTAACTGCATCTGGGCCTTCACTAATCACTGGTCCAAATGCCCAAACTTTGACTTGGAAGATTGAGAGCTATTTAGCTCACCTCACAGTGTTGCATACGGCCCTGAAAGAGATCAACAACGGTCTTTACTCTGCAGCCAATGCCTAGTTCAGTTGTAACCCAACCGTCTATGGAAACGTTCATTTTAGAGCCTTATAAAGGGAGAGGTAAAGATTAATTTTAATCGATGATTCATAAGTTTCAAACTCTCATGCTCCTACTAAACCAACTAAACATCCGTGACCGTCTCTCGGGCGGTTGCCAAAATGTCACACATCTTGTGGCTATTGCTTCTACACCAGATGAAGAAGGGAGCTTTAAAGGAGTTGGTAGGTTCTTCTATGTTCAGTTTGTTTATTTGTGTTTGTTTTAAGAGGATCCAAGGGACAACACCTGCTGACTCAGTCTCTCTTGAGAATTTACCTGTCAACCTGACAATTTCCAATCTCCTGGGAGTACAGTTGTTTTTTCTTGAAGGGACTGACATATTTGCAAATTTTTTGTGAAGGAACTGACTGATTTGCATATCATTACAAACTTGTCTATCTTTTCCAAAAACTTTTAAATAAATTTTTTGATATCATCAGAAATTACGTGATTTTTGTGGAGTTATTTCAATTATCGATTTCGATTTTTGTGGGAATTTTTTCCTGTTTATTTATTACGTTTCTTAGTATACTTTTGATTATTTGTAAAAGCAATGTCTTTATTTGGTATATGTGCCTTGTGGGGTTGTAACTTTTCAAGCATTGTTATTTGGGCGTTAATTATTTCTAATAAGTTCACTAAAACGTTATGTTGATAGTGTGCAAAACGGATAACCATTGAGAAAATACGATTAGCTGCTGCTACTGTCGAACAATTTTCCGAAAAATGAGAACAGAAGTTAGTGAGAATTCGAAACAGTATTTTTTTGAATTTAATCATAGAAGACATTATTTAGTGTTATTTTTTATTTGTAGGTTTAGTATAAAGGGTTGTTGTCAGCATTGCCTGTAAAGTAAACAGTATTTTTCAATCGAGAGTAAAGTTAAATGATATAACATGAACAGTTTTATTTAAAATAATTTGTGTTGTTTTTTTTTATAGCTAAATTTGCTTTGTGAATCAAAAACTAATTTTCAGTGATCATGAAGGGTATCTATAACAAGTAGAAAATAGTTGAATTAGTATTAATATTTTTTGCATATTGATGAATCTCTCAAATGACGTCATTAGGTGTCATTATTCTATCAAGCCCTTGGTAACGCAGTTAATCACGTGTTTCGATCAAAATATTCGATGCCATATTCCTGACAATGTCTTGAAAGAATTACCGTTTTTGTAAATTTCTACAATCTTGTCTATCTTTTACGATAACTTTTTTGTATACATTGTTTGATTTCATTGAAAAAAAAGAGATTTTTGTATTGTTATTTTTATCATCAATTTTGATTTTGATATTTTCTTGAATTTAAGCGTTTCTCATTTAATAACAATCCGGGTTGATGCACAATTTCTGATTATTATTTTATCACTACTTATACTCCATCTGATCATTGTTGCTTTTTAGATAAAAAAAATCCAATATTGATATTCTGTGGCTAATTCATCTCTCTTATGAGTTTCTTAATAGATGTGAAATTTTCATTCATCATCATCATCAGTCTTTTAGCATCCATCATTGGACATAGACCTTCCCCAAGATTTGCCACACTCCTCTATCATGGGCGTCACGGAGCCAGTACTTCCTGAACTTGTCTAGCTCGTCTCTCCATCTAACATTTTGCCGGCCTCGGTTGCGCATGTGGTCTCGGGGAATCCATGTTGTGAGTTGCGATGTCCATCGATTGTCTGCAATTCTTGCACCATGGCCAGCCCACCGCCATTTGAGATTTTTAATTGATTCTATGATGTTCCTAACTCTTGTCTTTTTTCTCGAATGTACTGTGCTGTTCTGTGGTCTCTCCATATGAGGCCCAGCATTATTCTTTCATATGCACGTTGTATGGTTCTCAATTTACGGGTCTGTCTCTTGGTTAAGTTCCATTTACACACCCTTCTCTTTAGGATTAATGGGATCTAATTATTTTTGAAGTTTGAGCTAGCTCTGCCAAAGTCTTGCTATTCTCGTGTGATTCTTCGCTTGATTTCTTCTTCTTTTGAGGGTCTCATGGAGATTCGTTGCCCTAGGTAGATGTAGTGGTCTACTTTCTCGAGTTCTGTGTCCTCGATTTTGATCTTAGTGCATTTATCTCCAATGTGGTTGCTATTTTTGCTCTTACTGATGTTGTTTCATAATCCCAGCACTCAAAGTTAATACACTCTTCAATTTAATGTACTTTCAGCGTATGATACTTTTGTGACAACATCATCAATTTGTAAAAAAAAAGGCCAAAAAACAAAAATCAAATTGGAATCCATACATGATTTTCTTTCCTTCCAAACATGAAATTATAGTAATTTGCTGGACAAAACCTTGAGAATTGAATCGTAGCATGTTTTCTATCTACTGTATTAAGAAGGACAATAAATTCTACGACCTTGTAATATTCAAGATTTTCTTGTGTAGAAAATATCACAAATGAGGGATACACGGGGTTAAATAGGAGACATTTTGAGATGCACTGGAATGTCCTAAATTGAGCAAGAAGTCAAGGCATACTTCTAGCTTTTTATCTTCTGTATTCTTAAAGTTTCCTTTGAAAAATATTGGTGAAATGAGGGACACTCACGTCTGAATCAAAGACATTTCGATATGCAGTTTAATGCTTTACCACCAAGCTTTACAAATACGGCAATGAATTCTTCAAGCTTGTTTTCCTCAAGATTCCAACAAACTCTGTTCAGGAAAATATGTTGGATGAGTGACATTCGGGGATGAACACATGTCGATAAGCAGACGATTGTTCGACCTCTGAGCTATATCTCAGCGACCATAGCCTTTTCCAGCTTATTTTTCTCAAGATTGTGACAGCTTCTGATTGAAATAATAGTAGGAATTAAGGATCCTTCGAGTTGAACCGAATGCTTTCATTATTCAGTCGCATGCTCTACCATTGAACTATAACCCAATAAAAAAAAAAGATTCTCCCAGCTTGTTTTCTTCTGGATTTTTAAAGTTCTGTTAAAGGAAATTGTAGATATGAGGGACCCTCAAAGTTGAACCGAATATTTTTTGATACGCCATCGGATACTGTAACACCATCCTATATCCCGATGACAATAGTTTTTCTCCAATTTGTTTTCTGGACAAATTCTACAGTTTCTTATTAAGGAAATAAGAGAAATAAGGGACTTTTGATGTTGAAACCGAATAACTCTAAATATGCAATCCAACGTTCTACCATCTTGGTTTATTCTGAGGACAATATTCACTTCCAGCTTGTTTTCAACAGGATTTCTACAGTGTCTGATAAATTGAATCAGAGAAATTAATAACACCGTGTTTTAGAGCGAATAACTTTTGATAGGCAGTCGAATGTTCTACAATCGAGTTATATCCCAACGACAATACTGTCTTCCATCTTGTTGTTTGTTGGATTTTCACAAATTTGCTTCGCGTGCAAATTATTATTCTAATTCAAGAAAAACACACAACAATTAAAATTCAACCATTTAGTTTTGTCTTTTTTTTAATTTAAGAAAATAATCAAATTCAAGTAAAATTGATGAGGAATTCAATGAAAAATAGAGCGCTCAAATTAAACAGCTGAAGTTAACAAATAAAACCCCAAAATCGAACATAACTACAGGAGAGGATCCAGTTTACTCACTGAGATGCTCCATTCAGATTCCCCATCAAAAGATAATCACATGGATAAAACAGTACAAGGATAGCATAACAAATAAATGAAAAATTCCATTCTGGAGTAAACGATAACAAATGGGGAAAAACAATTATCAAAAATGGGAAATTGAAAGATGAGGAAGCTGGATGGAGGAATCAAAAGAGAGATTATGAAGACAAAAAAAAAAGAATAAAGCGATCAATGCATTAATAAATTCAACTGAAAAGATTTTGTTGAAGAAAAAGTTCTATACTGAGTAAGTGATAATTTACCTAATAGCCAAGACTGTATTAAATTACAAAATGTCAACATAGCGACTAACAAAAGATTGGTCAAATAAAGTTGACGAAACCCATTGTAAACAATTGAGAATGATTTTGAATGACAACAAGAAGAAAAACAAAGAATTATACAGGGATAGAAACAAAAGAAAAGAAACAAAAAAAAAAAGATTTGAACATTTCGAGGTGGCGAGCTTTTAGACATTTTATTCGACGACCATGCCAGGAACTTTTCCTACAAACTATGGGATATTATTTTGAACGATGAATTTTAAGAGATCTCCTGGAAAAATACGAACCATCCTGACTTTTGTAATAAATGATGACATCAGGCAATGCAAGTATCTTCACAAAGCACTAGTATCAATATTCGAAGAAATGAATGATTATGGTATGCATCAGCATTGGATAAGGATTCAAGACAATTGTCAGGAATGAATAGTTCTGGTAAAAGTAATTATTGTCCAAAACTGACAAGATATCTGAATCGTAATTTCTTTGCTCCTATGTCTTCTTGATTTGGCAGTGAATTGGATAAGGATTCAAGACAATTGTCAGGAATGAATAGTTCTGGTAAAAGTAATTATTGTCCAAAACTGACAAGATATCTGAATAGACATTTCTTTGCTCCTATGTCTTCTTAATTCGGCAGTGAATTGGATAAGGATTCAAGACAATTCTCAGGAATGAATAGTTCTGGTAAAAGTAATTATTGTCCAAAACTGACAAGATATCTGAATAGACATTTCTATGCTCCTATGTCTTCTTAATTCGGCAGTGAATTGGATAAGGATTCAAGACAATTCTCAGGAATGAATAGTTGTAGTAAAAGTAATTATTGTCCAAAACTGACAAGATATCTGAATAGAAATTTCATTGCTCCTATCTCTTTTTAATTCGGCAGTGAATTGGAGAAAGATTCAAGACAATCAGCAGATAGTGATGATAGCAGTTAAAACAATGATTGCCCTGGACAAGCAGACAAGATGTCTGAAGGAGAATTTCTATTCCTAAATTTTCTCACTGTGCCAGCAAATAGGATAAGCTACTTCAAGCAACCAAAGCTTGCACAAACCATCATTTCAAAGAATTGCAAATTTCATAAGGTTATTATCGAACATAAAGCTTTTTTCTTTATTTTTCTTCTTGTAAAATTGCCAATTGTGATCCATGAATCCTAAAACTAATTGATGTTTAGTGATATTTGCAATAAGTAGATGGTCTATTTGCAAATACTTTTTAACGTATTGTTCAAACTTTTATTCTCAATGAATCTCCGGAATGACGTCACCATCAAGTCATAATTCTATTGAGACCTTAGTAACGCTATTGACAACGTGTTTTGACCAAAACATTGGGCGCCATATTCCTAAAAGCTTCTTGAAGGAATTGACGTATTTCCGAATTGCTAAAAAAACTTGTTTATCTGTTACGAAAACTTTTTGAATACATTTTTAATTTCATTAAAATGTAAGTAATTTCTGGTGGATTATTTTAATTATCAATTTTGATTTTTCTGGGAAAATATTTTTTCGTATAAGTTTATATTGTTTTTCAATATGCCTTGTGTTATTTGTAAAGGCAATGCCCTTAATTTATGTGTGCTTCATTGGGCTGTGACTATTTTAATTTTTTTTTTATGGTAATTGTTTGGAAGAAGTTCATCAAAACAATATGTTGATGTTTTACAAGGGAGATAGCATTTGAGTACACACAATTAGCTGCTACTGTTGAACTATTACAGAGAAATGAAAACAGAAAACTGAACATTTGAAACTGCATTCTATTAAATTCTACTACAAAGGATATGATTTGAGATTAGTATTTTATGATATGGTTAATATTCAGGTTTAGTAATAGGTCCATGTTGCCCTGAAAAATTAAAATTTTTGGCTATCTTCGTATCAGGCACGGCCATCTTGTATTTAACCATTTTCAAATGACTAAAATGTTGTTTTTTTTTCAAATTGGCAATTGGATAGATTTAATATCCATGGAACTCGATTACACCAATAGTAATTGGTAGTTCAGAAAAATTAATCCCCAAACCTACCAACTGATCATAACACAAGATAAACCAACTCACTCTAATCTTGAACCTACCAATTAATACTAACCACAGCTTCATTCCCAAAATCTATCTACCAACTTTAACCCCAAATCTAGCTCCCAACCCGTACCCTGAACCTAATCACGGACTCCAAACATACCAAGTAACTGTAACAGTAAACTTATTTACTAAGTCTCACTTCACACCGAATTTTCAGAAAATAGGGTCTCGATGTCCGCTGGAATATCAGTCCAATATTGTAGAAGGGAATTACGAGGAACCAACAATTTTTTATACCAATTTCTTCTTGACAAAAATTTGTTCTTGGAGAGATTCACACAGGTGATGCACAAGGGAAAAGAAGTACCATTATATATGGAGACTAACGGAACACTTTTTCATAATCAGTCCAATATTCTACAAGGGATGTACACTGAACCAACAATATTTCATTCCACTTTGTTCTTGACGAAAATGAATTTTTTTAAGTGACTTACACAGTTGATGCACAAGGGGAAAGAAGTACCATAAACAGTCTAATATTCTAAAATGGATGTAAGGGAACCAAATATATTTTGTACCACTATATTCTTGACAAAAAATGTTTTTGGAGAGATTTACACAGCTGAGGCACAAGGGAAAAGAAGCAGTGTGAGATCGTGGAGTCTGAACGGAATACCTTTCCATAATCAGTCCAATATTGTAAAAAGGATTTACAAGGAACCAACATTTTTTTATACCACTTTGTTCTTGACAAATATTTTTTTGAGAGAGATTTACACAGTTGATCCAGAAGGGAGAGGAAGTAGCATGAAGTCATGGAGGCTAGGCAGAATAGCTTTAGATAATCAGTCTAATATTGTGAAATGGATAAAAACACCAAAAAATTTTCTTACCACAATGTTCTCGACAAAAACTTTCTATTTGGTGAGATTTACACAGTTGATGTACAAGGAGAAAAAGTAACATCAAATCATGGACACTAGACAAGGAACCTACAATTTTTTATACGACTCTGTTCAAACTGGATGGAATACCTTTTCATATTTGTTTTTAGAGAGATTTAAACATTTGATGCACAAGGGGAAAAGAGAAAAAGGATCAAAGAAACTGGATGGAATACCTTTTCATAGTCAGTCCAATATTCTAAAAGGGGTGTGCAAAACGCTAACAATATTTTATTTCACTTCTTTTTCAACAAAAATTTATTTTTAGAGAAAATTAAACAGTTGATGCACGGAGGAAATGGGAAAAGAAAGATCAAAGATACTGAATGGAATACGTGTTCATAGTCAGTCCAATATTCTGAAAGGTATGTACAAAACACAAACAATAATTTATGTCACTCTGTTCCTGACAAAATTTGTTTTTAGAGGAGATTAAACAGTTGATGCACCAGGGAAAAGGAAAAAAATGGATAAAAAAAACTGGATGGAATACCATTTTATAGTCAGTCCAATATTCTAAAAGAGATGCTCAAAACATCAACAATATTTTATTTCACTTTGTTCTTGACAAAAATTCGTCTTTAGAGAGATTAAAACAGTTGATGCACCAGGGAAAACGAAAAAAAAGATCAAACAAATTGGATGGAATACCTTTTCAAAGTCAGTCCAATATTCTGAAAGGGATGTGCAAAACGCCAACAATATTTCATTTCTCTTTGTTCTTGACAAAAATTTGTTTTTAGAAAGATTAAAACAGTCGATGCATAAAGGAACAGGGGAAAAAAGGAATATAAACTGGGTGGAATACCTTTTCATAATCAGTCCAGTATTCTAAAAGGAATGTGCAAGACACCAACAATATTTTATTTCGATTCGTTCTTGACAAAAATATCTTTTTAGAAAGATTTATACAGCTGATGCACAGAGGAAAAAAGAAAAAGAAGAAAAATAAAACTGGATGGAATACCTTTTCATAGTCAGTCAAATATTCTATAAGGGACATGCAAGACACCAACAATATTTTATTTCTCTTTGTTCTGACAAAAATTTGTTTTCAGAAAGATTAAAACAGCTGATGCACAAAGGAAAAGGGAAAAAAGGAAAAAAACTTGATGGAAAACCTTTTCATAGTCTGTCCAATATTTAAAAAGTGATGTGCAAGACGCCAACAATATTTTATTTCAATTTGTTCTTGACAAATTTTGGTTTTTAGAGAGAATTAAACAGTTCATGCACCAAGGAAAAAAGGGAAAAGGGAAGAAAAACTGGGTGGAATACCTTTTCATAGTCAGTCCAATATTCTAAAAGGGATGTGCAAGATGCCAACAATTTTTTATTTCAATTTGTTCTTGACAGAAATTTGTTTTTAAAAAGAATAAAACAGTTGATGCTCAAAGGAATGGAAAAAAAGGAAAAAAAACTGGATGGAAAACCTTTTCATAGCTAGTCCAATATTCTAAAAGGGACGTGCAAGACGCCAACAAGATTTTTTTTCTCTTTGTTCTTGACAGAAATTTGTTTTTAGAAAGATCAAAACAGTTGATGCTCAAAGGAATGGAAAAAAAGGAAAACAAAACTGGATAGAATACCTTTTCATAGCCAGCCCAATATTTTAAATGGGATGTGCAAGACGCCAACAAGATTTTATTTCTCTTTTTCTTGACAAAAATTTGTTCTTAGAAAGATTAAAACAGTTGATGCACAAAGGGAGAGGAAAAGAAGGAAAACAAAACTGGATGGAATACCTTCTCATTGCCGGTCCAATATTCGAAAAGGGATGTGCAAGACGCCAACAATATTTTATTTCAATTTGTTCCTGACGAAAATTTGTTTTCAGAAAGATTAAAACTATGGATGCACAAAGGGAAATGAAAAAAAGGAAAACAAAACTTGATGGAATACCTTTTCATAGTCAGTCTTATTGTCTAAAAGGGATGTGTAAAACGCCAACAAGATTTTTTTTATCTTTGTTCTTGACAAAAATTTGTTTTTAGAAAGATTAAAACAGTTGATGCTCAATGGAATGGAAAAAAAGGAAAAAAAACTGGATGGAATACCTTTTCATAGTCAGTCCAATATTCTAAAAGGGACGTGCAAGACGCCAACAAGATTTTATTTCTCTTAGTTCTTGACAAAAATCTGTTTTTAGAAAGATTAAAGCAGTTGATGCTCAAAGGAATGGAAAAAAAGGGCAAAAAACTGGATGGAATACCTTTTCATAGCCAGTCCAATATTCTAAAAGGGACGTGCAAGACGCCAACAAGATTTTTTTTCTCTTTGTTCTTGACAGAAATTTGTTTTTAGAAAGATTTAAATAGCTGATGCACAAAGGAAAAGGAAAAAAAATCAAAGAAACTGGATGGAATACCTTTTCATAGTCAGTCCAATATTCTAAAAGGGATGTGCTAGACGCCAACAATATTTTATTTCTCTTTGTTCTTGACAAGAATTTGTTTTCAGAAAGATTAAAACAGTTGATGCACAAAGGGAAAGGAAAAAAAAGGAAAATAAAACTGGGTGGAATACCTTTTCATAGTCAGTCCAATATTCTAAAAGGGATGTGCAAGATGCAAACAAGATTTTTTTTTCTCTTTGTTCTTGACAAAAATTTGTTTTTAGAAAGATTAAAACAGTTGATGCTCAAAGGGAAAGGGAAAAAAAGGAAAACAAAACTGGATAGAATACCTTCTCATAGCCAGTCCAATATTCTAAAAGGGATGTGCATGACGCCAACAAGATTTCATATCAATTTGATCTTGACAAATATTTGTTTGCAGAAAGATTAAAACAGTTGATGCACAAAGGAAGAGGGAAAAAAAAGTTTGAAATCTATTAATCATCGGTTACAATCAATTTTTACCTCTCCGTTTATAGGGCTCAAAAATGAATGTTTCCATAGACGGTTGGGTTACAACTGAACTAGGCACTGGTTGTTGTCTTTTAGGACTGTGTGCAACACTGTGAGGTAAGCTAAATAGCTCTCAATCTTCCAAGTCAAAATTTGAGCATTTGGACAACAGGTAAGTGAAGGCCTTGATGCAGTTAGGTAATAAGCCAATTTTGACTAGTTACTGGAAGTTCAATATCTCCTTACAGGAGAGCTGAGACTTCTGGGAACAGCTAGAGGGTTTAATTCAACGGGAACAAGTCAGTTGTTCATTTGCATTGTGGTGGTCTAACTTGAAACAGAAATTGGAATGTTCACTGTCAAATACAGCCAACGACTTGCCCTTAATGAGGCTGAGACAAAAGTGGTGGTAGAAGATAATCATAACCCCGGTAGTGGCACAGAAATAATTTGGAGGGACCTGTAGCAATCTGCTTGAGAAAACTACCAAGGACAAGTAGTTAGGAGTAGCTTAGAAAGGATATCCAACGTAGTTATGAAACTTGACAAAAATATGCGTGAGAAAGAAATGCATCGATTGCCTGATCGATATAATTATTGCATTAGAACTTGGACCAGTGCATCTTTCGATTAAAGGGTGAAGTAAAAAAACATAATTGGGCTCGTCCAGGATTTGAACCCGGGCTTTATCTCTGAGATCGCTTCATCAAAGATCCTGGCCTGTGTGGGCAGCTATTCAGTGGAATTTCACCAATTTGCGTCAGCTGAAGCAGTTAGCTATGGGAGACAGGTTCATAGGAATAAAGTCCATGCTGCACTGAAGCAGGTAGGTTACAAGAAGTCACCGGGGACAAACGGTTTGAATTATACTTGATGATGTCCAATGTGTTTGCAACCCTCTTGAGAGTGTTGCTCAAGCATTGGGTCAACCAGGGATCAATCCTTGGTCGGGTGACCAAGGGGTTGATCGCGTTGTTAAAAAGGCAGGACAAATATATAAAGAGGGACATGGATAATAAGAGGCTAGTAACATTGCAAAACACTGGATAAAGATTTTGGCCGAGATCCTGTCGATTCGGCTTCAAGTCAATATAAAATGCATTTGTATATTAAGTTTATCATTTTGAGACGTAGCTGATGAGGGCAGATATGACGTCACCCTTTTTGGACATAGCCAATGTTGAGGGAAGTGACGTTGTATATTTATCCATTTTGAGAGCTCATCCAGGCGGAAGTGATGTCATGTTTTCATCCTTATCTTCATGATGGACCCACATCTTTTTTTTACATGGCCTCTGTGGACAGAAGTGACATGCTATGGTGAAATTAGTTTAATCAGGGTTAGGTTGAATTTCAAATGAGAATACTAGGAATTGTGCATGGCTCGTTGGTCTAGGTGTATCATTCTCGCTTAGGGTGCGAGAGGTCCCGGGTTCAAATCCTGGACGAGCCCAATTATGTTTTTTTACTTCACGTATAGATCTAAACATTTTTTATAAGTGGGAGCAAAGATTTCATCGTTAGCCATGAGCAATTTCGTTTGACAGCCATGATGGTGAAATTAGTTTAAACTGAGTTTAGTCAGCGTTAGTGGTAGACTTAAAGTTGGAACATTCCTTTCCTTTGTTATTAAGATTGTCTTTTTAGAACAGATTGGTGAAAACACCTTAAATTGATAAAGTATTAAAATAGACAAACATAGAGAAATAATAATTAGTTGGTAGTTGGTATATTTTGTGATATGGTCAGTTGGTAGGTTTGGGGTTAGTTTTTCTGAATTACCAATTATTATTGGTGTAATCGAGTTACATGGATATTAAATCTATCCAATTGCCAATTTGAAAAAATAACCATTTTAGTCATTTTAAAATGTTTAAATACAAGATGGCGGGGACTGATACAAAGATAGCCATGAATATTTATTTTTCAGGGCAACATGGTACCTTATATTAAACCTGAATATTAACCATGATACAAAACACTAATCTTCAGTCATATCGTTTGCAGTAAAATTTAATACATTACAGTTCCAAATGTTCACAGTTATCTGTCTTCACTTCCCGGTAATAGTTCAACAGCAGCAGCTGATTGTATCTACTCAAATGTCATCTCCCTTACAAAACATCAATATAACGTTTTGATGAACCTATTCCTAACAATTACCACGAAATATAAAATGTCAAAAGAGTCAGAGCCCAATGACGCACACATAAAATAAAGGCATTGCCTTTATAAATAACACAAAGCATACTGAAAAACAATATAAACTTTTATGAAAAAATATTTTCCCAGAAAAATCTAAATTGATAATCAAAATAATCCACCAGAAATTACTTACATTATAATGAAATCAAAAATGAATTCAAAAGGTTTTCGTAACAGATAAACAAGTTTGTAGCAATTTGCAAATACGTCAATTCCTTCTAAAAGCTTTTACGAATATGGCGCCCAATGTTTTGGTCAAAACGCGTTGTTAATTGCGTTACTAAGGTCTCAATAGAATTATGACCAGATTGTGACGTCATTTCAGAGATTCATTGATAATAAAAGTTTGAATAATACGTTAAAATTTATTAGCAAATAGACTATCTACGTATTGCAAATATCACTAAACATCCATGAACATTAGTTTTAGGATTCACGGAGCACAATCTGTAATTTGGCAAGAAGAAAAATAAGGAAAAAAAGCTTTATGCTCGATAATAACCGAATGAAATTTGCAATTCTTTGAAATTATGGTATGTGCAAGCTTTGGTTGCTTGAAGTAGCTTACCCTATTTGCTGGCACACTGAGAAAATCCACGAACAGAAATTCTCCTTCAGATATGTAGTCAGCTAGTCAAGGACAATCATTGTTTTCACTGCTATCATCACTATCTGCTGATTGTCTTGAATCATTATCCAATACACCGTCAAATTAAAAAGACTCAGGAAAAAAAAATTTCTATTCAGATATCTTGTCAGCCAATCAGGGACAATTATTGCTTTTAATGCACTCATTTCAGAAAAATCTGCTTTTATTAATAAGAAGCCGAAACATTTTGTAATTTAAAGATCTTGTTAAACAGTAAATGTCGGTGAATTTTACATCAGGTTATTAATAGACCTATGTTACCTTTTTGAAATAAATTGGATCTCAATTTTCAACCTATAGGTTATATTATCTGCTTGGTAACCAAACAGGTTGTTACACAGGTGATAAAATTTTGACGTATTAAACCTTAATGAAAGGTTTGGTTTCAAATCATTCAAAAGCTTTCACCATGTGATGTTGGTTGGGGAAAACTATGATATTTTCTCCATTTCGAAGTTCCAACATCATGCATTGAACTAAAAATTGACTTACCATGCATTCCCTTAAATAATGAT
Source organism: Thysanoteuthis rhombus (assembly GCA_963457665.1). NCBI lineage: Eukaryota > Metazoa > Mollusca > Cephalopoda > Oegopsida > Thysanoteuthidae > Thysanoteuthis > Thysanoteuthis major. The sequence continues at coordinate 33,226,011 of OY735230.1, forward strand.
CTATATTTAAATATTGTCACGTTATTAACAAAAATTAGGACCGTTATTACTAACCATCAGGAATTTTTATCGAAGTTTATCGTGAAAGTGGCAACCATTTAATGCCGAGTCGGTATATCGCTGATGGTAGAGATTTTGACAGCTAATCGAAATGTCTTCGGTTCAAACCCGAATAACAGACATTTTTTCAGCAAGAAATATGAAAATCATTACAAAAACAAGTTAGAAAATCAATTGTTGTTGGGATGTAAGCTCAGTAGTGAAACATTCAATTGCATACCTTTGATTCGACCCAGAATGTAGTCCATTTCTCCAAACGTCCTCAACAGAAACACTGAAAATCTTGGAGAAAAGTAATCAGAAGAATTTATCAATGATGGTATGTGGCCCAGTGGTTGTGCATTCAACAACACATCGGAATGTCTCCAATTCAAACTCAACTGTGACACATATCACCAATTTTCTCCAATAGACTGTGTAAAAGAAAAAAAGATGCAAGAAAATCGTCAGGATATACCTCGGTGGAGATCATATTGAATTATATTCGGTTCAACACCGGCTCCGAGCCATATCTCTTTTATTTCTCAAAAGAAGTGTGAAATTCTACAGAAAACAAAATGGAAGAATATATTGTCGTCAAGATACAGCTCAGTTGTAGAATATTCAATTGCATCAAGAAAATGTGAAAATCAAACAGAAAACAAGATGGAAGATACTATCGTCTGCATGATGTAACTCAGTTTTGGAGCAGTGGACTTACTATTGAAATGAATTCAGCTCAACATCGTGATTACATTAACAAAAAGAAATTATTCCTCATTTCTCTTAACGAGGAGGAGTCAAATTCTACCAGAAAACATAATCAGAAAAACAATGTCAACAAAAAGGACCTCAGTTTTCGAGAATCATACTGATTTTCGGAAAGTATTCAGTCCAACATTTGTGAGTCCCTCATTTCTCCAGTGTCTTTATTCTAGAATAAATGGAATTCGAAACAAACCAAAATGGGACAAAATATTGTCAATATAAAGAACATCAGTTTGGGAAAATTATACTTATTATGAGAGAGTCTATATAAACAGTCGACAAGAATATTGGATTGACTATGAAAATGTATTCTGTTCAACCTCAACAGTCCCACGATTCTTCTTTTCCCTTGCATATCATCTGTAAAAATCCCCCCACAAAGTTTTTGTCAAAAACAAAGCGGAAAAAGCTCTTGTTGGGCTGATTTAACACACCTTTTAGAATATTGGACTGACTATGGAAAAGGGATTCTGTTCAACCTCAGTGGTCCGACGTGTCTTCTTTTCCCTTGAAAATTAACCGTTGATATGACTCCAAAAACAAGTTTTTGTCCAGAACAAAGTGGTAAAAACTCTTGTTAGTCCGATGTAGCACACTCATTACAATATTGGACTGACTATGAAAAGGTATTCTGTTCAACATCAGCAGTCCAACGTGTCTTCTTTCCCTTTGAACATTAACTGTTGAAATGAATCCAAAACAAGATTTTGTCCAGTGCAAAGTGGAAAAAACTCTTGGTGGGCTGATGTAGCACACTTTTTAAAATATTGGACTGACTATGAAAGGTATTCTGTTCAAACTCAATGGTCCTAAGTGTCTTCTTATCCCTTGAACATTAACCGTGGAAATGACTCCCAAACAAGTTTTCGTCAAAAACAAAGTTGAAAAAACTATAGTCGGGCTGATGTGGCCAACTTTTTACTATATTGGACTTTCTATGAAAAGGTATTCCTTTAAACCTCAGTGGTCCCATGTGTGTTCTTTTCCCTTGAACATAAACCGTGGAAATGGCTCCAAAACAAGTAATTCTCCAGAAAGAAGTGGAAAAAACTCTTGTTGGGCTGATGTAGTGTCCTTGACTAAATTATAAAATTCAACTATTCCAACGTGTCTTCTCTCTCCGAAAACTGATTTTTCTCAGAAACAAAGTGAAATGGAAAGATGTTGGTTCTTTGAACGTCCCTTTTAGAATATTGGATTGATTATGAAAAGATATTCTGTCCAACCAATATGATCGAATACCACTTCTTTTCCCTTCTGCATCATATGTACAAATCCCTAAGGAAAAATTTAAAATTTTCACCAATAATTAAGTGGAATAAAAAAATTGTTGGTTAACTGTACATCCCTTTTAGAATATTGAATGATTATGAAAAGACGTCCTGACATTTCTTCTCCCTTCTGCATCAAATGTGTAAATCTCTCAAAAAGCAAATATTTGACCACAACAAAGTAGAATGAAAAATTGTTGGTTAACTCTGCATCCGTTTTAGAATATTGGACTGATTATGAAAAGATATTCTGTGCAGCCTAGATGATTATATGCGTTTCTATTGCCTTCTAAATCAAATGTATAATTCCATTCAAAGAACAAATTTTTATCCACAACAAAGTGGAATAAAAAATTGAAGGCTAACTGTACATCCCTTTTAGAATATTGGACTGATTATGAAAAGATATTCTGTCCAGCCTCATTGATCCCAAGACAATTCTTTTCCCTTCTGCATCAACTGCACAAATTTATTCAGAAAAAATTTTTTTATCCACAACAAATTAAAATTAAAAATTGTTAATTAACTCTATATCCCTTTGAAAATATTGGACTGATTATGAAAAGATTTCCCCTCTAACTTCCATGATACCATGACACTTCTTTTAACTTCTACATCAAATGTGTAAATCTCTTCAAAAAAAAATTTTTATCCCCAACAAAGTGGATTAAAATATTGTCTGTTAACTCTGCATCCCTTTTAGAAGATTGGACTGATTATGAAAAGATATTCTGTCCAGCCTCCATGATCCTATGCCACTTCTTTTGCCTTCTACATCAACTATGTAAATCTCTTCGAAAACAAAGTTTTGTCCACAACAAAGTATAATAAAAAATACCTGGTTAACTGTACATCCCTTTCAGAATATTGGACTGATTATAAAAAGATATTCTGTCCAGCCTCCATGATCCTATGCCGCTTCTTTTGCTTTCTACATCAACTGTGTGAATCTCTTTAAAAACAAATTTTTGTCCACAACAAAGGATAATAAAAAATACCTGGTTAACTCTACATCCCTTTCAGAATATTGGACTGATTATGAAAAGATATTCTGTCCAGCCTCCATGATCCTATGCCACTCCTCTCGCCTTCTACATCAACTGTGTAAATCTCTTCAAAAACAAATTTTTGTCCACAACAAAGGATAATAAAAAAAACCTGGTTAACTCTACATCCGTTTTAGAATATTGGACTGATTATGAAAAGATATTCTGTCCAGCCTCCATGATCCTATGACACTTCTTTTGCCTTTTACATCAACTGTGTAAATCTCTTTAAAAACAAATTTTTGTCCACAACAAAGCATAATAAAAAATACCTGGTTAACTGTACACCCCTTTCACAATATTGGACTGATTATGAAAAGATATTCTGTCCAGCCTCCATGATCCTATGCCACTTCTTTTGCCTTCTACATCAACCGTGTAAATCTCTTTAAAAACAAATTTTTGTCCTCAACAAAGTATAATAAAAAATACCTGGTTAACTCTACATCCCTTTTAGATTATTGGACTGATTATGAAAAGATATTATGTCCAGCCTCCATGATCCTATGCCACTTCTTTTGCCTTCTACATCAACTGTGTAAATCTCTTTGAAAACAAATTTTTGTCCACAACAAAGTATAATAAAAAATACCTGGTTAACTCTACATCCCTTTCAGAATATTGGACTTATTATAAAAAGATATTCTGTCCAGCCTCCATGATCCTATGCCACTTCTTTTGCCTTCTACATCAACTGTGTAAATCTCTTCAAAAACAATTTTTGTCCACAACAAAGTATAATAAAAAATTCTTGGTTAACTGTACATCCCTTTCACAATATTGGACTGATTATGAAAAGATATTCTGTCCAGCCTCCATGATCCTATGCCACTTCTTTTGCCTTCTACATCAACTGTGTAAATCTCTTGAAAAACAAATTTTTGTCCTCAACAAAGTATAATAAAAAATACCTGGTTAACTCTACATCCCTTTTAGATTATTGGACTGATTATGAAAAGATATTATGTCCAGGCTCCATAAATCCTATGCCACTTCTTTTGCCTTCTACATCAACTGTGTAAATCTCTTTAAAAACAAATTTTTGTTTACAACAAAGTATAATAAAAAATACCTGGTTAACTCTACATCCCTTTTAGAATATTGGACTGATTATGAAAATATATTCTGTCCAGCCTCCATGATCCTATGCCACTTCTTTTGCCTTCTACATCAGGGGTGTAAATCTCTTTAAAAACAAATTTTTGTCCACAACAAAGTATAATAAAAAATACCTGGTTAACTCTACATCCTTTTCAGAATATTGGACTGATTATGAAAAGATATTCTGTCCAGCCTCCATGATCCTATGCCACTTCTTTTGCCTTCCACATCAACTGTGTAAATCTCTTTAAAAACAAATTTTTGTCCACAACAAAGTATAATAAAAAATTCTTGGTTAACTGTACATCCATTTCAGAATATTGTACTGATTATGAAAAGATATTCTGTCCAGCCTCCATGATCCTATGCCACTTCTTTTGCCTTCTACATCAACTGTGTAAATCTCTTTAAAAACAAAGTTTTGTCTACAACAAAGTATAATAAAAAATACCTGGTTAACTGTAAAACCCTTTCAAAATATTGGACTGATTATGAAAAGATATTCTGTCTAGCCTCCATGATCCTATGACACTTCTTTCGCCTACTACATCAACTGTGTAAATCTCTTTAAAAAACAAATTTTGTCCACAACAAAGTATAATAAAAAATACCTGGTTAACTTTACATCCCTTTTAAAATATTGGACTGATTATGAAAAGATATTCTGTCCAGCTTCCATGATCCTATGCCACTTCTTTTGCCTTCTACATCAACTGTGTAAATCTCTTTAAAAACAAATTTTTGTCCACAACAAAGTATAATAAAAAATTCTTGGTTAACTGTACATCCATTTCAGAATATTGTACTGATTATGAAAAGATATTCTGTCCAGCCTAGATGATTATATGCGTTTCTATTGCCTTCTAAATCAAATGTATAATTCCATTCAAAGAACAAATTTTTATCCACAACAAAGTGGAATAAAAAATTGAAGGCTAACTGTACATCCCTTTTAGAATATTGGACTGATTATGAAAAGATATTCTGTCCAGCCTCATTGATCCCAAGACAATTCTTTTCCCTTCTGCATCAACTGCACAAATTTATTCAGAAAAAATTTTTTTATCCACAACAAATTAAAATTAAAAATTGTTAATTAACTCTATATCCCTTTGAAAATATTGGACTGATTATGAAAAGATTTCCCCTCTAACTTCCATGATACCATGACACTTCTTTTAACTTCTACATCAAATGTGTAAATCTCTTCAAAAAAAAATTTTTATCCCCAACAAAGTGGATTAAAATATTGTCTGTTAACTCTGCATCCCTTTTAGAAGATTGGACTGATTATGAAAAGATATTCTGTCCAGCCTCCATGATCCTATGCCACTTCTTTTGCCTTCTACATCAACTATGTAAATCTCTTCGAAAACAAAGTTTTGTCCACAACAAAGTATAATAAAAAATACCTGGTTAACTGTACATCCCTTTCAGAATATTGGACTGATTATAAAAAGATATTCTGTCCAGCCTCCATGATCCTATGCCGCTTCTTTTGCTTTCTACATCAACTGTGTGAATCTCTTTAAAAACAAATTTTTGTCCACAACAAAGGATAATAAAAAATACCTGGTTAACTCTACATCCCTTTCAGAATATTGGACTGATTATGAAAAGATATTCTGTCCAGCCTCCATGATCCTATGCCACTCCTCTCGCCTTCTACATCAACTGTGTAAATCTCTTCAAAAACAAATTTTTGTCCACAACAAAGGATAATAAAAAAAACCTGGTTAACTCTACATCCGTTTTAGAATATTGGACTGATTATGAAAAGATATTCTGTCCAGCCTCCATGATCCTATGACACTTCTTTTGCCTTTTACATCAACTGTGTAAATCTCTTTAAAAACAAATTTTTGTCCACAACAAAGCATAATAAAAAATACCTGGTTAACTGTACACCCCTTTCACAATATTGGACTGATTATGAAAAGATATTCTGTCCAGCCTCCATGATCCTATGCCACTTCTTTTGCCTTCTACATCAACCGTGTAAATCTCTTTAAAAACAAATTTTTGTCCTCAACAAAGTATAATAAAAAATACCTGGTTAACTCTACATCCCTTTTAGATTATTGGACTGATTATGAAAAGATATTATGTCCAGCCTCCATGATCCTATGCCACTTCTTTTGCCTTCTACATCAACTGTGTAAATCTCTTTGAAAACAAATTTTTGTCCACAACAAAGTATAATAAAAAATACCTGGTTAACTCTACATCCCTTTCAGAATATTGGACTTATTATAAAAAGATATTCTGTCCAGCCTCCATGATCCTATGCCACTTCTTTTGCCTTCTACATCAACTGTGTAAATCTCTTCAAAAACAATTTTTGTCCACAACAAAGTATAATAAAAAATTCTTGGTTAACTGTACATCCCTTTCACAATATTGGACTGATTATGAAAAGATATTCTGTCCAGCCTCCATGATCCTATGCCACTTCTTTTGCCTTCTACATCAACTGTGTAAATCTCTTGAAAAACAAATTTTTGTCCTCAACAAAGTATAATAAAAAATACCTGGTTAACTCTACATCCCTTTTAGATTATTGGACTGATTATGAAAAGATATTATGTCCAGGCTCCATAAATCCTATGCCACTTCTTTTGCCTTCTACATCAACTGTGTAAATCTCTTTAAAAACAATTTTTTGTTTACAACAAAGTATAATAAAAAATACCTGGTTAACTCTACATCCCTTTTAGAATATTGGACTGATTATGAAAATATATTCTGTCCAGCCTCCATGATCCTATGCCACTTCTTTTGCCTTCTACATCAGGGGTGTAAATCTCTTTAAAAACAAATTTTTGTCCACAACAAAGTATAATAAAAAATACCTGGTTAACTCTACATCCTTTTCAGAATATTGGACTGATTATGAAAAGATATTCTGTCCAGCCTCCATGATCCTATGCCACTTCTTTTGCCTTCCACATCAACTGTGTAAATCTCTTTAAAAACAAATTTTTGTCCACAACAAAGTATAATAAAAAATTCTTGGTTAACTGTACATCCATTTCAGAATATTGTACTGATTATGAAAAGATATTCTGTCCAGCCTCCATGATCCTATGCCACTTCTTTTGCCTTCTACATCAACTGTGTAAATCTCTTTAAAAACAAAGTTTTGTCTACAACAAAGTATAATAAAAAATACCTGGTTAACTGTAAAACCCTTTCAAAATATTGGACTGATTATGAAAAGATATTCTGTCTAGCCTCCATGATCCTATGACACTTCTTTCGCCTACTACATCAACTGTGTAAATCTCTTTAAAAAACAAATTTTGTCCACAACAAAGTATAATAAAAAATACCTGGTTAACTTTACATCCCTTTTAAAATATTGGACTGATTATGAAAAGATATTCTGTCCAGCTTCCATGATCCTATGCCACTTCTTTTGCCTTCTACATCAACTGTGTAAATCTCTTTAAAAACAAATTTTTGTCCACAACAAAGTATAATAAAAAATTCTTGGTTAACTGTACATCCATTTCAGAATATTGTACTGATTATGAAAAGATATTCTGTCCAGCCTCCATGATCCTATGCCACTTCTTTTGCCTTCTACATCAACTGTGTAAATCTCTTTAAAAACAAATTTTTGTCCACAACAAAGTATAATAAAAAATTCTTGGTTAACTGTACAACCATTTCAGAATATTGAACTGATTATGAAAAGATATTCTGTCCAGCCTCCATGATCCTATGCCACTTCTTTTGCCTTGTACATCAACTGTGTAAATCTCTTTAAAAACAAATTTTTGTCCACCACAAAGTATAATAAAAAAATACCTGGTTAACTCTACATCCCTTTTAGAATATTTGACTGATTATGGAAAGATATTCTGTCCAGCCTCCATGATCCTATGCCACTTCTTTTGCCTTCTACATCAACTGTGTAAATCTCTTTAAAAACAAATTTTTGTCCACAACAAAGTATAATAAAAAATACCTGGTTAACTCTACATCCCTTTAAGAATATTGGACTGATTATGAAAAGATATTCTTTCCAGCCTCCATGATCCTATGCCACTTTTTTTGCCTTCTACATCAACTGTGTAAATCTCTTGAAAAACAAATTTTTGTCCACAACAAAGTATAATAAAAAATTCTTGGTTAACTGTACATCCATTTCAGAATATTGTACTGATTATGGAAAGATATTCTGTCCAGCCTCCATGATCCTATGCCACTTCTTTTGCCTTCTACATCAACTGTGTAAATCTCTTTAAAAACAAATTTTTGTCCACACCAAAGTATAATAAAAACTACCTGGTTAACTGTAAAACCCTTTCAAAATATTGGACTGATTATGAAAAGATATTCTGTCCAGCCTCCATGATCCTATGCCACTTCTTTTGCCTTCTACATCAACTGTGTAAATCTTTTTAAAAAAAATTTTTGTCCACAACAAAGTATAATAAAAAATACCTGGTTAACTCTACATCCCTTTTAGAATATTGGACTGATTATGAAAAGATATTCTGTCCCGCCTCCATGATCCTATGCCACTTCTTTTGCCTTCCACATCAACTGTGTAAATCTCTTTAAAAACAAATTTTTGTCAACAACAGAGTATAATAAAAAATACCTGGTTAACTCTACATCCGTTTTAGAATATTGGACTGATTATGAAAAGATATTCTGTCCAGCCTCCATGATCCTATGCCACTTCTTTTGCCTTCTACATCAACTGTGTAAATCTCTTTAAAAACAAATTTTTGTCCACAACAAAGTATAATAAAAAATTCTTGGTTAACTGTACATCCATTTCAGAATATTGTACTGATTATGAAAAGATATTCTGTCCAGCCTCCATGATCCTATGCCACTTCTTTTGCCTTCTACATCAACTGTGTAAATCTCTTGAAAAACAAATTTTTGTCCACAACAAAGTATAATAAAAAATACCTGGTTAACTGTACATCCATTTCAGAATATTGTACTGATTATGAAAAGATATTCTGTCCAGCCTCCATGATCCTATGCCACTTCTTTTGCCTTCTACATCAACTGTGTAAATCTCTTTAAAAACAAATTTTTGTCCTCAACAAAGTATAATAAAAACTACCTGGTTAACTGTAAAACCCTTTTAGAATATTGAACTGATTATAAAAAGATATTCTGTCCAGCCTCCATGATCCTATGCCACTTCTTTTGCCTTCTACATCAACTGTGTAAATCTCTTTAAAAACAAAATTTTGTCCACAACAAAGTATAATAAAAAATACCTGGTTAACTGTACATCCCTCTTAGAATATTGGACTGATTATGAAAAGATATTCTGTCCAGCCTCCATGATCCTATGCCACTTCTTTTGCCTTCTACATCAACTGTGTAAATCTCTTTAAAAACAAATTTTTGTCCACAACAAAGTATAATAAAAAATTCTTGGTTAACTGTACATCCATTTCAGAATATTGGACTGATTATGAAAAGATATTCTGTCCAGCCTCCATGATCCTATGCCACTTCTTTTGCCTTCTACATCAACTGTGTAAATCTCTTTAAAAACAAATTTTTGTCCACAACAAAGTATAATAAAAAATTCTTGGTTAACTGTACATCCATTTCAGAATATTGGACTGATTATGAAAAGATATTCTGTCCAGCCTCCATGATCCTATGCCACTTCTTTTGCCTTCTACATCAACTGTGTAAATCTCTTTAAAAACTAATTTTTGTCCACAACAAAGTATAATAAAAAATACCTGGTTAACTTTACATCCCTTTTAGATTATTGGACTGATTATGAAAAGATATTATGTCCAGCCTCCATGATCCTATGCCACTTCTTTTGCCTTCTGCATCAACTGTGTAAATCTCTTTAAAAACAAATTTTTGTCTACAACAAAGTATAATAAAAAATACCTGGTTAACTTTACATCCCTTTTAGATTATTGGACTGATTATGAAAAGATATTATGTCCAGCCTCCATGATCCTATGCCACTTCTTTTGCCTTCTGCATCAACTGTGTAAATCTCTTTAAAAACAAAATTTTGTCTACAACAAAGTATAATAAAAAATACTTGGTTAACTCTACATCCCTTTTAGAATATTGGACTGATTATAAAAAGATATTATGTCCAGCCTCCATGATCCTATGCCACTTCTTTTGCCTTGTACATCAACTGTGTAAATCTCTTTAAAAACAAATTTTTGTCCACAACAAAGTATAATAAAAAATACCTGGTTAACTCTACATCCCTTTTAGAATATTTGACTGATTATGAAAAGATATTCTGTCCAGCCTCCATGATCCTATGCCACTTCTTTTGACTTCCACATCAACTGTGTAAATCTCTTTAAAAACAAATTTTTGTCAACAACAAAGTATAATAAAAAATATCTGGTTAACTCTACATCCGTTTTAGAATATTGGACTGATTAAGAAAAGATATTCTGTCCAGCCTCCATGATCCTATGCCACTTCTTTTGCCTTCTACATCAACTGTGTAAATCTCTTTAAAAACAAATTTTTGTCCACAGCAAAGTATAATAAAAAATAACTGGTTAACGCTACATCCCTTTTAGAATATTGGACTGATTAAGAATAGATATTTTGTCCAGCCTCCATGATCCTATGCCACTTCTTTTGCCTTCTACATCAACTGTGTAAATCTCTTTGAAAACAAATTTTTGTCCACAGCAAAGTATAATAAAAAATACCTGGTTAACTGTAAAACCATTTCAAAATATTGGACTGATTATAAAAAGATATTCTGTCCAGCCTCCATGATCCTATGCCACTTCTTTCGCCTACTACATCAACCGTGTAAATCTCTTTAAAAACAAATTTTTGTCCACAACAAAGTATAATAAAAAAATACCTGGTTAACTTTACATCCCTTTTAGAATATTAGACTGATTATGAAAAGATATTCTGTCCAGCCTCCATGATCCTATGCCACTTCTTTAGCCTTCCACATCAACTGTGTAAATCTCTTTAAAAACAAATTTTTGTCAACAACAGAGTATAATAAAAAATACCTGGTTAACTCTACATCCCTTTTAGAATATTGGACTGATTATGAAAAGATATTCTGTCCAGCCTCCATGATCCTATGCCACTTCTTTTGCCTTCTACATCAACTGTGTAAATCTCTTTAAAAACAAATTTTTGTCCACAACAAAGTATAATAAAAAATTCTTGGTTAACTGTACATCCATTTCAGAATATTGTACTGATTATGAAAAGATATTCTGTCCAGCTTCCATGATCCTATGCCACTTCTTTAGCCTTCTACATCAACTGTGTAAATCTCTTTAAAAACAAATTTTTGTCCACAACAAAGTATAATAAAAAATACCTGGTTAACTCTACATCCTTTTTAGTATATTTGACTGATTATGAAAAGATATTCTGTCCCGCCTCCATGATCCTATGCCACTTCTTTTGCCTTCCACATCAACTGTGTAAATCTCTTTAAAAACAAATTTTTGTCAACAACAGAGTATAATAAAAAATACCTGGTTAACTCTACATCCCTTTTAGAATATTGGACTGATTATGAAAAGATATTCTGTCCAGCCTCCATGATCCTATGCCACTTCTTTTGCCTTCTACATCAACTGTGTAAATCTCTTTAAAAACAAATTTTTGTCCACAACAAAGTATAATAAAAAATTCTTGGTTAACTGTACATCCATTTCAGAATATTGTACTGATTATGAAAAGATATTCTGTCCAGCCTCCATGATCCTATGCCACTTCTTTTGCCTTCTACATCAACTGTGTAAATCTCTTGAAAAACAAATTTTTGTCCACAACAAAGTATAATAAAAAATACCTGGTTAACTGTACATCCATTTCAGAATATTGTACTGATTATGAAAAGATATTCTGTCCAGCCTCCATGATCCTATGCCACTTCTTTTGCCTTCTACATCAACTGTGTAAATCTCTTTAAAAACAAATTTTTGTCCTCAACAAAGTATAATAAAAAATACCTGGTTAACTGTAAAAACCTTTTAGAATATTGAACTGATTATAAAAAGATATTCTGTCCAGCCTCCATGATCCTATGCCACTTCTTTCGCCTACTACATCAACTGTGTAAATCTCTTTAAAAACAAAATTTTGTCCACAACAAAGTATAATAAAAAATACCTGGTTAACTGTACATCCCTCTTAGAATATTGGACTGATTATGAAAAGATATTCTGTCCAGCCTCCATGATCCTATGCCACTTCTTTTGCCTTCTACATCAACTGTGTAAATCTCTTTAAAAACAAATTTTTGTCCACAACAAAGTATAATAAAAAATTCTTGGTTAACTGTACATCCATTTCAGAATATTGGACTGATTATGAAAAGATATTCTGTCCAGCCTCCATGATCCTATGCCACTTCTTTTGCCTTCTACATCAACTGTGTAAATCTCTTTAAAAACAAATTTTTGTCCACAACAAAGTATAATAAAAAATACCTGGTTAACTCTACATCCCTTTTAGAATATTTGACTGATTATGAAAAGATATTCTGTCCAGCCTCCATGATCCTATGCCACTTCTTTTGACTTCCACATCAACAGTGTAAATCTCTTTAAAAACAAATTTTTGTCAACAACAAAGTATAATAAAAAATATCTGGTTAACTCTACATCCGTTTTAGAATATTGGACTGATTAAGAAAAGATATTCTGTCCAGCTTCCATGATCCTATGCCACTTCTTTTGCCTTCTACATCAACTGTGTAAATCTCTTAAAAACAAATTTTTGTCCACAGCAAAGTATAATAAAAAATAACTGGTTAACGCTACATCCCTTTTAGAATATTGGACTGATTAAGAATAGATATTTTGTCCAGCCTCCATGATCCTATGCCACTTCTTTTGCTTTCTACATCAACTGTGTAAATCTCTTTGAAAACAAATTTTTGTCCACAGCAAAGTATAATAAAAAATACCTGGTTAACTGTAAAACCATTTCGAAATATTGGACTGATTATAAAAAGATATTCTGTCCAGCCTCCATGATCCTATGCCACTTCTTTCGCCTACTACATCAACCGTGTAAATCTCTTTAAAAACAAATTTTTGTCCACAACAAAGTATAATAAAAAATACCTGGTTAACTTTACATCCCTTTTAGAATATTAGACTAATTATGAAAAGATATTCTGTCCAGCCTCCAAGATCCTATGCCACTTCTTTAGCCTTCTACATCAACTGTGTAAGTCTCTTCAAAAACAAATTTTTGTCCACAACAGAGTATAATAAAAAAATTCTTGGTTAACTGTACATCCCTTTTAAAATATTGGACTGATTATGAAAAGATATTCTGTCCAGCCTCCATGATCCTATGCCACTTCTTTTGCCTTCTACATCAACTGTGTAAATCTCTTTAAAAAAAAATTTTTGTCCACAACAAAGTATAATAAAAAATACCTGGTTAACTCTACATCCTTTTTAGTATATTTGACTGATTATGAAAAGATATTCTGTCCCGCCTCCATGATCCTATGCCACTTCTTTTGCCTTCCACATCAACTGTGTAAATCTCTTTAAAAACAAATTTTTGTCCTCAACAAAGTATAATAAAAAATACCTGGTTAACTCTACATCCGTTTTAGAATATTGGACTGATTATGAAAAGATATTCTGTCCAGCCTCCATGATCCTATGCCACTTCTTTTGCCTTCTACATCAACTGTGTAAATCTCTTTAAAAACAAATTTTTGTCCACAACAAAGTATAATAAAAAATTCTTGGTTAACTGTACATCCATTTCAGAATATTGTACTGATTATGAAAAGATATTCTGTCCAGCCTCCATGATCCTATGCCACTTCTTTTGCCTTCTACATCAACTGTGTAAATCTCTTGAAAAACAAATTTTTGTCCACAACAAAGTATAATAAAAAATACCTGGTTAACTGTACATCCATTTCAGAATATTGTACTGATTATGAAAAGATATTCTGTCCAGCCTCCATGATCCTATGCCACTTCTTTTGCCTTCTACATCAACTGTGTAAATCTCTTTAAAAACAAATTTTTGTCCTCAACAAAGTATAATAAAAACTACCTGGTTAACTGTAAAACCCTTTTAGAATATTGAACTGATTATAAAAAGATATTCTGTCCAGCCTCCATGATCCTATGCCACTTCTTTTGCCTTCTACATCAACTGTGTAAATCTCTTTAAAAACAAAATTTTGTCCACAACAAAGTATAATAAAAAATACCTGGTTAACTGTACATCCCTCTTAGAATATTGGACTGATTATGAAAAGATATTCTGTCCAGCCTCCATGATCCTATGCCACTTCTTTTGCCTTCTACATCAACTGTGTAAATCTCTTTAAAAACAAATTTTTGTCCACAACAAAGTATAATAAAAAATTCTTGGTTAACTGTACATCCATTTCAGAATATTGGACTGATTATGAAAAGATATTCTGTCCAGCCTCCATGATCCTATGCCACTTCTTTTGCCTTCTACATCAACTGTGTAAATCTTTTTAAAAACAAATTTTTGTCCACAACAAAGTATAATAAAAAATTCTTGGTTAACTGTACATCCATTTCAGAATATTGGACTGATTAAGAAAAGATATTCTGTCCAGCCTCCATGATCCTATGCCACTTCTTTTGCCTTCTACATCAACTGTGTAAATCTCTTTAAAAACTAATTTTTGTCCACAACAAAGTATAATAAAAAATTCTTGGTTAACTGTACATCCATTTTTGAATATTGTACTGATTATGAAAAGATATTCTGTCCAGCCTCCATGATCCTATGCCACTTCTTTTGCCTTCTACATCAACTGTGTAAATCTGTTTAAAAACAAATTTTTTGTCCACAACAAAGTATAATAAAAAATACCTGGTTAACTGTACATCCCTTTTAGAATATTGGACTGATTATGAAAAGATATTATGTCCAGCCTCCATGATCCTATGCCACTTCTTTTGCCTTCTACATCAACTGTGTAAATCTCTTTGAAAACAAATTTTTGTCCACAGCAAAGTATAATAAAAAATACCTGGTTAACTGTAAAACCATTTCGAAATATTGGACTGATTATAAAAAGATATTCTGTCCAGCCTCCATGATCCTATGCCACTTCTTTCGCCTACTACATCAACCGTGTAAATCTCTTTAAAAACAAATTTTTGTCCACAACAAAGTATAATAAAAAATACCTGGTTAACTTTACATCCCTTTTAGAATATTAGACTAATTATGAAAAGATATTCTGTCCAGCCTCCAAGATCCTATGCCACTTCTTTAGCCTTCTACATCAACTGTGTAAGTCTCTTCAAAAACAAATTTTTGTCCACAACAGAGTATAATAAAAAAATTCTTGGTTAACTGTACATCCCTTTTAAAATATTGGACTGATTATGAAAAGATATTCTGTCCAGCCTCCATGATCCTATGCCACTTCTTTTGCCTTCTACATCAACTGTGTAAATCTCTTTAAAAAAAAATTTTTGTCCACAACAAAGTATAATAAAAAATACCTGGTTAACTCTACATCCTTTTTAGTATATTTGACTGATTATGAAAAGATATTCTGTCCCGCCTCCATGATCCTATGCCACTTCTTTTGCCTTCCACATCAACTGTGTAAATCTCTTTAAAAACAAATTTTTGTCCTCAACAAAGTATAATAAAAAATACCTGGTTAACTCTACATCCGTTTTAGAATATTGGACTGATTATGAAAAGATATTCTGTCCAGCCTCCATGATCCTATGCCACTTCTTTTGCCTTCTACATCAACTGTGTAAATCTCTTTAAAAACAAATTTTTGTCCACAACAAAGTATAATAAAAAATTCTTGGTTAACTGTACATCCATTTCAGAATATTGTACTGATTATGAAAAGATATTCTGTCCAGCCTCCATGATCCTATGCCACTTCTTTTGCCTTCTACATCAACTGTGTAAATCTCTTGAAAAACAAATTTTTGTCCACAACAAAGTATAATAAAAAATACCTGGTTAACTGTACATCCATTTCAGAATATTGTACTGATTATGAAAAGATATTCTGTCCAGCCTCCATGATCCTATGCCACTTCTTTTGCCTTCTACATCAACTGTGTAAATCTCTTTAAAAACAAATTTTTGTCCTCAACAAAGTATAATAAAAACTACCTGGTTAACTGTAAAACCCTTTTAGAATATTGAACTGATTATAAAAAGATATTCTGTCCAGCCTCCATGATCCTATGCCACTTCTTTTGCCTTCTACATCAACTGTGTAAATCTCTTTAAAAACAAAATTTTGTCCACAACAAAGTATAATAAAAAATACCTGGTTAACTGTACATCCCTCTTAGAATATTGGACTGATTATGAAAAGATATTCTGTCCAGCCTCCATGATCCTATGCCACTTCTTTTGCCTTCTACATCAACTGTGTAAATCTCTTTAAAAACAAATTTTTGTCCACAACAAAGTATAATAAAAAATTCTTGGTTAACTGTACATCCATTTCAGAATATTGGACTGATTATGAAAAGATATTCTGTCCAGCCTCCATGATCCTATGCCACTTCTTTTGCCTTCTACATCAACTGTGTAAATCTTTTTAAAAACAAATTTTTGTCCACAACAAAGTATAATAAAAAATTCTTGGTTAACTGTACATCCATTTCAGAATATTGGACTGATTAAGAAAAGATATTCTGTCCAGCCTCCATGATCCTATGCCACTTCTTTTGCCTTCTACATCAACTGTGTAAATCTCTTTAAAAACTAATTTTTGTCCACAACAAAGTATAATAAAAAATTCTTGGTTAACTGTACATCCATTTTTGAATATTGTACTGATTATGAAAAGATATTCTGTCCAGCCTCCATGATCCTATGCCACTTCTTTTGCCTTCTACATCAACTGTGTAAATCTGTTTAAAAACAAATTTTTTGTCCACAACAAAGTATAATAAAAAATACCTGGTTAACTGTACATCCCTTTTAGAATATTGGACTGATTATGAAAAGATATTCTGTCCAGCCTCCATGATCCTATGCCACTTCTTTTGCCTTCTACATCAACTGTGTAAATCTCTTTGAAAACAAATTTTTGTCCACAGCAAAGTATAATAAAAAATACCTGGTTAACTTTACATCCCTTTTAGATTATTGGACTGATTATGAAAAGAAATTATGTCCAGCCTCCATGATCCTATGCCACTTCTTTTGCCTTGTACATCAACTGTGTAAATCTCTTTAAAAACAAATTTTTGTCCACAACAAAGTATAATAAAAAATACCTGGTTAACTCTACATCCCTTTTAGAATATTTGACTGATTATGAAAAGATATTCTGTCCAGCCTCCATGATCCTATGCCACTTCTTTTGCCTTCTACATCAACTGTGTAAATCTCTTTAAAAACAAATTTTTGTCAACAACAAAGTATAATAAAAAATATCTGGTTAACTCTACATCCGTTTTAGAATATTGGACTGATTAGGAAAAGATATTCTGTCCAGCCTCCATGATCCTATGCCACTTCTTTTGCCTTCTACATCAACTGTGTAAATCTCTTTAAAAACAAATTTTTGTCCACAACAGAGTATAATAAAAAATAACTGGTTAACGCTACATCCCTTTTAGAATATTGGACTGATTAAGAATAGATATTCTGTCCAGCCTCCATGATCCTATGCCACTTCTTTAGCCTTCTACATCAACTGTGTAAGTCTCTTCAAAAACAAATTTTTGTCCACAACAGAGTATAATGAAAAAATTCGTGTTTAACTGTACATCCCTTTTAAAATATTGGACTGATTATGAAAAGATATTCTGTCCAGCCTCCATGATCCTATGCCACTTCTTTTGCCTTCTACATCAACTGTGTAAATCTTTTTAAAAACAAATTTTTGTCCACAACAAAGTATAATAAAAAATACCTGGTTAACTCTACATCCTTTTTAGTATATTTGACTGATTATGAAAAGATATTCTGTCCCGCCTCCATGATCCTATGCCACTTCTTTTGCCTTCCACATCAACTGTGTAAATCTCTTTAAAAACAAATTTTTGTCAACAACAGAGCATAATAAAAAATACCTGGTTAACTCTACATCCCTTTTAGGATATTGGACTGATTATGAAAAGATATTCTGTCCAGCCTCCATGATCCTATGCCACTTCTTTTGCCTTCTACATCAACTGTGTAAATCTCTTTAAAAACAAATTTTTGTCCACAACAAAGTATAATAAAAAATTCTTGGTCAACTGTACATCCCTTTCAGAATATTGTACTGATTATGAAAAGATATTATGTCCAGCCTCCATGATCCTATGCCACTTCTTTTGCCTTCTACATCAACTGTGTAAATCTCTTTAAAAACAAATTTTTGTCCACAACAAAGTATAATAAAAAATTGTTGGTTAACTGTACATCCCTTTTAGAATATTGGACTGATTATGAAAAGATACTCTGTCCAGCCTCCATGATCCTATGCCACTTCTTTTGCCTTCTACATCAACTGTGTAAGTCTCTTCAAAAACAAATTTTTGTCCACAACAAAGTATAATAGAAAAATTGTTGGTTAACTGTACATCCCTTTTAGAATATTGGACTGATTATGAAAAGATATTCTGTCCAGCCTCCATGATCCTATGCCACTTCTTTTGCCTTGTACATCAACTGTGTAAATCTTTTTAAAAACAAATTTTTGTCCACAACAAAGTATAATAAAAAATACCTGGTTAACTCTACATCCCTTTTAGAATATTTGACTGATTATGAAAAGATATTCTGTCCAGCCTCCATGATCCTATGCCACTTCTTTTGCCTTCCACATCAACTGTGTAAATCTCTTTAAAAACAAATTTTTGTCAACAACAAAGTATAATAAAAAATACCTGGTTAACTCTACATCCGTTTTAGAATATTGGACTGATTATGAAAAGATATTCTGTCCAGCCTCCATGATCCTATGCCACTTCTTTTGCCTTCTACATCAACTGTGTAAATCTCTTCAAAAACAAATTTTTGTCCACAACAAAGGATAATAAAAAATACCTGGCTAACTCTACATCCCTTTTAGATTATTGGACTGATTATGAAAAGATATTCTGTCCAGCCTCCATGATCCTATGCCACTACTTTTGCCGTCTACATCAACTGTGTAAATCTCTTTAAAAACAAATTTTTGTCCACAACAAAGTATAATAAAAAATACCTGGTTAACTGTACACCCCTTTCACAATAATGGACTGATTATGAAAAGATATTCTGTCCAGCCTCCATGATCCTATGCCACTTCTTTTGCCTTCTACATCAACTGTGTAAATCTCTTCAAAAACAAATTTTTGTACACATCAAAGTATAATAAAAATACCTGGTTAACTCTACATCCCTTTCAGAATATTGGACTGATTATGAAAAGATATTATGTCCAGCCTCCATGATCCTATGCCACTTCTTTTGCCTTCTACATCAACTGTGTAAATCTCTTTAAAAACAAATTTTTGTCTACAACAAAGTATAATAAAAAATACCTGGTTAACTCTACATCCCTTTTAGAATATTGGACTGATTATAAAAAGATATTATGTCCAGCGTCCATGATCCTATGCCACTTCTTTTGCCTTCTACATCAACTGTGTAAATCTCTTTAAAAAACAAATTTTTGTCCAGAACAAAGTATAATAAAAAATACCTGGTTAACTCTACATCCCTTTCAGAATATTGGACTGATTATGAAAAGATATTCTGTCCAGCCTCCATGATCCTATGCCACTTCTTTTGCCTTCTACATCAACTGTGTAAATCTCTTTAAAAACAAATTTTTGTCCACAACAATGTATAATGAAAAATACCTGGTTAACTGTACATCCCTTTTAGAATATTGGACTGATTTTGAAAAGATATTCTGTCGAGCCTCCATGATCCTCTGCCACTTCTTTTGCCTTCTACATCAACTGTGTAAATCTGTTTAAAAACAAATTTTTGTCTACAACAAAGTATAATAAAAAATTCTTGGTCAACTGTACATCCCTTTCAGAATATTGTACTGATTATGAAAAGATATTCTGTCGAGCCTCCATGATCCTATGCCACTTCTTTTGCCTTCTACATCAACTGTGTAAATCTCTTTAAAAACAAATTTTTGTCCACAACAAAGTAAAATAAAAAATTCTTGGTTAACTGTACATCCATTTCAGAATATTGTACTGATTATGAAAAGATATTCTGTCGAGCCTCCATGATCCTATGCCACTTCTTTTGCCTTCTACATCAACTGTGTAAATCTCTTTAAAAATAAATTTTTGTCCACAACAAAGTATAATAAAAAATTGTTGGTTAACTGTACATCCCTTTTAGAATATTGGACTGATTATGAAAAGATATTCTGTCCAGCCTCCATGATCCTATGCCACTTCTTTTGCCTTCTACATCAACTGTGTAAGTCTCTTCAAAAAATAATTTTTGTCCACAACAAAGTATAATAGAAAAATTGTTGGTTAACTGTACATCCCTTTTAGAATATTGGACTGATTATGAAAAGATATTCTGTCCAGCCTCCATGATCCTATGCCACTTCTTTTGCCTTCTACATCAACTGTGTAAATCTTTTTAAAAACAAATTTTTGTCCACAACAAAGTATAATAAAAAATACCTGGTTAACTCTACATCCCTTTTAGAATATTGGACTGATTATGAAAAGATATTCTGTCCCGCCTCCATGATCCTATGCCACTTCTTTTGCCTTCCACATCAACTGTGTAAATCTCTTTAAAAACAAATTTTTGTCAACAACAGAGTATAATAAAAAATACCTGGTTAACTCTACATCCGTTTTAGAATATTGGACTGATTATGAAAAGATATTCTTTCCAGCCTCCATGATCCTATGCCACTTTTTTTGCCTTCTACATCAACTGTGTAAATCTCTTTAAAAACAAATTTTTGTCCACAACAAAGTATAATAAAAAATTCTTGGTTAACTGTACATCCATTTCAGAATATTGTACTGATTATGAAAAGATATTCTGTCCAGCCTCCATGATCCTATGCCACTTCTTTTGCCTTCTACATCAACTGTGTAAATCTCTTTAAAAACAAATTTTTGTCCACACCAAAGTATAATAAAAACTACCTGGTTAACTGTAAAACCCTTTCAAAATATTGGACTGATTATGAAAAGATATTCTGTCCAGCCTCCATGATCCTATGCCACTTCTTTTGCCTTCTACATCAACTGTGTAAATCTCTTTAAAAACAAATTTTTGTCCTCAACAAAGTATAATAAAAAATACCTGGTTAACTCTACATCCCTTTTTGATTATTGGACTGATTATGAAAAGATATTATGTCCAGCCTCCATGATCCTATGCCACTTCTTTTGCCTTCTACATCAACTGTGTAAATCTCTTTAAAAACAAATTTTTGTCAACAACAAAGTATAATAAAAAATACCTGGTTAACTCTACATCCCTTTTAGAATATTGGACTGATTATGAAAAGATATTCTGTACAGCCTCCATGATCCTATGCCACTTCTTTTGCCTTCTACATCAACTGTGTAAATCTCTTTAAAAACAAATTTTTGTCTACAACAAAGTATAATAAAGATACCTGGTTAACTCTACATCCCTTTTAGAATATTGGACTGATTATAAAAAGATATTATGTCCAGCGTCCATGATCCTATGCCACTTCTTTTGCCTTCTACATCAACTGTGTAAATCTCTTTAAAAAAACAAATTTTTGTCCAGAACAAAGTATAATAAAAAATACCTGGTTAACTCTACATCCCTTTCAGAATATTGGACTGATTATGAAAAGATATTCTGTCCAGCCTCCATGATCCTATGCCACTTCTTTTGCCTTCTACATCAACTGTGTAAATCTCTTTAAAAACAAATTTTTGTCCACAACAATGTATAATGAAAAATACCTGGTTAACTGTACATCCCTTTTAGAATATTGGACTGATTATGAAAAGATATTCTGTCCAGCCTCCATGATCCTATGCCACTTCTTTTGCCTTCTACATCAACTGTGTAAATCTCTTTAAAAACAAATTTTTGTCCACAACAAAGTATAATAAAAAATACCTGGTTAACTCTACATCCCTTTTAGAATATTTGACTGATTATGAAAAGATATTCTGTCCAGCCTCCATGATCCTATGCCACTTCTTTTGCCTTCCACATCAACTGTGTAAATCTCTTTAAAAACAAATTTTTGTCAACAACAAAGTATAATAAAAAATACCTGGTTAACTGTACATCCGTTTTAGAATATTGGACTGATTATGAAAAGATATTCTGTCCAGCCTCCATGATCCTATGCCACTTCTTTTGCCTTCTACATCAACTGTGTGAATCTCTTCAAAAACAAATTTTTGTCCACAACAAAGTATAATAAAAAATACCTGGTTAACTCTACATCCCATTCAGAATATTGGACTGATTATAAAAAGATATTATGTCCAGCGTCCATGATCCTATGCCACTACTTTTGCCTTCTACATCAACTGTGTAAATCTCTTTAAAAACAAATTTTTGTCAACAACAAAGTATAATAAAAAATACCTGGTTAACTGTACATCCCTTTTAGAATATTGGACTGATTATGAAAAGATATTCTGTCCAGCCTCCATGATCCTATGCCACTACTTTTGCCGTCTACATCAACTGTGTAAATCTCTTTAAAAACAAATTTTTGTCCTCAACAAAGTATAATAAAAAATACCTGGTTAACTCTACATCCCTTTTTGATTATTGGACTGATTATGAAAAGATATTATGTCCAGCCTCCATGATCCTATGCCACTTCTTTTGCCTTCTACATCAACTGTGTAAATCTCTTTAAAAACAAATTTTTGTCAACAACAAAGTATAATAAAAAATACCTGGTTAACTCTACATCCCTTTTAGAATATTGGACTGATTATGAAAAGATATTCTGTACAGCCTCCATGATCCTATGCCACTTCTTTTGCCTTCTACATCAACTGTGTAAATCTCTTTAAAAACAAATTTTTGTCTACAACAAAGTATAATAAAAAATACCTGGTTAACTCTACATCCCTTTTAGAATATTGGACTGATTATGAAAAGATATTCTGTCCAGCCTCCATGATCCTATGCCACTTCTTTTGCCTTCTACATCAACTGTGTAAATCTCTTTAAAAACAAATTTTTGTCTACAACAAAGTATAATAAAAAATACCTGGTTAACTCTACATCCCTTTTAGAATATTGGACTGATTATGAAAAGATATTCTGTCCAGCGTCCATGATCCTATGCCACTTCTTTTGCCTTCTACATCAACTGTGTAAATCTCTTTAAAAAACAAATTTTTGTCCAGAACAAAGTATAATAAAAAATACCTGGTTAACTCTACATCCCTTTCAGAATATTGGACTGATTATGAGAAGATATTCTGTCCAGCCTCCATGATCCTATGCCACTTCTTTTGCCTTCTACATCAACTGTGTAAATCTCTTTAAAAACAAATTTTTGTCCACAACAAAGTATAATAAAAAATACCTGGTTAACTGTACATCCCTTTTAGAATATTGGACTGATTATGAAAAGATATTCTGTCCAGCCTCCATGATCCTATGCCACTTCTTTTGCCTTCTACATCAACTGTGTAAATCTCTTTAAAAACAAATTTTTGTCCACAACAAAGTATAATAAAAAATTCTTGGTTAACTGTACATCCATTTCAGAATATTGTACTGATTATGAAAAGATATTCTGTCGAGCCTCCATGATCCTATGCCACTTCTTTTGCCTTCTACATCAACTGTGTAAATCTCTTTAAAAACAAATTTTTGTCCACAACAAAGTATAATAAAAAATTCTTGGTCAACTGTACATCCCTTTTAGAATATTGGACTGATTATGAAAAGATATTCTGTCCAGCCTCCATGATCCTATGCCACTTCTTTTGCCTTCTACATCAACTGTGTAAATCTCTTTAAAAACAAATTTTTGTCCACAACAAAGTATAATAAAAAATACCTGGTTAACTGTACATCCCTTTCAGAATATTGGACTGATTATGTAAAGATATTCTGTCCAGCCTCCATGATCTTATGCCATTTCTTTTGCCTTCTACATCAACTGTGTAAATCTCTTTAAAAACAAATTTTTGTCCACAACAAAGTATAATAAAAAATACCTGGTTAACTGTACATCCCTTTCAGAATATTGGACTGATTATGAAAAGATATTCTGTCCAGCCTCCATGATCCTATGCCATTTCTTTTGCCTTCTACATCAACTGTGTAAATCTCTTGAAAAACAAATTTTTGTCCACAACAAAGTATAATAAAAAATACCTGGTTAACTCTACATCTCTTTTAGAATATTGGACTGATTATGAAAAGATATTCTGTACAGCCTCCATGATCCTATGCCACTTCTTTTGCCTTCTACATCAACTGTGTAAATCTCTTTAAAAACAAATTTTTGTCTACAACAAAGTATAATAAAAAATACCTGGTTAACTCTACATCCCTTTTAGAATATTGGACTGATTATAAAAAGATATTATGTCCAGCGTCCATGATCCTATGCCACTTCTTTTGCCTTCTACATCAACTGTGTAAATCTCTTTAAAAACAAATTTTTGTCTACAACAAAGTATAATAAAAAATACCTGGTTAACTCTACATCCCTTTTAGAATATTGGACTGATTATAAAAAGATATTATGTCCAGCGTCCATGATCCTATGCCACTTCTTTTGCCTTCTACATCAACTGTGTAAATCTCTTTAAAAAACAAATTTTTGTCCAGAACAAAGTATAATAAAAAATACCTGGTTAACTCTACATCCCTTTCAGAATATTGGACTGATTATGAAAAGATATTCTGTCCAGCCTCCATGATCCTATGCCACTTCTTTTGCCTTCTACATCAACTGTGTAAATCTCTTTAAAAACAAATTTTTGTCCACAACAAAGTATAATAAAAAATACCTGGTTAACTGTACATCCCTTTTAGAATATTGGACTGATTATGAAAAGATATTCTGTCCAGCCTCCATGATCCTATGCCACTTCTTTTGCCTTCTACATCAACTGTGTAAATCTCTTTAAAAACAAATTTTTGTCCACAACAAAGTATAATAAAAAATTCTTGGTTAACTGTACATCCATTTCAGAATATTGTACTGATTATGAAAAGATATTCTGTCGAGCCTCCATGATCCTATGCCACTTCTTTTGCCTTCTACATCAACTGTGTAAATCTCTTTAAAAACAAATTTTTGTCCACAACAAAGTATAATAAAAAATTCTTGGTCAACTGTACATCCCTTTTAGAATATTGGACTGATTATGAAAAGATATTCTGTCCAGCCTCCATGATCCTATGCCATTTCTTTTGCCTTCTACATCAACTGTGTAAATCTCTTTAAAAACAAATTTTTGTCCACAACAAAGTATAATAAAAAATTCTTGGTCAACTGTACATCCCT
Source organism: Thysanoteuthis rhombus (assembly GCA_963457665.1). NCBI lineage: Eukaryota > Metazoa > Mollusca > Cephalopoda > Oegopsida > Thysanoteuthidae > Thysanoteuthis > Thysanoteuthis major. Next base: position 33,251,678 of record OY735230.1, read on the forward strand.
TTTAGAATATTGGACTGATTATGAAAAGATATTCTGTCCAGCCTCCATGATCCTATGCCACTTCTTTTGCCTTCTACATCAACTGTGTAAATCTCTTTAAAAACAAATTTTTGTCCACAACAAAGTATAATAAAAAATTCTTGGTTAACTGTACATCCATTTCAGAATATTGTACTGATTATGAAAAGATATTCTGTCGAGCCTCCATGATCCTATGCCACTTCTTTTGCCTTCTACATCAACTGTGTAAATCTCTTTAAAAACAAATTTTTGTCCACAACAAAGTATAATAAAAAATTCTTGGTCAACTGTACATCCCTTTTAGAATATTGGACTGATTATGAAAAGATATTCTGTCCAGCCTCCATGATCCTATGCCACTTCTTTTGCCTTCTACATCAACTGTGTAAATCTCTTGAAAAACAAATTTTTGTCCACAACAAAGTATAATAAAAAATACCTGGTTAACTGTACATCCCTTTTAGAATATTGGACTGATTATAAAAAGATATTCTGTCCAGCTTCCATGATCCTATGCCACTTTTTTTGCCTTCTACATCAACTGTGTAAATCTCTTTAAAAACAAATTTTTGTCCACAACAAAGTATAATAAAAAATACCTGGTTAACTCTACATCTCTTTTAGAATATTGGACTGATTATGAAAAGATATTCTGTCCAGCCTCCATGATCCTATGCCACTTCTTTTGCCTTCTACATCAACTGTGTAAATCTCTTTAAAAACAAATTTTTGTCCACAACAAAGTATAATAAAAAATACCTGGTTAACTCTACATCTCTTTTAGAATATTGGACTGATTATGAAAAGATATACTGTCCAGCCTCCATGATCCTATGCCATTCTTTTGCCTTCTATATCAACTGTGTAAATCTCTTTAAAACAAATTTTTGTCCACAACAAAGTATAATAAAAAATACCTGGTTAACTGTACATCTCTTTTAGAATATTGGACTGATTATGAATAGATATTCTGTCCAGCCTCCATGATCCTATGCCACTTCTTTTGCCTTCTACATCAACTGTGTAAATCTCTTTAAAAACAAATTTTTGTCAACAACAAAGTATAATAAAAAATACCTGGTTAACTGTACATCCCTTTTAGAATATTGGACTGATTATAAAAAGATATTCTGTCCAGCTTCCATGATCCTATGCCACTTTTTTTGCCTTCTACATCAACTGTGTAAATCTCTTTAAAAACAAATTTTTGTCCACAACAAAGTATAATAAAAAATACCTGGTTAACTCGACATCTCTTTTAGAATATTGGACTGATTATGAATAGATATTCTGTCCAGCCTCCATGATCCTATGCCACTTCTTTTGCCTTCTACATCAACTGTTTAAATCTCTTTAAAAACAAATTTTTGTCCACAACAAAGTATAATAAAAAATACCTGGTTAACTGTACATCCCTTTTAGAATATTGGACTGATTATAAAAAGATATTCTGTCCAGCCTCCATGATCCTATGCCACTTTTTTTGCCTTCTACATCAACTGTGTAAATCTCTTTAAAAACAAATTTTTGTCCACAACAAAGTATAATAAAAAATACCTGGTTAACTCTACATCTCTTTTAGAATATTGGACTGATTATGAATAGATATTCTGTCCAGCCTCCATGATCCTATGCCACTTCTTTTGCCTTCTACATCAACTGTGTAAATCTCTTTAAAAACAAATTTTTGTCCACAACAAAGTATAATAAAAAATACCTGGTTAACTGTACATCCCTTTCAGAATATTGGACTGATTATGAAAAGATATTCTGTCCAGCCTCCATGATCCTATGCCACTTCTTTTGCCTTCTACATCAACTGTGTGAATCTCTTTAAAAACAAATTTTTGTCCACAACAAAGTATAATAAAAAATACCTGGTTAACTCTACATCCCTTTCAGAATATTGGACTGATTATGAAAAGATATTCTGTCCAGCCTCCATGATCCTATGCCACTTCTTTTGCCTTCTACATCAACTGTGTAAATCTCTTTAAAAACAAATTTTTGTCCACAACATAGTATAATAAAAAATACCTGGTTAACTCTACATCCCTTTTAGAATTTTGGACTGATTATGAAAGATATTCTGTCCAGCCTCCATGATCCTATGCCACTTCTTTTGCCTTCTACATCAACTGTGTAAATCTCTTTAAAAACAAATTTTTGTCCACAACAAAGTATAATAAAAAATACCTGGTTAACTCTACATCCCTTTCAGAATATTGGACTGATTATGAAAAGATATTCTGTCCAGCCTCCATGATCCTATGCCACTTCTTTTGCCTTCTACATCAACTGTGTAAATCTCTTTAAAAACAAATTTTTGTCCACAACATAGTATAATAAAAAATACCTGGTTAACTCTACATCCCTTTTAGAATATTGAACTGATTATGAAAAGATATTCTGTCCAGCCTCCATGATCCTATGCCACTTCTTTTGCCTTCTACATCAACTGTGTAAATCTCTTTAAAAACAAATTTTTGTCCACAACAAAGTATAATTAAAAATACATGGTTAACTCTTTATCCCTTTCAGAATATTGGACTGATTATGAAAAGATATTCTGTCCAGCCTCCATGATCCTATGCCACTTCTTTTGCCTTCTACATCAACTGTGTAAATCTCTTTAAAAACAAATTTTTGTCCACAACAAAGTATAATAAAAAATACCTGGTTAACTCTACATCCCTTTCAGAATATTGGACTGATTATGAAAAGATATTCTGTCCAGCCTCCATGATCCTATGCCACTTCTTTTGCCTTCTACATCAACTGTGTAAATCTCTTCAAAAACAAATTTTTGTCCACAACAAAGTATAATAAAAAATACCTGGTTAACTCTACATCCCTTTTAGAATATTGGACTGATTATGAAAAGATATTCTGTCCAGCCTCCATGATCCCATGCCACTTCTTTTGCCTTCTACATCATTTGTGTAAATCTCTCCTAAAACAAATTTTTGTCCACAACAACGAAAAATAAACAATTGTTGGTTAACTCTACATCCATTTTAGAATATTAGACTGATAATGAAAAGATATTCTGTCCAGCCTCCATGATCCCATGCCACTTCTTTTCCCTTCTTCATCAACTGTGTAAATCTCTCCAAAAACAAATTTTTATCCACAACAAAGTAAAATAAAAAATTGTTGGTTAACTCTACTTCCCTTTTAGAAAATTGAACTGATTATGAAAAGGTATTCCGTCCAGCTTCCACAGTCTCATGCCACTTCTTTCCCCGTGTGCATCAAATGTGTAAATCTTTCTGAAAACAAGAACAAAGTGGAATAAAAAATTGTTGGTTCTGTGTAATTCACCAAAATCAAGATTGATGAAACCTACGTTTTAATGATTAGGCCCAGTCCCAGTAATTTGGACTGACTACTTCAAGGTTCCATGTTCAATTAGGAATTTTGGCCATTTATTGTATTTCTTGAACACAAAACTGTTAACGTTCCATGGAAAAGAAGATGGTAGAAAATATCATGGGTGTGAATCAGCTAGCTTTTAGGATATTTGACTTGCTATAAATATGTATTTGTTTCTATTCCGAGAGTCCCTCATATCTCCTGTTTCCGCTATCAGAAACTGTGAGAATTCCGACAGAAACGAAATGAAGGAATTCATTTTTGCTGTGATGTACTTTGCTTTTAGGACATTGGAATGACTATAGAAAGGTATTAAGTTCAACTTTGATTGTTCCACATTTCTCCCGTTTCCTTATTCCGAATATGAAAAAATCCCGAAGAGAAATAAATTGAAAAAATTACCGTTGACGTGACGTAGTTTTGATTTTAAGGCATTTGACTGACTATCGATAGATATCCTGTTTAATCTTTAGTTAAGTAGTCGTGGATTAGAATGGCTATCGGTACTTATTTGGTACAACGTTTACGTTTTCTCATTTAGCCTATCTTGTTAATCAGAAACTGTCAATTGTTTCAGAAAATGAATCGTCAGAAACTATTGTCAACATGATTTACTTTGGGTGTAGAGGTTTGGGCTACCCGTTGTCTGGTATTTAGTCCAAATCTGAGGCTCTTCCTTTCCTTGTTTCATTAAACAGAAACTGGAAAAATTTTGATGGAATGAAAATGAAAAACAAAGCTTTTTTGATGTGATATAGTTCGGTTTCAGAGCATTCGACTGCTGTTACAGCATGAGGCCCGATAATTGAATAATTCATTTGATTTTAATTCATTTTTCAATCCACATATACTATTTTTGTGTAGATTAATGTAAATTATCATTAAGTACTTGATGAAAGATAATGTAAGTCACAGAGTAACTTTTTTTAGATGCCAAAAGAATGATAAGAACATTTCAAGTGGATTCATTGACAAGATAAAGTGTAGTCGTTTGGAAGCCCTGCAGATAGATAGCCAGTGGCAGCCACTTAATTGAAAAACTTTAGGAGAAAGAAACGAAAAGGGGTTGTTAAAAAAAGAAATGTATACATGAATTCTAACGATAGAGGTAAGAATGACAGCTCTGAAGTTTACTTGCGTGAGAAATAAATGAAATCAGGAGGAAAATAGGAAAGAAAAGGTTTGATGACCATTTAATTCTGGTATCAGTTAAAAGGAAAGGGTTAGTTAATTTAGTAAAACTGATAGGAATAAAAAAAAAAAAAGAATGACACTTGCCTTTAAAAAAGGAGACCAAAGTAGTTGAAAAGAAGTAGAGTAGGAGGTTAGAAAACGAGAGGAGAAGAGTAGACAAAAGAAAACGTCTGATCGTCGAAGGGCAACCGGAAGGGCCGATTAATCTCTTTCTCTCTCTGTCTCTCTCTGTGTCAGTCTATCTGTCTCTGTCTCTGTCTCTCTCTCTGTATGAGAATTTTCTTTGGTGTTCAAACGAAGACTATCGATCTATTTTCAGTTAGCCGAAGAAGAAAAATGAAGGTTTGATTTTGAATCCTGACATTACTTTTAAGTCTTTTGTTCCTTCCCTTGCCGCATCTGCGTTGCCAGAAGAACGGTACAGAGTCGAAATATGTCCCTATGCAATTATCCTTCATTACCTATGGGAAGGTATTCGGTATTATCTGGAGGGTCTCTCATTTCTCCGATTTCTTTAATCAGAAACTCTGGAGATCCTGAAGGAAACCCATTTTATCGTCAATAGGATGTAACTAGAAGGTAGAGCATTCCACCACCTACCGAAAGGTATTACGTCTTCCACTTCTCCAATTTCCTGAATCAGAAACTTTGAAACTCCTTTTGAAACTGCAGGAAACCAGGGGGTTGAAACTTTAGCCGTTGAGGTTTGGATCGGTAGTAGAGCATTGGACTGACCATCAAAAGGTGATGGGTTCCACCTTGACAGCCCCTCATTTCTCCTACTTCCAGCCCCTCTCCTGTATGATATAAAAATCATTACTCTATAGGAAATCTCAGAAAAAGCAATGAACTTTCGGCAGATCATGTTCAAAAATTTTTTAAAATCCATCGTGACAATATGAAAATAATGCTTAACTACCAACATGGTCAAATGAGGAGATGAAAATAAGCAATTTTGAGAACATCCGAAAATCGAAAACATTTCAAATAATCATTCCAACACGCCTATAGCACTAGTAATACATATGCTGACTGCATAGACTCTATGTTATGTGTTATAAATGAGAGGAAAAAACAATTAGGGCTTTATTTAGGGTAGTATTTGGGTAAGAATCTCTTCCAATGGATATAGTCTTTTTACGTTTTTGATTATCGGCCATACTCGTCGCCTTGGAGAAGGAGAGACATTATTTGATCAGTTGACAATTTTGAATTCTATAGAAATTCCACATAAGTCAGCACTAGTCTCAATGTTTCAAAGTAGTACCTACCATATCATCATTATCATCTCCCTCTTCATCATCATCATCATCATTATCAGTTTTTTATCGTCCGTCATTGGACATAGACCTTCCCCAAGATTCACCTCTCCTCACTATCTAATGAATCCGTCTAGTCTGTGTCTCCATCACGTATTCTTCCAGCCTCAGTTGCATATGTGATCTCTGAGGATCCATGTCGTGAGTCGTGATGTCCATTGGTTGTCTGCCATTTTTCTAACATAACCAATTTCATGCCATTTGAGTTTTCTAATAGATTATATGATGTCTTGGATTCCTGTTTTCTCCCTAATATACTGTGCTGTCTTACAATCTCTCCATGTGAGGTTCAGCATGATTCTCTCATGTCCACGTATCATTCTTCTCAGTCTGTGAGTGAATCTTTTGGTTAGATTCCATTTTCAGCTCCATAGATGACTATAGGGAGGATGCATTGGTTGTATACCCTTCTTTTTAGGATCATTGGGATCTTCTTGCTTTTGAAGGTTGAGCTTGCTCTACCGAAGATATCGTCAATAGATTTTGGTATTGATAGGCTAAAGTTATTTTTTTATGAAGTAAGAATTTCTGTAACTAACGTACGGGAAACATTATCTGCTAGGTAACAAAACACAGTTTAACACTGGTAGGAAATTTTTAAGACATCAACCTAGAATGAAAGCTTTGGTTGTGACAAGCCATTAACGAGACAGACAGACAGACAAACAATAATGATATTCACTTCATTTCGAACTTACCATATCATGTATTGAATTAAAAGTCCACATCCCTGGCATCTACTATAGTAATAATCAATAGTCCAACACTGTCACATTTTTACTTCAGAGCCAATACGGCATGTAATTAAGGTCGGTAGGTCGAGTTACACTTATGGTTGGTTGGTAGGTTCGCGGTTAAATCCAGCAGGTAGGCTTACAGTTAACTACTTTCAGCCATTTAAGAAAAATGACTTATTCAAAGTGATGGTACCTGATGCAAAAGCGTAATTTTTGTGTTGGTAATTGTAACCTCAATGCTAACAACAACAACCGTAAATACTAAACTTTTTACTTGAACTGACACTAAATAATATCGTCTGTGGTTAAATTCAATAAAATATATTAATTCAAAGAATTACGCTGTTGTCATAGATATACCCCACCCTATCGATACACCAGCGTGTAACAGTCGTTTGCTTCCAGCTTTTTATTACGGGGGATGCAGATAAGAGGCATACTGTTGGGATTTGAGACAGTAGCAAAACAAATTAAAGGAAGATTTTCCTTTTGCAAATAATGAAGAGAATACTGAGAAATACTAGAAAGTAGAAAAATATTCCCCCAGAAAAATCAAACTTGATAATTAAAATAATTATAAATAAAATCAAGAAATGTATTCAAAAAAGAATTTCAGAGACGGATTAGTTCGGGATTCGCAGAACAACTTCTTCAATAATAAAACAGGGTAAAATTAGTCATAAAATATAAAGACAGTATTAACCGAAAGCTTCTTTGGATAAAGACCAACAATGAGAAGGTTAAGTAAAACATAGCGATTAAATAATGATGATAATATTTTCCATGTTTAAAATGATGATGATCATGATGATAATGATGAATTATCATCATGAATGGGGTTAGTGAATGATCATGATATAGGTAATATGATTTCATGGTTTCATTTTCTTTTGCTAAGGACTCTCTCCATAAAATCCAAGTCTTTTAGTCAAGAGACAAAAAGTTATTTGGATAAGATTCATTAAAATGTTGTGTCGATATTTTTCAAGGGAAATAACCCGGGTAAACTCTATAGACAACCAACTGATGCTGTAAAACTATTTGGCATCAATGTTTGTAATTGGTCAATTTGAATGACTGATGCGGCTATATTCTTACCATTGATCACATAACGTTACTTTCAAGATAAAAATACCGTTTACTTTATATGCTATAAACTTCTCTGGAAAATCTAAATTGATAATTGAGATAATTCGACAAAAATTACTTACTTCTCAATGAAATCGATTAATGTATTCAAAAGGTTTTCCTAACAGGTCAACAAGTCTGTAGCAATTTACAAATACGTCAATTCCTTCTAAAAGCTTTTAGGAATATGGCGCCCAATGTTTTGGTCAAAATACGTTGTTAATCGCGTTACTAAGGTCTCGATAAAATTATGACCAGATAGTGACGTCATTTCAGAGATTCATTGATAAAGTTTGAGTACGTAAAAGTCTGAATACTATTTGAAATATTGTTAGTAAATCTACAATATCCGTATTGTAAATATCAATCACAATCAATGATAATCAGTTTTAGGATTAGTGGACCGTATTTGGTGATTTGACAAGAGGAAAAATAAGGAAAAAAGGCTTTAGGTTCGTTAAATACGCACTGAAATTTACAATACTTTGGAATAATGGCATATACAAGCTTTAAATGCTTAAAGTAGCTCATCCGATTTTCTGGCACAGTAAGAAAACATAGGAATAAAGAAATTCTTATTCAGATATCTTGTCAGTCGGTCCAAGACAATCATTGCTTTTACTGCATCCATTTCTATCTGAGAAATTGTCTAGAATTATTATAAGCTAAGCTGCATCAAATAGTCTCGTATTGACAACATTTCATTCAATTTTTAAACGTTCTTCAAGTATTGGCAATGGTACTTTTTGAAGATGCTTGTATTGCCTAATGCCATCAATTATTACTACTATGGTTGATAGTTTGTTTGTTTTTTTAAGGAAATCTTTTGCCATTCATTGTTCAAAATAATATCTCATAGCTTGTTGGCATTGTCTTCTGCATGAGTTAGAAAATGAAACATTGATCTTATTTTGTTATTTGTCCATTATATGCAGTTTCAGTTAGAAACTATAATTCACCTTCTGCTATATCGTAAATTAGAGATGAAAGTCTTTCTATTTCATTTGATCAGTAGCATTATCTTTCCAATTATCATAATCATTCATTTTTTCGAATATTGATACTACTACTAATGATGATACTTGCATTGCCTGATGTCATTATTTATTATAAAAAGCAGGGTGGCTCATATTTTTCCAGGAGATTTTTTGCAATTCATTGTTCGAAATAATATCTCATAGTTTGTTGGAAAGCTTCCTCGCATGGTTGTCAAATAAAATGTCTAAAAGCTCGACATCTTGAAATGTTTATATCTTTTTTTTGTTTCTTTTCTTTCGTTTCTATCCCCGTATAATTCTTTGTTTTTCTTGTTCTTGTCATTCTAAATCATTCTCAATTGTTTACAATGGGTTTTGTCAACTTTATTAGACGAATCTCTTGTTAGTCTTCATGTTGACATATTGTAAGTTAATACAGGCTTAGCTATTGTATTATAACTTTTCACTTTCCCAAAATACACATTTTTCTTCCACTAAATTTTTTCAGTTGATTTTATTACTAAAATTGATCGCTTTTTTCTTGTTTTCTTGTGTTCATAATGTCCATTTCTTTAGATTCATCCATTCAGCTTCCTCATCTTTCGATTTCCCTTACTTTGATAATCGTTTTTTCCCCATTTCTCATCGTTTCCTCCAAAATGGATTTTTTCAGTTATTTGTTATGATATCCTTCTACTGTCTTATCTCTAGTCAGTTATTCACGGGCAATGTGGTGGTCTAACTTGAAACAGAGATTGGAATATTCACTGTCAAATGAAGCCAACGACTTGCCCTTAATAAGGCTGAGACAAAAATGTTACTAAAAGATAAACTTAACCCCGATAGTGGCATAGAAATAGTTTTGTTTTTCTTGTCCTTGTCATTCTATCATCATCATCATCAGTCTTTTAACGTCCATCGTTGGACATAGAACTTCCCCAGGATTTGCCACACTGATTTTTAATGGATTCTATGATGTCCTTGTCAATTCTAAATCATTCTCAATTGTTTACAATGGGTTTTGTCAACTTTATTAGACGAATCTTTTGTTAGTCTTCATGTTGACATATTGTAATTTAATAGAGTCTTGGCTATTAGGTAAATTATCACTTACTCAGTATAGAACTTTTTCTTCAACAAAATCTTTTCAGTTGAATTTATTAATGCATTGATCGCTTTATTCTTGTTTTCTTGTCTTCATAATGAAGTTTAACTTTGTCTCAATGGATTTTACACCATGCTATTGATAGACTAACAATACTTTCACAAAGTAAAAAGGATCTCCATTACTAACCTACAAGTAACATTATCTGCTAGGTAACAAAAGTGCAACACCGGTAGGATATTTTTAACACCTCAACCTTTGGTTCTGAAAAGCGATTAACAAGACAGAGAAACAAATAACAATGATGTTTACTCCATTCCAAAGTTCCCACATCATGTTTTGAACTAAAATGTCCTCTTCCCGCGTTTTTTCAATAAAAATAATCGGTAGTCAAAAACCGTCACATTATTAAAAATAACTAAAATTCTATATGGTATTATGGAAATTTTACCATTGTTTATCTTAAAACACTAACTGTATCATCCTTAATACTCGTTTATTTAATTTTTTTTAATTTTGTGATATACTTTTTCATTAAAAATCTATATGAATGTATATTTCATTATGAATATATAAGAATTTATATTATATTAACACAAACACCTTGGCAAAAACTATAAATGAAAACTGTAAAATCTAATCTGTAAAAACAAAAAAGCCTTAATGGACTGAATAATTGAATCATTAATGCTGTTTTACCAAATTCACTCTAATCTTTCTTAATTGATGAAAAGAGTATTTTTTTTCGAGAAGTTTTAGAGATTCTTGATCCATTCAAAATTTGACTTGGATGATCAGACAAAACTGTTCCTGTTTCTTTACTTCTCCTGATCTTAACCCTAACCCTGGAAATAAAATGTGCAAATCTCTCTGAAAACATTTTTCTGTCAAGGACAGAGTGGAGAAAAGTCTTGTTGGGCTTATGTAGCACACCTTTTACAATATTGGACTGACTATGAAAAGGTATTCTGTTCAACCTCAGGGATCCAACGTGTCTTCTTTTCCCTTTGAACAGTAACCGTTGAAATGACTCCAAAACAAGTTTTTGCCCAGAACAACGTTGAGAAAACTCTTGCTGGGCTGATGTAGCACACCTTTTACAATATTGGACTGACTATGAAAAGGTATTCTGTTCAACCTCAGGGATCCCACGTGTCTTCTCTTCCTTTGAACATTAACAATTGAAATGACTCCAAAACAAGTTTTTGTCCAGAACAACGTTGAGAAAACTCTTGCTGGGCTGATGTAGCACACCTTTTACAATATTGGACTGACTATGGAAAAGTATTCTGTTCAACCTCAAGGATCCCACGTGTCTTCTTTTCCTTTAAACATTAACCATTGAAATGACTCCAAAACAAATTTTTGTCCAGAACAGAGTGGAGAAAACTCTTGCTGGGCTGATGTAGCACACCTTTCACAATATTGATCTGACTATGAAAAGGTATTCTGTTCAACCTCAGGGATCCCACGCGTCTTCTTTCCCTTTTAACATTGACCATTGAAATGACTCCAAAACAAGTTTTTTTCCAAAACACCGTTGAGAAAACTCTTGCTGGGCTGATGTAGCACACCTTTTACAGTATTGGACTGACTATGAAAAGGTATTCTGTTCAACCTCAGGTTCCAACGTGTCTTCTTTTCCCTTTGAACAGTAACCGTTGAAATGACTCCAAAACAAGTTTTTGCCCAGAACAACGTTGAGAAAACTCTTGCTGGGCTGATGTAGCACACCTTTTACAATATTGGACTGACTATGAAAAGGTATTCTGTTCAACCTCAGGGATCCAACGTGTCTTCTTTTCCCTTTGAACATTAACAATTGAAATGACTCCAAAACAAGTTTTTGTCCAGAACAACGTTGAGAAAACTCTTGCTGGGCTGATGTAGCACACCTTTTACAATATTGGACTGACAAAGAAAAGGTATTCTGTTCAACATCAGGGATCCCAAGTGTCTTCTTTTCCCTTTGAACATTAACCGTTGGAATGACTCCAAAACAAGTTTTTGTCCAGAACAACGTTGAGAAAACTCTTGCTGGGCTGTTGTAGCACACCTTTTACAATATTGGACTGACTATGAGAAGGTATTCTGTTCAACCTCAGGGATCCCACGTGTCTTCTTTTCCCTTTGAACATTAACCGTTGAAATGACTCCAAAACAAGTTTTTGTCCAGAACAACGTTGAGAAAACTCTTACTGGGCTGATGTAGCACACTTTTTACAATATTGGACTGACTATGAAAAGGTATTCTGTTCAACCTCAGGGATCCCACGTGTCTCCTTTTCCCTTTGAACATTAACCATTGAAATGACTCCAAAACAAGTTTTTGTCCAGAACAACGTTGAGAAAACTCTTGCTGGGCTGATGTAGCACACCTTTTACAATATTGAACTGACTATGAGAAGGTATTCTGTTCAACCTCAGGGATCCCACGTGTCTTCTTTTCCCTTTGAACATTAACCGTTGAAATGACTCCAAAACAACTTTTTGTCCAGAACAACGTTGAGAAAACTCTTGCTGGGCTGATGTAGCACACCTTTTACAATATTGGACTGACTATGAAAAGGTATTCTGTTCAACCTCAGGGATCCCAAGTGTCTCCTTTTCCCTTTGAACATTAACCATTGAAATGACTCCGAAACAAGTTTTTGTCCAGAAAAACGTTGAGAAAACCTTTGCTGGGCTGATGTAGCACACCTTTTACAATATTGGACTGACAAAGAAAAGGTATTCTGTTCAACCTCAGGGATCCAACGTGTCTTCTTTTCCCTTTGAACATTAACCGTTGGAATGACTCTAAAACTAGTTTTTGTCCAGAACAACATTGAGAAAACTCTTGCTGGGCTGATGTAGCACACCTTTCACAATATTGGACTGACTATGAAAAGGTAATCTGTTCAACCTCAGGGATCCCACGTGTCTTCTTTTCCCTTTGAACATTAACCGTTGAAATGACTCCAAAACAAGTTTTTGTCCAGAACAACGTTGAGAAAACTCTTGCTGGGCTGATGTAGCACATTTTTCACAATATTGGACTGACTATGAAAGGTATTCTATTCAACCTCTGGGATCCCACGTGTCTTCTTTTCCCTTTGAACATTAACCATTGGAATGACTCCAAAACAACTTTTTGTCCAGAACAACGTGGAGAAAACTCTTGCTGGGCTGATGTAGCACACCTTTTACAATATTGGACTGACAAAGAAAAGGTATTCTGTTCAACATCAGGGATCCCAAGTGTCTTCTTTTCCCTTTGAACATTAACCGTTGGAATGACTCCAAAACTAGTTTTTGTCCAGAACAACGTTGAGAAAACTCTTGCTGGGCTGATGTACCACACCTTTCACAATATTGGACTGACTATGAGAAGGTATTCTGTTCAACCTCAGGGATCCCACGTGTCTTCTTTTCCCTTTGAACATTAACCGTTGAAATGATTCCAAAACAAGTTTTTGTCCAGATCAGAGTGGAGAAAACTCTTGCTGGGCTGATGTAGCACACCCTTTAAAATATTGGACTGACTATGAAAAGGTACTCTGTTCAACCTCAGGAATCCCACGTGTCTTCTTTTCCCTTTGAACATTAACCGTTGAAATGACTCCAAAACAAGTTTTTGTCCAGAACAACGTTGAGAAAACTCTTACTGGGCTGATGTAGCACACTTTTTACAATATTGGACTGACTATGAAAGGTATTCTGTTCAACTTCAGGGATCCCACGTGTCTTCTTTTCCCTTTGAACATTAACCGTTGGAATGACCCCAAAACAAGTTTTTGTCCAGAACAAAGTGGAGAGAACTCTTGCTGGGCTGATGTAGCACACCTTTTACAATATTGGACTGACAAAGAAAAGGTATTCTGTTCAACCTCAGGGATCCCACGTGTCTTCTTTTCCCTTTGAACGTTAGCCATTGAAATGACTCCAAAACAAGTTTTTGTCCAGAACAACGTTGAGAAAACTCTTGCTGGGCTGATGTAGCACACCTTTTACAATATTGGTCTGACAAATAAAAGGTATTCTGTTCAACCTCAGGGATCTCACGTGTCTTCTTTTCCATTTGAACATTAACCGTTGAAATGACTCCAAAACAAGTTTCTGTCTAGAACAACGTTGAGAAAACCTTTGCTGGGCTGATGTAGCACACCTTTTACAATATTGGACTGACTATGAAAAGGTATTCTGTTCAACCTCAGGGATCCCACGTGTCTTCTTTTCCCTTTGAACATTAACCGTTGAAATGACTCCAAAACAAGTTTTTGTCCAGAACAACGTTGACAAAACTCTTTCTGGGCTGATGTAGCACACCTTTTACAATAATGGACTGACTATGAAAAGGTATTCTGTTCAACCTCAGGGATCCCACGTGTCTTCTTTTCCCTTTGAACATTAACCGTTGAAATGACTCCAAAACAAGTTTTTGTCCAGAAAAACGTTGAGAAAACTCTTCCTTGGCTGATGTAGCACACCCTTTACAATATTGGACTGACTATGAAAAGGTACTCTGTTCAACATCAGGGATCCCACGTGTCTTCTTTTCCCTTTGAACATTAACCGTTGAAATGACTCCAAAACAAGTTTTTGTCCAGAACAACGTTGAGAAAACTCTTACTGGGCTGATGTAGCACACTTTTTACAATATTGGACTGACTATGAAAGGTATTCTGTTCAACTTCAGGGATCCCACGTGTCTTCTTTTCCCTTTGAACATTAACCGTTGGAATGACCCCAAAACAAGTTTTTGTCCAGAACAAAGTGGAGAGAACTCTTGCTGGGCTGATGTAGCACACCTTTTACAATATTGGACTGACAAAGAAAAGGTATTCTGTTCAACCTCAGGGATCCCACGTGTCTTCTTTTCCCTTTGAACGTTAGCCATTGAAATGACTCCAAAACAAGTTTTTGTCCAGAACAACGTTGAGAAAACTCTTGCTGGGCTGATGTAGCACACCTTTTACAATATTGGTCTGACAAATAAAAGGTATTCTGTTCAACCTCAGGGATCTCACGTGTCTTCTTTTCCATTTGAACATTAACCGTTGAAATGACTCCAAAACAAGTTTTTGTCTAGAACAACGTTGAGAAAACCTTTGCTGGGCTGATGTAGCACACCTTTTACAATATTGGACTGACTATGAAAAGGTATTCTGTTCAACCTCAGGGATCCCACGTGTCTTCTTTTCCCTTTGAACATTAACCGTTGAAATGACTCCAAAACAAGTTTTTGTCCAGAACAACGTTGAGAAAACTCTTTCTGGGCTGATGTAGCACACCTTTTACAATAATGGACTGACTATGAAAAGGTATTCTGTTCAACCTCAGGGATCCCACGTGTCTTCTTTTCCCTTTGAACATTAACCGTTGAAATGACTCCAAAACAAGTTTTTGTCCAGAACAACGTTGAGAAAACTCTTCCTTGGCTGATGTAGCACACTTTTTACAATATTGGACTGACTATGAAAAGGTATTCTGTTCAACCTCAGGGATCCCACGTGTCTTCTTTTCCCTTTGAACATTAACCGTTGAAAAGACTCCAAAACAAGTTTTTGTCCAGAACAACGTTGAGAAAACTCTTGCTGGGCTGATGTAGCACACTTTTTACAATATTGGACTGACTATGAAAAGGTATTCTGTTCAACCTCAGGGATCCCACGTGTCTTCTTTTCCCTTTGAACATTAACCGTTGAAAAGACTCCAAAACAAGTTTTTGTCCAGAACAACGTTGAGAAAACTCTTGCTGGGCTGATGTAGCACACCTTTTACAATATTGGACTGACTATGAAAAGGTATTCTGTTCAACCTCAGGGATCCCACGTGTCTTCTTTTCCCTTTGAACATTAACCGTTGAAATGACTACAAAACAACTTTTTGTCCAGAACAACGTGGAGAAAACTGTTGTTGGGCTGATGTAGCACACCTTTTACAATATTGGACTGACTATGAAAAGGTATTCTGTTCAACCTCAGGGATCCCAAGTGTCTCCTTTTCCCTTTGAACATTAACCATTGAAATGACTCCAAAACAAGTTTTTGTCCAGAACAACGTTGAAAAAACTCTTGCTGGGCTGATGTAGCACACCTTTTACAATATTGGACTGACAAAGAAAAGGTATTCTGTTCAACCTCAGGGATCCCACGTGTCTTCTTTTCCCTTTGAACATTAACCGTTGGAATGACTCCAAAACTAGTTTTTGTCCAGAACAACATTGAGAAAACTCTTGCTGGGCTGATGTAGCACACCTTTCACAATATTGGACTGACTATGAAAAGGTAATCTGTTCAACCTCAGGGATCCCACGTGTCTTCTTTCCCCTTTGAACATTAACCGTTGAAATGACTCCAAAACAAGTTTTTGTCCAGAACAACGTTGAGAAAACTCTTGCTGGGCTGATGTAGCACATCTTTTACAATATTGGAATGACTATGAAAAGGTATTCTGTTCAACATCAGGAGTCCCATGTGTCTTCTTTTCCCTTTGAATGTTGACCGTTGAAATGACTCCAAAACAAGTTTTTGTCCAGAACAACGTTGAGAAAACTTTTGCTGGGCTGATGTAGCACACCTTTTACAATATTGGACTGACTATGAAAAGGTATTCTGTTCAACCTCAGGATTCCCATGTGTCTTCTTTTCCCTTTGAATGTTAACCGTTGAAATGACCCCAAAACAAGTTTTTGTCCAGAACAACGTTGAGAAAACTCTTTCTGGGCTGATGTAGCACACCTTTTACAATATTGGACTGACTATGAAAAGGTATTCTGTTCAACATCAGGGATCCCACGTGTCTTCTTTTCCCTTTGAACATTAACCGTTGAAATGACTCCAAAACAAGTTTTTGTCCAGAACAACGTTGAGAAAACTCTTGCTGGGCTGATGTAGCACACTTTTTACAATATTGGACTGACTATGAAAAGGTATTCTGTTCAACCTCAGGGATCCCACGTGTCTTCTTTTCCCTTAGAACAATAACCGTTGGAATGACTCCAAAACAAGTTTTTGTCTAGAACAACGTTGAGAAAACTCTTGCTGGGCTGATGTAGCACACCTTTTACAATATTGGACTGACTATGAAAAGGTATTCTGTTCAGCCTCAGGGATCCCACGTGTCTTTTTTTCCCTTTAACATTAACCATTGAAATGATTCCAAAACAAGTTTTTGTCCAGAACAACGTTGAGAAAACTCTTGCTGGGCTGATGTAGCACACCTTTTACAATATTGGACTGACAAAGAAAAGGTATTCTTTTCAACCTCAGGGATCCCACGTGTCTTCTCTTCCTTTGAACATTAACCATTGAAATGACTCCAAAACAAGTTTTTGTCCAGAACAACGTTGAGAAAACTCTTGCTGGGCTGATGTAGCACACCTTTTACAGTATTGGACTGACAAAGAAAAGGTATTCTGTTCAACCTCAGGGATCCCACGTGTCTTCTTTTCCCTTTGAACATTAACCGTTGGAATGACTCCAAAACAAGTTTTTGTCTAAAACAACGTAGAGAAAACTCTTGCTGGGCTGATGTAGCACACCTTTTACAATTTGGACTGACTATGAAAAGGTATTCTGTTCAACCTCAGGGATCCCACATGTCTTCTTTCCCCTATGAACATTAACCGTTGAAATGACTCCAAAACAAGTTTCTGTCCAGAACAACGTGGAGAAAACTCTTGCTTGGCTGATGTAGCACACCTTTTACAATATTGGACTGACTATGAGAAGGTAATCTGTTCAACCTCAGGGATCCCACGTGTCTTCTTTTCCCTTTGAACATTAACCATTGAAATGACTCCAAAACAAGTTTTTGTCCAGAACAACGTTGAGAAAACTCTTGCTGGGCTGATGTAGCACACCTTTTACAATATTGTACTGACTATGAAAAGGTATTCTGTTCAACCTCAGGGATCCCACGTGTCTTTTTTTCCCTTTAACATCAACCATTGAAATGACTCCAAAACAAGTTTTTGTCCAGAACAACGTTGAGAAAACTCTTGCTGGGCTGATGTAGCACACCTTTTTCAATATTGGACTGTCTATGAAAAGGTATTCTGTTCAACCTCAGGGATCCCACGTGTCTTCTTTTCCCTTCGAACAATAACCGTTGAAATAACACCAAAACTAGTTTTTGTCCAGAACAACGTTGAGAAAACTCTTGCTGGGCTGATGTAGCACACCTTTTACAATAATGGACTGACTATGAAAAGGTATTCTGTTCAACCTCAGGGATCCCACGTGTCTTCTTTTCCCTTAAACATTAACCATTGAAATGACTCCAAAACAAGTTTTTGTCCAGAACAACGTTGAGAAAACTCTTGCTGGGCTGATGTAGCACACCTTTTACAATATTGGACTGACTATGAAAAGGTATTCTGTTCAACCTCAGGGATCCCACGTGTCTTTTTTTCCCTTTAACATCAACCATTGAAATGACTCCAAAACAAGTTTTTGTCCAGAACAACGTTGAGAAAACACTTGCTGGGCTGATGTAGCACACCTTTTTCAATATTGGACTGTCTATGAAAAGGTACTCTGTTCAACCTCAGGGATCCCACGTGTCTTCTTTTCCCTTTGAACAATAACCGTTGAAATAACTCCAAAACTAGTTTTTGTCCAGAACAATGTTGAGAAAACTCTTGCTGGGCTGATGTAGCACACCTTTTACAATAATGGACTGACTATGAAAAGGTATTCTGTTCAACCTCAGGGATCCCACGTGTCTTCTTTTCCCTTTGAACATTAACCGTTGAAAAGACTCTAAAACAAGTTTTTGTCCAGAACAACGTTGAGAAAACTCTTGCTGGACTGATGTAGCACACCTTTTACAATATTGGACTGACTATGAAAAGGTATTCTGTTCAACCTCAGGGATCCCACGTGTCTTCTTTTCCCTTTGAACATTAACCGTTGAAAAGACTCCAAAACAAGTTTTTGTCTAGAACAACGTTGAGAAAACTCTTGCTGGGCTGATGTAGCACACCTTTTACAATATTGGACTGACAAAGAAAAGGTATTCTGTTCAACCTCAGGGATCCCACGTGTCTTCTTTTCCCTTTGAACGTTAGCCATTGAAATGACTCCAAAACAAGTTTTTGTCCAGAAAAACGTTGAGAAAACTCTTCCTGTGCTGATGTACCACACCTTTTACAATATTGGACTGACAAAAAAAAGGTATTCTGTTCAACCTCTGGGATCCCACGTGTCTTCTTTTCCCTTTGAACATTAACCGTTTGAATGACTCCAAAACAAGTTTTTGTCTAGAACTACGTAGAGAAAACTCTTGCTGGGCTGATGTAGCACACCTTTTACAATTTGGACTGACTATGAAAAGGTATTCTGTTCAACCTCAGGGATCCCACGTGTCTTCTTTCCCCTATGAACATTAACCGTTGAAATGACTCCAAAACAAGTTTCTGTCCAGAACAACGTGGAGAAAACTCTTGCTTGGCTGATGTAGCACACCTTTTACAATATTGGACTGACTATGAGAAGGTAATCTGTTCAACCTCAGGGATCCCACGTGTCTTCTTTTCCCTTTGAACATTAACCATTGAAATGACTCCAAAACAAGTTTTTGTCCAGAACAACGTTGAGAAAACTCTTGCTGGGCTGATGTAGCACACCTTTCACAATATTGTACTGACTATGAAAAGGTATTCTGTTCAACCTCAGGGATCCCACGTGTCTTTTTTTCCCTTTAACATCAACCATTGAAATGACTCCAAAACAAGTTTTTGTCCAGAACAACGTTGAGAAAACACTTGCTGGGCTGATGTAGCACACCTTTTTCAATATTGGACTGTCTATGAAAAGGTATTCTGTTCAACCTCAGGGATCCCACGTGTCTTCTTTTCCCTTTGAACAATAACCGTTGAAATAACTCCAAAACTAGTTTTTGTCCAGAACAACGTTGAGAAAACTCTTGCTGGGCTGATGTAGCACACCTTTTACAATAATGGACTGACTATGAAAAGGTATTCTGTTCAACCTCAGGGATCCCACGTGTCTTCTTTTCCCTTTGGACGTTAGCCATTGAAATGACTCCAAAACAAGTTTTTGTCCAGAACAACGTTGAGAAAACTCTTGCTGGGCTGATGTAGCACACCTTTTACAATATTGGACTCACAAAGAAAAGGTATTCTATTCAACCTCAGGGATCCTACGTGTCTTTTTTTCCCTTTAACATTAACCATTGAAATGACTCCAAAACAAGTTTTTGTCCAGAACAACGTTGAGAAAACTCTTGCTGGGCTGATGTAGCACACTTTTTTCAATATTGGACTGTCTATGAAAAGGTATTCTGTTCAACCTCAGGGATCCCACGTGTCTTCTTTTCCCTTTGAACGTTAGCCATTGAAATGACTCCAAAACAAGTTTTTGTCCAGAACAACGTTGAGAAAACGCTTGCTGGGCTGATGTAGCACACCTTTTACAGTATTGAACTGACAAATAAAAGGTATTCTGTTCAAAATCAGGGATCCCAAGTGTCTTCTTTTCCCTTCGAACATTAACCGTTGAAATGACTCCAAAACTAGTTTTTGTCCAGAACAACGTTGAGAAAACTCTTGCTGGGCTGATGTAGCACACCTTTTACAATATTGGACCGACTATGAAAAGGTATTCTGTTCAACCTCAGGGATCCCACGTGTCTTCTTTCCCCTTTGAACATTAACCGTTGAAATGACTCCAAAACAAGTTTTTGTCCAGAACAACGTTGAGAAAACTCTTGCTGGGCTGATGTAGCACACCTTTTACAATATTGGACTGACAAAGAAAAGGTATTCTGTTCAACCTCAGGGATCCCACGTGTCTTCTTTTCCCTTTGAACGTTAGCCATTGAAATGACTCCAAAACAAGATTTTGTCCAGAACAACGTTGAGAAAACTCTTGCTGGGCTGATGTAGCACACCTTTTACAATATTAGACTGACAAAGAAAAGGTATTCTGTTCAACCTCTGGGATCCCACGTGTCTTCTTTTCCCTTTGAACAATAACCGTTGAAATGACTCCAAACCAAGTTTTTGTCCAGAACAACGTTGAGAAAACTCTTGCTGGGCTGATGAAGCACACCTTTTACAATAATGGACTGACTATGAAAAGGTATTCTGTTCAACCTCAGGGATCCCACGTGTCTTCTTTTCCCTTTGAACATTAACCGTTGAAAAGACTCCAAAACAAGTTTTTGTCCAGAACAACGTTGAGAAAACTCTTGCTGGGCTGATGTAGCACACCTTTTACAATAATGGACTGACAAAAAAAAAGGTATTCTGTTCAACCTCAGGGATCCCACGTGTCTTCTTTTCCCTTTGAACATTAACCGTTGAAAAGACTCTAAAACAAGTTTTTGTCCAGAACAACGTTGAGAAAACTCTTGCTGGGCTGATGTAGCAAACCTTTTACAATATTGGACTGACTATGAAAAGGTATTCTGTTCAACCTCAGGGATCCCACGTGTCTTCTCTTCCTTTGATTATTAACCATTGAAATGACTCCAAAACAAGTTTTTGTCCAGAACAACGTTGAGAAAACTCTTGCTGGGCTGATGTAGCACACCTTTTACAGTATTGGACTGACTATGAAAAGGTATTCTGTTCAACCTCAGGGATCCCACGTGTCTTCTTTTCCCTTTAACATTAACCGTTGGAATGACTCCAAAACAAGTTTTTGTCTAGAACAACGTAGAGAAAACTCTTGCTGGGCTGATGTAGCACACCTTTTACAATATTGGACTGACTATGAAAAGGTATTCTGTTCAACCTCAGGCATCCCACATGTCTTCTTTTCCCTTTGAACATTAACCGTTGAAATGACTCCAAAACAAGTTTTTGTCCAGAACAACGTTGAGAAAACTCTTGCTGGGCTGATGTAGCACACCTTTTACAATATTGGACTGACTATGAGAAGGTAATCTGTTCAACCTCAGGGATCCCACGTGTCTTCTTTTCCCTCTGAACATTAACCATTGAAATGACTCCAAAACAAGTTTTTGTCCAGAACAATGTTGAGAAAACTCTTGCTGGGCTGATGTAGCACACTTTTTTCAATATTGGACTGTCTATGAAAAGGTATTCTGTTCAACCTCAGGGATCCCACGTGTCTTCTTTTCCCTTTGAACGTTAGCCATTGAAATGACTCCAAAACAAGTTTTTGTCCAGAACAACGTTGAGAAAACGCTTGCTGGGCTGATGTAGCACACCTTTTACAGTATTGAACTGACAAATAAAAGGTATTCTGTTCAAAATCAGGGATCCCAAGTGTCTTCTTTTCCCTTCGAACATTAACCGTTGAAATGACTCCAAAACTAGTTTTTGTCCAGAACAACGTTGAGAAAACTCTTGCTGGGCTGATGTAGCACACCTTTTACAATATTGGACCGACTATGAAAAGGTATTCTGTTCAACCTCAGGGATCCCACGTGTCTTCTTTTCCCTTTGAACATTAACCGTTGAAATGACTCCAAAACAAGTTTTTGTCCAGAACAACGTTGAGAAAACTCTTGCTGGGCTGATGTAGCACACCTTTTACAATATTGGACTGACTATGAAAAGGTATTCTGTTCAACCTCAGGGATCCCACGTGTCTTCTCTTCCTTTGATTATTAACCATTGAAATGACTCCAAAACAAGTTTTTGTCCAGAACAACGTTGAGAAAACTCTTGCTGGGCTGATGTAGCACACCTTTTACAGTATTGGACTGACTATGAAAAGGTATTCTGTTCAACTTCAGGGATCCCACGTGTCTTCTTTTCCCTTTAACATTAACCGTTGGAATGACTCCAAAACAAGTTTTTGTCTAGAACAACGTAGAGAAAACTCTTGCTGGGCTGAAGTAGCACACCTTTTACAATATTGGACTGACTATGAAAAGGTATTCTGTTCAACCTCAGGCATCCCACATGTCTTCTTTTCCCTTTGAACATTAACCGTTGAAATGACTCCAAAACAAGTTTTTGTCCAGAACAACGTTGAGAAAACTCTTGCTGGGCTGATGTAGCACACCTTTTACAATATTGGACTGACTATGAGAAGGTAATCTGTTCAACCTCAGGGATCCCACGTGTCTTCTTTTCCCTCTGAACATTAACCATTGAAATGACTCCAAAACAAGTTTTTGTCCAGAACAATGTTGAGAAAACTCTTGCTGGGCTGATGTAGCACACTTTTTTCAATATTGGACTGTCTATGAAAAGGTATTCTGTTCAACCTCAGGGATCCCACGTGTCTTCTTTTCCCTTTGAACGTTAGCCATTGAAATGACTCCAAAACAAGTTTTTGTCCAGAACAACGTTGAGAAAACGCTTGCTGGGCTGATGTAGCACACCTTTTACAGTATTGAACTGACAAATAAAAGGTATTCTGTTCAAAATCAGGGATCCCAAGTGTCTTCTTTTCCCTTCGAACATTAACCGTTGAAATGACTCCAAAACTAGTTTTTGTCCAGAACAACGTTGAGAAAACTCTTGCTGGGCTGATGTAGCACACCTTTTACAATATTGGACCGACTATGAAAAGGTATTCTGTTCAACCTCAGGGATCCCACGTGTCTTCTTTTCCCTTTGAACATTAACCGTTGAAATGACTCCAAAACAAGTTTTTGTCCAGAACAACGTTGAGAAAACTCTTGCTGGGCTGATGTAGCACACCTTTTACAATATTGGACTGACAAAGAAAAGGTATTCTGTTCAACCTCAGGGATCCCACGTGTCTTCTTTTCCCTTTGAACGTTAGCCATTGAAATGACTCCAAAACAAGTTTTTGTCCAGAACAACGTTGAGAAAACTCTTGCTGGGCTGATGTAGCACACCTTTTACAATATTAGACTGACAAAGAAAAGGTATTCTGTTCAACCTCTGGGATCCCACGTGTCTTCTTTTCCCTTTGAACAATAACCGTTGAAATGACTCCAAACCAAGTTTTTGTCCAGATCAGAGTGGAGAAAACTCTTGCTGGGCTGATGTAGCACACCTTTT
Source organism: Thysanoteuthis rhombus (assembly GCA_963457665.1). NCBI lineage: Eukaryota > Metazoa > Mollusca > Cephalopoda > Oegopsida > Thysanoteuthidae > Thysanoteuthis > Thysanoteuthis major. Next base: position 33,275,494 of record OY735230.1, read on the forward strand.
ACAATAATGGACTGACTATGAAAAGGTATTCTGTTCAACCTCAGGGATCCCACGTGTCTTCTTTTCCCTTTGAACATTAACCGTTGAAAAGACTCCAAAACAAGTTTTTGTCCAGAACAACGTTGAGAAAACTCTTGCTGGGCTGATGTAGCACACCTTTTACAATAATGGACTGACAAAAAAAAAGGTATTCTGTTCAACCTCAGGGATCCCACGTGTCTTCTTTTCCCTTTGAACATTAACCGTTGAAAAGACTCTAAAACAAGTTTTTGTCCAGAACAACGTTGAGAAAACTCTTGCTGGGCTGATGTAGCAAACCTTTTACAATATTGGACTGACTATGAAAAGGTATTCTGTTCAACCTCAGGGATCCCACGTGTCTTCTCTTCCTTTGAACATTAACCATTGAAATGACTCCAAAACAAGTTTTTGTCCAGAACAACGTTGAGAAAACTCTTGCTGGGCTGATGTAGCACACCTTTTACAGTATTGGACTGACAAAGAAAAGGTACTCTGTTCAACCTCAGGGATCCCACGTGTCTTCTTTTCCCTGTAACATTAACCGTTGGAATGACTCCAAAACAAGTTTTTGTCCAGAACAACGTTGAGAAAACTCTTGCTGGGCTGATGTAGCACACCTTTTACAGTATTGGACTGACAAAGAAAAGGTACTCTGTTCAACCTCAGGGATCCCACGTGTCTTCTTTTCCCTGTAACATTAACCGTTGGAATGACTCCAAAACAAGTTTTTGTCCAGGACAACGTTGAGAAAACTCTTGCTGGGCTGATGTAGCACACCTTTTACAATATTGGACTGACTATGAGAAGGTAATCTGTTCAACCTCAGGGATCCCACGTGTCTTCTTTTCCCTCTGAACATTAACCATTGAAATGACTCCAAAACAAGTTTTTGTCCAGAACAATGTTGAGAAAACTCTTGCTGGGCTGATGTAGCACACTTTTTTCAATATTGGACTGTCTATGAAAAGGTATTCTGTTCAACCTCAGGGATCCCACGTGTCTTCTTTTCCCTTTGAACGTTAGCCATTGAAATGACTCCAAAACAAGTTTTTGTCCAGAACAACGTTGAGAAAACGCTTGCTGGGCTGATGTAGCACACCTTTTACAGTATTGAACTGACAAATAAAAGGTATTCTGTTCAAAATCAGGGATCCCAAGTGTCTTCTTTTCCCTTCGAACATTAACCGTTGAAATGACTCCAAAACTAGTTTTTGTCCAGAACAACGTTGAGAAAACTCTTGCTGGGCTGATGTAGCACACCTTTTACAATATTGGACTGACTATGAAAAGGTATTCTGTTCAACCTCAGGGATCCCACGTGTCTTCTTTTCCCTTTGAACATTAACCGTTGAAATGACTCCAAAACAAGTTTTTGTCCAGAACAACGTTGAGAAAACTCTTGCTGGGCTGATGTAGCACACCTTTTACAATATTGGACTGACAAAGAAAAGGTATTCTGTTCAACCTCAGGGATCCCACGTGTCTTCTTTTCCCTTTGAACGTTAGCCATTGAAATGACTCCAAAACAAGTTTTTGTCCAGAACAACGTTGAGAAAACTCTTGCTGGGCTGATGTAGCACACATTTTACAATATTAGACTGACAAAGAAAAGGTATTCTGTTCAACCTCTGGGATCCCACGTGTCTTCTTTTCCCTTTGAACAATAACCGTTGAAATGACTCCAAACCAAGTTTTTGTCCAGAACAACGTTGAGAAAACTCTTGCTGGGCTGATGTAGCACACCTTTTACAATAATGGACTGACTATGAAAAGGTATTCTGTTCAACCTCAGGGATCCGACGTGTCTTCTTTTCCCTTTGAACATTAACCGTTTAAAAGACTCCAAAACAAGTTTTTGTCCAGAACAACGTTGAGAAAACTCTTGCTGGGCTGATGTAGCACACCTTTTACAATAATGGACTGACAAAGAAAAGGTATTCTGTTCAACCTCAGGGATCCCACGTGTCTTCTTTTCCCTTTGAACATTAACCGTTGAAAAGACTCCAAAACAAGTTTTTGTCCAGAACAACGTTGAGAAAACTCTTGCTGGGCTGATGTAGCACACCTTTTACAATATTGGACTGACTATGAAAAGGTATTCTGTTCAACCTCAGGGATCCCACGTGTCTTCTTTTCCCTTTGAACGTTAGCCATTGACATGACTCCAAAACAAGTTTTTGTCCAGAACAACGTTGCGAAAACTCTTGCTGGACTGATGTAGCACACCTTTTACAATATTGGACTGACTATGAAAAGGTATTCTGTTCAACCTCAGGGATCCCACGTGTCTTCTTTTCCCTTTGAACATTAACCGTTGAAATGACTCCAAAACAAGTTTTTGTCCAGAACAACGTTGAGAAAACTCTTGCTGGGCTGATGTAGCACACCTTTTACAATAATGGACTGACAAAGAAAAGGTATTCTGTTCAACCTCAGGGATCCCACGTGTCTTCTTTTCCCTTTGAACATTAACCGTTGAAATGACTCCAAAACAAGTTTTTGTCCAGAACAATGTTGAGAAAACTCTTGCTGGGCTGATGTAGCACACCTTTCACAATATTGGAATGACTATGAAAAGGTATTCTGTTCAACCTCAAGGATCCCACGTGTCTTCTTTTCCCTTTAACATCAACCATTGAAATGACTCCAGAACAAGTTTTTGTCCAGAACAACGTTGAGAAAACACTTGCTGGGCTGATGTAGCACACCTTTTTCAATATTGGACTGTCTATGAAAAGGTATTCTGTTCAACCTCAGGGATCCCACGTGTCTTCTTTTCCCTTTGAACAATAACCGTTGAAATAACTCCAAAACTAGTTTTTGTCCAGAACAACATTGAGAAAACTCTTGCTGGGCTGATGTAGCACACCTTTTACAATAATGGACTGACTATGAAAAGGTATTCTGTTCAACCTCAGGGATCCCACGTGTCTTCTTTTCCCTTTGAACATTAACCGTTCAAAAGACTCCAAAACAAGTTTTTGTCCAGAACAACGTTGAGAAAACTCTTGCTGGGCTGATGTAGCACACCTTTTACAATAATGGACAGACAAAGAAAAGGTATTCTGTTCAACCTCAGGGATCCCACGTGTCTTCTTTTCCCTTTGAACATTAACCGTTGAAAAGACTCCAAAACAAGTTTTTGTCCAGAACAACGTTGAGAAAACTCTTGCTGGGCTGATGTAGCACACCTTTTACAATATTGGACTGACTATGAAAAGGTATTCTGTTCAACCTCAGGGATCCCACGTGTCTTCTTTTCCCTTTGAACGTTAGCCATTGACATGACTCCAAAACAAGTTTTTGTCCAGAACAACGTTGCGAAAACTCTTGCTGGACTGATGTAGCACACCTTTTACAATATTGGACTGACTATGAAAAGGTATTCTGTTCAACCTCAGGGATCCCACGTGTCTTCTTTTCCCTTTGAACATTAACCGTTGAAATGACTCCAAAACAAGTTTTTGTCCAGAACAACGTTGAGAAAACTCTTGCTGGGCTGATGTAGCACACCTTTTACAATAATGGACTGACAAAGAAAAGGTATTCTGTTCAACCTCAGGGATCCCACGTGTCTTCTTTTCCCTTTGAACATTAACCGTTGAAAAAACTCTAAAACAAGTTTTTGTCCAGAACAACGTTGAGAAAACTCTTGCTGGGCTGATGTAGCAAACCTTTTACAATATTGGACTGACTATGAAAAGGTATTCTGTTCAACCTCAGGGATCCCACGTGTCCTCTCTTCCTTTGAACATTAACCATTGAAATGACTCCAAAACAAGTTTTTGTCCAGAACAACGTTGAGAAAACTCTTGCTGGGCTGATGTAGCACACCTTTTACAGTATTGGACTGACAAAGAAAAGGTACTCTGTTCAACCTCAGGGATCCCACGTGTCTTCTTTTCCCTTTAACATTAACCGTTGGAATGACTCCAAAACAAGTTTTTGTCTAGAACAACGTAGAAAAAACTCTTGCTGGGCTGATGTAGCACACCTTTTACAATATTGGACTGACTATGAAAAGGTATTCTGTTCAACCTCAGGCATCCCACATGTCTTCTTTCCCCTTTGAACATTAACCATTGAAATGACTCCAAAACAAGTTTTTGTCCAGAACAATGTTGAGAAAACTCTTGCTGGGCTGATGTAGCACACCTTTCACAATATTGGACTGACTATGAAAAGGTATTCTGTTCAACCTCAAGGATCCCACGTGTCTTCTTTTCCCTTTAACATCAACCATTGAAATGACTCCAAAACAAGTTTTTGTCCAGAACAACGTTGAGAAAACACTTGCTGGGCTGATGTAGCACACCTTTTTCAATATTGGACTGTCTATGAAAAGGTATTCTGTTCAACCTCAGGGATCCCACGTGTCTTCTTTTCCCTTTGAACAATAACCGTTGAAATAACTCCAAAACTAGTTTTTGTCCAGAACAACATTGAGAAAACTCTTGCTGGGCTGATGTAGCACACCTTTTACAATAATGGACTGACAAAAAAAAGGTATTCTGTTCAACCTCAGGGATCCCACGTGTCTTCTTTTCCCTTTGAACATTAACCGTAGAAAAGACTCTAAAACAAGTTTTTGTCCAGAACAACGTTGAGAAAACTCTTGATGGGCTGATGTAGCAAACCTTTTACAATATTGGACTGACTATGAAAAGGTATTCTGTCCAACCTCAGGGATCCCACGTGTCTTGTCTTCCTTTGAACATTAACCATTGAAATGACTCCAAAACAAGTTTTTGTCCAGAACAACGTTGAGAAAACTCTTGCTGGGCTGATGTAGCACACCTTATACAGTATTGGACTGACAAAGAAAAGGTATTCTGTTCAACCTCAGGGATCCCACGTGTCTTCTTTTCCCTTTGAACATTAACCGTTGGAATGACACCAAAACAAGTTTTTGTCCAGAACAACGTTGAGAAAACTCTTGCTGGGCTGATGTAGCACACCTATTACAATAATGGAATGACAAAGAAAAGGTATTCTGTTCAACCTCAGGGATCCCACGTGTCTTCTTTTCCATTTGAACATTAACCGTTGAAATGACTCCAAAACAAGTTTTTGTCCCGGACAACGTTGAGAAAACTCTTGCTGGGCTGATAGGGCACACCTTTTACAATATTGGACTGACTATGAAAAGGTATTCTGTTCAACCTCAGGGATCCCACGCGTCTTCTTTTCCCTTTAACATTAACCATTGAAATGACTCCAAAACAAGTTTTCGTCCAGAACAACGTTGAGAAAACTCTTGCTGGGCTGATGTAACACACCTTTCACAATATTGGACTGACTATGAAAAGGTATTCTGTTCAACCTCAGGGATCCCACGTGTCTTCTTTTCGTTTTAACATTAACCATTGAAATGACTCCAAAACAAGTTTTTGTCCAGATCAGAGTGGAGAAAACTCTTGCTGGCCTGATGTAGCACACCTTTTACAATATTGGACTGACTATGGATAGGTACTCTGTTTAACCTCAGGGATCCCACGTGTCTTCTTTTCCCTTTGAACATTAACCGTTGAAATGACTCCAAAACAAGTTTTTGTCTAGAACAACGTTGAGAAAACTCTTGCTGGGCTGATAGGGCACACCTTTTACAATATTGGACTGACTATGAAAAGGTATTCTGTTCAACCTCAGGGATCCCACGTGTCTTCTTTTCCCTTTGAACATTAACCGTTGAAATGACTCCAAAACAAGTTTTTGTCCAGAACAACGTTGAGAAAACTCTTGCTGGGCTGATGTAGCACACCTTTTACAGTATTGGACTGACAAAGGAAAGGTATTCTGTTCAACCTCAGGGATCCCACGTGTCTTCTTTTCCCTTTGAACATTAACCGTTGGAATGACCCCAAATAAAGTTTTTGTCCAGAACAAAGTGGAGAAAACTCTTGCTGGGCTGATGTAGCACGCCTTTTACAATATTGGACTGACAAAGAAAAGGTATTCTGTTCAACCTCAGGGATCCCACGTGTCTTCTTTTCCCTTTGAACAATAACCGTTGAAATAACTCCAAAACTAGTTTTTGTCCAGAACAACATTGAGAAAACTCTTGCTGGGCTGATGTAGCACACCTTTTACAATAATGGACTGACTATGAAAAGGTATTCTGTTCAACCTCAGGGATCCCACGTGTCTTCTTTTCCCTTTGAACATTAACCGTTCAAAAGACTCCAAAACAAGTTTTTGTCCAGAACAACGTTGAGAAAACTCTTGCTGGGCTGATGTAGCACACCTTTTACAATAATGGACTGACAAAGAAAAGGTATTCTGTTCAACCTCAGGGATCCCACGTGTCTTCTTTTCCCTTTGAACATTAACCGTTGAAAAGACTCCAAAACAAGTTTTTGTCCAGAACAACGTTGAGAAAACTCTTGCTGGGCTGATGTAGCACACCTTTTACAATATTGGACTGACTATGAAAAGGTATTCTGTTCAACCTCAGGGATCCCACGTGTCTTCTTTTCCCTTTGAACGTTAGCCATTGACATGACTCCAAAACAAGTTTTTGTCCAGAACAACGTTGCGAAAACTCTTGCTGGACTGATGTAGCACACCTTTTACAATATTGGACTGACTATGAAAAGGTATTCTGTTCAACCTCAGGGATCCCACGTGTCTTCTTTTCCCTTTGAACATTAACCATTGAAATGACTCCAAAACAAGTTTTTGTCTAGAACAACGTAGAAAAAACTCTTGCTGGGCTGATGTAGCACACCTTTTACAATATTGGACTGACTATGAAAAGGTATTCTGTTCAACTTCAGGGATCCCACGTGTCTTCTTTTCCCTTTGAACATTAACCGTTGAAATGACTCCAAAACAAGTTTTTGTCCAGGACAACGTTGAGAAAACTCTTGCTGGGCTGATAGGGCACACCTTTTACAATATTGGACTGACTATGAAAAGGTATTCTGTTCAACCTCAGGGATCCCACGTGTCTTCTTTTCCCTTTAACATTAACCATTGAAATGACTCCAAAACAAGTTTTCGTCCAGAACAACGTTGAGAAAACTCTTGCTGGGCTGATGTAACACACCTTTCACAATATTGGACTGACTATGAAAAGGTATTCTGTTCAACCTCAGGGATCCCACGTGTCTTCTTTTCGTTTTAACATTAACCATTGAAATGACTCCAAAACAAGTTTTTGTCCAGATCAGAGTGGAGAAAACTCTTGCTGGCCTGATGTAGCACACCTTTTACAATATTGGACTGACTATGGATAGGTACTCTGTTTAACCTCAGGGATCCCACGTGTCTTCTTTTCCCTTTGAACATTAACCGTTGAAATGACTCCAAAACAAGTTTTTGTCTAGAACAACGTTGAGAAAACTCTTGCTGGGCTGATATAGCACACTTTTTACAATATTGGACTGACTATGAAAAGGTATTCTGTTCAACATCAGGGATCCCACGTGTCTTCTTTTCCCTTTGAACATTAACCGTTGAAATGACTCCGAAACAAGTTTTTGTCTAGAACAACGTTGAGAAAACTCTTGCTGGGCTGATGTAGCACACCTTTTACAATATTGGACTGACTATGAAAAGGTATTCTGTTCAACCTCAGGGATCCCACGTGTCTTCTTTTCCCTTTGAACATTAACCGTTGAAATGACTCCAAAACAAGTTTTTGTCAAGAACAACGTTGAGAAAACTCTTGCTGGGCTGATGTAGCACACATTTACAGTATTGGACTGACAAAGGAAAGGTATTCTGTTCAACCTCAGGGATCCCACGTGTCTTCTTTTCCCTTTGAACATTAACCGTTGGAATGACCCCAAATAAAGTTTTTGTCCAGAACAATGTTGAGAAAACTCTTGCTGGGCTGATGTAGCACGCCTTTTACAATATTGGACTGACAAAGAAAAGGTATTCTGTTCAACCTCAGGGATCCCACGTGTCTTCTTTTCCCTTTGAACAATAACCGTTGAAATAACTCCAAAACTAGTTTTTGTCCAGAACAACATTGAGAAAACTCTTGCTGGGCTGATGTAGCACACCTTTTACAATAATGGACTGACTATGAAAAGGTATTCTGTTCAACCTCAGGGATCCCACGTGTCTTCTTTTCCCTTTGAACATTAACCGTTGAAAAGACTCCAAAACAAGTTTTTGTCCAGAACAACGTTGAGAAAACTCTTGCTGGGCTGATGTAGCACACCTTTTACAATAATGGACTGACAAAGAAAAGGTATTCTGTTCAACCTCAGGGATCCCACGTGTCTTCTTTTCCCTTTGAACATTAACCGTTCAAAAGACTCCAAAACAAGTTTTTGTCCAGAACAACGTTGAGAAAACTCTTGCTGGGCTGATGTAGCAAATTTTTTCACAATATTGGACTGACTATGAAAAGGTATTCTGTTCAACCTCAAGGATCCCACGTGTCTTCTTTTCCCTTTGAACATTAACCGTTCAAAAGACTCCAAAACAAGTTTTTGTCCAGAACAAAGTGGAGAAAACTCTTGCTGGGCTGATGTAGCACACCTTTTACAATATTGGACTGACTATGAAAAGGTATTCTGTTCAACCTCAGGGATCCCACGTGTCTTCTTTTCCCTTTGAACATTAACCGTTGAAATGACTCCAAAACAAGTTTTTGTCTAGAACAACGTTGAGAAAACTCTTGCTGGGCTGATGTAGCACACCTTTTACAATATTGGACTGACTATGAAAAGGTATTCTGTTCAACCTCAGGGATCCCACGTGTCATCTTTTCCCTTTGAACATTAACCATTGAAATGACTCCAAAACAAGTTTTTGTCCAGAACAAAGTGGAAAAAACTCTTGTTTGGCTGATGTAGCACACTTTTTACAATATTGGACTGACTATGAAAAGGTATTCTGTTCAACCTCAGGGATCCCACGTGTCTTCTTTTCCCTTTGAACATTAACCATTGAAATGACTCCAAAACAAGTTTTTGTCTAGAACAACGTAGAAAAAACTCTTGCTGGGCTGATGTAGCACACCTTTTACAATATTGGACTGACTATGAAAAGGTATTCTGTTCAACCTCTGGGAACACACGTGTCTTCTTTTCCCTTTGAACAATAACCGTTGAAATGACTCCAAAACAAGTTTTTGTCCAGAACAACGTTGAGAAAACTCTTGCTGGGCTGATGTAGCACACCTTTTACAATAATGGACTGACTATGAAAAGGAATTCTGTTCAACCTCAGGGATCCCACGTGTCTTCTTTTCCCTTTGAACATTAACCGTTGAAAAGACTCCAAAACAAGTTTTTGTCCAGAACAACGTTGAGAAAACTCTTGCTGGGCTGATGTAGCACACCTTTTACAATAATGGACTGACAAAGAAAAGGTATTCTGTTCAACCTCAGGGATCCCACGTGTCTTCTTTTCCCTTTAACATTAACCATTGAAATGACTCCAAAACAAGTTTTCGTCCAGAACAACGTTGAGAAAACTCTTGCTGGGCTGATGTAGCACACTTTTTTCAATATTGGACTGACTATGAAAAGGTATTCTGTTCAACCTCAGGGATCCCAAGTGTCTTCTTTTCGTTTTAACATTAACCATTGAAATGACTCCAAAACAAGTTTTTGTCCAAATCAGAGTGGAGAAAACTCTTGCTGGGCTGATGTAGCACACCTTTTACAATATTGGACTGACTATGGAAAGGTACTCTGTTCAACCTCAGGGATCCCACGTGTCTTCTTTTCCCTTTGAACATTAACCGTTGAAATGACTCCAAAACAAGTTTCTGTCTAGAACAACGTTGAGAAAACTCTTACTGGGCTGATATAGCACACTTTTTACAATATTGGACTGACTATGAAAAGGTATTCTGTTCAACATCAGGGATCCCACGTGTCTTCTTTTCCCTTTGAACATTAACCGTTGAAATGACTCCAAAACAAGTTTCTGTCTAGAACAACGTTGAGAAAACTCTTACTGGGCTGATATAGCACACTTTTTACAATATTGGACTGACTATGAAAAGGTATTCTGTTCAACCTCAGGGATCCCACGTGTCTTCTTTTCCCTTTAACATTAACCATTGAAATGACTCCAAAACAAGTTTTCGTCCAGAACAACGTTGAGAAAACTCTTGCTGGGCTGATGTAGCACACTTTTTTCAATATTGGACTGACTATGAAAAGGTATTCTGTTCAACCTCAGGGATCCCAAGTGTCTTCTTTTCGTTTTAACATTAACCATTGAAATGACTCCAAAACAAGTTTTTGTCCAAATCAGAGTGGAGAAAACTCTTGCTGGGCTGATGTAGCACACCTTTTACAATATTGGACTGACTATGGAAAGGTACTCTGTTCAACCTCAGGGATCCCACGTGTCTTCTTTTCCCTTTGAACATTAACCGTTGAAATGACTCCAAAACAAGTTTCTGTCTAGAACAACGTTGAGAAAACTCTTACTGGGCTGATATAGCACACTTTTTACAATATTGGACTGACTATGAAAAGGTATTCTGTTCAACATCAGGGATCCCACGTGTCTTCTTTTCCCTTTGAACATTAACCGTTGAAATGACTCCAAAACAAGTTTTTATCTAGAACAACGTTGAGAAAACTCTTGCTGGGCTGATGTAGCACACCTTTTACAATATTGGACTGACTATGAAAAGGTATTCTGTTCAACCTCAGGGATCCCACGTGTCTTCTTTTCCCTTTGAACATTAACCGTTGAAAAGACTCCAAAACAAGTTTTTGTCCAGAACAACGTTGAGAAAACTCTTGCTGGGCTGATGTACCACACCTTTTACAATAATGGACTGACAAAGAAAAGGTATTCTGTTCAACCTCAGGAATCCCACGTGTCTTCTTTTCCCTTTGAACATTAACCGTTGGGATGACCCCAAAACAAGTTTTTGTCCAGAACAAAGTGGAGAAAACTCTTGCTGGGCTGATGTAGCACGCCTTTTACAATATTGGACTGACAAAGAATAGGTATTCTGTTCAACCTCAGGGATCCCACGTGTCTTCTTTTCCCTTTGAACGATAGCCATTGACATGACTCCAGAACAAGTTTTTGTCCAGAACAACGTTGAGAAAACTCTTGCTGGGCTGATGTAGCACACATTTTACAATATTGGACTGACAAAGAAAAGGTATTCTGTTCAACCTCAGGGATCCCACGTGTCTTCTTTTCCCTTTGAACATTAACCGTTGAAAAGACTCTAAAACAAGTTTTTGTCCAGAACAACGTTGAGAAAACTCTCGCTGGGCTGATGTAGCAAACCTTTTACAATATTGGACTGACTATGAAAAGGTATTCTGTTCAACCTCAGGGATCCCACGTGTCTTCTCTTCCTTTGAACATTAACCATTGAAATGACTCCAAAACAAGTTTTTGTCCAGAACAACGTTGAGAAAACTCTTGCTGGGCTGATGTAGCACACCTTTTACAGTATTGGACTGACAAAGAAAAGGTATTCTGTTCAACCTCAGGGATCCCACGTGTCTTCTTTTCCCTTTGAACATTAACTGTTGGAATGACTCCAAATCAAGTTTTTGTCTAGAACAACGTTGAGAAAACTCTTGCTGGGCTTATGTAGCACACCTATTACAATAATGGACTGACAAAAAAAGGTATTCTGTTCAACCTCAGGGATCCCACGTGTCTTCTTTTCCCTTTGAACATTAACCGTTGAAAAGACTCCAAAAATAGTATTTGTCCAGGACAGCGTTGAGAAAACTCTTGCTGGGCTGATGTAGCACACCTTTTACAATATTGGACTGACTATGAAAAGGTATTCTGTTCAACCTCAGGGATCCCACGTGTCTTCTTTTCCCTTTGAACATTAACCATTGAAATGACTCCAAAACAAGTTTTCGTCCAGAACAACGTTGAGAAAACTCTTGCTGGGCTGATGTAGCACACCTTTCACAATATTGGACTGACTATGAAAAGGTATTCTGTTCAACCTCAGGGATCCCAAGTGTCTTCTTTTCGTTTTAACATTAACCATTGAAATGACTCCAAAACAAGTTTTTGTCCAAATCAGAGTGGAGAAAACTCTTGCTGGGCTGATGTAGCACACCTTTTACAATATTGGACTGACTATGGAAAGGTATTCTGTTCATCCTCAGGGATCCCACATGTCTTCTTTCCCCTTTGAACATTAACCGTTGAAATGACTCCAAAACAAGTTTTTGTCCAAATCAACGTTGCGAAAACTCTTGCTGGACTGATGTAGCACACCTTCTACAATATTGGACTGACTATGAAAAGGTATTCTGTTCATCCTCAGGGATCCCACATGTCTTCTTTCCCCTTTGAACATTAACCGTTGAAATGACTCCAAAAAAAGTTTTTGTCCAGAACAACGTTGAGAAAATTCTTGCTTGGCTGATGTAGCACACCTTTTACAATATTGGACTGACAAAGAAAAGGTATTCTGTTCAACCTCAGGGATCCCACGTGTCTTCTTTTCCTTTTGAACATTAACCATTGAAATGACTCCAAAACAAGTTTTTGTCCAGAACAATGTTGAGAAAACTCTTGCTGGGCTGATAGGGCACACCTTTTACAGTATTGGACTGACAAAGAAGAGGTATTCTGTTCAACCTCAGGGATCCCACGTGTCTTCTTTTCCCTTTGAACATTAACCGTTGAAATGACACCGAAACAAGTTTTTGTCCAGAACAACGTTGAGAAAACTCTTGCTGGGCTGATGTAGCACACCTTTTACAATATTGGATTGACTATGAAAAGGTATTCTATTCAACCTCAGGGATCCCACGTGTCTTCTTTTCCCTTTAACATTAACCATTCAAATGATTCCAAAACAAGTTTTTGTCCAGAACAACGTTTAGAAAACTCTTGCTGGGCTGATGTAGCACACCTTTTACAATATTGGACTGTCTATGAAAAGGTATTCTGTTCAACCTCAGGGATCCCACGTGTCTTCTTTTCCCTTTGAACAATAACTGTTGAAATGACTCCAAAACAAGTTTTTGTCCAGAACAACGTTGAGAAAACTCTTGCTGGGCTGATGTAGCACACCTTTTACAATATTGGACTGACTATGAGAAGGTAATCTGTTCAACTTCAGGGATCCCACGTGTCTTCTTTTCCCTTTGAACATTAACCATTGAAATGACTCCAAAACAAGTTTTTGTCCAGAACAATGTTGAGAAAACTCTTGCTGGGCTGATAGGGCACACCTTTTACAGTATTGGACTGACAAAGAAGAGGTATTCTGTTCAACCTCAGGGATCCCACGTGTCTTCTTTTTCGTTTTAACATTAACCATTGAAATGACTCCAAAACAAGTTTTTGTCCAGAACAACGTTGAGAAAACTCTTGCTGGGCTGATGTAGCACACCTTTCACAATATTGGACTGACAAATAAAAGGTTTTCTTTTCAACCTCAGGGATCCCATGTGTCTTCTTTTCCCTTTGAACATTAACCGTTGAAATGACTCCAAAACAAGTTTTTGTCCAGAACAATGTTGAGAAAACTCTTGCTGGGCTGATAGGGCACACCTTTTACAGTATTGGACTGACAAAGAAGAGGTATTCTGTTCAACCTCAGGGATCCCACGTGTCTTCTTTTCCCTTTGAACATTAACCGTTGAAATGACTCCAAAACAAGTTTTTGTCCAGAACAACGTTGAGAAAACTCTTGCTGGGCTGATGTAGCACACCTTTTACAATATTGGACTGACTATGAAAAGGTATTCTATTCAACCTCAGGGATCCCACGTGTCTTCTTTTCCCTTTGAACATTAACCATTGAAATGACTCCAAAACAAGTTTTTGTCTAGAACAACGTTGAGAAAACTCTTGCTGGGCTGATGTAGCACACCTTTTAAAATATTGGACTGACTATGAAAAGGTATTCTGTTAAACCTCAGGGATCCCACTTGTCTTCTTTTCCCTTAAAACATTAACCGTTGGAATGACTCCAAAACAAGTTTTTGTCCAGAACAACGTTGAGAAAACTCTTGCTGGGCTGATGTAGCACACCTTTTACAATATTGGACTGACTATGAAAAGGTATTCTGTTCAACCTCAGGGATCCCACGTGTCTTCTTTTCCCTTTGAACATTAACCATTGAAATGACTCCAAAACAAGTTTTTGTCCAGAACAGAGTGGAGAAAACTCTTGCAGGGCTGATGTAGCACACCTTTTACAATATTGGACTGACTATGAAAAGGTATTCTATTCAACCTCAGGGATCCCACGTGTCTTCTTTTCCCTTAGAACATTAACTGTTGGAATGACTCCAAAACAAGTTTTTGTCCAGAACAACGTTGAGAAAACTCTTGCTGGGCTGATGTAGCACACCTTTTACAATATTGGACTCACTATGACAAGGTATTCTGTTCAACCCCAGTGATCCAACGTGTCTTCTTTCTCCTTTGAACATTAACCGTTGAAATGACTCCAAAACAAGTTTTTGTCCAGAACAAAGTGGAAAAAACTCTTGTTTGGCTGATGTAGCACACTTTTTACAATATTGGACTGACTATGAAAAGGTATTCTATTCAACCTCAGGGATCCCACGTGTCTTCTTTACCTTCAACATTAACCATTTAAATGACTCCAAAACAAGTTTTTGTCCAGAACAACGTGGAGAAAACTCTTGCTGGGCTGATGTAGCACACCTTTCACAATATTGGACTGACAAATAAAAGGTTTTCTTTTCAACCTCAGGGATCCCACGTGTCTTCTTTCCCTTTGAACATTAACCATTTAAATGACTCCAAAACAAGTTTTTGTCCAGAACAACGTGGAGAAAACTCTTGCTGGGCTGATGTAGCACACCTTTCACAATATTGGACTGACAAATAAAAGGTTTTCTTTTCAACCTCAGGGATCCCACGTGTCTTCTTTTCCTTTTGAACATTAACCATTGAAATGACTCCAAAACAAGTTTTTGTCCAGAACAATGTTGAGAAAACTCTTGCTGGGCTGATAGGGCACACCTTTTACAGTATTGGACTGACAAAGAAGAGGTATTCTGTTCAACCTCAGGGATCCCACGTGTCTTCTTTTCCCTTTGAACATTAACCGTTGAAATGACACCGAAACAAGTTTTTGTCCAGAACAACGTTGAGAAAACTCTTGCTGGGCTGATGTAGCACACCTTTTACAATATTGGATTGACTATGAAAAGGTATTCTATTCAACCTCAGGGATCCCACGTGTCTTCTTTTCCCTTTAACATTAACCATTCAAATGATTCCAAAACAAGTTTTTGTCCAGAACAACGTTTAGAAAACTCTTGCTGGGCTGATGTAGCACACCTTTTACAATATTGGACTGTCTATGAAAAGGTATTCTGTTCAACCTCAGGGATCCCACGTGTCTTCTTTTCCCTTTGAACAATAACTGTTGAAATGACTCCAAAACAAGTTTTTGTCCAGAACAACGTTGAGAAAACTCTTGCTGGGCTGATGTAGCACACCTTTTACAATATTGGACTGACTATGAGAAGGTAATCTGTTCAACTTCAGGGATCCCACGTGTCTTCTTTTCCCTTTGAACATTAACCATTGAAATGACTCCAAAACAAGTTTTTGTCCAGAACAATGTTGAGAAAACTCTTGCTGGGCTGATAGGGCACACCTTTTACAGTATTGGACTGACAAAGAAGAGGTATTCTGTTCAACCTCAGGGATCCCACGTGTCTTCTTTTTCGTTTTAACATTAACCATTGAAATGACTCCAAAACAAGTTTTTGTCCAGAACAACGTTGAGAAAACTCTTGCTGGGCTGATGTAGCACACCTTTCACAATATTGGACTGACAAATAAAAGGTTTTCTTTTCAACCTCAGGGATCCCATGTGTCTTCTTTTCCCTTTGAACATTAACCGTTGAAATGACTCCAAAACAAGTTTTTGTCCAGAACAATGTTGAGAAAACTCTTGCTGGGCTGATAGGGCACACCTTTTACAGTATTGGACTGACAAAGAAGAGGTATTCTGTTCAACCTCAGGGATCCCACGTGTCTTCTTTTCCCTTTGAACATTAACCGTTGAAATGACTCCAAAACAAGTTTTTGTCCAGAACAACGTTGAGAAAACTCTTGCTGGGCTGATGTAGCACACCTTTTACAATATTGGACTGACTATGAAAAGGTATTCTATTCAACCTCAGGGATCCCACGTGTCTTCTTTTCCCTTTGAACATTAACCATTGAAATGACTCCAAAACAAGTTTTTGTCTAGAACAACGTTGAGAAAACTCTTGCTGGGCTGATGTAGCACACCTTTTAAAATATTGGACTGACTATGAAAAGGTATTCTGTTAAACCTCAGGGATCCCACTTGTCTTCTTTTCCCTTAAAACATTAACCGTTGGAATGACTCCAAAACAAGTTTTTGTCCAGAACAACGTTGAGAAAACTCTTGCTGGGCTGATGTAGCACACCTTTTACAATATTGGACTGACTATGAAAAGGTATTCTGTTCAACCTCAGGGATCCCACGTGTCTTCTTTTCCCTTTGAACATTAACCATTGAAATGACTCCAAAACAAGTTTTTGTCCAGAACAGAGTGGAGAAAACTCTTGCAGGGCTGATGTAGCACACCTTTTACAATATTGGACTGACTATGAAAAGGTATTCTATTCAACCTCAGGGATCCCACGTGTCTTCTTTTCCCTTAGAACATTAACTGTTGGAATGACTCCAAAACAAGTTTTTGTCCAGAACAACGTTGAGAAAACTCTTGCTGGGCTGATGTAGCACACCTTTTACAATATTGGACTCACTATGACAAGGTATTCTGTTCAACCCCAGTGATCCAACGTGTCTTCTTTCTCCTTTGAACATTAACCGTTGAAATGACTCCAAAACAAGTTTTTGTCCAGAACAAAGTGGAAAAAACTCTTGTTTGGCTGATGTAGCACACTTTTTACAATATTGGACTGACTATGAAAAGGTATTCTATTCAACCTCAGGGATCCCACGTGTCTTCTTTACCTTCAACATTAACCATTTAAATGACTCCAAAACAAGTTTTTGTCCAGAACAACGTGGAGAAAACTCTTGCTGGGCTGATGTAGCACACCTTTCACAATATTGGACTGACAAATAAAAGGTTTTCTTTTCAACCTCAGGGATCCCACGTGTCTTCTTTCCCTTTGAACATTAACCGTTGAAATGACTCCAAAACAAGTTTTTGTCCAGAACAAAGTGGAAAAAACTCATGTTTGGCTGATGTAGCACACCTTTTACAATATTGGACTGACTATGAAAAGGTATTCTGTTCAACCATAGTGATCCCACGTGTCTTCTTTTCCCTTTGAACATTAACCGTTGAAATGACTCCAAAACAAGTTTTTGTCCAGAACAACGTTGAGAAAACTCTTGATGGGCTGATGTAGCACACCTTTCACAATATTGGACTGACTATGAAAAGGTATCCTGTTCAACCTAAGGGATCCCACGTGTCTTCTTTTCCCTTTGAACATTAACCGTTGAAATGACTCCAAAACAAGTTTTTGTCCAGAACAACGTTGAGAAAACTCTTGCTGGGCTGATGTAGCACACCTTTTACAATATTGGACTGACTATGAAAAGGTATCCTGTTCAACATCAGGAGTCCCATGTGTCTTCTTTTCCCTTTGAACATTAACCGTTAAAATGACTCCAAAACAAGTTTTTGTCCAGAACTACGTTGAGAAAACTCATGCTGGGCTGATGTAGCACACATTTTACAATATTGGACTCACTATGAAAAGGTATTCTGTTCAACCCCAGTGATCCCACGTGTCTTCTTTCTCCTTTGAACATTAACCGTTGAAATGACTCCAAAACAAGTTTTTGTCCAGAACAAAGTGGAAAAAACTCTTGTTTGGCTGATGTAGCACACTTTTTACAATATTGGACTGACTATGAAAAGGTATTCTATTCAACCTCAGGGATCCCACGTGTCTTCTTTACCTTCAACATTAACCATTTAAATGACTCCAAAACAAGTTTTTGTCCAGAACAACGTTGAGAAAACTTCGCTGGGCTGATGTAGCACACCTTTTACAATATTGGACTGACAAATAAAAGGTATTCTGTTCAACCTCAGTGATCCCACGTGTCTTCTTTCCCTTTGAACATTAACCGTTGAAATGACTCCAAAACAAGTTTTTGTCCAGAACAACGTTGAGAAAACTCTTGCTGGGCTGATGTAGCACACCTTTTACAATATTGGACTGACTATGAAAAGGTATTCTATTCAACCTCAGGGATCCCACGTGTCTTCTTTTCCCTTTGAACATTAACCGTTGGAATGACTCTGAAACAAGTTTTTGTCCAGAACAAAGTGGAGAAAACTCTTGCTGGGCTGATGTAGCACACCTTTTACAATATTGGACTGACTATGAAAAGGTATTCTGTTCAACATCAGGAGTCCCATGTGTCTTCTTTTCCCTTTGAATGTTAACCGTTGAAATGACTCCAAAACAAGTTTTTGTCCAGAACAACGTTGAGAAAACTCTTGCTGGGCTGATGTAGCACACCTTTTACAATATTGGACTCACTATGAAAAGGTATTCTGTTCAACCTCAGGGATCCCACGTGTCTTCTTTTCCCTTTGAACATTAACCGTTGAAATGACTCCAAAACAAGTTTTTGTCCAGAACAACGTTGAGAAAACTCTTGCTGGGCTGATGTAGCACACCTTTTACAATATTGGACTGACTATGAAAAGGTATTCTGTTCAACCTCAGGGATCCCAAGTGTCTTCTTTTCCCTTTAACATTAACCATTCAAATGACTCCAAAACAAGTTTTTGTCCAGAACAACGTTGAGAAAACTCTTGCTGGGCTGATGTAGCACACCTTTTACAATATTGGACTGTCTATGAAAAGGTATTCTGTTCAACCTCAGGGATCCCACGTGTCTTCTTTTCCCTTTGAACATTAACCGTTGAAATGACTCCAAAACAAGTTTTTGTCCTGAACAACGTTGAGAAAACTCTTGCTGGGCTGATGTAGCACACCTTTTACAATATTGGACTGACTATGAAAAGGTATCCTGTTCAACATCAGGAGTCCCATGTGTCTTCTTTTCCCTTTGAACATTAACCGTTGAAATGACTCCAAAACAAGTTTTTGTCCAGAACAACGTTGAGAAAAATCTTGATGGGCTGATGTAGCACACCTTTTACAATATTGGACTGACTATGAAAAGGTATTCTATTCAACCTCAGGGATCCCAAGTGTCTTCTTTTCCCTTTAACATTAACCATTGAAATGACTCCAAAATAAGTTTTTGTCCAGAACAACGTTGAGAAAACTCTTGCTGGGCTGATGTAGCACACCTTTTACAATATTGGACTGTCTATGAAAAGGTATTCTGTTCAACCTCAGGGATCCCACGTGTCTTCTTTTCCCTTTGAACATTAACCGTTGGAATGACCCCAAAACAAGTTTTTGTCCAGAACAAAGTGGAGAAAACTCTTGCTGGGCTGATGTAGCACGCCTTTTACAATATTGGACTGACAAAGAAAAGGTATTCTGTTCAACATCAGGGATCCCACGTGTCTTCTCTTCCCTTTGAACGATAGCCATTGACATGACTCCAAAACAAGTTTTTGTCCAGAACAACGTTGAGAAAACTCTTGCTGGGCTGATGTAGCACACCTTTTACAATATTGGACTGACAAAGAAAAGGTATTCTGTTCAACCTCAGGGATCCCACGTGTCTTCTTTTCCCTTTCAACATTAACCGTTGAAATGACTCCAAAACAAGTTTTTGTCCAGAACAACGTTGAGAAAACTCTTGCTTGGCTGATGTAGCACACCTTTTACAATATTGGACTGACAAAGAAAAGGTATTCTGTTCAACCTCAGGGATCCCACGTGTCTTCTTTTCCTTTTGAACATTAACCATTGAAATGACTCCAAAACAAGTTTTTGTCCAGAACAATGTTGAGAAAAATCTTGCTGGGCTGATAGGGCACACCTTTTACAGTATTGGACTGACAAAGAAGAGGTATTCTGTTCAACCTCAGGGATCCCACGTGTCTTCTTTCTCCTTTGAACATTAACCGTTGAAATGACTCCAAAACAAGTTTTTGTCCAGAACAACGTTGAGAAAACTCTTGCTGGGCTGATGTAGCACACCTTTTACAATATTGGATTGACTATGAAAAGGTATTCTATTCAACCTCAGGGATCCCACGTGTCTTCTTTTCCCTTTAACATTAACCATTCAAATGATTCCAAAACAAGTTTTTGTCCAGAACAACGTTGAGAAAACTCTTGCTGGGCTGATGTAGCACACCTTTTACGATATTGGACTGTCTATGAAAAGGTATTCTGTTCAACCTCAGGGATCCCACGTGTCTTCTTTTCCCTTTGAACAATAACCGTTGAAATGACTCCAAAACAAGTTTTTGTCCAGAACAACGTTGAGAAAACTCTTGCTGGGCTGATGTAGCACACCTTTTACAATATTGGACTGACTATGAGAAGGTAATCTGTTCAACTTCAGGGATCCCACGTGTCTTCTTTTCCCTTTGAACATTAACCATTGAAATGACTCCAAAACAAGTTTTTGTCCAGAACAATGTTGAGAAAACTCTTGCTGGGCTGATAGGGCACACCTTTTACAGTATTGGACTGACAAAGAAGAGGTATTCTGTTCAACCTCAGGGATCCCACGTGTCTTCTTTTCCCTTTGAACATTAACCGTTGAAATGACTCCAAAACAAGTTTTTGTCCAGAACAACGTTGAGAAAACTCTTGCTGGGCTGATGTAGCACACCTTTTACAATATTGGACTCACTATGAAAAGGTATTCTGTTCAACCTCAGGGATCCCAAGTGTCTTCTTTTCCCTTTGAACATTAACCGTTGAAATGACTCCAAAACAAGTTTTTGTCCAGAACAATGTTGAGAAAACTCTTGCTGGGCTGATAGGGCACACCTTTTACAGTATTGGACTGACAAAGAAGATGTATTCTGTTCAACCTCAGGGATCCCACGTGTCTTCTTTTCCCTTTGAACATTAACCGTTGAAATGACTCCAAAACAAGTTTTTGTCCAGAACAACGTTGAGAAAACTCTTGCTGGGCTGATGTAGCACACCTTTTACAATATTGGACTGTCTATGAAAAGGTATTCTGTTCAACCTCAGGGATCCCACGTGTCTTCTTTTCCCTTTGAACATTAACCGTTGGAATGACCCCAAAACAAGTTTTTGTCCAGAACAAAGTGGAGAAAACTCTTGCTGGGCTGATGTAGCACGCCTTTTACAATATTGGACTGACAAAGAAAAGGTATTCTGTTCAACATCAGGGATCCCACGTGTCTTCTCTTCCCTTTGAACGATAGCCATTGACATGACTCCAAAACAAGTTTTTGTCCAGAACAACGTTGAGAAAACTCTTGCTGGGCTGATGTAGCACACCTTTTACAATATTGGACTGACAAAGAAAAGGTATTCTGTTCAACCTCAGGGATCCCACGTGTCTTCTTTTCCCTTTCAACATTAACCGTTGAAATGACTCCAAAACAAGTTTTTGTCCAGAACAACGTTGAGAAAACTCTTGCTTGGCTGATGTAGCACACCTTTTACAATATTGGACTGACAAAGAAAAGGTATTCTGTTCAACCTCAGGGATCCCACGTGTCTTCTTTTCCTTTTGAACATTAACCATTGAAATGACTCCAAAACAAGTTTTTGTCCAGAACAATGTTGAGAAAAATCTTGCTGGGCTGATAGGGCACACCTTTTACAGTATTGGACTGACAAAGAAGAGGTATTCTGTTCAACCTCAGGGATCCCACGTGTCTTCTTTCTCCTTTGAACATTAACCGTTGAAATGACTCCAAAACAAGTTTTTGTCCAGAACAACGTTGAGAAAACTCTTGCTGGGCTGATGTAGCACACCTTTTACAATATTGGATTGACTATGAAAAGGTATTCTATTCAACCTCAGGGATCCCACGTGTCTTCTTTTCCCTTTAACATTAACCATTCAAATGATTCCAAAACAAGTTTTTGTCCAGAACAACGTTGAGAAAACTCTTGCTGGGCTGATGTAGCACACCTTTTACGATATTGGACTGTCTATGAAAAGGTATTCTGTTCAACCTCAGGGATCCCACGTGTCTTCTTTTCCCTTTGAACAATAACCGTTGAAATGACTCCAAAACAAGTTTTTGTCCAGAACAACGTTGAGAAAACTCTTGCTGGGCTGATGTAGCACACCTTTTACAATATTGGACTGACTATGAGAAGGTAATCTGTTCAACTTCAGGGATCCCACGTGTCTTCTTTTCCCTTTGAACATTAACCATTGAAATGACTCCAAAACAAGTTTTTGTCCAGAACAATGTTGAGAAAACTCTTGCTGGGCTGATAGGGCACACCTTTTACAGTATTGGACTGACAAAGAAGAGGTATTCTGTTCAACCTCAGGGATCCCACGTGTCTTCTTTTCCCTTTGAACATTAACCGTTGAAATGACTCCAAAACAAGTTTTTGTCCAGAACAACGTTGAGAAAACTCTTGCTGGGCTGATGTAGCACACCTTTTACAATATTGGACTCACTATGAAAAGGTATTCTGTTCAACCTCAGGGATCCCAAGTGTCTTCTTTTCCCTTTGAACATTAACCGTTGAAATGACTCCAAAACAAGTTTTTGTCCAGAACAATGTTGAGAAAACTCTTGCTGGGCTGATAGGGCACACCTTTTACAGTATTGGACTGACAAAGAAGATGTATTCTGTTCAACCTCAGGGATCCCACGTGTCTTCTTTTCCCTTTGAACATTAACCGTTGAAATGACTCCAAAACAAGTTTTTGTCCAGAACAACGTTGAGAAAACTCTTGCTGGGCTGATGTAGCACACCTTTTACAATATTGGACTGACTATGAAAAGGTATTCTATTCAACCTCAGGGATCCCACGTGTCTTCTTTTCCCTTTGAACATTAACCATTGAAATGACTCCAAAACAAGTTTTTGTCTAGAACAACGTTGAGAAAACTCTTGCTGGGCTGATGTAGCACACCTTTTACAATATTGGACTGACTATGAAAAGGTATTCTGTTCAACCTCAGGGATCCCACGTGTCTTCTTTTCCCTTTGAACATTAACCATTGAAATGACTCCAAAACAAGTTTTTGTCCAGAACAGAGTGGAGAAAACTCTTGCTGGGCTGATGTAGCACACCTTTTACAATATTGGACTGACTATGAAAAGGTATTCTATTACACCTCAGGGATCCCACGTGTCTTCTTTTCCCTTAGAACATTAACTGTTGGAATGACTCCAAAACAAGTTTTTGTCCAGAACAACGTTGAGAAAACTCTTGCTGGGCTGATGTAGCACACCTTTTACAATATTGGACTCACTATGAAAAGGTATTCTGTTCAACCCCAGTGATCCAACGTGTCTTCTTTCTCCTTTGAACATTAACCGTTGAAATGACTCCAAAACAAGTTTTTGTCCAGAACAAAGTGGAAAAAACTCTTGTTTGGCTGATGTAGCACACCTTTTACAATATTGGACTGACTATGAAAAGGTATTCTATTCAACCTCAGGGATCCCACATGTCTTCTTCACCTTCAACATTAACCATTTAAATGACTCCTAAACAAGTTTTTGTCCAGAACAACGTGGAGAAAACTCTTGCTGGGCTGATGTAGCACACCTTTCACAATATTGGACTGACAAATAAAAGGTTTTCTTTTCAACCTCAGGGATCCCACGTGTCTTCTTTCCCTTTGAACATTAACCGTTGAAATGACTCCAAAACAAGTTTTTGTCCAGAACAACGTTGAGAAAACTCTTGCTGGGCTGATGTAGCACACCTTTCACAATATTGGACTGACTATGAAAAGGTATTCTGTTCAACCTAAGGGATCCTACGTGTCTTATTTTCCCTTTGAACATTAACCGTTGAAATGACTCCAAAACAAGTTTTTGTCCAGAACAACGTTGAGAAAACTCTTGCTGGGCTGATGTAGCACACCTTTTACAATATTGGACTGACTATGAAAAGGTATTCTGTTCAACATCAGGAGTCCCATGTGTCTTCTTTTCCCTTTGAATGTTAACCGTTGAAATGACTCCAAAACAAGTTTTTGTCCAGAACAACGTTGAGAAAACTCTTGCTGGGCTGATGTAGCACACCTTTTACAATATTGGACTGACTATGAAAAGGTATTCTATTCAACCTCAGTGATCCCACGTGTCTTCTTTCTCCTTTGAACATTAACCGTTGAAATGACTCCAAAACAAGTTTTTGTCCAGAACAAAGTGGAAAAAACTCATGTTTGGCTGATGTAGCACACCTTTTACAATATTGGACTGTCTATGAAAAGGTATTCTGTTCAACATCAGGAGTCCCATGTGTCTTCTTTTCCCTTTGAACATTAACCGTTGAAATGACTCCAGAACAAGTTTTTGTCCAGAACAACGTTGAGAAAACTCTTGATGGGCTGATGTAGCATACCTTTTACAATATTGGACTGACTATGAAAAGGTATTCTATTCAACCTCAGGGATCCCAAGTGTCTTCTTTTCCCTTTAACATTAACTATTGAAATGACTCCAAAACAAGTTTTTGTCCAGAACAACGTTGAGAAAACTCTTGCTGGGCTGATGTAGCACACCTTTTACAATATTGGACTGTCTATGAAAAGGTATTCTGTTCAACCTCAGGGATCCCACGTGTCTTCTTTTCCCTTTGAACATTAACCGTTAAAATGACTCCAAAACAAGTTTTTGTCCAGAACAACGTTGAGAAAACTCTTGCTGGGCTGATGTAGCACACCTTTTACAATATTGGACTGACTATGAAAAGGTATTCTATTAAACCTCAGGGATCCCACGTGTCTTCTTTTCCCTTTGAACATTAACCGTTGAAATGACTCCAAAACAAGTTTTTGTCCAGAACAACGTTGAGAAAACTCTTGCTGGGCTGATGTAGCACACCTTTTACAATATTGGACTGACTATGAAAAGGTATTCTGTTCAACCATAGTGATCCCACGTGTCTTCTTTTCCCTTTGAACATTAACCGTTGAAATGACTCCAAAACAAGTTTTTGTCCAGAACAACGTTGAGAAAACTCTTGATGGGCTGATGTAGCACACCTTTCACAATATTGGACTGACTATGAAAAGGTATCCTGTTCAACCTAAGGGATCCCACGTGTTTTCTTTTCCCTTTGAACATTAACCGTTGAAATGACTCCAAAACAAGTTTTTGTCCAGAACAACGTTGAGAAAACTCTTGCTGGGCTGATGTAGCACACCTTTTACAATATTGGACTGACTATGAAAAGGTATCCTGTTCAACATCAGGAGTCCCATGTGTCTTCTTTTCCCTTTGAACATTAACCGTTAAAATGACTCCAAAACAAGTTTTTGTCCAGAACTACGTTGAGAAAACTCATGCTGGGCTGATGTAGCACACCTTTTACAATATTGGACTCACTATGAAAAGGTATTCTGTTAAACCCCAGTGATCCCACGTGTCTTCTTTCTCCTTTGAACATTAACCGTTAAAATGACTCCAAAACAAGTTTTTGTTCAGAACAAAGTGGAAAAAACTCTTGTTTGGCTGATGTAGCACACTTTTTACAATATTGGACTGACTATGAAAAGGTATTCTATTCAACCTCAGGGATCCCACGTGTCTTCTTTACCTTCAACATTAACCATTTAAATGACTCCAAAACAAGTTTTTGTCCAGAACAACGTTGAGAAAACTTCGCTGGGCTGATGTAGCACACCTTTTACAATATTGGACTGACAAATAAAAGGTATTCTGTTCAACCTCAGGGATCCCACGTGTCTTCTTTCCCTTTGAACATTAACCGTTGAAATGACTCCAAAACAAGTTTTTTTCCAGAACAACGTTGAGAAAACTCTTGCTGGGCTGATGTAGCACACCTTTTACAATATTGGACTGACTATGAAAAGGTATTCTATTCAACCTCAGGGATCCCACGTGTCTTCCTTTCCCTTTGAACATTAACCGTTGGAATG
The DNA here is from genome assembly GCA_963457665.1 of Thysanoteuthis rhombus. NCBI lineage: Eukaryota > Metazoa > Mollusca > Cephalopoda > Oegopsida > Thysanoteuthidae > Thysanoteuthis > Thysanoteuthis major. Next base: position 33,301,464 of record OY735230.1, read on the forward strand.
ACTCCAAAACAAGTTTTTGTCCAGAACAAAGTGGAGAAAACTCTTGCTGGGCTGATGTAGCACACCTTTTACAATATTGGACTGACTATGAAAAGGTATCCTGTTCAACATGAGGAGTCCCATGTGTCTTCTTCTCCCTTTGAACATTAACCGTTGAAATGACTCCAAAACAAGTTTTTGTCCAGAACTACGTTGAGAAAACTCTTGCTGGGCTGATGTAGCACACCTTTTACAATATTGGACTGTCTATGAAAAGGTATTCTGTTCAACCTCAGGGATCCCACGTGTCTTCTTTCTCCTTTGAACATTAACCGTTGAAATGACTCCAAAACAAGTTTTTGTCCAGAACAACGTTGAGAAAACTCTTGCTGGGCTGATGTAGCACACTTTTTACAATATTGGACTGACTATGAAAAGGTATTCTATTAAACCTCAGGGATCCCACGTGTCTTCTTTTCCCTTTGAACGATAGCCATCGACATGACTCCAAAACAAGTTTTTGTCCAGAACAACGTTGAGAAAACTCTTGCTGGGCTGATGTAGCACACCTTTTACAATATTGGACTGACTATGAAAAGGTATTCTGTTCAACCTCAGGGATCCCACGTGTCTTCTTTTCCCTTTGAACATTAACCGTTGGAATGACTCCAAAACAAGTTTTTGTCCAGAACAAAGTGGAGAAAACTCTTGCTGGGCTGATTTAGCACACCTTTTACAATATTGGACTGACTATGAAAAGGTATTCTGTTCATCATCAGGAGTCCCATGTGTCTTCTTTTCCCTTTGAATGTTAACCGTTGAAATGACTCCAAAACAAGTTTTTGTCCAGAACAACGTTGAGAAAACTCTTGCTGGGCTGATGTAGCACACCTTTTACAATATTGGACTCACTATGAAAAGGTATTCTGTTCAACCCCAGTGATCCAACGTGTCTTCTTTCTCCTTTGAACATTAACCGTTGAAATGACTCCAAAACAAGTTTTTGTCCAGAACAAAGTGGAAAAAACTCTTGTTTGGCTGATGTAGCACACTTTTTACAATATTGGACTGACTATGAAAAGGTATTCTATTCAACCTCAGGGATCCCACATGTCTTCTTTACCTTCAACATTAACCATTTAAATGACTCCAAAACAAGTTTTTGTCCAGAACAACGTGGAGAAAACTCTTGCTGGGCTGATGTAGCACACCTTTCACAATATTGGACTGACAAATAAAAGGTTTTCTTTTCAACCTCAGGGATCCCACGTGTCTTCTTTCCCTTTGAACATTAACCGTTGAAATGACTCCAAAACAAGTTTTTGTCCAGAACAACGTTGAGAAAACTCTTGCTGGGCTGATGTAGCACACCTTTCACAATATTGGACTGACTATGAAAAGGTATTCTGTTCAACCTAAGGGATCCTACGTGTCTTCTTTTCCCTTTGAACATTAACCGTTGAAATGACTCCAAAACAAGTTTTTGTCCAGAACAACGTTGAGAAAACTCTTGCTGGGCTGATGTAGCACACCTTTTACAATATTGGACTGACTATGAAAAGGTATTCTGTTCAACATCAGGAGTCCCATGTGTCTTCTTTTCCCTTTGAATGTTAACCGTTGAAATGACTCCAAAACAAGTTTTTGTCCAGAACAACGTTGAGAAAACTCTTTCTGGGCTGATGTAGCACACCTTTTACAATATTGGACTGACTATGAAAAGGTATTCTGTTCAACATCAGGAGTCCCATGTGTCTTCTTTTCCCTTTGAATGTTAACCGTTGAAATGACTCCAAAACAAGTTTTTGTCCAGAACAACGTTGAGAAAACTCTTTCTGGGCTGATGTAGCACACCTTTTACAATATTGGACTGACTATGAAAAAGTATTCTATTCAACCTCAGTGAACCCACGTGTCTTCTTTCTCCTTTGAACATTAACCGTTGAAATGACTCCAAAACAAGTTTTTGTCCAGAACAAAGTGGAAAAAACTCATGTTTGGCTGATGTAGCACACCTTTTACAATATTGGACTGTCTATGGAAAGGTATTCTGTTCAACATCAGGAGTCCCATGTGTCTTCTTTTCCCTTTGAACATTAACCGTTGAAATGACTCCAAAACAAGTTTTTGTCCAGAACAACGTTGAGAAAACTCTTGATGGGCTGATGTAGCACACCTTTTACAATATTGGACTGACTATGAAAAGGTATTCTATTCAACCTCAGGGATCCCAAGTGTCTTTTTTTCCCTTTAACATTAACTATTGAAATGACTCCAAAACAAGTTTTTGTCCAGAACAACGTTGAGAAAACTCTTGCTGGGCTGATGTAGCACACCTTTTACAATATTGGACTGTCTATGAAAAGGTATTCTGTTCAACCTCAGGGATCCCACGTGTCTTCTTTTCCCTTTGAACATTAACCGTTAAAATGACTCCAAAACAAGTTTTTGTCCAGAACAACGTTGAGAAAACTCTTTCTGGGCTGATGTAGCACACCTTTTACAATATTGGACTGACTATGAAAAGGTATTCTGTTCAACCTCAGGGATCCCACGTGTCTTCTTTTCACTTTGAACATTAACTGTTGAAATGACTCCAAAACAAGTTTTTGTCCAGAACAACGTTGAGAAAACTCTTGCTGGGCTGATGTAGCACACCTTTTACAATATTGGACTGACTATGAAAAGGTATTCTGTTCAACCATAGTGATCCCACGTGTCTTCTTTTCCCTTTGAACATTAACCGTTGAAATGACTCCAAAACAAGTTTTTGTCCAGAACAACGTTGAGAAAACTCTTGATGGGCTGATGTAGCACACCTTTCACAATATTGGACTGACTATGAAAAGGTATCCTGTTCAACCTAAGGGATCCCACGTGTCTTCTTTTCCCTTTGAACATTAACCGTTGAAATGACTCCAAAACAAGTTTTTGTCCAGAACAACGTTGAGAAAACTCTTGCTGGGCTGATGTAGCACACCTTTTACAATATTGGACTGACTATGAAAAGGTATTCTGTTCAACATCAGGAGTCCCATGTGTCTTCTTTTCCCTTTGAACATTAACCGTTAAAATGACTCCAAAACAAGTTTTTGTCCAGAACTACGTTGAGAAAACTCTTTCTGGGCTGATGTAGCACACCTTTTACAATATTGGACTCACTATGAAAAGGTATTCTGTTCGACCCCAGTGATCCCACGTGTCTTCTTTCTCCTTTGAACATTAACCGTTGAAATGACTCCAAAACAAGTTTTTGTCCAGAACAAAGTGGAAAAAACTCATGTTTGGCTGATGTAGCACACCTTTTACAATATTGGACTGTCTATGAAAAGGTATTCTGTTCAACATCAGGAGTCCCATGTGTCTTCTTTTCCCTTTGAACATTAACCGTTGAAATGACTCCAAAACAAGTTTTTGTCCAGAACAACGTTGAGAAAACTCTTGATGGGCTGATGTAGCACACCTTTTACAATATTGGACTGACTATGAAAAGGTATTCTATTCAACCTCAGGGATCCCAAGTGTCTTTTTTTCCCTTTAACATTAACTATTGAAATGACTCCAAAACAAGTTTTTGTCCAGAACAACGTTGAGAAAACTCTTGCTGGGCTGATGTAGCACACCTTTTACAATATTGGACTGTCTATGAAAAGGTATTCTGTTCAACCTCAGGGATCCCACGTGTCTTCTTTTCCCTTTGAACATTAACCGTTAAAATGACTCCAAAACAAGTTTTTGTCCAGAACAACGTTGAGAAAACTCTTTCTGGGCTGATGTAGCACACCTTTTACAATATTGGACTGACTATGAAAAGGTATTCTGTTCAACCTCAGGGATCCCACGTGTCTTCTTTTCACTTTGAACATTAACTGTTGAAATGACTCCAAAACAAGTTTTTGTCCAGAACAACGTTGAGAAAACTCTTGCTGGGCTGATGTAGCACACCTTTTACAATATTGGACTGACTATGAAAAGGTATTCTGTTCAACCATAGTGATCCCACGTGTCTTCTTTTCCCTTTGAACATTAACCGTTGAAATGACTCCAAAACAAGTTTTTGTCCAGAACAACGTTGAGAAAACTCTTGATGGGCTGATGTAGCACACCTTTCACAATATTGGACTGACTATGAAAAGGTATCCTGTTCAACCTAAGGGATCCCACGTGTCTTCTTTTCCCTTTGAACATTAACCGTTGAAATGACTCCAAAACAAGTTTTTGTCCAGAACAACGTTGAGAAAACTCTTGCTGGGCTGATGTAGCACACCTTTTACAATATTGGACTGACTATGAAAAGGTATCCTGTTCAACATCAGGAGTCCCATGTGTCTTCTTTTCCCTTTGAACATTAACCGTTAAAATGACTCCAAAACAAGTTTTTGTCCAGAACTACGTTGAGAAAACTCATGCTGGGCTGATGTAGCACACCTTTTACAATATTGGACTCACTATGAAAAGGTATTCTGTTCAACCCCAGTGATCCCACGTGTCTTCTTTCTCCTTTGAACATTAACCGTTAAAATGACTCCAAAACAAGTTTTTGTCCAGAACAAAGTGGAAAAAACTCTTGTTTGGCTGATGTAGCACACTTTTTACAATATTGGACTGACTATGAAAGGGTATTCTATTCAACCTCAGGGATCCCACGTGTCTTCTTTACCTTCAACATTAACCATTGAAATGACTCCAAAACAAGTTTTTGTCCAGAACAACGTTGAGAAAACTTCGCTGGGCTGATGTAGCACACCTTTTACAATATTGGACTGACAAATAAAAGGTATTCTGTTCAACCTCAGGGATCCCACGTGTCTTCTTTCCCTTTGAACATTAACCGTTGAAATGACTCCAAAACAAGTTTTTTTCCAGAACAACGTTGAGAAAACTCTTGCTGGGCTGATGTAGCACACCTTTTACAATATTGGACTGACTATGAAAAGGTATTCTATTCAACCTCAGGGATCCCACGTGTCTTCTTTTCCCTTTGAACATTAACCGTTGGAATGACTCCAAAACAAGTTTTTGTCCAGAACAAAGTGGAGAAAACTCTTGCTGGGCTGATGTAGCACACCTTTTACAATATTGGACTGACTATGAAAAGGTATCCTGTTCAACATGAGGAGTCCCATGTGTCTTCTTCTCCCTTTGAACATTAACCGTTAAAATGACTCCAAAACAAGTTTTTGTCCAGAACAACGTTGAGAAAACTCTTGCTGGGCTGATGTAGCACACCTTTTACAATATTGGACTGACTATGAAAAGGTATTCTGTTCAACCTCAGGGATCCCACGTGTCTTCTTTTCCCTTTGAACATTAACCGTTGGAATGACTCCAAAACAAGTTTTTGTCCAGAACAAAGTGGAGAAAACTCTTGCTGGGCTGATGTAGCACACCTTTTACAATATTGGACTGACTATGAAAAGGTATTCTATTCAACCTCAGGGATCCCAAGTGTCTTCTTTTCCCTTTAACATTAACCATTCAAATGACTCCAAAACAAGTTTTTGTCCAGAACAACGTGGAGAAAACTCTTGCTGGGCTGATGTAGCACACCTTTTACAATATTGGACTGTCTATGAAAAGGTATTCTGTTCAACCTCAGGGATCCCACGTGTCTTCTTTTCCCTTCGAACATTAACCGTTGAAATGACTCCAAAACAAGTTTTTGTCCTGAACAACGTTGAGAAAACTCTTGCTGGGCTGATGTAGCACACCTTTTACAATATTGGACTCACTATGAAAAGGTATTCTGTTCAACCTCAGGGATCCCACGTGTCTTCTTTTCCCTTTGAATGTTAACCGTTGAAATGACTCCAAAACAAGTTTTTGTCCAGAACAACGTTGAGAAAACTCTTTCTGGGCTGATGTAGCACACCTTTTACAATATTGGACTGACTATGAAAAGGTATTCTATTCAACCTCAGTGATCCCACGTGTCTTCTTTCTCCTTTGAACATTAACCGTTGAAATGACTCCAAAACAAGTTTTTGTCCAGAACAAGGTGGAAAAAACTCATGTTTGGCTGATGTAGCACACCTTTTACAATATTGGACTGACAAATAAAAGGTATTCTGTTCAACCTCAGGGATCCCGAGTGTCTTCTTTTCCCTTTGAACATTAACCGTTGAAATGACTCCAAAACAAGTTTTTGTCCAGAACAACGTTGAGAAAACTCTTGCTGGGCTGATGTAGCACACCTTTTACAATATTGGACTGACTATGAAAAGGTATTCTGTTCAACCTCAGGGATCCCACGTGTCTTCTTTTCCCTTTGAACATTAACCGTTGGAATGACTCCAAAACAAGTTTTTGTCCAGAACAAAGTGGAGAAAACTCTTTCTGGGCTGATGTAGCACACCTTTTACAATATTGGACTGACTATGAAAAGGTATTCTGTTCAACATCAGGAGTCCCATGTGTCTTCTTTTCCCTTTGAATGTTAACCGTTGAAATGACTCCAAAACAAGTTTTTGTCCAGAACAACGTTGAGAAAACTCTTGCTGGGCTGATGTAGCACACCTTTTAAAATATTGGACTGACTATGAAAAGGTATCCTGTTCAACATCAGGAGTCCCATGTGTCTTCTTTTCCCTTCGAACATTAACCGTTGAAATGACTCCAAAACAAGTTTTTGTCCAGAACAACGTTGAGAAAACTCTTCCTGGGCTGATGTAGCACACCTTTTACAATATTGGACTGACTATGAAAAGGTATTCTATTCAACCTCAGGGATCCCAAGTGTCTTCTTTTCCCTTTAACATTAACCATTGAAATGACTCCAAAACAAGTTTTTGTCCAGAACAACGTTGAGAAAACTCTTGCTGGGCTGATGTAGCACACCTTTTACAATATTGGACTGTCTATGAAAAGGTATTCTGTTCAACCTCAGGGATCCCACGTGTCTTCTTTTCCCTTTAACATTAACCATCTAAATGACTCCAAAACAAGTTTTTGTCCAGAACAACGTTGAGAAAACTCTTGCTGGGCTGATGTAGCACACCTTTTACAATATTGGACTGACTATGGAAAGGTATTCTGTTCAACCTCAGGGATCCCACGTGTCTTCTTTTCCCTTTGAACATTAACCGTTGAAATGTCTCCAAAACAAGTTTTTGTCCAGAACAACGTTGAGAAAACTCTTGCTGGGCTGATGTAGCACACCTTTTACAATATTGGACTGTCTATGAAAAGGTATTCTGTTCAACCTCAGGGATCCCATGTGTCTTCTTTTCCCTTTGAACATTAACCGTTGAAATGACTCCAAAACAAGTTTTTGTCCAGAACAACGTTGAGAAAACTCTTGCTGGGCTGATGTAGCACACCTTTCACAATATTGGACTGACTATGAAAAGGTATTCTGTTCAACCTAAGGGATCCCACGTGTCTTCTTTTCCCTTTGAACATTAACCGTTGAAATGACTCCAAAACAAGTTTTTGTCCAGAACAACGTTGAGAAAACTCTTGCTGGGCTGATGTAGCACACCTTTTACAATATTGGACTGACTATGAAAAGGTATCCTGTTCAACATCAGGAGTCCCATGTGTCTTCTTCTCCCTTTGAACATTAACCGTTAAAATGACTCCAAAACAAGTTTTTGTCCAGAACTACGTTGAGAAAACTCTTGCTGGGCTGATGTAGCACACCTTTTACAATATTGGACTGTCTTTGAAAAGGTATTCTGTTCAACCTCAGGGATCCCACTTGTCTTCTTTCTCCTTTGAACATTAACCGTTGAAATGACTCCAAAACAAGTTTTTGTCCAGAACAAAGTGGAAAAAACTCTTGTTTGGCTGATGTAGCACACTTTTTACAATATTGGACTGACTATGAAAAGGTATTCTATTAAACCTCAGGGATCCCACGTGTCTTCTTTACCTTCAACATTAACCATTTAAATGACTCCAAAATAAGTTTTTGTCCAGAACAACGTGGAGAAAACTCTTGCTGGGCTGATGTAGCACACCTTTTACAATATTGGACTGACAAGTAAAAGGTATTCTGTTCAACCTCTGGGATCCCACGTGTCTTCTTTCCCTTTGAACATTAACCGTTGAAATGACTCCAAAACAAGTTTTTGTCCAGAACAACGTTGAGAAAACTCTTGCTGGGCTGATGTAGCACACCTTTTACAATATTGGACTGACTATGAAAAGGTATTCTGTTCAACCTCAGGGATCCCACGTGTCTTCTTTTCCCTTTGAACATTAACCGTTGGAATGACTCCAAAACAAGTTTTTGTCCAGAACAAAGTGGAGAATACTCTTACTGGGCTGATGTAGTGCACCTTTTACAATATTGGACTGACTATGAAAAGGTATTCTGTTCAACATCAGGAGTCCCATGTGTCTTCTTTTCCCTTTGAATGTTAACCGTTGAAATGACTCCAAAACAAGTTTTTGTCCAGAACAACGTTGAAAAACTCTTTCTGGCTGATGTAGCACACTTTTTACAATATTGGACTGTCTATGAAATGGTATTCTGTTCAACCTCAGGGATCCCACGTGTCTTCTTTTCCCTTTGAACATTAACCGTTGAAATGACTCCAGAACAAGTTTTTGTCCAGAACAACGTTGAGAAAACTCTTGCTGGGCTGATGTAGCACACCTTTTACAATATTGGACTGACTATGAAAAGGTATTCTATTCAACCTCAGGGATCCCACGTGTCTTCTTTTCCCTTTAACATTAACCATTGAAATGACTCCAAAACAAGTTTTTGTCCAGAACAACGTTGAGAAAACTCTTGCTGGGCTGATGTAGCACACCTTTTACAATATTGGACTGTCTATGAAAAGGTATTCTGTTCAACCTCAGGGATCCCACGTGTCTTCTTTTCCCTTTGAACATTAACCGTTGAAATGACTCCAAAACAAGTTTTTGTCCAGAACAACGTTGAGAAAACTCTTGCTGGGCTGATGTAGCACACCTTTTACAATATTGGACTGACTATGAAAAGGTATCCTGTTCAACATCAGGGGTCCCATGTGTCTTCTTTTCCCTTTGAACATTAACCGTTGAAATGACTCCAAAACAAGTTTTTGTCCAGAACAGAGTGGAGAAAATTCTTGCTGGGCTGTTATAGCACACCTTTTACCATATTGGACTCTCTATGAAAAGGTATTCTGTTCAACCTCAGGGATCCCACGTGTCTTCTTTCCCTTTGAACATTAACCGTTGAAATGACTCCAAAACAAGTTTTTGTCCAGAACAACGTTGAGAAAACTCTTGCTGGGCTGATGTAGCACACCTTTTATGATATTGGACTGACTATGAAAAGGTATTCCATCAACCTCAGGGATCCCACGTGTCTTCTTTTCCCTTTGAACATTAACCGTTGGAATGACTCCAAAACAAGTTTTTGTCCAGAACAAAGTGGAGAAAACTCTTGCTGGGCTGATGTAGCACACCTTTTACAATATTGGACTGACTATGAAAAGGTATTCTGTTCAACATCAGGAGTCCCATGTGTCTTCTTTTCCCTTTGAATGTTAACCGTTGAAATGACTCCAAAACAAGTTTTTGTCCAGAACAACGTTCAGAAAACTCTTTCTGGGCTGATGTAGCACACCTTTTACAATATTGGACTGTCTATGAAAAGGTATTCTGTTCAACCTCAGGGATCCCACGTGTCTTCTTTTCCCTTTGAACATTAACCGTTGAAATGACTCCAAAACAAGTTTTTGTCCAGAACAACGTTGAGAAAACTCTTGCTGGGCTGATGTAGCACACCTTTTACAATATTGGACTGACTATGAAAAGGTATTCTATTCAACCTCAGGGATCCCAAGTGTCTTCTTTTCCCTTTAACATTAATCATTCAAATAACTCCAAAACAAGTTTTTGTCCAGAACAACGTTGAGAAAACTCTTGCTGGGCTGATGTAGCACACCTTTTACAATATTGGACTGTCTATGAAAAGGTATCCTGTTCAACATCAGGAGTCCCATGTGTCTTCTTTTCCCTTTGAACATTAACCGTTGAAATGACTCCAAAACAAGTTTTTGTCCAGAACAACGTTGAGAAAACTCTTGATGGGCTGATGTAGCACACCTTTTACAATATTGGACTGTCTATGAAAAGGTATTCTGTTCAACCTCAGGGATCCCACGTGTCTTCTTTTCCCTTTAACATTAACCATTGAAATGACTCCAAAACAAGTTTTTGTCCAGAACAACGTTGAGAAAACTCTTGCTGGGCTGATGTAGCACACCTTTTACAATATTGGACTGTCTATGAAAAGGTATTCGGTTCAACCTCAGGGATCCCACGTGTCTTCTTTTCCCTTTGAACATTAACCGTTGAAATGACTCCAAAACAAGTTTTTGTCCAGAACAACGTTGAGAAAAATCTTGCTGGGCTGATGTAGCACACCTTTTACAATATTGGACTGTCTATGAAAAGGTATTCTGTTCAACCTCAGGGATCCAACGTGTCTTCTTTTCCCTTTGAACATTAACCGTTGAAATGACTCCAAAACAAGTTTCTGTCCAGAACAACGTTGAGAAAACTCTTGATGGGCTGATGTAGCACACCTTTCACAATATTGGACTGACTATGAAAAGGTATTCTGTTCAACCTAAGGGATCCCACGTGTCTTCTTTTCCCTTTGAACATTAACCGTTGAAATGACTCCAAAACAAGTTTTTGTCCAGAACAACGTTGAGAAAACTCTTGCTGGGCTGATGTAGCACACCTTTTACAATATTGGACTGACTATGAAAAGGTATTCTGTTCAACCTCAGGGATCCCACGTGTCTTCTTTTCCCTTTGAACATTAACCGTTGAAATGACTCCAAAACAAGTTTTTGTCCAGAACAACGTTGAGAAAACTCTTGCTGGGCTGATGTAGCACACCTTTTATAATATTGGACTGACTATGAAAAGGTATTCTGTTCAACCTCAGGGATCCCACGTGTCTTCTTTTCCCTTTGAACATTAACCGTTGGAATGACTCCAAAACAAGTTTTTGTCCAGAACAACGTTGAGAAAACTCTTGCTGGGCTGTTGTAGCACACCTTTTACAATATTGGACTGACTATGAAAAGGTATTCTGTTCAACATCAGGAGTCCCATGTGTCTTCTTTTCCCTTTGAATGTTAACCGTTGAAATGACTCCAAAACAAGTTTTTGTCCAGAACAACGTTCAGAAAACTCTTTCTGGGCTGATGTAGCACACCTTTTACAATATTGGACTGTCTATGAAAAGGTATTCTGTCCAACCTCAGGGATCCCACGTGTCTTCTTTTCCCTTTGAACATTAACCGTTGAAATGACTCCAAAACAAGTTTTTGTCCAGAACAACGTTGAGAAAACTCTTGCTGGGCTGATGTAGCACACTTTTTACAATATTGGACTGACTATGAAAAGGTATTCTATTCAACCTCAGGGATCCCAAGTGTCTTCTTTTCCCTTTAACATTAATCATTCAAATAACTCCAAAACAAGTTTTTGTCCAGAACAACGTTGAGAAAACTCTTGCTGGGCTGATGTAGCACACCTTTTACAATATTGGACTGTCTATGAAAAGGTATTCTGTTCAACCTCAGGGATCCCACGTGTCTTCTTTTCCCTTTGAACATCAACCGTTGAAATGACTCCAAAACAAGTTTTTGTCCAGAACAACGTTGAGAAAACTCTTGCTGGGCTGATGTAGCACACCTTTTATAATATTGGACTGACTATGAAAAGGTATTCTGTTCAACCTCAGGGATCCCACGTGTCTTCTTTTCCCTTTGAACATTAACCGTTGGAATGACTCCAAAACAAGTTTTTGTCCAGAACAAAGTGGAGAAAACTCTTGCTGGGCTGATGTAGCACACCTTTTACAATATTGGACTGACTATGAAAAGGTATTCTGTTCAACATCAGGAGTCCCATGTGTCTTCTTTTCCCTTTGAATGTTAACCGTTGAAATGACTCCAAAACAAGTTTTTGTCCAGAACAACGTTCAGAAAACTCTTTCTGGGCTGATGTAGCACACTTTTTACAATATTGGACTGACTATGAAAAGGTATTCTGTTCAACCTCAGGGATCCCACGTGTCTTCTTTTCCCTTTAACATTAACCATTCAAATAACTCCAAAACAAGTTTTTGTCCAGATCAACGTTGAGAAAACTCTTGCTGGGCTGATGTAGCACACCTTTTACAATATTGGACTGTCTATGAAAAGGTATTCTGTTCAACCTCAGGGATCCCACGTGTCTTCTTTTCCCTTTGAACATTAACCGTTGAAATGACTCCAAAACAAGTTTTTGTCCAGAACAACGTTGAGAAAACTCTTGCTGGGCTGATGTAGCACACCTTTTACAATATTGGACTGTCTATGAAAAGGTATCCTGTTCAACATCAGGAGTCCCATGTGTCTTCTTTTCCCTTTGAACATTAACCGTTGAAATGACTCCAAAACAAGTTTTTGTCCAGAACAACGTTGAGAAAACTCTTGCTGGGCTGATGTAGCACTTTTTTTACAATATTGGACTGTGTATGAAAAGGTATTCTGTTCAACCTCAGGGATCCCATGTGTCTTCTTTTCCCTTTGAACATTAACCGTTGAAATGACTCCAAAACAAGTTTTTGTCCAGAACAACGTTGAGAAAAATCTTGATGGGCTGATGTAGCACACCTTTTACAATATTGGACTGACTATGAAAAGGTATTCTGTTCAACCTCAGGGATCCCACGTGTCTTCTTTTCCCTTTGAACATTAACCGTTGGAATGACTCCAAAACAAGTTTTTGTCCAGAACAAAGTGGAGAAAACTCTTGCTGGGCTGATGTAGCACACCTTTTACAATATTGGACTGACTATGAAAAGGTATTCTGTTCAACCTCAGGGATCCCACGTGTCTTCTTTTCCCTTAAACATTAACCATTGATATGACTCCAAAACAAGTTTTTGTCCAGAACAACGTTGAGAAAACTCTTGCTGGGCTGATGTAGCACACCTTTTACAATATTGGACTGACAAAGAAAAGGTATTCTGTTCAACCTCAGGGATCCCACGTGTCTTCTTTTCCCTTTGAACGTTAGCCATTGAAATGACTCCAAAACAAGTTTTTGTCCAGAACAACGTTGAGAAAACTCTTGCTGGGCTGATGTAGCACACCTTTTACAATATTGGACTGACTATGAAAAGGTATTCTATTCAACCTCAGGGATCCCAAGTGTCTTCTTTTCCCTTTAACATTAATCATTCAAATAACTCCAAAACAAGTTTTTGTCCAGAACAACGTTGAGAAAACTCTTGCAGGGCTGATGTAGCACACCTTTTATAATATTGGACTGACTATGAAAAGGTATCCTGTTCAACATCAGGAGTCCCATGTGTCTTCTTCTCTCTTTGAACATTAACCGTTAAAATGACTCCAAAACAAGTTTTTGTCCAGAACTACGTTGAGAAAACTCATGCTGGGCTGATGTAGCACACCTTTTAAAATATTGGACTGACTATGAAAAGGTATTCTGTTTAACCTCAGGGATCCAAAGTGTCTTCTTTTCCCTTTGGACATTAACCGTTGAAATGACTCCAAAACAAGTTTTTGTCCAGAACAACGTTGAGAAAACTCTTGCTGGGCTGATGTAGCACTTTTTTTACAATATTGGACTGTGTATGAAAAGGTATTCTGTTCAACCTCAGGGATCCCACGTGTCTTCTTTTCCCTTTGAACATTAACCGTTGAAATGACTCCAAAACAAGTTTTTGTCCAGAACAACGTTGAGAAAACTCTTGCTGGGCTGATGTAGCACACCTTTTACAATATTGAACTGACTAGGAAAAGGTAATCTGTTCAACCTCAGGGATCCCACGTGTCTTCTTTCCCCTTTGAACATTAACCGTTGAAATGACTCCAAAACAAGTTTTTGTCCAGAACAACGTGGAGAAAACTCTTGCTGGGCTGATGTAGCACACCTTTTACAATATTGGACTGACAAATAAAAGGTATTCTGTTCAACCTCAGGGATCCCACGTGTCTTCTTTCCATTTGAACATTAACCGTTGAAATGACTCCAAAACAAGTTTTTGTCCAGAACAACGTTGAGAAAACTCTTTCTGGGCTGAGGTAGCACACCTTTTACAATATTGGACTGTCTATGAAAAGGTATTCTGTTCAACCTCAGGGATCCCACGTGTCTTCTTTTCCCTTTGAACATTAACCGTTGAAATGACTCCAAAACAAGTTTTTGTCCAGAACAACGTTGAGAAAACTCTTGCTGGGCTGATGTAGCACACCTTTTACAATATTGGACTGACTATGAAAAGGTATTCCATTCAACCTCAGGGATCCCACGTGTCTTCTTTCTCCTTTGAACATTAACTGTTGAAATGACCCCAAAACAAGTTTTTGTCCAGAACAAAGTGGAAAAAACTCTTGTTTGGCTGATGTAGCACACTTTTTACAATATTGGACTGACTATGAAAAGGTATTCTATACAACCTCAGGGATCCCACGTGTCTTCTTTACCTTCAACATTAACCGTTGAAATGACTCCAAAACAAGTTTTTGTCCAGAACAACGTTGAGAAAACTCTTGCTGGGCTGATGTAGCACACCTTTTACAATATTGGACTGACAAATAAAAGGTATTCTGTTCAACCTCAGGGATCCCACGTGTCTTCTTTCTCTTTGAACATTAACCGTTGAAATGACTCCAAAACAAGTTTTTGTCCAGAACAACGTTGAGAAAACTCTTGCTGGGCTGATGTAGCACACCTTTTACAATATTGGACTGTCTATGAAAAGGTATTCTGTTCAACCTCAGGGATCCCACGTGTCTTCTTTTCCCTTTGAACATTAACCGTTGAAATGACTCCAAAACAAGTTTTTGTCCAGAACAACGTTGAGAAAACTCTTGCTGGGCTGATGTAGCACACCTTTTACAATATTGGACTGACTATGAAAAGGTATTCTATTCAACCTCAGGGATCCCACGTGTCTTCTTTTCCCTTTAACATTAACCATTGAAATGACTCCAAAACAAGTTTTTGTCCAGAACAACGTTGAGAAAACTCTTGCTGGGCTGATGTAGCACACCTTTTACAATATTGGACTGTCTATGAAAAGGTATTCTGTTCAACCTCAGGGATCCAACGTGTCTTCTTTTCCCTTTGAATGTTAACCGTTGAAATGACTCCAAAACAAGTTTTTGTCCAGAACAACGTTGAGAAAACTCTTGCTGGGCTGATGTAGCACACCTTTTACAATATTGGACTGACTATGAAAAGGTATCCTGTTCAACATCAGGAGTCCCATGTGTCGTCTTTTCCCTTTGAACATTAACCGTTGAAATGACTCCAAAACAAGTTTTTGTCCAGAACAGAGTGGAGAAAATTCTTGCTGGGCTGATATAGCACACCTTTTACCATATTGGACTCTCTATGAAAAGGTATTCTGTTCAACATCAGGAGTCCCATGTGTCTTCTTTTCCCTTTGAACATTAACCGTTGAAATGACTCCAAAACAAGTTTTTGTCCAGAACAAAGTGGAGAAAACTCTTGCTGGGCTGATGTAGCACACCTTTTACAATATTGGACTGACTATGAAAAGGTATTCTGTTCAACCTCAGGGATCCCACGTGTCTTCTTTTCCCTTAAACATTAACCATTGATATGACTCCAAAACAAGTTTTTGTCCAGAACAACGTTGAGAAAACTCTTGCTGGGCTGATGTAGCACACCTTTTACAATATTGGACTGACAAAGAAAAGGTATTCTGTTCAACCTCAGGGATCCCACGTGTCTTCTTTTCCCTTTGAACGTTAGCCATTGAAATGACTCCAAAACAAGTTTTTGTCCAGAACAACGTTGAGAAAACTCTTGCTGGGCTGATGTAGCACACCTTTTACAATATTGGACTGACTATGAAAAGGTATTCTATTCAACCTCAGGGATCCCAAGTGTCTTCTTTTCCCTTTAACATTAATCATTCAAATAACTCCAAAACAAGTTTTTGTCCAGAACAACGTTGAGAAAACTCTTGCAGGGCTGATGTAGCACACCTTTTATAATATTGGACTGACTATGAAAAGGTATCCTGTTCAACATCAGGAGTCCCATGTGTCTTCTTCTCTCTTTGAACATTAACCGTTAAAATGACTCCAAAACAAGTTTTTGTCCAGAACTACGTTGAGAAAACTCATGCTGGGCTGATGTAGCACACCTTTTACAATATTGGACTGACTATGAAAAGGTATTCTGTTTAACCTCAGGGATCCAAAGTGTCTTCTTTTCCCTTTGAACATTAACCGTTGAAATGACTCCAAAACAAGTTTTTGTCCAGAACAACGTTGAGAAAAAAACTCTTGCTGGGCTGATGTAGCACTTTTTTTACAATATTGGACTGTGTATGAAAAGGTATTCTGTTCAACCTCAGGGATCCCACGTGTCTTCTTTTCCCTTTGAACATTAACCGTTGAAATGACTCCAAAACAAGTTTTTGTCCAGAACAACGTTGAGAAAACTCTTGCTGGGCTGATGTAGCACATCTTTTACAATATTGAACTGACTAGGAAAAGGTAATCTGTTCAACCTCAGGGATCCCACGTGTCTTCTTTCCCCTTTGAACATTAACCGTTGAAATGACTCCAAAACAAGTTTTTGTCCAGAACAACGTGGAGAAAACTCTTGCTGGGCTGATGTAGCACACCTTTTACAATATTGGACTGACAAATAAAAGGTATTCTGTTCAACCTCAGGGATCCCACGTGTCTTCTTTCCATTTGAACATTAACCGTTGAAATGACTCCAAAACAAGTTTTTGTCCAGAACAACGTTGAGAAAACTCTTTCTGGGCTGATGTAGCACACCTTTTACAATATTGGACTGTCTATGAAAAGGTATTCTGTTCAACCTCAGGGATCCCACGTGTCTTCTTTTCCCTTTGAACATTAACCGTTGAAATGACTCCAAAACAAGTTTTTGTCCAGAACAACGTTGAGAAAACTCTTGCTGGGCTGATGTAGCACACCTTTTACAATATTGGACTGACTATGAAAAGGTATTCTATTCAACCTCAGGGATCCCACGTGTCTTCTTTCTCCTTTGAACATTAACTGTTGAAATGACCCCAAAACAAGTTTTTGTCCAGAACAAAGTGGAAAAAACTCTTGTTTGGCTGATGTAGCACACTTTTTACAATATTGGACTGACTATTAAAAGGTATTCTATACAACCTCAGGGATCCCACGTGTCTTCTTTACCTTCAACATTAACCGTTGAAATGACTCCAAAACAAGTTTTTGTCCAGAACAACGTTCAGAAAACTCTTGCTGGGCTGATGTAGCACACCTTTTACAATATTGGACTGACAAATAAAAGGTATTCTGTTCAACCTCAGGGATCCAAAGTGTCTTCTTTCTCTTTGAACATTAACCGTTGAAATGACTCCAAAACAAGTTTCTGTCCAGAACAACGTTGAGAAAACTCTTGCTGGGCTGATGTAGCACACCTTTTACAATATTGGACTGTCTATGAAAAGGTATTCTGTTCAACCTCAGGGATCCCACGTGTCTTCTTTTCCCTTTGAACATTAACCGTTGAAATGACTCCAAAACAAGTTTTTGTCCAGAACAACGTTGAGAAAACTCTTGCTGGGCTGATGTAGCACACCTTTTACAATATTGGACTGACTATGAAAAGGTATTCTATTCAACCTCAGGGATCCCACGTGTCTTCTTTTCCCTTTAACATTAACCATTGAAATGACTCCAAAACAAGTTTTTGTCCAGAACAACGTTGAGAAAACTCTTGCTGGGCTGATGTAGCACACCTTTTACAATATTGGACTGTCTATGAAAAGGTATTCTGTTCAACCTCAGGGATCCCACGTGTCTTCTTTTCCCTTTGAATGTTAACCGTTGAAATGACTCCAAAACAAGTTTTTGTCCAGAACAACGTTGAGAAAACTCTTGCTGGGCTGATGTAGCACACCTTTTACAATATTGGACTGACTATGAAAAGGTATCCTGTTCAACATCAGGAGTCCCATGTGTCGTCTTTTCCCTTTGAACATTAACCGTTGAAATGACTCCAAAACAAGTTTTTGTCCAGAACAGAGTGGAGAAAATTCTTGCTGGGCTGATATAGCACACCTTTTACCATATTGGACTCTCTATGAAAAGGTATTCTGTTCAACATCAGGAGTCCCATGTGTCTTCTTTTCCCTTTGAACATTAACCGTTGAAATGACTCCAAAACAAGTTTTTGTCCAGAACAACGTTGAGAAAACTCTTGATGGGCTGATGTAGCACACCTTTTACAATATTGGACTGACTATGAAAAGGTATCCTGTTCAACGTCAGGAGTCCCATGTGTCTTCTTTTCCCTTTGAACATTAACCGTTGAAATGACTCCAAAACAAGTTTTTGTCCAGAACAACGTTGAGAAAAATCTTGATGGGCTGATGTAGCACACCTTTTACAATATTGGACTGACTATGAAAAGGTATTCTATTCAACCTCAGGGATCCCAAGTGTCTTCTTTTCCCTTTAACATTAACCGTTAAAATGACTCCAAAACAAGTTTTTGTCCAGAACAACGTTGAGAAAACTCTTGCTGGGCTGATGTAGCACACCTTTTACAATATTGGACTGTCTATGAAAAGGTATTCTGTTCAACCTCAGGGATCCCACGTGTCTTCTTTTCCCTTTAACATTAACCATTGAAATGACTCCAAAACAAGTTTGCGTCAAGAACAACGTTGAGAAAACTCTTGCTGGGCTGATGTAGCACACCTTTTACAATATTGGACTGACTATGAAAAGGTATTCTGTTCAACCTCAGGGATCCCACGTGTCTTCTTTTCCCTTTGAACATTAACCGTTGAAATGACTCCAAAACAAGTTTTTGTCCAGAACAACGTTGAGAAAACTCTTGCTGGGCTGATGTAGCACACCTTTTACAATATTGGTCTCACTATGAAAAGGTATTCTGTTCAACCTCAGGGATCCCACGTGTCTTCTTTTCCCTTTGAACATTAACCGTTGAAATGACTCCAAAACAAGTTTTTGTCCAGAACAGAGTGGAGAAAATTCTTCCTGGGCTGATGTAACACAACTTTTACCATATTGGACTCTCTATGAAAAGGTATTCTATTCAACATCAGGAGTCCCATGTGTCTTCTTTTCCCTTTGAACATTAACCGTTGAAATGACTCCAAAACAAGTTTTTGTCCAGAACAAAGTGGAAAAAATCTTGTTTGGCTGATGTAGCACACCTTTTACAATATTGGACTGACTATGAAAAGGTATTCTATTCAACCTCAGGGATCCCACGTGTCTTCTTTTCCCTTTGAACATTAACCGTTGGAATGACTCCAAAACAAGTTTTTGTCCAGAACAAAGTGGAGAAAACTCTTGCTAGGCTGATGTAGCACACCTTTTACAATATTGGACTGACAAAGAAAAGGTATCCTGTTCAACATCTCGAGTCCCATGTGTCTTCTTTTCCTTTTAAACATTAACCGTTGAAATGACTCCAAAACAAGTTTTTGTCCAGAACAACATTGAGAAAACTCTTGCTGGGCTGATGTAGCACACCTTTTACAATATTGGACTGACTATGAAAAGGTATCCTGTTCAACGTCAGGAGTCCCATGTGTCTTCTTTTCCCTTTGAACATTAACCGTTGAAATGACTCCAAAACAAGTTTTTGTCCAGAACAACATTGAGAAAACTCTTGCTGGGCTGATGTAGCACACCTTTTACAATATTGGACTGACTATGAAAAGGTATTCTGTTCAAACCCAGTGATCCAACGTGTCTTCTTTCTCCTTTGAACATTAACCGTTGAAATGACTCCAAAAAAGTTTTTGTCCAGAACAAAGTGGAAAAAACTCTCGTTTGGCTGATGTAGCACACTTTTTACAATATTGGACTGACTATGAAAAGGTATTCTATTCAACCTCAGGGATCCCACGCGTCTTCTTTTCCCTTTGAACATTAACCGTTGGAATGACTCCAAAACAAGTTTTTGTCCAGAACAAAGTGGAGAAAACTCTTGCTAGGCTGATGTAGCACACCTTTTACAATATTGGACTGACAAAGAAAAGGTAATCTGTTCAACCTCTGGGATCCCACGTGTCTTCTTCTCCCTTTGAACATTAACCGTTGAAATGACTCCAAATCAAGTTTTTGTCCAGAACAACGTTGAGAAAACTCTTGATGGGCTGATGTAGCACACCTTTCACAATATTGGACTGACTATGAAAAGGTATCCTGTTCAACATCAGGAGTCCCAGGTGTCTTCTTTTCCTTTTGAACATTAACCGTTGAAATGACTCCAAAACAAGTTTTTGTCCAGAACAACGTTATAAAAATTTTGCTGGGCTGATGTAGCACACCTTTTACAATATTGGACTGACTATGAAAAGGTATTCTGTTCAACCCCAGTGATCCCACGTGTCTTCTTTCCCTTTGAACATTAACCGTTGAAATGACTCCAAAACAAGTTTTTGTCCAGAACAAAGTGGAAAAAACTCTTGTTTGGCTGATGTAGCACACTTTTTACAATATTGGACTGACTATGAAAAGGTATTCTATTCAACCTGAGGGATCCCACGTGTCTTCTTTTCCCTTTGAACATTAACCGTTGGAATGACTCCAAAACAAGTTTTTGTCCAGAACAAATTGGAGAAAACTCTTGCTAGGCTGATGTAGCACACCTTTTACAATATTGGACTGACGAAGAAAAGGTATCCTGTTCAACATCAGGAGTCCCATGTGTCTTCTTTTCCTTTTGAACATTAACCGTTGAAATGACTCCAAAACAAGTTTTTGTCCAGAACAACGTTGAGAAAACTCTTGCTGGGCTGATGTAGCACACCTTTTACAATATTGGACTGACTATGAAAAGGTATTCTATTCAACCTCAGGGATCCCACGTGTCTTCTTTTCCCTTTAACATTAACCATTGAAATGACTCCAAAACAAGTTTTTGTCCAGAACAACGTTGAGAAAACTCTTGCTGGGCTGATGTAGCACACCTTTTACAATATTGGACTGTCTATGAAAAGGTATTCTGTTCAACCTCAGGGATCCCACGTGTCTTTTTTTCCCTTTGAACATTAACCGTTGAAATGACTCCAAAACAAGTTTTTGTCCAGAACAACGTTGAGAAAACTCTTGCTGGGCTGATGTAGCACACCTTTTACAATATTGGACTGACTATGAAAAGGTATCCTGTTCAACATCAGGAGTCCCATGTGTCTTCTTTTCCCTTTGAACATTAACCGTTGAAATGACTCCAAAACAAGTTTTTGTCCAGAACAGAGTGGAGAAAACTCTTGCTGGGCTGATATAGCACACCTTTTACCATATTGGACTCTCTATGAAAAAGTATTCTGTTCAACATCAGGAGTCCCATGTGTCTTCTTTTCCCTTTGAACTTAACCGTTGAAATGACTCCAAAACAAGTTTTTGTCCAGAACAACGTTGAGAAAACTCTTGATGGGCTGATGTAGCACACCTTTTACAATATTGGACTGTCTATGAAAAGGTATTCTATTCAACCTCAGGGATCCCAAGTGTCTTCTTTTCCCTTTAACATTAACCATTCAAATGACTCCAAAACAAGTTTTTGTCCAGAACAACGTTGAGAAAAATCTTGATGGGCTGATGTAGCACACCTTTTACAATATTGGACTGTCTATGAAAAGGTATTCTGATCAACCTCAGAGATCCCACGTGTCTTCTTTTCCCTTTGAACATTAACCGTTGAAATGACTCCAAAACAAGTTTTTGTCCAGAACAACGTTGAGAAAACTCTTGCTGGGCTGATGTAGCACACCTTTTACAATATTGGACTGACTATGAAAAGGTATCCTGTTCAACATCAGGAGTCCCATGTGTCTTCTTTTCCCTTTGAACATTAACCGTTGAAATGACTCAAAAACAAGTTTTTGTCCAGAACAACGTTGAGAAAAATCTTGATGGGCTGATGTAGCACACCTTTCACAATATTGGACTGACTATGAAAAGGTATTCTATTCAACCTCAGGGATCCCAAGTGTCTTCTTTTCCCTTTAACATTAACCGTTAAAATGACTCCAAAACAAGTTTTTGTCCAGAACAACGTTGAGAAAACTCTTGCTGGGCTGATGTAGCACACCTTTTACAATATTGGACTGTCTATGAAAAGGTATTCTGTTCAACATCAGGGATCCCATGTGTCTTCTTTTCCCTTTAACATTAACCATTGAAATGACTCCAAAACAAATTTTCGTCCAGAACAACGTTGAGAAAACTCTTGCTGGGCTGATGTAGCACACCTTTTACAATATTGGACTGGCTATGAAAAGGTATTCTATTCAACCTCAGGGATCCCACGTGTCTTCTTTTCCCTTTGAACATTAACCGTTGAAATGACTCCAAAACAAGTTTTTGTCCAGAACAACGTTGAGAAAACTCTTGATGGGCTGATGTAGCACACCTTTTACAATATTGGACTGTCTATGAAAAGGTATTCTGTTCAACCTCAGGGATCCCAAGTGTCTTCTTTTCCCTTTAACATTAACCATTCAAATGACTCCAAAACAAGTTTTTGTCCAGAACAACGTTGAGAAAACTCTTGATGGGCTGATGTAGCACACCTTTCACAATATTGGACTGACTATGAAAAGGTATTCTGTTCAACCTAAGGGATCCCACGTGTCTTCTTTTCCCTTTGAACATTAACCGTTGAAATGACTCCAAAACAAGTTTTTGTCCAGAACAACGTTGAGAAAACTCTTGCTGGGCTGATGTAGCACACCTTTTACAATATTGGACTGACTATGAAAAGGTATCCTGTTCAACATCAGGAGTCCCATGTGTCTTCTTTTCCTTTTGAACATTAACCGTTGAAATGACTCCGAAACAAGTTTTTGTCCAGAACAGAGTGGAGAAAATTCTTGCTGGGCTGATATAGCACACCTTTTACCATATAGGACTGTCTCTGATAGGTATTCTGTTCAACCCCAGTGATCCCACGTGTCTTCTTTTCCCTTTGAACATTAACCGTTGAAATGACTCCAAAACAAGTTTTTGTCCAGAACAAAGTGGAAAAAGCTCTTGGTTGGCTGATGTAGCACACTTTTTACAATATTGGACTGACTATGAAAAGGTATTCTATTCAACCTGAGGGATCCCACGTGTCTTCTTTTCCCTTTGAACATTAACCGTTGGAATGACTCCAAAACAAGTTTTTGTCCAGAACAAATTGGAGAAAACTCTTGCTAGGCTGATGTAGCACACCTTTTACAATATTGGACTGACAAAGAAAAGGTATCCTGTTCAACATCAGGAGTCCCATGTGTCTTCTTTTCCTTTTGAACATTAACCGTTGAAATGACTCCAAAACAAGTTTTTGTCCAGAACAACGTTGAGAAAACTCTTGATGGGCTGATGTAGCACACCTTTCACAATATTGGACTGACTATGAAAAGGTATCCTGTTCAACATCAGGAGTCCCATGTGTCTTCTTTTCCTTTTGAACATTAACCGTTGAAATGACTCCAAAACAAGTTTTTGTCCAGAACAACGTTGAGAAAACTCTTGCTGGGCTGATGTAGCACACCTTTTACAATATTGGACTGACTATGAAAAGGTATTCTGTTCAAACCCAGTGATCCCACGTGTCTTCTTTCTCCTTTGAACATTAACCGTTGAAATGACTCCAAAAAAGTTTTTGTCCAGAACAAAGTGGAAAAAACTCTTCCTAGGCTGATGTAGCACACCTTTTACAATATTGGACTGACAAAGAAAAGGTAATCTGTTCAACCTCAGGGATCCCACGTGTCTTCTTCTCCCTTTGAACATTAACCGTTGAAATGACTCCAAAACAAGTTTTTGTCCAGAACAAAGTGGAAAAAATTCTTGTTTGGCTGATGTAGCACTTTTTTTACAATATTGGACTGACTATGAAAAGGTATTCTATTTAACCTCAGGGATCCCAAGTGTCTTCTTTACCTTCAACATTAACCATTTAAATGACTCCAAAACAAGTTTTTGTCCAGAACAACGTTGAGAAAACTCTTTCTGGGCTGATGTAGCACACCTTTTACAATATTGGACTGACTATGGAAAGGTATTCTGTTCAACCCCAGTGATCCCACGTGTCTTCTTTCTCCTTTGAACATTAACCGTTGAAATGACTCCAAAACAAGTTTTTGTCCAGAACAAAGTGGAAAAAACTCATGTTTGGCTGATGTAGCACACCTTTCACAATATTGGACTGTCTATGAAAAGGTATTCTGTTCAACCTCAGGGATCCCACGTGTCTTCTTTTCCCTTTGAACAATAACCGTTGAAATGACTCCAAAACAAGTTTTTGTCCAGAACAACGTTGAGAAAACTCTTGCTGGGCTGATGTAGCACACCTTTTACAATATTGGACTGACTATGAAAAGATATTCTGTTCAACATCAGGAGTCCCATGTGTCTTCTTTTCCCTTTGAACATTAACCGTTGAAATGACTCCAAAACAAGTTTTTGTCCAGAACAACGTCGAAGAAACTCTTGCTGGGCTGATGTAGCACACCTTTTACAATATTGGACTGACAAAGAAAAGGTATTCTGTTCAACCTCAGGGATCCCACGTGTCTTCTTTCCCTTTGAACATTAACCGTTGAAATGACTCCAAAACAAGTTTTTGTCTAGAACAACGTTGAGAAAACTCTTGCTGGGCTGATGTAGCACACATTTTACAATATTGGACTGACTATGAAAAGGTATTCTGTTTAACCTCAGGGATCCAAAGTGTCTTCTTTTCCCTTTGGACATTAACCGTTGAAATGACTCCAAAACAAGTTTTTGTCCAGAACAACGTTGAGAAAACTCTTGCTGGGCTGATGTAGCACACCTTTCACAATATTGGACTGTCTATGAAAAGGTATTCTGTTCAACCTCAGGGATCCCACGTGTCTTCTTTTCCCTTTGAACATTAACGGTTGAAATGACTCCAAACCAAGTTTTTGTCCAGAACAACGTTGAGAAAACTCTTGCTGTGCTGATGTAGCACACCTTTTACAATATTGGACTGACTATGAAAAGGTATTCTGTTCAACCTCAGGGATCCCGAGTGTCTTCTTTTCCCTTTGAACATTAACCGTTGAAATGACTCCAAAACAAGTTTTTGCCCAGAACAACGTCGAAGAAACTCTTGCTCGGCTGATGTAGCACACCTTTTACAATATTGGACTGACTATGAAAAGGTATTCTGTTCAACCTCAGGGATCCCACGTGTCTTCTTTTCCCTTTGAACATTAACCATTGAAATGACTCCAAAACAAGTTTTTGTCCAGAACAACGTGTAGAAAACTCTTGCTGGGCTGATGTAGCACAACTTTTACAATATTGGACTGACAAAGAAAAGGTATTCTGTTCAACTTCAGGGATCCCACGTGTCTTCTTTCCCTTTGAACATTAACCGTTGAAATGACTCCAAAACAAGTTTTTGTCCAGAACAACGTTGAGAAAACTCTTGCTGGGCTGATATAGCACACCTTTTACCATATTGGACTGTCTCTGAAAGGTATTCTGTTCAACCTCAGGGATCCCACGTGTCTTCTTTTCCCTTTGAACATTAACCATTGAAATGACTCCAAAACAAGTTTTTGTCCAGAATAAAGTGGAGAAAACTCATGTTTGGCTGATGTAGCACACTTTTTACAATATTGGACTGACTATGAAAAGGTATTCTGTTCAACCTCAGGGATCCCACGTGTCTTCTTTTCCCTTTGAACATTAACCATTGAAATGACTCCAAAACAAGTTTTTGTCCAGAACAACGTGTAGAAAACTCTTGCTGGGCTGATGTAGCACAACTTTTACAATATTGGACTGACAAAGAAAAGGTATTCTGTTCAACTTCAGGGATCCCACGTGTCTTCTTTTCCCTTTGAACATTAACCGTTGAAATGACTCCAAAACAAGTTTTTGTCCAGAACAACGTTGAGAAAACTCTTGCTGGGCTGATGTAGCACACCTTTTACAATATTGGACTGACTATGGAAAGGTATTCTGTTCAACCCCAGTGATCCCGCGTGTCTTCTTTCTCCTTTGAACATTAACCGTTGAAATGACTCCAAAACAAGTTTTTGTCCAGAACAAAGTGGAAAAAACTCATGTTTGGCTGATGTAGCACACTTTTTACAATATTGGACTGACTATGAAAAGGTATTCTGTTCAACATCAGGAATCCCATGTGTCTTCTTTTCCCTTTGAACATTAACCGTTGAAATGACTCCAAAACAAGTTTTTGTCCAGAACAGAGTGGAGAAAACTCTTGCTGGGCTGATATAGCACACCTTTTACCGTATTGGACTCTCTATGAAAAGGTATTCTGTTCAACATCAGGAGTCCCATGTGTCTTCTTTTCCCTTTGAACATTAACCGTTGAAATGACTCCAAAACAAGTTTTTGTCCAGAACAACGTTGAGAAAACTCTTGCTGGGCTGATGTAGCACACCTTTCACAATATTGGACTGTCTATGAAAAGGTATTCTGTTCAACCTCAGGGATCCCACGTGTCTTCTTTTCCCTTTGAACATTAACGGTTGAAATGACTCCAAACCAAGTTTTTGTCCAGAACAACGTTGAGAAAACTCTTGCTGTGCTGATGTAGCACACCTTTTACAATATTGGACTGACTATGAAAAGGTATTCTGTTCAACCTCAGGGATCCCGAGTGTCTTCTTTTCCCTTTGAACATTAACCGTTGAAATGACTCCAAAACAAGTTTTTGCCCAGAACAACGTCGAAGAAACTCTTGCTCGGCTGATGTAGCACACCTTTTACAATATTGGACTGACTATGAAAAGGTATTCTGTTCAACCTCAGGGATCCCACGTGTCTTCTTTTCCCTTTGAACATTAACCATTGAAATGACTCCAAAACAAGTTTTTGTCCAGAACAACGTGTAGAAAACTCTTGCTGGGCTGATGTAGCACAACTTTTACAATATTGGACTGACAAAGAAAAGGTATTCTGTTCAACTTCAGGGATCCCACGTGTCTTCTTTCCCTTTGAACATTAACCGTTGAAATGACTCCAAAACAAGTTTTTGTCCAGAACAACGTTGAGAAAACTCTTGCTGGGCTGATATAGCACACCTTTTACCATATTGGACTGTCTCTGAAAGGTATTCTGTTCAACCTCAGGGATCCCACGTGTCTTCTTTTCCCTTTGAACATTAACCATTGAAATGACTCCAAAACAAGTTTTTGTCCAGAATAAAGTGGAGAAAACTCATGTTTGGCTGATGTAGCACACTTTTTACAATATTGGACTGACTATGAAAAGGTATTCTGTTCAACCTCAGGGATCCCACGTGTCTTCTTTTCCCTTTGAACATTAACCATTGAAATGACTCCAAAACAAGTTTTTGTCCAGAACAACGTGTAGAAAACTCTTGCTGGGCTGATGTAGCACAACTTTTACAATATTGGACTGACAAAGAAAAGGTATTCTGTTCAACTTCAGGGATCCCACGTGTCTTCTTTTCCCTTTGAACATTAACCGTTGAAATGACTCCAAAACAAGTTTTTGTCCAGAACAACGTTGAGAAAACTCTTGCTGGGCTGATGTAGCACACCTTTTACAATATTGGACTGACTATGGAAAGGTATTCTGTTCAACCCCAGTGATCCCGCGTGTCTTCTTTCTCCTTTGAACATTAACCGTTGAAATGACTCCAAAACAAGTTTTTGTCCAGAACAAAGTGGAAAAAACTCATGTTTGGCTGATGTAGCACACTTTTTACAATATTGGACTGACTATGAAAAGGTATTCTGTTCAACATCAGGAATCCCATGTGTCTTCTTTTCCCTTTGAACATTAACCGTTGAAATGACTCCAAAACAAGTTTTTGTCCAGAACAGAGTGGAGAAAACTCTTGCTGGGCTGATATAGCACACCTTTTACCGTATTGGACTCTCTATGAAAAGGTATTCTGTTCAACATCAGGAGTCCCATGTGTCTTCTTTTCCCTTTGAACATTAACCGTTGAAATGACTCCAAAACAAGTTTTTGTCCAGAACAACGTTGAGAAAACTCTTGATGGGCTGATGTAGCACACCTTTTACAATATTGGACTGACTATGAAAAGGTATTCTATTCAACCTCAGGGATCCCAAGTGTCTTCTTTTCCCTTTAACATTAACCATTCAAATGACTCCAAAACAAGTTTTTGTCCAGAACAACGTTGAGAAAACTCTTGCTGGGCTGATGTAGCACACCTTTTACAATATTGGACTGTCTATGAAAAGGTATTCTGTTCAACCTCAGAGATCCCACGTGTCTTCTTTTCCCTTTGAACATTAACCGTTGAAATGACTCCAAAACAAGTTTTTGTCCACAACAACGTTGAGAAAACTCTTGCTGGGCTGATGTAGGACACCTTTTACAATATTGGACTGACTATGAAAAGGTATCCTGTTCAACATCAGGAGTCCCATGGGTTTTCTTTTCCCTTTGAACATTAACCGTTGAAATGACTCCAAAACAAGTTTTTGTCCAGAACAACGTTGAGAAAAATCTTGATGGGCTGATGTAGCACACCTTTTACAATATTGGACTGACTATGAAAAGGTATTCTATTCAACCTCAGGGATCCCAAGTGTCTTCTTTTCCCTTTAACATTAACCGTTAAAATGACTCCAAAACAAGTTTTTGTCCAGAAAAAATTGGAGAAAACTCTTGCTAGGCTGATGTAGCACACCTTTTACAATATTGGACTGACTATGAAAAGGTATTCTGTTCAACATCAGGAGTCCCATGTGTCTTCTTTTCCTTTTGAACATTAACCGTTGAAATGACTCCAAAACAAGTTTTTGTCCAGAACAGAGTGGAGAAAATTCTTGATATAGCTCACCTTTTACCATATTGGACTGTCTCTGATAGGTATTCTGTTCAACCCCAGTGATCCCACGTGTCTTCTTTTCCCTTTGAACATTAACCGTTGAAATGACTCCAAAACAAGTTTTTGTCCAGAACAAAGTGGAAAAAACTCTTGTTTGGCTGATGTAGCACACTTTTTACAATATTGGACTGACTATGAAAAGGTATTCTATTCAACCTGAGGGATCCCACGTGTCTTCTTTTCCCTTTGAACATTAACCGTTGGAATGACTCCAAAACAAGTTTTTGTCCAGAACAAATTGGAGAAAACTCTCTCTAGGCTGATGTAGCACACCTTTTACAATATTGGACTGACAAAGAAAAGGTATCCTGTTCTACATCAGGAGTCCCATGTGTCTTCTTTTCCTTTTGAACATTAACCGTTGAAATGACTCCAAAACAAGTTTTTGTCCAGAACAACGTTGAGAAAACTCTTGATGGGCTGATGTATCACACCTTTCACAATATTGGACTGACTATGAAAAGGTATTCTGTTCAACCTCAGGGATCCCACGTGTCTTCTTTTCCCTTTGAACATTAACCGTTGAAATGACTCCAAAACAAGTTTTTGTCCAGAACAACGTTGAGAAAACTCTTGCTGGGCTGATGTAGCACACCTTTCACAATATTGGACTGTCTATGAAAAGGTATTCTGTTCAACCTCAGGGATCCCATGTGTCTTCTTTTCCTTTTGAACATTAACCGTTGAAATGACTCCAAATCAAGTTTTTGTCCAGAACAACGTTGAGAAAACTCTTGATGGGCTGATGTAGCACACCTTTTACAATATTGGACTGACTATGAAAAGGTATTCTGTTCAAACCCAGTGATCCCACGTGTCTTCTTTCTCCTTTGAACATTAACCGTTGAAATGACTCCAAAAAAGTTTTTGTCCAGAACAAAGTGGAAAAAACTCTTCCTAGGCTGATGTAGCACACCTTTTACAATATTGGACTGACAAAGAAAAGGTAATCTGTTCAACCTCAGGGATCCCACGTGTCTTCTTCTCCCTTTGAACATTAACCGTTGAAATGACTCCAAAACAAGTTTTTGTCCAGAACAGAGTGGAAAAAATTCTTGTTTGGCTGATGTAGCACTTTTTTTACAATATTGGACTGACTATGAAAAGGTATTCTATTTAACCTCAGGGATCCCACGTGTCTTCTTTACCTTCAACATTAACCATTTAAATGACTCCAAAACAAGTTTTTGTCCAGAACAACGTTGAGAAAACTCTTGCTGGGCTGATGTAGCACACCTTTCACAATATTGGACTGTCTATGAAAAGGTATTCTGTTCAACCTCAGGGATCCCACGTGTCTTCTTTTCCCTTTGAACATTAACGGTTGAAATGACTCCAAACCAAGTTTTTGTCCAGAACAACGTTGAGAAAACTCTTGCTGTGCTGATGTAGCACACCTTTTACAATATTGGACTGACTATGAAAAGGTATTCTATTCAACCTCAGGGATCCCACGTGTCTTCTTTTCCCTTTGAACATTAACCGTTGAAATTACTCCAAAACAAGTTTTTGTCCAGAACAACGTTGAGAAAACTCTTGCTGGGCTGATGTAGCACACCTTTTACAATATTGGACTGACAAAGAAAAGGTATTCTGTTCAACCTCAGGGATCCCACGTGTCTTCTTTCCCTTTGAACATTAACCGTTGAAATGACTCCAAAACAAGTTTTTGTCTAGAACAACGTTGAGAAAACTCTTGCTGGGCTGATGTAGCACACATTTTACAATATTGGACTGACTATGAAAAGGTAGTCTGTTTAACCTCAGGGATCCAAAGTGTCTTCTTTTCCCTTTGGACATTAACCGTTGAAATGACTCCAAAACAAGTTTTTGTCCAGAACAACGTTGAGAAAACTCTTGCTGGGCTGATGTAGCACACCTTTCACAATATTGGACTGTCTATGAAAAGGTATTCTGTTCAACCTCAGGGATCCCACGTGTCTTCTTTTCCCTTTGAACATTAACGGTTGAAATGACTCCAAACCAAGTTTTTGTCCAGAACAACGTCGAGAAAACTCTTGCTGTGCTGATGTAGCACACCTTTTACAATATTGGACTGACTATGAAAAGGTATTCTGTTCAACCTCAGGGATCCCGAGTGTCTTCTTTTCCCTTTGAACATTAACCGTTGAAATGACTCCAAAACAAGTTTTTGCCCAGAACAACGTCGAAGAAACTCTTGCTGGGCTGATGTAGCACACCTTTTACAATATTGGACTGACTATGAAAAGGTATTCTGTTCAACTTCAGGGATCCCACGTGTCTTCTTTCCCTTTGAACATTAACCGTTGAAATGACTCCAAAACAAGTTTTTGTCCAGAACAACGTTGAGAAAACTCTTGCTGGGCTGATATAGCACACCTTTTACCATATTGGACTGTCTCTGAAAGGTATTCTGTTCAACCTCAGGGATCCCACGTGTCTTCTTTTCCCTTTGAACATAAACCATTGAAATGACTCCAAAACAAGTTTTTGTCCAGAACAACGTGTAGAAAACTCTTGCTGGGCTGATGTAGCACAACTTATACAATATTGGACTGACAAAGAAAAGGTATTCTGTTCAACTTCAGGGATCCCACGTGTCTTCTTTCCCTTTGAACATTAACCGTTGAAATGACTCCAAAACAAGTTTTTGTCCAGAACAACGTTGAGAAAACTCTTGCTGGGCTGATGTAGCACACCTTTTACAATATTGGACTGACTATGGAAAGGTATTCTGTTCAACCCCAGTGATCCCGCGTGTCTTCTTTCTCCTTTGAACATTAACCGTTAAATGACTCCAAAACAAGTTTTTGTCCAGAACAAAGTGGAAAAAACTCATGTTTGGCTGATGTAGCACACTTTTTACAATATTGGACTGACTATGAAAAGGTATTCTGTTCAACATCAGGAATCCCATGTGTCTTCTTTTCCCTTTGAACATTAACCGTTGAAATGACTCCAAAACAAGTTTTTGTCCAGAACAGAGTGGAGAAAACTCTTGCTGGGCTGATATAGCACACCTTTTACCATATTGGACTCTCTATGAAAAGGTATTCTGTTCAACATCAGGAGTCCCATGTGTCATCTTTTCCCTTTGAACATTAACCGTTGAAATGACTCCAAAACAAGTTTTTGTCCAGAACAACGTTGAGAAAACTCTTGATGGGCTGATGTAGCACACCTTTTACAATATTGGACTGACTATGAAAAGGTATTCTATTCAACCTCAGGGATCCCAAGTGTCTTCTTTTCCCTTTAACATTAACCATTCAAATGACTCCAAAACAAGTTTTTGTCCAGAACAACGTTGAGAAAACTCTTGATGGGCTGATGTAGCACACCTTTTACAATATTGGACTGACTATGAAAAGGTATTCTATTCAACCTCAGGGATCCCAAGTGTCTTCTTTTCCCTTTAACATTAACCATTCAAATGACTCCAAAACAAGTTTTTGTCCAGAACAACGTTGAGAAAACTCTTGCTGGGCTGATGTAGCACACCTTTTACAATATTGGACTGTCTATGAAAAGGTATTCTGTTCAACCTCAGAGATCCCACGTGTCTTCTTTTCCCTTTGAACATTAACCGTTGAAATGACTCCAAAACAAGTTTTTGTCAAGAACAACGTTGAGAAAACTCTTGCTGGGCTGATGTAGCACACCTTTTACAATATTGGACTGACTATGAAAAGGTATCCTGTTCAACATCAGGAGTCCCATGTGTCTTCTTTTCCCTTTGAACATTAACCGTTGAAATGACTCCAAAACAAGTTTTTGTCCAGAACAACGTTGAGAAAAATCTTGATGGGCTGATGTAGCACACCTTTTACAATATTGGACTGACTATGAAAAGGTATTCTATTCAACCTCAGGGATCCCAAGTGTCTTCTTTCTCCTTTGAACATTAACCGTTAAATGACTCCAAAACAAGTTTTTGTCCAGAACAAAGTGGAAAAAACTCATGTTTGGCTGATGTAGCACACTTTTTACAATATTGGACTGACTATGAAAAGGTATTCTGTTCAACATCAGGAATCCCATGTGTCTTCTTTTCCCTTTGAACATTAACCGTTGAAATGACTCCAAAACAAGTTTTTGTCCAGAACAGAGTGGAGAAAACTCTTGCTGGGCTGATATAGCACACCTTTTACCATATTGGACTCTCTATGAAAAGGTATTCTGTTCAACATCAGGAGTCCCATGTGTCATCTTTTCCCTTTGAACATTAACCGTTGAAATGACTCCAAAACAAGTTTTTGTCCAGAACAACGTTGAGAAAACTCTTGATGGACTGATGTAGCACACCTTTTACAATATTGGACTGACTATGAAAAGGTATTCTATTCAACCTCAGGGATCCCAAGTGTCTTCTTTTCCCTTTAACATTAACCATTCAAATGACTCCAAAACAAGTTTTTGTCCAGAACAACGTTGAGAAAACTCTTGCTGGGCTGATGTAGCACACCTTTTACAATATTGGACTGTCTATGAAAAGGTATTCTGTTCAACCTCAGAGATCCCACGTGTCTTCTTTTCCCTTTGAACATTAACCGTTGAAATGACTCCAAAACAAGTTTTTGTCAAGAACAACGTTGAGAAAACTCTTGCTGGGCTGATGTAGCACACCTTTTACAATATTGGACTGACTATGAAAAGGTATCCTGTTCAACATCAGGAGTCCCATGTGTCTTCTTTTCCCTTTGAACATTAACCGTTGAAATGACTCCAAAACAAGTTTTTGTCCAGAACAACGTTGAGAAAAATCTTGATGGGCTGATGTAGCACACCTTTTACAATATTGGACTGACTATGAAAAGGTATTCTATTCAACCTCAGGGATCCCAAGTGTCTTCTTTTCCCTTTAACATTAACCGTTAAAATGACTCCAAAACAAGTTTTTGTCCAGAACAACGTTGAGAAAACTCTTGCTGGGCTGATGTAGCAAACCTTTTACAATATTGGACTGTCTATGAAAAGGTATTCTGTTCAACCTCAGGGATCCCACGTGTCTTCTTTTCCCTTTAACATTAACCATTGAAATGACTCCAAAACAAGTTTTCGTCCAGAACAACGTTGAGAAAACTCTTGCTGGGCTGATGTAGCACACCTTTTACAATATTGGACTGACTATGAAAAGGTATTCTGTTAAACCTCAGGGATCCCACGTGTCTTCTTTTCCCTTTGAACATTAACCGTTGAAATGACTCCAAAACAAGTTTTTGTCCAGAACAACGTTGAGAAAACTCTTGCTGGGCTGATGTAGCACACCTTTCACAATATTGGACTGACTATGAAAAGGTATTCTGTTCAACCTAAGCGATCCCACGTGTCTTTTTTTCCCTTTGAACATTAACCGTTGAAATGACTCCAAAACAAGTTTTTGTCCAGAACAACGTTGAGAAAACTCTTGCTGGGCTGATGTAGCACACCTTTTACAATATTGGACTGACTATGAAAAGGTATCCTGTTCAACATCAGGAGTCCCATGTGTCTTCTTTTCCTTTTGAACATTAACCGTTGAAATGACTCCAAAACAAGTTTTTGTCCAGAACAGAGTGGAGAAAATTCTTGCTGGGCTGATATAGCACACCTTTTACCATATTGGACTGTCTCTGATAGGTATTCTGTTCAACCTCAGTGATCCAACGTGTCTTCTTTTCCCTTTGAACATTAACCGTTGAAATGACTCCAAAACAAGTTTTTGTCCAGAACAAAGTGGAAAAAACTCATGTTTGGCTGATGTAGCACACTTTTTACAATATTGGACTGACTATGAAAAGGTATTCTATTCAACCTGAGGGATCCTACGTGTCTTCTTTTCCCTTTGAACATTAACCGTTGGAATGACTCCAAAACAAGTTTTTGTCCAGAACAAATTGGAGAAAACTCTTGCTAGGCTGATGTAGCACACCTTTTACAATATTGGACTGACAAAGAAAAGGTATCCTGTTCAACATCAGGAGTCCCATGTGTCTTCTTTTCCTTTTGAACATTAACCGTTGAAATGACTCCAAAACAAGTTTGCGTCCAGAACAACGTTGAGAAAACTCTTGCTGGGCTGATATAGCACACCTTTTACCATATTGGACTGTCTCTGATAGGTATTCTGTTCAACCCCAGTGATCCCACGTGTCTTCTTTTCCCTTTGAACATTAACCGTTGAAATGACTCCAAAACAAGTTTTTGTCCAGAACAAAGTGGAAAAAACTCTTGGTTGGCTGATGTAGCACACTTTTTACAATATTGGACTGACTATGAAAAGGTATTCTATTCAACCTGAGGGATCCCACGTGTCTTCTTTTCCCTTTGAACATTAACCGTTGGAATGACTCCAAAACAAGTTTTTGTCCAGAACAAATTGGAGAAAACTCTTGCTAGGCTGATGTAGCACACCTTTTACAATATTGGACTGACAAAGAAAAGGTATCCTGTTCAACATCAGGAGTCCCATGTGTCTTCTTTTCCTTTTGAACATTAACCGTTGAAATGACTCCAAAACAAGTTTTTGTCCAGAACAACGTTGAGAAAACTCTTGATGGGCTGATGTAGCACACCTTTCACAATATTGGACTGACTATGAAAAGGTATTCTGTTCAACCTCAGGGATCCCACGTGTCTTCTTTTCCCTTTGAACATTAACCGTTGAAATGACTCCAAAACAAGTTTTTGTCCAGAACAACGTTGAGAAAACTCTTGCTGGGCTGATGTAGCACACCCTTCACAATATTGGACTGTCTATGAAAAGGTATTCTGTTCAACCTCAGGGATCCCATGTGTCTTCTTTTCCTTTTGAACATTAACCGTTGAAATGACTCCAAAACAAGTTTTCGTCCAGAACAACGTTGAGAAAACTCTTGCTGGGCTGATGTAGCACACCTTTTACAATATTGGACTGACTATGAAAAGGTATTCTGTTCAAACCCAGTGATCCCACGTGTCTTCTTTCTCCTTTGAACATTAACCGTTGAAATGACTCCAAAACAAGTTTTTGTCCAGAACAAAGTGGAAAAAACTCTTCCTAGGCTGATGTAGCACACCTTTTACAATATTGGACTAACAAAGAAAAGGTAATCTGTTCAACCTCAGGGATCCCACGTGTCTTCTTCTCCCTTTGAACATTAACCGTTGAAATGACTCCAAAACAAGTTTTTGTCCAGAACAAAGTGGAAAAAATTCTTGTTTGGCTGATGTAGCACTTTTTTTACAATATTGGACTGACTATGAAAAGGTATTCTATTTAACCTCAGGGATCCCACGTGTCTTCTTTACCTTCAACATTAACCGTTGAAATGACTCCAAAACAAGTTTTTGTCCAGAACAACGTTGAGAAAACTCTTGATGGGCTGATGTAGCACACCTTTTACAATATTGGACTGACTATGGAAAGGTATTCTGTTCAACCCCAGTGATCCCACGTGTCTTCTTTCTCCTTTGAACATTAACCGTTGAAATGACTCCAAAACAAGTTTTTGTCCAGAACAAAGTGGAAAAAACTCATGTTTGGCTGATGTAGCACACCTTTCACAATATTGGACTGTCTATGAAAAGGTATTCTGTTCAACCTCAGGGATCCCACGTGTCTTCTTTTCCCTTTGAACAATAACCGTTGAAATGACTCCAAAACAAGTTTTTGTCCAGAACAACGTTGAGAAAACTCTTGCTGGGCTGATGTAGCACACATTTTACAATATTGGACTGACTATGAAAAGGTATTCTGTTTAACCTCAGGGATCCAAAGTGTCTTCTTTTCCCTTTGGACATTAACCGTTGAAATGACTCCAAAACAAGTTTTTGTCCAGAACAACGTTGAGAAAACTCTTGCTGGGCTGTTGTAGCACACCTTTCACAATATTGGACTGTCTATGAAAAGGTATTCTGTTCAACCTCAGGGATCCCACGTGTCTTCTTTTCCCTTTGAACATTAACGGTTGAAATGACTCCAAACCAAGTTTTTGTCCAGAACAACGTTGAGAAAACTCTTGCTGTGCTGATGTAGCACACCTTTTACAATATTGGACTGACTATGAAAAGGTATTCTGTTCAACCTCAGGGATCCCGAGTGTCTTCTTTTCCCTTTGAACATTAACCGTTGAAATGACTCCAAAACAAGTTTTTGCCCAGAACAACGTCGAAGAAACTCTTGCTGGGCTGATGTAGCACACCTTTTACAATATTGGACTGACTATGAAAAGGTATTCTGTTCAACCTCAGGGATCCCACGTGTCTTCTTTTCCCTTTGAACATTAACCATTGAAATGACTCCAAAACAAGTTTTTGTCCAGAACAACGTGTAGAAAACTCTTGCTGGGCTGATGTAGCACAACTTTTACAATATTGGACTGACAAAGAAAAGGTATTCTGTTCAACTTCAGGGATCCCACGTGTCTTCTTTCCCTTTGAACATTAACCGTTGAAATGACTCCAAAACAAGTTTTTGTCCAGAACAACGTTGAGAAAACTCTTGCTGGGCTGATGTAGCACACCTTTTACCATATTGGACTGTCTCTGAAAGGTATTCTGTTCAACCTCAGGGATCCCACGTGTCTTCTTTTCCCTTTGAACATTAACCATTGAAATGACTCCAAAACAAGTTTTTGTCCATAACAAAGTGGAGAAAACTCTTGCTGGGCTGATGTAGCACACCTTTTATAATATTGGACTGACAAAGAAAAGGTAATCTGTTCAACCTCAGGGATCTCACGTGTCTTCTTTTCCCTTTGAACATTAACCGTTGAAATGACTCCAAAACAAGTTTTTGTCCAGAACAACGTTGAGAAAACTCTTGCTGGGCTGATGTAGCACACCTTTTACAATATTGGACTGACTATGAAAAGATATTCTGTTCAACCCCAGTTATCCCACGTGTCTTCTTTCTCCTTTGAACATTAACCGTTGAAATGACTCCAAAACAAGTTTTTGTCCAGAACAAAGTGGAAAAAACTCATGTTTGGCTGATGTAGCACACTTTTTACAATATTGGACTGACTATGAAAAGGTATTCTGTTCAACATCAGGAATCCCATGTGTCTTCTTTTCCCTTTGAACATTAACCGTTGAAATGACTCCAAAACAAGTTTTTGTCCAGAACAACGTTGAGAAAACTTTTCCTGGGCTGATGTAGCACATCTTTTACAATATTGGACTGACTATGAAAAGGTATTCTATTCAACCTCAGGGATCCCACGTGTCTTCTTTCCCTTTGAACATTAACCATTGAAATGACTCCAAAACAAGTTTTTGTCCAGAACAGAGTGGAGAAAACTCTTGCTGGGCTGATATAGCACACCTTTTACAATATTGGACTGACTATGAAAAAGTATTCTGTTCAACCTCAGGGATCCCACGTGTCTTCTTTTCCCTTTGAACAATAACCGTTGAAATGACTCCAAAACAAGTTTTTGTCCAGAACAACGTTGAGAAAACTCTTGCTGGGCTGATGTAGCACACCTTTCACAATATTGGACTGTCTATGAAAAGGTATTCTGTTCAACCTCAGGGATCCCACGTGTCTTCTTTTCCCTTTGAACATTAACCGTTGAAATGACTCCAAAACAAGTTTTTGTCCAGAACAACGTTGAGAAAACTCTTGCTGGGCTGATGTAGCACACCTTTTACAATATTGGACTGACTATGAAAAGGTATTCTGTTCAACCTCAGGGATCCCACGTGTCTTCTTTTCCCTTTGAACATTAACCGTTGAAATGACTCCAAAACAAGTTTTTGTCCAGAACAACGTTGAGAAAACTCTTGCTGGGCTGATGTAGCACACATTTTACAATATTGGACTGACTATGAAAAGGTATTCTGTTTAACCTCAGGGATCCAAAGTGTCTTCTTTTCCCTTTGAACATTAACCGTTGAAATGACTCCAAAACAAGTTTTTGTCCAGAACAACGTGGAGAGAACTCTTGCTGGGCTGATGTAGCACACCTTTTACAATATTGGACTGACTATGAAAAGGTATTCTGTTCAACATCAGGAGTCCCATGTGTCTTCTTTTCCCTTTGAATGTTGACCGTTGAAATGACTCCAAAACAAGTTTTTGTCCAGAACAACGTTGAGAAAACTCTTGCTGGGCTGATGTAGCACACCTTTTACAATATTGGACTGACTATGAAAAGATATTCTGTTCAACATCAGGAGTCCCATGTGTCTTCTTTTCCCTTTGAATGTTAACCGTTGAAATGACTCCAAAACAAGTTTTTGTCCAGAACAACGTTGAGAAAACTCTTTCTGGGCTGATGTAGCACACCTTTTACAATATTGGACTGACTATGAAAAGGTATTCTGTTCAACCCCAGTGATCCCACGTGTCTTCTTTCTCCTTTGAACATTAACCGTTGAAATGACTCCAAAACAAGTTTTTGTCCAGAACAAAGTGGAAAAAACTCATGTTTGGCTGATGTAGCACACCTTTCACAATATTGGACTGTCTATGAAAAGGTATTCTGTTCAACCTCAGGGATCCCACGTGTCTTCTTTTCCCTTTGAACAATAACCGTTGAAATGACTCCAAAACAAGTTTTTGTCCAGAACAACGTTGAGAAAACTCTTGCTGGGCTGATGTAGCACACCTTTCACAATATTGGACTGTCTATGAAAAGGTATTCTATTCAACCTCAGGGATCCCAAGTGTCTTCTTTTCCCTTTAACATTAACCATTGAAATGACTCCAAAACAAGTTTTTGTCCAGAACAACGTTGAGAAAACTCTTGCTGGGCTGATGTAGCACACCTTTTACAATATTGGACTGTCTATGAAAAGGTATTCTGTTCAACCTCAGGGATCCCACGTGTCTTCTTTTCCCTATGAACATTAACCGTTGGAATGACTCCAAAACAAGTTTTTGTCTAGAAAAACGTCGAGAAAACTCTTGCTGGTCTGATGTAGCACACCTTTTACAATATTGGACTGACTATGAAAAGGTATTCTGTTCAACCTCAGGGATCCCACGTGTCTTCTTTTCCCTTTGAACATTAACCGTTGAAATGACTCCAAAACAAGTTTTTGTCCAGAACAACGTTGAGAAAACTCTTGCTGGGCTGATGTAGCACACCTTTTACAATATTGGACTGACTATGAAAAGGTATTCCGTTCAACCTCAGGGATCCCACGTGTCTTCTTTTCCCTTTGAACATTAACCGTTGAAATGACTCCAAAACAAGTTTTTGTCCAGAACAACGTTGAGAAAACTCTTGCTGGGCTGATGTAGCACACCTTTTACAATATTGGACTGACTATGAAAAGGTATTCTATTCAACCTCAGGGATCCCACGTGTCTTCTTTCCCTTTGAACATTAACCGTTGAAATGACTCCAAAACAAGTTTTTGTCCAGAACAACGTTGAGAAAACTCTTGCTGGGCTGATATAGCACACCTTTTACCATATTGGACTGTCTCTGAAAGGTATTCTGTTCAACCTCAGGGATCCCACGTGTGTTCTTTTCCCTTTGAACATTAACCATTGAAATGACTCCAAAACAAGTTTTTGTCCAGAACAAAGTGGAGAAAACTCTTGCTGGGCTGATGTAGCACACCTTTTATAATATTGGACTGACAAAGAAAAGGTAATCTGTTCAACCTCAGGGATCCCACGTGTCTTCTTTTCCCTTTGAACATTAACCGTTGAAATGACTCCAAAACAAGTTTTTGTCCAGAACAACGTTGAGAAAACTCTTGCTGGGCTGATGTAGCACACCTTTCACAATATTGGACTGTCTATGAAAAGGTATTCTGTTCAACCTCAGGGATCCCACGTGTCTTCTTTTCCCTTTGAACATTAACCGTTGAAATGACTCCAAAACAAGTTTTTGTCCAGAACAACGTTGAGAAAACTCTTGCTGGGCTGATGTAGCACACCTTTTACAATATTGGACTGACTATGAAAAGGTATTCTGTTCAACCTCAGGGATCCCACGTGTCTTCTTTTCCCTTTGAACATTAACCGTTGAAATGACTCCAAAACAAGTTTTTGTCCAGAACAACGTTGAGAAAACTCTTGATGGGCTGATGTAGCACACCTTTTACAATATTGGACTGACAAATAAAAGGTATTCTGTTCAACCTCAGGGATCCCACGTGTCTTCTTTCCCTTTGAACATTAACCGTTGAAATGACTCCAAAACAAGTTTTTGTCCAGAACAACGTTGAGAAAACTCTTGCTGGGCTGATATAGCACACCTTTTACCATATTGGACTGTCTCTGAAAGGTATTCTGTTCAACCTCAGGGATCCCACGTGTGTTCTTTTCCCTTTGAACATTAACCATTGAAATGACTCCAAAACAAGTTTTTGTCCAGAACAAAGTGGAGAAAACTCTTGCTGGGCTGATGTAGCACACCTTTTATAATATTGGACTGACAAAGAAAAGGTAATCTGTTCAACATCAGGGATCCCACGTGTGTTCTTTTCCCTTTGAACATTAACCGTTGAAATGACTCCAAAACAAGTTTTTGTCCAGAACAACGTTGAGAAAACTCTTGCTGGGCTGATGTAGCACACCTTTTACAATATTGGACTGACTATGGAAAGGTATTCTGTTCAACCCCAGTGATCCCACGTGTCTTCTTTCTCCTTTGAACATTAACCGTTGAAATGACTCCAAAACAAGTTTTTGTCCAGAACAAAGTGGAAAAAACTCATGTTTGGCTGATATAGCACACTTTTTACAATATTGGACTGACTATGAAAAGGTATTCTGTTCAACATCAGGAATCCCATGTGTCTTCTTTTCCCTTTGAACATTAACCGTTGAAATGACTCCAAAACAAGTTTTTGTCCAGAACAACGTTGAGAAAACTTTTGCTGGGCTGATGTAGCACATCTTTTAAAATATTGGACTGACTATGAAAAGGTATTCTATTCAACCTCAGGGATCCCACGTGTCTTCTTTTCCCTTTGAACATTAACCGTTGAAATGACTCCAAAACAAGTTTTTGTCCAGAACAACGTTGAGAAAACTCTTGCTGGGCTGATGTAGCACACCTTTTACAATATTGGACTGACTATGAAAAGGTATTCTGTTCAACCTCAGGGATCCCACGTGTCTTCTTTTCCCTTTGAACATTAACCGTTGAAATGACTCCAAAACAAGTTTTTGTCCAGAACAACGTGTAGAAAACTCTTGCTGGGCTGATGTAGCACACCTTTTACAATATTGGACTGACTATGAAAAGGTATTCTGTTCAACCTCAGGGATCCCACGTGTCCTCTTTTCCCTTTGAACATTAACCGTTGAAATGACTCCAAAACAAGTTTTTGTCCAGAACAACGTTGAGAAAACTCTTGATGGGCTGATGTAGCACACCTTTTACAATATTGGACTGACAAATAAAAGGTATTCTGTTCAACCTCAGGGATCCCACGTGTCTTCTTTCCCTTTGAACATTAACCGTTGAAATGACTCCAAAACAAGTTTTTGTCCAGAACAACGTTGAGAAAACTCT
The DNA here is from genome assembly GCA_963457665.1 of Thysanoteuthis rhombus. Classification (NCBI taxonomy): domain Eukaryota; kingdom Metazoa; phylum Mollusca; class Cephalopoda; order Oegopsida; family Thysanoteuthidae; genus Thysanoteuthis; species Thysanoteuthis major. Next base: position 33,343,757 of record OY735230.1, read on the forward strand.
TGCTGGGCTGATATAGCACACCTTTTACCATATTGGACTGTCTCTGAAAGGTATTCTGTTCAACCTCAGGGATCCCACGTGTGTTCTTTTCCCTTTGAACATTAACCATTGAAATGACTCCAAAACAAGTTTTTGTCCAGAACAACGTTGAGAAAACTCTTGCTGGGCTGATGTAGCACACCTTTTACAATATTGGACTGTCTATGAAAAAGTATTCTGTTCAACCTCAGGGATCCCACGTGTCTTCTTCTCCCTTTGAACATTAACCGTTGGAATGACTCCAAAACAAGTTTTTGTCCAAAACAACGTTGAGAAAACTCTTGCTGGGCTGATGTAGCACACCTTTTACAATATTGGACTGACTATGAAAAGGTATTCTGTTCAACCTCAGGGATCCCACGTGTCTTCTTTTCCCTTTGAACATCAACGGTTGAAATGACTCCAAACCAAGTTTTTGTCCAGAACAACATTGAGAAAACTCTTGCTGGGCTGATGTAGCACACCTTTTACAATATTGGACTGACTATGAAAAGGTATTCTGTTCAACCTCAGGGATCCCACGTGTCTTCTTTTCCCTTTGAACATTAACCGTTGAAATGACTCCAAAACAAGTTTTTGTCCAGAACAACGTTGAGAAAACTCTTGCTGGGCTGATGTAGAACACCTTTTACAATATTGGACTGACTATGAAAAGGTATTCTGTTCAACATCAGGAGTCCCATGTGTCTTCTTTTCCCTTTGAACATTAACGGTTGAAATGACTCCAAAACAAGTTTTTGTCCAGAACAACGTTGAGAAAACTCTTGCTGGGCTGATGTAGCACACCTTTTACGATATTGGACTGACTATGAAAAGGTATTCTGTTCAACCCCAGTGATCCCACGTGTCTTCTTTCTCCTTTGAACATTAACCGTTGAAATGACTCCAAAACAAGTTTTTGTCCAGAACAAAGTGGAAAAAACTCTTGTTTGGCTGATGTAGCACACTTTTTACAATATTGGACTGACTATGAAAAGGTATTCTATTCAACCTCAGGGATCTTACGTGTCTTCTTTACCTTCAACATTAACCATTTAAATGACTCCAAAACAAGTTTTTGTCAAGAACAACGTGGAGAAAACTCTTGCTGGGCTGATGTAGCACACCTTTTACAATATTGGACTGACTATGAAAAGGTATTCTGTTCAACCTCAGGGATCCCACGTGTCTTCTTTCCCTTTGAACATTAACCGTTGAAATGACTCCAAAACAAGTTTTTGTCCAGAACTACGTTGAGAAAACTCTTGCTGGGCTGATGTAGCACACCTTTTACAATATTGGACTGACAAAGAAAAGGTAATCTGTTCAACCTCAGGGATCCCACGTGTCTTCTTTCCCTTTGAACATTAACCGTTGAAATGACTCCAAAACAAGTTTTTGTCCAGAACAACGTTGAGAAAACTCTTGCTGGGCTGATATAGCACACCTTTTACCATATTGGACTGACTATGAAAAGGTATTCTGTTTAACCTCAGGGATCCCACGTGTCTTCTTTTCCCTTTAACATTAACCGTTGGAATGACTCCAAAACAAGTTTTTGTCCAGAACAAAGTGGAGAAAACTCTTGCTGGGCTGATGTAGCACACCTTTTATAATATTGGACTGACAAAGAAAAGGTAATCTGTTCAACCTCAGGGATCCCACGTGTCTTCTTTTCCCTTTGAACATTAACCGTTGAAATGACTCCAAAACAAGTTTTTGTCCAGAACAACGTTGAGAAAACTCTTGCTGGGCTGATGTAGCACACCTTTTACAATATTGGACTGACTATGAAAAGGTATTCTGTTCAACCTCAGGGATCCCACGTGTCTTCTTTTCCCTTTGAACATTAACCGTTGGAATGACTCCAAAACAAGTTTTTGTCCAGAACTACGTTGAGAAAACTCTTGCTGGGCTGATGTAGCACACCTTTTACAATATTGGACTGACAAAGAAAAGGTAATCTGTTCAACCTCAGGGATAACACGTGTCTTCTTTTCCCTTTGAACATTAACCGTTGAAATGACTCCAAAACAAGTTTTTGTCCAGAACAACGTTGAGAAAACTCTTGCTGGGCTGATGTAGCACACCTTTTACAATATTGGACTGACTATGAAAAGGTATTCTGTTCAACCTCAGGGATCCCACGTGTCTTCTTCTCCCTTTGAACATTAACCGTTGAAATGACTCCAAAACAAGTTTTTGTCCAGAACAAAGTGGAGAAAACTCTTGCTGGGCTGATGTAGCACACCTTTCACAATATTGGACTGACTATGAAAAGGTATTCTGTTCAACCTCAGGGATCCCACGTGTCTTCTTTTCCCTTTGAACATTAACCGTTGAAATGACTCCAAAACAAGTTTTTGTCCAGAACAACGTTGAGAAAACTCTTGCTGGGCTGATGTAGCACACCTTTTACAATATTGGACTGACTATGGAAAGGTATTCTGTTCAACCCCAGTGATCACACGTGTCTTCTTTCTCCTTTGAACATTAACCGTTGAAATGACTCCAAAAGAAGTTTTTGTCCAGAACAAAGTGGAAAAAACTCTTGTTTGGCTGATGTAGCACACTTTTTACAATATTGGACTGACTATGAAAAGGTATTCTATTCAACCTCAGGGATCCCACGTGTCTTCTTTACCTTCAACATTAACCATTTAAATGACTCCAAAACAAGTTTTTGTCCAGAACAACGTGGAGAAAACTCTTGCTGGGCTGATGTAGCACACCTTTTACAATATTGGACTGACTATGAAAAGGTAATCTGTTCAACCTCAGGGATCCCACGTGTCTTCTTTCCCTTTGAACATTAACCGTTGAAATGACTCCAAAACAAGTTTTTGTCCAGAACAACGTTGAGAAAACTCTTGCTGGGCTGATGTAGCACACCTTTTACAATATTGGACTGACTATGGAAAGGTATTCTGTTCAACCTCAGGGATCCCACGTGTCTTCTTTCCCTTTGAACATTAACCGTTGAAATGACTCCAAAACAAGTTTTTGTCCAGAACAACGTTGAGAAAACTCTTGCTGGGCTGATGTAGCACACCTTTTACAATATTGGACTGACTATGAAAAGGTATTCTGTTCAACCTCAGGGATCCCACGTGTCTTCTTCTCCCTTTGAACATTAACCGTTGAAATGACTCCAAAACAAGTTTTTGTCCAGAACAAAGTGGAGAAAACTCTTGCTGGGCTGATGTAGCACACCTTTCACAATATTGGACTGTCTATGAAAAGGTATTCTGTTCAACCTCAGGGATCCCACGTGTCTTCTTTTCCCTTTGAACATTAACCGTTGAAATGACTCCAAAACAAGTTTTTGTCCAGAACAACGTTGAGAAAACTCTTGCTGGGCTGATGTAGCACACCTTTTACAATATTGGACTGACTATGGAAAGGTATTCTGTTCAACCCCAGTGATCACACGTGTCTTCTTTCTCCTTTGAACATTAACCGTTGAAATGACTCCAAAAGAAGTTTTTGTCCAGAACAAAGTGGAAAAAACTCTTGTTTGGCTGATGTAGCACACTTTTTACAATATTGGACTGACTATGAAAAGGTATTCTATTCAACCTCAGGGATCCCACGTGTCTTCTTTACCTTCAACATTAACCATTTAAATGACTCCAAAACAAGTTTTTGTCCAGAACAACGTGGAGAAAACTCTTGCTGGGCTGATGTAGCACACCTTTTACAATATTGGACTGACTATGAAAAGGTAATCTGTTCAACCTCAGGGATCCCACGTGTCTTCTTTCCCTTTGAACATTAACCGTTGAAATGACTCCAAAACAAGTTTTTGTCCAGAACAACGTTGAGAAAACTCTTGCTGGGCTGATGTAGCACACCTTTTACAATATTGGACTGACTATGGAAAGGTATTCTGTTCAACCTCAGGGATCCCACGTGTCTTCTTTCCCTTTGAACATTAACCGTTGAAATGACTCCAAAACAAGTTTTTGTCCAGAACAACGTTGAGAAAACTCTTGCTGGGCTGATATAGCACACCTTTTACCATATTGGACTGTCTCTGAAAGGTATTCTGTTCAACCTCAGGGATCCCACGTGTCTTCTTTTCCCTTTAACATTAACCGTTGGAATGACTCCAAAACAAGTTTTTGTCCAGAACAAAGTGGAGAAAACTCTTGCTGGGCTGATGTAGCACACCTTTTATAATATTGGACTGACAAAGAATAGGTAATCTGTTCAACCTCAGGGATCCCACGTGTCTTCTTTTCCCTTTGAACATTAACCGTTGAAATGACTCCAAAACAAGTTTTTGTCCAGAACAACGTTGAGAAAACTCTTGCTGGGCTGATGTAGCACACCTTTTACAATATTGGACTGACTATGAAAAGGTATTCTGTTCAACCTCAGGGATCCCACGTGTCTTCTTTTCCCTTTGAACATTAACCGTTGGAATGACTCCAAAACAAGTTTTTGTCCAGAACTACGTTGAGAAAACTCTTGCTGGGCTGATGTAGCACACTTTTTACAATATTGGACCGATTTTTCAAAAGCAATCTGTTCAACATCAGGGATCCCACGTGTCACCTTTCCCTTTCGACATTAACCATTGAAATGACTCCAAAACAAGTTTTTGTCCAGAACAAAGTTGAAAAAAACTGTTGTTGGGCTGATGTAGCATACTTTTACAATATTTGACTGACTATGAAAAGGTATTCTGTTCAACCTCCACGATCCCACGTGTCTTGTTTTCCCTTTGAACATTAACCATTGAAATGACTCCTAAACAAGTTTTTGTCAAGAACAACAATGAAAAAACTCTCGTTGGGCTGATGTAGCACACATTTTACAATATCGGACTGACTACGAAGAGGTATTCTGTTCAACCTCAGGGATCCCACGTGTCTTCTTTTCCCTTTGAACATTAACCATTGAAATGACTCCAAAAAAAAGTTTTTGTCCGGAACAAAGTGGAGAAAACTCTTGTTGGGCTGATGTAGCACACCTTTTACAAAAAGGGTCTGACTACGAAAAGGTGTTCTGTTCAACATCAGGGATCCCACGTGTCTTCTTTTCCGTTTGAACATTAACCATTGAAATGACTCCAAAACAAGTTTTTGTCCAGAACAACGTTGAGAAAAATCTTGCTAGGTTGATGTAGCACACCTTTTACAATATTGGACTGACTATGAAAAGGTATTCTGTTCAACCTCAGGGATCCCATGTGTCTTCTTTTCCCTTTGAACATTAACCGTTGAAATGACTCCAAAACAAGTTTTTGTCTGGAACAAAGTGGAGAAAACTCTCGTATGGCTGATGTAGCACACTTTTTACAATATTGGACTGACTATGAAAAGGTTTTCTGTTCAAACTCATTGGTCCCACGTGTTTTTTTTCTGCTTGAATATAAACTGTGAAAATCTCTCCGAAAACAAATTTTTGTCAAGAACACGTGGAAGGAACTTTCGTTGTGCTGATGTTGAGTCTTTTTTAGAATATTTGACTGACTATAAAATGTATTTGGATCAACTTCCTTGGTCCCAGGTTTTTTTTTTCCCTTGATCACAAACTCTTAAACTCTCTCCAAAAAGCAAATTTTTGTCGGGAACCATGTTGAAGAAATTATTATTGGTGTGATGTAGCTCTTTTAGAATATTGTCTGACTATGAAAAGGTATTTTGTTCAACATCCACGGTTCCACGATTCTTCAATTCCCTTGAGTATAAAATGTGAAAATATCTCCAAAAACAAATTTTTTTAAAAAACAAAGTGGAGGAAACTATTGTTGGCGTGATGTAACCCACTTTCAAAATAATGGACTGACTATGAAAAGTTCAACCTCAGGGATCCTTCTTTTCCTTCGAGCATGAACTATGAAAATCTCCCCCCAAACAAATTTCCGTGGGAGCAGAGTGGAAAAAACCATTCTTAGGTTGATGTAGCTCCTTTTTAGAATATTAGACTGAGTATGAAAAGGTATTCGGTTCAACCTCCACGTTCCATCATTTCTACTTTTCCCTTGAGCATAAAATGTTGAAATCGACACTAAAGTCGTAGAAAATATTGTTTTGGTAAAGTAGCACCTTTTTAGAACGTTGGACTGACGATGAAAATGTTTTTGGTTCAACATCCACAGTCCCATGTGTCTTCTTTTCTCTTGTACATAAACTATGAAAACAAATTCTGTGTGAAAATAAAATATTGTTTTTGTGATGTAGCCCCTTTTAAAATATCTGACTGACTATAAAAGGTATTCTGTTCAACTTCCACGGTCCGACGTTTTTTCTTTTCCCTTAAGCATAAACTATTGAAATCTCTCCAAAAACATATTTCAGTCGGGAACAAAGTGGAAGAAACTGCTGTTGGCAGGATGTAGTTCCCTTTTAGAATATTGGAATGACTATGAGAAGTTATTTCGATCAACCTCCAGGGTCCCACGTTTCTTCAGTTTCCTTGAGGATAAACTGTGAAAATCTCCGCGAAAACCAATTTATATTGAAAACAAGATGCAATAATCTATTTTTTATGTGATGTAGCTCACTTTGAGAATATAGGACCTACTATGAAAAGGTACCCGGTTCAGTTTTTAAGGTCCTTCATTTCTACCGTTCCTATAAACATAAACCCCCCAAATTACTCCAAAAAGAATTTCTTGTTGAAAACAACATAGGAAAAACTTTTCTTGTTGTGATGTAGATCACTTTTAAAATATTGGACTGACTTTGAAAAGATATTCACTTCTTCATCGTTGGTCTATTATCTCCCCTGGAAGGAACCATCGTTGGGACGTGTAAGTTATTTTTTATTAAAGGGGACTATCTACATGTGTCTGGTCCCTTATTTCCTGTCCATCCTACCCAGAAGCTTTTAATATACCACTGAAGACCAGATTGAAGGAATTATTTTTAGAACATTAGACTGATTATTGTTTGCAATCAGTTCAACTCAGAGGGTCCGTCATTCCTCGTGTCTCCTTGAATGGAAACTTTAGGATTTTGCCAAAATCAAGATAAAAAAAAACTTTTTCTTGGTTTTGGAATATTTGGGATATTCGTCTGACTATCCGAAGGTATTTGTCTCAACTTAGTGTTTCCTTCACTTCTCCTGTTTCTCCAATCAGAACCTTGAAAATCCTACAAAAAAACAAGATGAATGAAACTATTGTTTACCTGATGTGGCTCAGTCTCAGTAACTTGGACTGACTACCACAAGGTTTCTCTGTTTAATTTGGAGTTTTCCTCATTTTTTCTGCTTCTTTAACCCAAAACTGTTCACGTTCTGCCAAAGACAAGACGGAAAAAATATCATGGGCGTGAATCAGGTAGCTTTTAGGATATTTGACTTAATATCGAAATGTATTTGTTTTTACTTCGAGAATTCCTCATTTCTCCTGTTTTCTTCATCAGAACCTGTGAGCATTCCGACAGAAGCGAAATGAAAGGATCAATTTTTGCCGTGATGTACTTTGCTTTTAGGACATTGGAATGACTATAGAAAGGTATCAAGTTCAACTTTGATGGTTCCACATTTTTCCTGTTTCCTTAATCAGAATATGAAAATATCCTGATGAGAAATAAATTGAAAAAATTACCATTGACGTGATGTAAGTTTGTTTTTGAGGCATTTGACTGATTATCGATAGATATCCTGTTTGATCTTTAGTAAAGTAGTCGTGGATTAGAATGGCTATTGGTACATATTTGGTACAACGTTTACGTTCTCTCATTCAGCCTATCTTGTTAATCAGAAACTGTCAAATTTTTTAGAAAATGAATCGTTAAAAACTATTATCAATGTGATTTATCAGCAGCAGCTAATTGGGTCTGCTTTAATTTTATCTCCTTTGCAAAATTTCAACATAAAATAAAACATATAGTGTTAAAAAACTTACAGCGAAATGATGCACAAATAGAAAATAAAATCATTGCTTTTACAAATAATGAAGAACATACTGAAAAACAGTATAAACTCACAGAAAAATAAATATTTTCTAAGGAATATATGCATTGACGATTTAAAAAATCCAACAAAAATTACTTACATTATGATGAAATCGAAATGTATTCAGAAGGTTTTTGTAACGGATAGACAAGTTTTTGTAGTAATTTGCAAATACGTCAATTCCTTCAAGAAGCTTTTAGGAATATGGCGCCCAATGTTTTGGTCAAAACACCTTGTTAATCGCGTTACTAAGGTCTCCATAGAATTATGACCAGATAGTGACGTCATTTCAGATATATTGCAAATATTGTATAGTAAATATCACTAAACATCATTGGACATGAGTTTTAGGCTTCATGGAGCTCATTCGGTCATTTGGCTAGAGGAAAAATAAGGAAAAAAGTGTTTCGGTTTGTTAAATACAAAAATTTACAATTCTTTCGAATGATGGTACGTGCAAGCTTTGATTGCTTGAAGTAGCTTACCCTATTCGATGGCACAGTAAGGAAATCAAGGAACAGAAACTGCCAAATTAAGAAGACACAGGAACAAAGGAATTTCTATTCAGATATCTTGTCAGCCAATCAGGGACAATTATTGCTTTTAATGCTTTCATTTCTATTTAAAACTTATCTTGAATCATTATCCAATTTAGCCAAATCATATAATCTTGTATTCACAATGTTCCATTCAGTTTTTATGAGTTAAAAAATGAAACATTGATTCAATATGCAGTTTCAGTTAGAAACTATTATTATTTCTCACGTACTATATTACAAATTTGAGTTTTTCCATTTTGTTCGATTAGAAGTAATATTATCCACGTTATCACAATCATTCATTCCTTTCAATATTGAAACTGGTAATTATAAAACTGCCTATCATAACTTAATTTGCCCAACTGGGAAAATATTAAAGATTATATTGAATTCTTTTTTGGCGACTTACTGCTATTTTTCTTCCATGGATTCACTTTTTCTCTTTCATTCATATATAATATAGATTTGCTACTCCTTTTTTTCTTGGGGTGGGTGGGGGGCTCACACTGGCTGCTTGAAGCTCTGACAGTGGATATCGTTTTTTACGTTTTTGATTCTCGGCCATATTTGTAGCCTTGGAGGAGGAGGGATATTATTTGATCGGCTAACGGTTTTGAATTCTATAGAAAAAAAAGTCAGTATTAGTCTCAAAGTTTCAAGGCTGTACAAACCATATCAAAGGAGAAATAAAAGTCAGGGTATGGACAGAAAAGGCTCGATGGACAAAAATCATAATGTTCAGGAAGATGTTTAATTCAAAAAACCTTTAGAGATGCAGATATATGTTCAGGAAGGGAGAAACTGTTATCTTTTCAGAGGAATCTGGGAGGGTGATTGGGATCCTTGGGTGATTCGATATGGAATGATTCCTTTTAAATTTTAATGTTTGACGGAGTTTATCTTTATCTCGATGGATTTTACACCTTATTATTGATAGGCTAACGTTACTCTTTCAAAGTAAGAAGAATCTCGATTACTTACCTACGGGTAACATTTTCTGCTGGGTAAGAAAACATGGTGCAACACCGTTAGGAAATTTTTAACACCTCAACCTTTGGTTCTGAAAAGCCATTAACAAGATAGAGAAACAAACAACAATGATGTTTACTCCATTCTGAAGTTCCCACATCATGGATTGAACTAAAAGTCCACTTCCCTTACATTCGCTATAGTAATAAGTCAAAACATCTTCACATTATTAACGATAATTAAATTTACATACGATATCATGGGAATTTTACTGCAATTCATAGTAAAACAGTAACTGTTTCACCCTTAACACTACTTCACTTTGTTTTTCATTATAGATATAAATGAATATATATTTCATTTTGAATCAGTATAAATACATATTATATACTAACATAAAATCCCATATAAAAGCCATCAATGAAAACTGTAAAATCTACTTTCTATGAGAAAACACGGGAGCTTCAATGGCCCTTGGAATCATTGGCAATAAAAACAGATTTCGTGCTTGTTCGAGTACTCATGAAGGCAAATCACAATCACATGAAAACATATTTTTCATTTTATTATCAGAAATTTTTGAGAAAAAAAATTTTTGAATATTCTAATCATTAACAATATTTTACCGAAATCACTCAGATCCTTCTTGATTGATAATAAGAGTGTTTTGTTTTTGTTTTTTTCAAAATGTCTTAGATATTCTTGATCTATTGATAATTTGACACAAATAGTGAGACAAAAACGTTCCCGTTTCTTTAATTCTCCCTTCTGGCAATTTAGGACATCAAAAATATGTCAATCTTCCATTTTCATAACATGTTTTCCATACAACAGACTCTTCCCTCAGTGTTTTGTTATGAAACAAAAGATCTTTCAACAATTCTTTTTGATCTTTGATTCAGTTACAGTTTGATCTGAGTTAGTAAGAAGAGTCTGTCTTCTTTCCTGGTCTTCCACTCTGACAGCAGATGAAAGAGAATTTTCATAATGACAAGGTTTTTAGAAAAGTGGTTTCTCCCCAATCTTTATAATATCAAGCAATGTCATTGTTTCTCCTATGCCGAAAATGAGTGTACTATCTTTTCTACCTTGGATACTGCATGATCACTCAGTCAGAGGAGTCTCGTTTCAAATCCAACGCCTGAACGATCTCTTCCGAAAGGATCAACATTGAACATACGCTCACAGTATCATCTCAGTACAGTTCAAGTCTTTATCTTAAAGACTGGAAGGATTCACTCAGAAGAACGCCTCTATTCATCCTTCAGAATCCAGGATTTACTTTATGCAGATATCTTCTCGATAAAGTTTATGTCTCCATCTTTGTCTGTCAATTAATTAGAAAAAACAAAGTTCTATAAAAATTGTCGTTTAAATTCAATTGGCAGCACAGATGTTGTATCTTACCCAGGGTGCATGAAACTATTGCACCAGCCCTGTCCTTGACCATTTCTTACAGACATAACACTTCCCCTTTGCATATCAATATAAATTGACTTTGTATATTGACTCTCGACCAAGACATTTCAGGAAAAAGTTGAGCAGACATCAAACCAATTCTTTTATACATAAATACATGTATGGGTACATGTATCGTATCTCAACAGATATATCCGTGTCATAGAAGAAATGATGATGGCAAGTAAACTTCCTGCTGCCTTTTGTCAATTTGGCTTCCAGTCAATATTTATTGCATTTATATTTTAAGCCTTTCCTTTTTGGATACTGCTGATGTGGACGGGATTGATGTTAATATCTCATCCTTTTTGGACGGAGCTTATGTGGACAGAATTGACGTCAGCTCTTCCTCCTTTTTGGACGTAGCTTATGTGGACGGAACTGACGTCAGGTCTTCGTCCTTTTTGGGACATAGCTTATGTGGACGGAACTGACACCAAGTTTTCCTAGCTTGGTGCTCAGTACCGGAAGTAGACATATTTGGGGAATGGTCTAGTTGGAATGTTCATTTCCCTTTTTATTAAGATCGTCGTATACAAGATAGATCTGTGTAAACAACCTGAAAATGATAAAAGTATTGAAATTGTCAAAACACAGTTATAAGACTTTTCTTATTAAATAACATTTACATACGTCTTTGCAAAGGCAAATACAACACAATTTTTTTAGGATGATGTTCGCTTTAATGTGGCCTAGCACGCGTACGTGTGAATGAAGGTAAGCAAGTGCCTAGCACAATCAGCTTTTGCCATAGGAGTCAGAGCGTATCCTGCCCTGTTAGTGCAAATGGGAAAGATCCCAAGGGACTATTTGGATAACTGGAATATCCAAATCCTAGATTTGTTTAAGGGGGAGGATTCAAAAGTGATTCCCTTAAGGGGGGTATTATGGTGATGACCTGATGTTGTCAACTGTTCCCAATCATTGTGTTCATACCTTCATCATTGTCTACGAATTTTCTTGAATCGTTAAAAGATTCACTACTAGAGTTAAAAGACCCAGGACATAGATAATTCTTGTGAGATACCTCGACAATTGCCCTAGGAACAGATATATCGGTCAAGGAGCTCTGAAGACACTCAATCTACTTTATTATCAATAATTAAAGTTTAATTAAATTGGTTGGTAGAATAAGATTCTAACAGTTTTGCAAAAATTTGACCAAAGAAACAATAGTGAAGTCTAAATTGAAAGTTAATAATATTTAGAATTTATAACTAACCTGAAATGTTTGTGGGACATCACAGGATGATTTCATTTTGTTTTAATTTTTCATTTGATTACAGATTGGGACTTAGTCACCAGTACAGACTGCATTTTGTATATCTGTGTTTTACAGTCATGTGTGATTCTTTGTTTGTCTGTCTGTTTGTTTGTTTGTTTGTTTGTTTGTTTGTTTGATATATTCATACTGGAACAATTGTCATATGTATTCTGTCAAATGTTGTTTGCTGTTTTGTTTTTGCTTGTCCCTCTGTTTGATTGTCTTCCTGTTTGTTTGTTTATTTTCATTTGCATTATTAACATTTTCATTCCTTACGTATTCATTCCTTTCAATCAGCTCATGCACACTCAGATGGTTTTGGCCAGGGCCACGGTGAGGAATTTTATAAGGTGATACAAATAAGTTTTTGGTCTCTCCAGAGAGAGAGAGAGAGAGAGAGAGCTCAAATATCCTTGTCTTATAGCCACCCTTTTATCTGAAACAGTAGCCCCATCTGAGAAATCCCCGGACAGCCTTTGGCCTTACGAGCGCCAGTGCCATGCACCGGTTGCACCCTTCTCTCAGAAGCCCTTGTTCTTGCTTGAATAAATAAAATCAAATTACAAATGGTGCGTCACGTGACAATGGAAATTATTTTGACGTCTCTTTCATTTGCCATTTTCACAAATTGTTCACTCATATAATCATCCATCACATTTTGTACGAGTCGCAATCAGTTCCGTCAAAATAGTAGCATAGTAATAAGCAAGGGCAATAGCATATCAATAGAGCACAGCAAAGGCTCAAGTCTTGCGGGAGTGGTCTGCGCTTCCCCCAATTCTTGGGGATAACTCTATGTTTTTTCTTCGGTTAGGGGTTAACGTCGTAGCTACCGGTTCTACGATGAATGCGCGGCAGAGAAGTAAAGAAGTCCTTCAATGCAGACCGTTTATCTGGCAGACGACAACTCTCCTTCCCTCTGTCATTTACTTTACAGTCATTTCCTTCCTGGCTGCGATGTGAATTAAGGGGTGGAAGCTCCATATTGGCAAGAGGCTTTATGGAAATAAGCTGAGCCATTTTAAATCTAAAAACAAAACAAACGAAAAACAAAAATTTATTTCCTAGAAGAAAACACATAGGTACATTTGTTTAATTATATTTTGGTGAAGTTTTATCACTATTATTTGATTGTGATAAAACGACGAAATAAGATGGAATTAAATAATTACTACTACTAATACTACAAGTCATATTACTGAAGATAATTCGGCTGCTGGTGCTGCCGAAGAAATGTATAAAATGTATCTAATCAATTGTGACGCAAATGAATAATTACTAGATGGAGAGAACTAACAATCAAATAGAAGTATCTAATATCTACGCTTGCACATAAATTCAATGAAGCTTCTCCGAGAGTAACCAATAAGCTTGAGGTACATGAGGTCTTTTTTTTTTCAAACTAAACAAGTTCAGAAAATATTAGCTCCATGACACCCATGATACAGATGTCTAGCTAATCTTTGGGAGGGTTTATGTCCAACAACGGATGCTAAATGATAATGATATATATTTTCAATGAAAGTCAATCAGGATTTCCTGAAACTACTCTAGATTCTTATACAATTCAGAGATATTTGTTTTTTTAAATTGTGTTATATTATATTTAAACACAGCATGAGTATGTTATATTACTTAACCGACTTATATACTCACGGTGGAAGAACTACAGTGACTGTAGGCTCCTTAAAATAATAGCTTATCAAAAGCCAATCTATAAAACGGTATATATGTGACACTAGGGGGCCAGGAGTCCCCCGTGTCCTGAAAATTACGAAAATTACAATGGCTGTTACTAAAAATTACTATGGTTATTACCAGTAATAACTAATGTTATTACAAAAAGGAGTTATCGGTGTAAAGGGGATAATGTGTTTTTCGAGATGTCATAGGAAGTTGGGTCACCTGTGCTTTTTCAATCTGGTGTCATCTGTCAAGGCCTGGGTTGCAAAAACAAATGCTTTTGGAAAAGGTTTTGTTCCCGATTCGATGACCATGTCATGGGAAGTTGAGTTATCTGTACTTTTTCAATCTAGTGTCATCTGTCAAATTCTGGGTTTGAAAACAAAGCCAGATATAAGGGTCAGTGTTTGGGGTCTAGAGAGAGAGAGTAAAAGCTTAGAAAGAAAAGTTATTTGCAGAGACCTCGGGAGAGGAGGAGACTAATTTATGATATTGAACAGACCTGCGTCGCGAGATGAATGAGGGTCAATGTTTTGGGTTTTTCCGGAAAGGTCGAGATGGCAGGAGAAGAAGAGATAGGGGAAGTCGGTTACAAGAGATACAGTGTCGATACCAAGTGCTTAAATAAGGGAATTTTCGTAACAAGCAAGCAGAGTAAAATTTGGGCTTGGAGAAGAGACTCGTGCCAGCTCTCTCCCTCGTGTCAGCTGTCCGCCCTTAGTAACCGTCAATCGCTGCTACCATTCAGTAGACTACCGTTCGTGATATGAGAGTCCAGTTGTCATTTCGACTTGGATAATAATCGGCCTCCTCTCTTTTCAACTGTGAATAGGCATTTCCCGTCTCCAGAGATATTGATAATCAATATTCTATATAAAACGTATAAACGAAATTCCGTTTTGTTGCCTTCTTTTACTAACCCAGAACCACGGCTGGGTTTAGTATAGTTGGTGAGCCCAACCCCAAAGGAAACCCCCACAATTTAAGTGAAAAGCAACACGAATTAGATTAGAGTTTAATAGTCATAAAATTATAATTAGAAATTGTGCATTCACCCAAATTGTTTTCATTATGAAGAGCAAAAATAAAAATATGGGACTGAACAAGTTATTGAATGAGAAACGCTTAAATTCAAGAAAATATTTTCCAAGGAGAATCAAAATAGCTAATTAAATGGCTAAACATAAAATGTCTTACTTTTCAATGAAATCAAAAGATGTAAAGAAAAAAGTTATCATAAAAGGCAGACAAGATTGTAGCAATTTGCAAAAACGGAAATTCCTTCAAGACGTTGTCAAGAATATGGCGACGAATGTTTTGGTCAAAACACGTGATTTACTGCGTTACCAAGGGCTTGATAGAATAACGATACGTAATGACATCATTTGAGATTCTTCAATATGCAAAAATATTAATACTACTTTTTTACTTATTATAGATACCCTTCATGATCACTGAGAATTACTTTAGAATTCACAAAGCAAATTCAACTAGAAAAATAACATAAATAATTTGGAGTAAAACTGTTCATTTGATATTATTGAACGTTACTTTTGATCGATAATTACTGTCTATTATAGAGCCAATAAGACATGTACTTAGAGTCAGTTGGTCAGGTTACATTTATGGTTGGTCAGTAGATTCGGGGTTAGATCCTGCTGGTTGGCTAACTATTAGGGTTAGTTGATAGGTAAATGGTGGGTTAGTAGGTTTAGTACGAGGGTAAGTAGGCATGTTTGAGGTTATTTTTTCTAAATTCCCAATTATTTTTTATTATATTCGGTTACTTTGAAATTAAATCTATCCTATGGACATATTTTGTAATATTTTATAAGTCTAGATACTTCCAGGCATTCAATTAAAAAAAAATCTTATGCAAGAATCGCAAAATATATGTATTTTTTGTATTGGTAATTGCAACCCTTATGCAAAAACTTTAAATACTAAGCCTTTCCCTAGAACTAACAATAAATACAATCCTCTGTGATTAAATTCAATGAAATACTGTTTTGAATGTCAATACTTCCTGTTTTTATTTTTTTCAAAATTGTTCAACAATAGTTGGCGATAATTGCATCTTCTAAATGGTTATCCCCCTTGCAGAATATCAACATAACGTTTTGATGAACCTATTCCAAATATTTAATGCCAAAAATACAATGATGAAAAAGTTATAACACAACAAAGTACACATACAAAATGAAAACTCTACTTTACAAGAGAATACCGAGAAACGCAATAAATAATCAGAAAAGAAAATTCCAACTGAAATCAATTTGCAAATATGTCAGTCCCTTCAAGAAAGAACAACTGCCCTTCCAGGGGGAAGATTGGAAATTGCCGGGTTGGTAGGTAAGCAGTCAGCAGGTGTTGTCCCTTAAACCCTCTTAAAGCAAACACAAATAGACAAACTGAACATAGAAGAACCTACCAACTCCTTTAAAGCTCCCTTCTTCATCAGGTGTACAAGTAATAGCCACAAGATGTGTGACATTTTGGCAACCGCCCGAGAGACAGTCACGGATGTTAAGTTGGTTTAGTAGGAGCATGAGAGTTTGAAACTTATGAATCATCGATTAGAATTAATCTTTACCTCTCCCTTTATAAGGCTCTAAAATGAACGTTTCCATAGACGGTTGGGTTACAACTGAACTAGGCACTGGCTTTAAAGGAAAGACCGTCTTTGTTGTTCTTCGGGACTGTGTGCAACACTGTGAGGTAAGCTAAATAGCTCTCAATCTTCCAAGTCAAAGTTTGAGCATTTGGACTACGGGTGAGTGAAGGCCTTGATGCGGTTAGGTAATAAGCCAATTTTGACTAGTTACTGGAAGTTCAATATCTTCTTCAGGTGAGCTGGGACTTCCAGGAACAGCTGGGGGGGGGTTCATTCGACAGGAACTAGTCAGTTCTTCACGGGCAATGTGGTGGTCTAACTTGAAACAGAGATTGGAATGTTTACTGTCGAATACAGCCAACAACTCGCCCTTTAATAAGGCTGTGACAAGAGTGTTACTAGAAGATAATCTTTACCCGGTAGTGGCATAGAAATAGTTTGGAGGGACCTGTAGTAATCGGCTATAGAAAACTACCAAGGACAAGTAGTTAGGAGCCTGGCCTGTGTGAGCAGCTATTTAACAGAATTTCCCCAATTTGCGTCAGCTGAAGCAGTTAGCTATGGAAGACAGGTTCATGGGAATAAAGTCCATGCTGCACTGCAGCAGGTCAGCTTCAACAAGTCACCGAGACCGGACGGTTTGAAATGTACTTGAGGATGTCCTAAGTGTTTGCAACCCTCTTTACAGTGATGTTCAAGTACTGATTCAACCAGGGTTCGGTCCCAAGTTGGGTGACCAAGGGGTTGAAAGAAGCAAGACAAATATAAAAAGGACATAGATAATAACAGGCTCATAACCCTGCTAAACACAGGGAAAGATTTTGGCCAAGATCCTGTCGAATCGTTTGTCAATTGTCATTGAGGATTAGGTCAGACCAGATCAAAATTATGCACTGAGGCGGAAATCAAACCAAAAATATTTGAAAACTGTTTGCTCAGTGTTAGAGGGATTAAAGATGACACTGGAGGTGCACTAATTAATTTAGATCAGTCCAAGGCGTTCGACATGGTAGACCAAACTTTTTAGCAACTGTGCTAAGTTGGTGGATATTAATGAATCAAACTTATGTACATCTTTTTGAAATTTCATTTACCAAATAATGAATCTGGTGTCCCATCAATATCTTGGAGAAGATTACTCTTATGGAAACATTTCAGAAGATGAAATGTACAGTAAACGCGGAATTACCATTGATTTATATGGCAGATATTTTTTAAGACTTTAAAACCTGATTAATGATTGTTCTGATTGTATTTTAGGCTGAATCGTTGGTGATTAGGATGTTAGGAGATACAGGAAACAGGAGTATTGGAAAGAGAGAGGAAAAGGTTGTGCGATACCTCTACAAAGGCTTGCAAAATAAACGCTGAAAGTATTGTCACCTTTTGTCTTTTTCTATAAAAGCAAAGACAAAGCTTTTCAGCACACTTTTGTGGTATACCTGGACGTATTCAACAAACTTTGAGGTGATCGAAAACGTGTGTGCTTATTGTTTTCTCTTCCTATTATTTGAAATTTCAGCTAGAAAACATGCAACCTTACCGCCAACTCTGAATTACAAAGTTTTTGCCAAACATCCTGATGATACAGATATCAAAACAATTATTTCATATCTGGATAAATGTATGGGTACATGCATCGTAGCTCAACAGATATAGCCCACTGCATCATATAAGAAACGTTGATGACACGTTTCAGTTTGTCAATTTAGCCTCAAGTCAATATTAATTGCATTTGTATCTTAAGCCTGTTCTCTTAGGTCGTAGCTGATATGGGCGGATATGACATCATCGTTTTGGGACAAAGACTATGTTGATGGAAGTGATGTTATATCTTTATCCATTTTGAGAGCTCATCCAGGCGGAAGTGATGTCATATTTTCATCCTTATCTTGGCAATAAACCCACATCTTTTTTGGACATGGCTTCTGTGGACAAAACACAGAGAAATAATAATTAGTAGATGTCCTATATTCGCCTCCACGTGCAAGAAAATACAACATAATTTCTTAAGATTAGCATAAATGTGATATGTAAACATGTACGAGTGGGTGGAAAAGAAAGTTAATAGTGAAAAGAATATATTCTCTCAATGAATTTTTGAATATGATCAGGGTAATATTCAAGCAGACATCGAGACCTTAGTTTTGAAAAGAAATTAAAATGAAAAAATAAATTGTTTTTTCATTTAAATACCGACACCAAGTCGTATTCCTTATCCTTCATTAGTGTTATGGGAGATTCCTTCCTGGGAGACAGATCTGTGTCGTGTCGTATCGCCGATACATTGTCAACCGACATCAATTTTGCTGTGAAACCTATTTTTAAACAAACATTTCGACGAACTGATATTTCAATCATTTTGATTGACTGGAAGCAGCTACTTTCTGACCGTCGATCAATTAACGTTTCTCTTGATCAATAAAAAATGTTTACTCTAGAGACAAGTTGGTATGGAGTGAAAGTCAGTAAATAGTTTTACTGCTACAGTTAGTAGGTATGTTTGGAGTTCGTGATTAGGTTCAGGGTAGGGGTTAAGAGCTAGATTTGTGGTTGAAGTTGGTAGATAGATTTGGAGAATGACGCTGTGGATAGTAAACCAGTTTAGTATTAGTTGGTAGGTTCAAGATTTTGGGAATGGAGCTGAGGTTATTATCAGTTGGTAGGTTCAGGATGAGAATGGGTTAGTATATCTTGTGTTATGATCAGTTGATAAGTTTGGGTTAGTTTTTCTGAATTACCAATTATTATTGGTGTAATCGAGTTACATGGATATTAAATCTATCCAATTGCCAATTTGAAAAAAACAACATTTTAGTCATTTTAAAATGGTTAAATACAAGATGGCGGACCTGATGAAAAGATAGCTAAAAATATTTATTTTTCAGTGCAACATGAAACCTAATACTAAACCTGAATATTAACCCTAACACTGAACATTAATCTTAAATAATATCCTTTGTAGTAGAATTTAATAGAATACAGTTTCAAATGTTCACAGTTATCTGTTTTCATTTCTCTGTAATAGTTCAACAGCAGCAGCTAATTGTGTGTATTCAAATGCTGTCTCCCTTGTGAAACACCAACACATAGTTTTGATGAAGCTCTTCCAAAGAATTGCCATAAAAAAAATAAAATGTTAAAAAAGTCACAGCCCAATGAGGCACACATGAAATAAAGGCATTGACTTTACAAATAACGCAAAGCATACTGAAAAAAATATAAGCTCATTTGAAAGAATATTTCCCCTGGAAAATCTAAATTGATGATTAAAATAATCCATCAGAAATTACTTACATTATAACGAAATCAGATATGTATTCAAAAGGTTTTCGTAACAGATAAATAAGTTTTTTTAGCAATTTGAAAATACGTCAATTCCTTCAAGAAGCTTTTAGGAATATGGCGCCCAATGTTTTGGTCAAAACACGTTGTCAATCGCGTTACTAAGGTCTCGATAGAATTACGACCAGATAGTGACGTCATTTCAGAGATTCATTGATAATAAAAGTTTGAATAATACGTTAAAATTTATTAGCAAATAGACTATCTACGTATTGCAAATATCACTAAACATCAATGAACATCAATTTTAGGATTCATGGAGCACAATTGGTAATTTGGCAAGAAGAAAAATAAGGAAAAAAAGCTTTTTGTTCGCTGATAAAACGAATGAAATTTACAATTCTTCGGAATGATGGTGTGTGCAAGCTTTGGTTGCTTGAAATAGTCGAACGTGTTCGCTGGCACTGTAAAAAAAAAACAAAAAAAAACAACATGGGAACAGAAATTCTCTTTCAGATATCTTGTCAGAATGTCCAGGACTACAATGTTTTTCCTGCTATCATCACTATCTGCTGAGTTTTTTCAATGATTATCAAATTCACTTCCAAATTAAGAAGACACAGGAACAAAGGAATTTCTATTCAGGTGTTTTGTCAATTCTGGACAATCATTACTTTTACTACAATTATTCATTCCTAAAAATTGTCTTGAATCCTTATCCAATGTAGGTGCATCTTATATTCTTTTATTGGCAAAATTTCATTCAATTTTTAAGAGTTTGAAAATGAAACGTTGATCCATTTTTGTTATTTTATTTGTTATATGCAGTATCGGTTAGAAATTATAATTCACCTTCTGCTATATCACAAATTAGAGATGAAAGTCTTTCTATATCTTTTGACCAGTAACATTATCTTTCAGATTATTATAATCATTCATTTCTTCGAATATTGATACTAATACTTGGTGAAGATGCTTAAATTTCCTTATGCCATCATTGTTTACAACAGGCTGGGTGGTTTGTATTTTTCCTGGAGATCTTTTAAAATTCATTGTTCAAAATATTATCTCATAGCTTGTTCGAACTGTTGTCTGTATGGTCGTTGAATAAAATGTCTAAAAGCTCGCCACCTTGAAATGTTTATATCTTTGTTTAATTTCTTTTCTTTTCTTTCTATCCCCGTATAATTCTTTGTTTTTCTTGTTCTTGTCATTCTAAATCATTCTCAATTGTTTACAATGGGTTTTGTCAATTTTATTAAACCAATCTTCTGTCAGTCTTCATGTTGATATATTGTAAGTTAATACAGGCTTGGCTATTGTTTTATAACTTTTCACTTTCCCAATATAGACATTTTTCTTCCACTAATTTATTTCAGTTGATTTTATTACTAAAATTGATTGCTTTATTCTCGATTTGATGCCTTCATAATGTCCAGTTCTTTAGATTCCTCCATTCAGCTTCTTCATCTTTCGATTTCCCTACTTTGATAATCGTTTTCTCCCATTTGTCATCGTTTACTCCAGAATGGAGTTTTTCATTTATTTGTTATGATATCCTTGTACTGTTTTATCCAAGTGATTATCTTTTGATGGGGAATCTGAATGGAGCATCTCAGTGAGTAAACTGGATCCTCTCCTGTAGTTATGTTCGATTTTGGGGTTTGGTTTGTCAACTTGAGCTGTTTAATTAGGGAGCTCAATATTTTCATTTAATTCCTCATCAATTTTACTTGAATTTGATTATTTTCTTAAATTAAAAAAAACAAAACTAAATGGTTGAATTTTAATTGTTGTGTGTTTTTCTTGAATTAGAATAATAATTTGCAGGCCAAACAAATTTGTGAAAATCCCACAAACAACAAGATGGAAGACAGTATTGTCGATGGGATATAACTCGATTGTAGAACATTCGACTGCCTATCAAAAGTTATTCGCTCTGAAACACGGTGTTATACATTTCTCTAATTTGATTTATCAGACACTGTAGAAATCCTGTAGAAAACAAGCTGGAAGTGAATATTGTCCTTAGAATAAACCCAGATGGTAAAACGTTTGAGTGCATATTTAGAGTTATTCCGTTTCAACATCAAAAGTCCCTTATTTCTCTTATTTCCTTAAGAAGAAACTGTAGAATTCGTCCAGAGAACAAATTGGAGAAAACTATTGTCATCGGGATATAGGATGGTGTTACAGTATCCGATGGCGTATCAAAAAGTATTCTGTTCAACTTTGAGGGTCCCTCATATCTACAATTCCCTTTAACAGAACTTTAAAAATCCAGAAGAAAACAAGCTGGGAGAATCTATTTTTTTTATTGGGTTATAGCTCAATGGTAGAGCATGCGACTGAATATTGAAAGCATTCGGTTCAACTCGAAGGATCCCTAATTCCTACTATTATTTCAATCAGAAGCTGTCACAATCTTGAGAAAAATAAGCAGGAAAAGGCTATGGTTGCTGACATATAACTCAGAGGTCGAACAATCGTCATCTTATCGAAATGTGTTCATCCCCGAATGTCACTCATCCGACATATTTTCCTGAACAGAGTTTCTTGGAATCTTGAGGAAAACAAGCTTGACGATTCCATTGCCGTAGGAGTAAAGCTCAGTGGTAAAGCATTAAACTGCATATCGAAATGTCTTTGATTCAGACCTGAGTGTCCCTCATTTAACCAATCTTTTTCAAAGGAAACTTTAAGAATACAGAAGATAAAAAGCTAGAAGTATGCCTTGACTTCTCCATCAATTTAGGACATTCCAGTGAATATCAAAACGTCTCCTATTTAACCCCGTGTATCCCTCATTTGTGATATTTTCTACACAAGAAAATCTTGAATATTACAAGGTCGTAGAATTCATTTTCCTTCTAATTACAGTAGATAGAAAACATGCTATGATTCAATTCTCAAGGTTTTGTCAAACAAATTACTATAATTTCATGTTTGGAAGGAAAAAAATCATGTATGGATTCCAATTTGATTTTTGTTTTTTGGCCTTTTTTCTTACAAATTGATGTTGTTAAGGACGGTGTGACCGACTTATATACGCATAATGGAAGAATTACAATGACTGTATTGGAATCAATAGGCAACTTAAAATAATAGTTTATCAAAGGCCAATCTATAAAACGGTATATGTAGGCTGACGCATCCTCAAAATATTAGAACACTTCTAGTTTCTATCGATATTATTGTCAAAGTCTACCCCCTCCCTCTTTGACCACATTAGGACAAAAGGCTGACCCAAAGTATGAAAACTGAGATTTATTTCAGATTACTCCAACTGAGCTAAGAATTATGAAGAGGAAATGGCCGTTTGAAGTGAATAAAGTTTTTACACAACTCTACTCTATTTAGAATTATCCGTGGTTTCCTTCCATTCTTAAAGTACTCCTGTCCCCGAAAGGAAAGACTTGTAGAGAAAACTGACCGACTGTCAATCTTTGTTTAGTCATTAAAAACCAGGAAGCAGGTGGATTTGTAGTTTGTAATCTTGGAACATAATGAAAGGCTCTTGTGATTCTTTTAGCTTCAAGATCAAAATCGAGGACACAGAACTCGAGAAAGTAGACGACTACATCTACCTAGGACAACGAATCTCCATGAGACCCTCAAAAGAAGAAGAAATCAAGCAAAGAAATACACTAGAATGGCAAGCCTTTGGCAGAGCTAGCTCAAACTTCAAAAATATTTAGATCCCATTAATCCTAAAGAGAAGGGTGTATAACCAATGCATCCTCCCAAGAGTCACTTATGGAGCTGAAACATGGAACTTAACCAAGAAACGGACCCGTAAATTGAGAACCATACAACGTGCATATGAAAGAATAATGCTGGGCCTCACATGGAGAGACCACAGAACAGCACAGTACATTCGAGAAAAGACAAGACTTAGGGACATCATAGAATCCATTAAAATTCTCAAATGGCGGTTGGCTGGCCATGTTGCAAGAATTGCAGACAATCGATAGACATCACAACTCAAAACATGGATTCCCCGAGACCACATGCGCAACCGAGGCCGGCAAAATGTTAGATGGAGAGACGAGCTAGACAAGTTCAGGAAGTACTGGCTCCGTGACGCCCATGATAGAGGAGTGTGGCAAATCCTGGGACGGACGCTAAAAGACTGATGATGATGATGAATTAAAATTTCACATCTATTAAGAAACTCATAAGAGAGATGAATTAATCACAGAATATCAACATTGAAAGTGATTCATCTAAAAAGCAACAATAATTAGATGGAGTATAAGTAGTGATAAAATAATAATCAGAAATTGTGCATCAACCCAGATTGTTATTAAATGAGAAACGCTTAAATTTAAGAAAATATTTTTCCAGTAAAATCAAAATTGATGATAAAAATAACAATACAAAAATCTCTTTTTTTTTCAATGAAATCAAACTATGTATACAAAAAAGTTATCTTAAAAGGCAGACAAGATTGTAGCAATTTACAAAAACGGTAATTCTTTCAAGACATTGTCAGGAATATGGCATCGAATGTTTTGATCGAAACACGTGATTAACTGCGTTACCAAGGGCTTGATAGAATAATGACACCTAATGACGTCATTTGAGAGATTCATCAATATGCAAAAATATTAATACTAATTCAACTATTTTTTACTTGTTATAGATACCTTTCATGATCACTGAAAATTAGTTTAGGATTCACAAAGCTAATTCAGCTAAAAAGAAAACAACACAAATTATTTTGAATGAAACTGTTCATTTCATATCATTTAACTTTACTCTCGATTGAAAAATACTGTTTACTTTACAGGCAATGCTGACAACTACCCTTTATACTAAACCTACAAATAAAAATAACACTAAATAATGTCTTCTATGATTAAATTCAAGAAAATACTGTTTCGAATTCTCACTAACTTCTGTTCCCATTTTTCGGAAAATTGTTCGACAGTAGCAGCAGCTAATCGTATTTTCTCAATGGTTATCCGTTTTGAGACTATCAACATAACGTTTCAATGAACTTATTGAAAATAATTACTGCCCAAATTACCTTGCTTGAAAAGTTACAACCCCACAAGGCACATATACCAAAAAAGACATTGTTTTTACAAATAATCAAAAGTATACTAAGAAACGTAATAAATAAACAGGAAAAAATTCCCACAAAAATCAAAATCGATAATTGAAATAACTCCACAAAAGTTACGTAATTTCAGATGAAATCAAAAAATTTATTTA
Source organism: Thysanoteuthis rhombus (assembly GCA_963457665.1). Lineage (NCBI taxonomy): Eukaryota > Metazoa > Mollusca > Cephalopoda > Oegopsida > Thysanoteuthidae > Thysanoteuthis > Thysanoteuthis major. The sequence goes on from OY735230.1 coordinate 33,368,721, forward strand.
AAAGTTTCTGGAAAAGATAGACAAGTTTGTAATGATATGCAAATCAGTCAGTTCCTTCACAAAAAATCTGCAAATATGTCAGTCCCTTCAAGAAAAAACAACTGTACTCCCAGGAGATTGGAAATTACCGGGTTGACAGGTAAATTCTCAAGAGGGACTATCTGAGTCAGCAGGTGTTGTCCCTTAAACCCTCTTAAAGCAAACACAAATTGACAAACTGAACATAGAAGAGCCTACTAACTCCTTTAAAGCTCCCTTCTTCATCTGGTGTACAAGCAATAACCACAAGATGTGTGACATTTTGGCTATCGCCCGAGAGACGGTCACGGATGTTAAGTTGGTTCAGTAAGAGCATGAGAGTTTGAAACTTATGAATCATCGGTTACAATTAAACATTATCTCTCCTTTTATAGGGCTCTAAAATGAACGTTTCCATAGACGTTTGGGTTACAACTGAACTAGGCACTGGCTGCAGAGGAAAGGGTTTAATTCAACGGGAACAAGTCAGTTGTTCACGTGCATTGTGGTGGTCTAACTTGAAACAGAGATTGGAATGTTCACTGTCAAATACAGCCAACGACTTGCCCTTAATAAGGCTGAGACAAAAGTGGTGGTAGAAAATAATCTTAACCCCGGTAGTGGCATGGAAATAGTTTTGAGGGACCTGTAGCAATGGGCTAAAGAAAACTACCAAGGACAAGTAGTTAGGAGTAGCTTAGAAAGGATATCCAACGTAGTTGTTTTGATCCTTTTTTTCTCTTTTCCCTGTTGCATCAACTGTTTCAATTTCTCTAAAAACAAATTTTTGTCAAGAACAAAGTGGAATAAAATATTATTGGCGTCTTGATAATCCCTTTTAAAATTTTGGACTGAACTTGGAAAGGTATTCCAACCAGTTGTTTTGATCCTTTTTTTCTCTTTTCCCTGTTGCATCAACTGTTTAAATTTCTCTAAAAACAAATTTTTGTCAAGAACAAAGTGGAATAAAATATTATTGGCGTCTTGATAATGCCTTTTAAAATTTTGGACTGAACATGGAAAGGTATTCCAACCAGTTGTTTTGATCCTTTTTTTCTCTTTTCCCTGTTGCATCAACTGTTTAAATTTCTCTAAAAACAAATTTTTGTCAAGAACAAAGTGGAATAAAATATTATTGGCGTCTTGATAATCCCTTTTAAAATTTTGGACTGAACATGGAAAGGTATTCCAACCGGTTGTTTTGATCCTTTTTTTCTCTTTTCCCTGTTGCATCAACTGTTCAAATTACTCTAAAAACAAATTTTTGTCAAGAACAAAGTGGAATAAAATATTATTGGTGTCTTGATAATCCCTTTTAAATTCTGGACTGAACATGGAAAGGTATTCCAACCAGTTGTTTTGATCCTTTTTTTCTCTTTTCCCTGTTGCATCAACTGTTTAAATTTCTCTAAAAACAAATTTTTGTCAAGAACAAAGTGGAATAAAATATTATTGGCGTCTTGATAATCCCTTTTAAAATTTTGGACTGAACATGGAAAGGTATTCAAACCGGTTGTTTTGATCCTTTTTTTCTCTTTTCCCTGTTGCATCAACTGTTCAAATTTCTCTAAAAACAAATTTTTGACAAGAACAAAGTGGAATAAAATATTATTGGTGTCTTGATAATCCCTTTTAAATTCTGGACTGAACATGGAAAGGTATTCCAACCAGTTGTTTTGATCCTTTTTTTCTCTTTTCCCTGTTGCATCAACTGTTTAAATTTCTCAAAAAACAAATTTTTGTCAAAAACAAAGTGGAATAAAATATTATTGGTGTCTTGATAATCCCTTTTAAATTTTGGACTGAACTTGGAAAGGTATTCCAACCAGTTGTTTTGATCCTTTTTTTCTCTTTCCCCTGTTGCATCAACTGTTTAAATTTCTCTAAAAACTAATTTTTGTCAAGAAAAGAGTGCAATAAAATATCATTGGCGTCTTGATAATCCCTTTTAAAATTTTGGACTGAACATGGGAAGGTATTCCAACCAGTTGTTTTGATCCTTTTTTTCTCTTTTCCCTCTTGCATCAACTGTTTGAATTTCTCTAAAAACAAATTTTTGTCAAGAACAAAGTGGAATAAAATATTATTGGCGTCTTGATAATCCCTTTTAAAATTTTGGACTGAACATGGAAAGGTATTCCAACCAGTTGTTTTGATCCTTTTTTCCTCTTTTCCCTGTTGCATCAACTGTTTAAATTTCTCTAAAAACTAATTTTATTCAAGAACAAAGTGGAATAAAATATTATTGGCGTCTTGATAATCCCTTTTAAAATTTTGGACTGAACATGGGAAGGTATTCCAACCAGTTGTTTTGATCCTTTTTTTCTCTTTTCCCTGTTGCATCAACTGTTTAAATTTCTCTAAAAACAAATTTTTGTCAAGAACAAAGTGGAATAAAATATTATTGGCGTCTTGATAATCCCTTTTAAAATTTTGGACTGAACATGGAAAGGTATTCCAACCGGTTGTTTTGATCCTTTTTTTCTTTTTTCCCTGTTGCATCAACTGTTTAAATTTCTCTAAAAACAAATTTTTGTCAAGAACAAAGTGGAATAAAATATTATTGGCGTCTTGATAATCCCTTTTAAAATTTTGGACTGAACTTGGAAAGGTATTCCAACCAGTTGTTTTGATCCTTTTTTTCTCTTCTCCCTGTTGCATCAACTGTTTAAATTTCTCTAAAAACAAATTTTTGTCAAGAACAAAGTGGAATAAAATATTATTGGCGTCTTGATAATCCCTTTCGAAATTTTGGACTGAACTTGGAAAGGTATTCCAACCAGTTGTTTTGATCCTTTTTTTCTCTTTTCCCTGTTGCATCAACTGTTTAAATTTTCTAAAAACAAATTTTTGTCAAGAACAAAGTGGAATAAAATATTATTGGCGTCTTGATAATCCCTTTTAAAATTTTGGACTGAAAATGGAAAGGTATTCCAACCGGTTGTTTTGATCCTTTTTTTCTCTTTTCCCTGTTGCATCAACTGTTCAAATTTCTCTAAAAACTAATTTTTGTCAAGAACAAAGTGGAATAAAATATTATTGGTGTCTTGATAATCCCTTTTAAATTTTGGACTGAACATGGAAAGGTATTCCAACCAGTTGTTTTGATCCTTTTTTTCTCTTTTCCCTGTTGCATCAACTGTTTAAATTTCTCAAAAAACAAATTTTTGTCAAGAACAAAGTGGAATAAAATATTATTGGCGTCTTGATAATCCCTTTTAAAATTTTGGACTGAACATGGAAAGGTATTCCAACCGGTTGTTTTGATCCTTTTTTTCTTTTTTCCCTGTTGCATCAACTGTTTAAATTTCTCTAAAAACAAATTTTTGTCAAGAACAACGTGGAATAAAATATTATTGGCGTCTTGATGATCCCTTTTAAAATTTTGGACTGAACATGGAAAGGTATTCCAACCAGTTGTTTTGATCCTTTTTTTCTCTTCCCCCTGTTGCATCAACTGTTTAAATTTCTCTAAAAACAAATTTTTGTCAAGAACAAAGTGGAATAAAATATTATTGGCGTCTTGATAATCCCTTTTAAAATTTTGGACTGAACATGGAAAGGTATTCCAACCGGTTGTTTTGATCCTTTTTTTCTCTTTTCCCTGTTGCATCAACTGTTTAAATTTCTCTAAAAACAAATTTTTGTCAAGAACAAAATGGAATAAAATATTATTGGCGTCTTGATAATCCCTTTTAAAATTTTGGACTGAACATGGAAAGGTATTCCAACCGGTTGTTTTGATCCTTTTTTTCTCTTTTCCCTGTTGCATCAACTGTTTAAATTTCTCTAAAAACTAATTTTTCTCAAGAACAAAGTGGAATAAAATATTATTGGCGTCTTGATAATCCCTTTTAAAATTTTGGACTGAACATGGAAAGGTATTCCAACCGGTTGTTTTGATCCTTTTTTTCTCTTCACCCTGTTGCATCAACTGTTTAAATTTCTCTAAAAACAAATTTTTGTCAAGAACAAAGTGGAATAAAATATTATTGGCGTCTTGATAATCCCTTTTAAAATTTGGACTGAACTTGGAAAGGTATTCCAACCAGTTGTTTTGATCCTTTTTTTCTCTTTTCCCTGTTGCATCAACTGTTTAAATTTCTCTACAAACAAACTTTTGTCAAGAACAAAGTGGAATAAAATATTATTGGCGTCTTGATAATCCCTTTTAAAATTTTGGACTGAACAGTGAAAGGTATTCCAACGAGTTGTTTTGATCCTTTCTTTCTCTTTTCCCTGTTGCATCAACTGTTTAAATTTCTCTAAAAACAAATTTTTGTCAAGAACAAAGTGGAATAAAATATTATTGGCGTCTTGATAATCCCTTTTAAAATTTTGGACTGAACTTGGAAAGGTATTCCAACCAGTTGTTTTGATCCTTTTTTTCTCTTTTCCCTGTTGCATCAACTGTTTAAATTTTCTAAAAACAAATTTTTGTCAAGAACAAAGTGGAATAAAATATTATTGGCGTCTTGATAATCCCTTTTGAAATTTTGGACTGAACTTGAAAAGGTATTCCAACCAGTTGTTTCGATCCTTTTTTTCTCTTTTCCCTCTTGCATCAACTGTTTAAATTTCTCAAAAAACAAATTTTTGTCAAGAACAAAGTGGAATAAAATATTATTGGCGTCTTGATAATCCCTTTTAAAATTTTGGACTGAACATGGAAAGGTATTCCAACCGGTTGTTTTGATACTTTTTTTCTCTTTTCCCTGTTGCATCAACTGTTTAAATTTCTCTAAATCAAATTTTTGTCAAGAACAACGTGGAATAAAATATTATTGGCGTCTTGATAATCCCTTTTGAAATTTTGGACTGAACATGGAAAGGTATTCCAACCAGTTGTTTTGATCCTTTTTTTCTCTTTTCCCTGTTGCATCAACTGTTTAAATTTCTCTAAAAACAAATTTTTGTCAAGAACAAAGTGGAATAAAATATTATTGGCGTCTTGATAATCCCTTTTAAAATTTTTGACTGAACTTGGAAAGGTATTCCAACCAGTTGTTTTGATCCTTTTTTTCTCATTTCCCTGTTGCATCAACTGTTCAAATTTCTCTAAAAACTAATTTTGTCAAGAACAAAGTGGAATAAAATATTATTGGCGTCTTGATAATTCCTTTTAAAATTTAGGACTGAACATGAAAAGGTATTCCAACCAGTTGTTTTGATCCTTTTTTTCTCTTTTCCCTGTTGCATCAACTGTTCAAATTTCTCTAAAAACTAATTTTTGTCAAGAACAAAGTGGAATAAAATATTATTGGCGTCTTGATAATTCCTTTTAAAATTTAGGACTGAACATGAAAAGGTATTCCAACCAGTTGTTTTGATCCTTTTTTTTCTCATTTCCCTGTTGCATCAACTGTTCAAATTTCTCTAAAAACTAATTTTTGTCAAGAACAAAGTGGAATAAAATATTATTGGCGTCTTGATAATTCCTTTTAAAATTTAGGACTGAACATGAAAAGGTATTCCAACCAGTTGTTTTGATCCTTTTTTTCTCTTTTCCCTGTTGCATCAACTGTTGAAATTTCTCTAAAAACAAATTTTTGTCAAGAACAAAGTGGAATAAAATATTATTGGCGTCTTGATAATTCCTTTTAAAATTTAGGACTGAACATGAAAAGGTATTCCAACCAGTTGTTTTGATCCTTCTTTTCTCATTTCCCTGTTGCATCAACTGTTCAAATTTCTCTAAAAACTAATTTTTGTCAAGAACAAAGTGGAATAAAATATTATTGGCGTCTTGATAATTCCTTTTAAAATTTAGGACTGAACATGAAAAGGTATTCCAACCAGTTGTTTTGATCCTTTTTTTCTCTTTTCCCTGTTGCATCAACTGTTTAAATTTCTCTAAAAACTAATTTTTGTCAAGAACAAAGTGGAATAAAATATTATTGGCGTCTTGATAATCCCTTTCAAAATTTGGACTGAACTTGGAAAGGTATTCCAACCAGTTGTTTTGATCCTTTTTTTCTCTTTTCCCTGTTGCATCAACTGTTTAAATTTCTCTAAAAACAAATTTTTGTCAAGAACAAAGTGGAATAAAATATTATTGGCGTGTTGATAATTCCTTTTAAAATTTAGGACTGAACATAAAAAGGTATTCCAACCAGTTGTTTTGATCCTTCTTTTCTCATTTCCCTGTTGCATCAACTGTTCAAATTTCTCTAAAAACTAATTTTTGTCAAGAACAAAGTGGAATAAAATATTATTGGCGTCTTGATAATTCCTTTTAAAATTTAGGACTGAACATGAAAAGGTATTCCAACCAGTTGTTTTGATCCTTTTTTTCTCTTTTCCCTGTTGCATCAACTGTTTAAATTTCTCTAAAAACTAATTTTTGTCATGAACAAAGTGGAATAAAATATTATTGGCGTCTTGATAATCCCTTTCAAAATTTGGACTGAACTTGGAAAGGTATTCCAACCAGTTGTTTTGATCCTTTTTTTCTCTTTTCCCTGTTGCATCAACTGTTTAAATTTCTCTAAAAACAAATTTTTCTCAAGAACAAAGTGGAAGAAAATATTATTGGCGTCTTGATAATCCCTTTTGAAATTTTGGACTGAACATTGAAAGGTATTCCAACCAGTTGTTTTGATCCTTTTTTTCTCTTTTCCCTGTTGCATCAACTGTTTAAATTTCTCTAAAAACAAATTTTTGTCAAGAACAAAGTGGAATAAAATATTATTGGCGTCTTGATAATCCCTTTTAAAATTTTAGACTGAACAGTGAAAGGTATTCCAACGAGTTGTTTTGATCCTTTCTTTCTCTTTTCCCTGTTGCATCAACTGTTTAAATTTCTCTAAAAACAAATTTTTGTCAAGAACAAAGTGGAATAAAATATTATTGGCGTCTTGATAATCCCTTTTAAAATTTCGGACTGAACAGTGAAAGGTATTCCAACCAGTTGTTTTGATCCTTTTTGTCTCTTTTCCCTGTTGCATCAACTGTTTGAATATCTCTAAAAACAAATTTTTGTCAAGAACAAAGTGGAATAAAATATTATTGGCGTGTTGATAATCCCTTTTAAAATTTTGGACTGAACATGGAAAGGTATTCCAACCAGTTGTTTTGATCTTTTTTTCCTCTTTTCCCTCTTGCATCAACTGTTTGAATTTCTCTAAAAACAAATTTTTGTCAAGAACAAAGTGGAATAAAATATTATTGCCGTCTTGATAATCCCTTTTAAAATTTTGGACTGAACATGGAAAGGTATTCCAACCAGTTGTTTTGATCCTTTTTTCCTCTTTTCCCTGTTGCATCAACTGTTCAAATTACTCTAAAAACAAATTTTTGTCAAGAACAAAGTGGAATAAAATATTATTGGCGTCTTGATGATCCCTTTTAAAATTTTGGACTGAACATGGAAAGGTATTCCAACCAGTTGTTTTGATCCTTTTTTTCTCTTTTCCCTGTTGCATCAACTGTTTAAATTTCTCTAAAAACAAATTTTTGTCAAGAACAAAGTGGAATAAAATATTATTGGCGTCTTGATAATCCCTTTTAAAATTTTGGACTGAACTTGGAAAGGTATTCCAACCAGTTGTTTTGATCCTTTTTTTCTCTTTTCCCTGTTGCATCAACTGTTTAAATTTCTCTAAAAACAAAACTTTGTCAAGAAAAAGTGGAATAAAATATTATTGGCGTCTTGATAATCCCTTTTGAAATTTTGGACTGAACTTGGAAAGGTATTCCAACCATTTGTTTTGATCCTATTTTTCTCTTTTCCCTGTTGCATCAACTGTTTAAATTTCTCTAAAAACTAATTTTTGTCAAGAACAAAGTGGAATAAAATATTATTGGCGTCTTGATAATCCCTTTTAAAATTTTGGACTGAACTTGGAAAGGTATTCCAACCAGTTGTTTTGATCATTTTTTTCTCTTTTCCCTGTTGCATCAACTGTTTAAATTTCTCTAAAAACAAATTTTTGTCAAAAAACAGAGTTGAATAAAATATTATTGGCGTCTTGATAATCCCTTTTAAAATTTTGGACTGAACTTGGAAAGGTATTCCAACCAGTTGTTTTGATCCTTTTCTTCTCTTTTCCCTGTTGCATCAACGGTTTAAATTTCTCTAAAAACAAATTTTATTCAAGAACAAAGTGGAATAAAATATTATTGGTGTCTTGATTATCCCTTTTAAAATTTTGGACTGAACATGGAAAGGTATTTCAACCAGTTGTTTTGATCCTTTTTTTCTCTTTTCCCTGTTGCATAAACTGTTTAAATTTCTCTAAAAACAAACTTTTGTCAAGAACAAAGTGGAATAAAATATTATTGGCGTCTTGATAATCCTTTTTAAAATTTTGGACTGAACTTGGAAAGGTATTCCAACCAGTTGTTTTGATCCTTTTTTTCTCTTTTCCCTGTTGCATCAACTGTTTAAATTTCTCTAAAAACAAATTTTTGTCAAGAACAAAGTGGAATAAAATATTATTGGCGTTTTGATAATCCCTTTTAAAATTTTGGACTGAACAGTGAAAGGTATTCCAACCAGTTGTTTTGATCCTTTTTGTCTCTTTTCCCTGTTGCATCAACTGTTTAAATTTCTCTAAAAACAAATTTTTGTCAAGAACAAAGTGGAATAAAATATTATTGGCGTCTTGATTATCCCTTTTAAAATTTTGGACTGAACTTGGAAAGGTATTCCAACCAGTTATTTTGATCCTTTTTTTCTCTTTTCCCTGTTGCATCAACTGTTTAAATTTCTCTAAAAACAAACTTTTGTCAAGAACAAAGTGGAATAAAATATTATTGGCGTCTTGATAATCCCTTTTAAAATTTTGGACTGAACTTGGAAAGGTATTCCAACCAGTTGTTTTGATCCTTTTTTTCTCTTTTCCCTGTTGCATCAAATGTTTAAATTTCTCTAAAAACTAATTTTTGTCAAGAACAAAGTGGAATAAAATATTATTGGCGTCTTGATAATCCCTTTCAAAATTTGGACTGAACTTGGAAAGGTATTCCAACCAGTTGTTTTGATCCTTTTTTTCTCTTTTCCATGTTGCATCAACTGTTTAAATTTCTCTAAAAACAACTTTTTCTCAAGAACAAAGTGGAAGAAAATATTATTGGCGTCTTGATAATCCCTTTTGAAATTTTGGACTGAAAGTGGAAAGGTATTCCAACGAGTTGTTTTGATCCTTTCTTTCTCTTTTCCCTGTTGCATCAACTGTTTAAATTTCTCTAAAAACAAATTTTTGTCAAGAACAAAGTGGAATAAAATATTATTGGCGTCTTGATAATCCCTTTTAAAATTTTAGACTGAACAGTGAAAGGTATTCCAACCAGTTGTTTTGATCCTTTCTTTCTCTTTTCCCTGTTGCATCAACTGTTTAAATTTCTCTAAAAACAAATTTTTGTCAAGAACAAAGTGGAATAAAATATTATTGGCGTCTTGATAATCCCTTTTAAAATTTTGGACTGAACAGTGAAAGGTATTCCAACCAGTTGTTTTGATCCTTTTTGTCTCTTTTCCCTGTTGCATCAACTGTTTAAAATTCTCTAAAAACAAAGTTTGTCAAGAACAAAGTGGAATAAAATATTATTGGCGTCTTGATAATCCTTTTTAAAATTTTGGACTGAACTTGGAAAGGTATTCCAACCAGTTGTTTTGATCCTTTTTTTCTCTTTTCCCTGTTGCATCAGCTGTTTAAATTTCTCTAAAAACAAATTTTTTGTCAAGAACAAAGTGGAATAAAATATTATTGGCGTCTTGATAATCCCTTTTAAAATTTGGACTGAACTTGGAAAGGTATTCCAACCAGTTGTTTTGATCCTTTTTTTCTCTTTTCCCTGTTGCATCAAATGTTTAAATTTCTCTAAAAACTAATTTTTGTCAAGAACAAAGTGGAATAAAATATTATTGGCGTCTTGATAATCCCTTTCAAAATTTGGACTGAACTTGGAAAGGTATTCCAACCAGTTGTTTTGATCCTTTTTTTCTCTTTTCCATGTTGCATCAACTGTTTAAATTTCTCTAAAAACAACTTTTTCTCAAGAACAAAGTGGAAGAAAATATTATTGGCGTCTTGATAATCCCTTTTGAAATTTTGGACTGAACATTGAAAGGTATTCCAACCAGTTGTTTTGATCCTTTTTTTCTCTTTTCCCTGTTGCATCAACTGTTTAAATTTCTCTAAAAACAAATTTTTGTCAAGAACAAAGTGGAATAAAATATTATTGGCGTCTTGATAATCCCTTTTAAAATTTTAGACTGAACAGTGAAAGGTATTCCAACCAGTTGTTTTGATCCTTTCTTTCTCTTTTCCCTGTTGCATCAACTGTTTAAATTTCTCTAAAAACAAATTTTTGTCAAGAACAAAGTGGAATAAAATATTATTGGCGTCTTGATAATCCCTTTTAAAATTTTGGACTGAACAGTGAAAGGTATTCCAACCAGTTGTTTTGATCCTTTTTGTCTCTTTTCCCTGTTGCATCAAATGTTTAAAATTCTCTAAAAACAAAGTTTGTCAAGAACAAAGTGGAATAAAATATTATTGGCGTCTTGATAATCCTTTTTAAAATTTTGGACTGAACTTGGAAAGGTATTCCAACCAGTTGTTTTGATCCTTTTTTTCTCTTTTCCCTGTTGCATCAGCTGTTTAAATTTCTCTAAAAACAAATTTTTTGTCAAGAACAAAGTGGAATAAAATATTATTGGCGTCTTGATAATCCCTTTTAAAATTTGGACTGAACATGGAAAGGTATTCCAACCAGTTGTTTTGATCCTCTTTTTCTCTTTTCCCTGTTGCATCAACTGTTTAAATTTCTCTAAAAACTAATTTCTGTCAAGAACAAAGTGGAATAAAATATTATTGGCGTCTTGATAATCCCTTTTAAAATTTTGGACTGAACTTGGAAAGGTATTCCAACCAGTTGTTTTGATCCTTTTTTCCTCTTTTCCCTCTTGCATCAACTGTTTGAATTTCTCTAAAAACAAATTTTTGTCAAGAACAAAGTGGAATAAAATATTATTGGCGTCTTGATAATCCCTTTTAAAATTTTAGACTGAACAGTGAAAGGTATTCCAACCAGTTGTTTTGATCCTTTCTTTCTCTTTTCCCTGTTGCATCAACTGTTTAAATTTCTCTAAAAACAAATTTTTGTCAAGAACAAAGTGGAATAAAATATTATTGGCGTCTTGATAATCCCTTTTAAAATTTTGGACTGAACAGTGAAAGGTATTCCAACCAGTTGTTTTGATCCTTTTTGTCTCTTTTCCCTGTTGCATCAAATGTTTAAAATTCTCTAAAAACAAAGTTTGTCAAGAACAAAGTGGAATAAAATATTATTGGCGTCTTGATAATCCTTTTTAAAATTTTGGACTGAACTTGGAAAGGTATTCCAACCAGTTGTTTTGATCCTTTTTTTCTCTTTTCCCTGTTGCATCAGCTGTTTAAATTTCTCTAAAAACAAATTTTTTGTCAAGAACAAAGTGGAATAAAATATTATTGGCGTCTTGATAATCCCTTTTAAAATTTGGACTGAACATGGAAAGGTATTCCAACCAGTTGTTTTGATCCTCTTTTTCTCTTTTCCCTGTTGCATCAACTGTTTAAATTTCTCTAAAAACTAATTTCTGTCAAGAACAAAGTGGAATAAAATATTATTGGCGTCTTGATAATCCCTTTTAAAATTTTGGACTGAACATGGAAAGGTATTCCAACCAGTTGTTTTGATCCTTTTTTCCTCTTTTCCCTCTTGCATCAACTGTTTGAATTTCTCTAAAAACAAATTTTTGTCAAGAACAAAGTGGAATAAAATATTATTGGCGTCTTGATAATCCCTTTTAAAATTTTGGACTGAACATGGAAAGGTATTCCAACCAGTTGTTTTGATCCTTTTTTCCTCTTTTCCCTGTTGCATGAACTGTTTAAATTTCTCTAAAAACTAATTTTATTCAAGAACAAAGTGGAATAAAATATTATTGGCGTCTCGATAATCCCTTTTAAAATTTTGGACTGAACATGGAAAGGTATTCCAACCAGTTGTTTTGATCCTTTTTTTCTCTTTTCCCTGTTGCATCAACTGTTTAAATTTCTCTAAAAACAAATTTTTGTCAAGAACAAAGTGGAATAAAATATTATTGGCGTCTTGATAATCCCTTTTAAAATTTTGGACTGAACTTGGAAAGGTATTCCAACCAGTTGTTTTGATCCTTTTTTTCTCTTTTCCCTGTTGCATCAACTGTTTAAATTTCTCTAAAAACAAAACTTTGTCAAGAACAAAGTGGAATAAAATATTATTGGCGTCTTGATAATCCCTTTTGAAATTTTGGACTGAACTTGGAAAGGTATTCCAACCATTTGTTTTGATCCTTTTTTTCTCTTTTCCCTGTTGCATCAACTGTTTAAATTTCTCTAAAAATAAATTTTTGTCAAGAACAAAGTGGAATAAAATATTATTGGCGTCTTGATAATCCCTTTTAAAATTTTGGACTGAACTTGGAAAGGTATTCCAACCAGTTGTTTTGATCCTTTTTTTCTCTTTTCCCTGTTGCATCAACTGTTTAAATTTCTCTAAAAACAAATTTTTGTCAAAAAACAGAGTGGAATAAAATATTATTGGCGTCTTGATAATCCCTTTTAAAATTTTGGACTGAACTTGGAAAGGTATTCCAACCAGTTGTTTTGATCCTTTTCTTCTCTTTTCCCTGTTGCATCAACGGTTTAAATTTCTCTAAAAACAAATTTTATTCAAGAACAAAGTGGAATAAAATATTATTGGCGTCTTGATTATCCCTTTTAAAATTTTGGACTGAACATGGAAAGGTATTTCAACCAGTTGTTTTGATCCTTTTTTTCTCTTTTCCCTGTTGCATCAACTGTTTAAATTTCTCTAAAAACAAACTTTTGTCAAGAAAAAAGTGGAATAAAATATTATTGGCGTCTTGATAATCCTTTTTAAAATTTTGGACTGAACTTGGAAAGGTATTCCAACCAGTTGTTTTGATCCTTTTTTTCTCTTTTCCCTGTTGCATCAACTGTTTAAATTTCTCTAAAAACAAATTTTTGTCAAGAACAAAGTGGAATAAAATATTATTGCCGTTTTGATAATCCCTTTTAAAATTTTGGACTGAACATGGAAAGGTATTCCAACCAGTTGTTTTGATCCTTTTTGTCTCTTTTCCCTGTTGCATCAACTGTTTAAATTTCTCTAAAAACAAATTTTTGTCAAGAACAAAGTGGAATAAAATATTATTGGCGTCTTGATTATCCCTTTTAAAATTTTGGACTGAACTTGGAAAGGTATTCCAACCAGTTATTTTGATCCTTTTTTTCTCTTTTCCCTGTTGCATCAACTGTTTAAATTTCTCTAAAAACAAACTTTTATCAAGAACAAAGTGGAATAAAATATTATTGGCGTCTTGATAATCCCTTTTAAAATTTTGGACTGAACTTGGAAAGGTATTCCAACCAGTTGTTTTGATCCTTTTTTTCTCTTTTCCCTGTTGCATCAAATGTTTAAATTTCTCTAAAAACTAATTTTTGTCAAGAACAAAGTGGAATAAAATATTATTGGCGTCTTGATAATCCCTTTCAAAATTTGGACTGAACTTGGAAAGGTATTCCAACCAGTTGTTTTGATCCTTTTTTTCTCTTTTCCATGTTGCATCAACTGTTTAAATTTCTCTAAAAACAAATTTTTCTCAAGAACAAAGTGGAATAAAATATTATTGGCGTCTTGATAATCCCTTTTGAAATTTTGGACTGAACATGGAAAGGTATTCCAACCGGTTGTTTTGATACTTTTTTTCTCTTTTCCCTGTTGCATCAACTGTTTAAATTTCTCTAAATCAAATTTTTGTCAAGAACAACGTGGAATAAAATATTATTGGCGTCTTGATAATCCCTTTTAAAATTTTGGACTGAACTTGGAAAGGTATTCCAACCATTTGTTTTGATCCTTTTTTTCTCTTTTCCCTGTTGCATCAACTGTTTAAATTTCTCTAAAAATAAATTTTTGTCAAGAACAAAGTGGAATAAAATATTATTGGCGTCTTGATAATCCCTTTTAAAATTTTGGACTGAACTTGGAAAGGTATTCCAACCAGTTGTTTTGATCATTTTTTTCTCTTTTCCCTGTTGCATCAACTGTTTAAATTTCTCTAAAAACAAATTTTTGTCAAAAAACAGAGTGGAATAAAATATTATTGGCGTCTTGATAATCCCTTTTAAAATTTTGGACTGAACTTGGAAAGGTATTCCAACCAGTTGTTTTGATCCTTTTCTTCTCTTTTCCCTGTTGCATCAACGGTTTAAATTTCTCTAAAAACAAATTTTATTCAAGAACAAAGTGGAATAAAATATTATTGGCGTCTTGATTATCCCTTTTAAAATTTTGGACTGAACATGGAAAGGTATTTCAACCAGTTGTTTCGATCCTTTTTTTCTCTTTTCCCTGTTGCATCAACTGTTTAAATTTCTCTAAAAACAAACTTTTGTCAAGAAAAAAGTGGAATAAAATATTATTGGCGTCTTGATAATCCTTTTTAAAATTTTGGACTGAACTTGGAAAGGTATTCCAACCAGTTGTTTTGATCCTTTTTTTCTCTTTTCCCTGTTGCATCAACTGTTTAAATTTCTCTAAAAACAAATTTTTGTCAAGAACAAAGTGGAATAAAATATTATTGCTGTTTTGATAATCCCTTTTAAAATTTTGGACTGAACATGGAAAGGTATTCCAACCAGTTGTTTTGATCCTTTTTGTCTCTTTTCCCTGTTGCATCAACTGTTTAAATTTCTCTAAAAACAAATTTTTGTCAAGAACAAAGTGGAATAAAATATTATTGGCGTCTTGATTATCCCTTTTAAAATTTTGGACTGAACATGGAAAGGTATTCCAACCAGTTATTTTGATCCTTTTTTTCTCTTTTCCCTGTTGCATCAACTGTTTAAATTTCTCTAAAAACAAACTTTTATCAAGAACAAAGTGGAATAAAATATTATTGGCGTGTTGATAATCCCTTTTAAAATTTTGGACTGAACTTGGAAAGGTATTCCAACCAGTTGTTTTGATCCTTTTTTTCTCTTTTCCCTGTTGCATCAAATGTTTAAATTTCTCTAGAAACTAATTTTTGTCAAGAACAAAGTGGAATAAAATATTATTGGCGTCTTGATAATCCCTTTCAAAATTTGGACTGAACTTGGAAAGGTATTCCAACCAGTTGTTTTGATCCTTTTTTTCTCTTTTCCATGTTGCATCAACTGTTTAAATTTCTCTAAAAACAAATTTTTGTCAAGAACAAAGTGGAAGAAAATATTATTGGCGTCTTGATAATCCCTTTTGAAATTTTGGACTGAACATTGAAAGGTATTCCAACCAGTTGTTTTGATCCTTTTTTTCTCTTTTCCCTGTTGCATCAACTGTTTAAATTTCTCTAAAAACAAATTTTTGTCAAGAACAAAGTGGAATAAAATATTATTGGCGTCTTGATTATCCCTTTTAAAATTTTGGACTGAACTTGGAAAGGTATTCCAACCAGTTATTTTGATCCTTTTTTTCTCTTTTCCCTGTTGCATCAAGTGTTTAAATTTCTCTAAAAACAAATTTTTGTCAAGAACAAAGTGGAATAAAATATTATTGGCGTCTTGATAATCCCTTTTAAAATTTTGGACTGAACTTGGAAAGGTATTCCAACCAGTTGTTTTGATCATTTTTTTCTCTTTTCCCTGTTGCATCAACTGTTTAAATTTCTCTAAAAACAAATTTTTGTCAAAAAACAGAGTGGAATAAAATATTATTGGCGTCTTGATAATCCCTTTTAAAATTTTGGACTGAACTTGGAAAGGTATTCCAACCAGTTGTTTTGATCCTTTTCTTCTCTTTTCCCTGTTGCATCAACGGTTTAAATTTCTCTAAAAACAAATTTTATTCAAGAACAAAGTGGAATAAAATATTATTGGCGTCTTGATTATCCCTTTTAAAATTTTGGACTGAACATGGAAAGGTATTTCAACCGGTTGTTTTGATCTTTTTTTTCTCTTTTCCCTGTTGCATCAACTGTTTAAATTTCTCTAAAAACAAATTTTTGTCAAGAACAAAGTGGAATAAAATATTAATGGTGTCTTGATAATCCCTTTTAAAATTTTGGACTGAACTTGGAAAGGTATTCCAACCAGTTCTTTCGATCCTTTTTTTCTCTTTTCCCTGTTGCACCAACTGTTTAAATTTCTCTAAAAACAAATTTTTGTCAAGAACAAAGTGGAATAAAATATTATTGCCGTCTTGATAATCCCTTTTAAAATTTTGGACTGAACATGGAAAGGTATTCCAACCAGTTGTTTTGATCCTTTTTGTCTCTTTTCCCTGTTGCATCAACTGTTTAAATTTCTCTAAAAACAAATTTTTGTCAAGAACAAAGTGGAATGAAATATTATTGGCGTCTTGATTATCCCTTTTAAAATTTTGGACTGAACTTGGAAAGGTATTCCAACCAGTTATTTTGATCCTTTTTTCTCTTTTCCCTGTTGCATCAACTGTTTAAATTTCTCTAAAAACAAATTTTTGTCAAGAACAAAGTGGAATAAAATATTATTGGCATCTTGATAATCCCTTTTAAAATTTTGGACTGAACTTGGAAAGGTATTCCAACCAGTTGTTTTGATCCTTTTTTTCTCTTTTCCCTGTTGCATCAACTGTTTAAATTTTCTAAAAACAAATTTTTGTCAAGAACAAAGTGGAATAAAATATTATTGGCGTCTTGATAATCCTTTTTAAAATTTTGGACTGAACTTGAAAAGGTATTCCAACCAGTTGTTTTGATCCTTTTTTTCACTTTTCCCTGTTGCATCAACTGTTTGAATTTCTCTAAAAACAAATTTTTGTCAAGAACAAAGTGGAATAAAATATTATTGGCGTCTTGATAATCCCTTTTAAAATTTTGGACTGAACATGGAAAGGTATTCAAACCAGTTGTTTTGATCCTTTTTTTCTCTTTTCCCTCTTGCATCAACTGTTTAAATTTCTCAAAAAACAAATTTTTGTCAAGAACAAAGTGGAATAAAATATTATTGGCGTCTTGATAATCCCTTTTAAAATTTTGGACTGAACATGGAAAGGTATTCCAACCGGTTGTTTTGATACTTTTTTTCTCTTTTCCCTGTTGCATCAACTGTTTAAATTTCTCTAAATCAAATTTTTGTCAAGAACAACGTGGAATAAAATATTATTGGCGTCTTGATAATCCCTTTTAAAATTTTGGACTGAACTTGGAAAGGTGTTCCAACCAGTTGTTTTGATCCTTTTTTTCTCTTTTCCCTGTTGCATCAACTGTTTAAATTTCTCTAAAAACAAATTTTTCTCAAGAACAAAGTGGAAGAAAATATTATTGGCGTCTTGATAATCCCTTTTAAAATTTTTGACTGAACATGGAAAGGTATTCCAACCAGTTGTTTTGATCCTTTTTTTCTCATTTCCCTGTTGCATCAACTGTTCAAATTTCTCTAAAAACTAATTTTTGTCAAGAACAAAGTGGAATAAAATATTATTGGCGTCTTGATAATTCCTTTTAAAATTTTGGACTGAACATGAAAAGGTATTCCAACCAGTTGTTTTGATCCTTTTTTTTTCTTTTCCCTGTTGCATCAACTGTTCAAATTTCTCTAAAAACTAATTTTTGTCAAGAACAAAGTGGAATAAAATATTATTGGCGTCTTGATAATCCCTTTTAAAATTTTGGACTGAACTTGGAAAGGTATTCCAACCAGTTGTTTTGATCATTTTTTTCTCTTTTCCCTGTTGCATCAACTGTTTAAATTTCTCTAAAAACAAATTTTTGTCAAAAAACAGAGTGGAATAAAATATTATTGGCGTCTTGATAATCCCTTTTAAAATTTTGGACTGAACTTGGAAAGGTATTCCAACCAGTTGTTTTGATCCTTTTCTTCTCTTTTCCCTGTTGCATCAACGGTTTAAATTTCTCTAAAAACAAATTTTATTCAAGAACAAAGTGGAATAAAATATTATTGCCGTCTTGATAATCCCTTTTAAAATTTTGGACTGAACATGGAAAGGTATTCCAACCAGTTGTTTTGATCCTTTTTGTCTCTTTTCCCTGTTGCATCAACTGTTTAAATTTCTCTAAAAACAAACTTTTGTCAAGAAAAAAGTGGAATAAAATATTATTGGCGTCTTGATAATCCTTTTTAAAATTTTGGACTGAACTTGGAAAGGTATTCCAACCAGTTGTTTTGATCCTTTTTTTCTCTTTTCCCTGTTGCATCAACTGTTTAAATTTCTCTAAAAACAAATTTTTGTCAAGAACAAAGTGGAATAAAATATTATTGCTGTTTTGATAATCCCTTTTAAAATTTTGGACTGAACATGGAAAGGTATTCCAACCAGTTGTTTTGATCCTTTTTGTCTCTTTTCCCTGTTGCATCAACTGTTTAAATTTCTCTAAAAACAAATTTTTGTCAAGAACAAAGTGGAATAAAATATTATTGGCGTCTTGATTATCCCTTTTAAAATTTTGGACTGAACTTGGAAAGGTATTCCAACCAGTTATTTTGATCCTTTTTTTCTCTTTTCCCTGTTGCATCAACTGTTTAAATTTCTCTAAAAACAAACTTTTATCAAGAACAAAGTGGAATAAAATATTATTGGCGTGTTGATAATCCCTTTTAAAATTTTGGACTGAACTTGGAAAGGTATTCCAACCAGTTGTTTTGATCCTTTTTTTCTCTTTTCCCTGTTGCATCAAATGTTTAAATTTCTCTAAAAACTAATTTTTGTCAAGAACAAAGTGGAATAAAATATTATTGGCGTCTTGATAATCCCTTTCAAAATTTGGACTGAACTTGGAAAGGTATTCCAACCAGTTGTTTTGATCCTTTTTTTCTCTTTTCCATGTTGCATCAACTGTTTAAATTTCTCTAAAAACAAATTTTTCTCAAGAACAAAGTGGAATAAAATATTATTGGCGTCTTGATAATCCCTTTTGAAATTTTGGACTGAACATTGAAAGGTATTCCAACCAGTTGTTTTGATCCTTGTTTTCTCTTTTCCCTGTTGCATCAACTGTTTAAATTTCTCTAAAAACAAATTTTTGTCAAGAACAAAGTGGAATAAAATATTATTGGCGTCTTGATTATCCCTTTTAAAATTTTGGACTGAACTTGGAAAGGTATTCCAACCAGTTATTTTGATCCTTTTTTTCTCTTTTCCCTGTTGCATCAAGTGTTTAAATTTCTCTAAAAACAAATTTTTGTCAAGAACAAAGTGGAATAAAATATTATTGGCGTCTTGATAATCCCTTTTAAAATTTTGGACTGAACTTGGAAAGGTATTCCAACCAGTTGTTTTGATCATTTTTTTCTCTTTTCCCTGTTGCATCAACTGTTTAAATTTCTCTAAAAACAAATTTTTGTCAAAAAACAGAGTGGAATAAAATATTATTGGCGTCTTGATAATCCCTTTTAAAATTTTGGACTGAACTTGGAAAGGTATTCCAACCAGTTGTTTTGATCCTTTTCTTCTCTTTTCCCTGTTGCATCAACGGTTTAAATTTCTCTAAAAACAAATTTTATTCAAGAACAAAGTGGAATAAAATATTATTGGCGTCTTGATTATCCCTTTTAAAATTTTGGACTGAACATGGAAAGGTATTTCAACCGGTTGTTTTGATCTTTTTTTTCTCTTTTCCCTGTTGCATCAACTGTTTAAATTTCTCTAAAAACAAATTTTTGTCAAGAACAAAGTGGAATAAAATATTAATGGTGTCTTGATAATCCCTTTTAAAATTTTGGACTGAACTTGGAAAGGTATTCCAACCAGTTCTTTTGATCCTTTTTTTCTCTTTTCCCTGTTGCACCAACTGTTTAAATTTCTCTAAAAACAAATTTTTGTCAAGAACAAAGTGGAATAAAATATTATTGCCGTCTTGATAATCCCTTTTAAAATTTTGGACTGAACATGGAAAGGTATTCCAACCAGTTGTTTTGATCCTTTTTGTCTCTTTTCCCTGTTGCATCAACTGTTTAAATTTCTCTAAAAACAAATTTTTGTCAAGAACAAAGTGGAATGAAATATTATTGGCGTCTTGATTATCCCTTTTAAAATTTTGGACTGAACTTGGAAAGGTATTCCAACCAGTTATTTTGATCCTTTTTTTCTCTTTTCCCTGTTGCATCAACTGTTTAAATTTCTCTAAAAACAAATTTTTGTCAAGAACAAAGTGGAATAAAATATTATTGGCATCTTGATGATCCCTTTTAAAATTTTGGACTGAACTTGGAAAGGTATTCCAACCAGTTGTTTTGATCCTTTTTTTCTCTTTTCCCTGTTGCATCAACTGTTTAAATTTTCTAAAAACAAATTTTTGTCAAGAACAAAGTGGAATAAAATATTATTGGCGTCTTGATAATCCTTTTTAAAATTTTGGACTGAACTTGAAAAGGTATTCCAACCAGTTGTTTTGATCCTTTTTTTCACTTTTCCCTGTTGCATCAACTGTTTGAATTTCTCTAAAAACAAATTTTTGTCAAGAACAAAGTGGAATAAAATATTATTGGCGTCTTGATAATCCCTTTTAAAATTTTGGACTGAACATGGAAAGGTATTCAAACCAGTTGTTTTGATCCTTTTTTTCTCTTTTCCCTCTTGCATCAACTGTTTAAATTTCTCAAAAAACAAATTTTTGTCAAGAACAAAGTGGAATAAAATATTATTGGCGTCTTGATAATCCCTTTTAAAATTTTGGACTGAACATGGAAAGGTATTCCAACCGGTTGTTTTGATACTTTTTTTCTCTTTTCCCTGTTGCATCAACTGTTTAAATTTCTCTAAATCAAATTTTTGTCAAGAACAACGTGGAATAAAATATTATTGGCGTCTTGATAATCCCTTTTAAAATTTTGGACTGAACTTGGAAAGGTGTTCCAACCAGTTGTTTTGATCCTTTTTTTCTCCTTTCCATGTTGCATCAACTGTTTAAATTTCTCTAAAAACAAATTTTTGTCAAGAACAAAGTGGAATAAAATATTATTGGCGTCTTGATAATCCCTTTTAAAATTTTGGACTGAACTTGGAAAGGTATTCCTACCAGTTGTTTTGATCCTTTTTTTCTCTTTTCCCTGTTGCATCAACTGTTTAAATTTTCTAAAAACAAATTTTTGTCAAGAACAAAGTGGAATAAAATATTATTGGCGTCTTGATAATCCTTTTTAAAATTTTGGACTGAACTTGAAAAGGTATTCCAACCAGTTGTTTTGATCCTTTTTTTCACTTTTCCCTGTTGCATCAACTGTTTGAATTTCTCTAAAATTAAATTTTTGTCAAGAACAAAGTGGAATAAAATATTATTGGCGTCTTGATAATCCCTTTTAAAATTTTGGACTGAACATGGAAAGGTATTCCAACCAGTTGTTTTGATCCTTTTTTTCTCTTTTCCCTCTTGCATCAACTGTTTAAATTTCTCAAAAAACAAATTTTTGTCAAGAACAAAGTGGAATAAAATATTATTGGCGTCTTGATAATCCCTTTTAAAATTTTGGACTGAACATGGAAAGGTATTCCAACCGGTTGTTTTGATACTTTTTTTCTCTTTTCCCTGTTGCATCAACTGTTTAAATTTCTCTAAATCAAATTTTTGTCAAGAACAACGTTGAATAAAATATTATTGGCGTCTTGATAATCCCTTTTAAAATTTTGGACTGAACTTGGAAAGGTGTTCCAACCAGTTGTTTTGATCCTTTTTTTCTCTTTTCCCTGTTGCATCAACTGTTTAAATTTCTCTAAAAACAAATTTTTCTCAAGAACAAAGTGGAAGAAAATATTATTGGCGTCTTGATAATCCCTTTTAAAATTTTTGACTGAACATGGAAAGGTATTCCAACCAGTTGTTTTGATCCTTTTTTTCTCATTTCCCTGTTGCATCAACTGTTCAAATTTCTCTAAAAACTAATTTTTGTCAAGAACAAAGTGGAATAAAATATTATTGGCGTCTTGATAATTCCTTTTAAAATTTTGGACTGAACATGAAAAGGTATTCCAACCAGTTGTTTTGATCCTTTTTTTTTCTTTTCCCTGTTGCATCAACTGTTCAAATTTCTCTAAAAACTAATTTTTGTCAAGAACAAAGTGGAATAAAATATTATTGGCGTCTTGATAATCCCTTTTAAAATTTTGGACTGAACTTGGAAAGGTATTCCAACCAGTTGTTTTGATCCTTTTTTTCTCTTTTCCCTGTTGCATCAACTGTTTAAATTTCTCTAAAAACAAATTTTTGTCAAGAACAAAGTGGAATAAAATATTATTGGCGTCTTGATAATCCTTTTTAAAATTTTGGACTGAACTTGAAAAGGTATTCCAACCAGTTGTTTTGATCCTTTTTTTCACTTTTCCCTGTTGCATCAACTGTTTGAATTTCTCTAAAAACAAATTTTTGTCAAGAACAAAGTGGAATAAAATATTATTGGCGTCTTGATAATCCCTTTTAAAATTTTGGACTGAACATGGAAAGGTATTCCAACCAGTTGTTTTGATCCTTTTTTTCTCTTTTCCCTGTTGCATCAACTGTTTAAATCTCTCAAAAAACAAATTTTTGTCAAGAACAAAGTGGAATAAAATATTATTGGCGTCTTGATAATCCCTTTTGAAATTTTGGACTGTACATAGAAAGGTATTCCAACCAGTTGTTTTGATCCTTTTTTTCTCTTTTCCCTGTTGCATCAACGGTTTAAATTTCTCTAAAAACAAATTTTTGTCAAGAACAAAGTGGAATAAAATATTATTGCCGTCTTGATAATCCCTTTTAAAATTTTGGACTGAACATGGAAAGGTATTCCAACCAGTTGTTTTGATCCTTTTTGTCTCTTTTCCCTGTTGCATCAACTGTTTAAATTTCTCTAAAAACAAATTTTTGTCAAGAACAAAGTGGAATAAAATATTATTGGCGTCTTGATTATCCCTTTTAAAATTTTGGACTGAACTTGGAAAGGTATTCCAACCAGTTATTTTGATCCTTTTTTTCTCTTTTCCCTGTTGCATCAACTGTTTAAATTTCTCTAAAAACAAATTTTTGTCAAGAACAAAGTGGAATAAAATATTATTGGCGTCTTGATAATCCCTTTTAAAATTTTGGACTGAACTTGGAAAGGTATTCCAACCAGTTGTTTTGATCCTTTTTTTCTCTTTTCCCTGTTGCATCAACTGTTTAAATTTTCTAAAAACAAATTTTTGTCAAGAACAAAGTGGAATAAAATATTATTGGCGTCTTGATAATCCTTTTTAAAATTTTGGACTGAACTTGAAAAGGTATTCCAACCAGTTGTTTTGATCCTTTTTTTCACTTTTCCCCTTTGCATCAACTGTTTGAATTTCTCTAAAAACAAATTTTTGTCAAGAACAAAGTGGAATAAAATATTATTGGCGTCTTGATAATCCCTTTTAAAATTTTGGACTGAACATGGAAAGGTATTCAAACCAGTTGTTTTGATCCTTTTTTTCTCTTTTCCCTCTTGCATCAACTGTTTAAATTTCTCAAAAAACAAATTTTTGTCAAGAACAAAGTGGAATAAAATATTATTGGCGTCTTGATAATCCCTTTTAAAATTTTGGACTGAACATGGAAAGGTATTCCAACCGGTTGTTTTGATACTTTTTTTCTCTTTTCCCTGTTGCATCAACTGTTTAAATTTCTCTAAATCAAATTTTTGTCAAGAACAACGTGGAATAAAATATTATTGGCGTCTTGATAATCCCTTTTAAAATTTTGGACTGAACTTGGAAAGGTGTTCCAACCAGCTGTTTTGATCCTTTTTTTCTCCTTTCCATGTTGCATCAACTGTTTAAATTTCTCTAAAAACAAATTTTTGTCAAGAACAAAGTGGAATAAAATATTATTGGCGTCTTGATAATCCCTTTTAAAATTTTGGACTGAACTTGGAAAGGTATTCCAACCAGTTGTTTTGATCCTTTTTTTCTCTTTTCCCTGTTGCATCAACTGTTTAAATTTTCTAAAAACAAATTTTTGTCAAGAACAAAGTGGAATAAAATATTATTGGCGTCTTGATAATCCTTTTTAAAATTTTGGACTGAACTTGAAAAGGTATTCCAACCAGTTGTTTTGATCCTTTTTTTCACTTTTCCCTGTTGCATCAACTGTTTGAATTTCTCTAAAAACAAATTTTTGTCAAGAACAAAGTGGAATAAAATATTATTGGCGTCTTGATAATCCCTTTTAAAATTTTGGACTGAACATGGAAAGGTATTCCAACCAGTTGTTTTGATCCTTTTTTTCTCTTTTCCCTCTTGCATCAACTGTTTAAATTTCTCAAAAAACAAATTTTTGTCAAGAACAAAGTGGAATAAAATATTATTGGCGTCTTGATAATCCCTTTTAAAATTTTGGACTGAACATGGAAAGGTATTCCAACCGGTTGTTTTGATACTTTTTTTCTCTTTTCCCTGTTGCATCAACTGTTTAAATTTCTCTAAATCAAATTTTTGTCAAGAACAACGTGGAATAAAATATTATTGGCGTCTTGATAATCCCTTTTAAAATTTTGGACTGAACTTGGAAAGGTGTTCCAACCAGTTGTTTTGATCCTTTTTTTCTCTTTTCCCTGTTGCATCAACTGTTTAAATTTCTCTAAAAACAAATTTTTCTCAAGAACAAAGTGGAAGAAAATATTATTGGCGTCTTGATAATCCCTTTTAAAATTTTTGACTGAACATGGAAAGGTATTCCAACCAGTTGTTTTGATCCTTTTTTTCTCATTTCCCTGTTGCATCAACTGTTCAAATTTCTCTAAAAACTAATTTTTGTCAAGAACAAAGTGGAATAAAATATTATTGGCGTCTTGATAATTCCTTTTAAAATTTTGGACTGAACATGAAAAGGTATTCCAACCAGTTGTTTTGATCCTTTTTTTCTCTTTTCCCTGTTGCATCAACTGTCCAAATTTCTCTAAAAACTAATTTTTGTCAAGAACAAAGTGGAATAAAATATTATTGGCGTCTTGATAATCCCTTTTAAAATTTTGGACTGAACTTGGAAAGGTATTCCAACCAGTTGTTTTGATCCTTTTTTTCTCTTTTCCCTGTTGCATCAACTGTTTAAATTTTCTAAAAACAAATTTTTCTCAAGAACAAAGTGGAATAAAATATTATTGGCGTCTTGATAATCCTTTTTAAAATTTTGGACTGAACTTGAAAAGGTATTCCAACCAGTTGTTTTGATCCTTTTTTTCACTTTTCCCTGTTGCATCAACTGTTTGAATTTCTCTAAAAACAAATTTTTGTCAAGAACAAAGTGGAATAAAATATTATTGGCGTCTTGATAATCCCTTTTAAAATTTTGGACTGAACATGGAAAGGTATTCAAACCAGTTGTTTTGATCCTTTTTTTCTCTTTTCCCTCTTGCATCAACTGTTTAAATTTCTCAAAAAACAAATTTTTGTCAAGAACAAAGTGGAATAAAATATTATTGGCGTCTTGATAATCCCTTTTAAAATTTTGGACTGAACATGGAAAGGTATTCCAACCGGTTGTTTTGATACTTTTTTTCTCTTTTCCCTGTTGCATCAACTGTTTAAATTTCTCTAAATCAAATTTTTGTCAAGAACAACGTGGAATAAAATATTATTGGCGTCTTGATAATCCCTTTTAAAATTTTGGACTGAACTTGGAAAGGTGTTCCAACCAGTTGTTTTGATCTTTTTTTTCTCCTTTCCATGTTGCATCAACTGTTTAAATTTCTCTAAAAACAAATTTTTGTCAAGAACAAAGTGGAATAAAATATTATTGGCGTCTTGATAATCCCTTTTAAAATTTTGGACTGAACTTGGAAAGGTATTCCAACCAGTTGTTTTGATCCTTTTTTTCTCTTTTCCCTGTTGCATCAACTGTTTAAATTTTCTAAAAACAAATTTTTGTCAAGAACAAAGTGGAATAAAATATTATTGGCGTCTTGATAATCCTTTTTAAAAATTTGGACTGAACTTGAAAAGGTATTCCAACCAGTTGTTTTGATCCTTTTTTTCACTTTTCCCTGTTGCATCAACTGTTTGAATTTCTCTAAAAACAAATTTTTGTCAAGAACAAAGTGGAATAAAATATTATTGGCGTCTTGATAATCCCTTTTAAAATTTTGGACTGAACATGGAAAGGTATTCCAACCAGTTGTTTTGATCCTTTTTTTCTCTTTTCCCTCTTGCATCAACTGTTTAAATTTCTCAAAAAACAAATTTTTGTCAAGAACAAAGTGGAATAAAATATTATTGGCGTCTTGATAATCCCTTTTAAAATTTTGGACTGAACATGGAAAGGTATTCCAACCGGTTGTTTTGATACTTTTTTTCTCTTTTCCCTGTTGCATCAACTGTTTAAATTTCTCTAAATCAAATTTTTGTCAAGAACAACGTGGAATAAAATATTATTGGCGTCTTGATAATCCCTTTTAAAATTTTGGACTGAACTTGGAAAGGTGTTCCAACCAGTTGTTTTGATCCTTTTTTTCTCTTTTCCCTGTTGCATCAACTGTTTAAATTTCTCTAAAAACAAATTTTTCTCAAGAACAAAGTGGAAGAAAATATTATTGGCGTCTTGATAATCCCTTTTAAAATTTTGGACTGAACATGAAAAGGTATTCCAACCAGTTGTTTTGATCCTTTTTTTTTCTTTTCCCTGTTGCATCAACTGTTCAAATTTCTCTAAAAACTAATTTTTGTCAAGAACAAAGTGGAATAAAATATTATTGGCGTCTTGATAATCCCTTTTAAAATTTTGGACTGAACATGGAAAGGTATTCCAACCAGTTGTTTTGATCCTTTTTTTCTCTTTTCCCTCTTGCATCAACTGTTTAAATTTCTCTAAAAACAAATTTTTGTCAAGAACAAAGTGGAATAAAATATTATTGGCGTCTTGATTATCCCTTTTAAAATTTTGGACTGAACTTGGAAAGGTATTCCAACCAGTTATTTTGATCCTTTTTTTCTCTTTTCCCTGTTGCATCAACTGTTTAAATTTCTCTAAAAACAAATTTTTGTCAAGAACAAAGTGGAATAAAATATTATTGGCGTCTTGATAATCCCTTTTAAAATTTTGGACTGAACTTGGAAAGGTATTCCAACCAGTTGTTTTGATCCTTTTTTTCTCTTTTCCCTGTTGCATCAACTGTTTAAATTTTCTAAAAACAAATTTTTGTCAAGAACAAAGTGGAATAAAATATTATTGGCGTCTTGATAATCCTTTTTAAAATTTTGGACTGAACTTGAAAAGGTATTCCAACCAGTTGTTTTGATCCTTTTTTTCACTTTTCCCTGTTGCATCAACTGTTTAAATTTCTCAAAAAACAAATTTTTGTCAAGAACAAAGTGGAATAAAATATTATTGGCGTCTTGATAATCCCTTTTAAAATTTTGGACTGAAAATGGAAAGGTATTCCAACCAGTTGTTTTGATCCTTTTTTTCTCTTTTCCCTCTTGCATCAACTGTTTAAATTTCTCTAAAAACAAATTTTTGTCAAGAACAAAGTGGAATAAAATATTATTGGCGTCTTGATTATCCCTTTTAAAATTTTGGACTGAACTTGGAAAGGTATTCCAACCAGTTATTTTGATCCTTTTTTTCTCTTTTCCCTGTTGCATCAACTGTTTAAATTTCTCTAAAAACAAATTTTTGTCAAGAACAAAGTGGAATAAAATATTATTGGCGTCTTGATAATCCCTTTTAAAATTTTGGACTGAACTTGGAAAGGTATTCCAACCAGTTGTTTTGATCCTTTTTTTCTCTTTTCCCTGTTGCATCAACTGTTTAAATTTTCTAAAAACAAATTTTTGTCAAGAACAAAGTGGAATAAAATATTATTGGCGTCTTGATAATCCTTTTTAAAATTTTGGACTGAACTTGAAAAGGTATTCCAACCAGTTGTTTTGATCCTTTTTTTCACTTTTCCCTGTTGCATCAACTGTTTAAATTTCTCAAAAAACAAATTTTTGTCAAGAACAAAGTGGAATAAAATATTATTGGCGTCTTGATAATCCCTTTTAAAATTTTGGACTGAAAATGGAAAGGTATTCCAACCGGTTGTTTTGATACTTTTTTTCTCTTTTCCCTGTTGCATCAACTGTTTAAATTTCTCTAAATCAAATTTTTGTCAAGAACAACGTGGAATAAAATATTATTGGCGTCTTGATAATCCCTTTTAAAATTTTGGACTGAACTTGGAAAGGTGTTCCAACCAGCTGTTTTGATCCTTTTTTTCTCCTTTCCATGTTGCATCAACTGTTTAAATTTCTCTAAAAACAAATTTTTGTCAAGAACAAAGTGGAATAAAATATTATTGGCGTCTTGATAATCCCTTTTAAAATTTTGGACTGAACTTGGAAAGGTATTCCAACCAGTTGTTTTGATCCTTTTTTTCTCTTTTCCCTGTTGCATCAACTGTTTAAATTTTCTAAAAACAAATTTTTGTCAAGAACAAAGTGGAATAAAATATTATTGGCGTCTTGATAATCCTTTTTAAAATTTTGGACTGAACTTGAAAAGGTATTCCAACCAGTTGTTTTGATCCTTTTTTTCACTTTTCCCTGTTGCATCAACTGTTTGAATTTCTCTAAAAACAAATTTTTGTCAAGAACAAAGTGGAATAAAATATTATTGGCGTCTTGATAATCCCTTTTAAAATTTTGGACTGAACATGGAAAGGTATTCAAACCAGTTGTTTTGATCCTTTTTTTCTCTTTTCCCTCTTGCATCAACTGTTTAAATTTCTCAAAAAACAAATTTTTGTCAAGAACAAAGTGGAATAAAATATTATTGGCGTCTTGATAATCCCTTTTAAAATTTTGGACTGAACATGGAAAGGTATTCCAACCGGTTGTTTTGATACTTTTTTTCTCTTTTCCCTGTTGCATCAACTGTTTAAATTTCTCTAAATCAAATTTTTGTCAAGAACAACGTGGAATAAAATATTATTGGCGTCTTGATAATCCCTTTTAAAATTTTTGACTGAACATGGAAAGGTATTCCAACCAGTTGTTTTGATCCTTTTTTTCTCATTTCCCTGTTGCATCAACTGTTCAAATTTCTCTAAAAACTAATTTTTGTCAAGAACAAAGTGGAATAAAATATTATTGGCGTCTTGATAATTCCTTTTAAAATTTTGGACTGAACATGAAAAGGTATTCCAACCAGTTGTTTTGATCCTTTTTTTCTCATTTCCCTGTTGCATCAACTGTTCAAATTTCTCTAAAAACTAATTTTTGTCAAGAACAAAGTGGAATAAAATATTATTGGCGTCTTGATAATCCCTTTTAAAATTTTGGACTGAACATGGAAAGGTATTCCAACCAGTTGTTTTGATCCTTTTTGTCTCTTTTCCCTGTTGCATCAACTGTTTAAATTTCTCTAAAAACAAATTTTTGTCAAGAACAAAGTGGAATAAAATATTATTGGCGTCTTGATTATCCCTTTTAAAATTTTGGACTGAACTTGGAAAGGTATTCCAACCAGTTATTTTGATCCTTTTTTTCTCTTTTCCCTGTTGCATCAACTGTTTAAATTTCTCTAAAAACAAATTTTTGTCAAGAACAAAGTGGAATAAAATATTATTGGCGTCTTGATAATCCCTTTTAAAATTTTGGACTGAACTTGGAAAGGTATTCCAACCAGTTGTTTTGATCCTTTTTTTCTCTTTTCCCTGTTGCATCAACTGTTTAAATTTTCTAAAAACAAATTTTTGTCAAGAACAAAGTGGAATAAAATATTATTGGCGTCTTGATAATCCTTTTTAAAATTTTGGACTGAACTTGAAAAGGTATTCCAACCAGTTGTTTTGATCCTTTTTTTCACTTTTCCCTGTTGCATCAACTGTTTGAATTTCTCTAAAAACAAATTTTTGTCAAGAACAAAGTGGAATAAAATATTATTGGCGTCTTGATAATCCCTTTTAAAATTTTGGACTGAACATGGAAAGGTATTCAAACCAGTTGTTTTGATCCTTTTTTTCTCTTTTCCCTCTTGCATCAACTGTTTAAATTTCTCAAAAAACAAATTTTTGTCAAGAACAAAGTGGAATAAAATATTATTGGCGTCTTGATAATCCCTTTTAAAATTTTGGACTGAACATGGAAAGGTATTCCAACCGGTTGTTTTGATACTTTTTTTCTCTTTTCCCTGTTGCATCAACTGTTTAAATTTCTCTAAATCAAATTTTTGTCAAGAACAACGTGGAATAAAATATTATTGGCGTCTTGATAATCCCTTTTAAAATTTTGGACTGAACTTGGAAAGGTGTTCCAACCAGCTGTTTTGATCCTTTTTTTCTCCTTTCCATGTTGCATCAACTGTTTAAATTTCTCTAAAAACAAATTTTTGTCAAGAACAAAGTGGAATAAAATATTATTGGCGTCTTGATAATCCCTTTTAAAATTTTGGACTGAACTTGGAAAGGTATTCCAACCAGTTGTTTTGATCCTTTTTTTCTCTTTTCCCTGTTGCATCAACTGTTTAAATTTTCTAAAAACAAATTTTTGTCAAGAACAAAGTGGAATAAAATATTATTGGCGTCTTGATAATCCTTTTTAAAATTTTGGACTGAACTTGAAAAGGTATTCCAACCAGTTGTTTTGATCCTTTTTTTCACTTTTCCCTGTTGCATCAACTGTTTGAATTTCTCTAAAAACAAATTTTTGTCAAGAACAAAGTGGAATAAAATATTATTGGCGTCTTGATAATCCCTTTTAAAATTTTGGACTGAACATGGAAAGGTATTCAAACCAGTTGTTTTGATCCTTTTTTTCTCTTTTCCCTCTTGCATCAACTGTTTAAATTTCTCAAAAAACAAATTTTTGTCAAGAACAAAGTGGAATAAAATATTATTGGCGTCTTGATAATCCCTTTTAAAATTTTGGACTGAACATGGAAAGGTATTCCAACCGGTTGTTTTGATACTTTTTTTCTCTTTTCCCTGTTGCATCAACTGTTTAAATTTCTCTAAATCAAATTTTTGTCAAGAACAACGTGGAATAAAATATTATTGGCGTCTTGATAATCCCTTTTAAAATTTTGGACTGAACTTGGAAAGGTGTTCCAACCAGCTGTTTTGATCCTTTTTTTCTCCTTTCCATGTTGCATCAACTGTTTAAATTTCTCTAAAAACAAATTTTTGTCAAGAACAAAGTGGAATAAAATATTATTGGCGTCTTGATAATCCCTTTTAAAATTTTGGACTGAACTTGGAAAGGTATTCCAACCAGTTGTTTTGATCCTTTTTTTCTCTTTTCCCTGTTGCATCAACTGTTTAAATTTTCTAAAAACAAATTTTTGTCAAGAACAAAGTGGAATAAAATATTATTGGCGTCTTGATAATCCTTTTTAAAATTTTGGACTGAACTTGAAAAGGTATTCCAACCAGTTGTTTTGATCCTTTTTTTCACTTTTCCCTGTTGCATCAACTGTTTGAATTTCTCTAAAAACAAATTTTTGTCAAGAACAAAGTGGAATAAAATATTATTGGCGTCTTGATAATCCCTTTTAAAATTTTGGACTGAACATGGAAAGGTATTCCAACCAGTTGTTTTGATCCTTTTTTTCTCTTTTCCCTCTTGCATCAACTGTTTAAATTTCTCAAAAAACAAATTTTTGTCAAGAACAAAGTGGAATAAAATATTATTGGCGTCTTGATAATCCCTTTTAAAATTTTGGACTGAACATGGAAAGGTATTCCAACCGGTTGTTTTGATACTTTTTTTCTCTTTTCCCTGTTGCATCAACTGTTTAAATTTCTCTAGAAAACAAATTTTTGTCAAGAACAACGTGGAATAAAATATTATTGGCGTCTTGATAATCCCTTTTAAAATTTTGGACTGAACTTGGAAAGGTGTTCCAACCAGTTGTTTTGATCCTTTTTTTCTCTTTTCCCTGTTGCATCAACTGTTTAAATTTCTCTAAAAACAAATTTTTCTCAAGAACAAAGTGGAAGAAAATATTATTGGCGTCTTGATAATCCCTTTTAAAATTTTTGACTGAACATGGAAAGGTATTCCAACCAGTTGTTTTGATCCTTTTTTTCTCATTTCCCTGTTGCATCAACTGTTCAAATTTCTCTAAAAACTAATTTTTGTCAAGAACAAAGTGGAATAAAATATTATTGGCGTCTTGATAATTCCTTTTAAAATTTTGGACTGAACATGAAAAGGTATTCCAACCAGTTGTTTTGATCCTTTTTTTCTCTTTTCCCTGTTGCATCAACTGTTCAAATTTCTCTAAAAACTAATTTTTGTCAAGAACAAAGTGGAATAAAATATTATTGGCGTCTTGATAATCCCTTTTAAAATTTTGGACTGAACTTGGAAAGGTATTCCAACCAGTTGTTTTGATCCTTTTTTTCTCTTTTCCCTGTTGCATCAACTGTTTAAATTTTCTAAAAACAAATTTTTGTCAAGAACAAAGTGGAATAAAATATTATTGGCGTCTTGATAATCCTTTTTAAAATTTTGGACTGAACTTGAAAAGGTATTCCAACCAGTTGTTTTGATCCTTTTTTTCACTTTTCCCTGTTGCATCAACTGTTTGAATTTCTCTAAAAACAAATTTTTGTCAAGAACAAAGTGGAATAAAATATTATTGGCGTCTTGATAATCCCTTTTAAAATTTTGGACTGAACATGGAAAGGTATTCCAACCAGTTGTTTTGATCCTTTTTTTCTCTTTTCCCTGTTGCATCAACTGTTTAAATCTCTCAAAAAACAAATTTTTGTCAAGAACAAAGTGGAATAAAATATTATTGGCGTCTTGATAATCCCTTTTAAAATTTTGGACTGTACATAGAAAGGTATTCCAACCAGTTGTTTTGATCCTTTTTTTCTCTTTTCCCTGTTGCATCAACGGTTTAAATTTCTCTAAAAACAAATTTTTGTCAAGAACAAAGTGGAATAAAATATTATTGGCGTCTTGATAATCCCTTTTAAAATTTTTGACTGAACATGGAAAGGTATTCCAACCAGTTGTTTTGATCCTTTTTTTCTCTTTTCCCTGTTGCATCAACTGTTTAAATCTCTCTAAAAACAAATTTTTGTCAAGAACAAAGTGGAATAAAATATTATTGGCGTCTTGATAATCCCTTTTAAAATTTAGGACTGAACATAGAAAGGTATTCCAACCAGTTGTTTTGATCCTTTTTTTTCTCTTTTCCCTGTTGCATCAACTGTTTAAATCTCTCTAAAAACAAATTTTTGTCAAGAACAAAGTGGAATAAAATATTATTGGCGTCTTGATAATCCCTTTTAAAATTTAGGACTGTACATAGAAAGGTATTCCAACCAGTTGTTTTGATCCTTTTTTTCTCTTTTCCCTGTTGCATCAACTGTTTTAATTTCTCTAAAAACAAATTTTTGTCAAGAACAAAGTGGAATAAAATATTATTGGCGTCTTGATAATCCCTTTTAAAATTTTGGACTGAACATGGAAAGGTATTCCAACCGGTTGTTTTGATCCTTTTTTTCTCTTTTCCCTGTTGCATCAACTGTTTAAATCTCTCTAAAAACAAACTTTTGTCAAGAACAAAGTGGAATAAAATATTATTGGCGTCTTGATAATCCCTTTTAAAATTTTGGACTGAACTTGGAAAGGTATTCCAACCAGTTGTTTTGATCCTTTTTTTCTCTTTTCCCTCTTGCATCAACTGTTTGAATTTCTCTAAAAACAAATTTTCGTCAAGAACAAAGTGGAATAAAATATTATTGGCGTCTTGATAATCCCTTTTAAAATTTTGGACTGAACATGGGAAGGTATTCCAACCAGTTGTTTTGATCCTTTTTTTCTCTTTTCCCTGTTGCATCAACTGTTTAAATTTCTCTAAATCAAATTTTTGTCAAGAACAACGTGGAATAAAATATTATTGCCGTCTTGATAATCCCTTTTAAAATTTTGGACTGAACTTGGAAAGGTATTCCAACCAGTTGTTTTGATACTTTTTTTCTCTTTTCCCTGTTGCATCAACTGTTTAAATTTCTCTAAAAACAAAACTTTGTCAAGAACAAAGTGGAATAAAATATTATTGGCGTCTTGATAATCCCTATTGAAATTTTGGACTGAACTTGGAAAGGTATTCCAACCAGTTGTTTTGATCATTTTTTTCTCTTTTCCCTGTTGCATCAACTGTTTAAATTTCTCTAAAAACAAATTTTTGTCAAGAACAAAGTGGAATAAAATATTATTGGCGTCTTGATAATCCCTTTTAAAATTTTGGACTGAACTTGGAAAGGTATTCCAACCAGTTGTTTTGATCCTTTTTTTCTCTTTTCCCTGTTGCATCAACTGTTTAAATTTCTCTAAAAACAAACTTTTGTCAAGAACAAAGTGGAATAAAATATTATTGGCGTCTTGATAATCCCTTTTAAAATTTTGGACTGAACTTGGAAAGGTATTCCAACCAGTTGTTTTGATCCTTTTTTTTCTCTTTTCCCTGTTGCATCAACTGTTTAAATTTCTCTAAAAACAAATTTTTGTCAAGAACAAAGTGGAATAAAATATTATTTGCGTCTTGATAATCCCTTTTAAAATTTTGGACTGAACATGGAAAGGTATTCCAACCAGTTGTTTTGATCCTTTTTTGTCTCTTTTCCCTGTTGCATCAACTGTTTAAATTTCTCTAAAAACAAATTTTTGTCAAGAACAAATTGGAATAAAATATTATTGGCGTCTTGATAATCCCTTTTAAAATTTTGGACTGAACATGGGAAGGTATTCCAACCAGTTGTTCTGATCCTTTTTTTCTCTTTTCCCTGTTGCATCAACGGTTTAAATTTCTCTAAAAACAAATTTTTGTCAAGAACAAAGTGGAATAAAATATTATTGGCGTCTTGATAATCCCTTTTAAAATTTTGGACTGAACATAGAAAGGTATTCCAACCAGTTGTTTTGATCCTTTTTTTCTCTTTTCCCTGTTGCATCAACTGTTTAAATCTCTCTAAAAACAAATTTTTGTCAAGAACAAAGTGGAATAAAATATTATTGGCGTCTTGATAATCCCTTTTAAAATTTAGGACTGTACATAGAAAGGTATTCCAACCAGTTGTTTTGATCCTTTTTTTCTCTTTTCCCTGTTGCATCAACTGTTTTAATTTCTCTAAAAACAAATTTTTGTCAAGAACAAAGTGGAATAAAATATTATTGGCGTCTTGATAATCCCTTTTAAAATTTTGGACTGAACATGGAAAGGTATTCCAACCGGTTGTTTTGATCCTTTTTTTCTCTTTTCCCTGTTGCATCAACTGTTTAAATCTCTCTAAAAACAAACTTTTGTCAAGAACAAAGTGGAATAAAATATTATTGGCGTCTTGATAATCCCTTTTAAAATTTTGGACTGAACTTGGAAAGGTATTCCAACCAGTTGTTTTGATCCTTTTTTTCTCTTTTCCCTCTTGCATCAACTGTTTGAATTTCTCTAAAAACAAATTTTTGTCAAGAACAAAGTGGAATAAAATATTATTGGCGTCTTGATAATCCCTTTTAAAATTTTGGACTGAACATGGGAAGGTATTCCAACCAGTTGTTTTGATCCTTTTTTTCTCTTTTCCCTGTTGCATCAACTGTTTAAATTTCTCTAAATCAAATTTTTGTCAAGAACAACGTGGAATAAAATATTATTGCCGTCTTGATAATCCCTTTTAAAATTTTGGACTGAACTTGGAAAGGTATTCCAACCAGTTGTTTTGATACTTTTTTTCTCTTTTCCCTGTTGCATCAACTGTTTAAATTTCTCTAAAAACAAACTTTTGTCAAGAACAAAGTGGAATAAAATATTATTGGCGTCTTGATAATCCCTTTTAAAATTTTGGACTGAACTTGGAAAGGTATTCCAACCAGTTGTTTTGATCCTTTTTTTTCTCTTTTCCCTGTTGCATCAACTGTTTAAATTTCTCTAAAAACAAATTTTTGTCAAGAACAAAGTGGAATAAAATATTATTTGCGTCTTGATAATCCCTTTTAAAATTTTGGACTGAACATGGAAAGGTATTCCAACCAGTTGTTTTGATCCTTTTTTGTCTCTTTTCCCTGTTGCATCAACTGTTTAAATTTCTCTAAAAACAAATTTTTGTCAAGAACAAATTGGAATAAAATATTATTGGCGTCTTGATAATCCCTTTTAAAATTTTGGACTGAACATGGGAAGGTATTCCAACCAGTTGTTCTGATCCTTTTTTTCTCTTTTCCCTGTTGCATCAACTGTTTAAATTTCTCTAAAAACAAATTTTTGTCAAGAACAAAGTGGAATAAAATATTATTGGCGTCTTGATAATCCCTTTTAAAATTTTGGACTGAACTTGGAAAGGTATTCCAACCAGTTGTTTTGATCCTTTTTTTCTCTTTTCCCTGTTGCATCAACGGTTTAAATTTATCTAAAAACAAATTTTTGTCAAGAACAAAGTGGAATAAAATATTATTGGCGTCTTGATAATCCCTTTTAAAATTTTGGACTGAACATGGAAAGGTATTCCAACCAGTTGTTTTGATCCTTTTTTTCTCTTTTCCCTGTTGCATCAACTGTTTAAATCTCTCTAAAAACAAATTTTTGTCAAGAACAAAGTGGAATAAAATATTATTGGCGTCTTGATAATCCCTTTTAAAATTTAGGACTGAACATAGAAAGGTATTCCAACCAGTTGTTTTGATCCTTTTTTTCTCTTTTCCCTGTTGCATCAACTGTTTTAATTTCTCTAAAAACAAATTTTTGTCAAGAACAAAGTGGAATAAAATATTATTGGCGTCTTGATAATCCCTTTTAAAATTTTGGACTGAACATGGAAAGGTATTCCAACCGGTTGTTTTGATCCTTTTTTTCTCTTTTCCCTGTTGCATCAACTGTTTAAATCTCTCTAAAAACAAACTTTTGTCAAGAACAAAGTGGAATAAAATATTATTGGCGTCTTGATAATCCCTTTTAAAATTTTGGACTGAACTTGGAAAGGTATTCCAACCAGTTGTTTTGATCCTTTTTTTCTCTTTTCCCTGTTGCATCAACTGTTTAAATTTCTCTAAAAACAAACTTTTGTCAAGAACAAAGTGGAATAAAATATTATTGGCGTCTTGATAATCCCTTTTAAAATTTTGGACTGTACTTGGAAAGGTATTCCAACCAGTTGTTTTGATCCTTTTTTTCTCTTTTCCCTGTTGCATCAACTGTTTAAATTTCTCTAAAAACTAATTTTTGTCTAGAACAAAGTGGAATAAA
The DNA here is from genome assembly GCA_963457665.1 of Thysanoteuthis rhombus. Lineage (NCBI taxonomy): Eukaryota > Metazoa > Mollusca > Cephalopoda > Oegopsida > Thysanoteuthidae > Thysanoteuthis > Thysanoteuthis major. Next base: position 33,405,925 of record OY735230.1, read on the forward strand.
ATATTATTGGCGTCTTGATAATCCCTTTTAAAATTTTGGACTGAACATGGAAAGGTATTCCAACCAGTTGTTTTGATCCTTTTTTTCTCTTTTCCCTGTTGCATCAACTGTTTAAATTTCTCTAAAAACAAATTTTTGTCAAGAACAAAGCGGAATAAAATATTATTGGCGTCTTCATAATCCTTTTTAAAATTTTGGATTGAACTTGGAAAGGTATTCCAACCAGTTGTTTTGATCTTTTCTTTCTCTTTTCCCAGTTGCATCAACTGTTTGAATTTCTCTAAAAACACATTTTTGTCAAGAACAAAGTGGAATAAAATATTATTGGCGTCTTGATAATCCCTTTTAAAATTTTGGACTGAACATGGAAAGGTATTCCAACCAGTTGTTTTGATCCTTTTTTTCTCTTTTCCCTGTTGCATCAAGTGTTTAAATTTCTCTAGAAAACAAATTTTTGTCTAGAACAAAGTGGAATAAAATATTATTGGCTTCTTGATAATCCCTTTTAAAATTTTGGACTGAACTTGGAAAGGTATTCCAACCAGTTGTTTTGATCCTTTTTTTCTCTTTTCCCTGTTGCATCAACTGTTTAAATTTCTCTAGAAAACAAATTTTTGTCAAGAACAAAGTGGAATAAAATATTATTGGCGTCTTGATAATCCCTTTTAAAATTTTGGACTGAACATGGAAAGGTATTCCAACCAGTTGTTTTGATCCTTTTTTTCTCTTTTCCCTGTTGCATCAAGTGTTTAAATTTCTCTAGAAAACACATTTTTGTCAAGAACAAAGCGGAATAAAATATTATTGGCGTCTTGATAATCCCTTTTAAAATTTTGGACTGAACTTGGAAAGGTATTCCAACCAGTTGTTTTGATCCTTTTTTTCTCTTTTCCCTGTTGCATCAAGTGTTTAAATTTCTCTAGAAAACACATTTTTGTCAAGAACAAAGCGGAAAATAATATTATTGGCGTCTTGATAATCCCTTTTAAAATTTTGGACTGAACTTGGAAAGGTATTCCAACCAGTTGTTTTGATCCTTTTTTTCTCTTTTCCCTGTTGCATCAAGTGTTTAAATTTCTCTAGAAAACAAATTTTTGTCAAGAACAAAGTGGAATAAAATATTATTGGCGTCTTGATAATCCCTTTTAAAATTTTGGACTGAACATGGAAAGGTATTCCAACCAGTTGTTTTGATCCTTTTTTTTCTCTTTTCCCTGTTGCATCAACTGTTTAAATTTCTCTAAAAACAAATTTTTGTCAAGAACAAAGTGGAATAAAATATTATTGGCGTCTTGATAATCCCTTTTAAAATTTTGGATTGAACTTGGAAAGGTATTCCAACCAGTTGTTTTGATCTTTTTTTTTCTCTTTTCCCTGTTGCATCAACTGTTTGAATTTCTCTAAAAACACATTTTTGTCAAGAACAAAGTGGAATAAAATATTATTGGCGTCTTGATAATCCCTTTTAAAATTTTGGACTGAACATGGAAAGGTATTCCAACCAGTTGTTTTGATCCTTTTTTTTCTCTTTTCCCTGTTGCATCAACTGTTTAAATTTCTCTAAGAACAAACTTTTGTCAAGAACAAAGTGGAATAAAATATTATTGGCGTCTTGATAATCCCTTTTAAAATTTTGGACTGAACTTGGAAAGGTATTCCAACCAGTTGTTTTGATCCTTTTTTTCTCTTTTCCCTGTTGCATCAACTGTTTAAATTTCTCTAAAAACTAATTTTTGTCAAGAACAAAGTGGAATAAAATATTATTGGCGTCTTGATAATCCCTTTTAAAATTTTGGATTGAACTTGGAAAGGTATTCCAACCAGTTGTTTCGATCTTTTTTTTCTCTTTTCCCAGTTGCATCAACTGTTTGAATTTCTCTAAAAACACATTTTTGTCAAGAACAAAGTGGAATAAAATATTATTGGCGTCTTGATAATCCCTTTTAAAATTTTGGACTGAACATGGAAAGGTATTCCAACCAGTTGTTTTGATCCTTTTTTTCTCTTTTCCCTGTTGCATCAAGTGTTTAAATTTCTCTAGAAAACAAATTTTTGTCTAGAACAAAGTGGAATAAAATATTATTGGCGTCTTGATAATCCCTTTTAAAATTTTGGACTGAACTTGGAAAGGTATTCCAACCAGTTGTTTTGATCCTTTTTTTCTCTTTTCCCTGTTGCATCAACTGTTTAAATTTCTCTAGAAAACAAATTTTTGTCAAGAACAAAGTGGAATAAAATATTATTGGCGTCTTGATAATCCCTTTTAAAATTTTGGACTGAACATGGAAAGGTATTCCAACCAGTTGTTTTGATCCTTTTTTTCTCTTTTCCCTGTTGCATCAAGTGTTTAAATTTCTCTAGAAAACACATTTTTGTCAAGAACAAAGCGGAATAAAATATTATTGGCGTCTTGATAATCCCTTTTAAAATTTTGGACTGAACTTGGAAAGGTATTCCAACCAGTTGTTTTGATCCTTTTTTTCTCTTTTCCCTGTTGCATCAAGTGTTTAAATTTCTTTAGAAAACAAATTTTTGTCAAGAACAAAGTGGAATAAAATATTATTGGCGTCTTGATAATCCCTTTTAAAATTTTGGACTGAACATGGAAAGGTATTCCAACCAGTTGTTTTGATCCTTTTTTTCTCTTTTCCCTGTTGCATCAACTGTTTAAATTTCTCTAAAAACACATTTTTGTCAAGAACAAAGTGGAATAAAATATTATTGGCGTCTTGATAATCCCTTTTAAAATTTTGGATTGAACTTGGAAAGGTATTCCAACCAGTTGTTTTGATCCTTTTTTTCTCTTTTCCCAGTTGCATCAACTGTTTAAATTTCTCTAAAAACACATTTTTGTCAAGAACAAAGTGGAATAAAATATTATTGGCGTCTTGATAATCCCTTTTAAAATTTTGGACTGAACATGGAAAGGTATTCCAACCAGTTGTTTTGATCCTTTTTTTCTCTTTTCCCTGTTGCATCAAGTGTTTAAATTTCTCTAGAAAACAAATTTTTGTCAAGAACAAAGTGGAATAAAATATTATTGGCGTCTTGATAATCCCTTTTAAAATTTTGGACTGAACATGGAAAGGTATTCCAACCAGTTGTTTTGATCCTTTTTTTTCTCTTTTCCCTGTTGCATCAACTGTTTAAATTTCTCTAAAAACAAATTTTTGTCAAGAACAAAGTGGAATAAAATATTATTGGCGTCTTGATAATCCCTTTTAAAATTTTGGATTGAACTTGGAAAGGTATTCCAACCAGTTGTTTTGATCTTTTTTTTTCTCTTTTCCCTGTTGCATCAACTGTTTGAATTTCTCTAAAAACACATTTTTGTCAAGAACAAAGTGGAATAAAATATTATTGGCGTCTTGATAATCCCTTTTGAAATTTTGGACTGAACATGGAAAGGTATTCCAACCAGTTGTTTTGATCCTTTTTTTCTCTTTTCCCTGTTGCATCAACTGTTTAAATTTCTCTAAGAACAAACTTTTGTCAAGAACAAAGTGGAATAAAATATTATTGGCGTCTTGATAATCCCTTTTAAAATTTTGGACTGAACTTGGAAAGTTATTCCAACCAGTTGTTTTGATCCTTTTTTTTCTCTTTTCCCTGTTGCATCAACTGTTTAAATTTCTCTAAAAACAAATTTTTGTCAAGAACAAAGTGGAATAAAATATTATTGGCGTCTTGATAATCCGTTTTAAAATTTTGGACTGAACTTGGAAAGGTATTCCAACCAGTTGTTTTGATCCTTTTTTTCTCTTTTCCCTGTTGCATCAACTGTTTAAATTTCTCTAAAAACAAACTTTTGTCAAGAACAAAGTGGAATAAAATATTATTGGCGTCTTGATAATCCCTTTTAAAATTTTGGACTGTACTTGGAAAGGTATTCCAACCAGTTGTTTTGATCCTTTTTTTCTCTTTTCCCTGTTGCTTCAACTGTTTAAATTTCTCTAAAAACAAATTTTTGTCTAGAACAAAGTAGAATAAAATATTATTGGCGTCTTGATAATCCCTTTTAAAATTTTGGACTGAACATGGAAAGGTATTTCAACCAGTTGTTTTGATCCTTTTTTTCTCTTTTCCCTGTTGCATCAACTGTTTAAATTTCTCTAAAAACAAATTTTTGTCAAGAACAAAGTGGAATAAAATATTATTGGCGTCTTGATAATCCCTTTTGAAATTTTGGACTGAACTTGGAAAGGTATTCCAACCAGTTGTTTTGATCTTTTTTTTCTCTTTTCCCTGTTGCATCAACTGTTTGAATTTCTCTAAAAACACATTTTTGTCAAGAACAAAGTGGAATAAAATATTATTGGCGTCTTGATAATCCCTTTTAAAATTTTGGACTGAACATGGAAAGGTATTCCAACCAGTTGTTTTGATCCTTTTTTTCTCTTTTCCCTGTTGCATCAACTGTTTAAATTTCTCTAAAAACAAATTTTTGTCAAGAACAAAGTGGAATAAAATATTATTGGCGTCTTGATAATCCGTTTTGAAATTTTTGACTGAACTTGGAAAGGTATTCCAACCAGTTGTTTTGATCCTTTTTTTCTCTTTTCCCTGTTGCATCAACTGTTTAAATTTCTCTAAAAACTAATTTTTGTCAAGAACAAAGTGGAATAAAATATTATTGGCGTCTTGATAATCCCTTTTAAAATTTTGGACTGTACTTGGAAAGGTATTCCAACCAGTTGTTTTGATCCTTTTTTTCTCTTTTCCCTGTTGCTTCAACTGTTTAAATTTCTCTAAAAACAAATTTTTGTCTAGAACAAAGTGGAATAAAATATTATTGGCGTCTTGATAATCCCTTTTAAAATTTTGGACTGAACATGGAAAGGTATTTCAACCAGTTGTTTTGATCCTTTTTTTCTCTTTTCCCTGTTGCATCAACTGTTTAAATTTCTCTAAAAACAAATTTTTGTCAAGAACAAAGTGGAATAAAATATTATTGGCGTCTTGATAATCCCTTTTGAAATTTTGGACTGAACTTGGAAAGGTATTCCAACCAGTTGTTTTGATCCTTGTTTTCTCTTTTCCCTGTTGCATCAACTGTTTGAATTTCTCTAAAAACACATTTTTGTCAAGAACAAAGTGGAATAAAATATTATTGGCGTCTTGATAATCCCTTTTAAAATTTCGGACTGAACATGGAAAGGTATTCCAACCAGTTGTTTTGATCCTTTTTTTCTCTTTTCCCTGTTGCATCAACTGTTTAAATTTCTCTAAAAACAAACTTTTGTCAAGAACAAAGTGGAATAAAATATTATTGGCGTCTTGATAATCCCTTTTAAAATTTTGGACTGAACATGGAAAGGTATTCCAACCAGTTGTTTTGATCCTTTTTTTCTCTTTTCCCTGTTGCATCAACTGTTTAAATTTCTCTAGAAAACAAATTTTTGTCAAGAACAAAGTGGAATAAAATATTATTGGCGTCTTGATAATCCCTTTTAAAATTTAGGACTGAACATGGAAAGGTATTCCAACCAGTTGTTTTGATCCTTTTTTTTCTCTTTTCCCTGTTGCATCAACTGTTTAAATTTCTCTAAAAACAAATTTTTGTCAAGAACAAAGTGGAATAAAATATTATTGGCGTCTTGATAATCCCTTTTAAAATTTTGGATTGAACTTGGAAAGGGTTCCAACCAGTTGTTTTGATCTTTTTTTTCTCTTTTCCCTGTTGCATCAACTGTTTAAATTTCTCTAAAAACACATTTTTGTCAAGAACAAAGTGGAATAAAATATTATTGGCGTCTTGATAATCCCTTTTAAAATTTTGGATTGAACTTGGAAAGGTATTCCAACCAGTTGTTTTGATCTTTTTTTTCTCTTTTCCCTGTTGCATCAACTGTTTAAATTTCTCTAAAAACACATTTTTGTCAAGAACAAAGTGGAATAAAATATTATTGGCGTCTTGATAATCCCTTTTGAAATTTTGGACTGAACATGGAAAGGTATTCCAACCAGTTGTTTTGATCCTTTTTTTCTCTTTTCCCTGTTGCATCAACTGTTTAAATTTCTCTAAAAACAAATTTTTGTCAAGAACAAAGTGGAATAAAATATTATTGGCGTCTTGATAATCCCTTTTAAAATTTTGGACTGAACATGGAAAGGTATTCCAACCAGTTGTTTTGATCCTTTTTTTTCTCTTTTCCCTGTTGCATCAATTGTTTGAATTTCTCTAAAAACACATTTTTGTCAAGAACAAAGTGGAATAAAATATTATTGGTGTCTTGATAATCCCTTTTGAAATTTTGGACTGAACATGGAAAGGTTTTCCAACCAGTTGTTTTGATCCTTTTTTTTCTCTTTTCCCTGTTGCATCAACTGTTTAAATTTCTCTAAAAACAAATTTTTGTCAAGAACAAAGTGGAAAAAAATTTTATTGGCGTCTTGATAATCCCTTTTAAAATTTTGGATTGAACTTGGAAAGGTATTCCAACCAGTTGTTTTGATCTTTTTTTTCTCTTTTCCCTGTTGCATGAACTGTTTGAATTTCTCTAAAAACACATTTTTGTCAAGAACAAAGTGGAATAAAATATTATTGGCGTCTTGATAATCCCTTTTAAAATTTTGGACTGAACATGGAAAGGTATTCCAACCAGTTGTTTTGATCCTTTTTTTCTCATTTCCCTGTTGCATCAACTGTTTAAATTTCTCTAAATACAAACTTTTGTCAAGAACAAAGTGGAATAAAATATTATTGGCGTCTTGATAATCCCTTTTAAAATTTTGGACTGAACATGGAAAGGTATTCCAACCAGTTGTTTTGATCCTTTTTTTCTCTTTTCCCTGTTGCATCAACTGTATAAATTTCTCTAAAAACTAATCTCTGTCAAGAACAAAGTGGAATAAAACATTATTGGCGTCTTGATAATCCCTTTTAAAATTTTGGACTGAACATGGAAAGGTATTCCAACCAGTTGTTTTGATCCATTTTTACTCTTTTCAGCGTTGCATCAACTTTTTAAATTTCTCTAAAAACAAATTTTTGTCAAGAACAAAGTGGAATAAAATATTATTGGCGTCTTGATAATTCCTTTTAAAATTTTGGACTGATCATGGAAAGGTATTCCAACCAGTTGTTTTGATCCTTTTTTTCTCTTTTCCCTGTTGCATCAACTGTTTAAATTTCTCTAAAAACAAATTTATTTCAAGAACAAGTGAAATAAAATATTGTTGGGGTCTTGCAGATCCCTTTTAGAATATTTGACTGACTATGAAAAGTTATTCCATTCAGTTTGTTTGATCCTTTTCTTTCTCATCCCTGTTGCATCAACTGTTTAAATTTCTCTAAAAACAAATTTATTTCAAGAACAAGTGAAATAAAATATTGTTGGGGTCTTGCACATCCCTTTTAGAATATTTGACTGACTATGAAAAGGTATTCCATTCTGTTAGTATGATCCTTTAAATCCCTTTCCCTGGTGCATCAACTTTTTGAATCCCTCCAAAAACACACATAGAAAAGTATCCCATCCAGTTTGAACGGAGTGGTGTATGAAATTGTCAGTTCCATGCACATCCCTTTTAGAATTTCGGACCGACTATAAAAAGATTTTCCATCCAGTTTCTTTGATCCTTTTTTTTCCTTTGCTTCGGTGCATCAACTGTTTAAATCTCTCTGAAAACAAATATGGAAAGGTATTCCCTCCAGTTTGAACAGAGTGGTATGTAAAAATGTACGTTCCTCGTACATCACTTTTAGAATATTGGACTGACTATGGAAAGGTATTCCATCCAGTTCCTTTGATCCAATTTTTTCCTTTTCCGCAGTGCATAAACTATTTGAATCTCTCTAAAAACAAATATGGAAAGGTATGCCATCCAGTTTGAACAGAGTGGTATAAAAAATGTAGGTTCCTTGTACATCCCTTTTAGAATATAGGACTGACTATGAAAAAGTATTCCATCCAGTTTGTTTAACCCTTTTTTTTCCTTTTCCTCGGTGCATCAACTGTTTAAATCTCTGTAAAAACAAATTTCTGCCAAAAACAAAGTGAAATAAAATATTGTTGGCGTCTTGCACATCCCATTAAGAATATTGGACTGACTATGAGAAGGTATTCCATCCAGTTTCTTTGATCCATTTTTGTTTGTTTTTCCCTGGTGCATAAACTGTTTAAATCTCTCCAAAAACAAATATGGAAAGGTTTTCCATCCAGTTTGAACGGAGTGATATAAAAAAATGTAGGTTCCTTGTACATCCCCTTTAGAATGTAGGACTGACTATGAAAAAGTATTCTATCAAGTTTGTTTGATCCTTTTTTTTCCCTTTTCCTTGGTGCATCAACTGTTTAAATTTCTTTGAAAACAAATATTTGTCAAGAACAACTTGAAAAAAAATATTGTTTTACGTTTTGCCCATCTCCTTTAGAATATTGGACTGACTATGAAAAGGGATTCCATCCAGTTTCTTCCATTTTTGTTACCCTTTTTTCCCTGGTGCATCAACGTTTCAAATCTCACTAAAAACAAATATTTGTCAAGCAAAAAGTGAAAAAAAATATTGTTGGCGTCTAGCACATCCCTTTCAAAATATTGAACTGACTATTAAAAGGCATTCCATCCAGTTTCTTTGATCCTTTTTTTTCCTTCTCCCCAGTGCATTAACTGTTTAAATATCTCTCAGAACACATTTTTGTCGAGGACAAAGTGAAATAAGATATTATTGGTGTCTTGAACATCCCTTTTAGAATATTGCTCTGACTATGAAAAGGTATTCCATTCAGTTTGTTTGATCCTTTTCTTTCCTTTCCCTGGTGCATCAACTGTTTAAATATCTCTAAAAACAAATATTTCTCAAGAAAAAAGTGAAATAAAATATTGCTGGCGTCTTGCAAATCCCTTTTAGAATATTAGACTGACTATGACTATGAAAAGGTATTCTATCCAGTTTCTTTGATCCTTTTTTTCCCTTTTCCCTGGTGCATCAACTGTTTACATATCTCTAGGAACAAATATTTTTTCAAGAACAAAGTGAAATAAAATACTGTTGGTGTCTTGCACATCCCTTTTAGAATGTTGGACTGACTATGAAAAAGCATTCCTTCCAGTTTCTTTGATCCATTTTTTTCCTTCTTCCTGGTGCATCAACTGTTTAAATCTCTCTAAAAACATATATGGAAAGGTATACCATCCAGTTTGAACGGAGTGGTATAAAAAATGTAGGTTCCTTATAGGTCCCTTTTACAAACATTGGACTGACTATGAAAAGGTTTTCCATCCGTTTTCTTTGATCCTTTTTTTCCCTTCTCCCTGGTACATCAACGTTTAAATCTCTCTAAAATCAAATTTTTGTCAAGAACAAAGTGAAACAAAATACTGTTGGTGTCTTGCACATCCCTTTTAGAATATTGGACTGACTATGAAAAGGTATTCCATCCAGTTTCTTTGATCCTTTTTTTTCCATTTCCCTGGTGCATCAACTGTTTAAATCACTCTAAAAACACATTTTTGTCAAGGACAAAGTGGAATAACATATTGTTGGCGTTTTGCACATCCCTCTTAGAATATTGGACTGACTATAAAATGATATTCCATCCAGTTTCTTTAATCCTTTTTCTTTTCCTTGGTTCATAAACTGATCAAGTTTCGTTAAAAACAAATTTTTGTCAAGAACAACTTGAAATAAAATATTGTTTGCGTTTTGCCCATCTCATTTAGAATATTAGACTGACTATGGAAAGGTATTCCATCCAGTGTCTTTGATCCTTTTTTTTCCTTTTCCCTGGTGCATCAACTGTTTAAATCTCTCTAAAAACACATTTTTGTCAGGAACAAAGTGAAATAAAATATTGTGCAGGTCTTGCACATCCCTTTTAGAATATTGGACTGACTATGAAAAGGTATTCCATCCAGTTTCTTTGATCCTTTTTTTTCCATTTCCCTGGTGCATCAACTGTTTAAATCACTCTAAAAACACATTTTTGTCAAGGACAAAGTGGAATAAAATATTGTTGGCGTTTTGCACATCCCTCTTAGAATATTGGACTGACTATAAAATGGTATTCCATCCAGTTTCTTTAATCCTTTTTCTTTTCCTTGGTTCATAAACTGATCAAGTTTCTTTAAAAACAAAATTTTGTCAAGAACAACTTGAAATAAAATATTGTTTGCGTTTTGCCCATCTCATTTAGAATATTAGACTGACTATGGAAAGGTATTCCATCCAGTGTCTTTGATCCTTTTTTTTCCTTTTCCCTGGTGCATCAACTGTTTAAATCTCTGTAGAAACCGATTTTTGTCAAGAACAAAGTGGAATAAAGTATTGTTGGCGTATTGAACATCCCTCTTAGAATATTGGACTGACTATAAAAAGGTATTCCATCCAGTTTCTTTAATCCATTTTCTTTTCCTTGTTGCATCAACTGATTAAATTTCTTTAAAAACAAATTTTTGTCAAGAACAACTTGAAATAAAATATTGTTTGCATTTTGCCCATCTCATTTAGAATATTGGAAATGACTATGAAAAAGTATTCCATCCAGTTTCATAGAATTTTTTCCCCTTTTCCCTGGTGCATCAACTGTTTAAATATCTCTAAAAACAAATATTTGTCAAGAACAAAGTGAAATAAAATATTGTTGGCGTTTTGCACATCCCTTTCAAAATATTGGACTGACTATTTAAAGGCATTCCATCTAGTTTCTTTGATCCTTTTTTTTCCATTTCCCTGGTGCATCAACTGTTTAAGTGACTTTACAAGAGAATTTTTGTCAAGAACAAAGTGAAATAAAATACTGTTGATGTCTTGCACATCGGTTTTAGAATATTGGACTGATTATGAAAAGGCATTCCATCCAGTTTCATTGATCCTTTTCTTCCTTTTTCTTGGTGCATCAACTGTTAAAATCTCTCTAAAAACATATATGGAAAGGTATTCCGTTCAAACTGGATGGAATACCTTTCCATATATGTATGTGGTATACAAAATTGTAGGTCCCTTGTACATCCCTTTTAGAATATTGCATTATTGTTTTAAATCTCTCTAAAAACAAATTTTTTGTCAAGAACAAAGTGAAATAAAATATTGTTGGCGTCTTACACATCCCTTTTAGAATATTGGAATGATTATGAAAATCTATTCCATTCATTTTTTTCATCCTTTTTTTTTCTTTCTCTCTGGTGCATCAACTGTTTAAACATCTCTAAAAACCAATTTTTGTCAAGAACAAAGTGAAAAAAATATTGTTGGCGTCCTTCACATCCCTTTCAGAATATTGGACTGACTATGAAAAGGCATTCCATCCAGTTTCTTTGATCCTTTTTTCTCTTCTCCCTGGTGCATCAACTGTTTAAATCTCTCTGGAACAAATATGGGAAGGTATTCGATCAAGTTTGAACAGAGTGGTATAAGCAATTTTAGGTTACTTGTACATCCCTTTTAGAATATTCGACGGACTAAGAAAAGGTATTTCATCCAGTTTCTTTGTCCCATTTTTTTCCTCTCCTTGGTGCATCAACTGTTTAAATCTCTCTAAAAACAAAGATGGAAAGGTATTCCATCCAGTTTGAACAGAGTGGTATACAAAATTGTAGGTTCCTTTTACATCCCTCATAGAATATTGGGCTGGCGATGAAAAGGTATTCCATCCAGTTTCTTTGATACTTTTTTTTCCTTTTCCCTGGTGCATCAACCGTTTAAATCCCTCTAAAAACAAATATGGAAAGGTATTTCATCCAGTTTGAACGGAGTGGTATGCAAAATTGTAGGTTCTTTGTACATCCCTTTTAGAATATTGAACTGATCACGAGAAGGTATCCCATCCAGTTTCTTTGATCCTTTTTTTTCTTTTCCCTGGTGCATCAACTGTTTAAATCGCTCTAAAAACAAATATGGAAAGGTATTCCATCAAGTTTGAATGGAGTGATATAAAAAATTGTAAGTTCCTTGTACATCCCTTTCAGAAGAATGGACTAACTATGACAAGGTATTCCACCAAGTTTCTTTGATCTAATTTTTTCTTTTTCCCTGGTGCATCAACTGTTTGAATGCCTCTAAAAACAAATATGGAAAGGTATTCCATCCAGTTTGAACGGAGTGGTATGCAAAATTGTACGTTCCTTGTACATTCCTTTTAGAAAATTCGACGGACTATGAAAAGGTATTCCACCCAGTTTCTTTGATCCTTTTTTTCCCTGGTGCATCAATTGTTTAAATATCTCTAAAAACAAATATGGAAAGGTATTCAATCCACTTTGAAAAGAGTGGTACACAAAATTGTAGGTTCCTTGTACATCCCTTTTAGAATATTGGACTGGCTATGAAAAGGTGTTCCATCCAGTTTCTTAGATCCATTTTTTTCTTTTCCCTGGTGCATCAACTGTTGAAATCTCTCTAAAAACAAATATTGAAAGGTATTCCATCCAGTTATAACGGAGTGGTACACGAAATTGTTGGTTTCTTTGTACATCCCTTTTAGAATATTGGACTGACTATGAAAAAGGTATTCCATCCTGTTTCTTTGATCCAATTTTTTCTTTTCCCTGGTGCATTAACTGTTTAAATCACTGTAAAAACAAATATGGAAAGGTATTCCATCCAGTTTGAACGGAGTGGTATACAAAATTGTAGGTTCCTTGTACATCCCTTTCAGAATATTGGACTGACTATGAAAAATTGTTCCATCCAGTATCTTTGATCCAATTTCTTCATTTTCCCTGGTGCATCAACTGTTGAAATCTCTCTAAAAACAAATATTGAAAGGTATTCCATCCAGTTATAACGGAGTGGTACACGAAATTGTGGGTTTCTTTGTACATCCTTTTTAGAATATTGGACTGATTATGAAAAGGTATTCCATCCAGTTTCTTTGATCCTTTTTTTCCCCTTGTGCATCAACTGTTTGAATCTCTCTGAAAACAAATATCGAAAGGTATTCCATCCAGTTTGAACGGAGTGGTATGCAAAATTGTAGGTTCCTTGTACATCCCTTTTAGAATATACGACGGACTATGAAAAGGTATTCCATCCAGTTTCTTAGATCCATTTTTTTCTTTTCCCTGGTGCATCAACTGTTCAAATCCCTTTAAAAACAAATATCGAAAGGTATTCCATCCAGTTTGAACGGAGCGGTATAAAAAATTGTAGGTTCCTTGTACATCCCTTTCAGAATATTGGACTGACTATTAAAAGGTATTCCATCCTGTCTCTTTGGTCCATTTTTTCCTTTTCCCTGGTGCATCAACTGTTTAAATCACTGTAAAAACAAATATGGAAAGGTATTTCATCCTGTTTGAACAGAGTGGTATTAAAAATTGTAGGTTCCTTGTACATCCCTTTTAGAATATTGGACTGACTATGGGAAGGTATTCCATCCAGTATCTTTGATCCATTTTTTTCCTTTTCCCTGGTGCATCAACTGTTTAAATCCCTCCAAAAACAAATATCAAAGGTATTCCATCCAGTTTGAACGGAGTGGTATGCAAAATTGTAGGTTCCTTGTACATCCCTTTTAGAATATTGGACTGACTATGATAAGGTATTCCATCCAGTTTCTTAGATCCATTTTTTTCTTTTCCCTGGTGCATCAACTGTTCAAATCCCTTTAAAAACAAATATCGAAAGGTATTCCATCCAGTTTGAACGGAGCGGTATAAAAAATTGTAGGTTCCTTGTACATCCCTTTCAGAATATTGGACTGACTATTAAAAGGTATTCCATCCTGTCTCTTTGATCCATTTTTTCCTTTTCCCTGGTGCATCAACTGTTTAAATCACTGTAAAAACAAATATGGAAAGGTATTTCATCCTGTTTGAACAGAGTGGTATTAAAAATTGTAGGTTCCTTGTACATCCCTTTTAGAATATTGGACTGACTATGGGAAGGTATTCCATCCAGTATCTTTGATCCATTTTTTTCCTTTTCCCTGGTGCATCAACTGTTTAAATCCCTCCAAAAACAAATATCAAAGGTATTCCATCCAGTTTGAACGGAGTGGTATGCAAAATTGTAGGTTCCTTGTACATCCCTTTTAGAATATTGGACTGACTATGATAAGGTATTCCATCCAGTTTCTTTGATCCATTTTTTCCCCTTGTGCATCAACTGTTTGAATCTCTCTGAAAACAAATATAGAAAGGTATTCCATCCAGTTTGAAAAGAGTGGTATACAAAATTGTAGGTTCTTTGTACATCCCTTTTAGAATATTGAACTGACTATGAAAAGGTATTCCATCCAGTTTCATAGATCCATTTTTTTTCTTTTCCCTGGTGCATCAACTGTTTAAATCCCTTTAAAAACAAATATTGAATGGTATTCCATCCAGTTTGAACTGAGTGGTATACAAAATTGTAGGTTCCTTGTACATCCCTTTTAGGATATTGGACTGATTATGAAAAGGTATTCCACCGAGTTTCTTTGATCCATTTTTTTCTTTTCCCTGGAGCATCAACTGTTTAAATCCCTCTAAAAACATATATGGGAAGGTATTCCATCCAGTTTGAATGGAATTTTATAAAAAATTGTAGGTTCCTTGAACATCCCTTTTAGAATATTGGACTGACTATGAAAAGGTATTCCATCCAGTTTCTTTGTTCATTTTTTTTCCTTTTCCCCTGGTACATCAACTGTTTAAATCTCTCTAAAAACATATATGGAAAGGTGTTCCATCTATTTTAAACAGATGGGTATAGAAAAAAGTAGGTTCCTTGTAAATCCCTTCTAGAATATTGACTGACTATGAAAAGCTTTTCCATCCAGTTTCTTTGATCCTTCTTTTTTCCCTTTCATTGGTGCATCAACCGTTTAAATCTCTCTAAAAACAAATATCTGTTAAGAACAAAGTGAAATAGGACATTGTTAGCGTCTTGCACATCCCTTTTAGAATATTGGACTGACTATAAAAAGGTATTCCATCCAGTATCTTTGATCATTTTTTTCCTTTTCCCCGGTGCATTTACTGTTTAAATCTCTTTAAAAACAAATATTTATCAAGAACAAAGTGAAAAAAAATATTATGCAGGTCTCGCACATTCCTTTTAGAATATTGGACTGACTATGAAAAGATATCCTTTCCAGTTTCCTTGATCCATTTTTTTCTTTTTCCTTGGTGCATCAACTGTTTTAATCTCTCCAAAAACAAATATTGAAAGGTATTCCATCCAGTTTGAATGGAGTGGTATAAAAAATTGTAGGCTCCTTGTACATTACTTTTAGAATATTGGAATGACTATGAGAAGGTATTCCATCCAGTTTCTTTGATCCATTTTTTTTTCTCCCTGGTGCATCAACTGTTTAAATCTCTTTAAAAACAAATATTGAAAGGTATTCCATCCAGTTTGAATGGAGTGGTATAAAAAAAAAGTAGGTTCCTTGTACATCCCTTTTAGAATATTGGACTGACTATGAAAAGGTATTCCATCCACTTTTTGTAATCAATTTCTTTTTCCCTGGTGCATCAACTGTTTAAATCTCTCTAAAAACAAATACTTGTTAAGAACAAAGTGAAATAAAATATTGTTGGCGTCTTGCACATCCCTTTTAGAATATTGGACTGACTATGAAAAGATATTCCCTCCAGTTTCTTTGATTCATTTTTTTCCTTTTCCCTGGTGCATCAAATGTTTAAATCTCTCTAAAAACAAATACTTGGTAAGAACAAAGTGAAATAAAATATTGTTGGCGTCTTGCACATCCCTTTTAGAATATTGGACTGACTATGAAAAGATATTCCCTCCAGTTTCTTTGATTCATTTTTTTCCTTTTCCCTGGTGCATCAACTGTTTAAATCTCTCTAAAAACAAATACTTGGTAAGAACAAAGTGAAATAAAATATTGTTGGCGTCTTGCACATCCCTTTTAGAATATTGGACTGACTATGAAAAGATATTCCCTCCAGTTTCTTTGATTCATTTTTTTCCTTTTCCCTGGTGCATCAAATGTTTAAATCTCTCTAAAAACAAATACTTGGTAAGAACAAAGTGAAATAAAATATTGTTGGCGTCTTGCACATCCCTTTTAGAATATTGGACTGACTATGAAAAGATATTCCCTCCAGTTTCTTTGATTCATTTTTTTCCTTTTCCCTGGTGCATCAACTGTTTAAATCTCTCTAAAAACAAATACTTGGTAAGAACAAAGTGAAATAAAATATTGTTGGCGTCTTGCACATCCCTTTTAGAATATTGGACTGACTATGAAAAGATATTCCCTCCAGTTTCTTTGATTCATTTTTTTCCTTTTCCCTGGTGCATCAAATGTTTAAATCTCTCTAAAAACAAATACTTGGTAAGAACAAAGTGAAATAAAATATTGTTGGCGTCTTGCACATCCCTTTTAGAATATTGGACTGACTATGAAAAGATATTCCCTCCAGTTTCTTTGATTCATTTTTTTCCTTTTCCCTGGTGCATCAACTGTTTAAATCTCTCTAAAAACAAATACTTGGTAAGAACAAAGTGAAATAAAATATTGTTGGCGTCTTGCACATCCCTTTTAGAATATTGGACTGACTATGAAAAGATATTCCCTCCAGTTTCTTTGATTCATTTTTTTCCTTTTCCCTGGTGCATCAAATGTTTAAATCTCTCTAAAAACAAATACTTGGTAAGAACAAAGTGAAATAAAATATTGTTGGCGTCTTGCACATCCCTTTTAGAATATTGGACTGACTATGAAAAGATATTCCCTCCAGTTTCTTTGATTCATTTTTTTCCTTTTCCCTGGTGCATCAAATGTTTAAATCTCTCTAAAAACAAATACTTGGTAAGAACAAAGTGAAATAAAATATTGTTGGCGTCTTGCACATCCCTTTTAGAATATTGGACTGACTATGAAAAGATATTCCCTCCAGTTTCTTTGATTCATTTTTTTCCTTTTCCCTGGTGCATCAACTGTTTAAATCTCTCTAAAAACAAATATGGAAAGGTTTTCCATCCAGTTTTAACAGAGTTGTATAAAAAATTGTAGGTTCCTCGTGCATCACTTTTAGAATATTTGACTGATTATGAAAAGCTATTCTGTCCTGCCTCTACTATCCTATACAAATATTTTTCTCTGGTGCAACATCTGCGTGAATCTTCCCCAAAACACATTTTTGTTAAGAACAGAGTTGAAAAAATAAATTGATGGGTCTGTGTACATCCCTTTTAGAATATTGGACAGATTATAAAAGTGTATTATGCCCAGCCTCAATGATCTGATGCCACTTTTTCCCGTCAGCATCAAATCTGTAAGATCGTTAGTTCTGTGTACATCCCTTTCAGAATATTATGAAAAGGTTTTCCGTCCAGTATCCATGATCTCATTCTACTTTTTTCTTTTGTGCATCAACTGTGTAAATCTCACCAAAATGAAAGTTTTGTCAAGAACAAAGTGGTATAAAAAATTGTTGGTTCCTTGTAAATCTGTTTTACAATATTGGACTAATTATGAAAAGGTATTCCGTCCAGCCTCTACTATCCCATACCACTTCTTTTCCCTTCTGGATCAACTGTGTAAATCTTTCCATAAAAAATTGTCGGTTCAGTGTATGTCAATTTTAGAATATTGGACTGATTATGAAAAGGTATTAATTCCAGCCTCCATTATCCAATGTTACTTCTTCTCCCTTGTGCATGTGTAAATCTCTCATAAAACTAATTTTTGTAAAAAAAAAAGTAGTATAAAAAATTGTTGGTTCTTTCAGAATATTGGACTGTTTATGAAACGGTATTCCAACCAGCCTCCATGATCTCATGGTACTTCTTTCCCCTTTGGGCATCAACTGTGTAATTCTCTTGAAAAAACTAATTTTTGTTAAAAACAAAGTGGAATAAAAAATTGTTGGTTCAGTGTACATCCCTCGTAGAATATTGGACTGATTATAAAAATGTATTCCGTCCTGCCTCCATATATAATGGTACTTCTTTTCCCTTGTGCATCACCTGTGTGAATCTCTCCAAAAACAAATTTTTGTCAAGAAGAAATTGGTATAAAAAATTGTTGGTTCCTCGTAAATCCCTTCTACAATATTGGACTGATATTCAAGCAGACATCGAGACCCTACTTTTAGAAATTTTTAATTTGTGATTAGTTTAAGGGTAGGGGTTAAGAGATAGATTTCTGGTTTAGGTTGGTCGATAGATTTTGAGAAGAATGGAGCTGTAGTTAGTTTCAGTTTGTAGGTTCAGGATTAGAGTGAGTTGGTATATTTTGTGTTATTGTTAGTTGGTAGGTTTGGGTTTTTTTTTCTGAATTACTAATTATTATTGGTGTAATAGAATTACATAGATATTAGATATATCCAATTGCCAATTTGAAAAAAAACAACATTTTAGTCATTTGAAAATATGTTGAATAAAAGATGGCCGGGCCTGATACGAAGATAGCCAAAAATATTAATTTTTCAGGGTAACATGGACCTATTACTAAACCTGAATATTAACCATAACACAAAACACTAATCTCAAATCATATCCTTTTCTCTATAATAGTTCAACAGCAGCAGCTAATTGTGTGTACTCAAATGCTATCTCCCTTGTAAAACATCAACATATTGTTTTGATGAACTTCTTCCAAACAATTACCATAAAAAATAAAATTTAAAATAGTCACAGCCCAATGAAGCACACATAAATTAAAGGCATTGCCTTTACAAATAACACAAGGCATACTGGAAAACAATATAAACTTTTATGAAAAAGTATTTTCCCAGAAAAATCTAAATTGATAATTAAAATAATCCACCAGAAATCACTTACATTATAATGAAATCAAAAATATATTCAAAGAGTTTTCGTAACGGATAAACAAGTTTTTCTAGCAATTCGGAAATACGTCGATTCCTTCAAGAAGCTTTTAGGAATATGGCGCCCAATGTTTTGGTCAAAACGCGTTGTTAATCGCGTTACTAAGGTCTCGATAGAATTACGACCAGACAGTGACGTCATTTCAGAGATTCATTGATAATAAAAGTTTGAATAATACGTTAAAAAGTATTTGCAAATAGATCATCTACGAATTGCAAATATCACTAAGTTTTAGGATTCATGGATCATAATTGGCAATTTTACAAGAAGATAAATAAAGAAAAAAGCTTTATGTTCGATAATAACCTAATGAAATTTGCAATTCTTTGAAATGATGGTATGTGCAAGCTTTGGTTGCTTGAAGTAGCTTACCCTATTTGCTGGCACACTGAGAAAATTTAGGAACAGAAATTCTCCTTCAGACATCTTGTCTGCTTGTCCAGGGCAACCATTGATTTCACTGCTATCATCACTATCTGCTGATTGTCTTGAATCCTTATCCAATTCACTACCGAATTAAGAAGAGATAGGAGCAACGAAATTTCTATTCAGATATCTTGTCAGTTTTGGACAATAATTACTTTTACTACAACTATTCATTCGTGAGAATTGTCTTGAATCCTTATCCAATTCACTGCCGAATTAAGAAGAGATAGGAGCAAAGAAATTTCTATTCAGATATCTTGTCAGTTTTAAACGATAATTACTTTTACTAAAACTATTCATTCCTGAGAATTGTCTTGAATCCTTATCCAATGCTGATGCATACCATAATCATTCATTTCTTCGAATATTGATACTAGTACTTTGTGAAGATACTTGCATTGCCTGATGTCATCATTTATTACAAAAGTCAGGATGGTTCGTATTTTTCCAGGAAATCTCTTAAAATTCATCGTTCAAAATAATATATCATAGCTTGTAGGAAAAGTTCCCCGCATGGTCGTCGAATAAAATGTCTAAAAGCTCGCCACCTCGAAATGTTCAAATCTTTTTTTTTTGTTTCTTTGCTTTTGTTTCTATCCCTGTATAATTCTTTGTTTTTCTTCTTGTTGTCATTCTAAATCATTCTCAATTATTTACAATGGGTTTTGTCAACTTTACTTGACCAATCTTTTGTCAGTCTTCATGTTGACATATTGTAAGTTAATACAGTCTTGGCTATCAGGTAAATTATCACTTACTCAGTATAGAACTTTTTCTTCAACAAAATCTTTTCAGTTGAATTTATTAATGCATTGATCGCTTTATTCTTGTTTTTTTTTGTCTACATAATCTCTCTTTTGATTCCTCCATCCAGCTTCCTCATCTTTCGATTTCCCTTTTTTGATAATCGTTTTCCCCATTTGTTATTGTTTACTCCAGAATGGAGTTTTTCATTTATTTGTTATGATATCATTCTACTGTCTTATCTCTGTGATTATCTTTTGATGGGGAATCTGAATGGAGCATCTCAGTGGGTAAACTGGATACTCTCTTGTAGTTATGTTCAATTTTGGGGTTTGGCTTGTTAACTTCAGCTGTTTAATTTGAGCGCTCTATTTTTCATTGAATTCCTCATCATTCTTACTTGAAATTGATTATTTTTTTAAATTAAAAGAAACAAAACTAAATGGTTGAATTTTAATTGTTGCATGTTTTTTCTTGAATAAGAATAATAATTTGCACGCCAAGCAAATTTGTGAAAATCCAACAAACAACAAAATGGAAGACAGTATTGTCGTTGGGATATAACTCGATTGTAGAACATTCGACTGCCTATCAAAAGTTATTCGCTCCAAAACACGGTGTTATTAATTTCTCTGATTCAATTTATCAGACTCTGTAGAAATCCTGTTGAAAACAAGCTGGAAGTGAATATTGTCCTCAGAATAAACCCAGATGGTAAAACGTTCGATTGCATATTTAGAGTTATTTCTCTTATTTCCTTAGTAAGAAACTGTAGAATTCGTCCAGAAAACAAATTGGAGAAAAACTATTGTCATCGGGATATAGGATGGTGTTACAGTATCCGATGGCTTATCAAAAAGTATTCGGTTCAACTTTGAGGGTCCCTCATATCTACAATTTCCTTTAACAGAACTTTAAAAATCCAGAAGAAAACAAGCTGGGAGAATCTATTTTTTTATTGGGTTATAGTTCAATGGTAGAGCATGCCACTGAATATTGAAAGCATTCGGTTCAACTCGAAGGATCTTTAATTCCTACTATTATTTCAATCAGAAGCTGTCACAATCTTGAGAGAAACAAGCTGGAAAAAGCTATGGTCTCTGACATATAGCTCAGAGGTCGAACATTCGTCATCTTATCGAAATGTGTTCATCCCCGAATGTCACTCATCCAACATATTTTCCTGAACAGAGTTTGTTGGAATCTTGAGGAAAACAAGCTTAACGAATTCATTACCGTAGCTGTAAAGCTTGCTTTAAAGCATTAAACTACATATCGAAATGTCTTTGATTCAGACCTGACTGTCCCTCATTTCACCAATCTTTTTCAAAGGAAACTTCAAGAATACAGAAGATAACAAGCTAGAAGTATCCCTTGTGTTCTTGTGCAATGAAGGACATTCCACTGCATATCAAAATGTCTCCTATTTAACCCCGTGTGTTCCTCATTTATGATATTTTCTACACAAGAAAATTTCGAAGATTCTACAATTCAATTCTCCAGTTTTTGTCCAACAAATTACTATAATTTCATGTTTGCCCGAAGTTTGGAAGGGGAAAAATCATGTATGGATTCCAATTTTTTTTTTTTTTGCCTTTTTTTTTATCAATTTGATGTTGTTAAGGAGTCTGACTGACTTATATACTCACAGTGGAAGAATTACAATGACTGTATGGGAATCAATAGGCATCTTAAAATACTACCTCATCAAAGGCCAATCTATAAAACGGTATATATAGGCTGACGCATCCTCAAAATATTAGTACACTTCTAGTTTCTTTCTATATTATTGTGAAAGTCTACCCCAACCGTCTTTGACCACATTAGGACGAGAAGCTGACCCAAAGTATGAAAATTGAGATTTATTTCAGATCATTCCAACTGAGTTAAGAATGATGGAGAGTAAATGGCCATTTGAAGTGAACAAAGTTTTTACACAACTCTTCTCTGTTTAGAATTATTCGTGGTTTCCTTCCATTCTTAAAGTACTCCTGTCTCCGAAAGGAAAGCCTTGTAGAGAAAACTGGCCGACTGTCAATCTTTGTTTAGTCATCAGAAACCTGGAAGCTGGTGAATTTGAAGATTGTCATCCGGGGACATCTAATAAAAGGCTCTTGTGATTTTTCTAGCGTTATGCAGGCCACATCTATAAAGAAACTCATAAGAGAGATGAATTAATCACAGAATATTAATATTGAAAGTGATTTATCTAAAAAGCAATAATAATTAGATGGAGCAAAACGAGTCATAAAATAGAAATCAGAAATTGTGCATCAACCAAGATTATTTTCATGATGAAGAGCAACAATAAATATATGGGACAAAACAAGTTATTAAGTGATAAACGCTTAAATTCAAGAAAATATTTCCCCAGGAAAATCAAAATTGATGATAGAAATAACGATTCAAAACTGTCCTACTGTCCAACAATGTATACAAAAAAGTTATCGTAAAAGATAGACAAGATTGTAGCAATTTACAAAAACGGTAATTCTTTCAAGACATTGTCAGGAATATGGCATCGAATGTTTTGATCGAAACACGTGATTAACTGCGTTACCAAGGGCTTGATAGAATAATGACACCTAATGACGTCATTTGAGAGATTCATCAATATGCAAAAATATTAATACTAATTCAACTATTTTCTACTTGTTATAGATACCTTTAATGATCACAGAAAATTAGTTTTTGATTCACAAAGCAAATTCAGCCAAAAAAAAACAACACAAACTATTCTGAATAATACTGTTCATTTCATATCATTTAACTTTACTCTCGATTGAAAAATACTGTTTACTTTACAGGCAATGCTGACAACAACCCTTTAGACTAAACCTACAAATAAAAATAACACTAAATAATATCCTCTATGATTAAATTCAAAAAAATAATGTTTCAAATTTTCAGTTACCTCTGTTCCTATTTTTGGGAATATTGTTCGAAAGTAGCGGCAGCTAATCGTATTTTCTCAATGGCTATCTGTTTTGCAGACTATCAACATAAAGTTTTAATGAACTTATTGGAAATAATTACCGCCCAAATTACCATGCTTGAAAAGTGACAACCCCACAAGGCACATATACCAAATAAAGACATGTCTTTTACAAATAATCAAAAGTATACTGAGAAACGTAATAAATAAACAGGAAAAAATTTCACACAAAAATCAAAATTGATAATTGAAATAACTCCACAAAATCACGTAATTTTTAATGAAATCAAAAAAATCATTTAAAAGTTTTTGGAAGAGATAAACAAGTTTGTAATGATATGTGAATCAGTCAGTTCCTTCAGGAAAAAACAACCATCCTTCCAGGAGGAGGATTGGAAATTGCCAGGTTGACAGGTAAATTCTCAAGAGGAACTATTTGAGTCAGCAGGTGTTGTCCCTTAAACCCTCTTAAAGCAAACACAAATAAACAAACTGAACATAGAAGAACTTAACAACTTCTTTAAAGCTCCCTTCTTGTTTGCTGTACAAGCAATAGCCACAAGATGTGTGACATTTTGGTAATCGCCTGAGAGACGGTCACGGATGTTAAGTTAGTTCAGTAAGAGCATGAGAGTTTGAAACTTATGAATCATCGGTTACAATCAATCTTTACCTCTCCCTTTATAAGGCTCTAAAATGAACGTTTCCATAGACAGTTGGGTTACAACTGAACTACGCACTGGCTGCAGAGGAAAGACCGTCGTTGATCTCTTTCAGGACGGTGTGCAACACTGTGAGGTGAGCTAAATAGCTCTCGATCTTCCAAGTAAAAGTTTGAATGTTTGGACAATAGATAAGTGAAGGCCTTGATGCGGTTAGGTAATAAGCCAATTTTGACTAGTTACTGGAAGTTCAATATCTTCTTACAGGAGAGCCGGGATTTCTTGGAACAGCTAGAGGGTTTAATTCAACGGGAACAAGTCAGTTGTTCACGTGCAGTGTCGGGGTCTAACTTGGAGTAGAGATTGGAATATTCACTGTCAAATACAGCCAACGACTTGCCCTTAATGAGGCTGAGACAAAAGTGGTGGTAGAAGATAATCTTAACCCCGGTAGTGGCATAGAAATAGTTTGGAGGGACCTGTAGCAATGGGCTAAAGAAAACTACCAAGGACAAGTAGTTAGGAGTAGCTTAGAAAGAATATCCAAAGTAACCATGAAACTTGACAAAAATATGCGTGAGAAAGAAATGCATCAATTGCCTGATCGATATATTTATTGCATTGGACCCTGGACCAGCGCATCTTTCGAATGATTGTGTGACATCTACAAGGGGTTCTAAGTGCATCTCTGAGATCGCTCCATCAAGAAGCCTTGCTTGTGTGAGCAGCTATTTAGCAGAATTTCTCCAATTTGCATCAGCTGAAGCAGCTAGCTATGGGAGACAGGTTCATAGGGATAAAGTCCATACTGCACTAAAGCAGGTAGCCTACAAGTCAACGGGGCAGGATGGTTTGAATTATACTTGAAGATGTCATATGTGCTGGCCATCCATTTAGGTCAACCAGGGATCAATCCCTGCTTGTGTGACCATGGGGTTGATCACGTTGTTAAAGAAGCAGGACGAAAATGAATAGAGGGACATGGATAATAACAGGCTCATAACTTTGCTAAACCTGTGAAAGGTTTGGCCAAGATCCTGTCGAATCGTTTGTCAATTGTCATTGAGGATTAGGTCAGACCAGATCAGAATTATGCACTGAGGCGAAAATCAATCCAAAACTGCCATCTTGTATTCAATCTTAAATCATATCCTTTGTAGTAAAATTCAATAGAATGCAGTTTCAAATGTTCACAGTTTTCTGTTTTCATTTCTCTGTAATCGTTCAACAGCAGCAGCTAATTGTGTGTACTCAAATGCTATCTCCTTTGTAAAACATCAACATATTGTTTTGATGAACCTCTTCCAAAGAATTGCCATAAAAAAATAAAATGTTTAAAAAGTCACAGCCCAATGAGGCACACATAAAATAAAGGCATTGACTTTACAAATAACGCAAAGCATACTGAAAAACAATATAAACTTTTATGAAAAAATATTTTCCCAGAAAAATCTTAATTTATAACTAAAATAATCCACCAGAAATTACTTACATTATAACGAAATCAGATATGTATTCAAAAGGTTTTCGTAACAGATAAACAAGTTTTTTAGCAATTTGCAAATACGTCGATTCCTTCAAGAAGCTTTTAGGAATATGGCGCCCAATGTTTTTGGTCAAAACACGTTGTCAATTGCGTTACTAAGGTCTCGATAGAATTATGACTCGATGGTGACGTCATTTCAGAGATCCATTGATAATAGAAGTTTGAATAATACGTTACAAAGTATTTACAAATAGATCATCTACTTATTTCAAATATCACTAAACATCAATGAACATTAATTTAAAGATTCATGGAGCACAATTGGTAATTTGACAAGAAGAAAAATAAGGAAAAAAAGCTTTATGTTCGATAATAACCGAATTAAATTTACAATTCTTCAGAATGATGGTATGTGTAATCTTTGATTGCTTTATGTAGCCTAACGTAACTACCCCATTTGCTGGCATAGTAAGAAAATCCAGGAATAGAAATTCTCTTTCAGATATCTCGTCAGCTTGTCCAGGACAATCATTGTTTCACTGCTATCATCATTATCTGCTGATTGTCTTGAATCATTATCCAATTCACTGCTGAATTAAGAAAACAAAGTAATTTCCAATCAGATATCTTGTAAGCCAATCAGGTACAATTATTGCTTTTAATGCACCCATTTCCATTTTGAATTATCTTGAATCATTATCTAATTTAGCCGAATCATATAATCTTGTATTGGTAAAGTTTCATTCCATTTTATGAGTACAAAAATGAAACATTGATTCAATGGAGCACATTTTTTAATTCGGTGAGGGTCAAAATAAAGAAAAAAAGCTTTATGTTTGCTGATTACCGAATGAAATTTACAACTCTTTGAAATGATGGTATGTGCAAGCTTTGGTTGCTTGAAAAAGTTTACCTTCAAAATGGAATTTTTCAGTTATTTGTTATGATATCTTTGTACTGGTTCATCTTCTGTTGGGAAATCTGAATCATCAACATAAAGCATCTCAGTGGGTAAACTGGATCTTCTCCTGTAGTTATGTTCAATGTTGGGGTTTGGTTTATTAATTTCAGCTTCTTGCATTATTTAGCATTCATTTAAACCGATTGCAAAAGTTTAGTATCTTTCTTTGAAAATATTATTTCAGGGCACCATCCTAGTTTTGTGGTCTAGATTTTTACAGTTTAATTTTTTTCTTCAATTTGAAAGGTTAGTATTTGTTCTATTCGAATTGTTTTTCCCATGAATATCATTTTACCAAAATGAAATTATATGGTTAAATTTTAATCGTTGTATGTTTTTTCGGAAACTTTTTGAAGCAATAATTATATCACAAGTACCACTATGATTTATTCTAAGAAAAAAATTATTAAAGTTAAAACTACAAAAAGTAGATTGACTTTGTGAGTGTTTATTTTTTCCTCACCTGAGTGAGGAAAACTTAAAAATTCATTACAAGAAGGCCAGGTCACATGGTTTTTGGTGACGACCATAAATGAAGTTCATAACAACCTTTGTTTTTGTCAATTGAAAAAGTATTCAAATTGAATTGAAATTTGAGAAGAAAACAATTGAAATATAACCATAAAAGTATTTAAAAATGAAAAGGGGAGGTTAATGTTATGTTTCGTTGGAGTACAGATACTACTCTTTGATCTGCATGATTACTTGTTTCCTCAAAAAAGCTAGATGTGACACAAGGTGGTTCTCAAAGTGGGATTCCAGGGATAGCCGAACCAATCCCTTTCAGTGCAATGGGACATTTATGCCCTGGGGCCTACTGCTCCCCCAAGACAGGGATGAGTAATTTTTGAAGCCATAGGCCTCTTGCACTCAGTAAACCTTCATTGGACACAGTATTGCACCGGTGCCAAGCAAAAGTTTGTTCTGCAAACAGATGCAACGCTTTGATCATGATACAAAAACTGCAAAAACCTAGATATCAAAACTTGTATAATGCAAGGTTCGATGGTCCACATGTCTATTGTATTCATCAAACTTCATTTGGTTAATGAAAAAACTTAGTTATGATCAGTGTGTTCTTTAACACCAGAATTAACATATTTTTGTCAAGAAAAAAGTGGTATGAAAAATTGTTGGTTCCTTGTACATCCCTTTAAGAATATTGGACAGATTGTGAGAATGTATACCGTCAAGCCTCCATGATCCCATGCCACTTCTTTTCCCTTCTACAACAACTGTGTAAATCTCTCCAAAAACAAATTTTTGTCAATAAAAAAGTGGAATAAAAAATTGTTGGTTGACTCTACATCCCTTTTAGAATATTGGACTGATTATGGAAAGATATTCTGTTTTGCCTCTATGATCCCATGCCACTTATTTTCCCTTCTAAATCAACTGTGTAAATCTCTCCAAAAACGAGTTTCTGTCCACAACTAAGTAGAATGAAAAATTTTTGGTAAACTGTACATCCCTTTTAGAATATTGAACTGATTATGAGAAGATAATCCGTCCAGCCTCCATGATCCCATGCCACTTTTTTTCCCCTCTGCATCAACTGTGTAAATCTCTCCAAACACAAATTTTGGTCCACAACAAAGTCAAATAAAAAAATTATTGGTTAACTCTACTTCCCTTTGAGAATATTGGACTGATTATGAAAAGATATTCTGTTCTGCCTCTATGATCCCCTTCCACTTCTTTTCCCTTCTACATCAACTGCGTAAATCTCTCCAAAAACAAATTTTTATCCACAACAAAGTCAAATGAAAAATTGTTGGTTAACTCTACATCCCTTTGAGAATATTGGACTGATTATGAAAAGATATTCTGTCCAGCCTCCATGATCCCATGCCACTTCTTTTCCCTTTCAAATCAACTGTGTAAATATCTCCTAAAACAATTTTTTATTCACAATGAAGTAAAATAAAAAATTGTTTGTTAACTGTACATCCCTTTTAGAATATTGGACTGATTATGAAAAGATATTCTGTCCAGCCTCCATGATCCCATTCCACTTCTCTTCCCTTCTACATCAACTGTGTAAAACTTTTCAAAAAAAAAGAACAATGTTGTATAAAAAATTGTATGTTCCTTGTATATATTCTTTTAGAATATTGGACTGTAAAAGTATCCTAACAAGACTCCAAGATCTCATGCCACTTCTTTTCACTTGTCAATCAGATCTCTCCAAAAACAAATTTCTGTCAAAATAAAGTAAAATGAAAAAGGGTTAGTTTGGTGTACGTCTCTTTTAGAATATTTGACTGGTTATAATTCAATCCAGCCTTCAGTATCTCATACCACATTTTTTCATTTTGCATTAATTGTGTAAATATCTCCATAAACTAATTTTTTTTCAAGTACAAAGTGGTATAGAAAATTGTTTGTTTTTTGTACATCACTCGTGGAATATTGGCCTGATTATGAAAGGGTATTCTGTCCAGCTTCGACTATCTTATATAACATCTATTCCCTTGTGCATCAACCGTTTAAATCTCTCCAAAAACAAATTCTTGTCAAGAACAAAGTGATATGGAAAATTGTTTGTTCCTTGTATATCCCTTTCAGAATATTGGACTGATTATGAAAATGTATTCAGTCAAGGGTTAACAATCTCATGCCACTTATGTGTCCATGTGTATCAACTGGGTAAATCTCTCAAAAAACAAATTTTGTCAAGAACAAAGTTCAATAAAAAACTGTTAGTTCCATGTACATCCCTTTTAGAATATTGGATTGATTATGAAAAGATAATCCGTCCAGTCTCCACCATCCGATAACACTTCCTTTCCCAAGTGCATCATCTGTGTATATCTCTCCAAAAACATATATTTGTCGTGAACAAAGTGGAATAAAAATCGTTGGTTCAGTGTACACCCCTTTTAGAATATCGGACTGATTATGAAAAGATATTCTATCCAGCCTCAAAGATCCCATACCAATTCTTTTCTTTTCTGCATCAACCGTGTAAATCTCTCCACAAACAAATTTTTGTCCACAACGAAGTCAAATAAAAAATTGTTGGTTAACTGTACATCCCTTTTAGAATATTGGACTGATTATGAAAAGATATTCTGTCCAGCCTCCATGATCCAATGCCACTTCTTTTCCCTTCTACATCAACTGGTTAAATCTCTCCAAAAACAAATTTTTTATCCTCAAGAAAGTGGAATAAAAAATTGTTGGTTGACTCTACATCCCTTTCAGAATATTGGACTGATCATGAAAAGGTAATATGTCCAGCCTTCAATATCTCATTCCACTTCTTTTCCCTTTTGCATCAACTGTGTAAATCTCTCCAAAAACAATTTTTGTTAAAAAAAGTGGAATAAATAATTGTTGGATCGGTGTACATCTATTTCAGAATATTGGACCGATTATGAAAAGGTATTCCGTCCAGCCTCCATGATACCTCTTTTTTTCTGTCCATTCGAGCATAAACTGTGAAAATATAACTAAAAACGAATTTTTGTCAGAAACAAAGTGGAAGAATCCATTGTTGGCGTGTTAGTTCTTCCTCGATGGATTGAAACAGAAATTCAGAATTTTGCTGAAGATAATATAGAAAAAACTTCCACATGTCTTTGTGGTGGATCAGCACACACAATGGGGTGTGTAAGACCATTTTCTTATTTTTTGGCTCCAGTTGAAGATCAAATGAACTGATGACGGCTTGTTTGTTTCATATCGTAAGCAGAAATGAATTGAACAAAATGCAGAACTGTGACTTGCAACAAATTTGAAAAATGAAAATTTTCCTCCTTACAGAACAGAGAGGACTTAGATGACTCAGATTCAATTATTGTTCATCACTTTAGAGTTAACAAGGTTGAGTCAATTTTAATTTATTAAATTAACAAATATATTAATTCAAAGAAATACGCAGTTTACATAAATATCCCCTTCCCTATCGATACACCAGCGTGTAACAGTCGTTTGCTTCCAGCTTTTCTTACGGGGGGTGCAGATAAGAGGCATACTGTTGGGATTTGAGACAGTAGCAAAACAAATTAAAGGAAGATTTTCCTTTTGCAAATAATGAAGAGAATACTGAGAAATACTAGAAAGTAGAAAAATATTTCCCCAGAAAAATCAAACTTGATAATTAAAATAATTATAAATAAAATCAAGAAATGTATTCAAAAAAGAATTTCAGAGACGGATTAGTTCGGGATTCACAGAACAACTTCTTCAATAATAAAACAGAGTAAAATTAGTCATAAAATATAAAGACTGTATTAACCGAAAGTTTCTTTGGATAAAGACCAACAATGAGAAGGTTAAGTAAAACATAGCGATTAAATAATGATGATAATAATTTCCATGTTTAAAATGATGATGATCATGATTATAATGATGAATTATCATCATGAATGGGGTTAAGCGAATGATCACGATATAGGTAATATGATTTCGTTGTTTCATTATCTTTTGCTAAGGACTCTCTCCATAAAATCCAAGTCTTTTAGTCCTGAGACAAAAAGTTATTTGGAATAGGTTCATTGAAATGTTGTGTCAATATTTTTCAAGGGAAATAACCCGGGTAAACACTATAGACAACCAACTGATGCTGTTAAACTATTAGGCAGCCATGTTTGTAATTGGTCAATTTGAATGACTGATGCGGCTATATTCTTACCATTGATCACATAACGTTACTTTCAAACTAAAAATACCGTTTACTTTATATGCTATAAACTTCTCTGGAAAATATAAATTGATAATTGAGATAATTCGACAAAAATTACTTACTTCTCAATGAAATCGAATAATGTATTCAAAAGGTTTTCCTTACAGGTAAACAAGTCTGTAGCAATTTACAAATACGTCAATTCCTTCTAAAAGCTTTTAGGAATATGGCACCCAATGTTTGATAAAGTTTGAGTACGTAAAAGATCGAATACTATTTGAAATATTGTTAGTAAATCTACAATCTCCGTATTGTAAATATCAATCACCATCAATGATAATCAGTTTTAGGATTAGTGGATTAGTGTCATTCTAAATCATTCTCAATTGTTTACAATGTGTTCTGTCAACATTATTTGACCAATCTTTTGTTAGTTGCCATTTTGACATATTGTAATTAAATATAGTCTTGGCTATTTGGTAAATTATCACTTACTCGATATAGAACTTTTCCTTCAGTAAAATCTTTTCAGTTGAATTCATTAATAAATTGGTCGCTTTATTCTTGTTTTCTTGTCTTCATAATCTTTCTTTAGATTCCTCCATTCAGCTTCCTCGTCTTTCGATTCTTTTGATAATTGTTTTTCCCATTTGTCATTGTTTACTTCAAGATGGAGTTCTTCAGTTATTTGTTATAATATCCTCCTACTGTTTCTGTCTGGTATTTTTTCGTCCCCTTCATTTGCCTCCGATATATCTTACGAGGGGTTGGTGACAAAATCATCACGGTTAACAGTATTATCGCAGTATAAATAAAAAGAAGAGTTATTTAATCAAGAAATGTCAAAAACGGATAAAACTATTGTCATCAGGAAACAGCTTGGTGGTAAAGGATCTGACTGCGTACCGATAAGTATTCGGTTCAACTTCGAGGGTCCCTCATATCTACAATTTCCTTTATCAGAAACTACAAAAATCCAAAAGAAAACAAACTACAGGGAACTATTGTCGTTGTGATATAGCTGAGAGGTCAAACATTTGACTGATTTTCGAAGTGTGATCATCCCCAAATGTCACTCATTTCACATATTTTACTCAACAGAATTTGTTGGAATCTTGAGAAAAACAAGCTTGAAGTATTCATTGCAGTCGGTGTAAAGCTCGGTGGTAAAGCATTAAACTTCATATCGAAATGTCTTCAATTCAGATTTGGAATGATACCTTTTAAATTTTGATGAAGTTTAACTTTGTCTCAATGGATTTTAATGGATCAATCATTAATGCATTTTACCGAATTCACTCAGATCTTTCTTGATTGAAAACAAGTGTGTTTTTTTTCAATAAGTTTTAGATATTATTGATCCATTCATAATTTGACTCAAAAATGAGACAAAAACGTTCCCATTTCTTTAATTCTCCTAACCCTAACCCTAACCCTGAACATAAATTGTTAAAATCTCTCCAAAAACAAATTTCTGTCGGGAACCATGTGGAAAAAATTATTGTTGGTGTGATGCAGAATATTTGACTGACTATGAAAAGGTATTTTGTTCAACATCCACGTTATTAGACTGATTATTGTTTGCAATCAGTCCAACTTGGAGGGTCCGTCATTCCTCGTGTCTCCTTGAACGTAAACTTTAGGATATTTGCGTAAATTAAGATAGAAAAAACTTTTTTTGGTTTTTTAATATTTGGAATATTTGCCTGACTATTGGAAAGTATATGTCTTAAAGTCGTGAGTCCCTCACTTCTCCTGTTTTTTCAATCAGAACCTTTGAAAATCTCGCAAAAAACAAGATGAATGAAACCACTGTTTGCATGATGTGGCACAGTTTTAGTAACTTGGACTGACTACCGCAAGGTTTCTCTGTTTAATTTGGAGTTTTCCTCATTTCTTCTGCTTCTTTAACCCGAAACTGTTAACGTTCCACCAAAGACAAGACGGAAAAAATATCGTGGGCGTGAATCAGCTAGCTTTTAGGATATTTGACTTGCTATCAAAATGTATTTGTTTCTACTTCAAGGGTCCCTCATTTCTCCTATTTTCTTCATCAGAACCTGTGAGCACTCCAACTGAAGCTAAATGAAAGAATCTATTTTTGCCATGATGTAGTTTGCTTTTTGGACATTGGAATGACTATAGAAAGGTGTTAAGTTCAACTTTGATGGTTTCACGTTTCTCCTGTTTCCTTATTCAGAATATGTAAATATCCTGAAGGGAAATAAATTGAAAAATATGCCGTTGCCGTTGATGTGATGTAGGTTTGTTTTTAAGACATTTGACTGATTATCGATAGATATCCCGTTTAATCTTTAGTTAAGTAGTCGTGGATTAGAATGGCTATTGGTACTTATTTGGTACAACGTTTACGTTCTCTCATTCAGCCTGTCTTGTTAATCAGAAACTGTCAATTGTTTTAGAAAATGAATCGTTGGAAACTATTGTGAACGTAATTTATCATCAGCAGCTAATTGGGTCGGCTTAAATGTTATCTCCTTTGCAAAATATCAACGAAACGTTTTTGTTTTTTTTTTTTCAAAGTAATAAAATAAAAAATATAGTGTTAAAAAAACTTACAGCGAAATGAGGCACAAATAGAAAATATAAGCATTGCTTTTACAAATAATGAAAAGCATACTGAAAAACAATATAAACTCACAGAAAAATAAATATTTCCCACAGAATATCTACAACAATAATTTAAAAAATCCAACAAAAGACTTACATTATAATGAAATCAAAAATGTATTCAAAAGGTTTTCCCAAAAAAAAGACAAATTTTGTAGCAATTTGCAAATACGTCAATTCCTTCAAGGAGGTTTCAGCAATATGGCGCCCAATGTTTTGGTCAAAATACGTTGTTAATTGCGTTACTAAGGTCTCTATAGAATCATGACTATATAGTGACGTCATTTCAGATATATTGCAAATATTGTATAGTAAATATCACTAAACGTCATTGGACATGAGTTTTAGGCTTCATGGAGCTCATTTGGTAATTTGGCTAGAGGAAAAATAAGGAAAAAAGGGTTCAGGTTTGTTAAATACACACTGAAATTAACAATTCTTTGGAATGATGGTATGTGCAAGCTTTGATTGCATGAAGTAGCTTAACCTATTCGATGGCAAAGTAAGAAAATCTAAGAATAAAAATTCTTCTTTAGATATCTCATCGGCTCGTCCAGAATAATCATTGTTTTCACTGCTATCATCACTATCTGCTGATTGTCTTGAATCATTATCCAATTCATTGCCATATTAAGAAGACACAGGAACAAAAGAATTTCTATTCAGATATCTTGTCAGCCAATCAGGGACAATTATTGCTTTTAATGCACTCATTTCTATTTAAAACTTATCTTGAATCATTATCCAATTTAGCCAAATCATATAATCTTGTATTCACAATGTTCCATTCAGTTTTTATGAGTTAAAAAATGAAATATTGATTCAATATGCACTTAAGTTAGAAACTATAATTATTAGTCACCTCCTACTACATAACAAATTTGAGTTTTTCCATTTTGTTTGATCAGAAGTAATATTTTTCGTATTATTATAATCATTTTTCCCTTCGAATATTGATACTGGTATTTATAAAACTGCCTATCATAACTTAATTTGCCCAACCGGGAAAATATTAAAGATTATATTGAATAATTTTGGCGACTTACTGTTATTTTTCTTTCACGAATTCACTTATTTTTTTTTCATTCTTATATAAAATAGATTTGCTCCTCCATTCTTTCTTGGGGTGGGTGGGGGGCTCACACTGGCTGCTTGAAGTTCTGACAGTGGATATCATTCCTTTACGTTTTTGATTCTCGGCCATATTCATATTATTAACGATAATTAAAATTATAGGGAATTTTACTGCTGTTCATAGTAAAACATTAACCGTTTCACCCTTAATACGACTTCACTTCGTTTTTTATTATAAATTAAATGAATGGATATTTCATTTTGAATTTGTATAAATATATATTATATACTAGCATAAAATTCCACGTAAAAGCCATCAATGAAAACTGTTGAATTTATTTTCTCTGAGAAAACAAGGAAGCCTTAATTGCACCTGTAGTCTTTGGCAATGAAAACATATTTCATGCTTGTTGAAGTGCTTTTTTATGTGAACAATACATCCATGACAAATAATAACTATCAGTAAAAAACACAAATCACAATCACATGTAAACATATTTTTATTTTGTTATCAGAAATCTCTGTGCAAAAAACTCTGAATAATTTTAATCATTGATAGTATTTTACCAAATTCACTCTGATCTTTTTTGATTGATAGTAAGAGTGTTTTTTGCTTTTTCTCAAGGAGTCTTAGATATTCTTGATCCATTAATAATTTGACTCAAATAATGAGACAAACACGTTCCTGTTTCTTTAATTCTCCCTTCTGGCAATTTAGGACATCAAAAATATGTCTATCTTCCATTTTCATAACATGTTTTCCAAACAACAGACTCTTCCCTGAGTGTTTTGTTATAGAACAAAAGATCTTTCAACAATTCACATTGATCTTTAATCCAATTAGAGTTTGATTTGAGTTAGTAAGAAGAGTCTGTCTTCTTTCCTGGTCTTCCACTCTGACAGCAGATGAAAGAGAATTTTCATAATGACAAGGTTTTTAGAAAAGTGGTTTCTCCCCAATCTTTATAATATCAAGCAATGTCATTGTTTCTCCTATGCCGAAAATTAGTGTACAGTCTTTTCTACCTTGGATACTGCATGATCACTGAGTCAGAGGAGTCTCGTTTCAAATCCAACGCCTGAACGATCTCTTCCGAAAGGATCAACATTGAACATACGCTCACAGTATCACCTCGGTACAGTTCAAGTCTTTATCTTAAAGACTGGAAGGATTCAATCAGAAGAATGCCTCTATTTATCCTTCAGAATCCAGGATTTACTTTCTGCAGATATCTTCTCGATAAAGTTTATGTCTCCATTTTTGTCCGTCCATTACTTAGAAAAAGCAAAGTTCTGTAAAAATTGTCGTCTGAATACAACTGGCAGCACAGATGTTGTGTCTTATCCGGAGCGCATGAAACCATTGCACCAGCCCTGTCCTTGACCAGTTCTTACAGACATAACACTTTCCCTCTGCATATGAATTGACTTTGTATATTGACTCTCGGCCAAGACATTTCAGGAAAAAGTGGAGCAGACATCAAACCAATTCTTTTATACATAAATACATGTATGGATACATGTATCGTATCTCAACAGATATAGCCGTCCGTGTCATAGAAAAAAATGATGATGACAAGTAAACTTCCTGCTGATTTTTGTCAATTTGGCTTCCAGTCAATATTTATTGCATTTATATTTCCAGCCTCTCCTCTTTGGATACTGATGATGTGGACGGAATAGATGTTAATCTCTCATCCTTTTTGGACCGGGCTTATGTGGACGGAGTGGACGTCAGGTTTTCCTATCTTGGTGCTCAGCACCGGAAGTAGACGTCTTCGGGGAATGGTTTAGTTGGAATGTTCATTTCCCTTGTTATTAAGATCGTCGTATACAAGATAGATTTGCGTAAACAACCTGAAAATGATAAAAGAATTGAAATTGTCAAAATACAGTTATAAGATTTTTTCTTATTAGATAACATCTACATACTTCTCTGCATGGGCAAATACAACATAATTTCTTTTAGGATGATGTTCGCTTCAATGTGGCCTAGCACGCGTACATGTGAATGAAGGTAATCAAGTGCCTAGCACAATCAGCTTTTGCCATTGGTGTCAGAGTGTATTCTGCCCTGTTAGTGCAAATGGGAAAGATCCCAAGGGACCATGAATGATTCATTTGTGCTGTGTCCGACAATCATAACCAGAAGTTAAAGAAGATATAAAACAATTAGTGGATATTTTCTTTTTTGGCTGAATTTCAGAAAATCCATTTTGATAACTGGAATGTCCAAATCCTAGATTTGTTTAAGGGGGAAGATTCAAAAGTGATTTCCTTAAGGGGGAGGATTCAAAAGTGATTCCCTTAAGGGGGAGGATTCAAAAGTGATTCCCTTAAGGAGGAGGATTCAAAAGTGATTCCTTTAAGGGGAGGGATATTATGGTGATCACCTGATCTTGTCAACTGTTCCCAATCATTGTGTTAAGGGAGGGGGGGATTCAAAAGTGATTCCCTTAAGGGAAAGGATATTATGGTGATGACCTGATCTTGTCAACTGTTCCTAATCATTGTGTTCATGCCTTCATCATTATCTACGAATTTTCTTGATTCCTTAAAGGATTCACGACTAAAGTTAAAAGATAAAAGACACGGATAATTCTTGTGAGATACCTCGACAGTTGCCCAAGGAACAGATATATCAGTCAAGGAGCTCGGAAGACATTCAATCTACTTCATTATCAATAATTGAAGTTTAATTAAATTGGTTGGTAGAATAAGATTCTAATAGTTTTGCAAAAATTTGACCAAAGAAACAATAGTGAAGTCTAAATTGAAAGTTAATAATATTTAGAATTTATAACTAACCTGAAATGTTTCTGGGACATCACAGGATCATTTCATTGTGTTTTAATTTTTCATTTGATTACAGATTGGGACTTAGTCAACAGTACAGACTGCATTTTGTATATCCGTGTTTTACAGTCATGTGTGATTCTTTGTTTGTCTGTTTGTTTGTTTGTTTGTTTGTTTGTTTGTTTCAT
Organism: Thysanoteuthis rhombus; assembly: GCA_963457665.1. Classification (NCBI taxonomy): domain Eukaryota; kingdom Metazoa; phylum Mollusca; class Cephalopoda; order Oegopsida; family Thysanoteuthidae; genus Thysanoteuthis; species Thysanoteuthis major. Next base: position 33,443,191 of record OY735230.1, read on the forward strand.
ATATTCATACTGGAACCATCGTCCTATGTATTCCGTCAAATGTTGTTTGTTGTTTAGTTTTTGCTTTTCTCTCCTTTTGTTGGTCTTCCCGTTTGTTTATTTGTTTGTTTGTTTGTTTGTTTGTTTTCATTTACATTATTAACATTTTCATTCCTTACTTATTCATTCCTTTGAATCAGCTCATGTGCACTCAGATGGTTTTGGCCTGGGCCACTGAGAGGAATTTTATAAGGTGATACAAATATGTTTTCAATCTCTCCAGACAGACAGACAGACAGACAGAGAGAGAGAGACAGAGAGAGAGGGCTCAAATATCCCTGTCTTATAGCCACCCTTTTATCTGAAACAGTAGCCCTATCTGAAAAATCCTCGGACAGCTTTTGGCCCTGAGAGTGTCAGTGCCAGTGCCATGCGCCGGTTGCACCCTTCTCTCAGAAGCCCTGGTTCTTGCTTGAATAAATAAAATTCAAATTACAAATGATGCGTCACGTGACGATGGAAATTATTTTGACGTCTCTTTCATACGCCATTTTCACAAATTGTTCACTCATATAATCATCAATCACATATAGTACGAGTCGTAATCAGTTCCGTCAAAATAGTAGCATAGTAATAAGCAAGGGCAATAGCATATCAATAGAGCACAGCAAAGACTCAAGTCTTGCGGGAGTGGTCTGCGCTTTCCCCAATTCTTCGGGATAACCCTACGTTTTTTCTTCGGTTGAGGGTTAACGTCGTAGCTGCCAGTTCTACGATGAATGCGCGGCAGAGAAGTAAAGAAGTCCTTCAATGCAGACCGTTTATCTTGCAGACGACAACTCTCCTTCCCTCTGTCATTTACTCTACAGTCATTTCCTTCCTCGCTGCGATGTAAATTAAGGGGTGGAAGGTCCATATTGGCAAGAGGCCTTATGGAAATAAGCCAAGCCATTTTAAATCTGAAACAAACGAAGAACAAAAATTCATTTTCTTGAAGAAATACATAGCTACATTTGTTTAATTATATTTTGGTGAAGTTTTATCACTATTATTTGATTGTGATAAAACGATGAAATGAGATGGAATTAAATAATTACTAGCTTTTTAACGGAATTTCCCCAATTTGTGTCAGCTGAAGCAGTTAGCTATGGGAGACAGGTTCATGGGAATAAAGTCCATGCTGCACTGAAGCGGGTCACCTTCAACAAGTCACCGAGACCAGACGGTTTGAAATGTACTTGAGGATGTCCTATGTGTTTGCAACCCTCTTTACAGTGATGTTCAAGTACTGATTCAACCAGGGTTCGGTCCCAAGTTGGGTGACCAAAGGGTTGAAAGAAGCAAGACAAATATAAAAAGAAGGACATAGATAATAACAGGCTCATAACCCTGCTAAACATAGGGAAAGATTTTGGCCAAGATCCTGTCGAATCGTTTGTCAATTGTCATTGAGGATTAGGTCAGACCAGATCAGAATTATGCACTGAGGCGAAAATCAAACCAAAACTATTTGAAAACTGTTTGCTCAGTGTTAGAGGGATTAAAGATGACACTGGAGGTGCACTAATTAATTTAGATCAGTCCAAGGCGTTCAACATGGTAGACCAAACTTTTTAGCAACTGCGCTAAGTTGGTGGATATTAATGAATCAAACTTATGTACATCTTTTTGAAATATCATTTACCAAATAATGAATATGGTGTCCCATCAATATCTTGGAGAAGATTACTCTTATGGAAATATTCCATCAGATGAAATGTACAGTAAACGCGGAATTACCATTAATTTATATGGCAGATATTTTTTAACACTTTAAAACCTGATTAATGATTGTTCTGATTGTATTTTAGGCTTAATCGTTTGTGCTTAGGATGTTGGGAGATACAGGAAACAGGAATATTGGAGAGAGAGAGAGGAAAAGGTTGTGCGATACCTCTACAAAGGCTTGCAAAATAAACGCTGAAATTATTGTCACCTTTTGTCTTTTTCTATAAAAGCAAAGACATAGCTTTTCAGCAAACCTTTGTGGCATACCTGGACGTATTCAACAAACTTTGAGGTGATCAAAAACGTGTGTGCTTTTTGTTTTCTCTTCCTATTATTTGAAATTTCAGCTGAAAAACATGCAACCTTAGCGCCAACTCTGAATTACGAAGTTTATGCCAAACATCTTGGGAAAAAAGATACAGATATCGAGACAATTATTTTATAACTGGATAAATGTATAAGTACATGTATCGTAGCTCAACAGATGTAGCCCTCTGCATCATATAAGAAACGTTGATGACTCGTTTCAGTTTGTCAATTTAGCCTCAAGTCAATTTTTATTGCATTTGTATCTTAAGCCTGTTCTCTTAGGTCGTAGCTGATATGGGCGGATATGACATCATCGTTTTTGGACAAAGACTATGTTGATGGAAGTGATGTTATATCTTTATCAATTTTGAGAGCTCATCCAGGCGAAGTGATGTCATATTTTCATCCTTATCTTGGCGATAGACCCACAACTTTTTTTGTTATGGCTTCTGTGGACAAAAGTGACTTGCTATGAAAAAAAGATATTTAGGTGCTCAGCACCAGATGTAGACTTTGAGTTGGAACATTCCTTTCCTTTGTTATTAAGATTGTCCTTTACAGAACAGATTGGTGAAAACACCTTAAATTGATAAAGTATTAAAATAGACAAACATAGAGAAATAATAATTAGTAGATGTCCTATATTTGACTCCACGTGCAAGAAAATACAACATAATTTCTTAAAATTAGCATAAATGTGATATGTAAACATGTACGTGCGGGAGGTAAACAAAGTGAATAGTGAAACACAAATATTTTCTTCCAATGAATTTTTGAATCTGATCAGGGTAATATTCAAGCAGACATCGAGACCCTAGTTTTAAAAAGAAATTAAAATGAAAAAATAAATTGTTTTTTTAATTTAAATACTGATACCAAGTCGTATTCCTTATCCTTCATTAGTGTAATGGGAGATTCCATCCTGGGAGACAGATCTGTGTCCGGTCGTATCGCCGATACATTGTCAACGGACATCACTTTTGCTGTGAAACCCATTTATGGACAAACATTTCGACGAACTGATATTTCAATCATTTTGATTGACTGGAAGCAGCTACTTTCTGACCGTCGATCAATTAACGTTTCTCTTGATCAATAAAAAAAGTTTACTCTAGAGACAAGTTGGTATGGAGTGAAAGTCAGTAAATAGTTTTACTGTTACAGTTAGTAGGTATGTTTGGAGTCCGTGATTAGGTTCAGGGTAGGGGTTAAGAGTTAGATATTTGGTTAGGGTTGGTAGATAGATTTGGAGAATGAAGCTGTGGTTAGTATTAGTTTGTAGGTTCAAGATTAGAGTGAGTTAGTATATCTTGTGTTATGATCAGTTGATAAGTTTGGGTTAGTTTTTCTGAACTACCAATTATTATTGGTGTAATCGAGTTACATGGATATTAAATCTATCCAATTGCCAATTTGAAAAATAAACATTTTAGTCATTTTAAAATGGTTGAATACAAGATGGCGGGCCTGATGAAAAGAAAGCTAAAAATAATTATTTTTCAGTGCAACATGAAACCTAACACTGAACATTAATCTTAAATAATATCCTTTGTAGTAGAATTTAATAGAATACAGTTTCAAATGTTCACAGTTTTCTGTCTTCATTTCCCTGTAATAGTTCAACAGCAGCAGCTAATTGTGTGTACTCAAATGTTATCTCCCTTACAAAACATCAATATAACGTTTTGATGAACCTTTCCCAATAATTTCCACAAAAAATGAAATGTCAAAATGAGTCTCAGCCCAATGAGGTACACATAAAATAAACTCATTGCCTTCACAAATAACGCAAAGCTAACTGAAAAACAATATAAGCTTATTTGAAAGAATATTTTCCCTGGAAAATCTAAATTGATGATTAGAATAATCCATCAGAAATTACTTACATTATTATGAAATCAAAAATGTTTTCAAAAAGTTTTCGTAACAGATAAACAAGTTTTTTTAGCAATTTGCAAAAACGTCAATTCCTTCAAGAAGCTTTTAGGAATATGGCGCCCAATGTTTTGGTCAAAACACGTTGTCAATCGCGTTACTAAGGTCTCGATAGAATTACGACCAGATAGTGACGTCATTTCAGAGATTCATTGATAATGAAAGTTTGAATAATACGTTAAAATTTATTAGCAAATAGACTATCTACGTATTGCAAATATCACTAAACATCCATGAACATTAGTTTTAAGATTCATGGAGCACAATCTGTAATTTGGCAAGAAGAAAAATAAGGAAAAAAATCTTTATGTTCGATAATAACCGAATGAAATTTACAATTCTTCGGAATGATGGTGTGTGCAAGCTTTGGTTGCTTGAAATAGTCTAACCTATTTGCTGGCACAATAAGAAAAACCAGAAAACAACATGGGAACAGAAATTCTCTTTCAGATATCTCGTCAGAATGTCCAGGACTACACTGTTTTTACTGCTATCATCACCATCTGCTGATTTTTTAAAATCATTATCCAATTAATTTCCAAATTAAGAAGACACAGGAACAAAGGAATTTCTATTCAAGTGTTTTGCCAGTCCTGGACAATCATTACTTTTACTACAATTATTCTTTCCTAAAAATTGTCTTGAATCCTTATCCAATGTAGGTGCATCTTATATTCTTTTATTGGCAAAATTTCATTCAATTTTTAAGAGTTTGAAAATGAAACGTTGATCCATTTTTGTTATTTTATTTATTATATGCAGTATCGGTTAGAAACTATAATTCACCTTCTGCTATATCACAAATTAGAGATGAAAGTCTTTCTATTTCTTTTGACCAGTAACATTATCTTTCAGATTATTATAATCATTCATTTCTTCGAATATTGATACTAATACTTGATGAAGATGCTTACATTTCCTTATGCCATCATTGTTTACAACAGGCAGGGTGGTTTGTATTTTTCCCAGAGATCTTTTAAAATTCATTGTTCAAAATAATATCTTATAGCTTGTTCGAACTTTTGTCTGCATGGTCGTTGAATAAAATGTCTAAAAGCTCGCCACCTTGAAATGTTTATATCTTTGTTTAATTTCTTTTCTTTTGTTTCTATCCCCGTATAATTCTTTGTTTTTCTTGTTCTTGTCATTCTAAATCATTCTCAATTGTTTACAATGGGTTCTGTCAAGTTTATTAAACCAATCTTTTGTTAGTTTTCATGATAACATATTGTAAGTTAATACAGGCTTGGCTATTGTTTTATAAAATTTCACTTTCCCAATATAGACATTTTTCTTCCACTAATTTATTTCAGTTGATTTTATTACTAAAATTGATTGCTTTATTCTCGATTTCATGCCTTCATAATGTCCAGTTCTTTAGATTCCTCCATTCAGCTTCTTCATCTTTCGATTTCCCTACTCGATTATCGTTTTCTCCCATTTGTCATCGTTTACTCCAGAATGGAGTTTTTTCATTTATTTGTTATGATATCCTTGTACTGTTTTATCCAAGTGATTATCTTTTGATGGGGAATCTGAATGGAGCATCTCAGTGAGTAAACTGGATCCTCTCTTGTAGTTATGTTCGATTTGGGGGTTTGGTTTGTCAACTTGAGCTGTTTGATTAGGGAGCTCAATATTTTCATTTTTAATTCCTCATCAATTTTACTTGAATTTGATTATTTTCTTAAATTAGAAAAAAGACAAAACTAAATGGTTGAATTTTAATTGTTGTGTGTTTTTTCTTGAATTAGAATAATAATTTGCAGGCCAAACAAATTTGTGAAAATCCCACATACAACAATATGGAAGACAGTATTGTCGTTGGGATATAACTCGATTGTAGGATATTCGACTGCCTATCAAGTTATTCGCTCCAAAACACGGTGTTATTAATTTCTCTAATTTGATTTATCAGACACTGTAGAAATCCTGTAGAAAACAAGCTGGAAGTGAATATTGTCCTTAGAATAAACCCAGATGGTAAAACGTTCGATTGCATGTTTAGAGTTATTCCGTTTCAACATCAAAAGTCCCTTATTTCTCTTATTTCCTTAATAAGAAACTGTAGAATTCGTCCAGAGAACAAATTGGAGAAAACTATTGTCATCGGGATATAGGATGGTGTTACAGTATCCGATGGCGTATCAAAAAGTATTCGGTTCAACTTTGAGGGTCCCTCATATCTACAATTTCCTTTAACAGAACTTTAAAAATCCAGAAGAAAACAAGCTGGGAGAATCTATTTTTTTATTGGGTTATAGTTCAATGGTAGAGCATGCGACTGAATATTGAAAGCATTTGGTTCAAGTCGAAGGATCCTTAATTCTTACTATTATTTCAATCAGAAGCTGTAACAATCTTGAGAGAAACAAGCTGGAAAAAGCTATGGTCGCTGAGATATAGCTCAGAGGTCGAACAATCGTCTGCTTATCGAAATGTGTTCATCGCCGAATGTTACTCATCCGACATATTTTCCTGAACAGAGTTTGTTGGAATCATGAGGAAAACAAGCTTGAAGAATCCATTGCCGTAGGAGTAAAGCTCAGTGGTAAAGCATTAAGCTGCGTATCGAAATGTCTTTGATTCTGACCTGAGTGTCCCTCATTTAACCAATCTTTGTCAAAGAAAACTTTAAGAATACAGAAGATAATAATCTAGAAGTATCCCTTGTGTTCTTGCTCTATTTTAAGACATTCCACTGCATATCGAATTGTCTCCTATTTAACCACATCTGTCCCTCATTTGTGATATTTTCCTTGCCAGAAGCTTTAAAAATCCTGAAGATAACAATATTGTAGATTTTATTGTCCTTCTTAATACCGTAGATAGAAAACTATGTGTTTTGGTTCAATTTATTTCTCCAGTTTTTGTCCAACAAATTACCGTAACTTCGTGTTTACCAGAAGTTTGGAAGGAAAAAATCATGTATGGATTCCAATTTTTTTTTTTTTTTGCCTTTTTTTTTTCATGTCGTTAAGGACATTGTGACCGACTTATATAATCACCGTGGAAGAATTACAATGACTGTATTGAAAACAATAGGCATCTTAAGATAATAGCTTATCAAAGGCCAATCTATAAAACGGCAGACAAATCCTCAAAATATAAGAACACTCCAATTATTGATATTATTGTCAAAGTCTGCCCCCACCTACTTTGACCACATTAGGACGAAAGGCTGACCCAAAGTATGAAAACTGAGATTTATTTCAGATTACTCCAACTGAACTATGAATTATGCAGAGGAAATGGCTGTTTGAAGTGAATAAAGATTTTACACAACTCTTCTCTGTTCAGAATTTTTCGTAAATCTTTGTTTAGTCATCAAACACCTGGAAGCTGGGGAATTTGAAGTTTGTAATCTGGGCAAATCCAGCTCGAATATGTTCAAATCAATGTCGCTAACAACCATTAAAACGAAACTTGGGCGTAAAAGGCGTTTGCGGGGTGAGAAGAGTCCAAACGGAGGGACATCTTTCACAAAAGTATCATACACTGAAAACACATTAAATTACCGTAAAATAAAACTATGAAAAAAAGGTGATGCTTTTTAAACTGAATCCGTACCGAAATCAGTTCATCTAAAAAGTATCAATAATGAGATTGTGTAAGGTAAGTAATAAAAAAATATCTATGATGAAGAGTGTATTAACTTTGAGTGCTGGGATTATAAAAAAACAACAGTAATAACGAAAAAAGTAATGAGGTAGTAATAATGAAAATTTCACATCTATTAAGAACTCATAAGAAAGATGAATTAGCCACAAAATATCAATATTGAAAGTGATTCATCTAAAAAGCAACAATAATTAGATGGAGTATAAGTAGTGATAAAATAATAATCTGAAATTGTGCATCAACCCAGATTGTTATTAAATGAGAAACGCTTAAATTTAAGAAAATATTTTTCCGGTAAAATCAAAATTGATGATAAAAATAACGATACAAAAATCTCTTATTTTTCAATGAAATCAAACAATGTATACAAAAAAGTTATTGCAAAAGGTAGACCATATTGTAACAATTTGCAAAAACGGTAATTCCTTCAAGACGTTGTCAGGAATATGGCGACGAATGTTTTTTGGTCAAAACACGTGATTGACTGCGTTACCAAGGGCTTGATAAAATAATGACACCTAATGACGTCATTTGAGAGATTCAACAATATGGAAAAATGTTAATAATATTTCAACTATTTTGTACATGTTATAGATACCCTTCATGATCACTGAGAATAAGTTTAGGATTCACAAAGCCAATTCAGCCAAAAAAACAATAAAAATAATCTGGAGTAGAACTGTTCATTTCATTTTATTTAACTTTACTTTCGATTGATAAATACTGTTTACTTTACAGCCAATACTAACACCAACTTTTTATACGAAACCTTCTAATAGAACTAACATTAAATAATATCCTCTATGATTAAATTCAGTAAAATACTGTTTCGAATTTTCAGTTACTTCTGTCCCTATTTTTGGGAATATTGTTTGACAGTAGCGGCAGCTAATCGTATTTTCTCTATGGCTATCCCTTTTGCAGACTATCACCATAACGTTTTAATGAACTTATTGGAAATAATTACCGCCCAAATTACCATGCTGGAAAAGTTACGACCCCACAAAGCACATATACCAAATAAAGACATTGCTTTTACAAATAATCGAAAGTATACTAAGAAACATGAATAAACAGGAAAAAATTCCCACGAAAATCAAAATCGATAATTAGAATAACTCCACAAAAATCACGTAATTTTTAATGAAATCAAAAAATTAATTTCAAAGTTTCCGGAAAAGATAGACAAATTTGTAACAATATGTAAATCAGTCAGTTCCTTCAGGAAAAAACAACCACCCTTCCAGGGGGAGGATTGGAAATTGCCAGGTTCACAGGTGAATTCTGGAGAGGGACTATGCGAGTCAGTGGGTGTTGTTCCTTCAACCCTCTTAATCGATCAGTTACTGGAGGTTCAATATCTCCTCACAGGAGAACCGGGACTTCTGGGAACAGCTAGAGGGTTCAATTCAGTGGGAACTAATCAGTTGTTCTCGTGCAATGTGGTTCTTTAACTTGAAGAAGAGATTGGAATATTCACTGTTAAATACAGCCAACAACTCGCCCTTAATAATGCTAAGACAAAAGTGTTACTAAAAGATAATCTTAACCCTGGTAGTGGCATAGAAATAGTTTGGAAGAACCTGCAGCAATCTGCTAGAGGAAACTACCAAGGACAAGTAGTTAGGATTAGCTTAGGAAGAATATCAAACGCAGCTATGAAACTTGACAAGAATATGCGTGAGAAAGAAATGCACCAATTTCCTGATTGATATATTTATTGCATTAGACCTTGTACTCGTGCATCTTCCGATTAACGGGTGACATATACAAGAGGTCCGAGCTGCATCTCTTAGATTGCTTCATCAAGGAGCCTGGCCTGTGTGAGTAGCTATTTAGCGGAATTTCCCCAATTTGCACCAGCTGAAGCAGTTTGCTAAGGGATACAGGTTATGGGGATAACGTCCATGCTGCACTGAAGCAGGTAGGCTAAAAGAAGTCACCGGGGCCAGACGGTTTGAATTATACTTGATGACGTCCTATGTGTTTGCAACCCTCTTGACAGTGATGTTCAAGCATTAGGTCAACCAGGGACCAATCTTTGGTTGAGTGACCAAGGGGCTGATCACGTTGTTTAAGAAGCAGGACAAAAATGAATAGAGAGACATAGATAATAATAGGCTCATAAACCTGGGAAAGATTTTGGCCAAGATCCTGTTGAATCGTTTGTCAATTGTCATTGAGGATTAGGTCAGACCAGATCAGAATTATGCACTGAGGCGAAAATCAATCCAAAACAATTAGAAAATTGTTTGCTCAGTGTTAGAGGGATTAAAGATGACACTGGAGGTGCACTAATTAATTTAGATCAGTCCAAGGCGTTCAACATGGTTGACCAAACTTTTCAGCAACTGTGCTAAGTTGGTGGATATTAATGAATCAAACTTATGTACATCTTTTTGAAATATCATTTACCAAATAATAAATATGGTTTCCTTTGCACCAATTCCGGGCTTGACCAGTTCTCACAGACGTAACATTTGTCTTGAAAATAGCAATATGAATTGATTTCAGACGAATAGACCCATATCCATATATATTTCGATATAGCTTCTGTGGACAGAAGTGACATGCTATGGTGAAATTAGTTTAATCTTGAATTCATTCAGCGTTAGGTTGAATTTCAAAAGAGATTTCTAGGAATTGTGCATGGCTCGGTGGTCTAGGGGTATTATTCTCACTTAAGGGGCGAGATGGTCCTGGGTTCAAATCCTGGACCAGCCCAATTATGTCTTTTTTACTTCACATATAGATCTAAACACTTTTTATTAGAGGGAACAAAGATTTCATTGTTAGCCATGAGCAATTTCGTTTGACAGACATGATGGTGAAATTAGTTTAATCTGAGTTTAGTCAGCGTTATTTGTAGACTTTGAATTGGAACATTGCTTTCCTTTGTTATTAAGATTGTCCTTATAGAACAGATTGGAGAAAACAATATTGTCCTTATAGAACAGATTGATGAAAACACCTTAAATTGATGAAGTATTGAAATAGACAAACACAGAGAAATAATAATTAGTAGATGTCATTTATTTGCCGTCACATGCAGTCAAATGCAACACAATTTGTTAGATTAGCTTAAACGTAGTGTGTAAATATGTACGTGTGGGTGGAAGAAGAAAGTGAATAGTGAAACACGAATATTTTCTTTTAATGAATCTTTGCAAATGATCAGGGTAATATTCAAGCAGACATCAAGACCCTATTTTTGAAAAGAAGTTAAAATGGAATCAATTTGGCTGGAAGCGGTTAGTTTCTGACTATCGATCAATTAACGTTTCTCTCGATCAATAAATACTGTTTACTCTAGAAAAAATTCAGTGTGTAGTGAGACTCAGTAAATAAGTTTACTGTTACCGTTAGTTGGTATGTTTGGAGTTCATGATAAAGTTCAGGGTAGGGGTTAAGAGCTAGATTTGTGGTTAAGGTTGGTAGATAGATTTTGGGAATGGAGCTGAGGTTATTATCAGTTGGTAGGTTCAGGATTAGAGTGAGTTGGTATATCTTGTGTTATGGTCATTTGGTAGGTTTGGGGTTAGTTTTTCTGAATTACCAATTATTATTGGTGTAATCGAGTTATATGGATATTAAATTTATCCAATTGCCAATTTGGAAAAAATAACCATTTTAACCATTTTAAAATGGTTGGATAGAAGATGGCCCTGCCGTCTTGTATTCAATCTTAAATCATATTGTTTGTAGTGAAATTTAATAGAATACAGTTTCAAATGTTCACAGTTTTCTGTTTTCATTTCTCTGTAATAGTTCAACAGCAGCAACTAATTGTGTGTATTCAAATGGTATCTCCTTTGTAAAACATCAACATATCGTTTTGATGAACCTCTTTCAAACAATTACCATGAAAAATAAAATGTCAAAAAAGTCACAACCCAATGAGGCACACATAAAATAAAGGCATTGACTTTAAAAAATATTGCAAAGCATACTGGAAAACAATATAAACTTAATAAATAAAAAATATTTTCCCAGAAAAATTAAAATAATCCACCAGAAATTACGTACATTATAATGAAATCAAAAATGTATCCAAAAGGTTTTCGTAACAGATGAAGAAGTTTGTAGCAATTTGCAAATACGTCAATTCCTTCAAGAAGCTTTTAGGAATATTGCGCCCAATGTTTTGGTCAAAACACGTTGTCAATCGCGTTACTAAGGTCTCGATAGAATTATGACCAGATAGTGATGTCATTTCAGAGATCCATTAATCATAAAAGTTTGAATAATACGTTGAAACCTATTTGCAAATAGATCATCTACGTATATAACTAAACATCAATGAACATTTGTTTTAGGATTCATGGAGCACAATTGGCAATTTCAGAAGAAGAAAAATAAGGAAAAAAGCTTTATGTTCGATAATAACCGAATGACATTTACAATTATTCGGAATGATGGTATGTGCAAGCTTTGATTGCTTGAAGTAGCTTACCCTATTTGCTGGCACACTGAGAAAGAAACCCAGGAACAGAAATTCTCTTCAAGATATCTCGTCAGCTCGTCCAGGACAATCATTGTTTTCAATGCTATCATCACTATCTGCTGATTGTCTTGAATCATTATCCAATACACTGTCAAATTAAAAAGACACAGGAAAAAAACATTTCTGTTCAAATATCTTGTCAGCCAATCAGGGACAATTATTGTTTTTAATGCACCCATTTCCATTTGAAATTATCGTGAATCATTATCCAATTTAACCGAATCATATAATCTTGTATTGGTAATGTTTCATTCAATTTTATGAGTACAAAAATGAAACATTGATTCAATGGAGCACATACTGTAATTTGGTGAGGGTCAAAATAAAGGAAAAAAGCTTTATGTTTGCTAATTACCAAATGAAATTTACAACTCTTTGGAATGATGGTATGTGCAAGCTTTGGTTGCTTGAAAAAGTTTACCTTCAAAATGGAATTTTTCAGTTATTTCTTATGATATCTTTGTACTGTTTCATCTTCTGTTAGGAAATCTGAATCATCAACATAAAGCATCTCAGTGGGTAAACTGGATCTTCTCCTATAGTTATGTTCAATGTTTGGGTTTGGTTTATTAACTTCAGCTTCTTGCATTATTTAGCATTCATTTAAACCGATTGCAAAAGTTTAGTATCTTTCTTTGAAAGTTTTATTTTGTGGTCTAGATTTTTACAGTGTAATTTTTTCTTCAATTTCGAAGGTTATCATTTGTTTTACTTCAATTGTTTTCCCCATTAATTTATTTTCCAAAAATGAAATTATATAGTTAAATTTTAAGCGTTGAATGTTTTTTTGGAAAAACTTTTGATGCAATAATTCAATCACAAACTACGATGATTTATTCTGAGAAAAAATAAATAAAAGTTAAAACAAGTCAAAAAAGGTAATGAAGAATTATGATAAGTAGATTGACTTAGTAAATACTTATTTTTCCCTCACTTGAGTGAGGAAAACTTGAAAATTCATTACAGGAAGGCCAGGTCACATGGTTTTTGGTGACGACAATAAATGAAATTCATAACAACCTTTGTTTTTGTCAATTGAAAAAGTATTCAAATGAAATTGAAATTTAGGAAGAAAACAATTGAAATATAACCATAAAAGTGTTTAAAAATGAAAACGGGAGGTTAATTTTATGTTTCGTTGGAGTACAGATACTACTCTTTGATCTGCATGTTTTCTTGCTTCCTCAAAAGAGCTAGATGTGATGCAAGGTGGTTCTCAAAGTGGGATTCCAGGGATAGCCGAACCAGTCCCTTTCAGTGCAATGGGGCAGTTACGCCCTTGGGCCTACTGCTCCCCCAAGACAGGGATGTGTAATTTATGCCTCTTGCACTTAGTAAATCTTCATTGTAGACGGTATTGCACCGGTGCAGGGCCAAAGTTAGTTCTGCGAACAGATGCAACGCTTTGATCATGATACAAAAACTGCAAAAACCTAGATATCAAAACTTGTATAATGCAAGGTTCGATGGTCCACGTGTCCATTGTATTTATCAAACTTCATTTGGTTAATAAGAAAAATTTACTTATGATCAGTGTGTTCGTTAACGCCAAAATTCGTTATAGAGAGGGTTTATAGTAAGTATTTGGAGAACAAGGCAGATCAAAATATTCAATGACACTTTTGCTTTATATATTTTTTATAACCTTTAGATTCAAAACTGATTGTCGTTTCCTATATATAATGTTTTCTCTCTCCAGAAAACGACATTTCTTCATATTCCGTTGCAACTGGGACACAAAATGGTAATTTTTCAGTGTGCAAAAAGATCAATACTTCATGTGACAGCTTCTTAAATAGTAGAGGCGAATACACATTAAACTTTTAAAAAAAGATTTAGATCATCCGTGCAATTTGTAACAGTTTATCAACACGGTTTGCGTTTTATTCTTTTTCGACAATATTTGGAGTAATCAGATAGATATGCATTTTAGGTCTAATATTGTTCTTATTTGACTAAAATTACATTAAAAAATATTAATAGCAATGTAAGTGTTCAGTCAGAACATATAAAGCAGATATGAACGGTCAGCGATGGGTGTTATTTATTTTTATGCTATTCAAGAGAACAATTGTCGACAAAATACGGCTCAGTTTTGGAGCATTACGGATAGAACCAGAAAGAATTCGGTTCAACTTCGCGGGTTCATCGTTTCTTTCGTTTCCTTAACCAGAAACAGTAAAATCAGCCAAAAAACGTAATCGAAAAAACAACGTCGACAAAAAGTAGCTAAGATTCGGATGTAACTCTCTTTTAGAATATTGAACTGACAATGAAAATAAATTCGGGTCAATCTAAACTGTCCCACGTTTTTACTGTTTCCTCGAGTATAAACTGTAAAAATATCTAATATTGGACTGATTATGAAAAGTTATTCTATTTAGCCTCTACAATCTTACGTATATTCTTTTTCCAAGTAGCTCTGTTTTAAAGAATTGGACAGGCTCCGGAAAAGTATTCAGTCAAGCCACAAAGGTCCAACGTTTCCTCTGTTTCCTTAACTTAAATATGGAAATCTCTCTGAAAACAAATTTCGATAAAGAACACAAAAGAAAAACTACGGTTGGCGTAGGTGTACACCCCTTTTAGAACATTGGACTGATTATTAAAAGGTATCCTGTTCAACATCCACTATCCAATACCACTTCTTCTCCCCTGTGAATCATCTGTGTGGGTCACTCCAAAAACAATTTGTCGTCAAAAATAAGTGGTATGAAAAGTTGTTGGTTATTGGTACGTCCCTTTTAAAATATTGGACTGATTATGAAAAGGTATTTCGTCCAGACTCTACAATAACGAACAACTTAATTTCTCTTGCGTATCAACTGTGTAAATATCTCCTAAAACAAATTTTTGTCAAGAACAAAGAGCTATGAAAAATTGTTGGTTCTTTGTACATCCTTCTTGGAATATTGGAAATATTGTGAAGAAATATTCTGTCCAGCCTCCATGATCCCATGCCACTTCTTTTCCCTTCTACATCAACAGTGTAAATCTTGCCTGAGTGAAATTCTTGTCAACAACAAAGTGGTATGAAAAATTGTTGGTACTTTGTACATCTTTCTTGGAATATTGGACTGTTAATGAAAAGGTTTTCCGTCCAGCTTACATTATTCTGTGCTACTTCTTTTCCCTTGTGTATCGTCTGTGGGAATATCTTCAAGAACAAATTTTTGTCAAGAACTAAGTGCTATAAAAATTGTTGGTTCGTTGTACATCCGTTTTGGAATATTGGACTGATTATGAAAAGATATTTCGTCCAGCCTCCATGATCTGATGCCATTTCCTTTCCCTTTTTCATCAACTCTGTGAATCTGTACTAAGATTTTGGAATATCGGACGGTTAATGAAAAGGTATTCCGTCCAGCTTTCATTATTCTATGCTACTTCTTTTCCAAGGAGTATCATCCGTGTGAATCTCTTCGAAAAAAATGTTTGTTTAGAATAAAGTGCTATGACACATTGTTGGTTCTTTGTACATCCCTTTTGTAATATTGGACTGTTAATGAAAAGGTATTCCGCCCAGCTTTCATTATTCTTTTCTACTTCTTATCCCTCATTTATCATCTTTGTGAATCCGTCCTGAAACACATTTTGTCTAAAAACAGAGTGGTATGAAAAATTGTTGGTTATTTGTTCATCCCTTTTGGCATATATGAGTGATTTTGTATAGATATTCTGTTGAGCTTCAATGATCCCATGCCACTTCTTTTCTCTTCTACATCAACATTGTTAATCTCTCTTAAAACAAATTTTTATCAAAAACAAAGTGCTATGAAAGATTGTTGTTCTTTTTGGAATATTGGACTGGTTATGTAAAGATATTCTGTCCAGCCTCCATTGTCGCATAACACTTCTTCCCCCTTCTACATCAAATCAGTAAATCCCTTCAAATTAAATTTTTGTCAACAACAAAGTGCTATGAAAAATCGTTGGTTTCATGTAAATCCCTTTTTGAATATTGGACTGTTTATGAAAAGGTATTCTGTCTAGCTTTCATTATTCTCTTCCCTTGTGTATCATTTATGTGAATATCTTCAAAAACAACTTTTTGTCTTAAACAAAATGGTATGAAAAATTATTGGTTCTTTGGGCATCCCTTTTGGAATATTTGACTGTTAATGAAAAGATATTCCGTCCAGCTTTCATTATTGTATTCTACTTCTTAACCCTTGTGTATCATTTATGTGAATCTCTTGAAAAACGAATTTCTGTCAAAAAAAAAGTGCTATGAAAATTGTTGGTTCTTTGAACATCACCTTTGTAATAATGGACTGTTAATGAAAAGGTATTCCGTCCAGCTTTCATTATTGTATGCTACTTCTTTTCCCTTGTGTATCATCTGTGTGAATCTCTTTAAAGACAAATTTTTGTCAAAAACAAAGTGCTATGAAAAATTGTTGGTTCTTTGTACATGCCATTTGGAATATCAGACGGTTGATGAAAAGGTATTCCATCCAGCTTTCATTACTCTATGCTACTTTTTTCCCTGTATATCATCTGTGTCAATCTTTCCAAAAACAAATTTTTGTCAAAAACTAAATGATATGAAAAATTATTTGTTTCTTGTACATCCCTTTCGGAATATCGGACTGATAATGAAAAGGTATTCAGTCCAGCTTTCTTATTCTATGCTACTTCATTTCCCTTGGGTATCATCTGTGTAAATCTCTTCAAAAACAAATTTTTGTCAAGAAAAATGTGCTATGAAAAATTGTTGGTTCTTTGTACATCCCTTTTGGAATATTGGACTGTTAATAGAAGGGTTTCCGTCCAGCTTTCATTATTCTATGCTACTTCTTCTCCCTTGCGTATCATTCGTGTTAATCTCTTCAAAATCAAATTTTTGTCAAAAAACAAACTGCTATGAAAAATTGTTGGTTCTTTCTACATCCGTTTTGGAATATCGCACTGTTAATGAGAAGATATTCAACTCAGCTTTTATCATTTGGTGCTACTTCTTTCCCTTGTGTATCATCTGTGTGAATCTCTTTGAAAAAGAATTTTATTCAAGAACAAAGTGCTATGAAAATTGTTGCTTCTTTGTACATTTTTTTTGGAACATCGGACTGTTAATGAAAAGGTATTCCACCCAGCCTTCATCATTTGGTGGTACTTCTTTACCTTGTGTATCATCCGTGTGAATCTCTTCAAAAACAAATTTCTGTCAAGCACATAATAATATGAAAAATTGTTGGTTCGTTGTACATCCCTTTTGGAATATTTGATTGTTAATGAAAAGGTATTCCGTCCAACTTTCATTCTTCTATGCTACTTCTTTTCCCTCGTGTATCATCAATTTGAATCTCTTCAAAAAACAAATTTTAGTCATCAACAAAGTGCTACGAGAAATTTAGGTTCTTTCTTTCTTAGGATGTACAAAGAACCAACAATTTTTGTTCTTGACAAAAATAGGTTTTTTAAGAGATTTAGACACATGAAACACAAGGGAAAAGAAGTAGCATAGAATAATGAAAGCTGGACAGAATACCTTTTCATTAACAATCCAATATTCCAAAAGGTATATACAAAGAACCAACAATTTTTTATAGAACTTTGTTGTTGACAAAAAATTGTTTTTGAAGAGATTTACACAGATGATACACAAGGGAAAAGAAGTAGAATAGAATAATGAAAGCTGGACAGAATACCTTTTCATTAACAATCCAATATTCTAAAACATATGTACAAAGAACCAACAATTTTTTTTAGCACTTTGTTCTTGACAAAAATTTGTTTTTCAAGAGATTTACACAGATGATACACGAGGGAAAAGAAGTAGCATAGGTTAATGAAAGCTGGACGGAACCCATTTCATTAACAATCCAATATTCCAAAAGGTATGTACAAAGAACCAACAATTTTTTATAGTAATTTGTTGTTTACAAAAATTTGTTTTTCAAGAGTTTCACACGGATGATACACAAGGGAAAGGAAGTAAAATAGAATAATGAAAGCTGGACAGAATACCTTTTCATTAACAATCCAATATTCTAAAACATATGTACAAAGAACCAACAATTTTTTTTAGCACTTTGTTCTTGACAAAAATTTGTTTTTCAAGAGATTTACACAGATGATAGACAAGGGAAAAAAAGTAGCATAGAATAATGAAAGCTGGACACAATACCTTTTCATTAACAATCCAATATTCCAAAAGGTATGTAAAAAGAACCAACAATTTTTTATAGTATTTTGTTGTTTACAAAAATTTGTTTTTCAAGAGTTTCACACGGATGATACACAAGGGAAAGGAAGTAGAATAGAATAATGAAAGCTGGACAGAATACCTTTTCATTAACAATCCAATATTCAACAAGGTATGTAAAAAGAACCAACAATTTTTTTTAGCACTTTGTTCTTGACAAAAATTTGTTTTTGAAGAGATTTACACAGATGATACACAAGGGAAAAGAAGTAGCATAGAATAATTAAAGCTGGACAGAATAACTTTTCATTAAGAATCCAATATTCCAAAAGGTATGTACAAAGAACCAACAATTTTTATAGCACTTTGTTCTTGACAAAAATTTGTTTTTTAAGAGATTTACACAGATGAAACACAAGGGAAAAGAAGTAGCATAGAATAATGAAAGCTGGACAGAATACCTTTTCATTAACAATCCAATGTTCCAAAAGGTATGTACAAAGAACCAACAATTTTTATAGCACTTTGTTCTTGACAAAAATTTGTTTTTTAAGAGATTTACACAGATGAAACACAAGGGAAAAGAAGTAGCATAGAATAATGAAAGCTGGACAGAATACCTTTTCATTAACAATCCAATATTCCAAGAGGTGTGTACAAAGAACCAACAATTTTTTATAGCACTTTGTTGTTGACAAAAATTTGTTTTTGAAGAGATTTACACGGATGATACACAAGGGAAAAGAAGTAGAATAGAATAATGAGAGCTGGACAGAATACCCCTTCATTAACAATCCAATATTCCGAAAGGTATGTACAAAGAACCAACAATTTTTTATAGCACTTTGTTCTTGACAAAAATTTGTTTTTGAAGAGATTTACATAGATGATAAACAAAGGAAAAAAAGTAGAACAGAATAATGAAAGCTGGATGGAATACCTTTTCATTAACAATCCAATATTCCAAAAGGTATGTAAAAAGAACCAACAATTTTTTATAGCACTTTGTTGATGACAAAAATTTGTTTTTGAAGAGATTTACACAGATGATACAAAAAAGGAAAAGAAGTAGCATAGAATAATGAAAGCTGGAAAGAATACCTTTTCATTAACAATCCAATATTCCAAGAGGTGTGTACAAAGAACCAACAATTTTTTATAGCACTTTGTTGCTGACAAAAATTTGTTTCTGAAGAGATTTACACTGATGAAAAACAAAGGGAAAGAAGTAGAACAGAATAATGAAAGCTGGACAGAATACCTTTTCATTAACAATCCAATATTCTAAAATGTATGTACAAAGAACCAACAATTTTTTATAGTACTTTGTTGTTGACAAAAATTTGATTTTGTAGAGATTTACACAGATGATACACAAGGGAAAAGAAGTAGAATAGAATAATGAAAGCTGGACAGAATACCTTTTCATTAACAATCCAATATTCCAAAAGGTATGTACAGAGAACCAACAATTTTTTATAGCACTTTGTTCTCGACAAAAATTTGTTTTCGAAGAGATTTACACAGATGATACACAAGGGAAAAGAAGTAGCATAGAATAATTAAAGCTGGACAGAATAACTTTTCATTAACAATCCAATGTTCCAAAAGGTATGTAAAAAGAACCAACAATTTTTTATAGTACTTTGTTGTTGACAAAAATTTGATTTTGTAGAGATTTACACAGATGATACACAAGGGAAAAGAAGTAGAATAGAATAATGAAAGCTGGACAGAATACCTTTTCATTAACAATCCAATATTCAACAAGGTATGTAAAAAGAACCAACAATTTTTTTTAGCACTTTGTTCTTGACAAAAATTTGTTTTTGAAGAGATTTACACGGATGATACACAAGGGAAAATAAGAAGCATAGAATAATGAAAGCTGGACGGAACCCATTTCATTAACAATCCAATATTCCAAAAGGTATGTACAAAGAACCAACAATTTTTTATAGTACTTTGTTGTTTACAAAAATTTGTTTTTCAAGAGTTTCACACGGATGATACACAAGGGAAACGAAGTAGCATAGAATAATGAAAGCTGGACAGAATACCTTTTCATTAACAATCCAATATTCCAAAAGGTATGTACAAAGATCCAACAATGTTTTATAGCACTTTGTTCTTGACAAATATATGTTTTTGAAGAGATTTACACAGATGATACACAAGCAAAAAGATGTAGAATAGAATAATGAAAGCTGGACAGAATACCTTTTCATTAACAATCCAATATTCCAAAAGGTATGTACAAAGAACCAACAATTTTTTATAGTACTTTGTTCTTGACAAAAATTCGTTTTTGAAGAGATTTACACAGATGATACACAAGGGAAAAGAAGTACCAAGGAATAATTGAAGCTGGATGGGATACCTTTTCATTAACAATCCAATATTCCAAAACGTATGTAAAAAGAACCAACAATTTTTATAGCAATTTGTTGTTGACAAAAATTTGTTTTTGAAGAGGTTTACACAGATGATACACAAGGGAAAAGAAGTAGCATACAATAATGAAAGCTGGATGGAATACCTTTTAGTTAACAATCCAATATTCTAAAAGCTATGTACAAAGAACCAACAATATTTTATAGCACTTTGTTCTTGACAAAAATTTGTTTTTGAAGAGATTTACACGGATGATACACAAGGGAAAAGAAGTACCCAGGAATAATTAAAGCTGGATGGGATACCTTTTCATTAACAATCCAATATTCCAAAAGGTATGTAAAAAGAACCAACAATTTTTTATAGCACTTTGTTCCTGACAAAAATTTGTTTTTGAAGAGATTTACACAGATGATAGACATGGGAAAAGAAATAGAACAGAATAATGAGAGCTGGACAGAATACCTTTTCATTAACAATCCAATATTCCAAAAGGTATGTACAAAGAACCAACAATTTTTTATAGCACTTTGTTGTTGACAAAAATTTTTTATTGAAGAGATTTACACAGATGATACACAAGGGAAAAAAAGTAGAACAGAATAATGAAAGCTGGACAGAATACCTTTTCATTAACAATCCAATATTCCAAAAGGTATCTACAAAGAACCAACAATTTTTTATAGCACGTTGTTGTTGACAATAATTTGTTTTTGAAGAGATTTACACAGATGATACACGAGGGAAAAGAAGTAGCATAGAATAATGAAAGCTGGACAGAATACCTTTTCATTAACAATCCAATATTCCACAAGGTATGTAAAAAGAACCAACAATTTTTTATAGCACTTTGTTCTTGACAAAAATTTGTTTCTGAAGAGATTTACACAGATGATACACAAGGGAAAGGAAGTAGAACAGAATAATGAAAGCTGGACAGAATACCTTTTCATTAACAATCGAATATTCCAAAAGGTATGTACAAAGAACCAACAATTTTTTATAGCACTTTGTTCTTGACAAAAATTGGTTTTTGTAGAGATTTACACAGATGATACACAAGGGAAAAGAAGTAGCATAGAATAATGAAAGCTGGACAGAATACCTTTTCATTAACGATCCAATATTCCAAAAGGTATATACAAAGAACCAACAATTTTTTATAGCACTCTGTTGTTGACAAAAATTTGTTTTTAAGAGATTTACACAGATGATACAAAAGGGAAAAGAAGTAGCATAGAATAATGAAAGCTGGACAGAATACCTTTTCATTAACAATCAAATATTCCAAAAGGTATGTACAAAGAACCAACAATTTTTTATAGCACTTTGTTCTTGACAAAAATTTGTTATTGAAGAGATTTACACAGATGATACACAAGGGAAAAGAAGTGGCATAGAATAATGAAAGCTGGACAGAATACCTTTTCAATAACGATCCAATATTCCAAAAGGTATATAGAAAGAACCAACAATTTTTTATAGCACTCTGTTGTTGACAAAAATTTGTTTTTAAGAGATTTACACAGATGATACAAAAGGGAAAAGAAGTAGCATAGAATAATGAAAGCTGGACAGAATACCTTTTCATTAACAATCGAATATTCCAAAAGGTATGTACAAAGAACCAACAATTTTTTATAGCACTTTGTTGTTGACAAAAATTTGTTATTGAAGAGATTTACACAGATGATACACAAGGGAAAAGAAGTAGCATAGAATAATGAAAGCAGGACAGAATACCTTTTCATTAACGATCCAATATTCCAAAAGGTATATACAAAGAACCAACAATTTTTTATAGCACTTTGTTGTTGACAAAAATTTGTTATTGAAGAGATTTACACAGATGATACACAAGGGAAAAGAAGTAGCATAGAATAATGAAAGCTGGACAGAATACCTTTTCATTAACAATCCAATATTCCACAAGGTATGTAAAAAGAACCAACAATTTTTTATAGCACTTTGTTCTTGACAAAAATTTGTTTCTGAAGAGATTTACACAGATGATACACAAGGGAAAGGAAGTAGAATAGAATAATGAAAGCTGGACGGAATACCTTTTCATTAACAATCCAATATTCCAAAAGGTATGTACAAAGAACCAACAATTTTTTATAGCACTTTGTTCTTGGCAAAAATTTGTTTTTGAAGAGATTCACACAGATGATACACAAGGGAAAAGAAGTAGAATAGAATAATGAAAGCTGGACAGAATACCTTTTCATTAACAATCCAATATTCCAAAAGGGATTTACAAAGAACCAACAATTTTTTATAGCAATTTGTTGTTGACAAAAAATTTGTTTTTAAAGAAATTTACACGGATGATACACAACGGGAAAAGAAGCAGCATATAATAATGAAAGCTGGACAGAATACCTTTTTATCTACAATCTAATATTCTAAAAGGTATGTACAGAGAACCAACAATTTTTTATAGCACTTTGTTCTTTACAAAAATTTGTTTTCAAGAGATTCAAACAGATGAAACACAAGGGAAAAGAAGTAGCATAGAATAATGAAAGCTGGACAGAATACTTTTTCATTAACAATCCAATATTCCAAGAGGTGTGTACAAAGAACCAACAATTTTTTATAGCACTTTGTTCTTGACAAAAATTTGTTTCTGAAGAGATTTACACAGATGATACACGAGGGAAAGGAAGTAGAATAGAATAATGAAAGCTGGACGGAATACCTTTTCATTAACAATCCAATATTCCAAAAGGTATGTACAAAGAACCAACAATTTTTTATAGCACTTTGTTCTTGACAAAAATTTGTTTTTGAAGAGATTTATACAGATGATACACAAGGGAAAAGAAATAGCATAGAATAATGAAAGCTGGACAGAATACCTTTTCATTAACAATCGAATATTCCAAAAGGTATGTACAAAGAACCAACAATTTTTTATAGCACTTTGTTGTTGACAAAAATTTGTTTTTTAAGAGATTTACACAGATGAAACACAAGGGAAAAAAGTAACATAGAATAATGAAAGCTGGACGGAATACCTTTTCATTAACAATCCAATATTCCAAAAGGTATGTACAGAGAACCAACAATTTTTTATACCACTTTGTTCTTGACAAATTTTGTTTTTGAAGAGATTTACACAGATGAAACACAAGGGAAAATAAGTAGCATAGAATAATGAAAGCTGGACAGAATACTTTTTCATTAACAATCCAATATTCCAAAAGGTATGAACAAAAAACCAACAATTTTTTATAGCACTTTGTTCTTGACAAAAATTTGTTTTTGAAGAGATTTACACAGATGATACACAAGGGAAAAAAGTAACATAGAATAGTGAAAGCTGGACGGAATACCTTTTCATTAACAATCCAATATTCCAAAAGGTATGTACAGAGAACCAACAATTTTTTATACCACTTTGTTCTTGATAAAAATATCTGTTTTTGAAGAGATTTACACAGATGAAACACAAGGGAAAAGAAGTAGCATAGAATAATGAAAGCTGGACAGAATACCTTTTCATTAACAATCCAATATCCCACAAGGTATGTAAAAAGAACCAACAATTTTTTAAAGCACTTTGTCGTTGACAAAAATTTGTTTTTGAAGAGATTTACACGGATGAAACACAAGGGAAAAGAATTAGCATAGAATAATGAAAGCTGGACACAATACCTTTTCATTAACAATCCAATATTCCAAAAGGTATGTACAAAGAACCAACAATGTTCTATAGCACTTTGTTGTTGACAAAAATTTGTTTTTGAAGACATTTACACGGATGATACACAAGGGAAAAGAAGTAGCATAGAATAATGAAAGCTGGACAGAATACCTTTTCATCAACAATCCAATATTCTAAAAGGGATGTACAAAGAACCTACAATTTTTATAGCACTTTATTCTTGACAAAAAATTTATTTTTGAAGAGATTTACACGGATGATACACAAGGGAAAAGAAGTAGCATAGAATAATGAAAGCTGGACAGAATACCTTTTCATTAACAATCCAATATTCAAAAACGTATATACAAAGAACCAACAATTTTTTATAGAACTTTGTTGTTGACAAAAATTTGTTTTTGAAGAGATTTACACAAATGATACACAAGGGAAAAAACGTAGAATAGAATAATGAAAGCTGGACAGAATACCTTTTCATTAACAATCCAATATTCCAAAAGGTGTGTACAAAGAACCAACAATTTTTTATAGTACTTTGTTGTTGACAAAAATTGTTTTTTTAGGAGATTTACACAGATGATTCACAAGGGAAAAAAAGTAGAATAGAATAATGAAAGCTGGACGGAATACCTTTTCATTAACAATCCAATATTCCAAAAGGTATGAACAAAGAACTAACAATTTTTTATAGCACTTTGTTCTTGACAAAAATTTGTTTTTGAAGAGATTTACACAGATGATACAAAAAGGAAAAGAAGTAGCTTAGAATAATGAAAGCTGGACAGAATACCTTTTCATTAACAATCGAATATTCCAAAAGGTATGTACAAAGAACCAACAATTTTTTATAGTACTTTGTTGTTGACAATAATTTGTTTTTGAAGAGATTTACACAAATGATACACAAGGGAAAAGAAGTAGCATAGAATAATGAAAGCTGGACGGAATACCTTTTCATTAACAATCCAATATTCAAAAACGTATGTACAAAGAACCAACAATTTTTTATAGAACTTTGTTGTTGACAAAAAATTGTTTTTGAAAAGATTTACACAGATGATACACAAGGGAAAAAACGTAGAATAGAATGATGAAAGCTGGACAGAATACCTTTTCATTAACAATCCAATATTTCAAAAGGTATGCATAAAGAACCAACAATTTTTTATAGTACTTTGTTCTTGACAAAAATTTGTTTTTGAAGAGATTTACACAGATGATACACAAGGGAAAAGAATTAGAATAGAATAATGAAAGCTGGACTGAATACCCCTTCATTAACAATCCAATATTCCAAAAGGTATGTACAAAGAACCAACAATTTTTTATAATACTTTGTTGTTGACAAAAATTTGTTTTCGAGAGATTCACACGGATGATACACAAGGGAAAAGAAGTAGCATAGAATAAAGAAAGCTGGACAGAATACCTTTTCATTAACAATCCAATATTCCAAAAGGTATGAACAAAAAACCAACAATTTTTTATAGCACTTTGTTCTTGACAAAAATTTGTTTTTGAAGAGATTTACACAAATGATACACAAGGGAAAAGAAGTAGCATAGAATAATGAAAGCTGGACAGAATACCTTTTCATTAACGATCCAATATTCCAAAAGGTATGTACAAAGAACCAACAATTTTTTATAGCACTTTGTTCTTGACAAAAATTTGTTTTCAAGAGATTAAACAGATGATACACAAGGGAAAAAAGTAACATAGAATAATGAAAGCTGGACAGAATACCTTTTCATTAACAATCCAATATTCCAAAAGGTATGTACAGAGAACCAACAATTTTTTATAGCACTTTGTTCTTGACAAAAATTTGTTTTTGAAGAGATTTACACAGATGAAACACAAGGGAAAAGAAGTAGCATAGAATAATGAAAGCTGGACAGAATACCTTTTCATTAACAATCCAATATTCCAAAAGGTATGAACAAAAAACCAACAATTTTTTATAGCACTTTGTTCTTGACAAAAATTTGTTTTTGAAGAGATTTACACAGATGATACACAAGGGAAAAAAGTAACATAGAATAATGAAAGCTGGACGGAATACCTTTTCATTAACAATCCAATATTCCGAAAGGTATGTACAGAGAACCAACAATTTTTTATACCACTTTGTTCTTGACAAAAATTTGTTTTTGAAGAGATTTACACAGATGAAACACAAGGGAAAAGAAGTAGCATAGAATAATGAAAGCTGGACCGAATACCTTTTCATTAACAATCCAATATCCCACAAGGTATGTAAAAAGAACCAACAATTTTTTAAAGCACTTTGCCGTTGACAAAAATTTGTTTTTGAAGAGATTTACACGGATGAAACACAAAGGAAAAGAATTAGCATAAAATAATGAAAGCTGGACAGAATACCTTTTCATTAACAATCCAATATTCCAAAAGGTATGTACAAAGAACCAGCAATGTTCTATAGCACTTTGTTGTTGACAAAAATTTGTTTTTGAAGAGATTTACACGGATGATACACAAGGGAAAAGAAGTAGCATAGAATAATGAAAGCTGGACAGAATACCTTTTCATTAACAATCCAATATTCCAAAAGGTATGTACAAAGAACCAACAATTTTTCATGGCACTATATTCTTGACAAAAAATTTGTTTTTGAAGAGATTTACACAGATGATACACAAGGGAAAAGAAGTAGCATAGAATAATGAAAGCTGGACAGAATACCTTTTCATTAACAATCCAATATTCAAAAGCGTATGTACAAAGAACCAACAATTTTTTATAGAACTTTGTTGTTGACAAAAATTTTTTTTTGAAGAGATCTACACAGATGATACACAAGGGAAAAAACGTAGAATAAAATAATGAAAGCTAGACAGAATACCTTTTCATTAACAATCCAATATTCCAAAAGGTGTGTACAAAGAACCAACAATTTTTTATAGTACTTTGTTGTTGACAAAAATTGGTTTTTTAAGAGATTTACACAGATGATTCACAAGGGAAAAAAAGTAGAATAGAATAATGAAAGCTGGACAGATTACCTTTTCATTAACAATCCAATATCCCACAAGGTATGTAAAAAGAACCAACAATTTTTTAAAGCACTTTGTCGTTGACAAAAATTTGTTTTTGAAGAGATTTACACGGATGAAACACAAGGGAAAAGAATTAGCATAGAATAATGAAAGCTGGACACAATATCTTTTCATTAACAATCCAATATTTCAAAAGGTATGTACAAAGAACCAACAATTTTTTATAGTACTTTGTTCTTGACAAAAATTTGTTTTTGAAGAAATTTACACAGATGATACACAAGGGAAAAAACGTAGAATACAATAATGAAAGCAGGACTGAATACCCCTTCATTAACAATCCAATATTCCAAAAAGTATGTACAAAGAACCAACCATTTTTGATAGCACTTTGTTCTTGACAAAAATTGGTTTTTGAAGAGATTTACACGGATGATACACAAGGGAAAATAAGTAGCATAGAATAATGAAAGCTGGACAGAATACCTTTTCATTAACAATCCAATATTACAAAAGGTATGTACAAAGAACCAACAATTTTTTATAGTACTTTGTTGTTGACAAAAATTTGTTTTTGAAGAGATTAACACGGATGATACACAAGGGAAAAGAAGTAGCATAGAATAATGAAAGCTGGACAGAATACCTTTTCATTAACAATCCAATATTCCAAAAGGTATGTACAAAAAACCAACAATTTTTTATAGTACTTTGTTCTTGACAAAAATTTGTTTTTGAAGAGATTTACACAAATGATAAACAAGGGAAAAGAAGTAGCATAGAATAATGAAAGCTGGACAGAATACATTTTCATTAACAATCAAATATTCCAAAAGGTATGTACAAAGAACCAATAATTTTTTATAGCACTTTGTTTTTGACAAAAATTTGTTTTTGAAGAGATTTACACAAATGATACACAAGGGAAAAGAAGTAGCATAGAATAATGAAAGCAGGACAGAATACTTTTTCATTAACAATCCAATATTCCAAAAGGTATGTACAAAGAACCAACAATTTTTTATAGTACTTTGTTGTTGACAAAAATTGGTTTTTAAAGAGATTTACACAGATGATTCACAAGGGAAAATAAGTAGAATAGAATAATGAAAGCAGGACAGAATACCTTTTCATTAACAATCCAATATTCCAAAAGGTATGTACAAAGAACCAACAATTTTTTATAGTACTTTGTTGTTGACAAAAATTGGTTTTTGAAGAGATTTACACAGATGATTCACAAGGGAAAATAAGTAGAATAGAATAATGAAAGCTGGACAGAATACTTTTTCATTAACAATCCAATATTCCAAAAGGTACGAACAAAGAACCAACAATTTTTTATAGCACTTTGTTCTTGACAAAAAATTTGTTTTTGAAGAGATTTACACAAATGATACACAAGGGAAAAGAAGTAGCATAGAATAATGAAAGCTGGACAGAATACCTTTTCATTAACAATCCAATATTCCAAAAGGTATGTACAAAGAACCAACAATTTTTGATAGCACTTTGTTCTTGACAAAAATTGGTTTTTTAAGAGATTTACACAGATGATTCACAAGGGAAAAAAAGTAGAATAGAATAATGAAAGCTGGACAGAATACCTTTTCATTAACAATCCAATATCCCACAAGGTATGTAAAAAGAACCAACAATTTTTTAAAGCACTTTGTCGTTGAAAAAATTTGTTTTTGAAGAGATTTACACGGATGAAACACAAGGGAAAAGAATTAGCATAGAATAATGAAAGCTGGACACAATATCTTTTCATTAACAATCCAATATTCCAAAAGGTATGTACAAAGAACCAACAATGTTCTATAGCACTTTGTTGTTGACAAAAAATTGTTTTTGAAGAGTTTTACACGGATGATACACAAGGGAAAAGAAGTAGCATAGAATAATGAAAGCTGGACCGAATACCTTTTCATTAACAATCCAATATTCGAAAACGTATGTACAAAGAACCAACAATTTTTTATAGAACTTTGTTGTTGACAAAAATTTGTTTTTGAAGAGATTTACACAGATGATACACAAGGGAAAATAAGTAGAATAGAATAATGAAAGCTGGACAGAATACCTTTTCATTAACAATCCAATATTCCAAAAGGTATGTACAAAGAACCAACAATTTTTTATAGTACTTTGTTGTTGACAAAAATTTGTTTTTCGAAAGATTCACACGGATGATACACAAGGGAAAAGAAGTAGCATAGAATAATGAAAGCTGGACAGAATACCTTTTCATTAACAATCCAATATTCCAAAAGGTATGAACAAAAAACCAACAATTCCTTATAGCACTTTGTTCTTGACAAAAATTGGTTTTTTAAGAGATCTACACAGATGATACACAAGGGAAAATAAGTAGTTTAGAATAATGAAAGCTGGACAGAATACCTTTTCATTAACAATCCAATATTCCAAAAGGTATGTACAAAGAACCAACAATTTTTATAGCACTTTGTTGTTGACAAAAATTTGTTTTTGAAGAGATTTACACGGAAGATACACAAGGAAAAATAAGTAGCATAAAATAATGAAAGCTGGACGGAATACCTTTTCTCTAACAACCCAATATTCCAAAAGGTATATACAAAGAACCAACAATTTTTTATAGTACTTTGTTGTTGACAAAAAGTTTTTTTTTGAAGAGATTTACACAAATGATACACAGGGGAAAAGAAGTACCATAGAATAATGAAAGTTGGACAGAATACCTTTTCATTAACAATCCAATATTCCAAAAGGTATATACAAAGAACCAATAATTTTTTATAGCACTTTGTTTTTGACAAAAATTAGTTTTTGAAGAGATTTACACAAATGATACACAAGGGAAAAGAAGTAGCATAGAATAATGAAAGCTGGACAGAATACCTTTTCATTAACAATCCAATATTACAAAAGGTATGTACAAAGAACCAACAATTTTTTATAGTACTTTGTTGTTGACAAAAATTGGTTTTTTAAGAGATTTACACAGATGATTCACAAGGGAAAATAAGTAGAATAGAATAATGAAAGCTGGACAGAATACCTTTTCATTAACAATCCAATATTCCAAAAGGTACGAACAAAGAACCAACAATTTTTTATAGCACTTTGTTCTTGACAAAAAATTTGTTTTTGAAGAGAATTACACAGATGATACACAAGGGAAAAGAAGTAGAATAGAATAATGAAAGCTGAACAGAATACCCTTTCATTAACAATCCAATATTCCGAAAGGTATGTACAAAGAACCAACAATTTTTGATAGCACTTTGTTCTTGACAAAAATTGGTTTTTTAAGAGATTTACACAGATGATTCACAAGGGAAAATAAGTAGAATAGAACAATGAAAGCTTGACTATATACCTTTTCATTAACAATCCAATATTCCAAAAGGTATGTACAAAAAACCAACAATTTTTTATAACACTTTGTTCTTGACAAAAATTTGTTTTTGAAGAGATTTACACAGACGATACACAAGGGAAAAGAAGTAGCATAGAATAATGAAAGCTGGACAGAATACCTTTTCTTTAACAATCCAATATTCCAAAAGGTATATACAAAGAACCAACAATTTTTTATAGAACTTTGTTGTTGACAAAAATTTGTTTTTGAAAAGATTTACACAGATGAAACACAAGGGAAAAAACGTAGAATAGAATAATGAAAGCTGGACAGAATACCTTTTCATTAACAATCCAATATTCCAAAAGGTATGTACAAAGAACCAACAATTTTTTATAGTACTTTGTTGTTGACAAAAATTGGTTTTTTAAGAGATTTACACAGATGATTCACAAGGGAAAATAAGTAGAATAGAATAATGAAAGCTGGACAAAATACCTTTTCATTAACAATCCAATATTCCAAAAGGTATGTACAAAGAACCAACAATTTTTTATAGCACTTTGTTCTTGACAAAAATTTGTTTTTGAAGAGATTTACACAGATGATACACAAGGGAAAAGAAGTAGAATAGAATAATGAAAGCTGGACAGAATACCCCTTCATTAACAATCCAATATTCCAAAAGGTATGTACAAAGAACCAACAATTTTATTTAGCACTTTGTTCTTGACAAAAATTGGTTTTTTAAGAGATTTACACAGATGATTCACAAGGGAAAATAAGTAGAATAGGACAATGAAAGCTTGACTAGATACCTTTTCATTAACAATCCAATATTCCAAAAGGTATGTACAAAGAACCAACAATTTTTATAGTACTTTGTTGTTGACAAAAATTTGTTTTTGAAGAGATTTACACAAATGATACACAAGGGAAAAGAAGTAGCATAGAATAATGAAAGCTGGACAGAATACCTTTTCATTAACAATCCAATATTCAAAAACGTATGTACAAAGAACCAACAATTTTTTATAGCACTTTGTTCTTGACAAAAATTTGTTTTTGAAGAGATTTACACAGATGATACACAACGGAAAAGAAGTAGCATAGAATAATGAAAGCTGGACAGAATACCTTTTCATTAACAATCCAATATTCCAAAAGGTATATACAAGGAACTAACAATTTTTTATAGTACTTTGTTGTTGGCAAAAATTTGTTTTTGAAGAGATTTACACAGATGATACACGAGGGAAAACAAGTAGAATAAAATAATGAAAGTTGGACAGAATACCTTTTCATTAACAATCCAATATTCTAAAAGGTATATACAAGGAACCAACAATTTTTTATAGCACTTTGTTGTTGACAAATATTTGTTTTTGAAAAGATTCACACAGATGATACACAAGGGAAAAGAAGTAGAATAGAATAATGAAAGCTGGACAGAATACCTTTTCATTAACAATCCAATATTCGAAAACGTATGTACAAAGAACCAACAATTTTTTTTAGCACTTTGTTGTTGACAAAAATTTGTTTTTGAAGAGTTTTACACAGATGATACACAAGGGAAAAAACGTAGAATAGAATAATGAAAGCTGGACAGAATACCTTTTCATTAACAATCCAATATTCCAAAACGTATGTACAAAGAACCAACAATTTTTTTCAGCACTTTGTTGTTGACAAAAATTTGTTTTTCAAGAGATTCACACGGATGATACACAAGGGAAAAGAAGTAGCATAGAATAATGAAAGCTGGACAGAATACCTTTTCATTAACAATCCAATATTCCAAAAAGTTTATATACAAAGAACCAACAATTTTTTATAGCAGTTTGTTCTTGACAAAAATTTGTTTTTGAAGAGATTTACACGGATGATACACAAGGGAAAAGAAGTAGCATAGAATAATGAAAGCTTGACAGAATACCTTTTCATTAACAATCCAATATTCCAAAAGGTGTGTACAAAGAACCAACAATTTTTTATAACACTTCGTTCTTGACAAAAATTTGTTTTTGATGAGATTTACACAGATGATACACAAGGGAAAAGAAGTAGCATAGAATAATGAAAGCTGGACAGAATACCTTTTCATTAACAATCCAATATTCCAAAAGGTATGAACAAAGAACCAACAATTTTTTATAGCACTTTGTTCTTGACAAAAATTTTTTTTTGAAGAGATTTACACAAATGATACACAGGGGAAAAGAAGTACCATAGAATAATGAGAGCTGGACAGAATACCTTTTCATTAACAATCCAATATTCCAAAAGGTATTTACAAAGATCCAACAATTTTTTATAGAACTTTGTTGTTGACAAAAAATTGTTTTTGAAAAGATTTACACAGATGATACACAAGGGAAAAAAAATAGAATAGAATGATGAAAGCTGGACAGAATACCTTTTCATTAACAATCCAATATTCCAAAAGGTATGTACAAAGAACCAACAATTTTTTATAGCACTTTGTTCTTGACAAAAATTGTTTTTTTAAGAGATTTACACAGATGATACACAAGGGAAAAAAAATAGAATAGAATAATAAAAGCTGGACAGAATACCTTTTCATTAACAATCCAATATTCCAAAAGGTATGTACAAAGAACCAACAATTTTTTATAGTACTTTGTTGTTGACAAAAATTTGTTTTTCGAGAGATTCACACGGATGATACACAAGGGAAAAGAAGTAGCATAGAATAATGAAAGCTGGACAGAATACCTTTTCATTAACAATCCAATATTCCAAAAGGTATATACAAAGAACCAACAATTTTTTATAGCACTTTGTTCTTGACAAAAATTTGTTTTTGAAAAGATTTACACAGATGATACACAAGGGAAAAGAAGTAGAATAGAATAATGAAAGCTGGACAGAATACCTTTTCATTAACAATCCAATATTCCAAAAGGTATGTACAAAGAACCAACAATTTTTTATAGTACTTTGTTCTTGACAAAAATTTGTTTTTGAAGAGATTTACACAAATGATACACAAGGGAAAAGAAGTCACATAGAATAATGAAAGCTGGACAGAATACCTTTTCATTAACAATCCAATATTCCAAAAGGTATGTACAAAGAACCAACAATTTTTTATAGTACTTTGTTGTTGACAAAAATTTGTTTTTGAAGAGATTTACAAAGATGATACACAAGGGAAAATAAGTAGCATAGAATAATGAAAGCTGGACAGAATACCTTTTCATTAACAATCCAATATTCCAAAAGGTATGTACAAAGAACCAACAATTTTTTATAGTACTTTGTTGTTGACAAAAATTTGTTATTGAAGAGATTTACACAGATGATACACAAGGGAAAAGAAGTCGCATAGAATAATGAAAGCTGGACAGAATACCTTTTCATTAACAATCCAATATTCCAAAATGTACGAACAAAGAACCAAAAATTTTTATAGCACTTTGTTGTTGACAAAAATTTTTTTTTGAAGAGATTTACACAGATGATACACAAGGGAAAATAAGTAGCATAGAATAATGAAAGCTGGACAGAATACCTTTTCATTAACAATCCAATATTCCAAAAGGTATGTACAAAGAACCAACAATTTTTTATAGTACTTTGTTGTTGACAAAAATTTGTTTTTGAAGAGATTTACAAAGATGATACACAAGGGAAAATAAGTAGCATAGAATAATGAAAGCTGGACAGAATACGTTTTCATTAACGATCCAATATTCCAAAAGGTATGTACAAAGAACCAACAATTTTTTATAGTACTTTGTTGTTGACAAAAATTTGTTATTGAAGAGATTTACACAGATGATACACAAGGGAAAAGAAGTCGCATAGAATAATGAAAGCTGGACAGAATACCTTTTAATTAACAATCCAATATTCAAAAACGTACGAACAAAGAACCAAAAATTTTTATAGCACTTTGTTGTTGACAAAAATTTTTTTTTGAAGAGATTTACACAGATGATACACAAGGGAAAATAAGTAGCATAGAATAATGAAAGCTGGACAGAATACCTTTTCATTAACAATCCAATATTCCAAAAGGTATGTACAAAAAACCAACAATTTTTTATAGTACTTTGTTGTTGACAAAAATTTGTTTTTGAAGAGATTTACACAAATGATACACAGGGGGAAAGAAGTAGCATAGAATAATGAGAGCTGGACAGAATACCTTTTCATTAACAATCCAATATTCAAAAACGTATGTACAAAGAACCAACAATTTTTTATAGAACTTTGTTGTTGACAAAAAATTGTTTTTGAAAAGATTTACACAGATGATACACAAGGGAAAAAACGTAGAATAGAATAATGAAAGCTGGACAGAATACCTTTTCATTAACAATCCAATATTCCAAAAGGTATGTACAAAGAACCAACAATTTTTTATAGTATTTTGTTCTTGACAAAAATTTGTTTTTGAAGAGATTTACACAGATGATACACAAGGGAAAAGAAGTAGCATAGAATAATGAAAGCTGGACAGAATACCTTTTCATTAACAATCCAATATTCCAAAAGGTATGTACAAAGAACCAACAATTTTTTTATAGTACTTTGTTCTTGACAAAAATTTGTTTTTGGAGAGATTTACACAGATGATTCACAAGGGAAAATAAATAGAATAGAATAATGAAAGCTGGACAGAATATTTTTTCATTAACAATCCAATATTCAAGAAGGTATGAACAAAGAACCACCAATTTTTTATAGCAGTTTGTTCTTGACAAAAATTTGTTTTTGAAGAGATTTACACAAATGATACACAAGGGAAAAGAAGTAGCATAGAATAATGAAAGCTGGACAGAATACCTTTTCATTAACAATCCAATATTCAAAAACGTATGTACAAAGAACCAACAATTTTTTATAGCTCTTTGTTCTTGACAAAAATTTGTTTTTGAAGAGATTTACACAAATGATACACAAGGGAAAAAACGTAGAATAGAATAATGAAAGCTTGACAGAATACCTTTTCATTAACAATCCAATATTCAAAAACGTATGTACAAAGAACCAACAATTTTTTATAGCACTTTGTTCTTGACAAAAATTTGTTTTTGAAGAGATTTACACGGATGATACACAACGGAAAAGAAGTAGCATAGAATAATGAAAGCTGGACAGAATACCTTTTCATTAACAATCCAATATTCCAAAAGGTATATACAAAGAACCAACAATTTTTTATAGCACTTTGTTTTTGACAAAAATTTGTTTTTGAAAAGATTTACACAGATGATACACAAGGGAAAAGAAGTAGAATAGAATAATGAAAGCTGGACAGAATACCTTTTCATTAACAATCCAATATTCCAAAAGGTATGTACAAAGAACCAACAATTTTTTATAGTACTTTGTTGTTGACAAAAATTTGTTTTTGAAGAGATTTACACAAATGATACACAAGGGAAAAGAAGTCACATAGAATAATGAAAGCTGGACAGAATACCTTTTCATTAACAATCCAATATTCTAAAAGGGATGTACAAAGAACCAAAAATTTTTTATAGTACTTTGTTGTTGACAAAAATTTGTTTTTGAAGAGATTTACACAGATGAAACACAAGGGAAAATAAGTAGCATAGAATAATGAAAGCTGGACAGAATACCTTTTCATTAACAATCCAATATTCCAAAAGGTATGTACAAAGAACCAACAATTTTTTATAGTACTTTGTTGTTGACAAAAATTTGTTATTGAAGAGATTTACACAGATGATACACAAGGGAAAAGAAGTCGCATAGAATAATGAAAGCTGGACAGAATACCTTTTCATTAACAATCCAATATTCCAAAATGTACGAACAAAGAACCAAAAATTTTTATAGCACTTTGTTGTTGACAAAAATTTTTTTTTGAAGAGATTTACACAGATGATACACAAGGGAAAATAAGTAGCATAGAATAATGAAAGCTGGACAGAATACCTTTTCATTAACAATCCAATATTCCAAAAGGTATGTACAAAGAACCAACAATTTTTTATAGTACTTTGTTGTTGACAAAAATTTGTTTTTGAAGAGATTTACAAAGATGATACACAAGGGAAAATAAGTAGCATAGAATAATGAAAGCTGGACAGAATACCTTTTCATTAACAATCCAATATTCCAAAAGGTATGTACAAAGAACCAACAATTTTTTATAGTACTTTGTTGTTGACAAAAATTTGTTATTGAAGAGATTTACACAGATGATACACAAGGGAAAAGAAGTCGCATAGAATAATGAAAGCTGGACAGAATACCTTTTCATTAACAATCCAATATTCCAAAATGTACGAACAAAGAACCAAAAATTTTTATAGCACTTTGTTGTTGACAAAAATTTTTTTTTGAAGAGATTTACACAGATGATACACAAGGGAAAATAAGTAGCATAGAATAATGAAAGCTGGACAGAATACCTTTTCATTAACAATCCAATATTCCAAAAGGTATGTACAAAGAACCAACAATTTTTTATAGTACTTTGTTGTTGACAAAAATTTGTTTTTGAAGAGATTTACACAAATGATACACAGGGGGAAAGAAGTAGCATAGAATAATGAGAGCTGGACAGAATACCTTTTCATTAACAATCCAATATTCAAAAACGTATGTACAAAGAACCAACAATTTTTTATAGAACTTTGTTGTTGACAAAAAATTGTTTTTGAAAAGATTTACACAGATGATACACAAGGGAAAAACGTAGAATAGAATAATGAAAGCTGGACAGAATACCTTTTCATTAACAATCCAATATTCCAAAAGGTATGTACAAAGAACCAACAATTTTTCATAGTATTTTGTTCTTGACAAAAATTTGTTTTTGAAGAGATTTACACAGATGATACACAAGGGAAAAGAAGTAGCATAGAATAATGAAAGCTGGACAGAATACCTTTTCTTTAACAATCCAATATTCAAAAAGGTATGAACAAAGAACCAACAATTTTTTATAGCACTTTGTTGTTGACAAAAATTTTTTTTTGAAGAGATTTACACAAATGATACATAAGGGAAAAGAATTAGAATAGAATAATGAAAGCTGGACAGAATACCCCTTCATTAACAATCCAATATTCCAAAAGGTATGAACAAAGAACCAACAATTTTTTATAGCACTTTGTTGTTGAAAAAAATTTGTTTTTGAAGTGATTTACACAGACTATACACAAGGGAAAAGAAGTAGCATAGAATAATGAGAGCTGGACAGAATACCTTTTCATTAACAATCCAATATTCCAAAAGGTATATACAAAGAACCAACAATTTTTTATAGCACTTTGTTCTTGACAAAAATTTTTTTTTGAAGAGATTCACACAGATGATACATAAGGGAAAAGAATTAGAATAGAATAATGAAAGCTGGACAGAATACCCCTTCATTAACAATCCAATATTCCAAAAGGTATATACAAAGAACCAACAATTTTTTATAGCACTTTGTTGTTGACAAAAATTTGTTTTTGAAGAGATTTACACAGACTATACACAAGGGAAAAGAAGTAGCATAGAATAATGAAAGCTGGACAGAATACCTTTTCATTAACAATCCAATATTCCAAAAGGTATATACAAAGAACCAACAATTTTTTATAGCACTTTATTCTTGACAAAAATTTGTTTTTGAAGAGATTTACACAGATGATACACAAGGGAAAAAACGTAGAATAGAATAATGAAAGCTTGACAGAATACCTTTTCATTAACAATCCAATATTCCAAAAGGTATGTACAAAGAACCAAAAATTTTTATAGCACTTTGTTGTTGACAAAATTTTTTTTTGAAGAGATTTACACAGATGATACACAAAGGAAAAGAAGTAGCATAGAATAATGAAAGCTGGACAGAATACCTTTTCTTTAACAATCCAATATTCCAAAAGGTATGTACAAAGAACCAAAAATTTTTATTGTACTTTGTTGTTGACAAAATTTTTTTTTGAAGAGATTTACACAGATGATACACAAGGGAAAAGAAGTAGCATAGAATAATGAGAGCTGGACGGAATACCTTTTCATTAACAATCCAATATTCAAAAACGTATGTACAAAGAACCAACAATTTTTTATAGAACTTTGTTGTTGACAAAAAATTGTTTTTGAAAAGATTTACACAGATGATACACAAGGGAAAAAACGTAGAATAGAATAATGGAAGCTGGACAGAATACCTTTTCATTAACAATCCAATATTCCAAAAGGTATGTACAAAGAACCAACAATTTTTTATAGCACTTTGTTGTTGACAAAAATTTGTTTTTCAAGAGATTCACACGGATGATACACAACGGAAAAGAAGTAGCATAGAATAATGAAAGCTGGACAGAATACCTTTTCATTAACAATCCAATATTCCAAAAGGTATATTCAAAGAACCAACAATTTTTTATAGCACTTTGTTCTTGACAAAAATTTGTTTTTGAAGAGATTTACACAGATGATACACAAGGGAAAATAAATAGAATAGAATAATGAAAGCTGGACAGAATACCTTTTCATTAACAATCCAATATTCCAAAAGGTATGTACAAAGAACCAACAATTTTTCATAACACTTTCTTCTTGACAAAAATTTCTTTTTGAAAAGATTTACACAAATGATACACAAGGGAAAAGAAGTAACATAGAATAATGAAAGCTGGACAGAAAACCTTTTCATTAACAATCCAATATTCAAAAACGTATGTACAAAGAACCAACAATTTTTTATAGCACTTTGTTCTTGACAAAAATTTGTTTTTGAAGAGATTTACACGGATGATACACAACGGAAAAGAAGTAGCATAGAATAATGAAAGCTGGACAGAATACCTTTTCATTAACAATCCAATATTCCAAAAGGTATATACAAGGAACCAACAATTTTTTATAGTACTTTGTTGTTGACAAAAATTTGTTTTTGAAGAGATTTACACCGATGATACACAAGGGAAAAGAAGTAGAATAGAATAATGAAAGCTGGACAGAATACCTTTTCATTAACAATCCAATATTCAAAAACGTATGTACAAAGAACCAACAATTTTTTTTAGCACTTTGTTGTTGACAAAAATTTGTTTTTGAAGATTTTTACACAGATGATACACAAGGGAGAAGAAGTAGAACAGAATAATGAAATCTGGATGGATTACCTTTTCATTAACAATCCAATATTCCAAAAGGTATGTACAAAGAACCAACAATTTTTTATAGCACTTTGTTGTTGACAAAAATTTGTTTTTGGAAAGATTTACACAGATGATACACAAGGGAAAAAACGTAGAATAGAATAATGAAAGCTGGACAGAATACCTTTTCATTAACAATCCAATATTCCAAAAGGTATGTACAAAGAACCAACAATTCTTATAGTACTTTAATGTTGACAAAAATTGGTTTTTCAAGAGATTTACACAGATGATTCACAAGGGAAAAGAAGTAGCATAGAATATTGAAAACTTGACTATATTCCTTTTCATCAACAATCCAATATTCCAAAAGGGTTTTACAAAGAACCAACAATTTTTCATAGTACTTTGTTGTTGACAAAAATTTTTCTTCAAGAGATTCACACGGATGATACACAAGGGAAAAAAGGAGAATAGAATAATGAAAGCTGGACAAAATACCTTTTCATTAACAATCCAATATTCCAAAAGGTATGAACGAAGAACCAACAATTTTTTATAGTACTTTGTTGTTGACAAAGATTTTTTTTTGAAGAGATTTACACAGACTATACACAAGGGAAAAGAAGTAGCATAGAATAATGAAAGCTGGACAGAATACCTTTTCATTAACAATCCAATATTCCAAAAGGTATGAACAAAAAACCAACAATTTTTTATAGCACTTTGTTGTTGACAAAAATTTGTTTTTGAAGAGATTTACACAAATGATACACAGGGGGAAAGAAGTAGCATAGAATAATGAGAGCTGGACAGAATACCTTTTCATTAACAATCCAATATTCAAAAACGTATGTACAAAGAACCAACAATTTTTTATAGAACTTTGTTGTTGACAAAAATTTGTTTTTGAAAAGATTTACACAGATTATACACAAGGGTATTCTGTCCAGCTTTCATTATTCTATTCTACTTATTTACCCTTGTGAATCATCTGTGTAAACTTTTTCAAAAACAAATTTTTGTCAACAACAAAGTACTATAAAAAATTGTTGTTTCCTTGTATATACCTTTTAGAATATTGGATTGTTAATGAAAAGGTATTCTGTCCAGCTTTCATTA
Source organism: Thysanoteuthis rhombus (assembly GCA_963457665.1). Taxonomy (NCBI): domain Eukaryota; kingdom Metazoa; phylum Mollusca; class Cephalopoda; order Oegopsida; family Thysanoteuthidae; genus Thysanoteuthis; species Thysanoteuthis major. Next base: position 33,484,119 of record OY735230.1, read on the forward strand.
TTCTATGCTACTTTTTTTCCCTTGTGTATCATCCGTGTAAATCTCTTCAAAAACAAATTTTTGTCAAGAACAAAGTGCTATAAAAAATTGTTGGTTCTTTGTACATACGTTTTTGAATATTGGATTGTTAATGAAAAGGTATTCTGTCCAGCTTTCATTATTCTATTCTGCTTATTTTCCCTTGTGTATCATCTGTGTAAATCTCTTCAAAAATAAATTTTTGTCAAGATTGGAGTGCTATAAAAAATTGTTGGTTCTTTGTACACACCTTTTGGAATATTGGATTGTTAATGAAAAAGTATTCTGTCAAGCTTTCCTTATTCTATGCTACTTCTTTTCCCTTGTGTATCATCTGTGTAAATCTCTTCAAAAACAAATTTTTGTCAACAACAAAGTGCTATAAAAAATTGTTGGTTCTTTGTATATACCTTTTGGAATATTGGATTGTTAATGAAAAGGTATTCTGTCCAGCTTTCATTATTCTATGCTACTTTTTTTCCCTTGTGTATCATCCGTGTAAATCTCTTCAAAAACAAATTTTTGTCAAGAACAAAGTGCTATAAAAAATTGTTGGTTCTTTGTACATACGTTTTTTAATATTGGATTGTTAATGAAAAGGTATTCTGTCCAGCTTTCATTATTCTATGCTACTTCTTTTCCCTTGTGTATCATTTGTGTAAATCTCTTCAAAAACAAATTTTTGTCAAGACCAAAATGCTATAAAAAATTGTTGGTTCTTTGTTCATACCTTTTGGAATATTGGATTGTTGATGAAAAGGTGTTCTGTCCAGCTTTCATTATTCTATTCTCCTTTTTTCCCTTGTGTATCATCCGTGTGAATCTCTTGAAAAACAAATTTTTGTCAACAACAAAGTACAATAAAAAATTGTTGGTTCTTTGTACATACCTTTTTGAATTTGGATTGTTAATGAAGGGGTATTCTGTCCAGCTTTCATTATTCTATTCTATTTATTTTCCCTTGTGTATCATCTGTGTAAATCTCTTCAAAAACAAATTTTTGTCTAGAACAAAGTGCTATAAAAAATTGTTGGTTCTTTGTACATACCTTTTGGAATATTGGATTGTTAATGAAACGGTATTCTGTCAAGCTTTCATTATTCTATTCTGCATATTTTCCCTTGTGTATCATCTGTGTAAATCTCTTCAAAAATAAATTTTTGTCAAGACCAAAGTTCTATAAAAAATTGTTGGTTCTTTGTATATACCTTTTGGAATATTGGATTGTTAATGAAAAGGTATTCTGTCCAGCTTTCATTATTCTATGCTACTTTTTTTCCCTTGTGTATCATTTGTGTAAATCTCTTCAAAAACAAATTTTTTGTCAACAACAAAGTGCTATAAGAATTGTTGGTTCTTTGTATATACTTTTTGGAGTATTGGATTGTTAATGAAAAGGTATTCTGTCCAGCTTTCATTATTCTATGCTACTTCTTTTCCCTTGTGTATCATCTGTGTAAATCTCTTCAAAAACAAATTTTTGTCAAGATCGGAATGCTATAAAAAATTGTTGGTTCTTTGTTCATACCTTTTGGAATATTGGATTGTTAATGAAAAGGTATTCTGTCCAGCTTTCATTATTCTATTCTACTTATTTTCCCTTGTGTATCATTTGTGTAAATCTCTCCAAATATTCAACATCCTTTTTTTACATGGTTTGTGTGGACAGAAGTGACTCACTATGATGAGAATATATCTAGGTGCTTAGTACTGAAAGAAAACTTTGAGTTGGAACATTCCTTTCCTTTGTTATTAAGATTGTCCACTACAGAACCGATTGGTGAAAACACCTTAAATTGATAAAGTATTAAAATAATATTAAAATAGAAAAACACAGAGAAATAATAATTATTAATAATAATAAATAATAATTAGTAGATGACATTTATTAACCTCAATGTGCAGGCAAATACGACATAATTTGTTAAGATTAGCTTAAATGTGGTGCATTAACATGTACATGTGGGTGGAGGAAAAAAGTGAACGGTGATACACAAATATATTCTTTTAATGAATATTTGCTTATGATCAGGGAAATATTCAAGCAGACATCGAGACCCTATTTTTGTAAAGAAGTTAAAATGGAAAAAATAATCGTTCATAAGTTTTTTTTTCTTTAAATACCGGCACCGGGGCGTATTCCTGACCCTCCATTAGTGTAATGGGAGATTCCTTCCTGGGAGACAGATCTGTGTCCGGTCGTTTTGCTGATACACTGTCAACGGACATCACTTTTGCTGTGAAACCCATTTATAGACAAACATTTCGACGAACTGATATTTCAATCATTTGATTGACTGGAAGCAGCTAGGTTCTGACCATCGATCAATTAACGTTTCTCTTGATCAATAAATACTGTTTACTCTAGAGACAATTTGGTGAGGAGTGAGACTCAGTAAATAGTTTTACTGTTACAGTTAGTTGGTATGTTTGGAGTTCGTGATTAGGTTCAGGGTAGGGGTTAACAGCTAGATTTTTGGTTGTGGTTGGTAGATAGATTTGGAGAATGAAGCTGTGGATAGTATTAGTTAGTAGGTTCAGGATTAGAGTGAGTTGGTATATCTTGTGTTATGATCAGTTGATAGGTTAGGGGTTAGTTTTTCTGAATTACCAATAATTATTGGTGTAATTGAGTTACATGGATATTAAATCAGTCCAATTGCCAATTTGAAAAAATAACTATTTTAGCCATTTCGAAATGTTTGAATACAAGATGGCGGGGCCTGATACAAAGATAGCTAAAAATATTTATTTCCAGGGCAACATGGTACCTCATATTAAACCTGAATATTAACCCTAACAGTAATCATAAATCATATCGTTTGTAGTAAAATTCAATAGAATACAGTTTTAAATGTTCACGGTTTTCTGTTTTCATTTCTTTGTAATAGTTCAACAGCAGCAGCTGATTGTGTGTATTCAAATGTTATCTCCCTTGTGAAACATCAACACATCGTTTTGATGAACCTCTTCCAAAGAATTGCCATAAAAAAATAAAATGTTAAAAAAGTCACAGCCCAATGAAGGACACATAAAATAAAGGCATTGACTTTACAAATAACGCAAAGCATACTGAAAAACAATATAAACTTTTATGAAAAAATATTTTCCCAGAAAAATCTTAATTTATAACTGAAATAATCCACCAGAAATTACTTACATTATAACGAAATCAGATATGTATTCAAAAGGTTTTCGTAACAGATAAACAAGTTTTTTAGCAATTTGCAAATACGTCGATTCCTTCAAGAAGCTTTTAGGAATATGGCGCCCAATGTTTTGGTCAAATACGTTGTCAATTGCGTTACTAAGGTCTCGATAGAATTATGACTCGATGGTGACGTCATTTCAGAGATCCATTGATAATAGAAGTTTGAATAATACGTTACAAAGTATTTACAAATAGATCATCTACTTATTTCAAATATCACTAAACATCAATGAACATTAGTTTAAGGATACATGGAGCACAATTGGTAATTTGACAAGAAGAAAAATAAGGAAAAAAAGCTTTATGTTCGATAATAACCGAATGAAATTTACAATTCTTCAGAATGATGGTATGTGTGATCTTTGATTGCTTTATGTAGCCTAACGTAATTACCCCATCTGCTGGCATAGTAAGAAAATCCAGGAACAGAAATTCTCTTCAAGATATCTCAGGACAATCATTGTTTCACTGCTATCATCATTATCTGCTGATTGTCTTGAATCATTATCCAATTCACTGCTGAATTAAGAAAACAAAGTAATTTCCAATCAGATATCTTGTAAGCCAATCAGGTGCAATTATTGCTTTTAATGCACCCATTTCCATTTTGAATTATCTTGAATCATTATCTAATTTAGCCGAATCATATAATTTTGTATTGGTAAAGTTTCATTCCATTTTATGAGTGCAAAAATGAAACTTTAATTCAATGCAGCACATTCTTTAATTTGGTGAGGGTCAAAATAAAGAAGAAAAGCTTTATGTTTGCTAATTACCAAACGAAATTTACAACTCTTTGGAATGATTGGTATGCGCAAGCTTTGGTTGCTTGAAATAGTTTACCTTCAAAATGGAATTTTTCAGTTATTTCTTATGATATCTTTGTACTGTTTCATCTTCTGTTAGGAAATCTGAATCATCAACATAAAGCATCTCAGTGGGTAAACTGGATCCTCTCCTGTAGTTATGTTCAATGTTTGGGTTTGGTTTATTAATTCCAGCTTCTTGCATTATTTAGCATTCATTTAAACCGATTGCAAAAGTTTAGTATCTTTCTTTGAAAATATTATTTCAGGGCACCATCCTAGTTTTGTGGTCTAGATTTTTACAGTTTAATTTTTTTCTTCAATTTGAAAGGTTAGTATTTGTTCTATTCGAATTGTTTTTCCCATGAATATCATTTTACCAAAATGAAATTATATGGTTAAATTTTAATCGTTGTATGTTTTTTCGGAAACTTTTTGAAGCAATAATTCAATCACAAGTACCACTATGATTTATTCTAAGAAAAAAATTATTAAAGTTAAAACGAATCTCAAAAAGTAATGAAGAATTATGATAAGTAGATTGACTTTGTGAGTGCTTATTTTTTCCTCACCTGAGTGAGGAAAACTTAAAAATTCATTACAAGAAGGCCAGGTCACATGGTTTTCGGTGACGACCATAAATGAAGTTCATAACAACCTTTGTTATTGTCAATTGAAAAAGTATTCAAATTGAATTGAAATTTGAGAAGAAAACAATTGAAATATAACCATAAAAGTATTTTAAAATGAAAAGGGGAGGTTAATGTTATGTTTCGTTGGAGTACAGATACTACTCTTTGATCTGCATGATTACTTGTTTCCTCAAAAAAGCTAGATGTGACACAAGGTGGTTCTCAAAGTGGGATTCCAGGGATAGCCGAACCAATCCCTTTCAGTGCAATGGGACATTTATGCCCTGGGGCCTACTGCTCCCCCAAGACAGGGATGAGTAATTTTTGAAGCCATAGGCCTCTTGCACTCAGTAAACCTTCATTGGACACGGTATTGCACCGGTGCCAAGCCAAAGTTTATTCTGCAAACAGATGCAACGCTTTGATCATGATACAAAAACTGCAAAAACCTAGATATCAAAACTTGTATAATGCAAGGTTCGATGGTCCACAAGTCTATTGTATTCATCAAACTTCATTTGGTTAATAAGAAAAATTTAGTTATGATCAGTGTGTTCGTTAACACCAAAATTAACATATTTTTGTCAAGAAAAAAGTGGTATGAAAAATTATTGGTTCCTTGTACATCCCTTTAAGAATATTGGACAGATTATGAGAATGTATACGGTCAAGCCTCCATGATCCTATGCCACTTCTTTTCCCTTCTACAACAACTGTGAAAATCTCTCCAAAAACAAATTTTTATCCACAACAAAGTAAAATAAAAAATTGTTGGTTAACTCTACATCCCTTTTACAATATTGGACTGATTATGAAAATATATTCCGTCCAGCCTCCATGATCCCATGCCACTTCTTTTCCCTTCTACATCAACTGTGTAAATATCTCCAAAAACAATTTTTTATTCACAATAAAGTAAAATAAAAAATTGTTTGTTAACTCGACATCCCTTTTAGAATATTGGACTAATTATGAGAAGATATTCTGTCCAGGCTCCATGATTCCATGCCACTTCTTTTCCCCTCTGCATCAACTGTGTAAATCTCTCCAAAAACAAATTTTGGTCCACAACAAAGTCAAATAAAAAATTATTGGTTAACTCCACTTCCCCTTGAGAATATTGGACTGATTATGAAGAGATATTCTGTTCTGCCTCTATGATCCCATGCCACTTCTTTTCCCTTCTACATCAACTGTGTAAATCTCTCCAAAAACTAATTTTTATCCACAACAAAGTCAAATGAAAAATAGTTGATTAACTCTACATCCCTTTTAGAATATTGGACTGATTATGTAGAGATATTCTGTCCAGCCTCCATGATCCTATGCCACTTCTTTTCCCTTCTACATCAACTGTGTAAATCTCTCCAAAAACAAATTTCTATCCACAACAAAGTAAAATAAAAAAATTGTTTGTTAACTCTACATCTTTTTTAAAATATTGGACTGATTATGAGAATGTATTCCGTCAAGCCTCCATGATCCCATGCCAATTCTTTCCCCTTTTATATCAAGTGTGTAAATCTCTCTTAAAACAAATTTTTATCCACAACAAAGTGGAATAAAAAAATTGTTGGTTAACTGTACATCCCTTTTAGAATATTGGACTGATTATGAAAAGATATTCTGTCCAGCCTCCATGATCCCATGCTACTTCTTTTCCCTTCTACATCAACTGTGTAAATCTCTCCAAAAACTAATTTTTATCCACAACAAAGTAGAATAAAAAATTGTTTGTTAATTCTACATCCCTTTTAGAATATTGGACTGATTATGAAAAGATATTCTGTCCAGCCTCCATGATCCTATGCCACTTCTTTTGCCTTCTACATCAACTGTGTGAATCTCTTTGAAAACGAATTTTTGTCAACAACAAAGTATAATAAAAAATACCTGGTTAACTCTACATCCCTTTTAGAATATTGGATTGATTATGAAAAGATATTCTATCCAGCCTCAAAGATCCCATACCAATTCTTTTCTTTTCTGCATCAACCGTGTAAATCTCTCCAAAAACAAATTTTTGTCCACAACGAAGTCAAATAAAAAATTGTTGGTTAACTCTACATCCCTTTTAGAAAATGTGACCGATTATGGAAAGATATTCCGTCAAGCCTCCATGATCCCATGCCACTTCTTTTCCCTTCTACATCAACTGGTTAAATCTCTCCAAAAACAAATTTTTTATCCTCAAGAAAGTGGAATGAAAAATTGTTGGTTAACTCTACATCCCTCTCAGAATATTTGACTGATCATGAAAAGGTAATATGTCCAGCCTTCAATATCTCATTCCACTTCTTTTCCCTTTTGCATGTGTGTGTAAATCTCTCCAAAAACAATTTTTGTTAAGAAAAAGTGGAATAAATAATTGTTGGATCGGTTTACATCTATTTCAGAATATTGGACCGATTATGAAAAGGTATTCCGTCCAGCCTCCATGATACCTCTTTTTTTCTGTCCATTCGAGCATAAACTGTGAAAATATAACTAAAAACGAATTTTTGTCAGAAACAAAGTGCAAGAATCCATTGTTGGCGTGTTAGTTCTTCCTCGTTGGATTGAAACAGAAATTTAGAATTTTGCTGAAAATAATATAGAAAAAACTTCCACATGTCTTTGTGGTGGATCAGCACACACAATGGGGTGTGTAAGACCATTTTCTTATTTTTTGGCTTCAGTTGAAGATCAAATGAACTGATGACGGCTTGTTTGTTTCATATCGTAAGCAGAAATGAATTGAACAATTGCAGAACTGTGACTTGCAACAAATTTGAAAAATGAAAATTTTCCTCCTTACAGAACAGAGAGGACTTAGATGACTCAGATTGAATTATTGTTCATCACTTTAGAGTAAACAAGGTTGAGTCAATTTTAATTTATTAAATTAACAAATATATTAATTCAAAGAAATACGCAGTTTACATAAATATCCCCTTCCCTATCGATACACCAGCGTGTAACAGTCGTTTGCTTCCAGCTTTTCTTACGGGGGGTGCAGATAAGAGGCATACTGTTGGGATTTGAGACAGTAGCAAAACAAATTAAAGGAAGATTTTCCTTTTGCAAATAATGAAGAGAATACTGAGAAATACTAGAAAGTAGAAAAATATTTCCCCAGAAAAATCAAACTTGATAATTAAAATAATTATAAATAAAATCAAGAAATGAATTCAAAAAAGAATTTCAGAGACGGATTAGTTCGGGATTCGCAGAACAACTTCTTCAATAATAAAACAGGGTAAAATTAGTCATAAAATATAAAGACTGTATTAACCGAAAGTTTCTTTGGATAAAGACCAACAATGAGAAGGTTAAGTAAAACATAGCGATTAAATAATGATGATAATATTTTCCATGTTTAAAATGATGATGATCATGATGATAATGATGAATTATCATCATGAATGGGGTTAAGCGAATGATCACGATATAGGTAATATGATTTCGTTGTTTCATTATCTTTTGCTAAGGACTCTCTCCATAAAATCCAAGTCTTTTAGTCCTGAGACAAAAAGTTATTTGGAATAGGTTCATTGAAATGTTGTGTCGATATTTTTCAAGGGAAATAACCCGGGTAAACACTATAGACGACCAACTGATGCTGTTAAACTATTTGGCACCAATGTTTGTAATTGGTCAATTTGAATGACTGATACGGCTATATTCTTACCATTGATCACATACTTACCTGGCACAGGTTTCTGGCCCAATCTTCGGGAGCAAAGTGTAGTATCTGTTCCACGGCATAGACCGAGGAGTCGGTACTGACACTTGCCCGTTGAGTGGGCCGGAGATTGTGTGCAGGGTATCAAAGACCGAGTGCGCCGGTGCAAACGTTGGCCAATGAGGTTACACTGAGGCTGCGTTTGCTACGCGCAACGGGAGGCCTTTGGACTCGTCCTTAGGCACTCCCATCATTACTCGGCCCAGCTTTCGCAGGTAACTGCGTCGGCTGGAGCCAATTTTTGGCGGTAAGGTACTATTTCTTCCCACGTTAAGCCCGACCTTGTGTCACATATTGCTGTGGTGGGACAGTGATTAAATAGACTTACCATTGATCACATAACGTTACTTTCAAGATAAAAATACCGTTTACTTTATATGCTATAATCTAAATTGATAATTGAGATAATTCGACAAAAATTACTTACTTCTCAATGAAATCGAATAATGTATTCAAAAGGTTTTCCTTACAGGTAAACAAGTCAGTAGCAATTTACAAATACGTCAATTCCTTCTAAAAGCTTTTAGGAATATGGCGCCCAATGTTTTGGTCAAAATACGTTGTTAATCGCGTTACTAAGGTCTCGATAAAATTATGACTAGATAGTGACGTCATTTCAGAGATTCATTGATAAAGTTTGAGTACGTAAAAGTTTGAATACTATTTGAAATATTGTTAGTAAATCTACAATCTCCGTATTGTAAATATCAATCACAATCAATGATAATCAGTTTTAGGATTAGTGGATTAGTGTCATTCTAAATCATTCTCAATTGTTTACAATGTGTTCTGTCAACATTATTTGACCAATCTTTTGTTAGTCGCCATGTTGACATATTGTAATTTAATACAGTCTTGGCTATTAGGTAAATTATCACTTACTCGATATAGAACTTTTCCTGTAGCAAAATCTTTTCAGTTTAATTAATGAATTGGTCGCTTCATTCTTGTTTTCTTGTCTTCATAATCTTTCTTTAGATTCCTCCATTCAGCTTCCTCATCTTTCGATTCTTTTGATAATTGTTTTTCCCATTCGTCATTGTTTACTTCAAGATAGAGCTCTTCAGTTATTTGTTATAATATCCTCCTACTGTTTCTGTCTGGTATTTTTTCGTCCCCTTCATTTGCCTCCGATATATCTTACGAGGGGTTGGTGACAAAATCATCACGGTTAACAGTATTATCGCAGTAAAAATAAAAAAAAGAGTTATTTAAACAAGAAATGTCAAAAACGGATAAAACTATTGTCATCAGGAAACAGCTTGGTGGTAAAGGATCTGACTGCGTACCGATAAGTATTCGGTTCAACTTCGAGGGTCCCTCATATCTACAATTTCCTTTATCAAAAACTACAAAAATCCAAAAGAAAACAAACTACAGGGAACTATTGTCGTTGTGATATAGCTGAGAGGTCAAACATTTGACTGATTTTCGAAGTCTGATCATCCCCAAATGTCACTCATTTCACATATTTTCCTCAACAGAATTTGTTGGAATCTTGAGAAAAACAAGCTTGAAGTATTCATTGCAGTCGGTGTAAAGCTCGGTGGTAACGCATTAAACTACATATCGAAATGTCTTCAATTCAGATTTGGAATGATTCCTTTTAAATTTTGATGAAGTTTAACTTTGTCTCAATGGATTTTAATGGATCAATCATTAATGCATTTTACCGAATTCACTCAGATCTTTCTTGATTGAAAACAAGTGTGTTTTTTTTCAATAAGTTTTAGATATTATTGATCCATTCATAATTTGACTCAAAAATGAGACAAAAACGTTCCCATTTCTTTAATTCTCCTAACCCTAACCCTAACCCTGAACATAAATTGTTAAAATCTGTCCAAAAACAAATTTCTGTCGGGAACCATGTGGAATAAATTATTGTTGGTGTGATGTAGAATATTTGACTGACTATGAAAAGGTATTTTGTTCAACATCCACGGTTCCACGTTTCTTCGATTCCCCTTGAGCATAAACTGTGAAAATATCTCCAAAAACAAATTTTTGTTGAAACAAAGTGGAAGAAATTATTGTTAGTGCGATATACTTCTCTTTTAGAATAATGGACTGACTATGGAAAGTATTCAGTCCAACCTCGAGGGTCCCACCTTTCTTCTTTTCCTTTGAGCATAAACTATGAAAATCTCCCCCAAAACAAATTTCTGTCGGGAACAGAGTGGAAAAAAACTATTATTTGGTTGATGTAGCTCCTTTTTAGAATATTAGACTGAGTATGAAAATGTATTTGGTTCAACCTCCACAGTCCATGATTTCTACTTTTCCCTTGAGCATAAAATGTTGAAATCGATACTAAAGTCGTAGAAACTATTGTTTGGGTAATGTAGCACCTTTTTATAACGATGGACTGACGATGAAAATGTATTTGGTTCAACATCCACAGTCCCATGTGTCTTCTTTTCTCTTGTACATAAACTGTGAAAATCTCTCCGAAAATAAATTCTGTGTGAAAATAAAATTGATAAAAATAATGTTTTTGTGATGTAGCCCCCTTTTAAAATATCTGACTGACTATAAAAGGTATTCTGTTCAATCTCCATTGTCCGACGTTTCTTCTTTTCCCTTAAACATAAACTATTGAAATCTCTCCAAAAACATATATTCTTTGAGGATAAACCGAGAAAATCTCCTCGAAAACCAATTTCTATTGAAAACAAGATGCAATAATCCATTGTTTATGTGACGTAGCTCATTTTGAGAATATTGGACTGACTTTGAAAAGATATTCACTTCTTCATCGCTAGTTTCTTATCTCCCCTGGAAGAAACTATCGTTGGGACGTGTAAGGTTGTTTTTATCAAAGGGAACTATCTACATGTGTCTGCTCCCTTATATTCCTTCCACCCTACCCAGAAGCTATTAATATACCAATGAAGACCAGATTGAAGGAATTATTTTTAGAACATTATACTGATTATTGTTTGCAATCAGTTCAACTTGGAGGGTCTGTCATTCCTCGTGTCTCCTTGAACGTAAACTTTAGGATATTTGCCAAATTTAAGATAGAAAAAACTTTTTTTGGTTTTTGAATATTTGGAATATTTGCCTGACTATTGGAAAGTATTTGTCTTAAAGTCGTGAGTCCCTCACTTCTCCTGTTTTTTCAATCAGAACCTTTGAAAATCCCGCAAAAAACAAGATGAATGAAACCACTGTTTGCATGATGTGGCACAGTTTTAGTAACTTGGACTGACTACCGCAAGGTTTCTCTGTTTAATTTGGAGTTTTCCTCATTTCTTCTGCTTCTTTAACCCAAAACTGTTCACGTTCCACCAAAGACAAGACGGAAAAAAATATCGTGGGCGTGAATCAGCTAGCTTTTAGGATATTTGACTCAATATCAAAATGTATTTGTTTCTACTTCAAGGGTCCTTCATTTCTCCTATTTTCTTCATCAGAACCTGTGAGCATTCCAACTGAAGCGAAATGAAAGAATCTATTTTTGCCATGATGTAGTTTGCTTTTTGGACATTGGAATGACTATAGAAAGGTGTTAAGTTCAACTTTGATGGTTTCACGTTTCTCCTGTTTCCTTATTCAGAATATGTAAATATCCTGAAGGGAAATAAATTGAAAAATATGCCGTTGCCGTTGATGTGATGTAGGTTTGTTTTTAAGGCTTTTGACTGATTATCGATAGATATCCCGTTTAATCTTTAGTTAAGTAGTCGTGGATTAGAATGGCTATTGGTACTTATTCTGTACAACGTTTACGTTCTCTCATTCAGCCTGTCTTGTTAATCAGAAACTGTCAATTGTTTCAGAAAATGAATCATTGGAAACTATTGTGAACGTAATTTATCAGCAGCAGCTAATTGGGTCGGCTTAAATGTTATCTCCTTTGCAAAACATCAACAAGACGTTTTGTTTTTTTTTTTCAAACAAATAAAATAAAAAGTATAGTGTTAAAAAACTTACAGCGAAATGAGGCACAAATAGAAAATAAAAGCATTGCTTTTACAAATAATGAAAAGCATACTGAAAAACAATATAAACTCACAGAAAAATAAATATTTCCCACAGAATATCTACATCGATAATTTAAAAAATCCAACAAAAGACTTACATTATAATGAAATCAAAAATGTATTCAAAAGGTTTTCCAAAAAAAAAGACAAATTTTGTAGCAATTTGCAAATACGTCAATTCCTTCAAGGAGGTTTCAGCAATATGGCGCCCAATGTTTTGGTCAAAATACGTTGTTAATTGCGTTACTAAGGTCTCTATAGAATTATGATCAGATAGTGACGTCATTTCAGATATATTGCAAATATTGTATAGTAAATATCACTAAACATCATTGGACATGAGTTTTAGGCTTCATGGAGCTCATTCGCTAATTTGGCTAGAGGAAAAATAAGGAAAAAAGGGTTTCGGTTCGTTAAATACATACTGAAATTAACAATTCTTTGCAATGTTGGTATGTGCAAGCTTTGATTGCATGAAGTAGCTTAACCTATTCGATGGCAAAGTAAGAAAATCTAAGAATAAAAATTCTTCTTTAGATATCTCATCGGCTCGTCCAGAAAAATCATTGTTTCACTGCTATCATCACTATCTGCTGATTGTCTTGAATCATTATCCAATTCATTGCCAAATTAAGAAGACACAAGAACAAAAAAATTTCTATTCAGATATCTTGTAAGCCAATCAGGGACAATTATTGCTTTTAATGCTCTCATTTCTATTTAAAACTTATCTTGAATCATTATCCAATTTAGCCAAATCATATAATCTTGTATTCACAATGTTCCATTCATTTTTTATGAGTTAAAAAATGAAATATTGATTCAATATGCACTTAAGTTAGAAACTATAATTATTTGTCACCTTCTACTACATAACAAATTTGAGTTTTTCCATTTTGTTCGATCAGAAGTAATATTTTTCATATTATTATAATCATTTTTCCCTTCGAATATTGATACTGGTATTTATAAAACTGCCTATCATAACTTAATTTGCCCAACCGGGAAAATATTAAAGATTATATTGAATGATTTTGGCGACTTACTGTTATTTTTCTTTCACGAATTCACTTATTTTTTTTCATTCTTATATAAAATAGATTTGCTCCTCCTTTCTTTCTTGGGATGGGTGGGGGACTCACACTGGCTGCTTGAAGTTCTGACAGTGGATATCATTCCTTTACGTTTTTGATTCTCGGCCATATTCATATTATTAACGATGATTAAATTTCCATACGATATTAAGGGAATTTTACTGCTGTTCATAGTAAAACATTAACCGTTTCACCCTTAATACGACTTCACTTCGTTTTTTATTATAAATTAAATGAATGGATATTTCATTTTGAATTTGTATAAATATATATTATATACTAGCCTAAAATTCCATGTAAAAGCCATCAATGAAAACTGTGGATTTTATTTTCTCTGAGGAAACATGGAAGCCTTGATTGCCCCTGTCGTCTTTGGCAATGAAAACATATTTCATGCTTGTTGAAGTGCTTTTTTATGTGAACAATACATCCATGATAAATAATAACTATGAGTAAAAAACACAAATCACAATCTCATGTATACATATTTTTATTTTATTATCAGAAATTTCAAAGATGTAAACTCTGAATAATTTTAATCATTAATAATATTTTACCAAATTCACTCTGATCTTTTTTGATTGATAGTAAGAGTGTTTTTTCCTTTTTCTCAAAGAGTCTTAGATATTCTTGATCCATTAATAATTTGACTCAAATAATGAGACAAAAACGTTCCCGTTTCTTTAATTCTCCCTTCTGGCAATTTAGGACATCAAAAATATGTCTATCTTCCATTTTCATAACATGTTTTTATACAACAGACTCTTCCCTAAGTGTTTTGTTATAGAACAAAAGATCTTTCAACAATTCACATTGATCTTTAATCCAATTAGAGTTTGATTTGAGTTAGTAAGAAGAGTCTGTCTTCTTTCCTGGTCTTCCACTCTGACAGCAGATGAAAGAGAATTTTCATAATGACAAGGTTTTTAGAAAAGGGGTTTCTCCCCAATCTTTATAATATCAAGCAATGTCATTGTTTCTCCTATGCCGAAAATTAGTGTACAGTCTTTTCTACCTTGATACTGCATGATCACTGAGTCAGAGGAGTCTCGTTTCAAATCCAACGCCTGAACGATCTCTTCCAACAGGATCAACATTGAACAATCGCTCATAGTATCACCTCAGTACAGTTCAAGTCTTTATCTTAAAGACTGGAAGGATTCACTCAGAAGAACACCTCTATTCATCCTTCAGAATTCAGGATTTACTTTCTGTAGATATCTTCTCGATAAAGTTTATGTCTCCATCTTTGTCGGTCAATTAATTAGGAAAACAATGTTCTGTAAAAATTGTCGTCTTAATACAACTGGCAGCACAGATGTTGTGTCTTACCCGGAGCGCATGAAACCATTGCACCAGCCCTGTCCTTGACCAGTTCTTACAGACATAACACTTTCCCTCTGCATATAAATTGACGTTGTATATTGACTCTTGACCCAGACATTTCAGGAAAAAGTGGAGCAGACATCAAACCAATTCTTTTATACATAAATACATGTATGGATACATGTATCGTATCTCAACAGATATATCCATGTCATAGAAGAAATGATGATGACAAGTAAACTTCCTGCTACCTTTTGTCAATTTGACTTCCAGTCAATATTTATTGCATTTATATTTTAAGCCTCTCCTTTTTGGATACCGCAGATGTGGACGAAATTGATGTTAATATCTCATCCTTTTTGGACCGGGCTTATGTGGACGGAGTGGACGTCAGGTTTTCCTATCTTGGTGCTCAGCACCGGAAGTAGACGTCTTCGGGGAATGGTTTAGTTGGAATGTTCATTTCCCTTGTTATTAAGATCGTCGTATACAAGATAGATTTGCGTAAACAACCTGAAAATGATAAAAGAATTGAAATTGTCAAAATACAGTTATAAGATTTTTTCTTATTAGATAACATCTACATACTTCTCTGCATGGGCAAATACAACATAATTTCTTTTAGGATGATGTTCGCTTCAATGTGGCCTAAGGCGCGCACATGAGAACGAAAGTAAGCAAGTGCCTAGCACAATCGGCTTTTGCCATAGGTGTCAGAGCGTATCCAGCCCTGTTAGTGCAAATGGGAAAGATCTCAAAGGACCATGAATGATTCATTTGTGCTGTGTCTGACAATCATAACCAGAAGTTAAAGAAGATATAAAACAATTAGTGGATATTTTCTTTTTTGGCTGAATTTCAGAAAATCCATTTTGATAACTGGAATGTCCAAATCCTAGATTTGTTTAAGGGGGAGGATTCAAAAGTGATTCCTTTAAGGGGAGGGATATTATGGTGATCACCTGATCTTGTCAACTGTTCCCAATCATTGTGTTATGGGAGGGAGGATTCAAAAGTGATTCCCTTAAGGGAAGGGATATTATGGTGATCATCTGATCTTGTCAACTGTTCCCAATCATTGTGTTCATACCTTCATCCATATCTACGAATTTCCTTGATTCCTTAAAGGATTCACTACGAGAGTTAAAAGATAAAAGACGCGGATAATTCTTGTGAGATACATCGACAGTTGACCAAGGAACAGATATATCAGTCAAGGAGCTCTGAAGACATTCAATCTACTTCATGATCAATAATTGAAGTTTAATTAAATTGGTAGGTAGAATAAGATTCGAACAGTTTTGCAAAAATTTGACCAAAGAAGCAATAGTGAAGTCTAAATTGAAAGTTGATAATATTTAGAATTTATAACTAACCTGAAATGTTTGTGGGACATCACAGGATGATTTCATTTTGTTTTGATTTTTCATTTGATTACAGAATGGGACTTAGTCAACAGTACAGACTGCATTTTGTATATCCGTGTTTTACAGTCATGTGTGATTCTTTGTTTGTCTGTTTGTTTGTTTGTTTGTTTGTTTCATATATTCATACTGGAACCATTGTCCTATGTATTCCGTCAAATGTTGTTTGTTGTTTAGTTTTTGCTTTTCTCTCCTTTTGTTGGTCTTCCCGCTTGTTTGTTTGTTTGTTTGTTTGTTTTCATTTACATTATTAACATTTTCATTCCTTACTTATTCATTCCTTTGAATCAGCTCATGAGCACTCAGATGGTTTTGGCCTGGGCCACTGAGAGGAATTTTATAAGGTGATACAAATATGTTTTCAATCTCTCCAGACAGACAGACAGAGAGAGAGAGAGACAGAGAGAGAGGGCTCAAATATCCCTGTCTTATAGCCACCCTTTTATCTGAAACAGTAGCCCTATCTGAAAAATCCTCGGACAGCTTTTGGCCCTGAGAGTGCCAGTGCCAGTGCCATGCACCGGTTGCACCCTTCTCTCAGAAGCCCTGGTTCTTGCTTGAATAAATAAAATTCAAATTACAAATGGTGCGTCACGTGACAATGGAAATTATTTTGACGTCTCTTTCATACGCCATTTTCACAAATTGTTCACTCATATAATCATCCATCACATTTTGTACGAGTCGTAATCAGTTCCGTCAAAATAGTAGCATAGTAATAAGCAAGGGCAATAGCATATCAATAGAGCACAGCAAAGACTCAAGTCTTGCGGGAGTGGTCTGCGCTTTCCCCAATTCTTGGGGATAACCCTACGTTTTTTCTTCGGTTGAGGGTTAACGTCGTAGCTGCCAGTTCTACGATGAATGCGCGGCAGAGAAGTAAAGAAGTCCTTCAATGAAGATCGTTTATCTGGCAGACGACAACTCTCCTTCCCTCTGTCATTTACTTTACTGTCATTGCCTTCCTCGCTGCGATGTAAATTAAGGGGTGGAAGCTCCATATTGGCAAGTGGCCTTATGGAAATAAGCCGAGCCATTTTAAATCTGGAACAAACGAAAAACAAAAATTCATTTTCTTGAAGAAATACATAGCTACATTTGTTTAATTATATTTTGGTGAAGTTTTATCACTATTATTTGATTGTGATAAAACGATGAAATGAGATGGAATTAAATAATTACTAGCTTTTTAACGGAATTTCTCCAATTTGCGTCAGCTGAAGCAGTTAGCTATGGGAGACAGGTTCATGGGAATAAAGTCCATGCTGCACTGATGCGGGTCACCTTCAACAAGTCACCGAGACCAGACGGTTTGAAATGTACTTGAGGATGTCCTATGTGTTTGCAACCCTCTTTACAGTGATGTTCAAGTACTGATTCAACCAGGGTTTGGTCCCAAGTTGGGTGACCAAAGGGTTGAAAGAAGCAAGACAAATATAAAAAGAAGGACATAGATAATAACAGGCTCATAACCCTGCTAAACACAGGGAAAGATTTTGGCCAAGATCCTGTCGAATCGTTTGTCAATTGTCATTGAGGATTAGGTCAGACCAGATCAGAATTATGCACTGAGGCGAAAATCAATCCAAAACAATTAGAAAACTGTTTGCTCAGTGTTAGAGGGATTAAAGATGACACTGGAGGTGCACTAATTAATTTAGATCAGTCCAAGGCGTTCGACATGGTTGACCAAACTTTTTAGCAACTGCGCTAAGTTGGTGGATATTAATGAATCAAACTTATGTACATCTTTTTGAAATATCATTTACCAAATAATGAATCTGGTGTCCCATCAATATCTTGGAGAAGATTACTCTTATGGAAACATTTCATCAGATGAAATGTACAGTAAACGCGGAATTACCATTAATTTATATGGCAGATATTTTTTAACACTTTAAAACCTGATTAATGATTGTTCTGATTGTATTTTAGGCTGAATCGTTGGTGCTTAGGATGTTGGGAGAAACAGGAAACAGGAGTATTGGAGAGAGAGAGAGGAAAAGGTTGTGCGATACCTCTACAAAGGCTTGCAAAATAAACGCTGAAATTATTGTCACCTTTTGTCTTTTTCTGTAAAAGCAAAGACATAGCTTTTCAGCAAACTTTTGTGGTATACCTGGACGTATTCAACAAACTTTGAGGTGATCAAAAACGTGTGTGCTTTTTGTTTTCTCTTCCTATTATTTGAAATTTCAGCTGAAAAACATGCAACCTTAGCGCCAACTCTGAATTACGAAGTTTATGCCAAACATCTTGGGAAAAAAAGATACAGATATCAAGACAATTATTTTATAACTGGATAAATGTATAGGTACATGTATCGTAGCTCAACAGATGTAGCCCTCTGCATCATATAAGAAACGTTGATGACTCGTTTCAGTTTGTCAATTTAGCCTCAAGGCAATTTTTCATTGCATTTGTATCTTAAGCCTGTTCTCTTAGGTCGTAGCTGATATGGGCGGATATGACATCATCGTTTTTGGACAAAGACTATGTTGATGGAAGTGATGTTATATCTTTATCAATTTTGAGAGCTCATCCAGGCGAAGTGATGTCATATTTTCATCCTTATCTTGGCGATAAACCCACATCTTTTTTTGACATGGCTTCTGTGGACAAAAGTGACTTGCTATGATAGAAAGATATCTAGGTGCTCAGCACCAGATGTAGACTTTGAGTTGGAACATTCCTTTCCTTTGTTATTAAGATTGTCCTTTACAGAACAGATTAGTGAAAACACCATAAATTGATAAAGTATTAAAATAGACAAACACAGAGAAATAATAATTAGTAGATGTCCTATATTTGACTCCACGTGCAAGAAAATACAACATAATTTCTTAAAATTAGCATAAATGTGATATGTAAACATGTACGTGCGGGTGGTAAACAAAGTGAATAGTGAAACACAAATATTTTCTTTCAATGAATTTTTGAATATGATCAGGGTAATATTCAAGCAGACATCGAGACCCTAGTTTTAAAAAGAAATCAAAATGAAAAAATAAATTGTTTTTTTTATTTAAATACTGACACCAAGTCGTATTCCTTATCCTTCATTAGTGTAATGGGAGATTCCATCCTGGGAGACAGATCTGTGTCCGGTCGTATCGCCGATACATTGTCAACGGACATCACTTTTGCTGTGAAACCTATTTATAGACAAACATTTCGACGAACTGATATTTCAGTCATTTTGATTGACTGAAAGCGGTTAGTTTCTGACCATCGATCAATTAACCTTTCTCTTGATCAATAAATACTGTTTACTCTAGAGACAATTTGGTGAGGAGTGAAACTCAGTAAATAAGTTTTACTGTTACAGTTAGTAGGTATGTTTGGAGTCCGTGATTAGGTTCAGGGTAGGGGTTAAGAGTTAGATTTTTGGTTAAGGTTGGTAGATAGATTTGGAGAATGAAGCTGTGGTTAGTATTAGTTGGTAGGTTCAGGATTAGAGTGAGTTGGTATATCTTGTGTTATAATCAGTTGATAGGTTTGGGGTTAGTTTTTCTGAATTACCAATTATTATTGGTGTAATTGAGTTACATGGATATTAAATCAGTCCAATTGCCAATTTGAAAAAAAACCCTTTTAGTCATTTTAAAATGGTTGAATACAAGATGGAGGGCCTGATGAAAAGATAGCTAAAAATATTTATTTTTCAGTGCAACATGAAACCTAACACTAAACATTAATCTTAAATAATATCCTTTGTAGTAGAATTTAATAGAATACAGTTTCAAATGTTCACAGTTTTCTGTTTTCATTTCTCTGTAATAGTTCAACAGCAGCAGCTAATTGTGTGTACTCAAATGTTATCTCCCTTACAAAACATCAATATAACGTTTTGATGACCCTTTCCCAAATAATTTCCACAAAAAATGAAATGTCAAAATAAGTCACAGCCCCATGACGCACACATAAAATAAACTCATTGCCTTCACAAATGACGCAAAGCTAACTGAAAAACAATATAAGCTTATTTGAAAGAATATTTTCCCTGGAAAATCTAAATTGATGATTAAAATAATCCATCAGAAATTACTTACATTATTATGAAATCAAAAATATTTTCAAAAAGTTTTCGTAACAGATAAACAAGTTTTTTTAGCAATTTGCAAATACGTCAATTCCTTCAAGAAGCTTTTAGGAATATGGCGCCCAATGTTTTGGTCAAAACACGTTGTCAATCGCGTTACTAAGGTCTCGATAGAATTACGACCAGATATTGACGTCATTTCAGAGATTCATTGATAATAAAAGTTTGAATAATACGTTAAAATTTATTAGCAAATAGACTATCTACGTATTGCAAATATCACTAAACATCAATGAACATTAGTTTTAGGATTCACGGAGCACATTTGGTAATTTGAGAAGAAGAAAAATAAGGAAAAAAAGCTTTATGTTCGATAATAACCGAATGAAATTTACAATTCTTCGGAATAATGGTGTGTGCAAGCTTTGGTGGCTTGAAATAGTCTAACCTATTCGCTGGCACTGTAAGAAAAACAAAAAAACAACATGGGAACAGAAATTCCCTTTCAGATATCTCGTCAGATTGTCCAGGACTACACTGTTTTTACTGCTATCATCACTATCTGCTGATTTTTTTTAATGATTATCCAATTCATTTCCAAATTAAGAAGACACAGGAATTTCTATTCAGGTGTTTTGTCAGTTCTGGACAATCATTACTTTTACTACAATTATTCATTCCTAAAAATTGTCTTGAATCCTTATCCAATGTAGATGCATCTTATATTCTTTTATTGGCAACATTTCATTCAATTTTTAAGAGTTTGAAAATGAAACGTTGATCCATTTTTGTTATTTTATTTATTATATGCAGTATCGGTTAGAAATTATAATTCACCTTCTGCTATATCACAAATTAGAGATGAAAGTCTTTCTATTTCTTTTGACCAGTAACATTATCTTTCAGATTATTATAATCATTAATTTCTTCGAATATTGATACTAATACTTGGTGAAGATGCTTACATTTCCTTATGCCATCATTGTTTACAACAGGCAGGGTGGTTTGTATTTTTCCCAGAGATCTTTTAAAATTCATTGTTCAAAATATTATCTCATAGCTTGTTCGAACTGTTGTCTGTATGGTCGTTGAATAAAATGTCTAAAAGCTCGCCACCTTGAAATGTTTATATCTTTGTTTAATTTCTTTTCTTTTCTTTCTATCCCCGTATAATTCTTTGTTTTTCTTGTTCTTGTCATTCTAAATCATTCTCAATTGTTTACAATGGGTTTTGTCAAGTTTATTAAACCAATCTTTTGTCAGTCTTCATGTTGACATATTGTAAGTTAATACAGTCTTGGCTATTGTTTTATAAAATTTCACTTTCCCAATATAGACATTTTTCTTACACTTCAGTTGATTTTATTGCTAAAATTGATTGCTTTATTCTCGATTTCATGCCTTCATAATGTCCAGTTCTTTAGATTCCTCCATTCAGCTTCTTCATCTTTCGATTTCCCTACTTTGATAATCGTTTTCTCCCATCAGTCATCGTTTACTCCAGAATGGAGTTTTTCATTTTTTCGTCATGATATCATTGTACTGTTTTATCTCTGTGATTATCTTCTGATTGGGAATCTGAATGGGACATCTCAGTGGGTAAATTGGATCCTCTCCTGGAGTTATGTTCGATTTTGGGGTTTGGTTTGTCAATTTGAGCTGTTTGATTAGGGAGCTCAATATTTTCATTTAATTCCTCATCAATTTTACTTGAATTTGATTATTTTCTTAAATTAAAAAAAACAAAACTAAATGGTTGAATTTTGATTGTTGCATGTTTTTTCTTGAATTGAAATAATAATTTGCAGGCCAAACAAATTTGTGAAAATCCCACAAACAACAAGATGGAAGACAGTATTGTCGTTGGGATATAACTCGATTGTAGAACATTCGACTGCCTATCAAAAGTTATTCGCTCCGAAACACGGTGTTATTAATTTCTCTAATTTGATTTATCAGACACTGTAGAAATCCTGTAGAAAACAAGCTGGAAGAGAATATTGTCCTTAGAATAAACCCAGATGGTAAAACGTTCGAGTGCATATTTAGAGTTATTCCGTTTCAACATCAAAAGTCCCTTATTTCTCTTATTTCGTTAATAAGAAACTGTAGAATTTATCCAGACAACATATTGGAGAAAACTATTGTCATCGGGATATAGGATGGTGTTACAGTATCCGATGGCGTATCAAAAAGTATTCGGTTCAACTTCGAGGGTCCCTCATATCTACAATTTCCTTTAACAGAACTTTAAAAATCCAGATGAAAACAAGCTGGGAGAATCTATTTTTTTATTGGGTTATAGTTCAATTGTAGAGCATGCGACTGATTATTGAAAGCATTCGGTTCAACTCGAAGGATCCCTAATTCCTACTATTATTTCAATCAGAAGCTGTAACAATCTTGAGAGAAACAAGCTGGAAAAAGCTATGGTCGCTGATATATAGCTCAGAGGTCGAACAATCGTCTGCTTATCGAAATGTGTTCATCCTCGAATGTCACTCATCCGACATATTTTCCTGAACAGAGTTTGTTGGAATCTTGAGGAAAACAAGCTTGATGAATTCATTACCGTAGCTGTAAAGCTCGCTTTAGAGCATTAAACTACATATTGAAATGTCTTTGATTCAGACCTGACTGTCCCTCATTTAACCAATCTTTGTCAAAGGAAACTTCAAGAATACAGAAGAAAACAAGCTAGAAGTATGCCTTGACTTCTCCATCAATTTAGGACATTCCAGTGAATATCAAAATGTCTCCTATTTAACCCCGTGTATCCCTCATTTGTGATATTTTCTACACAAGAAAATCTTGAATATTACAAGGTTGTAGAATTTATTGTCCTTCTTAATACAGTAGATAGAAAACATGCTACGATTCAATTCTCCAGTTTTTGTCCAACAAATTACTATAATTTCATGTTTGGAAGGAAAAAAATCATGTATGGATTCCAATTTGTTTTTTGTTTTTTGGCCTTTTTTTTTACAAATTGATGTTGTTAAGGACGGTGTGACCGACTTATATACGCATAATGGAAGAATTACAATGACTGTATTGGAATCAATAGGCAACTTAAAATAATAGCTTATCAAAGGCCAATCTATAAAACGGTATGTATAGGCTGACGAATCATCAAAATATTAGAACACTCCAAGTTCCTATCGATATTATTGTCAAAGTCTACCCCCACCCTCTTTGACAACATTAGGACGAAAGGCTGACCCAAAGTATGAAAACTGAGATTTATTTCAGATTGCTCCAAATGAGCTATGAATTATGGAGAGGAAATGGCCATTTGAAGTAAATAAAGTTTTTACACAACTCTTTTCTGTTTAGAATTATTCGTGGTTTCCTTCCATTCTGAAAGTACTCCTGTCCCCGAAAGGAAAGACTTGTAGAGAAAACTGAACGACTGTCAATCTTTGTTTAGTCATTAAAAACCAGGAAGTTGGTGAATTTGTAGTTTGTAATCTTGGAACATAATGAAAGGCTCTTGTGATTCTTTTAGCTTCATGCAGGCCATTTTTAAGTCACAATTATTTTTGGTCAATTCATATTGACCAGATAAACTCCAGCTCGAATATATTCAAATTAATATCGCTAACAACCATTAAAACGAAACTTGGGCGTATGAGGCGTTTGCAGGGTGAGGACAGTCCAAACGGAGGGGCATCCGTCACAAAAGTATCATACACTGAAAGTACATTAAATTGAAGAGTGTATTAACTTTGAGTGCTGGGATTATGAAACAACAACATTAAGAGCAAAAATAACAACCACATTGGAGATAAAAACACTAAGATTGAAATCGAGGACACAGAACTCGAGAAAGTAGACCACTACATCTACCTAGGACAACGAATCTCCATGAGACGAAAAGAAGAAGAAATCAAGCGAAGAATGACACTAGAATGGCAAGACTTTGGCAGAGCTAGCTCAAACTTCAAAAATAATTAGATCCCATTAATCCTAAAGAGAAGGGCGTATAACCAATGCATCCTCCCAATAGTCACTTATGGAGCTGAAACATGGAACTTAACCAAGAAACAGACCCGTAAATTGAGAACCATACAACGTGCATATGGAAGAATAATGCTGGGCCTCACATAGAGAGACCACAGAACAGCACAGTACATTCGAGAAAAGACAAGAGTTAGGGACATCATAGAATCCATAAAAAATCTCAAATGGCGGTGGGCTGGCCATGTTGCAAGAATTGCAGACAATCGATGGACATCACAACTCAAAACATGGATTCCCCGAGACCACATGCGCAACCGAGGCCGGCAAAATGTTAGATGGAGAGACGACCTAGACAAGTTCAGGAAGTACTGGCTCCGTGACGCCCATGATAGAGGAGTGTGGCAAATCCTGGGGAAGGTCTATGTCCAGTGACGGACGCTAAAAGACTGATGATGATGATGATGAATGAAAATTTCACATCTATTAAGAAACTCATAAGGGAGATGAATTAGCCACAGAATATCAATATTGAATTTTTTTTATCTAAAAAGCAACAATAATTAGATGGAGTATATGTAGTGATAAAATAATAATCAGAAATTGTGCATCAACCCAGATTGTTATTAAATGAGAAACGCTTAAATTCAAGAAAATATCAAAATCAAAATTGATGATAAAAATAACAATACAAAAATCTCTTTTTTTTTCAATGAAATCAAACAATGTATACAAAAAAGTTATCGTAAAAGATAGACAAGATTGTAGCAATGTACAAAAACGGTAATTCTTTCAAGACATTGTCAGGAATATGGCATCGAATGTTTTGATCGAAACACGTGATTGACTGCGTTACCAAGGGCTTAATAAAATAAGGATACGTAATGACGTCATTTGAGATTCATCAATATGCAAAAATATTAATACTACTTCAACTATTTTCTACTTGTTATAGATACCCTTCATGATCACTGAAAATTAGTTTTTGATTCACAAAGCAAATTTAGCTATAAAAAAAAACAACACAAATTATTTTAAATAAAACTGTTCATGTTATATCATTTAACTTTACTCTCGATTGAAAAATACTGTTTACTTTACAGGCAATGCTGACAACAACCCTTTAGACTAAACCTACAAATAAAAATAACACTAAATAATATCCTCTATGATTGAATTCAAAAAAATACTGTTTCGAATTCTCACTAACTTCTGTTCTTATTTTTTGGAAAATTGTTCGACAGTAGCAGCAGCTAATCGTATTTTCTCAATGGTTATCCCTTTTGAGACTATCAACATAACGTTTCAATGAACTTATTGAAAATAATTACTGCCCAAATTACCTTGCTTGAAAAGTTACAACCCCACAAGGCACATATACCAAATAAAGACATTGCTTTTACAAATAATCAAAAGTATACTAAGAAACGTAATAAATAAACAGGAAAAAATTCCCACAAAAATCGAAATCGATAATTGAAATAACTCCACAAAAATCACGTAATTTCTGATGAAATCAAAAAATTTATTTAAAAGTTTTTGGAAAAGATAGACAAGTTTGTAATGATATGCAAATCAGTCAGTTCCTTCACAAAAAATTTGCAAATATGTCAGTCCCTTCAAGAAAAAACAACTGCACTCCCAGGAGATTGGAAATTGTCAGGTTGACAGGTAAATTCTCAAGAGAGACTATCTGAGTCAGCAGGTGTTGTCCCTTGGATCCTCTTAAAACAAACACAAATAAACAAACTGAACATAGAAGAACCTACCAACTCCTTTAAAACTCCCTTCTTCATCTGGTGTACAAGCAATAACCACAAGATGTGTGACATTTTGGCAACCGCCCGAGAGACGGTCACGGATGTTAAGTTGGTTTAGTAGGAGCATGAGAGTTTGGAACTTATGAATCATCGGTTACAATCAATCTTTACCTCTCCCTTTATAGGGCTCTAAAATGAATGTTTCCATAGACAGTTGGTTTACAACTGAACTAGGCACTGGTTGTTGTCGTTTAGGTCTGTGTGCAACACTGTGAGGTAAGCTAAATAGCTCTCAATCTTCCAAGTCAAAGTTTGAGCATTTGGACAACAGGTAAGTGAAGGCCTTGATACGGTTAGGTAATAAGCAAATTTTGACTAGTTACTGGAAGTTCAATATCTTCTTACAGGAGAGCTGGGACTTCCAGGAACAGCTGGGGGGTTTCATTCGACAGGAACTAGTCAGTTGTTCACGTGCAGTGTGGGGGTCTAACTTGAAACAGAGATTGGAATGTTCACTGTCAAATACAGCCAACGACTTGCCCTTAAAAGGCTGAGACAAAAGTGGTGGTAGAAGATAATCTTAACCCCGGTAATGGCATAGAAATAGTTTGGAGGGACCTGTAGCAATGGGCTAAAGAAAACTACCAAGGACAAGTAGTTAGGAGTAGCTTAGAAAGGATATCCAACGTAGTTATGAAACTTGACAAAAATATGCGTGAGAAAGAAATGCATCGATTGCCAGATCGATATAATTATTGCATTAGAACTTGGACCAGCGCATCTTTCGATTAAAGGGTGACATGTGCAAGGGGCCCCGGCTGTATCTCTGATATCGCTTCATCAAAGAGCCTGGCCTGTGTGGGCAGCTATTTAGCGGAATTTCCCCAATTTGCGTCAGCTGAAGCAGTTAGCTATGGTAGACAGGTTATGGGGACAAAGTCCATGCTGCACTGAAGCAGGTAGGCTACAAGAAGTCACCGGGGACAAACGGTTTGGATTATACTTGATGATGTCCAATGTGTTTGCAACCCTCTTGACAGTGATGATCAAGCATTGGGTCAACCAGGGATCAATCCCTGGTTGGGTGACCAAGGGGTTGATCGCGTTGTTAAAGAAGCAGGACAAATACATTAAGAGAGACAGAGATAATAAAAGGCTAGTAACATTGCTAAACACTGGGAAAGATTTTGGCCGAGATCCTGTCGATTTGGCTTAAAGTCAATACTAAATGCATTTGTATATTAAGCCTATCATTTTGAGACGTAGCTGATGAGGGCAGATATGACGTCACCCTTTTTGGACATAGCCAATGTTGAGGGAAGTGACGTTATATATTTATCCATTTTGAGAGCTCATCCAGGCGGAAGTGATGTCATGTTTTCATCCTTATCTCCACGATAGACCCACATCTTTTCTTTACATGGCCTCTGTGGACAGATGTGACATGCTATGGTGAAATTAGTTTAATCAGGGTTAGGTTGAATTTCGAATGAGAATACTAGGAATTGTGCATGGCTCGTTGGTCTAAGTGTATGATTCTCGCTTAGGGTGCGAGAAGTCCCGGGTTCAAATTATGTTTTTTTTACTTCACGTATAGATCTAAACACTTTTTATAAGTGGGAGCAAAGATTTCATCGTTAGCCATGAGCAATTTCGTTTGACAGCCATGATGGTGAAATTAGTTTAAACTGAGTTTAGTCAGCGTTAGTGGTAGACTTAAAGTTTCCTTTGTTATTAAGATTGTCGTTTCAGAACAGATTGGTGAAAACACCTTAAATTGATAAAGTATCAAAATAGACAAACACAGAGAAATAATAATAAGTTGGTAGTTGGTATATCTTGTGATATGGTCAGTTGATAAGTTTGGGGTTAGTTTTTCTGAATTACCAATTATTATTGGTGTAATCGAGTTACATGGATATTAAATCTATCCAATTGCCAATTTGAAAAAATAACCATTTTAGTCATTTTAAAATGGTTAAATACAAGATGGCGGGGACTGATACAAATATAGCCATAAATACTTATTTTTCAGGGCAACATGGTACCTCATATTGAACCTGAATATTAACCATGATACAAAACACTAATCTTGAGTCATATCGTTTGCAGTAAAATTTAATACATTACAGTTCCAAATGTTCTCAGTTTTCTGTTTTCATTTCTCTGTAATAGTTCAACAGCAGCAGCTGATTGTGTCCACTCAAATGTTATCTCCCTTACAAAACATCAATATAACGTTTTGATGAACCTATTCCTAAAGATTACCACGAAAAATAAAATGTCAAAAGAGTCAGAGCCCAATGACGCACACATAAAATAAAGGCATTGCCTTTATAAATAACACAAAGCATACTGAAAAACAATATAAACTTTTATGAAAAAATATTTTCCCAGAAAAATCTAAATTGATAATCAAAATAATCCACCAGAAATTACTTACATTATAATGAAATCAAAAATGAATTCAAAAGGTTTTCGTAACAGATAAACAAGTTTGTAGCAATTTGCAAATACGTCAATTCCTTCAAGAAGCTTTTAGGAATATGGCGCCCAATGTTTTGGTCAAAACGCGTTGTTAATTGCGTTACTAAGGTCTCAATAGAATTATGACTTGATGGTGACGTCATTCCAGAAATTCATTGATAATAAAAGTTTGAATAATACGTTAAAATTTATTAGCAAATAGACCATCTACGTATTGCAAATATCACTAAACATCAATGAACATTAGTTTTAGGATTCACGGAGCACAATTGGTAATTTGACAAAAAGAAAAATAAGGAAAAAAAGCTTTATGTTATAACTTTATGAAATAACCTAATGAAATTTGCAATTCTTTGAAATGATGGTTTGTGCAAGCTTTGGTTGCTTGAAGTAGCTCACCCTATCTGCTGGCAGAGTGAGAAAATCCAGGAACAGAAATTCTCTTTCAGATATCTCGTCAGCTTGTCTAGGACAATCATTGTTTTCACTGCTATCATCACTATCTGCTGATTGTCTTGAATCATTATCAAATTCACTGCCAAATTAAGAAGAGATAGGAGCAAAGAAATTTCTATTCAGATATCTTGTAAGCCAATCAGGTACAATTATTGCTTTTAATGCACCCATTTCCATTTAAAATTATCTTGAATCATTATCCAATTTAGCTGAATCATATAATCTTATGTTGGTAATGTTTCATTCAATTTTATAAGTGCAAAAATGAAACTTTGATTCAATGGAGCACATTCTTTAATTTGATGAGGGTCAAAATAAAGGAAAAAAGCTTTATGTTTGCTAATTACCAAATGAAATTTACAACTCTTTGGAATGATGGTATGTGCAAGCTTTGGTTGCTTGAAATAGTTGACCTTCAAAATGGAATTTTTCAGTTATTTCTTATACTATCTTTGTACTGTTTCATCTTCTGTTGGGAAATCTGAATCATCAACATAAAACATCTCAGTGGGTAAACTGGATCCTCTTCTGTAGTTATGTTCAATGTTGGGGTTCGGTTTATTAACTACAGCTTCTTGCATTATTCAAAACTGATGGTCGTTTTCTATAGATAATGTTTTCTCTCTCAGGAAAACAGCATTTTTTCATTTTCTGTTGTAACTGGGACAGGAAATGGTAATTCTTGGTGGGCAAGAAAGGTCAATTCTCCATGTGACTGCTTCTTAAAGAGTACACACTAAACTTTTAAAAACAGATTTAGATTATCAATGTAATTTTTTAAAGTGTATCTACACAGTTTGCATTTTCTTCTTATTCGACAATATCTGGAGTATTCTGATAGATGTGCATTTTAGGTTTAATATTATTCTCATTTGATTCAGAGTACCTTGAAAAATTCTAATAACAATGTAAGTGTTCAGTCAGAAAATATAAAGCAGATATTAACGGTCAACGATGGGTGTAATTTATTTTTATGCTATTTCAGAAAACTCTGCCTTTATTAATAAGAAGCCGAAACATTTTGTAATTTAAAGATCTTGTTAAACAGTACAAGTCGGTGAATTTTACATCAGGTTATTGATAGACCTATGTTACCTTTGTGAAATAAATTGGATCTCAATTTTCAACCTATAGGTTATATTATCTGCTCAGTAACCAAACAGGTTGTTACACAGGTGATAAATCTTTGACGTATTAAACCTTAATGAAAGGTTTGGTTTCAAATCATTCAAAAGCTTTCACCATGTGATGTTGGTTGGGGAAAACTATGATATTTTCTCCATTTCGAAGTTCCAACATCATGCATTGAACTAAAAATTGACTTACCATGCATTCCCTTAAATAATGATCTATATTTAAATATTGTCACGTTATTAACAAAAATTAGGACCGTTATTACTAACCATCAGGAATTTTTATCGAAGTTTATCGTGAAAGTGGCAACCATTTAATGCCCAGTCGGTATATCGCTGATGGTAGAGATTTTGACAGCTAATCGAAATGTCTTCGGTTCAAACCCGAATAACAGACATTTTTTCAGCAAGAAATATGAAAATCATTACAAAAACAAGTTAGAAAATCAATTGTTGTTAGGATGTAAGCTCAGTAGTGAAACATTCAACTGCATACCTTTGATTCGACCCAGAATGTTGTCCATTTCTCCAAACGTCCTCAACAGAAACACTGTAAATCTCGGAGAAAAGTAATCAGAAGAATTTATCAATGATGCTATGTGGCCCAGTGGTAGTGCATTCAACAACACATCGGAATGTCTCCGATTCAAACTCAACTGTGACACATATCACCAATTTTCTCCAATAGACTGTGTAAAAGAATAAAAGATGCAAGAAAATCGTCAGGATATACCTCGGTGGAGATCATATTGAATTATGTTCGGTTCAACACCGGCTCCGAGTCATATCTCTTTTATTTCTCAAAAGAAGTGTGAAATTCTACAGAAAACAAAATGGAAGAATATATTGTCGTCAAGATACAGCTCAGTTGTAGAATATTCAATTGCATCAAGAAAATGTGAAAATCAAACAGAAAACAAGATGGAAGATACTATCGTCTGCATGATGTAACTCAGTTTTGGAGCAGTGGACTTACTATTGAAATGAATTCAGCTCAACATCGTGATTACATTAACAACAAGAAATTATTCCTCATTTCTCTTAACGAGGAGGAGTCAAATTCTACCAGAAAACATAATCGGAAAAACAATGTCAACAAAAAGGACCTCAGTTTTCGAGAATCATACTGATTTTCGGAAAGTATTCAGTCCAACATTTGTGAGTCCCTCATTTCTCCAGTGTCTTTATTCTAGAATAAATGGAATTCGACACAAACCAAAATGGGACAAAATATTGTCAACATAAAGAACATCAGTTTGGGAAAATTATACTTATTATGAGAGAGTCTACATAAACAGTCGACAAAAATATTGGATTGACTATGAAAATGTATTCTGTTCAACCTCAACGGTCCCACGATTCTTCTTTTCCCTTGCATATCATCTGTAAAAATCCCCCCACAAAGTTTTTGTCAAAAACAAAGTGGAAAAAGCTTTTGTTGGGCTGATTTAACACACCTTTTAGAATATTGGGCTGACTATGGAAAAGGGATTCTGTTCAACCTCAGTGGTCAAACGTGTCTTCTTTTCCCTTGAACATTAACCGTTGATATGACTCGGAAAACAAGTTTTTGTCAAGAACAAAGTGGTAAAAACTCTTGTTTGGCCGATGTAGCACACTCTTTACAATATTGGACTGACTATGAAAAGGTATTCTGTTCAACATCAGCAGTCCAACGTGTCTTTTTCCCCTTGAACATTAACTGTGGAAATGACTCCCGAACAAGTTTTTGTCCGGAACAAAGTGGAAAAAACTCTTGGTGGGCTGATGTAGCACACTTTTTACACTATTGGACTGACTATGAAAAGGTATTCTGTTCAACCTCAATGGTCCTAAATGTCTTCTTATCCCTTGAACATTAACCGTGGAAGTGACTCCCAAACAAGTTTTCGTCAAAAACAAAGTGGAAAAAACTATTGTCGGGCTGATGTGGCCAACTTTTTACTATATTGGACTATCTATGAAAAAGGATTCCTTTCAACCTCAGTGGTCCCTTGTGTGTTCTTTTCCCTTGAACATAAACCGTGGGAATGACTCCAAAACAAGTAATTCTCAAGAAAAAAGTGGAAAAAACTCTTGTTGGGCTGATGTAGTGTCCTTGACTAAATTTTAAAATTCAACGGTCCAACGTATCTTCTCTTCCCTTGAACATGAACTGTGAAAATCTCTCCAAAAACAATTTTCTGTCAAGAAAAAGTGGAAAGAACACATGATGTGGTGATGTACCGTCCTTTTAGGATATTAGACTGACGAAGCAAAAGTATTCTGTCCAACCTGTACAGTCCCACATGTCCCTTCGAGAAATGAAATAATCTCTCAAGAGCAAAATCCTGTGAAGAACAAAGTGGGAAGAAATCGTGTTGGAGTCAATTAGCATACTTTTAGAATATTCGACTGATTATGGAAATGAATTCCATCAAGCCTCCAAAATGAGATGATTCCCGTTTTCCCTTGAACATAAACAATGTAAATCTCTCCGAAAACTGATTTTTCTCAGAAACAAAATGAAATGGAAAATTGTTGGTTCTTTGTACGTCCCTTTTAGAATATTCGATTGATTATGAAAAGATATTCTGTCAAGCCTATATGATCGAATGCCACTTCTTTTCCCTTCTGCATCAATTGTACAAATCCCTGGGAAAAAATCAAATTTTCATCCATAATTAAGTTGAATGAAAAAATTGTTGGATAACTGTACATCCCTTTTAAAATATTGAATGATTATAAAAAGATGTTCTGACATTTCTTTTCCCTTCTGCATCAAATGTGTAAATATCTCCAAAAGCAAATATTTCACCACAATAAAGTAAAATGAAAAATTGTTGGTTAACTCTGAAATCATTTTAGAATATTGGACTGATTATGAAAAGATATTCTATCCAGCCTCGAAGATTATATGACATTTCTATTGCCTTCTAGATAAATTGTATAATTCCATTCAAAAAATAAATTTTTATCCACAACAAAGTGGAATAAAAAATTGATAGATAACTATACATCCCTTTTGGAAGATTGGACTGATTATGAAAATTCATTCTGTCCAGCCTACATGATCCCATGCCAATTCTTTTCCCTTCTGCATCAACTGTACGAATCTTTTCAGAAAAAAATTTTTGTCCACAAAAAAATGGAATAAAAAATTGTTGGTTAACTCTACATCCCTTTGAAAATATTGGACTAATCATGAAAAGATATTCTGTCCAGCCTCCATGATCCCATGCCACTTCTTTTGCCTTTTATATCAACTGTGTAAATCTCTTCGAAAACCAATTCTGGTCCACAAAAAAATAGAATAAAAAATTGTTGGTTAACTGTACATCCTTTTTAGAATATTGGACTGATTATGAAAAGATATTCTGTCCAGCCTCAGTGATCCCATGCCACTTCTTTTCCCTTCTACACAACTATGTAAATCTCTCCTAAAACAAATTTTTATCCGCAACAAAGTGGAATGAATAACTGTTGTTTAACTGTACATTCCTTTTAGAATATTGGACTGATTAAGAAAAGATATTCTGTCCAGCCTCCATGATCCTATGCCACTTCTTTTGCTTTGTACATCAACTGTGTAAATCTCTTCAAAAACAAATTTTAATCCACAACAAAGTGGATCAAAAAATTGTTGGTTAACTCTACATCCCTTTCAGAATATTGGACTGATTATGAAAAGAAACTCTGTCCAGCCTCCATGATCCAATACCACTTCTTTTGCCTTGTACATCAACTGTGTAAATCTCTTCAAAAACAAATTTTTATCCACAACAAATTATAATAAAAAATTGTTGGTTAAGTGTACATCCCTTTCAGAATATTGGACTGATTATGAAAAGATATTCTGTCCAGCCTCCATGATCCAATACCACTTCTTTTCCCTTCTACATCAACTGAGTAAATCCCTTCAAAAACAAATTTTTTTCCACAACAAAGTATAATAAAAAATTGTTGGTTAACTCTACATCCATTTGAGAATATTGGACTGATTATGAAAAGATATTCTGTCCAGCCTCCATGATCCTATGCCACTTCTTTTGCCTCGTACATCAACCGTGTGAATCTCTTCAAAAACAAATTTTTTCTCCACAACAAGTTGGAATGAGAAATTTTTGGGTAACTGTACATCCTTTTAAGAACATTGGACTGATTATGAAAAGATATTCTGTCCAGCCTCCATGATCCTATGCCACTTCTTTTGCCTCGTACATCAACCGTGTGAATCTCTTCAAAAACAAATTTTTTCTCCACAACAAGTTGGAATAAGAAATTTTTGGATAACTGTACATCCCTTTCAGAATATTGGACTGATTATGAAAAGATATTCTGTCCAGCCTCCATGATCCTATGCCACTTCTTTTGCCTCGTACATCAACCGTGTGAATCTCTTCAAAAAATAATTTTTTCTCCACAACAAGTTGGAATAAGAAATTTTTGGGTAACTGTACATCCCTTTCAGAACATTGGACTGATTATGAAAAGATATTCTGTCCAGCCTCCATGATCTTATACCACTTCTTTTGCCTTGTACATCAACTGTGTAAATCCCTTCAAAAACAAATTTTTGTCCACAACAAACTATAATAAAAAATTGTTGGTTTAACTATACATCCCTTTCGGAATATTGGACCGATAATGAAAAGATATTTTGTCTAGCCTCAATGACCCTATGCCACTTCTTTTGCCTTGCACATCAACTGTGTAAATCTCTTCTAAAACAAATTTTTGTACTCAACAAAGTATGATAAAAAATTTGTTGGTTAACTGTACATCCCTTTTAGAACATTGGACTGATTATGAAAAGATATTCTGTCCAGCCTCCATGATCTTATACCACTTCTTTTGCCTTGTACATCAACTGTGTAAATCCCTTCAAAAACAAATTTTTGTCCACAACAAACTATAATAAAAAATTGTTGGTTTAACTATACATCCCTTTCGGAATATTGGACCGATAATGAAAAGATATTTTGTCTAGCCTCCATGATCCTATGCCACTTCTTTTGCCTTGCACATCAACTGTGTAAATCTCTTCTAAAACAAATTTTTGTACTCAACAAAGTATGATAAAAAATTTGTTGGTTTCCAGTACATCCCTTTTAGAATATTGGACTGATTATGAAAAGATATTCTGTCCAGCCTCCATGATCCTATGCCACTTCTTTTGCCTTCTACATCAACTGTGTAAATCTCTTCAAAAACAAATTTTTGTCAACAATAAAGTATAATAAAAAATTGTTGGTTAACTGTACATCCCTTTTAAAAAAATTGGACTGATTATGAAAAGATATTCTGTCCAGCCTCCATGATCCTATGCCACTTCTTTTGCCTTCTACATCAACTGTGTAAATCTCTTCAAAAACAAATTTTAGTCCACAACAAAGTTGAATAAAAAGTTGTTGGTTAACTGTACATCCCTTGTAGAATATTGGACTGATTATGAAAAGATATTCTGTCCAGCCTCCATGATCCTATGCCACTTCTTTTGCCCTGTACATCAAATGTGTAAATCTCTTCGAAGATAATTTTTGTCCACAACAAAGTATAATAAAAAATTGTTGGTTAACTGTACATCCCTTTTAAAATATTGGACTGATTATAAAAAGATATTCTGTCCATCCTCCATGATCCTATGCCACTTCTTTTGCCTTGTACATCAACAGTGTAAATCTCTTAAAAAAAAATTCTTGTCCACAACAAAGTGGGTTCAAAAATTGTTGGGTAACTGTACATCCCTTTTTTAATATTGGACTGATTATGAAAAGATATTCTGTCCAGCCTCCATGATCCTATACCCCTTTTTTTGCCTTCTACATCAACTGTGTAAATCTCTTCAAAAACAAATTTTTGTCCACAACAAAGTGAAATAAAGAATTGTTGTTTAACTGTACATCCCTTTTAGAATATTGGACTGATTATGAAAAGATATTCTGTCCAGCCTCCATGATCCCATGCCACTTCTTTTGCTTTGTACATCAACTGTGTAAATCTCTTCAAAAACAAATTTTTATCCACAACAAAGTGGATCAAAAAATTGTTGGTTAACTCTACATCCCTTTCAGAATATTGGACTGATTATGAAAAAAAACTCTGTCCAGCCTCCATGATCCTATGCCACTTCTTTTGCCTTGTACATCAACTGTGTAAATCTCTTCAAAAAAAAATTTTTATCCACAACAAATTATAATAAAAAATGGTTGGTTAAGTGTACATCCCTTTCAGAATATTGGACTGATTATGAAAAGATATTCTGTCCAGCCTCCATGATCCAATACCACTTCTTTTCCCTTCTACATCAACTGAGTAAATCCCTTCAAAAACAATTTTTTTTCCACAACAAAGTATAATAAAAAATTGTTGGTTAACTCTACATCCCTTTTAGAATATTCGACTGATTATGAAAAGATATTCTGTCCAGCCTCCATGATCCTATGCCACTTCTTTTGCCTCGTACATCAACCGTGTGAATCTCTTCAAAAATAAATTTTTTCTCCACAACAAGTTGGAATGAGAAATTTTTGGGTAACTGTACATCCTTTTAAGAACATTGGACTGATTATGAAAAGATATTTTGTCCAGCCTCCATGATCCTATGCCACTTCTTTTGCCTTGTACATCAACCGTGTGAATCTCTCGAAAAAACAAGTTTTTTTCTCCACAACAAATTGGAATAAGAAATTGTTGGTTAACTGTACATCCCTTCAAGAATATTGGAGTGATTATGAAAAGATATTCTGTCCAGCCTCCATGATCCTATGCCACTTCTTTTGCCTCGTACATCAACCGTGTGAATCTCTTCAAAAACAAATTTTTTCTCCACAACAAGTTGGAATAAGAAATTTTTGGGTAACTGTACATCCCTTTCAGGACATTGGACTGATTATGAAAAGATATTCTGTCCAGCCTCCATGATCTTATACCACTTCTTTTGCCTTGTACATCAACTGTGTAAATCCCTTCAAAAACAAATTTTGTCCACAACAAACTATAATAAAAAATTGTTGGTTTACCTATACATCCCTTTCGGAATATTGGACCGATAATGAAAAGATATTTTGTCTAGCCTCCATGATCCTATGCCACTTTTTTTGCCTTCGACATCAACCGTGTAAATCTCTTCTAAAACAAATTTTTGTACTCAACAAAGTATGATAAAAAATTTGTTGGTTTCCAGTACATCCCTTTTAGAATATTGGACTGATTATGAAAAGATATTCTGTCCAGCCTCCATGATCCTATGCCACTTCTTTTGCCTTCTACATCAACTGTGTAAATCTCTTCAAAAACAAATTTTAGTCCACAACAAAGTTGAATAAAAAGTTGTTGGTTAACTGTACATCCCTTGTAGAATATTGGACTGATTATGAAAAGATATTCTGTCCAGCCTCCATGATCCTATGCCACTTCTTTTGCCCTGTACATCAAATGTGTAAATCTCTTCGAAGATAATTTTTTGTCCACAACAAAGTATAATAAAAAATTGTTGGTTAACTGTACATCCCTTTTAGAATATTGGACTGATTATAAAAAGATATTCCGTCCAGCCTCCATGATCCTATGCCACTTCTTTTGCCTTGTACATCAACAGTGTAAATCTCTTCAAAAAAAAATTCTTGTCCACAACAAAGTGGGTTCAAAAATTGTTGGGTAACTGTACATCCCTTTTTTAATATTGGACTGATTATGAAAAGATATTCTGTCCAGCCTCCATGATCCTATACCCCTTTTTTTGCCTTCTACATCAACTGTGTAAATCTCTTCAAAAACAAATTTTTGTCCACAACAAAGTGGAATAAAGAATTGTTGGTTAACTGTACATCCCTTTTAGAATATTGGACTGATTATGAAAAGATATTCTGTCCAGCCTCCATGATCCTATGCCACTTCTTTTTCCTTCTACGTCAACTGTGTAAATCTCTTTAAAAACAAATTTTTTGTCCACAACAAAGTATGATAAAGATTTATTGGTTAACTGTACATCCCTTTTAGAATATTGGACTGATTATGAAAAGATATTCTGTCCAGCCTCCATGATCCTATGCCACTTCTTTTGCCTTCTACATCAACAGTGTAAATCTCTTGAAAAAAAATTCTTGTCCACAACAAAGTGGGTTCAAAAATTGTTGGGTAACTGTACATCCCTTTTTTAATATTGGACTGATTATGAAAAGATATTCTGTCCAGCCTCCATGATCCTATACCCCTTTTTTTGCCTTCTACATCAACTGTGTAAATCTCTTCTAAAACAATTTTTTGTCCACAACAAAGTATAATGAAAAATTGTTGGTTAACTGTACATCCCTTTTAGAATATTGGACTGATTATGAAAAGATATTCCGTCCAGCCTCCATGATCCTATGCCACTTCTTTTGCCTTGTATATCAACTGTGTAAATCTCTTCAAAAACAAATTTTTGTCCACAACAAAGTATAATAGAAAATTGTTGGTTAACTGTACATCGCTTTTAGAATATTGGACTGATTATGAAAAGATATTCTATCCAGCCTCCATGATCCTATGCCACTTCTTTTGCCTTCTACATCAACTGTGTAAATCTCTTCAAAAACAATTTTTTGTCCACAACAAAGTATAAAAAAAATTGTTGGTTAATTGTACATCCCTTGTAGAATATTGGACTGATTATGAAAAGATATTCTGTCCAGCCTCCATGTTCCTATGCCACTTCTTTTGCCTCCTTGTACATCAACCGTGTAAATCTTTTCAAAAACAATTTTTTGTCCACAACAAAGTATAATAATAAATTGTTGGTTAACTGTACATCCCTTTTAGAATATTAGACTGATTATGAAAAGATATTCTGTCCAGCCTCAATGATCCTATGCCACTTCTTTTGCCTTCTACATCAACTGTGTGAATCTCTTTAAAAACAAATTTTTGTCCACAACAAAGTACGATAAAAAATTGTTGGTTAACTGTACATCCCTTTCAGAATATTGGACTGATTATGAAAAGATATTCTGTCCAGCCTCCATGATCCTATGCCACTTCTTTTGCCTTGTACATCAACTGTGTAAATCTCTTCAAAAACTATTTTTTGTCCACAACAAAGTATAATAAAAAAGTGTTGGTTAACTGTACATCCCTTTTAGAATATTGGACTGATTATGAAAAGATATTCTGTCTAGCCTCCATGATCCTATGCCAATTCTTTTGCCTTCTACATCAAATGTGTAAATCTCTTCAAAAACAATTTTTTGTCCACAACAAAGTATAATAAAAAAGTGTTTGTTAATTGTACATCCCTTTTAGAATATTGGACTGATTATGTGGAGATATTCTGTCCAGCCTCCATGATCCTATGCCACTTCTTTTGCCTTGTACATCAACAGTCTAAATCTCTTTAAAAACAAATTTTTGTCCACAACAAAGTATAATAAAAATTGTTGGTTAACTGTACATCCCTTTTTGAATATTGGACTGATTATGAAAAGATATTCCGTCCAGCCTCCATGATCCTATGCCACTTCTTTTGCCTTCTACATCAACTGTGTAAATCTCTTCAAAAACAATTTTTTGTCCACAACAAAGTATAATAAAAAAATTGTTGGTTAATTGTACATCCTTTTTAGAATATTGGACTGATTATGAAAAGATATTCTGTCCAGCCTCCATGATCCTATGCCACTTCTTTTGCCTTGTACAT
This sequence comes from Thysanoteuthis rhombus, assembly GCA_963457665.1. Classification (NCBI taxonomy): domain Eukaryota; kingdom Metazoa; phylum Mollusca; class Cephalopoda; order Oegopsida; family Thysanoteuthidae; genus Thysanoteuthis; species Thysanoteuthis major. Next base: position 33,523,836 of record OY735230.1, read on the forward strand.
CAACCGTGTGAATCTCTTCAAAAATAATTTTTTGTCCACAACAAAGTATAATGAAAAATTGTTGGTTAACTGTACATCTCTTGTAGAATATTGGACTGATTATGAAAAGATATTCTGTCCAACCTCCATGTTCCTATGCCACTTCTTTTGCCTCCTTGTACATCAACCGTGTAAATCTTTTCAAAAACAATTTTTTGTCCACAACAAAGTATAATAAAAAATTGTTGGTTAACTGTACATCCCTTTTAGAATATTGGACTGATTATGAAAAGATATTCTGTCCAGCCTCCATGATCCTATGCCACTTCTTTTGCCTTGTACATCAACTGTGTAAATCTCTTCAAAAAAAAATTTTTGTCCACAACAAACTATAATAAAAAATTGTTGGTTTAACTATACATCCCTTTCAGAATATTGGACTGATTATGAAAAGATATTCTGTCCAGCCTCCATGATCCTATGCCACTTCTTTTGCCTTCTACATCAACTGTGTGAATCTCTTTAAAAAAAAATTTTTGTCCACAACAAAGTACGATAAAAAATTGTTGGTTAACTGTACATCACTTTCAGAATATTGGACTGATTATGAAAAGATATTCTGTCCAGCCTCCATGATCCTATGCCACTTCTTTTGCCTTCTACATCAACTGTGTGAATCTTTTTAAAAACAAATTTTTGTCCACAACAAAGTATAATAAAAAATACCTGGTTAATTGTACATTCCTCTCAGAATATTGGACTGATTATGAAAAGATATTATGTCCAGCCTCCATGATCCTATGCCAATTCTTTTGCCTTCTACATCAAATGTGTAAATCTCTTCAAAAACAATTTTTTGTCCACAACAAAGTATAATAAAAAAGTGTTTGTTAATTGTACATCCCTTTTAGAATATTGGACTGATTATGTAAAGATATTCTGTCCAGCCTCCATGATCCTATGCCACTTCTTTTGCCTTCTACATCAACTGTGTGAATCTTTTTAAAAACAAATTTTTGTCCACAACAAAGTATAATAAAAAATACCTGGTTAATTGTACATTCCTCTCAGAATATTGGACTGATTATGAAAAGATATTATGTCCAGCCTCCATGATCCTATGCCACTTCTTTTGCCTTCCATATCAACTGTTTATATCTCTTTAAAAACAAATTTTTGTCCACAACAAAGTATAATAAAAAATGTTGGTTTAACTATACATCCCTTTCGGAATATTGGACTGATTATGAAAAGATATTCCGTCCAGCCTCCATGATCCTATGCCACTTCTTTTGCCTTGTACATCAACTGTGTAAATCTCTTTAAAAACCAATTTTCATCCACAACAAAGTATAATAAAAAAGTGTTGGTTAACTGTACATCCCTTTCAGAATATTGGACTGATTATGAAAAGATATTCTGTCCAGCCTCCATGATCCTATGCCACTTCTTTTGCCTTGTACATCAACTGTGTAAATCACTTCAAAAACAATTTTTTGTCCACAACAAAGTATAATGAAAAATTGTTGGTTAACTGTACATCCCTTTTAGAATATTGGACTGATTATGAAAAGATATTCTGTCCAGCCTCCATGATCCTATGCCACTTCTTTTGCCTTCTACATCAACTGTGTAAATCACTTAAAAAAACAATTTTTTGTCCACAACAAAGTATAATAAAAAATTGTTGGTTAAGTCTACATCCCTTTTAGAATATTGGACTGATTATGTAAAGATATTCTGTCCAGCCTCCATGATCCTATGCCACTTCTTTTGCCTTCCACATCAACTGTGTAAATCTCTTTCAAAACAAATTTTTATCCACAACAAAGTATAATAAAAATTGTTGGTTAACTCTACATCCCTTTTAGAATATTGGACTGATTATGAAAAGATATTCTGTCCAGCCTCCATGATCTTATACCACTTCTTTTGCCTTGTACATCAACTGTGTAAATCTCTTCAAAAACAAATTTTTGTCCACAACAAAGTATAATAAAAAATTGTTGGTTTAACTATACATCCCTTTCGGAATATTGGACTGATTATGAAAAGATATTCTGTCCAGCCTCCATGATCCTATGCCACTTCTTTTGCCTTGTACATCAACTGTGTAAATCACTTCAAAAACAATTTTTTGTCCACAACAAAGTATAATAAAAAATTGTTGGTTAACTGTACATCCCTTTTAGAATATTGGACTGATTATGTAAAGATATTCTGTCCAGCCTCCATGATCCTATGCCACTTCTTTTGCCTTGTACATCAACTGTGTAAATCTCTTTAAAAACAAATTTTTGTCCACATCAAAGTATAATAAAAATTGTTGGTTAACTGTACATCCCTTTCAGAATATTGGACTGATTATGTAAAGATATTCTGTCCAGCCTCCATGATCCTATGTCACTTCTATTGCCTTCCACATCAACTGTGTAAATCTCTTTAAAAACAAATTTTTGTCCACAACAAAGTATGATAAAAATTGTTGGTTAACTTTACATCCCTTCAAGAATATTGGACTGATTATGAAAAGATATTCCATCCAGCCTCCATGATCCTATGCCACTTCTTTTGCCTTGTACATCAACTGTGTAAATCTCTTCAAAAACAAATTTTTGTCCACAACAAAGAATGATAAATAATTGTTGGTTAACTGTATATCCCTTTCAGAATATTGGACTGATTATGAAAAGATTCTGTCCAGCCTCCATGATCCTATGCCACTTCTTTTGCCTTGTACATCAACAGTGTAAATCACTTCAAAAACAATTTTTTGTCCACAACAAAGTACAATGAAAAATTGTTGGTTAACTCTACATCCCTTTTAGAATATTGGACTGATTATGAAAAGATATTCTGTCCAGCCTCCATGATCCTATGCCACTTCTTTTGCCTTCTACATCAACTGTGTAAATCTCTCCAAAAAGAATTTTTTGTCCACAACAAAGTATAATAATAAATTGTTGGTTAACTGTACATCCCTTTCATAATATTGGACTGATTATGTAAAGATATTCTGTCCAGCCTCCATGATCCTATGTCACTTCCTTTGCCTTCCACATCAACTGTGTAAATGTCTTTAAAAACAAATTTTTGTCCACAACAAAGTATGATAAAAATTGTTGGTTAACTGTACATCCCTTCAAGAATATTGGACTGATCATGAAAAGATATTCTGTCCAGCCTCCATGATCCTATGCCACTTCTTTTGCCTTGTACATCAACTGTGAAAATCTTTTTAAAAACAAATTTTCATCCACAACAAAGTATAATCAAAAATTGTTAGTTAACTGTACATCCCTTTTAGGATATTGGACTGATTATGAAAAGATATTCTGTCCAGCCTCCATGATCCTATGCCACTTCTTTTGCCTTCTACATCAACTGTGTAAATCTATTCAAAAACAAATTTTTGTCAACAATAAAGTAAAATAAAAAATTGTTGGTTAACTGTACATCCCTTTTAGAATATTGGACTGATTATGAAAAGATATTCTGTCCAGCCTCCATGATCCTATGCCACTTCTTTTGCCTTCTACATCAACTGTGTGAATCTCTTCAAAAACAAATTTTAGTCCACAACAAAGTTGAATAAAAAGTTGTTGGTTAACTGTACATCCCTTTTAGAATATTGGACTGATAATGAAAAGATATTCTGTCCAGCCTCCATGATCCTATGCCACTTCTTTTGCCCTGTACATCAAATGTGTAAATCTCTTTGAAGATAATTTTTTGTCCACAACAAAGTATAATAAAAAATTGTTGGTTAATTGTACATTCCTTTCAGAATATTGGACTGATTATGAAAAGATATTCTGTCCAGCCTCCATGATCCTATGCCACTTCTTTTGCCTTGTACATCAACTGTGAAAATCTTTTTAAAAACAAATTTTCATCCACAACAAAGTATAATCAAAAATTGTTAGTTAACTGTACATCCCTTTTGGAATATTGGACTGATTATGAAAAGATATTCTGTCCAGCCTCCATGATCCTATGACACTTCTTTTGCCTTCTACATCAACTGTGTAAATCTCTTTAAAAACAAATTTTTATCCACAACAAAGTATAATCAAAAATTGTTGGTTAACTGTACATCCCTTTCAGAATATTGGACTGATTATGAAAAGATATTCTGTCCAGCCTCCATGATCCTATGCCACTTCTTTTGCCTTGTACATCAACTGTGTAAATCTTTTCAAAAACAATTTTTTGTCCACAACTAAGTATAATAAAAAAGTGTTTGTTAACTGTACATCCCTTTTAGAATATTGGACTGATTATGAAAAGATATTCTGTCCAGCCTCCATGATCCTATGCCACTTCTTTTGCCTTGTACAACAACTGTGAAAATCTTTTTAAAAACAAATTTTCATCCACAACAAAGTATAATCAAAAATTGTTAGTTAACTGTACATCCCTTTTTGAATATTGGACTGATTATGAAAAGATATTCTGTCCAGCCTCCATGATCCTATGCCACTTCTTTTGCCTTGTACATCAACCATTTAAATCTTTTCAAAAACAATTTTTTGTCCACAACAAAGTATAATAAAAAATTGTTGGTTAACTATACATCCCTTTTAGAATATTGGACTGATTATGAAAAGATATTCTGTCCAGCGTCAATGATCCTATGCCACTTCTTTTGCCTTCTACATCAACAGTGTAAATCTCTTCAAAAACAATTTTTTGTCCACAACAAAGTATAATGAAAAATTGTTGGTTAACTGTGCATCCCTTTTAGAATATTGGACTGATTATGAAAAGATATTCTGTCCAGCCTCCATGATCCTATGCCACTTCTTTTGCCTTCTACATCAACTGTGTAAATCTTTTCAAAAACAATTTTTTGTCCACAACAAAGTATAATAAAAAATTGTTGATTAACTGTACATCCCTTTTAGAATATGGGACTGATTATGAAAAGATAATCTGTCCAGCCTCCATGATCCTATGCCACTTCTTTTGCCTTGTACATCAACCGTTTAAATCTTTTCAAAAACAATTTTTTGTTCACAACAAAGTATGATAAAAATTGTTGATTAACTGTAAATCCCTTTTAGAATATTGGACTGATTATGAAAAGATATTCTGTCCAGCCTCCACGATCCTATGCCACTTTTTTTGCCTTGTACATCAACCGTTTAAATCTTTTCAAAAACAAATTTTTCTCCACAACAAAGTATAATAAAAAATTGTTGGTTAACTGTACATCCCTTTCAGAATATTGGACTGATTATGAAAAGATAATCTGTCGAGCCTCCATGATCCTAAGCCACTTCTTTTGCCTTGTACATCAACAGTGTAAATCTCTTCAAAACAATTTTTTGTCCACAACAAAGTATAATAAAAAATTGGTGGTTAACTGTACATCCCTTTTAGAATATTGGACTGATTATGAAAAGATATTCTGTCCAGCCTCGATGATCCTATGCCACTTCTTTTGCGTTGTACATCAACTGTGTAAATCTCTTTAAAAACAAATTTTTATCCACAACAAAGTATAATAAAAAATTGTTGGTTAACTGTACATCCCTTTCAGAATATTGGACTGATTATGAAAAGATCTTCTGTCCAGCCTCCATGATCCTATGCCACTTCTTTTGCCTTATACATCAACTGTGTAAATCTCTTTAAAAACAAATTTTTGTCCACAACTAAGTATAATAAAAAATTGTTGGTTAACTGTACATCCCTTTTAGAATATTGGACTGATTATGAAAAGATATTCTGTCCAGCCTCCATGATCCTATGCCACTTCTTTTGCCTTGTACATCAACTGTGTGAATCACTTCAAAAACAATTTTTTGTCCACAACAAAGTATAATAAAAAATTGTTGGTTAACTGTACATCCCTTTTAGAATATTGGACTGATTATGAAAAGATATTCTGTCCAGCCTCCATGATCATATGCCACTTCTTTTGCCTTCTACATCAACTGTGTAAATCTCTTTAAAAACAAATTTTTATCCACAACAAAGTATAATCAAAAATTGTTGGTTAACTGTACATCCCTTTCAAAATATTGGAATGATTATGAAAAGATATTCTGTCCAGCCTCCATGATCATATGCCACTTCTTTTGCCTTGTACATCAACTGTGTAAATCACTTCAAAAAAAATTTTTTGTCCACAACAAAGTATAATAAAAAATTGTTGGTTAACTGTACATCCCTTTTAGAATATTGGACTGATTATGAAAAGATATTCTGTCCAGCCTCCATGATCATATGCCACTTCTTTTGCCTTCTACATCAACTGTGTAGATCTCTTCAAAAACAATTTTTTGTCCACAACAAAGTATAATAAAAATAGTTGGTTAACTCTACATCCCTTTTAGAATATTGGACTGATTATGAAAAGATATTCTGTCCAGCCTCCATGATCCTATGCCACTTCTTTTTTCCTTCTACATCAACCGTGTAAATGTCTTCAAAAAAAATTTTTTGTCCACAACAGAGTATAATGAAAAATTGTTGGTTAACTGTACATCCCTTTTAGAATATTGGACAGATTATGAAAAGATATTCTGTCCAGCTTCCATGATCCTATGCCACTTCTTTTGCGTTGTACATCAACCATGTAAATCTTTTCAAAAACAAATTTTTCTCCACAACAGAGTATAATAAAAAATTGTTGGTTAACTGTACATCCCTTTTAGAATATTGGACTGATTATGAAAAGATATTCTGTCCAGCCTCCATGATCCTATGCCACTTCTTTTGCCTTATACATCAACTGTGTAAATCTCTTTAAAAACAAATTTTTGTCCACAACAAAGTATAATAAAAAGTGTTGGTTAACTGTACATCCCTTTTAGAATATTGGACTGATTATGAAAAGATATTCTGTCCAACGTCCATGATCATATGCCACTTCTTTTGCCTTGTACATCAACTGTGTAAATCACTTCAAAAAAAATTTTTTGTCCACAACAAAGTATAATAAAAAATTGTTGGTTAACTGTACATCCCGTTTAGAATATTGGACTGATTATGAAAAGATATTCTGTCCAGCCTCCATGATCCTATGCCACTTCTTTTGCCTTGTACATCAACCGTGTAAATCTTTTCAAAAACAATTTTTTGTCCACTACTAAGTATAATAAAAAATTGTTGGTTAACTCTACATCCCTTTTAGAATATTGGACTGATTATGAAAAGATATTCTGTCCTGCCTCCATGATTCTATGCCACTTCTTTTGCCTTGTACATCAACTGTGTAAATCACTTCAAAAGATATTTTTTGTCCACAACAAAGTATAATAAAAAATTGTTGGTTAAGTGTACATCCCTTTTAGAATATTAGACTGATTATGAAAAGATATTCTGTCCTGCCTCCATGATCCTATGCCACTTCTTTTGCCTTCTACATCAACTGTGTAAATCCCTTCAAAAACAATTTTTTGTCCTCAACAAAGTATAATGAAAAATTGTTGGTTAACTGTACATCCCTTTTAGAATATTGGACTGATTATGAAAAGATATTCTGTCCAGCCTCCATGATCCTATGCCACTTCTTTTGCGTTGTACATCAACAGTGTAAATCTTTTCAAAAACAAATTTTTCTCCACAACAGAGTATAATAAAAAATTGTTGGTTAACTGTACATCCCTTTTAGAATATTGGACTGATTATGAAAAGATATTCTGTCCAGCCTCCATGATCCCATGCCACTTCTTTTCCCCTCTCCATTAACGTGGAAATCTCTTCAAATCAAATAGTCATCCTCAACAACGTAGAATAAAAAATTGTTGCTTAACTGTACATCCCTTTTAGAATATTGGACTGATTATGAAAAGATATTCTGTCCAGCCTCCATGATCCTATGCCACTCCTTTTGCCTTCTACATCAACTGTGTGAATCTCTTTAAAAACAATTTTTTGTCCACAACAAAGTATAATAAAAAATTGTTGGTTAACTGTACATCCCTTTTAGAATATTTGACTGATTATGAAAAGATATTCTGTCCAGCCTCCATGATCCTATGCCACTTCTTTTGCCTTGTACATCAACCGTGTAAATCTTTTCAAAAACAATTTCTTCTCCACAACTAAGTATAATAAAAAATTGTTGGTTAACTGTACATCCCTTTTAGAATATTGGACTGATTATGAAAAGATATTCTGTCCAGCCTCCATGATCCTAAGCCACTTCTTCTGCCTTGTACATCAACGTGTAAATCTTTTCAAAAACAATTTTTTGTCCACAACAAAGTATAATAAAAAATTGTTGGTTAACTGTACATCCCTTTTAAAATATTGGACTGATTATGAAAAGATATTCTGTCCAGCGTCAATGATCCTATGCCACTTCTTTTGCCTTCTACATCAACTGTGTAAATCTCTTCAAAAACAATTCTTTGTTCACAACAAAGTATAATAAAAAATTGTTGGCTAACTGTACATCCCTTTTGGAATATTGGACTGATTATGAAAAGATATTTTGTCCAGCCTCCATGATCCTATGCCACTTCTTTTGCCTTGTACATCAACTGTGTAAATCTTTTCAAAAACAATTTTTTGTCCACAACAAAGTATAATAAAAAATTGTTGGTTAACTGTACATCCCTTTTAGAATATTGGACTGATTATGAAGAGATATTCTGTCCAGCCTCCATGATCCTATGCCACTTCTTCTGCCTTCTACATCAACCGTGTAAATCTCTTCAAAAACAATTTTTTGTCCACAACAATATATAATAAAAAATTGTTGGTTAACTGTACATCCCTTTTAGAATATTGGACTGATTATGAAAAGATATTCTGTCCAGCTTCCATGATCCTATGCCACTTCTTTGCCTTGTACATCAACAGTGTAAATCTCTTCAAAAACAATTTTTTGTCCACAACAAAGTATAATAAAAAATTGTTGATTAACTGTACATCCCTTTTAGAATATTGGACTGATTATGAAAAGATATTCTGTCCAGCCTCCATGATCCTATGCCACTTCTTTTGCCTTCTACATCAACTGTGTAAATCTTTTCAAAAACAATTTTTTGTCCACAACAAAGTATAATAAAAAATTGTTGGTTAACTGTACATCCCTTTTAGAATATTGGACTGATTATGAAAAGATATTCTGTCCAGCCTCCATGATCCTATGCCACTTCTTTTGCCTTCTACATCAACTGTGTAAATCTTTTCAAAAACAATTTTTTGTCCACAACAAAGTATAATAAAAAATTGTTGGCTAACTGTACATCCCTTTTAGAATATTGGACTGATTATGAAAAGATATTCTGTCCAGCTTCAATGATCCTATGCCACTTCTTTTGCCTTCTACATCAACTGTGTAAATCTCTTTAAAAACAAATTTTTTGTCCACAACAGAGTATAATAAAAAATTGTTGGTTAACTGTACATCCTTTTTAGAATATTGGACTGATTATGAAAAGATATTCTGTCCAGCCTCCATGATCCTATGCCACTTCTTTTGCCTTGAACATCAACTGTGTAAATCTCTTTAAAAACAAATTTTTGTCCACAACAAAGTATAATCAAAAATTGTTGGTCAACTGTACATCCCTTTTAGAATATTGGACTGATTATAAAAAGATATTCTGTCCAGCCTCCATGATCCCATGCCACTTCTTCTGCCTTGTACATCAACCGTGTAAATCTTTTCAAAAACAAGTTTTTGTCCACAACAAAGTATAATAAAAAAATTGTTGGTTAATTGTACATCCCTTTTAGAATATTGGACTGATTATGAAAAGATATTCTGTCCAGCTTCCATGATCCCATGCCACTTCTTCTGCCTTGTACATCAACCGTGTAGATATTTTCAAGAACAATTTTTTGTCCACAACTAAGTATAATAAAAAATTGTTGGTTAACTGTACATCCCTTTTAGAATATTGGACTGATTATGAAAAGATATTCTGTCCAGCCTCCATGATCCTATGCCACTTCTTTTGCCTTGTACATCAACTGTGTAAATCTCTTCAAAAACAATTTTTTGTCCACAACAAAGTATGATAAAAAATTGTTGGTTAACTGTACATCTCTTTTAAAATATTGGACTGATTATAAAAAAGATATTCTGTCCAGCCTCCATGATCATATGCCACTTCTTTTGCCTTCTACATCAACCGTGTAAATCTTTTCAAGAACAATTTTTTGTCCACAACAAAGTATAATGAAAAATTGTTGGTTAACTGTACATCCCTTTTAGAATATTGGACTGATTATGAAAAGATATTCTGTCCAGCCTCCATGATCCTATGCCACTTCTTTTGCCTTGTACATCAACTGTCTAAATCTCTTTAAAAACAAATTTTTGTCCACAACAAAGTATAATAAAAAATTGTTGGTTAACTGTACATCCCTTCAAGAATATTGGACTGATTATAAAAAGATATTCTGTCCAGCCTCCATGATCCAATGCCACTTCTTCTGCCTTGTACATCAACCATGTAAATCTTTTCAAAAACAAGTTTTTGTCCACAACAAAGTATAATAAAAAAATTGTTGGTTAATTGTACATCCCTTTTAGAATATTGGACTGATTATGAAAAGATATTCTGTCCAGCTTCCATGATCCCATGCCACTTCTTCTGCCTTGTACATCAACCGTGTAAATCTTTTCAAGAACAATTTTTTGTCCACAACTAAGTATAATAAAAAATTGTTGGTTAACTGTACATCCCTTTTAGAATATTGGACTGATTATGAAAAGATATTCTGTCCAGCCTCCATGATCCTATGCCACTTCTTTTGCCTTCTACATCAACTGTGTAAATCACTTCAAAAACAATTTTTTGTCCTCAACAAAGTATAATGAAAAATTGTTGGTTAACTGTACATCCCTTTTAGAATATTGGACTGATTATGAAAAGATATTCTGTCCAGCCTCCATGATCCTATGCCACTTCTTTTGCGTTGTACATCAACAGTGTAAATCTTTTCAAAAACCAATTTTTCTGCACAACAGAGTATAATAAAAAATTGTTGGCTAACTGTACATCCCTTTTAGAATATTGAACTGATTATGAAAAGATATTCTGTCCAGCCTCCATGATCCCATGCCACTTCTTTTCCCCTCTCCATTAACGTGGAAATCTCTTCAAATCAAATCTTCATCCTCTACAACGTAGAATAAAAAATTGTTGGTTAACTGTACATCCCTTTTAGAATATTGGACTGATTATGAAAAGATATTCTGTCCAGCCTCCATGATCCTATGCCACTTCTTTTGCCTTCTACATCAACTGTGTAAATCTCTTTAAAAACAATTTTTTGTCCACAACAAAGTATAATAAAAAATTGTTGGTTAACTGTACATCCCTTTTAGAATATTGGACTGATTATGAAAAGATATTCTGTCCAGCCTCCATGATCCTATGCCACTTCTTTTGCCTTGTACATCAACCGTGTAAATCTTTTCAAAAACAATTTCTTGTCCACAATTAAGTATAATAAAAAATTGTTGGTTAACTGTACATCCCTTTTAGAATATTGGACTGATTATGAAAAGATATTCTGTCCAGCCTCCATGATCCTATGCCACTTCTTTTGCCTTCTACATCAATGTGTAAATCTTTTCAAAAACAATTTTTTGTCCACAACAAAGTATAAGAAAAAATTGTTGGTTAACTGTACATCCCTTTTAGAATATTGGACTGATTATGAAAAGATATTCTGTCCAGCCTCCATGATCCTATGCCACTTCTTTTGCCTTCTACATCAACTGTGTAAATCTCTTCAAAAACAATTCTTTGTCCACAACAAAGTATAATAAAAAATTGTTGGCTAACTGTACATCCCTTTTAGAATATTGGACTGATTATGAAAAGATATTCTGTCCAGCCTCAATGATCCTATGCCACTTCTTTTGCCTTCTACATCAACTGTGTAAATCTTTTCAAAAACAATTTTTTGTCCACAACAAAGTATAATAAAAAATTGTTGGTTAACTGTACATCCCTTTTAGAATATTGGACTGATTATGAAAAGATATTCTGTCCAGCCTCCATGATCCTATGCCACTTCTTCTGCCTTCTACATCAACCGTGTAAATCTCTTCAAGAACAATTTTTTGTCCACAACAATGTATAATAAAAAATTGTTGGTTAACTGTACATCCTTTTTAGAATATTGGACTGATTATAAAAAGATATTCTGTCCAGCTTCCATGATCCTATGCCACTTCTTTTGCCTTGTACATCAACAGTGTAAATCTCTTCAAAAACAATTTTTTGTCCACAACAAAGTATAATAAAAAATTGTTGATTAACTGTACATCCCTTTTAGAATATTGGACTGATTATGAAAAGATATTCTGTCCAGCCTCCATGATCCTATGCCACTTCTTTTGCCTTCTACATCAACTGTGTAAATCTTTTCAAAAACAATTTTTTGTCCACAACAAAGTATAATAAAAAATTGTTGGTTAACTGTACATCCCTTTTAGAATATTGGACTGATTATGAAAAGATATTCTGTCCAGCCTCCATGATCCTATGCCACTTCTTTTGCCTTCTACATCAACTGTGTAAATCTTTTCAAAAACAATTTTTTGTCCACAACAAAGTATAATAAAAAATTGTTGATTAACTGTACATCCCTTTTAGAATATGGGACTGATTATGAAAAGATAATCTGTCCAGCCTCCATGATCCTATGCCACTTCTTTTGCCTTGTACATCAACCGTTTAAATCTTTTCAAAAACAATTTTTTGTTCACAACAAAGTATGATAAAAATTGTTGATTAACTGTAAATCCCTTTTAGAATATTGGACTGATTATGAAAAGATATTCTGTCCAGCCTCCACGATCCTATGCCACTTTTTTTGCCTTGTACATCAACCGTTTAAATCTTTTCAAAAACAAATTTTTCTCCACAACAAAGTATAATAAAAAATTGTTGGTTAACTGTACATCCCTTTCAGAATATTGGACTGATTATGAAAAGATAATCTGTCGAGCCTCCATGATCCTAAGCCACTTCTTTTGCCTTGTACATCAACAGTGTAAATCTCTTCAAAACAATTTTTTGTCCACAACAAAGTATAATAAAAAATTGTTGGTTAACTGTACATCCCTTTTAGAATATTGGACTGATTATGAAAAGATATTCTGTCCAGCCTCGATGATCCTATGCCACTTCTTTTGCGTTGTACATCAACCGTGTAAATCTCTTTAAAAACAAATTTTTATCCACAACAAAGTATAATAAAAAATTGTTGGTTAACTGTACATCCCTTTTAGAATATTGGACTGATTATGAAAAGATATTCTGTCCAGCCTCCATGATCCTATGCCACTTCTTTTGCCTTATACATCAACTGTGTAAATCTCTTTAAAAACAAATTTTTGTCCACAACAAAGTATAATAAAAAATTGTTGATTAACTGTACATCCCTTTTAGAATATTGGACTGATTATGAAAAGATATTCTGTCCAACCTCCATGATCCTATGCCACTTCTTTTGCCTTGTACATCAACTGTGTGAATCACTTCAAAAACAATTTTTTGTCCACAACAAAGTATAATAAAAAATTGTTGGTTAACTGTACATCCCTTTTAGAATATTGGACTGATTATGAAAAGATATTCTGTCCAGCCTCCATGATCATATGCCACTTCTTTTGCCTTCTACATCAACTGTGTAAATCTCTTTAAAAACAAATTTTTATCCACAACAAAGTATAATCAAAAATTGTTGGTTAACTGTACATCCCTTTCAAAATATTGGAATGATTATGAAAAGATATTCTGTCCAGCCTCCATGATCATATGCCACTTCTTTTGCCTTGTACATCAACTGTGTAAATCACTTCAAAAAAAATTTTTTGTCCACAACAAAGTATAATAAAAAATTGTTGGTTAACTGTACATCCCTTTTAGAATATTGGACTGATTATGAAAAGATATTCTGTCCAGCCTCCATGATCCTATGCCACTTCTTTTGCCTTCTACATCAACTGTGTAGATCTCTTCAAAAACAATTTTTTGTCCACAACAAAGTATAATAAAAATAGTTGGTTAACTCTACATCCCTTTTAGAATATTGGACTGATTATGAAAAGATATTCTGTCCAGCCTCCATGATCCTATGCCACTTCTTTTTTCCTTCTACATCAACCGTGTAAATGTCTTCAAAAAAAATTTTTTGTCCACAACAGAGTATAATGAAAAATTGTTGGTTAACTGTACATCCCTTTTAGAATATTGGACAGATTATGAAAAGATATTCTGTCCAGCTTCCATGATCCTATGCCACTTCTTTTGCGTTGTACATCAACCGTGTAAATCTTTTCAAAAACAAATTTTTCTCCACAACAGAGTATAATAAAAAATTGTTGGTTAACTGTACATCCCTTTTAGAATATTGGACTGATTATGAAAAGATATTCTGTCCAGCCTCCATGATCCTATGCCACTTCTTTTGCCTTATACATCAACCGTGTAAATATCTTTAAAAACAAATTTTTGTCCACAACAAAGTATAATAAAAAAGTGTTGGTTAACTGTACATCCCTTTTAGAATATTGGACTGATTATGAAAAGATATTCTGTCCAACGTCCATGATCCTATGCCACTTCTTTTGCCTTGTACATCAACTGTGTAAATCACTTCAAAAACAATTTTTTGTCCACAACAAAGTATAATAAAAAATTGTTGGTTAACTGTACATCCCGTTTAGAATATTGGACTGATTATGAAAAGATATTCTGTCCAGCCTCCATGATCCTATGCCACTTCTTTTGCCTTCTACATCAACTGTGTAAATCTCTTTAAAAACAAATTTTTATCCACAACAAAGTATAATCAAAAATTGTTGGTTAACTGTACATCCCTTTTAGAATATTGGACTGATTATGAAAAGATATTCTGTCCAGCCTCCATGATCCTATGCCACTTCTTTTGCCTTGTACATCAACCGTGTAAATCTTTTCAAAAACAATTTTTTGTCCACTACTAAGTATAATAAAAAATTGTTGGTTAACTCTACATCCCTTTTAGAATATTGGACTGATTATGAAAAGATATTCTGTCCTGCCTCCATGATTCTATGCCACTTCTTTTGCCTTGTACATCAACTGTGTAAATCACTTCAAAAGATATTTTTTGTCCACAACAAAGTATAATAAAAAATTGTTGGTTAAGTGTACATCCCTTTTAGAATATTAGACTGATTATGAAAAGATATTCTGTCCTGCCTCCATGATCCTATGCCACTTCTTTTGCCTTCTACATCAACTGTGTAAATCCCTTCAAAAACAATTTTTTGTCCTCAACAAAGTATAATGAAAAATTGTTGGTTAACTGTACATCCCTTTTAGAATATTGGACTGATTATGAAAAGATATTCTGTCCAGCCTCCATGATCCTATGCCACTTCTTTTGCGTTGTACATCAACAGTGTAAATCTTTTCAAAAACAAATTTTTCTCCACAACAGAGTATAATAAAAAATTGTTGGTTAACTGTACATCCCTTTTAGAATATTGGACTGATTATGAAAAGATATTCTGTCCAGCCTCCATGATCCCATGCCACTTCTTTTCCCCTCTCCATTAACGTGGAAATCTCTTCAAATCAAATCTTCATCCTCAACAACGTAGAATAAAAAATTGTTGCTTAACTGTACATCCCTTTTAGAATATTGGACTGATTATGAAAAGATATTCTGTCCAGCCTCCATGATCCTATGCCACTTCTTTTGCCTTCTACATCAACTGTGTAAATCTCTTTAAAAACAATTTTTTGTCCACAACAAAGTATAATAAAAAATTGTTGGTTAACTGTACATCCCTTTTAGAATATTTGACTGATTATGAAAAGATATTCTGTCCAGCCTCCATGATCCTATGCCACTTCTTTTGCCTTGTACATCAACCGTGTAAATCTTTTCAAAAACAATTTCTTCTCCACAACTAAGTATAATAAAAAATTGTTGGTTAACTGTACATCCCTTTTAGAATATTGGACTGATTATGAAAAGATATTCTGTCCAGCCTCCATGATCCTAAGCCACTTCTTTTGCCTTGTACATCAACGTGTAAATCTTTTCAAAAACAATTTTTTGTCCACAACAAAGTATAATAAAAAATTGTTGGTTAACTGTACATCCCTTTTAAAATATTGGACTGATTATGAAAAGATATTCTGTCCAGCGTCAATGATCCTATGCCACTTCTTTTGCCTTCTACATCAACTGTGTAAATCTCTTCAAAAACAATTCTTTGTTCACAACAAAGTATAATAAAAAATTGTTGGCTAACTGTACATCCCTTTTGGAATATTGGACTGATTATGAAAAGATATTCTGTCCAGCCTCCATGATCCTATGCCACTTCTTTTGCCTTGTACATCAACTGTGTAAATCTTTTCAAAAACAATTTTTTGTCCACAACAAAGTATAATAAAAAATTGTTGGTTAACTGTACATCCCTTTTAGAATATTGGACTGATTATGAAGAGATATTCTGTCCAGCCTCCATGATCCTATGCCACTTCTTCTGCCTTCTACATCAACCGTGTAAATCTCTTCAAGAACAATTTTTTGTCCACAACAATATATAATAAAAAATTGTTGGTTAACTGTACATCCCTTTTAGAATATTGGACTGATTATGAAAAGATATTCTGTCCAGCTTCCATGATCCTATGCCACTTCTTTGCCTTGTACATCAACAGTGTAAATCTCTTCAAAAACAATTTTTTGTCCACAACAAAGTATAATAAAAAATTGTTGATTAACTGTACATCCCTTTTAGAATATTGGACTGATTATGAAAAGATATTCTGTCCAGCCTCCATGATCCTATGCCACTTCTTTTGCCTTCTACATCAACTGTGTAAATCTTTTCAAAAACAATTTTTTGTCCACAACAAAGTATAATAAAAAATTGTTGGTTAACTGTACATCCCTTTTAGAATATTGGACTGATTATGAAAAGATATTCTGTCCAGCCTCCATGATCCTATGCCACTTCTTTTGCCTTCTACATCAACTGTGTAAATCTTTTCAAAAAAAATTTTTTGTCCACAACAAAGTATAATAAAAAATTGTTGGCTAACTGTACATCCCTTTTAGAATATTGGACTGATTATGAAAAGATATTCTGTCCAGCTTCAATGATCCTATGCCACTTCTTTTGCCTTCGACATCAACTGTGTAAATCTCTTTAAAAACAAATTTTTTGTCCACAACAGAGTATAATAAAAAATTGTTGGTTAACTGTACATCCTTTTTAGAATATTGGACTGATTATGAAAAGATATTCTGTCCAGCCTCCATGATCCTATGCCACTTCTTTTGCCTTGAACATCAACTGTGTAAATCTCTTTAAAAACAAATTTTTGTCCACAACAAAGTATAATCAAAAATTGTTGGTCAACTGTACATCCCTTTTAGAATATTGGACTGATTATAAAAAGATATTCTGTCCAGCCTCCATGATCCCATGCCACTTTTTCTGCCTTGTACATCAACCGTGTAAATCTTTTCAAACACAAGTTTTTGTCCACAACAAAGTATAATAAAAAAATTGTTGGTTAATTGTACATCCCTTTTAGAATATTGGACTGATTATGAAAAGATATTCTGTCCAGCTTCCATGATCCCATGCCACTTCTTCTGCCTTGTACATCAACCGTGTAAATATTTTCAAGAACAATTTTTTGTCCACAACTAAGTATAATAAAAAATTGTTGGTTAACTGTACATCCCTTTTAGAATATTGGACTGATTATGAAAAGATATTCTGTCCAGCCTCCATGATCCTATGCCACTTCTTTTGCCTTGTACATCAACTGTGTAAATCTCTTCAAAAACAATTTTTTGTCCACAACAAAGTATGATAAAAAATTGTTGGTTAACTGTACATCTCTTTCAAAATATTGGACTGATTATGAAGAGATATTCTGTCCAGCCTCCATGATCCTATGCCACTTCTTTTGCCTTCTACATCAACCGTGTAAATCTTTTCAAGAACAATTTTTTGTCCACAACAAAGTATAATGAAAAATTGTTGGTTAACTGTACATCCCTTTTAGAATATTGGACTGATTATGAAAAGATATTCTGTCCAGCCTCCATGATCTTATGCCACTTCTTTTGCCTTGTACATCAACTGTCTAAATCTCTTTAAAAACAAATTTTTGTCCACAACAAAGTATGATAAAAATTGTTGGTTAACTGTACATCCCTTCAAGAATATTGGACTGATTATAAAAAGATATTCTGTCCAGCCTCCATGATCCCATGCCACTTCTTCTGCCTTGTACATCAACCATGTAAATCTTTTCAAAAACAAGTTTTTGTCCACAACAAAGTATAATAAAAAAATTGTTGGTTAATTGTACATCCCTTTTAGAATATTGGACTGATTATGAAAAGATATTCTGTCCAGCTTCCATGATCCCATGCCACTTCTTCTGCCTTGTACATCAACCGTGTAAATCTTTTCAAGAACAATTTTTTGTCCACAACTAAGTATAATAAAAAATTGTTGGTTAACTGTACATCCCTTTTAGAATATTGGACTGATTATGAAAAGATATTCTGTCCAGCCTCCATGATCCTATGCCACTTCTTTTGCCTTCTACATCAACTGTGTAAATCACTTCAAAAACAATTTTTTGTCCTCAACAAAGTATAATGAAAAATTGTTGGTTAACTGTACATCCCTTTTAGAATATTGGACTGATTATGAAAAGATATTCTGTCCAGCCTCCATGATCCTATGCCACTTCTTTTGCGTTGTACATCAACAGTGTAAATCTTTTCAAAAACCAATTTTTCTGCACAACAGAGTATAATAAAAAATTGTTGGCTAACTGTACATCCCTTTTAGAATATTGAACTGATTATGAAAAGATATTCTGTCCAGCCTCCATGATCCCATGCCACTTCTTTTCCCCTCTCCATTAACGTGGAAATCTCTTCAAATCAAATCTTCATCCTCTACAACGTAGAATAAAAAATTGTTGGTTAACTGTACATCCCTTTTAGAATATTGGACTGATTATGAAAAGATATTCTGTCCAGCCTCCATGATCCTATGCCACTTCTTTTGCCTTGTACATCAACCGTGTAAATCTTTTCAAAAACAATTTCTTGTCCACAATTAAGTATAATAAAAAATTGTTGGTTAACTGTACATCCCTTTTAGAATATTGGACTGATTATGAAAAGATATTCTGTCCAGCCTCCATGATCCTAAGCCACTTCTTTTGCCTTGTACATCAACGTGTAAATCTTTTCAAAAACAATTTTTTGTCCACAACAAAGTATAATAAAAAATTGTTGGTTAACTGTACATCCCTTTTAAAATATTGGACTGATTATGAAAAGATATTCTGTCCAGCGTCAATGATCCTATGCCACTTCTTTTGCCTTCTACATCAACTGTGTAAATCTCTTCAAAAACAATTCTTTGTTCACAACAAAGTATAATAAAAAATTGTTGGCTAACTGTACATCCCTTTTGGAATATTGGACTGATTATGAAAAGATATTCTGTCCAGCCTCCATGATCCTATGCCACTTCTTTTGCCTTGTACATCAACTGTGTAAATCTTTTCAAAAACAATTTTTTGTCCACAACAAAGTATAATAAAAAATTGTTGGTTAACTGTACATCCCTTTTAGAATATTGGACTGATTATGAAGAGATATTCTGTCCAGCCTCCATGATCCTATGCCACTTCTTCTGCCTTCTACATCAACCGTGTAAATCTCTTCAAGAACAATTTTTTGTCCACAACAATATATAATAAAAAATTGTTGGTTAACTGTACATCCCTTTTAGAATATTGGACTGATTATGAAAAGATATTCTGTCCAGCTTCCATGATCCTATGCCACTTCTTTGCCTTGTACATCAACAGTGTAAATCTCTTCAAAAACAATTTTTTGTCCACAACAAAGTATAATAAAAAATTGTTGATT
Organism: Thysanoteuthis rhombus; assembly: GCA_963457665.1. NCBI lineage: Eukaryota > Metazoa > Mollusca > Cephalopoda > Oegopsida > Thysanoteuthidae > Thysanoteuthis > Thysanoteuthis major. The sequence goes on from OY735230.1 coordinate 33,543,729, forward strand.
AACTGTACATCCCTTTTAGAATATTGGACTGATTATGAAAAGATATTCTGTCCAGCCTCCATGATCCTATGCCACTTCTTTTGCCTTCTACATCAACTGTGTAAATCTTTTCAAAAACAATTTTTTGTCCACAACAAAGTATAATAAAAAATTGTTGGTTAACTGTACATCCCTTTTAGAATATTGGACTGATTATGAATAGATATTCTGTCCAGCCTCCATGATCCTATGCCACTTCTTTTGCCTTCTACATCAACTGTGTAAATCTTTTCAAAAAAAATTTTTTGTCCACAACAAAGTATAATAAAAAATTGTTGGCTAACTGTACATCCCTTTTAGAATATTGGACTGATTATGAAAAGATATTCTGTCCAGCTTCAATGATCCTATGCCACTTCTTTTGCCTTCGACATCAACTGTGTAAATCTCTTTAAAAACAAATTTTTTGTCCACAACAGAGTATAATAAAAAATTGTTGGTTAACTGTACATCCTTTTTAGAATATTGGACTGATTATGAAAAGATATTCTGTCCAGCCTCCATGATCCTATGCCACTTCTTTTGCCTTGAACATCAACTGTGTAAATCTCTTTAAAAACAAATTTTTGTCCACAACAAAGTATAATCAAAAATTGTTGGTCAACTGTACATCCCTTTTAGAATATTGGACTGATTATAAAAAGATATTCTGTCCAGCCTCCATGATCCCATGCCACTTTTTCTGCCTTGTACATCAACCGTGTAAATCTTTTCAAACACAAGTTTTTGTCCACAACAAAGTATAATAAAAAAATTGTTGGTTAATTGTACATCCCTTTTAGAATATTGGACTGATTATGAAAAGATATTCTGTCCAGCTTCCATGATCCCATGCCACTTCTTCTGCCTTGTACATCAACCGTGTAAATATTTTCAAGAACAATTTTTTGTCCACAACTAAGTATAATAAAAAATTGTTGGTTAACTGTACATCCCTTTTAGAATATTGGACTGATTATGAAAAGATATTCTGTCCAGCCTCCATGATCCTATGCCACTTCTTTTGCCTTGTACATCAACTGTGTAAATCTCTTCAAAAACAATTTTTTGTCCACAACAAAGTATGATAAAAAATTGTTGGTTAACTGTACATCTCTTTCAAAATATTGGACTGATTATGAAGAGATATTCTGTCCAGCCTCCATGATCCTATGCCACTTCTTTTGCCTTCTACATCAACCGTGTAAATCTTTTCAAGAACAATTTTTTGTCCACAACAAAGTATAATGAAAAATTGTTGGTTAACTGTACATCCCTTTTAGAATATTGGACTGATTATGAAAAGATATTCTGTCCAGCCTCCATGATCTTATGCCACTTCTTTTGCCTTGTACATCAACTGTCTAAATCTCTTTAAAAACAAATTTTTGTCCACAACAAAGTATGATAAAAATTGTTGGTTAACTGTACATCCCTTCAAGAATATTGGACTGATTATAAAAAGATATTCTGTCCAGCCTCCATGATCCCATGCCACTTCTTCTGCCTTGTACATCAACCATGTAAATCTTTTCAAAAACAAGTTTTTGTCCACAACAAAGTATAATAAAAAAATTGTTGGTTAATTGTACATCCCTTTTAGAATATTGGACTGATTATGAAAAGATATTCTGTCCAGCTTCCATGATCCCATGCCACTTCTTCTGCCTTGTACATCAACCGTGTAAATCTTTTCAAGAACAATTTTTTGTCCACAACTAAGTATAATAAAAAATTGTTGGTTAACTGTACATCCCTTTTAGAATATTGGACTGATTATGAAAAGATATTCTGTCCAGCCTCCATGATCCTATGCCACTTCTTTTGCCTTCTACATCAACTGTGTAAATCACTTCAAAAACAATTTTTTGTCCTCAACAAAGTATAATGAAAAATTGTTGGTTAACTGTACATCCCTTTTAGAATATTGGACTGATTATGAAAAGATATTCTGTCCAGCCTCCATGATCCTATGCCACTTCTTTTGCGTTGTACATCAACAGTGTAAATCTTTTCAAAAACCAATTTTTCTGCACAACAGAGTATAATAAAAAATTGTTGGCTAACTGTACATCCCTTTTAGAATATTGAACTGATTATGAAAAGATATTCTGTCCAGCCTCCATGATCCCATGCCACTTCTTTTCCCCTCTCCATTAACGTGGAAATCTCTTCAAATCAAATCTTCATCCTCTACAACGTAGAATAAAAAATTGTTGGTTAACTGTACATCCCTTTTAGAATATTGGACTGATTATGAAAAGATATTCTGTCCAGCCTCCATGATCCTATGCCACTTCTTTTGCCTTCTACATCAACTGTGTAAATCTCTTTAAAAACAATTTTTTGTCCACAACAAAGTATAATAAAAAATTGTTGGTTAACTGTACATCCCTTTTAGAATATTGGACTGATTATGAAAAGATATTCTGTCCAGCCTCCATGATCCTATGCCACTTCTTTTGCCTTGTACATCAACCGTGTAAATCTTTTCAAAAACAATTTCTTGTCCACAATTAAGTATAATAAAAAATTGTTGGTTAACTGTACATCCCTTTTAGAATATTGGACTGATTATGAAAAGATATTCTGTCCAGCCTCCATGATCCTAAGCCACTTCTTTTGCCTTCTACATCAACGTGTAAATCTTTTCAAAAACAATTTTTTGTCCACAACAAAGTATAAGAAAAAATTGTTGGTTAACTGTACATCCCTTTTAGAATATTGGACTGATTATGAAAAGATATTCTGTCCAGCCTCCATGATCCTATGCCACTTCTTTTGCCTTCTACATCAACCGTGTGAATCTTTTCAAAAACAATTTTTTGTCCACAACAAAGTATAATAAAAAATTGTTGGTTAACTGTACATCCCTTTTAGAACATTGGACTGATTATGAAAAGATATTCTGTCCAGCCTCCATGATCCTATGCCACTTCTTTTGTTTTTTACATCAACTGTGTAAATCTCTTTAAAAACAAATTTTTTGTCCACAACAGAGTATAATAAAAAATTGTTGGTTAACTGTACATCCTTTTTAGAATATTGGACTGATTATGAAAAGATATTCTGTCCAGCCTCCATGATCCTATGCCACTTCTTTTGCCTTGAACATCAACTGTGTAAATCTCTTTAAAAACAAATTTTTGTCCACAACAAAGTATAATCAAAAATTGTTGGTCAACTGTACATCCCTTTTAGAATATTGGACTGATTATAAAAAGATATTCTGTCCAGCCTCCATGATCCCATGCCACTTCTTCTGCCTTGTACATCAACCGTGTAAATCTTTTCAAACACAAGTTTTTGTCCACAACAAAGTATAATAAAAAAATTGTTGGTTAATTGTACATCCCTTTTAGAATATTGGACTGATTATGAAAAGATATTCTGTCCAGCTTCCATGATCCCATGCCACTTCTTCTGCCTTGTACATCAACCGTGTAAATATTTTCAAGAACAATTTTTTGTCCACAACTAAGTATAATAAAAAATTGTTGGTTAACTGTACATCCCTTTTAGAATATTGGACTGATTATGAAAAGATATTCTGTCCAGCCTCCATGATCCTATGCCACTTCTTTTGCCTTGTACATCAACTGTGTAAATCTCTTCAAAAACAATTTTTTGTCCACAACAAAGTATGATAAAAAATTGTTGGTTAACTGTACATCTCTTTCAAAATATTGGACTGATTATGAAGAGATATTCTGTCCAGCCTCCATGATCCTATGCCACTTCTTTTGCCTTCTACATCAACCGTGTAAATCTTTTCAAGAACAATTTTTTGTCCACAACGAAGTATAATGAAAAATTGTTGGTTAACTGTACATCCCTTTTAGAATATTGGACTGATTATGAAAAGATATTCTGTCCAGCCTCCATGATCTTATGCCACTTCTTTTGCCTTGTACATCAACTGTCTAAATCTCTTTAAAAACAAATTTTTGTCCACAACAAAGTATGATAAAAATTGTTGGTTAACTGTACATCCCTTCAAGAATATTGGACTGATTATAAAAAGATATTCTGTCCAGCCTCCATGATCCCATGCCACTTCTTCTGCCTTGTACATCAACCATGTAAATCTTTTCAAAAACAAGTTTTTGTCCACAACAAAGTATAATAAAAAAATTGTTGGTTAATTGTACATCCCTTTTAGAATATTGGACTGATTATGAAAAGATATTCTGTCCAGCTTCCATGATCCCATGCCACTTCTTCTGCCTTGTACATCAACCGTGTAAATCTTTTCAAGAACAATTTTTTGTCCACAACTAAGTATAATAAAAAATTGTTGGTTAACTGTACATCCCTTTTAGAATATTGGACTGATTATGAAAAGATATTCTGTCCAGCCTCCATGATCCTATGCCACTTCTTTTGCCTTCTACATCAACTGTGTAAATCACTTCAAAAACAATTTTTTGTCCTCAACAAAGTATAATGAAAAATTGTTGGTTAACTGTACATCCCTTTTAGAATATTGGACTGATTATGAAAAGATATTCTGTCCAGCCTCCATGATCCTATGCCACTTCTTTTGCGTTGTACATCAACAGTGTAAATCTTTTCAAAAACCAATTTTTCTGCACAACAGAGTATAATAAAAAATTGTTGGCTAACTGTACATCCCTTTTAGAATATTGAACTGATTATGAAAAGATATTCTGTCCAGCCTCCATGATCCCATGCCACTTCTTTTCCCCTCTCCATTAACGTGGAAATCTCTTCAAATCAAATCTTCATCCTCTACAACGTAGAATAAAAAATTGTTGGTTAACTGTACATCCCTTTTAGAATATTGGACTGATTATGAAAAGATATTCTGTCCAGCCTCCATGATCCTATGCCACTTCTTTTGCCTTCTACATCAACTGTGTAAATCTCTTTAAAAACAATTTTTTGTCCACAACAAAGTATAATAAAAAATTGTTGGTTAACTGTACATCCCTTTTAGAATATTGGACTGATTATGAAAAGATATTCTGTCCAGCCTCCATGATCCTATGCCACTTCTTTTGCCTTGTACATCAACCGTGTAAATCTTTTCAAAAACAATTTCTTGTCCACAATTAAGTATAATAAAAAATTGTTGGTTAACTGTACATCCCTTTTAGAATATTGGACTGATTATGAAAAGATATTCTGTCCAGCCTCCATGATCCTAAGCCACTTCTTTTGCCTTCTACATCAACGTGTAAATCTTTTCAAAAACAATTTTTTGTCCACAAAAAAGTATAAGAAAAAATTGTTGGTTAACTGTACATCCCTTTTAGAATATTGGACTGATTATGAAAAGATATTCTGTCCAGCCTCCATGATCCTATGCCACTTCTTTTGCCTTCTACATCAACCGTGTGAATCTTTTCAAAAACAATTTTTTGTCCACAACAAAGTATAATAAAAAATTGTTGGTTAACTGTACATCCCTTTTAGAACATTGGACTGATTATGAAAAGATATTCTGTCCAGCCTCCATGATCCTATGCCACTTCTTTTGTTTTTTACATCAACTGTGTAAATCTCTTTAAAAACAAATTTTTGTCCACAACAATGTATAATAAAAAATTGTTGGTTAACTGTACATCCCTTTTAGAATATTGGACTGATTATGAAAAGATATTCTGTCCAGCCTCTATGATCCTATGCCACTTCTTTTGCCTTCTACATCAACTGTGTAAATCTCTTTAAAAACAAATTTCTATCCACAACAAAGTATAATCTAAAATTGTTGGTTAACTGTACATCCCTTTTAGAATATTTGACTGATTATGAAAAGATATTCTGTCCAGCCTCCATGATCCTATGCCACTTCTTTTGCCTTCTACATCAATCCTGTAAATCTCTTTAAAAACAATTTTTTGTCCACAACAAAGTATAATAAATAAATACCTGGTTAACTCTACATCCCTTTTAGAATATTAGACTGATTATGAAAAGATATTCTGTCCAGCCTCCATGATCCTATGCCACTTCTTTTGCCTCCTACATCAACTGTGTGAATCTCTTCAAAAACAATTTTTTGTCCACAACAAAGTATAATAAAAAATACCTGGTTAACTGTACATCCCTTTTAGAATATTGGACTGATTATGAAAAGATATTCTGTCCAGCCTCCATGATCCTATGCCACTTCTTTTGCCTTCTACATCAACTGTGTAAATCTTTTCAAAAACAATTTTTTGTCCACAACAAAGTATAATAAAAAATTGTTGGTTAACTGTACATCCCTTTTAGAATATTGGACTGATTATGAAAAGATATTCTGTCCAGCCTCCATGATCGTATGCCACTTTTTTTGCCTTCTACATCAACAGTGTAAATCTTTTCAAAAACAATTTTTTGTCCACAACAAAGTATAATAAAAAATTGTTGGTTAACTGTACATCCCTTTTAGAATATTGGACTGATTATGAAAAGATATTCTGTCCAGCCTCCATGATCCTATGCCACTTCTTTTGCCTTCTACATCAACAGTGTAAATCTCTTCAAAAACAATTTTTTGTCCACAACAAAGTAGAATAAAAAATTGTTGGTTAACTGTACATCCCTTTTAGAATATTGGACTGATTATGAAAAGATATTCTGTCCAGCCTCCATGATCCTATGCCACTTCTTTTGCCTTCTACATCAACAGTGTAAATCTCTTCAAAAACAATTTTTTGTCCACAACAAAGTATAATAAAAAATTTTTGGCTAACTGTACATCCCTTTTAGAATATTGGACTGATTATGAAAAGATATTCTGTCCAGCCTCCATGATCCTATGCCACATCTTTTGCCTTCTACATCAACTGTGTAAATCTCTTCAAAAACAAATTTTTGTCCACAACAAAGTATAATAAAAAATTTTTGGCTAACTGTACATCCCTTTTAGAATATTGGACTGATTATGAAAAGATATTCTGTCCAGCCTCCATGATCCTATGCCCATTCTTTTGCCTTCTACATCAACAGTGTAAATCTCTTCAAAAACAATTTTTTGTCCGCAACAAAGTATAATAAAAAATTGTTGGTTAACTGTACATCCCTTTTAGAATATTGGACTGATTATGAAGAGATATTCTGTCCAGCCTTCATGATCCTATGCCACTTCTTTTGCCTTGTACATCAACTGTGTGAATCTTTTCAAAAACAATTTTTTGTCCACAACAAAGTATAATAAAAAAATTGTTGGTTAACTGTACATCCCTTTTAGAATATTGGACTGATTATGAAAAGATATTCTGTCCAGCCTCCATGATCCCATGCCACTTCTTCTGCCTTGTACATCAACCATGTAAATCTTTTCAAAAACAAGTTTTTGTCCACAACAAAGTATAATAAAAAAATTGTTGGCTAACTGTACATCCCTTTTAGAATATTGGACTGATTATGAAAAGATATTCTGTCCAGCCTTCATGATCCTATGCCACTTCTTTTGCCTTCTACATCAACAGTGTAAATCTCTTAAAAAACAATTTTTTGTCTACAACAAAGTATAATAAAAAATTGTTGGTTAACTGTACATCCCTTTTAGAATATTGGACTGATTATGAAAAGATATTCTGTCCAGCCTCCATGATCGTATGCCACTTCTTTTGCCTTCTACATCAACTGTGTAAATCTCTTCAAAAACAATTTTTTGTCCACAACAAAGTATAATTAAAAATTTTTGGCTAACTGTACATCCCTTTTGGAATATTGGACTGATTATGAAAAGATATTCTGTCCAGCCTCCATGATCCTATGCCACTTCTTTTGCCTTCTACATCAACAGTGTAAATCTCTTCAAAAACAATTTTTTGTCCACAACAAAGTATAATAAAAAATTCTTGGTCAACTGTACATCCCTTTTAGAATATTGGACTGATTATGAAAAGATATTCTGTCCAGCCTCCATGATCCTATGCCACTTCTTTTGCCTTGTACATCAAACCGTGTAAATCTCTTTAAAAACTAATTTTTGTCCACAACAAAGTATAATAAAATATTCTTGGTCAACTGTACATCCCTTTTAGAATATTGGACTGATTATGAAAAGATATTCTGTCCAGCCTCCATGATCCTATGCCACTTCTTTTGCCTTCTACATCAACTGTCTAAATCTCTTCAAAAAAAATTTTTTGTCCACAACAAAGTATAATAAAAAATTGTTGGTTAACTGTACATCCCTTTTAAAATATTGGACTGATTATGAAAAGATATTCTGTCCAGCCTCCATGATCCTATGCCACTTCTTTTGCCTTCTACATCAACTGTGTAAATCTCTTCAAAAACAATTTTTTGTCCACAACAAAGTATAATAAAAAATTTTTGGTCAACTGTACATCCCTTTTAGAATATTGGACTGATTATAAAAAGATATTCTGTCCAGCCTCCATGATCCCATGCCACTTCTTCTGCCTTCTACATCAACAGTGTAAATCTCTTCAAAAACAATTTTTTGTCCGCAACAAAGTATAATAAAAAATTGTTGGTTAACTGTACATCCCTTTTAGAATATTGGACTGATTATGAAGAGATATTCTGTCCAGCCTTCATGATCCTATGCCACTTCTTTTGCCTTGTACATCAACTGTGTGAATCTTTTCAAAAACAATTTTTTGTCCACAACAAAGTATAATAAAAAAATTGTTGGTTAACTGTACATCCCTTTTAGAATATTGGACTGATTATGAAGAGATATTCTGTCCAGCCTTCATGATCCTATGCCACTTCTTTTGCCTTGTACATCAACAGTGTAAATCTTTTCAAAAACAATTTTTTGTCCACAACAAAGTATAATAAAAAATTGTTGGCTAACTGTACATCCCTTTTAGAATATTGGACTGATTATGAAAAGATATTCTGTCCAGCCTTCATGATCCTATGCCACTTCTTTTGCCTTCTACATCAACAGTGTAAATCTCTTAAAAAACAATTTTTTGTCTACAACAAAGTATAATAAAAAATTGTTGGTTAACTGTACATCCCTTTTAGAATATTGGACTGATTATGAAAAGATATTCTGTCCAGCCTCCATGATCGTATGCCACTTCTTTTGCCTTCTACATCAACTGTGTAAATCTCTTCAAAAACAATTTTTTGTCCACAACAAAGTATAATTAAAAATTTTTGGCTAACTGTACATCCCTTTTGGAATATTGGACTGATTATGAAAAGATATTCTGTCCAGCCTCCATGATCCTATGCCCATTCTTTTGCCTTCTACATCAACAGTGTAAATCTCTTCAAAAACAATTTTTTGTCCGCAACAAAGTATAATAAAAAATTCTTGGTCAACTGTACATCCCTTTTAGAATATTGGACTGATTATGAAAAGATATTCTGTCCAGCCTCCATGATCCTATGCCACTTCTTTTGCCTTGTACATCAAACCGTGTAAATCTCTTTAAAAACTAATTTTTGTCCACAACAAAGTATAATAAAATATTCTTGGTCAACTGTACATCCCTTTTAGAATATTGGACTGATTATGAAAAGATATTCTGTCCAGCCTCCATGATCCTATGCCACTTCTTTTGCCTTCTACATCAACTGTCTAAATCTCTTCAAAAACAATTTTTTGTCCACAACAAAGTATAATCAAAAATTGTTGGTTAACTGTACATCCCTTTTAAAATATTGGACTGATTATGAAAAGATATTCTGTCCAGCCTCCATGATCCTATGCCACTTCTTTTGCCTTCTACATCAACTGTGTAAATCTCTTCAAAAACAATTTTTTGTCCACAACAAAGTATAATAAAAAATTTTTGGTCAACTGTACATCCCTTTTAGAATATTGGACTGATTATAAAAAGATATTCTGTCCAGCCTCCATGATCCCATGCCACTTCTTCTGCCTTGTACATCAACTGTGTAAATCTTTTCAAAAACAATTTTTTGTCCACAACAAAGTATAATAAAAAAATTGTTGGTTAATTGTACACCCCTTTTAGAATATTGGACTGATTATGAAAAGATATTCTGTCCAGCTTCCATGATCCCATGCCACTTCTTCTGCCTTGTACATCAACTGTGTAAATCTCTTCAAAACCAAATTTGTCCACAACAAAGTATAATAAAAAATTGTTGGTTAACTGTACATCCCTTTTAAAATATTGGACTGATTATTAAAAGATATTCTGTCCAGCCTCCATGATCCCATGCCACTTCTTCTGCCTTCTACATCAACCGTGTAAATCTTTTCAAAAACAATTTTTTGTCCACAACAAAGTATAATAAAAAATTGTTGGTTAACTGTACATCCCTTTTAGAATATTGGACTGATTATGAAAAGATATTCCGTCCAGCCTCCATGATCCTATGCCACTTCTTTTGCCTTCTACATCAACTGTGTAAATCCCTTTAAAAACAAATTTTTATCCAAAACAAAGTATAATAAAAAATTGTTGGTTAACTGTACATCCCTTCAAGAATATTGGACTGATTATGAAAAGATATTCTGTCCAGCCTCCATGATCGTATGCCACTTATTCTGCCTTCTACATCAACCGTGTAAATCTTTTCAAAAACAATTTTTAGTCCACAACAAAATATAATAAAAAATTTTTGGCTAACTTTACATCCCTTTTAGAATATTGGACTGATTATGAAAAGATATTCTGTCCAGCTTCAATGATCCTATGCCACTTCTTCTGCCTTGTACATCAACCGTGTAAATCTTTTAAAAAACAATTTTTTGTCCACAACAAAGTATAATCAAAAATTGTTGGTTAAGTGTACATCCCTTTTAGAATATTAGACTGATTATGAAAAGATATTCTGTCCAGCCTCCATGATCCTATGCCACTTCTTTTGCCTTGTACATCAACCGTGTGAATCTTTTCAAAAACAATTTTTTGTCCACAACAAAGTATAATAAAAAATTGTTGGTTAACTGTACATCCCTTTTAGAACATTGGACTGATTATGAAAAGATATTCTGTCCAGCCTTCATGATCCTATGCCACTTCTTTTGTTTTTTACATCAACTGTGTAAATCTCTTTAAAAACCAATTTTTGTCCACAACAATGTATAATAAAAAATTGTTGGTTAACTGTACATCCCTTTTAGAATATTGGACTGATTATGAAAAGATATTCTGTCCAGCCTCCATGATCGTATGCCACTTCTTTTGCCTTCTACATCAACTGTGTAAATCTCTTCAAAAACAATTTTTTGTCCACAACAAAGTATAATAAAAAATTGTTGGTTAACTGTACATCCCTTTTAGAATATTGGACTGATTATGAAAAGATATTCTGTCCAGCCTTCATGATCCTATGCCACTTCTTTTGCCTTGTACATCAACCGTGTAAATCTTTTCAAAAGAAATTTTTTATCCTCAACAAAGTATATTAAAAAATTGTTGGTTAACTGTACATCCCTTTTAGAATATTGGACTGATTATGAAAAGATATTCTGTCCAGCCTCCATGATCGTATGCCACTTCTTTTGCCTTGTACATCAAACCGTGTAAATCTTTTCAAAAACAATTTTTTGTCCACAACAAAGTATAATAAAAAATTCTTGGTCAACTGTACATCCCTTTTAGAATATTGGACTGATTATGAAAAGATATTCTGTCCAGCCTCCATGATCCTATGCCACTTCTTCTGCCTTGTACATCAACCGTGTAAATCTTTTCAAAAACAATTTTTTGTCCACAACAAAGTATAATAAAAAATTCTTGGTTAATTGTACATCCCTTTTAGAATATTGGACTGATTATGAAAAGATATTCTGTCCAGCCTCCATGATCCTACGCCACTTCTTTTGCCTTGTACATCAACCGTGTAAATCTTTTCAAAAACAATTTTTTGTCCACAACAAAGTATAATAAAAAATACCTGGTTAACTCTACATCCCTTTTAGAATATTGGACTGATTATGAAAAGATATTCTGTCCAGCCTCCATGATCGTATGCCACTTCTTTTGCCTTCTACATCAACTGTGTAAATCTCTTCAAAAACAATTTTTTGTCCACAACAAAGTATAATAAAAAATTGTTGGTTAACTGTACATCCCTTTTAGAATATTGGACTGATTATGAAAAGATATTCTGTCCAGCCTTCATGATCCTATGCCACTTCTTTTGCCTTGTACATCAACCGTGTAAATCTTTTCAAAAGAAATTTTTTATCCTCAACAAAGTATATTAAAAAATTGTTGGTTAACTGTACATCCCTTTTAGAATATTGGACTGATTATGAAAAGATATTCTGTCCAGCCTCCATGATCGTATGCCACTTCTTTTGCCTTGTACATCAAACCGTGTAAATCTTTTCAAAAACAATTTTTTGTCCACAACAAAGTATAATAAAAAATTCTTGGTCAACTGTACATCCCTTTTAGAATATTGGACTGATTATGAAAAGATATTCTGTCCAGCCTCCATGATCCTATGCAACTTCTCCTGCCTTGTACCTCAACCGTGTAAATCTTTTCAAAAACAAATCTTTGTCCACAAGAAAGTATAATAAAAAATTGTTGGTTAACTGTACATCCTTTTTAGAATATTGGACTGATTATGAAAATATATTCCGTCCAGCCTCCATGATCCCATGCCACTCCTTTTCCCCTCTACATCAACCGTTTAAATCTCTCCAAAAACAAATTTCTATCCAAAACAAAGTGGAATAAAATATTGTTGGTTAACCCTACATCTTTTTTAGAATATTAGACTGACTATGAAAAGATATTTTGTCCAGCCTCAATGATCCTATGCCACTTCTTTTCCCTTTAACATCAATTGTGTGAATCTCTCCAAAAACAAATTTTCATCCAGAACAAAGTAAAATAAAAAATTGTGGGTTAACTGTACATCCCTTTTAGAATATTGGACTGATTATGAAAAGATATTCTGTCCAGCCTCTATGATCCCATGCCTCTTCTCCTCCCTTCTACATCAACTGTGTAAATCTCTCCAAAAACAAATTTTCATCTACAACAAAGTAAAATAAAAAATTGTTGGTTAACTGTACATCCCTTTTAGAAAATTGAACTGATTATGAAAAGATATTTTGTCCAGCTCCTACAATCTCATGCCACTTCTTTCCCCGTGTGCATCAAATGTGTAAATCTCTCTGAAAACAAGAACAAAGTGGAATGAAAAATTGTTGGTTCTGTGTAATTCACCAAAATCAAGATTGATGAAACCCCCGTCCTAATGATTAGGCCCAGTCCCAGTAATTTGGACTGAGTACTTCAAGGTTCCCTGTTCAATTAGGAATTTTGGCTATTTATTGTATTTCTTTAACACAAAACTGTTAATGTTCCATCGATAAGAAGATGGTAGAAAATATCATGGGTTTGAATCAGCTAGCTTTTAGGATATTTGACTTGCTATCAAAATGTATTTGTTTCTATTCCGAGAGTCCCTCATATCTCCTGTTTCCACTATCAGAAACTGTGAGAATTCCTACAAAAACGAACTGAAAGGATCCATTTTCGCCGTGTTGTAGTTTGCTTTTTGGACATTGGAATGACTATAGAAAGGTATTAAGTTCAAATTTGATGGTTCCACATTTCTCCCGTTTCCTTAATCAGAATATGTAAATATCCCGAAGAGAAATATATCGAAAAATTACCGTTGATGTGATGTAGGTTTGTTTTTAAGGCATTTGACTGACTATCGATAGATATCCTGTTTAATCTTTAGTAAAGTAGTCGTGGATTAGAATGGCTATTGGTACTTATTTGGTACGTTTACGTTCTCTCATTCAGCCTATCTTGTTAATCAGAAACTGTCAATTGTTTTAGAAAATGAATCGTCAGAAACTATTGTCAACATGATTTACTTTGGTTGTAGAGGTTTGGGCTGTCCGTTGTCTGGTATTTAGTCCAAATCTGAGGCTCTTCCTTTCCTCGTTTCATTAAACAGAAACTGGAAAAATTTTGATGGAATGAAAATGAAAAACAAAGCTTTTTTGATGTGATATAGTTCGGTTTCAGAGCATTCGACTGCTGTTACAGCATGAGGCCCGATAATTCAATAATTCATTTGATTTTAATTCATTTTTCAATCCACATATACTATTTTTGCATAGATTAATATGAATCATTATTAAGTACTTGATGAAAGATCAAATGTAAGTCACAGAGTAACTTTTTTCAGATGCCAAAAGAATGATAAGAACATTTCAAGTGGATTCATTGACAAGATAAAGTGTAGTCGTTTGGAAGCCCTGCAGATAGATAGCCAGTCGCAGCCACTTAATTGAAAAACTTTAGGAGAAAGAAACGAAAAGGGGTTGTTAAAAAAAAAGAAATGTATACATGAATTCTAACGATGGAGGTAAGAATGATAGCTTTGAAGTTTACTTGCGTGAGAAATAAATGAAATCAGGAGGAAAATAAGAAAGAAAAGGTTTGATGACCATTTAATTCTGATATCAGTTAAAAGGAAAGGGTTAGTTAATTTAGTAAAACTGATAGGAATAAAAAAAGAATGACACTTGCCTTTAAAAAAGGAGACCAAAGTAGTTGAAAAGAAGTAGAGTAGGAGGTTAGAAAACGAGAGGAGAAGAGTAGACAAAAGAAAACGTCTGATCGTCAAAGGGTAACCGGAAGGGCCGATTAATCTCTTTCTCTCTCTGTCTCTATCTGTCTCTCTCTCTCTCTCTCTCTGTCTATCTATGTCTCTCTGTCTCTGTCTCTCTCTCTCTCTGTCACTGTCTCTGTCTCTCTGTCTCTGTCTGTCTCTGTCTCTCTCTCTGTATGAGAATTTTCTTTGGTGTTCAAACAAAGACTATCGATCTATTTTCAGTTAGCCGAAGAAGAAAAATGAAGGTTTGATTTTGAATCCTGACATTACTTTTAAGTCTTTTGTTCCTTCCCTTGCCGCATCTGCGTTGCCAGAAGAACGGTACAGAGTCGAAATATGTCCCTATGCAATAATCCTTCATTACCTATGGGAAGGTATTCGGTATTATCTGGAGGGTCTCTCATTTCTCCGATTTCTTTAATCAGAAACTCTGGAGATTCTGAAGGAAACCCATTTTATCGTCAATGGGATGTAACTAGAAGGTAAAGCATTCCACCACCTCTCAAAAGGTATTACGTCTTCCACTTCTCCAATTTCCTGAATCAGAAACTTTGAAACTCCTTTTGAAACTGCAGGAAACCAGGGGGTTGAAACTTTAGCCGTTGAGGTTTGGATCGGTAGTAGAACATTGGACTGACCATCAAAAGGTGATGGGTTCCACCTTGACAGTCCCTCATTTCTCCTACTTCCAGCCCCTCTCCTGTATGATATAAAAATCATTACTCTATAGGAAATCTCAGAAAAAAGCAATGAACTTTCGGCAGATCATGTTCAAAAAATTTTTAAAATCCATAGTGACAATATGAAAATAGTGCTTAACTACCAACATGGTCAAATGAGGAGATGAAAATAAGCAATTTTGAGAACATCCGAAAATCGAAAACATTTCAAATAATCATTCCAACACTCCTCTAGCACTAGTGATACATATGCCGACTGCATAGACTCTATGTTATGTGTTATAAATGAGAGGAAAAAAACAATTAGGGCTTTATTTAGGGTAGTATTTGGGTAAGAATCTCTTCCAATGGATATAGTCTTTTTACGTTTTTGATTATCGGCCATATTCGTCGCCTTCGAGGAGGAGAGACATTATTTGATCAGTTGACAGTTTTGAATTCTATAGAAATTCCACATAAGTCAGCACTATTCTCAATGTTTCAAAGTAGTACCTGCCATATCATCATTATCATCTCCCTCTTCATCATCATCATCATTATCATCATCATCATCATCATCATCATCATCACCATCATCAGTTTTTTATCGTCCGTCATTGGACATAGACCTTCCCCAAGATTCGCCTCTCCTCACTATCTAATGAATCCGTCTAGTCTGTGTCTCCATCACGTATTCTTCCAGCCTCAGTTGCGTATGTGATCTCTGAGGATCCATGTCATGAGTCGTGATGTCCATTGGTTGTCTGCCATTTTTCTAACATAACCAATTTGATGCCATTTGAGTTTTCTAATAGATTATATGATGTCTTGGATTCCTGTTTTCTCCCTAATATACTGTGCTGTCTTACAATCTCTCCATGTAAGGTTGAGCATGATTCTCTCATGTCCACGTATCATTCTTCTCAGTCTGTGAGTGAATCTTTTGGTTAGATTCCATTTTCAGCTCCATAGATGACTATAGGGAGGATGCATTGGTTGTATACCCTTCTTTTTAGGATCATTGGGATCTTCTTGTTTTAGAAGGTTGAGCTTGCTCTACCGAAGATATCGTCAATAGATTTTGGTATTGATAGGCTAAAGTTATTTTTTATGAAGTAAGAATTTCTATAACTAACGTACGGGAAACATTATCTGCTAGGTAACAAAACACAGTTTAACACTGGTAGGAAATTTTTAAGACATCAACCTCGAATGAAAGCTTTGGTTGTGACAAGCCATTAACGAGACAGACAGACAGACAAACAATAATGATATTCACTTCATTTCGAACTTACCATATCATGTATTGAATTAAAAGTCCACATCCCTGGCATCTACTATAGTAATAATCAATAGTCCAACACTGTCACATTTTTACTTCAGAGCCAATACGGCATGTAATTAAGGTCGGTAGGTCGAGTTACACTTATGGTTGGTTGGTAGGTTCGCGGTCAGATCCAGCAGGTACTCTTACAGTTAATTACTTTCAGCCATTTAAGAAAAATGACTTATTCAAAGTGATGGTACCTGATGCAAAAGCGTAATTTTTGTGTTGGTAATTGTAACCTAAATGCTAACACCAACCGTAAATACTAAACTTTTTACTTGAACTGACACTAAATAATATCGTCTGTGGTTAAATTCAATAAAATACTTTTCCAAATATTCAGGGCTTTTTGTTTTCATTCTTTTCAAAATTGTTCAACAGTAGCAGCCGCTAATTGCGTCTTGTCAATGGTTATCCTTCTTACAGAATATCAATATAACGTTTTGATGAACCTATTCCGAACAATCACCGCCAAAAATACAATGATTGAAAAGATACAGCCCACCAAGGCACACATAGAAAATAAAGACATTACTTTTACAAATAATCCAGAGAATACTGAGAAACGTGATAAATAAACAGGAAAAAAAGTTCCCACGAAAATCAAAAATGATGATTGAAATAACTCTACCACAATTACTTACTTTTCAATGGGATCCAAGATTTTATTTCAAAAGTTTTTGACTTGCAACGAATTTGAAAGATGAAAGTTTTCCTCCCTACAGAATAGAGAGGACTTAGATGACTCAGATTCAATTATTG
This sequence comes from Thysanoteuthis rhombus, assembly GCA_963457665.1. Taxonomy (NCBI): domain Eukaryota; kingdom Metazoa; phylum Mollusca; class Cephalopoda; order Oegopsida; family Thysanoteuthidae; genus Thysanoteuthis; species Thysanoteuthis major. Next base: position 33,561,012 of record OY735230.1, read on the forward strand.
TTCATCACTTTAGTGCAAACAAAGTCGAGTCAATTTTAATTTATTAAATTTACGAATATATTAATTCAAAGAATTACGCTGTTGTCATAGATATAACCCACCCTATCGATACACCAGCGTGTAACAGTCGTTTGCTTCCAGCTTTTCTTACGGGGGATGCAGATAAGAGGCATACTGTTGGGATTTGAGACAGTAGCAAAACAAATTAAAGGAAGATTTTCCTTTTGCAAATAATGAAGAGAATACTGAGAAATACTAGAAAGTAGAAAAATATTTCCCCAGAAAAATCAAAATTGATAATTAAAATAATTATAAATAAAATCAAGAAATGTATTCAAAAAAGAATTTCAGAGACGGATTAGTTCGGGATTCGCAGAACAACTTCTTCAATAATAAAACAGGGTAAAATTAGTCATAAAATATAAAGACAGTATTAACCGAAAGCTTCTTTGGATAAAGACCAACAATGAGAAGGTTAAGTAAAACCTAGCGATTAAATAATGATGATAATAATTTCCATGTTTAAAATGATGATGATCATGATGATAATGATGAATTATCATCATGAATGGGGTTAGTGAATGATCACGATATAGGTAATATGATTTCATGGTTTCATTTTCTTTTGCTAAGGACTCTCTCCATAAAATCCAAGTCTTTTAGTCCTGAGACAAAAAGTTATTTGGAATAGGTTCATTGAAATGTTGTGTCGATATTTTTCAAGGGAAATAACCCGGGTAAACACTATAGACAACCAACTGATGCTGTTAAACTATTTGGCAGCAATGTTTGTAATTGGTCAATTTGAATGACTGATGCGGCTATATTCTTACCATTGATCACATAACGTTACTTTCAAGCTAAAAATACCGTTTACTTTATATGGAATAAACTTCTCTGGAAAATATAAATTGATAATTGAGATAATTCGACAAAAATTACTTACTTCTCAATGAAATCGATTAATGTATTATAAAGGTTTTCCTAACAGGTCAACAAGTCTGTAGCAATTTACGAATACGTCAATTCCTTCTAAAAGCTTTTAGGAATATGGCGCCCAATGTTTTGGTCAAAATACGTTGTTAATCGCGTTACTAAGGTCTCGATAAAATTATGACCAGATAGTGACGTCATTTCAGAGATTCATTGATAAAGTTTGAGTACGTAAAAGTTTGAATACTATTTGAAATATTGTTAGTAAATCTACAATCTCCGTATTGTAAATATCAATCACAATCAATGATAATCAGTTTTAGGATTAGTGGACCGTATTTGGTATTTGACGAGAGGAAAAATAAGGAAAAAAGGCTTTAGGTTCGTTAAATACGCACTGAAATTTACAATACTTTGGAATAATGGCATATACAAGCTTTAAATGCTTAAAGTAGCTCATCCGATTTTCTGGCACAGTAAGAAAACATAGGAATAAAAAAATTCTTGTTCAGATACTATAATTCTCCTTCTGCTATATCTCGTCAGAATGTCCAGGACTACACTGTTTTTACTGCTATCATCACTATCTGATGATTTTTTTTAAATCATTATCCAATTCATTTCCAAATTAAGATGACACAGGAACAAAGGAATTTCTATTCAGGTGTTTTGTCAGTTCTGGACAATCATTACTTTTACTACACTTATTGATTCCTAAAAATTGTCTTGAATCCTTATCCAATGTAGGTGCATCTTATATTCTTTTATTGGCAAAATTTCATTCAATTTTTAAGAGTTTGAAAATGAAACGTTGATCCATTTTTGTTATTTTATTTATTATATGCAGTATCGGTTAGAAATTATAATTCACCTTCTGCTATATCACAATTTAGAGATGAAAGTCTTTCTATTTCTTTTGACCAGTAACATTATCTTTCAGATTATTATAATCTTTCATTTCTTCGAATATTGATACTAATACTTGGTGAAGATGCTTACATTTCCTTATGCCATCATTGTTTACAACAGGCAGGGTGGTTTGTATTTTTCCCGGAGATCATTTAAAATTCATTGTTCAAAATAATATCTCATAGCTTGTTCGAACTGTTGTCTGTATGGTCGTTGAATAAAATGTCTAAAAGCTCGCAATCTTGAAATGTTTATATCTTTGTTTAATTTCTTTTCTTTTCTTTCTATCCCCGTATAATTCTTTGTTTTTCTTGTTCTTGTCATTCTAAATCATTCTCAATTGTTTACAATGGGTTCTGTCAACTTTATTAGACCAATCTTTTGTCAGTCTTCATGTTGATACATTGTAAGTTAATACAGGCTTGGCTATTGTTTTATAACTTTTCACTTTCCCAAAATACACATTTTTCTTCCACTAAATTTTTTCAGTTGATTTTATTACTAAAATTGATCGCTTTTTTCTTGTTTTCTTGTGTTCATAATGTCCATTTCTTTAGATTCATCCATTCAGCTTCCTCATCTTTCGATTTCCCTTACTCTGATAATCGTTTTTTCCCCATTTCTCATCGTTTCCTCCAAAATTGATTTTTTCAGTTATTTGTTATGATATCCTTCTACTGTCTTATCTCTAGTCAGTTATTCACGGGCAATGTGGTGGTCTAACTTGAAACAGAGATTGGAATATTCACTGTCAAATAAAGCCAACGACTTGCCCTTAATAAGGCTGAGACAAAAATGTTACTAGAAGATAATCTTAACCCCGATAGTGGAATAGAAATAGTTTTTTTTTTCTTGTCCTTGTCATTCCATCATCATCATCATCAGTCTTTTAACGTCCGTCGTTGGACATAGACCTTCCCCAGGATTTGCCACACTGATTTTTAATGGATTCTATGATGTCCTTGTCAATTCTAAATCTTTCTCAATTGTTTACAATGGGTTTTGTCAACTTTATTAGACGAATAACTTGTTAGTCTTCATGTTGACATATTGTAATTTAATACAGTCTTGGCTATTAGGTAAATTATCACTTACTCAGTATAGAACTTTTTCTTCAACAAAATCTTTTCAGTTGAATTTATTAATGCATTGATCGCTTTATTCTTGTTTACTTGTCTTCATAATGAAGTTTAACTTTGTCTCAATGGATTTTACACCATACTATTGATAGACTAACAATACTTTCACAAAGTAAAAAGGATCTCCATAACTAACCTACAAGTAACATTATCTGCTAGGTAACAGAAGTGCAACACCGGTAGGATATTTTTAACACCTCAACCTTTGGTTCTGAAAAGCGATTAACAAGACAGAGAAACAAATAACAATGATATTTACTCCATTCCAAAGTTCCCACATCATGTTTTGAACTAAAATGTCCTCTTCCCGCGTTTTTTCTATAAAAATAATCGGTAGTCAAAAACCGTCACATTATTAAAAATAACTAAAATTCTATATGGTATTATGGAAATTTTACCATTGTTTATCTTAAAACACTAACTGTATCATCCTTAATACTCGTTTATTTAATTTTTTTTAATTTTGTAATATACTTTTTCATTAAAAATCTATATGAATGTATATTTCATTATGAATATATAAGAATTTATATTATATTAACACAAACACCTTGGCAAAAACAATAAATGAAAACTGTAAAATCTAATCTGTAAAAACAAAAAAGCCTTAATGGACTGAATAATTGAATCATTAATGCTGTTTTACCAAATTCACTCTAATCTTTCTTAATTGATAAAAAGAGTATTTTTTTTTCGAGAAGTTTAAGAGATTCTTGATCAGTTCAAAATTTGACATGGATGATCAGACAAAACCGTTCCTGTTTCTTTAATTCTCCTGATCTTAACCCTAACCCAGAACATGAAATGTGCAAATCTCTCTGAAAACAAATTTCTGTCAAGGACAGAGTGGAGAAAAGTCTTGTTGGGCTTATGTAGCACACCTTTTACAATATTGGACTGACTATGAAAAGGTATTCTGTTCAACCTCAGGGATCCCACGTGTCTTCTTTTCCCTTTGAACATTAACCATTGAAATGACTCCGAAACAAGTTTTTGTCCAGAACAACGATGAGAAAAGTCTTGTTGGGCTTATGTAGCACACCTTTTACAATATTGGACTGACTATGAAAAGGTATTCTGTTCAACCTCAGGGATCCCACGTGTCTTCTTTTCCCTTTGAACATTAACCGTTGAAATGACTCCGAAACAAGTTTCTGTCCAGATTAACAATGAGAAAACACTTGTTTGGCTGATGTAGCACACCTTTTACAATATTGGACTGACTATGAAAAGGTATTCTGTTAAACCTCAGGGATCCAACGTGTCTTCTTATCCCTTTGAACATTAACCGTTGAAATGACTCCAAAACAAGTTTTTGTCCAGAACAACGTTGAGAAAACTCTTGTTGGGCTGATATAGCACACTTATTACAATATTGGACTGATTAAGAAAAGGTATTCTGTTCAACCTTAGGGATCCCACGTGTCTTCTTTTTCCTTTGAACAATAACCATTGAAATGACTCCGAAATAGTTTTTGTCCAGAACAACGTGGGGAAAACTCTTGATGTGCTGATGTAGCACACCTTTTACAATATTGGACTGACAAAGAAAAGTTAATCTGTTCAAACTCAGGGATCCCATGTTTCTTCTTTTCCCTATAACATTAACCATTGAAATGACTCCAAAACAAGTTTTTGTCCAGAACAAAGTGGAGAAAACTCTTGCTGGGCTGATGTAGCACACCTTTTACAATATTGGACTTACTATGAAAAGGTATTCTGTTAAACTTCAGGGATCCCACGTGTCTTCTTTTCCTTTTGAACATTAACCGTTGAAATGACTCTAAAACAAGTTTTAGTCCAGAACAACATCGAAAAAACTCTTGCTGGGCTGATGTAGCACACCTTTTACAATATTGGACTGACTATGGAAAGGTATTTTGTTCAACCTCAGGGATCCCACGTGTCTTCTTTTCCCTTTGAACATTAACCGTTGAAATGACTCCAAAACAAGTTTTTGTCCAGAACAGAGTGGAGAAAAATCTTGCTGGGCTGATATAGCACACCTTTTACAATATTGGACTGACTATGAAAAGGTATTCTGTTCAACCTCAGGGATCCCACGTGTCTTCTTTTCCTTTTAACATTAACCATTGAAATGACTCCAAAACAAGTTTTTGTCCAGATCAACGTTGAGAAAACTCTTGCTGGGCTGATGTAGCACACCTTTTACAATATTGGACTGTCTATGAAAAGGTATCCTTTTCAACCTCAGGGATCCCACGTGTCTTCTTTTCCCTTCGAACATTAACCATTGAAATGAATCCAAAACAAGTTTTTTGTCTAGAACAACGTTGAAAAAAAACTCTTGCTGGGCTGATGTAGCACACCTTTTACAATAGTGGATTGTCTATGAGAAGGTATTCTGTTCAACCTTAGGGATCCCACGTGTCTTCTTTTCCCTTTGAACATTAACCGTTGGAATGACCCCAAAACAATTTTTTGTCCAGAAAAAAGTGGAGAAAACTCTTGCTGGGCTGATGTAGCACACTTTTTACAATATTGGACTGACTATGAAAAGGTATTCTGTTCAACCTCAGGGATCCCACGTGTCTTCTTTTCCTTTTAACATTAACCATTGAAATGACTCCAAAACAAGTTTTTGTCCAGATCAATGTTGAGAAAACTCTTGCTGGGCTGATGAAGCACACCTTTTACAATATTGGACTGTCTATGAAAAGATATCCTGTTCAACCTCAGGGATCCCACGTGTCTTCTTTTCCCTCCGAACATTAACCATTGAAATGAATCCAGAACAAGTTTTTGTCTAGAACAATGTTGAAAAAAAACTCTTGCTGGGCTGATGTAGCACAGATTTTACAATATTGGACTGTCTATGAAAAGGTATTCTGTTCAACCTCATGGATCTCAGGTGTCTTCTTTTCCCTTTGAACATTAACCGTTGAAATGACTCCAAAACAAGTTTTTGTCCAGAACAACGTTGAGAAAACTCTTGCTGGGCTGATGTAGCACACCTTTTACAATTTTGGACTGACAAAGAAAAGGTATTCTGTTCAACCACAGGGATCCCACGTGTCTTCTTTTCACTTTGAACATTAACCATTGGAATGACTACAAAACAAGTTTTTGTCCAGAACAACGTTGAGAAAACTCTTGTTGGGATGATGTAGCACACATTTTACAATATTGGACTGACAAAGAAAAGGTATTCTGTTCAACTTCAGGGATCCCACGTGTCTTCTTTTCCTTTTAACATTAACCATTGAAATGAATCCGAAACAAGTTTTTGTCTAGAACAACGTTGAGAAAACTCTTGCTGGGCTGATGTAGCACACCTTTTACAATATTGGACTGTCTATGAAAAGGTATTCTGTTCAACCTTAGGGATCCCACGTGACTTCTTTTTCCTTTGAACAATAACCATTGAAATGACTCCGAAACAAGTTTTTGTCCAGAACAACGTGGGGAAAACTCTTGCTGGGCTGATGTAGCACACCTTTTACAATATTGGACTGAAAGAGAAAAGTTAATCTGTTCAAACTCAGGGATCCAATGTTTCTTCTTTTCCCTATAACATTAACCATTGAAATGACTCCAAAACAAGTTTTTGTCCAGAACAACGTCGAAAAAACTTTTGCTGGGCTGATGTAGCACACCTTTTACAATATTGGACTGACTATGAAAAGGTATTCTGTTCAACCTCAGGGATCCCACGTGTCTTCTTTTCCCTTCGAACATTAACCGTTGAAATGACTCCAAAATAAGTTTTTGTCCAGAACAACGTTGAGAAAACTCATGCTGGGCTAATGTAGCACACCTTTTACAATATTGGACTGACTATGAAAAGGTATTCTGTTCATCCTCAGGGATCCCACGTGTCTTCTTTTCCCTTTGAACATTAACCGTTGGAATGACCCCAAAACAAGTTTTTGTCCAGAACAAAGTGGACAAAACTCCTACTGGGCTGATGTAGCACACCTTTCACAATATTGGACTGACTATGATAAGCTATTCTGTTCAACTCAGCGATCCCACGTGTCTTATTTTCCCTTTAACATTAACCATTGAAATGACTCAAAAACAAGTTTTTGTCCAGAACAACGTTGAGAAAACTCCTGCTGGGCTGATGTAGCACACCTTTTGCAATATTGGACTGACTATGGAAAGGTATTCTGTTCAACCTCAGGGATCCCACGTGTCTTCTTTTCCTTTTAACATTAACCATTGAAATGACTCCAAAACAAGTTTTTGTCCAGAACAACGTTGAGAAAACTCTTGTTGGGCTGATGTAGCACACCTTTTACAATATTGGACCGACTATGAAAAGGTATTTTGTTCAACCTCAGGGATCCCACGTGTCTTCTTTTCCCTTTGAACATTAACCGTTGAAATGACTCCAAAACAAGTTTTTGTCCAGAACAACGTGGGGAAAACTCTTGCTGGGCTGATGTAGCACACCTTTTACAATATTGGACTGACTATGAAAAGGTATTCTGTCCAATCTCAGGGATCCCACGTGTCTTCATTTCCCTTTGAACATTAACCGTTGAAATGACTCCAAAACAAGTTTTTGTCCAGAACAACGTTGAGAAAACTCTTGCTGGGCTGATATAGCACACCTTTTACAATATTGGATTGACTATGAAAATGTATTCTGTTCAACCTCAGGGATCCCACGTGTCTTCATTTCCCTTTGAACATTAACCGTTGGAATGACTCCAAAACAAGTTTTTGTCCAGAACAACGTTGAGAAAACTCTTGCTGGGCTGATGTAGCACACCTTTTACAATATTGGACTGACAAAGAAAAGGTATTCTGTTCAACCTCAGGGATCCCACGCGTCTTCTTTTACCTTTGAACATTAACCATTGAAATGACTCCAAAACAAGTTTTTGTCCAGAACAACGTTGAGAAAACTCTTGTTGGGATTATGTAGCACACATTTTACAATTTTGGACTGACAAAGAAAAGGTATTCTGTTCAACCTCAGGGATCCCACGTGTCTTCTTTTCCCTTTGAACATTAACCGTTGAAATGACTCCAAAACAAGTTTTTGTCCAGAACAACGTTGAGAAAACTCTTGCTGGGCTGATGTAGCACACCTTTTACAATATTGGATTGACTATGAAAATGTATTCTGTTAAACCTCAGGCATTCCACGTGTCTTCTTTTCCCTTTGAACATTAACCATTGAAATGACTACAAAACAAGTTTTTGTCTAGAACAACGTTGAGAAAACTCTTGCTGGGCTGATGTAGCACACCTTTTACAATATTGGACTGACAAAGAAAAGGTATTCTGTTCAACCTCAGGGATCCCACGTGTCTTCTTTTCCTTTTAACATTAACCATTGAAATGACTCCAAAACAAGTTTTTGTCCAGATCAACGTTGAGAAAACTCTTGCTGGGCTGATGTAGCACACCTTTTACAATATTGGACTGTCTATGAAAAGGTATCCTGTTCAACCTCAGGGATCCCACGTGTCTTCTTTTCCCTTCGAACATTAACCATTGAAATGACTTTAAAACAAGTTTTTGTCTAGAACAACGTTGAGAAAACTCTTGCTGGGCTGATGTAGCACACCTTTTACAATATTGGACTGACTATGAAAAGGTATTCTGTTCAACCTCAGGGATCCCACGTGTCTTCTTTTCCCTTTGAACATTAACCGTTGGAATGACCCCAAAACAAGTTTTTGTCTAGAACAAAGTGGAGAAAACTCATGCTGGGCTGATGTAGCACACCTTTTACAATATTGGACTGACAAAGAAAAGGTATTCTTTTCAACCTCAGGGATCCCACGTGTCTTCATTTCCCTTTGAACATTAACCGTTGAAATGACTCCAAAACAAGTTTTTGTCCAGAACAACGTTGAGAAAACTCTTGCTGGGCTGATGTAGCACACCTTTTACAATATTGGATTGACTATGAAAATGTATTCTGTTCAACCTCAGGGATTCCATGTGTCTTCATTTCCCTTTGAACATTAACCATTGAAATGACTCCAAAACAAGTTTTCGTCCAGAACAACGTTGAGAAAACTCTTGCTGGGCTGATGTAGCACACCTTTTACAATATTGGATTGACTATGAAAATGTATTCTGTTGAACCTCAGGCATTCCACGTGTCTTCTTTTCCCTTTGAACATTAACCGTTGAAATGACTCCAAAACAAGTTTTTGTCCAGAACAACGTTGAGAAAACTCTTGCTTGGCTGATGTAGCACACCTTTTACAATATTGGACTGACTATGAGAAGGTAATCTGTTCAACCTCAGGGTTCCAACGTGTCTTCTTTTCCCTTTGAACATTAACCATTGAAATGACTACAAAACAAGTTTTTGTCTAGAACAACGTTGAGAAAACTCTTGCTGGGCTGATGTAGCACACCTTTTACAATATTGGACTGACTATGAAAAAGTATTCTGTTCATCCTCAGGGATCCCACGTGTCTTCTTTTCCTTTTAACATTAACCATTGAAATGACTCCATAATAAGTTTTTGTCTAGAACAACGTTGAGAAAACTCTTGCTGGGCTGATGTAGCACACCTTTTACAATATTGGATTGACTATGAAAATGTATTCTGTTAAACCTCAGGCATTCCACGTGTCTTCTTTTCCCTTTGAACATTAACCGTTGAAATGACTCCAAAACAATTTTCTGTCCAGACCAATGTTGAGAAAACTCTTGCTTGGCTGATGTAGCACACCTTTTACAATATTGGACTGACTATGAGAAGGTAATCTGTTCAACCTCAGGGTTCCAACGTGTCTTCTTTTCCCTTTGAACATTAACCATTGAAATGACTACAAAACAAGTTTTTGTCTAGAACAACGTTGAGAAAACTCTTGCTGGGCTGATGTAGCACACCTTTTACAATATTGGACTGACAAAGAAAAGGTATTCTGTTCAACCTCAGGGATCCCACGTGTCTTCTTTTCCTTTTAACATTAACCATTGAAATGACTCCAAAACAAGTTTTTGTCCAGATCAACGTTGAGAAAACTCTTGCTGGGCTGATGTAGCACACCTTTTACAATATTGGACTGTCTATGAAAAGGTATCCTGTTCAACCTCAGGGATCCCACGTGTCTTCTTTTCCTTTTAACATTAACCATTGAAATGACTCCATAATAAGTTTTTGTCTAGAACAACGTTGAGAAAACTCTTGCTGGGCTGATGTAGCACACCTTTTACAATATTGGACTGACAAAGAAAAGGTATTCTGTTCAACCTCAGGGATCCCACGTGTCTTCTTTTCCCTTTGAACATTAACCGTTGGAATGACCCCAAAACAAGTTTTTGTCCAGAACAAAGTGGAGAAAACTCTTGCTGGGCTGATGTAGCACACCTTTTACAATATTGGACTGACAAAGAAAAGGTATTCTTTTCAACCTCAGGGATCCCACGTGTCTTCATTTCCCTTTGAACATTAACCGTTGAAATGACTCCAAAACAAGTTTTTGTCCAGAACAACGTTGAGAAAACTCTTGCTGGGCTGATGTAGCACACCTTTTACAATATTGGATTGACTATGAAAATGTATTCTGTTCAACCTCAGGGATTCCATGTGTCTTCATTTCCCTTTGAACATTAACCGTTGAAATGACTCCAAAACAAGTTTTTGTCCAGAACAATGTTGAGAAAACTCTTGCTGGGCTGATGTAGCACACCTTTTACAATATTGGACTGACAAAGAAAAGGTATTCAGTTCAACCTCAAGGATCCCACGTGTCTTCTTTTCCCTTTGAACATTAACCGTTGAAATGACTCCAAAACAAGTTTTCGTCCAGAACAACGTTGAGAAAACTCTTGCTGGGCTGATGTAGCACACCTTTTACAATATTGGACTGACTATGAAAAGGTATTCTGTTCATCCTCAGGGATCCCACGTGTCTTCTTTTCCTTTTAACATTAACCATTGAAATGACTCCATAATAAGTTTTTGTCTAGAAGAACGTTGAGAAAACTCTTGCTGGGCTAATGTAACAAACCTTTTACAATATTGGATTGACTATGAAAATGTATTCTGTTGAACCTCAGGCATTCCATGTGTCTTCTTTTCCCTTTGAACATTAACAGTTGAAATGACTCCAAAACAATTTTCTGTCCAGAACAACGTTGAGAAAACTCTTGCTTGGCTGATGTAGCACACCTTTTACAATATTGGACTGACTATGAGAAGGTAATCTGTTCAACCTCAGGGTTCCAACGTGTCTTCTTTTCCCTTTGAACATTAACCATTGAAATGACTACAAAACAAGTTTTTGTCTAGAACAACGTTGAGAAAACTCTTGCTGGGCTGATGTAGCACACCTTTTACAATATTGGACTGACTATGAAAAAGTATTCTGTTCAACTTCAGGGATCCCACGTGTCTTCTTTTCCTTTTAACATTAACCATAGAAATGACTCCATAATAAGTTTTTGTCTAGAACAACGTTGAGAAAACTCTTCCTGGGCTGATGTAGCACACCTTTTACAATATTGGATTGACTATGAAAATGTATTCTGTTAAACCTCAGGCATTCCACGTGTCTTCTTTTCCCTTTGAACATTAACTGTTGAAATGACTCCAAAACAATTTTCTGTCCAGAACAATGTTGAGAAAACTCTTGCTTCGCTGATGTAGCACACCTTTTACAATATTGGACTGACTATGAGAAGGTAATCTGTTCAACCTCAGGGTTCCAACGTGTCTTCTTTTCCCTTTGAACATTAACCATTGAAATGACTACAAAACAAGTTTTTGTCTAGAACAACGTTGAGAAAACTCTTGCTGGGCTGATGTAGCACACCTTTTACAATATTGGACTGACAAAGAAAAGGTATTCTGTTCAACCTCAGGGATCCCACGTGTCTTCTTTTCCTTTTAACATTAACCATTGAAATGACTCCAAAACAAGTTTTTGTCCAGATCAACGTTGAGAAAACTCTTGCTGGGCTGATGTAGCACACCTTTTACAATATTGGACTGTCTATGAAAAGGTATCCTGTTCAACATCAGGGATCCCACGTGTCTTCTTTTCCCTTCGAACATTAACCATTGAAATGACTTTAAAATAAGTTTTTGTCTAGAACAACGTTGAGAAAACTCTTGCTGGGCTGATGTAGCACACCTTTCACAATATTGGACTGTCTATGAAAAGGTATTCTGTTCAACCTTAGGGATCCCACGTGTCTTCTTTTCCCTTTGAACAATAACCATTGAAATGACTCCGAAACAAGTTTTTGTCCAGAACAACGTGGGGAAAACTCTTGCTTGGCTGATGTAGCACACATTTTACAATATTGGACTGACAGAGAAAAGTTAATCTGTTCAACCTCAGAGATCCCACGTTTCTTCTTCTCCCTATAACATTAACCATTGAAATGACTCCAAAACAAGTTTTTGTCCAGGCCAACGTTGAGAAAACTCATCCTGGGCTGATGTAGCACACCTTTTACAATATTGGACTGACTATGAAAATGTATTCTGTTAAACCTCAGGCATCCCACGTGTCTTCTTATCCATTTGAACATTAACCGTTGAAATGACTCCAAAACAAGTTTTTGTCCAGAACAATGTTGAGAAAACTCTTGCTTGGCTGATGTAGCACACCTTTTACAATATTGGACTGACTATGAAAAGGTAATCTGTTCAACCTCAGGGTTCCCACGTGTCTTCTTTTCCCTTTGAACATTAACCGTTGAAATGACTCCAAAACAAGTTTTTGTCCAGAACAACGTTGAGAAAACTCTTGCTGGGCTGATGTAGCACACCTTTTACAATATTGGACTGACTATGAAAAGGTATTCTGTTCATCCTCAGGGATCCCACGTGTCTTCTTTTCCTTTTAACATTAACCATTGAAATGACTCCATAACAAGTTTTTGTCCAGAACAACGTTGAAAAATTCTTGTTGGGATGATGTAGCACACCTTTTACAATATTGGACTGACTATGAAAAGGTATTCTGTTCAACCTCAGGGATCCCACGTGTCTTCTTTTCCCTTTGAACATTAACCGTTGAAATGACTCCAAAACAAGTTTTTGTCTAGAACAACGTTGAGAAAAATCTTGCTGGGCTGTTGTAGCACACCTTTTACAATATTGGACTGACAATGAGAAGGTAATCTGTTCAACCTCAGGGATCCCACGTGTCTTCTTTTCCCTTTGAACATTAACTGTTGAAATGACTCCAAAACAAGTTTTTGTCCAGAACAAAGTGGACAAAACTCTTGCTGGGCTGATGTAGCACACCTTTTACAATATTGAACTGACTATGAAAAGGTATTCTGTTCAACCTCAGGGATCCCACGTGTCTTCTTTTCCTTTTAACATTAACCATTGAAATGACTCCATAATAAGTTTTTGTCTAGAACAACGTTGAGAAAACTCTTGCTGGGCTGATGTAGCACACCTTTTACAATATTGGACTGACTATGAAAAGGTATTCTGTTCAACCTCAGGGATCCCACGTGTCTTCTTTTCCCTTTGAACATTAACCATTGAAATGACTCCAAAACAAGTTTTTGTCCAGATCAACGTTGAGAAAACTCTTGCTGGGCTGATGTAGCACACCTTTTACAATATTGGACTGTCTATGAAAAGGTATCCTTTTCAACCTCAGGGATCCCACGTGTCTTCTTTTACCTTCGAACATTAACCGTTGGAATGACCCCAAAACAAGTTTTTGTCCAGAACAAAGTGGAGAAAACTCTTGCTGGGCTGATGTAGCACACCTTTTACAATATTGGACTGACTATGAAAATGTATTCTGTTCAACCTCAGGGATCCCACATGTCTTCATTTCCCTTTGAACTTTAACCATTGAAATGACTCCAAAACAAGTTTTTGTCTAGATCAACGTTGAGAAAACTCTTGCTGGGCTGATGTAGCACAACTTTTACAATATTGGACTGACTATGAAAAGGTAATCTGTTCAACCTCAGGGATCCCACGTGTCTTCTTTTCCCTTTGAACATTAACCGTTGGAATGACCCCAAAACAAGTTTTTGTCCAGAAAAAAGTGGAGAAAACTCTTGCTGGGCTGATGTAGCACACTTTTTACAATATTGGACTGACTATGAAAAGGTATTCTGTTCAACCTCAGGGATCCCACGTGTCTTCTTTTCCTTTTAACATTAACCATTGAAATGACTCCAAAACAAGTTTTTGTCCAGATCAACGTTGAGAAAACTCTTGCTGGGCTGATGAAGCACACCTTTTACAATATTGGACTGTCTATGAAAAGGTATCCTGTTCAACCTCAGGGATCCCACGTGTCTTCTTTTCCCTCCGAACATTAACCATTGAAATGAATCCAAAACAAGTTTCTGTCTGGAACAATGTTGAAAAAAAACTCTTGCTGGGCTGATGTAGCACACATTTTACAATATTGGACTGTCTATGAAAAGGTATTCTGTTCAACCTCAGGGATCTCACGTGTCTTCTTTTCCCTTTTGAACGTTAACCGTTGAAATGACTCCAAAACAAGTTTTTGTCCAGAACAACGTTGAGAAAACTCTTGCTGGGCTCATGTAGCACACCTTTTACAATTTTGGACTGACAAAGAAAAGGTATTCTGTTCAACCTCAGGGATCCCACGTGTCTTCTTTTCACTTTGAACATTAACCATTAAGATGACTACAAAACAAGTTTTTGTCCAGAACAACGTTGAGAAAACTCTTGTTGGGATGATGTAGCACACATTTTACAATATTGGACTGACAAAGAAAAGGTATTCTGTTCAACTTCAGGGATCCCACGTGTCTTCTTTTCCTTTTAACATTAACCATTGAAATAAATCCGAAACAAGTTTTTGTCTAGAACAACGTTGAGAAAACTCTTGCTGGGCTGATGTAGCACACCTTTTACAATATTGGACTGTCTATGAAAAGGTATTCTGTTCAACCTTAGGGATCCCACGTGACTTCTTTTTCCTTTGAACAATAACCATTGAAATGACTCCGAAACAAGTTTTTGTCCAGAACAACATGGGGAAAACTCTTGCTGGGCTGATGTAGCACACCTTTTACAATATTGGACTGACAAAGAAAAGTTAATCTGTTCAAACTCAGGGATCCCATGTTTCTTCTTTTCCCTATAACATTAACCATTGAAATGACTCCAAAACAAGTTTTTGTCCAGAACAATGTTGAGAAAACTCTTGCTAGGCTGATGTAGCACACCTTTTACAATATTGGACTGACTATGAAAAGGTATTCTGTTCAACCTCAGGGATCCCACGTGTCTTCTTTTCCCTTTGAAAATTAACCGTTGAAATGACTCCAAAACAAGTTTTTGTCTAGAACAACGTTGAGAAAACTCATGCTGGGCTAATGTAGCACACCTTTTACAATATTGGACTGACTATGAAAAGGTAATCTGTTCAACCTCAGGGATCCCACGTGTCTTCTTTTCCCTTTGAACATTAACCGTTGGAATGACCCCAAAACAAGTTTTTGTCCAGAAAAAAGTGGAGAAAACTCTTGCTGGGCTGATGTAGCACACTTTTTACAATATTGGACTGACTATGAAAAGGTATTCTGTTCAACCTCAGGGATCCCTCGTGTCTTCTTTTCCTTTTAACATTAACCATTGAAATGATTCCAAAACAAGTTTTTGTCCAGATCAACGTTGAGAAAACTCTTGCTGGGCTGATGAAGCACACATTTTACAATATTGGACTGTCTACGAAAAGGTATCCTGTTCAACCTCAGGGATCCCACGTGTCTTCTTTTCCCTCCAAACATTAGCCATTGAAATGAATCCAAAACAAGTTTTTGTCTGGAACAATGTTGAAAAAAAAACTCTTGCTGGGCTGATGTAGCACACATTTTACAATATTGGACTGTCTATGAAAAGGTATTCTGTTCAACCTCAGGGATTTCACGTGTCTTCTTTTCCCTTTTGAACATTAACCGTTGAAATGACTCCAAAACAAGTTTTTGTCCAGAACAACGTTGAGAAAACTCTTGCTGGTCTGATGTAGCACACCTTTTACAATTTTGGACTGACAAAGAAAAGGTATTCTGTTCAACCTCAGGGATCCCACGTGTCTTCTTTTCACTTTGAACATTAACCATTAAGATGACTACAAAACAAGTTTTTGTCCAGAACAACGTTGAGAAAACTCTTGCTGGGCTCATGTAGCACACCTTTTACAATATTGGACTGACAAAGAAAAGGTATTCTGTTCAACTTCAGGGATCCCACGTGTCTTTTTTTCCTTTTAACATTAACCATTGAAATGAATCCGAAACAAGTTTTTGTCTAGAACAACGTTGAGAAAACTCTTGCTGGGCTGATGTAGCACACCTTTTACAATATTGGACTGTCTATGAAAAGGTATTCTGTTCAACCTTAGGGATCCCACGTGACTTCTTTTTCCTTTGAACAATAACCATTGAAATGACTCCGAAACAAGTTTTTGTCCAGAACAACGTTGAGAAAACTCTTGCTGGGCTGATGTAGCACACCTTTTACAATATTGGACTGACAAAGAAAAGGTATTCTGTTCAAACTCAGGGATCCCATGTTTCTTCTTTTCCCTATAACATTAACCATTGAAATGACTCCAAAACAAGTTTTTGTCCAGAACAACGTTGAGAAAACTCATGCTGGGCTAATGTAGCACACCTTTTACAATATTGGACTGACTATGAAAAGGTATTCTGTTCATACTCAGGGATCCCACGTGTCTTCTTTTCCTTTGAACATTAACCGTTGGAATGACCCCAAAACAAGTTTTTGTCCAGAACAAAGTGGAGAAAACTCCTACTGGGCTGATGTAGCACACCTTTCACAATATTGGACTGACTATGATAAGCTATTCTGTTCAACTCAGCGATCCCACGTGTCTTTTTTTCCCTTTAACATTAACCATTGAAATGACTCAAAAACAAGTTTTTGTCCAGAACAACGTTGAGAAATCTCTTGCTGGGCTGATGTAGCACACCTTTTACAATATTGGACTGACTATGAAAAGGTATTCTGTTCAACCTCAGGGATCCCACGTGTCTTCTTTTCCTTTTAACATTAACCATTGAAATGACTCCAAAACAAGTTTTCGTCCAGAACAACGTTGAGAAAACTCTTGTTGGGCTGATGTAGCACACCTTTTACAATATTGGACCGACTATGAAAAGGTATTTTGTTCAACCTCAGGGATCCCACGTGTCTTCTTTTCCCTTTGAACATTAACCGTTGAAATGACTCCAAAACAAGTTTTTGTCCAGAACAACGTTGAGAAAACACTTGCTGGGATGATGTAGCACACCTTTTACAATATTGGACTGACAAAGAAAAGGTATTCTGTTCAACCTCAGGGATCCCACGTGTCTTCTTTTCCCTTTGAACATTAACCGTTGAAATGACTCGAAAACAAGTTTTTGTCCAGAACAACGTTGAGAAAACTCTTGTTGGGATTATGTAGCACACATTTTACAATATTGGACTGACAAAGAAAAGGTATTCTGTTCAACCTCAGAGATCCCACGTTTATTCTTCTCCCTTTGAACATTAACCGTTGAAATGACTCCAAAACAAGTTTCTGTCCAGAACAATGTTGAGAAAACTCTTGCTGGGCTGATGTAGCACACCTTTTACAATATTGGATTGACTATGAAAATGTATTCTGTTAAACCTCAGGCATCCCACGTGTCTTCTTATCCATTTGAACATTAACCGTTGAAATGACTCCAAAACAAGTTTTTGTCCAGAACAATGTTGAGAAAACTCTTGCTTGGCTGATGTAGCACACCTTTTACAATATTGGACTGACTATGAAAAGGTAATCTGTTCAACCTCAGGGTTCCCACGTGTCTTCTTTTCCCTCCGAACATTAACCGTTGAAATGACTCCAAAACAAGTTTTTGTCCAGAACAACGTTGAGAAAACTCTTGCTGGGCTGATGTAGCACACCTTTTACACTATTGGACTGACTATGAAAAGGTATTCTGTTCAACCTCAGGGATCCCACGTGTCTTCTTTTCCTTTTAACATTAACCGTTGAAATGACTCCAAAACAAGTTTTTGTCCAGAACAACGTGGGGAAAACTCTTGCTGGGCTGTTGTAGCACACCTTTTACAATATTGGACTGACTATGAAAAGCTATTCTGTTCAACCTCAGGGATCCCACGTGTCTTCTTTTCCCTTTGAACTTTAACTGTTGAAATGACTCCAAAACAAGTTTTTTTCCAGAACAACGTTGAGAAAACTCTTGCTGGGCTGATGTAGCACACCTTTTACAATATTGGACTGACTATGAAAAGGTATTCTGTTCAACTTCAGGGTTCCCACGTGTCTTCTTCCCCCTTAGAACATTAACCATTGAAATGACTCCAAAACAAGTTTTTGTCCAGAACAACGTTAAGAAAACACTTGCTGAGCTGATGTAGCACACCTTTTACAATATTGGACTGACTATGAAAAGGTATTCAGTTCAACCTCAGGGATCCCACGTGTCTTCTTTTCCCTTTGAACATTAACCATTGAAATGACCCCAAAACAAGTTTTTGTCAAGAACAACGTTGAGAAAACTCTTGCTGGGCTGATGTAGCACACCTTTTACAATATTGGACTGACTATGAAAAGGTATTCTGTTCAACCTCAGGGATCCTACGTGTCTTCTTTTCCTTTTGAACATTAACCGTTGAAATGACTCCAAAACAAGTTTTTTTCCAGAACAACGTTGAAAAAACACTTGCTGAGCTGATGTAGCACACCTTTTACAATATTGGACTGACAAAGAAAAGGTATTCTGTTCAACCTCAGGGATCCCACGTGTCTTCTTTTCCTTTTAACATTAACCGTTGAAATGACTCCAAAACAAGTTTTCGTCCAGAACAACGTTGAGAAAACACTTGCTGAGCTGATGTAGCACACCTTTTACAATATTGGACTGACTATGAAAAGGTATTCAGTTCAACCTCAGGGATCCCACGTGTCTTCTTTTCCCTTTGAACATTAACCATTGAAATGACCCCAAAACAAGTTTTTGTCAAGAACAACGTTGAGAAAACTCTTGCTGGGCTGATGTAGCACACCTTTCACAATATTGGACTGACTATGAAAAGGTATTCTGTTCAACCTCAGGGATCCTACGTGTCTTCTTTTCCTTTTGAACATTAACCGTTGAAATGACTCCAAAACAAGTTTTTTTCCAGAACAACGTTGAAAAAACACTTGCTGAGCTGATGTAGCACACCTTTTACAATATTGGACTGACAAAGAAAAGGTATTCTGTTCAACCTCAGGGATCCCACGTGTCTTCTTTTCCTTTTAACATTAACCGTTGAAATGACTCCAAAACAAGTTTTCGTCCAGAACAACGTTGAGAAAACACTTGCTGAGCTGATGTAGCACACCTTTTACGATATTGGACTGACAAAGAAAAGGTATTTTGTTCAACATCAGGGATCCCACGTGTCTTCTTTTCTGTTCGAACATTAACCGTTGAAATGACTCCAAAACAAGTTTTTGTCCAGAACAACGTTGAGAAAACTCTTGCTGGGCTGATGTAGCACACCTTTTACAATATTGGATTGACTATGAAAATGTATTCTGTTCAACCTCAGGGATCCCACGTGTCTTCATTTCCCTTTGAACATTAACCATTGAAATGACTCCAAAATAAGTTTTTGTCCAGAACAACGTTGAGAAAACTCTTGCTGGGCTGATGTAGCACACCTTTTACGAACTTGGACTGACAAAGAAAAGGTATTCTGTTCAACTTCAGTGTTCCCACGTGTCTTCTTCCCCCTTTGAACATTAACCATTGAAATGACTCCAAAACAAGTTTTTGTCCAGAACAACGTTGAGAAAACACTTGCTGAGCTGATATAGCACACCTTTTACAATATTGGACTGACTATGAAAAGGTATTCTGTTCAACCTCAGGGATCCCACGTGTCTTCTTTTCCCTTTGAACATTAACCGTTGAAATGACTCCAAAACAAGTTTTTGTCCAGATAAACGTTGAGAAAACTCTTGTTGGGCTGATGTAGCACACCTTTTACAATATTGGATTGACAAAGAAAAGGTATTCTGTTCAACCTCAGGGATCCCACGTGTCTTCTTTTCCCGTTGAACATTAACCGTTGAAATGACTCCAAAACAAGTTTTAGTCCAGAACAACGTTGAGAAAACTCTTGCTGGGCTGATGTAGCACACCTTTTACAATATTGGACTGACTATGAAAAGGTATTCTGTTCAACCTCAGGGATCCCACGTGACTTCTTTTCCCGTTTAACATTAACCATTGAAATGACTCCAAAACAAGTTTTTGTCCAGAACAACGTTGAGAAAAATCTTGCTAGGCTGATGAAGCACCCCTTTTACAATATTTTACTGACTATGAAAAGGTATTCTGTTCAACTTCAGGGATCCCACGTGTCTTTTTTTCCCTTTGAACATTAACCATTGAAATGACTCCAAAACAAGTTTTTGTCTGGAACAAAGTGGAGGAAACTCTCGTATGGCTGATGTAGCACACCTTTTACAATATAGGACTGACAAAGAAAAGGTATTCTGTTCAAACTCATTGGTCCCACGTGTTTTCTTTCTGCATGAATATAAACAGTGAAAATCTCTCCGAAAACAAATTTCTGTCAAGAACACGTGGAAGGAACTCTCGTTGTGCTGATGTTGAGTCTTTTTTAGAATATTTGACTGACTATAAAATGTATTTGGTTCAACTTCCTTGGTCCCAGGTTTTTTCTTTTCCCTTGATCACAAACTCTTAAACTCTCTTCAAAAAGCAAATTTCTGTCGGGAACCATGTGGAAGAAATTATTATTGGTGTGATGTAGCTCTTTTAGAATATTGTCTGACTATGAAAAGGTATTTTGTTCAACATCCACGGTTCCACGATTCTTCAATTCCCTTGGGTATAAAATGTGAAAATCTCTCCAAAAACAATTTTTTTTAAAAAACAAAGTGGAGGAAACTATTGTTGGCGTGATGTAACCCACTTTCAAAATAATGGACTGACTATGAAAAGTTCAACCTCAGGGATCCTTCTTTTCCTTCGAGCATAAACTATGAAAATCTCCCCCCAAACAAATTTCCGTGGGAGCAGAGTGGAAAAAAATATTCTTAGGTTGATATAGCTCCTTTTAGAATATTAGACTGAGTATGAAAAGGTATTCGGTTCAACCTCCACGTTCCATCATTTCTACTTTTCCCTTGAGCATAAAATGTTGAAATCGACACTAAAGTCGTAGAAAATATTGTTTTGGTAATGTAGCACCTTTTTAGAACGTTGGACTGACGATGAAAATGTTTTTGGTTCAACATCCACAGTTCCATGTGTCTTCTTTTCTCTTGTACATAAACTATGAAAATCTCTCCGAAAACAAATTCTGTGTGAAAACAAAATATTGTTTTTGTGATGTAGCCCCCTTTTAAAATATCTGACTGACTATAAAAGGTATTCTGTTCAACTTCCACGGTCCGACGTTTTTTCTTTTCCCTTAAGCATAAACTATTGAAATCTCTCCAAAAACATATTTCAGTCGGGAACAAAGTGGAAGAAACTGCTGTTGGCAGGATGTAGTTCCCTTTTAGAATATTGGAATGACTATGAGAAGTTATTTCGATCAACCTCCAGGGTCCCACGTTTCTTCAGTTTCCTTGAGGATAAACTGTGAAAATCTCCCCGAAAACCAATTTATATTGAAAACAAGATGCAATAATCTATTTTTTATGTGATGTAGCTCACTTTGAGAATATAGGACCTACTATGAAAAGGTACCCGGTTCAGTTTTGAAGGTCCTTCATTTCTACCGTTCCTATAAACATAAACCCCCCAAATTACTCCAAAAAGAATTTCTTGTTGAAAACAACATAGGAAAAACTTTTCTTGTTGTGATGTAGATCACTTTTAGAATATTGGACTGACTTTGAAAAGATATTCACTTCTTCATCGTTGGTATATTATCTCCCCTGGAAGGAACCATCGTTGGGACGTGTAAGTTTGTTTTTATTAAAGGGGACTATCTACATGTGTCTGGTCCCTTATTTCCTGTCCATCCTACCCAGAAGCTGTTAATATACCACTGAAGACCAGTTTGAAGGAATTATTTTTAGAACATTAGACTGATTATTGTTTGCAATCAGTTCAACTCGGAGGGTCCGTCATTCCTCGTGTCTCCTTGAATGGAAACTTTAGGATCTTGCCAAAATCAAAATAAAAAAAAACTTTTTCTGGGTTTTGGAATATTTGGGATATTCGTCTGACTATCAGAAGGTATTTGTCTCAACTTAGTGTTTCCTTCACTTCTCCTGTTTCTCCAATCAGAACCTTGAAAGTCCTACAAAAAAACAAGATGAATGAAACTATTGTTTACCTGATGTGGCTCAGTCTCAGTAACTTGGACTGACTACCACAAGGTTTCTCTGTTTAATTTGGAGTTTTCCTCATTTTTTCTGCTTCTTTAACCCAAAACTGTTCACGTTCTGCCAAAGACAAGACGGAAAAAATATCATGGGCGTGAATCAGGTAGCTTTTAGGATATTTGACTTAATATCGAAATGTATTTGTTTTTACTTCGAGAATTCCTCATTTCTCCTGTTTTCTTCATCAGAACCTGTGAGCATTCCGACAGAAGCGAAATGAAAGGATCAATTTTTGCCGTGATGTACTTTGCTTTTAGGACATTGGAATGATTATAGAAAGGTATCAAGTTCAACTTTGATGGTTCCACATTTTTCCTGTTTCCTTAATCAGAATATGAAAATATCCTGAAGAGAAATAAATTGAAAAAATTACCATTGACGTGATGTAAGTTTGTTTTTGAGGCATTTGACTGATTATCGATAGATATCCTGTTTAATCTTTAGTAAAGTAGTCGTGGATTAGAATGGCTATTGGTACATATTTGGTACAACGTTTACGTTCTCTCATTCAGCCTATCTTGTTAATCAGAAACTGTCAAATTTTTTAGAAAATGAATCGTTAAAAACTATTATCAATGTGATTTATCAGCAGCAGCTAATTGGGTCTGCTTTAATTTTATCTCCTTTGCAAAATTTCAACATAAAATAAAACATATAGTGTTAAAAAACTTACAGCGAAATGATGCACAAATAGAAAATAAAATCATTGCTTTTACAAATAATGAAGAACATACCGAAAAACAGTATAAACTCACAGAAAAATTAATATTTTCTAAGGAATATATGCATTGATGATTTAAAAAATCCAACAAAAATTACTTACATTATGATGAAATCGAAATGTATTCAGAAGGTTTTTGTAACGGATAGACAAGTTTTTGTAGTAATTTGCAAATACGTCAATTCCTTCAAGAAGCTTTTAGGAATATGGCGCCCAATGTTTTGGTCAAAACACCTTGTTAATCGCGTTACTAAGGTCTCCATAGAATTATGACCAGATAGTGACGTCATTTCAGATATATTGCAAATATTGTATAGTAAATATCACTAAACATCATTGGACATGAGTTTTAGGCTTCATGGAGCTCATTCGGTCATTTGGCTACAGGAAAAATAAGGAAAAAAGGGTTTCGGTTTGTTAAATACAAAAATTTACAATTCTTTCGAATGATGGTATGTGCAAGCTTTGATTGCTTGAAGTAGCTTACCCTATTCGATGGCACAGTAAGGAAATCAAGGAACAGAAACTGCCAAATTAAGAAGACACAGGAACAAAAAAATTTCTATTCAGATATCTTGTCAGGCAATCAGGTACAATTATTGCTTTTAATGCTCTCATTTCTATTTAAAACTTATCTTGAATCATTATCCAATTTAGCCAAATCATATAATCTTGTATTCACAATGTTCCATTCAGTTTTTATGAGTTCAAAAATGAAATATTGATTCAATATGCACTTAAGTTAGAAACTATAATTATTAGTCACCTTCTACTATATTACAAATTTGAGTTTTTCCATTTTGTTCAATTAGAAGTAATATTTTTCACGTTATCACAATCATTCATTCCTTCGATTATTGATACTGGTAATCATAAAACTGCCTATCATAACTTAATTTGCCCAACTGGGAAAATATTAAAGATTATATTGAATACTTTTTTGGCGACTTACTGCTATTTTTCTTTCATGGATTCACTTTTTCTCTTTCATTCATATATAATATGGATTTGCTCCTCCTTTTTTTCTTAGGGTGGGTGGGGGCTCATACTGGCTGCTTGAAGTTCTGACAGTGGATATCGTTTTTTACGTTTTTGATTCTCGGCCATATTCGTAGCCTTGGAGGAGGAGGGATATTATGTGATCGGCTAACGGTTTTGAATTCTATAGAAAAAAAAGTCAGTATTAGTCTCAAAGTTTCAAGGCTGTACAAACCATATCAAAGGAGAAATAAAAGTCAGGGTTTGGACAGAAAAGGCTCGATGGACAGAAATCATAATGTTCAGGAAGATGTTTAATTCAAAAACCTTTAGAGATGCAGATATATGTTCAGGAAGGGAGAAACTGTTATCTTTTCAGAGGAATCTGGGAGGGTGATTGGGATCCTTGGGTGATTTGATATGGAATGATTCCTTTTAAATTTTAATGTTTGACGGAGTTTATCTTTATCTCAATGGATTTTACACCTTATTATTGATAGGCTAACGTTACTCTTTCAAAGAAAGAAGAATCTCGATTACTTTCCTACGGGTAACATTTTCTGCTGGGTAAGAAAACATGGTGCAACACCGTTAAGAAATTTTTAACACCTCAACCTTTGGTTCTGAAAAGCCATTAACAAGATAGAGAAACAAACAACAATGATGTTTACTCCATTCTGAAGTTCCCACATCATGGATTGAACTAAAAGTCCACTTCCCTTACATTCGCTATAGTAATAAGTCAAAACATCTTCACATTATTAACGATAATTAAATTTACATACGATATCATGGGAATTTTACTGCAATTCATAGTAAAACAGTAACTGTTTCACCCTTAACACTACTTCACTTCGTTTTACATTATAGATATAAATGAATATATACTTCATTTTGAATCAGTATAAATACCTATTATATACTAACATAAAATCCCATATAAAAGCCATCAATGAAAACTGTAAAATCTACTTTCTATGAGAAAACACGGGAGCTTTAATGGCCCTTGGAATCATTGGCAATAAAAACAGATTTCGTGCTTGTTCGAGTACTCATGAAGGCAAATCACAATCACATGAAAACATATTTTTCATTTTATTATCAGAAATTTTTGAGAAAAAAATTTTTTGAATATTCTAATCATTAACAATATTTTACCGAAATCACTCAGATCCTTCTTGATTGATAATAAGAGTGTTTTGTTTTGTTTTTTTTTTCAAAATGTCTTAGATATTCTTGATCTATTGATAATTTGACACAAATAATGAGACAAAAACGTTCCCGTTTCTTTAATTCTCCCTTCTGGCAATTTAGGACATCAAAAATATGTCTATCTTCCATTTTCATAACATGTTTTCCATACAACAGACTCTTCCCTCAGTGTTTTGTTATGAAACAAAAGATCTTTCAACAATTCTTTTTGATCTTTGATTCAGTTACAGTTTGATCTGAGTTAGTGGGAAGAGTCTGTCTTCTTTCCTGGTCTTCCACTCTGACAGCAGATGAAGGAGAATTTTCATAATGACAAGGTTTTTAGAAAAGTGGTTTCTCCCCAATCTTTATAATATCAACCAATGTCATTGTTTCTCCTATGCCGAAAATGAGTGTACAATCTTTTCTACCTGGGATACTGCATGATCACTGAGAGGAGTCTCGTTTCAAATCCAACGCCTGAACGATCTCTTTCAACAGGATCAACATTGAACAATCGCTCATAGTATCACCTCAGTACAGTTCAAGTCTTTATCTTAAAGACTGGAAGGATTCACTCAGAAGAACGCCTCTATTCATCCTTCAGAATTCAGGATTTACTTTCTGCAGATATCTTCTCGATAAAGTTTATGTCTCCATCTTTGTCGGTCAATTAATTAGGAAAACAAAGTTCTATAAAAATTGTCGTTTAAATTCAATTGGCAGCACAGATGTTGTATCTTACCCAGGGTGCATGAAACTATTGCACCAGCCCTGTCCTTGACCATTTCTTACAGACATATCATTTCCCCTCTGCATATCAATATAAATTGACTTTGTATATTGACTCTCGACCCAGACATTTCAGAAAAAAGTAGAGCAGACATCAAAGCAATTCTTTTATACATAAATACATGTATGGATACATGTATCGTATCTCAACAGATATAGCCGTCTGTGTCATAGAAGAAATGATGATTACAAGTAAACTTCCTGCTGCCTTTTGTCAATTTGACTTCCAGTCAATATTTATTGCATTTATATTTTAAGCCTTTCCTTTTTGGATACTGCTGATGTGGACGGGATTGATGTTAATATCTCATTCTTTTTGGACGGAGCTTATGTGGACAGAATTGACGTCAGCTCTTCCTCCTTTTTGGACGTAGCTTATGTGGACGGAACTGACGTCAGGTCTTCGTCCTTTTTGGGACATAGCTTATGTGGACGGAACTGACACCAAGTTTTCCTAGCTTGGTGCTCAGTACCGGAAGTAGACATATTTGGGGAATGGTCTAGTTGGAATGTTCATTTCCCTTTTTATTAAGATCGTCGTATACAAGATAGATCTGCGTAAACAACCTGAAAATGATAAAAGGATTGAAATTGTCAAAACACAGTTATTAGACTTTTCTTATTAGATAACATTTACATACTTCTCTGCAAAGGCAAATACAACACAATTTTTTTTAGGATGATGTTCGCTTTAATGTGGCCTAACACGCGTACATGTGAATGGAGGTAAGCAAGTGCCTAGCACAATCAGCTTTTGCCATAGGTGTCAGAGCATATCCTGCCCTGTTAGTGCAAATGGGAAAGATCCCAAGGGACTATTTGGATAACTGAAATGTCCAAATCCTAGATTTGTTTAAGGGGGAGGATTCAAAAGTGATTCCCTTAAGGGGGAGGATTCAAAAGTGATTCCCTTAAGGGGGGGGGTATTATGGTGATGACCTGATGTTGTCAACTGTTCCCAATCATTGTGTTCATACCTTCATCATTGTCTACGAATTTTCTTGAATCGTTAAAAGATTCACTACTAGAGTTTAAAGACCCAGGACATAGATAATTCTTGTGAGATACATCGACAGTTGCCCAAGGAACAGATATATCAGTCAAGGAGCTCGGAAGACACTCAATCTACTTCATTATTAATAATTGAAGTTTAATTAAATTGGTAGGTAGAATAAGATTCTAACAGTTTTGCAAAAATTTGACCCAAGAAACAATAGTGAAGTCTAAATTGAAAGTTGATAATATTTAGAATTTATAACTAACCTGAAATGTTTCTGGGACATCACGGGATGATTTCATTGTGTTTTAATTTTTCATCGGATAACTGATTAGGACTTAGTCAACAGTACGGACTGCATTTTGCATATCTGTGTTTTAGAGTCATGTGTACTTGTTTGTCTATCTGTTTGTTTATTTGTCTGTTTGTTTGTTTGTTTGTTTGTTTGATATATTCATACTGGAACCATTGTCATATGTATTCTGTCAAATGTTATTCGCTGTTTTGTTTTTGCTTGTCCCTCTGTTTGATTGTCTTCCTATTTGTTTGTTTGTTTGTTTGTTTATTTTCATTTGCATTATTAACATTTTCATTCCTTACGTATTCATTCCTTTCAATCAGCTCATGCACACTCAGATGGTTTTGGCCAGGGCCACGGTGAGGAATTTTATAAGGTGATACAAATAAGTTTTTGGTCTCTCCAGAGAGTGAGAGAGAGAGAGAGAGAGAGAGAGAGCGAGAGCTCAAATATCCTTGTCCTATAGCCACCCTTTTATCTGAAACAGTAGCCCCATCTGAGAAATCCCCGGACAGCCTTTGGCCTTACGAGCGCCAGTGCCATGCACTGGTTGCACCCTTCTCTCAGAAGCCCTGGTTCTTGCTTGAATAAATAAAATCAAATTACAAATGGTGCGTCACGTGACAATGGAAATTATTTTGACGTCTCTTTCATACGCCATTTTCACAAATTGTTCACTCATATAATCATCCATCACATATAGTACGAGTCGTAATCAGTTCCGTCAAAATAGTAGCATAGTAATAAGCAAGGGCAATAGCATATCAATAGAGCACAGCAAAGACTCAAGTCTTGCGGGAGTGGTCTGCGCTTCCCCCAATTCTTGGGGATAACCCTATGTTTTTTCTTCGGTTGAGGGTTAACGTCGTAGCTGCCGGTTCTACGATGAATGCGCGGCAGAGAAGTAAAGAAGTCCTTCAATGCAGACCGTTTATCTGGCAGACGACAACTCTCCTTCACTCTGTCATTTACTTTACAGTCATTTCCTTCCTGGCTGCGGTGTAAATTAAGGGGTGGAAGCTCCATATTGGCAAGAGGCCTTATGGAAATAAGCCGAGCCATTTTAAATCTAAAAAATCAAAAAAAACAAACGAAAAACAAAAATTCAATTCCTTGAAGAAAACACATGTACATTTGTTTAATGATATTTTGATAAAATTTTATCACTATTATTTGATTGTGATAAAACGATGAAATAAGATGGAATTAAATAATTACTACTACTAATACTACAAGTCATATTACTAAAGATAATTCGGCTGCTGGTGCTGCCGAAGAAATGTATAAAATGTATCTAATCAATTGTGACACAAAGGAATAATTATTAGATGGAGAGAACTAACAATTAAATAGAAGTATCTAATATCTTCGCTCGCTCATAAATTCAATTAAGCTTCTCTGAGAGTAACCAATAAGCTTGAGGTACATAAGGTCTTTTCTTTTTTCAAACTAAACAAGTTCAGAAAATATTAACTCCATGACACCCATGATACAGATGTCTAGCGAATCTTTGGGAGGGTTTATGTCCAACAACGGATGCTAAATGATAATGATATATATTTTCAATGAAAGTCAATCAGGATTTCCCAAAACTACTCTAGATTCTTATACAATTCAGAGATATTTGTTTTTTAAATTCATTCAGTGTTATATTATATCTAAACACAGCATGAGTATGTCATATTACGTGACCGACTTATATACTCACGATGGAAGAACTACAGTGACTGTAGGCTCCTTAAGATAATAGCTTATCAAAAGCCAATCTATAAAACGGTATATATGTGACTCTGGGGGGCCAGGAGTCCCCCGTGTCCTGAAAATTACGAAAATTACAATGGCTGTTACTAAAAATTACTAAGGTTATTACCAGTAATTACTATTGTTATTACAAAAAGGAGTTATTTGTAAAGGGGATAATGTGTTTTTCGAGATGTCATAGGAAGTTGGGTCACCTGTGCTTTTTCAATCTGGTGTCATCTGTCAAGGCCTTGGTTGCAAAAACAAATGCTTTTGGAAAAAGGTTTTGTTCCCGATTCGATGACCATGTCATGGGAAGTTGAGTTATCTGTACTTTTTCAATCTAGTGTCATCTGTCAAATACTGGGTTTGAAAACAAAGCCAGATATAAGGGTCAGTGTTTGGGGTCTAGAGAGAGAGAGTAAAGCTTATGAAAGAAAAGTTATTTGCAGAGACCTCGGGAGAGGGGGAGACTAATTTATGATATTGAACAGACCTGCGTCGCGAGATGAATGAGGGTCAATGTTTTTGTTTTTTCCGGAAAGGTCGAGATGGCAGGAGAGGAAGAGATAGGGGAAGTCGGTTACAAGAGATACAGTGTCGATACCAAATGCTTAAATAAGGGAATTTTCGTAACAAGCAAGCAGAGTAAAATTTGGGCTTGGAGAAGAGACTCGTGCCAGCTCTCTCCCTCGTGTCAGCCATCCGCCCTTAGTAACCGTCAACCGCTGCTACCATTCAGTAGACTACCGTTCGTGATATGAGAGTCCAGATGTCATTTCGACTTAGATAATAATCGGCCTCCTCTCTTTTCAACTGCAAATAGGCATTTCCCGTCTCCAGAGATATTGATAATCAATATTCTATATAAAACATATAAACGAAATTCCATTTTGTTGCCTTCTTTTACTAACCCAGAACCACGGCTGGGTTTAGTATAGTTGGTGAGCCCAACCCCAAAGGAAACCCCCACAATTTAACTGAAAAGCAACACGAATTAGATGGAGTTTAATAGTCATGAAATTGTAATTAGAAATTGTGCATTCACCCAAATTGTTTTCATTATGAAGAGCAACAATAAAAATATGGGACTTAACAAGTTATTGAATGAGAAACGCTTAAATTCAGGAAAATATTTTTCAAAGAGAATTAGAATTGCTAATAAAATGCCTAAACATAAAATGTCTTACTTTTCAATGGAATCAAACAAGGTATACAAAAAAGTGTTCGTAAAAGATAGACAAGATTGTAGCAATTTGCAAAAACGGTAATTCCTTCAAGACGTTATCAGGAATATGGCGTCGAATGTTTTGGTCAAAACACGTGATTAACTGCGTTACCAAGGGCTTGATAGAATAACGATACGTAATGACGTCATTTGAGATTCATCAATATGCAAAAATATTAATACTACTTCAACTATTTTCTACTTATTATAGATACCCTCCATGATCACTGAGAATTACTTTAGCATTCACAAAGCAAATTCAACTAGAAAAATAACATAAATAATTTGGAGTAAAACTGTTCATTTGATATTATTGAACGTTACTTTTGATTGATAATTACTGTCTATTATAGAGCCAATAGGACATGTACTTAGAGTCAGTAGGTCGGGTTACATTTATGGTTGGTCGGTAGATTCGGGATTAGATCCTTCTGGTTGGCTAACTGTTAGGGTTAGTTGATGGGTAAATGTCTAGTAAGTAGGTTTAGTTCGAGGGTAAGTAGGCATGTTTGAGGTTTTTTTTTTCTAAATTCCCAATTATCTTTTATTATATTCGGTTACTTTGAAATTAAATCTATCCTATGGACATACTTTGTAATATTTTATAAGTCTAGATACTTCCAGGCATTCAATTAAAAAAAAATCTTATGCAAGAATCGCAAAATATATGTATTTTTTGTATTGGTAATTGCAACCCTAATGCAAAAACTAACATTAAATACTAAGCCTTTCCCTAGAACTAACACTAAATACAATTCTCTGTAAATAAATTCAATAAAATACTGTTTTGAATGTCAATACTTCCTGTTTTTATTTTTTTCAAAATTGTTCAACAATAGTTGGCGGTAATTGCATCTCCTAAATGGTTATCCCCCTTGCAGAATATCAACATAACGTTTTGATGAACCTATTCCAAACATTTAATGCAAAAAATACAATGATGAAAAAGTTATAACCCAACAAAGCACACATACAAAATGAAAACTCTACTTTACAAGAGAATACTGAGAAACGCAATAAATAATCAGAAAAGAAAATTCCAACTGAAATCAATTTGCAAATATGTCAGCCCCTTCAAGAAAGAACAACTGCCCTTCCAGGGGGAAGATTGGAAATTGCCGGGTTGGCAGGTAAATTCTCAAGAGGGACAATCTGAGTCAGCAGGTGTTGTCCCTTAAACCCTCTTAAAGCAAACACAAATAGACAAACTGAACATAGAAGAACCTACAAACTCCTTTAAAGCTCCCTTCTTCATCTGGTGTACAAGCAATAGCCACAAGATGTGTGATATTTTGGCAACCGCCCGAGAGACGGTCACGGGTGTTAAGTTGGTCCAGTAGGAGCATGAGAATTTGAAACTTATGAATCATCGGTTACAATCAATCTTTACCTCTCCCTTTATAGGGCTCTAAAATGAACGTTTCCATAGACAGTTGGGTTACAACTGAACTAGGCACTGGCTTTAAAGGAAAGACCGTCTTTGTTGTTCTTCGGGACTGTGTGCAACACTGTGAGGTAAGCTAAAAAGCTCTCAATCTTGCAAGTAAACGTTTGAGCATTGGGACAACAGGTAAGTGAAGGCCTTCATACGGTTAGGTAATAAGCCAATTTTGACTAGTTACTGGAAGTTCAATATCTTCTTACAGGAGAGCCGAGACTTCCAGGAACAGCTGGGGGTTTCATTTGACAGGAACTAGTCAGTTCTTCACGGGAAATGTGGTGGTCTAACTTGAAACAGAGATTGGAATGTTCACTGTCAAATACAGCCAACGACTCGACCTTGATAAGGCTGAGACAAAAGGGTTATTAGAAGATAATTTTGACCCGGTAGTGGCATAGAAATAGTTTGGAGGGACCCGTAGTAATCGGCTATCGGAAACTACCAAGGACAAGTAATTAGGATCATCTTTGAAGGAATATCCAACGTAACCATGGAACTTGATGAAATTATGCAAGGGGTTCCGGCAGCATCTCAGAGATCGCTCCATCACGGAGCCTGGCCTGTGTGAGCAGCTATTTAACAGAATTCCCCAATTTGCGTCAGCTGAAGCAGTTAGCTATGGGAGACAGGTTCATGGGAATAAAGTCCATGCTGCACTGAAGCAGGTCAGCTTCTACAAGTCACCGAGACCGGACGGTTTGAAATGTACTTGAGGATGTCCTATGTGTTTGCAACCCTCTTTACAGTGATGTTCAAGTACTGGTTCAACCAAAGTTCGATCCCAAGTTGGGTGACCAAAGGGTTGAAAGAAGCAAGACAAATATAAAAAGAAGGACATAGATAATAACAGGCTCATAACCCTGCTAAACACAGGGAAAGATTTTGGCCAAGATCCTGTCGAATCGTTTGTCAATTGTCATTGAGGATTAGGTCAGAACTGATCAGAATTATGCACTGAGGCGAAAATCAATCCAAAACAATTTGAAAACTGTTTGCTCAGTGTTAGAGGGATTAAAGATGACACTGGAGGTGCACTAATTAATTTAGATCAGTCCAAGGCGTTCAACATGGTTGACCAAACTTAGTAGCAACTGTGCTAAGTTGGCGGATATTAATGAACCAAACTTATGTACATCTTTTTGAAATTTCATTTACCAAATAATGAATCTGGTGTCCCATCAATATCTTGCAGAAGATTACTCTTATGGAAACATTTCATCAGATGAAATGTACGGTAAACGCGGAATTACCATTAATTTATATGGCAGATATTTTTTAACACTTTAAAACCTGATTAATGATTGTTCTGATTGTATTTTAGGCTGAATCGTTGGTGCTTAGGATGTTAGGAGACACAGGAAACAGGAGTATTGGAGAGAGAGAGAGGAAAAGGTTGTGTGATACCTCTACAAAGGCTTGCAAAATAAACGCTGAAATTATTGTCACCTTTTGTCTTTTTCTGTAAAAGCAAAGACATAGCTTTTCAGCACACTTTTGTGGTATACCTGGACGTATTCAACAAACTTTGAGGTGATCAAAAACGTGTGTGCTTTTTGTTTTCTCTTCCTATTATTTGAAATTTCAGCTGAAAAACATGCAACCTTTGCACCAACTCTGAATTACAAAGTTTATACCAAACATCCTGATGATACAGATATCAAAACAATTATTTCATATCTGGATAAATGTATAGGTACATGTATCGTAGCTCAACAGATGTAGCCCTCTGCATCATATAAGAAACGTTGATGACTCGTTTCAGTTTGTCAATTTAGCCTCAAGTCAATTTTTATTGCATTTGTATCTTAAGCCTGTTCTCTTAGGTCGTAGCTGATATGGGCAGATATGACATCATCGTTTTTGGACATAGACTATGTTGATGGAAGTGATGTTATATCTTTATCCATTTTGAAAGGCTCATCCAGGCGAGGTGATGTCATATTTTCATCCTTATCTTGGCGATAAACCCACATCTTTTTTTGACATGGCTTCTGTGGACAAAAGTGACTTGCTATGATAGAAAGATATCTAGGTGCTCAGCAACAGATGTAGACTTTGAGTTGGAACATTCCTTTCCTTTGTTATTAAGATTGTCTTTTACAGAACAGATTGATGAAATCGAAATGTATTCAGAAGGTTTTTGTAACGGATAGACAATTTTTTGTAGTAATTTGCAAAAACGTCAATTCCTTCAACAAGCTTTTAGGAATATGGCGCCCAATGTTTTGGTCAAAACACGTTGTCAATCGCGTTAGTAAGGTCTCGATAGAATAACGACCAGATAGTGACGCCATTTCAGAGATTCATTGATAATAAAAGTTTGAATAATACGTTAAAATTTATTAGCAAATAGACTATCTACGTATTGCAAATATCACTAAACATCCATGAACATTAGTTTTAAGATTCATGGA
This sequence comes from Thysanoteuthis rhombus, assembly GCA_963457665.1. Lineage (NCBI taxonomy): Eukaryota > Metazoa > Mollusca > Cephalopoda > Oegopsida > Thysanoteuthidae > Thysanoteuthis > Thysanoteuthis major. The sequence continues at coordinate 33,595,140 of OY735230.1, forward strand.
GCACAATTGGTAATTTGGCAAGAAGAAAAATAAGGAAAAAAGGCTTTATGTTCGATAATAACCGAATGAAATTCACAATTCTTCGGGATGATGGTGTGTGCAAGCTTTGGTTGCTTGAAATAGTCTAACCTATTCGCTGGCACTGTAAAAAAAACAAAAAAACAACATGGGAACAGAAATTCTCTTTCAGATATCTCGTCAGATTGTCCAGGACTACACTGTTTTTACAGCTATCATCACTATCTGCTGATTTTTTAAAATCATTATCCAATTCACTTCCAAATTAAGAAGACACAGGAACAAAGGAATTTCTATTCAGGTGTTTTGTCAGTTCTGGACAATCATTACTTTTACTACAATTATTCATTCCTAAAAATTGTCTTGAATCCTTATCCAATGTAGGTGCATCTTATATTCTTTTATTGGCAAAATTTCATTCAATTTTTAAGACTTTGAAAATGAAACGTTGATCCATTTTTGTTATTTTATTTATTATATGCAGTATCGGTTAGAAATTATAATTCACCTTCTGCTATATCACAAATTAAAGATGAAAGTCTTTCTATTTCTTTTGACCAGTAACATTATCTTTCAGATTATTATAATCCTTCATTTCTTCGAATATTGATACTAATACTTGGTGAAGATGCTTACATTTCCTTATGCCATCATTGTTTACAACAGGCTGGGTGGTTTGTATTTTTCTCGGAGATCTTTTAAAATTCATTGTTCAAAATAATATCTCATAGCTTGTTCGAACTGTTGTCTGTATGGTCGTTGAATAAAATGTCTAAAAGCTCGCCACCTTGAAATGTTTATATCTTTGTTTAATTTATTTTCTTTTGTTTCTATCCCCGTATAATTCTTTGTTTTTCTTGTTCTTGTCATTCTAAATCATTCTCAATTGTTTACAATGGGTTCTGTCAAGTTTATTAAACCAATCTCTTGTCAGTCTTCATGTTGACATATTGTAAGTTAATACAGGCTTGGCTATTGTTTTATAACTTTTCACTTTCCCAATATAGACCCTTTTCTTCCACTAATTTATTTCAGTTGATTTTATTACTAAAATTGATCGCTTTATTCTCAATTTCATGCCTTCATAATGTCCAGTTCTTTAGATTCCTCCATTCAGCTTCTTCATCTTTCGATTTCCCTACTCGATTATCGTTTTCTCCCATTTGTCATCGTTTACTCCAGAATGGAGGTTTTCATTTATTTGTTATGATATCCTTGTACTGTTTTATCCATGTGATTATCTTTTGATGGGGAATCTGAATGGAGCATCTCAGTGAGTAAACTGGATCCTCTCTTGTAGTTATGTTCGATTTTGGGGTTTGGTTTGTTAAATCCAGCTGTTTAATTAGGGAGCTCAATATTTTCATTTAATCCTCATCAATTTTACTTGAATTTGATTATTTTCTTAAATTAAAAAAAACAAAACTAAATGGTTGAATTTTAATTGTTGTGTGTTTTTCTTGAATTAGAATAATAATTTGCAGGCCAAACAAATTTGTGAAAATCCCACAAACAACAAGATGGAAGACAGTATTGTCGATGGGATATAACTCGATTGTAGAACATTCGACTGCCTATCAAAAGTTATTCGCTCCGAAACACGGTGTTATTAATTTCTCTAATTTGATTTATCAGACACTGTAGAAATCCTGTAGAAAACAAGCTGGAAGTGAATATTGTCCTTAGAATAAACCCAGATGGTAAAACGTTTGAGTGCATATTTAGAGTTATTCCGTTTCAACATCAAAAGTCCCTTATTTCTCTTATTTCCTTAAGAAGAAACTGTAGAATTCGTCCAGAGAACAAATTGGAGAAAAATATTGTCATCGGGATATAGGATGGTGTTACAGTATCCGATGGCGTATCAAAAAGTATTCGGTTCAACTTTGAGGGTCCCTCATATCTACAATTTCCTTTAACAGAACTTTAAAAATCCAGATAAAAACAAGCTGGGAGAATCTATTTTTTTTATTGGGTTATAGCTCAATGGTAGAGCATGCGACTGAATATTGAAAGCATTCGGTTCAACTCGAAGGATCCCTAATTCCTACTATTATTTCAATCAGAAGCTGTCACAATCTTGAGAAAAATAAGCTGGAAAAGGCTATGGTCGCTGACATATAACTCAGAGGTCGAACAATCGTCTGCTTATCGAAATGTGTTCATCCCCGAATGTCACTCATCCGACATATTTTCCTGAACAGAGTTTGTTGGAATCTTGAGGAAAACAAGCTTGACGATTCCATTGCCGTAGGAGTAAAGCTCAGTGGTAAAGCATTAAACTGCATATCGAAATGTCTTTGATTCAGACGTGAGTGTCCCTCATTAAACAATCTTTTTCAAAGGAAACTTTAAGAATACAGAAGATAAAAAGCTAGAAGTATACCTTGACTTCTTGCTCAGTTTAGGACATTCCAGTGCATCTCAAAATATCTCCTATTTAACCCCGTGTATCCCTCATTTGTGATATTTTCTACACAAGAAAATCTTGAATATTACAAGGTCGTAGAATTCATTGTCCTTCTAATTACAGTAGATAGAAAACATGCTATGATTCAATTCTCAAGGTTTTGTCAAACAAATTACTATAATTTCATGTTTGGAAGGAAAAAAATCATGTATGGATTCCAATTTGATTTTTGTTTTTTGGCCTTTTTTTTTACAAATTGATGTTGTTAAGGACGGTGTGACCGACTTATATACGCATAATGGAAGAATTACAATGACTGTATTGGAATCAATAGGCAACTTAAAATAATAGTTTATCAAAGGCCAATCTATAAAACGGTATGTATAGGCTGACGCATCCTCAAAATATTAGAACACTTCTAGTTTCTATCGATATTATTGTCAAAGTCTACCCCCTCCCTCTTTGACCACATTAGGACAAAAGGCTGACCCAAAGTATGAAAACTGAGATTTATTTCAGATTACTCCAACTGAGCTAAGGATTATGAAGAGGAAATGGCCGTTTGAAGTGAATAAAGTTTTTACACAACTCTTCTCTGTTTAGAATTATCCGTGGTTTCCTTCCATTCTTAAAGTACTCCTGTCCCCGAAAGGAAAGACTTGTAGAGAAAACTGACCGACTGTCAATCTTTGTTTAGTCATTAAAAACCAGGAAGCGGGTGGATTTGTAGTTTGTAATCTTGGAACATAATGAAAGGCTCTTGTGATTCTTTTAGCTTCAAGATCAAAATCGAGGACACAGAACTCGAGAAAGTAGACCACTACATCTACATAGGACAATGAATCCCCATGAGACCCTCAAAAGAAGAAGAAATCAAGCAAAGAATTACACTAGAATGGCAAGCCTTTGGCAGAGCTAGCTCAAACTTCAAAAATATTTAGATCCCATTAATCGTAAAGAGAAAGGTGTATAACCAATGCATCCTCCCAAGAGTCACTTATGGAGCTGAAACATGGAACTTAACCAAGAAACGGACCCGTAAATTGAGAACCATACAACGTGCATATGAAAGAATAATGCTGGGCCTCACATGGAGAGACCACAGAACAGCACAGTACATTCGAGAAAAGACAAGAGTTAGGGACATCATAGAATCCATAAAAAATCTCAAATGGCAGTGGGCTAGCCATGTTGCAAGTATTGCAGACAATCGATGGACATCACAACTCAAAACATGGATTCCCCGAGACCACATGCGCAACCGAGGCCGGCAAAATGTTAGATGTAGAGACGAGCTAGACAAGTTCAGGAAGTACTGGCTCCGTGACGCCCATGATAGAGGAGTGTGGCAAATCCTGGGACGGACGCTAAAAAACTGATGATGATGATGAATGAAAATTTCACATCTATTAAGAAACTCATAAGAGAGATGAATTAATCACAGAATATCAATATTGAAAGTGATTCATCTAAAAAGCAACAATAATTAGATGGAGTATAAGTAGTGATAAAATAATAATCAGAAATTGTGCATCAACCCAAATTGTTATTAAATGAGAAACGCTTAAATTTAAGAAAATATTTTTCCAGTAAAATCAAAATTGATGATAAAAATAACAATACAAAAATCTCTTTTTTTTTCAATGAAATCAAACAATGTATACAAAAAAGTTATCTTAAAAGGCAGACAAGATTGTAGCAATTTACAAAAACGGTAATTCTTTCAAGACATTGTCAGGAATATGGCATCGAATGTTTTGATCGAAACACGTGATTGACTGCGTTACCAAGGGCTTGATAGAATAATGACACCTAATGACGTCATTTGAGAGATTCATCAATATGCAAAAATATTAATACTAATTCAACTATTTTTTACTTGTTATAGATACCCTTCATGATCACTGAAAATTAGTTTAGGATTCACAAAGCAAATTCAGCTAAAAAGAAAACAACACAAATTATTTTGAATGAAACTGTTCATTTCATATCATTTAACTTTACTCTCGATTGAAAAATACTGTTTACTTTACAGGCAATGCTGACAACAACCCTTTATACTAAACCTACAAATAAAAATAACACTAAATAATGTCTTCTATGATTAAATTCAAGAAAATACTGTTTCGAATTCTCACTAACTTCTGTTCCCATTTTTCGGAAAATTGTTCGACAGTAGCAGCAGCTAATCGTATTTTCTCAATGGTTATCCCTTTTGAGACTATCAACATAACGTTTCAATGAACTTATTGAAAATAATTACTGCCCAAATTACCTTGCTTGAAAAGTTACAACCCCACAAGGCACATATACCAAAAAAAGACATTGTTTTTACAAATAATCAAAAGTATACTAAGAAACGTAATAAATAAACAGGAAAAAATTCCAACAAAAATCAAAATCGATAATTGAAATAACTCCACAAAAATTACGTAATTTCAGATGAAATCAAAAAATTTATTTACAAGTTTTTGGAAAAGATAGACAAGTTTGTAATGATATGCAAATCAGTCAGTTCCTTCACAAAAAATCTGCAAATATGTCAGTCCCTTCAAGAAAAAACATCTGTACTCCCAGGAGATTGGAAATTACCGGGTTGACAGGTAAATTCTCAAGAGGGACAATCTGAGTCAGCAGGTGTTGTCCCTTAAACCCTCTTAAAGCAAACACAAATAGACAAACTGAACATAGAAGAGCCTACTAACTCCTTTAAAGCTCCCTTCTTCATCTGGTGTACAAGCAATAACCACAAGATGTGTGACATTTTGGCTATCGCCCGAGAGACGGTCACGGATGTTAAGTTGGTTCAGTAAGAGCATGAGAGTTTGAAACTTATGAATCATCGGTTACAATTAAACTTTATCTCTCCTTTTATAGGGCTCTAAAATGAACGTTTCCATAGACGTTTGGGTTACAACTGAACTGGCTGCAGAGGAAAGGGTTTAATTCAACGGGAACAAGTCAGTTGTTCACGTGCATTGTGGTGGTCTAACTTGTAACAGAGATTGGAATGTTCACTGTCAAATACAGCCAACGACTTGCCCTTAATGAGGCTGAGACAAAAGTGGTGGTAGAAGATAATCTTAACCCCGGTAGTGGCATAGAAATAGTTTTGAGGGACCTGTAGCAATGGGCTAAAGAAAACTACCAAGGACAAGTAGTTAGGAGTAGCTTAGAAAGGATATCCAACGAAACTTGACAAAAATATGCGTGAGAAAGAAATGCATCAATTGCTTGATCGATATAATTATTGCATTAGACCTTGGACCAGCGCATCTTCTGCTTAATGGGTGACATGTGCAAGGGGTCCTGGCTGCATCTCTGAGATCGCTTCATCAAAGATCCTGGCCTGTGTGGGCAGCTATTTAGTGGAATTTCCCCAATTTGCGTCAGCTGAAGCAGTTAGCTATGGGAGACAGGTTCATAGGAATAAAGTCCATGCTGCACTGAAGCCGGTAGGCTACAAGTCACCGGGGACAAACGGTTTGGATTATACTCGATGATGTCCTATGTGTTTGCAACCCTCTTGAGAGTGTTGCTCAAGCATTGGGTCAACCAGGGATCAATCCCTGGTTGGGTGACCAAGGGGTTGATCGCGTTGTTAAAAAGGCAGGACAAATATATAAAGAGGGACATGGATAATAAGAGGCTAGTAACATTGCAAAACACTGGATAAAGATTTTGGCCGAGATCCTGTCGATTCGGCTTCGAGTCAATATCAAATGCATTTTTATATTAAGCCTATCATTTTGAGACGTAGCTGATGAGGGCAGATATGACGTCACTCTTTTTGGACATAGCCAATGTTGAGGGAAGTGACGTTATATATATTATCCATTTTGAGAGCTCATCCAGGCGGAAGTGATGTCATGTTTTCATCCTTATCTTCACGATAGACCCACATCTTTTTTTTACATGGCTTCTGTAGACAGAAGTGACATGCTATGGTGAAATTAATTTAATCTGAGTTTAATCAGGGTTAGGTTGAATTTCAAATGAGAATACTAGGAATTGTGCATGGCTCGTTGGTCTAGGTGTATGATTCTCGCTTAGGGTGCGAGAGGTCTCGGGTTCAAATACTGGACGAGCCTGATTACGTTTATTTACTTCACATATAGATCTAAACACTTTTTATTAGAGGGAGCAAAGATTTCATCGTTAGCCATGAGCTATTTCGTTTGACAGACATGATGGTGAAATTAGTTTAAACTGAGTTTTGACAGCGTTATTAATAGACTTTTAATTGGAACATTTTTTTCCTTTGTTATTAAGATTGGCTTTTCAGAACAGATTGGTGAAAACACCTTAAATTGATAAAGAATGAAAATAGACGAACACGGAGAAATAATAATTAGTTGGTAGTTGGTATATCTTGTGATATGGTTAATACATTACAGTTCCTATTGTTCACAGTTTTCTGTTTTCATTTCTCTGCCATAGTTCAACAGCAGCAGCTGATTGTGTCTACTCGAATGTTATCTCCCTTACAAAACATCAATATAACGTTTTGATGAACCTCTTCCTAACAATTACCACAAAAAATAAAATGTCAAAAGAGTCAGAGCCCAATGAAGCACACATAAAATGAAGGCATTACCTTTATAAATAACGCAAAGCATAGTGAAAACAATATAAACTTTTATGAAAAAATATTTTCCCAGAAAAATCTAAATTGATAATTAAAATAATCCACCAGAAATTACTTACATTATAATGAAATCAAAAATATATTCAAAAAGTTTTCGTAACAGATAAACAAGTTTTTTAGCAATTTGCAAATACGTCAATTCCTTCAAGAAGCTTTTAGGAATATGGCGCCCAATGTTTTGGTCAAAACACGTTGTCAATCGCGTTACTAAGGTCTCGATAGAATTATGACTTGATGGTTTCCAGAGATTCATTGATAATAAAAGTTTGAATAATACGTTAAAAAATATTCAAAAATAAATCATCTATTTATTGCAAATATCACTAAACATCAATGAACATTAGTTTAAGGATTCATGGAGCACAATGGGTAATTTGAGAAGAAGAAAAATAAGGAAAAAATGCTTTATGTTATAACTTTATGAAATAACCTAATGCAATTCTTTGAAATGGTGGTTTGTGCAAGCTTTGGTTGCTTTAAGTAGCTCACCCTATCTGCTGGCAGAGTGAGAAAATCCAGGAATAGAAATTCTCTTTCAGATATCTAGTCAGCTTGTCTATGACAATCATTGTTTTCACTGCTATAATCACTATCTGCTGATTGTCTTGAATCATTATCCAATTCATTGCCAAATCAAGACGACATAGGAACAAAAAACATTTCTATTCAGATATCTTGTAAGCCAATCAGGGACAATTATTGCTTTTAATGCACCCATTTCCATTTACAATTATCTTGAATCATTATCCAATTTAGCCGAATCATATAATCTTGTATTGGTAATGTTTCATTCACTTTTATGAGTACAAAAATGAAACATTGATTCAATGGAGCACATACTGTAATTTGGTGAGGGTCAAAATAAAGATAAAAGCTTTATGTTTGCTAATTACCAAATGAAATTTACAACTCTTTGGAATGATGGTATGTGCAAGCTTTGGTTGCTTGAAAAAGTTCACCTTCAAAATGGAATTTTTCAGTTATTTGTTATGATATCTTTGTACTGTTTCATCTTCTGTTGGGAAATCTGAATCATCAACATAAAGCATCTCAGGTGGGTCAACTGGATCATCTCCTGTAGTTATGTTCAATGTTTGGGTTTGGTTTATCAACTTCAGCTTCTTGCATTATTTAGCATTCATTTAAACCGATTGCAAAAGTTTAGTATCTTTCTTTGAAGTTTTGTTTCAGGGCACCATCCTAGTTTCGTGGTCCAGATTTTTACAGTTTAATTTTTTTTTCAATTTCGAAAGTTATTATTGCTTTATTTTAATTGTTTACCCCATCAATTTATTTTCCAAAAATGAAATTATATAGTTAAGTTTTAAGCGTTGAATGTTTTTTTGAAAAACTTTTGATGCAATAATTCAATCACAAATACCACTATGATTCATTCCGAGAAAAGACTTGATAAAATTTAAAACGAGTCCAAAAAAGTAATGAAGAATTATGATAAGTAGATTGACTTAGTGAGTGCTTATTTTTTCCTCACCTGAGTGAAGAAAACTTAAAAATTCATTACAGGAAGGCCAGGTCACATGGTTTTGGGTGACGACAATAAATGAAATTCATAACAACCTTTGTTTTTGTCAATTGAAAAAGTATTTAAATCAAATTGAAATTTAAGAAGAAAACAATTGAAATATAACCATAAAAGTGTTTAAAATTGAAAATAGGAGGTTAATGCTATGTTTCGTTGGAGTACAGATACTACTCTTTGATCTGCATGTTTTCTTGCTTCCTCAAAACAGCTAGATGTGACACAAGGTCGTTCTCAAAGTGGGATTCCAGGGATAGCCGAACCAATCCCTTTCAGTGGAATGGGGCAGTTACGCCCTTGGGCCTACTGCTCCCCCAAGACAGGGATGTGTAATTTATACCTCTTGCACTTAGTAAATCTTCATTGGACACGGTATTGCACCGGTGCCAAGCCAAAGTTAGTTCTGCAAACAGATGCAACGCTTTGATCATGATTCAAAAACTGCAAAAACCTAGATATCAAAACTTGTATAATGCAAGGTTCGATGGTCCACATGTCCATTGTATTTATCAAACTTCATTTGGTTAATAAGAAAAATTTCGTTATGATCAGTGAGTTCGTTAACCCCAAAATTCGTTATAGTGAGGGTATATAGTACGTATTTGGAGAAGAGGGTAGATCAAAATATCTAATGACACTTTTGCTTTATATATTTCTTAAAACTAATGTTAGATTCAAAACTGATTGTCGTTTCCTATATATAATGTTTTCTCTCTTTAGAAATCGGCATTTCTTCATATTCTGTTGCAACTGGGACACAAAATGGTAATTTTCGGTGGGCAAGAAAGATCAATACTCCATGTGACTACTTCTTAAACAGTAGAGGCGAATACACATTAAACTTTTAGAAAAAGATTTAGATCATCCGTGCAATTTGTAACAGTTTATCAACACGGTTTGCGTTGTATTCTTATTCGACAATATTTGGAGTAATCAGATAGATGTGCATTTTAGGTTTAATATTGTTTTTATTTGACTAAAATTACATTAAAAAATATTAATAGCAATGTAAGTGTTCAGTCAGAACATATAAAGCAGATATTAACGGTCAGCAATGGGTGTTATTTATTTTTATGCTATTCAAAAAAACTCTGCCTTTATTTATAAGAAGCCGAAACATTTTGAAAATTACAGATCTTGTTAAACAGTACAAGTCGGTGAATTTTTCTATCAGGCTATTGATAGACCTATGTTACCTTTGTGAAATAAATTGGATCTTAATTTTCGACCTATAGGTTATATTATCTGCTCAGTAACCAAACAGGTTGTAACAGTGGTGATAAATTTTTGACGTATTAAACCTTAATGAAAGGTTTGGTTTCAAATTATTCAAAAGCCTTTACCAAGTTTGATGGGAGTAACTACGATATTTTCCCCATTTCAGGGGTTCCAACAAGCTTGAAACATCGGACTAGCTATGGAAAAGATGGAAGATACTATCGTCGGCATGATGTCACTCAGTTTTGGAGCAATGGACTTATAATTGAAATGTTTTCAGTTCATCATCGAAATTCCAAAATCCAAGAAAATCAGGTAGAAATAAAATGAAAGAAACTATTATCGACGTGATGTAGTTGGGTTTTAGACCATTTGTCTGACTACCAGGGGATATTCGACTCAATTTTGACAGTCCTTCATTTCTCCAGTCTCATTAACCAAGAATTGTGGAAATTCTGCGAATAACGATAAAGAAGGAACTTTTGTCGAAGTGATGTATATCCATTTTGAAACATTGTGCTGGCTATCGAGAAGTATTCGGCTCAACTGAGAAGGACTTCATTTCTCCTGTATCCTAAACCAGTAACTGTGAAAATCCTAGAAAAATAAGATGGAAGGGACAAATACCAGAGAGACGTGAATCAGTGTTGGAACATCGGACTGAATGTCGAAAAGTTTTCGTCTGAACTTCGAGGAGATCTCTATTCTCCATTTTCCTTGACAAAAAACAGTGGAAATCCTGCAGAAATGAAATGGAAGAAACAATTGTCAAGGAAATGTGAATCGTTTGGGGGCATTGAACTGACCATGTAAATGCATTCAACTAAGCTTAGAGCGTATGTCATCTCTATTGATTCCTTAAGCAGAAACGGTGGAAATCCAGCAGAAATGAAATGAAAGAGACAATTATCAAGGAGACGTAAATCGTTTTGGGGCATTGAACTGACCATATAAATGCATTCAACTCAGCTTAGAGCGTATCTCATTTCTATTGTTTCCTAAAGCAGAAACGTTGGAAATCCAGCAGAAAAAAAGATTGGGAGAAAAATTGTCGACAAAATACGGCTCAGTTTACGATAATTACGGATAGAACCAGAAAGAATTCGGTTCAACTTTGAGGGTTCCTCGTTTCTTTCGTTTTCTCAACCAAAAACAGTAAAATCCACCAAAAAACGTAATCGAAAAAACAACGTCGACAAAAAGCAGCCAAGATTTGGAACATCAAAGTAATTATCTGAAATTATTCAGTCAATAATTGAGGGTCCTTCATTTCTCTCTTATTCTAGAATTCATGAAATTCAACATAAACCATGATAGGACAAAATATTGTCAACATGATGTACATTAGTTCGCAAGAATCAAATTAATTATAAGAAAGTATGAAAGTCGATATAAACACTACCTCATTTCTCACGTCCCCTGAAGAAAAAAAAATTGAAAATCTCACCGTAAACTTATTTCTTTCGAAAGAAAAAAAAGAAAGATAATATCATTAGTGTAATGTAGTTCCCTTTTAGAATATTGGACAAACTATTGAAATGTATTCAGTTCAACTTCAACTGTCGTACGTTTTCTCGATTTCTTTGAGCATAAACACTGAGAATCACCCGAAAAAATTTTCCTTCCAAAAATAAAAAATGGAAGGAACTATTGTTGAGTTAATGTAGCTCTCTTTTGGAATATTTAACTGATAATGAAAATAAATTCGGGTCAATCTAAATAGTCCCACGTTTTTTCTGTTTCCTCGAGTATAAACTGTGAAAATCTCTCACATTGGACTGACTATGAATAGTTATTCCATTCAGCCTCTACAATCTTACGTATATTCTTTTTCCAAGTAACTCTTCTTGGAGAATTGGACTGGCTACAAGGAATGTATTCTGTCTAGACTAAAAAGTCCAACATTTCTTCTGTTTATGGAAATATGAAAATCTCTCTGAAAAACAACTTCTGTAAAGAACACAGTGGAAAAACTACTGTTGAAGTAGGTGTACGCTCCTTTTAGAATATTTAACTGATTATGAAAAGGTATTCTGTCCAGGCACCATGATTTCAGGACATTTCTTTTCCCTTCTGCATCAACCATGTAAATATCTTCAAAAACAAATTTTTGTCCACAACAAAGTGGAATAAAAAATTGTTGGTTAACTCTACATCCCTTTTAGAATATTGGACTGATTATGAAAAGATATTCTGTCCAGGCTCCATGATTTCAAGACATTTCTTTTCCCTTGTGTATCAACCATGTAGATCTCTCTGAAAACAAATTTTTGTCCATAACAAAGTGGTATAAAAAATTGTGGGTTCCTTGTACGTCCCTTTTAGAATGTTCGACTGATTATGAAAAGATATTCTGTCCAGCCTCCATTATCTCATTTCACATCTTTTATCGTGTGCATCAACTGTTTAAATCTTTCCAAAAACGAATTTTTGTCGAAAACAAAGTCGTATAGAAAATTGTCGGTTCATTGTACATCCCTTTTAGAATATTGGACTGATAATGAAAAGGCATTCCGTCCAGCCTCAACAATCTCATGCTACTTTATTTCCCATGTGCATCAACTTTTTAAATCTATCCAGAAAAATATTTTTGTCGAGAACAAACTGGTATAAAAAATTGTTTATTCATTGTAAATTTGTTTTAAAATTTTACACTTATCATGAAACGGTATTCCGTCCAGCCTCCACTTTTTCTTTCCACATCTTTTCCCGTGTATATCAACCATGTAAATAAAATATCAAAATCTCTCTGCCAACAAATTTCTGTAAAAAATTCTGTGAAGAACACAATGGAGAAACTACTGTTGGCATAGGTGTTCACACTTCTTATAATTTTATAATATCAGACTGATTATGATAAGGTATTCCATCCAGCCTCCACAAACCCATGTTTCTTCTTTTCCTTTGGGCATAAACTGTTTAAATCTCCCAAAAAAAGGATTTTCTATCAATAACAAAGCAGAAAAAAAACTACTATTGGCAACTGTAATCCATTTTAAAATATTGGACTGACTATAAAAAGGTATCTTGCTGAAACTCCATGATACAACACTTCTCCTTTTCCCCTGCAAATAAACTGTGAGAATGACTCCAAAAAAGTTTTCAATCAAGATCAAGGTTGAATAAACTATTTTTTGCGTTTGAATCTCCCCCCCCCCGAAAAAATTTTTTTTAATCAGGACCAAAGTGAAATAAAATATTGTTGGCATCTTGCACATCCCTTTTAGAATATTGGACTGACTATGAAAAGGTATTCAATCCAGTTCCTTTGATCCTTTTTTTTAATTTTCCTCGGCGCATCAACTGTTTAAATCTCTCTAAAAACAAATTTTTCTCAAAAACAAAGTGAAATAAAATATTCTTGGAGTCTTGCACATCCCTTTAAGAATATTGGACTGAGTATGAAAAGGTATTCCATACAGTTTCTTTGATTTTTTTTCCTTTTTCCCTGGTGCATAAACTGTTTATATCTCTCTAAAAACTAATTTTTGTCAAGAACAAAGTGATATCAAATATAGTTTGAATCCTGCATATCCCTTTTAGAATATTGGACTGACTATGAAAAGGTATTCCATCCAGTTTCCTTGATCCTTTTTTTCCCTTTTCCCTTGTGCATCAACTGTTTAATTCACTCTAAAAACTAATTTTTGTCAAGAACAAAGTGATATCAAATATTGTTAGAATCTTGCATATCCTTTTTAGAATATTGGAGTGACTATAAAAAGGTATTCCATCCACTTTCTTTGATCTTTTTTCCCTTTCCCTGGTGCATCAACTGTAAAAATCTCTCTAAAAACAAATTTTTGTCAGGAACAAAGTGGAATAAAATATTATTGGCGTCTTGATAATCCCTTTCAGAATTTTGGACTGAACATGGAAAGGTATTCCAACCAGTTGTTTTCATCCTTTTTTTCTCTTTTCCCTGTTGCATCAACTGTTTAAATTTCTCTAAAAACAAATTTATTTCAAGAACAAAGTGAAATAAAATATTATTGGCGTCTTGATAATCCCTTTTAAAATTTTGGACTGAACATGAAAAGGTATTCCATCCAGTTTCTTTGATCCTTTTTTTCCCTTTTCCCTGCTGCATCAACTGTTTAAATTTCTCTAAAAACAAATTTATTTCAAGAATAAAGTGAAATAAAATATTGTTGGGGTCTTGCACATCCCTTTTAGAATATTGGACTGACTACGAAAAGGTATTCCATTCAGTTTGTTTGATCCTTTTCTTTCCTTTCCATGGTGCATTAACTGTTTAAATCTCTCCAAAAACACACTTGGAAAAGTATCCCATCCAGTTTGAACGGAGTGGTATATGAAATTGTAGGTTCCTTGTAGATCCCTTTTAGAATTTCGGACTGACTATAAAAAGGTTTTCCATCCAGTTTCTTTGATCCTTTTTTTCCTTTTCTTCGGTGCATCAACTGTTTAAATCTCTTTAAAACAAAAATGGAAAGGTATTCCCTCCAGTTTGAACAGAGTGGTATATAAAATGTACGTTCCTTGTACATCACTTTTAGAATATTGGACTGACTATGGAAAGATATTCCATCCAGTTTCTTTTATCCAATTTTTTCCTTATCCCTAGTGCATAAACTGTTTAAATCTCTCTAAAAACAAATATTGAAAGGTATTCCATCCAGTTTGAACAGACTGGTATAAAAAAATGTAGGTTCCTCGTACATCCCTTTTAGAATATAGGACTGACTATGAAAAAGTATTCCATCCAGTTTGTTTAATCCTTTTTTTTCCTTTTCCTCGGTGCATCAACTGTTTAAATCTCTCTAAAAACAAATTTTTGTCAAGAACAAAGTGAAATAAAATATTGTTGGCGTCTTGCACATCCCATTCAGAATATTGGACTGACTATGATAAGGTATTCCATCTAGTTTCTTTGATCCATTTTTTTTTTTGTTTTTCCCTGGTGCATAAACTGTTTAAATCTCTCTAAAAACAAATATGGAAAGGTTTTCCATCCAGTTTGAACAGAGTGGTATAAAAAAATGTAGGTTCCTTGTACATCCCTTTTAGAATATAGGACTGACTATGAAAAAGTATTCTATCCAGTTTGTTTGATCCTTTTTTTTCCCTTTTCCTTGGTGCATCAACTGTTTAAATTTCTTTGAAAACGAATATTTGTCAAGAACAACTTGAAAAAAAATATTGTTTGCGTTTTGCCCATCTCCTTTAGAATATTGGACTGACTATGAAAAGGGATTCCATCCAGTTTCTTCCATTTTTTGTTACCCTTTTTTCCCCGGTGCATCAACGTTTTAAATCTCACTAAAAACAAATATTTGTCAAGCAGAAAGTGAAAAAAAATATTGTTGGCGTCTTGCACATCCCTTTTAGAATAACCTTTTCAGAATATTGGACTGACTATGAAAAGGCAATCCATCCAGTTTCTTTGATCCTTTTTTTTCCCTTCTCACTTGTGCATCAACTGTTTGAATCTCTCTGAAAACAAATATTTGTCAAAAACAAAGTGAAAAAAAATATTGTTGGTGTCTAGCACATCCCTTTCAAAATATTGAACTGACTATTAAAAGGCATTCCATCCAGTTTCTTTGATCCTTTTTTTTTCCTTCTCCCTGGTGCATTAACTGTTTAAATATCTCTCAGAACACATTTTTGTCGAGGACAAAGTGAAATAAAATATTATTGGTGTCTTGAACATCCCTTTTAGAATATTGCTCTGACTATGAAAAGGTATTCCATTCAGTTTGTTTGATCCTTTTCTTTTCTTTCCCTGGTGCATCAACTGTTTAAATATATCTAAATATATTTTAAATATATATAAAACAAATATTTGTCAAGATAAAAGTGAAATAAAATATTGCTGGCGTCTTGCAAATCCCTTTTAGAATATCAGACTG
This sequence comes from Thysanoteuthis rhombus, assembly GCA_963457665.1. NCBI lineage: Eukaryota > Metazoa > Mollusca > Cephalopoda > Oegopsida > Thysanoteuthidae > Thysanoteuthis > Thysanoteuthis major. The sequence continues at coordinate 33,610,850 of OY735230.1, forward strand.
ACTATGACGATGAAAAGGTATTCCATCCAGTTTCTTCAATCCTTTTTTTCCCTTTTCCCTGTTGCATCAACTGTTTACATATCTCAAGAAACAAATATTTTTTCAAGAACAAAGTGAAATAAAATACTGTTGGTGTCTTGCACATCCCTTTTAGAATGTTGGACTGACTATGAAAAGGCATTCCATCCAGTTTCTTTGATCCATTTTTTTCCTTCTTCCTGGTGCATCAACTGTTTAAATCTCTCTAAAAACATATATGGAAAGGTATACCATCCAGTTTGAACGGAGTGGTATAAAAAATGTAGGTTCCTTGTAGGTCCCTTTTACAAACATTGGACTGACTATGAAAAGGTTTTCCATCCATTTTCTTTGATCCTTTTTTCCCTTCTCCCTGGTACATCAACGTTTAAATCTCTCTAAAATCAAATTTTTGTCAAGAACAAAGTGAAATAAAATCCTGCTGGTGTCTTGCACACCCCTTTTAGAATATTGGACTGACTATGAAAAGGTATTCGATCAAGTTTCTTTGATCCTTTTTTTTTTCCTTTTCTTTGATGCATCAACTGTTTAAATCTCTCGAAAAACACATTTTTGTCAAGAACAAAGTGAAATAAAATATTGTGCAGGTCTTGCACATCCCTTTTAGAATATTGGCCTGACTATGAAAAGGTATTCCATCCAGTTTCTTTGATCCATTTTTTTCCTTTTCCCTGGTGCATCAACTGTTTAAATCCCTCTAAAAACAAATATGGAAAGGTATTTCATCCAGTTTGAACGGAGTGGTATACAAAATTGTAGGTTCCTTGTACATCCCTTTTAGAATATTGGACAGACTATGACAAGGTATTCCATCCAGTTTTTTTATCCATTTTTTTCTTTTCCCTGGTGCATCAACTGTTGAAATCTCTCTAAAAACAAATATGGAAAGGTATTCCATCCAGTTTGAACGGAGTGATATAAACAATTGTAGGTTCCTCGTACATCTCTTTTAGAATATTGGACTGACTATGAAAAGGTATTCCATCCAGTTTCTTAGATCCATTTTTTTCTTTTCCCTGGTGCATCAACTGTTCAAATCCCACTAAAAACAAATATTGAAAGGTATTCCATCCAGTTTGAACTGAGTGGTATACAAAATTGTAAGTTCATTGTACATCCCTTTTAGAATATTGGACTGACTATGAAAAGGTATTCCATCAAGTTTTTTTATCAATTTTTTTCTTTTCCCTGGTGCATCAACTGTTTAAATCTCTCTAAAAACAAATATGGAAAGGTATTCTATCCAGGTATAACGGAGTGGTATACAAAATTGTAAGTTCCTTGTACATCCCTTTTAGAATATTCGAGGGACTATGACAAGGTATTCCATCCAGTTATTTTATCCATTTTTTTCCCTGGTGCATCAACTGTTTAAATCTCTCTAAAAATAAATATGGAAAGGTATTCCATCAAGTTTGAACCGAGTGGTATAAACAATAGTAGATTCCTTGTACACCCCTTTCAAAATATTCGACAGACAATGAAAAGGTATTCTATCCAGTTTCTTTGTCCAATTTTTTTCCTCTCCCTGGTGCATCAACGGTTGAAATCTCTCTAAAAACAAATATGGAGAGGTATTCCATCCACTTTGAACGGAGTGGTATTAAAAATTGTAGGTTCCTTGTACATTCCTCTCAGAATATTGGACTGACTATGACAAGGTATTCCATCCAGTTACTTTGATCCATTTTTTCTTTTTCCCTGGTGCATCAACTGTTTAAATCCCTTTAAAAACAAATATGGGAAAGTATTTCATCCAGTTAGAACGGAGTGGTATAGAAAATTGTAGGTCCCTTGTACATCCCTTTTAGAAAATTCGACAGACTATGAAAAGGTATTCCATCCAGTTTCTTTGATCCATTTTATTCCCTGGTGCATCAACTGTTTGAATCTCTTTAAAAACAAATATTGATAGGTATTCCATCCACTTTGGAAAGAGTGGTACACAAAATTGTTGGTTCCTTGTACATCCCTTTTAGAATAATGGACTGACTATGACAAGGTATTCCATTCAGTTTCTTTGATCCATTTTTTCCTTTTCCCTGGTTCATCAACTGTTTAAATCTCTCTGAAAACAAATATCGAAAGGTATTCCATCCAGTTTGAACGGAGTGGTATTAAAAATTTGTAGTTTCCTTGAACATCCCTTTTAGAATATTGGACTGACTATGAAAAGGTATTCCACCCAGTTTCTCTTATCCATAATTTTTTTTTACCTGGTGCATCAACTGTTGAAATCTCTCTAAAACAAATATGGAAAGGTATTCCATCCAGTTTCTTTGTCCCATTTTTTTCCTCTCCCTGGTGCATCAACTGTTTAAATCCCTCTAAAAACAAATATTGAAAGGTATTCCATCCAGTTTGAACGGAGTGGTATGCAAAATTGTAGGTTCCTTGTACATCTCTTTTAGAATATTGGACTGACTATGAAAAGGTATTCCATCCAGTTTTTCTGATCTTTTTTTTTTTTACCCTAGTGCATCAACTGTTTAAATCTCTTCAAAAACAAATATTGAAACGTATTTCATCCACTTTGAAAAGAGTGGTACACAAAATTGTAGGTTCCTTGTACATCCCTTTTAGAATATTGGACTGATTACAAAAAGGTATCCCATCCAGTTTCTTTGATCCATTTTTTTCTTCTCCCTGGTGCATCAACTGTTTAAATCTCTCTAAAAACAAATATGGAAAAGTATTCCATCCAGTTTGAACAGAGTGGTATTAAAAATTGTAAGTTCCTTGTACATCCCTTTCAGAATATTGGACTGACTATGAAAAGGTATTCCATCCAGTTTCTGTGATCTTTTTTCCCCCCTAGTGCATCAACTGTTTAAATCTCTCTAAAAACAAATATGGAAAGGTATTCCATCGAATTTGAAAAGAGTGGTAAACAAAATTGTAGGTTCCTTGTACATCCCTTTTAGAATATTTGACTGACTATGGAAAGGTATTCCATCCAGCTTCTTTGATCCATTTTTCTCTTTTCCCTGGTGTATCAACTGTTGAAATCCCTCTAAAAACAAATATGGAAAGGTATTTCATCCAGTTTGAACAGAGTGGTATTAAAAAATTGTAGGTTCCTTGTACATCCCTTTCAGAATATTGGACTGACTATGGAAAGGTATTCCATCCAGTTTCTTTGATACATTTTTTTCCTTTTCCCTGGTGCATCAACTGTTAAATCCCTCTAAAAACATATATGGAAAGGGGTTCTATCCAGTTTGAACGGAATTGTATACAAAATTGTAGGTTCCTTGTACATCCCTTTCAGAATATATGACGGACTAGGAAAAGGTATTCCATCCAGTTTTTTTAATCCATTTTTTTCTTTTTCCCTGGAGCATCAACTGTTTAAATCTCTTTAAAAACAAATATGGAAAGGTATTCCATCCAGTTTGAACGGAGTGGTATAAAAAATTGTAGGTTCCTTGTACATCCCTTTTAGAATATTCGACAGACTATGAAAAAGTATTCCATCCAGTTTCTTTGATCCATTTTTTTCTTTTCCCTGATGTATCAACTGTTTTAATCCCTCTAAAAACAAATATGGAAAGGTAATCCATCAAGTTTGAACGGAGTGGTATAAAAAATTGTAGGTTCCTTGTACATCCCTTTCAGAATATTGGACTGACTATGAAAAGGTGTTCCATCCAGTTTCTTTGATCCATTTTTTTCTTTTCCCTGGTGCATCAACTGTTGAAATCTCTCTAAAAACAAATATTGAAAGGTATTCCATCCAGTTTGAACGGAGTGATATGCAAAATTGTAGGTTTCTTTGTACATCCTTTTTAGAATATTTGACGGACTATGAAAAGGTATTCCATCCTGTTTCTTTGATCCATTTTTCTCTTTTCCCTGGTGCATCAACCGTTTAAATCACTGTAAAAACAAATATGGAAAAGTATTTCATCCAGTTTGAACAGGGTGGTATTAAAAATTGTAGGTTCCTTGTTCATCCTTTTTAGAATATTGGACTGACTATGAAAATGTTTTCCATCCAGTTTCTTTGATCCATTTTTTTCCTTTTCCATGGTGCATCAACCGTTGAAATCTCTCTAAAAACAAATATTGGAAGGTATTCCATCCAGTTTGAACAGAGTGGTATTAAAAATTGTAGGTTCCTTGTACATCCCTTTTAGAATATTGGACTGACTATGAAAAGGTATTCCATCCAGTTTCTTTGATCCTTTTTTTTCCCCTTGTGCATCAACTGTTTAAATCCCACTAAAAACAAATATGGAAAGGTATTCCATCCAGTTTGAAAAGAGTGGTATACAAAATTGTAGGTTCTTTATACATCCCTCTTAGAATATTTGACAGACTATGAAAAGGTATTTCATCCAGTTTCTTTGATTTATTTTTTTCTTTTTCCCTGATGCATCAACTGTTTAAATCCCTCTAAAAACAAATATCGAAAGGTATTCCATCCAGTTTGAACAGATTGTTATAAAAAATTGTAGGTTCTTTGTACATCCCTCTTAGAATATTTGACAGACTATGAAAAGGTATTCCAACCAGTTTCTTAGATCCATTTTTTTCTTTTCCCTGGTGCATCAACTGTTTAAATCCCTCTAAAAACAAATATCGGAAGGTATACCATCCAGTTTGAACAGAGTGGTATAAAAAATTGTAGGTTCTTTGTACATCCCTTTTAGAATATTTGACAGACTATGAAAAGGTATTCCAACCAGTTTCTTTGATCCATTTTTTTCTTTTTCCCTGGTGCATCAACTGTTTAAATCCCTCTAAAAACAAATATCGAAAGGTATTCCATCCAGTTTGAACAGATTGTTATAAAAAATTGTAGGTTCTTTGTACATCCCTTTTAGAATATTTGACAGACTATGAAAAGGTATTCCAACCAGTTTCTTTGATCCATTTTTTTCTTTTTCCCTGGTGCATCAACTGTTTAAATCCCTCTAAAAACAAATATCGAAAGGTATTTCATCCAGTTTGAACGGAGTGGTATACAAAATTGTAGGTTCTTTGTACATCCCTTTTAGAATATTTGACAGACTATGAAAAGGTATTCCAACCAGTTTCTTTGATCCATTTTTTTCTTTTCCCTGGTGCATAAACTGTTTAAATCCCTCTAAAAACAAATATGGAAAGGTATTCCATCAAGTTTGAACGGAGTGGTATAAAAAATTGTAGGTTCTTTGTACATCCTTCTTAGTATATTTGACAGACTATGAAAAGGTGTTCCATCCAGTTTCTTTGATCAATTTTTTTTTCTTTTCCCTGGTGCATCAACTGTTGAAATCTCTCTAAAAACAAATATTGAAAGGTATTCCATCTAGTTATAACGGAGTGGTACACGAAATTGTAGGTTTCTTTGTACATCCTTTTTAGAATATTGGACTGACTATGAAAAGGTATTCCATCCTGTTTCTTTGATCCATTTTTTTCTTTTCCCTGGTGCATCAACTGTTTAAATCCCTGTAAAAACAAATATGGAAAGGTATTTCATCCAGTTTGAACAGAGTGGTATTAGAAATTGTAGGTTCCTTGTACATCCCTTTTAGAATATTCAACGGGCTATGCAAAGGTATTCCATCCAGTTTCTTTGATCCTTTTTTTTCCCACTGGTGCATCAACTGTTCAAATCACTGTAAAAACAAATATGGAAAAGTATTTCATCCAGTTTGAACAGAGTGGTATTAAAAATTGTAGGTTTCCTTGTACATCCCTTTTAGAATATTTGACTGACTTTGAAAAGGTATTCCATCCAGTTTCTTTGATCTTTTTTTTTCCCCTTGTGCATCAACTGTTTGAATCTCTCTGAAAACAAATATCGAAAGGTATTCCATCCAGTTTGAAAAGAGTGGTATACAAAATTGTAGGTTCTTTGTACATCCTTCTTAGAATATTTGACAGACTATGAAAAGGTATTCCATCCAGTTTCTTTGATTTATTTTTTTCTTTTTCCCTGGTGCATCAACTGTTAAATCCCTCTAAAAACAAATATGGAAAGGTATTCTATTCAGTTTGAACGGAATTGTATACAAAATTTAGGTTCCATGTACATCCCTTTTAGAATATTCGACGGACTATGAAAAGGTATTCCATCCAGTTTCTTAGATCCATTTTTTTCTTTTCCCTGGTGCATCAACTGTTTAAATCCCTCTAAAAACAAATATCGAAAGGTATTCCATCCAGTTTGAAAAGAGTGGTATACAAAATTGTAGGTTCTTTGTACATCCCTCTTAGAATATTGGACGGACTATGAAAAGGTATTCCAACCAGTTTCTTTGATCCATTTTTCCTTTTCCCTGGTGCATCAACTGTTTAAATCTCTCTAAAAACAAATATGGAAAGGTATTTCATCCAGTTTGAACAGAGTGGTATAAAAAATTGTAAGTTCCTTGTACATCCCTTTCAGAATAATGGACTGACTATGAAAAGGTATTCCATCCAGTTTCTTTGATCCATTTTTTTCTTTTCCCTGGAGCATCAACTGTTTAAATCCCTCTAAAAACAAATATGGAAAGGTATTCCATCCAGTTTCTTTGATCCTTTTTTTTTCCCTGGTGCATCAACTGTTTAAATCTCTCTAAAAACAAACATGGGAAGGTATTCCATCCAGTTTGAATGGAATTTTATAAAAAATTGTGGGTTCCTTGACCATCCCTTTTAGAATATTGGACTGACTATCAAAAGGTATTCCATCCAGTTTCTGTGATTTTTTTTTCCCCCCTAGTGTATCAACTGTTTAAATCTCTTTAAAAACAAATATGGAAAGGTATTCCATCGAATTTCAAAAGAGTGGTACACAAAATTGAAGGTTCCTTGTACATCCCTTTTAGAATATTTGACTGATTACGAAAAGGTATTCCATCCAGTTTCTTTGATCCATTTTTTTCTTTTCCCTGGTGCATCAACTGTTTAAATCACTGTAAAAACAAATATGGAAAGGTATTACATCCAGTTTGAACAGAGTGGTATTAAAAATTGTAGGTTCCTTGTGCATCCCTTTTAGAATATTGAACTGACTATGAAAAGGTATTCCATCCAGTTTCTTTGATCCTTCTTTTTCCCCTTGTGCATCAACTGTTGAAATCTCTCTGAAAACAAATATCGAAAGGTATTCCATCCAGTTTGAAAAGAGTGGTATACAAAATTGTAGGTTTCTTTGTACATCCCTCTTAGAATATTTGACAGACTATGAAAAGGTATTCCATCCAGTTTCTTTGATTTATTTTTTTCTTTTTCCCTGGTGCATCAACTGTTTAAATCCCTCTAAAAACAAATATTGAAAGGTATTCCATCCGGTTTGAACTGAATGGTATACGAAATTGTAAGTTCTTTGTACATCCCTTTTAGAATATTCGACGGACTATGAAAAGGTATTCCATCCAGTTTCTTTGATCCATTTTTTTCTTTTCCCTGGTGCATCAACTGTTTAAATCTCTCTAAAAACAAATATGGAAAGGTATTCCATCCAGTTTGAATGGAATTTTATAAAAAATTGTAGGTTCCTTGTACATCCCTTTTAGAATATTGGACTGACTATGAAAAGGAATTCCATCCAGTTTCTGTGATTTTTTTCCCCCCTAGTGTATCAACTGTTTAAATCTCTTTAAAAAAAAATATGGAAAGGTATTCCATCGAATTTCAAAAGTGTGGTACACAAAATTGAAGGTTCCTTGTACATCCTTTTTAGAATATTTGACTGATTACAAAAAGGTATCCCATCCAGTTTCTTTGATCCATTTTTTTTTCCCTGGTGTATCAACTGTTTAAATCCCTCTAAAAACAAATATGGAAAGGTTTTCCATCAAGTTTGAACGGAGTGGTATGCAAAATTGTAGGTTCCTTGTACATCCCTTTCAGAATATTGGACTGACTATGAAAAGGTGTTCCATCCAGTTTCTTTGATCAATTTTTTTCTTTTCCCTGGTGCATCAACTGTTGAAATCTCTCTAAAAACAAATATTGAAAGGTATTTCATCTAGTTATAACGGAGTGGTACACGAAATTGTAGGTTTCTTTGTACATCCTTTTTAGAATATTGGACTGACTATAATAAGGTATTCCATCCTGTTTATTTGATCCATTTTTTTCTTTTCCCTGGTGCATCAACTGTTTAAATCACTGTAAAAACAAATATGGAAAGGTATTTCATCCAGTTTGAACAGAGTGGTATTAAAAATTGTAGGTTCCTTGTACATCCCTTTTAGAATATTGGACTGACTATGAAAAGGTATTCCATCTAGTTTCTTTGATCCTTTTTTTTCCCCTTGTGCATCAACTGTTTGAATCTCTCTGAAACCAAATATCGAAAGGTATTCCATCAAGTTTGAAAGGAGTGGTATTAAAAATTGTAGGTTCTTTATACATCCCTCTTAGAATATTTGACAGACTATGAAAAGGTATTCCATCCAGTTTCTTTGATTTATTTTTTTCTTTTTCCCTGGTGCATCAACTGTTAAATCCCTCTAAAAACAAATATGGAAAGGTATTCCATCCAGTTTGAACAGAGTGGTATCATAAATTGTAGGTTCCTTGTACATCCCTTTTAGAATATTGGACTGACTATGAAAAGGTATTCCTTCCAGTTTCTTAGATCCATTTTTTCCTTTTCCCTGGTGCATCAACTGTTTAAATCTCTCTAAAAACAAATATGGAAAGGTATTCCATCCAGTTTGAATGGAATTTTATAAAAATTGTGGGTTCCTTGAACATCCCTTTTAGAATATTGGACTGACTATGAAAAGGTATTCCATCTAGTTTCTTTGATCCTTTTTTTTTCCACTGGTGCATCAACTGTTCAAATCTCTCTAAAAACAGATATGGGAACGTATTCCATCCAGTTTGAATGGAGTTTTATGAAAAATTGTAGGTTCCTTGAACTTCCCTTTCAGAATATTGGACTGACTATGAAAAGGTATTCCATCCAGTTTCTTCGTTCATTTTTTTTCCTTTTCCCCCGGTACATCAATTGTTTAAATCCCTCTAAAAACAAATATGGAAAGGTGTTCCATCCAGTTTCTTTGATCCTTTTTTTTTTTTCCCTGGTGCATCAACTGTTTAAATCTCTCTAAAAACAAATATGGGAAGGTATTCCATCCAGTTTGAATGGAATTTTATAAAAAATTGTAGGTTCCTTGAACACCCCTTTCAGAATATTGGACTGACTATGAAAAGGTATTCCATCCAGTTTCTTCGTTCATTTTCTTTCCTTTTCCCCTGGTACATCAACTGTTTAAATCTCTCTAAAAACATATATGGAAAGGTGTTCCATCTATTTTAAACTGATGGGTATAGAAAAAAGTAGGTTCCTTGTAAATCCCTTCTAGAATATTGACTGACTATGAAAAGCTTTTCCATCCAGTTTCTTTGATCCTTCTTTTTTCCCTTTCAATGGTGCATCAACTGTTTAAATCTCTCTAAAAACATATATGGAAAGGTGTTCCATCTATCTTAAACTGATGGGTATAGAAAAAAGTAGGTTCCTTGTAAATCCCTTTTAGAATATTGACTGACTATGAAAAGGTTTTCCATCCAGTTTCTTTGATCCTTCTTTTTTCCCTTTCAATGGTGCATCAACTGTTTAAATCTCTCTAAAAACATATATGGAAAGGTGTTCCATCTATTTTAAACTGATGGGTATAGAAAAAAATAGGTTCCTTGTAAATCCCTTCTAGAATATTGGACTGACTATGAAAAGGTATTCCATCCAGTTTCTTTGATCCTTCTTTTTTCCTTTTCATTGGTGCATCAACTGTTTAAATCTCTCTAAAAACAAATATCTGTTAAGAACAAAGTGAAATGAAACATTGTTAGCGTCTTGCACATCCCTTTTAGAATATTGGACTGACTATAAAAAAGTATTCCATCCAGTATCTTTGATCATTTTTTTTCCTTTTCCCTGGTGCATTAACTGTTTAAATTTCTTTAAAAACAAATATTTGTCAAGAACAAAGTGAAATAGAATATTGTGCAGGTCTCGTACATTCCTTTTAGAATATTGGACTGACTATGAAAAGATATCCCTTCCAGTTTCTTTGATCCTTTTTTTTCTTTTTCTTTGGTGCATCAACTGTTCAAATCTCTCCAAAAACATATATGGAAAGGTATTCCATCCAGTTTGAATGGAGTGGTATAAAAAATTGTAGGCTCCTTGTACATTACTTTTAGAATATTGGAATGACTATGAGAAGGTATTCCATCCAGTTTCTTTGATACATTTTTTTCTTTTCCCTGGTGCATCAACTGTTTAAATCTCTCTAAAAACAAATATGGAAAGGTTTTCCATCCAGTTTTAACAGAGTGGTATAAAAAATTGTAGGTTCCTTGTGCATCACTTTTAGAATATTGGACTGATTATGAAAAGCTATTCTGTCCAGCCTCGACTATCCTATACAAATATTTTTCTCTGGTGCAACATCTGCGTGAATCTTCCCCAAAACAAATTTTTGTTAAGAACAGAGTCGAAAAAATAAATTGATGGGTCTGTGTACATCCCTTTTAGAATATTGGACAGATTATAAAAGTGTATTATGCCCAGCCTCAATGATCTGATGCCACTTTTTTCTGTCAGCATCAAATCTGTAAGATCGTTAGTTTTGTGTACATCCCTTTCAGAATATTATGAAAAGGTTTTCCGTCCAGTGTCTATGATCTCATTCTACTTTTTTCTTTTGTGCATCAACTGTGTAAATCTCACCAAAAAGAAAGTTTTGTCAAGAACAAAGTGGTATGAAAAATTGTTGGTTCCTTGTAAATCTGTTTTACAATATTGGACTGATTATGAAAAGGTATTCCGTCCAGCCTCTACTATCCTATACCACTTCTTTTCCCCTCTGGATCAACTGTGTAAATCTTTCCATAAAAAATTGTCGGTTCAGTGTATGTCCATTTTAGAATATTGGACTGATTATGAAAAGGTATTAATTCCAGCCTCCATTATCCAATCTTACTTCTTTTCCCTTGTGCATGTGTAAATCTCTCATAAAACTAATTTTTGTAAAAAACAAAGTAGTATAAAAAATTGTTGGTTCTTTCAGAATATTGGACTGTTTATGAAACGGTATTCCAACCAGCCTCCATGATCTCATGGTACTTCTTTCCCCTTGGGCATCAACTGTGTAAGTTGTTGTTAAAAACAAAGTGGAATAAAAAATTGTTGGTTCAGTGTACATCCCTCGTAGAATATTGGACTGATTTTAAAAATGTATTCCGTCCAGCCTCCATATATAATGGTACTTCTTTTCCCTTGTGCATCACCTGTGTGAATCTCTCCAAAAACAAATTTTTGTCAAGAAGAAATTGGTATAAAAAATTGTTGGTTCCTCGTAAATCCCTTCTACAATATTGGACTGATATTCAAGCAGACATCGAGACCCTACTTTTAGAAATTTTTAATTTGTGATTAGTTTAAGGGTAGGGGTTAAGAGATAGATTTCTGGTTTAGGTTGGTCGATAGATTTTGAGAAGAATGGAGCTGTAGTTAGTTTCAGTTGGTAGGTTCAGGATTAGAGTGAGTTGGTATATCTTGTGTTATGGTTAGTTGGTAGGTTTTGGTATTTTTTTCTGAATTACTAATTATTATTGGTGTAATTGAATTACATGGATATTACATATATCCAATTGCCAATTTGAAAAAAAACAACATTTTAGTCATTTGAAAATATGTTGAATACAAGATGGCCGGGCCTGATACGAAGATAGCCAAAAATATTAATTTTTCTGGGTAACATGGACCCATTACTAAACCTGAATATTAACCATAACACAAAACACTAATCTCAAATCATATCCTTTTCTCTGTAATAGTTCAACAGCAGCAGCTAATTGTGTGTACTCAAATGCTATCTCCCTTGTAAAACATCAACATATTGTTTTGATGAACTTCTTCCAAACAATTACCATAAAAAATAAAATTTAAAATAGTCACAGCCCAATGAAGCACACATAAATTAAAGGCATTGCCTTTACAAATAACACAAGGCATACTGGAAAACAATATAAACTTTTATGAAAAAATATTTTCCCAGAAAAATCTAAATTGATAATTAAAATAATCTACCAGAAATTACTTACATTATAATGAAATCAAAAATATATTCAAAAAGTTTTCGTAACGGATAAACAAGTTTTTCTAGCAATTCGGAAATACGTCGATTCCTTCAAGAAGCTTTTAGGAATATGGCGCCCAATGTTTTGGTCAAAACGCGTTGTTAATCGCGTTACTAAGGTCTCGATAGAATTACGACCAGACAGTGACGTCATTTCAGAGATTCATTGATAATAAAAGTTTGAATAATACGTTAAAAAGTATTTGCAAATAGATCATCTACGAATTGCAAATATCACTAAGTTTTAGGATTCATGGATCATAATTGGCAATTTTACAAGAAGAAAAATAAAGAAAAAAGCTTTATGTTCGATAATAACCTAATGAAATTTGCAATTCTTTGAAATGATGGTATGTGCAAGCTCTGGTTGCTTGAAGTAGCTTACCCTATTTGCTGGCACAGTGAGAAAATTTGGGAACAGAAATTCTCCTTCAGACATCTTGTCTGCTTGTCCAGGGCAATCATTGATTTCACTGCTATCATCACTATCTGCTGATTGTCTTGAATCCTTATCCAATTCACTACCGAATTAAGAAGAGATAGGAGCAACGAAATTTCTATTCAGATATCTTGTCAGTTTTGGACAATAATTACTTTTACTACAACTATTCATTCGTGAGAATTGTCTTGAATCCTTATCCAATTCACTGCCGAATTAAGAAGAGATAGGAGCAAAGAAATTTCTATTCAGATATCTTGTCAGTTTTGGACAATAATAACTTTTACCAGAACTATTCATTCCTGACAATTGTCTTGAATCCTTATCCAATGCTGATGCATACCATAATCATTCATTTCTTCGAATATTGATACTAGTACTTTGTGAAGATACTTGCATTGCCTGATGTCATCATTTATTACAAAAGTCAGGATGGTTCGTATTTTTCCAGGAGATCTCTTAAAATTCATCGTTCAAAATAATATATCATAGCTTGTAGGAAAAGTTCCTCGCATGGTCGTCGAATAAAATGTCTAAAAGCTCGCCACCTCGAAATGTTCAAATCTTTTTTTTTTTGTTTGTTTCTTTTCTTTTGTTTCTATCCCCGTATAATTCTTTGTTTTTCTTCTTCTTGTCATTCTAAATCATTTTCAATTGTTTACAATGGGTTCTGTCAACTTTACTTGACCAATCTTTTGTTAGTCTTCATGTTGACATATTGTAAGTCAATACAGTCTTAGCTATTCGGTAAATTATCACTTACTCAGTATAGAACTTTTTCTTCAACAAAATCTTTTCAGTTGAATTTATTAATGCATTGATCGCTTTATTCTTGTTTTTTTTGTCTTCATAATCTCTCTTTTGATTCCTCCATCCAGCTTTCTCATCTTTCGATTTCCCTTTTTTGATAATCGTTTTTCCCCATTTGTTATTGTTTACTCCAGAATGGAGTTTTTCATTTATTTGTTATGATATCATTCTACTGTCTTATCTCTGTGATTATCTTTTGATGGAGAATCTGAATGGAGCATCTCAGTGAGTAAACTGGATCCTCTCTTGTAGTTATGTTCAATTTTGGGGTTTGGCTTGTTAACTTCAGCTGTTTAATTTGAGCGCTCTATTTTTTCATTCAATTCCTCATCATTCTTACTTGAATTTGATTATTTTCTTAAATTAAAAAAAAGACAAAACTAAATGGTTGAATTTTGATTGTTGCATGTTTTTTCTTGAATTAGAATAATAATTTGCAGGCCAAACAAATTTGTGAAAATCCCACAAACAACAAGATGGAAGACAGTATTGTCGTTGGGATATAACTCGATTGTAGAACATTCGACTGCCTATCAAAAGTTATTCGCTCCAAAACACGGTGTTATTAATTTCTCTAATTTGATTTATCAGACACTGTAGAAATCCTGTTGAAAACAAGCTGGAAGTGAATATTGTCCTTAGAATAAACCAAGATGGTAAAACGTTCGATTGCATATTTAGAGTTATTTCTCTTATTTCCTTAATAAGAAACTGTAGAATTCGTCCAGAAAACAAATTGGAGAAAAACTATTGTCATCGGGATATAGGATGGTGTTACAGTATCCGATGGCTTATCAAAAAGTATTCGGTTCAACTTCGAGGGTCCCTCATATCTACAATTTCCTTTAACAGAACTTTAAAAATCCAGAAGAAAACAAGCTGGGAGAATCTATTTTTTTATTGGGTTATAGTTCAATGGTAGAGCATGCAACTGATTATTGAAAGCATTCGGTTCAACTCGAAGGATCCCTAATTCCTACTATTATTTCAATCAGAAGCTGTCACAATCTTGAGAGAAACAAGCTGGAAAAAGCTATGGTCTCTGACATATAGCTCAGAGGTCGAACATTCGTCATCTTATCGAAATGTGTTCATCCCCGAATGTCACTCATCCAACATATTTTCCTGAACAGAGTTTGTTGGAATCTTGAGGAAAACAAGCTTAACGAATTCATTACCGTAGCTGTAAAGCTTGCTTTAAAGCATTAAACTACATATCGAAATGTCTTTGATTCAGACCTGACTGTCCCTCATTTCACCAATCTTTTTCAAAGGAAACTTCAAGAATACAGAAGCTAACAAGCTAGAAGTATCCCTTGTGTTCTTGTGCAATGAAGGACATTCCACTGCATATCAAAATGTCTCCTATTTAACCCCGTGTGTTCCTCATTTATGATATTTTCTACACAAGAAAATCTCGAAGATTCTACAATTCAATTCTCCAGTTTTTGTCCAACAAATTACTATAATTTCATGTTTGCCCGAAGTTTGGAAGGGGAAAAATCATGTATGGATTCCAATTTTTTTTTTTTTGCCTTTTTTTTTATCAATTTGATGTTGTTAAGGAGTGTGACTGACTTATATACTCACAGTGGAAGAATTACAATGACTGTATGGGAATCAATAGGCATCTTAAAATACTACCTCATCAAAGGCCAATCTATAAAACGGTATATATAGGCTGACGCATCCTCAAAATATTAGTACACTTCTAGTTTCTATCTATATTATTGTGAAAGTCTACCCCAACCGTCTTTGACCACATTAGGACGAGAAGCTGACCCAAAGTATGAAAATTGAGATTTATTTCAGATCATTCCAACTGAGTTAAGAATGATGGAGAGTAAATGGCCATTTGAAGTGAACAAAGTTTTTACACAACTCTTCTCTGTTTAGAATTATTCGTGGTTTCCTTCCATTCTTAAAGTACTCCTGTCTCCGAAAGGAAAGCCTTGTAGAGAAAACTGGCCGACTGTCAATCTTTGTTTAGTCATTAAAAACCTGGAAGCTGGTGAATTTGAAGATTGTCATCCGGGGACATCTAATAAAAGGCTCTTGTGATTTCTCTAGCGTTATGCAGGCCACATCTATAAAGAAACTCATAAGAGAGATGAATTAATCACAGAATATTAATATTGAAAGTGATTTATCTAAAAAGCAATAAAAAGTAGATGGAGCAAAACGAGTCATAAAATAGAAATCAGAAATTGTGCATCAACCCAGATTGTTTTCATTATGAAGAGCAACAATAAATATATGGGACAAAACAAGTTATTAAGTGATAAACGCTTAAATTCAAGAAAATATTTCCCCAGGAAAATCAAAATTGATGATAGAAATAACGATTCAAAACTGTCCTACTGTCCAACAATGTATACAAAAAAGTTATCGTAAAAGATAGACAAGATTGTAGCAATTTACAAAAACGGTAATTCTTTCAAGACATTGTCAGGAATATGGCATCGAATGTTTTGATCGAAACACGTGATTAACTGCGTTACCAAGGGCTTGATAGAATAATGACACCTAATGACGTCATTTGAGAGATTCATCAATATGCAAAAATATTAATACTAATTCAACTATTTTCTACTTGTTATAGATACCCTCAATGATCACAGAAAATTAGTTTTTGATTCACAAAGCAAATTCAGCCAAAAAAAAAACAACACAAATTATTCTGAATAATACTGTTCATTTCATATCATTTAACTTTAGTCTCGATTGAAAAATACTGTTTACTTTACAGGCAATGCTGACAACAACCCTTTATACTAAACCTACAAATAAAAATAACACTAAATAATATCCTCTATGATTAAATTCAAGAAAATAATGTTTCAAATTTTCAGTTACCTCTGTTCCTATTTTTGGGAATATTGTTCGAAAGTAGCGGCAGCTAATCGTATTTTCTCAATTGCTATCTGTTTTGCAGACTATCAACATAAAGTTTTAATGAACTTATTGGAAATAATTACCGCCCAAATTACCATGCTGGAAAAGTTACAACCCCACAAGGCACATATACCAAATAAAGACATGTCTTTTACAAATAATCAAAAGTATACTGAGAAACGTAATAAATAAACAGGAAAAAATTTCACACAAAAATCAAAATTGATAATTGAAATAACTCCACAAAATCACGCAATTTTTAATGAAATCAAAAAATTCATTTAAAAGTTTTTGGAAGACATAAACAAGTTTGTAATGATATGTGAATCAGTCAGTTCCTTCAGGAAAAAACAACCATCCTTCCAGGAGGAGGATTGGAAATTGCCAGGTTGACAGGTAAATTCTCAAGAGGAACTATCTGAGTCAGCAGGTGTTGTCCCTTAAACCCTCTTAAAGCAAACACAAATAAACAAACTGAACATAGAAGAACTTAACAACTTCTTTAAAGCTCCCTTCTTGTTTGCTGTACAAGCAATAGCCACAAGATGTGTGACATTTTGGTAATCGCCTGAGAGACGGTCACGGATGTTAAGTTAGTTCAGTAAGAGCATGAGAGTTTGAAACTTATGAATCATCGGTTACAATCAATCTTTACCTCTCCCTTTATAAGGCTCTAAAATGAACGTTTCCATAGACAGTTGGGTTACAACTGAACTACGCACTGGCTGCAGAGGAAAGACCGTCGTTGATCTCTTTCAGGACGGTGTGCAACACTGTGAGGTGAGCTAAATAGCTCTCAATCTTCCAAGTAAAAGTTTGAATGTTTGGACAATAGATAAGTGAAGGCCTTGATGCAGTTAGGTAATAAGCCAATTTTGACTAGTTACTGGAAGTTCAATATCTTCTTACAGGAGAGCTGAGACTTCCGGGAACAGCTAGAGGGTTTCATTCAGCGGGAACAAGTCAGTTGTTCACGTGCAGTGTCGGGGTCTAACTTGGAACAGAGATTGGAATATTCACTGTCAAATACAGCCAACGAAAAAAGTGGTGGTAGAAGATAATCTTAACCCCGGTAGTGGCATAGAAATAGTTTGGAGGGACCTGTAGTAATCGGCTAAAGAAAACTACCAAGGACAAGTAATTAGGAGTAGCTTAGAAAGAATATCCAAAGTAACCATGAAACTTGACAAAAATATGCGTGAGAAAGAAATGCATCAATTGCCTGATCGATATATTTATTGCATTGGACCCTGGACCAGCGCATCTTTCGAATGATTGTGTGACATCTACAAGGGGTTCTAAGTGCATCTCTGAGATCGCTCCATCAAGAAGCCTAGCTTGTGTGAGCAGCTATTTAGCAGAATTTCCCCAATTTGCGTCAGCTGAAGCAGCTAGCTATGGGAGACAGGTTCATAGGGATAAAGTCCATGCTGCACTAAAGCAGGTAGCCTACAAGTCAACGGGGCCGGATGGTTTGAATTATACTTGAAGATGTCATATGTGTTTGCCATCCATTTAGGTCAACCAGGGATCAGTCCCTGGTTGGGTGACCAAGGGGTTGATCACGTTGTTGAAGAAGCAGGACAAAAATGAATAGAGGGACATAGATAATAAGAGGCTCATAACTTTGCTAAACCTGTGAAAGATTTTGGCCAAGATCCTGTCGAATCGTTTGTCAATTGTCATTAAGGATTAGGTTTGACCAGATCAGAATTATGCACTGAGGCGAAAATCAATCCAAAACTATTTGAAAACTGTTTGCTCAGTGTTAGAGGGATTAAAGATGACACTGGAGGTGCAATAATTAATTTAGATCAGTCCAAGGCGTTCAACATGGTAGACCAAACTTCGTAGCAACTGTGCTAAGTTGGTGGATATCAACGAATCAAACTTATGTACATCTTTTTGAAATTTCATTTACCAAATAATGAATATGGTTTCCTTTGCACCAATTCTGGGCTTGATCAGTTTTCACAGACGTAACATTTGTCCTGAAAATAGCAATATGAATTGATTTTGGATTTCTCGTTGAAAACCAGTTTCAGTTTGTGAATTTGGCTTCAAGTCAATATTAATTGCATTTGTATATTAAGCTTATCATTTTAGGACGTAGCTGATAAGGGCAGATATGACGTCATTCTTTTTGGACATAGCCTATGTTGACGGAAGTGATGTTATATCTTTATATATTTAGAGAGCTGATCCAGGCGGAAGTGATGTCATGTTTCCGTCCTTATCTTGACGATAGACCCACATCTTTTTTGACACGGCTTCTGTGGACGGAAGTGACTCACTATGATGAGAATATATCTAGGTGCTCAGCACTGGAAGAAAACTTTGAGTTGGAACATTCTTTTCCTTTGTTATTTTGATTGTCCTTTACAGAACAGATTGGTGAAAACACCTTAAATTAATAAAGTATTAAAATAGACAAACACAGAGAAATAATAATCAGTTGGTAGTTGGTATATAAAAATAATCGTTCATAAGTTTTTTTTCTTTAAATACCGGCACCGGGGCGTATTCCTTATCCTCAAATTAGTGTAATGGGAGATTCCATCCTGGGAGACAGATCTGTGTCCGGTCGTTTTGCTGATACACTGTCAACGGACATCACTTTTGCTGTGAAACCAATTTATAAACAAACATTTCGACAAACTGATATTATTTTATGGACAAACATTTCGATGAATTGATATTTTAGTCATTTTGATTGACTGGAAGCGGTTAGTTTCTGACCATCGATCAATTAACCTTTCTCTTGATCAATAAATACTGTTTACTCTAGAGACAATTTGGTGAGGAGTGAGACTCAGTAAATAAGTTTTACTGTTACAGTTAGTAGGTATGTTTGGAGTCCGTGATTAGGTTCAGGGTAGGGGTTAAGAGCTAGATTTGTGGTTAAGGTTGGTAAATGAATTTGGAGAATGAAGCTGTGGATAGTATTAGTTGGTAGGTTCAGGATTAGAATGAGTTGGTATATCTTGTGTTATGATCAGTTGATAGGTTTGGGGTTAGTTTTTCTGAATTACCAATTATTATTGGTGTAATCGAGTTACATGGATATTAAATCTATCCAATTGCCAATTTGAAAAAATAACAATTTTAGCCATTTCGAAATGGTTGAATACAAAATGGATGGGCCTGATACAAAGATAGCAAAAAAATAATTATTTTTCAGGGCAACATGGAACCTCATATTAAACCTGAATATTAACCCTAACACTGAACATTAATCTTAAATAATATCCTTTGTAGTAGAATTTAATAGAATACAGTTTCAAATGTTCATAGTTTTCTGTTTTCATTTCTCTGTAATAGTTCAATAGCAGCAGCTAATTGTATGTATTCAAATGCTATCTCCCTCGTGAAACACCAACACATCGTTTTGATGAACCTCTTCCAAAGAATTGCCATAAAAAAAATAAAATGTTAAAAAAGTCACAGCCCAATGAGGCACACATAAAATAAAGGCATTGACATTACAAATAACGCAAAGCATACTGAAAAACAATATAAACTTTTATGAAAAAATATTTTCCCTGAAAAATCTTAATTTATAACTAAAATAATCCACCAGAAATTACTTACATTATAATGAAATCAAAAATGTATTCAAAAGGTTTTCGTAACAGATAAACAAGTTTTTTAGCAATTTGCAAATACGTCGATTCCTTCAAGAAGCTTTTAGGAATATGGCGCCCAATGTTTTGGTCAAAACACGTTGTCAATCGCGTTACTAAGGTCTCGATAGAATTATGACCAGATAGTGACGTCATTTCAGAGATCCATTGATAATAGAAGTTTGAATAATACGTTACAAAGTATTTACAAATAGATCATCTACTTATTTCAAATATCACTAAACATCAATGAACATTAGTTTAAGGATTCATGGAGCACAATTGGCCATTTGACAAGAAGAAAAATAAGGAAAAAAAGCTTTATGTTCGATAATAACCGAATTAAATTTACTATTCTTCAGAATGATGGTATGTGTAATCTTTGATTGCTTTATGTAGCCTAACGTAATTACCCCATTTGCTGGCATAGTAAGAAAATCCAGGAATAGAAATTCTCTTTCAGATATCTCGTCAGCTTGTCCAGGACAATCATTGTTTCACTGCTATCATCATTATCTGCTGATTGTCTTGAATCATTATCCAATTCACTGCTGAATTAAGAAGACAAAGTAATTTCCAATCAGATATCTTGTAAGCCAATCAAGTACAATTATTGCTTTTAATGCACCCATTTCCATTTTAAATTATCTTGAATCATTATCTAATTTAGCCGAATCATATAATCTTGTATTGGTAAAGTTTCATTCCATTTTATGAGTGCAAAAATGAAACTTTGATTCAATGCAGCACATTCTGTAATTTGATAAGGGTGAAAATAAAGAAAAAAAGCTTTATGTTTGCTAATTACCAAATGAAATTTACAACTCTTTGAAATGATGGTATGTGCAAGCTTTGGTTGCTTGAAATAGTTGACCTTCAAAATGGAATTTTTCAGTTATTTGTTGTAATATCTTTGTACTGTTTCATCTTCTGTTGGGAAATCTGAATCATCAACATAAAACATCTCAGTGGGTAAACTAGATCCTCTTCTGTAGTTATGTTCAATGTTGGGGTTTGGTTTATTAACTTCAGCTTCTTGCATTATTTAGCATTCATTTAAACCGATTGCAAAAGTTTAGTATATTTCTTTGAAAGTTTTATTTCAGGGCATCATCCTAGTTTCGTGGTCTAGATTTTTACAGTTTAATTTTTTTCTTCAATTTCAAAGGTTAGTATTTGTTTTAGTTGAATTGTTTCTCCCATGAATATCATTTTACCAAAATGAAATTATATGGTAAAATTTTAATCGTTGTATGTTTTTTCGGAAACTTTTTGAAGCAATAATTATATCACAAGTACCACTATGATTTATTCTAAGAAAAAAATTATTAAAGTTAAAACGAATCTCAAAAAGTGATGAAGAATTATGATAAGTAGATTGACTTTGTGAGTGCTTATTTTTTCCTCACCTGAGTGAGGAAAACTTAAAAATTCATTACAAGAAGGCCAGGTCACATGGTTTTTGGTGACGACCATAAATGAAGTTCATAATAACCTGTGTTTTTGTCAATTGAAAAAGTATTCAAATTGAATTGAAATTTGAGAAGAAAACAATTGAAATATAACCATAAAAATATTTAAAAATGAAAATGGGAGGTTAATGTTATGTTTCGTTGGAGTACAGATACTACTCTTTGATCTGCATGATTACTTGTTTCCTCAAAAAAGCTAGATGTGACAAAAGGTTGTTCTCAAAGTGGGATTCCAGGGATAGCCGAACCAATCCCTTTCAGTGCAATGGGACATTTATGCCCTGGGTCCTACTGCTCCCCCAAGACAGGGATGAGTAATTTTTGAAGCCATAGGCCTCTTGCACTCAGTAAACCTTCATTGGACATGGTATTGCACCGGTGCCAAGCCAAAGTTTGTTCTGCAAACAGATGCAACGCATTGATCATGATACAAAAACTGCAAAAACTTAGATATCAAAACTTGTATAATGCAAGGTTCGATGGTCCATATGTCTATTGTATTCATCAAACTTCATTTGGTTAATAAAAATATTTAGTTATGATCAGTGTGTTCATTAACACCAAAACTAACATATTTTTGTCAAGAAAAAAGTGGTATGAAAAATTGTTGGTTCCTTGTACATCCCTTTAAGAATATTGGACAGATTATGAGAATGTATACCGTCAAGCCTCCATGATCCCATGCCACTTCTTTTCCCTTCTACAACAACTGTGAAAATCTCTCCAAAAACAAATTTTTATCCACAACAAAGTAAAATAAAAAATTGTTGGTTAACTCTATATCCCTTTTAGAATATTGGACTGATTATGAAAAGATATTCTGTCCAGCCTCCATGATCCCATGCCACTTCTTTTCCCTTTTAAATCAACTGTGTAAATATCTCCTAAAACAATTTTTTATTCACAATGAAGTAAAATAAAAAATTGTTTGTTAACTCTATATCCCTTTTAGAATATTGGACTGATTATGAAAAGATATTCTGTCCAGCCTCCATGATCCCATGCCACTTCTTTTCCCTTCTACATCAACTGTGTAAAACTTTTTAAAAAAAAAAGAACAATGTAGTATAAAAAATTGTATGTTCCTTGTATATATCTTTTAGAATATTGGACTGTAAAAGTATCCTAACAAGACTCCAAGATCTCATGCCACTTCTTTTCACTTGTCAATCAACTGTGTAGATCTCTCCAAAAACAAATTTTTGTCAAGAAAAAAGTAAAATAAAAAAGGGTTAGTTTGGTGTACGTCTCTTTTAGAATATTTGACTGGTTATGATTCAATCCAGCCTTCAGTATCCCATACCACATTTTTTCATTTTGCATTAATTGTGTAAATATCTCCATAAACTAATTTTTTTTCAAGTACAAAGTGGTATAAAAAATTGTTTGTTTTTTGTACATCACTTGTTGAATATTGGCCTGATTATGAAAGGGTATTCTGTCCAGCTTCGACTATCCCATATAACATCGATTACCTTGTGCATCAACTGTTTAAATCTCTCCAAAAACAACTTTTTGTCAAGAATGAAGTGGTATAAAAAATTGTTTGTTTTTTGTACATCACTTGTTGAATATTGGCCTGATTATGAAAGGGTATTCTGTCCAGCTTCGACTATCCCATATAACATCGATTACCTTGTGCATCAACTGTTTAAATCTCTCCAAAAACAACTTTTTGTCAAGAATGAAGTGGTATAAAAAATTGTTTGTTTTTTGTACATCACTCGTGGAATATTGGCCTGATTATGAAAGGGTATTCTGTCCAGCTTCGACTATCCTATATAACATCTATTCCCTTGTGCATCAACTGTTTAAATCTCTCCAAAAACAACTTTTTGTCAAGAACAAAGTGGTATAGAAAATTGTTTGTTCCTTGTATATCCCTTTCAGAATATTGGACTGATTATGAAAATGTATTCCGTCGAGGGTCAACGATCTAATGCCACTTATGTGTCCATGTGCATCAACTGGGTAAATCTCTCCAAAAACAAATTTTGTCAAGAACAAAGTTCAATAAAAAACTGTTAGTTCCATGTACATCCCTTTTAGAATATTGGATTGATTATGAAAAGATATTCCGTCCAGTCCGATAACACTTCCTTTCCCAAGTGCATCATCTGTGTATATCTCTCCAAAAACATATATTTGTCGTGAACAAAGAGGGATAAAAATCGTTGGTTCAGTGTACACCCCTTTTAGAATATCGGACTGATTATGAAAAGATATTCTATCCAGCCTCAAAGATCCCATACCAATTCTTTTCTTTTCTGCATCAACCGTGTAAATCTCTCCAAAAACAAATTTTTGTCCACAACAAAGTCAAATAAAAAATTGTTGGTTAACTCTACATCCCTTTTAGAATATTGGACTGATTATGGAAAGATATTCTGTCCAGCCTCCATGATCCTATGCCACTTCTTTTCCCTTCTACATCAACTGTGTAAATCTCTCCAAAAACAAATTTTTTATCCTCAAGAAAGTGGAATAAAAAATTGTTGGTTGACTCTACATCCCTTTCAGAATATTTGACTGATCATGAAAAGGTAATATGTCCAGCCTTCAATATCTCATTCCACTTCTTTTCCCTTTTGCATCAACTGTGTAAATCTCTCCAAAAACAATTTTTGTTAAAAAAAGCGGAATAAATAATTGTTGGATCGGTGTACATCTATTTCAGAATATTGGACCGATTATGAAAAGGTATTCCGTCCAGCCTCCATGATACCTCTTTTTTTCTGTCCATTCGAGCATAAACTGTGAAAATATAACTAAAAACGAATTTTTGTCAGAAACAAAGTGGAAGAATCCATTGTTGGCGTGTTAGTTCTTCCTCGATGGATTGAAACAGAAATTCAGAATTTTGCTGAAAATAATATAGAAAAAACTTCCACATGTCTTTGTGGTGGATCAGCACACACAATGGGGTGTGTAAGACCATTTTCTTATTTTTTGGCTCCAGTTGAAGATCAAATGAACTGATGACGGCTTGTTTGTTTCATATCGTAAGCAGAAATGAATTGAACAAAATGCAGAACTGTGACTTGTAACAAATTTGAAAAATGAAAATTTTCCTCCTTACAGAACAGAGAGGACTTAGATGACTCAGATTCAATTATTGTTCATCACTTTAGAGTTAACAAGGTTGAGTCAATTTTAATATCCTGAAGGGAAATAAATTGAAAAATATGCCGTTGCCGTTGATGTGATGTAGGTTTGTTTTTAAGGCATTTGACTGATTATCGATAGATATCCCGTTTAATCTTTAGTTAAGTAGTCGTGGATTAGAATGGCTATTGGTACTTATTTGGTACAACGTTTACGTTCTCTCATTCAGCATGTCTTGTTAATCAGAAACTGTCAATTTTTTAGAAAATGAATCGTTGGAAACTATTGTGAACGTAATTTATCATCAGCAGCTAATTGGTTCGGCTTAAATGTTATCTCCTTTGCAAAACATCAACAAGACGTTTTGGTTTTTTTTTCAAACAAATAAAATAAAAAATATAGTGTTAAAAAACTTACAGTGAAATGAGGCACAAATAGAAAATAAAAGCATTGCTTTTACAAATAATGAAAAGCATACTGAAAAACAATATAAACTCACAGAAAAAATAAATATTTCCCACAGAATATCTACATCGATAATTTAAAAAATCCAACAAAAGACTTACATTATAATGAAATCAAAAATGTATTCAAAAGGTTTTCCCAAAAAAAAGACAAATTTTGTAGCAATTTGCAAATACGTCAATTCCTTCAAGGAGGTTTCAGCAATATGGCGCCCAATGTTTTGGTCAAAACACGTTGTCAATCACGTTACTAAGGTCTCGATGGAAGCATGACCAGATAGTGACGTCATTTCAGATATATTGCAAATATTGTATAGTAAATATCACTAAACATCATTGGACATGAGTTTTAGGCTTCATGGAGCTCATTTGGTAATTTGGCTAGAGGAAAAATAAGGAAAAAAGGGTTCAGGTTTGTTAAATACATACTGAAATTAACAATTCTTTGGAATGATGGTATGTGCAAGCTTTGATTGCATGAAGTAGCTTAACCTATTCGATGGCAAAGTAAGAAAATCTAAGAATAAAAATTCTTCTTCAGATATCTCATCGGCTCGTCCAGAATAATCATTGTTTTCACTGCTATTATCACTATCTGCTGATTGTCTTGAATCATTATCAAATTCACTGCCAAATTAAGAAGACACGGGAACAAAAAAATTTCAATTCAGATATCTTGTAAGCCAATCAAGGACAATTATTGCTTTTAATGCTCTCATTTCTATTTAAAACTTATCTTGAATCATTATCCAATTTAGCCAAATCATATAATCTTGTATTCACAATGTTCCATTCAGTTTTTATGAGTTAAAAAATGAAATATTGATTCAATATGCACTTTCAGTTAGAAACTATAATTATTAGTCACCTCCTACTACATAACAAATTTGAGTTTTTCCATTTTGTTTGATCAGAAGTAATATTTTTCGTATTATTATAATCATTTTTCCCTTCGAATATTGATACTGGTTCTTATAAAACTGCCTATCATAACTTAATTTGCCCAACCGGGAAAATATTAAAGATTATATTGAATTATTTTGGCGACTTACTGTTATTTTTCTTTCACGAATTCACTTTTTTTTTTCATTCTTATATAAAATAGATTTGCTCCTCCTTTCTTTCTTGGGTTGAGTGGGGGGCTCACACTGGCTGCTTGAAGGTCTGACAGTGGATATCATTCCTTTACGTTTTTGATTCTTGGCCATATTCATATTATTTACGATAATTAAATTTCCATACGATATTAAGGGAATTTTACTGCTGTTCATAGTAAAACATTAAACGTTTCACCCTTAATACGACTTCACTTCGTTTTTTATTATAAATATAAATGAATGGATATTTCATTTTGAATTTGTATAAATATATATTATATACTAGCATAAAATTCCATGTAAAAGCCATCAATGAAAACTGTTGAATTTATTTTCTCTGAGAAAACATGGAAGCCTTAATTGCACCTGTAGTCTTTGGCAATGAAAACATATTTCATGCTTGTTGAAGTGCTTTTTTATGTGAACAATACATCCATGATAAATAATAACTATGAGTAAAAAACACAAATCACAATCACATGTAAACATACTTTTATTTTATTATCAGAAATTTCTGTGCAAAAAACTCTGAATGATTTTAATCATTGATAGTATTTTACCAAATTCACTCTGATCTTTTTTGATTGATAGTAAGAGTGTTTTTTGCTTTTTCTCAAGGAGTCTTAGATATTCTTGATCCATTAATAATTTGACTCAAATAATGAGACAAACACGTTCCTGTTTCTTTAATTCTCCCTTCTGGCAATTTAGGACATCAAAAATATGTCTATCTTCCATTTTCATAACATGTTTTCCAAACAACAGACTCTTCCCTAAGTGTTTTGTTATAGAACAAAAGATCTTTCAACAATTCACATTGATCTTTAATCCAATTAGAGTTTGATTTGAGTTAGTAAGAAGAGTCTGTCTTCTTTCCTGGTCTTCCACTCTGACAGCAGATGAAAGAGAATTTTCATAATGACAAGGTTTTTAGAAAAGTGGTTTCTCCCCAATCTTTATAATATCAAGCAATGTCATTGTTTCTCCTATGCCGAAAATTAGTGTACAGTCTTTTCTACCTTGGATACTGCATGATCACTGAGTCAGAGGAGTCTCGTTTCAAATCCAACGCCTGAACGATCTCTTCCGAAAGGATCAACATTGAACATACGCTCACAATATCACCTCGGTACAGTTCAAGTCTTTATCTTAAAGACTGGAAGGATTCAATCAGAAGAATGCCTCTATTTATCCTTCAGAATCCAGGATTTACTTTCTGCAGATATCTTCTCGATAAAGTTTATGTCTCCATTTTTGTCCGTCCATTACTTAGAAAAAACAAAGTTCTGTAAAAATTGTCGTCTGAATACAACTGGCAGCACAGATGCTGTGTCTTATCCGGAGCGCATGAAACCGTTGCACCAGCCCTGTCCTTGACCAGTTCTTACAGACATAACACTTTCCCTCTGCATATAAATTGACTTTGTATATTGACTCTCGGCCAAGACATTTCAGGAAAAAGTGGAGCAGACATCAAACCAATTCTTTTATACATAAATACATGTATGGATACATGTATCGTATCTCAACAGATATAGCCGTCCGTGTCATAGAAAGAAATGATGATGACGAGTAAACTTCCTGCTGATTTTTGTCAATTTGGCTTCCAGTCAATATTTATTGCATTTATATTTCCAGCCTCTCCTCTTTGGATACTGATGATGTGGACGGAATAGATGTTAATATCTCATCCTTTTTGGACCGGGCTTATGTGGACGGAGTGGACGTCAGGTTTTCCTATCTTGGTGCTCAGCACCGGAAGTAGACGTCTTCGGGGAATGGTTTAGTTGGAATGTTCATTTCCCTTGTTATTAAGATCGTCGTATACAAGATAGATTTGCGTAAACAACCTGAAAATGATAAAAGAATTGAAATTGTCAAAATACAGTTATAAGATTTTTTCTTATTAGATAACATCTACATACTTCTCTGCATGGGCAAATACAACATAATTTCTTTTAGGATGATGTCCGCTTCAATGTGGCCTAGCACGCGTACATGTGAATGAAGGTAATCAAGTGCCTAGCACAATCGGCTTTTGCCATTGGTGTCAGAGTGTATTCTGCCCTGTTAGTGCAAATGGGAAAGATCCAAAGGGACCATGAATGATTCATTTGTGCTGTGTCCGACAATCATAACCAGAAGTTGAAGAAGATATAAAACAATTAGTGGATATTTTCTTTTTTGGCTGAATTTCAGAAAATCCATTTTGATAACTGGAATATCCAAATCCTAGATTTGTTTAAGGGGGAAGATTCAAAAGTGATTTCCTTAAGGGGG
The DNA here is from genome assembly GCA_963457665.1 of Thysanoteuthis rhombus. Lineage (NCBI taxonomy): Eukaryota > Metazoa > Mollusca > Cephalopoda > Oegopsida > Thysanoteuthidae > Thysanoteuthis > Thysanoteuthis major. The sequence goes on from OY735230.1 coordinate 33,639,154, forward strand.
AGGATTCAAAAGTGATTCCCTTAAGGGGGAGGATTCAAAAGTGATTCCCTTAAGGGGGAGGATTCAAAAGTGATTCCTTTAAGGGGAGGGATATTATGGTGATCACCTGATCTTGTCAACTGTTCCCAATCATTGTGTTAAGGGAGGGAGGATTCAAAAGTGATTCCCTTAAGGGAAAGGATATTATGGTGAACACCTGATCTTGTCAACTGTTCCTAATCATTGTGTTCATACCTTCATCATTATCTACGAATTTTCTTGATTCCTTAAAGGATTCACGACTAAAGTTAAAAGATAAAAGACACGGATAATTCTTGTGAGATACCTCGACAGTTGCCCAAGGAACAGATATATCAGTCAAGGAGCTCGGAAGACATTCAATCTACTTTATTATCAATAATTGAAGTTTAATTAAATTGGTTGGTAGAATAAGATTCTAATAGTTTTGCAAAAATTTGACCAAAGAAACAATAGTGAAGTCTAAATTGAAAGTTAATAATATTTAGAATTTATAACTAACCTGAAATGTTTCTGGGACATCACAGGATCATTTAATTGTGTTTTAATTTTTCATTTGATTACAGATTGGGACTTAGTCAACAGTACAGACTGCATTTTGTATATCCGTGTTTTACAGTCATGTGTGATTCTTTGTTTGTCTGTTTGTTTGTTTGTTTGTTTGTTTGTTTGTTTCATATATTCATACTGGAACCATCGTCCTATGTATTCCGTCAAATGTTGTTTGTTGTTTAGTTTTTGCTTTTCTCTCCTTTTGTTGGTCTTCCCGTTTGTTTATTTGTTTGTTTGTTTGTTTGTTTGTTTTCATTTACATTATTAACATTTTCATTCCTTACTTATTCATTCCTTTGAATCAGCTCATGTGCACTCAGATGGTTTTGGCCTGGGCCACTGAGAGGAATTTTATAAGGTGATACAAATATGTTTTCAATCTCTCCAGAGAGACAGACAGACAGACAGAGAGAGAGAGACAGAGAGAGAGGGCTCAAATATCCCTGTCTTATAGCCACCCTTTTATCTGAAACAGTAGCCCTATCTGAAAAATCCTCGGACAGCTTTTGGCCCTGGGAGTGCCAGTACCAGTGCCATGCACCGGTTGCACCCTTCTCTCGGAAGCCCTAGTTCTTGCTTGAATAAATAAAATTCAAATTACAAATGGTGCGTCACGTTACAATGGAAATTATTTTGACGTCTCTTTCATTTGCCATTTTCACAAATTGTTCACTCATATAATCATCCATCACATTTTGTACGAGTCGTAATCAGTTCCGTCAAAATAGTAGCATAGTAATAAGCAAGGGCAATAGCATATCAATAGAGCACAGCAAAGACTCAAGTCTTGCGGGAGTGGTCTGCGTTTCCCCAATTCTTCGGGATAACCCTACGTTTTTTCTTCGGTTGAGGGTTAACGTCGTAGCTGCCAGTTCTACGATGAATGCGCGGCAGAGAAGTAAAGAAGTCCTTCAATGCAGACCGTTTATCTGGCAGACGACAACTCTCCTTCCCTCTGTCATTTACTCTACAGTCATTTCCTTCCTCGCTGCGATGTAAATTAAGGGGTGGAAGGTCCATATTGGCAAGAGGCCTTCTGGAAATAAGCCGAGCCATTTTAAATCTGAAACAAACGAAGAACAAAAATTCATTTTCTTGAAGAAATACATAGCTACATTTGTTTAATTATATTTTGGTGAAGTTTTATCACTATTATTTGATTGTGATAAAACGATGAAATGAGATGGAATTAAATAATTACTAGCTTTTTAACGGAATTTCCCCAATTTGTGTCAGCTGAAGCAGTTAGCTATGGGAGACAGGTTCATGGGAATAAAGTCCATGCTGCACTGAAGCGGGTCACCTTCAACAAGTCACCGAGACCAGACGGTTTGAAATGTACTTGAGGATGTCCTATGTGTTTGCAACCCTCTTTACAGTGATGTTCAAGTACTGATTCAACCAGGGTTCGGTCCCAAGTTGGGTGACCAAAGGGTTGAAAGAAGCAAGACAAATATAAAAAGAAGGACATAGATAATAACAGGCTCATAACCCTGCTAAACATAGGGAAAGATTTTGGCCAAGATCCTGTCGAATCGTTTGTCAATTGTCATTGAGGATTAGGTCAGACCAGATCAGAATTATGCACTGAGGCGAAAATCAAACCAAAACTATTTGAAAACTGTTTGCTCAGTGTTAGAGGGATTAAAGATGACACTGGAGGTGCACTAATTAATTTAGATCAGTCCAAGGCGTTCAACATGGTTGACCAAACTTTTTAGCAACTGTGCTAAGTTGGTGGATATTAATGAATCAAACTTATGTACATCTTTTTGAAATATCATTTACCAAATAATGAATCTGGTGTCCCATCAATATCTTGGAGAAGATTACTCTTATGGAAATATTCCATCAGATGAAATGTACAGTAAACGCGGAATTACCATTAATTTATATGGCAGATATTTTTTAAGACTTTAAAACCTGATTAATGATTGTTCTGATTGTATTTTAGGCTGAATCGTTGGTGCTTAGGATGTTGGGAGATACAGGAAACAGGAGTATTGGAGAGAGAGAGGAAAAGGTTGTGCGATACCTCTACAAAGGATTGCAAAATAAACGCTGAAATTATTGTCACCTTTTGTCTTTTTCTGTAAAAGCAAAGACATAGCTTTTCAGCAAACTTTTGTGGTATACCTGGACGTATTCAACAAACTTTGAGGTGATCAAAAACGTGTGTGCTTTTTGTTTTCTCTTCCTATTATTTGAAATTTCAGCTGAAAAACATGCAACCTTAGCGCCAACTCTGAATTACGAAGTTTATGCCAAACATCTTGGGAAAAAAGATACAGATATCAAGACAATTATTTTATAACTGGATAAATGTATAAGTACCTGTATCGTAGCTCAACAGATGTAGCCCTCTGCATCATATAAGAAACGTTGATGACTCGTTTCAGTTTGTCAATTTAGCCTCAAGTCAATTTTTATTGCATTTGTATCTTAAGCCTGTTCTCTTAGGTCGTAGCTGATATGGGCGGATATGACATCATCGTTTTTGGACAAAGACCATGTTGATGGAAGTGATGTTATATCTTTATCAATTTTGAGAGCTCATCCAGGCGAAGTGATGTCATATTTTCATCCTTTTCTTGGCGATAGACCCACAACTTTTTTTGACATGGCTTCTGTGGACAAAAGTGACTTGTTATGATAGAAAGATATTTAGGTGCTCAGCACCTGAAGTAGATTTCGAGTTGGAACATTCCTTTCTTTTGTTATTAAGATTGTCCTTTACAGAACAGATTGGTGAAAACACCATAAATTGATGAAGTATAAAAATAGACAAACACAGAGAAATAATAATCAGCAGATGTCCTATATTTGACTCCACGTGCAAGAAAATACAACATAATTTCTTAAAATTAGCATAAATGTGATATGTAAACATGTACGTGCGGGTTGTAGACAAAGTGAATAGTGAAACACAAATATTTTCTTTCAATGAATTTTTGAATATGATCAGGGTAATATTCAAGCAGACATCGAGACCCTAGTTTTAAAAAGAAATTAAAATGAAAAAATAAATTGTTTTTTTTATTTAAATACTGCCACCAAGTCGTATTCCTTATCCTTCATTAGTGTAATGGGAGATTCCATCCTGGGAGACAGATCTGTGTCCGGTCGTATCGCCGATACATTGTCAACGGACATCACTTTTGCTGTGAAACCTATTTATAAACAAACATTTCGACAAACTGATATTTCAATCATTTTGATTGACTGGAAGCAGCTACTTTCTGACTGTCGATCAATTAACGTTTCTTTTGATCAATAAAAAAGGTTTACTCTAGAGACAAGTTGGTATGGAGTGAAAGTCAGTAAATAGTTTTACTGTTACAGTTAGTAGGTATGTTTGGAGTCCGTGATTAGGTTCAGGGTAGGGGTTAAGAGTTAGATTTTTGGTTAGGGTTGGTAGATAGATTTGGAGAATGAAGCTGTGGTTAGTATTAGTTGGTAGGTTCAAGATTAGAGTGAGTTAGTATGTCTTGCGTTATGATCAGTTGATAAGTTTGGGGTTAGTTTTTCTGAACTACCAATTATTATTGATGTAATCGAGTTACGTGGATATTAAATCAATCTAATTGCCAATTTGAAAAAAAAATCTTTTTAGTCATTTCAAAATGGTTGAATACAAGATGGCGGGGACTGATGAAAAAATACCAAAAAATATTTATTTTTCAGTGCAACATGAAACCTAACACTGAACATTATTCTTAAATAATATCCTTTGTAGTAGAATTTAATAGAATATTGTTTCAAATGTTCACAGTTTTCTGTTTTCATTTCTCTGTAATAGTTCAACAGCAGCAGCTGATTGTGTGTACTCAAATGTTATCTCCCTTACAAAACATCAATATAACGTTTTGATGAACCTTTCCCAAATAATTTCCACAAAAAATGAAATGTCAAAATAAGTCACAGCCCCATGACGCACACATAAAATAAACTCATTGCCTTCACAAATAACGCAAAGCTAACTGAAAAACAATATAAGCTTATTTGAAAGAATATTTCCCCTGGAAAATCTAAATTGATGATTAAAATAATCCATCAGAAATTACTTACATTATTATGAAATCAAAAATGTTTTCAAAAAGTTTTCGTAACAGATAAACAAGTTTTTTTAGCAATTTGCAAATACGTCAATTCCTTCAAGAAGCTTTTAGGAATATGGCGCCCAATGTTTTGGTCAAAACATGTTGTCAATCGCGTTACTAAGGTCTCGATAGAATTACGACCAGATAATGACGTCATTTCAGAGATTCATTGATAATAAAAGTTTGAATAATACGTTAAAATTTATTAGCAAATAGACTATCTACGTATTGCAAATATCACTAAACATCCATGAACATTAGTTTTAAGATTCATGGAGCACAATCTGTAATTTGGCAAGAAGAAAAATAAGGAAAAAAAGCTTTATGTTCGATAATAACCGAATGAAATTTACAATTCTTCGGGATGATGGTGTGTGCAAGCTTTGGTTGCTTGAAATAGTCCAACCTATTCACTGGCACAGTAAGAAAAACAAAAAAACAACATGGGAACAGAAATTCTCTTTCAGATATCTCGTCAGATTGTCCAGGACTACACTGTTTTTACTGCTATCATCACTATCTGCTGATCTTTTTTAATCATTATCCAATTCATTTCCAAATTAAGAAGACACAGGAACAAAGGAATTTCTATTCAGGTGTTTTGTCAGTTCTGGACAATCATTACTTTTACTACAATTATTCATTCCTAAAAATTGTCTTGAATCCTTATCCAATGTAGGTGCATCTTATATTCTTTTATTGGCAAAATTTCATTCAATTTTTAAGAGTTTGAAAATGAAACGTTGATCCATTTTTGTTATTTTATTTATTTTATGCAGTATCGGTTAGAAATTATAATTCACCTTCTGCTATATCACAAATTAAAGATGAAAGTCTTTCTATTTCTTTTGACCAGTAACATTATCTTTCAGATTATTGTGATCATTCATTTCTTCGAATATTGATACTAATACTTGGTGAAGATGCTTAAATTTCCTTATGCCATCATTGTTTACAACAGGCTGGGTGGTTTGTATTTTTCTCGGAGGTCTTTTAAAATTCATTGTTCAAAATAATATCTCATAGCTTGTTCGAACTGTTGTCTGTATGGTCGTTGAATAAAATGTCTAAAAGCTCGCCACCTTGAAATGTTTATATCTTTGTTTAATTTCTTTTCTTTTCTTTCTATCCCTGTATAATTCTTTGTTTTTCTTGTTCTTGTCATTCTAAATCATTCTCAATTGTTTACAATGGGTTCTGTCAATTTTATTAAACCAATCTTTTGTTAGTTTTCATGATAACATATTGTAAGTTAATACAGTCTTGGCTATTGTTTTATAAAATTTCACTTTCCCAATATAGACATTTTTCTTCCACTAATTTATTTCAGTTGATTTTATTACTAAAATTGATTGCTTTATTCTCGATTTCATGCCTTCATAATGTCCAGTTCTTTAGATTCCTCCATTCAGCTTCTTCATCTTTCGATTTCCCTACTTTGATAATCGTTTTTCCCATTTGTCATCGTTTACTCCAGAATGGAGGTTTTCATTTATTTGTTATGATATCCTTGTACTGTTTTATCAAAGTGATTATCTTTTGATGGAGAATCTGAATGGAGCATCTCAGTGGGTAAACTGGATACTCTCCTGTAGTTATGGTCGATTTTGGGGTTTGGTTTGTTAACTTCAGCTTTTTAATTTGAGCGCTCTATTTTTTCATTCAATTCTTCATCAATTTTACTTGAATTTGATTATTTTCTTAAATTAAAAAAAAACAAAGCTATATGGTTGAATTTTAATTGTTGTGTGTTTTTTCTTGAATTAGAATAATAATTTGCACGCCAAACAAATTTGTGAAAATCCAACAAACAACAATATGGAAGACAGTATTGTCGTTGGGATATAACTCGATTGTAGAACATTCGACTGCCTATCAAAAGTTATTCGCTCCAAAACACGGTGTTATTAATTTCTCTAATTTGATTTATCAGACACTGTAGAAATCCTGTAGAAAACAAGCTGGAAGTGAATATTGTCCTTAGAATAAACCAAGATGGTAAAACGTTCGAGTGCATATTTAGAGTTATTCCGTTTCAACATCAAAAGTCCCTTATTTCTCTTATTTCCTTAATAAGAAACTGTAGAATTCATCCAGACAACAAATTGGAGAAAAACTATTGTCATCGGGATATAGGATGGTGTTACAGTATCCGATGGCGTATCAAAAAGTATTCGGTTCAACTTTGAGGGTCCCTCATATCTACAATTTCCTTTAACAGAACTTTAAAAATCCAGAGGAAAACAAGCTGGGAGAATCTATTTTTTTTATTGGGTTATAGTTCAATGGTAGAGCATGTGACTGAATATTGAAAGCATTTGGTTCAAGTCGAAAGATCCCTAATTCCTACTATTATTTCAATCAGAAGCTGTCACAATCTTGAGAAAAATAAGCTGGAAAAGGCTATGGTCGCTGAGATATAGCTCAGAGGTCGAACAATCGTCTGCTTATCGAAATGTGTTCATCCCCGAATGTCACTCATCTAACATATTTTCCTGAACAGAGTTTGTTGGAATCTTGAGGAAAACAAGCTTGAAGAATCCATTGCCGTAGGTGTAAAGCTCGGTGGTAAAGCATTAAACTGCGTATCGAAATGTCTTTGATTCAGACGTAAGTGTCCCTCATTTCACCAATCTTTTTCAAAGGAAACTTTAAGAATACTGAAGATAAAAAGCTAGAAATATGCCTTGACTTCTTGCTCAATTTAGGACATTCCAGTGCATCTCAAAATATCTCCTATTTAACCCCGTGTATCCCTCATTTGTGATATTTTCTACACAAGAAAATCATGAATATTACAAGGTCGTAGAATTTATTGTCCTTCTTAATACAGTAGATAGAAAACATGCTACGATTCAATTCTCAAGGTTTTGTCCAACAAATTACTATAATTTCATGTTTGGAAGGAAAAAAATCATGTTTGGATTCCAATTTGATTTTTGTTTTTTGGCCTTTTTTTTATAAATTGATGTTGTTAAGGACGGTGTGACCGACTTATCTACGCATAATGGAAGAATTACAATGACAGTATTGGAATCAAAAGGCAACTTAAAATAATAGCTTATCAAAGGCCAATCTATAAAACGGTATATGTAGGCTGACGCATCCTCAAAATATTAGAACACTCCAAGTTTCTATCGATATCATTGTCAAAATCTACCCCACCCTCTTTGACAACATTAAGACGAAAGGCTGACCCAAAGTATGAAAACTGAGATTTATTTCAGATTACTCCAAATGAGCTATGAATTATGGAGAGGAAATGGCCGTTTGAAGTAAATAAAGTTTTTACACAACTCTTTTCCGTTTAGAATTATTCATGGTTTCCTTCCATTCTTAAAGTACTCCTGTCCCCGAAAGGAAAGACTTGTAGAGAAAACTGACCGACTATCAATCTTTGTTTAGTCATTAAAAACCAGGAAGCTGGTGGATTTGTAGTTTGTAATCTTGGAACATAATGAAAGGCTCTTGTGATTCTTTTAGCTTCATGCAGGCCATTTTTAAGTCACAATTATTTTTGGTCAATTTTTGGTCAATTCATATTGCCCAGATCAACTCCAGCTCGAATATATTCAAATCAATATCGCTAACAACCATTAAAACGAAACTTGGGCGTATGAGGCGTTTGCAGGGTGAGGACAGTCCAAACGGAGGGACATCTGTCACAAAAGTATCATACACTGAAAACACATTAAATTACCGTAAAATAAAACTATGAAAAAAAAAGGTGATGCTTTCTAAACTGAATCTGTATCGAAATCAGTTCATCTAAAAAGTATCAATAATGAGATTGTGTAAAGTAAGTAATAAAAAAAATATCTATGATGAAGAGTGTATTAACTTTGAGTTCTGGGATTATGAAACAACAACAGTAAGAGCAAAAATAACAACCACATTGGAGATAAAAACACTAAGATTGAAATCGAGGACACAGAACTCGAGAAAGTAGACCACTACATCTACCTAGGACAACGAATCTCCATGAGACCCTCAAAAAAAGAAGAATCAAGCGAAGAATCACACTAGAATGACAAGACTTTGGCAGAGCTAGCTCAAACTTCAAAAATAATTAGATCCCATTAATCCTAAAGAGAAGGCGGTATAACCAATGCATCCTCCCAATAGTCACTTATGGAGCTGAAACATGGAACTTAACCAAGAAACAGACCCGTAAATTGAGAACCATACAACGTGCATATGAAAGAATAATGCTGGGCCTCACATGGAGAGACCACAGAACAGCACAGTACATTCGAGAAAAGACAAGAGTTAGGGACATCATAGAATCCATAAAAAATCTCAAATGGCAGTGGGCTAGCCATGTTGCAAGTATTGCAGACAATCGATGGACATCACAACTCAAAACATGGATTCCCCGAGACCACATGCGCAACCGAGGCCGGCAAAATGTTAGATGTAGAGACGAGCTAGACAAGTTCAGGAAGTACTGGCTCCGTGACGCCCATGATAGAGGAGTGTGGCAAATCCTGGGGAAGGTCTATGTCCAATGACGGACGCTAAAAGACTGATGATGATGATGAATGAAAATTTCACATCTATTAAGAACTCATAAGAGAGATGAATCAGCCACAGAATATCAATATTGAAAGTGATTCATCTAAAAAGCAACAATAATTAGATGGAGTATAAGTAGTGATAAAATAATAATCAGAAATTGTGCATCAACCCAGATTGTTATTAAATGAGAAACGCTTAAATTTAAGAAAATATCAAAATCAAAATTGATGATAAAAATAACAATACAAAAATCTCTTTTTTTTCAATGAAATCAAACAATGTATACGAAAAAGTTATCGTAAAAGATAGACAAGATTGTAGAAATTTACAAAAACGGTAATTCTTTCAAGACATTGTCAGGAATATGGCATCGAATGTTTTGATCGAAACACGTGATTAACTGCGTTACCAAGGGCTTGATAGAATAATGACACCTAATGACGTCATTTGAGAGATTCATCAATATGCAAAAATATTAATACTAATTCAACTATTTTCTACTTGTTATAGATACCCTTCATGATCACTGAAAATTAGTTTAGGATTCACAAAGCAAATTCAGCTAAAAAAAAAACAACACAAATTATTTTGAATAATACTGTTCGTTTCATATCATTTAACTTTACTCTCGATTGAAAAATAATGTTTACTTTACAGGCAATGCTGACAACAACCCTTTATACTAAACCTACAAATAAAAATACCTCCACATAATATCCTCTATGATTAAATTAAAAAAAATACTGTTTCAAATTCTCACTAACTTCTGTTCTCATTTTTCGGAAAATTGTTCGACAGTAGCAGCAGCTAATCGTATTTTCTCAATGGTTATCCCTTTTGAGACTATCAACATAACGTTTCAATGAACTTATTGAAAATAATTACTGCCCAAATTACCTTGCTTGAAAAGTTACAACCCCACAAGGCACATATACCAAATAAAGACATTGCTTTTACGAGTAATCAAAAGTATACTAAGAAACGTAATAAATAAACAGGAAAAAATCCCCACAAAAATCGAAATCGATAATTGAAATAACTCCACAAAAATCACGTAATTTCTGATGAAATCAAAAAATTTATTCAAAAGTTTTTGGAAAAGATGGACAAGTTTGTAATGATATGCAAATCAGTCAGTTCCTTCACAAAATATTTGCAAATATGTCAGTCCCTTCAAGAAAAAACAACTGCACTCCCAGGAGATTGGAAATTGTCAGGTTGACAGGTAAATTCTCAAGAGAGACTATCTGAGTCAGCAGGTTTTGTCCCTTGGATCCTCTTAAAACAAACACAAATAAACAAACTGAACATAGAAGAACCTACCAACTCCTTTAAAGCTCCCTTCTTCATCTGGTGTACAAGCAATAGCCACAAGATGTGTGACATTTTGGCAACCGCCCGAGAGACGGTCACGGATGTTAAGTTGGTTTAGTAGGAGCATGAGAGTTTGAAACTTATGAATCCTCGGTTACAATCAATCTTTACCTCTCCCTTTATAGGGCTCTAAAATGAACGTTTCCATAGACAGTTGGTTTACAACTGAACTACGCACTGGTTGTTGTCCTTCAGGACTGTGTGCAACACTGTGAGGTGAGCTAAATAGCTCTCAATCTTCCAAGTCAAAGTTTGAGCATTTGGACAACAGGTAAGTGAAGGCCTTCATACGGTTAGGTAATAAGCCAATTTTGACTAGTTACTGGAAGTTCAATATCTTCTTACAGGAGAGCTGAGACTTCTGGGAACAGCTACAGGGTTTAATTCAGCGGGAACAAGTCAGTTGTTCACGTGCAGTGTGGGGGTCTAACTTGAAACAGAAATTGGAATGTTCACTGTCAAATACAGCCAACGACTTGCCCTTAATAAGGCTGAGACAAAAGTGGTGGTAGAAGATAATCTTAACCCTGGTAGTGGCATAGAAATAGTTTGGAGGGACCTGTAGCAATGGGCTAAAGAAAACTACAAAGGACAAGTAGTTAGGAGTAGCTTAGAAAGGATATCCAACGTAGTTATGAAACTTGACAAAAATATGCGTGAGAAAGAAATGCATCAATTGCTTGATGGATATAATTATTGCATTAGACCCTGGACCAGCGCATCTTCTGCTTAATGGGTGACATGTGCAAGGGGTCCCGGCTGCATCTCTGAGATCGCTTTATCAAAGAGCCTGGCCTGTGTGGGCAGCTATTTAGCGGAATTTCCCCAATTTGCGTCAGCTGAAGCAGTTAGCTATGGTAGACAGGTTATGGGGACAAAGTCCATGCTGCACTGAAGCAGGTAGGCTACAAGAAGTCACCGGGGACAAACGGTTTGGATTATACTTGATGATGTCCAATGTGTTTGCAACCCTCTTGACAGTGATGATCAAGCATTGGGTCAACCAGGGATCAATCCCTGGTTGGGTGACCAAGGGGTTGATCGCGTTTTTAAAGAAGCAGGACTAATATATAAAGAGGGACATAGATAATAAGAGGCTAGTAACATTGCTAAACACTGGATAAAGATTTTGGCCGAGATCCTGTCGATTCGGCTTCAAGTCAATATAAAATGCATTTGTATATTAAGCTTATCATTTTGAGACGTAGCTGATGAGGGCAGATATGATGTCACCCTTTTTGGACATAGCCAATGTTGAGGGAAGTGACGTTATATATTTATCCATTTTGAGAGCTCATCCAGGCGGAAGTGATGTCATGTTTTCATCCTTATCTTCACGATAGACCCACATCTTTTCTTTCCATGGCCTCTGTGGCTATGGTGAAATTAGTTTAATCAGGGTTAGGTTGAATTTCAAATGAGAATACTAGGAATTGTGCATGGCTCGTTGGTCTAGGTGTATGATTCTCACTTAGGGTGCGAGAGGTCCCGAGTTCAAATCCTGGACGAGCCCAATTATGTTATTTTACTTAACGTATAGATCTAAACGCTTTTTATAAGTGGGAGCAAAGATTTCATCGTCAGCCATGAGCAATTTCGTTTGACTGCCATGATGGTGAAATTAGTTTAATCTGAGTTTAGTCAGCGTTAGTGGTAGACTTAAAGTTGGAACATTCCTTTCCTTTGTTATTAAGATTGTCTTTTCAGAACAGATTGGTGAAAACACCTTGAATTGATAAAGTATTAAAATAGACAAACATAGAGAAATAATAATTAGTTGGTAGTTGGTATATCTTGCGATATGGTCAGTTGGTAGGTTTGGGGTTATTTTTTTCTGAATTACCAATTATTATTGGTGTAATCGAGTTACATGGATATTAAATCTATCCAATTGCCAAAATGGAAAAAAAAAACATTTTAGTCATTTTAAAATGGTTAAATACAAGATGGTGGGGACTGATACAAAGATAGCCATGAATATTTATTTTTCAGGAAAACATGGTACTTCATATTAAACCTGAATATCAACCATGATACAAAACACTAATCTTGAGTCATCGTTTGCAGTAAAATTTAATACATTACAGTTCCAAATGTTCACAGTTATCTGTCTTCATTTCCCTGTAATAGTTCAACAGCAGCAGCTGATTATATCTACTCAAATGTCATCTCCCTTACAAAACATCAATATAACGTTTTGATGAACCTCTTCCATTCCCTTTATAAATAACGCAAAGCATACTGAAAAACAATATAAACATTTATGAAAAAATATTTTCCCAGAAAAATCTAAATTGATAATCAAAATAATCCACCAGAAATTACTTACATTATAATGAAATCAAAAATGTATTCAAAAGGTTTTTGTAACAGATAAACAAGTTTGTAGCAATTTGCAAATACGTCAATTCCTTCAAGAAGCTTTTAGGAATATGGCGCCCAATGTTTTGGTCAAAACGCGTTGTTAATCGCGTTACTAAGGTCTCGATAGAATTATGACTTGATGGTGACGTCATTCCAGAAATTCATTCATAATAAAAGTTTGAATAATACGTCAAAAAGTATTCACAAATAGATCATCTACTTATTGCAAATATCACTAAACATCAATGAACATTAGTTTTAAGATTCATGGAGCACAATTGGTAATTTGACTAGAAGAAAAATGAGGAAAAAAAGTTTCATGTTATAACTTTATGAAATAACCTAATGAAATTTGCAGTTCTTTGAAATGATGGTTTGTGCAAGCTTTGGTTGCTTGAAGTAGCTTACCCTATCTGCTGGCAGAGTGAGAAAATCTAGGAACAGAAATTTTCCTTCTGATGTCTTGTCAGCTTGTCTATGACAATCATTGTTTTCACTGCTATCATCACTATCTGCTGATTGTCTTGAATCCTTATCCAATTTACTGCCGAATTAAGAAGAGATAGGAGCAAAGAAATTTCTATTCAGATATCTTGTAAGCCAATCAGGTACAATTATTGCTTTTAATGCACCCATTTCCATTTAAAATTATCTTGAATTATTATCCAATTTAGCTGAATCATATAATCTTATGTTGGTAATGTTTCATTCAATTTTATGAGTACAAAAATGAAACATTGATTCAATGGAGCACATACTGTAATTTGGTGAGGGTCTGTTGGGAAATCTGAATCATCAACATAAAGCATCTCAGATGGGTCAACTGGATCCTCTTCTGTAGTTATGTTCAATGTTTGGGTTTGGTTTATTAACTTCAGCTTCTTGCATTATTTAGCATTCATTTAAACCGATTGCAAAAGTTTAGTATCTTTCTTTGAAAGTTTTATTTCAGGGCATCATCCTAGTTTCGTGGTCTAGATTTTTACGGTTTAATTTTTTTTTCAATTTCGAAAGTTATTATTGCTTTATTTTAATTGTTTACCCCATCAATTTATTTTCCAAAAATGAAATTATATAGTTAAGTTTTAAGCGTTGAATGTTTTTTGGAAAAAACTTTTGATGCAATAATTCAATCACAAGTACCACTAAGATTCATTCTGAGAAAAAACTTAATGAAATTTAAAACGAGTCCAAAAAAGTTTACGAATTATGATAAGTATATTGACTTAGGGAGTGCTTTTTTCCTCACCTGAGTGAAGAAAACTTAAAAATTCATGACAGGAAGGCTAAGTCACATGGTTTTGGGTGACGACAATAAATGAAATTCATAACAACCTTTGTTTTTGTCAATTGAAAAAGTATTCAAATTGAATTGACATTCAAGAAGAAAACAATTGAAATATAACCATAAAAGTGTTTAAAATTGAAAATTGGAGGTTAATGTTATGTTTCGTTGGAGTACAGATACTACTCTTTGATCTGCATGATTACTTGTTTCCTCAAAACAGCTAGATGTGACGCAAGGTCGTTCTCAAAGTGGGATTCCAGGGATAGCCGAACCAATCCCTTCCAGTGCAATGGGGCAGTTACGCCCTTGGTCCTACTGCTCCCCCAAGACAGGGATGTGTAATTTATACCTCTTGCACTTAGTAAATCTTCATTGGACACGGTATTGCACCGGTGCCAAGCCAAAGTTAGGTCTGCGAACAGATGCAACGCTTTGATCATGATTCAAAAACTGCAAAAACTTAGATATCAAAACATGTATAATGCAAGGTTCGATGGTCCAAATGTCCATTGTATTTATCAAACTTCATTTGGTTAATAAGAAAAATTTTGTTATGATCAGTGTGTTCGTTAACACCAAAATTCGTTATAGAGAGGGTTTATAGTACGTATTTGGAGAACAGGGTAGATCAAAATATTCAATGACACTTTTGCTTTATATATTTCTTAAAACTAACGTTAGATTCAAAACTGATTGTCGTTTCCTATATATAATGTTTTCTCTCTCAAGAAAACGATATTTCTTCATATTCTGTTGCAACTGGGACACGAAATGGTAATTTTCGGTGGGCAAGAAAGATCAATACTCCATGTGACTACTTCTTCAATAGTAGAGGCGAATACACATTAAACTTTTAAAAACAGATTTAGATCATCTGTGCAATTTGTAACAGTTTATCAACACGGTTTGTGTTTTATTCTTTTTCGACAATATTTGGAGTAATCAGATAGATGTGCATTTTAGGTTTAATATTGTTCTTATTTGACTAAAATTACATTAAAAATATTAATAGCAATGTAAGTGTTCAGTCAGAAAATATAGAGCAGATATGAACGGTCAGCGATGGGTGTTATTTATTTTTATGCTATTCAAGGGAACAATTGTCGACAAAATACGGCTCAGTTTTGGAGCATTACGGATAGAACCAGAAAGAATTCCGTTCAACTTTGAGGGTTCCTCGTTTCTTTTGTTTCCTTAACCAGAAACAGTAAAATCCACCAAAAAACGTAATCGAAAGGACAACGTCGACAAAAAGTAGCTAAGATTTGGATGTAACTCTCTTTTAGAATATTGAAATGACGATGAAAATAAATTCGGGTCAATCTAAACTGTCCCACGTTTTTACTGTTTCCTCGAGTATAAACTGTAAAAATATCTAATATTGGACTGATTATGAAAAGTTATTCTATTTAGCCTCTACAATCTTACGTATATTCTTTTTCCAAGTAGCTCTGTTTTAAAGGATTGGACAGGCTCCGAAAAAATATTCAGTCAAGTCACAAAGGTCCAACGTTTCCTTCGTTTCCTTAACTTAAATATGGAAATCTCTCTGAAAACAAATTTCTGTAAAGAACACAAGGGAAAAAGTACAGTTGGCGTAAGTGTACACCCCTTTTAGAAAATTGGACTGATTATTAAAAGGTATCCTGTTCAACCTCCACTATCCAATACCACTTCTCCTCTCTTGAGAATAATCTGTGTGAGTCACTCCAAAAACAAATTTTTGTCACGAACAAAGTCGAATAAAAAATTGTTGGTTCCTTGTATATCCCTTTTAGAATATTGGACTGATTATGAAAAGGTATTCAGTCCAGCCTCCACAATATCATGTTACTTCTTTTCCCTTTTGCATCAACTGTGTAAATCTCTCCAAAAACAAATTTTTGTCAAGAACAAAGTGGTATTGAAAATTGTTGGATTTTTCTACTTCCCTTTTAGAATATTGGAAGGAATATGAAAAGGTAATCCGTCCAGCCTCCACGATCTCAAGCTACGTCTTTTCCTGGGTGATCCCATTTCACTTCTTTTCCCGTGTGCATCAAGTGTGTAAATCTGCCAACAGACATATTTTGTCAAGAACAAAGTGGCATGAAAATTGTTGGTTCTTTGTACATCCCTTTTAGAATATTGGACTGATTATGAAAAGGTATTCTCCATCTTTGTCGGTCAATTAATTACAAAAAACAAAGTTCTGTAAAAATTGTCGTTTAAATTCCATTGGCAGCACAGATGTTGTATCTTACCCAGGGTGCATGAAATTATTGTACCAGCCTTGTCCTTGACCATTTCTTACAGACATAACACTTCCCCTCTGCATAGCAATATAAATTGACTTTGTATATTGACTCTCGACCCAGACATTTCAGGAAAAAGTGGAGCAGACATCAAACCAATTCTTTTATACATAAATACATGTATGGATACATGTATCATATCTCAACAGATATAGCCGTCTGTGTCATAGAAGAAATGATGATGGCAAATGAACTTCCTGCTGCCTTTTGTCAATTTGGCTTCCAGTCAATATTTATTGCATTTATATTTTAAGCCTCTCCTTTTTGGATACTGCTGATGTGGACGGGATTGATGTTAATCTCTCATCCTTTTTGGACCGGGCTTATGTGGACAGAATTGACGTCAGGTCTTCATCTTTTTTGGACGTAGCTTATGTTGACGGAACTGACGTCAGGTCTTCATCTTTTTTGGACGTAACTTATGTGGACGGAACTGACGTCAGGTCTTTATCCTTTCATGGACATAGCTTATGTGGACGGAACTGACACCAAGTTTTCCTAGCTTGGTGCTCAGCACCGGAAGTAGACATGTTTGGGGAATGGTTTAGTTGGAATGTTCATTTCCCTTGTTATTAAGATCGTCGTATACAAGATAGATCCGTGTAAACTACCTGAAAATAATGAAAAGATTGAAATTGTCAAAATGCAGTTATAAGATTTTTTCTTATTAGATAACATCTACATACTTCTCTGCATGGGCAAATACAACATAATTTCTTTTAGGATGATGTTCGCTTTAATGTGGCCTAACATGCATACGTGTGAATGAAGGTAAGCAAGTGCCTGGCACAATCGGCTTTTGCCATTGGTGTCAGAGCATATCCTGCCCTGTTAGTGCAAATGGGAAAGATCCCAAGGGACCATGAATGATTCATTTGTGCTGTGTCCGACAATTATAACCAGAAGTTAAAGAAGATATAAAACAATTAGTGGATATTGGATAGAACAGATTGGTGAAAACACCTTGAATTGATAAAGTATTAAAATAGACAAACATAGAGAAATAATAATTAGTTGGTAGTTGGTATATCTTGTGATATGGTCAGTTGATAGGTTGGGGGTTAGTTTTTCTGAATTACCAATTATTATCGGTGTAATCGAGTTACATGGATATTAAATCTATCCAATTGCCAATTTGAAAAAAATAACCATTTTAACCATTTTGAAATGGTTGGATAGAAGATGGCCCTGCCGTCTTGTATTCAATCTTAAATCATATTGTTTGTAGTGAAATTTAATATAATACAGTTTCAAATGTTCACAGTTTTCTGTTTTCATTTCTCAGCCATAGTTCAACAGCAGCAACTAATTGTGCGTATTCAAATGGTATCTCCCTTGCAAAATATCAATATAACGTTTTGATGAACCTCTTCCAAAGAATTACCATAAAAAATAAAATGTCAAAAAAGTCACAACCCAATGAGGCACACATAAAATAAACACATTGACTTTAAAAAATATTGCAGAGCAAAGAAAAATTGTTGGTTAACTCTGCATCCGTTTTAGAATATTCGACTGATTATGAAAAGATATTCTGTCCAGCCTCATTGATCCCATGACAATTCTTTTCCCTTCTGCATCAACTGCACAAATTTTTTCAGAAGAAATTTTTTATCCACAACAAGGTAAAATGAAAAATTGTTAATTAACTCTACATCCCTTTGAAAATATTGGACTGATTATGAAAAGATATTCTGTCCAGCCTCCATGATCCCATGCCACTTCTTTTGCCTTGTACATCAACTGTGTAAATCTCTTCAAAAAAAAATTTTTGTCCACACCAAAGTGGAATAAAAAATCGTTGGTTAACTCTACATCCCTTTTAGAATATTGGACTGATAATGAAAAGATATTCTGTCCAGCCTCCATGATCCTATGCCGCTTCTTTTGCCTTGTACATCAACCGTGTATATATCTTCAAGAACAAATTTTTATCCACACCAAAGTGGAATAAAAAATCGTTGGTTAACTCTATATCCCTTTCAGAATATTGGACTGATTATCAAAAGATATTCTGTCAGCCTCCATGATCCCATGCCACTTCTTTTGCCTTCTACATCAACCGTGCATATCTATTCAAAAAAAAATTTTTATCCACACCAAAGTGGAATAAAAAATCGTTGGTTAACTCTACATCCCTTTCAGAATATTGGACTGATTATTAAAAGATATTCTGTCAGCCTCCATGACCCCATGCCACTTCTTTTGCCTTGTACATCAACCGTGTATATCTCTTCAAAAACAAATTTTTATCAACAACAAAGTGGATTAAAAGATTGTTGGTTAACTGTACATCCCTTTCAGAATATTGGACTGATTATGAAAAGATATTCTGTCCAGCATCCATGATCCTATGCCACTTCTTTTGCCTTCTACATCAACAGTGTGAATCTCTCAAAAACAAATTTTTATCCACAACAGAGTAAAATAAAAAATTGTTGGTTAACTCTACATCCCTTTTAGAATATATTCGACTGATTATTAAAAGATATTCTGTCAGCCCCCATGATCTCAAGCCACTTCTTTTGCCTTGTCCATCAACTGTGTATATCTCTTCAAAAACAAATTTTTATCAACAACAAAGTGGATTAAAAGATTGTTGGTTAACTGTACATCCCTTTCAGAATATTGGACTGATTATGAAAAGATATTCTGTCCAGCATCCATGATCCTATGCCACTTCTTTTGCCTTCTACATCAACAGTGTGAATCTCTCAAAAACAAATTTTTATCCACAACAGAGTAAAATAAAAAATTGTTGGTTAACTCTACATCCCTTTTAGAATATATTCGACTGATTATTAAAAGATATTCTGTCAGCCCCCATGATCTCAAGCCACTTCTTTTGCCTTGTCCATCAACTGTGTATATCTCTTCAAAAACAAATTTTTATCAACAACAAAGTGGATTATAAAATTGTTGGTTAACTCGATATCCCTTTTAGAATATTGGACTGATTATGAAAAGATATTCTGTCCAGCCTCCATGATCCCATGCCACTTCTTTTGCTTTCTTCATCAACTGTGCATATCTCTTCAAAAACAGATTTTTATCATCAACAAAGTGGATTAAAAAATTGTCTGTTAACTTTACATCCCTCTTAGGATATTGGACTGATCATGAAAAGATATTCTGTCCAGCCTGCATGATCCCATGCCACTTCTTTCTCCTTGTACATCAACTGTGTAAATCTCTAAAAAAACTAATTTTTATCCACACCAAAGTGGATTAAAAAATTGTTTGTTAACAAAGTATAATAAAAGATACCTGGTTAACTGTACATCCCTTTCAGAATATTGGACTGATTATGAAAAGATATTCTGTCGAGCCTCCATGATCCTATGCCACTTCTTTTGCCTTCTACATCAACTGTGTAAATCTCTTTAAAAACAAATTTTTGTCCACAACAAAGTATAATAAAAAATACCAGGTTAACTGTACATCCCTTTCAGAATATTGGACTGATTATGAAAAGATATTCTGTCCAGCCTCCATGATCCTATGCCACTTCTTTTGCCTTCTACATCAACTGTGTAAATCTCTTTAAAAACAAATTTTTGTCCACAACAAAGTATAATAAAAAATACCTTGTTAACTGAACATCCCTTTCAGAATATTGGACTGATTATGAAAAGATATTCTGTCCAGCCTCCTTTATCTTATGCCACTTCTTTTGCCTTCTACATCAACTGTATAAATCTCTTTAAAAACAAATTTTTGTCCACAACAAAGTATATTAAAAAATACCTGGTTAACTGTACATCCCTTTTAGAATATTGGACTGATTATGAAAAGATATTCGGTCCAGCCTCCTTTATCTTATGCCACTTCTTTTGCCTTCTACATGAACTGTGTAAATCTCTTTAAAAACAAATTTTTGTCCACAACAAAGTATAATAAAAAATACCTGGTTAACTGTACATCCCTTTCAGAATATTGGACTGATTATGAAAAGATATTCTGTCCAGCCTCCATGATCGTATGCCACTTCTTTTGCCTTCTACATCAACTGTGTAAATCTCTTTAAAAAGAAATTTTTGTCCACAACAAAGTATAATAAAAAATACCTGGTTAACTGTACATCCCTTTTAGAATATTGTACTGATTATGAAAAGATATTCTGTCCAGCCTCCTTTATCTTATGCCACTTCTTTTGCCTTCTACATCAACTGTGTAAATCTCTTTAAAAACAAATTTTTGTCCACAACAAAGTATAATAAAAAATACCTGGTTAACTGTACATCCCTTTTAGAATATTGGACTGATTATGAAAAGATATTCGGTCCAGCCTCCTTTATCTTATGCCACTTCTTTTGCCTTCTACATGAACTGTGTAAATCTCTTTAAAAACAAATTTTTGTCCACAACAAAGTATAATAAAAGA
Source organism: Thysanoteuthis rhombus (assembly GCA_963457665.1). Taxonomy (NCBI): domain Eukaryota; kingdom Metazoa; phylum Mollusca; class Cephalopoda; order Oegopsida; family Thysanoteuthidae; genus Thysanoteuthis; species Thysanoteuthis major. The sequence goes on from OY735230.1 coordinate 33,660,046, forward strand.
TACCTGGTTAACTGTACATCCCTTTCAGAATATTGGACTGATTATGAAAAGATATTCTGTCCAGCCTCCATGATCGTATGCCACTTCTTTTGCCTTCTACATCAACTGTGTAAATCTCTTTAAAAACAAATTTTTGTCCACAACAAAGTATAATAAAAAATACCTGGTTAACTGTACATCCCTTTCAGAATATTGGACTGATTATGAAAAGATATTCTGTCCAGCCTCCATGATCGTATGCCACTTCTTTTGCCTTCTACATCAACTGTGTAAATCTCTTTAAAAAGAAATTTTTGTCCACAACAAAGTATAATAAAAAATACCTGGTTAACTGTACATCCCTTTTAGAATATTTGAATGATCATGAAAAGATATTATGTCCAGCCTCCATGATCCTATGCCACTTCTTTTGCCTTTTACATCAACTGTGTGAAACTCTTCAAAAACAAATTTTCGTCAACAATAAAGTATAATAAAAAATTCTTGGTCAACTGACAATCCCTTTCAGAAAATTGGACTGATTATGAATAGATATTCTGTCCAGCCCCCATGATCCTATGCCACTTCTTTTGCCTTCTACATCAACTGTGTAAATCTCTTTAAAAACAAATTTTTATCCACAACAAAGTATAATAAAAGATACCTGGTTAACTGTACATCCCTTTCAGAATATTGGACTGATTATGAAAAGATATTCTGTCCAGCCTCCATGATCTTATGCCACTTCTTTTGCCTTCGACATCAACTGTGTAAATCTCTTTAAAAACAGATTTTTGTCCACAACAAAGTATAATAAAAAATTCTTGGTCGATTGTACATCCCTTTCAGAATATTGGACTGATTATGAAAAAATATTCTGTCCAGCCTCCATGATCCTATGCCACTTCTTTTGCCTTCTACATCAACTGTGTAAATCTCTTTAAAAACAAATTTTTGTCCACAACAAAGTATGATAAAAAATACCTGGTTAACTGTATATCCCTTTCAGAATATTGGACTGATTATGAAAAGATATTCTGTCCAGCCTCCATGATCCTATGCCACTTCTTTTGCCTTGTACGTCAACTGTGTAAATCTCTTTAAAAACAAATTTTTGTCCACAACAAAGTATAATAAAAAATTTTTGGTCAATTGTACATCCCTTTCAGAATATTGGACTGATTATGAAAAGATATTCTGTCCAGCATCCTTTATCCTATACCACTTCTTTTGCCTTCTACATCAACTGTGTAAATCTCTTTAAAAACAAATTTTTGTCCACAACAAAGTATAATAAAAGATACCTGGTTAACTGTACATCCCTTTCAGAATATTGGACTGATTATGAAAAGATATTCTGTCCAGCCTCCTTTATCTTATGCCACTTCTTTTGCCTTCTACATAAACTGTGTAAATCTCTTTAAAAACAAATTTTTGTCCACAACAAAGTATAATAAAAAATACCTGGTTAACTGTACATCCCTTTCAGAATATTGGACTGATTATGAAAAGATATTCTGTCCAGCCTCCATGATCCTATGCCACTTCTTTTGCCTTCTACATCAACTGTGTAAATCTCTTTAAAAACAAATTTTTGTCCACAACAAAGTATAATAAAAAATACCTGGTTAACTGTACATCCCTATCAGAATATTGGACTGATTATTAAAAAATATTCTGTCCAGCCTCCATGATCCTACGCCACTTCCCTTGCCTTCTACATCAACTGTGTAAATCTCTTCAAAAACAAATTTTTGTCCACAACAAAGTATAATAAAAAATACCTGGTTAACTGTACATCCCTTTCAGAATATTGGACTGATTATGAAAAGATATTCTGTCCAGCCTCCATGATCCTATGCCACTTCTTTTGCCTTCTACATCAACTGTGTAAATCTCTTCAAAAACAAATTTTTGTCCACAACAAAGTATGATAAAAAATACCTGGTTAACTGTACATCCCTTTCAGAATATTGGACTGATTATGAAAAGATATTCTGTCCAGCCTCCATAATCCTATGCCACTTCTTTTGCCTTCTACATCAACTGTGTAAATCTCTTTAAAAACAGATTTTTGTCCACAATAAAGTATAATAAAAAATACCTAGTTAACTGTACATCCCTTTCAGAATATTGGACTGATTATGAAAAGATATTCTGTCCAGCCTCCATGATCTTATGCCACTTCTTTTGCCTTCTACATCGACTGTGTAAATCTCTTTAAAAACAAATTTTTGTCCACAACAAAGTATAATAAAAAATACCTGGTTAACTGTACATCCCTTTCAGAATATTGGACTGATTATGAAAAGATATTCTGTCCAGCCTCCATGATCCTATGCCACTTCTTTTGCCTTCTACATCAACTGTGTAAATCTCTTTAAAAACAAATTTTTGTCCACAACAAAGTATAATAAAAAATACCTGGTTAACTGTACATCCCTTTCAGAATATATGACTGATTATGAAAAGATATTCAGTCAAGCCTATATGATCCTATGCCACTTCTTTTGCCTTCTACATCAACTGTGTAAATCTCTTCAAAAACAAATTTTTGTCCACAACAAAGTATAATAAAAAATACCTGGTTAACTGTACATCCCTTTCAGAATATTGGACTGATTATGAAAAGATATTCTGTCCAGCCTCCATGATCCTATGCCACTTCTTTTGCCTTCTACATCAACTGTGTAAATCTCTTTAAAAACAAATTTTTGTCCACAACAAAGTATAATAAAAAATACCTGGTTAACTGTACATCCCTTTCAGAATATTGGACTGATTATGAAAAGATATTCTGTCCAGCCTCCATGATCCTATGCCACTTCTTTTGCCTTCTACATCAACTGTGTAAATCTCTTCAAAAACAAATTTTTGTCCACAACAAAGTATAATAAAAAATACCTGGTTAACTGTACATCCCTTTCAGAATATTGGACTGATTATGAAAAGATATTCTGTCCAGCCTCCATGATCCTATGCCACTTCTTTTACCTCCTACATACACTGTGTAAATCTCTTCAAAACCAAATTTTTGTCCACAACAAAGTATAATAAAAAATACCTGGTTAACTGTACATCCCTTTCAGAATATTGGACTGATTATGAAAAGATATTCTGTCCAGCCTCCATGATCCTATGCAACTTCTTTTGCCTTCTACATCAACTGTGTAAATCTCTTCAAAAACAAATTTTTGTCCACAACAAAGTATAATAAAAAATACCTGGTTAACTGTACATCCCTTTCAGAATATTGGACTGATTATGAAAAGATATTCTGTCCAGCCTCCATGATCCTATGCCACTTCTTTTACCTCCTACATACACTGTGTAAATCTCTTCAAAACCAAATTTTTGTCCACAACAAAGTATAATAAAAAATACCTGGTTAACTGTACATCCCTTTCAGAATATTGGACTGATTATGAAAAGATATTCTGTCCAGCCTCCATGATCCTATGCAACTTCTTTTGCCTTCTACATCAACTGTGTAAATCTCTTCAAAAACAAATTTTTGTCCACAACAAAGTATAATAAAAAATACCTGGTTAACTGTACATCCCTTTCAGAATATTGGACTGATTATGAAAAGATATTCTGTCCAGCCTCCATGATCCTATGCCACTTCTTTTACCTCCTACATACACTGTGTAAATCTCTTCAAAACCAAATTTTTGTCCACAACAAAGTATAATAAAAAATACCTGGTTAACTGTACATCCCTTTCAGAATATTGGACTGATTATGAAAAGATATTCTGTCCAGCCTCCATGATCCTATGCCACTTCTTTTACCTCCTACATACACTGTGTAAATCTCTTCAAAACCAAATTTTTGTCCACAACAAAGTATAATAAAAAATACCTGGTTAACTGTACATCCCTTTCAGAATATTGGACTGATTATGAAAAGATATTCTGTCCAGCCTCCATGATCCTATGCCACTTCTTTTGCCTTCTACATCAACTGTGTAAATCTCTTCAAAAACAAATTTTTGTCCACAACAAAGTATAATAAAAAATACCTGGTTAACTGTACATCCCTTTCAGAATATTGGACTGATTATGAAAAGATATTCTGTCCAGCCTCCATGATCCTATGCCACTTCTTTTACCTCCTACATACACTGTGTAAATCTCTTCAAAACCAAATTTTTGTCCACAACAAAGTATAATAAAAAATACCTGGTTAACTGTACATCCCTTTCAGAATATTGGACTGATTATGAAAAGATATTCTGTCCAGCCTCCATGATCCTATGCCACTTCTTTTGCCTTCTACATCAACTGTGTAAATCTCTTCAAAACCAAATTTTTGTCCACAACAAAGTATAATAAAAAATACCTGGTTAACTGTACATCCCTTTCAGAATATTGGACTGATTATGAAAAGATATTCTGTCCAGCCTCCATGATCCTATGCCACTTCTTTTACCTCCTACATACACTGTGTAAATCTCTTCAAAACCAAATTTTTGTCCACAACAAAGTATAATAAAAAATACCTGGTTAACTGTACATCCCTTTCAGAATATTGGACTGATTATGAAAAGATATTCTGTCCAGCCTCCATGATCCTATGCCACTTCTTTTGCCTTCTACATCAACTGTGTAAATCTCTTCAAAAACAAATTTTTGTCCACAACAAAGTATAATAAAAAATACCTGGTTAACTGTACATCCCTTTCAGAATATTGGACTGATTATGAAAAGATATTCTGTCCAGCCTCCATGATCCTATGCCACTTCTTTTACCTCCTACATACACTGTGTAAATCTCTTCAAAACCAAATTTTTGTCCACAACAAAGTATAATAAAAAATACCTGGTTAACTGTACATCCCTTTCAGAATATTGGACTGATTATGAAAAGATATTCTGTCCAGCCTCCATGATCCTATGCAACTTCTTTTGCCTTCTACATCAACTGTGTAAATCTCTTCAAAAACAAATTTTTGTCCACAACAAAGTATAATAAAAAATACCTGGTTAACTGTACATCCCTTTCAGAATATTGGACTGATTATGAAAAGATATTCTGTCCAGCCTCCATGATCCTATGCCACTTCTTTTACCTCCTACATACACTGTGTAAATCTCTTCAAAACCAAATTTTTGTCCACAACAAAGTATAATAAAAAATACCTGGTTAACTGTACATCCCTTTCAGAATATTGGACTGATTATGAAAAGATATTCTGTCCAGCCTCCATGATCCTATGCCACTTCTTTTACCTCCTACATACACTGTGTAAATCTCTTCAAAACCAAATTTTTGTCCACAACAAAGTATAATAAAAAATACCTGGTTAACTGTACATCCCTTTCAGAATATTGGACTGATTATGAAAAGATATTCTGTCCAGCCTCCATGATCCTATGCAACTTCTTTTGCCTTCTACATCAACTGTGTAAATCTCTTCAAAAACAAATTTTTGTCCACAACAAAGTATAATAAAAAATACCTGGTTAACTGTACATCCCTTTCAGAATATTGGACTGATTATGAAAAGATATTCTGTCCAGCCTCCATGATCCTATGCCACTTCTTTTACCTCCTACATACACTGTGTAAATCTCTTCAAAACCAAATTTTTGTCCACAACAAAGTATAATAAAAAATACCTGGTTAACTGTACATCCCTTTCAGAATATTGGACTGATTATAAAAAGATATTATGTCCAGCGTCCATGATCCTATGCCACTTCTTTTACCTCCTACATACACTGTGTAAATCTCTTCAAAACCAAATTTTTGTCCACAACAAAGTATAATAAAAAATACCTGGTTAACTGTACATCCCTTTCAGAATATTGGACTGATTATGAAAAGATATTCTGTCCAGCCTCCATGATCCTATGCAACTTCTTTTGCCTTCTACATCAACTGTGTAAATCTCTTCAAAAACAAATTTTTGTCCACAACAAAGTATAATAAAAAATACCTGGTTAACTGTACATCCCTTTCAGAATATTGGACTGATTATGAAAAGATATTCTGTCCAGCCTCCATGATCCTATGCCACTTCTTTTACCTCCTACATACACTGTGTAAATCTCTTCAAAACCAAATTTTTGTCCACAACAAAGTATAATAAAAAATACCTGGTTAACTGTACATCCCTTTCAGAATATTGGACTAATTATGAATAGATATTCTGTCCAGCCTCCATGATCCTATGCCACTTCTTTTACCTCCTACATACACTGTGTAAATCTCTTCAAAACCAAATTTTTGTCCACAACAAAGTATAATAAAAAATACCTGGTTAACTGTACATCCCTTTCAGAATATTGGACTGATTATGAAAAGATATTCTGTCCAGCCTCCATGATCCTATGCAACTTCTTTTGCCTTCTACATCAACTGTGTAAATCTCTTCAAAAACAAATTTTTGTCCACAACAAAGTATAATAAAAAATACCTGGTTAACTGTACATCCCTTTCAGAATATTGGACTGATTATGAAAAGATATTCTGTCCAGCCTCCATGATCCTATGCCACTTCTTTTGCCTTGTACATCAACTGTGTAAATCTCTTTAAAAACAAATTTTTGTCCACAACGAAGTATAATAAAAAATACCTGGTTAACTGTACATCCCTTTCAGAATATTGGACTGATTATGAAAAGATATTCTGTCCAGCCTCCATGATCCTATGCCACTTCTTTTACCTCCTACATACACTGTGTAAATCTCTTCAAAACCAAATTTTTGTCCACAACAAAGTATAATAAAAAATACCTGGTTAACTGTACATCCCTTTCAGAATATTGGACTGATTATGAAAAGATATTCTGTCCAGCCTCCATGATCCTATGCAACTTCTTTTGCCTTCTACATCAACTGTGTAAATCTCTTCAAAAACAAATTTTTGTCCACAACAAAGTATAATAAAAAATACCTGGTTAACTGTACATCCCTTTCAGAATATTGGACTGATTATGAATAGATATTCTGTCCAGCCTCCATGATCCTATGCCACTTCTTTTGCCTTGTACATCAACTGTGTAAATCTCTTTAAAAACAAATTTTTGTCCACAACGAAGTATAATAAAAAATACCTGGTTAACTGTACATCCCTTTCAGAATATTGGACTGATTATGAAAAGATATTCTGTCCAGCCTCCATGATCCTATGCCACTTCTTTTACCTCCTACATACACTGTGTAAATCTCTTCAAAAACAAATTTTTGTCCACAACAAAGTATAATAAAAAATACCTGGTTAACTGTACATCCCTTTCAGAATATTGGACTGATTATGAAAAGATATTCTGTCCAGCCTCCATGATCCTATGCAACTTCTTTTGCCTTCTACATCAACTGTGTAAATCTCTTCAAAAACAAATTTTTGTCCACAACAAAGTATAATAAAAAATACCTGGTTAACTGTACATCGCTTTCAGAATATTGGACTGATTATGAAAAGATATTCTGTCCAGCCTCCATGATCCTATGCCACTTCTTTTACCTCCTACATACACTGTGTAAATCTCTTCAAAAACAAATTTTTGTCCACAACAAAGTATAATAAAAAATACCTGGTTAACTGTACATCCCTTTCAGAATATTGGACTGATTATGAAAAGATATTCTGTCCAGCCTCCATGATCCTATGCAACTTCTTTTGCCTTCTACATCAACTGTGTAAATCTCTTTAAAAACAAATTTTTGTCCACAACAAAGTATAATAAAAAATACCTGGTTAACTGTACATCCCTTTCAGAATATTGGACTGATTATGAAAAGATATTCTGTCCAGCCTCCATGATCCTATGCCATCTCTTTTGCCTTCTACATCAACTGTGTAAATCTCTTTAAAAACAAATTTTTGTCCACAACAAAGTATAATAAAAAATACCTGGTTAACTGTACATCCCTTTCAGAATAATGGACTGATTATGAAAAAATATTCTGTCCAGCCTCCATGATCCTATGCCACTTCTTTTGCCTTCTACATCAACTGTGTAAATCTCTTTAAAAACAAATTTTTGTCCACAACAAAGTATAATAAAAAATACCTGGTTAACTGTACATCCCTTTCAGAATATTGGACTGATTATGAAAAGATATTCTGTCCAGCCTCCATGATCCTATGCCACTTCTTTTGCCTCCTACATACACTGTGTAAATCTCTTGAAAAACAAATTTTTTTTCCACAACAAAGTATAATAAAAAATACCCGGTTAACTGTACATCCCTTTCAGAATATTGGACTGATTATCAAAAGATATTCTGTCCAGCCTCCATGATCCTATGCCATTTCTTTTGCCTTCTACATCAACTGTATAAATCTCTTTAAAAACAAATTTTTGTCCACAACAAAGTATAATAAAAAATACCTTGTTAACTGTACATCCCTATTAGAATATTGGACTGATTATGAAACGATATTCTGTCCAGCCTCCATGATCCTATGCCACTTCTTTTGCCTCCTACATACACTGTGTAAATCACTTTAAAAACAAATTTTTGTCCACAACAAAGTATAATAAAAAATACCAGGTTAACTCTACATCCCTTTCTCAATATTGGACTGATTATGAAAAGATATTCTGTCCAGCCTCCATGATCCTTTGCCACTTCTTTTGCCTTTTACATCAACTGTGTCAATCTCTTTAAAAACAAATTTTTGTCCACAACAAAGTATAATAAAAGATACCTGGTTAACTGTACATCCCTTTCAGAATATTGGACTGATTATGAAAAGATATTCTGTCCAGCCTCCATGATCCTATGCCACTTCTTTTGCCTTCTACATCAACTGTGTAAATCTCTTTAAAAACAAATTTTTGTCCACAACAAAGTATAATAAAAAATACCAGGTTAACTGTACATCCCTTTCAGAATATTGGACTGATTATGAAAAGATATTCTGTCCAGCCTCCATGATCCTATGCCACTTCTTTTGCCTTCTACATCAACTGTGTAAATCTCTTTAAAAACAAATTTTTGTCCACAACAAAGTATAATAAAAAATACCTTGTTAACTGAACATCCCTTTCAGAATATTGGACTGATTATGAAAAGATATTCTGTCCAGCCTCCTTTATCTTATGCCACTTCTTTTGCCTTCTACATCAACTGTATAAATCTCTTTAAAAACAAATTTTTGTCCACAACAAAGTATATTAAAAAATACCTGGTTAACTGTACATCCCTTTTAGAATATTGGACTGATTATGAAAAGATATTCGGTCCAGCCTCCTTTATCTTATGCCACTTCTTTTGCCTTCTACATGAACTGTGTAAATCTCTTTAAAAACAAATTTTTGTCCACAACAAAGTATAATAAAAAATACCTGGTTAACTGTACATCCCTTTCAGAATATTGGACTGATTATGAAAAGATATTCTGTCCAGCCTCCATGATCGTATGCCACTTCTTTTGCCTTCTACATCAACTGTGTAAATCTCTTTAAAAAGAAATTTTTGTCCACAACAAAGTATAATAAAAAATACCTGGTTAACTGTACATCCCTTTTAGAATATTGTACTGATTATGAAAAGATATTCTGTCCAGCCTCCTTTATCTTATGCCACTTCTTTTGCCTTCTACATCAACTGTGTAAATCTCTTTAAAAACAAATTTTTGTCCACAACAAAGTATAATAAAAAATACCTGGTTAACTGTACATCCCTTTTAGAATATTGGACTGATTATGAAAAGATATTCGGTCCAGCCTCCTTTATCTTATGCCACTTCTTTTGCCTTCTACATGAACTGTGTAAATCTCTTTAAAAACAAATTTTTGTCCACAACAAAGTATAATAAAAGATACCTGGTTAACTGTACATCCCTTTCAGAATATTGGACTGATTATGAAAAGATATTCTGTCCAGCCTCCATGATCGTATGCCACTTCTTTTGCCTTCTACATCAACTGTGTAAATCTCTTTAAAAACAAATTTTTGTCCACAACAAAGTATAATAAAAAATACCTGGTTAACTGTACATCCCTTTCAGAATATTGGACTGATTATCAAAAGATATTCTGTCCAGCCTCCATGATCGTATGCCACTTCTTTTGCCTTCTACATCAACTGTGTAAATCTCTTTAAAAAGAAATTTTTGTCCACAACAAAGTATAATAAAAAATACCTGGTTAACTGTACATCCCTTTTAGAATATTTGAATGATCATGAAAAGATATTATGTCCAGCCTCCATGATCCTATGCCACTTCTTTTGCCTTTTACATCAACTGTGTGAAACTCTTCAAAAACAAATTTTCGTCAACAATAAAGTATAATAAAAAATTCTTGGTCAACTGACAATCCCTTTCAGAAAATTGGACTGATTATGAATAGATATTCTGTCCAGCCCCCATGATCCTATGCCACTTCTTTTGCCTTCTACATCAACTGTGTAAATCTCTTTAAAAACAAATTTTTATCCACAACAAAGTATAATAAAAGATACCTGGTTAACTGTACATCCCTTTCAGAATATTGGACTGATTATGAAAAGATATTCTGTCCAGCCTCCATGATCTTATGCCACTTCTTTTGCCTTCGACATCAACTGTGTAAATCTCTTTAAAAACAGATTTTTGTCCACAACAAAGTATAATAAAAAATTCTTGGTCGATTGTACATCCCTTTCAGAATATTGGACTGATTATGAAAAAATATTCTGTCCAGCCTCCATGATCCTATGCCACTTCTTTTGCCTTGTACGTCAACTGTGTAAATCTCTTTAAAAACAAATTTTTGTCCACAACAAAGTATAATAAAAAATTTTTGGTCAATTGTACATCCCTTTCAGAATATTGGACTGATTATGAAAAGATATTCTGTCCAGCATCCTTTATCCTATACCACTTCTTTTGCCTTCTACATCAACTGTGTAAATCTCTTTAAAAACAAATTTTTGTCCACAACAAAGTATAATAAAAGATACCTGGTTAACTGTACATCCCTTTCAGAATATTGGACTGATTATGAAAAGATATTCTGTCCAGCCTCCTTTATCTTATGCCACTTCTTTTGCCTTCTACATAAACTGTGTAAATCTCTTTAAAAACAAATTTTTGTCCACAACAAAGTATAATAAAAAATACCTGGTTAACTGTACATCCCTTTCAGAATATTGGACTGATTATGAAAAGATATTCTGTCCAGCCTCCATGATCCTATGCCACTTCTTTTGCCTTCTACATCAACTGTGTAAATCTCTTTAAAAACAAATTTTTGTCCACAACAAAGTATAATAAAAAATACCTGGTTAACTGTACATCCCTATCAGAATATTGGACTGATTATTAAAAAATATTCTGTCCAGCCTCCATGATCCTACGCCACTTCCCTTGCCTTCTACATCAACTGTGTAAATCTCTTCAAAAACAAATTTTTGTCCACAACAAAGTATAATAAAAAATACCTGGTTAACTGTACATCCCTTTCAGAATATTGGACTGATTATGAAAAGATATTCTGTCCAGCCTCCATGATCCTATGCCACTTCTTTTGCCTTCTACATCAACTGTGTAAATCTCTTCAAAAACAAATTTTTGTCCACAACAAAGTATGATAAAAAATACCTGGTTAACTGTACATCCCTTTCAGAATATTGGACTGATTATGAAAAGATATTCTGTCTAGCCTCCATAATCCTATGCCACTTCTTTTGCCTTCTACATCAACTGTGTAAATCTCTTTAAAAACAGATTTTTGTCCACAATAAAGTATAATAAAAAATACCTAGTTAACTGTACATCCCTTTCAGAATATTGGACTGATTATGAAAAGATATTCTGTCCAGCCTCCATGATCTTATGCCACTTCTTTTGCCTTCTACATCGACTGTGTAAATCTCTTTAAAAACAAATTTTTGTCCACAACAAAGTATAATAAAAAATACCTGGTTAACTGTACATCCCTTTCAGAATATTGGACTGATTATGAAAAGATATTCTGTCCAGCCTCCATGATCCTATGCCACTTCTTTTGCCTTCTACATCAACTGTGTAAATCTCTTTAAAAACAAATTTTTGTCCACAACAAAGTATAATAAAAAATACCTGGTTAACTGTACATCCCTTTCAGAATATATGACTGATTATGAAAAGATATTCAGTCAAGCCTATATGATCCTATGCCACTTCTTTTGCCTTCTACATCAACTGTGTAAATCTCTTCAAAAACAAATTTTTGTCCACAACAAAGTATAATAAAAAATAGTTGGTTAACTGTACATCCCTTTCAGAATATTGGACTGATTATGAAAAGATATTCTGTCCAGCCTCCATGATCCTATGCCACTTCTTTTACCTCCTACATACACTGTGTAAATCTCTTCAAAACCAAATTTTTGTCCACAACAAAGTATAATAAAAAATACCTGGTTAACTGTACATCCCTTTCAGAATATTGGACTGATTATGAAAAGATATTCTGTCCAGCCTCCATGATCCTATGCCACTTCTTTTGCCTTCTACATCAACTGTGTAAATCTCTTCAAAAACAAATTTTTGTCCACAACAAAGTATAATAAAAAATACCTGGTTAACTGTACATCCCTTTCAGAATATTGGACTGATTATGAAAAGATATTCTGTCCAGCCTCCATGATCCTATGCCACTTCTTTTACCTCCTACATACACTGTGTAAATCTCTTCAAAACCAAATTTTTGTCCACAACAAAGTATAATAAAAAATACCTGGTTAACTGTACATCCCTTTCAGAATATTGGACTGATTATGAAAAGATATTCTGTCCAGCCTCCATGATCCTATGCAACTTCTTTTGCCTTCTACATCAACTGTGTAAATCTCTTCAAAAACAAATTTTTGTCCACAACAAAGTATAATAAAAAATACCTGGTTAACTGTACATCCCTTTCAGAATATTGGACTGATTATGAAAAGATATTCTGTCCAGCCTCCATGATCCTATGCCACTTCTTTTACCTCCTACATACACTGTGTAAATCTCTTCAAAACCAAATTTTTGTCCACAACAAAGTATAATAAAAAATACCTGGTTAACTGTACATCCCTTTCAGAATATTGGACTGATTATGAAAAGATATTCTGTCCAGCCTCCATGATCCTATGCAACTTCTTTTGCCTTCTACATCAACTGTGTAAATCTCTTCAAAAACAAATTTTTGTCCACAACAAAGTATAATAAAAAATACCTGGTTAACTGTACATCCCTTTCAGAATATTGGACTGATTATGAAAAGATATTCTGTCCAGCCTCCATGATCCTATGCCACTTCTTTTACCTCCTACATACACTGTGTAAATCTCTTCAAAACCAAATTTTTGTCCACAACAAAGTATAATAAAAAATACCTGGTTAACTGTACATCCCTTTCAGAATATTGGACTGATTATGAAAAGATATTCTGTCCAGCCTCCATGATCCTATGCCACTTCTTTTACCTCCTACATACACTGTGTAAATCTCTTCAAAACCAAATTTTTGTCCACAACAAAGTATAATAAAAAATACCTGGTTAACTGTACATCCCTTTCAGAATATTGGACTGATTATGAAAAGATATTCTGTCCAGCCTCCATGATCCTATGCCACTTCTTTTGCCTTCTACATCAACTGTGTAAATCTCTTCAAAAACAAATTTTTGTCCACAACAAAGTATAATAAAAAATACCTGGTTAACTGTACATCCCTTTCAGAATATTGGACTGATTATGAAAAGATATTCTGTCCAGCCTCCATGATCCTATGCCACTTCTTTTACCTCCTACATACACTGTGTAAATCTCTTCAAAACCAAATTTTTGTCCACAACAAAGTATAATAAAAAATACCTGGTTAACTGTACATCCCTTTCAGAATATTGGACTGATTATGAAAAGATATTCTGTCCAGCCTCCATGATCCTATGCCACTTCTTTTGCCTTCTACATCAACTGTGTAAATCTCTTCAAAACCAAATTTTTGTCCACAACAAAGTATAATAAAAAATACCTGGTTAACTGTACATCCCTTTCAGAATATTGGACTGATTATGAAAAGATATTCTGTCCAGCCTCCATGATCCTATGCCACTTCTTTTACCTCCTACATACACTGTGTAAATCTCTTCAAAACCAAATTTTTGTCCACAACAAAGTATAATAAAAAATACCTGGTTAACTGTACATCCCTTTCAGAATATTGGACTGATTATGAAAAGATATTCTGTCCAGCCTCCATGATCCTATGCCACTTCTTTTGCCTTCTACATCAACTGTGTAAATCTCTTCAAAAACAAATTTTTGTCCACAACAAAGTATAATAAAAAATACCTGGTTAACTGTACATCCCTTTCAGAATATTGGACTGATTATGAAAAGATATTCTGTCCAGCCTCCATGATCCTATGCCACTTCTTTTACCTCCTACATACACTGTGTAAATCTCTTCAAAACCAAATTTTTGTCCACAACAAAGTATAATAAAAAATACCTGGTTAACTGTACATCCCTTTCAGAATATTGGACTGATTATGAAAAGATATTCTGTCCAGCCTCCATGATCCTATGCAACTTCTTTTGCCTTCTACATCAACTGTGTAAATCTCTTCAAAAACAAATTTTTGTCCACAACAAAGTATAATAAAAAATACCTGGTTAACTGTACATCCCTTTCAGAATATTGGACTGATTATGAAAAGATATTCTGTCCAGCCTCCATGATCCTATGCCACTTCTTTTACCTCCTACATACACTGTGTAAATCTCTTCAAAACCAAATTTTTGTCCACAACAAAGTATAATAAAAAATACCTGGTTAACTGTACATCCCTTTCAGAATATTGGACTGATTATGAAAAGATATTCTGTCCAGCCTCCATGATCCTATGCCACTTCTTTTACCTCCTACATACACTGTGTAAATCTCTTCAAAACCAAATTTTTGTCCACAACAAAGTATAATAAAAAATACCTGGTTAACTGTACATCCCTTTCAGAATATTGGACTGATTATGAAAAGATATTCTGTCCAGCCTCCATGATCCTATGCAACTTCTTTTGCCTTCTACATCAACTGTGTAAATCTCTTCAAAAACAAATTTTTGTCCACAACAAAGTATAATAAAAAATACCTGGTTAACTGTACATCCCTTTCAGAATATTGGACTGATTATGAAAAGATATTCTGTCCAGCCTCCATGATCCTATGCCACTTCTTTTACCTCCTACATACACTGTGTAAATCTCTTCAAAACCAAATTTTTGTCCACAACAAAGTATAATAAAAAATACCTGGTTAACTGTACATCCCTTTCAGAATATTGGACTGATTATAAAAAGATATTATGTCCAGCGTCCATGATCCTATGCCACTTCTTTTACCTCCTACATACACTGTGTAAATCTCTTCAAAACCAAATTTTTGTCCACAACAAAGTATAATAAAAAATACCTGGTTAACTGTACATCCCTTTCAGAATATTGGACTGATTATGAAAAGATATTCTGTCCAGCCTCCATGATCCTATGCAACTTCTTTTGCCTTCTACATCAACTGTGTAAATCTCTTCAAAAACAAATTTTTGTCCACAACAAAGTATAATAAAAAATACCTGGTTAACTGTACATCCCTTTCAGAATATTGGACTGATTATGAAAAGATATTCTGTCCAGCCTCCATGATCCTATGCCACTTCTTTTACCTCCTACATACACTGTGTAAATCTCTTCAAAACCAAATTTTTGTCCACAACAAAGTATAATAAAAAATACCTGGTTAACTGTACATCCCTTTCAGAATATTGGACTGATTATGAATAGATATTCTGTCCAGCCTCCATGATCCTATGCCACTTCTTTTACCTCCTACATACACTGTGTAAATCTCTTCAAAACCAAATTTTTGTCCACAACAAAGTATAATAAAAAATACCTGGTTAACTGTACATCCCTTTCAGAATATTGGACTGATTATGAAAAGATATTCTGTCCAGCCTCCATGATCCTATGCAACTTCTTTTGCCTTCTACATCAACTGTGTAAATCTCTTCAAAAACAAATTTTTGTCCACAACAAAGTATAATAAAAAATACCTGGTTAACTGTACATCCCTTTCAGAATATTGGACTGATTATGAAAAGATATTCTGTCCAGCCTCCATGATCCTATGCCACTTCTTTTGCCTTGTACATCAACTGTGTAAATCTCTTTAAAAACAAATTTTTGTCCACAACGAAGTATAATAAAAAATACCTGGTTAACTGTACATCCCTTTCAGAATATTGGACTGATTATGAAAAGATATTCTGTCCAGCCTCCATGATCCTATGCCACTTCTTTTACCTCCTACATACACTGTGTAAATCTCTTCAAAACCAAATTTTTGTCCACAACAAAGTATAATAAAAAATACCTGGTTAACTGTACATCCCTTTCAGAATATTGGACTGATTATGAAAAGATATTCTGTCCAGCCTCCATGATCCTATGCAACTTCTTTTGCCTTCTACATCAACTGTGTAAATCTCTTCAAAAACAAATTTTTGTCCACAACAAAGTATAATAAAAAATACCTGGTTAACTGTACATCCCTTTCAGAATATTGGACTGATTATGAATAGATATTCTGTCCAGCCTCCATGATCCTATGCCACTTCTTTTGCCTTGTACATCAACTGTGTAAATCTCTTTAAAAACAAATTTTTGTCCACAACGAAGTATAATAAAAAATACCTGGTTAACTGTACATCCCTTTCAGAATATTGGACTGATTATGAAAAGATATTCTGTCCAGCCTCCATGATCCTATGCCACTTCTTTTACCTCCTACATACACTGTGTAAATCTCTTCAAAAACAAATTTTTGTCCACAACAAAGTATAATAAAAAATACCTGGTTAACTGTACATCCCTTTCAGAATATTGGACTGATTATGAAAAGATATTCTGTCCAGCCTCCATGATCCTATGCAACTTCTTTTGCCTTCTACATCAACTGTGTAAATCTCTTCAAAAACAAATTTTTGTCCACAACAAAGTATAATAAAAAATACCTGGTTAACTGTACATCGCTTTCAGAATATTGGACTGATTATGAAAAGATATTCTGTCCAGCCTCCATGATCCTATGCCACTTCTTTTACCTCCTACATACACTGTGTAAATCTCTTCAAAAACAAATTTTTGTCCACAACAAAGTATAATAAAAAATACCTGGTTAACTGTACATCCCTTTCAGAATATTGGACTGATTATGAAAAGATATTCTGTCCAGCCTCCATGATCCTATGCAACTTCTTTTGCCTTCTACATCAACTGTGTAAATCTCTTTAAAAACAAATTTTTGTCCACAACAAAGTATAATAAAAAATACCTGGTTAACTGTACATCCCTTTCAGAATATTGGACTGATTATGAAAAGATATTCTGTCCAGCCTCCATGATCCTATGCCATCTCTTTTGCCTTCTACATCAACTGTGTAAATCTCTTTAAAAACAAATTTTTGTCCACAACAAAGTATAATAAAAAATACCTGGTTAACTGTACATCCCTTTCAGAATAATGGACTGATTATGAAAAAATATTCTGTCCAGCCTCCATGATCCTATGCCACTTCTTTTGCCTTCTACATCAACTGTGTAAATCTCTTTAAAAACAAATTTTTGTCCACAACAAAGTATAATAAAAAATACCTGGTTAACTGTACATCCCTTTCAGAATATTGGACTGATTATGAAAAGATATTCTGTCCAGCCTCCATGATCCTATGCCACTTCTTTTGCCTCCTACATACACTGTGTAAATCTCTTGAAAAACAAATTTTTTTTCCACAACAAAGTATAATAAAAAATACCCGGTTAACTGTACATCCCTTTCAGAATAATGGACTGATTATCAAAAGATATTCTGTCCAGCCTCCATGATCCTATGCCATTTCTTTTGCCTTCTACATCAACTGTATAAATCTCTTTAAAAACAAATTTTTGTCCACAACAAAGTATAATAAAAAATACCTTGTTAACTGTACATCCCTATTAGAATATTGGACTGATTATGAAACGATATTCTGTCCAGCCTCCATGATCCTATGCCACTTCTTTTGCCTCCTACATACACTGTGTAAATCACTTTAAAAACAAATTTTTGTCCACAACAAAGTATAATAAAAAATACCAGGTTAACTCTACATCCCTTTCTCAATATTGGACTGATTATGAAAAGATATTCTGTCCAGCCTCCATGATCCTTTGCCACTTCTTTTGCCTTTTACATCAACTGTGTCAATCTCTTTAAAAACAAATTTTTGTCCACAACAAAGTATAATAAAAGATACCTGGTTAACTGTACATCCCTTTCAGAATATTGGACTGATTATGAAAAGATATTCTGTCCAGCCTCCATGATCCTATGCCACTTCTTTTGCCTTCTACATCAACTGTGTAAATCTCTTTAAAAACAAATTTTTGTCCACAACAAAGTATAATAAAAAATACCTTGTTAACTGTACATCCCTTTCAGAATATTGGACTGATTATGAAAAGATATTCTGTCCAGCCTCCTTTATCTTATGCCACTTCTTTTGCCTTCTACATCAACTGTGTAAATCTCTTTAAAAACAAATTTTTGTCCACAACAAAGTATAATAAAAAATACCTGGTTAACTGTACATCCCTTTCAGAATATTGGACTGATTATGAAAAGATATTCTGTCCAGCCTCCTTTATCTTATGCCACTTCTTTTGCCTTCTACATCAACTGTGTAAATCACTTTAAAAACAAATTTTTGTCCACAACAAAGTATAATAAAAAATAATTTGTTAACTGTACATCCCTATTAGAATATTGGACTGATTATGAAACGATATTCTGTCCAGCCTCCATGATCCTATGCCACTTCTTTTGCCTCCTACATACACTGTGTAAATCACTTTAAAAACAAATTTTTGTCCACAACAAAGTATAATAAAAAATACCAGGTTAACTGTACATCCCTTTCAGAATATTGGACTGATTATGAAAAGATATTCTGTCCAGCCTCCATGATCCTATGCCATTTTTTTTGCCTTCTACATAAACTGTGTAAATCTCTTCAAAAACAAATTTTTGTCCACAACAAAGTATAATAAAAATATCTGGTTAACTGTACATCCCTTTCAGAATATTGGACTGATTATGAAAAGATATTCGGTCCAGCCTCCTTTATCTTATGCCACTTCTTTTGCCTTCTACATCAACTGTGTAAATCTCTTGAAAAACAAATTTTTGTCCACAACAAAGTATAATAAAAAATACCTGGTTAACTCTACATCCCTTTCAGAATATTGGACTGATTATGAAAAGATATTCTGTCCAGCCTCCATGATCCTATGCCACTTTTTTTGCCTTCTACATCAACCGTGTAAATCTCTTCAAAAACATATTTTTGTCCACAACAAAGTATAATAAAAAATACCTGGTTAACTGTACATCCCTTTCAGAATATTGGACTGATTATGAAAAGATATTCTGTCCAGCCTTCATGATCCCTGCCACTTCTTTTGCCTTCTACATCAACTGTGTAAATCTCTTCAAAAACAAATTTTTGTCCACAACAAAGTATAATAAAAAATACCTGGTTAACCGTACATCCCTTTCAGAATATTGGACTGATTATGAAAAGATTTTCTGTCCAGCCTCAATGATCCCATGCCGCTTTTTTTCTCTTCTACATCAACCATGTAAATCTCTCCTACAACAAATTTCCATCCACAACAACGTAAAACAAAAATGTTGGTTAACTGTACATCCCTTTTAGAATATTGGACTGATTATGAAAAGATATTTTGTCCAGCCTCCATGATCCCATGCCACTTCATTTCCCTTCTACATCAGTTGTGTAAATCTCTCCTAAAACAAATTTCCATCCATGACCACGTAAAATAAAAAATTGTTGGTTAACTCTACATCCCTTTTAGAATATTCGACTGATTAAGGAAAGATATTCTGTCAAGCCTCCATGATCCCATGCCACTTTTTTTCCCTTCTACATCAACTGTGTAAATCAGTCCTAAAACAAATTTCCATCCACAATAGAGTAAAAAAAAAAATTCTTTGTTAACTCTACATCCCTTTTAGAATATTGGACTGATTAAGAAAATATATTCTGTCCAGTGTCCATGGTCCTATGCCACTTCTTTCGCCTTCTACATCAACTGTGTAAATCTCTTTAAAAACAAATTTTTGTCCACAACAAAGTATAATAAAAAATAGTTGGTTTACTGTACATCCCTTTAAGAATATTGGACTGATTATGAAAAGATATTCTGTCTAGCCTCCATGGTCCTATGCCACTTCTTTCGCCTTCTACATCAACTGTGTAAATCTCTTCAAAAACAAATTTTTGTCCACAACAAAGTATAATAAAAAATACCTGGTCAACTGTACATCCCTTTCAGAATATTGGACTGATTATGAAAAGATTTTTTCTGTCCAGCCTCAATGATCCCATGCCGCTTTTTTTCTCTTCTACATCAACCGTGTAAATCTCTCGTACAACAAATTTCCATCCACAACAACGTAAAGCAAAAAAATTGTTGGTTAACTGTACATCCCTTTTAGAATATTGGACTGATTATGAAAAGATATTTTGTCCAGCCTTCATGATCCCATGCCACTTCATTTCCCTTCTACATTAATTGTGTAAATCTCTCCTAAAACAAATTTCCATCCATGACCACGTAAAAAAAAAAATTCTTTGTTAACTCTACATCCCTTTTAGAATATTAGACTGATTAAGAAAATATATTCTGTCCAGTGTCCATGATCCTATGCCACTTCTTTTGCCTTCTACATCAACTGTGTAAATCTCTTTAAAAACAAATTTTTGTCCACAACAAAGTATAATAAAAGATACCTGGTTAACTGTACATCCCTTTCAGAATATTGGACTGATTATGAAAAGATATTCTGTCCAGCCTCCTTTATCTTATGCCACTTCTTTTGCCTTCTACATCAACTGTGTAAATCTCTTTAAAAACAAATTTTTGTCCACAACAAAGTATAATAAAAAATACCTGGTTAACTGTACATCCCTTTTAGAATATTGGACTGATTATGAAAAGATATTCTGTCCAGCCTCCATGATCCTATGCCACTTCTTTTGCCTTCTACATCAACTGTGTAAATCTCTTTAAAAACAAATTTTTGTCCACAACAAAGTATAATAAAAAATACCTGGTTAACTGTACATCCCTTTCAGAATATTGGACTGATTATGAAAAGATATTCTGTCCAGCCTCAATGATCCTATGCCACTTCTTTTGCCTTCTACATCAACTGTGTAAATCTCTTTAAAAACAAATTTTGTCCACAACAAAGTATAATAAAAAATACCTGGTTAACTGTAAATCCCTTTCAGAATATTGGACTGATTATGAAAAGATATTCTGTCCAGCCTCCATGATCCTATGCCACTTCTTTTACCTCCTACATACACTGTGTAAATCTCTTCAAAAACAAATTTTTGTCCACAACAAAGTATAATAGAAAATACCTGGTTAACTGTACATCCCTTTCAGAATATTGGACTGATTATGAAAAGATATTCTGTCCAGCCTCCATGATCCTATGCCACTTCTTTTGCCTTCTATATCAACTGTGTAAATCTCTTTAAAAACAAATTTTTGTCCACAACAAAGTATAATAAAAAATACCAGGTTAACTGTACATCCCTTTCAGAATATTGGACTGATTATGAAAAGATATTCTGTCCAGGCTCCATGATCCTATGCCACTTCTTTTGCCTTCTACATCAACTGTGTAAATTTTTTCAAAAACAAATTTTTGTCCACAACAAAGTATAATAAAAAATACCTGGTTAACTGTACATCCCTTTCATAATATTGGACTGATTAGGAAAAGATATTCTGTCCAGCCTCCATGATCCTATGCCACTTCTTTTGCCTTTTACATCAACTGTATAAATTCTCTTTAGAAACAAATTTTTGTCCACAACAAAGTATAATAAAAAATACCTGGTTAACTGTACATCTCTTTCACAATATTGGACTGATTATGAAAAGATATTCTGTCCAGCCTCCATGATCCTATGCCACTTCTTTTGCCTTCTACATCAACTGTGTAAATCTCTTTAAAAACAAATTTCTGTCCACAACAAAGTATAATAAAAAATACCTGGTTAACTGTAAATCCCTTTCAGAATATTGGACTGATTATGAAAAGATATTCTGTCCAGCCTCCATGATCGTATGCCACTTCTTTTGCCTTCTACATCGACCGTGTAAATCTCTTCAAAAACAAATTTTGTCCACAACAAAGTATAATAAAAAAAATCTGGTTAACTGTACATCCCTTTTAGAATATTGGACTGATTATGGAAAGATATTCTGTCCAGCCTCCATGATCCTATGCCACTTCTTTTGCCTTCTACATCAACTGTGTAAATCTCTTCAAAAACAAATTTTTGTCCACAACAAAGTATAATAGAAAATACTTGGTTAACTGTACATCCCCTTCAGAATGTTGGACTGATTATGAAAAGATATTCTGTCCAGCCTCCATGATCCTCTGCCACTTCTTTTGCCTTTTACATCAACTGTGTAAATCTCTTTAAAAACAAATTTTTGTCCACAACAAAGTATAATAAAAAATACCTGGTTAACTGTACATCCCTTTCAGAATATTGGACTGATTATGAAAAGATATTCTGTCCAGCCTCCATGATCCTATGCTACTTCTTTTGCCTTCTACATCAACTGTGTAAATCTCTTTAAAAACAAATTTTGTCCACAACAAAGTATAATAAAAAATACCTGGTTAACTGTAAATCCCTTTCAGAATATTGGACTGATTATGAAAAGATATTCTGTCCAGCCTCCATGATCCTATGCCACTTCTTTTGCCTTCTACATCAACTGTGTAAATCTCTTCAAAAACAAATTTTTGTCCACAACAAAGTATAATAGAAAATACCTGGTTAACTGTACATCCCTTTCAGAATATTGGACTGATTATGAAAAGATATTCTGTCCAGCCTCCATGATCCTATGCCACTTCTTTTGCCTTCTACATCAACTGTGTAAATCTCTTTAAAAACAAATTTTTGTCCACAACAAAGTATAATAAAAATACCAGGTTAACTGTACATCCCTTTCAGAATATTGGACTGATTATGAAAAAGTATTCTGTCCAGCCTCCATGATCCTATGCCACTTCTTTTGCCTTCTACATCAACTGTGTAAATCTCTTCAAAAACAAATTTTTGTCCACAACAAAGTATAATAAAAAATACCTGGTTAACTGTACATCCCTTTCATAATATTGGACTGATTAGGAAAAGATATTCTGTCCAGCCTCCATGATCCTATGCCACTTCTTTTGCCTTTTACATCAACTGTATAAATTCTCTTTAAAAACAAATTTTTGTCCACAACAAAGTATAATAAAAAATACCTGGTTAACTCTACATCTCTTTCACAATATTGGACTGATTATGAAAAGATATTCTGTCCAGCCTCCATGATCCTATGCCACTTCTTTTGCCTTCTACATCAACTGTGTAAATCTCTTTAAAAACAAATTTCTGTCCACAACAAAGTATAATAAAAAATACCTGGTTAACTGTAAATCCCTTTCAGAATATTGGACTGATTATGAAAAGATATTCTGTCCAGCCTCCATGATCCTATGCCACTTCTTTTGCCTTCTACATCGACCGTGTAAATCTCTTCAAAAACAAATTTTGTCCACAACAAAGTATAATAAAAAAAATCTGGTTAACTGTAAATCCCTTTTAGAATATTGGACTGATTATGGAAAGATATTCTGTCCAGCCTCCATGATCCTATGCCACTTCTTTTGCCTTCTACATCAACTGTGTAAATCTCTTCAAAAACAAATTTTTGTCCACAACAAAGTATAATAGAAAATACTTGGTTAACTGTACATCCCCTTCAGAATGTTGGACTGATTATGGAAAGATATTCTGTCCAGCCTCCATGATCCTCTGCCACTTCTTTTGCCTTTTACATCAACTGTGTAAATCTCTTTAAAAACAAATTTTTGTCCACAACAAAGTATAATAAAAAATACCAAGTTAACTGTACATCCCTTTCAGAATATTGGACTGATCATGAAAAGATATTCTGTCCAGCCTCCATGATCCTATGCCACTTCTTTTGCCTTCTACATCAACTGTGTAAATCTCTTCAAAAATAATTTTTGTCCACAACAAAGTATAATAAAAAATACCAGGTTAACTGTACATCCCTTTCAGAATATTGGACTGATTATGAAAAGATATTCTGTCCAGCCTCCCTGATCCTATGCCACTTCTTTTGCCTTCTACATCAACTGTGTAAATCTCTTTAAAAACGAATTTTTGTCCACAACATAGTATAATAAAAAATACATGGTTAACTGTACATCCCTTTCTCAATATTGGACTGATTATGAAAAGATATTCTGTCCAGCCTCCATGATCGTATGCCACTTCTTTTGCCTTCTACATCAACTGTGTAAATCCCTTTAAAAACAAATTTTTGTCCACAACAAAGTATAATAAAAAATACCAGGTTAATTGTACATCCCTTTCACAATATTGGACTGATTATGAAAAGATATTCTGTCCAGCCTCCATGATCCTATGCCACTTCTTTTGCCTTCTACATCAACTGTGTAAATCTCTTTAAAAACAAATTTTTGTCCACAACAAAGTATAATAAAAAATAGTTGGTTAACCGTACATCCCTTTCAGAATATTGGACTGATTATTAAAAGATATTCTGTCCAGCCTCCATGATCCTATGCCACTTCTTTTGCCTTCTACATCAACTGTGTAAATCTCTTTAAAAACAAATTTTTGTCCACAACAAAGTATAATAAAAAAATACCAGGTTAACTGTACATCCCTTTCAGAATATTGGACTGATTATGAAAAGATATTCTGTCAAGCCTCCATGATCCTATGCCACTTCTTTTGCCTTCTACATCAACTGTGTAAATCTCTTCAAAAACAAATTTTTGTCTACAACAAAGTATAATAAAAAATACCAGGTTAACTGTATATCCTTTTCTCAATATTGGACTGATTATGAAAAGATATTCTGTCCAGTCTCCATGATCCTATGCCACTTCTTTTGCCTTCTACATCGACTGTGTAAATCTCTTTAAAAACAAATTTTTGTCTACAACAAAGTATAATAAAAAATACCTGGTTAACTGTATATCCCTTTCAGAATATTGGACTGATTATGAAAAGATATTCTGTCCAGCCTCCATGATCCTATGCCACTTCTTTTGCCTTCTACATCAATTGTGTAAATCTCTTTAAAAACAAATTTTTGTCTACAACAAAGTATAATAAAAAATACCAGGTTAACTGTATATCCCTTTCAGAATATTGGACTGATTATGAAAAGATATTCTGTCCAGCCTCCATGATCCTCTGCCACTTCTTTTGCCTTCTACATCAATTGTGTAAATCTCTGTAAAAACAAATTTTTGTCCACAACAAAGTATAATAAAAAATACCAGGTTAACTGTATATCCCTTTCAGAATATTGGACTGATTATGAAAAGATATTCTGTCCAGCCTCCATGATCCTATGCCACTTCTTTTGCCTTCTACATCAACTGTGTAAATCTCTTTAAAAACAAATTTTTGTCCACAACAAAGTATAATAAAAAATACCAGGTTAACTGTATATCCCTTTCAGAATATTGGACTGATTATGAAAAGATATTCTGTCCAGCCTCCATGATCCTATACCACTTCTTTTGCCTTCTACGTCAATTGTGTAAATCTCTTTAAAAACAAATTTTTGTCCACAACAAAGTATAATAAAAGATACCTGGTTAACTCTACATCCCTTTCAGAATATTGGACTGATTATGAAAAGATATTCTGTCCAGCCTCCATGATCCTATGCCACTTCTTTTGCCTTTTACATCAACTGTGTAAATCTCTTTAAAAACAAATTTTTGTCCACAACAAAGTATAATAAAAAATACCATGTTAACTGTATATCCCTTTCAGAATATTGGACTGATTA
This sequence comes from Thysanoteuthis rhombus, assembly GCA_963457665.1. Classification (NCBI taxonomy): domain Eukaryota; kingdom Metazoa; phylum Mollusca; class Cephalopoda; order Oegopsida; family Thysanoteuthidae; genus Thysanoteuthis; species Thysanoteuthis major. Next base: position 33,686,008 of record OY735230.1, read on the forward strand.
TGAAAAGATATTCCGTCCAGTCTCCATCATCCTATGCCACTTCTTTTGCCTTCTACATCAACCGTGTAAATCTCTTCAAAAACAAATTTTTGTCCACAACAAAGTATAATAAAAAAATACCAGGTTAACTGTACATCCCCTTTAGAATATTGGACTGATTATGAAAAGATATTCTGTCAAGCCTCCATGAACCTATGCCACTTCTTTTGCCTTCTACATCAACTGTGTAAATCTCTTTAAAAACAAATTTTTGTCTACAACAAAGTATAATAAAAAATACCAGGTTAACTGTATATCCCTTTCAGAATATTGGACTGATTATGAAAAGATATTCTGTCCAGCCTCCATGATCCTACACCACTTCTTTTGCCTTCTACATCAATTGTGTAAATCTCTTGAAAAACAAATTTTTGTCTACAACAAAGTATAATAAAAAATACCTGGTTAACTGTACATCCCTTTCAGAATATTGGACTGATTATGAAAAGATATTCTGTCCAGCCTCCATGATCCTATGCCACTTCTTTTGCCTTCTACATCAATTGTGTAAATCTCTTTAAAAACAAATTTTTGTCTACAACAAAGTATAATAAAAAATACCAGGTTAACTGTATATCCCTTTCAGAATATTGGACTGATTATGAAAAGATATTCTGTCCAGCCTCCATGATCCTCTGCCACTTCTTTTGCCTTCTACATCAATTGTGTAAATCTCTGTAAAAACAAATTTTTGTCCACAACAAAGTATAATAAAAAATACCAGGTTAACTGTATATCCCTTTCAGAATATTGGACTGATTATGAAAAGATATTCTGTCCAGCCTCCATGATCCTATGCCACTTCTTTTGCCTTCTACATCAACTGTGTAAATCTCTTTAAAAACAAATTTTTGTCCACAACAAAGTATAATAAAAAGTAGTTGGTTAACTGTACATCCCTTTCAGAATATTGGACTGATTATGAAATGATATTTTGTCCAGCCTCCATGATCCTATGCCACTTCTTTTGCCTTCTACATCAATTGTGTAAATCACTTCAAAAACAAATTTTTGTCCATAACAAAGTATAATAAAAAATACCAGGTTAACTGTACATCCCTTTCAGAATATTGGACTGATTATGAAAAGATATTCTGTCCAGCCTCCATGATCCTATGCCACTTCTTTTGCCTTCTACATCAACTGTGTAAATCTCTTCAAAAACAAATTTTTGTCCTCAACGAAGTATAATGAAAAATACATGGTTAACTGTACATCCCTTTTAGAATATTGGACTGATTATGAAAAGATATCTCTTTCGAGCTTCCATGATCCTATGCCACTTCTTTTGCCTTCTACATCAACTGTTTAAATCACTTCGAAAACAAACAAATGTCCACAACAAAGTATAATAAAAAATACCAGGTTAACTGTACATCCCTTTCAGAATATTGGACTGATTATGAAAAGATATTCTGTCCAGCCTCCATGATCCTATGCCACTTCTTTTGCCTTCTACATCAACTGTGTAAATCACTTCGAAAACAAACAAATGTCCACAACAAAGTATAATAAAAAATACCAGGTTAACTGTACATCCCTTTCAGAATATTGGACTGATTATGAAAAGATATTCTGTCCAGCCTCCATGATCCTATGCCACTTCTTTTGCCTTCTACATCAACTGTGTAAATCTCTTTAAAAACAAATTTTTGTCCACAACAAAGTATAATAAAAAATAGTTGGTTAACTGTACATCCCTTTCAGAATATTGGACTAATTATGAAAAGATATTCTGTCCAGCCTCCATGATCCTATGCCACTTCTTTTGCCTTCTATATCAACTGTGTAAATCACTTTAAAAACAAATTTTTGTCCACAACAGAGTATAATAAAAAATACCTGGTTAACTGTACATCCTCTTCACAATATTGGACTGATTATGAAAAGATATTCTGTCCAGCCTCCATGATCCCATGCCACTTCTTTTGCCTTCTACAACAACTGTGTAAATCTCTTTAAAAACAAATTTTTGTCCACAACAGAGTATAATAAAAAATACCTGGTTAACTGTACATCCCTTTCACAATATTGGACTGATTATGAAAAAATATTCTGTCCAACCTCCATGATCCCATGCCACTTCTTTTGCCTTCTACATCAACTGTGTAAATCTCTTTAAAAACAAATTTTTGTCCACTACAGAGTATAATAAAAAATACCTGGTTAACTGTTCATCCCTTTTAGAATATTGGACTGATTATGAAAAAATATTCTGTCCAGCCTCCATGATCCTATGCCACTTCTTTTGCCTTCTATATCAACTGTGTAAATCCCTTTAAAAACAAATTTTTGTCCACAACAGAGTATAATAAAAAATACCTGGTTAACTGTACATCCTCTTCACAATAATGGACTGATTATGAAAAGATATTCTGTCCAGCCTCCATGATCCCATGCCACTTCTTTTGCCTTCTACAACAACTGTGTAAATCTCTTTAAAAACAAATTTTTGTCCACAACAGAGTATAATAAAAAATACCTGGTTAACTGTACATCCCTTTCACAATATTGGACTGATTATGAAAAAATATTCTGTCCAACCTCCATGATCCCATGCCACTTCTTTTGCCTTCTACATCAACTGTGTAAATCTCTTTAAAAACAAATTTTTGTCCACAACAGAGTATAATAAAAAATACCTGGTTAACTGTTCATCCCTTTTAGAATATTGGACTGATTATGAAAAGATATTCTGTCCAGCCTCCATGATCCTATGCCACTTCTTTTGCCTTCTACATCAACTGTGTAAATCTCTTTAAAAACAAATTTTTGTCTACAACAAAGTATAATAAAAAATTCTTGGTCAACTCTACATCCCTTTCAGAATATTGGACTGATTATGAAAAGATATTCTGTCCAGCCTCCATGATCGTATGCCACTTCTTTTGCCTTCTACATCAACTGTGTAAATCTCTTTAAAAACAAATTTTTTGTCCACAACAAAGTATAATAAAAAATACCTGGTTAACTGTACATCCCTTTCAGAATATTGGACTGATTATGAAAAGATATTCTGTCCAGCCTCCATGATCCTATGCCACTTCTTTTGCCTTCTACATCAACTGTGTAAATCTCTTTAAAAACAAATTTTTGTCCACAACAAAGTATAATAAAAAATACCTGGTTAACTCTACATCCCTTTCAGAATATTGGACTGATTATGAAAAGATATTCTGTCTAGCCTCCATGATCCTATGCCACTTTTTTTGCCTTCTACATCAACCGTGTAAATCTCTTCAAAAACAAATTTTTGTCCACAACAAAGTATAATAAAAAATACCTGGTTAACTGTACATCCCTTTCAGAATATTGGACTGATTATGAAAAGATATTCTGTCCAGCCTCCATGATCCTATGCCACTTCTTTTGCCTTCTACATCAACTGTGTAAATCTCTTTAAAAACAAATTTTTGTCCACAACAAAGTATAATAAAAAATACCTTGTTAACTGTACATCCCTTTCAGAATATTGGACTGATTATGAAAAGATATTCTGTCCAGCCTCCATGATCGTATGCCACTTCTTTTGCCTTCTACATCAACTGTGTAAATCTCTTGAAAAACAAATTTTTTTCCACAACAAAGTATAATAAAAAATACCTGGTTAACTGTACATCCCTTTCAAAATATTTGACTGATTATGAGAAGATATTCTGTCCAGCATCCTTTATCCTATGCCACTTCTTTGCTTTCTACATCAACTGTGTAAATCTCTTTAAAAACAAATTTTTGTCCACAACAAAGTATAATAAAAAATTCTTGGTCAACTGTACATCCCTTTCAGAATATTGGACTGATTATGAAAAGATTTTCTGTCCAGCCTCAATGATCCCATGTCGCTTTTTTTTCTCTTCTACATCAACAATGTAAATCTCTCCTACAACAAATTTCCATCCACAACACTGAAAAACAAAAATGTTGGTTAACTGTACATCCCTTTTAGAATATTGGACTGATTATGAAAAGATATTTTGTCCAGCCTCCATGATCCCATGCCACTTCATTTCCCTTCTACATCAGTTGTGTAAATCTCTCCTAAAACAAATTTCCATCCATGACCACGTAAAATAAAAAATTGTTGGTTAACTCTACATCCCTTTTAGAATATTCGACTGATTAAGGAAAGATATTCTGTCAAGCCTCCATGATCCCATGCCACTTTTTTTCCCTTCTACATCAACTGTGTAAATCAGTCCTAAAACAAATTTCCATCCACAATAGAGTAAAAAAAAAAATTCTTTGTTAACTCTACATCCCTTTTAGAATATTGGACTGATTAAGAAAATATATTCTGTCCAGTGTCCATGGTCCTATGCCACTTCTTTCGCCTTCTACATCAACTGTGTAAATCTCTTTGAAAACAAATTTTTGTCCACAACAAAGTATAATAAAAAATAGTTGGTTTACTGTACATCCCTTTCAGAATATTGGACTGATTATGAAAAGATATTCTGTCAAGCCTCCATGATCCTATGCCACTTCTTTTGCCTTCTACATCAACTGTGTAAATCTCTTCAAAAACAAATTTTTGTCCAATATAAATTATAATAAAAAATACCTGGTTAACCGTACATCCCTTTCAGAATATTGGACTGATTATGAAAAGATATTCTGTCCAGCCTCCATGATCCTATGCCACTTCTTTTGCCTTCTACATCAACTGTGTAAATCTCTTCAAAAACAAATTTTTGTCCAATATAAATTATAATAAAAAATACCTGGTTAACCGTACATCCCTTTCAGAATATTGGACTGATTATGAAAAGATATTCTGTCCAGCCTCCATGATCCTATGCCAGTTCTTTTGCCTTCTACATAAACTGTGTAAATCTCTTCAAAAACAAATTTTTGTCCACAACAAAGTATAATAAAAAATACCTGGTTAACTGTACATCTCTTTCACAATATTGGACTGATTATGAAAAGATATTCTGTCCAGCCTCCATGATCCTATGCCACTTCTTTTGCCTTCTACATCAATTGTGTAAATCTCTTGAAAAACAAATTTTTGTCCACAACAAAGTATAATAAAAAATACCTGGTTAACTGTACATCCCTTTCAGAATATTGGACTGATTATGAAAAGATATTCTGTCCAGCCTCCATGATCCTATGCCACTTCTTTTGCCTTCTACATCAATTGTGTAAATCTCTTTAAAAACAAATTTTTGTCTACAACAAAGTATAATAAAAAATACCAGGTTAACTGTATATCCCTTTCAGAATATTGGACTGATTATGAAAAGATATTCTGTCCAGCCTCCATGATCCTATGCCACTTCTTTTGCCTTCTACATCAATTGTGTAAATCTCTGTAAAAACAAATTTTTGTCCACAACAAAGTATAATAAAAAATACCAGGTTAACTGTATATCCCTTTCAGAATATTGGACTGATTATGAAAAGATATTCTGTCCAGCCTCCATGATCCTATGCCACTTCTTTTGCCTTCTACATCAACTGTGTAAATCTCTTTAAAAACAAATTTTTGTCCACAACAAAGTATAATAAAAAGTAGTTGGTTAACTGTACATCCCTTTCAGAATATTGGACTGATTATGAAATGATATTTTGTCCAGCCTCCATGATCCTATGCCACTTCTTTTGCCTTCTACATCAACTGTGTAAATCACTTCAAAAACAAATTTTTGTCCATAACAAAGTATAATAAAAAATACCAGGTTAACTGTACATCCCTTTCAGAATATTGGACTGATTATGAAAAGATATTCTGTCCAGCCTCCATGATCCTATGCCACTTCTTTTGCCTTCTACATCAACTGTGTAAATCTCTTTAAAAACAAATTTTTGTCCTCAACGAAGTATAATGAAAAATACATGGTTAACTGTACATCCCTTTTAGAATATTGGACTGATTATGAAAAGATATCTCTTTCGAGCTTCCATGATCCTATGCCACTTCTTTTGCCTTCTACATCAACTGTGTAAATCACTTCGAAAACAAACAAATGTCCACAACAAAGTATAATAAAAAATACCAGGTTAACTGTACATCCCTTTCAGAATATTGGACTGATTATGAAAAGATATTCTGTCCAGCCTCCATGATCCTATGCCACTTCTTTTGCCTTCTACATCAACTGTGTAAATCACTTCGAAAACAAACAAATGTCCACAACAAAGTATAATAAAAAATACCAGGTTAACTGTACATCCCTTTCAGAATATTGGACTGATTATGAAAAGATATTCTGTCCAGCCTCCATGATCCTATGCCACTTCTTTTGCCTTCTACATCAACTGTGTAAATCTCTTTAAAAACAAATTTTTGTCCACAACAAAGTATAATAAAAAATAGTTGGTTAACTGTACATCCCTTTCAGAATATTGGACTAATTATGAAAAGATATTCTGTCCAGCCTCCATGATCCTATGCCACTTCTTTTGCCTTCTACATCAACTGTGTAAATCTCTTCAAAAACAAATTTTTGTCCTCAACGAAGTATAATGAAAAATACATGGTTAACTGTACATCCCTTTTAGAATATTGGACTGATTATTAAAAGATATCTCTTTCGAGCTTCCATGATCCCATGCCACTTCTTTTGCCTTCTACATCAACTGTGTAAATCACTTCGAAAACAAACAAATGTCCACAACAAAGTATAATAAAAAATACCAGGTTAACTGTACATCCCTTTCAGAATATTGGACTGATTATGAAAAGATATTCTGTCCAGCCTCCATGATCCTATGCCACTTCTTTTGCCTTCTACATCAACTGTGTAAATCACTTCGAAAACAAACAAATGTCCACAACAAAGTATAATAAAAAATACCAGGTTAACTGTACATCCCTTTCAGAATATTGGACTGATTATGAAAAGATATTCTGTCCAGCCTCCATGATCCTATGCCAGTTCTTTTGCCTTCCACATCAACTGTGTAAATCTCTTTAAAAACAAATTTTTGTCCACAACAAAGTATAATAAAAAATAGTTGGTTAACTGTACATCCCTTTCAGAATATTGGACTAATTATGAAAAGATATTCTGTCCAGCCTCCATGATCCTATGCCACTTCTTTTGCCTTCTATATCAACTGTGTAAATCACTTTAAAAACAAATTTTTGTCCACAACAGAGTATAATAAAAAATACCTGGTTAACTGTACATCCTCTTCACAATATTGGACTGATTATGAAAAGATATTCTGTCCAGCCTCCATGATCCCATGCCACTTCTTTTGCCTTCTACAACAACTGTGTAAATCTCTTTAAAAACAAATTTTTGTCCACAACAGAGTATAATAAAAAATACCTGGTTAACTGTACATCCCTTTCACAATATTGGACTGATTATGAAAAAATATTCTGTCCAACCTCCATGATCCCATGCCACTTCTTTTGCCTTCTACATCAACTGTGTAAATCTCTTTAAAAACAAATTTTTGTCCACAACAGAGTATAATAAAAAATACCTGGTTAACTGTTCATCCCTTTTAGAATATTGGACTGATTATGAAAAGATATTCTGTCCAGCCTCCATGATCCTATGCCACTTCTTTTGCCTTCTACATCAACTGTGTAAATCTCTTTAAAAACAAATTTTTGTCTACAACAAAGTATAATAAAAAATTCTTGGTCAACTCTACATCCCTTTCAGAATATTGGACTGATTATGAAAAGATATTCTGTCCAGCCTCCATGATCGTATGCCACTTCTTTTGCCTTCTACATCAACTGTGTAAATCTCTTTAAAAACAAATTTTTTGTCCACAACAAAGTATAATAAAAAATACCTGGTTAACTGTACATCCCTTTCAGAATATTGGACTGATTATGAAAAGATATTCTGTCCAGCCTCCATGATCCTATGCCACTTCTTTTGCCTTCTACATCAACTGTGTAAATCTCTTTAAAAACAAATTTTTGTCCACAACAAAGTATAATAAAAAATACCTGGTTAACTCTACATCCCTTTCAGAATATTGGACTGATTATGAAAAGATATTCTGTCTAGCCTCCATGATCCTATGCCACTTTTTTTGCCTTCTACATCAACCGTGTAAATCTCTTCAAAAACAAATTTTTGTCCACAACAAAGTATAATAAAAAATACCTGGTTAACTGTACATCCCTTTCAGAATATTGGACTGATTATGAAAAGATATTCTGTCCAGCCTCCATGATCCTATGCCACTTCTTTTGCCTTCTACATCAACTGTGTAAATCTCTTTAAAAACAAATTTTTGTCCACAACAAAGTATAATAAAAAATACCTGGTTAACTGTACATCCCTTTCAAAATATTTGACTGATTATGAGAAGATATTCTGTCCAGCATCCTTTATCCTATGCCACTTCTTTGCTTTCTACATCAACTGTGTAAATCTCTTTAAAAACAAATTTTTGTCCACAACAAAGTATAATAAAAAATTCTTGGTCAACTGTACATCCCTTTCAGAATATTGGACTGATTATGAAAAGATTTTCTGTCCAGCCTCAATGATCCCATGTCGCTTTTTTTCTCTTCTACATCAACCATGTAAATCTCTCCTACAACAAATTTCCATCCACAACACTGTAAAACAAAAATGTTGGTTAACTGTACATCCCTTTTAGAATATTGGACTGATTATGAAAAGATATTTTGTCCAGCCTCCATGATCCCATGCCACTTCATTTCCCTTCTACATCAGTTGTGTAAATCTCTGCTAAAACAAATTTCCATCCATGACCACGTAAAATAAAAAATTGTTGGTTAACTCTACATCCCTTTTAGAATATTCGACTGATTAAGGAAAGATATTCTGTCAAGCCTCCATGATCCCATGCCACTTTTTTTCCCTTCTACATCAACTGTGTAAATCAGTCCTAAAACAAATTTCCATCCACAATAGAGTAAAAAAAAAAATTCTTTGTTAACTCTACATCCCTTTTAGAATATTGGACTGATTAAGAAAATATATTCTGTCCAGTGTCCATGGTCCTATGCCACTTCTTTCGCCTTCTACATCAACTGTGTAAATCTCTTTAAAAACAAATTTTTGTCCACAACAAAGTATAATAAAAAATAGTTGGTTTACTGTACATCCCTTTCAGAATATTGGACTGATTATGAAAAGATATTCTGTCAAGCCTCCATGATCCTATGCCACTTCTTTTGCCTTCTACATCAACTGTGTAAATCTCTTTAAAAACAAATTTTTGTCCACAACAAAGTATAATAAAAAATAGTTGGTTTACTGTACATCCCTTTCAGAATATATGACTGATTATGAAAAGATATTCTGTCCAGCCTCCATGATCCTATGCCACTTCTTTTGCCTTCTACATCAACTGTGTAAATCTCTTCAAAAACAAATTTTTGTCCAATATAAATTATAATAAAAAATACCTGGTTAACCGTACATCCCTTTCAGAATATTGGACTGATTATGAAAAGATATTCTGTCCAGCCTCCATGATCCTATGCCAGTTCTTTTGCCTTCTACATCAACTGTGTAAATCTCTTCAAAAACAAATTTTTGTCCACAACAAAGTATAATAAAAAATACCTGGTTAACTGTACATCTCTTTCACAATATTGGACTGATTATGAAAAGATATTCTGTCCAGCCTCCATGATCCTATGCCACTTCTTTTCTCTTCTACATCAACTGTGTAAATCTCTTTAAAAACAAATTTTTGTCCACAACAAAGTATAATAAAAAATTCTTGGTCAACTGTACATCCCTTTCAGAATATTGGACTGATTATGAAAAGATTTTCTGTCCAGCCTCAATGATCCCATGCCGCTTTTTTTCTCTTCTACATCAACCGTGTAAATCTCTCCTACAACAAATTTCCATCCACAATAGAGTAAAAAAAAAAATTCTTTGTTAACTCTACATCCATTTTAGAATATTGGACTGATTAAGAAAATATATTCTGTCCAGTGTTCATGATCCCATGCCACTTATTTTCCCTTCTACATCAACCGTGTAAATCTCTCCTAAAATAAATTTTTATCCACAACAACGTAAAATAAAAAATTGTTGGTTAACTCTACATCCCTTTAAGAATATTGGACTGATTAAGAAGAGATATTTAGTGCAGCCTCCATGATCATATGCCACTTCATTTCCCTTCTACATCAACTGTGTAAATCCCTCTTAAAACAAATTTCCATCCACAACAACGTAAAATAAAAAATTGTTGGTTAACTCTACATCCTTTTTAGAATATTGGACTGATTATGAAAAGATATTCTGTCCAGCCTCCATGATCCTATGCCACTTCATTTCCGTTCTACATCATTTGTGTAAATATCTCTTAAAAACAAATTTCCATCCACAACAACGAAAAATAAAAAATTGTTGGTTAACTCTACATCCATTTTAGAATATTAGACTGATAATGAAAAGATATTCTGTCCAGCCTCCATGATCCCATGCCACTTCATTTCCTTTCTTCATCAACTGTGTAAATCTCTCCAAAAACAAATTTTTATCCACAACAAAGTAAAATAAAAAATTCTTGGTTAACTCTACTTCCCTGTTAGAAAATTGAACTGATTATGAAAAGATATTCTGTCCAGCTTCCACAGTCTCATGCCACTTCTTTCCCCGTGTGCATCAAATGTGTAAATCTTTCTGAAAACAAGAACAAAGTGGAATAGAAAATTGTTGGTTCCGTGTAATTCACCAAAATCAAGATTGATGAAACCCTTGTTTTAATTATTAGTCCCAGTCCCAGTAATTTGGACTGACTACTTCAAGGTTCCATGTTCAATTAGGAATTTTGGCCATTTATTGTATTTCTTTAACACAAAACTGTTAACGTTCCATCGAAAAGAAGATGGTAGAAAATATCATGGGTGTCAAATAGCTAGCTTTTAGGATATTTGACTTGCTATCAATATGTATTTGTTTCTATTCCGAGAGTCCCTCATATCTCCAGTTTCCACTATCAGAAACTGTGAGCATTCCGACAGAAACGAAATGAAAGAATTCATTTTTGCCGTGATGTACTTTGCTTTTAGGACATTGGAATGACTATAGAAAGGTATTAAGTTCAACTTTGATTGTTCCACATTTCTCCTGTTTCCTTATTCCGAATATGAAAAAATCCCGAAGAGAAATAAATTGAAAAAATTACCGTTGACGTGACGTAGTTTTGATTTTAAGGCATTTGACTGACTATCGATAGATATCCTGTTTAATCTTTAGTTAAGTAGTCGTGGATTAGAATTGCTATCGGTACTTATTTGGTACAACGTTTACGTTTTCTCATTTAGCCTATCTTGTTAATCAGAAACTGTCAATTGTTTCAGAAAATGAATTGTTAGAAACTATTGTCAACATGATTTACTTTGGGTGTAGAGGTTTGGGCTACCCGTTGTCTGGTATTTAGTCCAAATCTGAGGCTCTTCCTTTCCTTGTTTCATTAAACAGAAACTGGAAAAATTTTGATGGAATGAAAATGAAAAACAAAGCTTTTTTGATGTGATATAGTTCGGTTTCAGAGCATTCGACTGCTGTTACAGCATGAGGCCCGATAATTGAATAATTCATTTGATTTTAATTCATTTTTCAATCCACATATACTATTTTTGTGTAGATTAATGTAAATTATCATAAAGTACTTGATGAAAGATAATGTAAGTCACAGAGTAACTTTTTTCAGATGCCAAAAGAATGATAAGAACATTTCAAATGGATTCATTGACAAGATAAAGTGTAGTTGTTTGGAAGCCCTGCAGATAGATAGCCAGTGGCAGCCACTTAATTGAAAAACTTTAGGAGAAAGAAACGAAAAGGGGTTGTTAAAAAAAAGGAAATGTATACATGAATTCTAACGATGGAGGTAAGAATGATAGCTTTGAAGTTTACTTGCGTGAGAAATAAATGAAATCAGGAGGAAAATAGGAAAGAAAAGGTTTGATGACCATTTAATTCTGGTATCAGTTAAAAGGAAAGGGTTAGTTAATTTAGTAAAACTGATGGGAATTTAAAAAAAAAGAATGACACTTGCCTTTAAAAAAGGAGACCAAAGTAGTTGAAAAGAAGTAGAGTAGGAGGTTAGAAAACGAGAGGAGAAGAGTAGACAAAAGAAAACGTCTGATCGTCGAAGGGCAACCGGAAGGGCCGATTAATCTCTTTCTCTCTCTGTCTCTATCCATCTCTCTCTCTCTCTCTGTCTCTATCTCTCTCTGTGTCTGTCTATCTGTCTCTCTCTGTCTGTCTATCTATGTCTCTGTGTCTGTGTCTGTCTCTCTGTCTCTGTCTCTCTCTCTCTGTCACTGTCTCTGTCTCTCTGTCTCTGTCTGTCTCTGTCTCTCTCTCTGTATGAGAATTTTCTTTGGTGTTCAAACGAAGACTATCGATCTATTTTCAGTTAGCCGAAGAAGAAAAATGAAGGTTTGATTTTGAATCCTGACATTACTTTTAAATCTTTTGTTCCTTCCCTTGCCGCATCTGCGTTGCCAGAAGAACGGTACAGAGTCGAAATATGTCCCTATGCAATTATCCTTCATTACCTATGGGAAGGTATTCGGTATTATCTGGAGGGTCTCTCATTTCTCCGATTTCTTTAATCAGAAACTCTGGAGATCCTGAAGGAAACCCATTTTATCGTCAATGGGATGTAACTAGAAAGTAGAGCATTCCACCACCTCTCAAAAGGTATTACGTCTTCCACTTCTCCAATTTCCTGAATCAGAAACTTTGAAACTCCTTTTGAAACTGCAGGAAACCAGGGGGTTGAAACTTTAGCCGTTGAGGTTTGGATCGGTAGTAGAGCATTGGACTGACCATCAAAAGGTGATGGGTTCCACCTTGACAGCCCCTCATTTCTCCTACTTCCAGCCCCTCTCCTGTATGATATAAAAATCATTACTCTATAGGAAATCTCAGAAAAAGCAATGAACTTTCGGCAGATCATGTTCAAAAATTTTTTAAAATCCATAGTGACAATATGAAAATAGTGCTTAACTACCAACATGGTCAAATGAGGAGATGAAAATAAGCAATTCTGAGAACATCCGAAAATCGAAAACAGTTCAAATAATCATTCCAACACTCCTCTAGCACTAGTAATACATATGCCGACTGCATAGACTCGATGTTATGTGTTATAAATGAGAGGAAAAAAACAATTAGGGCTTTATTTAGGGTAGTATTTGGGTAAGAATCTCTTCCAATGGATATAGTCTTTTTACGTTTTTGATTATCGGCCATATTCGTCACCTTGGAGGAGGAGAGACATTATTTGATCAGTTGACAGTTTTGAATTCTATAGAAATTCCACATAGGTAAGCACTAGTCTCAATGTTTCAATGTAGTACCTGCCATATCATCATTATCATCTCCCTCTTCATCATCATCATCATCATCATCATCATCATCATCATCATCATCATCAGTTTTTTATCGTCCGTCATTGGACATAGATCTTCCCCAAGATTCGCCTCTCCTCACTATCTAATGAATCCGTCTTGTCTGTGTCTCCATCAAGTATTCTTCCAGCCTCAGTTGCGTATGTGATCTCTGAGGATCCATGTCGTGAGTCGTGATGTCCATTGGTTGTCTGCCATTTTTCTAACATAACCAATTTCATGCCATTTGAGTTTTCTAATAGATTATATGATGTCTTGGATTCCTGTTTTCTCCCTAATATATTGTGCTGTCTTACAATCTCTCCATGTAAGGTTGAGCATGATTCTCTCATGTCCACGTATCATTCTTCTCAGTCTGTGAGTGAATCTTTTGGTTAGATTCCATTTTCAGCTCCATAGATGACTATAGGAAGGATGCATTGGTTGTATATCCTTCTTTTTAGGATCATTGGGATCTTCTTGTTTTTGAAGGTTGAGCTTGCTCTACCGAAGATATCGTCAATAGATTTTGGTATTGATAGGCTAAAGTTATTTTTTATGAAGTTAGAATTTCTATAACTAACGTACGGGAAACATTATCTGCTAGGTAACAAAACACAGTTTAACACTGGTAGGAAATTTTTAAGACATCAACCACGAATGAAAGCTTTGGTTCTGACAAGCCATTAACGATACAGACAGACAGACAAACAATAATGATATTCACTTCATTTCGAACTTACCATACCATGTATTGAATTAAAAGTCCACATCCCTGGCATCTACTATAGTAATAATCAATAGTCCAACACTGTCATATTTTTACTTCAGAGCCAATACGGCATGTAATTAAGGTCGGTAGGTCGAGTTACACTTATGGTTGGTTGATAGGTTCGCGGTTAGATCCAGCAGGTACTCTTACAGTTAACTACTTTCAGCCATTTAAGAAAAATGACTTATTCAAAGTGATAGTACCTGATGCAAAAGCGTAATTTTTGTGTTGGTAATTGTAACCTCAATGCTAACACCAACCGTAAATACTAAACTTTTTACTTGAACCGACACTAAATAATATCGTCTGTGGTTAAATTCATTAAAATACTTTTTCAAATATTCAGAGCTTTTTGTTTTCATTCTCTTCAAAATTGTTCAACAGTAGCAGCCGCTAATTGCGTCTTTTCATGGTTATCCTTCTTGCAGAATATCAACATAACGTTTAGATGAACCTATTCCGAACAATCACCGCCAAAAATACAATGATTAAAAAGATATAGCCCACCAAGGCACACATAGAAAATAAAGACATCACTTTTACAAATAATCCAGAGAATACTGAGAAACGCGATAAAGAAACCGGAAAAAAAGTTCCCACGAAAATAAAAAATGATGATTGAAATAACTCTACCACAATTACTTACTTTTCAATGGGATCCAAGATTTTATTTCAAAAGTTTTTGACTTGCAACGAATTTGAAAGATGAAAGTTTTCCTCCCTACAGAATAGAGAGGACTTAGATGACTCAGATTCAATTATTGTTCATCTCTTTAGAGCAAACAAAGTCGAGTGAATTTTAATTTATTAAATTTACAAATATATTAATTCAAAGAATTACGCTGTTGTCATAGATATACCCCACCCTATCGATACACCAGCGTGTAACAGTCGTTTGCTTCCAGCTTTTCTTACGGGGGGTGCAGATAAGAGGCATACTGTTGGGATTTGAGACAATAGCAAAACAAATTAAAGGAAGATTTTCCTTTTGCAAATAATGAAGAGAATACTGAGAAATACTAGAAAACAGAAAAATATTTCCCCAGAAAAATCAAACTTGATAATTAAAATAATTATAAATAAAATCAAGAAATGAATTCAAAAAAGAATTTCAGAGACGGATTAGTTCGGGATTCACAGAACAACTTCTTCAATAATAAAACAGAGTACAATTAGTCATAAAATATAAAGACTGTATTAACCGAAAGTTTCTTTGGATAAAGACCAACAATGAGAAGGTTAAGTAAAACATAGCGATTAAATAATGATGATAATATTTTCCATGTTTAAAATGATGATGATCATGATGATAATGATGAATTATCATCATGAATGGGGTTAAGCGAATGATCACGATATAGGTAATATGATTTCGTTGTTTCATTATCTTTTGCTAAGGACTCTCTCCATAAAATCCAAGTCTTTTAGTCAAGAGACAAAAAGTTATTTGGAATAGGTTCATTGAAATGTTGTGTCGATATTTTTCAAGGGAAATAACCCGGGTAAACACTATAGACGACCAACTGATGCTGTTAAACTATTAGGCAGCCATGTTTGTAATTGGTCAATTTGAATGACTGATGCGGCTATATTCTTACCATTGATCACATAACGTTACTTTCAAGCTAAAAATACCGTTTACTTTATATGCTATGAACTACTCTGGAAAATATAAATTGATAATTGAGATAATTCGACAAAAATTACTTACTTCTCAATGAAATCGAATAATGTATTCAAAAGGTTTTCCTTACAGTTAAACAAGTCAGTAGCAATTTACAAATACGTCAATTCCTTCTAAAAGCTTTTAAGAATATGGTGCCCAATGTTTTGGTCAAAATACGTTGTTAATCGCGTTACTAAGGTCTCGATAAAATTATGACCAGATAGTGACGTCATTTCAGAGATTCATTGATAAAGTTTGAGTACGTAAAAGTTCGAATACTATTTGAAATATTGTTAGTAAATCTACAATCTCCGTATTGTAAATATCAATCACAATCAATGATAATCAGTTTTAGGATTAGTGGATTAGTGTCATTCTAAATCATTCTCAATTGTTTACAATGTGTTCTGTCAACATTATTTGACCAATCTTTTGTTAGTCGCCATTTTGACATATTGTAATTAAATATAGTCTTGGCTATTTGGTAAATTTTCACTTACTCGATATAGAACTTTTCCTTCAGTAAAATCTTTTCAGTTGAATTCATTAATAAATTGGTCGCTTCATTCTTGTTTTCTTGTCTTCATAATCTTTCTTTAGATTCCTCCATTCAGCTTCCTCATCTTTCGATTCTTTTGATAATTGTTTTTCCCATTTGTCATTGTTTACTTCAAGATAGAGCTCTTCAGTTATTTGTTATAATATCCTCCTACTGTTTCCGTCTGGTATTTTTTCGTCCCCTTCATTTGCCTCCGATATATCTTACGAGGGGTTGGTGACAAAATCATCACGGTTAACAGTATTATCGCAGTATAAATAAAAAGAAGAGTTATTTAATCAAGAAATGTCAAAAACGGATAAAACTATTGTCATCAGGAAACAGCTTGGTGGTAAAGGATCTGACAGCGTACCGATAAATATTTGGTTCAACTTCGAGGGTCCCTCATATCTACAATTTCCTTTATCAAAAACTACAAAAATCCAAAAGAAAACAAACTACAGGGAACTATTGTCGTTGTGATATAGCTGAGAGGTCAAACATTTGACTGATTTTCGAAGTGTGATCATCCCCAAATGTCACTCATTTCACATATTTTACTCAACAGAATTTGTTGGAATCTTGAGAAAAACAAGCTTGAAGTATTCATTGCAGTCAGTGTAAAGCTCGGTGGTAAAGCATTAAACTACATATCAAAATGTCTTCAATTCAGATTTGGAATGATTCCTTTTAAATTTTGATAAAGTTTAACTTTGTCTCAATGGATTTTAATGGATCAATCATTAATGCATTTTACCGAATTCACTCAGATCTTTCTTGATTAAAAACAAGTGTGTTTTTTTTCAATAACTTTTATATATTATTGATCAATTCATAATTTGACTCAAAAATGAGACAAAAACGTTCCCATTTCTTTAATTCTCCTAACCCTAACCCTAACCCTGAACATAAATTGTTAAAATCTGTCCAAAAACAAATTTCTGTCGGGAACCATGTGGAAGATATTATTGTTGGTGTGATATAGAATATTGGACTGACTATGAAAAGGTATTTTGTTCAACATCCACGGTTCCACGTGTCTTCAATTCCCTTGAGCATAAACTGTGAAAATATCTCCAAAAACAAATTTTTGTTGAAACAAAGTGGAAGAAATTATTGTTGGTGCGATATACTTCTCTATTAAAATAATGGACTGACTATGGAAAGTACTCAGTCCAACCTCGAGGGTCCCACCTTTCTTCTTTTCCTTTGAGCATAAACTATGAAAATCTCCCCCAAAACAAATTTCTGTCGGGAACAGAGTGGAAAAAAATATTATTTGGTTGATGTAGCTCCTTTTTAGAATATTAGACTGAGTATGAAAAGGTATTTGGTTCAACCTCCATAGTCCATCATTTCTACTTTTCCCTTGAGCATAAAATGTTGAAATCGATACTAAAGTCGTAGAAACTATTGTTTGGGTAATGTAGCACCTTTTTAGAACGTTGGACTGACGATGAAAATGTATTTGGTTCAACATCCACAGTCCCATGTGTCTTCTTTTCTCTTGTACATAAACTGTGAAAATCTCTCCGAAAACAAATTCTGTGTGAAAACAAAATTGATAAAATTATTGTTTTTGTGATGTAGCCCCCTTTTAAAATATCTGACTGACTATAAAAGGTATTCGGTTCAACTTCCACGGTCCGACGTTTCTTCTTTTCCCTTAAACATAAACTATTGAAATCTCTCCAAAAACATATATTCCTGTAGAATAAACCGAGAAAATCTCCTCGAAAACCAATTTCTATTGAAAACAAGATGCAATAATCTATTGTTTATGTGACGTAGCTCACTTTGAGATTATTGGACTGACTTTGAAAAGATATTCACTTCTTCATCGCTGGTTTCTTATCTCCCCTGGAAGAAACTATCGTTGGGACGTGTAAGTTTGTTTTTATCAAAGGGGACTATCTACATGTGTCTGCTCCCTTATATCCCTTCCACCCTACCCAGAAGCTGTTAATATACCACTGAAGACCAGATTGAAGGAATTATTTTTTGAACATTAGACTGATTATTGTTTGCAATCAGTTCAACTTGGAGGGTCCGTCATTCCTCGTGTCTCCTTGAACGTAAACTTTAGGATATTTGCGTAAATTAAGATGGAAAAAAATTTTTTTAGTCTTGGAATATTTGGAATATTTGCCTGACTATTGGAAGGTATTTGTCTTAAAGTCGTGAGTCCCTCACTTCTCCTGATTTTTCAATCAGAACCTTTGAAAATCTCGCAAAAAACAAGATGAATGAAACCACTGTTTGCATGATGTGGCACAGTTTTAGTAACTTGGACTGACTACCGCAAGGTTTCTCTGTTTAATTTGGAGTTTTCCTCATTTCTTCTGCTTCTTTAACCCAAAACTGTTCACGTTCCGCCAAAGACAAGACGGAAAAAATATCGTGGGCGTGAATCAGCTAGCTTTTAGGATATTTGACTCAATATCAAAATGTATTTGTTTCTACTTCAAGGGTCCCTCATTTCTCCTATTTTCTTCATCAGAACCTGTGAGCATTCCAACTGAAGCGAAATGAAAGAATCTATTTTTGCCATGATGTAGTTTGCTTTTTGGACATTGGAATGACTATAGAAAGGTGTTAAGTTCAACTTTGATGATTTCACGTTTCTCCTGTTTCCTTATTCAGAATATGTAAATATCCTGAAGGGAAATAAATTGAAAAATATGCCGTTGCCGTTGATGTGATGTAGGTTTGTTTTTAAGGCTTTTGACTGATTATCGATAGATATCCCGTTTAATCTTTAGTTAAGTAGTCGTGGATTAGAATGGCTATTGGTACTTATTCTGTACAACGTTTACGTTCTCTCATTCTGCCTGTCTTGTTAATCAGAAACTGTCAATTTTTTAGAAAATGAATCGTTGGAAACTATTGTGAACGTAATTTATCATCAGCAGCTAATTGGGTCGGCTTAAATGTTATCTCCTTTGCAAAACATCAACAAGACGTTTTGTTTCTTTTTTCAAACAAATAAAATATAAAATATAATATTAAAAAACTTACAGCGAAATGAAGCACAAATAGAAAATAAAAGCATTGCTTTTACAAATAATGAAAAGCATACTGAAAAACAATATAAACTCACAGAAAAATAAATATTTCCCACAGAATATCTACATCGATAATTTAAAAAATCCAACAAAAGACTTACATTATAATGAAATCAAAAATGTATTCAAAAGGTTTTCCTAAAAAAAGACAAATTTTGTAGCAATTTGCAAATACGTCAATTCCTTCAAGAAGCTTTTAGGAATATGGCGCCCAATGTTTTGGTCAAAACACGTTGTTAATCGCGTTACTAAGGTCTCGATGGAATCATGACCAGATAGTGACGTCATTTCAGATATATTGCAAATATTGTATAGTAAATATCACTAAACATCATTGGACATGAGTTTTAGGCTTCATGAAGCTCATTCGGTAATTTGGCTAGAGGAAGAATAAGGAAAAAAGGGTTCGGGTTTGTTAAATACATACTGAAATTAACAATTCTTTGCAATGTTGGTATGTGTAAGCTTCGATTGCATGAAGTAGCTTAACCTATTCGATGGCAAAGTAAGAAAATCTAAGAATAAAAATTCTTCTTCAGATATCTCATCGGCTCGTCCAGAATAATCATTGTTTTCACTGCTATTATCACTATCTGCTGATTGTCTTGAATCATTATCCAATTCACTGCCAAATTAAGAAGACACAGGAACAAAGGAATTTCGATTCAGATATCTTGTAAGCCAATCAGGGACAATTATTGCTTTTAATGCACTCATTTCTATTTAAAACTTATCTTGAATCATTATCCAATTTAGCCAAATCATATAATCTTGTATTCACAGTGTTCCATTCAGTTTTTATGAGTTCAAAAATGAAATATTGATTCAATATGCAGTTTCAGTTAGAAACTATAATTATTAGTCACCTTTTACTACATAACAAATTTGAGTTTTTCCATTTTGTTTGATCAGAAGTAATATTTTTCGTATTATTATAATCATTTTTTCCTTCGAATATTGATACTGGTATTTATAAAACTGCCTATCATAACATAATTTGCCCAAACGGGAAAATATTAAAGATTATATTGAATAATTTTGGCGACTTACTGTTATTTTTCTTTCACGAATTCACTTATTTTTTTTTTTCATTCTTATATAAAATAGATTTGCTCCTCCTTTCTTTCTTGGGATGGGTGGGGGGCTCACACTGGCTGCTTGAAGGTCTGACAGTGGATATCATTCCTTTACGTTTTTGATTCTCGGCCATATTCATATTATTAACGATAATTAAAAATATAGGGAACTTTACTGCTGTTCATAGTAAAACATTATCCGTTTCACCTTTAATACGACTTCACTTCGTTTTTTATTATAAATTAAATGAATGGATATTTCATTTTGAATTTGTATAGATATATATTATATACTGGCATAAAATTCCACGTAAAAGCCCTCAATGAAAACTGTTGAATTTATTTTCTCTGAGAAAACATGGAAGCCTTAATTGCACCTGTAGTCTTTGGCAATGAAAACATATTTCATGCTTGTTGAAGTGCTTTTTTATGTGAACAATACATCCATGATAAATAATAACTATGAGTAAAAAACACAAATCACAATCTCATGTAAACATATTTTTATTTTGTTATCAGAAATTTCTGTGCAAAAAACTCTGAATAATTTTAATCATTGATAATATTTTACCAAATTCACTCTGATCTTTTTTGATTGATAGTAAGAGTGTTTTTTGCTTTTTCTCAAGGAGTCTTAGATATTCTTGATCCATTAATAATTTGACTCAAATAATGAGACAAAAACGTTCCTGTTTCTTTAATTCTCCCTTCTTGCAATTTAGGACATCAAAAATATGTCTATCTTCCATTTTCATAACATGTTTTCCAAACAACAGACTCTTCCCTAAGTGTTTTGTTATAGAACAAAAGATCTTTCAACAATTCACATTGATCTTTAATCCAATTAGAGTTTGATTTGAGTTAGTAAGAAGAGTCTGTCTTCTTTCCTGGTCTTCCACTCTGACAGCAGATGAAAGAGAAATTTCATAATGACAAGGTTTTTAGAAAAGTGGTTTCTCCCCAATCTTTATAATATCAAGCAATGTCATTGTTTCTCCAATGCCGAAAATTAGTGTACAGTCTTTTCTACCTTGGATACTGCATGATCACTCAGTCAGAGGAGTCTCGTTTCAAATCCAACGCCTGAACGATCTCTTCCAATTGGATCAACATTGAACATACGCTCACAGTTTCACCTCGGTACAGTTCAAGTCTTTATCTTAAAGACTGGAAGGATTCACTCAGAAGAATGCCTCTATTAATCCTTCAGAATCCAGGATTTACTTTATGCAGATATCTTCTCGATAAAGTTTATGTCTCCATCTTTGTCGGTCCATTACTTAGAAAAAACAAAGTTCTGTAAAAATTGTCGTCTGAATACAACTGGCAGCACAGATGCTGTGTCTTATCCGGAGCGCATGAAACCGTTGCACCAGCCCTGTCCTTGACCAGTTCTTACAGACATAACACTTTCCCTCTGCATATAAATTGACTTTGTATATTGACTCTTGACCCAGACATTTCAGGAAAAAGTGGAGCAGGCATCAAACCAATTCTTTTATACATAAATACATGTATGGATACATGTATCGTATCTCAACAGATATAGCCGTCCGTGTCATAGAAAGAAATGATGATGACGAGTAAACTTCCTGCTGATTTTTGTCAATTTGGCTTCCAGTCAATATTTATTGCATTTATATTTCCAGCCTCTCCTCTTTGGATACTGATGATGTGGACGAAATAGATGTTAATATCTCATCCTTTTTGGACCGGGCTTATGTGGACGGAGTGGACGTCAGGTTTTCCTATCTTGGTGCTCAGCACCGGAAGTAGACGTCTTCGGGGAATGGTTTAGTTGGAATGTTCATTTCCCTTGTTATTAAGATCGTCGTATGCAAGATAGATTTGCGTAAACAACCTGAAAATGATAAAAGAATTGAAATCGTCAAAATACAGTCATAAGATTTTTTCTTATTAGATAATATCTACATACTTCTCTGCATGGGCAAATACAACATAATTTCTTTTAGGATGATGTTCGCTTCAATGTGGCCTAGCATGCGTACATGTGAATGAAGGTAATCAAGTGCCTAGCACAATCGGCTTTTGCCATTGGTGTCAGAGTGTATTCTGCCCTGTTAGTGCAAATGGGAAAGATCCCAAGGGACCATGAATGATTCATTTGTGCTGTGTCCGACAATCATAACCAGAAGTTAAAGAAGATATAAAACAATTAGTGGATATTTTCTTTTTTGGCTGAATTTCAGAAAATCCATTTTGATAACTGGAATGTCCAAATCCTAGATTTGTTTAAGGGGGAAGATTCAAAAGTGACTCCCTTAAGGGGGAGGATTCAAAAGTGATTCCCTTAAGGGGAGGATTCAAAAGTGATTCCCTTAAGGGGGAGGATTCAAAAGTGATTCCCTTAAGGGGGAGGATTCAAAAGTGATTCCTTTAAGGGAAGGGATATTATGGTGATGACCTGATCTTGTCAACTGTTCCCAATCATTGTGTTAAGGGAGGGAGGATTCAAAAGTGATTCCCTTAAGGGAAAGGATATTATGGTGATGACCTGATCTTGTCAACTGTTCCTAATCATTGTGTTCATACCTCCATCATTATCTACGAATTTCGTTGAATCCTTAAAGGATTCACTACGAAAGTTAAAAGATAAAAGACACGGATAATTCTTGTGAGATACATCGACAGTTGCCCAAGGAACAGATATATCGGTCAAGGAGCTCGGAAGACACTCAATCTACTTCATGATCAATAATTAAAGTTTAATTAAATTGTTTGGTAGAATAAGATTCTAACAGTTTTGCAAAAATTTGACCGAAGAAACAATAGTGAAGTCTAAATTGAAAGTTAATAATATTTAGAATTTATAACTAACCTGAAATGTTTCTGGGACATCACAGGATCATTTCATTGTGTTTTAATTTTTCATTTGATTACAGATTGGGACTTAGTCAACAGTACAGACTGCATTTTGTATATCCGTGTTTTACAGTCATGTGTGATTCTTTGTTTGTCTGTTTGTTTGTTTGTTTGTTTGTTTGTTTCATATATTCATACTGGAACCATCGTCCTATGTATTCCGTCAAATGTTGTTTGTTGTTTAGTTTTTGCTTTTCTCTCCTTTTGTTGGTCTTCCCGTTTGTTTATTTGTTATTTTGTTTGTTTGTTTGTTTGTTTTCATTTACATTATTAACATTTTCATTCCTTACTTATTCATTCCTTTGAATCAGCTCATGTGCACTCAGATGGTTTTGGCCTGGGCCACTGAGAGGAATTTTATAAGGTGATACAAATAAGTTTTCAATGTCTCCAGAGAGACACACAGACAGACAGACAGACAGAGACAGAGAGAGGGGGCTCAAATATCCCTGTCTTATAGCCACCCTTTTATCTGAAACAGTAGCCCTATCTAAAAATCCTCGGACAGCTTTTGGCCCTGAGAGTGCCAGTGCCAGTGCCATGCACCGGTTGCACCCTTCTCTCAGAAGCCCTGGTTCTTGCTTGAATAAATAAAATTCAAATTACAAATGGTGCGTCACGTGACGATGGAAATTATTTTGACGTCTCTTTCATACGCCATTTTCACAAATTGTTCACTCATATAATCATCCATCACATTTTGTACGAGTCGCAATCAGTTCCGTCAAAATAGTAGCATAGTAATAAGCAAGGGCAATAGCATATCAATAGAGCACAGCAAAGACTCAAGTCTTGCGGGAGTGGTCTGCGCTTTCCCCAATTCTTGGGGATAACCCTACGTTTTTTCTTCGGTTGAGGGTTAACGTCGTAGCTGCCAGTTCTACGATGAATGCGCGGCAGAGAAGTAAAGAAGTCCTTCAATGAAGACCGTTTCTCTGGCAGACGACAACTCTCTTTCACTCTGTCATCCACTTTACAGTCATTTCCTTCCTGGCTGCGATGTAAATTAAGGGGTGGAAGCTCCATATTGGCAAGAGGCCTTATGGAAATAAGCCGAGCCATTTTAAATCTGAAACAAACGAAGAACAAAAATTCATTTTCTTGAAGAAATACATAGCTACATTTGTTTAATTATATTTTGGTGAAGTTTTATCACTATTATTTGATTGTGATAAAACGATGAAATGAGATGGAATTAAATAATTACTAGCTTTTTAACGGAATTTCCCCAATTTGCGTCAGCTGAAGCAGTTAGCTATGGGATACAGGTTCATGGGAATAAAGTCCATGCTGCACTGAAGCGGGTCACCTTCAACAAGTCACCGAGACCAGACGGTTTGAAATGTACTTGAGGATGTCCTATGTGTTTGCAACCCTCTTTACAATGATGTTCAAGTACTGGTTCAACCAGGGTTCGGTCCCAAGTTGGGTGACCAAAGGGTTGAAAGAAGCAAGACAAATATAAAAAGAAGGACATAGATAATAACAGGCTCATAACCCTGCTAAACTAGCTTTTTAACAGAATTTCCCCAATTTGCGTCAGCTGAAGCAGTTAGCTATGGGATACAGGTTCATGGGAATAAAGTCCATGCTGCACTGAAGCAGGTAGGCTAAAAGAAGTCACCGGGGCCAGACGGTTTGAATTATACTTGATGACGTCCTATGTGTTTGCAACCCTCTTGACAGTGATGTTCAAGCATTAGGTCAACCAGGGACCAATCTTTGGTTGAGTGATCAAGGGGCTGATCACGTTGTTTAAGAAGCAGGACAAAAATGAATAGAGAGACATAGATAATAATAGGCTCATAAACCTGGGAAAGATTTTGGCCAAGATCCTGTCGAATCGTTTGTCAATTGTCATTGAGGATTAGGTCAGACCAGATCAGAATTATGCACTGAGGCGAAAATCAATCCAAAACAATTTGAAAACTGTTTGCTCAGTGTTGGAGGGATTAAAGATGACACTGGAGGTGCACTAATTAATTTAGATCAGTCCAAGGCGTTCAACATGGTTGACCAAACTTTTTAGCAACTGTGCCAAGTTGGCAGATATTAATGACTCAAACTTATGTACATCTTTTTGAAATTTCATTTACCAAATAATGAATCTGGTGTCCCATCAATATCTTGGAGAAGATTACTCTTATGGAAACATTCCATCAGATGAAATGTACAGTAAACGCGGAATTACCATTAATTTATATGACAGATATTTTTTAAGACTTTAAAACCTGATTAATGATTGTTCTGATTGTATTTTAGGCTGAATCGTTGGTGCTTAGGATGTTGGGAGACACAGGAAACAGGAGTATTGGAGAGAGAGAGAGGAAAAGGTTGTGCGATACCTCTACAAAGGCTTGCAAAATAAACGCTGAAATTATTGTCACCTTTTGTCTTTTTCTGTAAAAGCAAAGACATAGCTTTTCAGCAAACTTTTGTGGTATACCTGGACGTATTCAAGAAACTTTGAGGTGATCAAAAACGTGTGTGCTTTTTGTTTTCTCTTCCTATTATTTGAAATTTCAGCTGAAAAACATGCAACCTTAGCGCCAACTCTGAATTACGAAGTTTATGCCAAACATCTTGGGAAAAAAAGATACAGATATCAAGACAATTATTTTATAACTGGATAAATGTATAGGTACATGTATCGTAGCTCAACAGATATAGCCCTCTGCATCATATAAGAAACGTTGATGACACGTTTCAGTTTGTCAATTTAGCCTCAAGTCAATTTTTATTGCATTTGTATCTTAAGCCTGTTCTCTTAGGTCGTAGCTGATATGGGCGGATATGACATCATCGTTTTTGGACAAAGACTATGTTGATGGAAGTGATGTTATATCTTTATCCATTTTTAGAGCTCATCCAGGCGGAAATGATGTCATATTTTCATCCTTATCTTGGCGATAGACCCACAACTTTTTTTGACATGGCTTCTGTGGACAAAAGTGACTTGCTATGATAGAAAGATATCTAGGTGCTCAGCACCAGATGTAGACTTTGAGTTGGAACATTCCTTTCATTTGTTATTAAGATTGTCCTTTACAGAACAGATTAGTGAAAACACCATAAATTGATGAAGTATTAAAATAGACAAACACAGAGAAATAATAATCAGCAGATGTCCTATATTTGACTCCACGTGCAAGAAAATACAACATAATTTCTTAAAATTAGCATAAATGTGATATGTAAACATGTACGTGCGGGTGGTAAACAAAGTGAATAGTGAAACACAAATATTTTCTTTCAATGAATTTTTGAATATGATCAGGGTAATATTCAAGCAGACATCGAGACCCTAGTTTTAAAAAGAAATTAAAATGAAAAAATAAATTGTTTTTTTTATTTAAATACTGCCACCAAGTCGTATTCCTTATCCTTCATTAGTGTAATGGGAGATTCCATCCTGGGAGACAGATCTGTGTCCGGTCATTTCGCTGATACACTGTCAACGGACATGACTTTTGCTGTGAAACCCATTTATGGAAAAAACATTTCGACGAACTGATATTTCAGTCATTTCAGTCATTTTGATTGACTGGAAGCAGCTACTTTCTGACCGTCGATCAATTAACGTTTCTCCTGATCAATAAAAATGTTTACTCTAGAGACAAGTTGGTATGGAGTGAAAGTCAGTAAATAGTTTTACTGTTACAGATAGTAGGTATGTTTGGAGTCCGTGATTAGGTTCAGGGTAGGGATTAAGAGCTACATTTTTGGTTAGGGTTGGTAGATAGATTTGGAGAATGAAGCTGTGGTTAGTATTAGTTGGTAGGTTCGAGATTAGAGTGAGTTAGTATATCTTGTGTTATGATCAGTTGATAAGTTTTGGTTAGTTTTTCTGAACTACCAATTATTATTGGTGTAATCGAGTTACATGGATATTAAATCTATCCAATTGCCAATTTGAAAAAAAAACAACATTTTAGTCATTTTAAAATGGTTAAATACAAGATGGCGGGGACTGATGAAAAGATAGCTAAAAATATTTATTTTTCAGTGCAACATGAAACCTGACACTAAACATTATTCTTAAATAATATCCTTTGTAGTAGAATTTAATAGAATACAGTTTCAAATGTTCACAGTTTTCTGTTTTCATTTCTCTGTAATAGTTCAACAGCAGCAGCTAATTGTGTGTACTCAAATGTTATCTCCCTTACAAAACATCAATATAACGTTTTGATGAACCTTTCCCAAATAATTTCCACAAAAAATGAAATGTCAAAATAAGTCACAGTCCCATGACGCACACATAAAATAAACTCATTGCCTTCACAAATAACGCAAAGCTAACTGAAAAACAATATAAGCTTATTTGAAAGAATATTTTCCCTGGAAAATCTAAATTGATGATTAAAATAATCCATTAGAAATTACTTACATTATTATGAAATCAAAAATGTTTTCAAAAAGTTTTCGTAACAGATAAACAAGTTTTTTTAGCAATTTGCAAATACGTCAATTCCTTCAAGAAGCTTTTAGGAATATGGCGCCCAATGTTTTGGTCAAAACACGTTGTCAATCGCGTTACTAAGGTCTCGATAGAATTACGACCAGATAGTGACGTCATTTCAGAGATTCTTTGATAAAAAAAAGTTTGAATAATACGTTAAAATTTATTAGCAAATAGACTATCTACGTCTTGCAAATATCACTAAACATCAATGAACATTAGTTTTAAGATTCATGGAGCACAATCTGTAATTTGGCAAGAAGAAAAATAAGGAAAAAAATCTTTATGTTCGATAATAACCGAATGAAATTTACAATTCTTCGAAATGATGGTGTGTGCAAGCTTTGGTGGCTTGAAATAGTCTAACCTATTCGATGGCACAATAAGAAAAACCAAAAAACAACATGGGAACAGAAATTCTCTTTCAGATATCTCGTCAGAATGTCCAGGACTACACTGTTTTCACTGCTATCATCACTATCTGATGATTTTTTAAAATCATTATCCAATTAATTTCCAAATTAAGAAGACACAGGAACAAAGGAATTTCTATTCAGGTGTTTTGTCAGTTCTGGACAATCATTACTTTTACTACAATTATTCATTCCTAAAAATTGTCTTGAATCCTTATCCAATGTAGGTGCATCTTATATTCTTTTATTGGCAAAATTTCATTCAATTTTTATGAGTTTGAAAATGAAACGTTGATCCATTTTTGTTATTTTATTTATTATATGCAGTATCGGTTAGAAACTATAATTCACCTTCTGCTATATCACAAATTAGAGATGAAAGTCTTTCTATTTCTTTTGACCAGTAACATTATCTTTCAGATTATTATAATCATTCATTTCTTCGAATATTGATACTAATACTTGGTGAAGATGCTTACATTTCCTTATGCCATCATTGTTTACAACAGGCAGGGTGGTTTGTATTTTTCCCGGAGATCTTTTAAAATTCATTGTTCAAAATAATATCTCATAGCTTGTTCGAACTGTTGTCTGTATGGTCGTTGAATAAAATGTCTAAAAGCTCGCAATCTTGAAATGTTTACATCTTTTTTTTTTGTTTCTTTCCTTTCGTTTCTATCCCCGTATAAATCTTTGTTTTTCTTGTCCTTATCATTCTAAATCATTCTCAATTGTTTACAATGGGTTTTGTCAAGTTTATTAAACCAATCTTTTGTCAGTCTTCATGTTGACATATTGTAAGTTAATACAGTCTTGGCTATTGTTTTATAAAATTTCACTTTCCCAATATAGACATTTTTCTTACACTTCAGTTGATTTTATTGCTAAAATTGATTGCTTTATTCTCGATTTCATGCCTTCATAATGTCCAGTTCTTTAGATTCCTCCATTCAGCTTCTTCATCTTTCGATTTCCCTACTTTGATAATCGTTTTTCCCATTTGTCATCGTTTACTCCAGAATGGAGTTTTTCATTTATTTGTTATGATATCCTTGTACTGTTTTATCCAAGTGATTATCTTTTGATGGGGAATCTGAATGGAGCATCTCAGTGAGTAAACTGGATCCTCTCTTGTAGTTATGTTCGATTTTGGGGTTTGGTTTGTCAACTTGAGCTGTTTGATTAGGGAGCTCAATATTTTCATTTTTAATTCCTCATCAATTTTACTTGAATTTGATTATTTTCTTAAATTAAAAAAAAGACAAAACTAAATGGTTGAATTTTAATTGTTGTGTGTTTTTCTTGAATTAGAATAATAATTTGCACGCCAAGCAAATTTGTGAAAATCCAACAAACAACAAGATGGAAGACAGTATTGTCGTTGGGATATAACTCGATTGTAGAACATTCGACTGCCTATCAAAAGTTATTCGCTCCAAAACACGGTGTTATTCATTTCTCTAATTTGATTTATCAGACACTGTAGAAATCCTGTAGAAAACAAGCTGAAAGAGAATATTGTCCTTAGAATAAACCAAGATGGTAAAACGTTCGATTGCATATTTAGAGTTATTCCGTTTCAACATCAAAAGTCCCTTATTTCTCTTATTTCGTTAATAAGAAACTGTAGAATTTATCCAGAGAACAAATTGGAGAAAACCATTGTCATCGGGATATAGGATGGTGTTACAGTATCCGATGGCGTATCAAAAAGTATTCGGTTCAACTTTGAGGGTCCCTCATATCTACAATTTCCTTTAACAGAACTTTAAAAATCCAGATGAAAACAAGCTGGGAGAATCTATTTTTTTATTGGGTTATAGTTCAATTGTAGAGCATGCGACTGATTATTGAAAGCATTCGGTTCAACTCGAAGGATCCCTAATTCCTACTATTATTTCAATCAGAAGCTGTAACAATCTTGAGAGAAACAAGCTGGAAAAAGCTATGGTCGCTGATATATAGCTCAGAGGTCGAACAATCGTCTGCTTATCGAAATGTGTTCATCCTCGAATGTCACTCATCCGACATATTTTCCTGAACAGAGTTTGTTGGAATCTTGAGGAAAACAAGCTTGATGAATTCATTACCGTAGCTGTAAAGCTCGCTTTAGAGCATTAAACTACATTTTGAAATGTCTTTGATTCAGACCTGACTGTCCCTCATTTAACCAATCTTTGTCAAAGGAAACTTCAAGAATACAGAAGAAAACAAGCTAGAAGTATGCCTTGACTTCTCCATCAATTTAGGACATTCCAGTGAATATCAAAATGTCTCCTATTTAACCCCGTGTATCCCTCATTTGTGATATTTTCTACACAAGAAAATCTTGAATATTACAAGGTCGTAGAATTTATTGTCGTTCTAATTACAGTAGATAGAAAACATGCTACGATTCAATTCTCCAGTTTTTGTCCAACAAATTACTATAATTTCATGTTTGGAAGGAAAAAAATCATGTATGGATTCCAATTTGATTTTTGTTTTTTGGCCTTTTTTTTTACAAATTGATGTTGTTAAGGACGGTGTGACCGACTTATATACGCATAATGGAAGAATTACAATGACTGTATTGGAATCAAAAGGCAACTTAAAATAATAGCTTATCAAAGGCCAATCTATAAAACGGTATGTATAGGCTGACGAATCCTCAAAATATCTGAACACTCCAAGTTCCTATCGATATTATTGTCAAAGTCTACCCCCACCCTCTTTGACAACATTAGGACGAAAGGCTGACCCAAAGTATGAAAACTGAGATTTATTTCAGATTGCTCCAAATGAGCTATGAATTATGGAGAGGAAATGGCCATTTGAAGTAAATAAAGTTTTTACACAACTCTTTTCTGTTTATAATTATTCGTGGTTTCCTTCCATTCTTAAAGTACTCCTGTCCCCGAAAGGAAAGACTTGTAGAGAAAACTGAACGACTGTCAATCTTTTTTTAGTCATTAAAAACCAGGAAGTTGGTGAATTTGTTGTTTGTAATCTTGGAACATAATGAAAGGCTCTTGTGATTCTTTTAGCTTCATGCAGGCCATTTTTAAGTCACAATTATTTTTGGTCAATTCATATTGACCAGATAAACTCCAGCTCGAATATATTCAAATTAATATCGCTAACAACCATTAAAACGAAACTTGGGCGTATGAGGCGTTTGCAGGGTGAGGACAGTCCAAACGGAGGGGCATCCGTCACAAAAGTATCATACACTGAAAGTACATTAAATTGAAGAGTGTATTAACTTTGAGTGCTGGGATTATGAAACAACAACATTAAGAGCAAAAATAACAACCACATTGGAGATAAAAACACTAAGATTGAAATCGAGGACACAGAACTCGAGAAAGTAGACCACTACATCTACCTAGGACAACGAATCTCCATGAGACGAAAAGAAGAAGAAATCAAGCGAAGAATGACACTAGAATGGCAAGACTTTGGCAGAGCTAGCTCAAACTTCAAAAATAATTAGATCCCGTTAATCCTAAAGAGAAGGGCGTATAACCAATGCATCCTCCCAATAGTCACTTATGGAGCTGAAACATGGAACTTAACCAAGAAACAGACCCGTAAATTGAGAACCATACAACGTGCATATGGAAGAATAATGCTGGGCCTCACATGGAGAGACCACAGAACAGCACAGTACATTCGAGAAAAGACAAGAGTTAGGGACATCATAGAATCCATAAAAAATCTCAAATGGCGGTGGGCTGGCCATGTTGCAAGAATTGCAGACAATCGATGGACATCACAACTCAAAACATGGATTCCCCGAGACCACATGCGCAACCGAGGCCGGCAAAATGTTAGATGGAGAGACGAGCTAGACAAGTTCAGGAAGTACTGGCTCCGTGACGCCCATGATAGAGGAGTGTGGCAAATCCTGGGGAAGGTCTATGTCCAATGACGGACGCTAAAAGACTGATGATGATGATGATGAATGAAAATTTCACATCTATTAAGAAACTCATAAGGGAGATGAATTAGCCACAGAATATCAATATTGAATTTTTTTTATCTAAAAAGCAACAATAATTAGATGGAGTATATGTAGTGATAAAATAATAATCAGAAATTGTGCATCAACCCGGATTGTTATTAAATGAGAAACGCTTAATTTCAAGAAAATATCAAAATCAAAATTGATGATGAAAATAACAATACAAAAATCTCTTTTTTTTTCAATGAAATCAAACAATGTATACAAAAAAGTTATCGTAAAAGATAGACAAGATTGTAGAAATTTACAAAAACGGTAATTCTTTCAAGACATTGTCAGGAATATGGCATCGAATGTTTTGATCGAAACACGTGATTGACTGCGTTACCAAGGGCTTAATAAAATAAGGATACGTAATGACGTCATTTGAGATTCATCAATATGCAAAAATATTAATACTACTTCAACTATTTTCTACTTGTTATAGATACCCTTCATGATCACTGAAAATTAGTTTTTGATTCACAAAGCAAATTTAGCTATAAAAAAAAACAACACAAATTATTTTAAATAAAACTGTTCATGTTATATCATTTAACTTTACTCTCGATTGAAAAATACTGTTTACTTTACAGGCAATGCTGACAACAACCCTTTAGACTAAACCTACAAATAAAAATAACACTAAATAATATCCTCTATGATTAAATTCAAAAAAATACTGTTTCGAATTCTCACTAACTTCTGTTCTTATTTTTTGGAAAATTGTTCGACAGTAGCAGCAGCTAATCGTATTTTCTCAATTGCTATCTGTTTTGCAGACTATCAACATAACGTTTTAGTGAACTTATTAGAAATAATTAACGCCCAAATAACCATGCTTGAAAAGTTACAACCCCACAAGGCACATATA
Organism: Thysanoteuthis rhombus; assembly: GCA_963457665.1. Classification (NCBI taxonomy): domain Eukaryota; kingdom Metazoa; phylum Mollusca; class Cephalopoda; order Oegopsida; family Thysanoteuthidae; genus Thysanoteuthis; species Thysanoteuthis major. The sequence goes on from OY735230.1 coordinate 33,719,102, forward strand.
CCAAATAAAGACATTTCTTTTACGAATAATCAAAAGTATACTAAGAAACGTAATAAATAAACAGGAAAAAATTCCCACAAAAATCGAAATCGATAATTGAAATAACTCCACAAAAATCACATAATTTCTGATGAAATCAAAAAATTTATTTAAAAGTTTTTGGAAAAGATAGACAAGTTTGTAATGATATGCAAATCAGTCAGTTCCTTCACAAAAAATTTGCAAATATGTCAGTCCCTTCAAGAAAAAACAACTGCACTCCCAGGAGATTGGAAATTGTCAGGTTGACAGGTAAATTCTCAAGAGAGACTATCTGAGTCAGCAGGTGTTGTCCCTTAAACCCTCTTAAAGCAAACACAAATTGACAAACTGAACATAGAAGAACCTACCAACTCCTTTAAAACTCCCTTCTTCATCTGGTGTACAAGCAATAACCACAAGATGTGTGACATTTTGGCAACCGCCCGAGAGACGGTCACAGATGTTAAGTTGGTTTAGTAGGAGCATGAGAGTTTGAAACTTATGAATCATCGGTTACAATCAATCTTTACCTCTCCCTTTATAGGGCTCTAAAATGAATGTTTCCACAGACAGTTGGTTTACAACTAAACTACGCACTGGTTGTTGTCGTTTAGGTCTGTGTGCAACACTGTGAGGTAAGCTAAATAGCTCTCAATCTTCCAAGTCAAAGTTTGAGCATTTGGACAACAGGTAAGTGAAGGCCTTGATGCGGTTAGGTAATAAGCCAATTTTGACTAGTTACTGAAAGTTCAATATCACCTTACAGGAGAGCTGAGACTTCTGGGAACAGCTAGAGGGTTTAATTCAACGGGAACAAGTCAGTTGTTCACGTGCATTGTGGTGGTCTAACTTGAAACAGAAATTGGAATGTTCACTGTCAAATACAGCCAACGACTTGCCCTTAATGAGGCTGAGACAAAAGTGGTGGTAGAAGATAATCATAACCCCGGTAGTGGCACAGAAATAATTTGGAGGGACCTGTAGTAATCTGCTTGAGAAAACTACCAAGGACAAGTAGTTAGGAGTAGCTTAGAAAGGATATCCAACGTAGTTATGAAACTTGACAAAAATATGCGTGAGAAAGAAATGCATCGATTGCCAGATCGATATAATTATTGCATTAGAACTTGGACCAGCGCATCTTTCGATTAAAGGGTGACATGTGCAAGGGGCCCCGGCTGTATCTCTGATATCGCTTCATCAAAGAGCCTGGCCTGTGTGGGCAGCTATTTAGCGGAATTTCCCCAATTTGCGTCAGCTGAAGCAGTTAGCTATGGTAGACAGGTTATGGGGACAAAATCCATGCTGCACTGAAGCAGGTAGGCTACAAGAAGTCACCGGGGACAAACGGTTTGGATTATACTTGATGATGTCCAATGTGTTTGCAACCCTCTTGACAGTGATGATCAAGCATTGGGTCAACCAGGGATCAATCCCTGGTTGGGTGACCAAGGGGTTGATCGCGTTGTTAAAGAAGCAGGACAAATACATTAAGAGAGACAGAGATAATAAAAGGCTAGTAACATTGCTAAACACTGGGAAAGATTTTGGCCGAGATCCTGTCGATTTGGCTTAAAGTCAATACTAAATGCATTTGTATATTAAGCCTATCATTTTGAGACGTAGCTGATGAGGGCAGATATGACGTCACCCTTTTTGGACATAGCCAATGTTGAGGGAAGTGACGTTATATATATTATCCATTTTGAGAGCTCATCCAGGCGGAAGTGATGTCATGTTTTCATCCTTATCTCCACGATAGACCCACATCTTTTCTTTACATGGCCTCTGTGGACAGAAGTGACATGCTATGGTGAAATTAGTTTAATCAGGGTTAGGTTGAATTTCAAATGAGAATACTAGGAATTGTGCATGGCTCGTTGGTCTAAGTGTATGATTCTCGCTTAGGGTGCGAGAAGTCCCGGGTTCAAATTATGTTTTTTTTACTTCACGTATAGATCTAAACACTTTTTATAAGTGGGAGCAAAGATTTCATCGTTAGCCATGAGCAATTTCGTTTGACAGCCATGATGGTGAAATTAGTTTAAACTGAGTTTAGTCAGCGTTAGTGGTAGACTTAAAGTTTCCTTTGTTATTAAGATTGTCTTTTCAGAACAGATTGGTGAAAACACCTTAAATTGATAGACAAACACAGAGAAATAATAATAAGTTGGTAGTTGGTATATCTTGTGATATGGTCAGTTGATAAGTTTGGGGTTAGTTTTTCTGAATTACCAATTATTATTGGTGTAATCAAGTTACATGGATATTAAATCTATCCAATTGCCAATTTGAAAAAATAACCATTTTAGTCATTTTAAAATGTTTAAATACAAGATGGCGGGGACTGATACAAAGATAGCCATGAATATTTATTTTTCAGGGCAACATGGTACCTTATATTAAACCTGAATATTAACCATGATACAAAACACTAATCTTGAGTCATATCGTTTGCAGTAAAATTTAATACATTACAGTTCCAAATGTTCTCAGTTTTCTGTTTTCATTTCTCTGTAATAGTTCAACAGCAGCAGCTGATTGTGTCCACTCAAATGTTATCTCCCTTACAAAACATCAATATAACGTTTTGATGAACCTCTTCCAAACAATTACCACGAAAAATAAAATGTCAAAAGAGTCAGAGCCCAATGACGCACACATAAAATAAAGGCATTGACTTTATAAATAACACAAAGCATACTGAAAAACAATATAAACTTTTATGAAAAAATATTTTCCCAGAAAAATCTAAATTGATAATCAAAATAATCCACCAGAAATTACTTACATTATAATGAAATCAAAAATGTATTCAAAAAGTTTTTGTAACGGATAAACAAGTTTGTAGCAATTTGCAAATACGTCAATTCCTTCAAGAAGCTTTTAGGAATATGGCGCCCAATGTTTTGGTCAAAACGCGTTGTTAATTGCGTTACTAAGGTCTCAATAGAATTATGACTTGATGGTGACGTCATTCCAGAAATTCATTGATAATAAAAGTTTGAATAATACGTTAAAATTTATTAGCAAATAGACCATCTACGTATTGCAAATATCACTAAACATCAATGAACATTAGTTTTAGGATTCACGGAGCACAATTGGTAATTTGACAAAAAGAAAAATAAGGAAAAAAAGCTTAATGTTATAACTTTATGAAATAACCTAATGAAATTTGCAATTCTTTGAAATGATGGTTTGTGCAAGCTTTGGTTGCTTGAAGTAGCTTACCCTATCTGCTGGCAGAGTGAGAAAATCCAGGAACAGAAATTCTCTTTCAGATATCTCGTCAGCTTGTCTAGGACAATCATTGTTTTCACTGCTATCATCACTATCTGCTGATTGTCTTGAATCATTATCAAATTCACTACCAAATTAAGAAGAGATAGGAGCAAAGAAATTTCTATTCAGATATCTTGTAAGCCAATCAGGTACAATTATTGCTTTTAATGCACCCATTTCCATTTAAAATTATCTTGAATCATTATCCAATTTAGCCGAATCATATAATCTTATGTTGGTAATGTTTCATTCAATTTTATAAGTGCAAAAATGAAACTTTGATTCAATGGAGCACATTCTTTAATTTGGTGAGGGTCAAAATAAAGGAAAAAAGCTTTATGTTTGCTAATTACCAAATGAAATTTACAACTCTTTGGAATGATGGTATGTGCAAGCTTTGGTTGCTTGAAATAGTTTACCTTCAAAATGGAATTTTTCAGTTATTTCTTATACTATCTTTGTACTGTTTCATCTTCTGTTGGGAAATCTGAATCATCAACATAAAACATCTCAGTGGGTAAACTGTATCCTCTTCTGTAGTTATGTTCAATGTTGGGGTTCGGTTTATTAACTACAGCTTCTTGCATTATTCAAAACTGATGGTCGTTTTCTATAGATAATGTTTTCTCTCTCAGGAAAACAGCATTTTTTCATTTTCTGTTGTAACTGGGACAGGAAATGGTAATTCTTGGTGGGCAAGAAAGGTCAATTCTCCATGTGACTGCTTCTTAATGAGTACACACTAAACTTTTAAAAACAGATTTAGATTATCAATGTAATTTTTTAGAGTGTATCTACACAGTTTGCATTTTCTTCTTATTCGACAATATCTGGAGTATTCCGATAGATGTGCATTTTAGGTTTAATATTATTCTCATTTGATTCAGAGTACCTTAAAAAATTCTAATAACAATGTAAGTGTTCAGTCAGAAAACATAAAGCAGATATTAACGGTCAACGATGGGTGTAATTTATTTTTATGCTATTTCAGAAAACTCTGCCTTTATTAATAAGAAGCCGAAACATTTTGTAATTTAAAGATCTTGTTAAACAGTACAAGTCGGTGAATTTTACATCAGGTTATTGATAGACCTATGTTACCTTTGTGAAATAAATTGGATCTCAATTTTCGACCTATAGGTTATATTATCTGCTTGGTAACCAAACAGGTTGTTACACAGGTGATAAATCTTTGACGTATTAAACCTTAATGAAAGGTTTGGTTTCAAATCATTCAAAAGCTTTCACCATGTGATGTTGGTTGGGGAAAACTATGATATTTTCTCCATTTCGAAGTTCCAACATCATGCATTGAACTAAAAATTGACTTACCATGCATTCCCTTAAATAATGATCTATATTTAAATATTGTCACGTTATTAACAAAAATTAGGACCGTTATTACTAACCATCAGGAATTTTTATCGAAGTTTATCGTGAAAGTGGCAACCATTTAATGCCGAGTCGGTATATCGCTGATGGTAGAGATTTTGACAGCTAATCGAAATGTCTTCGGTTCAAACCCGAATAACAGACATTTTTTCAGCAAGAAATATGAAAATCATTACAAAAACAAGTTAGAAAATCAATTGTTGTTAGGATGTAAGCTCAGTAGTGAAACATTCAACTGCATACCTTTGATTCGACCCAGAATGTAGTCCATTTCTCCAAACGTCCTCAACAGAAACACTGAAAATCTTGGAGAAAAGTAATCAGAAGAATTTATCAATGATGATATGTGGCCCAGTGGTTGTGCATTCAACAACACATCGGAATGTCTCCAGTTCAAACTCAACTGTGACACATATCACCAATTTTCTCCAATAGACTGTGTAAAAGAATAAAAGATGCAAGAAAATCGTCAGGATATACCTCGGTGGAGATCATATTGAATTATATTCGGTTCAACACCGGCTCCGAGCCATATCTCTTTTCTTTCTCAAAAGAAGTGTGAAATTCTACAGAAAACAAAATGGAAGAATATATTGTCGTCAAGATACAGCTCAGTTGTAGAATATTCAATTGCATCAAGAAAATGTGAAAATCAAACAGAAAACAAGATGGAAGATACTATCGTCTGCATGATGTAACTCAGTTTTGGAGCAGTGGACTTACTATTGAAATGGATTCAGCTCAACATCGTGATTACATTAACAACAAGAAATTATTCCTCATTTCTCTTAACGAGGAGGAGTCAAATTCTACCAGAAAACATAATCGGAAAAACAATGTCAACAAAAAGGACCTCAGTTTTCGAGAATCATACTGATTTTCGGAAAGTATTCAGTCCAACATTTGTGAGTCCCTCATTTCTCCAGTGTCTTTATTCTAGAATAAATGGAATTCGACACAAACCAAAATGGGACAAAATATTGTCAACATAAAGAACATCAGTTTGGGAAAATTATACTTATTATGAGAGAGTCTACATAAACAGTCGACAAAAATATTGGATTGACTATGAAAATGTATTCTGTTCAACCTCAACGGTCCCACGATTCTTCTTTTCCCTTGCATATCATCTGTAAAAATCCCCCCACAAAGTTTTTGTCAAAAACAAAGTGGAAAAAGCTTTTGTTGGGCTGATTTAACACACCTTTTAGAATATTGGGCTGACTATGGAAAAGGGATTCTGTTCAACCTCAGTGGTCAAACGTGTCTTCTTTTCCCTTGAACATTAACCGTTGATATGACTCGGAAAACAAGTTTTTGTCAAGAACAAAGTGGTAAAAACTCTTGTTTGGCCGATGTAGCACACTCTTTACAATATTGGACTGACTATGAAAAGGTATTCTGTTCAACATTAGCAGTCCAACGTGTCTTTTTCCCCTTGAACAATAACTGTGGAAATGACTCCCAAACAAGTTTTTGTCCGGAATAAAGTGGAAAAAACTCTTGGTGGGCTGATGTAGCACACTTTTTACACTATTGGACTGACTATGAAAAGGTATTCTGTTCAACCTCAATGGTCCTAAATGTCTTCTTATCCCTTGAACATTAACCGTGGAAGTGACTCCCAAACAAGTTTTCGTCAAAAACAAAGTGGAAAAAACTATTGTCGGGCTGATGTGGCCAACTTTTTACTATATTGGACTATCTATGAAAAAGGATTCCTTTCAACCTCAGTGGTCCCATGTGTGTTCTTTTCCCTTGAACATAAACCGTGGGAATGACTCCAAAACAAGTAATTCTCAAGAAAAAAGTGGAAAAAACTCTTGTTGGGCTGATGTAGTGTCCTTGACTAAATTTTATAATTCAACGGTCCAACGTGTCTTCTCTTCCCTTGAACATGAACTGTGAAAATCTCTCCAAAAACAATTTTCTGTCAAGAAAAAGTGGAAAGAACACATGATGTGGTGATGTACCGTCTTTTTAGGATATTAGACTGACGAAGCAAAAGTATTCTGTCCAACCTGTACAGTCCCACATGTCCCTTCGAGAAATGAAATAATCTCTCAAGAGCAAAATCCTGTGAAGAACAAAGTGGGAAAAAAACGTGTTGGAGTCAATTAGCATACTTTTAGAATATTCAACTGATTATGGAAATGAATTCCATCAAGCCTCCAAAATGAGATGATTCCCGTTTTCCCTTGAACATAAACAATGTAAATCTCTCCGAAAACTGATTTTTCTCAGAAACAAAATGAAATGGAAAATTGTTGGTTCTTTGTACGTCCCTTTTAGAATATTCGATTGATTATGAAAAGATATTCTGTCCAGCATATATGATCGAATACCACTTCTTTTCCCTTCTGCATCAATTGTACAAATCCCTGGGAAAAAATCAAATTTTCATCCATAATTAAGTTGAATGAAAAAATTGTTGGATAACTGTACATCCCTTTTATAATATTGAATGATTATAAAAAGATGTTCTGACATTTCTTTTCCCTTCTGCATCGAATGTGTAAATATCTCCAAAAGCAAATATTTGACCACAACAAAGTAGAATGAAAAATTGTTGGTTAACTCTGAAACCATTTTAGAATATTGGACTGATTATGAGAGGATATTCTATCCAGCCTCGATGATTATATGACATTTCTATTGCCTTCTAGATCAAATGTATAATTCCATTCAAAAAATAAATTTTTATCCACAACAAAGTGGAATAAAAAATTGATGGATAACTATACATCCCTTTTAGAAGATTGGACTGATTATGAAAAGTCATTCTGTCCAGCCTACATGATCCCATGCCAATTCTTTTCCCTTCTGCATCAACTGTACGAATCTTTTCAGAAACAAATTTTTATCCACAAAAAAATGGAATAAAAAATTGTTGGTTAACTCTACATCCCTTTGAAAATATTGGACTGATCATGAAAAGATATTCTGTCCAGCCTCCATGATCCCATGCCACTTCTTTTGCTTTGTACATCAACTGTGTAAATCTCTTCAAAAACAAATTTTGATCCACCACAAAGTGGATCAAAAAATTGTTGGTTAACTCTACATCCCTTTTAGAATATTGGACTGATTATGAAAAGAAACTCTGTCCAGCCTCCATGATCCTATGCCACTTTTTTTGCCTCGTACATCAACCATGTAAATCTCTTAAAAAACAAATTTTTGTCCACAACGAAGTATAATAAAAAATACCTGGTTAACTCTACATCCCTTTTAGAATATTGGACTGATTATGAAAAGATATTCTGTCCAGCCTCCATGATCCTATGCCACTTCTTTTCCCTTCTACATCAACTGTGTAAATTTCTCAGAAAACAAATTCTTATCGTCAACAAAGTAAAATAAAAAGTTCTTAGTTAACTCTACATCCCTTTCAAATTATTTGACTGTTTTTGGAAAGATATTCTGACCAGCCTCCATGATCCCATGCCAATTATTTTCCCTTGTACATCAATTGTGTAAATCTCTCCAAAAACTAATTTCTGTCCACAAAAAAGTATAATAAAAAATTGTTGGTTAACTCTACATCACTTTTAGAATATTGGACTGATTATGAAAAGATATTCTGTCCAGCCTCCATGATCCCATGCTTCTTCTCTTGCCTTGTACATCAACGGTGTGAATCTCTCCAAAAAATAATTTTTATTCACAACAAAGTAAAATAAAAACTTGTTGTTCAACTGTACATCCCTTTTAGAATATTGGACTGATTATGAAAAGATATTCTGTCTAGCTTCCATGATACCATGCCACTTTGGTTCCCTTGTATTCGTGGGTGTGAATGTCTCCAAAAAAATATTTTTATCAACAACAAAGTGGAAAAAAGAAATTATTTGTTAACTCTACATTCCTTTTTGAATATTGGACTGATTATGAAAAGATATTCTGTCCAGCATCCATGACACCAAGACACTTCGTTTCCTTTCTACATCATGGGTGTAAATCACTCAAAAAACAAATTTTTATCGACAACAGAGTAAAATAAAAAGTTCTTGGTTAACTCTACATCCCTTTTAAAATATTGGACTGATTATGGAAAGATATTCTGTCCAGCCTCCATGATCCAATGCCAATTATTTTCCCTTCCACATCAATTGTGTAAATCTCTCCTAAAACTAATTTCTGTCCACAACAAAGTGGATTAAAAAATTGTTGGTTAACTGTACATCCTTTTTAGAATATTGGACTGATTTTGAAAAGATATTCTATCCATCCTCCATGATCCCATGCCGCTTCTTTTGCCTTGTACATCAACTGTGTGGATCTCTCCAAAAAATAATTTCTATCGACAACAAAGTAGAATAAAAACTTGATTTTTAACTGTACATCCCTTTTAGAAGATTGGACTGATTATGGAAAGACATTTTGTCTAGCTTCCATGATACCATGCCACTTCGTTTCCCTTGTATTCGGGGGTGTGAATGTCTCCAAAAAAATATATTTATCAACAACAAAGTGGAAAAAAAAAATTGTTGGTCAACTCTACATTCCTTTTTGAATATTGGACTGATTATGAAAAGATATTCTGTCCAGCCTCCATGAACCTATGCCACTTCTTTTGCCTCGTACGTCAACTGTGTAAATCTCTTTAAAAACAAATTTTTGTCCACAACAGATTGGAAGAAGAATTTGTTGGTTAAATGTACATCCCTTTCAGAACATTGGACTGATTATGAAAAGATATTCTGTCTAGCCTCCATGATCCTATGCCACTTCTTTTCCCTTCTACATACACTGTGTGAATCCCTCCAAAAAAAAATTTCTGTCCACAACAAAGTGGATTAAAAAATTGTTGGTTAAGTGTACATCCCTTTTAGAATATTGGACTGATTATGAAAAGATATTCTGTCCAGCCTCCATGATCCTATGCCACTCCTTTTGCCTTGTACATCAACAATGTAAATCTTTTCAAAAACTAATTTATGTCCACAACAAAGTACAATAAAAAATTGTTGGTTAACTGTACATCCCTTTTAGAATATTGGACTGATTATGAAAAGATATTCTGTCCAGCCTCCATGATCCTATGCCACTTCTTTTGCCTTGTACATCAACTGTGTGAATCACTTCAAAAACAATTTTTTGTCCACAACAAAGTATAATAAAAAATTGTTGGTTAACTGTACATCCCTTCTAGAATATTGGACTGATTATGAAAAGATATTATGTCCAGCCTCCATGATCCTATGCCACTTCTTTTGCCTTGTATATCAACTGTGTAAATCTCTTTAAAAACCAATTTTCATCCACAACAAAGTATAATAAAAAATTGTTGGTTAACTGTACATCCCTTTTAGAATATTGGACTGATTATGAAAAGATATTCTGTCCAGCCTCCATGATCCTATGCCACATCTTTTGCCTTGTACATCAACTGTGTAAATCTCTTCAAAAACAAATTTTTGTCTACAACAAAGTGTGATAAAAAATTGTTGGTTAACTGTACATCCCTTCTAGAATATTGGACTGATTATTAAAAGATATTCTGTCCAGCTTCCATGATCCTATGCCACTTCTTTTGCCTTGTACATCAACTGTGTAAATCTCTTCAAAAAAGATTTTTTGTCCACAACAAAGTATAATAAAAAATTGTTGGTTAACTGTACATCCCTTCTAGAATATTGGACTGATTATGAAAAGATATTCTGTCCAGCCTCCATGATCCTATGCCACTTCTTTTGCCTTGTATATCAACTGTGTAAACCTCTTCAAAAACAAATTTTCATCCTTAACAAAGTAAAATAAAAAATTGTTGGTTAACTGTACATCCCTTTTAGAATATTGGACTGATTATGAAAAGATATTCTGTCCAGCCTCCATGATCCTATGCCACTTCTTTTGCCTTGTTCATCAACCGTGTAAATCTTTTCAAGAAAAATTTTTTGTCCACAACAAAGTAAAATAAAAAATTGTTGGTTAACTGTACATCCCTTTTAGATTATTGGACTGATTATGAAAAGACATCCTGTCCAGCCTCCATGATTCCATGCCACTTCTTTTCCCTTCTACATCAACTTTGTAAATCTCTCGAAAAACAAATTTCCATCCACAACAAAGTGGAATACAGAATTGTTGGTTTAACTGTACATCCCTTTTAGAATATTGGACTGATTATGAAAAGATATTCTGTCCAGCCTCCATGATCCTATGCCACTTCTTTTGCCTTGTACATCAACAATGTAAATCTTTTCAAAAACAATTTTTTGTCCACAACAATGTATAATAAAAAATTGTTGGTTAACTATACACCCCTTTTAGAATATTGGGCTGATTATGAAAAGATATTCTGTCAAGCCTCCATGATCCTATGCCACTTCCTTTGCCTAGTACATCAACTGTGTAAATCTCTTCAAAAACGATTTTTGTCCACAACAAAGTATAATAAAAAATTGTTGGTTAACTGTACATCCCTTTTAGAATATTGGACTGATTATGAAAAGATATTCTGTCCAGCCAACATGATCCTATGCCACTTCTTTTGCCTTGTACATCAACTGTGTAAATCTCTTTAAAAACAATTTTTTCTCCACAATAAAGTATAATAAAAAATTGTTGGTTAACTGTACATCCCTTTTAGAATATTGGACTGATTATGAAAAGATATTCTGTCCAGCCTCCATGATCCTATGCCACTTCTTTTGCCTTATACATCAACTGTGTAAATCTCTTCAAAAACAAATTTTTGTCCACAACAAAGTATGATAAAAAATTGTTGGTTAACTGTACATCCCTTCTAGAATATTGGACTGATTATGAAAAGATATTCTGTCCAGCCTCCATGATCCTATGCCACTTCTTTTGCTTTCTACATCAACCGTGTAAATCTTTTCGAAAACAATTTTTTGTCCACAACAAAGTATAGTAAAAAATTGTTGTTTAACTGTACATCCCTTCTAGAATATTGGACTGATTATGAAAAGATATTCTGTCCAGCCTCCATGATCCTATGCCACTTCTTTGGCCATGTACATCAACCGTGTAAATCTTTTCAAAAACAATTTTTTGTCCACAACAAAGTATAATGAAAAATTGTTGGTTAACTGTACATCTCTTTTAGAATATTGGACTGATTATGAAAAGATATTCTGTTCAGCCTCTATGATCCTATGCCACTTCTTTTGCCCTGTACATCAACCGTGTGAATCTTTTCAAAAACAATTTTTTGTCCACAACAAGGTATGATAAAAAATTGTCGGTTAATTGTACATCCCTTTCAGAATATTGGACTGATTATGAAAAGATATCCTGTCCTGCCTCCATGATCCTATGCCACTTCTTTTGCCTTCTACATCAACTGTGTGAATCTCTTTAAAAACAAATTTTTGTCCATAACGAAGTATAATAAAAAAATTGTTGGTTAATTGTACATCCCTTTTAGAATATTTGACTGATTATGAAAAGATATTCTGTCCAGCCTCCATGCTCTTATGCCACTACTTTTGCCTTGTACATCAACTGTGTAAATCTCTTCAAAAACAAATTTTTGTCCTCAACAAAGTATAATAAAAAATTGTTGGTAAACCGTACATCCCTTTTAGAATATTGGACTGATTATGAAAAGATATTCTGTCTAGCCTCTATGATCCTATGCCACTTCTTTTGCCTTGTACATCAACCGTTTAAATCTTTTCAAAAACAAATTTTTGTCCACAACAAAGTAAAATAAAAAATTGTTGATTAACTGTTCATCCCTTTTAGAATATTGGACTGATTATGAAAAGATATTCTGTCCAGCCTCCATGCTCTTATGCCACTTCTTTTGCTTTGTACATCAAAAGTTTAAATCTTTTCAAAAACAATTTTTTGTCCACAACAAAGTATAATAAAAAATTGTTGATTAACTGTTCATCCCTTTTAGAATATTGGACTGATTATGAAAAGATATTCTGTCCAGCCTCCATGATCCTATGCCACTTCTTTTGCTTTGTACATCAACCGTTTAAATCTTTTCAAAAACAATTTTTTGTCCACAACAAAGTAAAATAAAAAATTGTTGATTAACTGTTCATCCCTTTTAGAATATTGGACTGATTATGAAAAGATATTATGTCCAGCCTCCACGATCCTATGCCACTTCTTTTGCTTTGTACATCAACCGTTTAAATCTTTTCAAAAACAATTTTTTGTCCACAACAAAGTATAATAAAAAATTGTTGGTGAACCGTACATCCCTTTTAGAATATTGGACTGATTATGAAAAGATATTCTGTCCAGCCTCCATGCTCTTATGCCACTTCTTTTGCTTTGTACATCAACCGTTTAAATCTTTTCAAAAACAATTTTTTGTCCACAACAAAGTATAATAAAAAATTGTTGATTAACTGTTCATCCCTTTTAGAATATTGGACTGATTATGAAAAGATATTCTGTCCAGCCTCCATGCTCTTATGCCACTTCTTTTGCTTTGTACATCAACCGTTTAAATCTTTTCAAAAACAATTTTTTGTCCACAACAAAGTATAATAAAAAATTGTTGATTAACTGTTCATCCCTTTTAGAATATTGGACTGATTATGAAAAGATATTATGTCCAGCCTCCACGATCCTATGCCACTTCTTTTGCTTTGTACATCAACTGTGTAAATCTTTTCAAAAACAATTTTTTGTCCACAACAAAGTATAATAAAAAATTGTTGATTAACTGTACATCCCTTTCAAAATATTGGACTGACTATGAAAAGATATTCTGTCCAGCCTCCATGATCTTATGCCACTCCTTTTGCCTTCTACATCAACTGTGTAAATCTCTTTAAAAACAAATTTTTATCCACAACAAAGTATAATAAAAAATTGTTCATTAATCGTACATTTCTTTTAGAATATTGGACTGATTATGAAAAGATATTCTGTCCAGCCTCCATGATCCTATGCCACTTCTTTTGCCTTGTACATCAACTGTGTAAATCTTTTCAAAAACAAATTTTTTGTCCACAACAAAGTAAAATAAAAAATTGTTGGTTAACTGTACATCCCTTTTAGAATATTCGACTGATTATGAAAAGATATTCTGTCCAGCCTCTATGATCCTATGCCACTTTTTTTGCCTTCTACATCAACTGTGTAAATCTCTTTAAAAACAAATTTTTGTCCACAACAAAGTATAATAAAAAATACCTGGTCAACTCTATATCCCTTTCAGAATATTGGACTGATTATGAAAAGATATTATGTCCAGCCTCCATGATCCTATGCCACTTCTTTTGCTTTGTACATCAACCGTTTAAATCTTTTCAAAAACAATTTTTTGTCCACAACAAAGTAAAATAAAAAATTGTTGATTAACTGTTCATCCCTTTTAGAATATTGGACTGATTATGAAATGATATTATATCCAGCCTCCATGATCCTATGCCACTTCTTTTGCTTTGTACATCAACCGTTTAAATCTTTTCAAAAACAATTTTTTGTCCACAACAAAGTAAAATAAAAAATTGTTGATTAACTGTTCATCCCTTTTAGAATATTGGACTGATTATGAAAAGATATTCTGTCCAGCCTCCACGATCCTATGCCACTTCTTTTGCTTTGTACATCAACCGTTTAAATCTTTTCAAAAACAATTTTTTGTCCACAACAAAGTATAATAAAAAATTGTTGGTAAACCGTACATCCCTTTTAGAATATTGGACTGATTATGAAAAGATATTCTGTCCAGCCTCCACGATCCTATGCCACTTCTTTTGCTTTGTACATCAACCGTTTAAATCTTTTCAAAAACAATTTTTCGTCCACAACAAAGTAAAATAAAAAATTGTTGATTAACTGTTCATCCCTTTTAGAATATTGGACTGATTATGAAAAGATATTCTGTCCAGCCTCCATGCTCTTATGCCACTTCTTTTGCTTTGTACATCAACCGTTTAAATCTTTTCAAAAACAATTTTTTGTCCACAACAAAGTATAATAAAAAATTGTTGATTAACTGTTCATCCCTTTTAGAATATTGGACTGATTATGAAAAGATATTATGTCCAGCCTCCATGCTCTTATGCCACTTCTTTTGCTTTGTACATCAACCGTTTAAATCTTTTCAAAAACAATTTTTTGTCCACAACAAAGTAAAATAAAAAATTGTTGATTAACTGTTCATCCCTTTTAGAATATTGGACTGATTATGAAAAGATATTATGTCCAGCCTCAATGATCCTATGCCACTTCTTTTGCTTTGTACATCAACCGTTTAAATCTTTTCAAAAACAATTTTTTGTCCACAACAAAGTAAAATAAAAAATTGTTGATTAACTGTTCATCCCTTTTAGAATATTGGACTGATTATGAAAAGATATTCTGTCCAGCCTCCATGCTCTTATGCCACTTCTTTTGCTTTGTACATCAACCGTTTAAATCTTTTCAAAAACAATTTTTTGTCCACAACAAAGTAAAATAAAAAATTGTTGATTAACTGTTCATCCCTTTTAGAATATTGGACTGATTATGAAAAGATATTATGTCCAGCCTCCATGATCCTATGCCACTTCTTTTGCTTTGTACATCAACCGTTTAAATCTTTTCAAAAACAATTTTTTGTCCACAACAAAGTAAAATAAAAAATTGTTGATTAACTGTTCATCCCTTTTAGAATATTGGACTGATTATGAAAAGATATTATGTCCAGCCTCTATGATCCTATGCCACTTCTTTTGCTTTGTACATCAACCGTTTAAATCTTTTCAAAAACAATTTTTTGTCCACAACAAAGTATAATAAAAAATTGTTGGTAAACCGTACATCCTTTTTAGAATATTGGACTGATTATGAAAAGATATTATGTCCAGCCTCCACGATCCTATGCCACTTCTTTTGCTTTGTACATCAACCGTTTAAATCTTTTCAAAAACAATTTTTTGTCCACAACAAAGTATAATAAAAAATTGTTGGTAAACCGTACATCCCTTTTAGAATATTGGACTGATTATGAAAAGATATTATGTCCAGCCTCCATGATCCTATGCCACTTCTTTTGCTTTGTACATCAACTGTGTAAATCTTTTCAAAAACAATTTTTTGTCCACAACAAAGTATAATAAGAAATTGTTGATTAACTGTACATCCCTTTCAGAATATTGGACTGACTATGAAAAGATATTCTGTCCAGCCTCCATGATCTTAAGCCACTCCTTTTGCCTTCTACATCAACTGTGTAAATCTCTTTAAAAACAAATTTTTATCCACAACAAAGTATAATAAAAAATTGTTCGTTAATCGTACATTTCTTTTAGAATATTGGACTGATTATGAAAAGATATTCTGTCCAGCCTCCATGATCCTATGCCACTTCTTTTGCCTTCTACATCAACCGTGTAAATCTCTTTAAAAACAAATTTTTATCCACAACAAAGTATAATAAAAAATTGTTCGTTAATCGTACATTTCTTTTAGAATATTGGATTGATTATGAAAAGATATTCTGTCCAGCCTCTATGATCCTATGCCACTTCTTTTGCCTTCTACATCAACTGTGTAAATCTCTTTAAAAACAAATTTTTGTCCACAACAAAGTATAATAAAAAATACCTGGTCAACTCTATATCCCTTTCAGAATATTGGACTGATTATGAAAAGATATTCTGTCCAGCCTCCATGATCCTATGCCACTTCTTTTGCTTTGTACATCAACCGTTTAAATCTTTTCAAAAACAATTTTTTGTCCACAACAAAGTAAAATAAAAAATTGTTGATTAACTGTTCATCCCTTTTAGAATATTGGACTGATTATGAAAAGATATTCTGTCCAGCCTCCACGATCCTATGCCACTTCTTTTGCTTTGTACATCAACCGTTTAAATCTTTTCAAAAACAATTTTTTGTCCACAAAAAAGTAAAATAAAAAATTGTTGATTAACTGTTCATCCCTTTTAGAATATTGGACTGATTATGAAAAGATATTCTGTCCAGCCTCCATGCTCTTATGCCACTTCTTTTGCTTTGTACATCAACCGTTTAAATCTTTTCAAAAACAATTTTTTGTCCACAACAAAGTATAATAAAAAATTGTTGATTAACTGTTCATCCCTTTTAGAATATTGGACTGATTATGAAAAGATATTATGTCCAGCCTCCATGATCCTATGCCACTTCTTTTGCTTTGTACATCAACCGTTTAAATCTTTTCAAAAACAATTTTTTGTCCACAACAAAGTAAAATAAAAAATTGTTGATTAACTGTTCATCCCTTTTAGAATATTGGACTGATTATGAAAAGATATTATGTCCAGCCTCCATGATCCTATGCCACTTCTTTTGCTTTGTACATCAACCGTTTAAATCTTTTCAAAAACAATTTTTTGTCCACAACAAAGTAAAATAAAAAATTGTTGATTAACTGTTCATCCCTTTTAGAATATTGGACTGATTATGAAAAGATATTCTGTCCAGCCTCCACGATCCTATGCCACTTCTTTTGCTTTGTACATCAACCGTTTAAATCTTTTCAAAAACAATTTTTTGTCCACAACAAAGTATAATAAAAAATTGTTGGTAAACCGTACATCCCTTTTAGAATATTGGACTGATTATGAAAAGATATTATGTCCAGCCTCCATGATCCTATGCCACTTCTTTTGCTTTGTACATCAACCGTTTAAATCTTTTCAAAAACAATTTTTTGTCCACAACAAAGTAAAATAAAAAATTGTTGATTAACTGTTCATCCCTTTTAGAATATTGGACTGATTATGAAAAGATATTCTGTCCAGCCTCCATGCTCTTATGCCACTTCTTTTGCTTTGTACATCAACCGTTTAAATCTTTTCAAAAACAAATTTTTGTCCACAACAAAGTAAAATAAAAAATTGTTGATTAACTGTTCATCCCTTTTAGAATATTGGACTGATTATGAAAAGATATTCTGTCCAGCCTCCATGCTCTTATGCCACTTCTTTTGCTTTGTACATCAACCGTTTAAATCTTTTCAAAAACAATTTTTGTCCACAACAAAGTAAAATAAAAAATTGTTGATTAACTGTTCATCCCTTTTAGAATATTGGACTGATTATGAAAAGATATTATGTCCAGCCTCCATGATCCTATGCCACTTCTTTTGCTTTGTACATCAACCGTTTAAATCTTTTCAAAAACAATTTTTTGTCCACAACAAAGTAAAATAAAAAATTGTTGATTAACTGTTCATCCCTTTTAGAATATTGGACTGATTATGAAAAGATATTCTGTCCAGCCTCCATGCTCTTATGCCACTTCTTTTGCTTTGTACATCAACCGTTTAAATCTTTTCAAAAACAATTTTTTGTCCACAACAAAGTATAATAAAAAATTGTTGATTAACTGTTCATCCCTTTTAGAATATTGGACTGATTATGAAAAGATATTATGTCCAGCCTCCATGATCCTATGCCACTTCTTTTGCTTTGTACATCAACCGTTTAAATCTTTTCAAAAACAATTTTTTGTCCACAACAAAGTAAAATAAAAAATTGTTGATTAACTGTTCATCCCTTTTAGAATATTGGACTGATTATGAAAAGATATTATGTCCAGCCTCCATGATCCTATGCCACTTCTTTTGCTTTGTACATCAACCGTTTAAATCTTTTCAAAAACAATTTTTTGTCCACAACAAAGTAAAATAAAAAAGACCTGGTTAACTCTACATCCCTTTTAGAATATTGGACTGATTATGAAAAGATATTCTGTCCAGCCTCCACGATCCTATGCCACTTCTTTTGCTTTGTACATCAACCGTTTAAATCTTTTCAAAAACAATTTTTTGTCCACAACAAAGTATAATAAAAAATTGTTGATTAACTGTTCATCCCTTTTAGAATATTGGACTGATTATGAAAAGATATTATGTCCAGCCTCCATGATCCTATGCCACTTCTTTTGCTTTGTACATCAACCGTTTAAATCTTTTCAAAAACAATTTTTTGTCCACAACAAAGTAAAATAAAAAATTGTTGATTAACTGTTCATCCCTTTTAGAATATTGGACTGATTATGAAAAGATATTATGTCCAGCCTCCATGATCCTATGCCACTTCTTTTGCTTTGTACATCAACCGTTTAAATCTTTTCAAAAACAATTTTTTGTCCACAACAAAGTAAAATAAAAAATTGTTGATTAACTGTTCATCCCTTTTAGAATATTGGACTGATTATGAAAAGATATTCTGTCGAGCCTCCATGATCCTATGCCACTTCTTTTGCTTTGTACATCAACCGTTTAAATCTTTTCAAAAACAATTTTTTGTCCACAACAAAGTAAAATAAAAAATTGTTGATTAACTGTTCATCCCTTTTAGAATATTGGACTGATTATGAAAAGATATTCTGTCCAGCCTCCATGCTCTTATGCCACTTCTTTTGCTTCGTACATCAACCGTTTAAATCTTTTCAAAAACAATTTTTTGTCCACAACAAAGTATAATAAAAAATTGTTGATTAACTGTTCATCCCTTTTAGAATATTGGACTGATTATGAAAAGATATTATGTCCAGCCTCCCTGATCCTATGCCACTTCTTTTGCTTTGTACATCAACCGTTTAAATCTTTTCAAAAACAATTTTTTGTCCACAACAAAGTAAAATAAAAAATTGTTGATTAACTGTTCATCCCTTTTAGAATATTGGACTGATTATGAAAAGATATTATGTCCAGCCTCCATGATCCTATGCCACTTCTTTTGCTTTGTACATCAACCGTTTAAATCTTTTCAAAAACAATTTTTTGTCCACAACAAAGTAAAATAAAAAATTGTTGATTAACTGTTCATCCCTTTTAGAATATTGGACTGATTATGAAAAGATATTCTGTCCAGCCTCCACGATCCTATGCCACTTCTTTTGCTTTGTACATCAACCGTTTAAATCTTTTCAAAAACAATTTTTTGTCCACAACAAAGTATAATAAAAAATTGTTGATTAACTGTTCATCCCTTTTAGAATATTGGACTGATTATGAAAAGATATTATGTCCAGCCTCCATGATCCTATGCCACTTCTTTTGCTTTGTACATCAACCGTTTAAATCTTTTCAAAAACAATTTTTTGTCCACAACAAAGTAAAATAAAAAATTGTTGATTAACTGTTCATCCCTTTTAGAATATTGGACTGATTATGAAAAGATATTATGTCCAGCCTCCATGATCCTATGCCACTTCTTTTGCTTTGTACATCAACCGTTTAAATCTTTTCAAAAACAATTTTTTGTCCACAACAAAGTAAAATAAAAAATTGTTGATTAACTGTTCATCCCTTTTAGAATATTGGACTGATTATGAAAAGATATTCTGTCCAGCCTCCATGCTCTTATGCCACTTCTTTTGCTTTGTACATCAACCGTTTAAATCTTTTCAAAAACAATTTTTTGTCCACAACAAAGTAAAATAAAAAATTGTTGATTAACAGTTCATCCCTTTTAGAATATTGGACTGATTATGAAAAGATATTCTGTCCAGCATCCATGATCCCATGCCACTACTTCTGTCTTGTACATCAACCGTGTAAATCTTTTAAAAAACAATTTTTTGTCCACAACAAAGTAAAATAAAAAATTGTTGATTAACTGTTCATCCCTTTTAGAATATTGGACTGATTATGAAAAGATATTATGTCCAGCCTCCACGATCCTATGCCACTTCTTTTGCTTTGTACATCAACCGTTTAAATCTTTTCAAAAACAATTTTTTGTCCACAACAAAGTATAATAAAAAATTGTTGATTAACTGTTCATCCCTTTTAGAATATTGGACTGATTATGAAAAGATATTCTGTGCAGCCTCCACGATCCTATGCCACTTCTTTTGCCTTGTACATCAACCGTTTAAATCTTTTCAAAAACAATTTTTTGTCCACAACAAAGTAAAATAAAAAATTGTTGATTAACTGTTCATCCCTTTTAGAATATTGGACTGATTATGAAAAGATATTCTGTCCAGCCTCCATGCTCTTATGCCACTTCTTTTGCCTTGTACATCAACCGTTTAAATCTTTTCAAAAACAATTTTTTGTCCACAACAAAGCATAATAAAAAATTGTTGATTAACTGTTCATCCCTTTTAGAATATATGACTGATTATGAAAAGATATTCTGTCCAGCTTCCATGCTCTTATGCCACTTCTTTTGCCTTGTACATCAACCGTTTAAATCTTTTCAAAAACAATTTTTTGTCCACAACAAAGTATAATAAAAAATTGTTGATTAACTGTTCATCCCTTTTAGAATATTGGACTGATTATGAAAAGATATTCTGTCCAGCCTCCATGATCCTATGCCACTTCTTTTGCCTTCTACATCAACCGTTTAAATCTTTTCAAAAACAATTTTTTGTCCACAACAAAGTAAAATAAAAAATTGTTGATTAACTTTTCATCCCTTTTAGAATATTGGACTGATTATGAAAAGATATTCTGTCCAGCCTCCATGCTCTTATGCCACTTCTTTTGCTTTGTACATCAACCGTTTAAATCTTTTCAAAAACAATTTTTTGTCCACAACAAAGTAAAATAAAAAATTGTTGATTAACTGTTCATCCCTTTTAGAATATTGGACTGATTATGAAAAGATATTCTGTCCAGCCTCCACGATCCTATGCCACTTCTTTTGCTTTGTACATCAACCGTTTAAATCTTTTCAAAAACAATTTTTTGTCCACAACAAAGTATAATAAAAAATTGTTGATTAACTGTTCATCCCTTTTAGAATATTGGACTGATTATGAAAAGATATTATGTCCAGCCTCCATGATCCTATGCCACTTCTTTTGCTTTGTACATCAACCGTTTAAATCTTTTCAAAAACAATTTTTTGTCCACAACAAAGTAAAATAAAAAATTGTTGATTAACTGTTCATCCCTTTTAGAATATTGGACTGATTATGAAAAGATATTATGTCCAGCCTCCATGATCCTATGCAACTTCTTTTGCTTTGTACATCAACCGTTTAAATCTTTTCAAAAACAATTTTTTGTCCACAACAAAGTAAAATAAAAAATTGTTGATTAACTGTTCATCCCTTTTAGAATATTGGACTGATTATGAAAAGATATTCTGTCCAGCCTCCATGCTCTTATGCCACTTCTTTTGCTTTGTACATCAACCGTTTAAATCTTTTCAAAAACAATTTTTTGTCCACAACAAAGTAAAATAAAAAATTGTTGATTAACAGTTCATCCCTTTTAGAATATTGGACTGATTATGAAAAGATATTCTGTCCAGCATCCATGATCCCATGCCACTACTTCTGTCTTGTACATCAACCGTGTAAATCTTTTAAAAAACAATTTTTTGTCCACAACAAAGTAAAATAAAAAATTGTTGATTAACTGTTCATCCCTTTTAGAATATTGGACTGATTATGAAAAGATATTATGTCCAGCCTCCACGATCCTATGCCACTTCTTTTGCTTTGTACATCAACCGTTTAAATCTTTTCAAAAACAATTTTTTGTCCACAACAAAGTATAATAAAAAATTGTTGATTAACTGTTCATCCCTTTTAGAATATTGGACTGATTATGAAAAGATATTCTGTGCAGCCTCCACGATCCTATGCCACTTCTTTTGCCTTGTACATCAACCGTTTAAATCTTTTCAAAAACAATTTTTTGTCCACAACAAAGTAAAATAAAAAATTGTTGATTAACTGTTCATCCCTTTTAGAATATTGGACTGATTATGAAAAGATATTCTGTCCAGCCTCCATGCTCTTATGCCACTTCTTTTGCCTTGTACATCAACCGTTTAAATCTTTTCAAAAACAATTTTTTGTCCACAACAAAGCATAATAAAAAATTGTTGATTAACTGTTCATCCCTTTTAGAATATTGGACTGATTATGAAAAGATATTCTGTCCAGCTTCCATGCTCTTATGCCACTTCTTTTGCCTTGTACATCAACCGTTTAAATCTTTTCAAAAACAATTTTTTGTCCACAACAAAGTATAATAAAAAATTGTTGATTAACTGTTCATCCCTTTTAGAATATTGGACTGATTATGAAAAGATATTCTGTCCAGGCTCCATGATCCTATGCCACTTCTTTTGCCTTCTACATCAACCGTTTAAATCTTTTCAAAAACAATTTTTTGTCCACAACAAAGTAAAATAAAAAATTGTTGATTAACTGTTCATCCCTTTTAGAATATTGGACTGATTATGAAAAGATATTCTGTCCAGCCTCCATGCTCTTATGCCACTTCTTTTGCTTTGTACATCAACCGTTTAAATCTTTTCAAAAACAATTTTTTGTCCACAACAAAGTAAAATAAAAAATTGTTGATTAACTGTTCATCCCTTTTAGAATATTGGACTGATTATGAAAAGATATTCTGTCCAGCTTCCATGATCCCATGCCACTACTTCTGTCTTGTACATCAACCGTTTAAATCTTTTCAAAAACAATTTTTTGTCCACAACAAAGTATAATAAAAAATTGTTGATTAACTGTTCATCCCTTTTAGAATATTGGACTGATTATGAAAAGATATTCTGTCCAGCCTCCATGATCCTATGCCACTTCTTTTGCCTTCTACATCAACCGTTTAAATCTTTTCAAAAACAATTTTTTGTCCACAACAAAGTAAAATAAAAAATTGTTGATTAACTGTTCATCCCTTTTAGAATATTGGACTGATTATGAAAAGATATTCTGTCCAGCCTCTATGATCCTATGCCACTTCTTTTGCCTTGTACATCAACCGTTTAAATCTTTTCAAAAACAATTTTTTGTCCACAACACAGTATAATAAAAGATTGTTGGTTAACTGTTCATCCCTTTTAGAATATTGGACTGATTATGAAAAGATATTCTGTCCAGCCTCCACGATCCTATGCCACTTCTTTTGCCTTCTACATCAACTGTGTAAATCTTTTCAAAAACAATTTTTTGTCCACAAAATGTATAATAAAAAATTGTTGATTAACTGTACATCCCTTTTAGAATATTGGACTGATTATGAAAAGATATTCTGTCCAGCCTCCACGATCCTATGCCACTTCTTTTGCCTTCTACATCAACCGTTTAAATCTTTTCAAAAACAATTTTCTGTCCACAACAAAGTAAAATAAAAAATTGTTGATTAACTGTTCATCCCTTTTAGAATATTGGACTGATTATGAAAAGATATTCTGTCCAGCCTCCATGCTCTTATGCCACTTCTTTTGCCTTGTACATCAACCGTTTAAATCTTTTCAAAAACAATTTTTTGTCCACAACAAAGCATAATAAAAAATTGTTGATTAACTGTTCATCCCTTTTAGAATATATGACTGATTATGAAAAGATATTCTGTCCAGCTTCCATGCTCTTATGCCACTTCTTTTGCCTTGTACATCAACCGTTTAAATCTTTTCAAAAACAATTTTTTGTCCACAACAAAGTATAATAAAAAATTGTTGATTAACTGTTCATCCCTTTTAGAATATTGGACTGATTATGAAAAGATATTCTGTCCAGCCTCCATGATCCTATGCCACTTCTTTTGCCTTCTACATCAACCGTTTAAATCTTTTCAAAAACAATTTTTTGTCCACAACAAAGTAAAATAAAAAATTGTTGATTAACTGTTCATCCCTTTTAGAATATTGGACTGATTATGAAAAGATATTCTGTCCAGCCTCCATGCTCTTATGCCACTTCTTTTGCTTTGTACATCAACCGTTTAAATCTTTTCAAAAACAATTTTTTGTCCACAACAAAGTAAAATAAAAAATTGTTGATTAACTGTTCATCCCTTTTAGAATATTGGACTGATTATGAAAAGATATTCTGTCCAGCTTCCATGATCCCATGCCACTACTTCTGTCTTGTACATCAACCGTGTAAATCTTTTAAAAAACAATTTTTTGTCCACAACAAAGTAAAATAAAAAATTGTTGATTAACTGTTCATCCCTTTTAGAATATTGGACTGATTATGAAAAGATATTCTGTCCAGCCTCCACGATCCTATGCCACTTCTTTTGCCTTGTACATCAACCGTTTAAATCTTTTCAAAAACAATTTTTTGTCCACAACAAAGTAAAATAAAAAATTGTTGATTAACTGTTCATCCCTTTTAGAATATTGGACTGATTATGAAAAGATATTATGTCCAGCCTCCATGATCCTATGCCACTTCTTTTGCTTTGTACATCAACCGTTTAAATCTTTTCAAAAACAATTTTTTGTCCACAACAAAGTAAAATAAAAAATTGTTGATTAACTGTTCATCCCTTTTAGAATATTGGACTGATTATGAAAAGATATTCTGTCCAGCCTCCATGATCCTATGCCACTTCTTTTGCTTTGTACATCAACCGTTTAAATCTTTTCAAAAACAATTTTTTGTCCACAACAAAGTAAAATAAAAAATTGTTGATTAACTGTTCATCCCTTTTAGAATATTGGACTGATTATGAAAAGATATTCTGTCCAGCCTCCATGATCCCATGCCACTACTTCTGTCTTGTACATCAACCGTGTAAATCTTTTAAAAAACAATTTTTTGTCCACAACAAAGTAAAATAAAAAATTGTTGATTAACTGTTCATCCCTTTTAGAATATTGGACTGATTATGAAAAGATATTATGTCCAGCCTCCATGCTCTTATGCCACTTCTTTTGCTTTGTACATCAACCGTTTAAATCTTTTCAAAAACAATTTTTTGTCCACAACAAAGTATAATAAAAAATTGTTGGTAAACCGTACATCCCTTTTAGAATATTGGACTGATTATGAAAAGATATTCTGTCCAGCCTCCACGATCCTATGCCACTTCTTTTGCCTTCTACATCAACCGTTTAAATCTTTTCAAAAACAATTTTTTGTCCACAACAAAGTATAATAAAAAATTGTTGGTTAACTGTTCATCCCTTTTAGAATATTGGACTGATTATGAAAAGATATTCTGTCCAGCCTCCACGATCCTATGCCACTTCTTTTGCTTTGTACATCAACCGTTTAAATCTTTTCAAAAACAATTTTTGTCCACAACAAAATATAATAAAAAATTGTTGATTAACTGTACATCCCTTTTAGAATATTGGACTGATTATGAAAAGATATTCTGTCCAGCCTCTATGATCCTATGCCACTTCTTTTGCCTTGTACATCAACCGTTTAAATCTTTTCAAAAACAATTTTTTGTCCACAACACAGTATAATAAAAGATTGTTGGTTAACTGTTCATCCCTTTTAGAATATTGGACTGATTATGAAAAGATATTCTGTCCAGCCTCCACGATCCTATGCCACTTCTTTTGCCTTCTACATCAACTGTGTAAATCTTTTCAAAAACAATTTTTTGTCCACAAAATGTATAATAAAAAATTGTTGATTAACTGTACATCCCTTTTAGAATATTGGACTGATTATGAAAAGATATTCTGTCCAGCCTCCACGATCCTATGCCACTTCTTTTGCTTTGTACATCAACTGTGTAAATCTTTTCAAAAACAATTTTTTGTCCACAACAGAGTATAATAAAAAATACCTGGTTAACTGTACATCCCTTTTAGAATATTGGACTGATTATGAAAAGATATTCTGTCCAGCCTCCACGATCCTATGCCACTTCTTTTGCTTTGTACATCAACTGTGTAAATCTTTTCAAAAACAATTTTTTGTCCACAACAAAGTATAATAAAAAATACCTGGTTAACTGTACATCCCTTTTAGAATATTGGACTGATTATGAAAAGATATTCTGTCCAGCCTCCACGATCCTATGCCACTTCTTTTGCTTTGTACATCAACTGTGTAAATCTTTTCAAAAACAATTTTTTGTCCACAACAGAGTATAATAAAAAATACCTGGTTAACTGTACATCCCTTTTAGAATATTGGACTGATTATGAAAAGATATTATGTCCAGCCTCCACGATCCTATGCCACTTCTTTTGCTTTGTACATCTACTGTGTAAATCTTTTCAAAAACAATTTTTTGTCCACAACAGAGTATAATAAAAAATACCTGGTTAACTGTACATCCCTTTTAGAATATTGGACTGATTATGAAAAGATATTCTGTCCAGCCTCCATAATCCTATGCCACATCTTTTGCTTTGTACATCAACCGTTTAAATCTTTTCAAAAACAATTTTTTGTCCACAACAAAGTATAATAAAAAATTGTTGGTTAACTGTTCATCCCTTTTAGAATATTGGACTGATTATGAAAAGATATTCTGTCCAGCCTCCACGATCCTATGCCACTTCTTTTGCTTTGTACATCAACCGTTTAAATCTTTTCAAAAACAATTTTTGTCCAAAACAAAGTATAATAGAAAATTGTTGATTAACTGTACATCCCTTTTAGAATATTGGACTGATTATGAAAAGATATTCTGTCCAGCCTCCACGATCCTATGCCACTTCTTTTGCTTTGTACATCAACTGTGTAAATCTTTTCAAAAACAATTTTTTGTCCACAACAGAGTATAATAAAAAATACCTGGTTAACTGTACATCCCTTTTAGAATATTGGACTGATTATGAAAAGATAGTCTGTCCAGCCTCCATGATCCTATGCCACTTCTTTTGCTTTGTACATCAACCGTTTAAATCTTTTCAAAAACAATTTTTCGTCCACAACAAAGTATAATAAAAAATTGTTGGTTAACTGTTCATCCCTTTTAGAATATTGGACTGATTATGAAAAGATATTCTGTCCAGCCTCCATGATCCTATGCCACTTCTTTTGCTTTGTACATCAACCGTTTAAATCTTTTCAAAAACAATTTTTGTCCACAACAAAGTATAATAAAAAATTGTTGATTAACTGTACATCCCTTTTAGAATATTGGACTGATTATGAAAAGATATTCTGTCCAGCCTCCACGATCCTATGCCACTTCTTTTGCCTTGTACATCAACCGTTTAAATCTTTTCAAAAACAATTTTTTGTCCACAACACAGTATAATAAAAAATTGTTGGTTAACTGTTCATCCCTTTTAGAATATTGGACTGATTATGAAAAGATATTCTGTCCAGCCTCCACGATCCTATGCCACTTCTTTTGCCTTGTACATAACCGTTTAAATCTTTTCAAAAACAATTTTTCGTCCACAACAAAGTATAATAAAAAATTGTTGGTTAACTGTTCATCCCTTTTAGAATATTGGACTGATTATGAAAAGATATTATGTCCAGCCTCCATGATCCTATGCCACTTCTTTTGCTTTGTACATCAACCGTTTAAATCTTTTCAAAAACAATTTTTTGTCCACAACAAAGTAAAATAAAAAATTGTTGATTAACTGTTCATCCCTTTTAGAATATTGGACTGATTATGAAAAGATATTCTGTCCAGCCTCCATGATCCTATGCCACTTCTTTTGCTTTGTACATCAACCGTTTAAATCTTTTCAAAAACAATTTTTTGTCCACAACAAAGTAAAATAAAAAATTGTTGATTAACTGTTCATCCCTTTTAGAATATTGGACTGATTATGAAAAGATATTCTGTCCAGCCTCCATGATCCCATGCCACTACTTCTGTCTTGTACATCAACCGTGTAAATCTTTTAAAAAACAATTTTTTGTCCACAACAAAGTAAAATAAAAAATTGTTGATTAACTGTTCATCCCTTTTAGAATATTGGACTGATTATGAAAAGATATTATGTCCAGCCTCCATGCTCTTATGCCACTTCTTTTGCTTTGTACATCAACCGTTTAAATCTTTTCAAAAACAATTTTTTGTCCACAACAAAGTATAATAAAAAATTGTTGGTAAACCGTACATCCCTTTTAGAATATTGGACTGATTATGAAAAGATATTCTGTCCAGCCTCCACGATCCTATGCCACTTCTTTTGCCTTCTACATCAACCGTTTAAATCTTTTCAAAAACAATTTTTTGTCCACAACAAAGTATAATAAAAAATTGTTGGTTAACTGTTCATCCCTTTTAGAATATTGGACTGATTATGAAAAGATATTCTGTCCAGCCTCCACGATCCTATGCCACTTCTTTTGCTTTGTACATCAACCGTTTAAATCTTTTCAAAAACAATTTTTGTCCACAACAAAATATAATAAAAAATTGTTGATTAACTGTACATCCCTTTTAGAATATTGGACTGATTATGAAAAGATATTCTGTCCAGCCTCTATGATCCTATGCCACTTCTTTTGCCTTGTACATCAACCGTTTAAATCTTTTCAAAAACAATTTTTTGTCCACAACACAGTATAATAAAAGATTGTTGGTTAACTGTTCATCCCTTTTAGAATATTGGACTGATTATGAAAAGATATTCTGTCCAGCCTCCACGATCCTATGCCACTTCTTTTGCCTTCTACATCAACTGTGTAAATCTTTTCAAAAACAATTTTTTGTCCACAAAATGTATAATAAAAAATTGTTGATTAACTGTACATCCCTTTTAGAATATTGGACTGATTATGAAAAGATATTCTGTCCAGCCTCCACGATCCTATGCCACTTCTTTTGCTTTGTACATCAACTGTGTAAATCTTTTCAAAAACAATTTTTTGTCCACAACAGAGTATAATAAAAAATACCTGGTTAACTGTACATCCCTTTTAGAATATTGGACTGATTATGAAAAGATATTCTGTCCAGCCTCCACGATCCTATGCCACTTCTTTTGCTTTGTACATCAACTGTGTAAATCTTTTCAAAAACAATTTTTTGTCCACAACAAAGTATAATAAAAAATACCTGGTTAACTGTACATCCCTTTTAGAATATTGGACTGATTATGAAAAGATATTCTGTCCAGCCTCCACGATCCTATGCCACTTCTTTTGCTTTGTACATCAACTGTGTAAATCTTTTCAAAAACAATTTTTTGTCCACAACAGAGTATAATAAAAAATACCTGGTTAACTGTACATCCCTTTTAGAATATTGGACTGATTATGAAAAGATATTATGTCCAGCCTCCACGATCCTATGCCACTTCTTTTGCTTTGTACATCTACTGTGTAAATCTTTTCAAAAACAATTTTTTGTCCACAACAGAGTATAATAAAAAATACCTGGTTAACTGTACATCCCTTTTAGAATATTGGACTGATTATGAAAAGATATTCTGTCCAGCCTCCATAATCCTATGCCACATCTTTTGCTTTGTACATCAACCGTTTAAATCTTTTCAAAAACAATTTTTTGTCCACAACAAAGTATAATAAAAAATTGTTGGTTAACTGTTCATCCCTTTTAGAATATTGGACTGATTATGAAAAGATATTCTGTCCAGCCTCCACGATCCTATGCCACTTCTTTTGCTTTGTACATCAACCGTTTAAATCTTTTCAAAAACAATTTTTGTCCAAAACAAAGTATAATAAAAAATTGTTGATTAACTGTACATCCCTTTTAGAATATTGGACTGATTATGAAAAGATATTCTGTCCAGCCTCCACGATCCTATGCCACTTCTTTTGCTTTGTACATCAACTGTGTAAATCTTTTCAAAAACAATTTTTTGTCCACAACAGAGTATAATAAAAAATACCTGGTTAACTGTACATCCCTTTTAGAATATTGGACTGATTATGAAAAGATAGTCTGTCCAGCCTCCATGATCCTATGCCACTTCTTTTGCTTTGTACATCAACCGTTTAAATCTTTTCAAAAACAATTTTTCGTCCACAACAAAGTATAATAAAAAATTGTTGGTTAACTGTTCATCCCTTTTAGAATATTGGACTGATTATGAAAAGATATTCTGTCCAGCCTCCATGATCCTATGCCACTTCTTTTGCTTTGTACATCAACCGTTTAAATCTTTTCAAAAACAATTTTTGTCCACAACAAAGTATAATAAAAAATTGTTGATTAACTGTACATCCCTTTTAGAATATTGGACTGATTATGAAAAGATATTCTGTCCAGCCTCCACGATCCTATGCCACTTCTTTTGCCTTGTACATCAACCGTTTAAATCTTTTCAAAAACAATTTTTTGTCCACAACACAGTATAATAAAAAATTGTTGGTTAACTGTTCATCCCTTTTAGAATATTGGACTGATTATGAAAAGATATTCTGTCCAGCCTCCACGATCCTATGCCACTTCTTTTGCCTTGTACATAACCGTTTAAATCTTTTCAAAAACAATTTTTCGTCCACAACAAAGTATAATAAAAAATTGTTGGTTAACTGTACATCGTCTTTAGAATATTGGACTGATTATGAAAAGATATTTTGTCCAGCCTCCATGATCATATGCAACTCCTTTTGCCTTCTACATCAACTGTGTAAATTTTTTCAAAAACAATTTTTTTTCCACAAAATGTATAATAAAAAATTGTTGATTAACTGTACATCCCTTTTAGAATATTGGACTGATTATGAAAAGATATTCTGTCCAGCCTCCACGATCCTATGCCACTTCTTTTGCTTTGTACATCAACTGTGTAAATCTTTTCAAAAACAATTTTTTGTCCACAACAGAATATAATAAAAAATACCTGGTTAACTGTACATCCCTTTTAGAATATTGGACTGATTATGAAAAGATATTCTGTCCAGCCTCCACGATCCTATGCCACTTCTTTTGCTTTGTACATCAACTGTGTAAATCTTTTCAAAAACAATTTTTTGTCCACAACAGAGTATAATAAAAAATACCTGGTTAACTGTACATCCCTTTTAGAATATTGGACTGATTATGAAAAGATATTCTGTCCAGCCTCCACGATCCTATGCCACTTCTTTTGCTTTGTACATCAACCGTTTAAATCTTTTCAAAAACAATTTTTTGTCCACAACAAAGTATAATAAAAAAATACCTGGTTAACTGTACATCCCTTTTAGAATATTGGACTGATTATGAAAAGATATTCTGTCCAGCCTCCATGATCCTATGCCACTTCTTTTGCTTTGTACATCAACTGTGTAAATCTTTTCAAAAACAATTTTTTGTCCACAACAGAGTATAATAAAAAATACCTGGTCAACTCTATATCCCTTTCAGAATATTGGACTGATTATGAAAAGATATTATGTCCAGCCTCCATGATCCTATGCCACTTCTTTTGCTTTGTACATCAACTGTGTAAATCTTTTCAAAAACAATTTTTTGTCCACAACAGAGTATAATAAAAAATACCTGGTTAACTGTACATCCCTTTTAGAATATTGGACTGATTATGAAAAGATATTCTGTCCAGCCTCCATGATCCTATGCCACTTCTTTTGCTTTGTACATCAACCGTTTAAATCTTTTCAAAAACAATTTTTTGTCCACAACAAAGTATAATAAGAAATACCTGGTTAACTGTACATCCCTTTTAGAGTATTGGACTGATTATGAAAAGATTCTCTGTCCAGCCTCCACGATCCTATGCCACTTCTTTTGCTTTGTACATCAACCGTTTAAATCTTTTCAAAAACAATTTTTTGTCCACAACAAAGTATAATAAAAAATACCTGGTTAACTGTACATCCCTTTTAGAATATTGGACTGATTATGAAAAGATATTCTGTCAAGCCTCCATGATCCTATGCCACTTCTTTTGCTTTGTACATCAACTGTGTAAATCTTTTCAAAAACAATTTTTTGTCCACAACAGAGTATAATAAAAAATACCTGGTTAACTGTACATCCCTTTTAGAATATTGGACTGATTATGAAAAGATATTCTGTCCAGCCTCCATGATCCTATGCCACTTCTTTTGCTTTGTACATCAACCGTTTAAATCTTTTCAAAAACAATTTTTTGTCCACAACAAAGTATAATCAAAAATACCTGGTTAACTGTACATCCCTTTTAGAATATTGGACTGATTATGAAAAGATATTCTGTCCAGCCTCCACGATCCTATGCCACTTCTTTTGCTTTGTACATCAACCGTTTAAATCTTTCCAAAAACAATTTTTTGTCCACAACAAAGTATAATAAAAAATACCTGGTTAACTGTACATCCCTTTTAGAATATTGGACTGATTATGAAAAGATATTCTGTCCAGCCTCCACGATCCTATGCCACTTCTTTTGCTTTGTACATCAACTGTGTAAATCTTTTCAAAAACAATTTTTTGTCCACAATAGAGTATAATAAAAAATACCTGGTTAACTGTACATCCCTTTTAGAATATTGGACTGATTATGAAAAGATATTCTGTCCAGCCTCCACGATCCTATGCCACTCCTTTTGCCTTCTACATCATCCGTTTAAATCTTTTCAAAAACAATTTTTTGTCCACGACAAAGTATAATAAAAAATTGTTTGTTAACTGTACATCCCTTTTAGAATATTGGACTGATTATGAAAAGATATTCTGTCCAGCCTCCACGATCGTATGCCACTTCTTTTGCCTTCTACATCATCCGTTTAAATCTTTTCAAAAACAATTTTTTGTCCACGACAAAGTATAATAAAAAATTGTTTGTTAACTGTACATCCCTTTTAGAATATTGGACTGATTATGAAAAGATATTCTGTCCAGCCTCCACGATCCTATGCCACTTCTTTTGCCTTCTACATCATCCGTTTAAATCTTTTCAAAAACAATTTTTTGTCCACAACAAAGTATAATAAAAAATTGTTGATTAACTGTACATCCCTTTTAGAATATTGGACTGATTATGAAAAGATATT
Source organism: Thysanoteuthis rhombus (assembly GCA_963457665.1). Classification (NCBI taxonomy): domain Eukaryota; kingdom Metazoa; phylum Mollusca; class Cephalopoda; order Oegopsida; family Thysanoteuthidae; genus Thysanoteuthis; species Thysanoteuthis major. Next base: position 33,752,333 of record OY735230.1, read on the forward strand.
CTGTCCATCTCCATGATCCTATGCCACTTCTTTTGCCTTGTACATCAACCGTTTAAATCTTTTCAAAAACAATTTTTCGTCCACAACAAAGTATAATAAAAAATTGTTGGTTAACTGTTCATCCCTTTTAGAATATTGGACTGATTATGAAAAGATATTCTGTCCAGCCTCCATGATCCTATGCCACTTCTTTTGCTTTGTACATCAACCGTTTAAATCTTTTCAAAAACAATTTTTGTCCACAACAAAGTATAATAAAAAATTGTTGATTAACTGTACATCCCTTTTAGAATATTGGACTGATTATGAAAAGATATTCTGTCCAGCCTCCACGATCCTATGCCACTTCTTTTGCCTTGTACATCAACCGTTTAAATCTTTTCAAAAACAATTTTTTGTCCACAACACAGTATAATAAAAAATTGTTGGTTAACTGTTCATCCCTTTTAGAATATTGGACTGATTATGAAAAGATATTCTGTCCAGCCTCCACGATCCTATGCCACTTCTTTTGCCTTGTACATAACCGTTTAAATCTTTTCAAAAACAATTTTTCGTCCACAACAAAGTATAATAAAAAATTGTTGGTTAACTGTACATCGTCTTTAGAATATTGGACTGATTATGAAAAGATATTTTGTCCAGCCTCCATGATCATATGCAACTCCTTTTGCCTTCTACATCAACTGTGTAAATTTTTTCAAAAACAATTTTTTGTCCACAAAATGTATAATAAAAAATTGTTGATTAACTGTACATCCCTTTTAGAATATTGGACTGATTATGAAAAGATATTCTGTCCAGCCTCCACGATCCTATGCCACTTCTTTTGCTTCGTACATCAACTGTGTAAATCTTTTCAAAAACAATTTTTTGTCCACAACAGAATATAATAAAAAATACCTGGTTAACTGTACATCCCTTTTAGAATATTGGACTGATTATGAAAAGATATTCTGTCCAGCCTCCACGATCCTATGCCACTTCTTTTGCTTTGTACATCAACTGTGTAAATCTTTTCAAAAACAATTTTTTGTCCACAACAAAGTATAATAAAAAATACCTGGTTAACTGTACATCCCTTTTAGAATATTGGACTGATTATGAAAAGATATTCTGTCCAGCCTCCACGATCCTATGCCACTTCTTTTGCTTTGTACATCAACCGTTTAAATCTTTTCAAAAACAATTTTTTGTCCACAACAAAGTATAATAAAAAAATACCTGGTTAACTGTACATCCCTTTTAGAATATTGGACTGATTATGAAAAGATATTCTGTCCAGCCTCCATGATCCTATGCCACTTCTTTTGCTTTGTACATCAACTGTGTAAATCTTTTCAAAAACAATTTTTTGTCCACAACAGAGTATAATAAAAAATACCTGGTCAACTCTATATCCCTTTCAGAATATTGGACTGATTATGAAAAGATATTATGTCCAGCCTCCATGATCCTATGCCACTTCTTTTGCTTTGTACATCAACTGTGTAAATCTTTTCGAAAACAATTTTTTGTCCACAACAGAGTATAATAAAAAATACCTGGTTAACTGTACATCCCTTTTAGAATATTGGACTGATTATGAAAAGATATTCTGTCCAGCCTCCATGATCCTATGCCACTTCTTTTGCTTTGTACATCAACCATTTAAATCTTTTCAAAAACAATTTTTTGTCCACAATAAAGTATAATAAGAAATACCTGGTTAACTGTACATCCCTTTTAGAGTATTGGACTGATTATGAAAAGATTCTCTGTCCAGCCTCCACGATCCTATGCCACTTCTTTTGCTTTGTACATCAACCGTTTAAATCTTTTCAAAAACAATTTTTTGTCCACAACAAAGTATAATAAAAAATACCTGGTTAACTGTACATCCCTTTTAGAATATTGGACTGATTATGAAAAGATATTCTGTCAAGCCTCCATGATCCTATGCCACTTCTTTTGCTTTGTACATCAACTGTGTAAATCTTTTCAAAAACAATTTTTTGTCCACAACAGAGTATAATAAAAAATACCTGGTTAACTGTACATCCCTTTTAGAATATTGGACTGATTATGAAAAGATATTCTGTCCAGCCTCCATGATCCTATGCCACTTCTTTTGCTTTGTACATCAACCGTTTAAATCTTTTCAAAAACAATTTTTTGTCCACAACAAAGTATAATAAAAAATACCTGGTTAACTGTACATCCCTTTTAGAATATTGGACTGATTATGAAAAGATATTCTGTCCAGCCTCCACGATCCTATGCCACTTCTTTTGCTTTGTACATCAACCGTTTAAATCTTTCCAAAAACAATTTTTTGTCCACAACAAAGTATAATAAAAAATACCTGGTTAACTGTACATCCCTTTTAGAATATTGGACTGATTATGAAAAGATATTCTGTCCAGCCTCCACGATCCTATGCCACTTCTTTTGCTTTGTACATCAACTGTGTAAATCTTTTCAAAAACAATTTTTTGTCCACAATAGAGTATAATAAAAAATACCTGGTTAACTGTACATCCCTTTTAGAATATTGGACTGATTATGAAAAGATATTCTGTCCAGCCTCCACGATCCTATGCCACTTCTTTTGCCTTCTACATCATCCGTTTAAATCTTTTCAAAAACAATTTTTTGTCCACGACAAAGTATAATAAAAAATTGTTTGTTAACTGTACATCCCTTTTAGAATATTGGACTGATTATGAAAAGATATTCTGTCCAGCCTCCATGATCCTATGCCACTTCTTTTGCCTTGTACATCAACCGTTTAAATCTTTTCAAAAACAATTTTTTTTCCACATCAAAGTATAATAAAAAATTGTTGGTTAACTGTACATCCCTTTTAGAATATTGGACTGATTATGAAAAGATATTCTGTCCAGCCTCCACGATCCTATGCCACTTCTTTTGCTTTGTACATCAACCGTTTAAATCTTTTCAAAAACAAATTTTTGTCCACAACAAAGTATAATAAAAAATTGTTGATTAACTGTACATCCCTTTTAGAATATTGGACTGATTATGAAAAGATATTCTGTCCAGCCTCCACGATCCTATGCCACTTCTTTTGCCTTCTACATCAACCGTTTAAATCTTTTCAAAAACAATTTTTTGTCCACGACAAAGTATAATAAAAAATTGTTGGTTAACTGTACATCCCTTTTAGAATATTGGGCTGATTGTGAAAAGATATTCTGTCCAGCCTCCACGATCCTATGCCACTTCTTTTGCCTTGTACATCAACCGTTTAAATCTTTTCAAAAACAATTTTTTGTCCACAACAAAGTATAATAAAAAATTGTTGGTTAACTGTACATCCCTTTTAGAATATTGGACTGATTATGAAAAGATATTCTGTCCAGCCTCCACGATCCTATGCCACTTCTTTTGCCTTCTACATCAACCGTTTAAATCTTTTCAAAAACAATTTTTTGTCCAAAACAAAGTATAATAAAAAAATTGTTGATTAACTGTACATCCCTTTTAGAATATTGGACTGATTATGAAAAGATATTCTGTCCAGCCTCCACGATCCTATGCCACTTCTTTTGCCTTGTACATCAACCGTTTAAATCTTTTCAAAAACAATTTTTTGTCCACTACAAAGTAAAATAAAAAATTGTTGATTAACTGTACATCCCTTTTAGAATATTGGACTGATTATGAAAAGATATTCTGTCAAGCCTCCATGCTCTTATGCCACTTCTTTTGCCTTGTACATCAACCGTTTAAATCTTTTCAAAAACAATTTTTTGTCCACAACAAAGTATAATAAAAAAATTGTTGATTAACTGTTCATCCCTTTTAGAATATTGGACTGATTATGAAAAGATATTCTGTCTAGCCTCTATGCTCTGATGCCACTTCTTTTGCCTTCTACATCAACCGTTTAAATCTTTTCAAAAACAATTTTTTGTCCACAACAAAGTATAATAAAAAATTGTTGATTAACTGTTCATCCCTTTTAGAATATTGGACTGATTATGAAAAGATATTCTGTCCAGCCTCCACGATCCTATGCCACTTCTTTTGCTTTGTACATCAACCGTTTAAATCTTTTCAAAAACAATTTTTTGTCCACAACAAAGTAAAATAAAAAATTGTTGATTAACTGTTCATCCCTTTTAGAATATTGGACTGATTATGAAAAGATATTCTGTCCAGCCTCCATGCTCTTATGCCACTTCTTTTGCCTTGTACATCAACCGTTTAAATCTTTTCAAAAACAATTTTTTGTCCACAACAAAGGATAATAAAAAATTGTTGATTAACTGTTCATCCCTTTTAGAATATTGGACTGATTATGAAAAGATATTCTGTCCAGCCTCCACGATCCTATGCCACTTCTTTTGCCTTGTACATCAACCGTTTAAATCTTTTCAAAAACAATTTTTTGTCCACAACAAAGTAAAATAAAAAATTGTTGATTAACTGTTCATCCCTTTTAGAATATTAGACTGATTATGAAAAGATATTCTGTCCAGCCTCCATGCTCTTATGCCACTTCTTTTGCCTTGTACATCAACTGTTTAAATCTTTTCAAAAACAATTTTTTGTCCACAACAAAGGATAATAAAAAATTGTTGATTAACTGTTCATCCCTTTTAGAATATTGGACTGATTATGAAAAGATATTCTGTCCAGCCTCCACGATCCTATGCCACTTCTTTTGCCTTGTACATCAACCGTTTAAATCTTTTCAAAATTAATTTTTTGTCCACAACAAAGTAAAATAAAAAATTGTTGATCAACTGTTCATCCCTTTTAGAATATTAGACTGATTATGAAAAGATATTCTGTCCAGCCTCCATGCTCTTATGCCACTTCTTTTGCCTTGTACATCAACTGTTTAAATCTTTTCAAAAACAATTTTTTGTCCACAACAAAGGATAATAAAAAATTGTTGATTAACTGTTCATCCCTTTTAGAATATTGGACTGATTATGAAAAGATATTCTGTCCAGCCTCCACGATCCTTTGCCACTTCTTTTGCCTTGTACATCAACCGTTTAAATCTTTTCAAAAACAATTTTTTGTCCACAACAAAGTAAAATAAAAAATTGTTGATTAACTGTTCATCCCTTTTAGAATATTGGACTGATTATGAAAAGATATTCTGTCCAGCCTCCATGCTCTTATGCCACTTCTTTTGCCTTGTACATCAACCGTTTAAATCTTTTCAAAAACAATTTTTTGTCCACAACAAAGGATAATAAAAAATTGTTGATTAACTGTTCATCCCTTTTAGAATATTGGACTGATTATGAAAAGATATTCTGTGCAGCCTCCATGCTCTGATGCCACTTCTTTTGCCTTGTACATCAACCGTTTAAATCTTTTCAAAAACAATTTTTTGTCCACAACAAAGTAAAATAAAAAATTGTTGATTAACTGTTCATCCCTTTTAGAATATTGGACTGATTATGAAAAGATATTCTGTCCAGCCTCCATGCTCTTATGCCACTTCTTTTGCCTTGTACATCAACCGTTTAAATCTTTTCAAAAACAATTTTTTGTCCACAACAAAGGATAATAAAAAATTGTTGATTAACTGTTCATCCCTTTTAGAATATATGACTGATTATGAAAAGATATTCTGTCCAGCTTCCATGCTCTTATGCCACTTCTTTTGCCTTGTACATCAACCGTTTAAATCTTTTCAAAAACAATTTTTTGTCCACAACAAAGTATAATAAAAAATTGTTGATTAACTGTTCATCCCTTTTAGAATATTGGACTGATTATGAAAAGATATTCTGTCCAGCCTCCATGATCCTATGCCACTTCTTTTGCCTTCTACATCAACCGTTTAAATCTTTTCAAAAACAATTTTTTGTCCACAACAAAGTATAATAAAAAAGACCTGGTTAACTCTACATCCCTTTTAGACTATTGGACTGATTATGAAAAGATATTCTGTCCAGCATCCACGATCCTATGCCACTTCTTTTGCTCTGTACATCAACCGTTTAAATCTTTTCAAAAACAATTTTTTGTCCACAACAAAGTAAAATAAAAAATTGTTGATTAACTGTATATCCCTTTTAGAATATTGGACTGATTATGAAAAGATATTCTGTCCAGCCTCCACGATCCTATGCCACTTCTTTTGCCTTCTACATCAACCGTTTAAATCTTTTCAAAAACAATTTTTTGTCCACAACAAAGTATAATAAAAAATACCTGGTTAACTCTACATCCCTTTTAGAATATTGGACTGATTATGAAAAGATATTCTGTCCAGCCTCCATGATCCTATGCCACTTCTTTTGCCTTCTACATCAACCGTTTAAATCTTTTCAAAAACAATTTTTTGTCCACAACAAAGTATAATAAAAAATACCTGGTTAACTCTACATCCCTTTTAGAATATTGGACTGATTATGAAAAGATATTCTGTCCAGCCTCCATGATCCTATGCCACTTCTTTTGCCTTCTACATCAACCGTTTAAATCTTTTCAAAAACAATTTTTTGTCCACAACAATGTATAATAAAAGATACCTGGTTAACTCTACATCCCATTTAGAATATTGGACTGATTATGAAAAGATATTCTGTCCAGCCTCCATGATCCTATTCCACTTCTTTTGCCTCCTACATCAACCGTTTAAATCTTTTCAAAAACAATTTTTTGTCCACAACAAAGTATAATAAAAAAGACCTGGTTAACTCTACATCCCTTTCAAAATATTGGACTGATTATGAAAAGATATTCTGTCCAGCCTCCACGATCCTATGCCACTTCTTTTGCCTTCTACATCAACCGTTTAAATCTTTTCAAAAACAATTTTTTGTCCACAACAAAGTATAATAAAAGATACCTGGTTAACTCTACATCCCTTTTAGAATATTGGACTGATTATGAAAAGATATTCTGTCCAGCCTCCACGATCCTGTGCCACTTCTTTTGCCTTCTACATCAACCGTTTAAATCTTTTCAAAAACAATTTTTTGTCCACAACAAAGTAAAATAAAAAATTGTTGATTAACTGTACATCCCTTTTAGAATATTGGACTGATTATGAAAAGATATTCTGTCCAGCCTCCACGATCCTATGCCACTTCTTTTGCCTTCTACATCAACCGTTTAAATCTTTTCAAAAACAATTTTTTGTCCACAACAAAGTATAATAAAAAATTGTTGATTAACTGTTCATCCCTTTTAGAATATTGGACTGATTATGAAAAGATATTCTGTCCAGCCTCCATGATCCTATGCCACTTCTTTTGCCTTCTACATCAACCGTTTAAATCCTTTCAAAAACAATTTTTTGTCCACAACAAAGTATAAAAAAAAATTGTTGATTAACTGTACATCCCTTTTAGAATATTGGACTGATTATGAAAAGATATTCTGTCCTGCCTCCATGATCCTATGCCACTTCTTTTGCTTTGTACATCAACCGTTTAAATCTTTTCAAAAACAATTTTTTGTCCACAACAAAGTATAATAAAAAAGACCTGGTTAACTCTACATCCCTTTTAGAATATTGGACTGATTATGAAAAGATATTCTGTCCAGCCTCCATGATCCTATGCCACTTCTTTTGCCTTCTACATCAACCGTTTAAATCTTTTCAAAAACAATTTTTTGTCCACAACAAAGTATAATAAAAAATTGTTGGTTAATTGTACACCCCTCTTAGAATATTGGACTGATTATGAAAAGATATTCTGTCCAGCATCCACGATCCTATGCCACTTCTTTTGCTCTGTACATCAACCGTTTAAATCTTTTCAAAAACAATTTTTTGTCCACAACAAAGTAAAATAAAAAATTGTTGATTAACTGTACATCCCTTTTAGAATATTGGACTGATTATGAAAAGATATTCTGTCCAGCCTCTGCGATCCTATCCCACTTCTTTTGCCTTCTACATCAACCGTTTAAATCTTTTCAAAAACAATTTTTTGTCCACAACAAAGTATAATAAAAAATACCTGGTTAACTCTACATCCCTTTTAGAATATTGGACTGATTATGAAAAGATATTCTGTCCAGCCTCCATGATCCTATGCCACTTCTTTTGCCTTCTACATCAACCGTTTAAATCTTTTCAAAAACAATTTTTTGTCCACAACAAAGTATAATAAAAAATATCTGGTTAACTCTACATCCCTTTCAGAATATTGGACTGATTATGAAAAGATATTCTGTCCAGCCTCCATGATCCTATGCCACTTCTTTTGCCTTCTACATCAACCGTTTAAATCTTTTCAAAAACAATTTTTTGTCCACAACAAAGTATAATAAAAGATACCTGGTTAACTCTACATCCCATTTAGAATATTGGACTGATTATGAAAAGATATTCTGTCCAGCCTCCATGATCCTATTCCACTTCTTTTGCCTCCTACATCAACCGTTTAAATCTTTTCAAAAACAATTTTTTGTCCACAACAAAGTATAATAAAAAAGACCTGGTTAACTCTACATCCCTTTCAAAATATTGGACTGATTATGAAAAGATATTCTGTCCAGCCTCCACGATCCTATGCCACTTCTTTTGCCTTCTACATCAACCGTTTAAATCTTTTCAAAAACAATTTTTTGTCCACAACAAAGTATAATAAAAAATACCTGGTTAACTCTACATCCCTTTTAGAATATTGGACTGATTATGAAAAGATATTCTGTCCAGCCTCCATGATCCTATGCCACTTCTTTTGCCTCCTACATCAACCGTTTAAATCCTTTCAAAAACAATTTTTTGTCCACAACAAAGTATAAAAAAAAATTGTTGATTAACTGTACATCCCTTTTAGAATATTGGACTGATTATGAAAAGATATTCTGTCCAGCCTCCATGATCCTATGCCACTTCTTTTGCTTTGTACATCAACCGTTTAAATCTTTTCAAAAACAATTTTTTGTCCACAACAAAGTATAATAAAAAAGACCTGGTTAACTCTACATCCCTTTTAGAATATTGGACTGATTATGAAAAGATATTCTGTCCAGCCTCCATGATCCTATGCCACTTCTTTTGCCTTCTACATCAACCGTTTAAATCTTTTCAAAAACAATTTTTTGTCCACAACAAAGTATAATAAAAAATTGTTGGTTAATTGTACACCCCTCTTAGAATATTGGACTGATTATGAAAAGATATTCTGTCCAGCATCCACGATCCTATGCCACTTCTTTTGCCTTCTACATCAACCGTTTAAATCTTTTCAAAAACAATTTTTTGTCCACAACAAAGTAAAATAAAAAATTGTTGATTAACTGTACATCCCTTTTAGAATATTGGACTGATTATGAAAAGATATTCTGTCCAGCCTCTGCGATCCTATCCCACTTCTTTTGCCTTCTACATCAACCGTTTAAATCTTTTCAAAAACAATTTTTTGTCCACAACAAAGTATAATAAAAAATACCTGGTTAACTCTACATCCCTTTTAGAATATTGGACTGATTATGAAAAGATATTCTGTCCAGCCTCCATGATCCTATGCCACTTCTTTTGCCTTCTACATCAACCGTTTAAATCTTTTCAAAAACAATTTTTTGTCCACAACAAAGTATAATAAAAAATATCTGGTTAACTCTACATCCCTTTCAGAATATTGGACTGATTATGAAAAGATATTCTGTCCAGCCTCCATGATCCTATGCCACTTCTTTTGCCTTCTACATCAACCGTTTAAATCTTTTCAAAAACAATTTTTTGTCCACAACAAAGTATAATAAAAGATACCTGGTTAACTCTACATCCCATTTAGAATATTGGACTTATTATGAAAAGATATTCTGTCCAGCCTCCATGATCCTATTCCACTTCTTTTGCCTCCTACATCAACCGTTTAAATCTTTTCAAAAACAATTTTTTGTCCACAACAAAGTATAATAAAAAAGACCTGGTTAACTCTACATCCCTTTCAAAATATTGGACTGATTATGAAAAGATATTCTGTCCAGCCTCCACGATCCTATGCCACTTCTTTTGCCTTCTACATCAACCGTTTAAATCTTTTCAAAAACAATTTTTTGTCCACAACAAAGTATAATAAAAAATACCTGGTTAACTCTACATCCCTTTTAGAATATTGGACTGATTATGAAAAGATATTCTGTCCAGCCTCCACGATCCTATGCCACTTCTTTTGCCTTCTACATCAACCGTTTAAATCTTTTCAAAAACAATTTTTTGTCCACAACAAAGTAAAATAAAAAATTGTTGATTAACTGTACATCCCTTTTAGAATATTGGACTGATTATGAAAAGATATTCTGTCCAGCCTCCACGATCCTATGCCACTTCTTTTGCCTTCTACATCAACCGTTTAAATCTTTTCAAAAACAATTTTTTGTCCACAACAAAGTATAATAAAAAATTGTTGATTAACTGTTCATCCCTTTCAGAATATTGGACTGATTATGAAAAGATATTCTGTCCAGCCTCCATGATCCTATGCCACTTCTTTTGCCTTCTACATCAACCGTTTAAATCCTTTCAAAAACAATTTTTTGTCCACAACAAAGTATAAAAAAAAATTGTTGATTAACTGTACATCCCTTTTAGAATATTGGACTGATTATGAAAAGATATTCTGTCCAGCCTCCATGATCCTATGCCACTTCTTTTGCTTTGTACATCAACCGTTTAAATCTTTTCAAAAACAATTTTTTGTCCACAACAAAGTATAATAAAAAAGACCTGGTTAACTCTACATCCCTTTTAGAATATTGGACTGATTATGAAAAGATATTCTGTCCAGCCTCCATGATCCTATGCCACTTCTTTTGCCTTCTACATCAACCGTTTAAATCTTTTCAAAAACAATTTTTTGTCCACAACAAAGTATAATAAAAAATTGTTGGTTAATTGTACACCCCTCTTAGAATATTGGACTGATTATGAAAAGATATTCTGTCCAGCATCCACGATCCTATGCCACTTCTTTTGCTCTGTACATCAACCGTTTAAATCTTTTCAAAAACAATTTTTTGTCCACAACAAAGTAAAATAAAAAATTGTTGATTAACTGTACATCCCTTTTAGAATATTGGACTGATTATGAAAAGATATTCTGTCCAGCCTCTGCGATCCTATCCCACTTCTTTTGCCTTCTACATCAACCGTTTAAATCTTTTCAAAAACAATTTTTTGTCCACAACAAAGTATAATAAAAAATACCTGGTTAACTCTACATCCCTTTTAGAATATTGGACTGATTATGAAAAGATATTCTGTCCAGCCTCCATGATCCTATGCCACTTCTTTTGCCTTCTACATCAACCGTTTAAATCTTTTCAAAAACAATTTTTTGTCCACAACAAAGTATAATAAAAAATACCTGGTTAACTCTACATCCCTTTCAGAATATTGGACTGATTATGAAAAGATATTCTGTCCAGCCTTCATGATCCTATGCCACTTCTTTTGCCTTCTACATCAACCGTTTAAATCTTTTCAAAAACAATTTTTTGTCCACAACAAAGTATAATAAAAAATACCTGGTTGACTCTACATCCCTTTTAGAATATTGGACTGATTATGAAAAGATATTCTGTCCAGCCTCCATGATCCTATGCCACTTCTTTTGCCTCCTACATCAACCGTTTAAATCCTTTCAAAAACAATTTTTTGTCCACAACAAAGTATAATAAAAAAGACCTGGTTAACTCTACATCCCTTTCAGAATATTGGACTGATTATGAAAAGATATTCTGTCCAGCCTCCACGATCCTATGCCACTTCTTTTGCCTTCTACATCAACCGTTTAAATCTTTTCAAAAACAATTTTTTGTCCACAACAAAGTATAATGAAAGATACCTGGTTAACTGTACATCCCTTTTAGAATATTGGACTGATTATGATAAGATATTCTGTCCAGCCTCCACGATCCTATGCCACTTCTTTTGCCTTCTACATCAACCGTTTAAATCTTTTCCAAAACAATTTTTTGTCCACAACAAAGTATAATAAAAAATACCTGGTTAACTCTACATCCCTTTTAGAATATTGGACTGATTATGAAAAGATATTCTGTCCAGCCTCCATGATCCTATTCCACTTCTTTTGCCTCCTACATCAACCGTTTAAATCTTTTCAAAAACAATTTTTTGTCCACAACAAAGTATAATAAAAAAGACCTGGTTAACTCTACATCCCTTTCAGAATATTGGACTGATTATGAAAAGATATTCTGTCCAGCCTCCACGATCATATGCCACTTCTTTTGCCTTCTACATCAACCGTTTAAATCTTTTCAAAAACAATTTTTTGTCCACAACAAAGTATAATAAAAGATACCTGGTTAACTCTACATCCCTTTTAGAATATTGGACTGATTATGAAAAGATATTCTGTCCAGCCTCCACGATCCTATGCCACTTCTTTTGCCTTCTACATCAACCGTTTAAAGCTTTTCAAAAACAATTTTTTGTCCACAACAAAGTAAAATAAAAAATTGTTGATTAACTGTACATCCCTTTTAGAATATTGGACTGATTATGAAAAGATATTCTGTCCAGCCTCCACGATCCTATGCCACTTCTTTTGCTTTGTACATCAACCGTTTAAATCTTTTCAAAAACAATTTTTTGTCCACAACAAAGTAAAATAAAAAATTGTTGATTAACTGTACATCCCTTTTAGAATATTGGACTGATTATGAAAAGATATTCTGTCCAGCTTCCATGATCCTATGCCACTTCTTTTGCCTTCTACATCAACCGTTTAAATCTTTTCAAAAACAATTTTTTGTCCACAACAAAGTATAATAAAAAATTGTTGATTAACTGTACATCCCTTTTAGAATATTGGACTGATTATGAAAAGATATTCTGTCCAGCCTCCATGATCCTATGCCACTTCTTTTGCCTTCTACATCAACCGTTTAAATCTTTTCAAAAACAATTTTTTGTCCACAACAAAGTATAATAAAAAATACCTGGTTAACTGTACATCCCTTTTAGAATATTGGACTGATTATGAAAAGATATTCTGTCCAGCCTCCATGATCCTATGCCACTTCTTTTGCCTTCTACATCAACCGTTTAAATCTTTTCCAAAACAATTTTTTGTCCACAACAAAGTATAATAAAAAATTGTTGATTAACTGTACATCCCTTTTAGAATATTGGACTGATTATGAAAAGATATTCTGTCCAGCCTCCATGATCCTATGCCACTTCTTTTGCCTTCTACATCAACCGTTTAAATCTTTCCAAAAACAATTTTTTGTCCACAACAAAGTATAATAAAAAATACCTGGTTAACTCTACATCCCTTTTAGAATATTGGACTGATTATGAAAAGATATTCTGTCCAGCCTCCACGATCCTATGCCACTTCTTTTGCCTTCTACATCGACCGTTTAAATTTTTCAAAAACAATTTTTTGTCCACAACAAAGTAAAATAAAAAATTGTTGATTAACTGTACATCCCTTTTAGAATATTGGACTGATTATGAAAATATATTCTGTCCAGCCTCCATGATCCTATGCCACTTCTTTTGCCTTCTACATCAACCGTTTAAATCTTTTCAAAAACAATTTTTTGTCCACAACAAAGTATAATAAAAAATTGTTGATTAACTGTACATCCCTTTTAGAATATTGGACTGATTATGAAAAGATATTCTGTCCAGCCTCCATGATCCTATGCCACTTCTTTTGCCTTGTACATCAACCGTTTAAATCTTTTCAAGAACAATTTTTTGTCCACAACAAAGGATAATAAAAAATTGTTGATTAACTGTACATCCCTTTTAGAATATTGGACTGATTATGAAAAGATATTCTGTCCAGCCTCCACGATCCTATGCCACTTCTTTTGCCTTCTACATCAACCGTTTAAATCTTTTCAAAAACAATTTTTTGTCCACAACAAAGTATAATAAAAAATACCTGGTTAACTCTACATCCCTTTTAGAATATTGGACTGATTATGAAAAGATATTCTGTCCAGCCTCCATGATCCTATGCCACTTCTTTTGCCTTCTACATCAACCGTTTAAATCTTTTCAAAAACAATTTTTTGTCCACAACAAAGTATAATAAAAAATACCTGGTTAACTCTACATCCCTTTTAGAATATTGGACTGATTATGAAAAGATATTCTGTCCAGCCTCCACGATCCTATGCCACTTCTTTTGCCTCCTACATCAACCGTTTAAATCCTTTCAAAAACAATTTTTTGTCCACAACAAAGTATAATAAAAAAGACCTGGTTAACTCTACATCCCTTTCAGAATATTGGACTGATTATGAAAAGATATTCTGTCCAGCCTCCACGATCCTATGCCACTTCTTTTGCCTTCTACATCAACCGTTTAAATCTTTTCAAAAACAATTTTTTGTCCACAACAAAGTATAATGAAAGATACCTGGTTAACTGTACATCCCTTTTAGAATATTGGACTGATTATGATAAGATATTCTGTCCAGCCTCCACGATCCTATGCCACTTCTTTTGCCTTCTACATCAACCGTTTAAATCTTTTCGAAAACAATTTTTTGTCCACAACAAAGTATAATAAAAAATACCTGGTTAACTCTACATCCCTTTTAGAATATTGGACTGATTATGAAAAGATATTCTGTCCAGCCTCCATGATCCTATTCCACTTCTTTTGCCTCCTACATCAACCGTTTAAATCTTTTCAAAAACAATTTTTTGTCCACAACAAAGTATAATAAAAAATACCTGGTTAACTGTACATCCCTTTCAGAATATTGGACTGATTATGAAAAGATATTCTGTCCAGCCTCCACGATCATATGCCACTTCTTTTGCCTTCTACATCAACCGTTTAAATCTTTTCAAAAACAATTTTTTGTCCACAACAAAGTATAATAAAAGATACCTGGTTAACTCTACATCCCTTTTAGAATATTGGACGGATTATGAAAAGATATTCTGTCCAGCCTCCACGATCCTATGCCACTTCTTTTGCCTTCTACATCAACCGTTTAAAGCTTTTCAAAAACAATTTTTTGTCCACAACAAAGTAAAATAAAAAATTGTTGATTAACTGTACATCCCTTTTAGAATATTGGACTGATTATGAAAAGATATTCTGTCCAGCCTCCACGATCCTATGCCACTTCTTTTGCTTTGTACATCAACCGTTTAAATCTTTTCAAAAACAATTTTTTGTCCACAACAAAGTAAAATAAAAAATTGTTGATTAACTGTACATCCCTTTTAGAATATTGGACTGATTATGAAAAGATATTCTGTCCAGCTTCCATGATCCTATGCCACTTCTTTTGCCTTCTACATCAACCGTTTAAATCTTTTCAAAAACAATTTTTTGTCCACAACAAAGTATAATAAAAAATTGTTGATTAACTGTACATCCCTTTTAGAATATTGGACTGATTATGAAAAGATATTCTGTCCAGCCTCCATGATCCTATGCCACTTCATTTGCCTTCTACATCAACCGTTTAAATCTTTTCAAAAACAATTTTTTGTCCACAACAAAGTATAATAAAAAATACCTGGTTAACTGTACATCCCTTTTAGAATATTGGACTGATTATGAAAAGATATTCTGTCCAGCCTCCATGATCCTATGCCACTTCTTTTGCCTTCTACATCAACCGTTTAAATCTTTTCCAAAACAATTTTTTGTCCACAACAAAGTATAATAAAAAATTGTTGATTAACTGTACATCCCTTTTAGAATATTGGACTGATTATGAAAAGATATTCTGTCCAGCCTCCATGATCCTATGCCACTTCTTTTGCCTTCTACATCAACCGTTTAAATCTTTCCAAAAACAATTTTTTGTCCACAACAAAGTATAATAAAAAATACCTGGTTAACTCTACATCCCTTTTAGAATATTGGACTGATTATGAAAAGATATTCTGTCCAGCCTCCACGATCCTATGCCACTTCTTTTGCCTTCTACATCG
Source organism: Thysanoteuthis rhombus (assembly GCA_963457665.1). Classification (NCBI taxonomy): domain Eukaryota; kingdom Metazoa; phylum Mollusca; class Cephalopoda; order Oegopsida; family Thysanoteuthidae; genus Thysanoteuthis; species Thysanoteuthis major. The sequence goes on from OY735230.1 coordinate 33,768,219, forward strand.
ACCGTTTAAATTTTTTCAAAAACAATTTTTTGTCCACAACAAAGTAAAATAAAAAATTGTTGATTAACTGTACATCCCTTTTAGAATATTGGACTGATTATGAAAATATATTCTGTCCAGCCTCCATGATCCTATGCCACTTCTTTTGCCTTCTACATCAACCGTTTAAATCTTTTCAAAAACAATTTTTTGTCCACAACAAAGTATAATAAAAAATTGTTGATTAACTGTACATCCCTTTTAGAATATTGGACTGATTATGAAAAGATATTCTGTCCAGCCTCCATGATCCTATGCCACTTCTTTTGCCTTGTACATCAACCGTTTAAATCTTTTCAAGAACAATTTTTTGTCCACAACAAAGGATAATAAAAAATTGTTGATTAACTGTACATCCCTTTTAGAATATTGGACTGATTATGAAAAGATATTCTGTCCAGCCTCCACGATCCTATGCCACTTCTTTTGCCTTCTACATCAACCGTTTAAATCTTTTCAAAAACAATTTTTTGTCCACAACAAAGTATAATAAAAAATACCTGGTTAACTCTACATCCCTTTTAGAATATTGGACTGATTATGAAAAGATATTCTGTCCAGCCTCCATGATCCTATGCCACTTCTTTTGCCTTCTACATCAACCGTTTAAATCTTTTCAAAAACAATTTTTTGTCCACAACAAAGTATAATAAAAAAGACCTGGTTAACTCTACATCCCTTTTAGAATATTGGACTGATTATGAAAAGATATTCTGTCCAGCCTCCATGATCCTATTCCACTTCTTTTGCCTTCTACATCAACCGTTTAAATCTTTTCAAAAACAATTTTTTGTCCACAACAAAGTATAATAAAAAATACCTGGTTAACTCTACATCCCTTTTAGAATATTGGACTGATTATGAAAAGATATTCTGTCCAGCCTCCATGATCCTATTCCACTTCTTTTGCCTCCTACATCAACCGTTTAAATCTTTTCAAAAACAATTTTTTGTCCACAACAAAGTATAATAAAAAAGACCTGGTTAACTCTACATCCCTTTTAGAATATTGGACTGATTATGAAAAGATATTCTGTGCAGCCTCCACGATCCTATGCCACTTCTTTTGCCTTGTACATCAACCGTTTAAATCTTTTCAAAAACAATTTTTTGTCCACAACAAAGTAAAATAAAAAATTGTTGATTAACTGTACATCCCTTTTAGAATATTGGACTGATTATGAAAAGATATTCTGTCCAGCCTCCACGATCCTATGCCACTTCTTTTGCTTTGTACATCAACCGTTTAAATCTTTTCAAAAACAATTTTTTGTCCACAACAAAGTAAAATAAAAAATTGTTGATTAACTGTACATCCCTTTTAGAATATTGGACTGATTATGAAAAGATATTCTGTCCAGCTTCCATGATCCTATGCCACTTCTTTTGCCTTCTACATCAACCGTTTAAATCTTTTCAAAAACAATTTTTTGTCCACAACAAAGTATAATAAAAAATTGTTGATTAACTGTACATCCCTTTTAGAATATTGGACTGATTATGAAAAGATATTCTGTCCAGCCTCCATGATCCTATGCCACTTCTTTTGCCTTCTACATCAACCGTTTAAATCTTTTCAAAAACAATTTTTTGTCCACAACAAAGTATAATAAAAAATACCTGGTTAACTGTACATCCCTTTTAGAATATTGGACTGATTATGAAAAGATATTCTGTCCAGCCTCCATGATCCTATGCCACTTCTTTTGCCTTCTACATCAACCGTTTAAATCTTTTCCAAAACAATTTTTTGTCCACAACAAAGTATAATAAAAAATACCTGGTTAACTCTACATCCCTTTCAGAATATTGGACTGATTATGAAAAGATATTCTGTCCAGCCTCCATGATCCTATGCCACTTCTTTTGCCTTCTACATCAACCGTTTAAATCTTTCCAAAAACAATTTTTTGTCCACAACAAAGTATAATAAAAAATACCTGGTTAACTCTACATCCCTTTTAGAATATTGGACTGATTATGAAAAGATATTCTGTCCAGCCTCCATGATCCTATGCCACTTCTTTTGCCTTCTACATCGACCGTTTAAATTTTTCAAAAACAATTTTTTGTCCACAACAAAGTAAAATAAAAAATTGTTGATTAACTGTACATCCCTTTTAGAATATTGGACTGATTATGAAAAGATATTCTGTCCAGCCTCCATGATCCTATGCCACTTCTTTTGCCTTCTACATCAACCGTTTAAATCTTTTCAAAAACAATTTTTTGTCCACAACAAAGTATAATAAAAAATTGTTGATTAACTGTACATCCCTTTTAGAATATTGGACTGATTATGAAAAGATATTCTGTCCAGCCTCCATGATCCTATGCCACTTCTTTTGCCTTGTACATCAACCGTTTAAATCTTTTCAAGAACAATTTTTTGTCCACAACAAAGGATAATAAAAAATTGTTGATTAACTGTACATCCCTTTTAGAATATTGGACTGATTATGAAAAGATATTCTGTCCAGCCTCCACGATCCTATGCCACTTCTTTTGCCTTCTACATCGACCGTTTAAATCTTTTCCAAAACAATTTTTTGTCCACAACAAAGTATAATAAAAAATACCTGGTTAACTCTACATCCCTTTCAGAATATTGGACTGATTATGAAAAGATATTCTGTCCAGCCTCCATGATCCTATGCCACTTCTTTTGCCTTGTACATCAACCGTTTAAATCTTTTCAAGAACAATTTTTTGTCCACAACAAAGGATAATAAAAAATTGTTGATTAACTGTACATCCCTTTTAGAATATTGGACTGATTATGAAAAGATATTCTGTCCAGCCTCCACGATCCTATGCCACTTCTTTTGCCTTCTACATCAACCGTTTAAATCTTTTCAAAAACAATTTTTTGTCCACAACAAAGTATAATAAAAAATACCTGGTTAACTCTACATCCCTTTTAGAATATTGGACTGATTATGAAAAGATATTCTGTCCAGCCTCCATGATCCTATGCCACTTCTTTTGCCTTCTACATCAACCGTTTAAATCTTTTCAAAAACAATTTTTTGTCCACAACAAAGTATAATAAAAAAGACCTGGTTAACTCTACATCCCTTTTAGAATATTGGACTGATTATGAAAAGATATTCTGTCCAGCCTCCATGATCCTATTCCACTTCTTTTGCCTTCTACATCAACCGTTTAAATCTTTTCAAAAACAATTTTTTGTCCACAACAAAGTATAATAAAAAAGACCTGGTTAACTGTACATCCCTTTTAGAATATTGGACTGATTATGAAAAGATATTCTGTCCAGCCTCCATGATCCTATGCCACTTCTTTTGCCTTCTACATCAACCGTTTAAATCTTTTCAAAAACAATTTTTTGTCCACAACAAAGTATAATAAAAAATTGTTGATTAACTGTACATCCCTTTTAGAATATTGGACTGATTATGAAAAGATATTCTGTCCAGCCTCCATGATCCTATGCCACTTCTTTTGCCTTGTACATCAACCGTTTAAATCTTTTCAAGAACAATTTTTTGTCCACAACAAAGGATAATAAAAAATTGTTGATTAACTGTACATCCCTTTTAGAATATTGGACTGATTATGAAAAGATATTCTGTCCAGCCTCCACGATCCTATGCCACTTCTTTTGCCTTCTACATCGACCGTTTAAATCTTTTCCAAAACAATTTTTTGTCCACAACAAAGTATAATAAAAAATACCTGGTTAACTCTACATCCCTTTCAGAATATTGGACTGATTATGAAAAGATATTCTGTCCAGCCTCCATGATCCTATGCCACTTCTTTTGCCTTCTACATCAACCGTTTAAATCTTTTCAAAAACAATTTTTTGTCCACAACAGAGTATAATAAAAAAGACCTGGTTAACTCTACATCCCTTTTAGAATATTGGACTGATTATGAAAAGATATTTTGTCCAGCCTCCATGATCCTATGCCACTTCTTTTGCCTTCTACATCAACCGTTTAAATCTTTTCAAAAACAATTTTTTGTCCACAACAAAGTATAATAAAAAAGACCTGGTTAACTCTACATCCCTTTTAGAATATTGGACTGATTATGAAAAGATATTCTGTCCAGCCTCCATGATCCTATTCCACTTCTTTAGCCTCCTACATCAACCGTTTAAATCTTTTCAAAAACAATTTTTTGTCCACAACAAAGTATAATAAAAAAGACCTGGTTAACTCTACATCCCTTTTAGAATATTGGACTGATTATGAAAAGATATTCTGTCCAGCCTCCACGATCCTATGCCACTTCTTTTGCCTTCTACATCAACCGTTTAAATCTTTTCAAAAACAATTTTTTGTCCACAACAAAGTATAATAAAAAATACCTGGTTGACTCTACATCCCTTTTGGAATATTGGACTGATTATGAAAAGATATTCTGTCCAGCCTCCACGATCCTATGCCACTTCTTTTGCCTTCTACATCAACCGTTTAAATCTTTTCAAAAACAATTTTTTGTCCACAACAAAGTAAAATAAAAAATTGTTGATTAACTGTACATCCCTTTTAGAATATTGGACTGATTATGAAAAGATATTCTGTCCAGCCTCCATGATCGTATGCCACTTCTTTTGCCTTCTACATCAACCGTTTAAATCTTTTCCAAAACAATTTTTTGTCCACAACAAAGTAAAATAAAAAATTGTTGATTAACTGTACATCCCTTGTAGAATATTGGACTGATTATGAAAAGATATTCTGTCCAGCCTCCATGATCCTATGCCACTTCTTTTGCCTTCTACATCAACCGTTTAAATCTTTTCAAAAACAATTTTTTGTCCACAACAAAGTATAATAAAAAATTGTTGATTAACAGTACATCCCTTTTAGAATATTGGACTGATTATGAAAAGATATTCTGTCCAGCCTCCATGATCCTATGCCACTTCTTTTGCCTTGTACATCAACCGTTTAAATCTTTTCAAAAACAATTTTTTGTCCACAACAAAGGATAATAAAAAATTGTTGATTAACTGTACATCCCTTTTAGAATATTGGACTGATTATGAAAAGATATTCTGTCCAGCCTCCACGATCCTATGCCACTTCTTTTGCCTTCTACATCAACCGTTTAAATCTTTTCAAAAACAATTTTTTGTCCACAACAAAGTAAAATAAAAAATTGTTGATTAACTGTACATCCCTTTTAGAATATTGGACTGATTATGAAAAGATATTCTGTCCAGCCTCCATGATCCTATGCCACTTCTTTTGCCTTCTACATCAACCGTTTAAATCTTTTCAAAAACAATTTTTTGTCCACAACAAAGTATAATAAAAAATTGTTGATTAACTGTACATCCCTTTTAGAATATTGGACTGATTATGAAAAGATATTCTGTCCAGCCTCCATGATCCTATGCCACTTCTTTTGCCTTCTACATCAACCGTTTAAATCTTTTCAAAAACAATTTTTTGTCCACAACAAAGTATAAAAAAAAATTGTTGATTAACTGTACATCCCTTTTAGAATATTGGACTGATTATGAAAAGATATTCTGTCCAGCCTCCATGATCCTATGCCACTTCTTTTGCCTTCTACATCAACCGTTTAAATCTTTTCAAAAACAATTTTTTGTCCACAACAAAGTATAATAAAAAATTGTTGATTAACTGTACATCCCTTTTAGAATATTGGACTGATTATGAAAAGATATTCTGTCCATCTCCATGATCCTATGCCACTTCTTTTGCCTTGTACATCAACCGTTTAAATCTTTTCAAAAACAATTTTTTGTCCACAACAAAGTATAATAAAAAATTGTTGATTAACTGTACATCCCTTTTAGAATATTGGACTGATTAGGAAAAGATATTCTGTCCAGCCTCCATGATCCTATGCCACTTCTTTTGCCTTCTACATCAACCGTTTAAATCTTTTCAAAAACAATTTTTTGTCCAAAACAAAGTATAATAAAAAATTGTTGATTAACTGTACATCCCTTTTAGAATATTGGACTGATTAGGAAAAGATATTCTGTCCAGCCTCCATGATCCTATGCCACTTCTTTTGCCTTGTACATCAACCGTTTAAATCTTTTCAAAAACAATTTTTTGTCCACAACAAAGTATAATAAAAAATTGTTGATTAACTGTACATCCCTTTTAGAATATTGGACTGATTATTAAAAGATACTCTGTCCAGCCTCTATGATCCTATGCCACTTCTTTTGCCTTGTTCATCAACCGTTTAAATCTTTTCAAAAACAATTTTTTGTCCACAACAAAGTATAATAAAAAATTGTTGATTAACTGTACATCCCTTTTAGAATATTGGACTGATTATGAAATGATATTCTGTCCAGCCTCCATGATCCTATGCCACTTCTTTTGCCTTGTACATCAACCGTTTAAATCTTTTCAAAAACAATTTTTTGTCCACAACAAAGTATAATAAAAAATTGTTGATTAACTGTACATCCCTTTTAGAATATTGGACTGATTATGAAAAGATATTCTGTCCAGCCTCCATGATCCTATGCCACTTCTTTTGCCTTCTACATCAACCGTTTAAATCTTTTCAAAAACAATTTTTTGTCCACAACAAAGTATAATAAAAAATTGTTGATTAACTGTACATCCCTTTTAGAATATTGGACTGATTATGAAAAGATATTCTGTCCAGCCTCCATGATCCTATGCCACTTCTTTTGCCTTCTACATCAACCGTTTAAATCTTTTCAAAAACAATTTTTTGTCCACAACAAAGTATAATAAAAAATTGTTGATTAACTGTACATCCCTTTTAGAATATTGGACTGATTATGAAAAGATATTCTGTCCAGCCTCCACGATCCTATGCCACTTCTTTTGCCTTCTACATCAACCGTTTAAATCTTTTCAAATACAATTTTTTGTCCACAACAAAGTATAATAAAAAATTGTTGATTAACTGTACATCCCTTTTAGAATATTGGACTGATTATGAAAAGATATTCTGTCCAGCCTCCATGATCCTATGCCACTTCTTTTGCCTTTTACATCAACCGTTTAAATCTTTTCAAAAACAATTTTTTGTCCACAACAATGTATAAAAAAAAATTGTTGGTTAACTGTACATCCCTTTTAGAATATTGGACTGATTATGAAAAGATATTCTGTCCAGCCTCCATGATCCTATGCCACTTCTTTTGCCTTCTACATCAACCGTTTAAATCTTTTCAAAAACAATTTTTTGTCCACAACAAAGTATAATAAAAAATTGTTGATTAACTGTACATCCCTTTTAGAATATTGGACTGATTATGAAAAGATATTCTGTCCATCTCCATGATCCTATGCCACTTCTTTTGCCTTGTACATCAACCGTTTAAATCTTTTCAAAAACAATTTTTTGTCCACAACAAAGTATAATAAAAAATTGTTGATTAACTGTACATCCCTTTTAGAATATTGGACTGATTAGGAAAAGATATTCTGTCCAGCCTCCATGATCCTATGCCACTTCTTTTGCCTTGTACATCAACCGTTTAAATCTTTTCAAAAACAATTTTTTGTCCAAAACAAAGTATAATAAAGAATTGTTGATTAACTGTACAACCCTTTTAGAATATTGGACTGATTATGAAAAGATATTCTGTCCAGCCTCCATGATCCTATGCCACTTCTTTTGCCTTGTACATCAACCGTTTAAATCTTTTCAAAAACAATTTTTTGTCCACAACAAAGTATAATAAAAAATTGTTGATTAACTGTACATCCCTTTTAGAATATTGGACTGATTATTAAAAGATACTCTGTCCAGCCTCTATGATCCTATGCCACTTCTTTTGCCTTCTACATCAACCGTTTAAATCTTTTCAAAAACAATTTTTTGTCCACAACAAAGTATAATAAAAAATTGTTGATTAACTGTACATCCCTTTTAGAATATTGGACTGATTATTAAAAGATACTCTGTCCAGCCTCTATGATCCTATGCCACTTCTTTTGCCTTGTTCATCAACCGTTTAAATCTTTTCAAAAACAATTTTTTGTCCACAACAAAGTATAATAAAAAATTGTTGATTAACTGTACATCACTTTTAGAATATTGGACTGATTATGAAAAGATATTCCGTCCAGCCTCCATGATCCTATGCCACTTCTTTTGCCTGGTATATCAACAGTTTAAATCTTTTCAAAAACAATTTTTTGTCCACAACAAAGTATAATAAAAAATTGTTGATTAACTGTACATCCCTTTTAGAATATTGGACTGATTATGAAAAGATACTCTGTCCAGCCTCCATGATCCTATGCCACTTCTTTTGCCTTGTACATCAACCGTTTAAATCTTTTCAAAAACAATTTTTTGTCCACAACAAAGTATAATAAAAAAATTGTTGATTAACTGTACATCCTTTTTAGAATATTGGACTGATTATGAACAGATATTCTGTCCAGCCTCCATGATCCTATGCCACTTCTTTTGCCTTGTACATCAACCGTTTAAATCTTTTCAAAAACAATTTTTTGTCCACAACAAAGTATAATAAAAAAATTGTTGATTAACTGTACATCCCTTTTAGAATATTGGACTGATTATGAAAAGATACTCTGTCCAGCCTCTATGATCCTATGCCACTTCTTTTGCCTTGTACATCAACCGTTTAAATCTTTTCAAAAACAATTTTTTGTCCACAACAAAGTATAATAAAAAATTGTTGATTAACTGTACATCCCTTTTAGAATATTGGACTGATTATGAAAAGATATTCTCTCCAGCCTCCATGATCCTATGCCACTTCTTTTAATTGTACATCAACCGTTTAAATCTTTTCAAAAACAATTTTTTGTCCACAACAAAGTAAAATAAAAAATTGTTGATAAACTGTACATCCCTTTTAGAATATTGGACTGATTATGAAAAGATATTCTGTCCAGCCTCCACGATCTTATGCCACTTCTTTTGCCTTGTACATCAACCGTTTAAATCTTTTCAAAAACAATTTTTTGTCCACAACAAACGATAATAAAAAATTGTTGGTTAACTGTACATCCCTTTTAGAATATTGGACTGATTATGAAAAGATATTCTGTCCAGCGTCAATGATCCTATGCCACTTCTTTTGCCTTGTACATCGACCGTTTAAATTTTTCAAAAACAATTTTCTGTCCACAACAAAGTATAATAAAAAATTGTTGATTAACTCTACATCCCTTTTAGAATATTGGACTGATTAGGAAAAGATATTCTGTCCAGCCTCCATGATCCTATGCCACTTCTTTTGCCTTGTACATCAACCGTTTAAATCTTTTCAAAAACAATTTTTTGTCCACAACAAAGTATAATAAAAAATTGTTGATTAACTGTACATCCCTTTTAGAATATTGGACTGATTATGAAAAGATATTCTGTCCAGCCTCCACGATCCTATGCCACTTCTTTTGCCTTGTACATCAACCGTTTAAATCTTTTCAAAAACAATTTTTTGTCCACAACAAAGTATAATAAAAAATTGTTGTTTAACTGTACATCCCTTTTAGAATATTGGACTGATTATGAAAAGATATTCTGTCCAGCCTCAACGATCCTATGCCACTTCTTTTGCCTTGTACATCAACCGTTTAAATCTTTTCAAAAACAATTTTTTGTCCACAACAAAGTATAATAAAAAATTGTTGGTTAACTGTACATCCCTTTTAGAATATTGGACTGATTATGAAAAGATATTCTGTCCAGCCTCCATGATCCTATGCCACTTCTTTTGCCTTGTACATCAACCGTTTAAATCTTTTCAAAAACAATTTTTTGTCCACAACATAGTATAATAAAAAATTGTTGATTAACTGTACATCCCTTTTAGAATATTGGACTGATTATGAAAAGATATTCTGTCCAGCCTCCTTGATCCTATGCCACTTCTTTTGCCTTGTACATCAACCGTGTAAATCTTTTCAAAAACAATTTTTTGTCCACAACAAAGTATAATAAAAAATTGTTGATTAACTGTACATCCCTTTTAGAATATTGGACTGATTATGAAAAGATATTCTGTCCAGCCTCCACGATCCTATGCCACTTCTTTTGCTTTGTACATCAATTGTGTAAATCTTTTCAAAAACAATTTTTTGTCCACAACAAAGTATAATAAAAAATTGTTGATTAACTGTACATCCCTTTTAGAATATTGGACTGATTATGAAAAGATATTCTGTCCAGCCTCCATGATCCTATGCCACTTCTTTTGCCTTGTACATCAACCGTTTAAATCTTTTCAAAAACAATTTTTTGTCCACAACAAAGTATAATAAAAAATTGTTGATTAACTGTACATCCCTTTTAGAATATTGGACTGATTATGAAAAGATATTCTGTCCAGCCTCCATGATCCTATGCCACTTCTTTTGCCTTCTACATCAACCGTTTAAATCTTTTCAAAAACAATATTTTGTCCACAACAAAGTATAATAAAAAATTGTTGATTAACTGTACATCACTTTTAGAATATTGGACTGATTATGAAAAGATATTCTGTCCAGCCTCCATGATCCTATGCCACTTCTTTTGCCTTCTACATCAACCGTTTAAATCTTTTCAAAAACAATATTTTGTCCACAACAAAGTATAATAAAAAATTGTTGATAAACTGTACATCCCTTTTAGAATATTGGACTGATTATGTAAAGATATTCTGTCCTGCCTCCACGATCCTATGCCACTTCTTTTGCTTTGTATATCAACCGTTTGAATCCTTTCAAAAACTATTTTTTGTCCACAACAAAGTATAATAAAAAATTGTTGATAAACTGTACATCCCTTTTAGAATATTGGACTGATTATGAAAAGATATTCTGTCCAGCCTCCACGATCCTATGCCACTTCTTTTGCTTTGTATATCAACCGTTTGAATCCTTTCAAAAACTAATTTTTGTCCACAACAAAGTATAATAAAAAAATTGTTGATAAACTGTACATCCCTTTTAGAATATTGGACTGATTATGTAAAGATATTCTGTCCAGCCTCCACGATCCTATGCCACTTCTTTTGCCTTGTACATCAACCGTTTGAATCCTTTCAAAAACTATTTTTTGTCCACAACAAAGTATAATAAAAAATTGTTGATAAACTGTACATCCCTTTTAGAATATTGGACTGATTATGTAAAGATATTCTGTCCAGCCTCCACGATCCTATGCCACTTCTTTTGCTTTGTATATCAACCGTTTGAATCCTTTCAAAAACTATTTTTTGTCCACAACAAAGTATAATAAAAAAATTGTTGATAAACTGTACATCCCTTTTATAATATTGGACTGATTATGAAAAGATATTCTGTCCAGCCTCCATGATCCTATGCCACTTCTTTTGCTTTGTATATCAACCGTTTGAATCCTTTCAAAAACTATTTTTTGTCCACAGCAAAGTATAATAAAAAATTGTTGATAAACTGTACATCCCTTTTATAATATTGGACTGATTATGAAAAGATATTCTGTCCAGCCTCCACGATCCTATGCCACTTCTTTTGCTTTGTATATCAACCGTTTGAATCCTTTCAAAAACTATTTTTTGTCCACAACAAAGTATAATAAAAAATTGTTGATAAACTGTACATCCCTTTTATAATATTGGACTGATTATGTAAAGATATTCTGTCCAGCCTCCACGATCCTATGCCACTTCTTTTGCTTTGTATATCAACCGTTTGAATCCTTTCAAAAACTATTTTTTGTCCACAACAAAGTATAATAAAAAATTGTTGATAAACTGTACATCCCTTTTATAATATTGGACTGATTATGTAAAGATATTCTGTCCAGCCTCCACGATCCTATGCCACTTCTTTTGCTTTGTATATCAACCGTTTGAATCCTTTCAAAAACTATTTTTTGTCCACAACAAAGTATAATAAAAAATTGTTGATAAACTGTACATCCCTTTTAGAATATTGGACTGATTATGAAAAGATATTCTGTCCAGCCTCCACGATCCTATGCCACTTCTTTTGCTTTGTATATCAACCGTTTGAATCCTTTCAAAAACTAATTTTTGTCCACAACAAAGTATAATGAAAAATTGTTGATAAACTGTACATCCCTTTTAGAATATTGGACTGATTATGTAAAGATATTCTGTCCAGCCTCCACGATCCTATGCCACTTCTTTTGCTTTGTATATCAACCGTTTGAATCCTTTCAAAAACTATTTTTTGTCCACAACAAAGTATAATAAAAAATATTTGATAAACTGTACATTCCTTTTAGAATATTGGACTGATTATGAAAAGATATTCTGTCCAGCCTCCACGATCCTATGCCACTTCTTTTGCTTTGTATATCAACCGTTTGAATCCTTTCAAAAACTATTTTTTGTCCACAACAAAGTATAATAAAAAATACCTGGTTAACTGTACATCCCTTTTAGAATATTGGACTGATTATGAAAAGATGTTCTGTCCAGCCTCCATGATCCTATGCCACTTCTTTTGCTTTGTATATCAACCGTTTGAATCCTTTCAAAAACTATTTTTTGTCCACAACAAAGTATAATAAAAAATATTTGATAAACTGTACATTCCTTTTAGAATATTGGACTGATTATGAAAAGATATTCTGTCCAGCCTCCACGATCCTATGCCACTTCTTTTGCTTTGTATATCAACCGTTTGAATCCTTTCAAAAACTATTTTTTGTCCACAACAAAGTATAATAAAAAAATTGTTGATTAACTGTACATCCTTTTTAGAATATTGGACTGATTATGAAAAGATATCCTGTCCAGCCTCCATGATCCTATGCCACTTCTTTTGCTTTGTATATCAACCGTTTGAATCCTTTCAAAAACTATTTTTTGTCCACAACAAAGTATAATAAAAAAATTGTTGATAAACTGTACATCCCTTTTAGAATATTGGACTGATTATGAAAAGATATTATGTCCAGCCTCCACGATCCTATACCACTTCTTTTGCTTTGTATATCAACCGTTTGAATCCTTTCAGAAACTAATTTTTGTCCACAACAAAGTATAATAAAAAATTGTTGATAAACTGTACATCCCTTTTAGAATATTGGACTGATTATGAAAAGATATTCTGTCCAGCCTCCACGATCCTATGCCACTTCTTTTGCTTTGTATATCAACCGTTTGAATCCTTTCAAAAACTAATTTTTGTCCACAACAAAGTATAATAAAAAATTGTTGATAAACTGTACATCCCTTTTAGAATATTGGACTGATTATGTAAAGATATTCTGTCCAGCCTCCACGATCCTATGCCACTTCTTTTGCTTTGTATATCAACCGTTTGAATCCTTTCAAAAACTATTTTTTGTCCACAACAAAGTATAATAAAAAATTGTTGATAAACTGTACATTCCTTTTAGAATATTGGACTGATTATGAAAAGATATTCTGTCCAGCATCCACGATCCTATGCCACTTCTTTTGCTTTGTATATCAACCGTTTGAATCCTTTCAAAAACTATTTTTTGTCCACAACAAAGTATAATAAAAAATACCTGGTTAACTGTACATCCCTTTTAGAATATTGGACTGATTATGAAAAGATATTCTGTCCAGCCTCCACGATCCTATGCCATTTCTTTTTCTTTGTACATCAACCGTTTAAATCTTTTCAAAAACAATTTTTTGTCCACAACAAAGTATAATAAAAAATTGTTGATAAACTGTACATCCCTTTTAGAATATTGGACTGATTATGAAAAGATATTCTGTCCAGCCTCCACGATCCTATGCCACTACTTTTGCTTTGTATATCAACCGTTTGAATCCTTTCAAAAACTATTTTTTGTCCACAACAAAGTATAATAAAAAATTGTTGATAAACTGTACATCCCTTTTATAATATTGGACTGATTATGTAAAGATATTCTGTCCAGCCTCCACGATCCTATGCCACTTCTTTTGCTTTGTATATCAACCGTTTGAATCCTTTCAAAAACTATTTTTTGTCCACAACAAAGTATAATAAAAAATTGTTGATAAACTGTACATCCCTTTTAGAATATTGGACTGATTATGAAAAGATATTCTGTCCAGCCTCCACGATCCTATGCCACTTCTTTTGCTTTGTATATCAACCGTTTGAATCCTTTCAAAAACTATTTTTTGTCCACAACAAAGTATAATAAAAAATTGTTGGTTAACTGTACATCCCTTTTAGAATATTGGACTGATTATGTAAAGATATTCTGTCCAGCCTCCACGATCCTATGCCACTTCTTTTGCTTTGTATATCAACCGTTTGAATCCTTTCAAAAACTATTTTTTGTCCACAACAAAGTATAATAAAAAATTGTTGATTAACTGTACATCCCTTTTATAATATTGGACTGATTATGAAAAGATATTCTGTCCAGCCTCCATGATCCCATGCCACTTCTTTTGCTTTGTATATCAACCGTTTGAATCCTTTCAAAAACTATTTTTTGTCCACAACAAAGTATAATAAAAAATTGTTGATTAACTGTTCATCCCTTTTAGAATATTGGACTGATTATGAAAAGATATTCTGTCCAGCCTCCATGATCCTATGCCACTTCTTCTGCCTTGTACATCAACCGTTTGAATCCTTTCAAAAACTATTTTTTGTCCACAACAAAGTATAATAAAAAATTGTTGATAAACTGTACATCCCTTTTAGAATATTGGACTGATTATGAAAAGATATTCTGTCCAGCCTCCCCGATCCTATGCCACTTCATTTGCCTTGTATATCAACCGTTTGAATCCTTTCAAAAACTATTTTTTGTCCACAACAAAGTATAATAAAAAATTGTTGATAAACTGTACATCCCTTTTAGAATATTGGACTGATTATGAAAAGATATTCTGTCCAGCCTCCATGATCCTATGCCACTTCCTTTGCCTTGTACATCAACTGTGTAAATCTTTTCAAAAACAATTTTTTGTCCACAACAAAGTATAATAAAAAATTGTTGGTTAACTGTACATCCCTTTTAGAATATTGGACTGATTATGAAAAGATATTCTGTCCAGCCTCCACGATCCTATGCCATTTCTTTTTCTTTGTACATCAACTGTGTAAATCTTTTCAAAAACAATTTTTTGTCCACAACAAAGTATAATAAAAAAATGTTGGTTGACTGTACATCCCTTTTAGAATATTGGACTGATTATGAAATGATATTCCGTCCTGCCTCAATGATCCTATGCCACTTCTTTTGTCTTGTACATTAACTGTGTAAATCTCTTGAAAAACAATTTTTTGTCCACAACAAAGTAAAATAAAAAATTGTTGATTAACTGTTCATCCCTTTTAGAATATTGGACTGATTATGAAAATATATTCTGTCCAGCCTCCATGATCCTATGCCACTTCTTTTGCCTTGTATATCAACCGTTTAAATCTTTTCAAAAACTATTTTTTGTCCACAACAAAGTATAATAAAAAATTGTTGATAAACTGTACATCCCTTTTAGAATATTGGACTGATTATGAAAAGATATTCTGTCCAGCCTCCATGATCCTATGCCACTTCCTTTGCCTTGTACATCAACTGTGTAAATCTTTTCAAAAACAATTTTTTGTCCACAACAAAGTATAATAAAAAATTGTTGGTTAACTGTACATCCCTTTTAGAATATTGGACTGATTATGAAAAGATATTCTGTCCAGCCTCAATGTTCCTATGCCACTTCTTTTGCCTTGTATATCAACCGTTTAAATCTTTTCAAAAACAATTTTTTGTCCACAACAAAGTATAATAAAAAATTGTTGATTAATTGTACATCCCTTTTAGAATATTGGACTGATTATGAAAAGATATTCTGTCCAGCCTCCATGATCCTATGCCACTTCTTTTGCCTTGAACATCAACCGTTTAAATCTTTTCAAGAACAATTTTTTGTCCACAACAAAGTATAATAAAAAATTGTTGGTTAACTGTACATCCCTTTTGGAATATTGGACTGATTATGAAAAGATATTCTGTCCAGCTTCCACGATCCTATGCCACTTTTTTTGCCTTTTACATCAACTTTGTAAATCTTTTCAAAAACAATATTTTGTCCACAACAAAGTATAATAAAAAATTGTTGATAAACTGTACATCCCTTTTAGAATATTGGACTGATTATGAAAAGATATTCTGTCCAGCCTCCATGATCCTATGCCACTTCTTTTGCCTTGTACATCAACCGTGTAAATCTTTTCAAAAACAATTTTTTGTCCACAACAAAGTATAATAAAAAATTGTTGGTTAATTGTTCATCCCTTTTAGAATATTGGACTGATTATGAAAAGATATTCTGTCCAGCCTCCATGATCGTGTGCCACTTCTTTTGCCTTGTACATCAACTGTGTAAATCTCTTCGAAAACAATTTTTTGTCCACAACAAAGTATAATAAAAAATTGTTGGTTAACTGAACATCCCTTTTAGAACATTGGACTGATTATGAAAAGATATTCTGTCCAGCCTCCATGATCCTATGCCACTTCTTTTGCCTTGTACATCAACCGTGTAAATCTTTTCAAAAACAATTTTTTGTCCACAACAAAGTATAATAAAAAATTGTTGGTTAATTGTTCATCCCTTTTAGAACATTGGACTGATTATGAAAAGATATTCTGTCCAGCTTTCATGATCCTATGCCACTTTTTTTGCCTTCTACATCAATTGTGTAAATCTCTCCAAAAACAAATTTTCATCCAGAACAAAGTAAAATAAAAAATTACGGGTTAACTCTACATCCCTTTTAGAATATTGGACTGATTATGAAAAGATATTCTGTCCAGCCTCTATGATCCCATGCCTCTTCTTCTCCCTTCTACATCAACTGTGTAAATCTCTCCAAAAACAAATTTTTATCCACAACAAAGTAAAATAAAAAATTGTTGGTTAACTCTGCATCCCTTTTAGAAAATTGAACTGATTATGAAAAGATATTTTGTCCAGCTCCTACAATCTCATGCCACTTCTTTCCCCGTGTGCATCAAATGTGTAAATCTCTCTGAAAACAAGAACAAAGTGGAATGAAAAATTGTTGGTTCCGTGTAATTCACCAAAATCAAGATTGATGAAACCCCCGTCCTAATGATTAGGCCCAGTCCCAGTAATTTGGACTGAGTACTTCAAGGTTCCCTGTTCAATTAGGAATTTTGGCTATTCATTGTATTTCTTTAACACAAAACTGTTAATGTTCCATCAAAAAGAAGATGGTAGAAAATATCATGGGTTTGAATCAGCTAGCTTTTAGGATATTTGACTTGCTATCAAAATGTATTTGTTTCTATTCCGAGAGTCCCTCATACCTCCTGTTTCCACTATCAGAAACTGTGAGAATTCCTACAGAAACGAACTGAAAGGATCCATTTTCGCCGTGTTGTAGTTTGCTTTTTGGACATTGGAATGACTATAGAAAGGTATTAAGTTCAAATTTGATGGTTCCACATTTCTCCCGTTTCCTTAATCAGAATATGTAAATATCCCGAAGAGAAATATATCGAAAAATTACCGTTGATGTGATGTAGGTTTGTTTTTAAGGCATTTGACTGACTATCGATAGATATCCTGTTTAATCTTTAGTAAAGTAGTCGTGGATTAGAATGGCTATTGGTACTTATTTGGTACGTTTACTTTCTCTCATTCAGCCTATCTTGTTAATCAGAAACTGTCAATTGTTTTAGAAAATGAATCGTCAGAAACTATTGTCAACATGATTTACTTTGGTTGTAGAGGTTTGGGCAGTCCGTTGTCTGGTATTTAGTCCAAATCTGAGGCTGTTCCTTTCCTCGTTTCATTAAACAGAAACTGGAAAAATTTTGATGGAATGAAAATGAAAACCATAGCTTTTTTGATGTGATATAGTTCGGTTTCAGAGCATTCGACTGCTGTTACAGCATGAGGCCCGATAATTGAATAATTCATTTGATTTTAATTCATTTTTCAATCCACATATACTATTTTTGCATAGATTAATATAAATTATTATTAAGTACTTGATGAAAGATCAAATGTAAGTCACAGAGTAACCTTTTTCAGATGCCAAAAGAATGATAAGAACATTTCAAGTGGATTCATTGACAAGATAAAGTGTAGTCGTTTGGAAGCCCTGCAGATAGATAGCCAGTCGCAGCCACTTAATTGAAAAACTTTAGGAGAAAGAAACGAAAAGGGGTTGTTAAAAAAAAAGGAAATGTATACATGAATTCTAACGATGGAGGTAAGAATGACAGCTTTGAAGTTTACTTGCGTGAGAAATAAATGAAATCAGGAGGAAAATAGGAAAGAAAAGGTTTGATGACCATTTAATTCTGGTATCAGTTAAAAGGAAAGGGTTAGTTAATTTAGTAAAACTGATAGGAATTAAAAAAAGAATGACACTTGCCTTTAAAAAAGGAGACCAAAGTAGTTGAAAAGAAGTAGAGTAGGAGGTTAGAAAACGAGAGGAGAAGAGTAGACAAAAGAAAACGTCTGATCGTCAAAGGGTAACCGGAAGGGCCGATTAATCTCTTTCTCTCTCTGTCTCTATCTGTCTCTCTCTCTCTCTCTCTCTGTCTATCTATGTCTCTCTGTCTCTGTCTCTCTCTCTCTCTGTCACTGTCTCTGTCTCTCTGTCTCTGTCTGTCTCTGTCTCTCTCTCTGTATGAGAATTTTCTTTGGTGTTCAAACAAAGACTATCGATCTATTTTCATTTAGCCGAAGAAGAAAAATGAAGGTTTGATTTTGAATCCTGACATTACTTTAAAGTCTTTTGTTCCTTCCCTTGCCGCATCTGTGTTGCCAGAAGAACGGTACAGAGTCGAAATATGTTCCTATGCAATAATCCTTCATTACCTATGGGAAGGTATTCGGTATTATCTGGAGGGTCTCTCATTTCTCCGATTTCTTTAATCAGAAACTCTGGAGATTCTGAAGGAAACCCATTTTATCGTCAATGGGATGTAACTAGAAGGTAGAGCATTCCACCACCTCTCAAAAGGTATTACGTCTTCCACTTCTCCAATTTCCTGAATCAGAAACTTTGAAACTTCTGCAGGAAACCGGGGGGTTGAAACTTTAGCCGTTGAGGTTTGGATCGGTAGTAGAGCATTGGACTGACCATCAAAAGGTGATGGGTTCCACCTTGACAGTCCCTCATTTCTCCTACTTCCAGCCCCTCTCCTGTATGATATAAAAATCATTACTCTATAGGAAATCTCAGAAAAAGCAATGAACTTTCGGCAGATCATGTTCAAAAATTTTTTAAAATCCATAGTGACAATATGAAAATAGTGCTTAACTACCAACATGGTCAAATGAGGAGATGAAAATAAGCAATTTTGAGAACATCCGAAAATCGAAAACATTTCAAATAATCATTCCAACACTCCTCTAGCACTAGTGATACATATGCCGACTGCATAGACTCTATGTTATGTGTTATAAATGAGAGGAAAAAAACAATTAGGGCTTTATTTAGGGTAGTATTTGGGTAAGAATCTCTTCCAATGGATATAGTCTTTTTACGTTTTTGATTATCGGCCATATTCGTCGCCTTCGAGGAGGAGAGACATTATTTGATCAGTTGACAGTTTTGAATTCTATAGAAATTCCACATAAGTCAGCACTAGTCTCAATGTTTCAAAGAAGTACCTGCCATATCATCATTATCATCTCCCTCTTCATCATCATCATCATTATCATCATCATTATCATCATCATCACCATCATCAGTTTTTTATCGTCCGTCATTGGACATAGACCTTCCCCAAGATTCGCCTCTCCTCACTATCTAATGAATCCGTCTAGTCTGTGTCTCCATCACGTATTCTTCCAGCCTCAGTTGCGTATGTGATCTCTGAGGATCCATGTCATGAGTCGTGATGTCCATTGGTTGTCTGCCATTTTTCTAACATAACAAATTTCATGCCATTTGAGTTTTCTAATAGATTATATGATGTCTTGGATTCCTGTTTTCTCCCTAATATACTGTGCTGTCTTACAATCTCTCCATGTAAGGTTGAGCATGATTCTCTCATGTCCACGTATCATTCTTCTCAGTCTGTGAGTGAATCTTTTGGTTAGATTCCATTTTCAGCTCCATAGATGACTATAGGGAGGATGCATTGGTTGTATACCCTTCTTTTTAGGATCATTGGGATCTTCTTGTTTTAGAAGGTTGAGCTTGCTCTACCGAAGATATCGTCAATAGATTTTGGTATTGATAGGCTAAAGTTATTTTTTATGAAGTAAGAATTTCTATAACTAACGTACGGGAAACATTATCTGCTAGGTAACAAAACACAGTTTAACACTGGTAGGAAATTTTTAAGACATCAACCTCGAATGAAAGCTTTGGTTGTGACAAGCCATTAACGAGACAGACAGACAGACAAACAATAATGATATTCACTTCATTTCGAACTTACCATATCATGTATTGAATTAAAAGTCCACATCCCTGGCATCTACTATAGTAATAATCAATAGTCCAACACTGTCACATTTTTACTTCAGAGCCAATACGGCATGTAATTAAGGTCGGTAGGTCGAGTTACACTTATGGTTGGTTGGTAGGTTCGCGGTTAGATCCAGCAGGTACTCTTACAGTTAACTACTTTCAGCCATTTAAGAAAAATGACTTATTCAAAGTGATGGTACCTGATGCAAAAGCGTAATTTTTGTGTTGGTAATTGTAACCTCAATGCTAACAACACCAACCGTAAATACTAAACTTTTTACTTGAACTGACACTAAATAATATCGTCTGTGGTTAAATTCAATAAAATACTTTTTCAAATATTCAATGCTTTTTGTTTTCATTCTCTTCAAAATTGTTCAACAGTAGCAGCCGCTGATTACGTCTTTTCATGGTTATCCTTCTTACAAAATATCAACATAACGTTTTGATGAACCTATTCCGAACAATCACCGCCAAAAATACAATGATTAAAAAGATATAGCCCACCAAGGCACACATAGAAAATAAAGACATCACTTTTACAAATAATCCAGAGAATACTGAGAAACGCGATAAAGAAACCGGAAAAAAAGTTCCCACGAAAATAAAAAATGATGATTGAAATAACTCTACCACAATTACTTACTTTTCAATGGGATCAAAAATTTTATTTCAAAAGTTTTTGACTTGCAACGAATTTGAAAGATGAAAGTTTTCCTCCTTACAGAATAGAGAGGACTTAGATGACTCAGATTCAATTATTGTTCATCACTTTAGAGCAAACAAAGTCGAGTGAATTTTGATTTATTAAATTTACAAATATATTAATTCAAAGAATTACGCTGTTGTCATAGATATACCCCACCCTATCGATACACCAGCGTGTAACAGACGTTTGCTTCCAGCTTTTCTTACGGGGGGTGCAGATAAGAGGCATACTGTTGGGATTTGAGATAGTAGCAAAACAAATTAAAGGAAGATTTTCCTTTTGCAAATAATGAAGAGAATACTGAGAAATACTAGAAAACAGAAAAATATTTCCCCAGAAAAATCAAACTTGATAATTAAAATAATTATAAATAAAATCAAGAAATGAATTCAAAAAAGAATTTCAGAGACGGATTAGTTCGGGATTCACAGAACAACTTCTTCAATAATAAAACAGAGTAAAATTAGTCATAAAATATAAAGACTGTATTAACCGAAAGTTTCTTTGGATAAAGACCAACAATGAGAAGGTTAAGTAAAACATAGCGATTAAATAATGATGATAATATTTTCCATGTTTAAAATGATGATGATCATGATGATAATGATGAATTATCATCATGAATGGGGTTAAGCGAATGATCACGATATAGGTAATATGATTTCGTGGTTTCATTTTCTTTTGCTAAGGACTCTCTCCATAAAATCCAAGTCTTTTAGTCCTGAGACAAAAAGTTATTTGGAATAGGTTCATTGAAATGTTGTGTCGATATTTTTCAAGGGAAATAACCCGGGTAAACACTATAGACGACCAACTGATGCTGTTAAACTATTTGGCAGCAATGTTTGTAATTGATCAATTTGAATGACTGATGTGGCCATATTCTTACCATTGATCACATAACGTTACTTTCAAGCTAAAAATACCGTTTACTTTATATGCTATAAACTTCTCTGGAAAATCTAAATTGATAATTGAGATAATTCGACAAAAATTACTTACTTCTCAATGAAATCGAATAATGTATTCAAAAGGTTTTCCTTACAGGTAAACAAGTCCGTAGCAATTTACAAATACGTCAATTCCTTCTAAAAGCTTTTAGGAATATGGCGCCCAATGTTTTGGTCAAAATACGTTGTTAATCGCGTTACTAAGGTCTCGATAAAATTATGACCAGATAGTGACGTCATTTCAGAGATTCATTGATAAAGTTTGAGTACGTAAAAGTCTGAATACTATTTGAAATATTGTTAGTAAATCTACAATCTCCGTATTGTAAATATCAATCACAATCAATGATAATCAGTTTTAGGATTAGTGGACCGTATTTGGTGATTTGACAAGAGGAAGAATAAGGAAAAAAGGCTTTAGGTTCGTTAAATACGCACTGAAATTTACAATACTTTGGAATAATGGCATATACAAGCTTTAAATGCTTTAAGTAGCTCATCCGATTTTCTGGCACAGTAAGAAAACATAGGAATAAAGAAATTCTTTTTCAGATATCTTGTCAGTCGGTCCAAGACATTCATTGCTTTTACTGCATCCATTTCTATCTGAAAAATTGTCTAGAATTATTATAAGCTAAGCTGCATCATATAGTCTCGTATTGAAAACATATCATTCAATTTTTAAAAGTTCTTCAAGTATTGGCAATGGTACTTTTTGAAGATGCTTGTATTGCCTAATGCCATCAATTATTACTACTATGGTTGATAGTTTGTTTTTTTTAAGGAAATCTTTTTCCATTCATTGTTCAAAATAATATCTCATAGCTTGTTGGCATTGTCTTCTGCATGAGTTAGAAAATGAAACATTGATCTTATTTTGTTATTTGTCCATCATATGCAGTTTCAGTTAGAAACTATAATTCACCTTCTGCTATATCGTAAATTAGAGATGAAAGTCTTTCTATTTCATTTGATCAGTAGCATTATCTTTCCGATTATCATAATCATTCATTTCTTCGAATATTGATACTACTACTAATGATGATACTTGCATTGCCTGATGTCATTATTTATTATAAAAGGCAGGGTGGTTCGTATTTTTCCAGGAGATTTTTTCAATTCATTGTTCGAAATAATATCTCATAGTTTGTTGGAAAGCTTCCTCGCATGGTTGTCGAATAAAATGTCTAAAAGCTCGACATCTTGAAATGTTTGTATCTTTTTTGTTTCTTTTCTTTTGTTTCTATCCCCGTATAATTCTTTGTTTTTCTTGTCCTTATTATTCTAAATCATTCTCAATTGTTTACAATGGGTTCTGTCAACTTTATTTGACCAATCTCTTGTTAGTCTTCATGTTGACATATTGTAAGTTAATACAGTCTTAGCTATTAGGTAAATTATCACTTACTCAGTATAGAACTTTTTCTTCAACAAAATCTTTTCAGTTGAATTTATTAATGCATTGATAGCTTTATTCTTGTTTTCTTGTCTTCATAATGAAGTTTAACTTTGTCTCAATGGATTTTACACCATGCTATTGACAGACTAACAATACTTTCACAAAGTAAAAAGGATCTCCATTACTAACCTACAAGTAACATTATCTGCTAGGTAACAAAAGTGCAACACCGGTAGGATATTTTTAACACCTCAACCTTTGGTTCTGAAAAGCGATTAACAAGACAGAGAAACAAATAACGATGATGTTTACTCCATTCCAAAGTTCCCACATCATGTTTTGAACTAAAATGTCCTCTTCCCGCGTTTTTTCTATAGGAATAATCGGTAATCAAAAACCATCACATTATTAAAAATAACTAAAATTCTATATGGTATTATGGGATTTTTACCATGGTTTATCTTAAAACATTAACTGTTTCATCCTTAATACTCGTTTATATAATTTTTTTAAATTTTGTAATAAACTTTTTCATTATAAATATATATGAATGTATACTTCATTATGAATATATGAGAATTTATGTTCTACTAACACAAACACCTTTGCGAAAACAATCGATGAAAACTGTAAAATCTAATCTGTAAAAACAAAAAAGGCTTAATGGACTGAATAATTCAATCATTAATGCTGTTTTACCAAATTCACACTGATCTTTCTTGATTGATAAAGGTTGTATTTTTTTTCAAGAAGTTTTAGATATTCTTGATCGATTCAAAATTTCACTCGAATAATGAAACAAAAACGTTCCTGTTTCATTAATTTACCAAACCCTAATCCGAACCCTGAACATAAAATGTGGAAATCTCTCTGAAAACAAATTGCTGTCAAGGACAGAGTGGAAAAAACTCTTGTTCGGCTGATGTAGCTCTCTTTTTACAATATTCGACTGACTATGAAAAGGTATTCTGTTCAACCTCATGGATCCTACGTGTCTTCTTTTCCCTTTGAACACTAACCATTGAAATGACTCCAAAACAAGTTTTTTTCCAGAACAAAGTGGAGAAACTCTTGTTAGGCTGATGTAGTACACCTTTTACAATATTGGACTGACTATGAAAAGGTATTCTGTTCAACCTCAATGGTCCGACGTGTCTTCTTTTCCCTTTGAACATTAACCATTGAAATGACTCCAAAACAAGTTTTTGTCCAGAACAACGCTGAGAAAACTCTTGTTGGGCTGATGTAGCACACCTCTTAAAATATTGGACAGAGTATGAAAGGTATTCTGTTCAACCTCAGGAAACTCATGTGTCTTCTCTCCCCTTTGAACATTAACCATTGAAATGACTCAAAAACAAGTTTTTGTCCAGAAAAACGATGAGAAAAATCTTGTTGGGCTGATGTAGCACACCTCTTATAATATTGGAATGACTATGAAAAGGTATTCTGTTCAACCTCAGGGATCCCACGTGTCTTCTTTTCCATTTGAACATTAACCATTGAAATGACTCCAAAACAAGTTTTTGTCCAGAACAATGATGAGAAAACTCTTGTTGGGCTGATGTAGGCTACCTCTTACAATATTGGACTGACTATGAAAAGGTATTCTGTTCAACCTCATTTGTCCCACGTGTCTTTTTTTTCCCTTTGAACATTAACCGTTGAAAAGACTCCAGAACAAGTTTTTGTCCAGAACAACGTTGAGAAAACTCTTGTTGGGCTGATGTAACACACCTTTTACAATATTGGACAGAGTATGAAAAGGTATTCTGTTCAACCTCAGGGATCTCACGTGTCTTCTTTTCCCTTTGAACATTAACCGTTGAAATGACTCCAAAACAAGTTTTTGTCCAGAACAAAGTTGAGAAAACTCTTGTTGGGCTGATGAAGCAAACCTCTTACAATATTGGACTGACTATGAAAAGGTATTCTGTTCAACCTCAGGGATCCTACGTGTCTTTTTTTTCCTTTGAACATTAACCGTTGAAATGACTCCAAAACAAGTTTTTGTCCATAACAAAGTGGAGAGAACTCTTGTTGGGCTAATGTAGCACACCTCTTACAATATTGGACTGAGTATGAACAGGTGTTCTGATCAACCTCAGGGATCCCACGTGTCTTCTTTTCCCTTCGAATATTAACCATTGAAATGACTCCAAAACTAGTTTTTGTCCAGAAATGAATTGAGAAAACTCTTGTTGTGCTGATGTAGCACAACTTTTACAATATCGGACTGAGTATGAAAAGGTATTCTGTTCAACCTCAGGGATCCCACGTGTCTTCTTTTCCCTTTGAACATTGACCGTTGAAATGACTCAAAAACAAGTTTTTCTCCGGGAAATACGTTGAGAAAACTCTTGTTGGGCTGATGTAACATTCCTTTCACAATATTGGACTGACTATGAAAAGGTATTCTATTCAACCTCAGGGATCCCACGTGTCTTTTTTTTCCCTTTGAACATTAACCGTTGAAATGACTCCAAAACAAGTTTTTGTCCAGAACAACGTTGAGAAAATGCTTGTTGGGCTGATGTAGCACACCTTTCATGATATTGCACTGACTATGAAAAGGTATTCTGTTCAACCTCAGGGATCCCACGTGTCTTTTTTTCCCTTTAAACGTTAACCGTTGAAATGACTCCAAAACAAGTTTTTCTCCAGAACAAAGTGGAGAAAACTCTTGTTGGGCTGATGTAGCACACCTCTTACAATATTGGACTGACTATGAAAGGGTATTCTGTTCAACCTCAGGGATCCCACGTGTCTTCTTTTCCCTTTAAACATTAACCGTTGAAATGACTCCAAAACAATTTTTTGTCCAGAACAAAGTGGAGAAAACTCTTGTTGGGCTAATGTAGCACACCTCTTACAATACTGGACTGACTATGAAAAGGTATTCTGTTCAACCTCGGGGATCCCACGTGTCTTTTTTTCGCTTTGAACATTAACCGTTGAAATGACTCCAAAACAAGTTTTTCTCCAGAACATCGTTGAATAAACTCTTGTTGGGCTAATGTAGCACACTTTTCACGATATTGGACTGACTATGAAAACGTATTCTGTTCAACGTCAGGGATCCCACGTGTCTTCTTTTCCCTTTGAACATTAACCATTGAAATGACTCCAAAACTAGTTTTTGTCCAGAACAACATTGAGAAAACTCTTGTTGTGCTGATGTAGCACAACTTTTACAATATTGGACTGACTATGAAAAAGTATTCTGTTCAACCCCAGGTATCCCACGTGTCTTCTTTTCCCTTTGAACATTAACCGTTGAAATGACTCTAAAACAAGTTTTTGTCCAGAACAACGTTCAGAAAACTCTTGTTGGGCTGATGTAGCATTCCTTTTACAATATTGGACTGACTATGAAAGGGTATTCTGTTCAACCTCAGGGATCCCACGTGTCTTTTTTTCCCTTTGAACATTAACCGTTGAAATGACTCCAAAACAAGTTTCTGTCCAGAACAACGTTGAGAAAACGCTCGGTGGGCTGATGTAGCACACCTTTCACGATATTGGACTGACTATGAAAAGGTATTCTGTTCAACCTCAGGGATCCCACGTGTTTTTTTTTCCCTTTGAACATTAACCGTTGAAATGACGCCAAAACAAGTTTTTCTCCAGAACAAAGTGGAGGAAACTCTTGTTGGGCTGATTTACCACACCTCTTACAATATCGGACTGACTATGAAATGGTATTCTGTTCAACTTCGGGGATCCCACGTGTCTTCTTTTTCCTTTGAACATTAACCGTTCAAATGACTCAAAAACAAGTTTTTGTCCAGAACAACGTTCAGAAAACTCTTATTGGGCAAATGTGGCACACCTCTTACTATATTGGACTGAGTATGAAAAGGTATTCTGTTCAACCTCAGGGATCCCACGTGTCTTCTTTTCCCTTTGAACATTAACCATTGAAATGACTCCAAAACAAGTTTTTGTCCAGAACAAAGTGGAGAAAACTCTTATTGGGCTAATGTAGCACACTTCTTACAATATTGAACTGAGTATGAAAAGTTATTCTGCTCAACCTCAGGGATCCCACGTGTCTTCTTTTCCCTTTGAACATTAACCGTTGAAATGACTCCGAAATAAGTTTTTGTCCAGAACAAAGTGGATAAAACTCTTGTTGGGCTAATGTAGCACACCTCTTACAATATTGGACTGACTATGCAAAGGTATTTTGTTCAACCTCGGGGATCCCACGTGTCTTTTTTTCCCTTTGAACATTAACCATTGAAATGACTCCAAAACAAGTTTTTCTCCAGAACAACGTTGAATAAACTCTTGTTCGGCTAATGTAGCACACCTCTTACAATATTGGACTGAGTATGAAAAGGTATTCTGTTCAACCTCGGGGATCCCACGTGTCTTCTTTTCCCTTTGAACATTAACCATTGAAATGACTCCAAAACTAGTTTTTGTCCAGAACAAAGTGGAGAAAACTCTTGTTGTCGTGATGTAGCACATTTTTTACAATATTGGACTGACTATGAAAAGGTATTCAGTTCAACCTCAGGGATCCCATGTGTCTTCTTTTCCCTTTGAACATTAACCATTGAAATGACTCCAAAACAAGTTTTGGTCCAGAACGGAATGGATAAAACTTTTGTTGGGCTAATGTAGCACACCTCTTACAATATTGGACTGACTATGAAAAGGTATTCTGTTCAACCTCAGGGATCCCACGTGTCTTTTTTCCCTTCGAACATTAACCATTGAAATGACTCCAAAACAAGTTTTTGTCCAGAAATACGTTGAGAAAACTCTTGTTGGGCTAATGTAGCACACCTCTTACAATATTGGACTGAGTATGAAAAGGTATTCTGTTCAACCTCAGGGATCCCATGTGTCTTCTTTCCCCTTCGAACATTAACCGTTGAAATGACTCGGAAATAAGTTTTTGTCAAGAACAAAGTGGATAAAACTCTTGTTGGGCTAATGTAGCACACCTCTTACAATATTGGACTGACTATGAAAAGGTATTCTGTTCAACCTCAGGGATCCCACGTGTCTTCTTTTCCCTTCGAATATTAACCATTGAAATGACTCCAAAACTAGTTTTTGTCCAGAACAACGTTCAGAAAACTCTTGTTGGACTGATGTAGCACACCTCTTACAATATTGGACTGACTATGAAAAGGTATTCTGTTCAACCTCATTTGTCCCACGTGTCTTTTTTTCCCTTTGAACATTAACCGTTGAAAAGACTCCAAAACAAGTTTTTGTCCAGAACAACGTTGAGAAAACTCTTGTTGGACTGATGTAGCACACCTCTTACAATATTGGACTGACTATGAAAAGGTATTCTGTTCAACCTCAGGGATCCCATGTGTCTTTTTTTCCCTTTGAACATTAACCGTTGAAATGACTCCAAAACAAGTTTTTGTGCAGAACAACGTTGAGAAAACGCTTGTTGGGCTGATGTAGCACACCTATCACGATATTGGACTGACTATAAAAAGGTATTCTGTTCAACCTCAGGGATCCAACGTGTCTTCTTTTCCCTTTGAACATTAACCGTTGAAATGACTCCAAAACAAGTTTTTCTCCAGAACAAAGTGGAGAAAATTCTTATTGGGCTAATGTAGCACACCTCTTACAATATTGGACTGAGTATGAAAAGGTATTCTGTTCAACCTCAGGGATCCCACGTGTCTTCTTTTCCCTTTGAATATTAACCATTGAAATGACTCCAAAACAAGTTTTTGTCCAGAAAAAAGTAGAGGAAACTTTTATTGGGCTAATGTAGCACACCTCTTACAATATTAGACTGACTATGAAAATGTATTCTGTTCAACCTCAGGGATCCCATGTGTCTTCTTTCCCCTTCGGACATTAACCGTTGAAATGACTCCGAAATAAGTTTTTGTCCAGAAAAAAGTGGATAAAACTCTTGTTGGGCTACTGTAGCACACCTCTTACAATATTGGACGGACTATGAAAAGGTATTCTGTTCAACCTCGGGGATCCCACGTGTCTTTTTTCCCCTTTGAACATTAACCATTGAAATGACTCCAAAACAAGTTTTTGTCCAGAACAACGTTTAATAAACTCTTGTTGGGCTAATGTAGCACACCTCTTACAATATTGGACTGAGTATGAAAAGGTATTCTGTTCAAGATCAGGGATCCCACGTGTCTTCTTTTCCCTTTGAACATTAACCGTTGAAATGACTCTAAAGCAAGTTTTTGTCCAGAACAACGTTCAGAAAACTCATGTTGGGCTGATGTAGCACACCTTTCAAAATTTTGGACTGACTGTGAAAAGGTATTCTGTTCAACCTCAGGGATCCCACGTGTCTTCTTTGCCCTTTGAACATTAACCGTTGAAATGACTCCAAAACAAGTTTTTCTCCAGAAATACGTTGAAAAAACTCTTGTTAGGCTGATGTAGCATTCCTTTTACAATATTGGACTGACTATGAAAAGGTATTCTGTTCAACCTCAGGGATCCCATGTGTCTTTTTTTCCCTTTGAACATTAACCATTGAAATGACTCCAAAACAAGTTTTTGTCCAGAAAAAAGTGGAGAAAACTTTTTTCGGGCTAATGTAGCACACCTCTTACAATATCGGACTGAGTATGAAAAGGTATTCTGTTCAACATCAGGGATCCCATGTGTCTTCTTTTCCCTTCGAACATTAACCGTTGAAATGACTCCGAACTAAGTTCTTGTCCAGAACAATGATGAGAAAACTCTTGTTGGGCTGATGTAGACTACCTCTTACAACAAGGGACTGACTATGAAAAGGTATTCTGTTCAACCTCATTTGTCCCACGTGTCTTTTTTTCCCTTTGAACATTAACCGTTGAAATGACTCCAAAACAAGTTTTTGTCCATAACAAAGTGGAGAGAACTCTTGTTGGGCTAATGTAGCACACCTCTTACAATATTGGACTGAGTATGAAAAGGTGTTCTGTTCAACCTAAGGGATCCCACGTGTCTTCTTTTCCATTTGAACATTAACCATTGAAATGACTCAAAAACAAGTTTTTGTCCAGAAATAAGTTGAGAAAACTCTTGTTGTGCTGATGTAACATTCCTTTCACAATATTGGACTGACTATGAAAAGGTATTCTATACAACCTCAGGGATCCCACGTGTCTTTTTTTCCCTTTGAACATTAACCGTTGAAATGACTCCAAAACAAGTTTTTGTCCAGAACAACGTTGAGAAAACGCTTGTTGGGCTGATGTAACACACCTTTCATGATATTGCACTGACTATAAAAAGGTATTCTGTTCAACCTCAGGGATCCCACGTGTCTTTTTTTCCCTTTAAACGTTAACCATTGAAATGACTCCAAAACAAGTTTTTCTCCAGAACAAAGTGGAGAAAACTCTTGTTGGGCTGATGTAGAACACCTCCTACAATATTGGACTGACTATGAAAAGGTATTCTGTTCAACCTCAGGGATCCCACGTGTCTTTTTTTCCCTTTAAACATTAACCCTTGAAATGACTCCAAAACAAGTTTTTCTCCAGAACAAAGTGGAGAAAACTCTTTTTGGGCTATGTATCACACCTCTTACAATATTGGACTGAGTATGAAAAGGTATTCTGTTCAACTGCAGGGATCCCACGTGTCTTTTTTTCCCTTTGAACAATAACCGTTGAAATGACTCCAAAACAAGTTTTTGTCCAGAACAAAGTGGAGAAAACTCTTGTTGGGCTAATGTAGCACACCTCTTACAATATTGGACTGACTATGAAAAGGTATTCTGTTCCACCTCGGGGATCCCACGTGTCTTTTTTTCGCTTTGAACATTAACCGTTCAAATGACTCCAAAACAAGTTTTTCTCCAGAACATCGTTGAATAAACTTTTGTTGGGCTAATGTAGCACACCTCTTACAATATTGGACTGAGTATGAAAAGGTATTTGGTTCAACCTCAGTGATCCCACGTGTCTTCTTTTCCCTTTGAACATTAACCATTGAAATGACTCCAAAACTAGTTTTTGTCCAGAACAACATTGAGAAAACTCTTGTTGTGCTGATGTAGCACAACTTTTACAATATTGGACTGACTATGAAAAAGTATTCTGTTCAACCCCAGGTATCCCACGTGTCTTCTTCTCCCTTTGAATATTAACCGTTGAAATGACTCCAAAACAAGTTTTTGTCCAGAACAACGTTCAGAAAACTCTTGTTGGGCTGATGTAGCATTCCTTTTACAATATTGGACTGACTATGAAAATGTATTCTGTTCAACCTCAGGGATCCCATGTGTCTTCTTTCCCCTTCGAACATTAACCGTTGAAATGACTCCGAAATAAGTTTTTGTCCAGAAAAAAGTGGATAAAAATCTTGTTGGGCTAATGTAGCACACCTCTTACAATATTGGACTGACTATGAAAAGGTATTCTGTTCAACCTCAGGGATCCCACGTGTCTTCTTTTCCCTTCGAATATTAACCATTGAAATGACTCTAAAACTAGTTTTTGTCCAGAACAACGTTGAGAAAACTCTTGTTGGACTGTTGTAGCACACCTCTTACAATATTGGACTGACTATGAAAAGGTATTCTGTTCCACCTCGGGGATCCCACGTGTCTTTTTTTCGCTTTGAACATTAACCGTTCAAATGACTCCAAAACAAGTTTTTCTCCAGAACATCGTTGAATAAACTTTTGTTGGGCTAATGTAGCACACCTCTTACAATATTGGACTGAGTATGAAAAGGTATTTGGTTCAACCTCAGTGATCCCACGTGTCTTCTTTTCCCTTTGAACATTAACCATTGAAATGACTCCAAAACTAGTTTTTGTCCAGAACAACATTGAGAAAACTCTTGTTGTGCTGATGTAGCACAACTTTTACAATATTGGACTGACTATGAAAAAGTATTCTGTTCAACCCCAGGTATCCCACGTGTCTTCTTCTCCCTTTGAATATTAACCGTTGAAATGACTCCAAAACAAGTTTTTGTCCAGAACAACGTTCAGAAAACTCTTGTTGGGCTGATGTAGCATTCCTTTTACAATATTGGACTGACTATGAAAAGGTATTCTGTTCGACCTCAGGGATCCCACGTGTATTTTTTTTCTTTTGAACATTAACCGTTGAAATGACTCCAAAATAATTTTTTGTCCAGAACAACGTTCAAAAAACTCTTATTGGGCAAATGTAGCACACCTCTTACTATATTGGAGTGAGTATGAAAAGGTATTCTGTTCAACCTCGGGGATCCCACGTGTCTTTTTTCCCTTCGAACATTAACCATTGAAATGACTCCAAAACAAGTTTTTGTCCAGAACAACGTTGAGAAAACTCTTGTTGGGCTAATGTAGCACACCTCTTACAATATTGGACTGACTATGAAAAGGTATTCTGTTCGACCTCAGGGATCCCACGTGTATTTTTTTTCTTTTGAACATTAACCGTTGAAATGACTCCAAACTAATTTTTTGTCCAGAACAACGTTCAAAAAACTCTTATTGGGCAAATGTAGCACACCTCTTACTATATTGGAGTGAGTAAGAAAAGGTATTCTGTTCAACCTCGGGGATCCCACGTGTCTTCTTTTCCCTTCGAACATTAACCATTGAAATGACTCCAAAACAAGTTTTTGTCCAGAACAACGTTGAGAAAACTCTTGTTGGACTGATGTAGCACACCTCTTACAATATTGGACTGACTATGAAAAGGTATTCTGTTCAACCTCATTTGTCCCACGTGTCTTTTTTTCCCTTTGAACATTAACCGTTGAAAAGACTCCAGAACAAGTTTTTGTCCAGAACAACGTTGAGAAAACTCTTGTTGGGCTAATGTAGCACACCTCTTACAATATTGGACTGACTATGAAAATGTATTCTGTTCAACCTCAGGGATCCCATGTGTCTTCTTTCCCCTTCGAACATTAACCGTTGAAATGACTCCGAAATAAGTTTTTGTCCAGAAAAAAGTGGATAAAAATCTTGTTGGGCTAATGTAGCACACCTCTTACAATATTGGACTGACTATGAAAAGGTATTCTGTTCAACCTCAGGGATCCCACGTGTCTTCTTTTCCCTTCGAATATTAACCATTGAAATGACTCTAAAACTAGTTTTTGTCCAGAACAACGTTGAGAAAACTCTTGTTGGACTGTTGTAGCACACCTCTTACAATATTGGACTGACTATGAAAAGGTATTCTGTTCAACCTCAGGGATCCCACGTGTCTTCTTTTCCCTTTGAACATTAACCGTTGAAATGACTCCAAAACAAGTTTTTGTCCAGAACAACGTTGAGAAAACTCTTGTTGGGCTAATGTAGCACACCTCTTACAATATTGGACTGACTGTGAAAAGGTATTCTGTTCAACCTCAGGGATCCCACGTGTCTTTTTTTCCCTTTGAACATTAACCGTTGAAATGACTCCGGAACAAGTTTTTGTCCAGAACAACGTTGAGAAAACTCTTGTTGGACTGATGTAGCACACCTCTTACAATATTGGACTGACTATGAAAAGGTATTCTGTTCAACCTCAGGGATCCCATGTGTCTTTTTTTCCCTTTGAACATTAACCGTTTAAATGACTCCAAAACAAGTTTTTGTGCAGAACAACGTTGAGAAAATGCTTGTTGGGCTGATGTAGCACACCTTTCACGATATTGGACTGACTATGAAAAGGTATTCTGTTCAATCTCAGGGATCCCACGTGTTTTTTTCCCTTTGAACATTAACCGTTGAAATGACGCCAAAACAAGTTTTTGTCCAGAACAAAGTGGAGGAAACTCTTGTTGGGCTGATTTACCACACCTCTTACAATATCGGACTGACTATGAAATGGTATTCTGTTCAACTTCAGGGATCCCACGTGTCTTCTTTTTCCTTTGAACATTAACCGTTGAAATGACTCCAAAACAATTTTTTGTCCAGAACAACGTTCAGAAAACTCTTATTGGGCAAATGTAGCACACCTCTTACTATATTGGACTGAGTATGAAAAGGTATTCTGTTCAACCTCAGGGATCCCACGTGTCTTCTTTTCCCTTTGAACATTAACCATTGAAATGACTCCAAAACAAGTTTTTGTCCAGAACAAAGTGGAGAAAACTCTTATTGGGCTAATGTAGCACACTTCTTACAATATTGAACTGAGTATGAAAAGGTATTCTGCTCAACCTCAGGGATCCCACGTGTCTTCTTTTCCCTTTGAACATTAACCGTTGAAATGACTCCGAAATAAGTTTTTGTCCAGAACAAAGTGGATAAAACTCTTGTTGGGCTAATGTAGCACACCTCTTACAATATTGGACTGACTATGAAAAGGTATTCTGTTCAACCTCAGGGATCCCACGTGTCTTCTTTTCCCTTTGAACATTAACCATTGAAATGACTCCAAAACAAGTTTTTGTCCAGAACAAAGTGGAGAAAACTCTTATTGGGCTAATGTAGCACACTTCTTACAATATTGAACTGAGTATGAAAAGGTATTCTGCTCAACCTCAGGGATCCCACGTGTCTTCTTTTCCCTTTGAACATTAACCATTGAAATGACTCCAAAACTAGTTTTTGTCCAGAACAAAGTGGAGAAAACTCTTGTTGTCGTGATGTACCACATTTTTTACAATATTGGACTGACTATGAAAAGGTATTCAGTTCAACCTCAGGGATCCAACGTGTCTTCTTTTACCTTTGAACATTGACCGTTGAAATGACTCCAAAACAAGTTTTTCTCCAGATATATGTTGAGAAAACTCTTATTGGGCTAATGTAGCACACCTCTTACAATATTGGACTGACTATGAAAATGTATTCTGTTCAACCTCGGGGATCCCACGTGTCTTTTTTCCCTTCGAACATTAACCATTGAAATGACTCCAAAACAAGTTTTTGTCCAGAAATACGTTGAGAAAACTCTTGTTGGGCTAATGTAGCACACCTCTTACAATAATGGACTGACTATGAAAATGTATTCTGTTCAACCGCAGGGATCCCATGAGTCTTCTTTCCCCTTCGAACATTAACCGTTGAAATGACTCCGAAATAAGTTTTTGTCCAGAACAAAGTGGATAAAACTCTTGTTGGGCTGATGTAGCACAGCTCTTACAATATTGGACTGACTATGAAAAGGTATTCTGTTCAACCTCAGGGATCCCACGTGTCTTCTTTTCCCTTTGAACATTAAACATTGAAATGACTTCAAAACAAGTTTTTGTCAAGAACAATGTGGAGAAAACTCTTGTTGGGCAGATATAGCACACTTTACAATATTGGACTGACTATGAGAAGGTATTCTGTTCGACCTCAGAGATCCCACGCGATTTTTTTCCCTTTGAACATTGACCGTTGACATGACTCCAAAACAAGTTTTTGTCCAGAACAACGTTGACAGAACTCATGTTGGGCTGATGAAGCACACATTTTACAATAAGGGACTAACTATGAAGAGGTATTCTGTTCAACCTTAGGGATCCCACGTGTCTTCTTTTCCCTTTGAACATTAACCGTTGACATAACTCCAAAACAAGTTTTAGTTTAGAACAAAGTGGAGAAATTTCTTTTTGAGCTAATGTAGCACACCTCTTACAATATTGGACTGACTATGAAAAGGTATTCTGTTCAACCTCAGGGATCCCACGTGTCTCCTTTTCCCTTTGAACATTAACCATTGAAATGACTCCAAAACAAGTTTTTCTCCAGAACAACGTTGACAAAACTCATGTTGGGCTGAAGTAGCACACCTCTTACAATATTTGACTGACTATGAAAAGGTATTCTGTTCGACCTCAGGGATCCCACTTGACTTCTTTTCCCTTTGAACATTAACCATTGAAATGACTCCAAAACAAGTTTTTGTCCAGAACAACGTTGAGAAAACTCTTGTTGGTCTGATGTAGCACACCTCTTACAATATTGGACTGACTATGAAAAGGTATTCTGTTCAACATCAGGGTCCCAACGTGTCTTCTTTTCCCTTTGAACATTAACCATAGACATGACTCCAAAACAAGTTTTTGTCCAGAACAACGTTGAGAAAACTCATGTTGGGCTGATGTAGCACACCTCTTACAATATTGGACTGACTATGAAAAGGTATTCTGTTCAGCCTCAGGGATCCCACGTGTCATCTTTTCCCTTTGAACATTAACCATTGAAATGACTCCTAAACAAGTTTTTGTCCAGAAAAACGTTGAGAAAAGTCTTGTTAGGCTGATGTAGCACACATTTCACAATAAGGGACTGACTATGAAAAGGTATTCTGTTCAATCTCCGGGACCCTTTACGTCTTCTTTTCCCTTTGAACATTAACCATTGACATGACTCCAAAACAATTTTTTGTCCAGAACAACGTTGAGTAAACTCTTGTTGGGCTGATGTAGCACACCTTTCACAATATTGGACTGACTATGAAAAGGTATTCTGTTAAACCTCAGGGATCCCAAGTGTC
This sequence comes from Thysanoteuthis rhombus, assembly GCA_963457665.1. Lineage (NCBI taxonomy): Eukaryota > Metazoa > Mollusca > Cephalopoda > Oegopsida > Thysanoteuthidae > Thysanoteuthis > Thysanoteuthis major. The sequence goes on from OY735230.1 coordinate 33,805,070, forward strand.
TTCTTTTCCCTTTGAACATTAACCATTGAAATGACTCCAAAACAAGTTTTTGTCAAGAACTAAGTGGTGAAAACTCTTGTTGGGCTGATGTAGCACACCTCTTACATTATTGGACTGACTATGAAAAGGTATTCTGTTCAACCTCAGGGATCCCACGTGTCTTCTTTTCCCTTTGAATATTAAACATTGAAATGACTTCAAAACGAGTTTTTGTCAAGAACAATGTGGAGAAAACTCTTGTTGGGCTGATGTAGCACACCTTTTACAGTATTGGACTGACTATGAAAAGGTATTCTGTTCGACCTCAGAGATCCCACGCGATTTTTTTTCCCTTCGAACATTAACCGTTGACATGACTCCAAAACAAGTTTTTGTCCAGAACAACGTTGACAAAACTCATGTTTGGCTGATGTAGCACACATTTTACAATAAGGGACTGACTATGAAAAGGTATTCTGTTCAACCTCAGGGATCCCACGTGTCTTCTTTTCCCTTTGAACATTAACCGTTGACATGACTCCAAAACAAGTTTTTGTCCAGAACAACGTTAACAAAATTCATGTTGGGCTGATGTAGCACACATTTTACAATAAGGGACTGACTATGAAAAGGTATTCTGTTCAACCTCAGGGATCCCACGTGTCTTCTTTTCCCTTAGAACATTAACTGTTTAAATGACTCCAAAACAAGTTTTTGTCTTGAACAATGTTGAGAAAACTCTCGTTGGGCTGATGAAGCACACCTTTTACAATATTGGACTGACTATGAAAAGGTATTCTGTTCAACCTCAGGAATCCCACGTGCCTTCTTTTCCCTTTGAACATTAACCATTGAAATGACTCCAAAACAAGTTTTTGTCCAGAAAAACGTTGAGAAAACTCTTGTTGGGCTGATGTAGCATGCCTTTCACAATATTGGACTGACTATGAAAAAGTATTCTGTTCAACATCAGGGATCTCACGTGTCTTCTTTTCCCTTTGAACATCAACCATTGAAATGACTTCAAAACAAGTTTTTGTCAAGAACAACGTTGACAAAACTCATGTTGGGCTGATGTAGCACACATTTTGACAATGAGGGACTGACTATGAAAAGGTATTCTGTTCAACCTCAGGGATCCCACGTGTCTTCTTTTCCCTTTGAACATTAACCATTGAAATGACTCCAAAACAAGTTTTTCTCCAGAACAACGTTGACAAAACTCATGTTGGGCTGAAGTAGCACACCTCTTACAATATTTGACTGACTATGAAAAGGTATTCTGTTCGACCTCAGGGATCCCACGTGACTTCTTTTCCCTTTGAACATTAACCATTGAAATGACTCCAAAACAAGTTTTTGTCCAGAACAACGTTGAGAAAACTCTTGTTGGTCTGATGTAGCACACCTCTTACAATATTGGACTGACTATGAAAAGGTATTCTGTTCAACATCAGGGTCCCAACGTGTCTTCTTTTCCCTTTGAACATTAACCATAGACATGACTCCAAAACAAGTTTTTGTCCAGAACAACGTTGAAAAAACTCTGGTTGGGCTGATGTAGCACAACTTTTACAATAAGGGATTGACTATGGAAAGGTATTCTGTTCAACCACATGTATCCCACGTGTCTTCTTTTTCCTTTGAACATTAACCATTGGAATGACTCCAAAACAATTTTTTGTCCAGAACAACGTTTTGTAAACTCTTTTTGGGCTGATGTAGCACACCTCTTACAATATTGGACTGACTATGAAAAGGTGTTCTGTTAAGCCTCAGGGATCCCACGTGTCATCTTTTCCCTTTGAACATTAACCATTGAAATGACTTCAAAACAAGTTTTTGTCCAGAAAAACGTTGAGAAAAGTCTTGTTGGGCTGATGTAGCACACATTTTACAATAAGGGACTGACTATGAAAAGGTATTCTGTTCAATCTCCGGGATCCCACGTGTCTTCTTTTCCCTTTGAACATTAACCATTGAAATGACTCCAAAACAAGTTTTTGTCCAGAACAACGTTGACAAAACTCATGTTGGGCTGATGTAGCACACATTTTACAATAAGGGACTGACTATGAAAAGGTATTCTGTTCAACATCAGGGATCCCACGTGTCTTTTTTTCCCTTTGAACATTAAACATTGACATGACTCCAAAACAAGTTTTTGTCCACAACAACGTTGAGAAAACTCTTGTTGGGCTGATGTAGCACACCTTTCACAATATTGGACTGACTATGAAAAGGTATTCTGTTAAACCTCAGGGATCCCACGTGTCTTCTTTTCCCTCTGAACATTAACCGTGGAAATGACTCCAAAACAAGTTTTTGTCCAGAACAACGTTGAGAAAACTCTCGTTGGGCTGATGTAGCACACCTCTTACAATATTAGACTGACTATGAAAAGGTATTCTGTTCAACCTCAGGGATCCCACGTGTCTTCATTTCCCTTTGAACATTAACTGTTGAAATGACTCGAAAACAATTTTTTGTTTAGAACAAATTGGAGAAATTTCTTGTTGGGCTAGTGTACCACACCTCTTACAATATTGGACTGACTATGAAAAGGTATTTTGTTCGACCTCAGAAATCCCACGCGATTTTTTTTCCCTTTGAACATTAAACATTGAAATGACTTCAAAACAAGTTTTTGTCAAGAACAACGTTGACAAAACTCACGTTGGGCTGATGTAGCACACATTTTACAATATTTGACTGACTATGAAAAGGGGTTCTGTTCAACCACATGGATCCCACGTGTCTTCTTTTCTCTTTGAACATTAACCATTGAAATGACTTCAAAACAAGTTTTTGTCCTGAAAAACGTTGAGAAAACTCTTGTTGGGCTGAGGTAGCACACCCTCTACAATATTGGACTAACTATGAAAAGGTATTCTGTTCAACCTAAGGGATCCCACGTGTGTCCTTTTCCTTTTGAACATTAACCGTTGAGATGACTTCAAAACGAGTTTTTGTCAAGAACAATGTGGAGAAAACTCTTGTTGGGCAGATGTAGCACACCTTTTACAATATTGGACTGACTAAGAAAAAATATTCTGTTCGACTTCCGAGATCCCACGCGATTTTTTTCCCTTTGAACATTGACCGTTGACATGACTCCAAAACAAGTTTTTGTCCAGAACAACGTTGACAAAACTCATGTTGGGCTGATGTAGCACACCTTTTACAATATTTTACTGACTATGAAAAGGTATTCTGTTCAACCACAGGGATGCCACGTGTCTTCTTTTCCTTTTGAACATTAACCATTGAAATGACTTCAAAACAAGTTTTTGTCAAGAACAACGTTGACAAAACTCATGTTGGGCTGATGTAGCACACCTCTTACAATATTGGACTGACTATGAAAAGGTATTCTGTTCAACCTCAGGGATCCCACGTGTCTTCTTTTCCCTTTGAACATTAAACATTGAAATGACTTCAAAACAAGTTTTTGTCCAGAACAACGTTGACAGAACTCATGTTGGGCTGATGAAGCACACATTTTACAATAAGGGACTAACTATGAAAAGGTATTCTGTTCAACCTCAGGGATCCCACGTGTGTCCTTTTCCTTTTGAACATTAACCGTTGAGATGACTTCAAAACGAGTTTTTGTCAAGAACAATGTGGAGAAAACTCTTGTTGGGCAGATGTAGCACACCTTTTACAATATTGGACTGACTAAGAAAAAATATTCTGTTCGACTTCCGAGATCCCACGCGATTTTTTTTCCCTTTGAACATTGACCGTTGACATGACTCCAAAACAAGTTTTTGTCCAGAACAACGTTGACAAAACTCATGTTGGGCTGATGTAGCACACATTTTGACAATAAGGGACTGACTATGAAAAGGTATTCTGTTCAACCTCAGGGATCCCACGTGTCTTCTTTCCCCTTTGAACATTAACCATTGAAATGACTCCAAAACAAGTTTTTGTCCAGAAAAACGTTTAGAAAACTCTTGTTGGGCTGAGGTAGCACACCTTCTACAATATTTGACTAACTATGAAAAGGTATTCTGTTCAGCATCAGGGATCCCATGTGACTTCTTTTCCCTTTGAACATTAACCGTTGAAATGACTCCAAAACAATTTTTAGTTTGGAACAAAGTGGAGAAATTTCTTTTTGGGCTAATGTAGCACACCTCTTACAATATTGGACCGACTATGAAAAGGTATTCTGTTCAACCTCAGGGATCCCACGTGTCTTCTTTTCCCTTTGAACATTAAACATTGAAATGACTTCAAAACAAGTTTTTGCCCAGAACAACGTTGAGAAAAGTCTTGTTGGACTGATGTAGCACACATTTCACAATAAGGGACTGACTATGAAAAGGTATTCTGTTCAACCTCAGGGATCCTACATGTCTTCGTTTCCCTTTGAACATTAACCATTGAAATGACTCCAAAACAATTTTTTGTCCAGAACAACGTTGAGTAAACTCTTGTTGGGCTGATGTAGCACACCTTTCACAATATTGGACTGACTATGATAAGGTATTCTGTTAAACCTCAGGGATCCCACATGTCTTCTATTCCCTTTGAACATTAACCGTTGAAATGACTCCAAAACAAGTTTCTGTCCAGAACAACGTTGACAAAACTCTTGTTGGGCTGATGTAGCACACCTCTTACAATAAGGGACTGACAATGAAAAGGTATTCTGTTCAACCTCAGGGATCCCAAGTGTCTTCTTTTCCCTTTGAACATTAACCATTGAAATGACTCCAAAACAAGTTTTTGTCAAGAACAATGTGGAGAAAACTCTTGTTGGGCTGATGTAGCACACCTTTTACAGTATTGGACTGACTATGAAAAGGTATTCTGTTCGACCTCAGAGATCCCACGCGATTTTTTTTCCCTTTGAACATTAACCGTTGACATGACTCCAAAACAAGTTTTTGTCCAGAAAAACGTTGACAAAAGTCATGTTTGGCTGATCTAGCACACATTTTATAATAAAGGACTGACTATGAAAAGGTATTCTGTTCAACCTCAGGGATCCCACGTGTCTTCTTTTTCCTTTGAACATTAACCGTTGACATGACTCCAAAACAAGTTTTTGTCCAGAACAACGTTGACAAAACTCATATTGGGCTGATGTAGCACACATTTTACAATAAGGGACTGACTATGAAAAGGTATTCTGTTCAACCTCAGGGATCCCACGTGTCTTCTTTTCCCTTAGAACATTAACTGTTTAAGTGACTCCAAAAGAAGTTTCTGTCTGGAACAAAGTTGAGAAAACTCTCGTTGGGCTGATGAAGCACACCTTTTACAATAAGGGACTGACAATGAAAAGGTATTCTGTTCAACCTCAGGAATCCCACGTGTCTTCTTTTCCCTTTGAACATTAACCATTGAAATGACTCCAAAACAAGTTTTTGTCCAGAAAAACGTTGAGAAAACTCTTGTTGGGCTGATGTAGCACACCTTTTACAATATTGGACTGACTATGAAAAGGGTTCTGTTAAACCTCAGGGATCCCACGTGTCTTCTTTTCCCTTTGAACATTAACCGTTGAAATGACTCCAAAACATGTTTTTTCCAGAACAAAGTGGTAAAGACTCCTGTTGGATTGATGTAGCACACTTTTTACAATATTGGACTGACTATGAAAAGGTATTCTGTTCAACCTCAGGGATCCCACGTGTCTTCTTTTCCCTTGGACATTAACAGTTGACATGACTCCAAAACAAGTTTTTGTCAAAAACAATGTGGAGAAAACTCTTGTTGGGCTAATGTAGCACACCTTTTACAATATTGGACTGACTATGAAAAGGTATTCTGTTCAACCACAGGGATCCCACGTGTCTTCTTTTCCCTTTGATCATTAACTATTGAAATGACTCCAAAACAAGTTTTTGTCCCGAACAAAGTGGTAAAAACTCTTTTTGGATTGATGTAGCACACCTTTTACAATATTGGACTGACTATGAAAAGGTATTCTGTTCAACTTCAATGATCAGACGTGTCTTCTTTTCCCTTGAACATTAACCGTTGAAATGACTCCAAAACAAGATTTTGTCCAGAACAAAGTGGAGAAAACTCTTGTTGGATTGATGTAGCACACCTTTTACAATATTGGACTGACTATGAAAAGGTATTCTGTTCAACTTCAATGGACCCACGTGTCTTCTTTTCCCTTGGACCTTAACCGTTAAAATGACTCCAAAAAAAGTTTCTGTCCAGAACAAAGTGGTAAAAACTCTTGTTGGCCTGATGTAGCACACCTTTCACAATATTGGACTGACTATGATAAGGTATATTCTGTTCAACCTCAATGGTCCCACATGTCTTCTTTTCCCTTGAACATTAATCCTTTAAATGACTTTAAAACAAGTTTTTGTCCAGGACTAAGTGGTAAAAACTCTTGTTAGTGTGATGTAGCACACCTTTTACAATATTGGACTGACTATGAAAAGGTATTCTGTTCAATATCAGGGATCCAACGTGACTTTTTTTCCCTTTGAACATTAACCGTTGAAATGACTCCAAAACTAGTTTTTGTCCACAACAACGTTGAGAAAACTCTCGTTGGGCTGATGTAGCACACCTTTTACAATATTGGACTGACTATGAAAAGGTATTCTGTTCAACCACAGGGATCCCACGTGTCTTCTTTCCCCTTTGAATATTAACTATTTAAATGACTTCAAAACAATTTTTTGTCAAGAACAAAGTGGAGGAAACTCTTGTTGGGCTGATTTACCACACCTCTTACAATATTGGACTTACTATGAAAAGGTATTCTTTTCAACCTCAGGGATCCCACGTGTCTTATTTTCCTTTGGACATTAACAGTTGACATGACTCCAAAACAAGTTTTTGTCCACAACAACGTTGAGAAAACTCTTGTTGGGCTAATGTAGCACACCTTTTACAATATTGGACAGAGTATGAAAAGGTATTCTGTTCAACCTCAGGGATCCCACGTGTCTTCATTTCCCTTTGATCATTAACTATTGAAATGACTACAAAACAAGTTTCTGTCCAGAACAAAGTGGAGAAAACCTTTGTTGGATTGATGTAGCACACCTTTTACAATATTGGACTGACTATGAAAAGGTATTCTGTTCAACTCCAATGGTCCCACGTGTCTTCTTTTCCCTTCGAACATTAACCATTCAAATGACTCCAAAACAAGTTTTTGTCAAGAACAAAGTGGTACAAACTCATCTTGGATTGATGTAGCACACCTTTTACAATATTGGACTGACTATGAAAAGGTATTCTGTTCAACTTCAATGGTCCCACGTGTCTTCTTTTCCTTTTGATCATTAACTATTGAAATGACTCCAAAACAAGTTTCTGTCCAGAACAAATTGGTAAAACTCTTGTTGGATTGATGTAGCACACCTTTTACAATATTCGACTGACTATGAAAAGGTATTCTGTTCAACTTCAATGGTCCCACGTGTCTTCTTTTCCCTTGAACATTAAACGTTGAAATGACTCCAAAACAAGATTTTGTCCAGAGCAAAGTTGAGAAAACTCTTTTTGGATTGATGTAGCACACCTTTTACAATATTGGACTGACTATGAAAAGGTATTCTGTTCAACCTCAATGGTCCCACGTGTCTTCTTTTCCCTTGGACATTAACCGTTGAAATGACTCAAAAACAAGATTTTGTCCAGAACAAAGTGGAGAAAACTCTTGCTGGCCTTATGTAACACACCTTTTACAATATTGGACTGACTATGAAAAGGTATTCTGTTCAACTTCAATGGACCCACGTGTCTTCTTTTCCCTTTGAACATTAACCATTCAAATGACTCCAAAACAAGTTTTTGTCCAGAACAAAGTGGTACAAACTCATCTTGGATTGATGTAGCACACCTTTTACAATATTGGACTGACTATGAAAAGGTATTCTGTTCAACTTCAATGGTCCCACGTGTCTTCTTTTCCCTTGAACATTAACCGTTGAAATGACTTCAAAACAAGATTTTGTCCCGAACAAAGTGGTGAAAACTCTTCTTGGATTGATGTAGCACACCTTTCACAATATTGGACTGACTATGAAAAGGTATTCTGTTCAACCTCAGGGATCCCATGTGTCTTATTTTCCCTTGGACATTAACAGTTGACATGACTCCAAAACAAGTTTTTGTCCACAACAATGTTGAGAAAACTCTTGTTGGGCTAATGTAGCACACCTTTTACAATATTGGACAGAGTATGAAAAGGTATTCTGTTCAACCTCAGGGATCCCACGTGTCTTCTTTTCCCTTTGATCATTAACTATTGAAATGACTCCAAAACAAGTTTCTGTCCAGAACAAAGTGGAGAAAACTCTTGTTGGATTGATGTAGCACACCTTTTACAATATTGGACTGACTATGAAAAGGTATTCTGTTCAACTTCAATGGTCCCACGGGTCTTCTTTTCCCTTGAACATTAACCGTTGAAATGACTTCAAAACAAGATTTTGTCCAGAACAAAGTGGTAAAAACTCTTCTTGGATTGATGTAGCACACATTTTACAATATTGGACTGACTATGAAAATGTATTCTGTTCAACCTCAGGGATCCCACGTGTCTTCTTTTCCCTTGGACATTAACTGTTGAAATGAATCCAAAACAAGTTTTGTCCAGAACAAAGTGGTAATGACTCCTGTTGGATTGATGTAACACACCTTTTACAATATTGGACTGACTATGAAAATGTATTCCGTTCAACCCCAATGGTCCCACGTGTCTTCTTATCCCTTGGACATTGACCGTTTAAATGACTCCAAAACAAGTTTTTGTCCAGAACAAAGTGGTAAAAACTTTTCTTGCATTGATATAGCACACCTTTTACAATATTGGACTGACTATGAAAAGGTATTCTGTTCAACTTCAATGGTCCCACGTGTCTTATTTTCCCTTGGACATTAACCGTTGAAATGACTCAAAAACAAAATTTTTCCAGAACAAAGTGGAGAAAACTCTTGCTCGCCCTATGTAGCACACCTTTTACAATATTGGACTGACTATGAAAAGGTATTCTGTTCAACTTCAATGGTCCCACGTGTCTTCTTTTCCCTTGAACATTAACCGTTGAAATGACTCCAAACAAGATTTTGTCCAGAACAAAGTTGAGAAAACTCTTGTTAGATTGATGTAGCACACCTTTTACAATATTGGACTGACTATGAAAAGGTATTCTGTTCAACTTCAATGGTCCCACGTGTCTTTTTTTCCCTTGGACCATAACCGTTGAAATGTCTCCAAAACAAGATTTTGTCCAGAACAAAGTGGTAAAAACTCTTGTTGGCCTGATGTAGCACACCTTTCACAATATTGGACTGACTATGATAAGGTATATTCTGTTCAACCTCAATGGTCCCACGTGTCTTCTTTTCCCTTGAACATTAACCCTTTAAATGACTTTAACACAAGTTTTTGTCCAGGACTAAGTGGTAAAAACTCTTCTTGGATTGATGTATCACACCTTTTACAATATTGGACTGACTATGAAAAGGTATTCTGTTCAACTTCAATGGTCCCACGTGTCTTCTATTCCCTTGAACATTAACCGTTGAAATTACTTCAAAACAAGATTTTGTCCAGAACAAAGTGGAGAAAACCTTTGTTGGATTGATGTAGCACACCTTTTACAATATTGGACTGACTATGAAAAGGTATTCTGTTCAACTTCAACGGTCCCACGTGTCTCCTTACCCTTGGACATTAACCGTTGAATTGACTCCAAAACAAGATTTTGTCCAGAACAAAGTTGAGAAAACTCTTTCTGGCCTTATGTAGCACACATTTTACAATATTGGACTGACTATGAAAAGGTATTCTGTTCAACCTCAATGGTCCCACGTGTCTTCTTTTCCCTTGAACATTAACCGTTGAAATGACTCCAAAACAAGATTGTGTCCGGAACAAAGTGGTTAAAACTCTTCTTGGATTGATGTAGCACACCTTTTACAATATTGGACTGACTATGAAAAGGTATTCTGTTCAACTTCAATGGTCCCACGTGTCTTCTTCTCCCTTGGACCTTGACTGTTGAAATGACTCCAAAACAAGTTTTTGTCCAGAACAAAATGGAGAAAACTCTTGTTGGTCTGATGTAGCACACCTTTTACAATATTGGACTGACTGTGAAAAGGTATTCTGTTCAACCTCAATGGTGTCACGTGTCTTCTTATCCCTTGGACATTGACCGTTCAAATGACTCCAAAACAAGATTTTGTCTAGAACAAAGTGGAGAAAACTCTTGTTGAGCTGATGTACAACATTTTTTACGATTGGACTGACTATGAAAAGGTATTCTGTTCAAACTCATTTGTCCCACGTGGCTTCTTTTCCCTCTGAACATTAACTGTTGAAATGAATCCAAAACAAGTTTTGTCCGAAACAAAGTGGTAAAGACTCATGTTGGATTGATGTAGCACACTTTTTACAATATCGGACTGACTATTAAAAGGTATTCTGTTCAACCTCAGGGATCCAACGTGTCTTCTTTTCCCTTGGACATTAACCGTTGACATGACTCCAAAACAAGTTTTTGTCCAGAACAAAGTGGTAAAAACTTTTCTTGCATTGATGTAGTACACCTTTTACAATATTGGACTGACTATGAAAAGGTATTCTGTTCAACTTCAATGGTCCCACGTGTCTTCTTTTCCATTGAACATTAAACGTTGAAATGACTCCAAAACAAGATTTTGTCCAGAGCAAAGTTAAGAAAACTCTTGTTGGATTGATGTAGCACACCTTTTACAATATTGGACTGACTATGAAAAGGTATTCTGTTCAACTTCAATGGTCCCACGTGTCTTCTTTTCCCTTGGACCTTAACCGTTGAAATGACTCCAAAACAAGTTTCTGTCCAGAACAAAGTGGTAAAAACTCTTGTTGGCCTGATGTAGCACACTTTTCACAATATTGGACTGACTATGATAAGGTATATTCTGTTCAACCTCAATGGTCCCACGTGTCTTATTTTCCCTTGAACATTGACCCTTTGAATGACTCTAAAACAATTTTTTGTCCAGGACTAAGTGGTAAAAACTCTTGTTAGTGTGATGTACCACACCATTTACAATATTGGACTGACTATGATAAGGTATTCTGTTCAATATCAAGGATCCAACGTGACTTTTTTTCCCTTTGAACATTAACCGTTGAAATGACTCCAAAACAAGTTTTTGTCCACAACAACGTTGAGAAAACTCTAGTTGGGCTGATGTAGCACACCTTTTACAATATTGGACTGACTATGAAAAGGTATTCTGTTCAACCTAAGGGATCCCAAGTGTCTTATTTTCCCTTGGACATTGACAGTTGACATTACTCCAAAACATGTTTTGTCCACAACAACGTTGAGAAAACTCTTCTTGGGCTAATGTAGCACACCTTTTACAATATTGGACAGAGTATGAAAAGGTATTCTGTTCAACCTCAGGGATCCCACGTGTCTTCTTTTCACTTTGATCATTAACTATTGAAATGACTCCAAAACAAGTTTTGTCCAAAACAAAGTAGTAAAAACTCTCCTTGGATTGATGTAGCACACCTTTTACAATATTGGACTGACTATGAAAAGGTATTCTGTTCAACTTCAATGGTCCCACGTGTCTTCTTTTCCCTTGAACATTAACCGTTGAAATGACTCCAAAACAAGATTTTGTCCAGAACAAAGTCGTAAAAACTCTCCTTGGATTGATGTAGCACACTTTTTACAATATTGGACTGACTATGAAAATGTATTTTGTTCAACTTCAATGGTCCCACGTGTCTTCTTTTCCCTTCGAACATTAACTATTCAAATGACTCCAAAACAAGTTTTTGTCCAGAACAAAGTGGTACAAACTCATTTTGGATTGATGTAGCACACCTTTTACAATATTGGACTGACTATGAAAAGGTATTCTGTTCAACCTCAATGGTCCCACGTGTCTTCTTTTCCCTTGAACATTAACCGTTGAAATGACTTCAAAACAAGATTATGTCCCGAACAAAGTGGTAAAAGCTCTTCATGATTGATGTAGCGCACCTTTTACAATATTGGACTGACTATGAAAAGGTATTCTGTTCAACCTCAATGGTCCAACGTGTCTTCTTTTCCCTTTGAACATTAACCGTTGAAATGAATCCAAAACAAGTTTTTGTCCAGAACAACGTTGAAAAAACTCTTGTTGGGCTGATGTACAACACTTTTCACAATATTGTACTGACTTTGAAAAGGTATTCTGTACAAACTCAGTTGTCCCACGTGTCTTCTTTTCCCTTGAACATTAACCGTTGAAATGACTCCAAAACAAGATTTTGTCCAGAACAAAGTGGTAAAAACTCTTGTTGGCCTGATGTAGCACACTTTTTACAATATTGGACTGACTATGAAAAGGTATTCGGTTCAACTTCAATGGTCCCACGTGTCTTCTTTTCCCTTGGACCTTAACCGTTGAAATGACTCTAAAACAAGTTTTTGTCCAGAACAAAATGGAGAAAACTCTTGTTGGTCTGATGTAGCACACCTTTCACAATATTGGACTGACTATGAAAAGGTATTCTGTTCAACTTCAATGGTCCCACGTGTCTTCTTCTCCCTTGGACATTGACCGTTCAAATGACTCCAAAACGAAATTTTGTCTAGAACAAAGTGGAGAAAACTCTTGTTGAGCTGATGTACAACACTTTTTACGATTGGACTGACTATGAAAAGGTATTTTGTTCAAACTCAATTGTCCCACGTGTTTTCTTTTCCCTCTGAACATTAACCGTTGAAATGAATCCAAAACAAGTTTTGTCCAGAACAAAGTGGTAAAGACTCCTGTTGGATTGATGTAGCACACTTTTTACAATATTGGACTGACTATGAAAAGGTATTCTGTTCAACCTCAGGGATCCCACGTGTCTTATTTTCCCTTGGACATTAACAGTTGACATGACTCCAAAACAAGTTTTTGTCCACAACAACGTTGAGAAAACTCTTGTTGGGCTAATGTAACACACCTTTTACAATATTGGACAGAGTATGAAAAGGTATTCTGTTCAACCTCAATGGTCCCACGTGTCTTCTTTTCCCTTGGACCTTAACCGTTGAAATGACTCTAAAACAAGTTTTTGTCCAGAACAAAATGGAGAAAACTCTTGTTGGTCTGATGTAGCACACCTTTCACAATATTGGACTGACTATGAAAAGGTATTCTGTTCAACCTCAATGGTCCCACGTGTCTTCTTATCCCTTGGACATTGACCGTTCAAATGACTCCAAAACAAGATTTTGTCTAGAACAAAGTGGAGAAAACTCTTGTTGAGCTGATGTACAACACTTTTTACGATTGGACTGACTATGAAAAGGTATTTTGTTCAAACTCAATTGTCCCACATGTCTTCTTTTCCCTCTGAACATTAACCGTTGAAATGAATCCAAAACAAGTTTTGTCCAGAACAAAGTGGTAAAGACTCCTGTTGGATTGATGTAGCACACCTTTTACAATATTGGACTGACTATGAAAAGGTATTCTGTTCAACCTCAGGGATCCCACGTTTCTTATTTTCCCTTGGAGATTAACAGTTGACATGACTCCAAAACAAGTTTTTGTCCACAACAACGTTGAGAAAACTCTTGTTTGGCTAATGTAGCACACCTTTTACAATATTGGACAGAGTATGAAAAGGTATTCTGTTCAACCTCAATGGTCCCACGTGTCTTCTTTTCCTTTTGATCATTAACTATTGAAATGACTCCAAAACAAGTTTCTGTCCAGAACAAAGTGGAGAAAACTCTTTTTGGATTGATGTAGCACACCTTTTACAATATTGGACTGACTATGAAAAGGTATTCTGTTCAACTTCAATGGTCCCACGTGTCTTCTTTTCCCTTGAACATTAAACGTTGAAATGACTCCAAAACAAGATTTTGTCCAGAGCAAAGTTAAGAAAACTCTTTTTGGATTGATGTAGCACACCTTTTACAATATTGGACTGACTATGGAAAGGTATTCTGTTCAACCTCAATGGTCCCACGTGTCTTCTTTTCCCTTGGACATTAACCGTTGAAATGACTCAAAAACAAGATTTTGTCCAGAACAAAGTGGAGAAAACTCTTGCTGGCCTTATCCAGCACACCTTTTACAATATTGGACAGAGTATGAAAAGGTATTCTGTTCAACCTCAATGGTCCCACGTGTCTTCTTTTCCCTTGAACATTAAACGTTGAAATGACTCCAAACAAGATTTTTTCCAGAACAAAGTTGAGAAAACTCTTGTTGGATTGATGTAGCACATTTTTTACAATATTGGACTGACTATGAAAAGGTATTCTGTTCAACTTCAATGGTCCCACGTGTCTTCTTTTCCTTTGGACCTTAACCGTTGAAATGACTCCAAAACAAGTTTCTGTCCAGAACAAAGTGGTAAAAACTCTTGTTGGCCTGATGTAGCACACCTTTCACAATATTGGACTGACTATGATAAGGTATATTCTGTTCAACCTCAATGGTCCCACGTGTCTTCTTTTCCCTTGAACATTAACCCTTTAAATGACTCTAAAACAAGTTTTTGTCCAGGACTAAGTGGTAAAAACTCTTCTTAGTGTGATGTAGCACGCCTTTTACAATATTGGACTGACTATGAAAAGGTATTCTGTCCAATATCAGGGATCCCACGTGACTTTTTTTCCCTTTGAACATTAACCGTTGAAATGACTCCAAAACAAGTTTTCGTCCAGAACAACGTTGAGAAAACTCTCGTTGGGCTGATGTAGCACACCTTTTACAATATTGGACTGACTATGAAAAGGTATTCTGTTCAACCTCATTTGTCCCACGTGTCTTCATTTCCCTTTGATCATTAACTATTGAAATGACTCCAAAACATGTTTTGTCCAAAACAAAGTGGTAAAAAGTCATCTTGGATTGATGTAGCACACCTTTTACAATATTGGACTGACTATGAAAAGGTATTCTGTTCAACTTCAATGGTCCCACGTGTCTTCTTTTCCCTTGAACATTAACCGTTGAAATGACTTCAAAACAAGATTTTGTCCCGAACAAAGTGGTAGAAACTCTTCTTGGATTGATGTAGCACACCTTTTACGATATTGGACTGACTATGAAAAGGTATTCTGTTCAACTTCAATGGTCCAACGTGTCTTCTTTTCCCTTTGAACATTAACCATGGAAATGACTCCAAAGCAAGTTTTTGTCCAGAACAAAGTGGTAAAAACTCTTGTTGGCCTGATGTAGCACACTTT
This sequence comes from Thysanoteuthis rhombus, assembly GCA_963457665.1. Taxonomy (NCBI): domain Eukaryota; kingdom Metazoa; phylum Mollusca; class Cephalopoda; order Oegopsida; family Thysanoteuthidae; genus Thysanoteuthis; species Thysanoteuthis major. Next base: position 33,820,252 of record OY735230.1, read on the forward strand.
TTACAATATTGGACTGACTATTAAAAGGTATTCTGTTCAACCTCAATGGTCCCTCGTGTCTGTTATCCCTTGGACATTGACCGTTGAAATGACTCCAAAACAAGTTTTTGTCCAGAACAACGTTGAGAAAACTCTTGTTGGGCTGATGTACAACACTTTTTACAATATTGTACTGACTATGAAAAGGTATTCTGTACAAACTCAGTTGTCCTACGTGTTTTCTTTTACCTTTGAACATTAACCGTTGAAATGACTCCAAAACAAGATTTTATCCAGAACAAAGTGGAGAAAACTCTCGTTGGTCTGATGTAGCACACCTCATACAATATTGGACTGACTATGAAAAGTTATTCTGTTCAACTTCAATGGTCCCACGCGTCTTCCTTTCCTTTTGAATATTAACCATTGAAATGACTCCAAAACAATTTTTTGTCCAGAACAAAGTGGAGAAAACTCTTGTTGGGCTGATTTAGCACACCTCTTACAATATTGGACTGACTATGAAAAGGTATTTTGTTCAACCCCAATGGTCCAACGTGTCTTCTTATCCCTTGCTCATTGACCGTTTAAATGACTCCAAAACAAGATTTTGTCCAAACAAAGTGGAGAAAACTCTTGTTGGGCTGATGTAGCACACCTTTTACAATATTTGACTGACAATGAAAAGGTATTTTGTTCAACCTCAATGGTCCAAGGTGTCTTCTTTTCCCTTCCAACATTAACCATGGAAATGACTCCTAAAACAAGTTTTCGTCCAGAACAAAGTGGTAAAAACTCTTGTTGGCCTGATGTAGCACACCTTTTACAATATTGGACTGACTATGAAAAGGTATTCTGTTCAACCACAGGGATCCCACGTGTCTTCTTTTCCCTTGGACCTTAACCGTTGAAATTACTCTAAAACAAGTTTTTGTCCAGGACTAAGTGGTAAAAACTCTTGTTAGAGTGATGTAGCACACCTTTTACAATATTGGACTGACTATGAAAATGTATTCTGTTCAATATCAGGGATCCCATGTGACTTTTTTTCCCTTTGAACATTAACCGTTGAAATGACTCCAAAACAAGTTTTTGTCCACAACAACGTTGAAAAAACTCTTGTTGGGCTGATGTAGCACACCTTTTACAATATTGGACTGACTATGAAAAGGTATTCTGTTCAACCACAGGGATCCCATGTGTCTTCTTTCCCCTTTGAATAATAACCGTTGAAATGACTCCAAAACAAGTTTTTGTCCAGAACAACGTTGAGAAAACTCTTGTTGGGCTGATGTAGCACACCTCTTACAATATTGGACTGACTATGAAAAGGTATTCTGTTCAACCTCAATGGTCCCACGTGTCTTCTTATCCCTTGGACATTGACCGTTCAAATGACTCCAAAACAAGATTTTGTCCAGAACAAAGTGGAGAAAACTCTTGTTGGGCTGATGTACAACACTTTTTACGATTGGACTGACTATGAAAAGGTATTCTGTTCAACCTCAATGGTCCCACGTGTCTTCTTATCCCTTGGACATTGACCGTTTAAATGACTCCAAAACAAGATTTTTTCCAGAACAAAGTGGAGAGAACTCTTGTTGGCCTGATGTAGCACACCTTTTACAATATTGGACTGACTATGAAAAGTTATTCTATTCAACCTCAGGGATCCCACGTGTCTCCTTATCCCTTGGACATTGACCGTTGAAATGACTCCAAAACAAGTTTTTTGACCAGAACAACGTTGTAAAAACTCTTGTTGGCCTGATGTAGCACACCTTTTACAATATTGGACTGACTATTAAAAGGTATTCTGTTCAACTTCAATGGTCCCACGTGTCTTCTTTTCCCTTGGACATTAACCGTTGAAATTACTCTAAAACAAGTTTTTGTCCAGGACTAAGTGGTAAAAACTCTTGTTGGCCTGATGTAGCACACCTTTTACAATATTGGACTGACTATGAAAAGGTATTCTGTTCAACTTCAATGGTCCCACGTGTCTTCTTTTCCCTTGGACATTAACCGTTAAAATGACTCCAAAACAAGATTTTGTCCAGAACAAAGTGGAGAAAACTTTTGTTGGATTGATGTAGCACACCTTTTACAATATTGGACTGACTATGAAAAGGTATTCTGTTCAACTTCAATGGTCCCACGTGTCTTCTTTTCCCTTGGACATTAACCGTTGAAATGACTCCAAAACAAGATTTTGTCCAGAACAAAGTTGAAAAAGCTCTTGCTGGCCAGATGTAGCACACCTTTTACAATATTGGACTGACTATGAAAAGGTATTCTGTTCAACCTCAATGGTCCCATGTGTGCTCTTTTCCCTTGAACATTAACCGTTGAAATGACTCCAAACAAAATTTTCTCCTGAACAAAGTGGAGAAAACTCTTGTTGGATTGATGTAGCACACCTTTTACAATATTGGACTGGCTAATAAAAAGTATTCTGTTCAACTTCAATGGTCCCACGTGTCTTCTTTTCCCTTGGACATTAACCGTTGAAATGACTCCAAAACAAGATTTTGTCCAGAACAAAGTGGTAAAAACTCTTGTTGGCCTGATGTAGCACACTTTTTACAATATTGGACTGACTATGAAAAGGTATTCTGTTCAACCTCAGGGATCCCACATGTCTTCTTTTCCCTTTGAACATTAACCGTTGAAATGACTCCAAAACAAGTTTTTTTCCACAACAACGTTGAGAAAACTCTTGTTGGGCTAATGTTGCACACCTTTTACAATATAGGACTGACTATGAAAAGGTATTCAGTTCAACCTCAGGGATCCCATGTGTCTTCTTTTCCCTTTCAACATTAACCGTTGAAATGACTCCAAAGCAAGTTTTTGTCCAGAACCAAGTTGTAAAAACTTATGTTGGGCTGATGTAGCACACCTTTTACAATATTTGACTGACTATGAATGGGTATTCTGTTCAACCTCAATGGTCCAACGTGTCTTCTTTTCCCTTTGAACATTAACCATGGAAATGACTCCAAAGTAAGTTTTTGTCCAAAACAAAGTGGTAAAAACTCTTGTTGGCCTGATGTAGCACACTTTTTACAATATTTGACTGACTATGAAAAGGTATTCTGTTCAACCTCAATGGTCCCTCGTTTCTTCTTATCCCTTGGACATTGACCGTTGAAATGACTCCAAAACAAGTTTTTGTCCAGAACAAAGTGGAGAAAACTGTTGTTGGGCTGATGTACAACACTTTTTACAATGGGACTGACTATGAAAAGGTATTCTGTACAAACTCAGTTTTCCCACGTGTTCTCTTTTCCCTTTGAACATTAACAGTTGAAATGACTCTAAAACAAGTTTTTGTCAAGAACAAAGTGGTAAAGACTATTGTTGGATTGATGTAGCACACCTTTTACAATATTGTACTGACTATGAAAAGGTATTCTGTTCCACTTCAATGGTCCCAAGTATCTTCTTTTCCCTTGGACATTAACCGTTGAAATGACTCCAAACAAGATTTTGTCCAGAACTAAGTTGAGAAAACTCTTGTTGGATTGATGTAGCACACCTTTTACAATATTGGACTGACTATGAAAAGGTATTCTGTTCAACTTCAATGGTCCGAAGTGTCTTCTTTTCCTTTTGAATATTAACCATTGAAATGACTCCAAAACAATTTTTTGTCAAGAACAAAGTGGAGAGAACTCTTGTTGGGCTGATGTAGCACACCTCATGCAATATTGGACTGACTATGAAAAGGTATTCTCTTCAACTTCAATGGTCCCAAGTGTCTTCTTTTCCCTTTCAACATTAACCATGGAAATGACTCCAAAACAAGTTTTCGTCCAGAACAAAGTGGTAAAAACTCTTGTTGGCCTGATGTATTACACCTTTTACAATACTGGACTGACGATGAAAAGGTATTCTGTTCAACCTCAGGGATCCCACGTGTCTTCTTTTCCCTTGGACCTTAACGGTTGAAATGACTCCTAAACAAGATTTTGTCCAGAACAAAGTGGAGAAAACTTTTGCTGGCCTTATGTAGCACACCTTTTACAATATTGGACTGACTATGAAAAGGTATTCTGTTCAACTTCAATGGTCCCACGTGTCTTCTTTTCCCTTGGACATTAACCGTTGAAATGACTCCAAACAAGATTTTGTCCAGAACAAAGTTGAGAAAACTCTTGTTGGATTGATGTAGCACACCTTTTACAATATTGGACTGACTATGAAAAGGTATTCTGTTCAACTTCAATGGTCCAACGTGTCTTCTTTTCCCTTGGACATTAACCGTTGAAATGACTCCAAAACAAGATTTTTTCCAGAGCAAAATGGAGAAAACTTTTGTTGGTCTGATGTAGCACACCTCATACAATATTGGACTGACTATGAAAAGTTATTCTGTTCAACCTCAGGGATCCCACGTGTCTTCTTATCCCTTGGACATTGACCGTTGAAATGACTCCAAAACAAGTTTTTTGACCAGAACAACGTTGAGAAAACTCTTGTTGGGCTAATGTAGCACACCTTTTACAATATAAGACTGACTATGAAAAGGTAATTTGGTCAACATTAGGGATCCCACGTGTCTTCTTTTCCCTTTGAACATTAACCATGGAAATGACTCCAAAGCAAGTTTTTGTCCAGAACAAAGTGGTAAAAACTCTTGTTGGCCTGATGTAGCACACCTTTTACAATATTGGACTGACTATTAAAAGGTATTCTGTTCAACTTCAATGGTCCCACGTGTCTTCTTTTCCCTTGGACATTAACCGTTGAAATGACTCCAAAACAAGATTTTGTCCCGAACAAAGTGGAGAAAACTCTTGCTGGCCTTATGTAGCACACCTTTTACAATATTGGACTGACTATGAAAAGGTATTCTGTTCAACTTCAATGGTCCCACGTGTCTTCTTTTCCCTTTGACATTAACCGTTAAAATGACTCCAAAACAAGATTTTGTCCAGAACAAAGTGGAGAAAACTTTTGTTGGATTGATGTAGCACACCTTTTACAATATTGGACTGACTATGAAAAGGTATTCTGTTCAACTTCAATGGTCCCACCTGTCTTCTTTTCCCTTGGACATTAACAGTTGAAATGACTCCAAAACAAGATTTTGTCCAGAACAAAGTTGAAAAAGCTCATGCTGGCCAGATGTAGCACACCTTTTACAATATTGGACTGACTATGAAAAGGTATTCTGTTCAACCTCAATGGTCCCATGTGTGCTCTTTTCCCTTGAACATTAACCGTTGAAATGACTCCAAACAAAATTTTGTCCTGAACAAAGTGGAGAAAACTCTTGTTGGATTGATGTAGCACACCTTTTACAATATTGGACTGGCTAATAAAAAGTATTCTGTTCAACTTCAATGGTTCCACGTGTCTTCTTTTCCCTTGGACATTAACCGTTGAAATGACTCCAAAACAAGATTTTGTCCAGAACAAAGTGGTCAAAACTCTTGTTGGCCTGATGTAGCACACTTTTGACAATATTGGACTGACTATGAAAAGGTATTCTGTTCAACCTCAGGGATCCCACATGTCTTCTTTTCCCTTTGAACATTAACCGTTGAAATGACTCCAAAACAAGTTTTTGTCCACAACAACGTTGAGAAAACTCTTGTTGGGCTGATGTAGCACACTTTTTACAATATAGGACTGACTATGAAAAGGTATTCTGTTCAACCTCAGGGATCCCATGTGTCTTCTTTTCCCTTTGAACATTAACCGTTGAAATGACTCCAAAGCAAGTTTTTGTCCGGAACCAAGTTGTAAAAACTTATGTTGGGCTGATGTAGCACACCTTTTACAATATTTGACTGACTATGAAAAGGTATTCTGTTCAACCTCAATGGTCCAACGTGTCTTCTTTTCCCTTTGAACATTAACCATGGAAATGACTCCAAAGTAAGTTTTTGTCCAGAACAAAGTGGTAAAAACTCTTGTTGGCCTGATGTAGCACACTTTTTACGATATTTGACTGACTATGAAAAAGTATTCTGTTCAACCTCAATGGTCCCTCGTTTCTTCTTATCCCTTGGACATTGACCGTTGAAATGACTCCAAAACAAGTTTTTGTCCAGAACAAAGTGGAGAAAACTGTTGTTGGGCTGATGTACAACACTTTTTACTATGGGACTGACTATGAAAAGGTATTCTGTACAAACTCAGTTGTCCCACGTGTTCTCTTTTCCCTTTGAACATTAACTGTTGAAATGACTCTAAAACAAGTTTTTGTCCAGAACAAAGTGGTAAAGACTCTTGTTGGATTGATGTAGCACACCTTTTACAATATTGTACTGACTATGAAAAGGTATTCTGTTCCACTTCAATGGTCCCACGTGTCTTCTTTTCCCTTGGACATTAACCGTTGAAATGACCCCAAAACAAAATTTTGTCTCGAACAAAGTGGAGGAAACTCTTGTTGGATTGATGTAGCACACCTTTTACAATATTGTACTGACTATGAAAAGGTATTCTGTTCAACTTCAATGGTCCCACGTGTCTTCTTTTCCCTTGAACATTTACCGTTGAAATGACTCCAAAACGAGATTTTGTCCAGAACTAAGTGGAGAAAACTCTTGTTGGACTGATGTAGCACACCTTTTACAATACTGGACTGACTATGAAAAGGTATTCTGTTCAACCTCAGGGATCCCACGTGTCTTGTTTTCCCTTTGAACATTAACCGTTGAAATGACTCCAAAACAAGATTTTGTCTACAACAACGTTGAGAAAACTCTTGTTTGGCTAATGTAGCACACCTTTTACAATATTGAACTGACTATGAAAAGGTATTTTGTTCAACTTCAATGGTCCCACGTGTCTTCTTTTCCCTTGGACATTAACCGTTGAAATGACCCCAAAACAAAATTTTGTCTAGAACAAAGTGGAGGAAACTCTTGTTGGATTGATGTAGCACACCTTTTACAATATCGGACTGACTATCAAAAGGTATTCTGTTCAACTTCAATGGTCCCACGTGTCTTCTTTTCCTTTGAACATTTACCGTTGAAATGACTCCAAAACGAGATTTTGTCCAGAACTAAGTGGAGAAAACTCTTGTTGGACTGATGTAGCACACCTTTTACAATATTGGACTGACTATGAAAAGGTATTCTGTTCAACTTCAATGGTCCCACGTGTCTTCTTTTCCCTTGGACATTAACCGTTGAAATGACTCCAAAACAAGATTTTGTCCAGAACTAAGTGGTAAAAACTCTTGTTGGCCTGATGTAACACACCTTTTACAATATTGGACTGACTATGAAAAGGTATTCTGTTCAACTTCAATGGTCCCACGTGTCTTCTTTTCCCTTTGACATTAACCGTTGAAATGATTCCAAACCAAGATTTTGTCCAGAAAAAAGTGGAGAAAACTCTTGTTGGCCTGATGTAGCACACTTTTTACAATATCGGACTGACTATGAAAAGGTATTCTGTTCAACATCAGGGATCCCACGTGTCTTATTTTCCCTCCGAACATTAACCGTTCAAATGACTCCGAAACAAGTTTTGTCCACAACAACGTTCAGAAAACTCTTGTTGGGCTAATGTAGCACACCTTTCACAATACTGGACTGACTATGAAAAGGTATTCTGTTCAACATCAGGGATCCCACGTGTCTTCTTTTCCCTTTGAACATTAACGATTGAAATGACTCCAAAGCAAGTTTTTGTCCAGAACCAAGTCGTAGAAACTTATGTTGGGCTGATGTAGCACGCCTTTTACAATATTGGACTGACTATGAAAAGGTATTCTGTTCAACTTCAGGGATCCCACGTGTCTTCTTTTCCCTTTTAATATTAACCATTGAAATGACTCCAAAACAAGATTTTGTCCAGAACAAATTTGAGAAAACTCTTGTTGGATTTATGTAGCACACCTTTTACAATATTGGACTGACTATGAAAAGGTATTCTGTTCAACTTCAGGGATCCCACGTGTCTTCTTTTCCCTTTTAATATTAACAATGGAAATGACTCCAAAACAAGTTTTTGTCCAGAACAAAGTGGTAAAAACTTTTGTTGGTCTGATGTAGCACACCTCATACAATATTGGACTGACTATGAAAAGTTATTCTGTTCAACCTCAGGGATCCCACGTGTCTTCTTATCCCTTGGACATTGACCGTTGAAATGACTCCAAAACAAGTTTTTTGACCAGAACAACGTTGAGAAAACTCTTGTTGGGCTAATGTAGCACACCTTTTACAATATAGGACTGACTATGAAAAGGTAATTTGGTCAACATCAGGGATCCCACGTGTCTTCTTTTCCCTTTGAACATTAACCATGGAAATGACTCCAAAGCAAGTTTTTGTCCAGAACAAAGTGGTAAAAACTCTTGTTGGCCTGATGTAGCACACCTTTTACAATATTGGACTGACTATTAAAAGGTATTCTGTTCAACTTCAATGGTCCCACGTGTCTTCTTTTCCCTTGGACATTAACCGTTGAAATGACTCCAAAACAAGATTTTGTCCCGAACAAAGTGGAGAAAACTCTTGCTGGCCTTATGTAGCACACCTTTTACAATATTGGACTGACTATGAAAAGGTATTCTGTTCAACTTCAATGGTCCCACGTGTCTTCTTTTCCCTTTGACATTAACCGTTAAAATGACTCCAAAACAAGATTTTGTCCAGAACAAAGTGGAGAAAACTTTTGTTGGATTGATGTAGCACACCTTTTACAATATTGGACTGACTATGAAGAGGTATTCTTTTCAACCTCAGGGATCCAACGTGTCTTCTTTTGGCTTTGACATTGACCGTTTAAATGACTTCAAAACAAGATTTTTTCCACAACAAAGTGGAGAAAACACTTGTTGGGCTGATGTACAACACTTTTTACAAAGGGACTGACTATGAACAGGTATTCTGTTCAAACTCAGTTGTCCCACGTGTTTTCTTTTCCCTTTGAACATTAACTGTTGAAATGACTCTAAAACAAGTTTTTGTCCAGAACAAAGTGGTAAAGACTCTTGTTGGATTGATGTAGCACACCTTTTACAATATTGTACTGACTATGAAAAGGTATTCTGTTCAACTTCAATGGTCCCACGTGTCTTCTTTTCCCTTGAACATTTACCGTTGAAATGACTCCAAAACGAGATTTTGTCCACAACAACGTTGAGAAAACTCTTGTTGGGCTGATGTAGCACATCTTTTACAATATTGGAGTGACTATGAAAAGGTATTCTGTTCAACCTCAGGGATCCCACGTGTCTTATTTTCCTTTTGAACATTAACCGTTGAAATGACTCCAAATCAAGATTTTGTCCACAACAATGTTGAGAAAACTCTTGTTGGGCTAATGTAGCACACCTTTTACAATATTGAACTGACTATGAAAAGGTATTTTGTTCAACTTCAATGGTCCCACGTGTCTTCTTTTCCCTTGGACATTAACCGTTGAAATGACCCCAAAACAAAATTTTGTCTAGAACAAAGTGGATGAAACTCTTGTTGGATTGATGTAGCACACCTTTTACAATATCGGACTGACTATCAAAAGGTATTCTGTTCAACTTCAATGGTCCCACGTGTCTTCTTTTCCCTTTGAACATTTACCGTTGAAATGACTCCAAAACGAGATTTTGTCCAGAACTAAGTGGAGAAAACTCTTGTTGGACTGATGTAGCACACCTTTTACAATATTGGACTGACTATGAAAAGGTATTCTGTTCAACTTCAATGGTCCCACGTGTCTTCTTTTCCCTTGGACATTAACCGTTGAAATGACTCCAAAACAAGATTTTGTCCAGAACAAAGTGGTAAAAACTCTTGTTGGGCTGATGTAACACACCTTTTACAATATTGGACTGACTATGAAAAGGTATTCTTTTCAACCTCAGGGATCCCAAGTGTCTTCTTTTCCCTTGGACATTGACCGTTTAAATGACTCCAAAACAAGTTTTTTTCCACAACAAAGTGGAGAAAACTCTTGTTGGGCTGATGTACAACACTTTTTACAATGGGACTGACTATGAAAAGGTATTCTGTTCAAACTCATTTGTCCCACGTTTCTTCTTTTCCCCTTGAACATTAACCATGGAAATGACTCCAAAACAAATTTTTGTCCAGAACAAAGTGGTAAAAACTCTTGTTGGATTGATGTAGCACACCTTTTACAATATATTACTGACTATGAAAAGGTATTCTGTTCAACTTCAATGTTCCCACGTGTCTTCTTTTTCCTTGAACATTAACCATGGAAATGACTCCAAAACAAGTTTTTTCCCTGAACAAAGTGGTAAAGACTCCTGTTTGATTGATGTAATACACTTTTCACAACATTAGATTGACTATGAAAAGGGTTCTGTTCACCCTCATTGGTCCCCCATGTGTCTTTTTTTTCCCTCGAACATTAACCGTGGAAATGACTCCAAAACAAGTTTTTTTCAAGAACAAGGTGGTAAAAACTCTTGTTGGGCTGATGTAGCACACCTTTTACAATATTGTACTGACTAATGAAGGCCATTCTGTAGTTTGACGTGCTTTCATTTCCCTTGAACACAAACTTTGGAAATGACTCCGAAAACAAATGTTTGTCAAGAACAAATTGGTTAACTGTCATTTGAGAGATTAAATATTATGCAAAAATGTTTATACTATTTCATCTATTTTTACGTATTGTAGGTCCCCTTCCCGATCTCTGAGAATTATTTTAGAATTCACAACACATCTTCGATTGGCTATTTTTTTGAATAGCTGAAAGTTGCTAGATATTCAGTATCGATAAAACAACGTTTTTTCCGATTGATAATTACAGTCAATTTTTGGAACTAATACGGCATGTACTTAGGGTCAGTAGGTCGGGTTACCCTTATGGCTGGTAGGTAGAGTTTGGGTCAGTCTTGCAGGTAGGTTAACTGTTAGGTTTAGTTGGCAAGATTTTGGTTAGTAGGTAGGTTAAGTGCGAGGGGAAGTTAATGTTTCTAATTTCCCAATTATTTATAGTTTTGTTTGGTTCGTCTTGAAATTAATTCAACCGAATGGAAATGTTTTGAATAATTTTAGCTACTTTCAGCCATTTAGAAAAAAAGACAAATTCAAAATGCCGTTGCCTGACTCAAGTATCGTCAAAAATGTGTAATTTTTTTATTGGTAATTGCAACGCTAGTGCTAGAACTAACACTAAATAATATAGCTAGCCACTATTTAGCTGCTATTTAGCTGCATTTCCCCGATTTGGGTTGCTTGCAGCAGTTAGCTATGGGAAACGGGTTACAGGGACAAAGCTAATGCTGTGCTGAATCGGGCAGGCTACCAATAGAATAACCAACGAAGCCGTGAAACCTGACGAAAATATGCGTGAGAAAGAGATGGTTCTATGGCCCGATCGATATATTCGTTGTGTTCAAACCTTGGACAGGTGCATCCTCCATTCGATGAGAGAGATCTTCAAGGGGATCCAGCAGCATTTCGACGATCGCTTCGAAAGGAGCCTGGCCTGTGCGAGAGGAAGTTTTGCAACTATTTAGCTAACTTTACCCGACTTTCGTCGGCGGAAGCAGTCAGCTGTACGGGGGCAGATCACGGGTTTGGGGGAAAAGTCCAAACTACGCTGAAGCAGGTCGGTTACCACAAGACACATGGCTGGATGGTCTGCCCTTCGAATTTTACTTGAAGATATTGCACATTTTCGCAATTGTCTTGACAGTGATGTTCAGCATTTGCTTCGACCAGGGAGCAATCTCAGTCCAGGATACCAAGGGGTTGATCACACTGTTTAAGAAGCAGGACACAGGTAAAGACGAGGACATAGAAGATGACAGGCCCACAACTCTGCTAAAGACTGAGAAAGATTTTGGCCAAGATCCTGTTTAATTGTTTGCCAATCGTCATTGAGGATTCGGTCGGAACAAACCAGAATTATGCAATGAAGCGATAATCAATCTGAGACTGTTTGAATACGGTTTGCATGGTCTTGGAGGGATTAAAAGACGACACCAGACACTAATCAATTTAGATCAGTCCAAGGCATTCGACAGGGTAGACCAAACTTCTTAGCAACTGTGCTGCAGACTGCTGGATTCGAACCAGTGTTCTGCGAGTGGATCAGCGTCTTGCACCGATCCCCCTAGGGCTGTGGTGTAGGTATATGAAAAGCGGTTGATGCAGTTCGCAGGGTCGACTTTACTTTATGTCCTGGCGTTGGAGCCTTCCTTGTAGGCAAAGGGATAGGGTGGCAAGTAGATTAAGCCTCCCTGCTGGGGGGCGAGCTAGGGTGTTTGCGTATTCCGATGACGTAACCATGTTCATGTCTTGTTACCAAGATATATGTCATGCTAAAGTCGCTCGCACGATACAAACAGGTGTCGGTGACCAAGATTAACTGCAGCAAGTCGAACGTCCAGCAGTTAGTCACCTGGACGGGGTCCACACCTCTCCTACAATCCTTTAGCTGGACCATCGAACCTGTCCGCATCTTGGAGGTGTGGTTTGATCCTGGGGAAGAATTGGTCGGAGGCACAGGCAAAGGTCGAAGTGTCTGTCCAGATTTTTCTTCGAAGTAAATTATTATTGAAGGCCCATCTGATCCTTTACTGTGTGGCTGTACTGACCCTGCCAGCAAAGCTGACGTTGGCACTCGAGTAACTTCTCTTTTTATTTCTGTGGAAGGAAGGTAATCCAATGATTCAGCAACAGGTCTATATCGAACGTCCATTCGATGATGGCTTGGTGCCAGAAAGTTGGCATCCCTTAATAGAAGATCCTTCGTGAGAGTGGAAGATAAGGGAGGCTTTCCCAAATCTCGAACATGCTCCCCTGGTTGAGGGCCATCGTAGACACACGGTAGAGTGCAATTCCACTGTATCGTCAGGCATCGAACAAACGTCCTCGGTCCAGTGACTTTTCGAGATTTAGTGGAGGGGGGGGGCTATGTCAGACACATTTTCTGTGGTATTTGGCACTAGGTGCAGATATGAATGAAAGGTTTGAGAGAGAATGTTTGGGAGATGATGTTGTAAGAATGAATGGATCTCAAAAGAATTTAGTTAGGAGTTAAAAAAAAGTCAATAGAGGATTGAAAACTCCTTCCCGCTCCCCTAACTGCGCTTCTGCCAAAGTTTTTGTATTAAAACTAAATAAAACATACAAAAGGTGGAGATGTTATAATTACTTACTTTTCTATGAAATCAAAAAAATCAAATCAGAAATGTTTTCGTAAAAGGTAGAAAAGTTTGTAGCAATTTGCAAATACGTCAATTCCTTCAAGAAGCTTTTAGAAATATGGCGCCCAATGTTTTGGTCAAAACGCGTTGTCAATCGCGTTACTAAGGTCTCGATAAAATTATGACCAGATAGTGACGTCATTTCGGAGATTCTTAATGTTCAAAACTTCGAATGTTACTTTGAAAATCATTTGCAAATATCCATTAACATCATCAGAGTTAATTGCAGAATTCATGGAACAAGTTTGATGAGAAGAAAAAATGCAAAACAGAGGGAGGAAGCAGCAGGTTGGTTTGACACCAACTTAGACACACGGAATAATTCTTTAGAAAATTGGTCTCCGCAAACTTTGATTGCGTGAAGCAGTTTATCTGATTCGCAGGTACAGAAAGAAGACCCAGAAACAAAGAAAATTCATTTGAGATATCTTGACAACCGGTCCAGGGTGATCATTACTTTCACAAAACAAAAGACCTATCCAATTCATCATATAATCTCGTACTCACAACTTTCCGCACTCCATGACTATAGAAATGAAACGTTAATTCCATGATGTAGGATTTGAATAAAGTAAGATGACAATGTCATGACACTAAGCGGTCTGCGAACGTGAACTCCAGATGGAAAGTCGAGACTGCGTTCAACAAAATAAAATCTAAAATGGCTGGCGTTATTCGATTTTCTTTCAAACCTGTGAGAAATTCAATGCGAAGTACTTTCTAAAATATTTCATCAACATATTTCCAGCTACATGCAGTGATATAATGGTTAGCAGCTAGTGTCATTACAAAAGAATTTGATCCTCACTAGGTGCTGCGTATCAATGATCTTGACACAAACTTCAGTGAGGCTCCAAAATGATTTTTGGTCTAATACATCATCTTATAGTTTTGAAAACTGCCTTGGTCTAGGGGTAGATTGTGCACCCCAGTTCGTTAGGTCACCTTTTCAATCCATTGCAAAATCACACCAAAGATTTTTTTAAATAGTACTAAGCTAAGCACTCTGCAAAAGCTTAGCTGAGTAGGCGGATATCAACAAATTAAAAGAAAAATCTACCTTTTTTAAATATCCCTTGTCAAATCATGAATACAGTTTAAACAGGAGTAATTCATTGATTAAACTTCGGGGTGATCAAAAAAGTTTGTATGTTTTCGTTTTCTTTCTTTATTATTCAGTGTTTCCAGTAGAAAGCCGAATCCCTGACGTGCATCTCTCTTCTGGATGCAGAGCAGATGGAGACGTTTAGTTCTCTTGGGTTGAACCTTAATTCAAGCAATTGAATCGTTTGAAGAAGATTACATTCAAAACGATTCTTCACTTCGTCATCATCATAATCGATCTTTTACCGTGTGTTGATGGACACAGAGCATCCCCAAGATTCGCCACGTCTCTCTATCGTCGCGGAGCCAATATTTTCCGAACCTGCCCTGTTCGTCTTTCCATCTCCATGAAGTCTCAGGTACTGTTTTCCCCTAGTATACTGAGCAGTCATGTGGTCTCTCCATGTGATGTTGAGCATGGTTCTCTCACGTGCACGTTGCATGGTTCTCAGTTTTGGGGGTCAGTCTCTTTGATAGGTTCCATGTTTCAGCTCCATAGGTGACTGTCGGAAGGATGCATTAGTTGTATACTCTTCTACATAGGACTGATGGGATTTTCTTGTTCTTGAAGGCTGGGTTTGCTCGACCGAAAGTTTGCCATCCTAGAGTGATATTTGCTTGATGTCTTCATTTTTTAAGGATGTCGCGGAGATTCATTCTCCGAGATAGATGTAGTGCTTTACTTCCTCCAGCTTCGCGTTTCTCAGATTCGTAGACGACATCATCCTTTTCGCAGAGAATTCACACGACCTTCAACTGATGCTAGATTAAGAGAACGAAGAAAGCAAGAAAATAATTCCTTTTTGCTTCCAGATTCAAGGAACTCCTTGCACATAGCACGATATATAACAAGGAGACGAATGTTTTACTGTAATAAATTCACTTCTCATTGTATCCTTGTGCTAAACTAAGAAAACCTCAAGTACGGGTTTTCCTCACAAACTGACTGGAGGTTGTTCCAACAAAAACACGGAATGGCGTAAGTGAAGAAGCAATTACCATTAATTTAAATGAGAAAATTATTGGACATTTTCTGACTCCCAAAATAGTGATGATTTTATGTTAGGCTGAGCTGTTAGAGGTTGTGGAGGAGAGAGGCACAGTAGAGAGGGTGTAACAGAGATAAAGAGAATTCAATTTTCGCCTTTTCATCGGAAAAGCGAAAAATTGCTCATAGTAAACTTTCGAAAAACGGGGATTTTGGCAGTTTGGAAAATAATGGTAGATTCTAAATACTTCTATTTAGGTGCGTCGCACAATATTACAATTGTATATTTTCCCTCTATCCATCTATACACACACACACACATATATATATATATATATATATATATATATATATATATATATATATATATATATGAGAGAGAGAGAGAACTTATTTAGCCCGAAAAAAGGAATTGTAAATTCCATTATATCATACAGAAACTTATTTTAGATGATTACTCAATTTAGACAACGTAAATAAACTGTTGAAGAAAATGGGGCTGCAGCAGGAATTGAACCTGCCATCGATTGGGTAGCTGCTTCAACGTAGCAGCGCCATTTTCTTTATCTACGTTGTCGATGGCCAATAATATATTAACCGTTTAACGATGGGAGATCATTTCAAATAAGTTTCCATGTAATATAACGCAATTTATAATTCATTCTGTTGGACCAAGTATGTCCATTTCTTCGTACGTAACTGTCACGTTGAAAGAGACAAATAGAACAAGAATAAGCGAGATGAGAATTTGGTATGAAACTGATCATTTAGGCCTTTGCACTATCGGCAGCTGTTTAGCTCAATGGCAAGGGCATCGTCATGTCGAAGCAGCTACCTTATCGGTGGTAGGTCCGATCCAAGCAATAGCCCTATCTTTTTATTCTATTTACGTCGTCTAAGGCGAGTGATATTTCAATCATGTAAAGACGGGAAATCATCTCAAGTAAGTTCCTCTATAATATAAATCAATTTATGATTTTTTAAACATACACATACATATATATATATATATATATGAAAGTGAAAATTGGAAGGTGAAAAGACAAACGTCTCAAATTCTTTTAAATACCACGTGGCCATGTTACGATGCATTTCGACGGGTGCCAGACATCATTTTCAGAGAAAAACTTTCAGGGGTGTAGAGAAAATTTTGCTGTTTACATGTTTGAGGTCGAGGAAAGAAATGGGAAATATTTATGTTTCTCTGATTGTTTAGTAGGAGACGGGTATTCGTATCTATTGCATGTTTTATCCAAGCCTTTTCTGCTATACTGTATCTACGTCTGTCTTCTAATGCATCGTGTATGGGTTGATTCATCCCATAAGTTAGGGTAGGGAAATAACTTCCATGTTTTCACACAAGAGTTACTTCCCTTATAAAACCTTCATCATTCGTAAGAGAAAGATGGTTGTAGACAATAATATTTGAATTCTCAGACAATTTCTCAATTGATATACTTTCAAACCTTTTCATATTTGGACTGCGTATTTTACTTTCTTGTGGCAAACTTTCAAGAGATAGTAAAATTACTAAAATACTGCAGTGATTTCTTGAAGGCAAGGGTACCCTTGTATTTCAGTATTGAATGTTTACAAGTAAATACACTGAGAATTGTTTTCTAATATTCCTACAAAAATGAGAAAGGTGATCTTTCTGAGCCATGGTTAATTACTTTTGTACAAGATTACTATAAGGTTGATTGGATTCTCTCTGTGTGTCCCATGCCAGACTAGGCTACAATTAATAGACACTTGTGTATTCATCAATTAATCTGTGAAAAAATTCGCCATGTAAAGGATATTACTCTTTAAGGCAAAACCTTGGAAGTAAGCAGGATTAGTATGCTCCATGTTTCATGGGCTAAATTGAATAAAATATGAAACAATGACCATGCAAGGACTGGTGGAGGGAGTATACCCGCCCCCGCACACTTCTTCAAGAACAACCCTCTTAATTAGTGCAAAAATGAAGAGAAAACCATAGAGCTGGGTGTAGGGTGAGGCTAATCTGTCAGGGAGACAAATTGATATAAACATTTTTCAAAAATTGACACCTCACCAGAAGATTATAGTTTGACTTTTCCAAATTGGATTTATTGCAAAAAATATTTTGAGTGGACAACATTGCCTTAATCCCAAGGCTCCATCACTGCATTCAGGTTCATTTATTTTGGTATTTTTATCATTTCACTGTTTTTTCATCATCAGAGGAGTATATACTTACATAAACTTCAATGTACTAACGATCAATGAGGAGCAAAATAAAAGGGTTCAAAATTTGTGTATATCAATAGAACAGCAGGAATGATTAGTCTTAAAACATTTCTAGCTATAAAACGTTGATTCTTTTGAGGTTTCTGGGAAAATAAGACTTGATCTATTTTCCAATACTGAACTTTATCAAAGATAGTTTTAAAGGAATTTGTGCATGCAGTGCCCCATATTTAGCAGCTGAATTTGGCCCGTGGTCCATAGTTTGCTGACACCTACTCTATAGCCCATAAACAATGCAGTTACGTATTGAAGGCAATAACAATTAACTGAAGCATGATTCTCTTGGATACAAAGGATTGAAGATGGACATGACAAACATTTAAAATCATAAGCAAAAAGATGAAGCAATGTGAAATAGAGCTGAGAAGAAACAGCTTGACATAGCAGCTCAGGCCAATTTAGAACAACCTTCCTGAAGATGTCATAACAACATGATGCGTTATGGAAAATTCCGGCTTTTTATTATAACCATGTGGCCACGATTACCAGTGTCTTGAGTATAGGAGTGACCTACTTGACCTCTCATGAATTTATCTTTGTCGGTTAATCAAAAATTCTACCATTTTATAACTAGTTTTATTCCATCTCAAAGTTGCTTTTCACTCAATACTCTGGGTCAATACACACAAAACTAATTATCAATCAATGAAAAAATTTGGAGATATATTTGAATTTCTAAGAAACGATTTAAGAAAATGAAAAACATTGAATTTGTTTCAGTTGAAGAGTCCGTGGTTCCAAATGGTGGGTAAGATAATTTTTATGAGCAAAACTTAACGCTTCATCTGTAAAGGAGACCAATGCTACAGACAGCGAACCTAGAAATCCATGCTGCCAATTATTACAGTAGATTTTCTCAATATGCCTTCTCCCAAGTAAATTGAAAACAACAGCAATCAAATAAATAAATAAATAAATAAAGCAACCAAATTTTAAAATAAGCCAAACAAATTAGAAAAACAAACAAACAGAATTGTAGCATTGACTTTTAATTTGCTTTGTGCATTTTTAATTTACTTGGCATATTTTAAAATTTGGTAGTCATATTTTTCAACTTGGTTACCGTATGTTTTAATTAGCTTGCTACACATTTTTATTTGTTCAGGAAGAGGTCTAGTATTACTCCATCTTGTTTTTACTACAATATAAATCAGGAAGGAAGAGAGGCAGAAGGACAACATATTATCAATATGGATTCATTCCATGGCCAAAATTGTTGCGGAGACAAACTGTCTTCTTGGCTGTGGGAGGATACTTTATTTTTGTTTTTGTCTTTTTTATTCCAGAGGGTGAGGAGTGTATTGATCCAGAATGTTGATCCAGATAAAAAGCAAAACAATTAATCCAAATAATCCTGTTGGCCTTTGAAGATGACAGAGAATCCGGTTTGCTTGGTATAATCACTTGGGCAAATTAGTTTCATTTCATTTTCACTCTGAAAGGTCTGAAACCAGCTGAAAATGGTGAATTTTCAAAGCATAAAAACAAGGAATTCTACAAAGACAAAAGAATAAATAAAAAGTCAAAGAGTAAATTATCATTTCGGAACCAATTGTTTAATATTTACAATATACGGTAAAGGCACCAAATACAACGTCCCAAAGATAACCTTCGCAGGATCAAGGATGACAAATATGAAAATTTGCGATTTAATCGACAAAAAGACGGTCGAGTAAAATTCTTCTATCCGTCTCTTCCTTCTGGAATTTTCTACATGAACAGGGTTAGGTGAACAAATTTTCAAACCCCATTCTGATATTAATAACTATTAATTTTTTGGCTGGGAGTGGGAGGGGGACTGAGTCCACCATTGTTCTTTTGATATGTTAAAAGATGTATGATCAAATGGCAGTCAGTAAGACAACATCTTTATGAAAGTTTTTTTTTTTTTTTAAATGATGATGATGATATTAATATTATCATTAATAATGATGATAATAATAATGTGGTCATTTCATTTTCCTGGAAAAAGAAAATTAAGAAAAGAATGAAAATTCAATGTTTATCATTATTTTTTGACAATAATGCAGAGATTTGTTTTCTTTTGCTTTTGTATTTTGTGTGTCAACATGCAAATGTTTGCTTAGCACCTTTTGAAAAAATGTTTCTAAAAAATGAACAGAAATATGGACAAATTTTTTTTTTCTCTTGGTCAATAACGTTCAACTTTATTTATCACCATCTTCATCCTTTTCATCCACATTCGATTAAAAAAAAGAATTTGAACATAAATATCAGAATCGTGCATTGCAAATAAAGTTGTGGTAAGAAAAAGACAGTGAGTCAGGTTTTGCCTGTTCTCATGACTTGACCCTTTCAAGATTCCTCTAACATATATCCTGAGGTTTCTCTGTCTGTTGGCATATATATGTCCCGTAGATCTTATTTACAAGTCAACTGAGACATTTCAATTCAGGCATTAAATGCCTTAAAAGGTTAGTCTTAAAAGGGTTAGACAAAAAAAAATTCAGGTAAATCGTGATTGAAACTCTTTTTGTCAAAATCAGCTGCTTCAATCAGGTTTAGAAAAAAAAAACAAAAGAACATTTCTCTATGGACAAGAAAAGAATTTTTGAAAAATTTAAAAATAAGTACAAAATGTTTAAAAAACTGTACAATTTTCAAGAGTCAATTTGATTTGTACTAATGCATTTGTCTCATTTTTTTTATTTAAATGAATATTGCCATTATTGAGTTAAGGTTTGTTGGGGGGGGGGAGTAATTTCTGGTTGATAAAGAAAAACATCAACCCACACATACATTCCATCATATAAGTCAAAATAATATGTAAACTTATGCAGGGGTCTCCAACCTGGGGTTACATGTACTCCTAAAGGTACATTTGCACTTCACAGAGGCTAACAAGGGGTTTGAGAGTACAGCCAATGTATACACTATTGTTCAGTGTGATGACCTCATTACATTTCATGAATTGGTAAAAAGGAAAATAAATAACAAAAATGTTAATAAAATGATAAATGGAAGAAATACAACGGTTTGTGAATTTGTAACAAAGTTCAAAATATTCTTTGCAAAATATTGGCTGTGCAAAGGACATATTCAGTCTGATACCTTGGCTAAGTTTAGAACTGACAGAATTCTTTGATTAGAATCATCTAAAGAGGATCGACATATTCAAAGAATTAATCACCGAGGAACCATACAAAGCTGAAACTTGAAGGATACTTAAAAAAATCTTTCATTAACATTAAATGGAGCTCTTATCAAAATCAATATAATTTCATCAATTCTTTTAAACTTAACTTTTTAGGGGTACATGAGAGAATGTCAGAAAAGGGTACTGAAAAACAAAGGTTGGGAACCCCTGATTTAATAGAACATTGTTGATTATAGAATCAGCCATTTGATTGAAAATAACTCCAGGGAATTTAGCTGGGAGCTTTTTTTGTTTGTTTTTTGGCATTTGTGTAAACAGCAGTATTAGCAATGGTAGATGATAAGTGTGGGTGTGTCAGGATAATCGATTCTTGTGTCCCATCCAATGTGGCATGTGCGTGATACCTGCCAAATTAGTTTTGGTTTTAAGAACGTTTTTTCACAACTCTCAAGAACAAGCAAGAGTTTTTAAAAAAAGATTATCATCCATTAGAATTTCTGAAAACTGATTATCTTGAGGTATTTTCAAACTGTAATCTTTAGAAATAAAATCCTTAATGAATAGCATCTACATTTTAAGGAGGGGGATAACAAGGTTTTATCGTAAAGCATCATATCAGTGTCTTTGAAAAGCCTACAACACATTAAAGCTTTTTCCTGCCTGTCATCATTGTGGGTTTAAGTGAAATCTATGCTTAAAATAAAATTACTGTATACACCAGACTATTAGACAGATAGTTTAGAAAGGAATTTGGAGGATTACTGATCACTGCAACTCACCCAAGCTCCCCAACTGCCTATATCAAGCTCTTGTAGACAGACCCCTAGTCATAATAGCAGCACATGGGGTGCAATGTCATATTAACATAATGTCAGTTTTATATATCAACAAATAACCTATAGAAATATTCCAAGGTTTCATCTTAATTACAAATTTCAAAGACTTTAGTTTTCATGACTTGTACTTGGATCTCTTGCTTGTTCAAAGAAAATGAAGAAATTCAGGATTACTTTTAAAAAATTTCTAATTTTGGAATGTTTTCCCACATTTTCAATTTTTACTCATAACATGGAATTCAGAAAGTTTTTTTTTGTTGACTCAGCGTATTAACATTTATTCAAATCACTTTCCAATTGTCTTTTATTCTTTCATCCACTTTTAAAAAAGATTCTTCATTATTTTCATCTTTCTAGAACCGGATTAAATGCAAAGGCTTCTCTCTCTTCAGAAGCCATATCTATTTTCAGAGCTTTCATTAATAAATATGTCACAAAGACAGCAAAACTGAAGGCTCTTGAAAGATGTGCACATTGTGTAATTTGATTTTTTTTATTTTCCCCTTTCACCTTATCCAATGATATCACAAGGAAAATCTCATTTCTCATTTATTCACTCTCACACAAACAATCCCCAGTTTCACTCTGTTGTCTTGTAGATCACAATTTGCAGGAAAGACATGAAGAACGTAGACAACATCCCCCGCACTTCATCAGATAAATCGCTGGACAGCTTCCGCTCCACAAGTCGGACCATTGTTTCCACAAGTTGGTTTGGGTCATTTTCCGGAGACGACTCCTCGGACTCGCTCAAGGAGGTGTTGACTCCTTTGTCGTCTGTGGAAATGACAGCAGTAGCAGTAGCAACATCGGATGAAGACGGGGCAGCTTTCTCCGGGGTCAAGTCAGGAAAGAGGATGGGAGAGGTACTAATGTCTCGGGTAGACATGGAAGACAGTCTGTCTGGGGCGTGGTCAATGGATAGATTGGGGCCAAGTCCTGCCACTTTTTGTTGAGTGTCCTGGATCACTTGGCCCAGCAAAGAAAGAATCTCTTGAGACTGCTGCTCGGGATCAGCCACCTACAAGAAATGATGGAAAAATTATTCTGACAAACAACAATTCTGTTTGGGCATTTCAATGTTTATGTTCTTAATGTCACCATATATTGGGAAAGTGGGAAAATCCCGTTTTTTTACAAAATGGCAACCATCACCCACGTAACCAATTGATTCCAGTTTATATATACGGGGTTAAGAGGTCCTATACTAGCCTAACTTATACACCTGGTTGCTTTCACATTATAGGCCTGAGGAATGGACTGGCTAAGATGTTGAAGTAAGATGAATAACACAAAGAAGCAATTCGATTGTCTGAACAAAATTTAGAATCTATCATTAATAATTTTGACTATTTTCCTTCATCTTAATTTAATCATGGAAATGGGGGAGGCTTTTCATCACAACTTAAGATCATTGACCAATGCCAGTGAGTAAATAGAGTGGATCGCTCCCATAGAAGCATAAGCACCCTCTTATTTTCAACCTCAATCACAACATTGAAAAGGTTGGTGTGGAGGAAGAAGAGAATGGATGGAAGATACAAGGAGAATGAATACCAATAAGAAAGCATAACATTCATATAAGCAGAATGATAGAATTTTTTCATAATTTTCAAATAACACTCATCAGCAATCTCTGACATTTTTTTAATTAAATAAGCGTGTCCAACTTTTTTTCATTTTTTACCTTTTCACTTCTCTAAACCATTGCACTGAGTTGGCTGAACCAAGTGAAAAATAAGAATTAAAATTCCAGTGAGTACGTAACAATAATTGATCAAGACTTTCAATGCTAACAACTTACCTTATCGTACAAAGCAGTTAATTTCTCAACATCCAACTTCAAGTCTCGTATCACACTTTTGCAGGCTTCTAATTTTTCAGCTGTAACAAAAAGATGAAAACATTTCATTTTTTTTATCTTTAAAATCCATACTGATGATTATCCAAAGTGTGCAACATCAGTAGCAGGTCAAGCCGGGTTCAATCTGTTTCTCTCTAATGGTTACATATAAAGTGACAACAAATACTAAAAGTATGAATAGAAATTCGTTAAGAATTATTCAAGTAGATTCTAGCATTAAATCTATTTGTTCTGTACTGAAAATCAGGAAAAAAAAGAGATTATCAGGAATGAAGGCGAGCATTATTGACAAAATATTGCTGTGTATAATGTAAATGCATTCTAAATAATTTTACAATAAAATGCATTGAAAATCAGGACAAAAGTGATTGTCAGTATTCAGGAATTGGTTCAACCATCATCAAAAGACAAAATAAGGCTGTTATATGTAAAATATAAATGCATTGCCCATGATTTCAAAATATTCATATCAAGATTTCATAACAAGACTTCTAGATGACAACAGGAGTCATGACCGGCTGATTGGCAACTACATCGGAAAGTGATGTAGCAAAAAACAAAACAATACTCTATCTACAGTTTTTCAAATTCTTAAACCACATGCCAAAGAAGAAAATTAGGCATAGAACAAATGTTACAAAATATCTAAACTGAAATAAGTAGTGAGGGGGGGGGATATTAAAACAACAAATTTACAAAATTAACTTTACAAACAGTGAAAGCAAAAAGAAATCTCAAGTTTATTTATAGTAATTTCGTGTGCAGTGTATGAATAGATGAATCCTGGGAAAATTTTCATGGGAAGATATAAATAGTTAATGTGATGAGGGAAACAGTGCTTCAGCAACAGTTGCATACAAGTTCATGAATTGAATGGTTGCTATGCATTACTGACATCAAATGGAATCCTTATGATGATGGGAGTTTAAATAAATCCAACTAAAAAATAGATCAACAGAAAATATATTGAAGATTATATTTGATTGAAAGGTTTTTGATAAAAGAAATCCTAACTCTTTCCCTGGCGATTAAAGATGATAAGAATCATGTACAATGACAGGATTTTTAAGTGCTTCACAACTGAGTGAAAAAAAAGAGTTTCTTTTTTTATACATATATATATGTATGAATATACATATATATATGTGGATTATATATATATATATATATATATATATATATATATACGCATATACATATATATTCGTACGCATGTATATATATTCATACATACATACGCATATATTCACATACACATCTATGCACATATATATATATTTATACATATCTATGCACATATATATATTTATACATATCGATGCATACATATATATATATTTATGCATATCTATGCACATATATGTATATATATATATATTTATACATATCTATGCACATATATACATTTATACATATCTATGCACATATATACATTTATACATATCTATGCACATATATATATTTATACATATCTATGCAAATATATATATTTATACATATCTATGCAAATATATATATTTATACATATCTATGCAAATATATATATTTATACATATCTATGCAAATATGTATATATATATATATATATATATATATATATATTTGTACACATCTATGCACATATACATGTATTTATACACATCTATGCACATATATATATACACATATCTATACACAACTATGCACATACATATACATATATATATTTATACACATCTATGCGCGTATATATATTTATACACATCTATGCGCGTATATATATTTATACACATCTATGCACGTATATATATTTATCCACATCTATGCATATATAGATATATATATTTATACACATCTATGTACAGATATATATCTTTACACATCTATGCACATATATATTTATACACATCTATGCACATATATACTTATACACATCTATGTACATATATACATATATTTATGCACATATATACATATATATGCATTTATACACATATGCACATATATACATATATGCACATATATTCATTTATACACGCATATATATATATATATATATATATTTAAACATATATAATGAATAGAAAAAAATTAAGTGATACTGGAATGCAGGCATCGTTCTGAATTCTTTTGAATGAATGTAAAATAACAGCAACGCACATACTAATAAATCAAAAAAGTAAAGTAGACAATTCCCTCCCATGTCCATCATTACTAAAACTTATCACCATTTTCTACCTCCAAACATGCCTGAACACATCATAAACTAAAAATTAAGATTAATACTATCCAATAGAGCTACAGATGATATCAACCGGGGCAAAAAAACCCAATGCCAAGATACCTAGGTCAAAATAAAAACTACTCCCAGACCACCACTAAACATCCTTGCAGGAATGACCCCTACATGGTGTTCACACACCTTGACAAAATGAATATCCCTACACCACCCACTACCACACTCACAACATTCTCACCAAATTCCCAATAAATAGACAAAAAAAACAGACAATCATTCGCCTGATGAGGCCTGAAACATGAGCTAGTTTGTGTAACAAATCCACATTCTACTATTTATACACCCACCCACACGTGAGTGTGTGTGTATATATATATATATATATATATATATATATATATATATACATGCACACACTCATACATATATATACACGCACATACATTACTAATCATTCTAAATAATACAAAATAACTTTCTTGCAATCTTCAATACATTTGATGATGATGATGATAGTGATCACTGATCAAAATTCCAGGCCTGGTTTCAAATTTTTTCCCTCTTCTATAAGAGTTTCAGTTGTGAATCTTATAAAACTGATCCTCTTTCTCAACTAATATTATCATAATTACTATTTTATACAAAAGAAAATTCAAACCGATAATTTACAGGTAATGTTTTTTTTAACAGAAAAAAAGAAAACTAAGTTAAAAAAAAAAAAAATGAAAGTGTAATGAAAATCTAAATGTAAGTGAATGCATGTATTCAGCCGAAGGATTACAGCTGAAAAAGGAGGAGGATATATGAAGTGCATGAATAAATCAGGGTGCTTGAAACACTCACAAAGTTCCTCCTCTTGCAGTTGGCATAAAACTAGAAAAGCTAGATAAAAGAATAAAATATGTATCAATTAATTGAAAAATAGGAAAAATATTGTAACAGTTAATGCTCTAGAATGAATTACCCAATGGCCTTACCAAAATGTGGACTTCAAAATAATAGCAGGATAAATTAAAGGTCTTAGCACATCAGCCTTTTTTACCTCATGTTTTGTGGGTGGATTTTGTTCCTTTTCTTTGACCATACAGAGACATCTAAATTACAGCTTGTCTACCGTAGTTACCTATATGGGGATGAATTTTGGTGATTCCAAACATTTTTTTTATTGATTATGATACTTTTGTTTATTAGTATTTTTTACTGAGTATAATTCATATACTTCATTTTCATGTCATATACCGTTTACTTTACCATTCTTTGGGATTAGAATAGGCCTATAAAAAAAAAGTAACTTTCAGCTAATAAAATGCTCTGTAGATTTTCCAAGCTTATCTTGGAGAAAAAAAGTCTTTGATATTAATATGAAAATATTTCTTTAAATATTTGAGAGAAAACTTTGAAATATAAGTATTGTTATTATAGAATACAGAAGAATTATGCAGAAAATAAATAAGTATTGTTTTAAATTGATGTTCAAAATAAAAAGATAAGTGATTATGGCCCTCCAAAATAGCCTTTGTTTAATAAGGAGCCTTGCATCATACAACTGGAAAAAAAAAACAGTTGTCCATTGTTGACAGCCAAGTTGGACAAAATATTTTGAAAGTTATTTTCCTTTTTAAATCTTCAGAATTCTTTAAGAGCCACTCAACTGTGGCAGAGCTCTCCTTCAGAAACCAAGCAGGAAAGATATTCAGTTCATAATTTTGAAAAATTAAAAAAAAACAAAACAAGTTGAACTGACCTTTTGAAGGGATATCCTGGGTAGAAGAAACAACCGACCGAATGGGGAGAGACAATTGGCTGCTGTCAGCTTTGGGAGACACAGGTAGAGAATCCAATGCACTTGCCTTGGGCGTGGTGAGAGCAACACTGTGTGCATTTGAAAAAAAAAAAAAAAAAAAGATGCAATTAACATTCCGATCTACTGGTGAAAGGCCAACAAAAGCAAGATTTTAAGCAGATGATTTCAGAAAGTAAAGCAGGAAATTTGTCTCAGTTGAATTAGAAATAAGAATAAATAAGGCTAACAATGGATAAATTGTAACAGTCCAATGTTAATGAGAAAAAAAAATAATGACAATACAAGTAATTTCAGTTTCAAGAAAGACTTAATCATCAAGTCTCTGTACTGAGTAATGTCAAAAAAACGTTTATTCTGGTTGGATGATAAGTGCTCTGGTCAATAGATTACAAAATGGATTCCTTTGTTTAACAAAGAAAAAGACACAAAATAATTGCATTATAAAAAAACTGTTAAACCAGCTCCACTACTTTCATTACAACTTGACTTCACAAGTTTTGCTGTTAGTGTTTGAATTTTCTATTTGATACATTTTTTTTTTTTACTCAACACCACCAGAAAAAGAGGCTCTCTCTCCCAATCAATGGATGGATACATATTTAAAACAAGAAGTTCAATTGTCCAAAAAACTCTTTGAATGTTAATAAATAAACCTTGCCATGGTATAATGGTTACCAAACTGGCTTCTCAGATCATTCCTAATGTCATGAGTTTGATTCTCACTGGATGCCCCACACCTCTATTCTTACATAAGATTAAGTCAAGCTTTGTAAATAGCAATTGACTGTGTGCCTACCATGGAGCAATGGTTAGTGTCTCTTGGATCAATTTACTAATGTTTTGAGTTTGATCCTCTCAAATACCATTTATTGTGATCTTGTGCCAGACCAGCGAAGTAACAAACCATACTAATATTTCTTTGTCTGGGGGGCGGGGGTATTATCATGGGGAGAGACAAAAAATTGGCAACTCAGCAACTGAGTGGGTTACTCAAATGCAACTTGTAATCCAAGTTTTTCTTAGTGAATTTAATGATAGTCAGTTGTAGCTTGTAGTAAAGTTTGACTTCATAAAACAATTCTTTTTCAAATCCAGTGGAAGCATGGATAACCATTAACCTCTATTATATGGATTTAGCTTTGATTCTTTTCTTTTGCCCTAAAACCTAGACAAGCACAAATCCCTGAAAGAAAAGAAAAGAATGAAGATGGCTTAAATACTTGGTTATACTTTCCAATGTAACTAAAACAAAAAAAGAATCTTGGTCCTTACCTGTTGGTGATGCTGTGATTTGTCGTGATGAGAGACGCCGGAGAATGAGATCGCGATTTATCTGGACGCTTAATTTCCATTTCTGTGTCGGTGTCTGAGCCAGCAGTGGTATAAGAACTGTCAACAGAGCTGGTCATAACACAGTTACGCTTATCAACTGACCGCCTGGGGCTTCTCAAGGCGGCCGGGCTATCAAACAAAGCCACCTTACTCCTCACACTAGGCAACAGCTTGGCACTGTTCTCGGTGTTGCTGTCCCAGGAATTCGACGATGATCCAGATCCACTTGATGTCCGTGAACTGGACACTTTGGTCCACTTGGGTTCAGGGTTCATATTCAACCTAGAGGTCAAATTGTGTGTGACGGTAGATTTGGCTCCCATACTGCTTGGTCCCACATTTGTATGGTAAGATGAGTTGAAAGCATGAGAGGTGTATTTGGAAGGGCTGTCCCTTTCAGGGGGGTCATTTGGGCTCGGAGCAAGGTCCCCAAGGAAAGATTTGTGCTTTATTTCCCTGTTCCGCAAACCTGCCGTCATAGCTTTCACCGTGAGGGCTGGGCTCTGTGGTCTCTCAGTGTGCTCAGTGTTAATTTTACCAGTCGAGCTACGCCTCTCCATTATGTCATAGCTATTCAAATGTCTGGCTGCACTGCTCACGGAAGAAGAACCACAACTTTTCCGTGTGTCGGCCTCACTATCAGTAGTGTCCAGTGAGCTAAGTGAGTTTTTTCTACGATCGGTAATAAAGCAACCCTTGCCAAGTAATCCAGAGTTTCCTAATAGGATGTTTTTAGCCTGATCTAAGGTCAATTCTGTTTGAGGACGGCGTGCCCGACCTAAACGCTTTCCATAGTCCTTCTTCAATGATCCGACTGCGGTGGACAATGGGGGTGGCATTAGCTCAGAATCTTTTGCAGATTTATTTTCTACTTTATCCACATTATCCCCATCTGCTGTTGAGGCTATGGTGACCCTACGCTTAGGCATAGTGTGATAGTGGTAGTTGGATATCTCTGTCTTTGGCTCCCTCTCCAAGATATCATTCTGGGCTGGAACAGAATGGGGGTCACTTGAGGTTGTCCTACTGCTCAGGGATGCCTGGTCATCCAATTTGTTGACCTCGGGCACACTTTGTGAGAGGGACAAATCACAGAGGATCCGCAGGTTGGAAGGCGGTATCATCTCTTCCTCACTCTCTATGCAAGTAAGATTAGGTACTGACATAGCCAGATTGGAAGACAGCATTTCTTTCTTGGATTTCTTCTTCTTTGAATCACGGGAGCTCTTAGAAATATCCTGTTGCCCCTTGGAATGTGATGAGAACCTCTCCTTTTTCGAAAAAGGATCTGATAACATTTTGTTCATTTTTGCAATTGAACTCTTTGTTTGCTGACTGTAGGAACACTGTGATCGACTCAGGTTGCTTGTAGACTTGCTTGTCTCTCCGCTGCTGGATATGCCAAGAGAATGACGGTCTGTTCGAAATTTTCGATTCCCAAGCGACAGTCGTGATTTTAGGTTTTTGCTAGCGGGTGAGCTGGGTGATAATAATTCTTCTTCACTTTCATCGATACGCAATTCCAGGAGACTCACTGAAGTAAAAAGCAACAAGCATTAACAAAATTGAAAACCTAGATGAAAATCTGACTAATTCCATCAATGTTCAAATGTATCATTCTGCAAAAGATCTGAATTGTTAGATAACTTCAATAATCTTATTTTCCTTCATATTTTCTTTGATGTAGCAATAGTGCAGTTTGATATCCATTGCCGAGCAAAAATTATTTGTATGACACACAATTTAAGCTGACAGAAGTGTAAACAACTTAAAATTTTAGAATTAAAAAAGCCTTTTGAAATCTTAAATACAATTTTTTTTTCAAATCACCAAATGAATGTCTTTTGGTAGGTACAAATTTTATGCAATTTTTGCCAGTAGGATGCAAGGTAAATTTTCTGACTAATTTCAAGAAATAAATGCTGCTTTTTATATCTGGTTATACAGTAAATAACAGTGGATAAAGGAAAACAAATCTTTGAAAAACTCTACATGTTGTGCATTATGAAAAAAAAAACAAAATCAGTCCAAACATTGAAAGCCAGGCACCATCAACTTTTTCTACAACAAAAACACAGGGAACAAAAAGAGAAAACAATAACCCCAGTCCCAAAACAAGTTTCAGTAGGGATGTATTAGAAATACATAAAAGGATAGTCTGTTATTTCTAATAAAATTTCACTAACGAACAAATGCAACCATTAGTCAAAAAAAATACCATAACAACAAAAAATTACACATAGACAGCATTAAAAAAAAATGAAAAAACAAAGGTTACATCTACACATTGCACAAAAATCAAATTATCCCATGATCTAATAGAGCATTGGGGTACCACTATGCAGGGTTTCTCATACATTGCCCACCTTCTTTCCAAGTAACCTGCAGCAGCTTGCGCTAGATGCATGGGTGAGGTAAAGCCAGGCCTTTTCCAAGGGAATTACTGCTAAGTTAACCCAAACCACCCCAACAAGAGTTTGAACTTTGCCATCTCTACAAATCCAGGTATGAATGTGAGAGTTTATTTATATTACTTTTGGGTTTTTTTTCAACAAAAAAAATTTGACATCTTATGTTCTTATACACTTTGGAGAGAAAATATTTATGAGAAGGTTTCTTTTAAAAAATATATTTCACCAAGAAACAAGACATCATATTTCATAGCAAAAAAAATAGTCATTAAACTCAACTAAATGACTTCCTTCCAATATAGGAACAGAAGTTATGCCGATCCATAAGTAAATAATTTGTTAGTTTGAAAATCCTTGTAAAATCATGGAAATATGTTTTCCAGCATGAGGTAAGTCAAAGTATTATGGATCCAATCAAGATTTTTAAATGATCCTCAGTGAGGTGAAATAGTTAACAACCTTGCATTCCATTTCATAATATATTCTTATTATCAGTTTTGTCTAGTTTTTACCTTCATTTGAATTCTTATGACAGTCAGGAAATATTATGATTAGGAATAAATAGAATCATGTTCCAAGTCAAAGTAGAGATAGAAAGAAACTAAAAATTAAGATGACGGCAGAAAATAGTCAAAATTAATACTAAAAACATTGTGTTACAATATTTCATCCAATACTGAAGATAAATTGATAATTGAAATAAATTAAACAAATTATATTTGTTAATGTTTGCAAGACTGGTGACATAGATGTGAAGTCATCCAGCAAAAACTCAAAATGTGTTTTTTTTTTCCAACTCTATCGATTCTGGGGTGCCATTTCTATAATTGATCAATTAATTTTTATTGTAACCTTCAAACAATTTCTTCTTTGGATGGTAAATCAAATTGCAGTAAATTAAAAAAGTAGATCTAGATGAGTCTTTAACTCACATCCCCCACCTGCAGAGCTTCTTTTTCATGAACAATGCTTTAGCCAATTAGGTAACCTAAGCTATCATAATTTGGCACAGTACTTGTCTAAAGTCTTCTATAACCTTCCTTTTCTTCAGTTCTATTAGAAAAACTACCTTTAAGTGAGACTTGAACTCACATCCCCAACCTAAAAAGCTGCTCTTTCATGCATGATGCTTTAGCCAATTAGGCTACCAAAGCTATCATGATTAGGCAGACTTCTCATTTTCCAACTCTATTTCACACTGTATTGTTGACTACATAGGAGGAAAATGACAGTGACAGAAGACTATAGATGAAAAAAACAGCTTTGGTAGCCAATTGATTGAAGCATTGCCATGAAAGATGAGCCCCATACGATATAGGATGGGACAGAAATTTCATATTTGACCGGAAGGGCTGAATTTGTAAATCAAGCAAATGTGGACGCATATTCTCAAAACCAACCTCAAAAGGTGGGCCAGGCTCAGGCCAAACGTCTGTCTTTGGATAAAGCTCAGAATATCTCCCCATCTGGCCAAATCTGGCAAACCAGGAATGGTAAATACATTAGTCTCTGTTAAAGGTACTTCTTTATCTAAATTATTATTAAAATTTCCCAGAGCTCATTTCAATAACCTAAGAATGGACCAACTGAAGTAATATTTTGATAAAAAGCAAAAAAGAAAAAAAAAAACAAGTCAAAAACATAATCTTAAAACAACTTCACAGTATCATCTGCAAAAAAGTTCATTTTTTTATCAAAAAACAGACATTATTTAAAAATTATCATATTTCCCGATGTTGAGGACAGTTTAGCCCCAAGGGAAAGGCAAAATACTGGTGATATTACAAACTTGTAATTATTTATGCTACTTTTGTATATTTATCATTTCATACTCACAGAGGTCATATGAAGAAATTCAGGTTACTGTCTAGCATAGATTACCTTCCTCTGGGGTTAAGATAGGCCTATGAAGAAAAAATTAACCTTCAGCCTGTAAGATGCAGAGTAAATTATTTTTTAGACTTATTCTGGACAAAAAATAGCGTCTTCAATGCTGGGGAAATATGATAAATTTAGAAAATACAACAACAAAAAAAGTTAGTATAAATTTGAAGGAAGAAATGTCCTCATTAATCACCAATAGTCCACCATGCAAAATCCCACACCAAAGCAAAGAGGGAGGGAAATACCCTGGCAAAGCGAAGGTCCATTTGCTTTTTCAACTAAAAATAGACAGTAATTTGGGATCTGATCTCATCAATTAAAATAACCTGAAGAAATAGTAGGATAATGCTATTTGTTGAGCAGGATTTTGGAGCTTAAAAAAGAGAAATGGACCTTCAAAGCAGTTCTGGATTTTAAAGAAATTTTCTCATTGAGTAAGGAAGGGGAAGAGCCTTAAAATACTGATTTAGTTTTAAGTAAAAGGAGAAAAAGCAGAGAGAAATTCATGAGAACTGAACTGGTGAACATGAGTAATCACATGGATGCAGTTTCTGTTTGACACTGACAATGTCAAATCTCCCAAGTTAAATTAGTTGAAGCTGGTCTTCAAATGATAATTCAGTTTTAGATTTAACTTGTATCAGCAGGTTATGGTTAACTCAGTAACTCTACATGCAATTATTCACATTCATCAATTCAGTTTCCTTATCTCTTATTTGCTGGCCTCATTTTTTTTTTTTCATTATTTGCTTGCCACATTTTTTTTTAATTTACTAGCTTAGCTTGCTTCATTTTTTAAAATTGCTTGCCTCTTTTTTTTTTTTTCTAATTCACTTGCCTCACTGGCTTCATTTTTTTGATTTGCTTGCCTTTAATTCGCTTGGGAAAAGGTAGAGTTTGTCAATGGTGAAAAAAGGAAACAAACAGAAGTGTTAGATTGCTGAGTTAGTTTTAACAATAAACAGATAGACTGGGCTGGGGTACCCGCATGCCATGGGACAAGACACCTTTACCCCGTAGAGGTTTATTGCCAGTTGTGGTTGTGCAGGAAGAGGCATCTTTAGCTCGACTTGAGTGCGTAGCAGTAGCAGGAGGGCAGCAGGGAGACGTACTCCTGGCTGACGGAATACGACTCCTAGCAGTAGAAGGAGGGGATTTTCTAGGCCTAGTGCAGCCATCTTTACCATGTTTGGACAAGTTGGACAAGGGCTGCGGTGATGTGCTCCGCTTGCGGGGGCTTTGCATGCTTCCACTGTGATGGCTGGACTGGGATTCACTGGACGGGTTTTTGGACAGGTCCAGTGTTGACCAGCTCCGTCGAACACGTGTAACAGTTTGAGACCCCGTTCTGGATTTCCCTAGTAGCAGGTGGAGAATGGGCAATATACTTATACTTATACATATACATATATATATATACACACACAGACACACACACACACAAAATTAGCACTAGGCAAATAAATATAAAGGTTGAATGAATATGAAATGATGATTTGCATACAAAATGGAATAAAAGTAGTTTGATTAGAAAAAAAAATTCTCAAAAGGGAGAAAAATTAAAACAGAAAAATATAATCATATCATACATGTAAAAATTTTTTTACTTGAGATTTTCTACATTTTGAAACACAAACCATGTCTTATTTGCAAAGATACATTCTGTAATTCTGAGACAAGACATTGTGAAGAGTTGTTTAGACTAATGATCTCATTATTTTAGGGTTGCCACAATGTTTTAGCCAGTCCATTCTAAGGCCTTCTGCAGGTTCTCAAAAATACATTCTTTGATTTTGAAATGAGTCTTCACCATTCCAAGAGTTGTTTGAACTCATTTCTGTTTCCAATGATAAAACGAGAAGATTAGTAGGAACCAGCAGGCAAAAAAGACGGACCATTATTTCCAGAACTGTTTCTTTCAATAATCCTTCATCAACAAGAAACCAAACTCGAGGATACATGGTCGGCGGCCAGAAATGAAAAGACAACTACAGATTGATTGCCATATTATTAGTTCTTGATAATCTAAAATTCTTACAGTGAATCATGGTTATGCGAAGTTCATTCATAGTTATAGATTAACCATTCTAATTTTAGCTACAAAATTTTTTGTGATAACTGGATTTGATACGGAGGAGACCAATTATTGCGATTACTCTGGGAAAGGGTCTTTTGGATAACAATAACAATAATTGGCATACAACATCAAGCAAAGGATATGAAAATTGAAACTATTCATAGGATTGTTATGAAACACACAAGCCTGGCCGTTGTTTTCTCTGTAATCATCTGCCGAGTTGGTTGAACTGACTGGCACAGGGTACCTTCAGATTACCAGCTACTAAGTGGCTTTTTCTCTGAATTCTATCAGGGAAGTTTAATGATAATGGAACACCTAGCAGATAATTGCTGTATTGTATTTCCTATAGTGCATTCAATCTACTAATTAAGTAAATAATCAATTAAATAATTATCCAGTTCTTGATTAGATTTGTGCCTTTGACCATGCATTGTCTTGTGCATGCCATAATCGTATTATGTTCTAAATTTCATCTGATTAGGGAGAGAAATTAGAAAGTTATTTTTTGTATTTTCCAGTGGGTTGAAATAGTGTGTAATTTATGAAGGCACTAAATTGCTGTATCTTCCTTCTTTGTTGACAGATTTTCACATTCTTGGTATCATTTTCTTATTTATAGGAAGCTCCGACTGATAAGAATGAATTTAGACAACCTTTTTTTTGTAACATTAATACAATTAACATTTACTGTTATAAAAAACTTGACATCATAGAAAAAAATATGAACTTTCAAATTCATTTAAAATAAAGCGTTTGAGACAGACTGATTTGAAAACAAACATTTGATAATATAATCCATAAGAACAAACGGCTTGCACAAAACTAAAAAAAAGTACTTACCATCAATACACAAATGAACATTACCTTGAACAGCTGTTTGAAATTCAAAGATTGTAGATGTATTTTCTAATAAACTAATTTCTTTGTTAAAGTAAATTATCATCGATGTGTTTTCTAGTAAATTCCTTCAAAGACATAGATTTGATTCTAGACAATCTTCAAGGCTAGAGAGTAATGACTTCTCTTACTTCTGGTCCATCCTGTTAGCACTCAGCTTAGAATCATATGAACAATACTCAATTACTTTTATAAATCTATAAACAAGATGAAATACCATCTTCCTGTCTTCTCATGAACCCAAATTCAATTGTTGAATAAAAGAAAGAGGTTATCTAAAATCATTGATGTGATTCGTTATTTGTTGAACTAGATTATTCTTTTCATACTCATAATTAATCAATCTTGGATAGCAAATATCGAGCGCCTATTCACCCTTATAAGAGAGAATAGCAAGGGTTGCCATGAATATATACATGCTGATGGATGGTCATTAGAAATCAATTCATCTAAGATTTGATAAGATCTGAAACTGGTCTCATCTGATGTGAGATCAGTTCTGAAGTGAAGGAAGTAAATTATTACAGCTTTTAGGAGTTTGTTAACCAATATCAACAATTATACAATTCAGTCAATTATATGATACACAGGAAAGTGTGACTGTCACATTCATTGAGCAAACAGATCAGCAAATATGTATCAAGTGCCTTTTTGGCAAAATATCACAAGGTCTGCTTGTTGCCCAACAGTCTGGATTTGGCTCCCAGCCACTCCTGGACTTGTCCCCAAGTTTAAATCACTGTTAAAAGGGAGAAGATTTCAAACTGTCAAGGAGATTAAGGACAAATTGACAAGGCAGCTGATGGTGATCCCAAAAGAGGACTTTGCAGACTTGTTTTTAAGAGTAAAATGGAGTATTGCCCTAGGTAGTTCATCTTTATAAAAGTATCATAATTATTATATTATTAAATAACACTTCCCCTCGCAATGTAATGTACAAGGGTAAGAATGGAAGAGGGCGCTTATACTTAAATTGGAGCAAACTCAACCTTCACTATAACTGTTATCCCTACTTTGATAATGAAATTTTAAAATTTGTATATCTCAGGTTTACCTCTTATTTTTCTGCCAGTATCAAGGGACAAAAACCAGTGAATATATTGAAGATTTGCTCCAATAAGTTCTATACCTTAGGATTTTAATCTCCAGTAAATTCGAGTATTCATGACTATCTGTGGATTATCTTTTCTTTCTAAGATCAGGGATTCGTCTAATTTTTTTTTTAATTGTCTAAAAACTATTTTTTAGTACAAGAAAAGATGATTGAATCTTTTGTAACCAATATCTTTTTCAGGATTACTTTTGAAAAGTTTCTCCAATGTGATAGTTGCTCAGCTGTGTTCGTTCTACAGAATGGTCATCGGCATTCATGAAGTACCCCTAGTCTTTTTGCTTCCTGCACTCAAAGTCTGCAGCTATGTCCCTGTATATGATTACCAAGTGATGGTTGTAGTAGAACTTGTTTGGGCATAATGTGCAGTGCGTGTGGATTTAATGCTGGCCTTAAAATCTAGAAAGAACAAGGTTTCAAGCAATTTTCAATAAAATAATCTAGTTTCTCCACATTTCATATTAATTTTATGATTTTTGTA
This sequence comes from Thysanoteuthis rhombus, assembly GCA_963457665.1. Classification (NCBI taxonomy): domain Eukaryota; kingdom Metazoa; phylum Mollusca; class Cephalopoda; order Oegopsida; family Thysanoteuthidae; genus Thysanoteuthis; species Thysanoteuthis major. Next base: position 33,857,798 of record OY735230.1, read on the forward strand.
ATTACAGAACTCATAGAAGACAGATTGCTGTCAGTGAAATTTTGAAAATGGAATTAAAATATCATCATTCTCTGAAAAACCAAAACAGTAAGTGAATCGATGAGTCTATAGACTGACAATTATTAGTTGGATTTTGATCAGGAATTTTCATTGTATAATTTTTAATGTATATGATCTGTGGAAAAACATTGGTTTAAGTGCATAGAAAAGGAAGATCATGTTGAAAAATAGGTATTCATTGTGTAAAATGTTTTTTTCATCATTAGTCAGTGGACTTCCATATATCACCTTGTATATGCATGTGTGCATAATTCTATGGATGTGTCAGTATGCACAAATAAATGTGTGTGTATACATATATAAAATATTAAAACAAGGAGTAAATCATACACTTTGACATACTGACACGTACAAAAAGAGGATATTTAACCAAAACTAAAACCACCAAATACTAATAACAATTATCTCCTCTGAAGTAACAGAGGAAGAGTATAAAATAGCAAAAATCTACACTATACACAGGTTGCAATCTTCTAAAATATTTGTGTACCATCAAAGTAGGCATATCAAAACTTTTGAGGAAAAACCATTGAAAACATGTAAAAGAAAGATTTTTGGCCCAAAACCAGACCTTACGATACATTTATAGCATCAATAAAGCAAAGCATGAACACTACAAGATGAAAGGCAACAACAAAAATGATCCTTCATGCATGTGGCAACAAACATTTTTACATGACAATATGAAAAAATTAGCAGTAAAATTTTACAACCTACACCGATCGGAATTCAGAGAACAAGTTTCATATGATTGAAAAGAGTATTTTTTAAAACCTTTAAATATATCTAAGAACTCACTTAAAAAACAGAACTAGCCTTGAAATAATATAATAACTATAAGATAGTAACCTCTTAGTATAGTGATGATTAACTAGTGGTTCTAACTAGTTGTTATCATTGTGTGGTGGGTTTAATCTTCACTGGATGCTCCACAATTGTGGTTTTGTGTCAGACTAAGCTAGGCTTAGTAAATGATCACATGGCATCTCACCAAGTGTAATAAGTTTGTTTTTTTGTACCAGAATCCTCATGAGTGACCCATCACCATTGTTTTGTGCCAGACTGAGCTATATTTACAAAATAACATTTGAGTACAAGTTTCGTTTTCTGTTCACTCTAACTACAGACATTTTTATGTGTACATCATTAGATATTAATGTTGGGCCAACTTTCTTTCATTTTTTTTTCAAAAATTTTAGCTGCTTCTCCAGGTAAAGCTGTAAAAACCTACTACTTATGCACTGCATTCACTAATAGCTCAAACCCTAATTACAAAGCAGTTTTCAACAGGCATTACCAAATTGTTTAAGGTTGCAAGGCAAAATATTGTCATTATTCAACATTGACCAGATTAACATCCTAACAATTGTCATATCCACTTAGAGAAGTCAGATCTCCTACTTCTTATAAGAGCTGTGTCGTATGCAGTGATCTTTGAGCCCCTGCCATGTACACACTGCTTTTCCACTATCCACTGGTCAAATTTCTATCATCTTAGCCAGTGAGGAGTTAGAGATGGAGATTGCCATATGCAACATTGAGATCTCACTGCCTGAAATATGGTGATTAAAAGCATTGAAATGATGCATTATTAAATATTAACTCTTAAATTCATACACGAAAAGTTCAATATTGAAATCAAAGGGAATAACTACTGATCAAAGTTATCTCCGTTCCACCTTTTGGTAAATGTTTTTCTTCAATTCTATTCACAGATAAGTTATCATTCTTTTCTTTTATTCACAGAAGAGTTCCATAATCAATTAGAAGTGGAATCAAGCAGTAAATGACATCAAGAGTCGATAGTCCTTTCAACAGGTTTTAGAAGATCTTTTCATTTGAATAAATTCAAAGTGTTTTTAGGTTGTAAAATATTACCAAAGTAACCAGCCTGACGACTCCACATAAAGATGGAGGAAAAGACTACAAACTTACAAATGGCACGTGGCCATGTGTCACCAGTTAGTTCCACAGGTAGAGATGCAAATTCTAAAACAACAAATTCTTGGACTTTATTATGTGTTCATGAATATTTGATAAATATTGATAAACGTGTACCAATTTTTCCCCAGAGAATCTAACAGATTTTCAAAATCAACACTATCCTAAAAAAAAAAAAAAAAAAAAAAAAAAAATCAAATTTTGTTTGCTGTACTGCTATAGACACACTTGATTTTTTTAATTGTTATAAACTAGATTACTTACCTGGTATTTCTAAGATCTACAAACAAATTGTTGCTTACAGTTTAATATTTCTGTAGACCTGTCAACAGTGTATGTGTACAGGCAGGGATAAGTCATCCATAACTCACTTATAAGTGAGTATTTCTGAAAGGGTTCAGACAAAGAATTTGATACTAGGATTCAAGGAAATGAATCTATTTCTATTTTCCAAAGAATATCACTAAATCATAATGTTTCTCCACATTCCTCTAGCACATTTTTTGGCCAAGTACTGGTCCACAGCCCAATGGTTAGGGACTACCAGCTTACAGAAGGCAACTTTATTCTCTTTAACCAAGTCAATATAGCAGGCCCTGAACTACAGCTTAATAATATTTGTCTTTTAATTCAAATATTATCTAAAAATTTTATATTTGGTCCTGCACGCATTACAAAATTTGGGCAAATACGTAACATTCTCTGGAAAAAAAATTCTCTTCCCCATTTATATTATTTTTTCCATATTTTCTCTAAATCATAAAATATTTTGGGGAAATGATTTTTTTTTTTTATTTGTCAAATTCAATCCTGCATCCATGAATCTTCACAAATTGTAAAGGAAACTATTTTAAAGAATTGGGGATAATGGTACACATCTTTATCAATATAAACCTTTTTATATAAATTCAAAATATTTCCTTTAAGAAAAATTATGATAGAAAACATTCAACTTCCTGAACACCTTTTTTTGAAAGAGGAACATTTAAAGAGATCTAAAAATGAATGATTTCAGGTCAAATTCAAATTGTCCCTGTAGACAAAATTCTTTTATCATTTCAAGTAAAATTAAAACCAAAGGGAGTGAAACTTGAAAGTTGATTTTAAAATGAATTCATCCAAAAAATTGATCTAAATTCTACAAAATTAGAAGACAGTATACTATGAAACAGCACATAATTAAAATAAATCAGTCCTTTTAGCCACGAAAGCTTCAACTAACAAAATATTCAAACATGTTCTTAAATCAAAACCTTTTAGAATTGAAAGTGATTAAAATGAAATGTAAAGATGTCTGAACTGACAATTCAATCTTAAAAAGTTAACACTACTGACGCTGAAGGTAACATATTCTGACTGCATTTAATCCTTTCTATTTTTCTTCCTTAAAGGAAAAAAAATGACAAAAAAGGCAAACATAACCAATATTATTCAGCCTCACATAAACCAGAACTTGAGAAGTTGAAAAAAAAAGGGATGAATGAGACAATATCAATGAATTTTTTCTAAATATTTTTGCTGAAATAAGGGGTTCTCAAATGCCATCAAATATGTCATTATCATGAATTATGCCATTTAATATAAAATACTAAGTTCTCAAGAATTAATAAACAGAACAAAACCCTACAGTGGACTGACTTGTATATTCAACAACTTGTGAATATGTAAAATTTATTTTTAACTAGATGTGCTTTCTCATCACAAGTTTGATAATCATCATCTTGAAAAATATTGATAGGCAAAAATTAAGTTGAGGATTTTCCACATACATACCTGGATGATCAATACCCCTTCCAGAGCTCGATCCACTCAAGGTTCGCTCCCGGCCACTACTCAGGCGTTCAAAGAGATCCCGATCTTTCACCGTAGATGGGCTCATAGGGTCACTTAAACCCTACAAAATGAAAAATAAGCAGAGAAATTAATTCTACTATATACTGGTATTCACCTGTTCAGCATTTACAAAGATACAAGCTAAAAGGCCTACAAATAATCCAGGAACTGAAGTAAAATTTAATGTCTTTTCTATTGATCCCCAACCAAAAGCTAATGTCCATAATTTTGAACAACAGAAGCTTAAAAAGAAAAGGATTCAGTTGTATTTTCAGTTTCTTAACAAACACGCAAAATGCAGTTTTTTCTTTGTTAATCCCCACCAAGGAAACAAAAACCCTAACCCTACAGGATGTTAACGAAATAAACTTATATAAATGATTGATACATTAATTCCAACAGGTTAGGAAAATTTTCGTCTGGTGAGCCCCAAAATGCTGAATCCTATATTGCTAATTGTTTCAAACTTCTGATAGCATTAGCCTCTTCTTTAAGCAAAGTTACAAAACACCTGAACACTTTACTCATCTAGAATCCAACTGAAAAGATATCCAAGACTGACTGTTCAGGAAAAAAGGTTGAAATGTTTTGATTCAACAAAATCAAATTGTTGCCCAAATTTGACTGACTCCCAAAGTAACACAACAAAGTAAGTTTGTAGTCAGTAAGAAAAGGCCTCATAGACTAAGCTAAGATTAGTGAATATCCATACACATGTAACACATAAAATACAAAAAATATCTAACAAAAATTAACTGAAGGCTCCTCCAGATATGTTCATCAAAGTATCTTTAATTTAAAAGAAATAATATCAACTTATGGTGAATAATTCTTTCTAGATTATACAAAAATTTATCTTGTTAAATTTTTTGCATTTTGAGATCTACTAATATAGAACAAACAATTTTAGAATTTGGGGAAAATACTAATAAAATTGGATGGTAATGTTTCTTCTCAAAAAAACCCCCTTTTTTTTAAAATGAAATAAAATTAGAAAAAAAAGCCGAAAGATTTTCAAAATATGAAAAAAGCCAATATATCATATAAATCAGAAAAGATAAAATTCAAGAGGCATGTCTTGATTCTTGAATTCATTATAGCAAATAAAATAAATCAAGAGGATCAAATCCAGATCGAGGTTACTTCCCTTGCACATTTTGGATTTTTTTTTTTTTTTAATTTTTCTTCAATTGAATTCACAAAAGAGTCCCTTTTTTATCTTATATCCATTGAAGAGTTATCCAATGAATTAAATTTAAATTCTTTTTCTGTATTACAAACCCTTGTTCGTTTTGGGCTCCCATCAGAGAAGTCCAGTTTTCCAGGAACCAACTCAAACTTGGCAGGTGAATCCTTGGCGTGGGGACGAGGTGATTCTGGAGAAGTCAGGCCCTCCCCTTTCCAGCCTAACTGTTAAGACATAAAACAAAAAAATCAAGTGAATTTGATGTTTTTCAATTTTTTTTCAACTTATAACAAAACTTATCTTTTCATTAATGGCTGCTCCAAACTATTATTTTGAAACCCTCTCTATTAACACAGTATACAAATAGTTTCTGTTATTGCAGCTCTTACAAGACATTCTGGTCAAAATGTTTTGGCTTATATATATATATATATATATATATATATATATATATATATATATACATAGATATGATTTTGATGTCACTGATCAGTTTTATGCCATTGCAATCCACAGACAACTTGATTTTTTTTAAAATCTTTACGTACAACTATACCATTATGCCATCATAATTATATGCTATGTGCACAGGTACTAGGAATACATATTTGTTCACCATCCTGATGTTATGATGACACTTGAGATGAAATAATGAATTTTAGATTTACTGATCAATGGATAACACTAGTCACTATCATAGAATACATATGACATATACACACACTAAACTTTATCAACGGATAATATTTGACTTAAAAGAAATGGACCTGAGGGTAAGATTTCAAGAAATGAAACTATGTACGATACAAAAAAAATCACTGGAGACTAATTGATCTTGTCACAAGATTACCAGACTACATCACAGACTTTGCTAACAGGGACAGAAGTTGACAGAGGTTGAAAGTCCCCCTCAACCAGCTAGTATTGAACATCTGCTTCTTCCAATGCTTTTGAGGGTGAACTCTCAAATTATCTTCTCTTCTGGCCAAATCTAATAACCCTGTATTTTGATAAGCAACAGATTTGAATAATGTTTTTTTTCCATTTTAACCAAAATAAAATGAGAATAATGGAGTAGCTTTCATTATTGCGAGTAAATAAGAGCTGAAAATTAATTTTTCAATCAAATAAAACATTTCAAGAAAGACAAAAAGCAAAAATTATTTTGAATAAAGAAAATTTATGCTTACCAGAGGAACATGAAAATACAATATTTTTTGTAATGCAAGCTTAACACAGGAAAATTATAGGGGGTGTGGCTATTTGCTAATCGGACTGGGCAAATTGAACCACAGTACACAAAATACGTTGTACTCATTGACCAATGGGCAAGCATAAACAACCCCAGAAAGTTTCAATCTACCCACTGATATGCATCATATGAAATAGATGTTTTTCTGAAGTGCCATAATGAAAAAAAAAAACCAAGCAGACAAAGAAAAGGAAAAAATCAAGCGAGAAGAACAAACTATTACATCTCGATTTTTTTGTCATGCAACAAAAAACAAGCATTGGCAGTTACAGAATTTCCAAGCCTTGCCATCAATATGAAAAAAGAAATAAACAACAATCAGTAGAAAGAAGACAAGTTATACATGAAACACATCATAATATTCTTACACTGAGCAAAGCAACTAGGTCCATTAAAGTTAACACCCCCCCCCCTCCGAAACTTCACCTATCATATATGCCAGCTGATAAGTTGATGTGGCATATAAGGCAACCCCCTAATGTCGAAGTGTTAATTTAGGTTTGGGCCTATATAATACAACCAACGATGATAGAGGAAAAAATACCCCAAGAAGAACCTGATCTTGTTTTCAGATAACTACCTCGTTAAACTCAGAACTGAACTGTGCGTGTATGAGAAGAGGGGGCTAATTCCATTACTACTAAGTTCAACAACCCATCAGCTGTTCGAAATGGTATGTGGTGGTGATCATTTCATCTTAATTAGCACCTGTATGGCAACATGTTCCTATTTTAGTTTCTATGAAATTTTACCAAACAGGAGTTTCAGTTGGAAATATTTGTGGTAGGCTACAAGAGTTTCAATGTGTTGTACATAGCGAGTTAAATAGTCTGTTCCACTAGCTGAACACTCTATGGTAAAGGTTAACATTTTATAATCAACACAAAGGTCATTTGGAACTGGCTGATGATACATCTCACAAGAAACATCTTTGTCCTGGAATGGTTGAGGATATATTTTGCTTTTGTATCACATCGCATATCTACAGGTCCTTTAACTACTTATGCTGTACTGATGATAGTGCAAAGTTTCCCACTTAGGTAAACTCTAATTCTATATATTTCCACAAGGTAGTGATAGTTATGCCTACCTCTGATAAATGGGATTTAGACAGTGTCAAGTGTATGTATAGTTTTAGACAAACTCAGGTAGTAATTATGTATAAACTTGGTAAAGTATTCAATACTTGATATTATTCTAATAAAAGGTAATACAGTTTGAACACCCTTTATCTGAAATGCCTGGGACCAGAAGGGTTTTGGATTTTGGAATATTTTTCATGTACATAATGAAATTCTCCGATAGCTTGACTTTCTGTGCTTTAGATAAACACTCTCTCCTTTTCTTATCACTGTTACTAATATGGATATCTGCAGCTTTTTTTGATGTTTACAACAATGTCTTTGTACAGATGAGAGAATAAGCAAAAGATACAGTGATGTAGGGCCAGGGGTGATAATGATTTGTTTTGATCAGGACTGATTTTTCCTTTCACCACTTGTAATGCAAAGATAGTTGTATGTTTCTAATGATATGAATAAATATAACCAATCTTTTACTGGTGTCAAAATGAGTTAAATGCCTTGGATATCATCCTTGCCTCTCATCTTTGCATCATACTACAGTGAGATCAGTTATGGAATTTTCCACTAGTGACAATACGCTGACTTTTAAAAGATTCTTTCAATTTTCCTGGTTTCACATAAGTGGTACTCAACCTGTAGTATATTTCCTACGTATACTTTGAAAAGAGTAATCAACATTCCAAGCTTCATTTGAACAACTGAATGGGTCATGTGGAACATTGTGGTCAAAACCAAAGTGTTCAATTGTCCAAACAAAGCATAGAAGCTTAATGGTATCATTCAAATAATTCTTTTGGCAAAATGCAATCATTTTAAGCTCACAATGTTTTTGTTTTTTCTGAATTGGCAAACAATTATAATTAATAAGGAAACATTTTTGGGAAATGTCCATAGTTTTGAGAACCTCATTAACATTTAAAGATTTTTCTCTGACAATTGAACCTCTTCTTCTTCATATTGTTAACATGACGTTCTGGCCAATCCAATCTACAGCCTCCTTCACCTGTACAGTTTACCACCATCATATTAGACAGTACGCCTGAAAAAGGTTATTGAATTTATCAGCCAAAACGTCATGTTTGCAACACATCCGAGAAATCTTTGAATTTTTTTGAGGGTTTTTTTTCTGAGAACCAATTATGCAAATAGAGACTGAAATGAAAATGAAAACACTTTGAAGTTTCTTTCTTGGTTTCCTTCAGTGTTGTGCCGTTCTCTCCAAGAGACATTCATGTCGTAATGTAGACCAGACTATAGACACAATATTTTCCAGATTGCAAGAGTTTCCTTGAATTCTATTATTAATAGAATTTTTCAGTGAGCACGTCTGTCTAGTTATGAATTGTGTTTCTTGAAATATATTCGCTGCAAAGCAAAAGCTACAGCAAATGATACATTTGAGAATGGAAATCTAAATGTACCTATAGCATGTGTGCGTGTATGTGTGATTGTGTGCGTGAGCAAGAATGCATGTATTCCAGAAAATTGTAGTGAGTACATTATTTTATACATGTGCGTAAAGGTGTGTGTTATTTTTAGCAGAGATTCAAATGAATACACTTACGTACACCCATACATAGGCACACACACACCGTATATGCAGGGATATGAGACGCATATTTCATTTTATTTAATTTTTTTTTCAACCTAAACTCTGCAAATATTACATTGGATCCAATGTGCTGGTATTATGACTAGGGGACTGTCTACTGAAGCTTGATATAGACAGTTATGGGGCTTGGAGGAGTTGCTGTGAGTAGGAGTCCCCCAAATACCACTGTAAACCATTTGTCTTCAGGTCCAGCATATACGGTATTCACACTTGAAAGTTTATATTAATGTGTATGTGTGTAAGCAGTATTGCAAATATATCAAGAGTGGGTGAAACAATCCGAGCTTTAGCTTGGAAACTTACCATACACAGGTATTGGAAAAGAACCAAATCTGATGCTATTCCAATGCGTGTGTAGGGGAAGTCTTTGAGATGAAGCTCAGATTATCTCTACCTCGTGGCACATCTGTGTGTGTATTAGTGGTTGACCTCTTACAATATTGAGTTTTCAAGTGAAAAATAAAATGTCTTTATAGAAATAATAAAAACAAAAGGGGTTAGTATGCCGAACTGAATTTATGCAATGTGGTTTGTTCATTAAAATGTGTAGCAATGACCATGTTCCCCAAAACTGATTTTATTTCTTTGAATTTGAGGGGCACATCAATACAAAAAACACAAAAAAAAAAAAAAAAAAAAAATGAAGGATGCTTCTATGTATTCTTAAAACTTATTTCCCTTAGACTTAATTCAAATAATCATTTCAGAGACAGGATTTGTTGCTCATAGTGACTTCTCAAATACAAAATAGGTAAATGAAACAAAGTTAATTGTCAAGAAAATCAAGTTGATGTTTTTGATGTCAATGGAAAGCAAAGTTTATTCCTGCTACAATCAACTTCAGCATCTCTTATTCCTGGTAGTAATAGATATTTGAATTTTTTTTACAGGCAATTTACAGTTTGTTCTTATTGGCATTATGAAAACATACAAATTATCTCCACTTTTTTGATATAATCTAAGAGATTGCAGTAACATTTTGTCTTTGTGTGGTCCAAAATTCTCTGAGCAATAAATAACATTTTTACCATGAAACAAAGATCTAATTGATGTTAAATAATCTCTAGATATTTTCATTAATTACTTTTTGTTGGAGCATATTAACTCCAACCCCACCCCCTGCTTCTGAAAGTTTCAATAAATTTGTGCAGTAAGGCAGGTTTAGGTAGAACAAATCCTGAAATCTAGCATAGTCATTGCTCTGCGGTGTTGGTGAGAATGAGAAATCTACGGGCTCAAGCCTTGAGTGCTGCTTCCATTTCTGTCTTCCTGATGAAAAATTCTTAAAACTCACTTTTACATCTCATCAAAATTTAGATGAGGATTACTGCAACCTTTTCTACTTTTATTGAATTTTATTATAGCCTCCTTTTATTTTAGGATTTATTCAAACTTGAACAAGATTTTTTTTCCTTCTGGCATAAATGAAATTTATCTTTTCAATTCATGTAAAACAATCTGAATCTAAAAACAAGGAAATAACTTCTGCTCAACGTTATTCTCTTTGCACATTAGGAAAAATTTCTATTTTTTAAATCTATTTCATTCAATCAATGAAAGAGCCCAATTTGAAAAAAATTCTATTCTTCAAAGAGTTTCACTGTGTTTAGAATCAGTATAAAGTGGTTCATGAATTCAAGTATTTAATTGACCTGTCAACTGTCAAGCCATAATTATAAATACTCTGTTCTTTTGAAATAATTTTTTTCCCTTTCAAAATATTGAAAACTAGTTAAGATTTTTTTTTAAAACTGGAGCTGAATTATTACCAGATATAAAAATACGAATTTCTGACCATTTAATTTTTGGAGATTTATAGAATGTATTGGGATGAATGCTCTTGCGTTAAAACAAAGTTTATCATTAAATAATGCTAATCAATTAAAAACTTTATTAAATCTAAATGGTAATTAGATTTTTTTTTACCCCAAGTTGAAAGGAGTTAATTTTGATCAATATCTATTCCCTTTATCTGCATCTACATATTCTTACATGAAACTAAGAGTTAAGCCATAATAATCTATATTAACATTAATTCTAATTCATCTATTTAAAAAAATCAAATCAAAGAGGGATATGTTAGTTATCTAATACCTCATATCAGATAGCATTTTCAAAAAGGTTTCACAGTCATATCAATCTGATTAGAGGGTACAGATTGTTACTCCTGTTCTGAATATTTGTTTTATATTGAATAAAGTGTGGGGGAGGTAACTCATGCTTTTAATAAATATACTAGACAATCGCATTAAATGTCATAGTAACTATTTTAAATTTCATTCTGTTTTTAATAAAAATCATGTTTTATGAATTGTTGAAATGCAGCCAACACTCAAGAAGAAGAGCCCATTACTACCATTGTTAGGTTTAGTTGTAATCTTAATTATTTTGAAGTTTAAATCTAAGTATAACTACTTACAGCTGCCATGCTCTTTTTTGTTTCACTAGCAGCACGGGCCATGATATCTTTCCCTCGTTGTAAAGGCTGCAAAAAGAACATGCAAGGAGTAAAGGTGGGCGTGCATGCAGATCATAACAAATCTTTTTTTCTTCTTTTTTTTTTCACAATACAGGTGCCAAGACAAGAGGGAGGAGGAGGAGGATATAGAGTAGAGAAGAACATGCTTGTAAAGGAAGAGAGGCTGAAAAGGAGGTTAAAAAAGAGACCATACATGTTATAATATATACAGTACATTCATTCAAGCTATATGAGACTGTATCAATTAAAAAGAAAGCAATTACACAAGCTCAGTCAATGACGTGTCACTGACAATTGAGTAACCCTATGGGAGAGAGTCTATTCATGCGTGCCCACTAAGATCCACTCTGATTGGTTGTCAACTTTACATCAAAGCAACAAGGGCATTTATCAAGATACTAAGGAAGATTTGATACTTTCAACACAGATCTGGTACATAACTGATTACTAAAGATTACCCTCATGGGTGGCAAAAGGTTTGAGTAACTTCATAAATTTTTTTTTTACTCTATCAAGTACTTAAATCAATAGAAAATATCAATTCAAAAATGATACATTTTAAATTCATAAACATCGGTAAATTTAGATACACTCATTTTTTGTAACTTACTCCACAAAATAGAAATCATGGCCACCATTGAAAAATACAATTATCATTTTATAAATCTACTACTTCCAGAAATTGTTTGAACTATGGCATTTGAAAGAAAACATCCACTATTAATAAAAATCAACAAAGTAAACTGTATATAGATTTTTGAATAAGATCAAATCTTCAGTCCAGAATATGATGCCACTTTGGGAGGGATTTGTAGGCTAATTTACCTGTAGCAAACAAGCTGAGTAAGTTGTAATCTGATACGTGGAGCTTGAGCAAAAGCCAAAACCATAGTAAGGCACTACCCACTTATTATCACTTTTCTAATTCATGATGAACAAAACAAAACTTTTCAATATCTGCTTCTCAAAAATGATCGTCCAGCTTGGAGATTGACTTGCAAAATATCAGGCCTTACTTTTGACAAATTATTTTTTTTCACTAAGCATTTCCTAAAATAAGTTCTCAGTACACAATGATATCTCTTTATGCAGGTTTTTTTTTCCTCGGCCATAATCTTACAATGCTGAGTCATTTTATCTATAAACATTATGTTGAAATATTCTCCCATTGAAAACAACACATATCTGCACACAGAAGCAAGCATACACATGTATAGTGCAAGTGTCAAGCACAGAAGAATAGCAGATGAAATACTGGTGATGATGATAGGAAAAGGGAGATAACTGTGTTGAAAAATGTCCATGCTGAGAAAGAATGCAAAATGAAGAGGAGATAAATTTCACTGGACAAACCTTGAACCTGAGATGATGAAAATGAGGACGGAAATGTTGATGAGGATTGTTATTGTTGTTGTTGTTGATGTTGTTGATGATTTGGTGAGGAGAATGAGGAGGCTGGAATAAATATGGCCACAACAACATGCTTCAAGCATTTGGAAATAAGCATAAAAGCTCAGTTCTATTCAGGGTGGCCAGATTTGGCCTAAAGGGCCAATAATTCAAGATTTATTTCAGAGACTTATCCAACAAAATCCAAATTTGGAAATAGAGCAAGTCTGGAGGCAGGGGTTCAATACCAGCCTCTTGGGGTGCTGAACCCCTGCCACCAGACTCACTCAATTTCCAAAATCGATGCTATTGTTGGATACCCGTGTTGGACGAATCTCCGAAATAGAGCTTGGATTATCTCCCCTTCTGATATCCCTGATTCCGCATTCCAACACAAAAGTCTTGTACACTCAACTTATGCAAAGTAGATCATCATCATAGAAAAAGGATCCTTTTTTCAATAAATTCTGACAACATTATTATTCTTTTCAATAAGGGCTAAACATATATCAAAGATACATTCGCAGAGAGGGGGTATATCCTAATTATTAGCATGTAAGGGTAGTGCAGGGCACGGAAAACAGTGGACCAAGTTCAAGTTTCAGCCTAAGCTGTTTACGTTCACTTTGCACTAATGCCCTAGGGGAAAAGTATAAATTCACTTTTTATTCTCAGCTATGGGCAAATAGCAGGGCAGTTGGAGTGTTTTAGCCTTATAAAGGATTGCAACTGGTAGAAAAAACCTTCAGTTGGTGCTCATTCACCCTCTCTTTTCTCTGTCAACCATCTTGGCATATCAGTGAGATGACATTTTGTCAAGATATCTTGCAATGGGACAGAACACAGGTAGAAGCAGATTCATGCCTTTCCAAAAGGCATTAGTGTGAAGTGTACAAAAGCAGCCTCAGCCAAAACTTGAACTGAATTTGTTAATTTGGTTTTTCAACCCTGTAACTGTTACACCCTGCTAGATTATCCAAAATTCTACCTCCTACCTATTCAAAATGACATTACATTATACACTTTACTTTTGATAAATATAATCAAATCAAGTCTTGAAAGATACAGAAATAATTGAATTCAAATCAATTCATCTACAGTCAATTTATTGAACATGAATGTTATTTCTTGCAATGAATGGATTGATAGATGGAACCACCATGGCCACTTATATCATTCCCTTAAGTGTATACTTCTTTATTCATAACAAGTCCATCAATAATATAGAAAAAACATCAGAATAAAAAAAAAAAAGAAATGAATCACCATAACTTACATGTGTTCCAGAATAATCACGAGTTTTGGCTGACAGTTAATAATGACCAAAATAGCCAGTGTGAGCACAAAAAAGTATCTTTTATCTAAAATGATCTTTAAAAAAATAATAATAATAATAATAATAATAATAATAATACCAGCACAAGATTTGGGCATTTTTGGTCCAAAATGACCATAGAGACCCCAAAAAGCACTTTTGTAAGTACCTAACACTGGGACACCCTCCATGACAGTGTAAGTAGAGAAGTATACAGATATTATCTGGTTGTATTATGAAAATGAAACTATTTTTTCCTATTTTTAATAAGATTTCAATTGTGGTGAAAAAAATAACAGCTGACAAAGTTTTTAAAAAAGGATTCCCATCATATGATGATAATCTAATTTGAGAAAATCATACGCAGAGTGTACAATTAAAATAAACAAAGAAAGCAAGCATCAGACAAACTAAATCCACCAAAATAAATAAATACTATGCCATTTATTGTGGCTGCCTTTCACATTGTAACAGACAATCTAATGAGATTCCAACAATATCGAATTATTCAAAAAAGACATTGACAATAAGAACACCATTAAAATGGATTGCAAAATAAAACATTTAAAAGAATTAAAAAAACACAATGCTAGCAAATTAGGAATAAAATCAAAAATATCGAAGCAACATCAGAAAAGCAATGCATAAAGAGCAACTACTTCAGGCTATCTATCAGGCAGTATTTCAAAGCAATATAATTCCATCGAGTATAAATTCAATGGTATCAGGTGTCAATTTTGAAATCCTACTTTTGTTTAATAATGATCAAGTTTTCATCATTATCAGTATTTTATTGTCCAGTGTTGGACATAGGCCTTCCCCAGGATTTATTTGACCTCTCTATTGTGGGTGTCACGGAGCTAATACTTTCTGAACCAGTCGAGTTTGTCTTGCCATCTCATAATCTGCCTGCCTTAGTTCCACATTTGATCTCTGAAGATCCCTGTTGTGAGTCATGATGTCCAGCAGTTGCCAGCTATTCTTGCAACATGACCAGCCCATTGCCATTTGAGTTTCTTAATGGATTCTATGTCTTAGACTCTTGTTTTCTCCCCTAATATAATATCTTGTAATCTCTCCATCTGATTATTACAAACTAGCTATTTATGTAATCCATTATATC
Source organism: Thysanoteuthis rhombus (assembly GCA_963457665.1). NCBI lineage: Eukaryota > Metazoa > Mollusca > Cephalopoda > Oegopsida > Thysanoteuthidae > Thysanoteuthis > Thysanoteuthis major. Next base: position 33,873,073 of record OY735230.1, read on the forward strand.
AATGTGGGGATTTATTAAAACAAATGCAAAATTTTCATTCACTTTAATGACCACATATACAGTATTGGCCAGAATTAACCGACCATCTTTTCAATTTCAACTGATTTCTAATTTGTGACTCAATTACTTTTATTGTATTATACCAACCTAACCAATATAGATGTAATCCTCATACTGGTTTGTTTTATTTATTACAACAAAAAAATAATTAAATTAGAAATTAGAAGTCAGTTGAAATTGAAAAGGAGGCCACATAATTAGGGTCAATTGTGTATTTATAGAGAGAGAGACAGTAAATTCTAGCTGTATAGAAAGCAAATGAAACGATCATCATAAATGCATCAAAAAATTTGTTCACTCTGATAATTACATATATATTAGTGATATGACAAATTCTGGTAGAAAAAGAAGGGGGGAAAAGAAACGAGAATATTTCTATTTTAGTACTGACTATATTTGAACCCAGCTAAGTTATATGGAGAATAAAGTTTATAGATAACAAAGTTGTCTACAACAAATAAGGCTTCCATTTTTTTTCTTCAACTTGGTCTGAAAAAAAATGTGTCATAAATCTAAAAGATTCAATCTGCTTTGTCTGAGGCATATTTCATGATACCAGAATGTTCAGCAATGAAAGTTTCAACATCCGTTTATTTCATAATTTGCTGCAGAGTAAAAAAAAGCTGGCTGAACAATCCCTGAAAAGTGATGATTTCATCATTTTTGCCAGAGGTTCAATTATTGGATTTACTTTTATTTTTATCATAACCAAGTTTTTATTAAGAATAAAAGAGATTATTTCTGATTACTTATATTGCAAGCATGTCTTTTTGTTCACTAATATTGTTAGATGTTTCTAAGTTGAGTAAAATTTGACCAAAGGCCATATTTTGTAAAGTACACAATGAGGATCAATTCTATTCTTAAATGGCTTGCCTGACAAGTGCATTACTAAAAGCGTTTGCTTACAAACTTTTATTTTCCATTAAACCTATCCCTAAAACTTGGACAAGATCAAAGAAAAATGTGTTACATTGATTTAATACACAAAATGAAAATTAAACACTTACAGATTTAGCTCAGTGGTAACAGCAATAGATTACATGCTGAGAGGTTCAATATTCCATCTTGGGTATCCAGCTTGGTGAGTCTAGTTATCACTAGTTTAAAAGCAAACTAATTCAAACCAACACAAATGGCATTATCTCATTAGTGAATTTTATACTCGCTAAATCTAGGATACTGATATGGGACAGATATCTGCAAAGCAGGAATGCTATTCATTTTGCACACTAATAACTGGCTTCTTTTCAAATCTTACATCAAAATTGATTTAAAGTCTCTAAACTCACCTTGGATATTTAACTGTATTTTTTTATTCTTTTCTCCATCCAGTAAAGTTCCAACTTTATAGATATAAACTGCGATGTAGAGAAACTAGTTCCGTGAATACATCTTCACAGGCCACATAGACACTGTTTAAAAGCCACCATCCACCCTAAAGAGTTACATTTTGACAAGCCATTTGGTAATTTTCAAAAATCAATCTTTACAAATTCATCCCTCAGTATAAAAAAGATTAATCAATATTCATGCAAGAGATATTGTGTATCGACAACCAATTTCCCAACAGATCAAAGCCAGCAGTGGGAAGTCAGACTGCTTCATTGAGCCACACAGAATAGATTTGGAAAACAGGGTAAGCCATTCATATAACAATGCGCTAGTAAAAATGAAGTGGAAAATAGAATTATACTCAGTCGGTGTAATGGTAAACACTATCTGCCTCACAAGCAGGATCCAGGTTCAATTCCCGGTATGGACGAAGAGGGTGGAAAACTCTTTATTTGATCAAATTTCCTTGGGCGTTCAGCAGTTAATTGGGTAAACCCTAAGCTGTGGGATTAGACTCATTGGTGTTTGGGGATCTACCACTCACTGAAACTCATCCAAGCTTCATAGGCACCTATTTCAAACATCAGTGGATAACATTGGATGTTGCTTCATTAAGTTAGATATAGTTTGCAAAGTCTGAGAAAAAACCTATCGAGAGAAATCGCCATTAATGATATTACAGTAAGATTGTCAAACATTTCAGTAATTCAATGAAATCCTTTGTTTCACAATGGCTAACTAGCTTGTGATGTGGACCTTTTAATGGTCAGCATCACAAACTTACAAACCATTCCTAGACTGCGAAACTAAGAATTCCATGAAATCATTGAAATGTCAAGTATTTTACAAAAACCTTAGGGATTTTATAAAATCAGTAGTTTTAGAAAACTTCAACAAAGACAAACAGGAAGTGAGAGCTGAAAGCACAGCATTTCATTTCTCTCTCTTCCAATCTGGACACAACAGCAGCAACAGAACACATGATAGCAAATAATGAATAAGCATGTATGTAGGCTGTTAAGCAAGCAGCCAATAATTATCAATTCTGCAATACGAGAAGCAATAGGCAAGAAAGAGATGAAAAGGCTGTCAGGGGTCAAGCTGGACAGGAGACAAGCAGGAGCTGGCATATAAACACATGGGTACACAATCACTTATCCAAAACCTTGAAAAACCAAAAGCTCTGGAAAACAAACATTCATTCCATCGCAAAATGTTTGGTTTTCAAGGCTTTTTTTTTTTTCTTTTTAAACTTAAAGATAAAAATTCTGGTAATATTATAATCTATCTTTATATCATTTTTTTTACAAATAAACCGTAATATTAATTATAGTCTTGATTTATCCCCCCATTGTGAACATTTATAAATTTCACAGTAGAGACACTGCCATTCCCAAACAACTGACTTAATTGTCTACCCTATATACAATATCTGTACTACCATTTAGAAATCAGAAAAGGTTTTGGGATAAGAGAGAGTATATTTATACATTTACTATTAGATATTTAATGAGTTTACCTTAGTCTCCCACCTGACCAAAATTGTAGGAGCAACCAATGAGGTTTAAACTCATTTCAATGTCCTCCAAGATTAACTTCTTCATTGTGAGTTCAATCCTCACCAGATGCCACATAGTGGCCTTATACCAGACTAAGCTATATTTAATGAATATCTAGTAACAACAACTGCATATCCAAATTCTTATAAATATTTACACAGTCATTATTTATATCTAAAAATGAAGAATGAAAAAATCTCAAAGCTGCATTGCACTTACATCAAACCAATTTTCCTGTCTTTGAATGCTGTTGTAGATGGCAAGGTTCCTGGAAATAGAAAAAACATTGCCTTATTTCCTCATGTTCACGATGCTCCAGCTTCAAGAACACATCCCAATTTAGACTTTTCTCTCTTTCAAAAAAATTACATTCCACTTCAAGGATGAACAGTAATTTCTACTGACTTATTTCAGGAAAAAAATATTTTTTTGTTTATGTATTTGTATAGTATTACCCCAGCCCCCTTGAAAAAAAAGAAAAAGCAGAAAATATAAGAGAAGCACTGACCTGATTTTGAAACTACATTGAATAGGAGTAAAATCCTAGTTTGCTCCCACAGAAAATATAACATGCTTTAAATTAGAACATTGAATTTTGCATATCTTACAGTGTATCAAATCATGCATACATCTGGTGCATTGTATAGTTTCACTGAAAATTCAATATTTAAATATCCATTAAAAAAAGAAAATCTATTGTGTTTTTTTATTTTTAATGAACCACCATATTTGCTGCATGACTATGTGAGAATGTTGATTTTTCAAAAAATTGCAGTAGACAACAGCTGTTGATTAATGATAAATGGGTTAGTTTAGAATGGCCTCATTAGACACTAGTCCAAGAAACATCCTTACTAGGCAATAATCAAGTTGTAAAGAAATAATACTATTTTTAATTCGATATGAACTGGAAAGTTTCATGCTTACTTCACTCCCGCGGGTTGAGCTCTGGAAAGGAAGCGGGCAGAGATGCTAAGACGAGGAGTACTACTGTTCAATCGGTCATTCATCTCCTGTTCAAGAACATCGAGTTTCTTCATGAAGCACTCTCCAGCCGCAGGGGAGAAACTCAAACTTTCAAAGTTATCTTTCACGAAAGTCTGTTTATGAAAAGAAGAAAATTGGCGTATAAATAAATAAAATTTTGGTAAACAATTCATGTAGAGATTGTGCGGGAACAAATTGTGCAGAAATCATACAGAAATGATCATAGATGTATGATGTATTAACTCTTTCAAGACTCCTGGGACATATGAGTTGTCCATATGATAAGTGCCAATGAACCATTTTTAAAAAGTTGATATTTTTGTTATTTTAGATCTACAATGCAAAGTTGTTTTTCTAAGCTTGAATATTCTGAATTATGATTCATAGTGTTCAAACTTCAAAATAAGAATTAAAAAAACAACTGTAGCTCTAAAAATAACAAATATTATGAGCACTCATCATGCATGGCCACACATATATATATTCTGAGGTTTCTATGACAAGCTGGGGTTTATTAATGTCCTGGAGAAGTCTTTTAGAAGTGGACTGGGACGTTTGAATTAAGGCATTAAGTACCTTAATAGGTTAGTCTAGAATAGCTTAAATGAAAGCAAGTCAATATAATCCAGAAGAAAAAAAACACTCCCTTACAATAACAATTCATTCAATATACACAATACCAAAGAGTAAAGTTCATCTTCTCTAATTTATATGTATTGATATTTACTAGACTGAGTTCTGTATGGCACAAAGCTACAAATGTGGGGCACCCATGAGGATTACATTCACTACAGTAGCAGTGGTCTGAGTAATTAGATTGCTAACCATCACTTTACAACATGGCAACTCACCATTATTTATATGCATTGACAGGTTATGCAAATTAGGACAGGTATTCACTGGTGAAGAAGCAAAAACATTTTCAGCATCAGTTTTGCAGCGAGCTGTTAAAGAGGCAGCACACACTTCTCTTTCCTAACCGCTGGTCTCATGTATCAAGTTTATCTCAACCTCCATCAACTCAATTTTGGTGTCCCTAAAATTTTTCCCATATAATTAAATTTCTTCTTATGTGCCATTTTGGCTTCCTAAAGCTTTTAAAGGAATGGTTGACTTTCAAATACCAAGACCTATATACATGGATGTTCACAGCCACTTTTCCAAGAAGGGCAGGGGGGTGCAAAAAGATATATTCAACAATGGCTTTCTCTTTATTTCCTATTGCATTAGGGGGATCCAGTCAAACTTTTCCATGGGACCTCAATACATTTTCTGAAAGAGGGCGGACCAAGAATCAGGAAGCTTTTTATTTCTTCTTAATAGCCCAAAATAATAAAAAAGAAAAATACAAAAACAGTTTTGAAATTGCAAAGGATTTAATAAGAAAGACTGGAAAAGACAAAGAAAAAGAGAGAGAGAGTGAATAAGACAGAGAGAGAAGGGGTGAAAAAGACAGAGAGAGAAGGGGTGAAAAAGACAGAGAGAGAAGGGGTGAAAAAGACAGAGAGAGAAGGGGTGAAAAAGACACAGAGAGAAGGGGTGAAAAAGACACAGAGAGAAGGGGTGAAAAAGACACAGAGAGAAGGGGTGAAAAAGACACAGAGAGAAGGGGTGAAAAAGACACAGAGAGAAGGGGTGAAAAAGACACAGAGAGAAGGGGTGAAAAAGACACAGAGAGAAGGGGTGAAAAAGACACAGAGAGAAGGGGTGAAAAAGACACAGAGAGAAGGGGTGAAAAAGACACAGAGAGAAGGGGTGAAAAAGACACAGAGAGAAGGGGTGAAAAAGACACAGAGAGAAGGGGTGAAAAAGACACAGAGAGAAGGGGTGAAAAAGACACAGAGAGAAGGGGTGAAAAAGACACAGAGAGAAGGGGTGAAAAAGACACAGAGAGAAGGGGTGAAAAAGACACAGAGAGAAGGGGTGAAAAAGACACAGAGAGAAGGGGTGAAAAAGACACAGAGAGAAGGGGTGAAAAAGACACAGAGAGAAGGGGTGAAAAAGACACAGAGAGAAGGGGTGAAAAAGACACAGAGAGAAGGGGTGAAAAAGACACAGAGAGAAGGGGTAAAAAAAAGACACAGAGAGAAGGGGTAAAAAAAAGACACAGAGAGATAGGGGTAAAAAAAAGACACAGAGAGATAGGGGTAAAAAAAAGACACAGAGAGAAGGGGTAAAAAAAAGATACAGAGAGAAGGGGTAAAAAAAAGATACATAGAGAAGGGGTAAAAAAAAGATACATAGAGAAGGGGTAAAAAAAAGATACATAGAGAAGGGGTAAAAAAAAGATACATAGAGAAGGGGTAAAAAAAAGATACATAGAGAAGGGGTGAAAAAAAGACACAGAGAGAAGGGGTAAAAAGAAGACACAGAGAGAAGGGGTAAAAAAAAGACACAGAGAGAAGGGGTAAAAAAAAGACACAGAGAGAAGGGGTAAAAAAAAGACACAGAGAGAAGGGGTAAAAAAAAGACACAGAGAGAAGGGGTAAAAAAAAGACACAGAGAGAAGGGGTAAAAAAAAGACACAGAGAGAAGGGGTAAAAAAAAGACACAGAGAGAAGGGGTAAAAAAAAGACACAGAGAGAAGGGGTAAAAAAAAGACACAGAGAGAAGGGGTAAAAAAAAGACACAGAGAGAAGGGGTAAAAAAAAGACAGAGAGAAGGGGTAAAAAAAGACACAGAGAGAAGGGGTAAAAAAAAGACACAGAGAGAAGGGGTAAAAAAAAGACACAGAGAGAAGGGGTAAAAAAAAGACACAGAGAGAAGGGGTAAAAAAAAGACACAGAGAGAAGGGGTAAAAAAAAGACACAGAGAGAAGGGGTAAAAAAAAGACACAGAGAGAGAGTGAAAAAGACAGAGAGAGAGAGTGAAAAAGACAAAGAGAGAGAGTGAAAAAGACAGAGAGAGGGAGTGAAAAAGACAGAGAGAGGGAGTGAAAAAGACAGAGAGAGGGAGTGAAAAAGACACAGAGAGAGAGAGTGAAAAAGACAGAGAGAGTGAAAAAAACAGAGAGAGAGTGAAAGAGAGAGAGTGAAAAAGACGGAGAATGAAAAAGACAGAGTGAAAAAGACAGAGAGTGAAAAAGACAGAGAGTGAAAAAGACAAAGAGAGAGAGTGAAAATAACAGAGAGAGAGAGAGAGTGAGAAGGACACACAGTGAGAGAGAGTGAGAAGGACACACAGTGAGAGAGAGTGAGAAGGACACACAGTGAGAGAGAGTGAGAAGGACACACAGTGAGAGAGAGTGAGAAGGACACACAGTGAGAGAGAGTGAGAAGGACACACAGTGAGAGAGAGTGAGAAGGACACACAGTGAGAGAGAGTGAGAAGGACACACAGTGAGAGAGAGTGAGAAGGACACACAGTGAGAGAGAGTGAGAAGGACACACAGTGAGAGAGAGTGAGAAGGACACACAGTGAGAGAGAGTGAGAAAGACAGTGAGAGAGAGTGAAAAAGACAGTGAGAGAGAGTGAAAAAGACAGTGAGAGAGAGTGAAAAAGACAGTGAGAGAGAGTGAAAAAGACAGTGAGAGAGAGTGAAAAAGACAGTCAGAGAGAGTGAAAAAGACAGTGAGAGAGAGTGAAAAAGACAGTGAGAGAGAGTGAAAAAGACAGTGAGAGAGAGTGAAAAAGACAGTGAGAGAGAGAATCAGGTGGGGGGGTTCAGTCAGATTTTTCTGAAGAAGGAGATCAAATTATAGTCGAATGATGTAACAGCATTTTTTTAGAATTTGTTTTTACTGTTGCCATTAATGACATCATGAACAAATTCTTTTTTTTTCTTATTATAAAACCCAATTTGATGAATTATATTCTTTTTTCCAATTATTCAGCTTTTTACTATAATTTTTCATTATCGAAAGTAAATTCTCTCATTTTTTTTCACAGATATACATTCAGATATGTAATATCCGAACTGGCAACAATAAAGAGGAGAAACTGAAATACTTTGAAGCCGCAGCTTCATATGAGGGACAGAAAATCATTTTAGATGAAAATTATGGTAGACTGCTCCACACTCCAAAACTACATGTACCATTTCAACTCCTTTATTAGTGGTTTCTGTAAATGGGATTTTGCAAACTTTAGCAAAGCAAGTCGACCTGATTAGAGAGAGTGAATTTATCAATATGTTTTTTGCATACTTCACTCTTATTTGTGCCTGACATCACTGATTTTAGTGTGGTCATTTTCATCATTGTAGCAAACAAAAGTAAAGATAAAACTCAAAAATATTAGAAGTTTGACAATAATATAACAGCTATGATCTTTTATAAAATATTGAAAAATGATAATGATCACTAGTTGGAAAATAGGAGGCTTTAGATATTCTATTTGAGATCAGACAATCAGAACCTTTTTCTTTGAATTGTTCCCCAGATTATAACTGATCCTGTAAGTGTTAAGAAGAAAAAGAGTTGTATTAATTTCTGATTCATTTTTTTTTCATCGTTTTTGTTGCTTGTTTATACCTAGAAGTAGAAATAGACATAATAATCAATAGCTGTCTGATTTTAGATGAAGCATTGTTACTATTGATTTTTGACTAGTTTTTCTTTTCAAGCAAGCAGCATGGATTGGAAATAAGGAAGTGGTTTCCAATGATACAGGATGTCAGCTGAAATACTGTCATAGGCTACTTCTTCATATATGATCATTACTGCTTACTTTAGTCATGGAATGTAAAAGGGTCCCAAGAATTGAAATGGAAAGAAATGAAAAGAACAAGTCAATACTGATGAAGCTTCATCAACAAAATTCAGACAATTCAAGACTAGTAAGTCTATTAGTACTACTAGGTGTAAACAAACAACAAAAATAAAATGAAAGAAAAACTAGTTAAATTTGAGAGTGGAAATGCTTTAGCTATGAAATTCAGATAACAATTGCTGTCTTTTCAAGACATTTAAACAGCGACAATCTAATAGTCATTATTATTATTATTATTGGGAATGATAACCTTGTTTTCAATGGTTTCTTTAAATTTGTCATATAAGTTGCAGTATAAATGCATTGAGAAAGTTCTCCTGAACTAGAAAATGAAACTTGATCCTGATAATTTGATTTATTTAGTTCACTTGATTATGATTTTGGATTAGACATCATACACTCCATGGCTGTATTCTTACATGCCAGGTAGGTGAAGCTCATCGACTACAACAGAGAGGGGAAAAATGATATTTCAATTCAAAATCAGAGCCACTGAAATTATTTAACATGTTTTGCATCGACAATATTGAACCCTGTCAAGGTTGAATATGAGAGCAATAGCTCTTTGCAGCAAATGCCTTGGTAGGTAAGGTTATAGGAGATTTGTCTGCCCGCTTAATTATTCTTCCATATATCAGCCAGTGTGGCATGCAAATGACAAGATATTTTGTCAAGGTGATGGGACAGAAGATTCAGAAGAGTGGATTCATGCCTTTCCCAACGGCATTAGTGCAAAGTTTACATAAGCGGCCTCAGTTGAAGTTTTTCATGATAACACTTGAAGAGAAAAAATAATTTGTTCCATCTTTGATTTTAATTTTTTTATCCACAATCACTTGATATGCTACAAACATGAATGAAAATTTTGCAACCAGAAAACAACAGAACCAGATACATATTTAGAATCTATGCACTTCATTCATCATAAAGAAAAACACAGGAACAAATCCTGAATAATTCACCGTAGATGCCAGTGTATAAGTCAACTTTCTAAGCATCAACATTTTCTCCTAATGGATCATATTGATCTATTTAGAACCTATGAACTTGACATTGATGGAGACAATGCTGCCTTATGTTGGAGAATCAATTCATCTGATGGATATTGGACTAGACTTGAATGAAGAGGTTAGTTTGTTGGCTGACTTATACACCATCTTCTGCAAGGACTTGTGAGAGTTCTTTGTTGAACCAATCATTACATATGGGAATGAGGTTGTGCCAAGGAAATATTGATCTATTTTCTGTTAAGCAAATGTGTACGTGTTAGACGGTTATGTTCAAAACATTTGACAAGTCAGTGATTTCTATGAGCATGCAGGAATTCAAATTAGCTATACAGATTATCAATAAAGTCTTTGTACGGTTGAGATTTTTAATTAAATTCCTTCTATTAATGATCAAAATCACTCAAAATGCATAAAAAAGCAAATTTATACAAGATAGCATATTTAGGGATAGGAATTTGAACTTTCAACACATACATCTCTGTCAAATACTTGAATATAAAACATTATGCAGCTGTTCTTGAGTTCTAAAACTGAAATCATTTATAATGATTAAGATCTTTTAACTCTTAATTTCATATCCAAAAATTTGAAAGTTATAAGGGGAATAACTACTGATTAAAGTTACTTTCCTTCCACCTCGAGGTGAATTATTTTTTTCTATTCTATTCACAAAATAATCCTACTGTCAATTAGGAGTGATATTAAGTGGTTCATGAAATCAAGAGTAGGGAATTGTTGAAATATCAATTTATTCAACATCTTTCCATTAGAAAATAGAGGAGATAATCACATTTTCTCTGATTATATATCTTAATATAAAAAAAAGAATTCATTAAAAATCTTAACTGCAGAAAAACTGTACAGCTAATTCCACCACTAAGCAATTATAATCATTTTGTTCACACAGTTGGAGAGTATGACGATCCATAGTGTTGTGATAAGAAGCAATAATAATAAGATGGAATAAAAATTGCAATAAAATAATAGTAATAGTGAAGAGTGTATCAACCCAGAGTAGATATAAAAAGCAACAATAATAAGATGGAGTGAAATCAGTAATGATATAATCTAAATATAATAGGCATATATGCAAATTTTTTTCCTGTTTGTTTGCGCATTGATTTCATTGGTTAGTTTACCTTCCTATTATGACATAACAATGAAGATTAAGCCATAGAAACACTTGTCTGATCACTTTACAACACTTGGATTATCAAGAATAAATTACGTAATAAAATGACTTTAGGCTCCTTAATGCCAATCCATACATAGATAACCCCATCTTTTCTCGCTAGAATATTCTAATAATCATTAAAAAAAAGTGTGTCAATCAAGAGTGTTGACAAAAACCAATAATAATATTTAAACTAGTAATATTATAAGATTGGTGGAAATGCTTCATCTAAAACATTAGTAAAAAAAAAAACATCTCTAACTGGTGGAATTTTGAGAACAGCATAGACAAATGCAATCCTATCGGATATGATCCTGAAAACAAGTTAGTCTCCTCAGCAGGCCAAGCATAAAAATGAACACCATAAGGGAACCTTTGATTGAGGGGGACAATACATTAGGCTTGAGATTTTAAGATTCCATCCGTTGGTTACAAAAAGTAGTGTACTCTAATTCAGTTGAAGAGACAGACAAGCAGCATTGCAAGGAAGAATTAACTGATACCATCTTGTATGGATAGCAGGAGGAGGATATAAAACTCCCTGAAACCTAGACAAACATCTGCAAAAGGCCGGAGATTACAACGGACAAATTTTATGAATATAACAATCAAGAAGAAGAAACTAGTCCAGTAAATAATCAACATTCTATATATTACAAATTCAGGGAAAAAAAATCTTACCCAAAATTTAAAAAAAAAAGTCTTAGGATTATTCTGCTCAACAGTGCAGGAATCTTGCCAGAGTAAGACACAAGCAGAAGGATTTATTTTGACGTGTCGTGTGTGGGTACAAATAACTCACCTGGGTATTTGTGGGGCCAACATATAAGGGCCCCATGCTGCCAACAACGAAGTATTCATAATTGCGATTTTCGTTGTTGTTTTCATAAAATGCCTGGACAGCAGCAACAAGAATAGTAACCAGCATAAAAACATGAGTGTCACAACAAGGAATTACAGACAAAAGATAAAGTGTTTGCCTAAATAAGAGCTTCTGAGATAAATCACTTAGCCACATTTTGAAGAATTAACAAAATCAGGAATACAGTAGATATTTACTAGTTTATTAGTAGGAACATTTCCAATAAGTGGTATGTCAGCTGGCGTATATTTTTTCGTAGATAAGGCGACCTTCAGATAAGACACGACACCAATTTTAGTCTGAGTCACATAGTTTTACTTCTGTTTAGTCAAAGGTTTTGTACCTGGACTATAGGATGGCTCCATTTTAGGGGATGTCTTTAGATACTCTTACACCTAAACATATAGTAACTATTGGTTTTTAAAAAAAGGTTATTTTGCCATATCAGCCACCCAAATGGACAATTCCCTTTTTTTAAAGGAATTCATCCTCAAGACATTCCTTAACTCATAAGGCCTTACAAAGTTTAGATATGCAATGATTTTAAATTTTTAATGAATCAAAAATAATAAAAACAAAAGGGAAAATCACCTTAGAATTCTTGTTTTCAATCGTATCAATAACACATTTGTGATGAACATAACCATATGATTCCAACATTATTAAATAGAAGCATAGATAGTATAATGTAGTATGGACTTTTGTCACTACTCTTTGGGAGCAATTCATAGAATCTTGGAAAAACTACTTGGATCACTATATATATTCTCAAGGGGATGTTAGAAACTAAGGTAAATAATTTTTCTTAGTGATCTGATTCCCCAACTTTTCAATTGCCCATTGTGTGAGCGGATATATAAGATGCAATTCAAAAGTTCGGGGAATTTGGAGAGATTAATCAATCTGTCCCTCTGCCAAATTATCCAGCTTTTCCCATGTCTCACAAAATTCTTCTTTCTTTCAGGAAGCCATTTAATGATGGGTAGCACCTTATCTATGTAATATATGAACCCAATTGGACGAAAAGAAGACATTTACAAAAATGATAAGACAATCAATATAAATTTGATAACTTCCACCTACTTTCTCTGGGGTCTTCCAGAAAATTTCCTTTTCAGGATCAGTGGGCGTATTGGCATTAGAGAGAGAACCAATTTCATCACCTGTATCTTCATCATCACCATCTTCAATTGTTGCCTGTAGTTCAGGTGAACCAACTGGAGGGAGAGCAATTAAAAAGAGAGAACAATTCAGAAAAAAAGGAGGTGATATTTTTGCTCTGAATTTCAACATCAACCAAATAAAGGCAGGAATTTTATAATATATTAAGCCATAAAAGATACTTTGTCAGGAAAATTATCAAGTCATTTTTGATATCTCAGGAACTGGTTGTGCAGCCTACATACTGCTTGGCAACCGATCAGGAGGGATCATAGAGTGCATGGTTAGATACACGCACATACACAGATATTTATTTAAGTGAAGATAGTTATGGTTGAAGGATGAAGACAATAAATCAAAATGGCCTTACTTACCCACTCCATGTGAAGAATCAAAATTCACCTTAACCTGGTCAGAACTTGTTTTTGGAATATGGATTGCTTTACTTGCAGAAGCAAACACATGAAAGTTGCTGAAAAATAAAGAAAAAGATTGAATAATTATGATGATGATGAAAAATTATTTATATATAACCTGCTGGCTGGAGAAAGTAATTATTATTCAAATTCCGTGGAGTATGGCAAATCTGAGAATTAATTAGAGACTTTCAAGAGAAGAAGGAAATATTCACCTGGCCAGGTTCTCAGGTGATTCAAGATCATCATTGTTGGGCATGTAGATAAGATCACTGTTATCACTGTCTGAGTCCAGATCATCCATCTCAAAGCTCAAGTTAGCACCGTCTTTTTCACTAGAATCAACAGTTCCTCCTGATACACCAGACTTTGAGTCAAGATTTTTCTGCAAAATAAACAAAACAACAACAAAATGTCTAGATATTTAATAACGTTTTCAACCTTCTCTACTCTGTCATAGGGACACCCATTTCAAAATGTAATCTAACGTAGCCCATCTCTGTCTATCTTACTGCTGAGCGCTTTGCAAAGAGTCATTGAAAAACAATAAAATTGCTATCAATGGCTTCTGAGACCAATATATCAAACATGCTGAAATGTTCAGATACTCCAAAAAGCACAGTTTTCATAGCTGATCCCTTCTTTTCTCTCTCTATTCATGGTTGACTTTATCTTCAACACGTATGTTCATTAAGTTGGTAGTGGCTGCTTTTAATAAAACAAAAACCAAATCTCTGAAGTTTTCTTCAAGAAACACTAAGAGTGAATAAAACTAGGGAATGAATAACAGTAATGATTAAGATTGTATCAACCTAGAGTGTTGTGATGAAAAGAAACAATAATAAGATGGAATCTTAATAGATAAAATTGCAGTTATGAAAAGTGCAGCTCTTAAGTCGATATTAACACAGAATGCATTAAGATTACATAACTTTAGCATAAAAAGAGGAATTAAGTCATTCAACATACTTGGCAAGGTTTAAAATCATCATCATCATCATCAAGGTCTGCTACATCTGTATGTTCATCAAAACTGATGACTGAATTATTCTGCAATTGATAAACAGGATAGAAATCATACAACTGAAAAGTCAAAATGCAAACTTTAGTATTGGGCTGTATTGAAGATTTGGTATGAATCAAAAAAAATTCTTCATAGAAAAGAATAGAAACATGAAGAAGAGAAAAAATGTGTTATGACGGATTAATAAAACTTACTACCGATGATTTCATGAATATCCATTTACATAAGTAAAATGTATAATTTCCAACAAGCACACAATTATTAATTTGTATTAAAAAACAAAAAAAAAAAACGCTTTAGTAAATAACAAATCCACTTTTTTCACACCTAGTCTTATCAAGATAAAAACACACTGAAACAAAATGTATCCCAAAAAGGTAGAATTGAAATACTTTGGAAAAATACCAAAATACTTCAAATAGCAAAAGAGAGAATTGTAAGAAGTTTCAACGACGATTGGGAAAACTTTTTTCAAAATAATAGTAAAATCCTTATTCGAATTTCCTAATTCAATGATTCAAATTATGTCTTTCTTCTAAAATTCTCAAAGTGGATCTGAAAGAGTAATGATGATATTCTACCTACACACCTCAAAAGGGGTGCCCATCTCATCATTCAAACCCTTCATCTCACTTAAGATACCCACCCAAAGAAAGCTGGAAAGTTGTGCAAAAAAAAAAAAATGAATTAACAAATAAACTACCCCAAATAAGGACAACAGTCTTAAAAAAAATCTGTGTACATTGATGTTCTATTAAAAATGTAGACAGCCCATCTACAATATAACAACCAATCAGAATGTTGGATCATTTGAAGGATTTCAAAATCCAGTTAAGCAAAATACTTCTTGTATAAACTTTGTTACACAAAATGTATTAACTATTGTGTATAATATGGTCAGACTATTCTAGGACAAGAAACACCAGATATAGACTAGAGTGTGCACAGCCGAAACATTGAACAGATGAACATATTGACAAGAAAAATAGTCTGATCATATCATACACAATGAAAAATATCTATTTTGCAAAGCTTTGACAGAGTAATCATTAATATCAAATATTGATAAAGATTTATAATAACTGTTTGTTGTTTTAATTAAGTAACATTATTGGGTCATAGAAATATTTTTTGACTCTAAACAGGTATTAGAGTTTTCAAATTTTCCTTTAGGATATGCCGACAACATAGATCATGCAGAGTTTTCATCTGAGACCAACCTGTTTTACAGGAAGAAAAAAAGAAAAGAGAGCCTTTGGATCACATACCATCTGAAACAACCAGAAGACATTAAAATACGACTAGGTGACATCTGAAGGCAGATGTCTATGTGACAAAGGAAAAGACACAATGAATGAACAATAAAAATCAGATACACAAACAAAAAACAATGAATGTAGCCATAAAAAAGTAATGAATGACTGATTTGCCACTTAGTCTGGCACTGATATTCTAAGAGGAATCAAATACATTAGAGTCAGTACAAATTCTCTGTAATAGATTTATATACATTCATGTCTCCACGAACTAAAGGGAAGAAAAAAGTAACCAAAATAAATAATTTCAGAAATCATTTCCTGAATGATGTGCCATTTAATAATTTCTAAAAATCTTATATTAGACACTGGAATTTTGCAGACAAGTTTTACTTTCATCTTATTTTTGTTGCTTTTTATCACGGTGCTCAGGTCATTTTCACATTCTACAACTGATAAGTAAGCATGGATTGGAAATTCTGAATTCTCTATTTCCAATCCATACTGCTTATTTAATGATTGCATGTAAAAACAAACTATTATGATAAAAAAGCCACAAAACAGGTCTGGTTAGTCACTCAGTAGAAACCGTCAGACGTCCAACATCTTTTGGCAGCATGCTATGTAGAAAGGATCAATAAAAAAAATGGGAAAAAAAGGGGTGATCAAGAAAGTTACTTTTCTCAACTTTTGTTGGACAGCGATCACTAAAAAGGTGAATTTAAAAAAAACAACAACTGAGAACACTGCCAGACACAAAATAAGGGACCAATTTAGCATAAGTTTACATTGTACATTGAACTTCATACAAAAAACCTATTCAGGGAGGAATTTAAAAAACAAAACGTTTTTTGTACACATTTTTGTATATTTCATCCCTCTAGCTAAACAAATGATACATAGCTAGCCAGGCCTACTTAAAAACTGAAGAGACCTCCATAGACAGTTTTGGTTGATGGTTTCTAATAAAATGAAAGAAAAACCAGTCTGAAAGAAATAATTTTATTTGCTGTCACCAGCAAAGTCTGCAGAGTAAAAATACGTAGAATTTATCCTTGATGATTTATACTCTTTCAAATATGTTTCATTACTTTTTTCGACTTTATTCAGAAAAAGAAAATTTTGTTATTAATTTTGAAAAAAAGCAAAAGTATGCAAGTGCAAGAAAAAAGCCCAAAAATTTATTTTAAAAATTACTAAAAAAAAAAATAGAAAGAAAAAAAATAAAATATTTAAAATTCATTTAAGAAACAAAAATAGCAGCATTCACAGACTTCACAAAAAAAAAAAAAAAAATACCAAAAAAAAAAAAAAAAAAAGCAAAACAAAATTTAAATACAAAAAGAAATTCTGGCTCAATACCCTGAGGTACATTTGATGCTGCCAAATATTTCAGGGTTACATGATGGCCGACTCAAACCAGAAGACAGATGGAACCATCATGACAGACAAACATAGCTACACAATACAAACATGCTTAACCAATTCTCACTGCTTTCTGAAACACAAATAAAGCAGCAGACTTACCCTGCCAGGAACAATGGCAGCAGCAGTTACCATGCCAACAGCTGCTGCTGTGGGATGAGTAGAAAGTGACTGTGCAAAACAAAGATGAGAAACAAAAATAGGAGGGAGAAATACTTATATTGGGGATATAAGGTTCTATAAGCATTTATAAGGATGTTCTTTAAGGACTATTATCCTCGTCTTTATCAATTTATTCCTCAGTCATCAACAAACCTTTAGCTGATGCTATGCCAGACTCAAAGAGAAACAAAATGCAGTAAATCCTTACTATAACCAACTGATTGGGTTGAGATATGGGTGTCATTAAAGCCGAAAGAATGTTTTATCTAAATATTGCCCCTTGTTAGGTAATTAATAAGTAAGTTTGGTACTTAACTGCATTTTAAAAATATTGTCTGGCAAATACAAAAGCGGTGGAGTTACCCTTCATTCTATTTTCAACCTCATCTCTTCATGCAGACGACTAATGTTATATATAGTTCTATAAGTTGATTGGTTCTCATACTTATCAAACTTTGTTTGATGAATATGAAGGGAGTTTGCTATCTTCATAGCATTTCATATGGTCCACATGTTTGCTGTATTTTCAAACTTTATTCAGTAAATCTGAAGTCATTTTGGATGGATCCACAAGTTTGAAGCCAAAATTCAGTCAGGGTTCACTATACTAAAAGCAAGTTGAATGAATGCTTCTTAATCAAAATATCTTTTTAAAAAAGACAAAAAAATATCAATTTAAGTTTTACAAGTTTATAAATATACAAAGACGAAGATCCCTTGCTTTACTAAAATATTTTTAAACTCTAATTCCAATTCAGCCACGTAAACAAATGAGGAAACAAACCCACTTGATGGCTGAGAACCAAACCCATCAAAACAATATAGCAACAAGAATAATAGTCCAGAAAAAAGTCTTATAAATAGAGGATTATAAAAGTAATACATAAGGGTCAAATAATCATTCTTCAGGCGTGGAGAGACAGGTAATCATTCACGAGAAAAATTGCAATGGACTTTTGGTTTAGATCCACAAGTGCTAACAAAAACATCATCTTTACAGGTGCAGATTTAACCAATTAATGTTAGTAATTGGGCTCCTTCCATATAACATGGGAGATAACTCTCATGTATAAGTACTTCTTCCTTGTGATCTTTTACCCCTTATTGTCCATTTGGTGGAGGTTGGCAAATATTAAGTAACACGCATTTCAAGTCTCTGATTCCAATAAACATAACATATACCAAGTCAAAATGTTCGGTGCAGATGTAATATCTATAATAAACTTCTATTATAGATTAAAGGAATTCAACTTGAATTTATTCATATAATCTCCCTTGATTGTCACAAGGTATGTCTCATATCAATAATAAGGAAATTTCATTCATTAAATTTTTTACTAGTTTTTCTTCCATTCAATTTTTGCTGCTATTCACCTCAATTCAAAAATCATTTTTACGTACTACAATTGTCAAGTCAACAGCATGGATTGAGAATAAAGAATGACTTTCCGACAAGATTTGAACAAACATAACCCCATCAGCAGACATCTACTGTTTGGCTTTTGTAGCTCAAGCAGTAAGAGCCGCCTTCTTTAGACAGGCTCCAAAAGATAGGTAATCCAATTTCAAATTTCATCGAAAGCCAAGTTTTCAGATTAAATCCATGATACTTGTTTGACAGTTGTAGAATTTAAAACCTCACAATTGTTGCAATAAATAAAACAAAAAGAAAAGATGAAAGAAAAACTAGTTAAATTGAAAAATGACAATGGCTTGATTCATTTTTCATGGGCTGTTGAGTATGCTTTAAAGATATATGATTGCAAATCTAAGTATATCTTAATCATATATGAATTCTTGAAATAAAGGCCATACTTCATATACAAATAACCGATTCATTGAAATAAGCATAACATAAGCAAAAAAAAAAAAAAAAAAAAAACTTTGGTAAAATATTCTTCAAATATCATAACTGCACATGAAAACAAAAATTCAATAAAAAGCAATTTCTAAGAAATCAATTTTCAACTTAAAAATGCAAAACAACAAATATTTACATCCATAAAAGTTTCTTTTTTATTTCTTTTCAATCAGTGCAGAGTGTGCGAAGTGAGGTTTATAATTTTAATATGATCCACAGGAAAATTCTTCATAACTACATATTTCAAATACGTCAAAACAGAGTTCAAAACCAGGAGATCGAAGTGAGAAAGTCACATATTGGAAATAACCAAACCTCTTCATTAACTGAAAGGTCAATTTTGAGGTTTTCGTGTTGAGGTGGGACTTTAAACAAGCTGGGCAGTAGAATTAATCCATAATGGTTAAACATTCAATAAATGAAATTTGCCAAAGGAATAATTCAAAGTGAAAATTGAGTAGAAGAATTCATCAGAGTGAAGGCACCAAAAACAATTTACCTCCCTTGATACTTCAATAACAACCATTTTAAGTTGGACCAATCAAACAAAAGGAAGGACAGTTAATCAGCAATGTTTTCATATGAAATATTTTTTTCAAGTCAATTACAAACCAAATACTCAGACTACTGTCATTGCATCAACCAAGCAGGCAGTATTTTCTAAAGAGGTCT
The DNA here is from genome assembly GCA_963457665.1 of Thysanoteuthis rhombus. NCBI lineage: Eukaryota > Metazoa > Mollusca > Cephalopoda > Oegopsida > Thysanoteuthidae > Thysanoteuthis > Thysanoteuthis major. The sequence continues at coordinate 33,892,747 of OY735230.1, forward strand.
GGACAAACCTCATTGGACAAAATCCTTTGGTTAGATATAAATTCAAGAAAAATTTTATTGGTGACAGTATTAATCTTTTTGCTCTCCTCATTATTCTCACTTGAGGAAAATTGTTCACCTGAACTCTTATTCATACGACAGTTTTAGATTAACTTCTTTTCTTAAGCATGGGGTCAGGCTTGTTCATAAACAACAAATAATAAGAAAAATCATAATTTAAAATCTTGTATATCATTTTTCCAAAGGAGGTTTTGACCGAGAGATTTTTTATCAAACGCTCTTTTCAAATACTACCACAATATGGAAACAGGATATTGAATAAAATCACTTTCTCTTCAATCTTATATCGAGACAATTCTTTGTTAAATACGACTGCAAAATCAAGATTATTACTGCAAATATCTCAAAATGAGTCTCAAAATTTTTGAGGAAGCAAATGAATTGGTTGAATCCAATAATATCAGCGATAAAGGGCAGAGGGGCACAGAAGATAAGATAGTTTGATTCACCACAATGCTGTTAAAAAAAGGGTATGAAATAGTTTAATCAATGAGTTGTAGGCTAAATAATGAATGAACAAACATCTTCATTTAAAACAAAGGAGTAGAATAAGAAAACAAAGAAAAAGTCAATAATATCAAACTGGGTGATTAACATACAGACAAATGATATCCCACTGCACCCTTCATATAAAAAGCAGTGAGAGCCAGATTCTTCAAGACACACCCATTCTCTCTATTTGCAAATAATTTACTAATCTCTTGAGATTCCTCCAAGTAAAAAGTCAATATATTAGTTAATATACAGTGTAGATGCTGCTAGAGTAAATAAATAGTAGATATGAATGATTAAATAAATGAATCCTGCATGCTGGGTTTCGGGCCAAGAAATTGCAGACCTCAATGTTAATAACAAACATGCCACATTTTAGACCAAAAAATACATTTCCTTTTTTTTTTTTTGGTTTACTTTTTCTGTTTTTTTTTTTTAAGTTATTCTTAGTCTGTAGCGTCTGTCTATTTTCAGGTGCGATGTTCCAAAAGACAAAAGAGATTCCCAAAGTATGAAGAATTTCTACAGTATTTTGACACGTCAGATATATTATAAGATCTGTGTCTGTCACACTTAGAGCATCAGGAGCACTTATAAGCCTCTCTCCTTTCCTGCTCTCTTATTAAACTATCCTTTTTTTTTTTTTCTTTCATTTCTCTTGCTACCTCTAATCAAACTACCTTTTTCTCCCTTTTCCATTCTTACCCTCTAAAACTAATTTTCCTTTTCTCCCTTCTCACCCTCTAACCTGACTTTTTCTCCCCTTACATTGAACTAATTTCAACTGTACTTCTTCCTTCCTATCCTCTCATGATGTGATCTAGAAAGCTTTATAGCTTCAAACAAAGATGTAAAGGTATTTTTCAAAATTTATGTCATTTTAGTCAATTATTTCTAAAATGTATGAATTTTCTCTTGGAGATCATCAGTTGTTAACCATGTAACTGTTTTCGGGATTTAAAAACAAAACAGTTATATTAACATGGTTTCCCGGCCATGTTGATCAAACACCTACCCACCCATAAAACAATGATTTCAAAAATGTTTTTTGGGGAGTGGGGGAGATCATCTAAGAGAAATTTAGAAATTCAAATATACCCATGATTTTTTCCACTGGTAATAATCAGAAAAAATATGAAAATACAGATAACATAAAAACTGTTGATTTTGAAAATAATTCTTAATCTAAAAACTTTGGGAATCCCTATTGTGTAAACTTGGAAAGCAACACTGAACAATTAGCAAATTTGCATTTTGCAGAAATCTTTTCTTTTTTAAGTTCCAGTCACTGAAACCGAGTTCATAAAATCATGCATTTCTTTTTAATCTTTTTTTTTTTAATTCCAGTTTGCAGCAGATACTTATTAATCCTCACTGCGAGGGTCAAGTCTCCGTGGCTGTCCACTCTCTGCGCAGTCAGTCTGCTGAAAAAATTTGTGGCTTTATTATAACAAAGTTTATAATATTGATTTTATAAAAAATAAAAATAATATTAATATAAAATAATATTAATATCATAAAAATCAATTTTAAAAAAAGAACATAAATAAGAGGTCTGGGTGACCTAACCATAGGACCTTTATCGATCTTTTTATCAACCACTTTGCAAGATTCAAATAGCCTAACATTTTTGAAAATCATGTCAACCAATGAAATATGTCTGAACAGATGTGCAAGAAATGATTCATCTTAAATGGAATAGAAAGAATTTCTGATACTACTATATCTTTGATTTTAGCTGAAAGGCTAAAAAGTCATGATAGGGCCTGGTAGACTGCAGCATAGATTTTTTCCTTACAACTTGATAAAGTTTAATTTATTCAAATTAAATATGAAAGTGATAGAATCCTGAAAAGAACAAAATTATCATGAGAGGCTACTCTTTTATTCCTGCTCCATGTTGCTTATCAGCAACATAATGTAAAACAACCCGATTGCTGTGATAGAAAAAGCAACCACAAAACACAAGGTAAACCAGTCAAAAATTAATAATCAAAATGCTCGATCTCAGAAGTTCAAATAACTTGATATTATCAACTTCAGCAATTCTCCCTTTTCCTGAAATCAAGTATTAACAGCAAAGTATTCTAATGTTGATAACACACCAAAACATGCATTTCTCAGGTCTTCATTTGCAATTTTTGTTTGACAAGATATCAAAAGCATTCTCGGCTGATCATTGAAAGATATAATTAATCCAAGCTATCATAGCCAGAAATCGTGCTTTATGAAATGCTTTCTACATAAGATTACCCAACACTTTTTACAGCTCCCATTACCAACTCTTCAAATATTTCCGAGATTCTTTTTGAAAAACTGTCAGTTCCTTATCATTCAAAGTACAAATTCTTCAAGACTCAGAATTAATCAATAATGAGAATAAATAGAGATACAGTGCTGCCAGAATGCCACTAAGGTATTTCTGAGGAACAAAATAAAAAGGAGAAAAAAAAAAAAAGGGAGCTATATGTGTGTGTGTGTGTGCGCGTAAACAAATAAATATTTTAAACCCAATTAGTATACCTGCTCATTGCATAATCTGAGGAACTTCCTTGCACCATTCATTTTATATATATATATATATATATATATATATATATATATATATATATATATACATACACACACACACTGTCAGCTTGATATTACGTGGTTTAAGCACAAATCCCTAATCTCAAAATGATAGTTGAAAAACCCCTAATGAATTAGATTACACCAACTGTAAAAAAAGGAAATGAATAAGACAAAAACATTTTTGCAGCCAAAAAACAAAACTCATGGTCCCTTTCCCTCTCATCGGATATGCAAAAGTTTACTAATGTATGGTCAAACTCTTACTCAGGACACTCACTACATATGTATCCAAGTTTTGTCAAAATGTTACCTTTTACTGAGGTAATACAACTAAAGATTTCTTTTTCTATTTCTGTCTTCCTGCCAGACTAACCTCACTCAGCCTACACTCATGGTTTTCTTTTCATTTCTGCACAAATTATGAGAATCAGTCTAGAAAAAGTTAACATGGATTGAGGTTGGTAAAAATAGAAAATTCATACAATGTGGATTCACTTAATACTTCCACAGGTCTGCAGTATGTTATATATATTTATATAAGGAGAGAGAGAGAGGATATAGAAAATTGCAACTGTTTTGTCAAGTCCTGCACCTAAGAAGCTGTACCCCTAGGTATAAATTAAATGTAATTAATCAGCTGATTGTAGGGAAAAAATGACAGAACTCTAGCTCCTGAAATTCTGCCTGGAGATAGAGTAAAATCAATCAAAATCAAAATATTTTCAACATAAACAGGTCTGGTTGTTGACTCAATAGAAACCATTACACGATTAAAACATTTTTTGGCTGCATGCCATGTTGGGAGTGATCAAAAAATTGGAATACAGGCTGATCAATGAATAAATTAATTTCTTGTTGGATCACTGAAAAGTTTGATTTTTCAAAAAACAACTGGGAACAAACTGGTGATCAATTTAGCATAAACTTACACTGTAAATTGAACCTCGGACTAAAAACCTATTGCAGAAGGAAGTTTTAAGAAAAACGATTATTTCTATACATAATAAAGAGTAAATGTCAAAAGTCTTCAGCCCTCTAGCTCCACTGATGCGGTCTGTACGCATGATACATACATACGTACCAGCTGGCAAAACTTGAAAACTGAAGAAACAAATTTTGATTGACCGTTTCAAGTACGTGCAAGATATGAACTGAACAGTATCGATAGAAAAAAAGGCTTTTCTATAGATTTCAATGAATTTTGACTGTTGTATCAATTGTTCACTGATGTCAATCGATTCAAAAACCATTTTCTACTTGCCTGAAAAACTAATCAGATTAACAAGGAAGACAAAATAATAAATACAGTAGGACCTCACCATCCACGGAATCGCCAGCCATAGTTGGCTATATCTAGATGTTAGAAATGGCTATCAGATGATTTTCAATAAAATCAGTAATATTTTAATTAAGTAAATGTTGATGATTAAAGTCACAATTAATTTATCAATTCATAATGTTTCTCCTAGATTTTAGATATTCATCTGGATAATCTAGATGCTTCTATATTTTTTTAACTTGGATGTAAACATCGAAATAAATTTGGCAATTTCAGCTATCAAGTATGGTTTTACACTTATCCACTGATTTCACTATCTATTGTCGATGATGAGGTCCTACTGTAATATTAATCTTATATCAAGTGTTGAAAATATTAATTTTATATAAAGAGTTAACCATATCTAAAATACTAACTGAGCACAGCATTAGGTTAGATATATTTTTCAAAGCATAGGTGGGGGGGGAAGATAAATTCATTTAAGCAAGGTAAAAAATTCAAGTCTGAAAAAATGGAAAGAGAAATTAGAAAAAGAAATGTCCTTGATTTAAATAAATGATTACTGTCAGCCTACAAGAGTTTAATTGTCAAACCTCAATCAACAAAATCTAACAAAAATCTGCAAAAACAGATGATGTTGTCCTCCTTCAAGTCACAGATGATATAACCTAATGCAGAGGTCCCCAACCACCGAATGACAGACCAAGCTATCAGGCCACAAGGAAACAATGTAATTTGGCAATATGATATTATTTGAGTCAGCAGCACTTTTCTATTTCCTTGGCAACATTTCCACTGAGATATATATTTGACTCATGTGGCAAATCAACAATAAAAATTCAATGAATGAAGAACATTTCATCATCATTCAGTCTTCTATTGTCTGTCATTTGACATAGACCTTCCCCAGTCATCACCATATCTCTCTATCATGGGCATCGCAGAGCCAATACTTTCTGAACTTTAACTCGTCTTTCCATCTTGTATTCTGCCAGCCTCAGTTTTGCATTTGATCTCTGAGGATCCATTTGTGAGTTGTGATGTCCATCGGTTACCTGCCATTCTTGCAACATGACTAGCCCATTGCCATTTGACTTTCCAAATGGATTCTATAGTGTCTCAGACTCCTGACTTGTGATCTCTCTCTCTGATTTTTCCATTTGCATGGTTCTCAGTCTGAGAGCCAGTCTCTTGGTTGGGTTCCATGTTTCAGCTCCATAGGTGATAATCAAGAGGATGCATTGGTTGTATAGTCAATAGAAGGAACTTCTTTTTTTTTAAAATTAATTTAAGCTCAAGAACTCAAGGGGATCCTAATAATAAATTCATAAAATAAACTCTTTTTACTAACAAAATTGAGTGTATTGATGATGATGATGTGTTCTACAGACGTAGTATTGGAGTATCCAACAGCAGGATCCAGTCCTTCATTTGAAGCCACTGTGTCTTTTCCCTCGTGGGGGTCCTTCACTCCCTTCATTTCTTACCAGATGTCAAAGTTCCCAGTCTTGGATTTTTGAGTGGATTAGCCTCCTCTAAGCGACTTATCTACATTCTGGTTATGACTTGATTATTGATATATTTCAAGTAAATGAATTATGATTGAAATGAATATTTAAAAATACATCTAATGAAAAATTAAAAATAGGACTATTTCTTGTATCTTACGGCTAGTTTACAGTTTCAGTCGTGGTAAATTTTAAATAACATTCCTTAATAGTTAGTCTATGTGGGTTTCCAGGATGAGAGATAGATAAACCCTGGAGAAAATTTCAGATTTCAAGGATATCTGTGCTTTTGGCAAAGGTTCAATTTTATCTCTAATTTCAACTCAGATATATGCCAAGCAACATACAGTTCACATATTATTCAGTACATAGAGGAACTGGTGAGTTTCTATAGAGAATTAGTACTTGTGAGTAGAACTACTGCTACTACTACTATTACAACTGTCACCGAGAGAAACTAAAAGGCTGAAAGAAGACTATTATATTGTAGTAGAGACATGCAAGTAAAGAAGAGATGAGAAACAAAAATGGCAATTAAATCACAGGTCAATGTTGGGAAAATAAATAAGATGAAATAGAAGTAAAAGTTATTAGCTTATTTTCTACTTCTTATCAGCAAGTTTCAAGACAGGAAGATAAGTTGGGTTATTCGATAAGTTCATAGCAGATACTACATCTTGATCCTAGGAAGAGTGACAAATAGCATCACTAAGATTCTAGGCTGAGTGCACAGAAGTGAGGATCCATATGTAAATTATCTGGACATTTTTTACCAGCACTAAGCTAGTTTATCCATTCTTAAACCAACAACTTGAACATTTAGAGCAAAAAAAAAAAACAAAAAAAACAATAAATTTCATCCAAGTAATAAACAACAGACAAACCATTCTAGTCACTAAATTTGTATTTGTACTAAACTGTCATAATTAATGTCATTAAAAGAAAGTGCTAGTATTGACTTGGAAATAAAACCTCCCCATCCCTCTAGCAGTCAACTGGTATAAAAGAGTTTCAGTATCAAAATTAAAAGGGTTGTTGTTATTAAGGTTATTATTAGAACAGTCTAAAGTGAACTCACTTGAACACAGAATGAAGACATGATCTGAAATTGAAGGAATACAATATAGGAAGAGTTCCTTTCGCAAAAACACAGATTTTCAGACTACAAAACTGAATTTAGTGACAGTTTCTTACTTTTTCCCTTTTTATCTTTCATTCAACCAAAAAGAATTCCCATTTTGAAATGAATGGTTTGGTAGTGAAATTAATCAATTTCTTACCTGGGAATCAACTTGAGAATCCACTTGCGACTGACTGCTATCTTCCTCTAGGACAATGTCTGTGTTATAAGCCACTTGACGGTAACCTAAAACAAAATAATACATTAACATCACTTTCTTGTACAAATTATGTAGTAGAGAGCATCACCATAATGACTTGCATGCAAAAAGCATAAATACATCTACTCACTTGTATAATTCGATCCTCATTTTATAATGCATGGAAACAAGAGTGAAACAATCAGTTATGTAAATATGATTTTTGAAGTAAAATATAAACCCAAACTTGAATATCTTTTGCCACATAAGAGGAAGCAATGAGAGCAGCCACAAAAACTGAATCTATAAGCCTTTCATGCGAGATAGTCATTCATTAAAAGTAAATAAAAAACATAAATCATTCTAGCCTAGAAAAAGCAGTCAGATCAGCTTTTTCAAAGCTGTATACAGCATTTATTTCATTGATACAAGCAAACAAAATTATCAAAATCTTGTACTTTTATATAATTCTTTTCATTGAATTTCGATTTATAAACTAGAAAAACCTTTTGCATTTTAATTCATACACTGAATGAACAGTTTCAATTTTAATTTACAAAGTATAAAAATATTTTGAATTTTAATCCATCGGCAAGAAAAACATTTTGCAACACAACTAATTGGCTATGAAACCTTTTGCAATTTAATTTACAGCTCTTTCTCACCTTTCATTTCAGACAAGTTGATGTTCTGGTTACCATCTAACAAAGATCTCACCGGCTGATTGTCAATTCTTTGAGCCCATCGTCCACGAGGTTGAGTGGGACTTTGGGGTTCCTCAATACTTGATGATGACATCAAATGTCCATCAGACTAAAAGAAAGTGAAAGAACGATTTCAGATGGAAGGGAAAAATGAATGGCAAGGGATCCATCCTAGGAGGAAAGTTCCGAAAATTTTGGAATTGCTATAAAACAAGAGAATTATCCTTGATGTGGATGATGAAGAACGACCAAGTAAAAACAAACTACTATACAAAAGGAGAAACTTGTTTTTTGAAAAACATTTAGATTAATGAATGCTGTAGGGTGTTGAGCTTGGTGTTTAGAATTTCAAGTCCAACATTGAAGTCAACAGACTACTCTTTATGCAGAAACAATTGTGGTTGGCTTGGTCTTCAGGGGGACAATGATCTACAAATCTCCAGGGTTGAAGATGGCTGTGAAACCCAAATCCATATGGTGAAGACCTATCAACACTTGAGACAAGGCAGGCCCTGGGCAGGTAGTATCTTAAAAGCAAGCTCACTTCTCTTGTCCTCTGCATTTAAGGCGTTCATGACCAAAACAAGGACCTTGCTTTCTCAATACAGATTGTATACCTTCTGCGCCAGCCAGTATATGATAACAAGCATATCACCCATAAAAAAATAACAATTTTTATGTATGGATTCAAATTTTAGAATAGTTTCATTTTAGAAACAATGTTTGGAAAATCAAATCAAAAACAAGTTTTTTTAAAGAATATTTATTTCTTACACAGCATCAATGATAGTAGGAGTCAGTCGCCTATTGATAACTTTTTCAACAAATACTATGTTAGTTAAATTAATAAATACTAGGCACCTTCAACCACTTTGTCCTAGTGGTATCAGCTCACATAATCAGCAAGCCATAACCTTCAATGAAAATCAGGTTTCATTCACAACAAAATCAGTTAAATCAACTGAATCCTTCATATAGTAACAGTTACATTCATATCAAAGAGGCGGGTCAACTGATTTGCATAAATTTGAATTCTAGCACATACAATGAATTTAAAAGGAAATATTCTTTTCAATTAACAGTACATGTTTTAATATTTTAGCATACTCAGAGTCAGTTGAAACTGTTTTAGAATCTCTTCACTTGAAATAGTGGAGGATCAATTTTCTAAACAGGAATGGCAGAAG